>OZ025300.1:159407184-164207184 GCA_964019185.1 Maratus speculifer | reverse complement strand
CAAAACGGAGATCCCTGGATCTCATCGCCAAGTACCATCTTGAGAATTCCACTCGAGGGCCAAAATCCTGCTCTCTGAGCAACTGCACCCGCTGGATGTGGTAGGGGTGCAGATTCCGGGAACGTAAGATGCGCCACGCAGTTGCTTGCGAAATGCCAACATGTCTGGCGATATCTCTCGTGCTAAGACCTGGGTTGTCCTCAACCAGGTTAAGCACAGCCTCTTCGTTGTCGGGGGTGCTCACTGATCGCTCCCGTTCAGGCCTGCCTCCGTCGAAAGATCCCGTTGTGGACAACCTCTGGTGTACTCGAGCGAAGAAGGCATGGCAGGGGATTTGCCTGTTGGGGTAACGCTCGGCGTACAACCGCTGAGCGGCTCGTCCATTACAACCAGCAGCGCCATACGCCAAATGCATGTCAGCCAATTCAGAGTTTGTGTACCGTTCCATCCTACTACCGATCTGCAGACAAGTAACCCGAAGCTTAAGTAGGTACCGCACGTTCAAAAGACGTGTCTGCGCATACAACTACGTCATCTCGCGTTGTCGTCTACGCATTACGTATCTTTTGCATATCGATATGGTACGATATCTTTTGCATAAATCAGCAAAAAGCACCTTATGTAAATTTTATTGCGCGCATTGTGCATGATTGAAACCAGCTATGTTTGTTAAAAAAAACAAACAAACTGCAGTTTTAATAGCTTCTTATGATAAGTAAATTACTCTCTTGTTTTGTTTCTAACTGATCGTAGCGCCCCGTTTCCAGTTAGCGTCCGAAATGTCAACGAATTATGTTTTTTGCCCAAAGCGCCCCCTATCGATGTTTCTTTTTGTACCGTTCAACTGAGTTTCAGAGAGCCCCAGCAAACAGAATCATGAAAATGCATGCCATAAGTCAAGAAATCTGTTTGTTTATCTCTTAGGAGCCTTCGAGTTTCGACCACCCTGTACTTTGACATTTTATTCCGTCTCTTACGCTTTTTGCAGGGCTCTACTTTTGGGTTCAAACTTTAAGTTAGAGTATAAACTTTGGCGAGCATGTGTTAAATTATCAAAATAACGGGCTTAAAGTTGTTGTCTAGCTCTCCAAAGTCTGCAGCGCCCCCTATCCATGTTTTAAGAGATACGCTTATCAAATTGGTACTGAAGAAAGTCTAAACAAACAGAATCATTTCGACGCAACAAGCAAGAAAATCTAACCATTTTTCTAGTTTTTATGACGTTTCGAATTTCGGCACCCAAATTTTCGAAAGCGCCTAGCGCCTTACCATCGCGTCAGGGACCCTACATTCCCTATTCAAAAATGTTCGTCTAGGTGTGCTCTATCGATCCTTAAAGTTTGTCACCGACGAGCTGAATCACCCTGTATATGCTACGTGTTTGCATAGTTGCGAATGCAGTTAAAACAAGTTGGAAATTGCACGTGAACGTACAAAGGGGGTGCGTTCGTACGATAACGAAGTTTTAAAAATATTCAGATCTTGCTGATATAGTAGAACGTACTCCGGATACAGTACAGTAGTCGAAATCTTTACGTTTTTGTAAATATACAGGAAGTAATTTTTATTACAGCTCAGCAACGTATATCCTATTCATAAAATGTGAAATAGTTGAATATAATTAAAACACGTACCAAACCATGTTTTCCCGTATAGCATTATATAGTGAAATACTTTTGTGTGGCCCTGTAATTTAATAATAAAAATTCTTTGCATCACAGATTGTACAGAATGCATATTTTAGTATATGTTTCATAGATTCATGCCAATTCCATTATGTTCGAATGAGTGTAACATCATTAAAATGCATTTGAAACTTTTTCCCCATTGACCGTAATGTAACGGAATTCTTTTGATTGTCCCTGCAATTGATCTATGCATCCGATTTTCATAACATTTGAAATGACTCGACGAAATTACGCAATAATTATATGTTTTAAATTTCAAACGATGAAAATGCATTTAAAACTTTTCACCATATTGACCGTAATGTAACGGAATCCTTTTGAATGTCCCTGTAATTGATCTGTCCATCCGATTTTCATAAAATTTGAAATGACTCGACAAAGTTATGTTATAATTATGTATTTTAAATTTCAAACGATTCGGTTGGGTAGTTTTTGCGTTGTTATATGCGGACAGACGGACAGATGGACAGACAGACGGACGGACTGAGCGACAACAATAGGTGCTACGTATTTACATAATTACGAAAGCACCTAAAAAGATAGATTTGCCTTATTTTAATACACGTATAATGTATAAAACATGTAAACATATTGTGATGTTATGAGGGCTTAATATCGAAAAAACATTATTGAAATTGTTAAGATTTAGTGTACTATATTAATTAAATCTATGATTCTGACAAAATATACGGGTATTTAAACACTCTCTAAAAAATCAATCAGTGAGTCAGTGAATACATATCTTGAATTAAATTAAAATAGCCAAAAGACCTTGGGAAATTGAAAATAAATTTTTCACAATAATTGGGGGGGGGGCGAAATTCAATGCTTATTAACTTATAAAAATATTTGCTGGCTTGAACTATATGTGCAAATACGATAATCTATAAATATAAAAGAAAGTCTGGATTTCGTATTAATCACAGAACAAAAAAATCTGCCGAACCTATAATCTTGAAAATTGGGGTAAAAATACTTCTGATAACATCGAGTGCCGCTAAGAAGGGATTTTCGAAAATTCCACCCCTAAGGGGGTTAAAAAAGGGAACGAACTTTACAAAAATTCCTTAAAAATCGGCTTTTGTAGTTATTTTTAAACTGATATCATATTTTAGTGCAGTTTTTATGCTGAATCGAATGGTACCAAGCAAATTCTTTTAAGTTCGGTAGTTCGCGAGATACTTCACATTTTCCTGATTTGGCGTTGTCTTCGGCGCAAAAACCTAAAATTTTCAATCGTTATCTATAAATATAAAAGAAAGTCTGGATTTCGTATTAATCACAGAACAAAAAAATCTGCCGAACCTATAATCTTGAAAATTGGGGTAAAAATACTTCTGATAACATCGAGTGCCGCTAAGAAGGGATTTTCGAAAATTCCACCCCTAAGGGGGTTAAAAAAGGGAACGAACTTTACAAAAATTCCTTAAAAATCGGCTTTTGTAGTTATTTTTAAACTGATATCAGATTTTAGTGCAGTTTTTATGCTGAATCGAATGGTACCAAGCAAATTCTTTTAAGTTCGGTAGTTCGCGAGATACTTCACATTTTCCTGATTTGGCGTTGTCTTCGGCTCAAAAACCTAAAATTTTCAATCCTTATCTATAAATATAAAAGAAAGTCTGGATTTCGTATTAATCACAGAACAAAAAAATCTGCCGAACCTAAAATCTTGAAAATTGGGGTAAAAATACTTCTGATAACATCGAGTGCCGCTAAGAAGGGATTTTCGAAAATTCCACCCCCAAGGGGGTTAAAAAAAGGAACGAACTTTTAAAAAAATTCCTTAAAAATCGGCTTTTGTAGTTATTTTTAAACTGATAACATATTTTAGTGTATTTTTTCATGCTGAATCGAATGGTACCAAGAAAATTCTTTTAAGTTCGGTATCTCGCAAGATAATTCACATTTTCCTGATTTGGCGGTGTCTTCGGCGCAAAAACCTGAAAATTTCAAACCTTATCTATATATATATAAAAGAAAATCTGGATTTCGTATTAATTACAGCACAAAAATATCTATTGAACCTATAATTTTGAAAGAGAGTTCTATAATCAGGTTAACATGATTATGTAAGCTATATATTTAATTATCTCAATATATATAAAACGCAAAGTGAAATTTCATTGCGGCCGCTTATAACTTAAGTTCTACAAGATAGATTTTAATGGATTTTACATTGTTAGTTGGATAATTTTTCAGGAATTTTGTAACAAATGAAATATAGCATTCTACGTTGTTTAATGGAATACTTAGGAAATGTTTTTTATCAGATGAACCCAATTACAAAAGTTTGGCTTTATTTTAAAAGTTCCGCTGAATGAATTTTTATGTGATTAAAATTGTTAACATGTTGAGCGCTACGTCATTCATTGGTGACTAACATTGAACTTTCCGTTTAATGACTGATTTTTCACCGATGACAGACAGTCTAAAGTACGATATAAAACTAAAAATTACTATGATATAAAAATTCCGTTTGATTCAAAGTTTCTGAAAAAAAAAAAAAAAAAAAAAAAAAAGACCAGCGTAGCGGGCGAACGCTGCTAGTTTATTTTAAAACATAATTTATCTTGTCATTCTTCTCTGCTGTATAAATATTAAGAATTTAAATTATACTATAAATCTACGTGGAAATATACGTAATTTCTAAATTAAATGTGTTTTTTTAATCTATTTCTGTCGTCGTAGAAATATCTTCAACATTTATTTGATCATTCTGGAGCAATTTTTTCATAAGAGTAAACATTTCTGATTAAATTATTGAAAAAATTCTTTAATAATAACATTCGAATTATTCCAAACAGCTTTTAAACTCTGTTTACTTTTAAACTTATTGAAAGGAATTATTTCTAAGCAGGCAAAAGAAAGATCTATTACCTCGCTTTATAAAGTTAAATGTAAACTTTTATTTTACATTATATTAAGACTTTTTAACGTGAAAGAATAAATGTTACCATGAATGATATTTTAAATTAGTTATTCATTATATTAAATGCATTATTAAGTAACTTTTATACATTAAAATATGTATCATTTTCCTATTCAATTTATTAAAACTATATACCTTGTTATAATACCGTTTACAAATTTACCTTTTTATGCAGAGTAAGATATGAAAACATTTTTTTCAAAATAAAATAAAAAGCAAACAGAACTACGGACTAGACGACAAGTATAGATGCCACATGTTTATAAAATTGCGAACGCAGCTCTTAATATGCGTAAAATAATGTGAAACACGTAAAAGATATCGTGGTGTTATGAATGTTTTGTATAAAAAAAAGAAAAAACTGAAATAATTGAGATATAATTCAATATACTAATTAAATCGATGCTTCTGATATTGCATAACATACATGTGCTTAAACATTCTTTAAGGAAAATATAACAATCGGAGTCATTGAATACATATCCTATATAAAAATTAAATTGCGAAAACTACTTTATAACAATGAAAAGCAATAGTTCGTTTTATGTTGGGGGGGGGGGGGGGCAAAAAACTAGGCTTAGTTACTTTTTAAAAAAATGTGTGATAAATATGCGTTGGTATAAATTGTGTGCTTAAATACAAAATTTATTTTCGAATATTAAATGATTTCTCTTATCATTCTTCTATGCTGTGTAAATATTATGAATCTAAATTAAATTATCTATGTGAAAATATACGTAATTTCTAAATTAAATATGGCTTTTTTATTTTTTTCTGTCTCTGTAGAAATAACATTAATATTTATCTACTTTGATAAAAATAGTCATTCCAGAGCAATTTTTTCATAAAGATAATTTTTTTTTGATTAAATTATTTGAAATATTTCTTCAGTAATAACATTCAATATATTCAAAATTCCTTAAAACTCTGTTTTCGTTTCAATCTATTGAAATAAATAATTTACTAATCAGACAACAGAAAGATTTGTTAGCTTGCTTAATAAAATAAAATGTAAATATATTTGTACACTACATAACAACTTTCTTGTATAAAAGAGTAAATGTTATCAGGAATAATATTTTAAGGTGGTTTTACACTTTATTAGATATGTTTTTAAGTAGTTTTTATATGTTAAAATACGAATCGTTTTTCTATTCAGCATGTTAAAACTACATACGTTGTAATAAAAAAAATCTTATTGAAATAATTGAGATATAATGCAATATACTAATTAAATTTATGTTACGAATATTGCAAAAACACAGGTATTTAAATAATGTTTATGGAAAATACAACAACCCGAATCAATGAATACATATCCTAAATTAAATTAACATATCAAATTCTACCTTACAAAAATATAAACAAATAATTCGCCTTACCTTAGCAAGGAAAAATCATTGCTTATTAACTTTAAAATTTAAAATGCGTAAAATTTACGTGTGGGCTTAAATTATGTGAGTAAATATGATAATTCATTTTACACACACACACTAAAAAAATCTCTTTTTATTCTCCTCTGCTGTGTAAATATTATGAATCTAAATTATATTACGAATCTGTGTGAAAATATACGTAATTTCTAAATTAAATAAGGCTTTTTGATCTATTTCTTATGCAGTAAAAATAACTTTAACATTTATCTACTTGGATTAAAATAATTCTAACGGACTAATTAATTCATAAGAGTAAATATTTTTGATTAATTTATTTAAAATTTTCTACAATAATAACATTTTAAATACCCCAAATGCCTTAAAACTCTGTTTTCAGTCCAACAGATTGAAAGGAACTATTTAATAAGAGACAAAATAAAGGTTTAATAGTTTGTTTAGAGCAAAATGTAAATATTTTTTTACAATTCATAAAGACTTTTTTGCATGAAAGAATAAATGTTATCAGAAATAGTATTTTAAAATAATGCACTACTGGCCATTAAAATTGCTACACCATGAAGGCGACATGCTATAGACGTGAAATTTAAGCGATAGAAAGAAGATGCTGTGATATGCAAATGATTAGCTTTTCAGCGCATTCTGACAAAGCAAGTGCCGGTAGCGACATCTATAATGTGTTTAAATGAGAAAATTGTTTAGCCGGTTTCTCACACAGAAATTGCATTTGAGCATTGTTGCCTGGTGAAAAATTGTTGCGATGCCTCGTGTAAGGAGAAGAAATGCGTACCAACATGTTTCTGATCTAGATAAAGGTCAAATTGTAGCTTACCGGGATTGCGGTTTATCGTATTGCAGTATTGCTGCTCGCGTTGGTCGAGATCCAATGACTGTTCGCACAATATAGAATTGATGAATTCAGGACGGTAATAAGGAACCACGTACGGGATCTCAATGGCCCCTATCACTAACAGTCGTAAAGACAGGCATGTTATCCGTATGGCCGTAATGGATCGTGCAACTATGTCACGAGCCCTTGCAAGACAAAAAGTGTCAGCACGAACAGTTCGACGACGTTTGCAGCAGCATGGACTTTCAGTTCGGAGACCATGGGTGCGACTTCCCTTGACACTGCGTCATAGACAGGTGCACCTTCAGTTGTGTGATCAAGGAAGAACCTGGGTGCACG
Organism: Maratus speculifer; assembly: GCA_964019185.1. Lineage (NCBI taxonomy): Eukaryota > Metazoa > Arthropoda > Arachnida > Araneae > Salticidae > Maratus > Maratus speculifer. The sequence goes on along the minus strand of OZ025300.1, from coordinate 164,199,981 downwards.
AATGGCGAGGAGACATTCTTTCAGATGAATCCAGGTTCCATTTACAACATCATGATGGTCGCATTCGTGTTTGGTGACATAGTGGTGAACGAACATTGGCAGCGTGCAATCGTCATCTTTATACTGTCCCATCACCTGGCGTGATGATATGGGGCGCCATTGGATACACTTCTCACTCATCTCTTGTTCGCATGGACAGCACTTTGAACAGTGCGCATCACATTTCTGATATTTTACGACCCGTAGCTCTACCCTTTATTAGAGACCTGCGAAACCCTATATTTCAGCAGGATAATGCCCGACCGCATGTTTCCGGAATTGTACGGACCTTCCTTGATAAGGAAAATGTTGGGGGTGGCCTTGGCCAGCACATTTTCACAGATCTCTCACCAATTGAAAACGTCTGGCCAATGGTCGCCAGGCGACTGGCCCATAACCATACGCCAGTCACTACGGTTGATGAACTGTGGCATCGTGTTGAAGCTGCATGGTCATCTGTACCATCCAATCTCTGTTTAACTCAATGCCCAAGCGTATAAGTGTTTACATTATTGCCCGAGGTGATTTTTCTAGATACTGATTTTTCAGGATCTATGCACCCAAATTTCTTGAAAATTTAATCACTTGTTATTTCTATCATAATATATTTGTCCAATAAATATCATTTTGTTGTCTGCATTTCTTCCTGGTGTAGCAATTTTAATGGCTAGTAGTGTATTTCATTGTTTTAGATATATTTGCAAGAAGTTTTTACATGTTAAAATACGTATAAATTTTCTATACAGTTTGATAAACTACATACCTTATTCTATTAACGTATGCAAATTTACCTTTTCCTGCAGTGTGAGATACGGAAATATTTTTTTTTTCAAAATAAAATAAAAAACTAACAGACGGACGGACAAGGCATCAATTAGATATGCTATCTGTTTACATAATTGCGAAAGCTGGAAAAAAATGATACATTTACTTTATTTTAACCACTTTCATGATTACTTGTACGTCATACACTGTAAAAAAAATTCACGAGGTTACTAAAAATTTTTTAGTAATTGTGCATTCCATAGATTTTTTTAGTAACCATTACAAAAAATTTTTTTTTGCAAGTAAAACAAACATTTCTTTTATAAACTGAACAAAAGAGTATTTGTATAACTAACTTAAAATTTTTTAGTATGAGCCACCAAGCAAATTTTAGTAATAGCTCCAAAATTATTTTTAATAACCAGTATGTGTGCCCGAAGGGTAAGAGCATTCTTCGAGCTGCATCCAGTGGGTAAAAAAAACAGACTTCTGAAGCGGAAGCTTTTCGGCTAAGCCGCAATAGATGGCAGCACCAAACATTACTACCTGCTCCAACAGGATTTTCATAATCCCTTTATTTAACGAGTACTTACACTACATACATTAGGTGCGTATTTGATGAGTCCAGTATCGAACCCGGGACCTTTAAGCCTGGTTTTCGGTGCTATGACCACTAGGCTATCACGGCCACACCAAGTGAGTTTTAGTAATAGCTATTAAGAATATAAAACTATTAACGCTATTCGATGCTAGCTTTTTTCTAGTAATTCTTACAGATTTTCTTGTAACCGAGTAAGATTACTAAAAAATTTTTAGTAATTGCATGGATCGACAATATTGCATGGGTCGATAAAATTTTTTTAGTAGATCGACCCTTTTTAAACAGTGTACGGGCAACGAATTTTTCCCAATCATGATTTGCTCGTACCACGTACGGGCATGAATATTCCAATCTTGATTTATTATTCTGTTACTGCTGGAATCAGTATTTTATTAAATGAAGTATTTTATTGCATTTTTGTATTATTCAATCCGAGATTTTTCTTGATTCAATTAGGTACAAATTTCTGTTTTAAAAAACCGGTGATAAAGATTATAAATTTTATAAAAGATATGAAACAAATTTTCATTTTTTGAAAAAAAAAAATCAAAAATATTGATCAGTTACGTTGTTAACACATGTATAATAACGTAAATCATGTAAAAGAAACTACGGTGCTATGAGAATTTTATATCGAAGAAAAATCTTATTCAAGTTATTGAAATACAATGCCTCATACTATTTAAATCTATGTTTCAAATATTGCATAACGTACAGGTATTTAAACAGTCTTTAAGAAAAATACAACCACCGGAGTTAGTGAAAACATAATATAATAGTGAAAACATAAAATAAATTAAATTAAAATTTCGAAAACGTAGTTTAAAAAAATAATAACAAATAGTTCTTGGCCTTATAGCCTTATCTTGGGGAAGGGGGGGGGGCATATAATTTAATGCTTATTAACTTTAAAAAGAAAACTGTGTGAAAAATATACGCGTGATTAAATTTTGAATGCAAATACGATAATTTATTTAAAACATAGATAGGAGATACGATAATTTATTTAAAACATAAAACTAATTTCTCTTTTCATTCTTCTCTGCTTCGTAAACATTATGAATCTTAATTAAATTATGAATCTATGTGAAAATATACGTATTTTCTAAGTTAAATCGGGCTTTTATAAAATTTTCTATCTCAATACAAATAACTTTCAATTTTTATCTTCTATGATGAAAATAGTCATTCTGAAGCATTTACTTCATAAAGGTAAGTATTTCTCATTAAAATATTTAAAAATTTTCCTCATTAATGACATTCGAAATATTCAAAATGCCTTAAAACAATGTTTTTCGTTTCGATCTATTGAAAGGAATTATTTACTAAGTAGACGAAGAATAAATCTATTAGTTTGTTTAAAAAAGATAAAAGTTAATTTTTTTTCTTTTTATCCTGTATAAATTCTTTTTTGCCTGAAAGAATACATGTTATCAGTAACACTATTTTAAAATGGTTATTTATTATATTAGATATATTTTAAAGTAATTTTTATATATTAAAATGTGTATCATTTTTCTATTCAGTTTTTTTAAAGCTATATAATTTATTATAATTATGATAGAAATGTACCTATTTATGCAGTGTGAGCTACGAGAATATTTTTTCAAAATGAAATAAAAAACAAACAGACGACAATTATAGATGTTGCGTGTTTATATATTTGCGAACGCAACTTAAAAAAATTAGATTTACTATATATAATACACGTATAACGTAATAATGTAAAGCATGTAAAGCATGTAAAATACACTATGGTGTTATGAGTATTTTGTATAAATATGTATATACAGTGGCGGTCAAAAGAGTCCGGCCAACAAAAATGTTTTAGTTAATTTGTAAGTATACGTATATGGAGAGGAATTTTAAAGTGATACTTATAAATTTTATTGACATAATAGTTAGAAAATTATTTATGGAATATCATACAAACATCAATAAATTTAATTGTCAAAATTAAGTAATAAGGAAGACAGATGTTTTCAAAAGTTTCCAGCCACCTTTGCAAGTTTGGAAAAAATGGTATTGTTATAGAAAATTACAGTGATCAACAATATTTACATTCCGTATTTTATCACCATACCTTTAATAATAAGTACAGCGGCGCAGCAACGTGACATTCATACAATCAACGGTTAAAGATCGTCTATGGTACGTTTTTTTTTGGATTCATGTCGGGCATTTCGGCTAGCCGTTTCAAAGGCAAATTTTTTTTGTGCGAAAGCCATTGCTTGCGAGGCTTGTATACATTTTCTAAGCCGTTATCATCTTAGGACAAATTGTTGCGAGCACAAATTTTCCTCTAATAAAGCAGCAAATAATCTTGCAAGATATCTTTATACATTGCATCCTTCATCTTACCGTGGATTTGAAATCGCGGACCGACACTTCTTGAAGAAAATACTCCCCACAACATAATGTGTCCACCGCCATGCTTCATTGTAGAAATAACATAGGTAGAATCATATATTTTGTTGTTAGATCGTTGAACGTAGTGTTTTCCATCACTCCCAAAAAAGCTTTAAAATGGACTGATGGAAAAATAGTACTTTTGTCCAGTTTTCACTTGACCAGTCTTTATGTTTTTTGAAAAACGTCAGTCGGGTAAGTGGATTTTTTTACCTATATATATTTTTTAAATTGACTCCTCCTTAACGTTTTGGATCACGTCAGCATCTCGACACGGTAGACCGACTCTTTTCTACAATATGTCCATTCCGTAAATTGCGGGATATTGCAACGGAATTTTTATGTAGGTTATCAATTGTTTTTCTCCTGATAATTCTTTCCACTTCAATATTCATTTTTCCGGGGTCTCTCAAACCTCGGAAAGTCCAGAAATCCATAGCAATCTTTATGAAAAATGTAAATATCGTTCACAGTAGACTTACCGATCGATAACTTTGCCGCAATATCTCGAAAAGATTGGTCCTTTGGCGACAAATTAATCACCCATTTAAGAACAATAATTGTTGAAGTTTTCAATCATTTTTGATTCATTCACAAACACGACCGAAAAACACTTCACCAATGGAAAAAAACTAAGGAACGATGAGTGGCCGGAAACTTTTGCACAGGCGAACTTCGAACTCTATCCCTTTGCATGAAGTATCTTCAGTATCAAACCAAAATGATCACGTGGTCAAAGGTCATTCACACATTACTAACTTTTGAAACAATTGTGTTTTTTTCTTCGCTGAAACCTAATGTTAAATAAATCAAAGAAACTAACTGGCCGGAAATTTTTGACCGCCACTGTATATCTATTGAAATAATTGAGATAACACGCAATATAATAATTAAATATATGTTTCTAATATTGCATAATATACATGTATTTAAACAATCTTTGAGAAAAATACAACCAACGGACTCAATGAATACATATAATAAATTAAATTAAAATAGCGAAAATGATCTTAGAAAAGTACAAGCAAATAGTTCGCCTTATTATGGGATTGGGGGCAAAAATCAATGCTTAACTTTAAAAAAGAAAAATGTGGAAAAAATGTGCGTGAGCTAAAGTATGAGGGTGAATAGGATAATTTATTTCAAAACATAGAAATAATTTATCCTTCTATTCTTTTCTGCTGTGTAAATATTATTAATCTAAATTAAATTATGAATCTAATGCAAATATGCATAATTTCTAAACTAAACAGGACTTTTTTATAAATTCCTGTCGCAGTAGAAATAACTTTAACATTTATCTACTTTGATAAAAATTATCACTCCAAAGCAATTACTTCATAATGGTAAATATTTTTGATTAAATTATTTAAAATTTTTCTTCAATATTAACATATGAAATATTACAAATATTTTTTATACCTTGCTTCCAGTCTATTAAAAATATACCAATTACTTATTATCCAACAAAAGAAAAATTTAATATATTGATTGATCAAGTCTAAATTTAAATATGTTTGTACACTACATAAACACTTTTTATATGAAAGAATAAGTATTATCAGAAATAACCTTCTAACGGAGTTTTTCATTTTGTTAAATATATTATCAACTATTTTTATATGTTAGCATGTATATATATATATTTTTCATATTGTAAAACTATATTTCTTGTTAAATAACATATACAAATTTACTTTTTTATGCTGTGGGAGACACAAAAATATTTCTCCAAATAAAATATGGTGCAACTTGATTATATCTTAGACCAAAAAACTATCACCAAACTATTAAATTAAATGACAATAATGGATGGATACATGGATGAATAAATGTCATATTCACATGACTTCAGACACGTTTCCCGTGTTTGTGATGTCAACAGGTAATTTTTAATTCTACGTTTTATTTCTATTTTCTTTAATGTTTTACAAATTTATTTTCTCGTTTGTTATTTATAATGACATGTATGTAAACGTGTATAATTTGGCGAATATATTGCAGATTTGTATAATTTGACGAAATTAATCGACGGAATAATCAAGTATAAAAAAAAAAGAGATTAAAGCATTGATGATTTTCATATAAAAAATACTTAGTTTTTAAGAGATTTAACTTTTATCTAAGTTAAAGGAAGACATGAATGGGAAACCACGCCAAATTGCATAATTTGGCGAGTGCATTGACGATTTGTATAATTTGATGAAATTGGTCGACGAGATAATCAAGCAATAAATAAAAAAATAATATCAAAGCATTGAAGATTTTAATATAAAAATATTTGATATAAAAATATTAAAAAAATTCTTACTTTATTAAGAGATTTAACTCTTATCCAAGTTAAGGGAATACATTCTACGTTTTATTTCTATTTTCTTTAATGTTTTACAAATTTATTTTCTCGTTTGTTATTTATAATGTCATGTATGTAAACTTGCATAATTTGGCGAATAGATTGCCGATTTGTATAATTTGACGAAATTAATCGACGGAATAATCAAGTATAAAAAAAAGAGATTAAAGCATTGATGATTTTCATATAAAAAATAATTCGTTTTTAAGAGATTTAACTTTTATCTAAGTTAAAGAAAGACATGAATGGGAAACCACACCAAATCGCGAGTGCATTGACGATTTGTATACTTTGACGAAATTGGTCGACGAGTTAATCAAGCAATAAATAAAAAAATAATATCAAAGCGTTGAAGATTTTGATATAAAAATATTTAATATTAAAAAAATTCTTACTTTATTAAGAGATTTAACTTTTATCCAAGTTAAGGGAATACACGAATGAGAAGCCATTCCAACTTGTTTAATTTGACGAACAGATTGACGATTTATATGATTTGACGAAATTGATTGACGGGATAATCAAATAAAAAAATTAAAATAATGAGAGATTAAAACATTGAGGATTTTAATATAAAAATATTTAATATAAAAAACCTTACTTTATTAAGAGATTTAACTTTTATCTAAGTTAAGGTAATACACGAAAGGGAAAAGCCATTCCAACTTGTTTAATTTGGCGAATAGATTGGTGATTCGTATAATTTGATGAACTTGATAGATGCGATAGTCAAATAAAAAATATAAAAAAAAGAGATTAAAGCATTGAAGATTTTAATGTAAAAATATTTAATATAAAAATAAACCCTTACCTTTTTTTAAAGATATTTTTAACTTTTATCTGAATTAAGGGAAGACACGAATGGGAAGCAACACCAACTTGTTTAACTTGACGAATAGTTTGGTGATTTGTATAATTTGACGCAATTGGTCGAAGGGATAATCAAATACAAATAAAAACAGGAATGATTAAAGCATTCAAGATTTTAATGTAAAAAAATCCTTACTTTTTTAAAGATAATTAATTTTTATCTAAAGTAAGGGAAGACACGAATGAGAAGCCACGCCAACTTACATAATTTGGTGAATAGATTGGCGATTTCTATAATTTGACGAAATTGGTCGACGGAATAATCAAGTAACAAAAGAAAAAAAGAGATTAAAGCATTGAATATTTTAATAAAAAAGTACTTAATATAAAAAAATCCTTACATTTTTAAGAGATTTGCCTATTATCTAAGTTAAGGGAAGACACGCCAACTTCTATAATTTGGCGAATAGATTGGTGATTTGTATAATTTGTCGAAATTGGTCGACCTGATAATCAAGTAACAAATAAAAAAAATATGAAATCATTGAAGATTTTAATATAAAAATATTTAATATAAAAAATCCTTACATTTTTAAAGAGATTTAAATTTTATCAAACTCAAAGGAAGCCACGACGACAAACATTAATTTTACTCTAACATTTTATATTCATTTATTGTATGTAACTAAATTTTATCAAAGGGTTTATGCATACTTTAATTTATGCGTTGGATAAATCTGTACAAAAACGTCATGCAAGATAGAAATGTCTATTTTTTTACGCTCCAAAAAAAATTCTACTTTTCAGTTAAAGAACTTATTGATTCCTAATGTGCTTGAGTGATATCAATGAGTAAAATTTTGAAGGAAGATTATAAAGAAAAGATCATTATGTTCACCTGAAAGAAAAATGACACATCTCGCAAAAATTTATTTTGCGTTTCATTACATTAATTGTTCTCTCAGCTGTGTGTCATACTACAAAAATAGTTTCATAAGTGTAGCTATACGGAAAATCACTTTATTACGCTACAAGTCCATTTGTGGCTTTAGAAGAGGAGTGGATTGTGTGGGGAAGTAAAAATTTTCAACTCTCCAAACTTCGTATTCATTTTTTAGGAATTTATACTTTTATGCACATTTTTATTCGTGCATGCAGAGCTAAGTGCTATAATTCCACGTTACAGTAAAAACATGCAAATGTTCTTAGCCTCTCCCGTGAAATTTGCTTTTGTCGAGATGTGTCACTTTTGTTGTTGGTGTGGAACACAGATTTTTAAAAAATAATTAGTTCAGAAAAAAAAAATTCTAAATAATAAAAAATTCTGAAAAACTACCATTGTTTTAACATAGGAAGATTAAGTCTCAGAAAAACTTTCTGCCATAAATCTTGAGGATAATCCAGTGAATATGGATGCCAAATTTCAATAAAATTCGCCAGGTAGTTTCCGAAGAAGCAGGTCTTAAAGCTCGCATATTATTACCCTCATAGCATGCATGGTCAAGTGACTTCACAGTGACGTCACTGTGAGTCACTTTGGTCACATGACATCTCTGACCAAATTTCCACCACTCAGTGACGTCACATTGTGACTGAGATGTGACTTTTTTAAAAATCTTTAGAAAATTATAAAAAAGTCTTCGAAGCATGTTATTTACTTTAAAAAACATGTTTCTGGGAATTTAAATATCGTTACTTTTGTCGCAGTTTCGTCACAATGTTAATGTCAAATTAGTCACAAATGACACATTTTTCACAAATTTGTCACATTGTGACCACTTTGTGAAACGTCACAAAAGAGCTCTAAAACGGCCATAACGACTTCACATTTTAGCCACTGTGACTTCGCATCGACGTCACGTGACGTCACACCGACAATCAATGGTCACAAAGTCACAATGTGATTTCAGAACGACGTCGATGTGACGTCACCATGCCTTACGGGTATGGATTCATACCAAATTTGGTTTTCGCTTAAAATGTTTGCATGAGTAATCATGTTCAATGTCAGAAAGAAAAAAAAATAAATATTAACTTTAAAAATTAAATTTTCTCAGAACATTTTAAACCATTTAAAATATTTTGACTTACCTGATATTTCCATCATTTTTAACTATGTGAATTAATAACTTTATAAATAATATATATATATATATATTTATTTATTTATTTATCACGAAATTAATTAATGTTCTTCAGACATAACGATAAATATTTGTTTTGGTAAAATAAATGATGATGAAATGGAACTTTATTTTAAACTACTTGTATTAAATTGTTAAGAGTGTTATATTATTTTATACATGTGATCCCAATCAGAAATATTATTTTGAAAAAAAGTTTAAATAAGGATTTCTTTAAAAAATTTTCTTGCAATACAAATAGCTTTAATATTTATCTACGCATTATGATTTTTAAAAAAAAGTGATTCCGTAGAAATTATTCCGGAAGAGTATATATTTTTGATTAATTCTTTTTCAATTTTTTATTTAATAATAGCATTCCTAATATATTATATGTCTCAAAATCAGTTTTCTTTCAATCTATTGAAAAAAATCTTTATTTATTACGCAGACAAGTGAAAGACTTTTTAGAAAAAAGTAAAAAGCAGTTTGCTTAAACTAAGCTAAATATAAATTTGCATAAAGGTATATTTCAATGAAAAGATTATTTCTTTTCAGCAACAATATCTTAATGTGCTTATTTATTATTTTATTTATTTTATTTTTATTGGATTCCTTTTCAAATATTTTTTATCTCTTAAAATATTGTATATTTTTCATTTTATAAAAACTATATTCATTATTACATAACACACACACACACATATATATATATATATATATACATTTTTATTCAGGCTATGATTGGTAAATGTATTTCAGGAAAAAATGAGGTATTTTAATAAATAAAATTTGATTCTGTAGTGCAAAAGTATTTAATGTAAGACAATCCCCGCTTTTCTCACATTTTAAGAAACTGTTTTTGTCTGTTAGTAATAGATTTGTCTATGTTATTGTCTATGTTAATTTTTTACGAAAAATTTAATTCTCAGTGTCAGAACAACATAAAATAAATATTTATCCTAAAAATAAATATTATATCTTGAAATTTCATTCCGCTAAAATAATTTAAGGTATTCGAAATTTTTGAATTATCTGAGTTTTGCTGCTAATTTCAATCATATTCGTAAATGACATAAAGAAGAAATATCTTTTTCAATGCGAAACTGAATACTGTTCTGTAGAAATACTATAAAAATATTTGTTTTGACAGAAGAAAAAAATTATCACATGAAATTTCATTTTAAATTTTATGTTTTAGTTTATTAAGTGTGATGAAAAACTTCATACATGTTATCGATGTGATACACCCTCACTATTATTATAATATTGACGAATTTCGTCGAATTAGTTAAATTTTTGTGAAGATGCTGTAGTTTTCAATTTTATTGTTTTAAAATTTGCCTGTTGATTTTATTTGTTGTTCATTTATTTCTAGTTGATGTTTGTACTCTTATATATAATTTAAACGTATTTCATTTTACAGATATTGTAGAAAGCTTTGAAAATTTTGTTCGGCATCTTACCCCAAGGTATGAATAAGATAGCCACCGAGAAGACCTCGGTCCCACCAATGACGTGAAGACGCTAAATACGGCGGTCATTTATGCTTTTCAGTGAGCTTTGGTGCCAGTATTTTCTAAAAACATTAGATTTATTTCTCTGGTATTTAAACTAAGATTTATATAGAAAATAGAGAAGTTACGTAAAAGATTAGACACACTTACTTGAAATGTTAGTGAAAAATAGCAATAAAAAAGCACCACTAAAATGTTTGTAAAAAGAACGCAAACGGAAATTAAAGTATCAATAGGGAACTTTTTTGTTTTGAACTGAGTGGCGCCTGCACAGAGTATATGTAAACTACATGATACAGCATCTTGTACAACACGGCATCAAATGTTCTCTCAAGTATCTGAAGTTACGCTATATTTTCAAATTGAAAACATATCATTCGCAAATTCCCTCTTCCACATTCACTTAACATGATTATGGAAATAATAAAAAATCATGCATCACGCTCAGACTATGAAATACTTTCCATCACAAACATAATATTATTAAGAAATGCCACTTTTTCCTACACTGATATTGTCTGTCCTGTAACTGATTTTTTTTTGTGCTTCTCTCAAATTAATGTTAGACATTCTTTAATCTATAAAAAATGTTGCAAGGAACCTAAGTGATCTTTTTAGATTTCATTATATTTCAAATATTTTAGCATCGCTAAAATTCATACAAAGCGACTTTTCTCATAGATTTCAAAGCAATTGAATTACTGTTGTGCGGGTAAGCAAATCATGTATTGCACACAAAATTGCAATTATTTGAATGAATTAACTTGCGTTTGTTAAACAGATGATTAACCACTTAATGATCGCATTAAATTACGGTTTAAAGTTTCAAATTCATTAATCCCACCACTTTTATGAAAGAAATATTCATCTTATTTAATGATAAGTAAAAAGATACCAGAATAAAACCAATTACACTATTTAAAACTAGTCGTTGGGGGCCACCGTAATACTTATCCAGCATGGATGCATAATATAAAATATGAAAATAAAACATGTGTAAAATATTTATAAAATGCACTGCAATTCCAAAATAAAATTTAAACGCAAATTTAAATAGTTTTAATATACATAGTCATGCTTTATTAGTGAATTGCTGATAAGCCAAACTCGACAAATTATATAAAACGCCAAAATACTCAAGTAATACCGGATTGCGTAAAAGAAACATCCTTATAACTCTAAAAATGATAATCATATTAACTAACAATTGAGTCGGATGAAGCGTCTCATTTCCAATTAAAATATATCTTTGAATTGAAAATTGATTGAAATACAGGGTCATGAAAAATAAAAGAATGCGGAAAACAGGATTACACATATCTCGGCAACTAATAATTCGATCGAATTCGTTTTTTTTATGTAAAATTTGTGTTATTTTATTGCCTTTTACTTCCACTCTTTAAAATAAAAAAAAATCGAAAATTTTTATATACCTTTCATCAGAATGAATTTTTCGAGAGTCCGAAAAAAATAATTCCGGATAATCCAGGTTACTAATATTAAATAGGCTTCGTCCCATTCTTACATACTAAGTACATACAAAATTTCAAGTCTCTATCTCAATTTGTTCGGGAGATAGAGCGTTTACAGAGAGACAGACAGACAGACGGACGGACGGCAAAAAATTTTCAAAAAATATATGTTTTTCGGTATCTCCAGTATCTGAAACGTGTAAATCCGTCAAAAAAATTTTTTCGATTTTCAAAACGATTGCAAAATGTACCCTATACTACGTATGATGGGTAAGTAAAAACTGGCGGGAATCAAACAATTCTGAATAAAAGCCGTGAAACTTGCAGCCCGTGAATGTCTCGGGCGCGACGATTAAATGGCTAAAAATTTTGATTTCATTTTTTTTTTTTTTTTTTTTTTTTTTGCAGCGATATGTTTTAAATATAAAAATTTTCTTTAACATTTTAAGAAGCATATTTTTTAATTTGATATAATATTAAAAGAATTGTCGTTTTTTAAGTCTAACTTGTGCAATAGTCAGAAATTTTCAGTATTGCTGATCACGTACATGTTGATCATCCTCCGGTTATTACTATGTTACAGTTATTAATTATTTATTTTGCTCGAAATTGTTTTAGCGCAACAATTTACGCACTTAAGTGATGCTAAGAAAAATAAGTCGGAAATTGCACGTAAAGCGTAGCAAGTGCGGTGCATTCGTACTATAATTTTCTGTGTGTTCTTGTAAATACTATCTGATTTATGTTATACAGGAAGTAATTTTTAGCAAGCTTCAGTAATGTATATCAATTTCATAAATTGTGACACAATTTAATATAATTAAAACGTGCCCTAAACAATATTTCTTGCTATACCATTATGTAATGGAATAACTTTGTGTGGCCCTGTAAATTAAGAAAAAACATACCTTGCACCACACATTGTGCAGAATGCATATTTTAGTATACATTCGATTGATGCAAATAAATTTATTATGTACGAAAGAGTGTAACACCATTACAATTAACTTGAAATTATTTTTTCCCATTGGCCGTAATATAACAGAATAATTTTGATTGTCCCAGTAATTGAACTATGCATTCGATTTTCACAAAATTTGAAATGACCTGACAAAATTGTGTAAACATTACGTATATAAATTTCAAAAGATTCTGTTGGATAGTATGTGCGTTGTTGTATGCGGACGAATAGACAGACAGACAGACTGAACGACGACTATAGGTGCTACGTATTTATATAATTACGGACGCACCCCAAAATGGAGAATTTTGTTCCAAACAAGCAGAGCCCCGTGTGAAATAAAGCAAGTATTGCACTGAAAACTGCTGCTAAATGAAAGCGCTATCTCGAGTTCGACAGTCAGATGGCAAAAGATTTTGATTTAATTTTTAAGACAGAGTTATTATTTAGGTGTAAAAATCCTAAAATGTTAAGGAGTATGTTTTTTCAGAGCATTGAGTGCCGAAGGAATTATTATTTCTAAAATTTAATCTGTGCAACGGTCTGCAATTTTCTGAATTGCAGAGATTGTACTTGTTAACCATGTTCAATTTTAATTCTTTAAATACCACACTAATGAGTTCTAGTAGTTTTATAAACCTTAATTACAATGTATATGTACATATTTACTCCTCGTGGCGCAAAATATGAAAACATATATATAGAAGCCTGATCCTTGCGTCACAGAGATAAAGACTATACAGACTAAGAGGCGGCAGCACAGACAATACCTCATCGATTTCACGGGTGAAAATCTAGGATTAATTAAATATCGATTTGCATATTAAAATGCAATCGGTGTGCCAAGTCTCATGTCCGTGGAAAACATCTAAAAACCCGATTTTAGCGGTTTAAAAGGTATCTTTTCAAAGGTTTATTATTATGCTTTCCAATCCTTTATGTTTTCATACTTTTTGGTGCAAGAAAGCACAGTGGTAAACTTACGAGTCAGTCACTAAAATGGGTTTTCAGATGTTATCCATCAAGATATGACTTGGGAGACCGATTGATTTTTAATATGCGAATCGAAATGTAACTAATTCTGGATTGTATCCTGTGAACTCGAGGAAGTGATTGTCTGTGCTACCGCCTCCCGGTCCAATATGTATAATATGTACAAATGAAAATGTTTAGAAGTATTATAAAAAGAATGATCAAATGATTCAATTTTTCATTGGGTATATTGATCTATTAAATTCTGACTGCATGTTTGTCTGCAAGTATTTCGCATTTTACTCTTCGAGCATAGGATAAATGTATCGCTAGCTCAAAATGATATAACTTATTATTTTTTGGAAACGGGGGATAAAGTAAGTATGGCAGCTTCAAATTTACGAAGACTAAATTACTGATGCAATTATTATAATAAATTAAAAGAAGCTATTTGTGTTCCAGTGTTTGAGCTTTACGAAATAAAGTGATAGATAAAAAATGAGTATTATTATGTCATTATTAATGTAATTGCACTATTGATTTTTTAAAATTTAAACAGACTATATTTTAAAATCTTTTATAATAAAATGAAACTGGGATATTTTCGATGAGGAGCTGAAATCTTTAAGAATTATATTTCAAAAAACCGAAATATTTATTTTTTTACACTTTTCTTAAAATAAATCCTTAAAATTCATTAGCTGACTTTAAAAACTCAATTTATAATTCGATCATTAAGAATGTATTTTGTTTTATACTGCGCGTGCATAAATTTCGTAAATGCACAAAGATCTTGATAATTTCTTTTTGTTTGTTTGTTTGGAAGTGTAAGACACCTTGGTGAACCAATTTGAATTTCACTTAAATTTGATAATTACAGAAAACTTGTTTTTTATAAAAACTTTAAAGTTCAAAGTTTTAAATCAAATTAAATTTGATATAATTTCTGTAAAATGCACCGGTTTTTTATGTATTTATTTAGAAAATTAACAAGAAAAAAAATGAGAAATAATAATTATCTTTAAAATATTTCATTTTTAACTATTTTTATTCAAGTAGCGTGGTGCAGTGGCTTTGACGACATCTAGTGATCCCCCTCCCACGTTTATACAGGTCTAAGTTTGGAATTTAGATATGGAAAACCATAAAGTAATGATTTAATCGTAAAAACTTTTATGGCATAAACAATTACTTTTAAAAAATCTCAATTGTAAAGCGTTTAAATTCATCTGATTTCTGTGGTACAGCAGTTTTATTTCAAGAATTATACTTTATCGGTAGAGAGATTTGAACAGTATTACAGTATCGACAAAAAAGTTCTTGGAATTTTCTTGAATTTAGTATAGAATCCAGAAATTGAATTTAGTTTTATTATTTTAGGGGGGGGGGGGTGTAGGTCAAAACGCTTATATTAATTTTTAGAGTCGCAAAAGCTCTAATATTACCGGCTAAATTATAACATTTTAAATAATAGCAATTTTCTTTAACTGTGACAACTGTAATAACTTTTAATGAAAACGTCTATTTTTACTAAGAAAACTTCTACATTTATCTGTATTTGCATGAATTTCATGTAATTACTATAATTTTAATTTAACCTGCTTAATTAGACATATGATTTCATATTCAATTTTAAGAGAAGACTTCAAAGTAATAATGGAAATGCTTTGTAAATGTATGTAAAAATTAGATTTTTCACTCTCACACAATAGAAAGGTTTTATGTAATTTAAATGCTACACAATGTGTTGCGATTCAGGTTTTTGTTTTTCTCTGATTGTTCGGACTTTTTCACTAATCAATCAAGTGCGTCCAGCCTATTGGAAATAACAAAGAAACTTTTTTATTACCGATAGTTAATTGAAGGAATGAAGATATCAGACATTTAATGCATCAGGAACTATTGTTTAATTACTTTGTTATTGTTTTCTTTCACAGACTAAATCTAATTGCAAAAGTTTGCTTGGAAAAAAGCTTTTTTTTTCTTCTTTTTTCTAACAAAGGTATAATTATTTATTTGTATTTAGCTGGTTGTCACTATCTTAATCGATTAAGCATTGAAATTAAATTTCGATTTAGAATAATGAATCGAAATATAGAGTAAATTAGAAAAAACAAAAGTAAAAGAACATGCCTTCAAACTAATAATTATACGCTGCTGGAGAGTACTTTATTATTACTGAATTAGATTATTTAAATACTGGAATTACAAATAGAAGTAAAATTTAAGGTTTAAAAATATAGAATAATAAATTATACCAATTTCTAAATACAAGTAAAGCACTGGCGTTTTTAACATCAATTACTTCTTAACAGTTTTTTTTTCTATTAAAAGTAATAAGTTATTACAATACAATTTTTCAAGTTGTTACGCAAATGTTGAATGAATAATATGTTTCGTCCATTTAACAAATCCTTCTTTTAATTTGTTCTTTTTTCAGATTTTTTAAATATCTAGATTGATTATAACTTTAAAGTTGTAATAAGTTATACTACGCAGCTCTGACAGTTATTGAATTGAGGTTAGTTTAATTATTTTTCTTTTAGGATAACAATGTGGTAGGGAGAGACTAAAAATTTACATTAATTTTAGAGACCATTCGAAGCACAGGCTCTTATATTATCAGCTAAATATTTTTTAAAAGGTCTTTTTCACTGTGACAATTGTAACAGCTGTTTAACTTCCTCTGAAAAGGTGGATTTTTATAAAAAAAATTTCCGCTTTCCTGTATTTGCAACAATTTTATATAATTTTCATTTAACCTACATTTACAATTGTAAGTTTCCACTTAATTATAAGAAAAGTATTCAAAACAATACTAGAGATAATAATAGAAATACTTTCTAAATGTATATTTAAAAAATATTTTTAACCCTTCACACAATAGAAAGATCTTGTGTAATTTAAATACTACACAGCGCGTTGCAAATCAGTTTTTTTTCTGGTTGTTTGGACTTTTCCTCTTGTCATTCAAGTGCATCCAGCTTATTGGAAATCGCGAAGAAACATTTATCTTGCGATAGTAAATTTAAGGAATGAAGATAAAAGACATTTAATGCATGAGGAACTATAGTTTAATTACTTGGTTTTATTTTTGTTTTACAAATAAGATGTAATTGCAAAAGTTTGCTTGGAAAAACCTTCTTTTTTATCTTTTACTAACAAAGGGATATGTATTTATTTATATTCCCCTGGTTGTCAGTGTTTTAATAAATTAAACACAGAAATTAAATT
The DNA here is from genome assembly GCA_964019185.1 of Maratus speculifer. Taxonomy (NCBI): domain Eukaryota; kingdom Metazoa; phylum Arthropoda; class Arachnida; order Araneae; family Salticidae; genus Maratus; species Maratus speculifer. The sequence goes on along the minus strand of OZ025300.1, from coordinate 164,182,725 downwards.
TCTATCTAGACAATAACGTAATGAATCGAAATGTAGAGAAAATTAAAATAAAAAATAAAAACATGCCTTTAAGCTTTTAGTTGTAGAGCTTTAGTTGAAGAGTATATTATATTATTACTGATTTAGACTATTTAAATACTAGGGTTAGAAATAGAAATAAAATTTAAGAATAAAAAATATCTAATAATAGAAGATACTAATTTCTCGTTACAAGCTAAACACAGATGTTTTTAAAATTAATTACTCCTTAACAATATTTTTTCTTTATTTGTATTAACACTAATAAATTGTTACTTTATAACTTTACAAGTTGTTACACAAATGTTGAATGAGTAATATGTTCCTCCCTTTCTAAAAATCCTTCATTTAAGTTGTTCTCTTTTCAGATCTTTAAAATATCTAGATTGATTGTAACCTTGTATTTGTGTAAGTTAAACTATGCAGTCCTGAAAGTTATTGAATTGAAGTTAGTTTTAATTTTATTTTTCTTTTAGGGTGACGGTGGGTGGGAAGAAACTGAAAACTTACATTAATTATAGAGACCAATCATCGCACAAGTTCTAATATTTTTTTTTATTGTTTTTAATGATGATAACTGTAATAACTGTTTAACCGTTTACCGAAAACATGGGTTTCCGCAATAAATAAATAATTAAATAAAATTAGCATTGTACTATATTTGCATCAATTTCATAATTTTCATTTAACCTACATTACAAGTGTAAATTTCTGCTTAATTAGTGAAAAAAGGTTTCAAACTAAATTCAGAAATACTTTCTAAATATATAGTAAAATGAGATTTTTTTACCCTCACATAATAGAAAGATAACCAACGTATTGCCACTCAGCTATTTCTCATTTTTTGATTGTTCCGACTTTTTCACTAGTCATTTAAGTGCATCCAGCCTATTGGGAATCGCGAAGAAACTTTTATTCTGCTGATAGTTAATGAAGGAATGAAGACATTTAATGCATCAGGAACTATAGTTTAATTACTTCGTTTTATTGTTCTTTTACAAATGAGATGTAGTTGCAAAAGTTTGCTTGGAAAAAACTTTTTTTTTTTTTATCTTTCATTAAAAAAGGGATATATATTTATTTTTATTTCTCTGGTTACCACTGTCTTTATCAATAAGGTGTGGAAATTAAATTTTCATTTAGACAATAACATAATTAAAATACCGTTTAAAAAATAAATAAATAAAAGAATTAAAAAACATACCTTCAAGCTGTACATTGGTGAAGATTTACTATATGATTACTTAATAAGCCTATTTAAATACTGGGATTAGCAGTAGAAATAAAATTTACAGTTAGGGTTTAAAAAGTGTCTAACAATAAAAAAATGCTAGTTTCTAGATACAAGTAAAGTACAGTTTTTAACATTAATTATTCCTTAACAATCCTTTTTCTATTTTTGTATTAAATATAATAAGTTCTTTCTTTATAACTTTGCAAGTTTGCTTGGAAAAAATGCCTTTCTTTTTTTCTCTTTTACTAACAAAAGGATATTTATTTACTTATACACTGCTCAAAACAAATAAAATACATTGCAGTTTTAGGTGGATTTTGTATCTGGGAAACTTTTTAGCTGATTGATACATGGTCGACAGACATAGTAGGTTATATGAGAATAAATTACACATGTTTAGCAGAAAAAAAGTCATTTTATTGCGCATTTGTGTACAAACGAAAAAAAAAACACAATTTGTGCATATGAGAAAAAAAAGAATAAGAAAAGGTGTTTTCTTCAAAGAAAATCATTTTCAGTAGGGGGTCTGATTTCCACGGGCGGCCAGCAACGTTGAAAACCTTTGAGGCATGGACTCAATGAGGCTATTAATGACGAGTTGGGGTATTCTGCCCCACTCTTCCAGAAGAGCACTTTCCAGTTCTTGGAGAGTTTGTGAGGGTTGTTGGCGGCCAGAAACTCATCTTCCTAGAGCGTTCCAAACGTGCTCAATTGGATTCATGTCTGGAGAACACGCTGGCCATTCCATTCGAACGATTCCTTCCTTGAAAAGGAAATCCTCCACCAGGTTTGCACAATGTGGCCTGCAGTTATCGTCCATTAAAATGAAGTTATCTCCGATTGCTGCAGCGTAAAGGACTACAATAGGTCTGAGGATCTCATCCCTATATCGGCGACCAGTCAGAGCTCCTTCTCGAATGATGTAGAGGTCAGTGCGCCCGTCAATGGAGATGCCTCCTTACACCAACACTCCTCCACCGCCAAATCTGACACTTTCGTGCATGAACGCAGGATTATTCCTATTACCACGGTCCCTCCAGATGAAAATACGCCTATTATCCGGATGCACAGAAAAACGGGACTCGTCAGGAAACAGAATATTGCTCCATTCATTTCTCCTCCAGTTGACATTGTCGGTTGCCCACTCCCTGCGGTCGCGACGATGCCTTGATGTTAATCTAACACACATCATCGGTCGGCGAGCATATAGACCTACAGCATGGAGCCGGTTTCGGACAGTCTGAGTTGAAATCGTGGTGCGTGTAGCCGAGCGAAGGTGTTGTTGGAGAAGAGTAGCGTTCATGTTTCGGTGTCTCCGAGCTGTTAACGCTAAATACCGATCTTCATTGGGCGTTGTTGCCCGTCTACGACCTTGCCCTGGTCTTCGGCCTGCACATCCACTCTCCAAAAAACGGTGTTCCAGATCCTGGAAATGACACTTTGTGACACTCCAATGGCTTGCGCTACTTCGGCTTGACTTTGGCCCCCTTCTAACCTACCAACAATTCTCTAAGCTTCTGAATCTGTCAAATGACTTCGCTGAGATATCGTACTCATCGAAACAAAGCAATCACTGAATGCCGATCATCCTTGTCTTCATTCTCTTTTATCCAGTTGAAAGTCAAATTTCATTCGCTGCCGCTGAAGCGACGAACAGTGGGGTATTTGTTAAATCTGGGCGGCCAAAATTATTTTTTTGTTTTAAACTAATTTAAACGGTTCAGAAACGTTTATGTCATAAATATTGTTTACTATTTTAAAAATCATTGATGTTTTACAACTCTGTACTGGTTTTATTGAGCAAAATTAGTATTATAGAATAAATGATAATTATGATAATTAACATTATTAGTGTGGTAAGGAGATGTATTATTGGAATATTATTGACGGTGTAGTAGTAGTGAGGCATATAATAGATTTTGCCAGATGGTTTTGTTGTTTGTGTTGCAAATTAATTGAATTGAAACTAATAAGCTCTGAAATATGGAAAGAGGAAGAGGTATCACTCTCAAATTTGCGATCCATCACTGCCCCATTTACATATAAGAATTAATGCTCATTTTTAGGTGCGTTCGTAATTATGTAAATTCGTAGCACCTATTGTTTTCGCTCAGTCCGTCCGTCTGTCTGTCCGTCTGTCTGTCTGTCCGTCTGCCTGTCCGCATATAACAACGCAAAAACTACCCAACCGAATCGTTTGAAATTTAAAATACATAATTATAACATAATTTTGTCGAGTCATTTCAAATGTTATGAAAATCGGATGCATAGATCAATTGCAGGGACAATCAAAAGGATTCCGTTACATTAGGGTCAATGGGGAAAAAATTTCAAATGCATTTTAATCGTTTGAAATTTAAAACATATAATTAATACGTAATTTTATCGAGTCATTTTAAATGTTATGAAAGTCGGATGTATACATCATTTACAGGGACAATCAAAGGTATTCCATTACATTACAGTCAATGGGAAAAAATATTCAAAAGCATTTTTATGATATCACAGTAATTCGAACATAATATAATTGGTATGAATGTATGAAATATATACTAAAATGTGCATTCTGTTCAATCTGCAATGCAAAGAATTTTTATTATTAAATTACAGGGCCACACAAAAGTATTCCACTACATAATGGTATACGGGGAAACATTGTTTGGGGGGTGTTTTAATTATATTCAACTATTTCATATTTTATGAATAAGATATACGTTTCTGAGGTGTAATTAAAATTACTTTCTGCATATTTACAGAAACACAAAGATTTCGACTACTATACTGTATCCGAAGTACGCTCAACTATATCAGCAAGATCTGAATATTTTTAAAACTTCGTTATCGTACGAACGCACCTAAATTGCTACGTTCACGTGCAATTTCCAACTTGTTACTCTTAATTTAAATTTCCCAAAAATTCTTTCAAATAAATGAATAATCGTGTCACTGTTAAATTAAGTTATTCTTAAGTATTGATTATGCGCAAGTTTCGGTAATTTTAAGACTGATTTTCTGGATAACAATGAATTTCAGCTTGTTGTAGAAACTGTAGCTCGGCTATACATTTTTTTTAATATCGTCTTATAATTTCATATTGGTTCCTGGAAAGATTAGTTTCGATAAATAATGATAATGTTTAAAAAAAAGGAGATATTTGTGTTTTCTTTTCTGTTTGCTGAGTTCTCAAATATGCTTTTTTATATTTGGATGATTGCTTTGGTGATTATGTTAATTCTTTTGACACATGGGCAACATCTATCTTATCTGAAATTTCTAATTTTAACTGAACGGCATGTGTAAGTACTTCCACATCTGTTGATCTCCTCAAACTTTCAAACATTCTCCGCTTTGTCCTATCATTGGATTCAGTGAAAGTTTTTGCTGTCGCCCCTGATCCATTTATTTTACTTGAAATTTCTACTGTACCTTCAAGCCAGTCCTTAATTATTTTTCATAAAAATATCTAATTTGTGAAGGGCTGCGATCCATTTGCTCTTGAATTTACTCTTAAATTGGGAAAAATTGTGCTTGAAATGTTTAAATTCATCATCATCAAAAGTATCATTATTAAGAATGTAATTTTCAAGAAAATTCAGTCTATCATTTACTTTTGATGGTTTTGCTTTTGCATAATATTAAAAAATTCATTTCTAGTCATTACTTTGACATTCGAAGATTCCAAATTAAAATAAATATGAAATGTAGAAAAGGGAATGCATAATAAATATATACAATTTTGATAGATAACATTATTTTATCTCTTATATTTTTTTAAAATCTTGCAATCGTTAACTAATTTTTAACAAAAACTTATGTAAAATTGATGCGACTTATTTTTTAGACAAAAAAAAAAAAAGTTAACAACAAGCAATAAATTCCTTTCATTTTCTGAAAAGTGCTTTAGAAAGATAAAAGCGAATGAATACATTATTTTAAAGCAATTTTTTTGCAAATTAATATAAATTCATTTCAATAAGATTGACTGAAAAGTAAACAAATATGATCACTTTCTAATAAATCATAACAATATTTTTCATTTAAAAATTTATATCATAAATATGAGTTAAATATCTGTACATAGTAATTTCGAATGCTTACTCAGAAATTTGAAAGTGCATATTTATATTGCCTTCATTTTCAAAAGCAGACGAATGCAGAACTAATTTAAACGAAAACACAAAATAAAGGGTGTATACTTATTGGTACAACAAGTAACTCTGCTTGGAAAAGCTTGGAAATATAACTAAACCCTTCGTGAAGTCAGAAATAAGGGACAAAAATAATAGAAAAATATACGTTATTTTAAATTAATTTTACGAATACAAAAACTATCTTTCTCTTAATTCAAAAATTAAAAAAATAATAATAGATACCTGTCTCGCCGCTATCCATAACGATTAGATTTTAAATACTTTCAAAAATAAAGTTATTCACTTTCCAAAATAGAAAGTCACAATGCACAACAATCTGACGCCGATGCGTTTAACGGAACACTCTAATTTCAACTGATAACAGGACGTCATCATTTGCTTAAACAAGATAAAAATGGTATCATAGGATTCCCCAAAGACTCAGCTTCAACCTGTATCCCTTTATTCGATCGTGCGTTGTACTTTATGAAATCGACTTTTGTCCAGCCAGATTCTTCAAATACCCCACAGTGCGACGTTTTTGACGTCGAACTCAAAATTTGCATACTCCACAGTTTGAAAACCAGAAAAATTTGAATTTGTGATTCTCTTCTTCTATTTTCGGCAAAAAAATTTCGTTTATATCTTTATTTTATATAAAACTTCAAATATCCTTTAATTGTTTTGAGCAGTGTATTTCCCTCGTTGTCACTGTCTTAATCGATTAAACGTTGAAATTAAATTTCCACTTATAAAATAACATAACGAATCGAAGATTATGGTAAATTGAAAAAAAAAAAGGAACATGCCTTCAAGTTTTTAACTGTACGCTGTTGAAGACTACTATATTATTACTGAATTAGACTATTTGAATACCGGAACTACAAATAGAATAAAATTTCACGGTTAAAAATATCTAATAATAAAGAAATACTAATTTCAAGGTACATATAAAGCACAGCTGTTTATATTATTAACTACTCCTTAACAATCTTTTTTCTTTATTCGTATTCAAACTAATAAGTTATTACTTTATAACTTTGCCAGTTATTATGCAAATATTGAATGGGTAATATGTTCCGTTCTTCTAAAAACTCTTTCGTTTAAGTTGTTCTCTTTTCAGATCTTTTAAATATCTGGACTGCTTGTAACCTTCTTTTTGTAATAAGTTAAACTACGCATCCCCTAAATTTATTGAAGTTATGTTTTTTTTTATTTTTGTAGAATGACGGTGGGAAGGGGGGGGGGGGGTAAAAATTTATAATTATTTTTAAGACCAATAATCACACAAGCTCTAATATTATCGGATAAATTTAAAAAAATGTTCTTTTAACTGTGACAACTGTAATAACTGTTTAATTATTACCGAAAACGTTAATTTTCACTAAGAAATCTTCAGCATTTTTCTGTATTTTCATCAATTTCATGTAATTTTCATACTTTTTCATTTAATCTACATTAAAAATATAATTTCTTACTTAACTATGCTACACACCTATGCCACTCAGCTTTTTCTGATTTTCTGGACTTTTCCATTAGTCATTCAAGAGTATTCAACCTATAGCAAATCGCGAAAAAAAATCTCTGGCAGATAGTTAATTGAAGGTATGAAAATATAAGACATTTAATGCATCAGGATATAGTTTAGTTACTTCGTTTTATTTTTGTTTTACAAATAAGATGTAATTGCAAAAGTTTGCTTGCAAAAACCTTTTTTTATCATTTACAAACAAAGGGATATTTATTTCTTTATATTTCTTAGGTTGTCACTCTCTTAATCGATTAAGCAGTGAAATTAAATATCCATATAGACAATAACATAATAAATCTTAATAAATAGTAAATAATAATAAAACAAATAATTAAGAAATATGCCTTCAATTGTTTAGTTATTACTGAATTAGACAATTTGAATACTATAATTACAAATAGAAATAAAATTTAAGGATTAAAAAATATCTAATATTAGAAAAATACTAAATTCTTGATACAAGTAAAGCACAGGTGATTTTAATTTGTTACCCCTTATTCATCTTTAAAAGCTCTAATATTATCGGCTAAATAAAAAAAATTAACTGTGACAACTATACTAGCTATTTAACTGTTATTAAAAACGAGAATTTTCACTAAAAAAACTTCAGCATTTGGATCTATTTCATGTTATTTTCTTAATTCTGATTTAACCTCCGTTATAAATATAAGTTTCTATTTAATTATAAGAAAAGCATAGTACTGTCTAAAAGTAAAATCAAAACAGATTTTTACCCCTCACACAATAGAAGGCTATTATGTAATTTAAATGCAACACAACGTTTTGCCACTCAGTTTTTTCTTATTTTCTGATTGTTTGGACTATTCCAATAGCCATTCAAGTGCTTCCAGACTATTGGGAATCGCAAAGAAACTTTTTCTTGCTGACAGTCAATTAAAAGATTGAAGATATTAGACATTTAATGCATCAGGAACTACAGTTTAATTACTTTGTTTTATTTTTGCCGTCCAAATAAGATGTAATTGCAAAAGTTTTTTGGGGAAAGCCTTTGTTTTTTTTAACAAAGGGATATTCATTTATTTATATTTCCCTGATTGTTATTGTCTTAATCGATTAAGCGCTGAAATTAAATTTCCATTTAAATAATGAATTGCAATGCAGCGTAAATAAAATAAAAATAAAGATCATGTCTTTAAGCTTTTAGTTGTACGCTGTTTAAAGTATTATATTATTATTGAATTAGAATATTTGAGTACTGAGATTTCAAGTCGAAAAAACTTATGGTTTAAAAAATATCCTGCGCTGTAAAACATTTGAGTAATGTTACACCATAAAGTTGGTGGCAGCTTTGCTGCCTCCAATTTTATGGTGTTGCCTTTCTTTCTCCAACTTTAGGAGTATTTTAACCGATATAACTGGTGTAACGTTTTAACGTTACACTAGTAATATATGTACTACATCATTATATAGGTGGAAAAAAAATCACTCCATAAAACAGGAGGCATCAAAGCTGCCACCAATTTTATGGTGTAAGGTTACACAAATGTTTTACAGTGTTTAATAAAAAATACTAATTTCTAGATACAACTAAAGCGCAGCTTTTTTTAACATTAATTACTCCTTAAACATATTTTTTCTTTATTCGTATTAAAAGTAATAAGTTGTGACTTCATAATTTTACAAGTCTTTAAGCAAATGTTGAATGTGGAATGCACGTTTAAGTTGTGCTCTTTATAGTTGTTTTAAATATCTTGATCGATTGTAACCTTCTACTAGTAATAAGATAAACTACGCAGCCCAGAAATTTATTGAAATGTGGTTAGGCTGATTCTCGACATTAAAGTTTTATGGATTATTATTTGATTAAATTGTGAAGGAGACAAGTCATTATCGCTTACTCTCATGTTTTGATTCAGAATTCAGATACTAAAAAATTTTTAACACAATTTTTAATTCATCTATCGTTATATATAAAAAAATGTACTATCTGACTCACAATAAACGAGCTGACCAAAATATGAAACATATGAATTAGAAACATGAAAAATGGTGTAAACAATAGTTCTTATGACATAAGTGGAGACTAAGAAAATTTTTTTGAAAATTTCCACCGTTCCCTAAGGTTTTAAACGGGCTTCGAAAATTTTAGAACATTAGAAGTGTGAAATTCTTGATAAAAAAAAAAAAATTAATAATAAAAACATTTTCGCAGGCTTTAGAACTTCTTCCTTATGTAGGTGTAAGCGGTATTGAAATTTTAGAACAATTGGCCATATTTCAGCAGACGTTTTAGGCAAGAGCGTGTAATTTAAGAAAATAAATCTACTAAAACATATATTTTAGCGATTTTAGAAATTTCCTCCCTCCTAAGAACATTAAAGTGGAAGTTGAAAATTTTACACTATTTGACCATACCCAGGAGCAGTTTAAATAGGCGCGCATGAGTTCAGAAAATAAATCTACTAAAAAATAATTAAGCATATATTTAAGTGATTTTTAAAATTCCTCCTTAAAAAGTTTATTTTTAGACATTAGTCATTGTACAAGATCTAAAATTATCAGCCAGATTTTCAAAAGAAACGTACTTTCAGAATTGATACGGGCATTTTAATTGAGAAAACGTCAGCATTTATCTATATTTGCATCAATATTAATTATTTTCATAATATAATTTTCAGTAAACCTACATTCAAAATATAATTTCCTGCATAATTGTAAGAAAAGCTTTCAAAATAATAATTTAAATACTTTCTAAATGTATAATAAAATGAGATGATTTTCCCTTACGTGATAAAAGATCTTATGTAATACAAATGCTACATAACGTGTTGCCACTCAGTTTTGTATAGTTGCCTGATTGTTTGGACTTTTCCAGAAGTCACTGAAGTGATTTAAGACTACTGGGAATCAGAAAGAAACTTTTATCTTCCTAATAGCTAACTGAAGGAAATGAAGGTATAAGGCATTTAATGCACCGGGTACTATAATTTAATTGCTCCGTTTTAGTTTTGTTTTGTAAATAAGATGTAATTGCTAAAGTTTGCTTGGGGAAAAAGTCTTTCACGTTTTCCTTTTACTAACGAAGAGATATTCAATTATTTATATATTTGATTAATTGTCATAAGGTTATTTTCTTAAACTTTTGAAATTTTATTTCACTTTGTATAAGATAATTAATCAATATATACTAAATAAGATTAACAAACGAATTTAAGACCGTATTTTTAATCTTTTGACGGTACACTGGTGAATAATATTAGATTTTACTACATTATTGTATTTAAATACTGGGATTAGTTAAATAAATAAAATTTAAGTTTTTAAAAATGCCTGACCTTATAAAATAGTTTTAAAAAGTGATGAATAAAAGAGAGTATGGAATTCAACATCTACAGGAAATTTCCATCGCTAAGATACGATAAGGTTAGAAGCAGAAAGGCCAGTTTCATTCAAATGTTATTATTCTCATGTAAATTGAATAGGTCTTTGTTTATTTAGATACAGTCGAGTCTCTATATAACGAAATCCATCGTTCCAGGAAAAAATTCGTTATATAGAGAAATTCGATGTATAGAGAATGATGTTAAAAATCGTATTTAATGTGCAAATTTTGAACAAATAATATTTTTGATCTTTTTAATTAAGAATTTGAAATGTTTAAAAGTAAATATTAACCTAACATTTTATTTCTTAATTATTTAAACTGCTTCAAAAATGAGAATAGATATTTATTTGAAAGCTTAATGAAAATCAAATAAGGAAGACTTGAATTAATATCAGACGACGATATCTGTAATTTTTTGTTGTTTTAACTTTAAAATTGTTAAGCTCTCAAAAAAGGGCTCAAATTTTAGCAAGGAATGAAAAATTGTAGTTAACATTTTCCTCCATTTGAAGACTTCTCTTATGTGCCTCTTATTGATTTCTCTCTTATATGTGTAACAATCCAATTAACTCTGTTTTGAGAAGAATGTGGAAAGGGGTATGGGAGGCGGGATGAATTCGTTGGATTTAAAGAACAAGGAGAAAATAATCTCAGCACTGAACGATAAATCAAAAATAAGTGGTGGAAAATTGATTCCATATGATTTCGAAGCTTTTTTAAAACTGAATAAATTAAGACCAATTTATGAAAAAATTCGTTATATGGAGATAGATATTTCACTATATGGAGACTGTTTTTGATGTAATCATGAGAAAAGGGGACCGTTCCTATTAAAAATTCGTTATATAGAGAAATTCGATGTATGGAGTTTCGATATAGAGAGACTCGACTGTATTTGCTAATCTTTAAACGATCCAGATCTTATAACGTTGGGATGGCTGCCATTCTTATTACTCCCACATCCGTCACCTTATCTAACAAATGAAACTATTATATTGAATTACTTATATTTACTAAGATTATTTAAGTACATAACTTGTTATTTCCCTTCTTTAATTCTAACTTTTAGACACAACTGTGCACTGCGAATTGATGGTAAAATATGGCATCCTGGATTTTGATTTCAGTGTAGAACTGATGCATCCAGCTCCTGACTGTGGCCCACATACCCTAAACGATGCTTCCGTTACCGATTTGACGCACCGGTCGACAGAATGCAGGTGACAAGGAATTTTGTCAGCATTTCAGCGTGGGATATTACCGGACTGAACGAAGAAACGTGTTTCTTCGTTGCTCATTCTTCGAAAAAGTCTTGGTGATAAAAGTTTTGTTACATTCCAATTAATTAGTTCAGTGTAGTATATTGCATCAAAGATTAAAGTAGAAAAGGCAAAGTTTCTGATGTTTTTATCTTTTGAAATAATCTCCCTGGCATTTAACACGTTTATTAGCCTTAGCTCTCTTATGTTTCTCCTCTTATCAAAGGCCACTGCCAGTAATAAATTTTCCGGGTGAGCAAAGAATAAGTTACGTTTAATTACTGGGAAAATATTTTTATAAAGTCGCTAGGAAAGTATCAAGATGTTTCTATAAATCCCGTCTGTAATGTGTTTACTGCATTTTATTTCAAACGAAACTTGCGTGTAACATTTTAGAATTAATGTCAATATGAATTTTAAGGCATGAGATAGATTTTCTACACTCAGGTAAAATCAAAAGTCTCTATTTGCACAAATGAACCATATGACATGTGAAATTGGACCGAGTCACGCTTTCATAAGTCATTTGGAAGATTGCCGCTTTTAAATGCTTGACTTACGTCAAATCTGTCTTCCTTGCTGAACAGTTTACTGTCCATTTCTGGAAATTCACAATGGGTTAATTATTTTTTTTTCACTGAGAGCTTTTCACAACCAAAGAGATTCTGCCTAGTTTGTCCACTAAATGATCTTGGGCCAGTTGCTTCTCCACCCAAATTTTGAAATAGTTGGTGAAAAAGTAGTTAAACAAAATGAATGACATTCTAAGCCAACACCCAATGCACAGGTCGTCCGAGATGTACTTCAAGCTGTCCTATAGCACCACCTTTCCATCCAGTATTGGTATATATACATCATAGCCTTCTAAAGCAAAGTATTCTAGTGTACAGTCTTTATTCAGTAAGGCATTATATGAAAGAAACTACAATGTCTTTAGCAGGTCCAAGTTTAAAGACGCGGGAGGAAGAGATAAGTTTCAGTGGGCCACAGTACGACAACCACAATACTGATTTGCAACGAGGCAGTTAGATGTAAAGCTAGATTTTTCCACCCTGCAGCGAACTTTTCTTTGTAAGTTCTAGGTTATTTGAAAATAACATGATATACTCAATAGTACCACTTTACATCAAAATTTTGACCTGAGACCGCAGACTGACCTCAGTTGATTATTTTCTTAATAAATGGAAATCACTCAAATTTGATTTTTTCCCCTATTTTTATTAAGTTTCTGCGATTGGAATATATTCTCTAAACGCAATTTTTAAAAATATACTAGCAAAAGCCATGCTTTGTTTGGATTCGCGAAGCATTATTTTATAAAGCATATATTTGAAAGTAACAATATTTTTAATATTATTTTTGCATCTTTATTAAACAAAAACGTTATTTTATGTTTTGGCGCATTTTAATTCTACAAATGTAAGTTCAGCCAAATAACTATCAATTTCCTAGGAATTTTTTATTTATGATGTAAGACTGGCATTAAAAAATATTTTCGAAGCAAACTTTTACAAAATATTTTTAAATTTTCAACTAAAAATTATTTTAAAGATTTTTTTATAATTTCTAGTAGCCACTGGTGTTTTTTAAAGTTGTTTGAAATAGGCATGTTTCCAATCTTTGTAATTAACATCAAATAATCTTTGATAGCTATTTTAGAATAATATATTTGAAGAGAGCTTATGAAGAAAGTTACTTCTTCAAAATCCTATTTTCTGGAAAAAACATTTGAAATCTGCTCTCGTCGATACTATGAATTTTTAACTGTAAAACTTTTTATTCTAATTTCTTCGTTTTTATACATGTTAGTGCATGAGAATTTTTGATATTGTAGAATTTTTCGTAAGGAAAATTTCTATTGAATGCTTAATTTTGAAGGATTTTCACTCTTGACAACGTTACGTACGTTTTTAAGCCAACTGGTACCTGTATATCCTCAATATCTACAACTGCTTCATCTAATGTTAAACCTTGGGATTTATGAATTGTAACAGCAAAAGCTAACTGCAGAAGAAACTCTTTCCTTGAGCAATTTATGCTTCCATTTTTCCAGAATTCAATTATTGGGGGAATTGGTACGCACCAATTCTTATAAGTTAAATTACTGTAGTATTCAAATTTATCCATGATTATTCGCGATATCTGGTCTGGTGGCTTGTGATTTTCTTGCAACAAAGTATAAATTCGCGTTCACTAAACATTTCTCGGTCCACAAATAAGAACGTAACATTACTTTCGATACAAATGATAAAGTAAGAAATGGTTGAAGTCCATTTGTCATTTCTGAATCTGGTAACTTTTCCTTTAGTACATTTATAAAGAGCTTGAATCGAGGCAACACGTTCACGCAATTCTTTTAATTTTTCATTTATATAACAAATTTAACAATTAATTTTATTTGTTTACAATTCTTTTGTTGCCACTTTACAAAAAAAAAATCCATAGTACAATACTTTTAAAATTTTAAGTGTCATCTGTGCAAACGATTTTGCTGAATAATGAAAACATATTTTATTTATTAAATTAATCACGATTCTATCTATAATTACTTACTCAATGATTTATAATTTTTTTTTTCTGAAAATATACGCGTTTCATTTTTTATTTATTTGCTAAAATGCGTCCGTATTGGAAATGCATGTAAAATAAATTAATTAAAATAATATTTTTTTAACGTTTTACTGTAAAAAAAATTATATTCTGCAAATCTACAGATCATATTTTATTTTTGTGTTTAATTTGAAGCCAAAATATTGAATAGTTTTTTTGTAAAGTGTACGACAAATTGTAATTTGAGTGGCCTAGTAGAGGATTCGCTTCGCTCATCCTAATTAATATTAAACAGCACAATCTGCAAATATTTTCACAATAGCGATAAAAAAATAAATACATATCTTTTTTTTACAAATTCTCAAAAAATCGGAAATTTTCAATTTTTGTTTTATTTTTATGCAGTTTGCAATTTAAAAGTCCGATTTAAAAAGTTTTTTGTTTTTTGTTTGTTTTGTTTGCATTTGCCAATCTTAATTTTTCTGACCTATAGCGACTCGGAATCATAGACTTTTTTATTTTTATTTTTTTTCAACCATAAATTATATCTTTTTATAAATTTTCGGTTTAACAAAGATCTGTGTTATTATTTTTCTTAAATTGAAGAAAACACATGCATCAACTGTTGATTTGAATATCTAAACATTAAAAGATTCTCAAAATTACCGCTGAATTAATGAATGTTGTTTTCAGTTTTCAAAGACACTAAGTTTTTAGTATATAAGTTAATTTATTTCTGCATTTTTCAGCAAATATAAAGACAGGAATTCAAAATTTAATTTTAAATTAAATAATCGCTAAAGAAGCGGTACTTTTTTTCGCTTTTGTATTACGTTAAGCATAATTTTTCCCAACTCCATTAGGATTTTTTTTCTTTTAATGAACTTTTCATCTAAGCTTTGGCCTTTTTTGATGTTTTATGATTTTTTTTCAACGAAAGTAAAGAAATGGAGATTTTATTATTAAAGAACAATTTCATTCCAATTCAGTTTGCCTTTTTTATATGCAATTCTTTGTCATTGATTTCTTATTTATTTATAACAAGCTGACCAACACACATACAAAAAGAAATGTAAATTAGTCAATTTTACATATGTATATTTGTAAATTTGTAAAATCATGCATTTGTCAAAAAATGTACACATTTATTGCTAACATATATCTGTATTTATGTGTGCTTATTACCGTAAAAATATGTGTAATGTATTACTTCTTCAAATACACATACATACATGTAAACAGTAGAAAATGTCAAGGATTTAAACAAATTGTTGTGTTAATGTAATTTACAAATTTTCATATTACACAAATATCTGGGAATTTTGCATATTACAACAAAATATGTGTAAGTATATCACACTGTTATACGCGTAAGAAAAGCATATTGCACGGAAATATATGCTCAAATTTTACACGACTGTGTGTTAGTAACAGAATAGTATGCAAATTTATGTGTAAAAATATTACTCAAAAATCTATGTAAGAACGGTATGTTACACAGAAATATAAGTAATATTTAATATATGTAATATGTAATTATAAGAATACAATTAATAAACTGGAAATAATAGTTTGTTTAACTGACTTGTCTGATTTGTCAATTTAATAACTCAGAAAGTAGCAGATCGTGAGTTCAAATCCTACTTTGTTAAGATTGCTTGTTTTCTGTATATTGAATAAAAAAGTTAATCTGTTCTTTTGAACATCTCTTTCTAAACTTGTGAGAAATGTTGATAGGAAATGAAATCCGGAAATAATACCAGATTTCCGTATTTTTGAAAATATTATTTTAAAGTGTTTTTATTCACATTATACAGATTCTATTCATGTATTGTGATTATAATATTTTTGGACTTCGAAACAACTTTAACGGAGAATGGTATGAAGTAAATATAATTTCAGAGGATCCGTTTGTTTATTAATAAAAGTTAACCTTTTTTGTGTGCTAAATATAAAGCTGCAAGAAATAAAATAAACCGACCAAGCAAGCGTCTTTATTCTTCATGCAAATTTGTTTTGCGATCATAAAAAACATTTAGTTCAAAATTTATACAGTAAAACCTCTAAATAACGGACACCTCAGGAACGCACAAATTGTCCGCTATTCGGTAGTGTGCGCTGTTGGGAAAAACCTCAAAGATTCAAAAACCGTTAAGAAGCGCTTAATGTTTCATAAATTGACTTTTATATGTCCTAAAACCTCTATTACATGATTAATCAGTAAATAAAATTATTCTTTAAGCAATGAAACTGGAATAAAACTGTGCACTGATCCGCTGTTTATTAAATTCTTATGAAAAAAATCTGTTACAAAAGTTTGCTTGCGTTTACATGTAATTTGCTTTTCAGTGTGACGTTATTGGACTTTATAGAGTTTCGGGGGTTGGGGGGGATTTTTGACTATTAAAAGCATAAAATCTCAAAATCTTCCGAGGGAACATTTCAGTGCTTAGATATCCCTCCCAGGCAACATCCTGAATACATCACTGAACGTGTGTGTGTGTGGGGGGGGACTTTCCCCAACCCATTGTCTACATTTATCTGTGATCACAAATTTTGTGACACATTGCCCTGATAAATTTAGAAGACTTTTTTCTTTTCTTTTTTTTTTTTTTTTTCGTTAAAAAATATTTTTTCATCCTTTATCGATGAAAATAGTGTCCGCTATTCGGAATGTCCGTTATTCAGAGGTTAAACATACAAAAATTTAGGTTTTGGGAGTGGGGATTGGAAAACTGTCCGTTAAATAGAGGTGTCCGCTATTTGGGAGTGTCCGTTATGGAGGTTTTACTGTATCCGAAATTGGAAGGTTATGTACGATGTACACAATTTTTTTTGTGTGTTACAGAGATAGATGTATACTTATACACATTTATACCTAATAAAATGAAAGAGAAGCTCAACAGTTTTGTCTACAAGCTTACAAGTGTTCAATATGAACACATTTTGTCACAGGGCAATTCAATTTGGCAATTCATACAATTTATTTTGCATATAAAATTTAAAAGTTTTAGCAGGAAATAATTATTCATCGTGAAAATTAGTTGTACTGCATCTAAATTTATTTTTATACAAGATTAATACATGTAAGCAAAATACATTTATTTCTAAACTATTTGTTTTTATTTCTGGATGGAATAACTCCTTACAGCAAAGAGTAAATTTTTCTATTGTATCTATTTTTTAAGCAAAAACTAGATAAAAGATGAACCGGGAAAATTTATAAAAAGAGGCAAAATCTACTTTAAAAAAGAAAATGCTGATCTGACAGAAACGATACAGCCTCAAATAATGCTTGTCCCTTATTGAAAAACAGTTTTTTATCCAGGTGGTTTTGTTGATACGCAATCATTCCTTCCTAATTTTTTTCTCAGACTAGATTGAATATTAGGAAAAGAAGAAAAACGGAAGAGAAATAAACTGGAATCAGAGTGTATTTGCAAAAAAAAAAAATAAATAAATAAATATGTATCAAGAGTTATAATCAATCATTTCTCTGTTGTTTTGTCTTTATATTTCCATTACAGCTTAGTTTAATTAATAATCATGCGAATATTTAATAATGTATCTGTGACAGTGAGAATCAAATTAACCGGATTTTTGGAAGTCAGAATAACTAAAGATATATGTGGAAAAAGCATCTCGTTATAGCAAAAAGCAATTTTTCCTATTGCAATTTTTAAACAAAAACCAGGTAAAAAATCAAACGGGAAAACTTGTAAAAAAATGCAAAATCTAATTATAAAAGAATCAAAAATACTGATCTGACAGAAGCAATGCAACCTCAAAGAATGCTTATCTATTATTGAAATACTGTTTGTTTACATAGCTGGTTTTTTTATATGAATGCAATCATTCCTTTTTCATTTTTATTTCTCACCAGATTGAATACTAGTAAAGAAAAAAATAACGGAAAAAAATTACCAGAAATCCATGTATTTGAAAAACAAATGTATATCAAGAATTATAATCAATAATTCTCTAATTTTTTTCTGTCAAGTTTATACTTCTATTACTGGTTACTTTAATTAACATTCATACTCTCTTAAAACGCCAGCCACTAAATAACTTAATTTGAGCCGAGATCCACTCATCTTACGACTTTAAAATCGTCTTCTCGTAAGGAGTTGAAACAACTCGAATGAACGAGTTGTTTTTATGGAAATTACATTAAAATGAGTAATTTCAATAAGCAATTTAAATCAAGATGAGTTAAACGGTTATAAAACAACCCATTCATGATTCAATAAATTACAGCTCTTTCCTGAGAAGCCAAATCCACTCTTTCGTTTCTAGATTGTGCAAATATTTACTAATGTAAAATCTATGACAGTGAAATTCCTTTTAACAGGATTTTCGGATATCAAAATAACCGAAGTTATATAATATAATTTTAGTTATTAAAATAAAATAATAGTAAAAATTTCCGATTTTTTTTCCTATAAAACAAGGATAAGAAACCTAATTAAAAAAGAAATGTATATCTGACAGAAGCAATGCAGCCTCAAAGAATGCTTATCTATCTTTAAAATACTGTTTGTAATTAGGAAGTTTTGTTGATAAATGCAATCATTCCTTTCTCATTTTTTTTCATTCATCAGAATGAATATTAGTAAAGGAAAAAATAACGGAACAGAAATAAACTGGAATCAGTGTATTTGAAAAAAAAATGTATATATCAAGAATTATAATCAATCATTTCTCTGTTGTTGTTTTTACTGTCAAATTTAAGCAGAGTTCTCGATATCTTTAGACCAACATTGGATATTTGGTTAATACGAAATAAAAATAGGAGTCAAATGAAAAGAAATGTGAATAAAAAACATCTCCACCCTCACAAATTGCTCGAAAAAAGAAGTAATTGCTTTTCAAATAGAAATTTTGCAATCCGCTACAGAAACTACTAAAATAAGTACATTCTGAATGTCTTTTAGGTATATAAATGTTTCAGACAATTCTTATAGCAGTCTAAATAAAAACTGGAAACTGCTAACTTTGATTCACCGCTGTGAAAATATACACGTAAAAAATGCTATGAGATTTTGATTCTTAACCGGTAGAAAAGACTGGCCAATGATACATTGCGTACAACTAATAAATATTAGATTAGTTGCTAATTTCAACACCACATTTCAGCAAAACTTTTCTCTATTTGCAGCTCATGTGAGTAATTTTATTCGTGTTTTTACTGGCTCGACGCTATTATATGCTAACTGTTAATAGACAAATACGGATCTCATAATCCTTTCTGTTTTTGGCTGTTGCTAAAATGAGCTGGTGTTGAGTCAGTACATTGCTAGTCACTCTCAGTACACTGCAGTAATGAAAATGACACGATGTGACTGAATATGTAAAGCAACATCAAACATTCGGCAATGTTGACAAGAATCTCGACTATATTGGTTGTTGAGTGTCGACTGTCATACACACACTTACTAACAGCAGAAATTGCGCACCCGCAATTTGGCGAGATCGATTTTTCTTTTACTCGCCAAATGGAGCATTTCGACTCAATTTGGCGCAATGGCAAGCGACAGCCCTCAGTTTATGTTTATATTACTGCTTAATTTAATTAATAATCATACAAATATTTATTAGTATAAAATCTATGATAGTGAAAATCTATTTATCCGGCATTTTGGATAACTTCAGTCATTAATGTATAGTAGTAATATAAATTTACAAAAATCATATTTTCCATAAAACGTTTAATATTAATGTTTTTTTATTTTTTTATTTTTACTTTCTTCTATCTTTACAAGAAGAAAGGATTATTGAATTATTGGAAAGGCGTATTGGATTCATGAAAAATTTCGACTTCCGGTTTTCGACAGATTTATACGTTTTAGAAGGTCCTGAACACGTTTTGACTATTTTTAGAAAATGTCTGTCTGTGAGTCTGTCTGTCTGTATGTGACATACAATTTGTAGGCGCTCTATCTCAAGAAGTAATGCTCGAAATTTAATAAAATTTTATATTCAGTTAGACCTCGATATGAATTAGTGCCTATTGGTTTTTGGTGAAACTTGGCCGGCAGGTGGCACTGCTATACTACGTTTTTCATGATTTTCAAGATTGCTATATCTCAAGAACTAATGCACAGAATTTTACCAAACTTCAGATTCTGTGACCCCTTGATATACATAGACGCTGATTAAGTTTTGGTGTAAAATGGCCAGCAGGTTGCGCTGCTATGCCACGTTTTTCATGATTTTCATGGTAGCTATATCTCAAGAACTAATGCACAGAATTTCACCAAACTTCAAATTCCCCGATACCTTGAGATACATAGCCGCTGATAAGGTTTTGGTGTGAACTGCCCTATAGGTGGCGCTGCTATGCTACATTTTGCACGATTTTTGCGATAGCTATATCTCAAGAACTAATGCAGAGAACTTTATCAAATTTTACATTCTGTTACACTAGAATATATAACATAATTAGATGCTGATTACATTTTGGTATTAACCTTGCAACAGGTGGTGCAGCTATGCTGCATTTTGCACGATTTTTTCGATAGCTATATCTCAACAACCAACGCACAGAATTTCATCAAACTTCAGATTTTGTTACAAAATGACATATAACATAATTACACGATGATTACGTTTTGTTATAAATTCTTCAACTGATGGCGCTGCTGTGCTATATTTTACACGGTTTTTTTAAGCTAGCTATATCTCAAGAACTAATGCACAGAATTTCATCAAACTTCAGATTTTTCTTACACTATAACATAATTAGACTATTTTTTACGTTTTGGCATAAATTGTCCAAGATCTGGTGTTGCTGTGCTACGTTTTGCAAATATTTTGTTATAACTATATCTCAAGAACTAATGGACGAAATTCCATCAAATTTCAGATTCTGTTAGGTCTTGACATAAATAGATGCTTATTAGGTTTTAGTATAAATTACCCAACATGAGGCACTACTAAGCTTATTTTCCCAGAATATTAATTAAATTTTGCGTTTTAGGCTTTTCGGATGCCAGAATCTCATTAGGCTAGGTCAAATGTTCGAGGAAATTGGATAGTGGGTAACTTTGGGGTCACGAAGTTTTTTTTAAATATTAAAATGTACTTATGTGATAGAAGAAAGTTTTGGGATTGACACATCCAACTATTTTTTTTTCTGAGAACACGTTTTTCTTCAATACTGAAGAAAGTCTTGTCTTATTTCCTTTTTTCATACCTTATAATGAGCGAAAATTAATAAGGGGAACTGGGGCACATTGATGTAGCTTTTTTCTAAAAAAATTTTTGGTGTCTAGAAAGCAGAAATTTTTCTATGTAATGGCAGCAAAACCTGTGTAGTGTGTTATAAAAATGTACAATCGTTGTTTTATATATTATTTTTGCATGTAATTTAAAAAAAAAAAAAAAAAAAAAAAAGTAATTTGTATCAATGTGCCCCATTCTCGGGGCAGATTGATACACTTTGACACGTCTGGGAAAAATGAAGACAAAATAACACGAATGCATATTTTTCATAGAAAAATAGTTAGCAAACCATTTTATATTATATATAAAAATTCAAATCACCTACACTTTATTTGTAAGCAATATTAAAGCAATCAAAATGAAATGTATAATGACCTGATGTTCTAACTGTTCCTTGCCTGATTGTTGGCTGTGGTAACTTTGTCATTTCTGGTACTTCAACCCCAGCATTATCTTCTTTCTTAGGAAAGATGAAAAATTATAAATCGGTTTATAAACAGAAAATAAAGGATAATTATATAAAAATTCTGTTTTTAATATAATTATCCTGTGCTGTTCTGCAGCTTGTTTCTTTTGTGTAACACTTTTCATGTAGAAAATACTTTTTTCTCTGGAGAATTAATACAAATTTGAGATTTTTCAAGTTGCCATCTTTTTCTTTAATTAGTTCTACTAGCACTTTATGTTGGGTAAGTTCGCACGTCTTTTCTTTGCAAAAAATACTATAAAATGTTCTAATATAAAGAAATTAAAGCTATTTCACTTGAATAAAAACTAATATTAGAAATTTTTTAGCGAAAAAGGGTTAGATTAAGGTGGGTATTGTAAAAAAATAATAAAAAGTAATGAAAAAATGAACTAGAAAATGATTTAGGTTGTATCAATGTGCCCCGACAAAGACTGTATCAATGTGCTCCATACAGCCATTTTGAATAAAATGAGTCTCAAATCCAATACTTCATAATTTATCTAACAAAAAAGAATGAGAAACTGAAAAAGCATAGTTTTACTTGCCAGAGAGAGTACTCTTTTCGGTTGAAAATACTGGAACAGTTGTATAATACCATTTCAATTGTACAACTCAAATTTACTTTTGACCTACAAAAACAATCAATCACCCGTCCCATTTCAGTAAAGTACTGAATCATTCCAAAACTTTCTGTATATAGTTGAGTGCACTATTATCTATAAATCTTTATAAATGTAATTTTTTTAAGATTCATAAAAAATATTATAAAGGGTGTTTTTACAAGTCTAAGTTTGAACTCTACAACACTATTTTTAGTCATTACTAGTTTAACAACTGACAGATGATTTATGCTCAGTTTGTTCTGCAATTTCACCATGTGTAGACTCTCCGGGTGGTCTGAAACCGACCCCTTTGGCAGCGGAATAGACTTGGAGCCCAGCACGCTCTTTCAGTGTCGAGTGAGAAAGGAGCAATTTGAGTTAGAATCAGCGCCTCAACAAATGGCTCAATTATGAGTCCGACAGCCTCGAGCAACAGGCTTCATACTGTGGTAAAATACCGCTTTACTGATCCCAGTACGTCACCACCAGTACCTTAGTATTTGAGGCACGCTGAGCAGCGACGTTACTTACGTCAATCCTAGTTCCAGCTTTATATTGTTGACTTTGGACAACTACTAGTCAAGGTGATAGGACCTCAACCAGTTTTTGACTGAGAGAGAGACCAGAAAAAAAGCGCGGACTTTGATGACAAGACAGGGATGACAGGGATACAAGAACTCTCTAGTGCTGACAGGTTTCGCGAGATCGATATTCACCACCTTTCGAAGTTACAGTTGGGAGATATTTTGGACAACGTCTGGCGTGCTTCCTTTGATGGGTGGCTCATCCTCTTGAGTACGTTGCAGCTGGGGTAGTTGTAAGCCGATCCCATGTTGATGATGAATGGTAGTGCCTCCGTCGATTAGAGAGTATTTGTGGTAGGAGATCAGTGTGGTATTGGTTTGCCTCATCTCGTGTCCTTTTCCCTGATAGAATGTTGACCAGGAAACACACTTCAAGGATCTGCCCTCTCTAGGAACCGGGCCGGAGACTCTCCGAATAATGAGATGATGCTTCTAATCTTTGACGAACTGTCGGTCTACCTCAGTATTCTGTGTCTGTGCGTTACTGGAGTTTACAGTACTCAGTGATGAAGACCTAACACTGCCTAATCTTAACTTTTTTGCTATTAAATACTGAGCCGGGAGCCATTATTGCTCTTCTGGGGGAAGTTTACTCGGATGGAAAGAGGCGTGTTCTACTTCTGCTATTGATCTCCATTGTACGCGAGGTACACTCGGGCTTAGGAACCACAAGGGACGTGAGGAAAGGATAGAGGGGGCAGAGTTTTGACGGTTTCTCTGGATCCGAATTATGTGGGGCTTCAGCACTCCGGGCTACCAAACCCGCCAAATGTGATGGAGTCTATCCCGTCTAGGAGGAGCTTTCAATGCACTCATCGTGTCGCTAAGGGTACCTAGCCCAGTCTCTTGATCTCCCAGTGTGAGCTGCAAAATTTCGCAGCTGAGAAAGGAGATCGGGCTCAGTGAGGTGGTATGTGTGCCGCCACGAGAGTGTCTTCTTAAATTGCCGGGCTCCACTATAGATATTTTGGACGGTATTAAGCAGATGTTCCTCCGAGGGTGGGGCTCATAAGTCGATATTATTCATAAGTGAGGATGAATAACCCCTGAGCGAAACGGTGTCTATGTCGTCAGGAAAGCATTTCCTTGACTTTCTAGGATTTTGGCTTACCACTTCCGGTTGCACTTCAAAAATACCTTTGCTCATCATAACAATTGATGTCGAAGACACTCAGCTAAGCAAATTCTCTTCAGGGATCCTAGGCATTAGTTCGTGGTCCTTGCTTCTTTATAAGCGTCTGTTTCCCTGGGGCCGCAGGGTGAACTGGGAGCGGACACAAACGGAAGGAATCTATTGGCTCTTTGTGTTTTTTACTCATGACAATTGTCACAACTGGTTAGTCTTCTATTTGCATGTAATTTTGGTTGAGTGACGTGCTTTGGGGAGTGCGCAGTCCGAGACCGGAGCTTTCGTGAAGGTTGGCCTTCAATTCACCTGGATGAGAGTGAAAGGGCCTCAAAGGCCCAGGACCGTAAAATGAGAAATTCCACCTTACGCCAAAACAACGATTGTATACTGTGCAAAAACCATCGGTTTATTGTAGGAGATATTTTTTGAGTGATTAAATTCACTTAACGAACCTGTGAACTGGCTTCGACGGTCATGTTCCACTGTATTATTTTCTGTTAGGATATAAACTCGCTGGTCTACACTGATAAGCCACAGACGTTAAACCATTTTGAAGTCAACATTTGCCGCCTTACTTATAACATTCAACCTATGGTTAGAATGGTTAAAAAAGTGAAGTATTTCAGATCAACTTCTAATAGTTTTTCTAAAACATAAATTTTGGAAAAAATATAGAAAATTGCTTTAACCTTAACATAACAAATTTTCTTTTTTATATGACTTTTCATATATAAAATTTTATTTCTATATAAATTCTGTAAATATAAAATACTTCGTTCAAAATTTATCAAGAAAAATTTGCAACACCCAATATATCAATGAAATCCTCACAGCAACATTACAGAAATGTTACACAATATTCGAAATGTGTTTCTGAATATCGTCATTGTTCTCGAATGTACTTATTTAACTACTATTTCGCGTGCTTTGAAGTTAAATCGATGTGAATTTGACTTCGGGTAATTTAAAGTAAATGCTCATAAATAAATGAAACGAATCCAAAAGTTTGGGGATAGTACAAATATTTTAAAAGTTAGCATGAAATTAAAAATACATATTACGCCTGAAGAAAATTTCACTCTTTGAGAGTTGCCAAAATAACGAGTAATGTGCTTTAATGTTCGTTTTCACAATTTTTATTAACCTATCTATGACGCACATTTCGTGAAAGTGAGTATAGGATTTTAAATGAATTAATATTTAAAGACTCTTATAATATTTCATATGACCATTAAACTACTTTTTTCTACATTTTTTCCTTGAAACGAAGTCTTGAAAAGATTAGAAATATATGATGATAAATTAAATAATGTTTTAAATGAAGTTCATTATAGTAAAACTTTCCTACTTAGTTATTAACTTCATTATTTATAACATTAGGAAGTGATAAAATCAAATATTTACTAGAAAATCAAAATCCAAAAACTGAGATGATTTATTACAGCTTATGATAATTAATTTATTTTTTCTATTTTCACTATATTATAGTGATTTTCTTTCAGTCATCCGAACAGAAAAATTAGAAAAGAATGATTGTATTCATGTAGTCAAATACATCTGACCATATGAACAATACTTATATGGTCGATAGAATTTCTTTAGGGATATATTGGGTCTGTTTATTTTTACCCTTAGAAATTATCCCTTTTTAGAATTAAAAATCTTATTTTCAGTTTGAAAAGATATATTCGTAGAATTAAAATAATATGTTTTAATTATAAACAGGTTTTTAATAAAAAAAAAATGTAAAAAAAATGTAATTTTCTTTATTTAATGTTATGCCTCATTATATTTGAATTAATATGCTATTCCTGATGCTAATCTTAACTAATTTTATGTTAAAGCTTACTACAAGAAAATCACATTTGATCCGTGTAAGCCATAGTGTAATAGTCAGTTTAGAAAGTTTTTGTAATTTTATGTTGCCGAATTCGACCGATATATTCAAAAGAATGCCTAACAAGCCCCATTTTACGTTAAAATTTAATTCTTTATGTTAAGGTTTGAACTTATTTTAGGTTAAATCTTGTTGCAAAAAAATCATGCTCATTCCTTATAAACCATAGCAGTGGTCTGTCTCATAGCAGGGGTCCTGTTTTTGTGAAATCGTGAAATTTTTTCTTATATTTGTAAAAATTCTAATAAGAATTTTGTGAATTTTAAATTATAGATGACTTCAGGTTCTATTTTTTATATGTAAAAAGGCTAAGGAATATGCTCTTTAGGCAGTTCAACTGTTTATTTACAATCCATATTTTATTATTATGTTTTTATTATTATTAAATTTGTGAAAAGTTGAATTTCAAGGAGAAAAAATTCTGTGAAAAGTCTATTTAAGAGGCAAATAACTTTGTGAAGGGTTCTGTTTTGGAATAAAATGCTTTGTGAATGGTCCTGTTTGGGGATAAAAAAAATCGAAGGGTCCTGTTTAAGGCTAATTATTTAGTGAAGGGACCCTTAAAGGACCTAAAATTTCCCTAAACATATTCCTGCAAAGGGTGAATCACACTCAGATTAGTAAAATTTTAGCAATTCTATTTTGCCGAATTCGACAGACATATTCAGAAGAATGACAGTAAGCATGAAGAGGCTAAAAGATTACCAACGAAAATGACCTTGCAAAAAATTTGCTGAACTGAGTACTGTTCACTGTATAGTTTACATGTATGGCATACATGATATTCTTGCAACAAGCTTTAACATAACTTCTACAAACTTGATGTATATTATAGTATACACATCTTTAGAATTTTTTTTCCACGCATATAAATAATGCTAGAAATATAGAAATTGGTGTGAATAAAGGGGTGGGCTTAACAGACAGAAAAATTAAACAATGCAGAAAATTGTTTGTTATAGCTTTTTTTTTTTTTTTTTTTTTTTTTTTTTTTTTAGCAAACTACGTGTAACGTAAAACTGGCTTGCAGCAGAATTGTGCGAAATGTGCAAAAAGGAAAACGTAAATAATATTAATCTGTGTCAATATATCATTTGTTGAGTCCATTTGTAGCAAACAAGTATTAAACAAGTATTTATTTTGTGGTTTTCAAAAAAATAATAAATAAATCCTAAGAAATTGTCAGGAAACGTAATTTATAAGTCCTCATGTATTAAAAAAATTTATCTCAAAATATTTTTATTATTTATTTATTTATTTATTTATTTATTTTTGCCATTTAATCTTTTTTAGCTATCAGTTTATTTATATAAATCGATATTTAAAGTGTAAGAAGTTTATAAATAAACTCTGGGATCTGAAGAAGAAAAAATGATTTCAGATTAGTAACAGGAATAAGATAACAGTTGAAAATTAAACTTTTATAGGTTAATGTTCCCAACTGGAAACATAAAATTAAAAATGTAGTAAAAATTAAATTTTATCAAACTTGGGTTGAAAAAATTAGCAGAATACTTTACTGTATAGAAATAATTAATAAATGTAAATGTATTAGAAATAATTTACTGTAATAGTAAAAGATGACTTGAATTTTTGAATTAGAAGTTAAATTTTTGTCATTAATGGGGAAATGTGCAGAAAATCATTAAAATGACCAATGGCCACCGGAGAAGAAGCAGATTTAAAAAAAAAAAAGATTTTTTTTAAAAATAGATGTTTTGAAATAGGTAATTTGATTTTTTAAAATAAAACTTACATCCTTATCATTAATGGGAAAATGTACAGAAAATCATAAAAATCCAATAACCACCGAAACTGATAAATGTTTGTAATGTTTGTAATGTTTTAATAGAGATTTTTAAAATGAATTAATAGAGATTTTATTTGCATAGAATAGCATAAAAAAGTGCCTTAGGATTTCCTCTGCTTTTATTCGACGACTTGCATAATCATGTTGTACCTTTTCTGGTATCAGACTGTTGTTTTTGGAATCACTGATTTCTTGAAAACTATTTTAAGACTTGCTTGATGATTATATAGCTTTTAATGAAGAGTTATTCACGCAAATAAAGAGGATTAGTTGGGGGGTTGAGAGAGATTTAATAGCATAACAATAGAATTGAGATTTTTTAAACATCCTTTAGAATCAAAAACATTTTGTTCTAACTCATCCTGCAGTCAGCAACAATATAGCAGGATAAAAATACAATATATCTAAAAAGATGAATTGAACAGATGATTAAATGCTAAATATACACATGAAAATATATTAGGAATTTTAAATACAGATGAGTTAGAAATAGTAAGAAATAACAATTAAATAAAGTCAAAAATAGTCTCGTTTTCCGTATCAAAATGTTTAGTGCTGCCATCTCGTATCTTTATTTAGTACTAATGACTCTAGAGGCATTTTCTCAAGACTTAACAATGTTCCTAATCTGAATCTGGGGACATTCTGAAAAATATTTATAAAAAAAATTTCCACCATGTTAAATACTAATATCCCTTAACATAAGCATAAAAAAATTAAAATACACTTGGATTAGAATTCGGCCTGTAAAAGGTTAAGGAAGCATAATATTAAATGAAGTAAATATTTTGTCACAAATGCAGATTGTTTGTCCCTAACTCAATTCAGTTTGACGATAATAATTTTGAAAAGATTAAAAACACTGCGATGAAAATGTAATGCATATGTATCTCATTTGGTGTAAAATGTTCTAACAGCACAAAAAATTTGGACAAACAAGGAACACACAAATTTGGAAAAACAAGGTGCTTACGGAATTTATAATAACTTATGGACTGATAATCGTAGTTTCAGATCTGGAGCGTCAAGTGCATAGTACTGGCGTATATAATGGAAACTTCTATAACATTTTTTTGCTACTATCACATTAACAGCAGAAAAGAACAAGTACGTATATTAAATGTTTCATTATTATATGTATTATGAATTATGTGTTTTATGAAAGTTATTACGACAATCAAATTGAAGTAAAAAAAAAAAATACTGTATTTTCAGCACTTTTTGATAAGTTGAAAAGTGCTTTCGGTTTATCTATCCCTCTGCCCATCTGTCCACGTTCTAGCTCCCATAAATATACTCGGATATTCATGCAATTGATAAAGCTTATTTATCACCAAAACATGTTTGGCATTGCATATGAAGTATGTACGATTAATTGTTCTTTTTTACAAGTGCACTTAAATGAATTTGATTATATTATTAAATATGGGAAAAATCGTTGTGAGAGTATTTTATTGACATTACTTAATTTCAAATGTATATAAAATGACATAAAACACTATATCACTACGCTCGCATTAAAACAGAGCATTCATAGCATTTTTTATTAACATACAGGGACACATACAAAAATCTGTTACAGTACTGTCTTTCCGTAATAATTTCTAGATAGTCCGTTTAGTAAATCGATATGCGTTTTTAAGTTTAATTAGTTTTTTGCATATTTCTCTTTTTATATAAATTATATTCCTCATATACAAGGCTGTACAAAAGTATTTGCATAACATATTCTCCTTATTAGAGGAAATTGTTATTTGAGTTTTCAACTAAAATAGATGTTTCTCTGAAATGAACTAAATTTTGGAATGCATGCTGTTAATAGATACAAATCTCTGTACCAAATACAGGGCTGCTTAAAAGTTCCGGATAATTTTCGTTATACATTTCAATATGGTGAAATGAGACGTAATATTTTAATTTTTTAAGCGGTGTAATTTTGTTACATTTTTCTAAATATATTGAAAAATGCTTCATAATCTATGCTTGATGCATGATTTCTTTCTTTCTTGTGTATTAAATAAAGGATTTGGGACACCACTCACATCAAAATTTCACAATTATTGTTCCTCTTGATTCCGACTATCCCCTCTTTGAATTTGTCTGTCCAATTGGGCCACGACCTCCATATTGGATATTTATTTTCACAATATCGTGAAGTTTGATATTTTTATACTTTTGATATTTATTTTCAAAATAATGTGAATGATATTTTTGATATTGAAATAGATAATAAAAGAGAAAGTCATGAGAAAAAAAAATATTTTTAATTCTTTATTATCCCTCTTTCAAATGTTATATTAATTTTGCTTCTGTGACATTAGAAAATTTAAAATTAAGAAGTAATTCAGTTTTTCTATATAATACATTAACGTAACATAAATAAACTTTAAATTAATTTTTTCAAATGTTATTTTTTGAACTTCGCTGTATTATTTTTATAGAAATTGATGCGTGCTAATATCTGTAATACAGCCTGAATGCTTTACACATATCCCTCAAAAATATGAAATAAACTTTTGTTATAAAAACAAAACTTTATGAGTTTTGTTTTGTAAAATGCCAAGTTATTTGTTATTTGAAAATGTTTTTTTTGTACGAGGTTTAAAAAAAAAAACCTAGTCTTTGGGTGCTACCTTAATACACTGAGGTGGCAAAAGTCACGGGATACCCTGCTAATAACTACTGGTCCTCCATTTGCCCAGCGACTTGCAGCAACACAACATAGCATGGACTCCACGAGTAGTTGGATGTCCCCTGGAGAAATATCGAGACATTCAGCCTCCATAGACATCCGTAATTTCGAAAGTGTTGCTGGGGGAGAATTTTGTGCACGAACTGATATCTCGATTATGCCCAATAGAATTTCGATGGGATTCATATCGCGGTGGCATAGTCATTCACTGGAACTATCTAGAATGTTCTTCAAATCCATTGAAAACAGTTATGGCCCGGTCGCATATTTCAGATGTGTATATTGCTGGGACGATTACTGTTTCTAAACCAATAGGAGAGCGCCATTATCACGGTCAAGTACACGCCCACACAGTTTGATAGACAGGAACTCGTGGACAATTGACGGTGCTAATTATAACGATAATCTGTTGCGGATGAAAGTGAGCTGACTGGCTGAATGGTTAGAGCGTCGAGCTTGAAACCGGAGGATATGGGTTCGAGTCCATCGCGGGCCGGGAGTCCGTTGGTGATTTTTTTTTAAATTATTGGAGGCTGTCTTTTATTAATAAATAAGACATTAAAAAAAATATTTCAAACCCTTTTAATATTCTAAATATCGTTCCAAAATGATTTATATATATATTAAACAAATGGGAAAAAAAGTATTCTGCGAAAATATCCGTATAAGCAAAATTCTTACTTTAATTTTTATTTATTTATTTATTTATTTATTTCAGGATCAGAGGTAGTATAATTTCTAATTGAAGTAAATAAAATTCAGTCATTTTGAAAAAAAAAATTCTTTCGTACCTTTAATTTTTAATTACCGAGTACAAATTCAAACAATCCGAGTACAAATAAATAATAAACACACACGATCAATTGTCCACGAGTTCCTGTCAATCAAACTGTGTGGGCATGTACTTGACCGTGATCATGACGGTCTCCTATTGGTTTAGAAACTGTAATCGTCCCAGCAATATACACATCTGAAATATGCGGCCCGGTGACATGACGCATTATCAGCCTGGAAAATTCCATCATTGTTTGGGTACATGAAGTCCATGAATGTTTGCAAGTGACCTCCCAGTAGCTGAACGTAATCATTTCTAGTTAACGAACGGTTCGGTTTTAACAGCGGACCCAGTCCATTTCATGTAAACGCAGCCCACATCAATACAGAGCCACTTAACAGCTTGCACAATGCCTTGTTGAATACTTTGGATCAGAGCTTTATGGGGTCTATACCACACTCGTACCCTTTCACCAGTTCTTACCGATTGAATTTATGACTCATCTTACCAAGCCACTTTTTTCCAGTCGTCTACGGTCCAACAGATAAGGTCACAAGCCCATGAGTGCCGCTGTTGGCGAAGTCGTGCTGTCAGTAATGACACCTGAGATGGTCTTCTGCTGCTATGGCCCATTAAATCGAAATATTGCCGGACTGCGAAATTCTAAAATGGAGGGCTAAAATCACAGTCCGGTGAAATCCAAGCACCTCATTGGTCATTGAGTCGCGTCCATTATAGAGAGCAATCTGTTAGCGGTAGTTAAAATGTCGTCTTATTAATTTTTCCGAGAAAAAAAATCGTAGCGACAATTTTGAAGTAAATCTAATCTGTTTTCATTTATAATTTACATTTTCACTTCCATTTTATAAAATGTCATCAAAATATCCTAACAGATTTAATTTCGATGGTTTATCGTAAATAAGAACAGATGGTAGCAATCAGTGGCTCAGCCAAGGGGGTGGTTTTGGGGTTAAACCCCTCCTAGAGCTAAGAAAGATCGCTATAATTGCCACTTAAATGAATCAAAACCAAACTTAATATTTAAATGTTTCGGTGCAATTCAGAATCCGCCGCTTTTTTTAATCAGATTTTATTTAATAAAGTAATTCAATTAAATGGTGAAAATTATACTTAAAATTGTGAAAGTGCATATTACATGGATTAGTTAAGTAAAAATTGGTTATTTGAACTAAATCACTTTTCTGAGACGCATTATGCTAAAAAACTGATAATTTCCTGCCACACACATGTTCTTTGAGTTTAAGTATTATACAGTGAATATTCTAGTTGGCACTGATTCTATTAACTGGCAATCATTTTTATCAGAAACTCATCCCTCCTCCCTTAGAACCGAATTCTGGCTGCGCCACCGGCAGCAATCGCTTGAAAAATACTTTAACCCTCACTCTTTTTCAAATGGAGAAACAAGTTCGGGATTTTCACCCTTACCTAACGACCAATGAGGTGGCTGGATTTCGCTTGACTGTGATTTTGGCCCTCCAATTTAAAATTTCGCTGCCGTACTTTCCTAACGGACATGCCCATCGGACATCCCACTATCTTTCCTGTAGTTATTTAACGCAGTAATGCTTGTCTGTTCACATTGACATGTCTACGCAGACGTCGTTGGTCGCGGTCATTAAGTACCGGCGGTCGACCACTGCGTTGTCCATGATGAGATGTTATACCTGAATTTAAGTATTCTCGGCACACTCTTGACACTGTGGATCTCGAAATGTTGAATTCCACAGCGATTTCCGAAATGGAATGCCCCACGTGTCTAGCTCAATCAGCATACCGCGTTTGAAATCCTTTAATCCTCGTCGTGTGGCCATAAACACATAATCAACCTTCTCACAAGAAGCATTTGAACACGAATGAAAATCTTTCCCAGGCACTGATCATTTATACAATATTTTAATGACACTGCTGCATCTATATATTTACATATTGCTATCCCATGACTTTTATCACCTCAGTGTATGTACCCTTCATGTACATGCATACTATGAAATATGAAAATAAAACATATGTAAACTATTTATAAAATGCATTGCAATTCCAAAATAAAATTGAACGTATATTTAAATATTTTTAATAATGCTCCATTACGGAATTGCGGGTACTACTTTATTATCCCGTTGACCCATTTCGACAAATTATATAAATCGACAAACTACTCGTAAATTATACAAATTGGCATAATTTTTATTTTAACGGAAGAACAAATAAATTAGTAAAATAATAATAATAATACAAATAGTAAAATAATAATAATAATACAAATAAAACATGAAATTATAAATCACTTATGATTTACAAACAAATGTAACACATTTGATATCAAGTGCATGTGAAATTTACGATAAGCCATTATTGGCATTTAATCGCATAGTTGGGCGATAGTTTTTTGGTCGATATAATATTCAAGCAGTAATAAATACATCCTTATAACTCCAAAAATGATTACATAATAGCTAAAAGTTTACTGACACGGATGAAGTTTTTCATTTTCATTAAAATATATATTTGAATGAAAATTTGTATAAAATACAGCATCATAAAATATCGAAGAATGTAGAAAATAGGATTATAAATATATCGACAATTAATTATCCGACCGATTTCTTTCCTTATGTAAAATTTATATTTTTATTGACTTTTACAGCCATTACTTAAAATAAAAAATTGAAAAACTTCGACATACCTTTCTTCAAAACGAATACTTTAAGAGTCCGAAAAAAATCGAAGTTACTGATATTCAATAGTTTTCTTCCCATTTTTATATACTAAGTACACACTAAATTTTAAGACTCGATCTCATTTTTTTTCGGAAAAGGAGCATTTCCAGGCAGATGGACAGACAGACAGACACAAACAGACACACACACAGACGAGAGCAAAAGTTTAAAAAAATGCTATTTGCAATCCCCAGCGTCTAAAACTTATAAATCCATCAGAAAAAAAAAATCTGATTTTTAAAACGACTGCAAAACTTACCGTACACTACATATGATGGTTAAGAAAAAACTAAAACTCTGAATAATTTGTTTTTATTAGGAATTATTTATATTACATACATAAAAAAATACAAATAAATATATGCAGTAGTTTTTGAGAAAAGATATATTCATTTATTTTGTTGGATACAGGACTTTCCAAATCTCCTAAAAAGATGAAAGTTGATTAAGAATGTAAATACCGATAGAAAATCGTTTCAAAGTAAAGTCGAGCTCCGTACAACGAAGAACTCTCCCAACTGAATTTTGATTTATTCAAATCAATTTTTTCGCGCAGAATGCAAAAATGTTCTTTTTTCACACAGTCAGATTATAAAGTTTACCCCTCAAGATATTTTCACAAACGTAAGTTGTTTGCCTTCTCTGAGTAAACGTCGCAAAAAACAGGAATTTAATAATACCTATTTCCGTACGATTTCGCCTCAAAACTATTTATTCAGGATATATTAAATTTTTAAATTTAGAAGATGCTGCAAAAGCAAAAAGTCTAATTCACAGAAAAAGTTTTACTGGCATTAAACAAGTAGAGTTATATTTTCGTACTCAAAGATGAATATATGATAAATGTATAAACATTTAAATTTGCTCTGCGGTGCTTAATAAAGGAAGGAATCACCTAAAGAGTTGGTTCAGATTCATTTTAAAATAATTTTTAGAGATTAAGTTAAAATTTAATAAATTTTTGTGTAGGTTAACTATATTATTTGTAATAAAAATCACAGGATTATACTTATCATGTATTTTTTTAATATACATTTTTTTAAATAAGTAGGATAATTTAAAATTGTTATAGCTCTAAATATTATGCATAGCATATTATTATTTTTTATTTAAATAAACTGAAATATATCAGCCTTAATTTTCATTCATCGTTTTAAAAAACATATTAATTCAAACAGAAATTAAAATTAATTAAAATAAAAATTTCAAAAAATATGATGGTCTATGATGTATGTAAAAATGCAAATAAATATATTTGGTAGCTTCTCAGGAAAAAAATTTATTAATTTAATATGCTAGATATAGGACCTTCCAACTTTCCTCATAAGATGAAAATTGATTACAAATACGAATTTCAATAAAAAAATTGTTTCAAAATAGAACTGTTTACAACGAAGACTTCTCGGAATTGAGTTTTGATTTATTCAAATCAATGTTTTCGTACGAAATGCATTAAAATTGTTTTCAAGTAGTCACATTAAAAGCCCTCCAGATATTCACAAACGCAGGTTGTTGGCCTTCTCGGAATAAACGTCACAAAAAAACCAGGAATTCAATTATACCTATTTCCATCCGATTTCGCCTCAAAAATATTTATTCAAGATATATCAGGTTTTTCATTTTAGAAGATGCAGCACATGCAAAAAGTCTTACTTATAGAAAAAGTTCCACTGATATAAAAAGAAATGGAATTTAATTTTCGCCCTCGAGGTGAATACATGATAAATGGTATAAACATTTAAATTTGCTCTGCCATGATTAATTAAGGCGAAAAGTCACCTAAAAGCGGAGAGAGGGGATGGCCCGAGATTCATTTAAAGTAACTTTTACTGATTGAGTTAAAATTCTGAATTTTTTTTATGGTTAATTATATCATTTGTGAACAAAATCACGAAATTAAACTTCTCCTGTATATTTTTATTTATATAAATTTTATTAAAAATGTGAGGTAATTTTAAATCGTTATAACTCTAAATATTATATATAATATATCACTTTATTTAAACAAACAGAAATTTGTAAACTTTAATTTTTACTCACCGTTTTAAAAAATATTACAATTTAAACAGAAATTAAAAATATTTAAAGTAAAAATTTGATAAATATGATGTTCTATGATGTATATTAAAATATAAATAAACATATTTTGTAATTTCACAGAAAATATATATTAATTTATTGTGTTAAATATAGGACCTTCCAACACTCTTTAAACGATGAAAATTGATTAAATATATGAATGTTGATAAAAAAAAAACCATTTCAAAGTAAAACTGTGTGTTACAAAGACCTCTCCAAATTGAAGTTTAATTTATTCAAATCCATTTTTTCGCACGAAATGCACAAAGATTTTTGTCACACAGTCACATTAAAAAGTTTAGCCCTCCAGATATTTTCACACACGTAAGCTGTTTGCCTTCTCCGAATAAACGTCACAAAATCCAGGAGTTCAACAATACCTATTTCCATTCGATCTCGCCTCAAAAATATTTATTCAGGATATATTAGGTTTTTCATTTTAGAAGATGCAGCACATGCAAAAAGTCAAACTCATTGAAAAAGTTTTACTGGTATTAAAGAAGTGGAATCTAAATTTTGCCCTCAGAGATATGAATACTTGATAACATTTAAATTTACTGGTCGGGGATAGTTTAAGGGGGAAAATTACCTAAACGGGTGGGGGTTCTTCAGTTTAAATACTTTTTACTGATTGAGTTAAAATTTTGAAACTCTTTGTGATTGTTAATTATATCACTTACAAACAATATCTAAGGATTAAACTTCTGATGCATACATTATTTAAAATTTATTAAAAAGTGGGGTAATTTAAAATCATTATAACTCGACTTATTATCTGAAGAATTTTACCTTATTTTCACTTAAGTAAAGAGAAATACATAGTCTTTAATTTTGATTTATCATTTAATAAAATAAATATTTAATTTAAAAATTTAAAAAAAATGGTGTAGTTTTTAAAAACGAGCATATTTTAAAGATAAATATATATTTTTAAAATGTGATGAATCAAAATTAAATTAAAATAATAAAAAAAGTTATGTGCTATATTTTAACCATTTATTTTTTATGGTTCTTGAGATATAACAGTTTAAATACTAGAAGTAGTGAAAAAAACTCATCATGAGAAAAATCGCATTTTCATAAGAAATCATTTCCATGATATAAAAGAATACAAATAAATGTATTTGGTGCATAAAAAATACAAATAAATATATTTGGTAAATAAAAAAGTGCAAATAAATATACTTGGTAGTTTCTTGGAAAATATATATTCATTTAACATGTTAGATATAAGATTTTCCAACTGTTCTTAAAAGATGAAAAATAGTTAAAAATATGAATGTCGATAAAAAAAAAATAGTTTCAAAATAAAACTGAGTACAACGAAGACCTCTCCGAATTGAATTTTGATTTATTTAATTCAATATTTTTGTACGAAATGCTTCAGGCTTTTTTCAAGAAGTCACATTAAAATGTTTAGTCCTCCAGGTATTTACAAACTTAAATTGTTTGCCTTCTCTAAATAAACGTCACAAAAAACACGAGTTCAATAACACCTATTTCCATTCGATTTTGCCTCAAAAATATTTATTCAGGAGATATTAGATTTTTCATTTTACAAGATGCGACACGTGCAAAAATTTTAATTCATAGAAAAAAATTCTACTGGTATTAAAGAAGTGGAATTTAATTTTTGCCCTTAGACATGAATACACGATAAATGGCTTGAATATAAACATTCAAATTTGCTTTGCGGGGCTTAATTAAGCGGAGAGATTTCCTTAAGAGTGTCTGAGACTCATTTTAAAACATTATTTTCTATTGAGTTATAATTTTGAAATTTTCGCTGATCATATCATTTGTAAACAAAATTACATGATTAAACACCTCATAATTAAAAGAAAATTATTGAAAAAGAGGGATAATTTAAAATCATTATAATTCAAAATATTATGTATAGAATTGTTTTTTATTTAAATAAACAGAAATATATAACCTTTAATTTTTATTCCATCATTTAAAAAATATTATATTGAATAAAAAATAAAACTATTTAAACTAAAAATTTGCAAAAAAAGTAACTTTTTAAAATGAGCATTTTTAAAAAGGAAATACATATTTCTTTTAAATTTGCTGAATGAAAATTTAAGTAAAAGCTTTAAAAATTCATAATCCTAGTAAAAACCATTCATGTTTTACAATTCTCTAGTTATAAAAGTTTAAGTACGAGAAGTGGTGAGAAAAACTCATCATGATAAAAAAAAAAAAAAAAAGATTTTTTATAGAGGTCATTTCCGTGATATAAAAAAATACAAATAAATATATTTGGTATAAAAAATATACAAAAATGTATTTGGTAGCTTTTGCAGAAAGTATATTAATTTAACATATTAGATATCTAACTTTCGAACTCTTTTAAAAGAAGAAAGTATATTAAAAATATGAATGTTGATAAAAAATCGTTTCAAAATAAAATTGTACACTGTGTACACCTCTATGAATTGAATTTTGATTCATTCAAATAAATTTTTTCGCACGAAATGCATTAAGACACTTTTTAGTCAAGCAGTCAAATTAAAACGGTTAGCCCTCCAGATATCCACAAAAATAACTTTTTTGAATTCTCTGAGTAAACGTCATAAAAACCCAGGAATTCAATAATACCCATTTCCACCCGATCTCGTCTCAAAAATATTTATTCAGAACATATTAGGTTTTTCATTTTAGAAGATGCAGCACATGCAAAATGTTCTACTGATATAAAAAGAAGTGGGATTTAATTTTTGCCCTTCGAGATGAATACCCGATGAATGGCTTGAATATAAACATTTAAATTTGCTCTGCGGTGTTTAAT
This sequence comes from Maratus speculifer, assembly GCA_964019185.1. Lineage (NCBI taxonomy): Eukaryota > Metazoa > Arthropoda > Arachnida > Araneae > Salticidae > Maratus > Maratus speculifer. The sequence goes on along the minus strand of OZ025300.1, from coordinate 164,143,861 downwards.
TACCGGGAGAGATTACCTTAATGAGGTCCGGATATTTAAAATATTTTTTAGTCCAATTTTAAAATATTTTTTATTGAGTTAAAATTCTGAGTTTTTGGTTAACCATATCATTTGTAAACAAAATTACATGATAAAAATCACATAGTTAAATATTAATAACAAAATTTATTGAAAAAGTCGGATAGTTTAAAATCGTTTTAAGGGTGTTCTTTACTGCTCCGCTCAACAAGCGAAGAACGTTTTGACACATTCATAAATTCCTTTTTTAACAGAAATATATGAAATTTGAATGCCTGACTATGGAAGCGATTTCGAATCGAACTTATTTTTCCATTTTATGATGATTAAATTACGTATCCAGTTCTAAACTATTTCGATGGCGTGATCACCCATTTTTCTCTTGCTTTTCAACCGGTTTTTCTGCTTTTGTTGGGAAATGTGCTCGAAAGTGTCAACTTTGAAGGCTTGTTATGAAAGATCCATTGTGATTTTTAAAAATCTGAAAATTGAGTGCAATTAGACACTTTCTGAATAATTGCACCTGCTATTGTCATGCATTTTCGAACAAAAATAAATTAAAGCATGTGTCACTAAGTTGCCCTTTTTGATTTATCGAAGTATTATGAGTAGAGCTTTATTTGTTTGTTTTTTTTTTTCATTTAAATAAACAGAAATACATAAGCTTTAACTTTGATTAACCATTTAAAAATATTTATTACTTTAAATAAAAATTAAAGATATTTAAAGTAAAAATTTAAAAAAATATATATGTAACTTATAAAAAGAAGCCTTCTTTCAAATGTAAATATATATTTCTTTTAAGTTTGCTGAATCAAACTGAAAGAAAATCAATTAAAAATACATATTCCAAGTTTGAACGATTTATTATTTACGTTTCTTGAGTTATAACAGTTTAAATACGAGAAGTGGTGAAAAAACCCATCATGAGAAAAAATAAATAAATAAATAAAACGAGCATTTTTATAAGAAATAATTTCCATGATATAAAAAATACAAATAAATAATATTTGGTATATAGAAAAAATACAAATAAATACGTTTGGTAGTTTCTGAGAAAAGATCTTTTAATTTAACATATTAGATATAGGGCCTGCTCCGTAAAAGAGGAAAATTGATTAAAAATATGAATAAAGATTAAACAAAAAGCGTTTCAAAATAAAACTGTGTTTAAAGAAGACCTTTTTGTATTGAATACTGATTAATTCAAATCAATTTTTTAGCACGAAATGCATAAAGAATTATTTCGCACAGTCCCATTAAAAAGTTTAGCCCTCCAGATATTTTCACGAACGTAAGTTGTTTGCCTTCTCTGAATAAACATTACAAAAACAAGGCATTCAATAATACCCATTTCCATTTGATTTTGCCTCAAAAATATTTATTCAGACCATATTAGGTTTTTCATTTTAGAAGATGCAGCACATGCAAAAAGTCTAACTCATTGAAAAAGTTTTTAAAAAGAAGTGTAATTTAATTTTCGCCCTCAGACATGTGTATAGGATAAATGGTAGAAACACTAAAATTTGCTCTGCGGTGCTTAATTAAGGGAAGATTAAAAGGTTTGTCAGGAATTCAATAAAAAAAATTCCCTGATTGAGTTAAAATTTAAAAAATATTTTTTATGGTTAATTGTATTTTTGTAATAAAAATCACCGAATTAAACTTCTCTTATATATATTTTTAATTTAAAATATATTAAAAAAGTAGGATAATTTCAAATCTTTGCAAATGTAAATATTATAAATAGCATATTATTAATTTTTGATTTAAATAAACTGAAATATATAAGCTTTAATTTTTATTCAGCGTTCTTAAAAATATTAAATTTAAACAGAAATTAAAAATATATAAATAAAATATTTGAAACGATAATCTGTGATTTATATATATAAAAAAAACAAATATATATATGTGTTAGTTTCTGAGAAAAAGTATATTAATTTAACATGTTAGATATGAGACCTTCCATCTTTCCTTAAAAGATGAAAATTGATTCAAAATATGAATATCGATAACAAATCGCTTTAAAATAAAACTGTTCACAACGAAGATTTCTCCCAATTGAATTTTGAGATATTCAAATCAATTTTTTCGCACAAAATATATAAAGAATTTTTTTCAGCAGTCACATTAAAAAGTTTAGCCCCCAGATATTTTCACAAATATAAGTTGTTTGCCTTCTCTGTATAAACGTCACAAAAAATCAGGAATTTAATAATGCCTATTTCCATTCGATTTCGCCTCAAAAATATTTATTCAGAACATATTAGGTTTTCCATTTCAGAAGATGCAGCACATGCAAAAAGTCTAATTCATAGAAAAAGTTTTACTGGTATTTAAAAAGTTGAATTTAATTTTCGCCCCTCAGAGGAGAATGCATGATAAATTGTATTAACATTTAAATTAACTTTACTTGGTGCTAATTTAAGAGGAAAGATCACTTAAAAGGAGGAAAGTGGGGGGGGGGGGGGGTCTAGAACTCATTTTAAAATGATTCTTACTTATTGAGTTAAAATTTTTAAAATCTTTGTGATGGTTAACTATCATTCGTGGTTGTTAACATTTGTGATCGTCAGATATCATTTGTAAACAAAGAACCGGATTAAACTTCTCATGTTTATAAGTTTTACTGGTATTAAAAAAGTTGATTTTAATTTCCGCCCTCAGAGGTGAATGCATGATAAATTGTATAAAAATTTAAATTTACTTTGCTTAGTGCTTAATTAAGAGGAGAGATCACTTAAAAAGAGGAAACCGGGGGGGGGGGAGGTCTGAAACTCATTTTAAAATGATTCTTACTTATTGAGTTAAAATTTTTTAAATCCTTGTAATGGTTAATTATCATTCGTGGTCGTCAGATATCATTTGTAAACAAAGAACCGGATTAAACTTCTCATATTTATATTTTTTAATTTAAAATTTATTAGAAAAGGGGGGGGTAATTTAAAATTATTATAACTCCCAAAGAACTTTATTTTTTTCTCATTTAAATAAACAGAAATATATAAGCTTCAATTCGGATTCATCATTATAAAAACTATTGATTTAATAAGAACTAAAAATATTTAAAATAAACAAATTGAAAAAAACTATGTAACTTTTAAAAATAAACATATTTTCAAAAGTAAACGTATTTTTTTTTTAAATATTCTTAATGAAAGTTAAAATAAAACATGATTTGTGAGCATTGAGCAATGGTGTTGATAGAGTTGGAGGTATACATCGTAACATAGAAGACGTATAAAGACATTGTTAATAAAGATTTTTGGAAAAAAAATGTCGGTAATTAGCCGAGATATTAACATTTAAAGACAGGGACGGTTTGGACATAAATAATGACGGAAAGGGAGCGTACCATACGTACCATTGGCTTTTAAAGCTTAGACCACTACTTTTAATAATATATTTATGCAATGCAATACCTAGTAGCAGTATAAAATCAATAAACTTCATACTGCTGCAAACATACTAATTTAATAAGAATTAATCACATAAATCAATGTTGGTAAGCTTACGAAAAAAAAAAAAATATCCCTTTCAAAATCATTTTTTTAAAAGTATTATTTGCCTTTTTTAATGCAAAACTTTTTTTTTTTTTACCTCGGATGTAGCAGAAACAACCTTAGGTAGTTTTTGGTGTTAAAATGTCTAATTTAATTTTTAGTTTCGTATGCATACGAACACTTCATAAATACTGCAGGGTTTGCGAAAAGTTTACTTTGAGTGGGATTCTTATTACGAAACTTGTGTATTTAAAAGTTAATTCAAAACCTATCTAGAAAAAAAAGTCACAACCAACATTGCTTTGCAAATTTGGGATCTTTTCTTTCTACACAAACCTCTTTATAACAATGCCAAGTATGAACATTGAATAATTGGTTTGTGTTAGCTACACTAAAATTTAGCTACGCGCAAAAAGTGGTTGACCGCTAGAGAGAAACGTTTCAATATACTCAACTATTAACGAAACTTGCATTTTCAACGGATTTTATGCAGGAAAATAGAAATAAAGTCTAAAGAAGACTGAGACATATTTTTCAGTAATCGCATGGCAAGAGTTAATACCTGAAGAAATTACAAAAATTTTAGCTACTTATAGTAGCCGCTTTTATTCTGATAATTTCAGTGATTTAAATGCGTAGTTCTGTTCAATATGAGTTTTATTTGTGTTGTTTTATTATTATTTTTATTAAAATGCCAGAACCACTACGACCAGTGCTTCCAAACTTACATCGCTCTGCTGCTGTTATGCTGTCAGCGAGCTATTCACGATATAAAAAAAAAACTTTTTTTATGAAGCCCTATGATTCTCTCCCATTCAAACGTTTTCAACTGCTGAAATGCTGCTTTTTTTAGCCGAAGAGGAATAGTTACATCTCACTTAACGTTTAGCATTAGCAAATAACCATGGACAATTCTCAACATCTCTCTACAGCCCTCTATTTATACGGTTTTAACAGCAGTCCAGAGAAGCTTCTCAGACTTACAGGTAAAATACATTTGGAAAAAGCAGTACAAAATCAACTCTGATTCTATTTGATCAGTTCGTAATAAAATTATCGACATTATCCGACTTATAGTGCTCTTTAAGCGATGTCTTTAATCTTAATTACAAATAGAAAATCAACTATATTTATTTCATTTATCAAAGGTACGTCTTAAGCGGGGTCACACTAACGAAAGTTCTTTGTATTTTACAGTATTAATTTTTATTAAAGAGAAAAAATATCAGAATAATTTATCTTCTAATTAGGGATTATATTATAAATATGTAATATCATTTATTAATTAATTATTATAATTATTTTTTTATTCTAACATGTACTTGTGCGTAAATTAGTTTTTTTTTTCTTTTTCAAGAAGAAATATAACTTGTTTACATTTATTTTAAGGCTCTGTAATTGAAATACCTTAGTCACTTATGGAAAAAAAAAGGGAGACATAACTAAAATATATATCGTAATCATGAATAATGAAATACTCGTATAGCATCAACATTTCCGATAAATCTTTTAAAACCACTTTTAAAATAATGAAGTTTATTTATAAAATATTATCATATAATATTTCATAAAAGTTTATCGGAGCAGCACATAGTTGCTTTTCTCATGTAAAACACTGTGACGGGTTCACGGATTATAACTAGTCATTGGGGGCCACCGTAATACTTACCCATCATGGATATGTATATGAAAATAAAACATGTGAAAACTATTCATACAATGCATTGAAATTCATAAACAAAATTTAAATATTGTTAATAGTATACATAGTAATGCTATATTAAAGAACTGCTGATTACCAATTTCGACAAATTATATAAAACGCCAAACTACTCAAGTAGTACCGAACTGCGTAAAAGAAACATCCTTATAACTCCAAAAATAATAATTCTATTAACTAACAACTAACTGCGTCGGATTAAGCGTCTCATTTTCAATTAAAATATACCTCTGAATTGAAATTAGAATGAAATACACGGTCATGAAAAATCGAAGAATGTGGAAAACAGGATTACAAATATCTCGGCAACTAATTATCCGATCGACTTCATTCTATATGTGAAATGTGTGTTATTTTATTGCCTTTTACGTCCATGCCTTGGAACAAAAAAATTCGAAAATTTTTATATACCTTTCATTAGAACGAATTTTTCGAAAGTCCGAAAAAAATAGTTCCGGATAATCGGTTGATGATATTAAATAGGCTTCGTTCCATTCTTGCATACTAACTACATACAAAATTTCAAGTCTCTATCTCAATTTTTTGGGAGATAGAGTGTTTACAGACAGACAGACTGACAGAGAGACAGACAGACAGACAGACAGACGGACGGAAATTTTTTTTCTAAAAATGTTTTTCGGAATCTCCACTATCTAAAACGTGTAAATCCGTCAAAAAAATTTTTCCGATTTTCAAAACGATTGCAAGACTTACCCTATACAACATATGATGGGTAAGTAATAAATAAATGTATGTGAAGGAGACTTTTGTACCAATATACCAGTTTTTTTAACTTAACATCCATGGTTGATAACACAAAAATGAAACATCTTAGAATAAAGGTCTTAGTGGGGCTGAATTTTCAGTCTGAGGCGCAGTCCGGGTATAAAATGTAAAAATTCAGCTCAGGACAGACGTATAAAAGAAATGGAAACAGGCATGCCTCAACTGACTCAATTTTTAAAAGAAATTTCAATTTTTTCAAACAAAAAAATGTCATTATTTAAAATAATTTCTATATTATTTCATTCGTCTACTTCAGTAGTAGAATTATTATTAATTTATTATAATGATAATTATTATTACACTATTCCAACAATAGCATGTAAATTTGTTTATTACTCTCTTCTATCTTCAATAGAAGAGAGTATTGTAATCGAAATTTTTTCGACTTCCGCTTTTCGACGGATTTACAAGTTTTAGGTGGTCAGAGATTCCAAAAAACATGTTTTTAAAAAATGTCTGTCTATCCGTGTGTCTGTGTGTCTCTGTGTGTGTCTGTGTGTCTGTATGTCGCCATTCTACCACCAAAAAGTGTATGAAGTTATGCATAGAATTGAACCAAATTTTTTGTGAATATTTTTGGCTGTGGCAAGCAGGCCCTTCTCCAGTTTTGAAATATTTCGCCGGAAGGGGGCGCTGCAATCGCGATTTTTGTGCCATTTTCAATATTTTACCGACCAAAAGTATATGAAGTTATGCATCGAATTTAACCAAATTTTTCGTGTAAGGGTATGACTATGGCTAGTTGGTAATCCCTGAATTTGAAAATAATCCGCCGGAAGGGGGCTCTGCAATCGCGATTTTTGTACCATTTTCAATATTGTACCGACCAAAAGTATATGAAGTTATGCATCGAATTGAACCAAATTTTTTTTGTGTATGTGTATGACTATGGCTAGTTGGTTCTCCCTGAATTTGAAAAAAATCCGCCGGAAGGGGGCTCTGCAATCGCGATTTTTGTACCATTTTCAATATTGTACCGACCAAAAGTATATGAAGTTATGCATCGAATTGAACCAAATTTTTTTTGTGTATGTGTATGACTACGGCTAGTTGGTTCTCCCTGAATTTGAAAAAAATCCGTCGGAAGGCGGCGTAGCAATCGCGATTTTTGTGCCATTTTTAATATTGTACCGACCAAAAGTATATGAAGTTATGCATCGAATTGAATCAAATTTTTTGTGTAAGTGTATGACTATGGCTAATTGGTCCTCCCTGAATTTGAAAAAAATCCGTCGGAACAGTCAATTTTATGCCCTTTACTGCACCACCTAAAAGTGTATAAATTTAGTCCTAGAACCGAACTAAATTTTTTGTAAATGATTATTTTTTGGTAAGGCAAGTAGTTCCTCCCTGGATTTGAAAAAAAAATCTGCCTATCATTCTATTGTCCATCGGCTCGTGTAGAGACGGAAATTCGTTTTTACTCCAATAATTGATTGAAGCAGAAATTTAAGATAAAAACCAAAGTTCGTATGGTATTGAATTAAAATTATTAAAACATTAAAATGAATAACTATTTTTTTTAAAATATTAAAATATACGTATGGGATAAAAGAAAGTTTTAGGATTGGCACATCCAACTAGATTTCCAAGAAATGAAAGATCGCCTGTTTAGATATATTTTATGGCTCTGTTTTAAAATAAAATCTTATTGGTTTTATCGATTTTTCTTGTTAAGGCAGCACATGAATGATATCTATATTATAAAGGCCAAACGTATCTGTGCGTAACGCATACGTCATTTTGCGAATGGCAAGACTTTGGCCTGCAATTTTGATTTTGCAATTTTTGCTACAGCAAATTTTACACTTCTGAACATCGCATATTTTAAATTTTTATAACATCGTATAGAAAAAAATCTATGTTAAAATGAAATTTGTTCGAAAACTTTAACTCAATTTATTTTTGAGATATTAATTTTTTTATAGTTTTTAGTAACAATTTTTTAATTGTGGCAACAGAATCACTCCGTTTTCTCTTAAAATTGAAAAAAAAAATAGAAATTAAGATGTCTTTTCATACAAGTTCGGTTTTACAATTCTGGGTACTGCAAATTTTACACTTCTAAATATCGTAAATTTTAAATTTTTACACCGTCGTGGAGAGAAAAAAATGTACTTTTAAATGCAATTTGTTTGAAAGCTGTATCTCAAATTATTTTTGAAACATTATTTTTTTTTATAATTTTTAGTATGAATTTTGTAATTGTGGCAACAGAATCGCTCAATTTTTTTTCTCAAAATTGAAAAAAAAAAGAAAATAAAATGTGCCTGTTATTATATCCGGTGATTTTCGGTTTAATTTCGTTTAATAATTTGAATAATTGAGTTTTATATTATTTTGTTAATTGTAGCTTAAAATAATTTTTGCTTGAGAGTTAGATTTATCAATATAAGATGTATTTTTTACTGTAACTAATTTTGCAGATTTATTATAAATAAATAAAGCAGTTCTTTTTTAAAAGAACTGCGTCGTCGAATCTTCTTTCGTCGAATTTCGACGGGTTCCACCTCGTTTCTTTAAAATCACAAACTGATACAATTGTTCAATATTACTGAATCGATAAATAATATATAAAATCAATTTTCAAAGTGATGTTTAAAAAAAATAAGAGCATCAGGATGTTTTATACAACCTTTTAGTTAGAAATAAACAAGTAACAAGATTAAAATAATAATTGATACACAATAGTATAGTTTATAATATTCAATTAGATTATTAAATTATAATTACAAGTGTATACAGAACAAAAATTTAGAAAAATCCACAGCGAGATTCAACATTGACCAGAGCCCGCGGGACAACGAGTGAACGCTGTATCAACTAAACTTTAATCACCATTATCCTATAGTTGCAAATAATTTAAGTTGTATAGCTCCTCCCCTCTGTTCCTCACGAACTAAGAAGAGTTGTAAAAAATCTATTTAAACTGAAGTTAAGGGGTCTCTATCCTAAAATATATATTAAAATAAACAAAATCTATGGCTACCATGGCTGACACTCTCTTGCAAATAAATGATAATCCAATGTATGGAACAGTCATAAAAGAAGTCACTTGGTGTTGTTCTTATCTTCCTCCCTTCCGCTTCATCATGTTTAGCTAGGTTTTGCACTGGAGACTGCTGATTAGAGTGCTATCGTTCAAAGTCAATTATGGCAGACTCATTATGGCAACTCATTTTTTGGCTACAATGTTTTCCATGTTGGTAGATTATTATTTCTACTCCTCTCCTTTCAAACCTCATGCTTCAGGTTAATAGTAAACCGTTTTTCTGTAAAATCAACATAGATGTATAAGTATAAAGAGGGAAACCTGTGATTACTTATACACCCTTCAATTAGATAAATGATATTTTTATGCTGAATTATCCGATTTGTTTCATTTTTTGGATATAGGTTCTTCCTCATAAAGCGAATCCCCGAATAGTTTAGGGGGTTAATCATTAAATATAAATGGGAAGAACGGGGCTAACCCTTCTTAAATTAAATAAATGAGTTTTTATGCAGAATTATCCGATTTGCTTTGAATTTTGGATATAGGTTCATTATGATAAGTCATCCCTGATTAGTTTTGGGAGTTCAATGACTAAGGTTAAAGGGGGAAATTGGGGAACTAATCTCCTTTTAATTTTCTTTTCATGAGGTATTATTCTTTGAAAAAAGAATAATGCTGTAATATACAGTTATTATGAATAGCCTTTGAACTCAATGACATTAGTTTAACTGGGCAATATTCTTTATTACACTGTGTTTTAAAGTGACATGGACACACAAAAGAAATCAGTTACAGTACAGTAATTAATTAAAAATTGCTGGAAGTACTTTTTAAAAATCGGTATCTTTTTTAAAATTTAAATATTTTTTGCATGTTACTCATTTTACATAAATTTTATACTTCACATACATGATGGCTGCACAGAAATCACTTGAGCTCATGTATCAATCTCCCTTTTAGTGGAAATTGCTGAATGGAAATTTTCAACTGGAGTCTATGTATTTTTTAAATGAATTAAATTTTTACCATGCATGAAGTTAATAAATATAGATCTATTTATTATATACAGGGCTTTTAAATAATTTGGATAATTTTCTGGTTGTAGATTACGACAGCCTGAAATTGGATATTAAAATGTGTTGAATTAGACATAATACTTTCACTTATTAAATGGTTCAGTTTTGTTACATTATTTTGAATGTGTTGGATATTGCTTCATAATCTATGTTTCACGCATGTTTTTTTTTTTTTTTTTAAATGCATCCAATCATGTTATTTGATTTACCTTGATTCTTGAGCAAAGAACAATCCTCTTAAAAGACCGGAAACAAGACTATGTATGTATATTTTTTATTTTATTTAAAAAGAAAACTCCGTTTAATCAAAAATTTCTTAAAAGAAAACTGGAGCGAATAAATCATATCTCTACGGCATTAATTTTTTTTCATTCCATGTCGACTGTTTTTTGTAAAGAAAATTGAAGAGAACAGATTTTTTTTTTTTTTTTTTGGTATTCTGTGAAACTGTATTTTAACAAAAGATGCAGAAAAATCCAATCAAATAGAAAACAAGTATAAAAAGAACCCATTTTATATAATTAAATGTTGCTTTCAAGGTCTTTGGAACAGTAAGTACGTTAAGTGGAAAGGTATTTATAACAATATAGAACTTTTTTGGCGATTAGAACAAAAGGATATTTTTTGCACTTTCATTTTTAAAAGTATAAATTGAGTCAATGTAAGAAAAGTATAAAAAAGGCAATTTAAAAAAAAAATGTATAATTTAAACAAACATATACTCTTTTTTTTCTTTTTTATTCTTTTTCTTTTTTCTTATATTATTGCAATTTTCGTGAAAAAATCCCTAAAAAATGGCAAATTTGTAAACATATTTGAAAAAACATTCAAAATATTGTGGGAAAACAACAAATTTTGTCAAGTGATTTTGAGTAAGCAGCAAATTTCGTCAAAGGATGGAAAAAAGGCACATTTCGACAAATAATCACAAAAAAGGTAAGTTTCGCAAAAAAAATAGCGAAAAAAACCGACAAATTTCTAAAAAACATAACGAAAAAACGACAATTTTTGCACCTAAATCGAAGCATTTTTGTATAAGGCACTGGTATACAAGTGTCTTCGCAGTACCACCTGGACCATCTATGAAATATGCATTGTTTTTATTTGTATTATTCTCTTGGATTACTGTAGTGACCGTTACTGTAGTGACTGTTACTAAAGTTAATGATTAAAAGTTGTTCATCATTAGCTTGCTGAACCATTATAGTCAAGATTTGGATTTTAAAGAAATTGTATGTTGTGATCAGATGTTAAGAAATCGTTAATAACTGGCAAGTTGAAAGTTGAAAGAGAAAAACCATGTAATAGTGTTTCATTAATATATCCCTGAGACTAAAAATGATAAGATATATTCGGCTTATGAAACTGCAAATAATCTTCACTAAGATAATCTTTAAAAGTTTCCCATAATTTAATAGCGTTTGACGGTTGTTGAAAAATAGCAATGGAAGAAAATAATTGTCTTAATTGAAATTGAAGAACTGATGCTTCTTGCAAACAACGCAACCACTCAGTATCGTCCTGAAGTAATCCACATTGCACAGCAGCTTCTTTGAAAGAAGAAAAAAACAACATCATGAACAGTCGTTATATTTTCATAACTTGTAACCCCAACTACATGGAGTAATGGTAATCTAAGATGATAACGCTCGGATTCAGAAGGAGAAACATTATACACTCTGCCAATTACTTTACGAAAGCGAGAGCGTTTAATCCAAATACACTTAGTTTTATCCCAAGTATAATGAAGAGGTGTTTCTGGATAAATAAAAGGGCTTTTTGTGTCTGGATCCTTATTTAAATTAAACCATGCAATAAATTGTGTGCTTTTTAATTCTGACCTAAGTAAAGCTTCCGCGGCTTTATCATTCTGATACTTGTTGCTCTTCTGGAAAATGCATAGGCAAGCGAATAATTGTGTGAGATTGTTCATACATTGGATAAGAAAAAATTCTGTATGCACCTTCACATGGACTGACATATTGAGTGTTTAGGAAAGCAGTAAGTTCATCATGATGAAGCACACTACCTTCAGCAGTTACCTGCACATTAGCGCAGTCATGGCATTTGTAAACATATTTATGTGTACATTTTATGCTGTGAAAAATCGCACAAATTTCAACGTTAATATGGGCTTGCAAATAAGGTAAGAAAAAGGGATTATAAGGAACTATGTAACGATTGTCAACCTCAATATTTTTACCTTTAATATATTTAGAAATAGTCCTTTTATTATTTCTCCTTTTATAAAGGGGATAACCATTACCATTTTCTATAGTTTCATGAACAAATTCTTTTGGAAATTCTTTTTTACATTTACCATCAGTCATGCAAATCGAGTTTGGATTAAGACTACCGCAAGGACCATGTACCATGTGACATTTAACAAAATTATATAAAACTGAATCATTAGGATCGGGAATTTCTGCAGAACTTGTCTAGGTCTGCTATTTCTTTGAATTTACAATTGTCTTTAAGATATAACAATAAATGAACATGGGGGAAACCTCTCTTTTGAAATTCAACCATATGTATGTATGTTTGTACTTCGCCAAATATTTTTTTTCATTCATCAAATGCAAAAGTTCTTTAATTTTTGAATGAAAAACACGAACTATAACATCTGGTCTGTTATTAGCAGTTTCAAAAGAATGTATGCTGTTAGTTATTTCTGGCCATAAAGGGTTACATGTAAACGTTAAGAAAATATCAGGCTTGCCAAATTTTCTGACCATTTCCATGGCATCCTGATAGTTTTGAACCATATTTCGAGGACTACAAGTAAAAAAAGAAGGTAAAATAACAATCCACCACGCCCGTAAGTTTTATTTATCAGCACGTGCAAACAGAGCATATGCAAGGCCAGCATATGTGTCTACTCTCAATTTTGCCTGTTGAACACGGATAAATTTTAATCTGCCACCCTCAATGCGACAGTACTAATCAGCTATCAATTGCTGAGTTAATTTGCCAGCATTAATTATCGGATTGAAATTTCTGGAATAATAATTTCTCAGCGACTATAAATTATCATTTGAGCAATTTCCATACGAACAATGAAAATAAAAATAATTTAAAAGAAAATAAATATGACCTCATAAGTGAAATAAAAATTAAAGGGAGTATTCGAATGATAAAGAAAACTTGCAGACTAAATTAACTTCAGGTTTAGATTCTTTCAATTATTATTTTATGGTGCAAAATTTATTATACTTATTTCAAAGTATAAAAGAAAAGTTTTCTGGTCAAAAGCCGTCGTCTTTCATGAAGGCTGATATTTCCTTTCAAAAAATTAAAAATGTTTCGTAAATAGACATGTGATTTAGTCATAAATTCAGTTTTGTTTTTTATTACAAATCTTTTTTAAATAAGTGGTAGGTCTAAGTTAGTTTATCTGCCCTTGTAACTTTAAAGCCTTTGGGCATTCGAGAAATTTATAATTCTTTATTCTCCTCAAAATTACGTTTCCTTTCCTTTATGTGAAGTGCAATTTATCTTTAAACTAGTAGATAGGGAATTTACACCAAATAAATAATGTAGCGTAAATAAGTGCATCATGTCAGTCACAAGAATATGAATTATGAGTTTTAAAGACTAATTTTAACTCGCTGAAAAGTGATGAAGTACTTTTCGAACGTCCACATGCCTACAATCGTTCTCTCTCTCTCTCTATTTTTCTCTCTTTTCCAATTTCGAAAATTTTATGCCTCAAATTAATACTTTAGTGCACACTATTTTCCATTCGAATAAAATAAAAATATTTTAAATCTATGTATCGAACTTATTATGGGAAAAGTTGTTAAAAATATAAAGTGCCTAAATGCGATAATTTTATTTTAATAAAAATATTAATGCAAGGATCATACGTAAATGCTGTATAAAAAAGCACCCGATCTTAAAAGTACAAAAACCGAAACATATTTCTGCATTTAATTTTTTTAAATATCCAATCAAATACAGATTGACCGTTTTAAATCGTACCCGTGCTTTGTAAATGAGACAAAAATCCCCGAAAGTGCTCACTGTTTTTTGTTTCTAACATTGAATATGAAATAACCTTATGAACGTTAAAACCTACGTTAGCTCTATTTAGCGAAATGACATCGACCATTCAGAAGCCTGCATTTTTGCAAACAGCAAAGACATGCAAGCTTCCGATTGGATTGTCCCGTTTTGCTAAACAGCGAAAAATATATTTGAATTCCCGTTGTTTTCTCTTTTGAAAACTTAAGAAAAGGCGACCAGTTTTCGGATTAGAATTTAAAGTCGTCTACATATTTTCTAGGCTTTCTTTTCAACGTGTACTTAAATAAATGTGCGTAAATTGTCCCATTTATATAAACATTTGTCGTAACGGATGTATCACCAGGAGTAACGGACGTATAAGTTATGAATTTGTCTCCCTTTTTATGCGTTTTTTATTTTAAAGTTTCTAGATGATAATCGAAGCTTATTTCTAGTAAGAAGAAACATTTAAGCTTACATAAATGCAGTTACTTTGAGCAATTACAAATTACTTCAAGTTATATTCTGTGAAGTTATGTTCAAATGGTAGTCTTCGATTGTTGTCGAACGAAGGTTTCTGGAAGAATTCTTTCTTCTTTCCTACTCGATGAAACATCATCTGAAGACCAAACAAACTTTTCTCCAACTTTCTTAAGAAACTTTACTGATGCACTTGGTGAATCAAAAACCTCATATTTATTAATTTATACAACTTTCAATTTTATTTACTTTGGCTTACTTGAAAATGGAATTGCCAATATATAAACTTTATGGTTGAATGTAAGTTTAAGTTCTTTGGGTCATATAATAAAAAGTTATGAAATAATTTATTTTTTTAATTCACATTATGATAACGGCTGCAATAGGCAGTATTTTTTATGAAATATATGTAAATGATACATAAGTTAAAGAACTACAACGTTAGAATGCACAGATTTCATAAAAACACAAGCCCTCCAAAGAATTTCATACGCCGTTTCAAGGATACTTTGATCTCCTTCTTCAGTGAAAAATAATGAAATGAATTCAAAAAATCCGGCTCGGTTATAGCCCCGAGTACTGGCTGTGGAATGATTGATCAATCGACCAGTACTCGGGGCTATAACCGACCCGGGTTTTTTGAACCCATTTCATTTTTTTTTCACTGAGGAAGGGAATCAAGGCATCCTTAAAACTGCGTATAAAAATCTTTGGGGGGGGAGGGGGATGTGTTTTTATGAAAATTGTGTGTTATAATGTTGTAGTTTTTTAACTTATGTACTGAAATTCGCACAAAGTGTTACAACTCTACTTATATTTAAAAGAAGCTTTTGACGTAAATATATAACTTAAATTAAAAATATTTGGAACATATAATTTCGAACAATGTTATATGCCTGTCAGCATTAGAATTAGATGAAGTCATTAGCTTAAGCAAATACGACTTAACTATAAGTTCATTGCATACAGTTAGTATTCTCTCTGTAACTAGTATTTTGTTTCGCATGTATTTAGAGCACATAATGCATGTCGCATTTCAATTGCGTGCCACGTTAAATTACGTAATACCAAATCAAATGTGCCCATTGAATGATTGTGTTTCTTCCATTGAAACACGAAGCAATCTGCATTTGAATTTCCTAGTTTTTATCTTCAACAATAGTGATAATACAGATAAGGTAAAATTGGATAATACAATACGAACAAAAACACACATTTAGAAGATAATAATAACTATTATCATTTTGCTAAAATATACTTTTTTAATTTTAACAAATTACTGCTTATGAAAAAACCCTTATTTTTTATATAATAATTAGTCTTTGAAATTTTTTTTTTCAGCTAAAATACTTAGAATAAAAAGACTTATTTCATAACAAGATATTCTTTTGAAAAATTGTGCTAAAGTTTTAGGTATTAATGATGTACCAGTTTTATTAAATATGATTTAGTCTACTTTTAGTCGACGTTTTGATACAAAAAAATTTTTTTTGGATACGCACTTTTAAGAATGACTTGTATTATTACTTTTTTCTACTTTAACAAGAAGAAACTATTGGATTCGTGATATTTTTCGAATTCCGTTTTTCAAAGGATTAACAAGTTTTAGGTGTCTGGAATTCCTAAAAATACGTTTTTACAAAATGTCTGTCTGTGAGCCTGTCTATCTGTCTGTATATATATTTGTGATGCAAACATTGTGAGTGCATTATCTCCCAAAAGCTAATGCATGGAATTTAATAAAAAATCATATTCAGTTAGACCCTGATATAAATTAGTGCTGACTAGTCTTTGCTGTAAATCACCCAAAAGGTGGCGCTGTTATGCTGAATTTTCCCCAATTTCCGCTATAGATAAATCTCCAGAAGTGAGACTTGGATTGTCATCAAACACCAGTTTCGGGTATTCCTTGACATTAGTGGAGGTTTTCTACATTTCGGTGTAAATCGCTTAAAAGAGGGTGTTGCCATGCTGCATTTTTTACGATATCCGCAATAGCTCAATCTCAAGAAGTAGTCTATGGATGTTCATCAAACTTCATATTCAGTTAATCCTTCACATGATTTTGAGTTTTCTTAATTTTGATGAAAATCGCTTAACAGATTGTGTTGCTATTATGCTTTTTTCTCGATTTCCACAAAAACACTATCTCAAGAATTAATGCACAGATTTTCATCAAAATGCTGATTTAATTAGTCTTTAATTTGACTTAGAATTTTTTACATTTTGTTGTAAACACCCCCCCCCCCCCCTTCGAATTCTTGGCGCTGCTATGCAACATTTTTCAGGATTTCCGTAAAAGCTCTATATCTAGGATTAATGCACGAATTTTCATCAAATTTCAGATTTAATTAGATGCTGACACAAGTTTTAGCATATTAGGTTTCTGTGTAAATCACCCAACAAGTGATGCTGCTATGCTACATTTTTCATGATTTACGTGATATTAGCGGTAGTCATATTTCAAGAACTCGTACACGGAATCTCATATAATTAGAATAACTATGATGGATATAGTCCAGCAAATAAGACCCCAATTTCAAAATTAAATTTCTCAAAAACAAAGATAGATAGAATAATTAGAATAAACGGTTTATTTATTAGCTGTAAAAATCTTACACAGATTTCAAACAGTGAATATTTTGAAAAGATTTTGTTTTGATCACAAAGAATATTTAACATGACATTTTTCTTGTTTTAGATTGCTTGCAGAGGAAGAATTTTTCGGATTACAGGTCCATATTTTGACGAGTTAAATTTTTGAATTTTCGGAATTCCAAAAATTTAGTTCCAAAAGTCGTTAAAATATCGAATTGTACCCCGAAAAACCTGTTCTCTGCAAGCGATCTAAAACATGAAAAATGGCAAGTGAAGTATTCTTTGCAATCAGAACACAAACTTTTCAAAATATCCACCGTTCGAAACTTCTGTATAAGATTTTTACAGCATACTTAATAAACAAACAGTTAACCGCATGATTCTATCTATCTTTGTTTTTGAGAAATTTAATTTTGAAATCGGGGTCTTATTTGCTGAACACCCCATATATTGCCATTTAGTTTTGGCATCGTGATAGCAAATTTTGAAGTATTAACTTGTATGAGATAGAATAAAGTTTTGGGATTGCCACATCCGATAAGGTCTCTTTTGCTGGGTTGCCACAAAAAAAAAAAAAAAAAAAAAAAAAAAAAAAAAAAAAAACATAAAAAATTAAAAAAAAGATTTTCCCTACCAGCATTTAAAAACAAAAATAATGTAGCTCCATGTTAAGAAAAAAATTACTTTCTGATTTTTTTTTCCTACTAATTGGACGTAGCAAAAAATAAAAATAAAAAATATTCGCAAATAGCAGCATTGCGTTTGCTATTCTGTCTTGCTAAAATACAACTTATTGTCGCTAATTATCTCTAAGTAGCATTTCACATTTAGTCCTTTATTTAAATTTATGCGTTGTGTGCGTACGTTTCAAGAGTAATACACATTTGTAAATAAAAGAGTCTCTTATTCTCTCGCTATATATATATATATACTACCTTTGACAATAAAGTTCGGTGAATGAATTCAGAACGACCGATCTGGCAACACTGGGAAAACAAAACGCTGCACCTGCATAGAGGCAAGTGTAGACCATCATCTCCCACCGTTGTTCAGTTGAGTGTCGTTTATGTTCTGTGTAACACGTGCTTTACTAAGTGCTTGTTCAGTGTGTTGGTTCTTAACTGATAACAGGAAAATGAACGAATAAAAGATCAGTTCAAAGTTTGGTTTTTTAGGTTTGCAAGACACCGAAAGAAATTCATGAGGGATAGTGCAAACTGAACACCTACCATACTCGTCAGATCTCAATTCTCTAGATTTCTTCCTATTTTCATGACTCAAACTCTCTTTGAAAGAGATTTGACCATATTGCTGACATTCAACAAAACGCAACGAAGCATTTGAACTTCATCGCAAAAGAAGACTTCTTGTGAATTTCCCAGGACATGTATAGCAGATCTCAGCGGTGCATAGTTATAGGAGATGGCTATTTTGAAGGATGGTATGTTAATATTTCATCTACATTAATGCTACAGGCCTATTCACCGAACTTTATTGTCAGAGGTAGTATATATGTGTGTGTGTAACATTTCATATTAAGTGCTTTATTTAAAAATTTACGTTTTATATGTAACATTCTTAATTTGAACTAACCACGTATCAAGAGTTTTATAGAGCAATTAATCTTTTAAGCATTTGGAACTTAATATTCTGTTCACTAAGCTCCAGGTTTCATTGAATATAATCAAGAAAATATATTTCTATTGATTGTATTTATTGATTATATTTAAGAAAATATAATTCTATTGATTTAACAAATGTTCAATACATTTTAGAATGATCATAACTCTCTAGGACAACATTCATATTTGTAATTAAGTTTTTTTTATATATAAACCTAAAAAATCACATTTTCTAAGCATTTAAAACAAAATACATAGAAAACAACATTACAATTACATCAATTTGCAACACGAAATAAATTTTGCTATCTATTTTAAGAAATTTACCTTTTCAACGTTTGATATATCTTTTTTTTTTTTTTTTTTTTTTTTTTTTTTTTTTTTTTTTATGAAAAACTAGGTTAGGAAAAGTTTTTATATCTGTGGTATTATTTTTTAAGTATAATTTTAGTAGCCTTTTTGTAATCTCATTTTGTTTCAATGATTTTAGCAAACTGGAAATCTCATTTACTTGACAGATAGTAATAAAAACACCCGATTTCAGTTTATAAAAATAATAAGTTAGTAGGTACTAAAAATGACTTTAAGATTTCATAAACAAAATGTAAAATATTCATACATGTTATGGAATCAATTTATATTTTATGAAACTCATTTACAATTAAAAAACAAATTATGACCCTTTTTTTTTTTCATCAAAATTTCTATAGCTATCATTTTGCAATCATCATTCTGGGCATAGCTATGATTATTCCAATTTGCAAATTTAGTACTGTTTGTGAGTAAAATAATTTAACTAATATTTACCATGAGCAAGCATTCCAATCGTTTTCTATAAGCCTTGCTAGAAGTTTCTATACGGAATGGAAGATGAAATATTTATCTTTCGGACAATCATGCATTGGAAATGTGTATCGCAGCTAACAGTAAGATGTTTGAACAACACAAAAGTATATTGTTATAACTAGCTTTTTTCTGTCTAATGTCGTTTTGTCACGTCACAATGTAGGAAATCATAGAAAAACAACTGAGAGTTTTAACCGTTATATTCTTTGCATTAATGTTTTTTCGTACTAAATCAATGATGTTCTACAACTTTGTAACTTTTTAAAAAATCTGTTTTCGTTTCCTAGATAGTAATGACAACTTCGTAGTATTTCACCAGGTAGTGCCCTAGGTGGTTTAAATTGGTAGCACATGATTGCTTTAATATACCTAGACCCCACTTTTATGACTGTAGCTTTTGTAGTTCAGAAATTATTGGAGTGACAATGGGCTTTAGAGGACAGACTTTATAAATATGATTCCACTAGTTTCTGTGACGGGTATTTTGGGACTGATGAGTGATTTTTAATTTTAAACATTTTTCGTATTTTTATGAAAAATACATCAATTGTTCCGATTTTTCATCGAGTCAGAGATTATACAGGGTGTTTCGCTACCAGACCGACAAACTTTGAGGGATGATAGTACACATAAAGACAAACATTATTAAATAGGAAACCATGGGGCGCAAACGTCTTCTGTAGGAGCTAGGGGCCATTAAAGTTTAGGGTCCAAATTTTCAAACGATGATAGAAAAAGGAAAAAAGGGTCGATTTGTTTGCGGTTTTCACTATAATCTTTCTTTTTATTACGATTTTTTTAGAAAAAAAATTTAAAAGTTACGTTCAAAAATTGTCGATAGAGGGCGCTTTTGACTTTAGAGTAACGAACAACTAATTTTTACCGTTATTTTGTGCATGTGGTTGAAATTATTCTAAAGATTAGACTTTAACTTAAATTTTAAGCCCATAATCGGAAACATTGGGATCGGTTAACTGCCGAAAATTTAACTGTGAACAGAGGGGGAAATTTTAAATGCTCATAAATATTGGACAAACAAATCGATTTTGTTCCGGTTTGCGTGTAAGACATTCCCTTGGTAATTATTTTAATCAAAATGACGTACAGCATTGGTGTCCCCATTTTTTGATAGAGGGCGCTTTCGACACATCTCCGAAATTTCAATGGCATTACTCCTGTATGTGTTACTACCAGACGAAGATACTTCCAGGAAGTGTTAGGGATGCAAAGATGACTAACGTCGTAACGTCGAAAATGCCTTTTTTGCGAGTTAGGGTTAAAAGAATCAGTGAAAAAAGCAACTTGATGATTCTACAACACGTTCTGTCGGAACTTCTGGCAAAAGCACATGTTCCTCTTTCTTTGCACCACTCTATAGCATGATGGAGCTCCTCCACATTTTACCAATGATGTTCGCAGACACCCCCAACATAACATATGGACAGCGGTGGATAGGTAGTGGTGGCCCGGTTCGTTGGCCTTTCAGATCGTCGCACCTACTTCATTACATCAATTACTTTTTTTTACCTACCTTTATTTTATTAGTGTATAATTTGTCTGTATTTTTTTAAATGAACGTTGCTGGGTAGGGCTAGTTGAGCTCAAACCAATTGATAGCCCCCCACCTGGCTCGATCTGAATCTGAATCTGTATGGACTTCTTCTGCTGGGGTTAAATGAAAAGTTGAATGTATGAGACTCTCGTACCGTCAGTGGAAGACCTCTCTCTCAGCTCGAATTTCTGTAGCTGCCAGAAAGCTGTCCGAGATGCCAGGAATTTTTCAAAGTGAGAGGAATTGCATGCATCGCTGCTGCCAAGCATGTCCGACTACTTCTGGTCGTAATTTCGGACACCTTTTGTAGTAAAAACCCTTAACTAAACTGTTTTCTTCCACATTAACGTGTTGCTGTTTCACTACCTGTTTCTGTTGCTTTTTTCTCTGCTTCTTTTAACCACAACTCGCTAAAAAGGCATTTTCAACGTTACATTCCTATGTGATTCCGAGTCGCTTTGCATCCCTAACACTTCCTGTTAGTATGTTGGTCTGGTAGTTAAACACCTAGGCGTAATGCCATTGAAATTTAGGAGATGTGTCGAAAGCGCCCTCTATCAAAAAATGGGGACCCCAATGCTGTACGTCATTTTGAATAAAATAAGTACCAAGGGAATGACTTACACGCAAACCGCAACAAAATCGATTTGTTTGTCCAATATTTATGAGCGTTTAAAATTTCCCCCTCTGTTCACAGTTAAATTTTTGCTAGTTAACCGATCCCAATGTTTCCGAATATGGGCTTAAAATTTAAGTTAAAGTCTAAACTTTAGAATAATTTCAACCACATGCACAAAATAACGGTAAAAAGTAGTTGTTCGTTACTCTAAAGTCTAAAGCGCCCTCTATCGACAATTTTTGAATGTAACTTTTAAAAATTTTTTCTAATAAAATCGTAATAAAAAGAAAGATTTTAGTGAAAACCGCAAACAAATCGACCCTTTTTTCCTTTTTCTATCATCGTTTGAAAATTTGGACCCTAAACTTTAATGGCCCCTAGCTCCTACAGAAGACGTTTGCGCCCCATGGTTTCCTATTTAATAATGTTTGTCTTCATGTGTACTATCATCCCTCAAAGTTTGTCGGTCTGGTAGCGAAACACCCTGTATATCTAAATGTGTTTACATTCTAATGTTAGTAACTTTTTGTGATAAAATAAAATAAATCTGTACTTATGCGAAGAAATAATACATTTTAGTGCAAATTATAGTATTATTATTGTATTTTAAATACTAAATTAAATTTGTAATTTTTATCTCAATTCTGTCGTTGGCAGGTAATCAAAGTTTTCCCACACTACCTTCGAACTGTATGATATTTAGTATTTATTCATTATCAAATTCCAAACTTTTATAAAAATTTAACTATTTTTCTCTTGTTGATGTGAATAAGATTAATTTTAAATCACTTGTACAAAGTTAACGATAGAATTCTCTAAATGTAACATTTTAAATTTTAATGACGAGTGGACTGTTTAATTTTACATGTCTAAAAATTTTATATGAATGGGAATAAGGAAATTGTGATATCTATACAACATCATGGACAGTGATTAAAGAAAAAACCCACCCCTACACGGTAAGAAAAAATGTAATGTTTCTAAAATGTGTCCAGGAAATTAGGATTTTCAAAATATTTTGTGTTACGGCAAAAAAAAAAAAAAAAAAAAAAAAAAAAAAAAAAAAAAAAAATACAGAAATAAAAGAGACATATTTGCTCTTTAAATCAAAAAATCTGTTACGTTACTAAACAGTTTTGGAAAATGGAATTCCTAGAATTTTTAAGTACCAAGTTTATCACAACGTAGTTAGTATTGGATAAAAAAATTGTGAAAATAGGTGTCATTTTCCAGTAAAAACTTAACATTCTTTTCATTATTATGTAAAAAAAAAAAAAATAAAAAAACCGTTTTTATTGTAAATTTGATACTAAATTTTTTCAAATACATCATAAGCAACATAAAAAATAATCAATTGAACAATATACATGAAAGTTTCATCTTTTTAAACATACCTATTTGTCAAAAAAAAAAAAAAAAAAAAAAAAAAAAAAAAAAAAAACAGAAACTGAAACTGAGAAAAATCAGCTTTAAGTAAAGTGGATTGTGACATATAAAGGGACAGCAATTTTATATTGTATTTATATATTATGCTTTAATTTGTATTTATAATGCTCCTGTGTTTACAAAACTTCATCAGAATGAAAATAGGAATATTAAAATACGCTGCTCAAAACAATTAAAGGATATTGCAGCTTTAGATGGATTTTGTATCTGGGAAACTTTTTAGCTGATTGATACATGGTCGACAGACATAGTAAGTTATATGAGAATAAATTACACATGTTTGGCAGAAAAAAAATGCATTTTATTGCGCATTTGTGTACAAAAGGAAAAAAAAAATTTGTGCATATGAGAAAAAAAGAATAAGAATAGGTATTTTCTTCAAAGAAAATCATTTTCTGTAGGGGGTATGGTTTCCACGGGCGGCCAGCAAAGTTGAACACCTTTGAGGCATGGACTCAATGAGGCTATTAATGACGAGTTGGGGTATTCTAACCCACTCTTCCAGAAGAGCTCTTTCCAGTTCTTGGAGAGTTTGTGGGGGTTGTTGGCGGCCAGAAACTCGACTACCTAGAGCACCCAAAACGTGCTCGATTGGATTCATGTCTGGAGAACACGCTGGCCATTCCATTCGAACGATTCCTTCCTCGAAATGGTAATCCTCCACCAGTTTTGCACGATGTGGCCTGCAGTTATCGTCCATTAAAATGAAGTTATCTCCGATTGCTGAAGCGTAAGGGACTACAATAGGTCTGAGGATCTCATCCCTATATCGGGGACCAGTCAGAGCTCCTTTTCGAATGTTGTAAAGGTCAGTGCGCCCGTAAATGGAGATGCTTCCTTGCACCAACACTCCTCCACCGCCAAATCTGACACTTTCGTGCACGAACGCAGGATTATTCCTACTGCCACGGTCCCTCCATATGAAAATACGCCTGTTATCCGGATGCACAGAAAACCGGGACTCGTCAGAAAACAGAATATTGCTCCATTCATTTCTCCTCCAGTTGACATGCTCGGTTGTCCATTCCCTGCAGTCGCGACGATGCCTTGATGTTAATCTAACACATACCATTGGTCGGCGAGCATACAGACGTACAGCATGGAGCCGGTTTCGGACAGTCTGAGTTGAAATCGTGGTGCCTGTAGGCGAGCGAAGGTGTTGTTGGAGAAGAGTAGCGTTCATGTTTCGGTGTCTCCGAGCTGTTAACGCTAAATACCGATCTTCATTGGGCGTTGTTGCCCGTCTACGACCTTGCCCTGGTCTTCGGACTGCATATCCATTCTCCAAAAAAACGGTTCCAGATCCTGGAAATGACACTTTGTGACACTCCAATGGCTTGCGCTACTTCGGCTTGAGTTTGGCCCCCTTCTAACCTACCAACAATTCTCCAAGCTTCTGAATCTGTCAAATGACTTCGCTGGCAGACATCGTACTCATTGAAACAAATCAATCACTGAATGCCGATCATCCTTGTCTTCATTCTCTTTTATTCAGTTGAAAGTCAAATTTCATTCGCTGCCGCTTAAGTGACGTTTTTGACATCGAACTCAAAATTTGCATACTCCACAGTTTGAAAACCAGAAAAATTTGCCTTTGTGATTCTCTTCTTCTATTTTCGGCAAAAAAATTTCGTTTATATCTTTATTTTATATAAAACTTCAAATATCCTTTAATTGTTTTGAGCAATGTATAATTTAAGCCAAAATTAGAAAATCGACATTTTCATCATTTTTAGCCAAATGAAGGACACCAAATCCCCTTAAAAGACCTACATTTGAATTATAATTAATCATACAGAGGAGATATGACAGCAAGAAATAAACTGGCTTAGATTCATTACAGTTAAGTTTCTATCATAAAAAATTTTAAGCTGTCTCCTTTGCTAAATCTATTTATCTAAAAATTGATTGCATTTTAACTTAATTTTTTTATTACTCTTTATAATTTTTATTTATTTTAAGCACTTATATCGTATTAGAAATAATTGATCGATTTCTTTCAACGATACGGGAAAATTATGTATGTCAAATGTGAAAAGGCTCTGTAAAACAGTGGAAATGATTGATTCTTACATCATATTTCTTTTTCCTTTTCGAAATCCTTTTTAACAGTTTGATGTGTATAAAATAATTAATTTCTCCTTTCTTCCAAGCGAATTCAATATCCTATTAGATAAATTTGTTCTTTGTCTCTTTCAAACACTTTGTTTTCTCTCTTTTGTTTGAACCACAATTCATCTTCACTGTGACCATATATCAGTAGAAAATAAGGCAACATAAATAGATCATACTGTAAGAACATTGTTTGAGTTACACAGTGATGAATTATGAAAATAAAAGCTGATGACAAGTTTAATTTGTTATTAAATAAAAAATCGAAGATTGAAATCAGACAATTTATTTGATAAATATATTTTATAATTTAAAACGTTTGTAGTTAAAACCTGCCTTTTCAGAAACTACCTTACTGATTTAGATGAAATTTAGAATCCATATTCACTGGATTATGCTCAAAACTTATGGCACACAGTTTTTATTCTGCACCCAAAACCTTTTATTTTATAGAGCAATGGCAGTTTTTCAGACTCTTTTTCATTTATTAGATTTTTCAAAAGCTAATGAAGCATTCTACTTCGCTCAGACTGCAGGTTTTTAAGCTATTGCATAGCTTTTATCGCGGGCTTTGAGCGCGGCGACCGAATCCAAAAATTCCATAACGCGAAAAATCCTAACACATCCGTAACGAAAAAACCTAACACTCGGCTAACGTCGTTTCACTTCGGCAGACTTCGGCATGGTATCCTTCGATCGACTTCGGCAGACACTGACGCGGTATTTTTCAGATATTTAGAGGATATCAAGTCTCAAACTTACATATATTATTTCAGTTACTATAAATCTATAGTTTCAATAATAAAAATTCCTGATAGAATGAGTATAGGAAAGAATCGTTTTAAGATAAAACAAGGTAGGATAATGTAGCTTTTGGTGAGTGGAGACCCGCCCAATGGTGAGGATCGAAAAATTTAAAATGCTTATAACTCGCGATCTAATTTTCGTAGCGCGGCCAAATTTTGTTTGGTAATTTATTATGAGACAGAGTTAATTTTTGGTGAAAGGAGACCCCCCCACGGTGAGGGTCGAAAAATTTAAAATGCTTATAACTCGCGATCTAATTTTCGTATCGCGGCCAAATTTTGTTTGGTAATTTATTATGAGACAGTGTTAATTTTTGGTGAAAGGGGACCCCCTCCCATGGTGAGGGTCGAAATTTTCAAAATGCTTATTATAACTCGCGATCTAATTTTCGAAGCGCGGCCAAATTTTGTTTGGTAATTTATTATGAGAGAGTGTTAATTTTTGGTGACAGGAGACCCCCCACGGTCAGGGTCGAAAAATTTAAAATGTTTATAACTCGCGATCAATTTTCGTAGCGCGGCCAAATTTTGTTTGGTAATTTATTATGAGACAATGTTACTTTTGGTGACAGGAGACCCCCCACGCTGAGGGTCGAAAAATTTAAAATGCTTATAACTCGCGATCTACTTTTCGTATCGCGGCCAAATTTTGTTTGGTAATTTATTATGAGAGAGTGTTAATTTTTGGTGACAGGAGACCCCCCACGGTGAATGTCGAAAAATTTAAAATGCTTATAACTCGCGATCTAATTTTCGTAGCGCGGCCAAATTTTGTTTGGTAATTTATTATCAGACAGTGTTACTTTTGGTGACAGGAGATCCCCCATGGTTAGGGTCGAAAAATTTAAAATGCTTATAACTCGCGATCTAATTTTCGCAGCGCGGCCAAATTTTGTTTGGTAATTTATTATGAGACAGTGTTACTTTTGGTGACAGGAGACCCCCCACGGTGAGGGTCGAAAAATTTAAAATGCTTATAACTCGCGATCTAATTTTCGTAGCACGGCAAAATTTTGTTTGGTAATTTATTATGAGACAGTGTTAATTTTTACTGACAGGAGATCCCCATGGAGAGGCTCGAAAATTTTAAAATGCTTATAACTCGCGATCTAATTTTCGTAGCGCGGCCAAATTTTGTTTGGTAAATTATTATGAGACAGTGTTATTTTTGGTGACAGGAGATCCCCTATGGTGAGGGTCTAAAAATTTAAAATGCTTATAACTCGCGATCAATTTTCGTAGCGCAGCCAAATTTTGTTTGGTAATTTATTATGAGACAGTGTTAATTTTTGGTGAAAGGAGATCCCCCATGGTGAGGGTCGAAAAATTTAAAATGCCTATAACTCGCGATCTAAATTTCGTAGTGCGGCCAAATTTTGTTTGGTAATTTATTATGAGACAGTGTTAATTTTTGCTGACAGGAGACCCCCACAGTGAGGTTCGGAAAATTTAAAATACTTATAACTCGTGATCTAATTTTCGTAGTGCGGCCAGATTTTGTTTGGTAATTTATTATGAAACAGTGTTAATTTTTGCTGACATGAGACCCCCACAGTGAGGTTCGTAAAATTTAAAATACTTATAAGTCGCGATCTAATTTTCGTAACGCGGCCAAATTTTGTTTGTAATTTATTAAGGTATTGCACAGCTTTTATCGCGGGCTTTGAGCGCGGCGAAAGATTCTAGAAATTCCGTAACGAGAAAAAAAACCTAACACTCCGGCTAACGGCGCTTCAGTTTGGCAGACTTCGGCACCGTATCCTTTGGTAGACTTCGGCAGACATTGACGCGGTATTTTTCAGATATTTTGAGAATATCAAGTCTTAAACTTATGTTTTTTTTATTTCAGCTACCATAAACGTATAGTTTCAATGATAAAAATTCCTGATTAACCTACATGTATTGTAAGATAATAAAAATATTTTAAACGATATTAACTTCTCATTTGTTCAATAGAAGAAAAAAAAGTTGTTATCGGTCATCACGCTCAAAATGTTTAACTTGAATTAATATCAAAGACAAAAAAAAAACCTGCATAGATAAAAAATAAATAAATAATTATAATTGCATAAGTTGATAAAAAATGCTATGCAATAGCTTTACCGCGGCAGTCCCTGAGTGCCACACGTTTTTTTATCTTTAAAGTAACATTCAGATCGTCGAATACAGTTCAAATTAAAATATCAATTCATAAATATTATATTCTAATAAACGCAGTTAATCCGCAAGAGCTTCAATTAAAAGAACTTAGATTTTATAAAAAAAAATATTTTATTTACATAAAGAAATAGATTATTACTCTTATTCTGAGAATTCAACATTATATCGGTTCAAAAACATTTTACGTCTAAAGAATAAAAAATCGTCTGTCAATAACTACAACAAAAAAAGCTTTGTTGCCAACAGGAACCAAGTGACAAAATTGGCTGGCAAAACCAAGAAGGCATTCTTAACGGCTAATTATTCTTTTTAACTGTCTAACAAACATGATTTTATATTTATTGTCTTCCACATTTTTTTATCGAAATCGTTCAAATACTTTAGAAGTTAATGCGCTTTTTAGCTGAAAAGCAAAATTTTTCGGAAAGCTCAAAAAACTTACACACAACTAACTTGTGTTAAGTTCTTGCAGATAGACCGGGCGGCGGCGACACGAATGACTACGTCATCGAGTTACGGGAGGAAATCATGATGTAGGACAAGATTATTAGGTGTAGGTTAAGGAATGGTCTGCCTCATCATTTCTTGGTACGATATGAGTAACAGCGCGCGCCAACTCATCATTTTGGCGTCACTTTCACGTCATCGAGTTACGGGATGAAACTGGCGCCAAATTAAAGATAAAATAAAGTATTTCAAGAATATTTCGGTCTGCCTGCGCATATCGTGGTACAAACTCTCGGCAGACTGAAATTTATAACAAAAAATGACGTTATAATGTAAAATTCAATATGACTACGTCATCGAGTTACGGGATGAAATCATGATGTAGAGCAAGATTATTAGGTGTAGATTAAGGAATGATTGGTCTGCCTCGTCATTTCTTGGTACGATATGAGTAACAGCGGGCGCCAACTCGCCATTTTGGCGTCACTTTCACGTCATCGAGTTACGGGATAAAACTGGTGCCAAATTAAAGGTAAAATAAAGTATTTCAAGAATATTTCGGTCTGCCTGCGCATATCCTGGGTACAAACTCTCGGCAGACTGAAATTTATAACAAAAATGCGTCATAACATACAATACAAATCATGATATGCCAAATCGGTCGTTTTCTAGCTTACTAATAAGAATCTTTTCCTAAACCATCAAATTAGCGTAAAATCAATTGCGAAGTTAAGTAATGTAAAATATGTCTTTAGATTTTTTATTGTACATTATGAAGCATAATTTGTTATAAATTTCAGTCCACCGAAGGTTTGTACCAGGATATGCGCAGGCAGAATAAAATATTCTTAATATACTTTATTTTACCTTTAATTTGGCACCAGTTTCATCCCGTAACTCGATGACGTGAAAGTGACGCCAAAATGGCGAGTTGGCGCCCGCTGTTACTCATATCGTACCAAGAAATGACGAGGCAGACCAGTCATTTCTTAATCTGCACCTAATACTCTTGTCCTACATCATGATTTCATCCCGTAACTCGATGACGTAGTCATATGTGTCGCCGCCTCCCGCTCTAAGAGTTTTATGTCACACATGAACTAAGGTATATATAAACACTTGAATAAAAATTAGTTACATATAATAAATGGGTATAAATTGTTAGTGTAAAATTAATGAGGGCTACTCAGTCGTGACTTATCTTAGGCGAAAAAAGAAACACGAGGTGAGAAGATATTTTTTATACAGGGCTAAAAATTGGGAGAAAACTCGGAGAAAAAAATTAAATGTTCAAATAGGTGTAAAATTATTATAAAGACTAAATATTTTTATATTTTTATGTTAAAAAAACCACTTTGTACTTTATTGTGAAACCTTGTCCAATCAATGACCAGTTAATAATATATATATACATATATATATATATATATATATATGTGTGTGTGTGTGTGTATAAAGAACTCCGTATAAGCAATTAAAGCTGGTCCGATCTCTGTGCGATCCAAGCAAATAAACAGCACTAGTCACTGTGTACGCGATTAAAGCAATTAATAGTCAATCGGTTACTATTTTATTATGTATATATGTAGATTCTTTTCTTCAAACGTGTGTATTTTTTAAGTTAAATCCAGGGAGGCGCTTCAAAACATAAAAAAAACTTTGTTTTCTCTTACAATACTGTCTTTTGTTTTTGAAATCTTCTTTGAGCTACAAGTAATTACGTTTGTGAAGTTCTGAATTCCGACCGGAAATTTGTAAAGAATTATATTAAAATAAGAAAAAAGCAACTCCATGCCATATTTCGTTTCTGACAAAGTTAGAAAAGAATTATTTGATAAAATATTTGTGATGCAAATCGTCATTAATTGTTTAATATATCCCACCGCCCCTCAAGTGGTCCAATATATTCCCCTTTCTTAGTGAATAAAGTAACACATTAGATAACTTTTTTTTTCTTACAAGCTCATTTTTCTGTCTCTTTTATTAGAAGCGCTAACTATTTTCATAGTGAACATACATCAACTTAAAAATAGAAACAAGAGAACAATGATGCATCATGTTCACCAAGACATCGTGTCATATATACTGTCACGATTTTCAAAATAAAAAGTATTCTAAAAGCTGACGACTATTTTAACTCGTTACAAAATGAAAAATTGACAACTAAATTTGTCAAACAAATTAAACCTTGTCAATTAATTAAAAAAATTAAAAAGTTTTATTTATAGATCATGTGTTGGTTTAGGTAATATCAATATCTTTTAAATCGAGAAGTAAAATGACAAGGAAGAAAAATTAAGTTGACAAAATTTATTTTGTTAAAATAATAGTTAAGGTTTTAAGAGAGAAACTATAAAAGAATTATGGTAATCTTTATATTTTCGGTCAAAAACGAAAACGAACATGTCCAAAAAAAACTTCTTAATGTATTTAATTCAGATATGAATATAGATAAAACTTATTTACTCATATGTGTTTTTAGGGTTACGTATATAGAAAGTGAAAACGAAACCATTATTAGATCACTCCTGTGTCTGTCTGTCATAACCATTTCACTCGTAACCTATGGTGTATTTTTTGGTGTATTTTTGTCGGTCGATTATCTATGCTATGGGATATAGGCCCTATTGAATGGGTTGCCCTCCGTGGGGGTCTTTCTAAGGGAACCTAACCCGTATTTACGCAAGGTTCGAAGAAAACCACGGAAAACTTTGAACGGTTAGGCAGACGGTCGCGATTGGGTTCGAGCCCAGCACCTACCGTCTACCAGTTTGAGGTCAGAACCTCTCGGCCACTGGTGGGGCCGTAACCTATGGAACGTAGAGAGTTTCTAATTGGGAAAAGTAATAAAGACTATTGGCCGACAAATTTAGAGATAATTAAATATTTACAAATACATTTAGGAGGGGAGTAGAGAAACAATTTACTTTAAGAAAAAAATCTTTTCTTTCCCTCATAACATGCATGGTCACAGTGACATCACAATGACGTCACTGTGAGTCACTTTGGTCACATCACATCTGTGACCAAAATGCCACCACTCAGTGACGTCACATTGTGACTGCCTTAAAAATTTCAAATATTCTTAAATCATCTAAATTATCAATATCTCAAATATTCTTCAAAACAAATTATTTAATTTAAAAAACATGTTTCTGGAAATTTAAATATCGTCGCTTTTGTCTCAGTTTCTTCACAATGTTAATGTCAAAGTAGTCACAAATAACACATTTTTCACAAATTTGTCACACCTTGACTTCACAAATTGGTCACAATGTGACGTCACAAAAGATCTCGAAAACGGCCATAACGACTTCACATCGACATCACGTGACGTCACATTCACATCACGTGACGTCACATCGACAATAGATGGTCACAAAGTCACAATGTGATTTCACAACGACGTCGCAGTGATGTCACTATGCCTTACGGGTTATACATCGTGTGAGATGTCTTGTGAAAGATTTTATAACATTGGAATAAAAAATAAATTTCTTTTAATTCCCGTTATTATATTTTTAGAGATATCGCCGATAATGTAATACAAAAATATGTCCCCCATCCATTTTTGAATCTATTGCAACTAAATTTATGTAAAGAAATTAAGATAGTAAAAGTTAACTTTTACCATATGAAAAAAAATATAGCAATGACTCTAGGTCACATAACTTTTGAGAAAGGTGCTTAGTATTCCTTTAGACACAAATTTCGATGAGCGAGCATTCAGAAGAGGTGTTGAAGTGCTCTGGACGTACTTATTCTATTAAAAATATAAAAGCATTCTTGATATTGATTTTCGAAAAAAATGTCGGTAGTTAGGCGAGATATTAACCCTTAAAGACACGGACGGTTTCGACATATATAATGAGATGCGTGGCGAACTTTAAAAACAGTCGGTTTTTAATGCCTAGGTAACAACATTTAATGATATATTTGTGTAATGCAATGTTCTTATTCCAGCAGCAGTATAAAATTAAGAAACGTCTAATTGTTATAAGAAGAGTTATTTAATTAGAATTAATCGCATAAATACTATGGAATGCGTAAATAGTTTGCGATGAATAGATCTCTTAAAATGCCTCTCCTGGCTTTAAAAGTTAATTAAAAACCTATCCTGAAAAACGCAGCACAGATTAAGGTGCCTTAGGAACTTTGCGACCTCTTTTCGAAGCGCACTTAGCACAATTTTAATTTTAAACTATGAACAAGTATTTTGGTTCAGCTACATTGCAAAAAGTAAAGAAGATTACTTCACTTAATTTAGTTTTATGAAACACCAAATAAGGTTTAAATATGCACAATTTATATTGTTTGTACAGAATTAAGGTTAATAAAAAACAGGCTAGGATAACATTTAAAAAATAGTTATACAGAACAGCAGTATATTATCTTACTGAGGCTTCATATCTCTGTTAACTTATTTGGTATACACTTTAATACTTTACTAGTATACACAGCTTTACCCAATCCTATGTTGTATAGTTTTTACAAAGTTTATTATTGTTTTCGTAATGATTTTTTAGTAATACATTTAAAAAATATATTTACTGCACAGCGCACGAGTAATACTAGAACTTGACCGTTTTTTATAGATACATAATTAATTATTATGTTTGGCCTAAATTGGCTCTGTATGCTTAGGTCCAAACATTTTTATTTTTATCTAAAAATAGTGCAATTAATTCATCAAGGAAAGAGAATGATTTTTTGTTTATACAAATTTCAACTCTTTAAAAAATTTTTTAGGCATACACATATCTTGAGTTTTTTTGCAATAACTTTTGTAAATGATTATCTGTTATATTCGAAACACTTCTTATGTTTCAAATTAAAAAAATCTACTACAGTTAAGTTTGCAGCTTTTAACGAACATGTGAAGCACGTCTTTAATGTTTACTCATGTACGCATTACTTGCGTTAGACACGACTGATAATTATAAACAGGGAAGCTCATCGCAATAAATAAAGAGCCGATATAGCTAAAATCAATGAGCAACAGTGACGTAGACAGGGTGTGGGGAGGGGCAAGTGCTCTAAATACCAGTAGTATTTTAAATTTTACATTGTCTTAATAAAAAAAAAAAAAAAAAAAAAAAAAAAAAAAAAAAAAAATCCAATTTGAAAAGATGAAAAAATCTTTAGAAAATTAGTGGTATTAGAACGTTTAGATCCCCACCTTGGCTACGCCACTGATTAAAAATTTTCGAAGAAAAATACGAGGTTTTTGCAACACATGTAGTTTTTGTCGAGTTTCTATCTAATCAA
The DNA here is from genome assembly GCA_964019185.1 of Maratus speculifer. Lineage (NCBI taxonomy): Eukaryota > Metazoa > Arthropoda > Arachnida > Araneae > Salticidae > Maratus > Maratus speculifer. The sequence goes on along the minus strand of OZ025300.1, from coordinate 164,109,799 downwards.
ATTTTCAGCAGCATTTATGAAAACTTAGATTTTAGGCCGAAAACGAAAATTTAACACAATTTTCGGCCAATCTCTAAATATAGTCCTTATTTTGCGCAGAACTCCCTCTATTCTAAAAAAAAGGAAATTTCTTTTGCAATTACTTTATCTAAAATTTCCCTATTTTTACTTTTGGAAATTATTTATCTTGTAGATTTGGGACATTCCTTTCAAAGATACTAGTGTGTTCTTTACATTAAATGAAAGTCAACAAAAACAGCAAAATGATTGATCAGTTAATCATATATCTTTCTCAAGTAAATGGAATAACCTATCAAATAAATTTGTTTTTCACCTCTTATTTTTTTTTCTTTTCAATCATCTTTAGCTCAAAGACAATTTATCACTATAATATATGTAGATCTCATGAAAATGAAACAGTGTAAGTTTGTAATGCTGTTAATTATCCGTTTTTTCCCTTTTTTATATAAAACTGGAAATTTTTTAAAATAAAACAGATAATTTTGTATAAAAATATATTTCAACCATGATTTGTGTTCGAAATAGCCCCTCCGGTCTACCTGCTACGAGAGCGGAACCTCTCAGCTACTGGAGGGGCCTTTTTTCTTCTGATAAATCTGAGGTAACAATGACAAAATCAATTTACTTAGGCTATTCAGTGCTCTTCGTCAGAAAAAAAATCTCTGACTTTACTTCTTAAGTTTGTATAGTTATTTTTGTGTTTAGCAGTAACTAAAAATGATTCTACAAAGCTGTATAAATGAGCCGATATGCATTGTAAATAATCATCTTTCGTTCGAGTTTGGTTTAATGCGTTTTGCCAAATCAAGCTTAGGATCTGCGCATATCTCTATTTAACTTCATTCTATAATAATAAATAAATGTTTTTACACAAATGTATTTTTAATTTTTCTTATTTTTAAATATTATCTCTGAGCTGTGTTCGGAATTGATGGATTTCCGGAATAGCGGCACTCTACTGTAATTATAAAATTGTGTGCTATAAGAAATTCATTTTCTGAAAATCGTTATCTTTCTGGTGCTGAATTGGAAACATAAATTACGCAAATAATAAACATAAATTATAAAATCAGATACAAAACATAACCTTATTTTCATGCGCAATCCATGCAGTACCTTCTTTAATCTTAAACAAGAACGAAAATCATGCACATGGGACAGATTATGAAACATTTTCCAAGACAACACTTTCAGAAATACCATAATAGAAGTTTATAGTTTATTAAGATGAAATATTTTGAAGACACATTAATTAATTTGAAAATACAATTTCTGCTATTACCATTAATAATAGCTGCAAAAATAGAATTTTTTATGTAGCCCTGCATATCACCTATAGGTAATGTATTCGTAATAAATAGTGTGGAATAAGTTAGTTCAGTTAAATGCATAGCACAGTTGAAAATTTCCATTCAATAATTTTAGTCAATAAACGGATTTTGTTGAAAACCCTTGTGCAGCCCTGCATATGGTCTATCTGTTTTATTGTACTAAATATTATTTAAAATATAATTATATTTAAGAACACATACTACAAAGGAGACGCGCTTCCTGCAATTATAGTACGTCTGCTTTGATATTTCATTTATTGTTCATTTTGATCTGTAGCCAAATTCTTTTGCATGTCCTTGTAATTGAAAAATAAATTCTATGCTCATCACGTTTTATATATGAATTTTGTAGTGTATTTCAGTGCTTTATATCTATTTCAGTGCGTTAAAGTAAAATAATATCATTAAAAGCATCTCAAACAATCTACCTCCATAGACCATAACGTATTGGAATTCTTTTGAATGTTCCTGTAAATGAAACATAACTGCTACACACTTCAATTCCAGTATTGATCCTGCCACTGTGATCTTCAATGACATATAATCTTTTCATGATAATCGGATTATATTTACATGAAATATATAGACAAACCTAAATCATAAACGTTGTACAATTATGTTGGAAAATGTTAACAATAAATATGAAACTGGGAAAAAATAAATAAACGTATACCTTCACATAAATTCAACATGTGTAAAGTGAAATATTTAATTAAAATTAAAATATATTTATTAAAAAAAGAAGTAAATAATAACTAAATTCATTGAATGTTTACAAGGTGACATGCCTAAAAAACAATTAATAATAAATTTCTAAAAAATATGCAGTATCAGACAAGGAAATTAATCTTGTAACATAAAAATGCAGTTTGATTGCCTGTTTCCTGAATTTGTTTTTTGTTGCTTGGCACTATTTCCTCTGTTCAAAATTACCAAATTTAAATTTAATATTCGCTTTACTTTTTTTCGTTTGTAAAATATCTCATTTTATGGAAAACATCCTTAAATATTTCATTAACATCAAACATTTAAAAAGTGAACGGAAATTAATTTATCATACCAGCAGTTATTAAATTCCGTCAAAATTTCTCGGCTATTAAACAAATTTTTAAAAGATCAAACATAAAATTATTTAAATATCATTATGCTCGTTTTTTTCTTAATGATGTGTATTTTAAAGTTCATTAACATATTTTTTAAATCATATTCAAAATTAAAATGTTTTTTTTTATTACTGATAATATTTATTAAAAGACAATTTTCTTTATTTTTAAATTTTTTAAAACTGTAGCACTAACTTATACGTATAGCCTTTTATATTTATTGGTAATACAGCAAAAAGGTTACAAATTCTGAAAATTCCCCGTTAAAAAAGATATTACAAACCACGGATTTTATGTAATATTATATATGACTGTATTGTAAAATATGTCTTTATCCCTTGCAGTCACGTATTTTATACAAAATATGTAAAAAAAATTGTACTTCATGCCTCACTGTCTCCTAAATTATCTCTTTCAATCTATACAGGGTGTCCCAAAAGGTCGTTTACAAACTTAACATGCTGGTCTATCATATCATGATGACCAATATTATATAGGAAACTAAGGGTCCCAAACGTCTTCCAAAGGAGATATCCGCCATTAAAGTTTAGGGTCCAAAAATTCAAATTATTATAGAAAACAGAAAAATTGGTCGATTCGTTTGCGGTTTTCACTAAAACTATTCTTTATGTCAGTATTTTCTTAAAAATAAATTATAAAGATAAATTTCAAAAAATATCGATAGAGAGCGCTTTAGACTTTGAAGTAACGATAAACTAGTTTTTACCATTATTTTTTGCATCTCATTAAATTTTTTAGAAGCTTAGACATAAACTTAAATTTTGAGCTCAAAATCTAAATCGTTGGAAGTAGTTAAGTAGCTCGATCTGAATTGCGGGGGGAGGTTCAAATTTCAAATGATTATAAAAAACGGAAAAATTGGTCAATTGATTTGCGATTTTCACTAAAATTATTCTTTACGTCAGTATTATCTTGAAAATAATTTATAAAGATAAAATTCAAAAAATGCCGATAGAGGGTGCTTTAGACTTTAGAGTAACGTACAACTATTTTTTTTCGTTATTTCTTGCATCTCATAAATTTTTTTAGAAGCTTAGACATAAACTTAAATTTTGAGATAAAAATCTGAATCGTTGGGAGTGGTTAAGTAGCGCAAACTGAACTGTGTTCAATGGGGGTGGGGAGGTTCAAATTTCAAATGATTATAAAAAACGGAAAAATTGGTCGGTTTTCGCTAAAACTATTCTTTATACCAATATTTTCTTGAAAATAAATTTTACAGATATCTTTCAAAAAATTCCGTCAGAGAACGACTTAAACTTTATAGTAAACAACAACTACTTTTAACCGTTATTTTTTGTATCTAATAAAATGCTTGTAAAAGTTTAAACTTAAAGTTTGTGCTCAAAATCTGCATCGTTGTGAGTAATTAAGCGGGCAAAAATTGAACTGCGTTCGAGGGGTGGGGAAGGTAACATTTCAACTCCTGAACACAGTTGAGTTTGCGCTTCTTAACCCCTCCTATCGATTTAGATTTTGAGCACAAAATTTAAGTCTAAACCTTTGCAAGCATTTAATTAGATTTAAAAAAAAAGATTAAGAATAATTGTTGGTTATTCTAAAGTTTAAGGCGCCCTCTAATGGATTTTTAAAAATTTATCTTTAAAATTTATTTTCAATGAAATATTGACATAAAGAATAATTTTAGCGAAAACCGACCAATTTTTCTGCTTTTTTATAATCATTTGAAATTTGAACCTCCCCACTCCCATTGAACACAGTTCAGTTTGCGCTACTTTACCTCTCCCAACGATTCAGATTTTCATCTCAAAATTTAAGTTTATATCTAAGCTTCTAAAAAAAAAATCATGAGATGCAAAAAATAACGGTAAAAAATAGTTGTACGTTACTCCAAAGTCTAAAGCGCCCTCTACCGGCATTTTTTTGAATTTTTTTTATAAATTATTTTCAAGATAATACTGACATAAAGAATAATTTTAGTGAAAATCGCAAATCAATTGACCAATTTTTCCGTTTTTATAGTCATTTGAAATCTCAACCTCCCCCCGCAATTCAGTTTGCGCTACTTAACCACTTCCAACGATTTAGATTTTGAGCTCAAAATTTAAGTTTATGTCTAAGCTTCTAAAAAAGTTTAATGAGATGCAAAAAATAATGGTAAAAACTAGTTTATCATTACTCCAAAGTCTAAAGCGCCCTCTATCGACATTTTTTGAAATTTAGCTTTATAATTTATTTTCAAGAAAATACTGACATAAAAAATAGTTTTAGTGAAAACCGTAAACGAATCGACCAATTTTTCTGTTTTTTATAATCATTTAAATTTTTGGACCCTAAACTTGAATGTTGCATATCTCCTTTGGAAGACGTTTGGGACCCTTAGTTTCTTATTTAATATTGTTCATCATGATATGACAGACTAGCATGTTAAGTTTGTAAACGACCTTTTGGGACACCCTGTATACAGTAAAACCTACAAATAAGGACATTCCGAATAAGGGACACCTCTATCTAAACGACAAAAGGTGCGGTACCATAGATATCGCTTATTTGGAGGTTTCATTGTATGAGAAACTCTGAATAAGGGACACCTCTATTTAAGGGACAAAAGTTGCGGTCCCATAGGTGTCCCTTATCTGGAGGTTTCACTGTATTTCTCTTAGCTAGCCGCAATACGAGGCCAAATTTACAGCTTGCTACTTGGCAACACTTATCACAATGATCCTCAGTGATTCATTTACGGTCAGATGACACGAACCATACAGCAAATCAACATTCAGAGAGTATTTCTTTTTAAACACAGGTCATTTCGTCAATGGATGAAACGCATTGTGATTATTTTGTTTATATTTCGTTAGTTTACTCATAGTATTTTTCAAAGAGATTTAAATGAATGTATGCCCCGTTGCGTAGAAATATAAGTGAAAAAAAATGCATTTTTATTTGCATTTTCAATGAAATTATTGGTTACATTTTTAGACATTATTTTAAATTTGATATAAGGTGGTCTGGTGTAATAACGCCAGGCGGGGTAATAACGCCAAGTGCTAATATTATGCATAATTATGAAATAATCTGGTAAATGACACCCATGTGCTCTTCGCAGAAGGATTTTGAGTCATATAAATTGCAAAAAACAGCTTCAAGTTAATTTGTTTCATTTTTAGGTCTTATTGTTTTTACAAGCAACTAAAATTAACACTTGATCTAAAATTTGCGAGATACGTTTTGTGATGTGAAGACAATTTTTTTTATCCGGAAATATTTTGTTAATTACATAAATTTGTAGTACATTTCATGGACTTTTAAAATGTTGTTGAAGATTTTGGATATCTTCTCGAGATAATTTGTAATTTAAAATGTACAGCACAATAACTATAACGGGGTAATAACGCCAATCCTTGGCATTAATACCCCGGTTGATTCCCTACAGTGGCCGAGCTACATCCTAAATACTGATTCAAATAAACACAGTTAAAACTGTGCAACGTTTCTAATAATTCTATTTAAGCGGTCCTTTTTAATCAAAAAGAAGCTCACGGTCTGATATTCTTTTGCCTCATCCTCCCCCCCTCACACGACATCTTTATTTTTCTTACACTTTCACAAAAAATGAACATTTTCAATAGCTTAGAATGCAATTTGTCAATTTCTAAGTTTGCAGAGTTTGTATTTTTAGAATTGGGTAATCTACATGCAATTATTCCATCTTATTTCATAGTTTTGTTTGCATGACGTTATTACCCATATAGGTGGATAATAATGCCAAATAGCATTGGTCAAGAAATCACGCCATTACATTTTATGAATACACATTTGTTAAATTATTTTTTTATATAGATAGTCAATGAGTTGCTGTATCAAATCATATATTTCTTTAAAAAATACATTCTAAAACTGAGCCGTGAAAATTGGTAGAACCTTAACGTGGCGTTATTACCCCAGGGTACCTTAGTAAAATTATTTAAAAATAGTGCTGTGTAATATTCCAGGAAAAAATGCATTTTTATTTGAATTTCAAATGTTGTAATGATTTATGATAATATTGATATTGGCTAGAATGACCGCGTAGCGTTTCCTCCCACACTGTAAAACATTTGAGCAACGTTACTCCATAAAGTTGGTGGCAGCCAAGTTTCCACCAAGTTTATATGGTGGAATAACGATAACACCGGTTTAACCAAGATAACCAGTGTAACTTTACACTAATAAGTAATGTTACATCAGTAACATATGTTTAAGTTACACCATCACATATGTGAAAAAAAAAATCCATAACACTTGTTTTATGGATTAATTTTACAAAAATGTTTTACAGTGCAATGTGGATTGCGTTGCAGTTCACAGGGATTGGTGAGCGTTTGCGAGAGGGGGCTGAGCCCCCTAATATTGTATAAATTATGAACTACTAGTGCTCCAAGAATCACTTAATAATTTAACCATATCTAAACCATAACAAAATGAACAATTATTCAATTTGGTTACAGAGCATTACCAGAAAGATTCTAATAACAAATTGTCGAATATTTATATTGGATTTTTGTACTTTCCTCTATCTTTACAAGAAGAAAGTATTGGAAAGTATTCGTGAAATAAAAACGACTTCCAGTTTTCGATGGATTTATACGTTTTAGAACGTCCGGAACAGGATTTGAGGTTTTTTAGAAGAAGAATTTCTGTAAGTCAGTCCGTCCCTCTGAATGTGTAAAAAATCTTTTGTGCGCTCTATCTCAAAATCTTATGCTCGGAATTTTACAAAATTTTAAATTTAGGTAGACCTTAATATAAAATGGTGCTGATTAGTTTTCAGTGCATATCACTCAAGAGGTAGCACTTCTATGCTGCATTATTCACAATCTCTACCATTGCTCTATCTTAAGACCGAAATGACGGATTTCCATAAAACTTTACATTTAGTTAGTACTTTATGTAAATTAGAGCAGATTACATGTTGGTGCTTATCGCTTAACAGATGTAGCTGCTATGTTGCATTATTAATGATTATTGCAATAGCTGTATCAAATGATAATAAATTTTTTCATCGGCTTCAGATTCGTCTGGACTCTGATATAGAGAAGCGCTGTTTAGTTTTTGGTATAAATTGCCCTACAGAGGGTACTGCTATACTGTATTTTTTCATAATTTTGCATTAGCTGTATATCAAGAACTAATGCATGGATTTTCATCAAACTTCAGATTATGTTAGTACCTGACAAAAAATTGATTCTGATTAGTTTTTGGTGTATATCACCCAATAAATGGCCTTGTTATGTAGATTTATTAAAGCTTTCCACAATAGCTCTATCGCAGAAACTATTGCATTGAGTTTCATCAAGCTTCAGACTCAGTTAGAAGTTGACATTAGGTTGGTGTTGACTAGATTTTGGATTAAATAAGCTAACCGGTGGTGCTGATTTGCTGCATTTTCCAGGAAATATTAACATGTATGAAACAGAAGAAAGTTTTCAGATTGCTACATCTGACTAGTTTTACTTCGTTCCGGTGTCACTTCCTTAATGTATACAGTGTATTAAAAAGTTATAGAACTGTTCGCACACATATAATATAAGACACAGGTTATACTTACACTTGATATTAAACTTCTACGTAGGCTTTTTTGAAACCAATGTCCGCCTATTTAATCATTTAGTACGTTTTTTTAAAGATTTTTCCAAATTTAACACAAAATTTCATGTTCATTTGTTGTTCCATTTTTTTCGAAAGCAATAACACACACACATGCTTTACGGATATAAAAAAAAGTACACAAAATTGAATACGACCAATTAAGAGGCATGGCTGAAGGTCATTGATCGGTAATAATGTCGGTTTCGCATAGATGGCATTATCTGTGTTTTTTTACATATAGAACTCCTGAAAATTTTTGAATGAATTGTGTATATAGATCGGAAGGCGGTTGCACAGATAGTCACACATTCGAGTTGGAAACTGAAGTTCCAGGGTTAAACGCAACTCAATTAGTATGTTAAATTTTTAACCGGTCTGTCACATCATATTTTATTGCAAACCACCTTCAGACCTGATTTTAGAGGTTAACGTTTAGATTTATCATTGTGTTTTCCTGCACACAAAAGCATAGAAACATGGAAGATGAATGCAGAAATACACAATGGGGTAAACCTGCGAGTAAACCACTAAAATTAGGTTTGTAGGTATTTTCCACCAAAGTACGGCTTAGCAGACCAATTACGTTTTTATATGTGAATCGTAGTTTAATGAAATGTAGAATTTCTAGTATTTAATAGTATAAAGACAGTTTGAAACCTGTATGGCTGTTTTACTGTCATTCAGTGTTTAGTTCTTCTCTGTTTCATTAAGATCGTAAATGATTTTAAATTTTCCGGGAAAGTGAATAGTTAAAGAAATATGTTTCATCCCTAAGTGTTCGGTGTTGATTTCTATATGCAACAAAACACACAAACAAAAGCCTATTCTGAAGCAGCTCTTATGAAAGTTTTTCTTTGAGGTTCTAGCACTGCTAAAAACATGCAATATTTATTGCATACTCACTACACAGGTTTTATAGAAAACAATTACTTGACAATATTATCGAGCATTCTCATTGGCCAGAAAAGATATATTTTTTTAAAAAAAGCAGTAAAGGGACTAGTCAACAAAAGTTGCAGATTTTTAACAATGTACCTATTTTTTAGGGGTTTTATTTTGGAGGAAACGTCCCTTCTCTTTGCTCTCAGCTGGATAACACAAGTATGTTTTTTCTTTAGTAATCATCTCATCTCAACCACAGAATAAATCGACACAGTTTACATTAACATTTCTAACATTTTTTTTAAAATCTTCAATTTTAAAGTTGTGAACCCTGTAAGATTGTAATCGATCTCTGCCCTTAGGTGAATTAGATTCGTTTAGCGGTAATTAAATGCTCCATGCCTGGTTTACGTGGCTTTGGAATTTAGAGGAAGGGTAAAGGGAGCTGCGATAAGACATTTTAGAAGTAAAATTAAAAGATGATTGTTTGTGTTGAAAATAAAGTTGTTCTGAATAGCCACGGACCGTCATTCTGAAGATAGCTAGTACAGTTCTTCACGTTTTACAGAAGGCAGCGGAAAGCGCCGCGAAAGTATTCGAAGGAGATTGTGAGTAGTATGTGGTTATTCTTTACAGTAGTTGAAATCATATGTTCTCAGTGTGAAATCGTTCTAAATTTGTGAATCTAGTTCCACTCCCCCATTCCAATTAAAGTTAAAATAAAAATGTTTTAGTGTTAAGTTTCGAATATGCCTTGATTTGAACGGGGTAGCAGCAAAAGAAATTTTAACTCTTCATGTACCAAATCAAAATGGAAATAGAAAAGAGTATTTGTATAATGTTTATTTGAAGTTTTCAAGAAGGTAGGAGGAAATATTTATGAGTTTTCATGCCATATGCGTAGCAAAATGTTTGCATATTAAAAAACATATATAAGTATACAAATACAAGGTATATATTTAAAGTACTTCATCTAATTTCATTGGAAAATGTAATTTAAAACATTTTTTAGAAATATTTTTATTGATTTTGTTTAAAAAACAAAACTATTTTGGAATTCAAAGTTTTGGTGACAGTTTATCACATAATTGGTAAAAATGTCAATTTTCTTTTTTTTAAATATGAAATTGAGCCTGTTTAATCGTGGGTGTTTTAAAACCTCATTGTTACTCAAATGGCAATTATTATAGAAGGATACTGTAAATATTGTTAATGCAAAAGGGTTATAATTAAAATTACTCTGTTTCGACCTACGTTAGAGTTTGCTCTGGCTAACAGATATCGATGAAACTTAGAAAATAAATTATATGAAACCTAGGAAAATGAAAGGTACAAGATATAAAAATTTGTTTAAACTTCGACCACCAAGTGAGAATGAGGGCCATTAAGGCCTAAAATCTCAAACTAAAAACACAAAACTTTTTTTTATTTACAGCATACGTTTAATGTGCTTTCCATTTGCGTCAAGAACATGTTTAAAGCGCATTATAGCGTGTTTAGCAGTACCGGGAAGGGTTCCTCTATCAATTGCAGAAACATGATGATTTATGCTTGCTTTCAAATCAGGCTTAGCCCGTATGCATCCTCATGCACACTAACTTTCAGGAATCCTCACAGCCAGAAGTTAGAGAGATTCAAGTCCGGAAAACGAGGATACCAGGTTGTCAGAAAACTTCTCGAAATTCATCTTCAGCCATTTCCAAAATTGGCACGAAGCAATGCCATGATTGCTCTGGCGATGAGAGGTTGTGATACATCTTGCATCACCACTAAAAGTAATCTGAAGGTTATCTCAAGAAATCTCCACTTTCTTCAGAACTTTTATTCTGGCTGAAAACATCCTCGCAAATTGAATTCCTGTGTTCGGGTCTGAAGTGTTTAGCGTTTGCACAACGCGAATCTTGTATAGATACCACTTTATAATAAAATTCGAAGAACCTTCGTAACGTAGATTAAGGGAGAGACAAATCAGCTGACGGCACTAAAGCGCTTGTGGAAGAATATTGGGAATTGGACGCTCCTTTAACCACGGCAAGAGGACTTCTTCGGCCGTTTAATTCAAAATCCGTCTCCTTCCTCTTTTTTGCAGCACATTCAACTCCCCTGCTTTTTGAATTTAGACATCACATTTTCTAAGCTTGGCATTAGACCTTTTCATAGGCCGTTAGGCTTTTCAAGTGTCTATATTCTTGCAGTGCACTTAACAAATTAATGTCTGTTCTGATAAACCTACTTCATCAGTAAAGCTCGTTCCTTCTACTCTAATGATATGATACTGAATGACTTTTAGGCAGCGACTATTGGCTTTTTAAACCACTACAAATTTGAATAAAGTCATTTCTCGTAAATGACAAACTCAGTCTATTGGTCAAAATTTGAACTAATTACTTTTAATGAAGATTTCCTTTCCCCATTTGCCATATAACTTATATTCCAAGCTTTAACGATATAGGCTAACTAAACCGGACTCTACGTAGATCTTAAAAGGGTAATTTTAATTAAAGCCAACTTGTACATCCAGCGTAGTTACCAATACAAATTGAAACTTTAAATGGCTTTTTCTCCATGCTCATATTATTGGCGATTTCATGTTTTAAAAATTCTAAATCTTTTTTCGTATTTGAGATAGATATTTAAACTTTTTTGCGTATGTTCTTTATTATATATATGATAAATCTAAGCATAGAAGTAGCCGTCAGGTGTTTTGTTATTTATTTCTTGTGTTGGATTTCCTCGTTCTTCAATATGTGTATTAGCAAAAAAAAATATATTAAATGTAATATTATATGTATCTAAAAAACATACACAGTCTTTCATAATACACATTTGAGAATATATTTGATTTCCTTCTTACATAATTTTCTTACTAAAATATTTTTTTTTAACTTTAAGTTCTATACATTGTTCATAGAAATCTTTTAAATAGTAATCAGAATTTTGAATTGGATTGTAACTTTTATCACAGAGCTTTATTACAGTATATCAATTTAAAAAATTCATGTTCTAACTAAAATAACTTTGTTACAAAAAGTCTTTAAAAGTTATGATGAAAAATATTCGGGGAAATGGTTTTCATGCATTTTAACAAGAGTTCTCTTACGTATCTTGCAGGATTAATCAGCGATGGTTTATTCTACCGTATGAAAATAAAAATGCTCTGCTATTGTTAAAGTCATTTAGAAATAAAATGAAGATTGGAAATTGGATTTAAGAAAATCTTTATTTGACATTTGAAAGCAAATATTTAGTGATCTTTTATATTTTCTTAAAAATGAAGAATAATGAATTTGTTAGTATAATCTTTTTACGTATAACGATTCGAAATCCGTCGAATTCGAGGAATGAAAATGCTTAAAAGAACTTTTTGACTACACCTATGAGAAAATTCACAAAAATAATTACATTAAATAATCAATCTTATGTTGGCTTAATTTATAAGAAAATTCACAGAAATAATTAGAATAAATAACCAGTCTTATATTGTCTGGCATAACTCTTAAAATAAATGATTTAACAATAGCTGCTATCAGCTGGTAATTTACTATCAGTATAATTGTAAAAATATGTTAAAAATATGTAGCTATATTTGATTTGAAATCAATTACAATACTGATTTTTATAAAGTAATTGGAAATTTAAAATGAATATTAATAAAATGGTAGAATTTTATACAATATTTACTTGGATAATTAGATGTTGCATTTTGAAAAAAAAAAACAGCTATATTTTACAAATCATACTCCATGAGTTTTTCCATAAGGTGGACTTCATTAAAGCATGGGGAAAGTGGGCAGTGTCCCCCCCTAACACCCCATGATTTTAAATGCCCTAAATTTTGTATGTATTTATTTAAAGCTTATAAATGTATTTCGACATTAAATTGATTATCATAAATATTTTGAACTTCAAAAGTAGAATTAGGTTAAAAACTAAATACAAAGTAATTCTAATACTAATAATAAATTAAACAAGTCGTTGGGCGCCATCGTAGTACTTACCTATCATGGATATGTATACTATAAAATACGAAAATAAAATATGTGAAAATGATTTATAAAATGCATCCCAATTCCAAAATAAAATTTAAACGTACATTTAAATATTTTTAATACTTGTTTATACCGTTGACAAATAACATAAATCGCCAAACTATTCGTAAATTATAGAAATAGGCATAATTTTTATTTTAAATAATGAAATAACAAACAAATTATTAAAAGATTAATAACACTACAAGTATAACGTTAAATTAAAAATCACTTGATGACGTAAACAAAACAAATCTAATGCGTTTAATGTCAAGTGTATATGACATTTACGATAAGTCATTATTGACATTTAATCTTACACTTCGGTGATACTTTTTTGATCGACGGGATAATGACATAATACCAAATTGCGTAAAAGAAGCATCTTTACAACTCCAAAAATTATAATTATATTAACCAACAGTATACTGTGTTGAATTAAGCGTTTCATTTCCAGTTAAAATATATCTTTGAATTGAAATTTGAATGAAATACAGGGTAATGAAAATACGAAGAAAGTGGGGAATAGGATTAGATATATCTCGTCCACTATTTATCCGATCGACACATTCTTTATGGAAAATTTATAATTTTTTATTATCTTTTTTACATAAATTCCTTAAAATTTGAAAATTTAGAATTTTTTATGCACCTTATATCAGAACGATTTTTTCGAGAGTCCGAAAACAATAGTTCCGGATAATCGAAGCTTCTTATATTAAATAGGCTTCTTTCCATTTTTACATATCAAGAACGCCAAATTGCAAGTCTCAGTATCAATTTCTTCGAGAGACAGTGCGCTTACAAAAAAGACAAACACACAAACAAACGGACGGCAATTTTTTTTTTCTAAAAATATGTTTTCTGTAATCTCCAGTGTCTGAAACATGTAAATTCGTCAAAAAAAAAATTTCGATTTTCAAAACGATTGCAAGATTTCCCCTATTTCTTAATTTCCCTACTTACTAAATTTTCATACTATTCCATTGTGTTCTCTTTTATGATGTGTATACATATATAATATAAATAAATATTTAATTTAATTTAATTTAAATCAGCATTTTTCAAAATTAAATTATTTTAATATTCAATCTAACCTAGTTGTAAAAATAAAAATAATCTATCAAATATTAACTTAAATATTCAACAGGTAACCAAATTTTTGTCACTTTATGTTAAATTTTTATTTTCTAGCAGTCCAGTCCAAGCACATATCAATTAGAATTTGATTTCTCCTTTCTTTCCTCTTCTTGCATTTTGCAATGTTTCTTTCATGCAAAGAAAATACTGATTGCGTAATTACTTCAGATAATTAAACATTGTCTTTACTTTCTTAATTATTTTATTTTTCCTTTTTAAGAGAAAGGAATAGCTTAGCAATTGGAAGGTCACTTGAATCCTCAAACATGAACAAATTTTGAATTTTATTTTTTGTGTATATTTTGCTTAGTCGGAATACTGGATTAAGCAGTTGATTACATAATTTATTCTATTATTAAGTGTTATTACATAAAAATATGATTTATAAGAAATGTTTTCCAAAATTCCAAAAATGGAATATAGCGCTTACAGTTGTATGGATCTCATTTAAAAAGTAAACAGTCTAGTCAGAAAGACATTATGAATTATTATAGCATATTTAGTTATGAAAGTCAGAAAGACAGTATGAATCCTGAAAGTGAGCCATAAGACCGAACAACCAACTATTCATAACCAATTTAATGAGGTAGTTTTTACCTCATTGAAAAGAGGAAATGAACTTTGAATTTCCAAACATTCACTCTTTTGAACTGAGATTTTTAAACTGATTTCAGTAGTCTCCTAATTACGAACTTGTTTTCTATTCAAAAGGGGACGGATGTCAAGAATTATTCAATATTATTGCTTTAATTTTTATTTTATTGTCAAAGGGTGTGAAAATAAGGTAAATTCACTATATGCTATGTGTAGTTGTTTCTGTTTTCAGATTACTTTTATGATGTGTATGTTTGAACAAGATCATATCTTGTATTTTTGTTGATTTCTATATTTTATTTGTAATATTAAGATTACTCCATACATCACATTAGTAGTCCTAAAATTACATTCTATATTTTTCAGAAAAAAATATTAATTAATTCATTATTATTATTTCTATGTCACCCCCCTTTCAATGAACTTGCAGGTCTCAGACCTACAGTTCACTCGTCTTTTTTGGAGGGAAGATTTGTAAAAATAAAATAATTTTCACATTTTCTCGTTTCGATTTCGTTCTAAAGTCTTATAGGAACATGTTTTCATTCTTAGTTTCCGCAATATATTAATATTTTTAACGGCTAAAGTTCCTTTTATTTTTCTTCTCTTTAATTCAGCATAATCTACTGTTTATTTTTCTAAAAAGAACTAAAATGTATTACTTAAATGTCAATATCTTATTGCGAAATATTAAAATCATTCCATTTATCCCTTTCCCCTTTTTAGAATAAAAAACATTTATCAAGTGCTTTAATTTTGTTTTATTTATTTAATTATCATCTGCTTGCTTGTTTGAATCATCCGCATGGGACTTTTCACTCTTGCATATTACGCCATTTAGGAAAGAGTCCTAACAACTAATTCCACCCCTGATCCAATGGGATTACTAGAAGTGTTATACAATTACTTTTAAAAAAATCTTATTGGGTTTTAGTACGTGCGTCATACAGGGAGGAAGGGCCAGTTTCCCTGAGAATCTTCTGGCAGTCAGTTTGAGCTGGTCGAGCGTTCATATTTCACTGGCCTCCCAAATGCTAAGCATGTGCTTCCTTCTTCTCGTAATGTGGAACTGTTACCATAGTGATCGTAATTTCAAGAAAAATGCCTCTCCGACCAAAGAAAAATGCCACCTTTTATTATTTACGATTGTGTGACAAGGGCTTGGAAAAGTCGGGACGTTTAGCGGTAGATTATGGAATAACTTTGGAATGGAACTATAATAAACGATGCTTTCAGATGTTTCATAGAAATTTTCATTATTTGAGTCACTATACATCAATCTACTTCCATATGCCCAAAAGACTTTGACTGCCAATCCATTTCATGGAAATGATGCCTGATGACTGATCGAATCCGACTTCGTTCGTGCCATCTTCTTCTCTTCGTCATATATTGTGTTTTTTCGGGCACCCCTAAATATATCACCACACACACACATATACAGGGTTGTTATAATTAAAGTTCGCCTATTCAGAAGACTCTACAGCCGGTTCTATGGCTCCAAACGAAGCAAAATTTCACTACTAAGTAGTAGAAGAGATGCGCTCTGCGAAAAAAAAAATGGTTGAAAATTTTGTCAGTAAGTGGCGTTGTGCCAGTATTTATGCCTATATTTGCAGATTTTCGGTTGTGGGGATTTTTGAAAGATTCTGTATCTAAAGAAGAGATCTCAGACAATCTCTGATCTGAAAGACAGAATTAGACTTCACATTCCCTCAATCTCACAGGACAGTTTACGCAATGCTGTAGAAAGCACAATTCTGAAAATGGAATGTGTTACTGAAAATGATGGAAGATTCATTGAGCATGCGTAAAGTTATCTTTCGTTATTTCCTCGAAGCCGAGCAACGTGTTTTATTTTTGTTCACGCAGATAAAACCAGATAAAATGATATTCATTTTTCTGTATTGTTTGGAGTCATAGGTAAGGCTCTAAAGCTGTCTGATTAGGTGAACTTTAATTATAACAATTCGCAGTTTCGAAGTTAGTTGAAACTTTTAAATTTGCGTGCTTCGTCTGGATTGACTGAAATTGATATAATGAATCTGCAAACATCGCCTTAAATATTTTCACAGCGCCACCTATTGCAAAAAAAACTGACTATTTTTTTTTCGATTTTCGCAGAACGCATCTCTTTACCTACCTTATTGTTAAATTTTGTTTCATTTGGAGCCATAGAACCGCTCTAGAGCCTTCTGAATAGGCGAACTTTAATTATAACAACCCTGTATATATATATATATATACCGGGTGTCTCAAAAATGACTGATGGATTTTAAAATTCAATAACTTGAAAACGGTGACAGCTATTTAAAAAAATTTTGCAGGAGGATTATGTATAATGTCAGGATTTTTTTACCGTAATTTTTTATTTTAGTTCTAATTTCAAACAATAGGTGGCGCTGACGGCAATTAAATTCCAGGTCGATGCAATACTCAACATTGATCACCTGGCCTTCAATCGCCATCAGCGCCACCTATTGTTTGAAATTCGAACTAAAATAAAAAATTACGGTAAAAAATCTCCTGACATTATACATAACCCTCCTGCAAAATTTTTTTTAATAGCTTTCACCGTTTGCAAGTTATTGAATTTTAAAATCCATCAGTCATTTTTGGGACACCCGGTATATATATATTGTATATATATGTATGTATGTATTTAAAATGCATAATGGAAGGATTCGCCAAAAAATTTGCCCATTTAAAGGATTTGTAATAAAAACTCTACTACGAATACTCAAAATAGAGAATACCACTATTGAGGAAAAAAAAATATTCAAAACAGGTTCTTTTTAAATACCTTTACATGGGAAAGCAGCCACCTCTGAATTTTGGACAAACTTCATGGTTCTGAGTTTATCCGCATAGTGATGTTCCCTACATTAAGGCAAATATTTTTTCTTTTTAATCTTGTTCTCCTCTAGAAATTCAAAATATTAATTTTAGTCATAAATATCAATGTCGAAAAAGATTTGTTTTGTTAGCTTTACAAAAGATTGAATACCCAATCTTGGAACCCCTAAAATCAGACTTTATGATAATGGAGGACACAGGAACGTGCCCATACATTTTTCTATAATTCAATGTGTTCAAGCATTGCTACGCATAATACTTTTATGTGCGTTCGTAATTACTAAATTCGTACCTATATTCGGCATTTAGTCTGTCCGTCCGTCTTTCCATCCTTCCGCATATAACAAAGCGAAAACTACCACACCGAATCGTTTAAAATTTAAATTATAGAATTTTTGCATAATTTTGACATGGCATGTGAAATTTTATGAAAATGGGTTGTATAGTTTAATTATAGGCAGGGCAAGCAAAAGTATTCAATTAGATTACGGCCAATGATGAAAAAACAGGTTAAAATGCGTCTTAATGATGTTGCACTCTTTCGAACATGAAATTGATATATATTTATGAAGTATATACTAAAATATATATTCTGTATAATCTGTGATGCAAATAATATTTGTTATTAATTTATAGGGCGCACAAATTATTCCATAACATAATGGTTTAAACTGAACATTGTTTGGGGCGTCTTTTAATTATATTATACTATGCAAGTTCGAATTTGTTACAAAAATTGCTGCGATTCAAGTATTTGAAGTGTTGTTTAGAAATTAAGACATTCTAAAAATTGTCTGAAAATTGAACACTCCATTTCAGACATTTTAAATTACAGTTTAGACTTACCCTTTCTTTGCTAACATCCTTTAAAAAATCCTTATTGCTTACATAGGGAAATGAAACCTTAAAGTTTAGCATATAAAAATGTACAATTTTCTATTTCACTTAAAATTTTTCTAGTTTTAATAACATTCACATTTTAGAATACTTTCAATATTCGATACAAAATGCATAGAAATTCCTGAAATATTTCTTGAATATATAAATTTAGCCATCTGGAGAAAGTGTTTCCCATATTAAAATGAATGTACGCTATCATATAAGAGTAACTTTAGATTTTACAATGAAGGATTCTTGATGTTATCGATTGCATCTCGAAAATGAACGATAGAGGAATAAAAATTACAAAAAAGTAGGGCATATTCGATTTAATGTAAAACGATGTTTACGTGTAAATGTTATGTTCTTAAAATTTCTAAAATGTTAATTTTTTGATAGCTAATTACCCACATAACCAAAAATGTTCATTTGAAGTTTTTCAGTAATAACTCAATGACAAGAAACTTTAAGTAGAGGAGACCACTAATGAGGAAACACATTTTTCTAGTCACAACAGGACCACTTTTTACAGATTTTTACCTTATGAAAATAGACACATTTGATTGGCGGACAAATTCTACAGTTACGAAGTTTCCGCTATTAAGAGGTTTTGCTGTGTTAAGACAAATATATTTTTTTCTTTTTAATCATATTCTCCTCTAGAAATTCAAAATATTAATTATAATTAGTTCAATGTCGAAAATGATTTGTTTTCTCACCTTTACAAAAATTGCATACCCTATTTTGGAGCCCTTAAAATCAGACTGTGTGAGTGTGGAAGAAGCAGGACCAGGGCAATATATTTTTTCAAGATTCAACGGTTAAACATGGTTACGCATAATGCTTTTTAAAAAATCGCTGCTATTCAGACGTTTGAGATATCTGAACTTCAGAAGCAAAAAGTCTAAAAAAATTAAAACATAAAATATATGGAAATAAACAGTCTGTTTCAGGCATTTCAAATTATAATGTAGTCTTACTCTTTTTTTGCTAACATTCTTTAGAAAATCCCTATTGCTTATATATAAAAATAAAACCATTAAGTTTTGCATAGAAAAGTGTACGATTTTCTATTCACTGTTAAAACTATAGGTGACACATTGCACCTTTTTGGGGTGAAAGGCTTGTCTCACTGGTGACACCCCTATGGGAGCCAGAATGGCACCTTTAATTAGGGTGAAAATATGGCCTAATCCAGAGTGCCAAAAAATAAAAAGAAATTATAAAAACGACTTTAGCTCGCGGAGGATTCGAACCCACAACGTTTGATTACAAGTTCAACGATCTGACCGTTCGGCCGTCGAGCCCACCTTCAAAGCCTCCTTAAAATGTTCAAATGTCCTGAAATTCAAAGGTTACTTTATATAAAAAGCTAGCCAAAAGTTAGCCATCCGAAGTTCTAAACGAAATTGGGATAGCGCACGCACAGTGATAGTCTTCATAGGGTGAAATTGCTGTTTTGATCCACCAGTGACGGCGGGATGAAAGGGAAGGATACACGCCACAAAACATGCACAGATGACTAAGGGGTGAAAATCTTCCAACAGTATGGAATGCGTGGCACCCTAATAAGCGTGAATTACCCAGTGCAAGATGAAACGGCATCCCAAACATATTTTCAAGCCCGCGGGTGACACCTGGTAATTCCTTTTCACCCCTGGGCGCCAAATGCAACTGGTTTGTCACCTTTATTTTTCACAGTGTTTCATTTAAACATTTTCTAGTTGGACTAACATTCCCATTTTAGAATTCTTCCAAGAAGTACTTTTATATTCGGATACATAGACATGTTTGGGTTTTTTAAAATATATTTTGAACATATAAATCTAGGATTCTGCAGCAAATGTTTACCTATAGCTAAATGACTATATACTGTCATATAAGAGTAATTGCAGCTCTTACAATGAAGAAGTTTCAATGTTATAGATTACATCTCGAAAATGATGAAAGATAGAGGAAGAAAAAAATACAAAAATGTAGGGTATATTCGATTTAACCCATTAACATATCTGCTAACTTTTACGCATTTTTGCTACCACTAAAATTGTACAGAGATTTTCCATTTGTTAAATCATAAGATTTCGACGATTAAATAAGACAATATTTACTGTAAAATTTTTGTGTTAGAAAAAATGCCTAAAAGTTGGCAGCTATGCATTAATGTCTAAATTATTTTCTTTATTAAAAATGAATTTTTAAGTTTCCCATCAATTTAAAAAAAGAATAACTTTTATCTTAATTTATCGAAGATTGTGTCTCGTGAAAAATAGTGTTTATTTATACAGGGTGAGTCATAAATATCGAAACAATAGACTATCTCCTTAAATATTGCCCCTAGACCCATACTTCCAATTGCAAAAATTTATTAATAAAGGTGAAATTTTTGATAAGATAAGTTGCAACTCCATGGGGGGTCTAATTGAAAAAGTACAAAAATTAACTTTTTATACGGCCCCTGTAGGATAAAAATTCCAGTCAGAGAAACTTTCCTTATCCAGTCCTGAATAATACACAAAAAGTTGCATCTTCATATCTTAAAAATTCGCGGATTTATAACCTTTTGAATAATTCATCAGGTTTTAAGGGATTAGACAAAAATTGAAATGCGCGCAATTCAAAAGACAATGTTACTTTAACAGTTGTAGGAAACGCGTAAAAAATCTATCTTTTGAGTTAGAATTTTGATTTTTTTTCTTTTTTTGTGTATGTTAGCCATATAACTTGCCAAGAAAATCACATGCTAAAATTTATCATAAAATTTATAAAAATTCCATATGGTTAGTACTGGTTTCAATGCGATAGTTAAAAATCATTATAATTCCAAACATTATTTATCGGATTTCAATTTATTTCTATTTAACTAAAAATGAAAATCTGATTTTAGTTTTGTTTCGAGGTTTTTGTTTTTCAATATTTATTTTAGAACTATTAAAAATATTATTTAAAAAATAATAACTTTTAAAAAAGCATATTTTCAAAAGTAAATAATTTTTCATTTTTTTTAAACAAAAGTAAGGTAAAATACTTAAAAATGACATGTTTCAAGTTTGTACTTTTTTCTTTAACAATTCTTAACTTTTAATAATTTAAAGACAAGAAATAGTCGGGAAAAAATTCATTATACAGAAAAACGAAATGTACTGCTTTACTGCCCATTAGTTATTTAAAAGAATGCTTTTTTAAGATGCAGATAAGTCCTTTTTAAAAATTTAGCTCTCACAACTTCAAGCTTTTTATCGTCCTGTAGAGGCTGTTAAAAAATCTGTATTCTGGGCTCAGGTCAGATCAGGACCAAGATGTTACTTTTTTCTGAAGACTCGCCTATCCGGGTCTAATGTATTTTTCATACCGGAGGGGACTGCTTCCCTTTTTCCAGACTTGCACTGGTCGAAATTTTTAATCCCGGTCTCGAACAATCAGTATTAAAATCACAGACCTAATACGTACATAAAATGAGTAAAATTTGGTTTAATAAATATTTTTACGAAAACCACATAAATTTTAAAACCGCTTTTATTTTACAAAAGAATAAAAAAACTTTAAAATTATTATTTTTTTAAGAATAGTATATTTAAATGCTGAAAAATTAAAGAAAATAAAACCAGAGAAAAAAAAATCTGCCTATGACGAAATTCTGTCTTAAACAGAAAATGTGTTGATCCATGCAAAATAAATACAATAATACCTGAGAAAAAAATAAACTCCATTTAACCTTCATAGGAAGGGCATTTGTCTATTACGTATTTTTTCTTTCCCATGTGATTCCGTCTTAAAAGGTTTTACTGTATAACATTTTTCAAAATCTTCAACGCACGGGATACGGATTAGCGATAATGAAATATAAGTGAGACATTTACATATAAACATAGATTCATTGATAAAATAAATATATCATAGCCTTTGGCGCCTTTTTAATAATAAAAAGTATAAATATAAAAAACGAAATTTTATATTAAGTGTTTTTGGTCAGAACTCCTCCACGCAAAACAATTTTTAACTATACTGAAGTAAAAAAACTATGTAGAAATTCACGGCTGAGCCGGCTACGATTTAAGCTTTTTTCCAGGCTGGTCCGGATTATGATTTTAACATTATTTCATGCTGGGCTGAACTTCTTTCCCTATGGGTCGCTTTAGGATCGGACCTAAATATTACGATTTATTCAGACCTCCAGTGCTAACGATCAACATGTTTTAGAAACAAGTTTCAATTTTATATCAATACGCTGCTTTATTATGGCCAAATAAGAACACGGTCTTAAACCGACATATAATAACATTACAATTTGTGGACGATCCCTTATTTGCTTTGAAAATGGATGAAAAACACTTCATTTACAGGCATGGTAAAGTGGTGTAAGTCACGAATTTTTGAGAATTTTAGATTTTGATATCTCTGTCAGGCTTTCAGATAGGGAGATGAATTTTTTTTGTTCAATTTAAGAATGGATAAGGAATAATTTACTAATTGGGAATTTTGCTCTACGGAGGCCGTATAAAAATTTAATTTTCGTATTTTTTCAACTAGACCCCCCCCCCCATGGAGTTGCAACTTATATTATCAAAAATTTCACCTTTTTTATGAGTTTTTGCAATTGGAAGTATGGGTCTAGAGGCAATATTTAAGGAGATAGCCTATTGTTTCGATATTTATGACTCACCCTGTATTTCTATTTACTGGCGTGAAAAGTGCTTTCTATAATCGTCCCTAAAAAGGGCTGCGAGGCACTAATGGGTATAAAATGACGTTTACATGTAAATGTTATATTCTTACAGTCCCTAAAATGATTTATATATATATACCTTTTTATAGAGAATTACTGACATAAATTTATCACTATGACTCAAATTTATCACGTGCATATTTACTAAGAAAAGTAATACATGTAAGTATCGTATAATTTCTATTAATAATTAAATCAGCTTAAGCATGTTCAATGCGTTCAACATCCGCAAAATATATGTAAATGCATTAAAATGCATATTTAAATTGCTGACGATGCTGTAATACTGAAAACATTTAATTTCATCTTCTTATTTAAATATTTTTCATCTTTCTTATGTGTATTAGTTTTATGAGTAAACATGCACCTGTTTTTAATGCTACACTGTAAAAAAAAATTTGGGCAATTACAAAAATTTTTCTAGTAGAATTGTATTCCAAGAACTTTTTATGTAACGGCAACAATAAAAATTCATGTAACAGATACAGATTTGCACTTTGAATCAAACAAATTTTAAGGTTACTAAGAATTTTTTTGGGAAATCGTATTCCAAGAACTTTTTAAGTAACGATAACAAGCATTATAGATAAAATTTTAGTAAAGTTACCAAAATTTTAGTAAATTCTTTTGTAAAGTTACAGATGGTTTTAGTTTTGCTTACAAGTTTTGTAAATTGACATCATTTTCTTGTACAGTGTACACATAAAATTTTAGTAAGCATAAGAGATTTCGGATAATTTAGATTACTAAGGTTACAGATTTTTTTTACAGTGTATGCTTCAGCATGTGTTTAGTAATATAATTAAGCTAATGATTAGTTACTGGAAATCAAACCGTTATATTATATTAGAAGCAAAATGTTCGGCGGGATATTAATTTTTTTTATTGCTTACAAACTTTTAATTTTGTAATTGAATATCTCAACAACAGTATTTGCAAAATATGCTTATATCCACAATGTAATGGAATTTGTAAGTAAAAAAATCATACGGCTATGAAATGCAAATAATAAAATACAAGAGAATGAGCTCATAAGTTTCATGATCCTACCCGACTAAAAAAAATCTGTAGAAAATCTACAGCTTTTTGGCCCAAAATCTGTGAGAAATCCGAAGGTATTTGGCCCATTTTGCAGATATTTTAAAGAATATCTTAAAAAATTCTGCAGATGTTTTAAAGATAAAGCTAAGTCTGCAAATTTTCTTCAGATTTCTGTAGAATTTCTGTAGAAAGTGTCGATTTCTTCAGATAATATTAAGATTATTTTTAGTGGGGGATGTCATGGCATTATGAGATTAGCATGTAAATAATGGATTCTATTTTTCTTAAGTTTTCCTCTTATAGCATTCTCAGCAGTAGTCGTTTTGCCTTTACTCGGAGGGGCTCTGGATTCATTATATTTATTAATAGAAGAGCTGAATATGTAAATTTTATAATTTATCATAAACTATGCATTTAAAAAAAAAAAAAGAAATTTATGTGGATTTGGCAACTTGCAAACAAATGCGTTATCAAAAATTTTCTATAATAATTTGTAATTCACCTGAATGCTGTACACTTATTTCAAACTATGTTGAATTATAAAAGAACAATGTCTATTTTTCAAAAATAATTAATAATAAAGTATGAACGCCACGTTAAGATTCTATCAATTTCTACGGGCTGATTTTAGATTTATTTTTCGAACAAATATAGTATTTGATACAACTTATTGATTAATATATACAAGGATATTTTAACAGATGTGTATTCATAAAATGTAGTCGCATGAATTCTTTATCAATGCTATTTGGCATTATTACCCACTTATTGCCCACTTCTACAGGTTGGTTTTAGATTTTTTTCGAACAAATATAGTATTTGATGCAACAACTTATTGACTAATATATACAAGGATATTTTAACAGATGTGTATCCAAAAAATGTAGTCGCATAAATTCTTTATGAATGCTATTTGTCGTCATTACCTACTTATTACCCACTTCTACAGATTGGTTTTAGATTTTATTCGAACAAAGATAGTATTTGATACAACAATTTATTGACTAATATATACAAGGATATTTTAAGAGATGTGTATCCAAAAAATGTAGTCGCATGAATTCTTTATCAATGCTATTTGGCGTTATTACCCACTTATATGGGTAATACCAACAAAACTATAATTCTATAGTCCAATCGACAAAACGAAAACTCTGTAATCCTAGAAACAAACAAATTGCTTTTATTTACCATTAATTCCGATTTCATTATGCGGTAATAATCATTTGATGTTTTATTCTTCTGAAATAAAAAAATAGCGGTACTTAGGGAATACAAATTTATATTTATCCATTTTAGTTTTCAACTATGACAATAAAGGTCTCTCGTACATAAAAGAAATAAAAGCTTGGGATAAAAAAAATACGCAAATACAAATAAAATTACAGTAAAAACTGAATTTATATTACATTTTATGGGTAAAAAATATTGTATATTCGATACATAGTTTTATGAAATATACCATCAGAAATAAATTTAAAAAATTCAAGTAAATTGAAAAATATGCATAAAAGTGAACACTTTGAACAAGCTAATTCATCAAAATTACAAACTGAGAAAAATCACTTTAAAGTGAGGTTGGTATGTCATTTACAGGAACAGCGTTCTAATAAAATTGCTTTTAACTGTATTTATAATATTCAGATCTTTTCAAAATTTCACCAGAATATACTAGGGATAATAAAATGTAATTTAAACAAAAAATTACAAAATCGATATTTTGTCATTTTTGACCAAATGAAGGTACTAATTCTCCTAAAACACCCTTCTTTCCAAAAACACTTATCACTAATTCGCATAAAATGGCACATGTCATCTATTCTTAAGTAAATTTTGAAACAAAGAATTATATTATGAAAATAAGCGGATAAGTTTATTATTCTCTTCTATCATATTATGAGATTATTTATTAAATAATATACTTGACTCTTAAAACGCCTTTTCATGTTATATTCAACGACAGTCGCTTTGCATTTTTATCAGAAGAAATTTTCATTCATTACTGTTAGGAATAAAAAGGCAGAGACAAGTAAATTAGAGCTGCTATTATTAAGTCTTGAATATTTATATTAATTATCTATGTTTTTGTATACACGAATGTTTAAATGCAAATGCATTTTACTATTGCATTTTCCTTGGAAAAGCTGTTTGTTAAATATCATCACCTCGCATTTCCAAAATTGTTTATTTTAATAAAGGACTTTAGATATGCAACGTTGTCACATTCAGTGGAAAAGGTGGCATTTTAGATCGTAAGAGATCTTTAGGGGGATTAGGGGTTGTCTTTTGTTATCGTTATCATTTTTAATTTAACCATTTTTTTTCTTTGACAAGTCTTTTTATCGTTTTTTACTTACACATCATACGTAGTATAGGGTAAGTCCTGCAATCGTTTTGAAAATCGAAACAATTTTTTGATGGATTTACACGTTTCGAACAAGAGAGATTCCGAAAAACATATTTTTAGAAATATTTTTTTCCGTCCGTCTGTGTGTCTGTGTGCCTGTGTGTCTGTAAACGCTCTATCTTCCGAACAAATTGAGATGGAGACTTCAAATTGTGTATGTACTTAGTATGTATAATGGGACGAAGCCTATTGAATATCCGTAACCTCGATATTCCGGAACTATTTTTTTCGGCCATTCAAAAAATCCTTTTTGATAAAAGGTATATAAAATTTTTTTAAATTTTTTATTTTAAGGAGTGGTCACAAAAGACAATAAAATAACACAAATTTTACATAAAGAACGAAGTTGATCGGATTATTAGTTGCTGAGATATTTGTAATCGTGCTTTCCACATTCTTCTATTTTTCATGATCCTGAATTTCATTCAAATTTCAATTCAAATATATATTTTAATTGAAAATGAGACGCTCAGTCAGACGTAGTAAACTGTTGTTATTAATATTATTGTTTTTGGAGTTAAAAGGATGTTTCTTTTACGCAATTCGGTAGTACTTGAGTTGTTTGGCGTTTTATAAAATTTGTCGAAATTGGTTCATAAGCAATTCATTAATAGAGCATTACTATATACATTAAAATATTTAAGTATACATTTAAATTATGTTTTGAATTTGCAATGCATTTTATGAATAGTTTACACATGTTTTATTTTCATATATTATATTATGCATATCCGTGATGGGTAAGTATTACGGTGACCCATAATGACTAGTTTTTAAATCTATTATGTATTTGCATCAAAATAGAAAGTTATAATTAGAACCGCTACGAAATGATACTTGTTTTTTTTCCTGTGCAAAAATTTTGTCTACTTCTTCTGTTTATACGATGTCCTGCTTACCCCCATACAGAGGACAAGTGCAAGAGGAGAATATTACTGTTGAAAGGTTACATAATTAAAAACTACAATTGCATACTTTAAAATACAGGTTAGCAACATTTTATTAACTTCTTCTCTTAATTTAAATAAGTAAGGTATGCAGATAATAAATCTATAAACTCTCTGTATACCCTGTAAATAAATAATAATAATAAAATAAATGAAGACGTTACTCAACCCGATGGGACAACAATGTGGCCGCGTACTTTTTCGCTATAATTTGAAGAAGATATTTTAAAAGAAAAGATGTAATTTGAAGAAGTGTTTTTTTCGCGATGCATTGACGAAAATCTTATTTATTTCGGGATTTTTAGAAATGCAATATTTTACAGGAATTCTTTTACGAAATTTACGTTTTTTGTGAGGTTTTTTAGAAAAATCGCACTTATTTCACAATTCATTGACGAAATTACCGGGTATTTTAGTTATCTTTAGATAAAATTCGCGTTTTTTGCAGTCTTTTGATGAAATAACCGCATTTTCCCCGATTCTTTGACAAAATTATTATTTTTACCACAATCCTTTGATGAATTAAGTTTTTTCGTAATCCTTTGACGAATTTTGCATGTCTTTTGGGGATCCTTTGAGGAAATCCTAAATTTCCCCCCTGATCTTTTGAAGAAGCTGACGATATTTTTTTTTGCAAAAACTGGCATATTTTTAAAGGTATTTTTTTCTTGTCTATATTATTTTGACCAACTTTATCAACTGACATTACCAGATTTGTACGTTTGCAAGATTTTTAAGCACTTTTTATCCAAATTTTTCGAAGAATAATATTTGGTTTATTAAAGAAAAAAAAAGAACATGCCTTCATTTATAGCGACCAGTACTTTACGAGATTTCTGGTACTGAAACAATTAAAATTCTCTGAATTTTCTCATGCGTGCTAATCCTGTTATACCTGTTGAGATTTATACAGTGTTGGTCAAAATTATAAGAACAATTGAAAATTCCGCAGAAAAAAATTATTTCTGAGTTAAATGAAGTGGAATTTATACACAGAATGCTTTTTATGCTAGAAATAATTGTAAAATGCAAAACATTGGAAAATGCTAAATATGAATGTTTTGTCACAATTAACAAAATATGTTATTATAAAAATTTGACAAAATTATAAGGACAACAAATGCTTTTGGCTGAAACACACAGATAATTAATATTTATATCCCCTCTTCTTTTAATTATTTTTATCAGTCTTGAAATCACGGAGTTTGACAATTCCTTAAGAACGTTCTTGGAAATTTTTGAGTGATCTTTTCCGGTGGAAATCATGCGTTCTTGCTTGTTTTGAGATCATATACCAGTTTTGCATTCTTTGCGTGCCAGAATACCCAACAGATTTTCCATTGGATTCAGATCAGGACTTCTGGCCGGCAAATTAGGTAGTTTCTTGAAATTAGCATCAAACTACGAGTTTGAAGTTTAGGAAGCATGAACTAAAGCATTGTCCTGCTGTAAAAAATAGCCTCCAGTCGCTATTAACGGTGCTTCTGATAAAAGATTATCGCCCAATGCATCAATGTAACCCTCAGAATTCCTCTTATCCTGCAAAAAAAACTATTGGAGTAGTACTACCAGTTGTGAAATCTCCGCAGACCGTTAGTTAGTCACTTCCAAATACATGCTTCGAGAAAATTGTTTTTTTCGCTACGGAGATCATACTAGAAATTGCAAAACAATCTAGTCTATCCAAATTAATCTTTTTCTCATCGGAAAAGACAGAATCCCACTTTTTCCCATGGTATTGCAGTTTTGTCAATCTTTGGTTTTTCTCTCATGAACTTTTGTAAGAGGCGCACCTGTCTTGACACATGTTTACCATATCGAACCCTTTTCTTTCTTTTCGTAAAAGACGCCGAACAGTTAGAGCACTTGCATTCTAAGTTCAAGTTTTTTTCCGTTTTTTGGAGCAAGCTTGCTTTATTATCAGTCTTTTCACCCATAGATTAACAGAAGATTTCCTGCTTGTATGTCTTTGTCGTCCATATTTACCGGCATTTTAAAGATAATTGTAAATAACCGTTTTTGATGCATTAAACTTTGTAGCAATTTAGCATACAGAAAGTCCTAAATTTTTAAATGCATCCATTTTTCATTCCTGAAACTCCAAAAGCTTTGCCCTTTGCGGCATAATAATACGATCCCAAACGCTTACAACGCATTTATATCGTCTGGACATTCCGTGTTCAGAGCAAAAAACATGCAAATTTTACTTTCTAGAACACACAAACACTCTTGTTCTCATAATTTTGTCTATATCAGTTGGCTGTATAGATTTACAATACATTTTATAAATATGAATTTACTACATGTTTCCATAAAAACATGCAAAAATAATCTTCATTTTTCATTGGTTTCAAGCCATTAAATTTGCATAAGTTTCTCGCCAAACGTAACCATGATTTAGCAATTTTTGCCTTGTCCTTATAATTGTGACCACCACTGTTTTATATTAAATCCAAATTAAATTAGTCGGATGTAGTATTCCCAAAACTTTCTTCTCTCTCATACATGTTAAAATTTCGAGATTCGCTCTCACAATGCCGAATTAAATGCCACTCGCTGCTTATCATGGTGATTCTAAAGATATAAAATTCCGTGCTTTAGTTCTTGAGATATGTTTATCTCTAAAATCTCGTAATTCAGCAAAGCATCGTCAGGAAGTCAAAGACTAATTGAATGAGAAGTTTGAGTAAATTCCGTGCATTAATTCTTCTGATAGAGCTATTATGCATATCAAAAAAAGGCAGCATACCAGCACCACCTGTTGAGCGATTTGCACTAAAATCTAATCAGCACTAATTTATATCAGGAACTACATGAGTATATGTTTCTAATAAATTCCTTGCATTATTTCCTGAGATAGAGCGCCCATAAAATTTCTGTCACATACAGAGAGATAGACGGTCAGAGTCACAGACAGTCATTTGGGTTATCTGACCTTTAAAATGCGTAAATCCTTCGAAAACTAGAAATAGAAAAGTTTCTCGAATCTAATAATTTCTCCTTGTAAAAATAGAAGAATGTAAAAAAGTAATTAAATGAAATATGCACATTTAATATTAGTCTTTATTTCTTTTGTACATATTTAGATTATTTTTCACTTTAAATTCCTGAAACTTTTGCCTATATAAACACTATAGCTTTTATTCTTTTCTTTCACAATGTGGTGGCTAAATTATTTGGATTTAGGAGGCAATGGCGCTTTAAAATTTTATATTAAAAAACCGTTTCCTCGAAAACTGACAGACCAATCTATGAAATGCGGTACTCACTTTCACTGGATTATGCTCAAGACTTACGCCAGATTGTTTTTTTTCTGCTACTAATTTTTTTTTTATTTCAAAGCATTGACAATTTTCCAGAATTTCGGTTATTCTGAAACAAAAGAAAATTATTTTAATTGTCTACCACATCCGATGTTATATTTATAGTCTATCACGAAAACCATGTTTTATCACAATCGTTCGAGTGAAAGGGAGTAAAAGGTTTTTTTCTGAAAAGGTGAATTTTTCTGAGAGCTAAAGCGTTCAGACACGTCTAACTTGTGTGAAGCTTTTGCGCAGTTTTATCTAACCCATGAAAAGTATTCATAAGAAGTTGAGTAAATTTTAGTTAGCGTATTTACTCGTGTATAATGCGCACTTTTTTTTCAAAAAATTAGGTCAAAACTTAGAGGTGTGCCTTATACATGGAATAATTTTTTTTTTTACTGCTGGATGTAATTACGCCTTATACATATGAATTAAGAAATGTATTCAAAGAAAACATTAAAATTCGGAAATTCTTATTTAATTGAAGTATTACTGCATCTTTGTTTTACTTTTTGGGCTTTTTTATACAACAGAGCTAGTAACATTATTCAAACGGTAATTAGCAATTTTTATTGCCATCAATTACTACTAATTCCTCCCCCACACGTGCCCGTCATTCACTTACCACCCAAAGTCTAAATGCCCCACCAGTGGCCGAGAGGTACGGACCTCTCAACTGGTAAACAGCAGGTGCTGGGTTCGAACCCAATCGCGGCTGTCGGCCTAACCGTTCTGAGTTTTCGTGATTTTCTTCGAACCTTGCGTAAATACGGGTTAGGTTCCCTTAGAAAGACCCCCACGAAGGGCATTCCCCCCTGGTCCTATATCCCTAGCGCAGATAATCGGACGACAAAAATAAACCAAACCAAACCCAAAGTCTAAAAATGTGTTTTAGTGTTGTTTTCTGGCCTGACTTAATGTTTTTTCGACTTTCTTTACTGAACGGCATTTGGTCATTCATTGATTTGCATATGAAATTTACGGTGCGCGTTATATACGAGATTTTATAAAATTGACATTTTTTCTTGCAAAGTACGAGGTGCGCGGTATACACGAGTAAATGCTCTCTATATAAAAATTAGTCGAAAGTGTTTGAGTAAAATTAATTCGAATGGGACTAGCGTTCCAGTCGTGTGTCTTCCCTTAAGTTATTTATTTCCATTAAAAATTACATTTCATGATAGAGAAACCAAACTGTGAATCGGAGAAAATAAGAAAAAAAAGCGAAGTCAGACAGTTTTATGACCTTCCGTCATGGTATTATGAGATTAGTTCACGAATAATGTGTCCCATTATTCTTAAATACCACTTTTAGAAAATGGTTGGAAACAATGAATGTTTTAGTTTATACAAAGCATACTTTGCATTTATTGCCATTTTCATCAGAGCGTTCGGAGTTAATTAAATATAAATTTCATTATTGTGCACACTATTTGTTCTCATTTTCATGTATTTATATGTGAATATAGTGAATAAAATTAAGCATTCTTTTTCGTTGCGTTCGTAAGTCTTTGCGTCTCTCTTCGTCTGCGTTCTTAATTATGTAAATACGATGCCCTATAGTCATCGTTCAGTCCGTCCGTCGTCTATCTGTTCATCTTCATATAACAGAGCAAAAACTACCCAAATGAATTACTTGAAATTTAAAATATATATCATTTTTGCATAATTTTTTCGAGGCATTTTAAATTTTATGAAACTCGTACACATAGTTAAATTACAGGGATCATCAAAATTATTAGATTACATTACGGCCACGAGGAAAAAAATGTTTTATGTGCATTTTATAAAGTTACACTCTTTTGAACATAGTAAAATTGATATGCATCTATGAAGTATATTCTAATATATACATTTTGTACAATCTGTGGTGCAAAGAATATTTCTTATTAATTTACAGGACCACACGAAAAAGTATGCAGAGCGTCTAAGTCGTGTTTCTTCTCTTGGATTATTTATTTCCATCAAAAATTATTTTTCATGATAGTGAAACCAAACTGTGAATTGGAGAAAATAAGAAAAAGAAGCGAAGCGGAGCCAGACAGTTTCATGACTTTCCGTCATGGTATTATAAGATTAGTTCGCAAATAATAGATCCCATTATTCTTAAATATCACTTTTAGAATATGGTTGGGAACAATGAATGTTCCAATTTGTATAATGTATACTTCGCATTCATTACCATTATCAGCAGAACGTTATGAGTTAATTAAAATAAAATTTCATTATTATGGTACATATTTTTCTGTACATTATTTGAACACAAATAATGTATAGTATACATTATTTGGGCACATATTCGTGTATTTATGTGTGACTAAATTGAATAAAACTAAGCATTCATTTTAGATGTGTTAGTATTTATGTAAATACTTTGCGTCTATTATCGTCGCTGAGTCCATCCGTCTGTTTATTCGTCCGTATATAACAGAGCAAAAACTACCCAGCCGGATTTTTTGAAATTTAAAATACATAATTGTTTACATGATTTTGTCGAGTTGTTTTAAATTTTCTTAAAATATTATGTATAGTTTAATTTTAGGGATAATCAAAAGTATTCTGTTACATTTCGCCAATAGGAAAAAGTACTCTCTTAAAACGAAAAAGCTGAAATAACTCAAGTTGAGCTGAAATCCACTTTTTTCCCATGTTGAAAGGAACCTTCTCAAGAAGAGCTGAAACAACTCAAGTGAATGAGTTGTTTTTAATCAACTCATGATTGAGTGATCTCTATTTTACTCATACTTGAGTGAAATCAAATTAATAAAGGTTAAATCCAGTAGTACTTGAGTGATTTGTAATCAAGTCATATTTGAGTGAAATGAAGTCATTTAAGACTGAATCTCGTAGCACTTGAGCGATTTGTAACCAAATCATACTTGAGTGAAATGAAGTCTTAAGGATTAAATCGAGTAGCACTTGAGTTAGCTGCAGCCAACTCGTATTTGAGCGAAGTGAAATAATTTAAGGCAAATTCAGTAGCACTTGAGCGATTTGTTATCAATTCAAGTTGGAGTGAAATGTTGTCATTTTTGATTTAATCCAGTAGCACTTAGGCGATTTGTAACCAATTCATACATGAATGAAATCAACTCATTTAATAGTTAATCCAAAACTCCTTGAATTTGTAGAATTAAATAAATTCACTCTTAAGAAAAGAAAAATTGCTTAAAATTACAAAAATCTTCAAGTGATTTCTAAATCATCTAAATAAAATCACATCATTTAAAACTAAATTCAGTAATCCTCGATTAATTTTTATCAATGAAATTCAATATAACATGGAATTATTGCCACATTTTCAAGTGTTGCAATTAAATTCTCATTTCGGATTTAAATTTTTGTTTATTGACATTACAAGGGTGTATATATATATATATATATATATATATATATACATCCTTCCTCTATATATAAACACCCTTATCTCTCTCTCTCTCTCTATATATATATATATATAGAGAGAGAGAGAGAGAGAGAGACAGAGATTGGAAAACTGTAACATGGATTCTCCAATATTTCTTCCAAGTCTTTAATTAACAAGACTTAAAACATTCTAATTAGCATGACTGAAAGTTCTCTAATGAATCATAAAAACATTTTTTTTCTTTCTAATTCAATGAAACTGTTTCCTATGTCAATTTAGGGGAAAAGGCAATTGAATCGTTATACAAAATTAAATAGAGCTTACATGAATTTTTTATTATTCTGTCAAATCAGAAATTTTTAACATCAATATTTTCTTTTGTTAAATTTAAAAGTACATATATTCATTAAATTAAAAATACTGGTGATCTCAGAATTGTAAATTTGAAAACACTTATTCATGCAAACTGCCTAAATTTGCATAACTGTACAACAGTACCCGAACAACATTAAACAGAATATCAGCTTCTGATGCTGTGGTGCTAATGGGATTTTTTCTTTCTTTTCTTGGGCAATTTCAAGTTTACATATTTTCCAATGATGCTTATAGTTTCAGATATGCTTATATACAATTTTTATTTTTTCATTAGCTTCTGATTTAATTGTAAATAACAATTATTTTTTTAATAAAAATTTATGATTTCACTCAAATAAACCAATCTTAGGCATCTTACTAAAAAAATAATCGAAAAAATAAACTTGATATCAGCCCAACGACTCAACTTCAGCACCACAATGTCAGAAGCTGATTGTTCCCCTTAAGAGTTTAGATAATCCTATGCAGAAGTTATTTTCAAATATCTTGTTTGGATTTTAAAATGTTTACCTTTTTTTTTGGGGGGGGGGGCATAGAATATTTGAGGATGATCTGTAAGTGGGTTAGTTTTTACTTTTGCAATTTTGGTTAGTTTTTTTTTTTTTTTTTGAAATATTAATTCGAGTTTCAGAACCAGTTTTGAAAAAGAAAGTATTAAAAAACATAAAACCTAAATTTAAAAAAGTATCCCCCCGCACACACATGGCCAGCGCAGGGTTTAAATAAATGAAATTGAAAATATTTTAAATGGATAAACATAAACCCATGATACATTGTTGTAATTATTCCTAGATTTAAATCTCAATCAAAATCTTATATTTCTTAAACTGACTAAATTTTAAAAAAATATTTTAACTGTTTAGTTTGAAATATTAGATAAAAAAATTGTTAACCATAGCATTTATATAAGCACATTACAATTTGGAAATGTGAAGGAATGCCATTAAAAAACTTGTATAGCTAAAATTTTGATTATGGACAATTATTTTATTGTATGAAGAACTTTCCACTAAATATTGTAGTACAAAAGTTAAATGCTGAAATAACAGAGAAATGAATTTATTGACCATGTGCAATTATTCTTTATATCATTTAAAACATTTGTTAAAACTTGAATTTATATTCAAGAATAACTTATTTCTTCTTAATCTTTTAATTTTTGATTTTATTCAATGTTTCTTAAATCAACTAACTTTTAAATAAATATAAAAGCATAAGACTGCAGCATTTTATGTCAAAAGTTAGAGCCAAATGTGCAATTTAGAATGTTGCAAGAAAGAAAAAAAACTAATTTTATTTAACAACAAAAACATTTTATTTAGCAAGAACAAAATAAACCTAACATTAATTGATAACAATTCTTTTCAACATCAGATAAACAAGTTTCAATAACATCTTTAACAGGACCTTTATAAATATAACAGTCCATTTGCATTAAACCTTAAATACATAAAGAGCATATTGTAATCTGTCCACTGGTTTGTCCAACTTTTAAAATCTTAGGCAAAATAGACACTTTGTTGAGGATCCTTGAGATTAAATAAGATTGTTGAATTTGACTCCTCACAGTAGAATTTTACTCCTCCATGAAATCACCATCTTCCTGTGTTAAAAGAAAATATTGAAATTAAGTTAAATAGCAATAAATATAATGTTAAGGAATGTTTATGAACATATTAAAATATTTTGTAGCTTTCAGATTAAATGTTTTATAAAATTTCCCATCCATAGTCTAAACAAAAAATGAACCATACACTAAAAATTTTAGCTTTATAAGTATTACACTACTGAAAATTCAGCCAATCATGAATAAAATGGAAATAGAATAAATAAATACTGTGCGATTACACTTGTCCGCTTGTTTAAATCATGGTGTTACTTCTGATACAATCTTAAAATAAATCACCATTTTAAAAACAAATTTAAAATGAAAGTTCTTAAAGCAACATTATAAAATATTGTTGAAAATTCACCTTTGTTGCTACTTTCAAAATGTATCAGCGCTGGCAAATACCCAACCAATACAGGTTTTTATGGATAATTAGTTGTTTTTCTATATATTTGCATATTTATATAATACAAGATAGAACCTAACAACAATTAGACCAGGGTTGGCACGGTTTAAACCAATTGGTTTTAACTATGGTTTAAACAACTGTTTACTCCTTTTGGTTTAAACAACGGTTTAGTTTAAACCAACTGGTTCTTTTCTATAAAAAAAAAAAAAAAAAAAAAAAAAAAAAAAAAAAAAAATTTTTTTTAGAAGAAATCTAATGACATTTTCTCTTTTTCTTAATAATTTATGTATGTCAGATTATTGAATATAAATAACTTCTATTTTTAACACTTTATATCAGCAATAAGCATTGGATGAAGCAGGTTTAGATCATTTTATAATAGGATTAAAAGGATTATAGGATTAAAATCAGTCTGCATTGGTGAATATATTTATTTCTCTTTAGAAAAAGCTTCGAACATGTGAATTGATCTAATATAAAATAGATTAAAAATATTCAATATTTAATAGAAAATATCTTAATTTTTTGAAAACTGCAGATTATTTTAAGATTTCAAGCTGTAAAAGAAATCCCCAATCTTAATTGGGGAGGTTATCTTAAGCATTAAAATCAAAATAGGAAGTCGAATAAGACAGTTTTCAAAGATTGGATGCTACTTATAACATTTTAATAATAGTGATTTCCCCCCCCCCCCCTGTTAGTTATCTGCTGAATCTATGACCAAAAATGTTGACTTAAAATTGTCATTCAAGAAACAAATGTCAAGAGGTATTTGAAATTTATTATTTGGATAGCTATGGAGAAGAATATTTTATTTATCAGACTACTTTCAAATGTTTATTATTAGTAATTAAAAGATTAGTTATAAAGATTTTCAGAGTATCAATGCTTCACTGTATACAGCACTTTATTTTTAGAACATAAGACAGTTTGCTAATACAATTTAAATTAAATTTTAATTTCTCTTATTTTTTACATAAATTCATTGTAAATATTTAATTTAAATCATTTTAAAATGAAGTTACAGTTTATAATCCAATGTCTATTTTTATCAATATATATGCATGTATATGTAATAAGAAAGGATGTTTAAAAAACCCGGTTTAAACCAAAAAAAAAAAAAACTTTTTTAGTTTTTTATGAAAAAAAAACAGGTTTTTTCTCCAACTCTGCAATTAGACTAAAAAAAGAAGTTTCAAAATGTCCTCATTAATATTCTTTCTTTCAAATTCCTTTTTTCTGAAACACATCTATTGTTAAGCTAATTTTTATATAAAATGGAGAAAATGTTTTTCAATATTATGGCAGTTTGCAGATGAAACCAGATTTTAATACTTTCAACTTAATTTATTTGCATGAGTTCCTCACTCCCTTTCTATAATTTGATAGCTACCCTATTTCCATAAAAGGGGATATTATTCTTGTTATAAAATACATACTACTCAATAGATTCATAATGCAATATTCCTATCATAATCTAAATCAAAATATATTTCAATCAATTTAATACGATATTAAATTAATGTTCTATAAATTGAATGTCACTAAATTGCAACTTTGCTTTTCGTGTCTATATAGGGTTTTCCATCCCTTAACAATACAGTGAAACCTCTGAATAAGGGACACCCATGGGACTGGAACTTTTGTCCCTTAAATAAAGGTGTACCTTATTCGGAGTTTTTACATTTTTTTTAATTAATCATTCATAAGGACATAAAAAATAACAAAATATTAGAATGAAGTTTAAATGGACCCAAAAGTTATAAATTGCATTAATTAGGAACAAAAGTAATAGATAATTAATTTTTTAATTCATTACTTAATTAGTAAATGATTTGTTGAGTTATTGATTTGTATTTTTTACGTAAATGTTTCTATGATGCAAAAAGTGCAATAATATTTTAAAAAATCTTCTGTGTTGAATTCAGGGGGATGACATCTCCCCGGAGCAATAAAATGTCCCCCCCCGGAAAATTTGAAATTTTGCATTTTCAATAGTCAAAAAGTACAATTTCACCCCTGGAACTCTACAATGTCCCCTCCCTGAGCTACTAAAGTCCCTCCCGGAGAAAAGTGCCTGAATTCAACACTGAAAATCTTACTTGCGAAGTAATCCATAAAAAAAGTGACTGTTTTGCAGATTTCAATTTTTCTACTACTAAACTTTTCAGATATTCACTTATCATGCTTATAACTTTTAGTCATTCATTATAAGAAATATTTACGAAAAGGTATTCAACTGCTTTGCATATTTTAAAGCATCTGTGAAGTTCTTTATTTCAAAATTTTCCTTTCTCTTTCATTTTCAGAATCATCCCTCACAATTTTCAGCATTCTTTTCAATATAGACTGGAAGAATAGCAGCACAGACGATCACCTCATCGAGTTCAGAACAAAAATTCTAGAATTAGTTAAAACTCAATATGTATGTTAAAACGCAATCGGTCTACTAAAACACCTAAAAATCTGAACTCTGAAAATCTTAAATTTGACTCGTAGATTTACCATTATATTTTCCTGCACTCAAATCTATGAAAATATGGAGAACTGCCTGCAGGATACCCCAATGAAAAACTTACCACTCAACGACTAATCACCAAACCAACCTCTAAAATCGGATTTATGTGTTTTTTCCGCCTAGATATGACTTGGCAGACCAATTGTATTTTAATATTTGAATTGAGTTTTAACCAATTCTGGAATTTCAGCTGTGAACTCGATGAAGTTATTGTCTGCACTGCCACCTCTGGCTCCATTAGGGATAAAAGCACTTCGATATCTTCATCTGAATTGTGGATAAATGAATGCTCATCAGTTGAGTTGCATACCTCTGTACCAACATAACTGCCTATCTGATGAGTTCACAAAATTCTGTATTTTCATTTTCATCACAGATTGCTTCATTATCTCAAATGCAAAAATCAACCCCTTTAACATTTTGCACTCATATGACCAGTGTGAATGGGCAGCATTTTTCTTTGCAAAATTTGTTTTTGTCATACCAGTAACAAAAAAAATTAAATTTTTTATTTAATTAAAGCTGTTTTCTTCTTCTTCTTTTTGAAATAATATATTTGAAGGAAACTTTTTTTTTTAAAGTTTTTTCAACTGAATAAAATTTGTGTAAAAAACGCCGTCGGAACGGTTGATCTCATTTTCAAGTGTTCCTTAAATCGAGTGTCCCTTATTCAGAGGTAAATACATTACACTTCTTATACCAAAGGACTGGGACCGGAACT
Organism: Maratus speculifer; assembly: GCA_964019185.1. Lineage (NCBI taxonomy): Eukaryota > Metazoa > Arthropoda > Arachnida > Araneae > Salticidae > Maratus > Maratus speculifer. Next base: position 164,069,930 of record OZ025300.1, on the reverse strand, counting down.
TTTGTCCCTTAAATAGAGGTGTCCCTTATTTGGAGGTTTCACTGTATTAGCAAAATTGAGAAATAGGAGTACACTAAAAATAAGCATTTCTAACCAGCCTGAACATCTATAAACCTGTGTGTTTTCACTAAGACACTGAATAATGTAAATTCAGTATTTTGATAAATTTCTATAAATACAGATGTAATAATTGCATAACTTAATTCTTCAAAACTTTTATACTACAAGACTGTTAAATGAACTAAGGATTTACATTATAAGACAATTTTTACTTCGCTTGATACACCCAGGGGCCTCGCTAAGGGGGGGGGGACAGGAGGGGAGCCTCCCCCCCCAAACATTCGCAAATGTTGTTACACTTGGCAAATTTATTTAAAATTTTAATAAAAACTGCAATATATTTCCTATTTTTGATAGAAATTGCAAAAGTTACAACTCTAATTGGGAATATTATTAAACTTTTTACAAATAAGAACTGTATTACATTTTCTAAGTGTGGTAACTTGGCAAAATTATGAAACGAGTTGGCAAATATGAAAATTTGACTTGGCAATTTAAGGTCTTCTCCCCCACCGATAAAAAGGTTTAGCGATGGCCCTGGATACACCATTTTATTTCAAGGTTGTTATGTAAGGTACGTATGAGTATTAACATTAATTGTTTATTAAAAAAAGAGAAGAGAAATCTATTAAAAGGATAGCATAATGTAAATAAAATACTTTCATAGTACTTACTTCGTAAAATATCGGCTTCTTTAGCAAGTAATCTTGAGGAAACCACGAACTTTTAAGATGCATCGAAAATCAGCGTGCAGTGCATTCCGAAGTCCTCCATCTTGTATTTTGCAAGGTCAGGTCGACAGCAGCGCCAGCGGTGGATGAAAATAATGCGGGAATGATCTGTTTTCTTCTCGAGATGACTTGCTTAGTTTCCGATCTCAATGAGTGCATTAGAAATAGAAGAAAGCAAGTCAAGAAGAGTGGACCACTTAAAAATCAGCTCATTCACGATCCAGTAAATTAGAACTCTTTCTTGAGCAGTCAAATCCACTCATTCGTTTTAAGAGAGTAGATTCAAGTGCATACTCTCTTTCGAGCATAATGAAATTAATATGCATCTACGAAGTATACTAAAATATATATTCTGTACCGTATGCAGTGCAAACAATATTTGTTATTAATTTTTAGGGCCACACAAAAGCATTCCATTGCATAATGGTATAGGGGAAAAATTGTAGCGCATTTTGATTATATTAAAGTAATTCATATTTTATGAAGTTAATTCATGTTCCTGAAATTAGTCCCTAATTTATTTCCTGCATAATAGAAAGCAGACAGTATTTACAGGGACACACAAAACATTTTGGCTACTATACTGCAACCTAAATGTTTGTATACACTAGGTCAAGATCTCATTATCTTTAAAACTTCGCTATAGTAAAACCGCACCTCATTTGCTACGCTTGAGGAGCAATTTTCAACTTTTCAGTTGCAACAGTTGGGTAACAACTCATTGTATTGCTTTTGAATTGCGTCAGATCATTCGTTTCTTTTGCTAGAAAATGAAATCTAATTTTACTGTAAATATATAAAGAAATTATAGTATTAGTTTTATTAAGTACAACATTTCCAAGAATACGGTACATTTACAATTTAAGTCAAAATATTTCCAAATAAAAAATATCATATTTTTAGCTTATTTTGCAATAAGATTTTTACTTTTAAAAAATTCGGTTTCGAATTTCGGAGCTGACAGAATTGATGTAATTTGGTTCATGTTATATAAATATGACTTTGTTTTCATGAATTTAGTGAAAAGTTATTTATAATCATAAACTAAAATAAGTGCTTAGTAAATAAATTTTTTTCGCTAAAACATTTTTTTTTAAAAGTCTACTTCTGAATAGTTTTAATTACCATCTTAAGCCAATCGTTAAAAATATATTTTTCTACTTTAAGTTAAATAAACAGAACTTATGATATTCATTTTTATATGACAGGAACATTGATTTCAATCACTTTTAAATTATTTTAAAATACTTTACTTAATTTAATCTTTACAGAAGTTACAACTTATTAATAAAATAAGAAAAACATTCATCCGAAATTTAATAGAAATCATTTGCTTTCAAAGTTAAAGCGAGGAAGTAACATCTTAAATTAGAGTACATCCATGAAATTAAAAAAGCACATAACGGGACACATTGGAACACATCCACGAAATCAAAAAGTGAGTTTTTGTGTTTCTCAATTTTGAGTAGATTTCGATCGGAACTATTTTGAGTGCGTGATGTACATTTAAAGCTAATTACGTTTCACTCAGTTTTGAGAAATCACATCGACCATTGTGGGCTTTCAAATCACGTCTAAATCATTCAATTAGAAATTCTATTACAACATATCAAACGTTAACATTTTTTTAAATTCTGAATGTGTTGGAAAATATTTCGTAATCTATGCTTAACACATGATTTTTTCTTGCTTGACAGCATATGGAGATTCCCTATGCATAGGATACATCGACCAATTCCACCTTTTAATGCAAAAATTCCCATTGGTTAACTTCCCTGTATGTTTATTCTTGAATATCTCTTTTAACATGCTCAGCAGATGAACGTAATGTTTTCCTTAATATTACACCTCTGGGATAGGAAGTACACCAACAAAATGCTGTCTTTGTCTCAGACCTTTTTAGGTATATTTCTGGATGCAAAATGGCCAGTATTGAAACGAAATAACCAAGTTTTCACAGTGCTGTAAGAATTACGTATCTTTAACAGTCTTTTTGACATCTCAGTGTTAATGTCCTTTTCTGACTCCCCCTGTAGAAAGAAAAACTTTATTATGACTCGTAACTCTAAGACATGAAACTTTTTTGTGCCCCTGCCATCTCAAATTTCACGTTGTAACAGGAAAAATATGGTATTAAAAACATCTCATATTGATACATGAATGCCATACAAAGATTTTAAACTTTAAAAATATCTTAAATTTAATTTTCTAATTCAAGTATAAAAAACCATCGGCAGCACCTTATCAGGACATACTTGTACTCTAAATGTATTCGAAAGTGCTTCATAATCTATGTTCAATGCATGATTTTTCCTTTCTTGTTTTTCATATATAAAAATCCTCTATTTATATGATGTATCAATAAAATTCACATTTTCATGTCTTTCTAGGGTCAATCAAAGTGAGTGTAAATAATGCCGGACAGTAAACCGGTGTTTCATCAGGTTACAGTTATACCTTCCTCAAAATCCAATCTATGTGGGGGAACACATCCCTTTTGCTTTCACAAAGGTAAACAATACTTTCATAAAACTAATCAATATGTGGATACAATTTTCCATGAAAGAAGTATGCTTTAGAATCCCTCTCTTTTACACAGACTGTGACTTTAAACCTCTTTATAGAAAAGGTGTTGAGATAGTGATAATTTGTGTATCTCTTACACTGAATCTTCAGAAAATTTGCATTTATTGGTAATGTCACCTTCTATGATTTTGTAGCATATTAGCCTGGCATATGTAATTTATATTCATATATATCTATTTACAATTAGTATAGGTATATATGAAATTTTTTATTAGTATAACGAAATAAATTTCATCCTGCAGAAATTCTAAAAAATAACAGAAATTTGAGATTCAAATTTGTTTAAATTTCAGCAGAATGTCCTGCAAATTAATTGCAGTGCTAATAATTTTATCCCTATCCCTGTTTTTGTTTATTTCCTGTTTTATGTAACTCCCATTACAAACAGTAATTATATATATATATATATATGATCATCATCATACCACTCGTATTTACGAATCGATTTCATGATGACTAAACATCAACATAAAACTTAACAATGCATTGACCGAAATTCATTTGGGTAGTTTTATATATTGGGTAATATATATTTATTACATTAGGTAACATTTTAGAGTTGCGTGTTTAAAACTCATTCTCAGAAAAATAGAACATGATTATTGTTTTTTCCCTAATAAAGGCAAAATAAATAAATAAATAAATAAATAATAATCAATAACAAAAAATGCCTTATCATGCCATAATTTTCATAATTTATATTTACTTCAAAAAAGCTTTTCATAATGTGAAAATTTGCAAAAAAATATTAAACCGTAATAGTTATTCAAAATCCCATCACATTTTTTCTTAGTTTTTTACATTAAAATTTTTTTTTAATTTTTCTTGGCGTATTCGTGGCAGCGTGCAGTGTGAAATAAAACGTAGTTTAGTGAAAAATAAAAACATCAAAGTTAAAAGTCTAAGATCCGACAGCGCAAAAACCTAAGGTATCAACCACAAAAAACAAACTGCTTTATTTCACAGAAGAGTAGTAATAGGGGAATATAATGATTCATGTCTGCCGAAAGTGAAGTGGTGCATAAGAAAAAAATTAATACCACCAATGGTTGCCTTGTAGGCTTATCATTGTGTTTGTCTTATAATCAAAGATATGAAACCACAGAATACAATGATAAACCTACTAGTGAACCATTAGTGATATTAAATTTTGGATTATGCACCATTTCACTTTCGGCAGACATGGATCATTATATTCTTCTATTCCTGCACTTCCATAAAATAAAGGTTTTTTTTTCTGCTCGATACCTTAGGTTTTTGTATTGTTGGCTCTTGGATATTATAACGCAAAAATCAATTCTAAATGTGTCAAGTGTTTCTTGATAATTTAATTATCAACGTTGTTTTTCCAGATATATCAGAAAATTACGTTTATTTTATTCATTTCCACGTTAAATCCATTTGAAGTTTTTCTCATTGGCATGCATTTATAGATAAATACAGATCATTAGAAAATGAATTGGAAAATAAGTTCGATATTTCAAAAACATCATGTATTTAGAAAAGTAACCCTGTTTAAAACAAACAGATTTCCATAAATAGTAATTTTCATAAATTTTTCGAGAAGCATCTTACAGAAACAAGATATAAAGTACTGCGCTTTATCCTAATTACTATTTCCTTATTCGAATATAAATAAAATGATAAACAATACAATTACAGTAAATATATCTCTTAAAGAAAATGAGATCACGGCTAAATTAAATTTTCTCTGTGCAATTTGAGATTATAGTGTACGTAAACCGTGAAGAAATTAAATTTTTCCTATTTAGTCGAGATTGGGGTGTACATAATACGTGATGGAAATATATTAGGCCAAAAGTTTCGTCTAAATTTGAAAAAACTATTTCCATTAATCTCGTTTATGAAGAAAAGTTTGTATGCTCTTTCATAATGCAAGTTCAACATCCTAATGAAGCTTAAAAATCGTGTATAAGTTAAGAAGTTCGCAATAAATACTTTCTAATCATAGTGTTTGCACTGGATAATTTTTAGAGTTTAATATTTACTTTTTATTTAATTATGTTTAATGATTAATTTTTCTATCAATAATTCTGAACTGTTGCATGCATGGTATTGATTCAATTGAAACGGAACTTTTCATCCCTTATGTTATGCTTTAATTTTAGCTTTTTTGTTCCTTTCCTTTTAAAGTAATATGGAGAATCTTTGGATCATGACTAACAAGGAAGGTCTCCATACGGGCATACTCCGGAAAATGCATATGATATATTAAACTCTCTCATTGTTTGAGTTCAAATTCGTTAAATACCATTTACAGAGATTTAAAAAATCCAAAAGTTTTCAATTGTATTGAAATAGTTTGCTTTTCGCGGGAAAAAGTGCTGCTCGCCAAATCGAGTGACACTTTCGTCTTTTCATGCCAAATATTCGGAAGTATTTAATTTTTTACATGTTTTCTGCTGCAATTCCGCCACTAATTTTCATTGATATTACATACATGAATAGTTTAATTAGTATTTTTTTTCAAAAAAATCTGAGTATGCCCAGTATGGAGACCTTTCTTGTAAATTTCAACTGAAGGCTCTTTAAATAGTGTTATCTCAGGTAGATCTGGGATATATATTATTTAGTAAAATTAAATGTATTTACATTTTAAAAATAGCCTTCATTTTTCATGAACAACAAAAATACTTGAGATAATCCTGTAATAAAATGTACGAAAGGATCTATAACTACAGCATGCTAATATGTAATATTGTACAATATGCCTATTCATTTCTGTAAGTAAAGCATTCAAGGAGATATAACGATTTTTGTAAAACGTTTTTTTTATCTTCACTTGCGTGTCTGATAACAAAGAATTTTTTCATGATTTAAAAGTAAATTTTGTGGAGCAAATCGAAACAAAAGTAGTATAATATCCTGAAAAACGGGAAATACATCGGTGATTGAATGTTCTGAGTGCTTATTATTCTTTAAAAGCCTTATAGAGGATTTTCCACACATCGCCATTTTTAATTTTTATTCTAGTTTTCATTTTTTATTGATACCTCAGTGTTGATACTTTATATACTTTTCGAAAAACTATCATAACTAGCCAATTCGGACTTGCAAGCAAAAATATCCCATCAAAATCAAAGTTTCCATATCTGTTTATTTTTCTGTTTATTTTGCACTTCAATTTTTTTTTTTAATTTCATTATTTTAAAGCGATGTATAACCATTTAAATGCATTTTTATTGACATTTTAAACAAAATTTTCCATTCCTCTTTATGCATTAAAAATAGTTGTAACTTTTATATTTTATAATGATTTATGATAGCACTCATTTTGGCTAGAGTTGGCTGAAATTGTGGCGAGCGAGTGGAGCGATCTGGGAACGCATACAGATATACCAATCGGAATTCCGTAGCAATTCACGGAGTGTGGCGAGCGTTAACAAGCAGGAGACAAAGCCCCCTAATGTTTTATCAAGATATTTGAGCTGGCGATAGTCGATACATATTAATCAAGTGAAATGGTCATATTAGAAAGAAATAATACATTAATAGAAGTAGCATAGCCATTCTGTAGCATTTGAAGTATCCAGTACCAAACTTCCATTTAGAAGTAGTCCTTAAAATAGGCTCATTTTAAAATAATTATTTTCTCTAAAATTAATCATACCAATTTCACGAAAACTTTTATTCATGTAATTAAAGGGTGTAAAATCTATTTGAGGATATCGGTTGAAAACAACAACAATGTTTGGTTTCGTTGTATGTAGATGGCTTCATGGGTAAATTTTGTATACATAATTTAAAAGTAAATTTTATTTCCAGTCTTTTGGTATCAATGAATTTATTATTTATTATTATTTATTTATTTATTATATTATTTATTATATTATTATTATTTAGAATTTATTATTTATGACAGTTATTTGTTGTAGATTTAGTTGGGAGTGTTTAATTTTTTATTTTACGGCTGTGCATTTTTACTAAAAGAAAAATGAGTCGAAACACGGCAAATTCGACGAAGGAAGATGCTTAAAAGTACTGTCGGACTAAAGTTATGAGAAAAAAATTGCAATAAATAATTAATCTTATATTGACAGGCCTAACTTAAAAAAGAAATATCATTTAGAACTAAAGTTTAAACTTTTAAACTTTTTTAAAAGTATTTTTATATATTTTATATATATATAAACTCGATCCTTTATATATTTTTTTATTAATTGCCTTTTAATAGGTATATTTTACCCTTTTTTTAGCTACCCGTTGAACTAAAAATGTAAGAGGTAATATTAAATCGTAAATTATTCAACTAAATGTCCGTGTCATGTCTGTGTGGAAGCCCATATAACGGTTTTTCTAGTCTAAGATTTCCTTCCGTGTGATTTTTCTAAATTGCTATGCTCAAAGTATTTCTGTGGCGTACACTTTTGCTACAATTTACTTTTCCTGATCTCAGAAATATAAAGATTATTATATATGTTCTATTTTAGCGCCCGTCTAAAAGTCTTATCTATCCCTTCAACCCCTCCCCCCCTCTTACTCTACAGGTAAGCCACAACGGCTTAAAGAATCCTTCATTGATACTACATTAATTCAAAGTTGTGGCGATATGCAAACCAAAATAGTCCCCCTCATAGAATGTCTCTTTCTGTGAAATATATGCCAAATGGCAACCATTTGGTGAATACATTGGCGATATTGTACACTCTAAATTCAAATTCAGTCGTCAATCAATCTCTCACTCTTACTCTCTTAGACCGGGACGTGGCAGCATAATCAACTCATCGAGTTAGAGCCTGAAATTCCATAATTAGTTTAAACTCGATTTCCATATCAAAACGTAATTAGTCTGGCAAATCATATCTTGATGAAAAACACTTGAAAACCTGATTTTATGGTCAACTTTACAGATGTTTTTCCTGCACCCAGTCTTCCACGTTTTCATGGCTTTGTATGCCGAAAAACACAATGATAAGCGTAAGTCAACCATTAAAATAGGAGTCTCAGCTATTTTTCACCAAGATATGAATATGCAGATCAGTTGCAATTTAACATGCGAATCTAGTTTTAACTAATTCTCGAATTTCAGCCTCCAAATCGATTGTCTGTGCTTTCGCCTGTCGGTCTGTATCTCTTATTGATTCCAGATCAACTTCTTCACCCCCCCCCCACTATGTTACTCAAATAAATCATTTTAAATGGAGCTGAACCTGGACTTTTTTCACATCAAATCAATCAAATACTATCGCTCATTTTTATTTATAAATTGAAAATCAAAGCAGCACTACTAACAATTATGTAGTTGTTAGTAAGTTGAGATTTCGTGAATAATAATTAAATTTCGCAAAAATTACATACATTGCTGTTGACACAACTTTAAGACTTATAACACTTTCGCAAGCCCATTTGTTTTGTGAGATCAACTTAATCAACATTCCATAAATAGTATTTGTACTTCTAAATGAAATCTGTAAAAGTACATAAAAAAGCTTAATTCTTTTTTTCATATTTGCGTAAAGTCTATGTTTGCTTTCTAGTCTAATGCTTTGTATGCTTACAGCTTTAACAAGTTTTTCTCTTTTTGCCTCAAATGCCATTTGTATTTCTTTTATCATGCTAAAAAGATTTTCAAAAATTACAGATGAAAAGAGCTTTTGATTTTATGCGTTTTTGTGAGAAATTCTGAATATTTTTCTAGTGATTCTGCACAAACATTTTTGCAAATTTCCAGTTTTTTCTGTGAATTGTAGTCCTATTGTTACGGTAAATTTTAAAATAAAAAATACTCAGTATCACTAGTAGAATTCGCATTATTAAACTTCCGTTGATATACAGGGAGCTCAAATAAATCCTGTTAATTGAGTATAAACTTGGATTTTTTTCTTTTCTTTCTTTCTTTCTTTCTTTTTCTTTTTCTTTTTTTTTAAATCTCAGCTATCAAACACCATCATTTTTTTCGTTTTTACTTATAGATTGAAACCGAAACCTACAATACATTATTGGTTAATTAAATTCAATAAAATGTATTTGTAAACAAATTGCGATTTCTTGAATAAGAGTTAAATGTCGCAAAATTTACATACATTGCTAATGACACAAATTTAAGTGTTAAAAGACTTTTGTAGGCCTACGTGTTTTGTGTTTGTAATTTTACCAGATTCACATAAACTGCATTTGTGTTTCCAAATGAAATCTGTATAAAAGTTAAAAAAAAAAAAATTAGATTTTTTTTTTTTTTTTTTTTTTTTTTTACTTTTGCGTTGTCAATGTTTGCTTTCTAGTCTAATGCTTTGTATGCTTAAACCTTTAGCAAGTTCTTCTATTTTTCTCATAAATGTCATTTGTATTTCTTTTATCATATAAATTGGATTAAGATCACAAATAAAAAGAACTTCTGATCTTATGCATTTTTTCGAAAAATTCCGATTTTTTTCTAATGCGGTTGTTGTAGTTTTTCTGCTTTTTCTTTGAATTTTATTTTTGTTATTACTGCACAAATACATTTTCAAATAAAAGAGATTAAATATCACTATTAGAATATGTATTATTAAACATCTTCGATATACAGGTTGTCCAAATAAATCCTTTTAAATGGGACTGACCTTAGATTTTTTTTTACACCATCGCAATCACACACCCGCATTCCTTTTTTCTTATAAGTTTTAAGCCAAAGATACATTACACTAACAATTATTGAAATTTAATTAAATATATTTATTAACAAGTTGCGATTTCGTGAAGAATAGTTAAATGGTCCAAAATTTACCAATATTGGTATTGACACAACTTTAAATCTTACAAGGTTTTCGCAAGCCTATTTGTTTTATAATTGTAGCTTTAGCATTTAAAAAACTGCATTTGTAATTTTAATCTTTTACTAATGTTACTGGTCTCACAGACCACTGCTTTTTCAATTTTTTCTAGTTTAACTTGTAATTTTCAGTTTAATTACAAATACTATCGAATTTTTTTTTTTTATTTGGTACTTTACTACTATCAAAAGAAACATTTATATTGATGAATATTGATTACAACTGTTTTGTAAAAAAAAAAAAAAAAATTAGTGCAAAAACAAACACTATGAGTTAATCGTACTATTTATTCGTCATTCGATCTTGTGGTCTCACAAACCACTTCACACAAATTACATTTTCTATCATATTAGTTAAAGGTTAACTGAACTCTGAAAAAGAATTGAAAAAGAACTTCAGATATCTTTCACTTTTGCAAAGTCTGTATTTGAGTTCTTATCTAATGCCTCGTATGTTTAAAGCTTTAGCAAGTTTCCTTTGTTTTCTCACAAATGTCATTTGTATTTCTTTTATCATATAAAATAGATTTTGAAAGGTCACAGATAAAAGGACTTTTAATCCTACGCATTTTTGTGAAAAATTCCACTTTAACACAAACAATGCTGTAATAGCCCTTCTTTTTCTATGAATTTCTATTTTTACTGTGCAATAAAAATTTCAAATAAAAGATATTCAATGGCAGTGGTAGAATCCGCATTATTAACCCCTTGAGGGGCAGAGTACTTATGTTGCTAGAATATCTAAATGATAGAATGACACCGGTATTTATAAACAAATTCAAATGAAAGTAAGTAAAACTTTTTTTTTTTTTTTTTTGAGTATAATTTTTTAAAACAAGACTTAATATTTAAATTCTGGTGCCAATGTGGCATTTGGGAATTAAAATTAAGTGGTATATATTATATACCGATGCCCTTCAAGGTGTTAAATATCCGTTGATATACAAAGTGCTACAAATTAATCCTTTTAAATAGGACTGAGCCTGAATTTTTTTTTTACATCATGGCAATAAAACACCATAATTGTTTTTTATGCATAAATTGAAACCAAAAGTTACAATATAGTAAAAATTATTTAAATTTGATAAAATACAATTTTTTACAAGTTGCGATTTCGTGAAGCATAGCTAAAAATATACACAAAAAATAATTCAGTTCTATGCATATTTTATGTACACTTTTCGTGGACACAATAATGAAGGGGACAAAACATTGCTATTACTGTGCTCTCTTCTGGCAAAAATTTCTAAATTGAAGGAGGACGTCTTGCCACAGCCAAATATATGCACACAAACTTAGACTCAGTTCTATGTGATACTAACTTCATACGCATTTCAATGGTACAATGGCGACACACGAACATACAAACAGACACACATTTTGTATAAACATTTTTTTTTTCGGATCTTAGGCATCTAAAACGTTAAGTGAGTGTGGTGTACCTTGGAGATATGTGTACCTCGGACCTATGCTAAATTTAGCTTTACTTGTTTAGGTCATTAAACAAGAACATTTGTAAATCGAATATCTGCCACCGGAGGTCTCATTTAAAATCTTGGCATTTGTTTAGAAGCTTAACTAATTATACAATTTTTTAAAAACGAAATTCACTTTTCAAAAGTTAATTTTTCTTGCATACTTCTATGTTATTTTTATACTAAAACATATCTAATTTTTTAATGAGGATTATGCATAATAAAGCAATGCTCTAGGTTATTTCTTGTAGATCTATTTTCAATTAAACAAAATTTTACGTGCGATTGGTGCAGCATATATAATTTTTAATTGCTGCACAAGACCACACAAAATATTTCCATGAATCAGAGTCATGTATTTCTTAAAGATATTTTTAATGATGGTATAGGTTTTTAAAACAGAATGAAGTATTATTTCTGATGCAAAATGCCAAAATTGTAACATTGCAGAGTTAGTAAAAATAACATTTCAGTGACAGAGCTGGACATTTACACTATGAAATGATTCAAATAAATTTGAAAATAAAAATAAAAAGATTACTAAATGGCGTACAAATTTGCCGCAAAGTATAAAAAATACATAAACTAACTGTTCTACCAAGCTAAACTTTGCACCAAATTAAAACACATTTTGTAAACTTATTATTTTTATTTTCAAGTTTATTTGTAATAATATGTCAGTTATTTGAAATTAGTGAACATGATGTTTTGATTAATAGATAAAAGATCTTAGCAATGAATTCATTAACTTAACATAACTTTTAGATGACTTCGATGGCAACGGTTTACCGAAATTTGGCGACAAACATTTATGCTAAATATTTTAGGATTCAAGAGTATGTAATAGATTTGAGCAAAATTATCAAGATAATTTTAGAATTTTAGTGATTGTTAAAATAAATGTTATATAGTATTTATAGAGTAAAATATAAAGATTTTTGTATATTCTGTGGTATTGGTAAGTGTTTTATAATCTATGTTAAGCGAAAAAATTCTCCTAACTTTCCTTTTTTGGGAAGATTGTTAAAAAGTTATTTAACAATATACAGGCAAAAATATGTCGCTGATACTTCCAATGAAAAGAACGTCAAAATTTCACCAAAGACAAAATAAGTTACTTTTGTAGGTTTATACATAATATAAAAGCAAATGTAGAAAATCAAATGACATCTTGAACAACTGATATCTTTGCATGAAACAAGAAGTACCTTTTTGTATTGGAATATTTTGAATATTGAATAGTTTTCATCACCTGTGTTCCTTACATCACAATATATAAATAAAGTGTCGCTGAGGATTTTGGAATGCATACATTTTGGTAATATAATAAAGATTTTTGTCTTATTTTAAATAATGTATTTTATATTTTGTTTGATACGAGTGATGGAATCCAGACTTCCTGCATCATAGGTGAAATGTACATAAATACTTTAATGAAAACTCTAATAAAATTTTTACATGTAATATATTTTTTAGGTAGATTTCGTATGAAATGCTACCAATTTCATTCTCTCCCATGTAGAAATTTCTGAAAAATTTTTGCAGATCTACAAACAATATAACTATATAATGTGACGCAATGGCCAGTTTTTTAATAAAGATAGAATATATTTTTAAAAATGCTGTCAAAGTGGGCATTTCGCACAAAATTTTCCGGAGCGATCATGATTAAAATATTAAGGATGTATTCAAATAACAAATCGGTTACTTTATGACTCATTTTTAAATTCAATTTTATTCTCAAACGCATTCAATTGGTAATTTGTTTTTATTTAGACACTATATAATGTGCTGTTTTGGTCGATTTTTTAATAAATTCAGAACATATTACAAAATATGTTGTCAAAAAGGGCATTTGAGCTGAATTTCGCTTAAGAGGATTCTGATAAAACCAGTTCTTGCAGAAAAATGAAATTAAAAATTTTTCATAAGCGGCTAAATGGAGTTATTAAACTGGGTTTATCTCTAATCATACTTTTTTGTTCTTGTTGTTGAAATGAGCACTCTTCGAAATCTACCTCCGCCTATAGGCCAAGTAGACAGGGATTTTTAAATTTTCTGTTATCACAAAAAGCATTTTTATACAGGGTGATTCAGCTCGTCGGTGACAAACTTTAAGGATCGATAGAGCACATCTAGACGAACATTTTTGAATAGGGAATGTAGGGTCCCTGACGCGATGGTAAGGCGCTAGGCGCTTTCGAAAATTTGGGTGCCGAAATTCGAAACGTCATAAAAACTAGGGAAATGGTTAGATTTTCTTGCTTGTTGCGTCGAAATGATTCTGTTTGTTTAGACTTTCTTCAGTACCAATTTGATAAGCGTATCTCTTAAAACATGGATAGGGGGCGCTGCAGACTTTGGAGAGCTAGACAACAACTTTAAGCCCGTTATTTTGATAATTTAACACATGCTTGCCAAAGTTTATACTCTAACTTAAAGTTTGAACCCAAAAGTAGAGCCCTGCAAAAAGCGTAAGAGACGGAATAAAATGTCAAAGTACAGGGTGGTCGAAACTCGAAGGCTCCTAAGAGATAAACAAACAGATTTCTTGACTTATGGCATGCATTTTCATGATTCTGTTTGCTGGGGCTCTCTGAAACTCAGTTGAACGGTACAAAAAGAAACATCGATAGGGGGCGCTTTGGGCAAAAAACATAATTCGTTGACATTTCGGACGCTAACTGGAAACGGGGCGCTACGATCAGTTAGTAATAATGAAAACACATTTTCTACCTCTGCTCAACACTTCTGAATAAATTTAGACCAAAAACATCAATGATACTGGAAATTTATTTACAAAAAATAACACTACAGAAGATGCTCGAAATTTCGACCTTGGGCCATGATGCAGGCTTCGCACCTCCGTCGCATTGAGGAGTGTGTGTTTCCAACAATGCCAGGAGTATCTCTGATCTGCCCTGCAGCTGCCACAATGCGCGCCACAAGTTCTTCAGCACTGCTGACAGGTGTATGGTATACCTCGGCCTTCAGGTAACCCCAAAGGAAGAAATCCAAGCAGGTGAGGTCTGGTGATCGGGCAGGCCAGTGAACTGGACCCCCACGCCCGATCCACCGCTGGCCATACCTTGCGTTTAGATGGAGACGCACGTCGTTCGTGTAATGGGCCGGAGCTCCATCGTGCTGGAACCACATCTGGCGACGCGAACCTTCGGGTACGTGCGCCTCCTCCAGAAGCTGCGGCAGCACTTGATCCAGGAAAATCAGGTAATTTCCACCTGTCAGCCGTTCAGGTAACAAATAAGGGCCAATGAGGCAATCCCCCAGAATGCCGGCCCACACATTTACTGAGAAACGCTCCTGGGCTGCTCGGCTTCTGGTTTCATGTGGATTTTCATCACACCACACATGACTGTTGTAGGCGTTCCACATTCCCTCCCGGCTGAAGGTGGACTCGTCCGTAAACAAAATGCTGTTTACAAAACGGGGATCCCTGGATCTCATCGCCAAGTACCACCTTGAGAATTCCACTCGAGGGCCAAAATCCTGCTGTCTGAGCAACTGCACCCGCTGGATGTGGTAGGGGTGCAGATTCCGGGAACGTAAGATGCGCCACGCAGTTGCTTGCGAAATGCCAACATGTCTGGCGATATCTCTCGTGCTAAGACCTGGGTTGTCCTCAACCAGGTTAAGCACAGCCTCTTCGTTGTCGGGGGTGCTCACTGATCGCTCCCGTTCAGGCCTGCCTCCGTCGAAAGATCCCGTTGTGGACAACCTCTGGTGTACTCGAGCGAAGAAGGCATGGCAGGGGATTTGCCTGTTGGGATAACGCTCGGCGTACAACCGCTGAGCGGCTCGTCCATTACAACCAGCAGTGCCATACGCCAAATGCATGTCAGCCAATTCAGAGTTTGTGTACCGTTCCATCCTACTACCGATCTGCAGACAAGTAACCCGAAGCTTAAGTAGGTACCGCACGTTCAAAAGACGTGTCTGCGCATACAACTACGTCATCTCGCGTTGTCGTCTACGCATTACGTATCTTTTGCATATCGATATGGTACGATATCTTTTGCATAAATCAGCAAAAAGCACCTTATGTAAATTTTATTGCGCGCATTGTGCATGATTTAAACCAGCTATGTTTGTTAAAAAAAAAAAAAAAAACTGCAGTTTTAATAGCTTCTTATGATAAGTAAATTACTCTCTTGTTTTGTTTCTAACTGATCGTAGCGCCCCGTTTCCAGTTAGCGTCCGAAATGTCAACGAATTATGTTTTTTGCCCAAAGCGCCCCCTATCGATGTTTCTTTTTGTACCGTTCAACTGAGTTTCAGAGAGCCCCAGCAAACAGAATCATGAAAATGCATGCCATAAGTCAAGAAATCTGTTTGTTTATCTCTTAGGAGCCTTCGAGTTTCGACCACCCTGTACTTTGACATTTTATTCCGGCTCTTACGCTTTTTGCAGGGCTCTACTTTTGGGTTCAAATTTTAAGTTAGAGTATAAACTTTGGCGAGCATGTGTTAAATTATCAAAATAACGGGCTTAAAGTTGTTGTCTAGCTCTCCAAAGTCTGCAGCGCCCCCTATCCATGTTTTAAGAGATACGCTTATCAAATTGGTACTGAAGAAAGTCTAAACAAACAGAATCATTTCGACGCAACAAGCAAGAAAATCTAACCATTTCCCTAGTTTTTATGACGTTTCGAATTTCGGCACCCAAATTTTCGAAAGCGCCTAGCGCCTTACCATCGCGTCAGGGACCCTACATTCCCTATTCAAAAATGTTCGTCTAGGTGTGCTCTATCGATCCTTAAAGTTTGTCACCGACGAGCTGAATCACCCTGTATAAAAGGTATCAGTTATGCAGTCAAACGAAATCTGAATTTTATCAAAAACGATGTTTGTGGATTAACGGCATGCTAAGAGTTAATTAGCCCAGAATTTTACTTCTTACGTCAGCCAATTTCGTTCGGATCATTTCATTACTTTAAGCACATAGTTCAATTCAGCATAGTGTTTTTAAGGGTCGCAGCGTCCCTAAAATTTTCACAATTTCCTACCACAATTTTAAAACGACAATATTTATTGTGGAATATCAATGTAGATGTTAAATGAATCTGACACGAAGATTTTTGATTTAAAATACTGGTAGAAACTGGTAGTACCCTGTATTTTATTTTATTTATTTACTAGCACCCTTTGCCAGCTTTCGTGATCGGTTTCTTTGAAAGAATCTTGAATTAAGTAAAATGTAGCTAGCAAACATGCAATTAGAAATTTAAAAAACTTATTCTTAACCTTTCATGCAATATCCATGATTGTTGTTTTATTCATATAGCCTTATATTAACCAGCTCGAAATAAATGTTAGAATGTAATAGTTCTAAAATCACTGAAGTACATATTTAAATATTTTATTAGTTGGTTTGTTAAATTGAATTCACCGATTCAATCAAAAACTACTGCTGAGATATAACAAAATTTGTTGTAATTTCCGATCAATCCTTTAATCCCTTTGGGAAATTTTTGAAATCGCTAAAATATATTTTTAAATCTGTTTTATTAAATCTGTTTAGTTGAAATGGATACTTCTATCTAAAACAGTTGATGAATTATGGCGTAAAAGTTTCGATATTCTCCTCTTTTGTCCTGTTAATGGAGAGGAGAATTTCTCATATTGCTGTAACGTATGATTAATTATTTTTAATAGTTTCGTTTTTTCTTTAAATTTCACTACAAAAAACTACATAATACTAAATTTACATAAAACTGCTTCTGTGATTTGTCCCAGTATTATAAAATTGTTGGCGCCACCTCCAACCCTCTTAGTATAGAATTACTAAAGTTGTTGATATACATGTTTAATTATTCTTTTAGTAGATTTACTTTCTGAAATTTCACGCTTTTATCTAGAACGACTGTTACGATATGGTTAAATGTTATAAAATTTGTGTACCCCCTTTAATCCTTTTAGGAGAGATATTAAAATCGCTAAAATTCGTATTTAATAATTCTTTTAAGAAATTCGTTATCCCGAATTTCTCGTTTCTACCAAAAACGACTGCTGAGATATCGCCTAATGTCCTAAAATGTTTTACACCTTTTTAACCTTCTCAGGTGGAAATTAACGAAATTTCTGAAATACGTGTTTAATTATTTATTTAGAGATTTTTCATATAAAATTTCATACGGCTACCTATATTGGAGGTTTAGATATGACCAAATATTCTAAAACATTCACTTTGAAGGAAGAAGAAATTTCTAAAATCTCTGAAATATATGTTTAATTAATTTGCTTATGATTTAACAACATATTAATAATTCTATGTCAATATATAAAATATATTTATGAAAACATTCTTTTAAAATCATGCGTGTAAACTTAAATAACATATTAATCTAAAATCTAGATTTCAGAGTGCAGATGATTTTAAGACATTAACGAAATAATGCTAACTTTTCAAGCAAAATCTTAAATGATGCTTCTATATTGATATTTCAAAGTCATATGATAAAAATAATCGAATAATTCTTGCCTATGATTGATATATTTGTATCTTTTATGCATTCCAATCGTGTATTACAGCCAGTAATGGCACAAAACGTTATTTTTTAAACGAAATTTTAGTCATCTATTCAATAACAGTTTAAAAGGTAAAAAACAAAGAAATACGAGTTTAAACCAGTTTGAATTGATCGGCGAGTCAAAGCACATGGTTTTGTTGGTGCTTATTTGGATTTAATGTAGCGGAGTTTAGGGTTACATTTTTGGCGTCACTCCAAGACATTATACTTCCACTCAATTTCGTTTTACTGTATGGCTGTACGCAGATTTTTGGCATTTCGAACATTATAATGCATAAGTCATTAGCTGTGTTACAGTAAAAAAATCACACAACACTTTTCTAGGAGTTTATTTTTTATCATTGATACAATTTAAATGTATTCTATCCAATTTAAAATTGTATTATGGCTTTAATTTGTTTTTAAAACAAAAATAAAATATAGCTGATTGGCGTACAATTGTTAGAATCTGCAAAGGTTCCATACAACATAATAAATTATCAAATAGTAAAGTAAATTATTTATCAGAAATAGCCATAAAAAGAATAGAAGCAAAACTGGTTACAACCTTAATGTTTAGACTAATTAACACATAATCCGATCCCAAGCAGAAAAGAACAGACCACACTCCGATCCGTGATAGACAAAATTTCCGTGAGTATAAACCCGACCCGAACCTTAAAATTCTGTTTGAAAAAAAAACTATGGATTTGATAACTGACCCGAATCAAATCTCAATCCCGTAAAAATGTACAAATGAAGCATAACCCGATCCAAACAAGGAAAAATTATTTTAGTGGGCATGAAACCTGACCCGAACCTAAATATTTTCTTTAAAAAAAACTCGAAATATGACCCGAACAAAATCCGAAACCGATAAAAATATTCCAGAGAACTATAACCCGATCCCAGCAAGACAAAATACTTTCCGTGGTCATAAACTCGACTCAAACCTAAAAAGTTTCATTTGAAAAATCCTGAAATTTGACTCAAACCATATCTAAATCCGTCCAAAATATTCGAAAGAACCATAACCGGATTAGAGTAAGGCAAAATAATTTCTGTGGACATGAACCCGATACGAACCTAAAACTTCCATTCGAAAAAATACCTGAAATTTGAATCGAACCAAATCTGAATCTGACAAAACTATTTCAAAGAACCGCAACAGAATCCGAACAAGACAAACTATTTCCATGAACATGAACCCAATCCGAACCCAAAAAATGTCTTCGAAAAAATCGCGAAATCTGAACTGAACCAAATCTGAACTTGCAAAAATAGTCTAGTGAAGCATGTCCTTATTCGAACAAGACAGAATAATTTTCGTGAACACGCAAGAAGACCCGAACTCAAGAGTTCCATTTGAAGAAACACCTGAAATCTGAATTGAACCAAATCTGAAACTGATAAAAGTATTCGAAAGAACTATAACCCGATCCGAGCAAGACGAAATAATTACCATGGACATAAACCCGACTCGAACCTAAAAAGTCCAATTTGAAAAAAACCTGAAATTTGACCCAAACCACATCTGAATCCGATCACAATATTCGAAAGAATCACAACCGGACTCGAGTATGATAAAATAATTTCCGTCGACATGAACGAGATTCGAACCTAAAAACTCTATTTGAAAAAATACCTGAAATTTGAATCGAAAAAAATCTGAACCTGACAAAAATAATCCAAAGAACCGTAGCCGGATCCGAATAAGACAAAATTTCCATGCACATGAACCGAATCTGAACCTAAAAATTTCCTTAGAAAAAATCTCGAAATCTGAAATGAACCAAATCTGAATTTGACAAAAATATTCCAGTGAAGCATGTTCTTATTCGAACAAGGGAGAATAATGTCCGTGAACACGCAAGAAAACCCGAACTCAAAAATTATAGCTGAAGAAAAAGCGGAAATCTTAATTAAATCAAGTCTGAACTTGACAAAAATATTTCAGTGAAGCATGTCTTTATTCGAATCAGACAGAATAATTTCCGTGGGCACGCAGAAAGACCTGAACCCAAAAATTCCATTTGAAGAAGACGTCGAAATCTGAATTGAACCAAATTTATTCCCGACAAAAATATTTCACAGAACCATAACTGGATACAAGCAAAGCAAAATAATTTCCATGGACATGAATCCGACCCGAACATTAAAATCGAATTTCAAAAAATACCTGAAACCTGAATCGAACCAAATCTGAACCCGACGAAAATATTCTAATGAATCATAACCAGATCCGAACAAGACAAAGTAATTTCCATGGACAAGAACCCAATAAATGGTTTGGTAACATTTGGGTTGCGATTAGGTTGCAATTACAATAAGGCAAGTCTTTGATTTTATTTAATTTCACGTTAGGTTGCAGTTAGATCACGGTTAATTTAAAGTTAGGTTAAAGCTAAATTGCATTTAAGTTACGGTTAGAATAAGAATAGGTTACAATAAACTGACGGCTAGGCTACATTTATGTTATATTTAAATTACGGTAGGGTACTGTTAAGTCGCAGTTAGGTTACAGACAGGTTATGGTTACGGTACAAAAGTTTACTGTTAGGAATTTGTCCACAGAGTAAACATCACGCATGCTTTGATTAAAAATATACACTTTTCTTAAATGGCTCTGAAATTATAATAAGGTACCCTGGGGTAATAACACCAAGTTAAGGTTCTACCAATTTTCAAGGCTCAGTTTAAGTTTGTATTTTTCAAACAAATGCATGATTTGATACCGCAACTCATTGACTATCTATATAAAAAAAATAATTTAACAGATATGTATTCATAAAATGTAATAGCGTGATTTCTTGACCAATGCTATTCGGCTTTATTACCCACCTATATGGGTAATAACGCCATGTAAACAAAACTATGAAATAAGATGGAATAATTGCATGTAGATTGCCCAATTTAAAAAATACACACGCTACAAACTTAGAAATTAACAAATTGCATTCTAAGATATTGAAAATGTTCAATTTTTTGTGAAAGTGTAAGAAAAATAAACTTGCGGTGTGGGGGGAGGATGAGGCAAAAGAATACCAGACCGTGAGCTTCTTTTTGCTTAAAAAGAACCGCTTAAATAGAATTGTTAGAAACATTGCACAGTTTTAACTGTGTTTATTTGAATCAGTATTTAGGATGTAGCTCGGCCACTGTAGGGAATCAACCAGGATATTAATGCCAAGGATTGGCGTTATTACCCCGTTATAGTTATTGCGCTGTACATTTTAAATTACAAATTATCTCGAGAAGACATCCAAAATCTTCAACAACATTTTGAAAGTCCATGAAATGTACTGCAAATTTATGTAATTAAGAGAGTATTTCCAGATTAAAAAAAAAATAGTCTTCACATCACAAAACGTATCTCGCAAATTTTAGATCAAGCGTTAATTTTAGTTGCTTGTAAAAACAATAAGACCTAAAAACGAAACAAATTAACTTGAAGCTATTTTTTGCGATTTATATGACTCAAAAGCCTTCTGCGCAGAGCACATGGGTGTCATTTACCAGATTATTTCATAATTATGTAAAATATTAGCACTTGGCGTTATTACCCCGCCTAGCGTTATTACCCCCGGGTACCTTACTATATACCAACCTTTTATCATCGAGTATCAATTTCATTCACGGTATAGTCGGATTTAAGAGTGATATAATTAGTTTGAAATTCAAAATATTTCACTTGGGATTTCTATGCGAAAAAAATAATTAGTTACGTGACTTAACAGTGATTTTTACGGGTAACTATCAACACTTTAACACGAAAATAACGCAATCGTTGGATACATGTTCCTTCCCGCGTTTCTCATTGCTCATTTGTTTTTAGAGCTTAATATTAGTTGTTGTTTTTAAACCGATTTTTCACACAGTCAGCTGCGACGTACTTCAGACAATGCATTTCTGCATGCTTCGAGTTAATGATAAAATCATACAACTTTCAAGTTCGTTTAATATTGTTAATACGGACTCGGACAACGCCGGGCGGGTCAGGTAGTATGGAATAAAGTTTTTAACGATTTCTACAATTTTTTACATAGAAACATTGAATATCGATATCTTCTAGCATATTACATCGATACATAGATACATAGAATGTGTCATATCTGTTTGACATTTTTCATTAGTTGTATCTCATTAGGTGTATTCATTAGTTGTTTTTCATTAGTTGTATTTATGACTTCAGTTTGTATAGCTACCTGTCTTTCTGTCCCTCCGTGCTCTAATTTATCTAAATATATGTGTGATACTATAATTAAAATAATTATAAAAAACATACTAATTCTAAATAAAGTTTTTAACAATAGTTAGAATATTTTACATAGAAACACTGAATATATCCTATCTTTTAGTATATCAACATAGTTGTAAAGCGTTTAACAGGGCTCCCAAATGGTCCACGAACTGAACACTAATTTTTTTAAACAGAAAATTTCATAGTAGGTTCTACAGATTTGTATTAAAAATAACCTCCGAAGGTGATCTCTGCACCGTTTGCAAGAAAAATATAAAACGAAAATCTTTCTAAGAAAATATTGATGTTCAGTTGGCGGACCATTTGGGGGCCCTGTGTTTAATGACTTCGGTTTGTTTAGTCATTTTAGTCTCTGTCTTTTCGTGCTCTAATTCATGTAACTATATCCGTGATATCATAATTTAAAAATTTATAAAATGCTATAAATTTTAAAAATACATAAAAAAGTAAAAAAGAATAAACTTTTCAGTCATGCATTTAATGTTCTCCTAAAAAATCAATCATGAACCGACATTGTATGACAATATATCTTTCCCCATTCATTTTAATGATATTTCTGGCTTCGATGAATAATAAATTACGTTTCTAATTTTTAAACATTTGCTTTGCTTTATAACCCAACATAAAAGAGGAACTGTGAAAAATGGCTTTTATTAGAAATAGACAAATCTGTTAAAATGATTTATGAAAGAGTAAAGAGCATTGTTACGACAGACAACAGAAAGCAAATGAGATTAATAACAGTCGTTGAACTAATGGCATATGGAATACAATAAAAAAGAATCCGTAAACCTTTAACATTTAGAATTTGCTTGAAAATCTTTATTTATTTAAATATTCCTGATGAGAATTTCGCATTTCTGGTATATGTTAAGTATTGATGCATGACTAAATTTTTTTCTTTTAAAATCATACGTGTCTATTTTTTTTGACCTGTGTGTTTTGAGATATTTATTTCTAAATTTATAACATATCTGTCTAGTTTTACTTACTGTCATTAGTTGTGAAAAGATGAAAATTGCCATTGTGTCGCAATAAAACATAATTTGAAACGAATTGTGATTAGAAGATGTTTAACATTAATTTGAACGGAACCTAATAAATGGATTTCATTTCGAACCGGGAGTTTCTCCACGAAATAAATCAAATAAGGCGTTCTTGGGTAATAATGCCAAGTGTCATTTTAGATCTCGTTCTGACTTTACATGTTTATTCCAGCGATAAGATCTACAGATGTAACAAATTAACTTTAGATGCTAGTTTCTGACTCAGATGCCTTAGAGCCTTTCAGCACAGAACTTGTAGTGCCATTTTCCGGACACCTTCATAAGTAAACGTATAATAATATGAAAAGCTCTAAGACTAATCTGTGCGAAAGGCTCTGTATAACTGAGTAATAACACCAATTTCTAGCATTATTATCCCGGTTGAACTCTTTTCAGTGGCGGAACTAGATATTTTATTTTTTATTTTTATTTCATGTACGCGTTATTTATGTGTTTTTTATGTTGATTTTATCATTATTGTATTTGTTGAAATCTAAAAAGTATAAAAAGAAATTCGTATGTCCTAAATGCTGCTAATATTTTAATATCAGAGGACTAAAATATCAAATGATTAATGCTACATCTTGAGATCACAACTAATGGTAAGTAAAAGCATTTTTTCAGTTTCTATGGCTGTGACTGGAGAATATTAATGTCATTATTCCGTCTTATTATATATTTTTTTTTGCATGGCATTATTACCCTAGTATTGGTCAAGAAATCGCGCTGTTTCATTTTATGAATACATTTCCGCTAGTCAATAAGTTTCTGTATAAAATCTTATGTTTTTTTTTTTTTTTATCCAAAACTAAGCCATGAAAATTGGTAGAATCTTAGCATTTTTATTCCAAGACACCTTACATTACGAAATCTAACAAATGAAACAACGTTTCATAAAACATACGGGACATGATATATTTCAAAAAAGCGAAGTGTGAATTTAAGAAAAATCTAAGGTTATCCAAGGTTTTTGCATTTTCGAATTTATGCCTGAATGAAGCATTTTCAAATTTTCAGTATTGAGCTGGAACTAATCCAAAGATTTATTGCGCATTTCAACTGATGGATGTTTTTAACCGGAACATTATAGACCGGGAGTTGGCAAAACAGACAATCACCTCATCGAGTAAAAGAAAATCTAGGATTAGTTGAATCTCAAGTCGCATATGTAAACGCAATCTTTCTGCCAAATCATATCTTCGTGGAAAACATCTATAAATCCGATATCAGCGGTTGATTCGTACGTTTATAATTGTGTTTTTCTGCACACAAAAGTATTAAAACATGGAGTACTGGGAGCAGGAAAACATAATTTTAAACCTATGAGCCATCCGCTAAAATTGGGTTTTTATGTGATTTCGAGACAGATATGACTTGGCAGACCAATCCCGTTTTGATATACAAATCAAGATTTTATTTATCCTAAATTTTCATCCGTGAACTCGATGACGTGATTGTAGGTTTTGCCGCCTCCCGGCCTATTAGTGAACTCATTTAAAATAAATGATCTTTCGATCCATTTCATTATTTATTTATTTTAATGCAATAAATAAATATTTATTTAAGTAAAAGAAAATTATTGTAATATAACATCGTTATAAACTGTTTTCAGATGTAAGTGCTGAAGTATTTCATTAAACATTTTAAACATTATTTCACATAAATAATGGATCATGTATACCAACATTCCTACAGACTTTAATTAGACAAGCAAACATCAGCTATTTCCATTAAGTTAATGGAAACATAGGGAATCATTACTCATAACACAAAAATTTTAAAAGCAGAAACAGTGCATCATGTTTACCAAACTCAGAAAAATACCCTTCATTTCTAAGTGAAATACAAGTCGAATGTATGTTGATGTGATAAACATTTTCATATTCTGTTTAAAATTTTAAAAGTAACTTTCTGTTTGCTTTTGATTCGTTTTCAATGCTTTTAACGTGTTAGGAAGATCAAACGGCTTTTGATAAAATACACAATGACAAAAAGTAATTAGTACAAACAATATATCATTGGTCGAGAATTATAAGGTTATGGAACGTTGTTCCTTGTCGTTTTATACACAAATCAAGAATTTCCAAAATTTTCAGCATTATGTTGAAATTAATCTTCAGGTATCTAATTATATTTCCAGACAACATAGGGTGACCCAGACAAAGGTTGATCAAAAAAGTCAGTGCTACGAGTTTTTTGTTATATCTCCTTCCGTTTTTACGTGCGTTCGTAATTATGTAAATACGTAGCACTTACAGTCGACCGCCCGTCTATCTAATCGTTTGTCTGCATATAACAGAGTAAAAACTACCCAACTTAATCGTTTGGAATTTAAAATACACAATTGTTGCATAATTTTGTCGAGCCATTTCAAATTTTATGAAAATCAGATGTATAAATTCAATTACAGAGAAATCAGATTTATTCCGTTACATTACAACCAATGGGAAAAAATACAATGGGGCTACTATACTGTGTTAGAAATAATATATACTATTACACCAATGTCTGAATATTTTTTAAACATCATTATTGTACGAACGCACCTCATTTGTTACATTTCACGGGCAATTTCCGACTTTTTTTTTTTTGTGTGTGTGTGTGTCATGATACTTTCTATACGTATTTATTGTTTTGGACTTTGTAAAACGTTTTAGCTAATATTTCAATGTTTTGTTATTGTTTTCTATACTTCTAATACAACACAAAATATAACAAGGCATGAAACAAACTTTCATAAAGTACATAGCGACAAGAAAAAATCCAAGAAAACAATATGTGACTTAATAAAAATCCCAGATTATCAAAGGATTTGTACTTAATTTTTTATGCTTAAATCAAGCATTTTTAAAACTTTTCAGCAATGTGCTGACATTATTTCACAAATATATTTCTAGTGATGGATGTTCTTTAAAAATGCGTTCGTAGACTCGTATGAAACATGTAATCTAGTTACGTATTTTAAGTGAATGATTATTAGGTTATTTAAATAAACCTTAGTGTCATAAATTTAATCATGTTCATTATTTATTTAAGGTAGGGGTAGGGGTTTTACCTCTGTTCATATTGTTCCTATGATTACCTGGGCTGTTTAGTGTAACTAGTGCAAAGTTCCTTTACTAGACGGCATGTGCAACCTACTGTGGATTATTGAAGTCAAAGATGGTTCCTGCGATTAATACTGTCCTATTTCCATTAAAAAATGTAAGTATTTAGAAATGATGCTATAGCAATACTAGACAATGTAAAACTTGTTATGCTATATTTATTGATTGAGTGAGAGGCGCTTAAGATACCTTGATCAAGAAGGGATCGCTCTCGGTGAACAATCGAATACCGAACTTCTATTTTGATACAGTATCTAAAATTTCCTCATTTATAAATAACTAATTACTCGGAAACTTATCATGCGTATTGCATGACAGTTAGTTTTTATTCTAAATGAAGGATGTAGCATTCATTTATGCTTCCAGAATCGGGTACTGCTATTGAAAAAAAGAAAAAAAAAGTTAGGTTTACATTTTAATAATGGCCCCCTAACCAAATTTTAAATGCATCATTTAAAAGGTGACTTTATTTTCAATCGTTCGGTACAAGTAACTTTCTATTGCAATAATTTGTTGCATATACAGTAGGGGATGTTTACTTTTTTCCAAAGTTGTACAACACACATAAAAATTTTTTAAACTCATTTCAACTTCATGGTTACTTTGTAATTATTGTTAATTTAATTTACTCTTATTAAAACGCATAGTCTTTAGCCACATTTCCATGTATCCTAACTCATGCTGTTACAAACAGTTTCAATTCATAAGTACTAAAGCATTTTATAAAAAATTTTAAGCCTTATTTCTGATTAATTCTGTTTCGAAAGTTCTTGGGATCATTTTTGCACATATTCACATATATATCATTTAGACATCTATAGTTACTTACAACTATGAAATAAAGATGCATTAAAGGGTTTATTATTTCTGTTGCTTGGAACAAAAAGGGCCAATGTCCAAAATTGAGAAATTTGAGATAAATGCAAGACTGAATTCAGGATGCGATATAAAGTGATTGTAAAAGAGTCAAAGTCCTCCAAATACTAGATCATTATAAAAAAATTGTTCAGGCCAATGTTACTTACAGTTAATATAAAAATAATCAATGTCACTGAAAGAAAAAAAAATTAAACTAATGTAGCGTTAGTTTGTAGTGAGAAAACCATTACTGAATTCAAAGGTACAACTTTGTAAAATAATAGCACAGAAATCGTAGCACGATTCTTCAAATCCCTTAAACTTAAATTGCGTTATCTCTTATTTGAGAAAAATGGACACTGGTTCTTTTTGTTTCAAGGTATGGATTTAATACATCATTAATCTTATAAGATTTCCAGACATTCTTCCATTGCACTAATGGAAACTGAGAAGAAAAGACAGATTTTTAAAAAACAGTGACTGTACACCATATCCACGAAACTTTTAAAAAAAGCAAAAATAAAAGCGTATCTACGCAATGTGTTTGTCTTTCGCTTATTCCATTTTAGGTTTTTCAGACTAACAAACTTTTTGTTTGCTTTTGATTTCGTTTGTTATGCTTTTAAAACATTAGGAAATGTAACAGGAGATTAAACAAATTTTGGTAAGATACAGACTAACAAAAGTTATTCGACGAAATGATGCGTGACTTGCAGAAAAACCTCCAACTATCAAAGGTGGTGTTGTGCTGCTTTCTATATATTTCAATTTTATGATTATATACTACATCTGGGTCAATCCACTTCAAGTGGTCCAGAAAATATTTTTTGGTCACTCGATCATTTTTAAAAAATCTGAAATTTTTTGTACAACAACCCTAACTCGATGGAAGGTCAATTATTTGAATGAAATAATAAAATTAATGAAAATTAATTTAATTATTTTTTGTTTGTGCATGGGTTCCATCTTTGTTTCGGCGTGTGCAGCGATTTTATCAGACACTATGATACACAAAATTGTAAATATCTCGTCTTTTATTTACCCAATTGAAATGGGATTTGGAGCATTTTGTTCAAAATAAAATAGGCTAAATGTACGGTAGTAGAATAAGTTTGAAAAAGAAATTTTTACAAGCGAAGTTTTAGCACAAAATTTAAGATTTTCGCCAAAATCTATCTGTTTACAAGAGGAAATTTTTCATGCATGGAAAACTGTCAACCTTACAATTTTTTTTCTACAAATAGGCTGAAAGTGCGTGTACTCATACACCAAGTCCCAGATCTGAGAGTTGATTTCTCTTCGCGAAACAAATTCTGAAATTCGTCAAAAATTTCAAAAATCGCACTTTTTAGGCTTTGATATCTCTGGTGAGGCACGAGATAAAAATATGAAATTCTGGCCTTTGATAATATTTTATAGTAGTGTTATGCATAAAAAAATTCAAGAAGGAGATATGGCATGGTCAATATGTAAAAACAATACTTCTAAACTATTGTAACCTACTATGTGTTTGTTCATACCTACAAAATGTTAAACTAATGGTTGATGATGCAAAGTTACAAAGATCATCTTCAAATTCTATTTAAATCGTGATTTAGATAATACAGATTTTATGCTAAGCCAATGCACTATTTCTCCAAATGAACAAAACCTACCAGAAATGCTATTCGTCCATTTCAATGTCGCCGAAAATATTTTGGCTGATTGGCCGTTTTTAAAAAACCTGAATTTTTTTGTACAACAGCCCTAATATGAGGGAAATTCAATTACTTTTCACAATTACGTTCAACTATTATTTTATTTTTCATGTTTTCATGAGCATGCATATTTGATCATGATAGCCATCTCTGTTTCATCGCGTGCAGCTATTTCCTCACATTCAAGTTTGATATCTCTTGTGTGGCGCGAAATAAAAGTCTGGAATTCTGGTTTTCGATAGTATTTTATGGTAGTGTTAAGCCCAAAAAATTTCAAGAAGGAGATTAGACTATAAGCTAAGATACGGTGATTAAAAAGTGTTAAGAAATGCTATTACGAGTACATTAGGTGAAATGAGATTAGTCTCTTTTATTACAATATTTACACAGAAAATATCGTTTGTTGAAAACAGTTTAATAATAAATGTTTAATTTACAAAGATACTATATAGGCTCAACAAAGCTTAACACTATTTACGAGAGATGCTATGAGTTCGACCAGTTACTGTTGTCAGTCCATCAGGCTGTTCTTTCTCAAAATTTTATTTGAAGCCACCCAATTCTTGTCATCCCTTGTTAACTTGAATGAAATTTTCTAGGTTTAATAATTGAAACCATGTCAACTCGATCAGTTGTAGCCCATTGTCTGTAATTTACTTTTATGAAATGCATAACGAGTAAAATTGTTGCAATAGCATTTATAGTAGGTTTGTTCATCTGGACAAATAGTGTATTGGCTTAGCATACTTTCTGAATTATTTAAATCACACAGAAGCATTTGAAGAAGATATTTGTAATTAACATTTAACTTTGTACCATAAATCATTAATTTAAAAATTTGGAGGTATGAACAATTACATAGTAGTTTACAGTAGTTTGGCAGTATTGTTTTCACATATTGTCCATGTCATATCTCAGCTTGTAGTTTAATCTCCTTCTTGAAATTTTTTGTACGTAACACTACTACAAAATACTATCAAAGGCCGGATTTCAGATTTTTATCTCGTACCCTACCAGAGATATCAAAGCCTAAAAAGTGCGATTTTTGAAATTTTTGACGAATTTCAGAATTTGTTTCGCGAAGAGAAATCAACTCCCAGATCTGGGACTTGGTGTATGAGTACACGCGCTTTTAACCTATTTGTAGAAAAGATTGTGTAAGGTTGACAGTTTTCCTTGCATGAAAAATTTCATCTTGCAAACGGATAGATTTTGGAAAAAATCTTAAATTTTGTGCTAAAATTTCACCTGTAAAAAATTATTTTTCAAAATTATTCTACCACCGCACATTAGCATATTTTATTCTGAACAAAATGCTGCAAACCTCATTTCAATTGGGAAAATAAAAGAAGAAATATTTACAATTTTGTGTATCCTAGTATCTGACAAAATCGCTGCACACGATGAAACAAAGATGGCACCCATGTACAAACAAAAAATAGTAAAATTAAAATAACGGCCATTTTAAACTTAAATCCTGTTAGGGTTGTTGTACAAAAAAATTCAGAGTTTTTAAAAAGGCTCGAGCGACCAGTGCTGGACCACTTGAAATGGATTGACCCATCTGTATTTTGCAATGAATTTAATTGTAATTATTATTTATTTAATGTACTAATTAAAACACTTATTCTACTGTAGCATATCCATGTATCCCCATTCATGTTGTTATAAGCAGCTTTAATTCAAAAGTGCTAAAGTGTTTTATGAAATATTCTAAGCATTATTTCCGATTAATTCTTTTTCGAAATTTTTCTACAATCAATTTTGTCCATATTCACATATATATCGTTTAGATATCTATAGCTACTCACAACTATGAAAGAAAGTTGCATTAAAAGATTCATTATTTAATACATCATTAAATCTTATTTGACTTCCAGACATCATATATTTCCATTACGCTAATGGAAATTGAGAAGGAATGACAGATTTTTTAAAAACAGTAACTGTACATCACTTAGACGAGACTAAGAAGTGTAGAAATACAAAGTGGATATACCCAGTGTGTTTGTCATCCGCATATTCCATTTTAGATTTTTCAGACTAAGAAACTTTTTGTTTGATTTTCATTTCGTTTTGAATGTTTTTCAGGTATTGGCATACTTTCGTAAATGATTTTTTGACATTTTTAAATTTTTTCTTGTAATCCATTTTTTATAATGACATTCCATCTTAAGACTTTGAAAAAATAAAAATTTTAGCGATTACCCCGAAATAATTAAAAAAAACAAAAATAGTCAAAATTATGTCCAAACACGATATTTCCACAAAACGTGATGACTCGAAATTAAAAAAAAACAAGTATTGGCATTATGTAAGTAGCTTCATAAATAGAATAACTTTCTCTAGGACATAGACTAAACAGATTATAATCGCATCTCTACCTACGATGATATGGCAGTTAAAGTACTAATGTAATAAAAAATTTGCAAAATTTGTCTCAAGTTTCTCATTTTTACCAATTTAAATATACAATTATTTAATAAGGTGGTCTGGTGTAATAACGCCAGGCGGGGTAATAACGCCAAGTGCTAATATTATGCATAATTATAAAATTATCTGGTAAATGACACCCATGTGCTCTACTTAGAAGGGTTTTGAATCATATAAATCGCAAAAAACAGCTTCAAATTAATTTGGATAAGATTTTGGATATCTTCTCGAGATAATTTGTAATTTAAAATGTACAGCGCAATAACTATAACGGCGTAATGACGCCAATCCTTGGCATTAATACCGCGGTTGATTTCATACAGTGGCCGAGCTATATCCTAAATACTGATTCAAATAAACACAGTTAAAACTGTGCAATGTTTCTAATAATTCTATTTAAGCGGTTCTTTTTAATTAAAAAGAAGCTCAAGGTCTGATATTCTTTTGCCTCATCCTCCCCCCCCCCACACTGCACCTTTATTTTTCTTATACTTTCACAAAAAATTGAACATTTTCAACACCCTAGAATACAATTTGTCAATTTCTAAGTTTCTAGAGTCTGTATTTTTGGAATTGGGCAATCTACATGCAATTATTCCATCTTACTTCATAGTTTTTTTTTTTCATAGCGTTATTACCCATATAGGTGGGTAATAACGCCAAATAGCATTGGTCAAGAAATCACGCCATTACATTTTATGAATACATATCTGTTAATTTTTTTATATAGATAGTCAATGAGTTGCTGTATCAAATCCTATATTTGTTTGAAAAATACAATCTAAAACTGAGCCGTGAAAATTGTAGAACCTTAACGTGGCATTATTACCCCAGAGTACCTTATATTATCATGAGTATAGATGTCCCCTCAAAAGACATTTGTAAAAGAAGAACAGAAAAATTTGTGGCGTTTTACATGTAATTTTTTGTATCAGGATATTTCGCGTATAGTAAAAATCTGAAAAAACTTCATTTTGAGAAAAAGCTAAAAGTAACTTGTAAACAAAATTCAAATGCTGTAGTAGCTAAAATTTAAAACTGCTGTAACTTTGGTTATAATTGATTTGGTTTGAATTTGGTTAAAATTTTATCACAATTTGACAGATAAAAGAGTCGATTTGATTATTATTGCATAAATGAAAAATAGATATTTTGATTGAAAATTACGTCTTAAAGGTGCTGGGGTAGCTCAAATAATTCATTATTTAACGCGTGATTAAATCTCCTATTTTCTCCCAAACATCATATCTTTCCATTACACTAATGGAAACTGAAAAGAAAAGTCAGACTTTTTTTTAAATCAGTGACAGTACATCACATCCGCAAAAACAAGAAATGAAGAAATACAAAGCGGATCTACGCAATGTATTTGTCATTTTATCATTCCATTTTAGATTTTTTACATTAGAAAACTTTATATTTCATTTAGATTTCATTTTCTATGCTTTTAATACATTACGAAATGTAACAGGAGATGAAGCAAAATTTGGTTAAATACAGAGTATTAATAATTATTCGACGAAAGGATGTGTGACTTGCAGAGAAATCTCAAATTATCGACAAATGGTGTAGGTATTGTTAATAACAACCAATTATCTAAACGAGAGATACGGGCCCGTAAATAAGGGAATGCTCTTCGTAAAGGTGTTTCTAAGGGAACATAATCTATATTTACGGAAATAAATTCAAGGTTCAGAGAAAACCACAGAAAACTTCGAGTGATTAGGCTGAACGGCGTGATTGGGTTCGAACCCAGGATCTCCCATTTATCAAATTTGAGAACAGAACTTCTCGCTTACCAAATTATCGAATGCAACAAGTGATGAAGCATGTTTTGATGAAATAAAGACAAAACAATTTAATTAACGGTATGAGATTTGCAGAAAAATCTCAAATTATTGAAGATTTCCTTTATTGCTCTTTCTCATAAATCCAGCTTTTTCCAAAATTTTAAGCAATGACCTGAAATTAGTCCACAAGCATATTACCCATATCTGTTGATAGATGTTCTTGAAATGTGTATTATGAGGACATGTTTAAAAGAATAAATTTCTATGAACATTTCATTAATTATTTATTTTAATTCAATTCAAATTATTCTGTTTAAATGAAATAATGTTCATACTTAATATTTTTCCAAATATACAAGTTTTATTCATTATTTTATTAATGCATGCATTTCAAACAAATACTTTGCAGTAACCTTTTCGATGTGTCCTAATGCATATCATTATAAACAGTTTTCATTCGTAAATAAATAAAATATTGAATTATTTTAAACATTATTTCAGATGTTTTGAAATATCTTATGATAATTTATGCTCGTATATCAGTTAGGCATCTGTATCTATTCATAACTATGAAAGAAAGTTACATTAAAGGTTGCAGTATTTAATACAAACTAAAACCTCATTAGAATTCCAGACATCAGCTCTTTCCATTATGTTAATGGAAACGCAGGAAGTCTTTATTCAAAAGACAAAATTTTTTTAAAGCAGTGGCACAGTGAATCATATCCATTCGACTCAGAAAAGTATATTCTGAAATTCGTTAGTGAAATACAACCGGATGTATGTGTTTGTCATTGGCTTATTCAGGTTGAGTTTTTCAAAGATAATTTTTGTTCGTTTTCTGATTTCGTTTTCTATACTTTTAATATATTAAGTAATGTAACGAGTTATGAAATAAGTTTCTATAAAATACACAGGGCACTGAGAAAATTTGTGCTTTTAGATCTGATCAAATGGATGTTTTCCTTTTATTATGTAAACTTGTGTTTCCCATAAGACGACACAATGCTTTTAATTTGAAATACCGTAAATTTTTAGTTTTAGACAAAATTGCTTTTTATTCTTAAAATAAATTTTTCCTGTGTAGATGAATTTATTCGCATTATTTCATTTGTTAGGATTTTGAATGAAACACTCATTTCAATAATATTTTACTACGTGAAGTGTGGCGAACGACATTTTTAACATAATTGCCTTCATAATGCAATCTCAGGAAGATAGAGTTTTGTTCTTGAACCCTCGAATCGAAGATGGGATGCATTTGTAAAATAAAAATTTTACAGGTGGAATTTCCAAATTTTCATCAACAATTTTGCAGACAATTTCATAATTTTGTTTGTTTCGAAATATTTAACCCTATTTTTACTATACTCTCACTTCAATTCTATAAGTTACCTTACGATTAGGGTTAACTATGCACCATGTGCGTACAATCTAATAACGGAATCGTTAAAACTGAGAAAAAAACATCGAAATTTGAGTATGCTACATATCAAAATAGCTCTTAATCAAAGTTACTCAAGTTTGAAACATGCATGTAATCATTTCTGAAAACATGCATAAACTTAAGAATAACACTTCATACGCTCATATTTGAGTATATCTGTGTTTTCAGAAATTAGTACACACAATTTTCAAACTTGCGCAATTTTATTGCGGAGCAAATTAAACTGTGCTACATACTCATATCTCAGCATTTTTTCTCAGTTTTGAAAGTGTCGTTTTAGAGTGTGGAAGGAAATAATTTGTATGAAATACACGTGCAAAAATATCGTAGGGTATCGAAGGATATCCTTTTGATGCTTTTACGCATAAATCGGTTTTTTAGAATTTTCAGCAATGAGCTGAAATTGATGTACGGATATCTACTTAGACTTCCAGACATTAGCTTTTTTCGTTACGTTAACTGAAACAAAGGAAATCCTTCTTTAAAAGACAAATATTTTTAATACAGTGCATTGTTATGCACATAACCGATCGCACGAATTACTTGTTTTATAAATTCGATATAAAATTAATTAAGAGAAATTCAAATTAATTAATAAAAAAATAAGTATATTAAGAGAAGAATAAGAATATTTATTGGCTATATGTCAATCACAGAAACGTTAGCCTTTCTCCCAAGTTCTTTTCAATTTTGAAAATCGTATCATCTTTGTGTGTTGTTGATGTAGTACTTGGAATCGCGCCTAGTATGAGCTGAAAATAAAACTTTCCATAGAGGTCGTGAGATCGAACGGCGAAGTATAAACTTTTGATATGATAAAAAAAGACAATTCCAAAAGATAAAATACAAAAGACTCTTATATTTTGTGATCTTTTGCCGTTAGCCCTAGACTCTATTCTTCTAATGTGCTTTGGATGTTGGTGAGTCAATCTATTCTAACTTTTTTCTAAATGGCTATTCACTGATTTTATTTTGCTGTATATATATGTATGCATATATCGATACATACACTGGTGTGCAAAATTTAAGGGCGAGTTCCAAAATGTCAATTTTCAAGGGATTTTCAAGCGATAATTTTCACGCGAATATTCAAAAGAAAGTAATAAAATTCAAATAATTACTATCCCTGGACAACAACTAATCCATATAACATCTCATTCAGGTCACACATGGTCACAAGAGTCACAGTCACTACGGCGAAACAAAAAATGGGAAATTCCATAAGCCTTTTTTATGAGTCTCAAATGACAACTATATGTGACTCCATTGACAGGTCAGTGTGACTGCTGCATTGTGGTGAGTCACCAGGTGACTTTACAATGTTGTTTCATTGAGACTCTCGTGTGACTTCTCATCTGGAGACTCATTTTCAAAGTCATTGTGAAAGTTTCATTATGATAAATTACCAAATAATGTCCCATTAAAATCACATGGAAACTTTCGATCACAAGAGTTGGTCAAATGGTGACAGAGACCCTACTGTGAAGAAACTACTTTCAAAAGTGGTGAAAAGTCACCACGTGTCTTTAATGGGACATTATTTATTAATTTAGCATAATGCAACGTTCACAATGACTTTGAAACTGAGTTTCCCGATGAGAGGTGACACGAGAGTCTCAATAAAACAATATTGTAAAGTTACCTAGTGACTCGTCACAAAGCAGCAGTCGTAGTGACCTGAGAGTGGAATCACATATAGTAGTCATTTGAGACTCATAAAAAAGACTTATGGAATTTCCTATTTTTTGTTTCATCGTAGTGACTGTGACCCTTGTGACCACGTGTGACCTGAATGAGATGTTATATGGATTAGCTGTTATGCAGGGATAGTAATTATTCGAATTATATTACTTCCTTTTGTATATTCGCATAAAAATTATCGTTTGAAAATCCCTTGAAAATTAACATTTTGATACTCATCCTTAAATTTTGCTCACCAGTGTATATATATATATATTTATCTATACATAATGCAAGGATAATTAAAATACTGGAAAAAATTCTATGAATAGAAAATAGCAAATACATTTTTTTTATAATCTTTCAAAATCATAAAACAAATGAAAAACTGTGATAATATTTAATGAAGGAAATAAAAGTAATAGTCACCGATCAAGGATCATAACGAACTTAATTTTCAATATAGAAAATTTTTACTGTAGGCTAATTAGCCATAGATTTTTTTTAACTGAATGAGACGAATATGTAAAAAAATGTTTCAAGGAAAAGGTTCAAAATTTATTAAGGTTTTAAGAATAAAATAATAAGATGAGAGGAAAATCTTGTGTATAATAAAAAAAGTATAAAGATTTATAAATAAATATCGTTGCTATATAGATATATGTGTTATTCGTCTCTATGTCTATTTCATTCTTTTCTTTCCAGAAAAAAAAACTTATCAATTAAATTTTAAATATTCCTCTTAAATGTACTAGATGATTGTATGGTGATGACAAATAATAAATAATTTGTACTTTGAATATTGTAGAAAGTTTACAAAATTAGTTTAATAATATTAATAATTTTGTTGATTTTGTTCCTTTATAAATTTTTTGTAAAACGCTGCGGAATACAATTAAATTTCTTTATTTTACTGCCCACCTTATATCACATCTTTCTTTACTTGCTTTGTTTTCGACAGAGCCTGCATCACATCCATCAAATATACATACCTGATTTTAAAGCAAAATTGAAATCGGAGGTTCGTCAATGTGCTTTTCATTCCGTCATTAGGTTAGAATTTTCTCAGAAAAAGAAGCATTTTGCTTGTTTTTGATTTTGTTTTCCATAATTTTAATGCATTATAGAATGTAACAAAAGAGGAAACAAATTTTGATAAAATATGTACTGTCAAAAAATTATTCGAAAAAACGTTTTGTGACTTCCAGGAAAAAATATCTTAGGTTGTCAACGATTATGATGCGTACGATATTTTTATGACCTGTGTGTTTGGATATATTTATTTCTAAATTTATGACATATCAGACAATTTTTATTTACAGTGATTAGTTGTGAAAAAATGGAAATTTGCGTTGTTTCGCAACGAAACATAGTTTTAAACGAACTTAGTTTAGAAGTTGTTTAATATCAATTTCAACGGAATCAAATAAATGGATTTCAATTCGAACCAGGAATTTCTTCACAAAATAATTCAAGTAAAGTGCCATGGGTATAATAACGCTAGTGTAGGTAATAATGCCAAGTGTTAATATTACGATAATATATAAAGAAATTAGGGAAAATGGCCTGCGGGCTTTCCGGTGAAAGGCTCTAAGAAGGAAAATATCCTTACTGTTCATACTGAGAATAGAAGAAATTAGAAAAAATTTTAATAAATACTAATGTAAATAATGAATTTTTTTTAACTTTGCAGCGGAATTGTAGTAGAAAGTCTATAAAACAAAAATAATTTATGGCCATTTGGCGTGAAAAGACGAAAGCATCAGATGATTTGGTTAATAGCACTTTTCTTAGCCAAAAGCAAACAATTTTAATATAACAGAAAATTGTTTTTCATGGGTTTTTAAAATACGTGAACAACGGTATTTAATTAATTTAAATTTAAAAATGAGAGAATTAAATATATATATATATGTATATAGCATTACATATGTATGCTGCTTGTTGCAGCAATTATTTAATTTATCGCTGAAAAAGATATTTTCATATATTAAAAAAAATCATATTGAAAAAAATATTTTTCATGCATTTTAGCGTATTCAAAAATAAAAGAAAGATGAAATAATTTCCATATCAATAAAATTGAGTCGAAATGCTAAATTCGATTTAGTTTTCATCTTGAAACAATTTTAAATAATTTAAATTTTGAATTTAGTTTTAAAACGTAATTTTTTATAATTAAATATAAATATAAATACGTGTATAAATATCAATATGACAAAATTATAGTTAAAACAATATAAAGCTTTATAAATATAATTTAAAAAGTGCAACTTGTAACATTTTTACTTTAAAGTTTATTAAACCTAAAAAAAGTACATATTTTTTAATTGTATTCCATCGCCAACTAATAAGAAATTGGCAAATATGAAAAATGTCATTATTTTTTTGCAAGCGCTCTACTGAGGTTCTGCCGATTTTTTTTTTCTTTTTACAAATATATGTATTTTTATGAGAAGGACATTCTGTAATTTCTTTCAGATCTTTCGGAGTATGCTCGTATGGAGAGCTTCCTTGTAAGTCACCGGAGTCACAAACAAACACTTAAAGTTAATTTGTTATATTTATAAATATTATTGCTGGAATAAATTTATAACAGTTAACGCGCGATCTAAAATTTGCTAAGTAAATTTTGTTTCCTACAAACTATATATTTATTAGAAAATGCTTTGTTTATTACATAAATTTTCACTGTATTCGTGTCTTTTTAAGATATAGTGGGAGCTTTTGGATGTTTTCACGAGATAGATTGTAGTTTAACGTATACTACACAAAATGCAAACTGGGGTAATAAGGCCTTCCATTGGTGTTATTGTGCCGGTTGATTCTTTTCAGCGGTTCAGCTACATTTTTTATTTTATGGACAAAAGCCATTATTGTTTTTGTTGAAAACAAAAAAAAAGTTAAAGAGAAAGTTATATGTTCTAAATATTGCTAATATTTTTATGTCAGATGAATAACATATCAGATAATTAATGCTACATCCTGATATCATAATTAATGGTAAGTAAACGCAATATAACAATTTCTTGGGCTATAGAGTTTGAAATTTTAGAATTGGAGAATATTAATGTCATCATTCCTTATATTTTTGTTTTCAGGCGTTATTCCCTAGCATATGTCAAGAAATCAGGCCATTACATTTTATAAATACATATGTGCTAAAATATTCTCCCTTGTGTATATAGTCAATAGTTTGCTGTACAAATCCTATACTTGTTTGAAAAAAATATCTAAAACTAAGCTGTGAAAAATGCTAGAACCTAAACGTAGCATTATTACTTCAGGACACCTTACATTACGGAAATTAACAAAGGAAACAAGTTTTGGAAAAACATACAGGACCATGAAATAATTCGGAAAAGTGATGTGTCACTTCCAGAAAAATCTCAGGCTATCCAAGTTTTTTGCATTGCCATTTTTATGCATGAATGAAGCACTTTCAAAATTTTCAGGAATGAGCTGAAATTAAGGGAGTCCGGGAGACTTTTTAAAATAATTTTTATTTATTGGTTTAAAATGTTGAATTTTTATCAGATGATTAACCATATCATTTACAAAAAAATCATATCATAAAACTTCACAGGATTTTATGAAAATAATTTAAAATTTAAAATTTATGAAAAAAGTTGGGTAATTTAAAATTATTATAACTCAAAATATTATTTGTAGAATTTATTTATTATTATTATTTTTTTTACATTTAAATAAACATACCTATTTTTTTTTTATTCAACATTTTTAAAAATACTAAATTATATTTTAAAAGTAAATATTTTTTTTCAAATTTGCTGCATTAAAGCTACAGTAAAACAATAAAAAAAGCCCATCATGAAAGAAAATGCATTTTCACAAAAAGTCATTTCAATGTCAATCATTGCTTTAAAGCTACATTTCGAAAACAAATCAAAACGAAAAAATAATATATCCTTTTCTATTTAAGACAGAAATATAATTTTAAACATCATTATAAGAATTAAAAAAGAAAAATTTTTAAGCAATATGTTTTTTAGAAAATTTGAAGAATTTGGTGTCTCAGACTCCTTTAATCTAAATATATATTGCGCATTTCTACTGATGGATGTTCTTAAAAAAACTCATTTAAAATAAATTATATTTCAAACAATTTCATTAGTTTTTTATTATTTAAATTAATATTAATTTACTTAAATAAAAAAATTGTACTATAATATATCGTTAGAAACCGGTTCCATATGTAAGTTCTAAAACGTACTTCGTATGTAAGTATTTCGTTAAATATTTTAAACATAATTTTTCATAAAAGATGTTTCAAACTTTCGAAGGATCATTTATACCGACATTCGTACATATATCGTTTATGTATCTATAACATGAAAGAAAAATCAAAAGGTCCCTTATTTAATATAAATTTAAATTTAATTAGACAAGCAAACATCAGCTATTTCCATTAAGTTAATGGAAACTGGGGGAATGTATATACACAAGACAAAAAATTTAAAAGCGGTAACAGTGCATCATGTTTATCTAAGTCAGAAAAATACTCTTCATTTCTAAGTGAAATGCAAGCCGAATGTATGTCGACGTGTTTACCATTCATATATTCTGGTTAAAATTTTTTAGACAAAGTAAATATATGGTTGCTTTTGATTCGTTTTCTATTCTTTCAGTGCGTTACGAAGATGAAACAGCTTTTCGTAAAAAAGCAGTACAAAAAAATAGGGATGAGATTTCCGCTTTTTTGGCCACCAGTATAATTTTAGAGAAAATTTTGTTCTTCTAAATCACAAAAATGTTCCGATTACATAATAAAGCATTTTCTCTAAAATTTTACTGGTGTGCAAAAAAGCGGAAATCTCATCCCTGAAAAAAAGTAAAAGAATAAGTGTTTTGAAAAGAAATCTCACTTATGTAAGGTTGCCCCTTGTCGTTCAATACATAGATCAAGAATTTCCGAAATTTTCAGCATCGTGCTGAAATTATATTTCAGATATCTCATTAAACTTTCAGAATTTAGCTCTTTTAATTATAGGGTGACCCAGGTAGTCTTTGATCAAATTAAGTTAGTGCTACGGAGTTTTTATTCTACTTCTTTCCTTTTAAGTTGTAAGAATAAATTAATATGTTTGTTTACAACATTTAACAAATTTCCTAAAATGAAAAAAAAAATGAAATCTGCTGAAATTATAGAGCAAGAAATTTAAAAATTAAATTTTTTTCTATTTTTGTTTATGTATTACTAATGCACGAACTTTCATTTATATTAGGATTCAGTTACGTAGTGACATAAGTTATTGCTGATTAGGTTTTGAAGTTGATCGCCCAATAAGGTCGCACTTCTTAGCTGAAATTGGTATGATTTACGCGATTTCAGCGATAGTCATGTATGCGATAAAAGAAAATTTTGGACTTGTCAGATCCGACTAGTTTTTCTCGTACTGGGGAAGACAATCTAAAATTTTTACTAAAGGACCATATGTGTCTTTTTGGTTATGATACTTATTAAACGTTTTAGTTAATGTTTAAGCTTTTTGTTTGTTTTTTTATTTCGTTTTTTATATTTTTAATAGATTACAGAATATAACAAGACATTAATCAAATGTTGATAAAATACACAGCAACACGAAAAAAATCACGAAATTATATACCATATGACCTAAAAAAATCCCAGGTTATCGAAATTTTTTCTCTATTATTTTGTATGCAAAAATGAAGTTTTACTGAAATTTTCATCAATGAGATGAAATTAATACACAAATATATTTTTACTGATATATTTCCTTAAAAAATGCAGCAATGGACTCATATAAAAATATCATTAGTAAGAAATCACTAGTTACATATTTTAAGTTAGTGATTAATAGTTTATTTAGATAAAAATTAACGCAATAAATTTTATTGCATTTTTTTATTTCTTTATGGTAGGGGAAAGGGTTGTACTTCTGATCATATTGTTCCTTTGACTATCAAGACTGTTTTGCCACGTAGTAGCATTTCGTGAATTTTAGTGTAACAACTGCATAGTTTCTTCACTAGAGGTCTTGTGCAACATACTGAGAATTATTCAAGTTAAAGAGGAATATTTCTAATACATTTCTCTTGTAAAAAACTAAACATTTAGTTGTTAATGTTTTGCCTGATAACATTCTTTTACTATATCTTTGTTGATAGAAGTAAATTGAAATGGTAGCAATAGACTTTTATAAATATGATAGATCTTGTAAAAATCATAATCCTAAAACTGCAGAATGCATTGTAACTTTCTCTAGCTGGGTGTTGCTCCTCCCATCATGATCAATTCATGTTTCTTTGATTAGTTCAAAGGTTGAACATTCATTTTTTAAACAATTCAAATTTATGAATATCTTACAATCAATCAGGATAACATTGCGAAAAAATCAAGGTAAATTTGCTCAGCCATTACGAAGATTTGATCCATACTTCCATGGTGGAATCTTGATGAATTATTTCCAATGAGCAACCAAACTTAAACTAGTGCTGCTATTTATATATTGAGACCAAAACTTTACCTTTAACGCAAGTGATATAGCAATCTATTTTATCTCTGGGCCCAAAGTTACTCTGTTAGGTCAAAGTTATCCTCATTCACAGTACTAAAACTGTACACTGCAATAAATTTAAGTGTAATTATTGTTTATTTAATGTACTCATTGAAACACACAACAACATTTCCATGTGCCTAAATATATATTGTTATGAACAATTTTAATTCAAAAGTACCAAAGTATTTTATGAAATGTTTTTTTTTTTTTTTTTTTTTTGCCTTATTAACGATTAATTCTGTTTCGAAATTTCCTATAATTATTTTTGCCCCTATTCACATACATATCATTTTGACATCTATAGCTACTCACAACTATGAAAAAAAGATGCATTAAAAGATTCATTATTTATTACATCATTAAATCTTATTTGACTTCCAGACATCATA
Source organism: Maratus speculifer (assembly GCA_964019185.1). Classification (NCBI taxonomy): domain Eukaryota; kingdom Metazoa; phylum Arthropoda; class Arachnida; order Araneae; family Salticidae; genus Maratus; species Maratus speculifer. The sequence continues at coordinate 164,026,529 of OZ025300.1, read as the reverse complement.
TCTTTCCATTACACTAATGGAAACTGAGAAGAAAAGATAAAAAAATTTTAAATCAATGACAGTACATCACATCGACGAGACTAGAAATGTAGAAATACAAAGTATATCTACGCAGTGTGTTTGTCATTCGCTTATTCCATTTTAGATTTTTTAGACTAAGAAACTTTTGGTTTGATTTTCATTTTGTTTTCAATGTTTTTGAGGTATTCGGCATACCTTCGGAAATTTTTTTAAAAATTTTTTCTTGTTATCCATTTTTCATAATGACATTTATCTTGAAACTTTGAAAAAATATAAAAACTTTAGAGATTACCTGGAAATAATTTAAAAAACAAAAAATGGTCAAAAGTATGTCAAAAACTGAAATTTCCGCAAAAAGTAATAACTCAAAAAAAAAAAAAACGAGTGTTGGAATTTTGTAAATTCCTTTATAAATAGAATAACTTTCCCTTAGACTTAGACTAAACACATTATAATCGCATCTCTATGTAAGATGTTATGGCAGTTAAAGTACTAATATAATGAAAAATTTGTATCAAGTTTGTCATTTTTACCCATGTAAATATACAACTATTTAATGTATTATCATGAGTGTGGTCTGATCCCTCAAAAACTTTTGTAAAGAAAGAACAGAAAATTTCGTGGCATTTCATGCGTAATCTTTTGTTTCAGGAAGTTTTGCGTATAATGAAAATCTGAAAAACCTCATTTTGAGGAAAAGCTAAAAATAACTTTTAAACTAAATCCAAATGCCATAATAGCTGTAACTTTAAACGGCTGTAACTTTCATTATAATTACTCTACAGACACAATTTTATCAGAATTTGACGGATAAAAGAGTTGGTTTGATTATTATTGTATTAATGAAAAATCGATATTTTGATTGAAAATTACATCTTAACCCCTTCGGGACGGAAGTCTTTTACGAAATTTTTAATATTTTGTCACCGGTTTTAAAAAGCAAAATTTTGTGTCTTATTGAATCGAGAATATGCTCCGATTAAATAAGGCAAATTTTACAGTAAAATTTTACTGGTGGGGATAAACGATGACGCTTAAATTTATTTGCGGCAAGTATACGTGTCGCTCGTCCCCAAGGGGTTAAAGGTGTTGGGATAGCCTAAGCGATTCATTATTTAATGCATGATTAAATCTTATTTGACTTGCAGACATATGTTTCCATTACGATAATGAAAACTGAGAAAAGAAGACAATTTAAAAAAAAAATAAATGACAGCACATTACATTGACGAGACTAAGAAATATAGAAATACAAAGCGGATCTACGCAATGCGTTTGTCATTTGCTTATTTCACTTTAGATTTTTTAGATTAAGGAACTCTTTGTTTGCTTTTGATTTCGAATCCTATGTTTTCAATACATTGCGGAATGTAACAGGAGATGTAACAAATTTTGGTAAAATACAGAGTAAGAAACAGGGCCGTAGACAGGGTGTTTCCAGGGAGGGTTCAGCCTCCATAAAACAATTTCAGCCTTCCCTGGGAAATATTCTAAGGTCATGAATTTTTATTCCGATAATCCAACTGGGTTAGAATCTAGCACCTCCAATCTAACAGATTTGAGAATAGAATTTCTTGTCCACTGGTGAGGCCAAATTATCGAATGCAAGAAGGGATGAAATAAATTGAAAAAATTCACAGTAAATAAATGATTCGAAAAAAAAACCGTATGAGACTTGCAGAAAAATCTAAAACTATCGAAAGTTTCCCCTTGCCGTTGTTACACATAAATCAAACATTATCCAAAATTCTCAGCAACGATCTTAAATTAGATCACAGAATTATTGCCCATATCTACTGATGGATGTTCTTGAATATGCGTTAATAGATTTATGTAAAAGAAATTATTGTTAGGAACATTTCATAAGTTATTTATTTTATTCCAATGTAAATTAGTCTGTTTAAATTTTAAAAAAATCGTACTAAATTTGTTTGCCAAATGTATAAGTTTTATTAGTTATTTTATTAATGTACGCATTTCAAACAAGTACTTTGAAGTAACCTTTTCGATGTGTACAAATGCATATCGTTAAAAACAGTTTTCATTCATAAATACATAAAATATTGAATTATTCCAAGCATTATTTCAGATGTTTCGAAATGTCTTATGTTAATTTATGTCCGTATATCAGTTAGACATCTGTAACTATTCATAACTATGAAAGAAAGTTGCACTAAAGGTTGCATTATTTAATACAAACTAAAACCTCATTAGACTTCCAGACATCAGATCTTTTCACTATGTTAATGGAAATGCAGGAAGTTCTTATTCAAAAACAAACTTTTTAAAAAGCAGTGACAGTGAATCATATCCATCCGAGTCAGAAAAGTATATTCTTCATTCGTTAGTGAAATGCAACAGGATGTATGTGTTTGTCATTCGATTATTCAGGTCGAGTTCTTTCAAACATAATTTTTGTTTGATTTCTGATTTCGTTTTCTATACTTTTAATATATTAAGTAATGTAACGGGTGATGAAACTAGTTTCTATAAAATACAAGGGCACAGACAAAAATTATGCTATCAGATATGAGCAAATGGATGTTTTCCTTTTATTATGAAAACTTATATTTATATATTGTGTTTATATGACGACACAATGCTTTTATTCTGAAATTCCGTAAATATTTAGCTTAAAAAATTGCTTTTATTCGCTAAAATAAATTTCTCCTGTATAGTTAAATTTATTTGCATTATTTCATCTGTTAGAATTTCGAATGAAACGCTCATTTCAATAATATTTTACTACATGAAATGTGGCGAACTACATTTTTAACATAATCGCCGAAGAACACTTAAAATCCTTCGTAATGTAATAGAACAGCGGTTTCCAAACTTTCTCGGTACGCGACCCACCTTTTAATAAAAAAATTTCCGCGACCCATCCAAGATAAAGTTGTATATCAGTATAGCTATTTTTTACGATCTCTATACGCTCGGCTATCCCATCCTACGAAAAACGTAAATTTTCGAACGGAAGATATATTATCAACAAAAACAAGAATTGGCAATCTCAGTGAGTGTAAGTGAATAGTAATTAAAATTAAAATAATGTACAAACTACAAAGATAGTTAAAAATACATTTAATTATTATGAAAACATAACTTTATGAGATTTCTGGTACTGGTGTTTTCCAATGTGGGAATGTATATTAACTCGCAGTTTTTCTCAGTACTTGTCTTTCAAGAGCAGCAAAATAGGTTCTCTTAAGCATGTAATGTTGAATTTTATGAAGGACCTCAAAGCTGGTTTAACCCTTTCCGGCGCAGAGTATGTTTAATTGAAATAATTAGCTGCCACCAGAATTTATAAACGAGTTTATTAGAGAATACGAACTTGCTTAATTTCAGGCATTTTATCAAAGGAAAATTTTAATTAAATATTCTTGGTGCCAGTAAAATTAAAATTAGGTGTCCTTTTTAAGGGACACCGCGCCGGAAAGGGTTAATATTTCTGGATATTCTGTTTGTATATTAATCTAGAAGGAAATTAAGGATTTTTCCTTGAAATTTTATTTCCTGTTGAAATTGCCATATCTTTTTAAACAGATGAAATAAAAGATATATTTTTATGACAAACCTCGATAGTTCCACGGCCCACCAAAACAACTGCCGGGAACCACCAGTGGGTCTCGATCCATAGATTGGGAACCACTGTAATAGAAGATACAGTATGTTCTTGAGCCCTCAAGTTCAAGAGTGAATGCATTTGTAAAAAAACTACTTTGCAAGTGGAATTTGCGAATTTTCATCAACGATTTTGTAGGTAATTTCATATTTTTTTTGTTTGTTTGTTTCGAAATATTTATCCCTATTTTTATTATTCACCACTTCAATTCTATAAGTTATCTTACGATTAGGGTTAGCCACCATGTTGCATACACTCTAATAACGGAATCGTTAAAACAGGGCAAACAATACACAAATCTGAATATGCCGCATATCAAAATAACTCCAAAACAAAATTACTCAAATTTGAAACATACATGTAATCATTTTTGAAAACATGCACATACTCAAGAATAACACTCATATTTGAGTATGTCCGGGTTTTCAGAAATTAATATGTACAATTTTCAGACATGCGTAATTTTGTTTCGGAGCCAATTAAACTATACGACATACTCATATCTCACCATTCTTTTCTCAGTTTTGAAAATGTCGTTTTTAGAGCGTGAAAAGAAGTAATTCGTACAAAATATACGCGACTTTCAGAAATACCATAGGGTATCTTAGGATAGTTTTTGTCGTTTTTATGCATAAATCATTTTTTTTTTCAGCAATGAGATGAAATTACTGCATGGATATATAATTAGACTTCCAAAAAACAGTTTTTTTCCGTTACGTTAACTTAAACAAAGGAAATCCTACTTTAAAATACAAACAATTTTAATTGCCTGCGAATTTTTTTTTATCGGTCCAGCCTGGACGTCCCGTTCATTTTCTTTTCCGGAGAGTCCTGGAACATTGAAATTTTTTTCTCTAATTCAGCACACTCAGCCTGGCCACTTTGAAAATTTGCTTACACACCCGCGCAGACAGCTACATCAAGAGCGAAAACATCGTTTAGTGCTTTAGATATATTAAAATGCTGAGATATAACATTAAAATGACAAATGACAACGAAACGATGAAAATAACTGAAAGGTCTCATTATATAAAATCTTATTCAATGTGGAAAAAAAAACGAAAAAAATTGAATGGAAGAAATAAGATATCATGAATAGTGAGAATGGGTGAGCTCAAAGCAAAATGTGACATGCGCACATTTGAAAAAGATAAAGAAAATTAAATGATGAAAGTTTTAAAATGTTAGAAACGAAGAAACACGGTAGAAGAAATTATCATTGAAAAGGAAAATGTAAATAAAAAATGATTTCACGGTATTTTTAAGAAAAGAAATTATAAAGGGGAAATAAGACCATTTCATTCAAGATTCCATTTTGTTGAGAGACATCACAAATATTGCGAGGGTTTTGGAAGATTTTCAGAAATAGAACAAATGGAAAGAAAGGGTTTTGAAAGAGGGAAAACTGAATTGTGTAAAAAATTATATATGATATAACACTTGAAAAAATTAAAGTCATTTACATAGTTCTCGTATAAATCAATACTTCTAGGATAATAGTTCTCGTACGTAACATAAACAGTTCATACTAATAGTTTTGATTGTCGAGAGGATGAACATAAATTTCACTAAAAAAAATGATATATTTGAGGCTAAAGCTAAACGTAGCAGTATTTCACTCACTTTCAATCTGGATGGACAAAGGCGACAAGTGTGAGGTAAATTATTTTTACAGAGGAAATAAAAATTATTTTGGTTTGAGGAAAACATTATGGAACATGCTAAACTCTTTCGTCCTTCGAATATACGAATTTAGCAAACGAATCAAACCTGCTGTGTCATGTGATTCATTATATTATATTTAGTATTCTTTTTACAGGATTCTATGCATAAAGTGAAATTATCTTAAGTGTAAAGTTTGAAGCCAAAATACACGTGATATTCATTAGTGTTTTGGAGAGTTATAATACACGCCATTTAGAATATTGGTTTATTCCCCGAAATATTAAACAGGGTTTTCTGGCTGAAAAGGTAAAAAAAAAAATATAAAAACTGAAGAATATAGATGATTTTATAAGTGGCTATGGATGAGAGATTTCATGAAATTATTAATGTAACATAAATTCCCTGTAAAATCTACATAATTGGATATCGGAAAAAGGAAACTTTGATATTTAATAAAAAGCTTTCCCGATACATCCTCATCGAATTTACTTAACAAAACACACATTCGATTTTCTTCAGTGGATGTAACATTTTATTTTCTTCCAGGGTTGTTTGGTTTAAACCAAGTTGGTTTAAACCGTGGTTAAAACCATGGTTTAAACCAATTGGTTTAAAAAAAAAAAAAACCATGCTGTTTTTTTTCACCTGGTTTTTTTTATTCTTTTACCCAAATGTTTTATTTTACACGTTATTGAAAAATGCAAAATCCAAATTATGAAGAAGCTACAAGCAAAGCTGTAGAAAAATGATGAATTAATAAGTTTCTAAAAGGACAAAAAATTTTAATCAACTCAACTTTTCTTGTAAGCTGTAAATCTATATGGCAGAATAACTATTTTTTCTAAAATTAGCTGGTTAAAAAAAAAAACTAATCAGTTTTCTTTCTTTCTTTTTCTTTTTTAAGGCCTATATGTATATAAGGGCAGACTCGAGTTAAAAATGCACTTTTATTATTTAAATTGCTTGATTAGTTAAGATTTACTAAGGATTTCATCATTTCAGAAATTCTTTTTGTTATGTATGCTATTGAATAATTGGCAATGAGCTTTTTATTTGCTCTGTGATTAGTGATTTTAACAAGCCTTTTTTTTTCTTGCATTCTTACATTGGGATTGGGATTTTTTGCATTATAATTTTATTCTTTTGCCAGCTAGGTTGGCACAGTTCAAACCAATTGGTTTTTTAGAACAAATCTAATATAATATTTTCTCATTTTTGTAATTTAAGTGTTTCAAATTATTGGATGAAAGTAATTTATATTTTTAAGTCTTATCTCAATAGTCACCATAAGTTGGTTGGTTGATTTTTGCCGTCCGATTATCTACGCTAATGGGATATAGGACCGGGGGGAGTGCCCTCCGTGGGGGTCTTTCTAAGGGAACCTAACCCGTATTTACGCAAGGTTCGAAGAAAACCACGGAAAACTCCGAACGGTTAGGCCGACAGCCGCGATTGGGTTCGAACCCAGTACCTGCCGTCTACCAGTTGAGAGGTCCGAACCTCTCAGCCACTGGTGGGGCATAGTCACCATAAGACATAGTGAGTCTAGTCAAGGTCATGTTAGTATACATGTAGAATGTATATTTCATGCACTGATGAACATATCTGAAACTCTACAGAAAACACTTAAATCATGTAAATTTAGCAAAAATAAATAGATGAAAAATATGCAATATTTACATTTAAAAAATATTTTCGTTTGAGAAACGCAGATGATTCGTTTGAGATGTACAGATAATGACATAAATGATCTTTAAAATTTCAGTCAAGCTCTAATTCAGTCTCGATTATTTTTTAAGAATAAAAAAAAACTCGAGATATGAAATCAAATAAGAAGACATTAAAAAATTAGGCATTAGTAAAGCACCTGTTTACATTTAACTAAAATATGCAAAAGATATATTTAAATCTTCTATTGCATAACCAAACCCGATACTTAGATCAGATAAGAAAATTGGCAGAAAGGGGGGAGGGGGCAAGACAAGGTTTGCTTGAGACGTAATAGAAAAAAAGTCTCATAAAAATGCCTAAAAAATGCAATTTTTAGTTTAGATGTTTAAAAATACCAAGTGTTATAATAGAGCATGCAGTCCGATGGCTGTTTAAATTCTTTGGTAGATGACAGCATTTATAAAGCTACTGTATATTTTAACATCAATGTTTTTCAGTAGTCTAAAAAGCTGTTAAATAGATATTTTTGTTTATTTAACAGTCATCTTTTAACTGGTAGTTTTAGAAAACACAATGATTGAAGTGTGTAAAGACTCTACTGCTAAATTCAAAGCCTTCCAAAAATTTTTTATAAAAAGCTTTATTTTTCAGTAAAAGATAATTAACTCATGCAGTCTTCTAACAAAAAAATCAGACATCACATATAACAAGTATTTCAAATTAATTATTTTGAATAATCATTTGAAAATAATATATATGAAGTTTTATATATGAATCTATATCATATAGTGCTAGTAATCAAAAGATTGTTCATTAAGATTTTGAGAGTATCAATGTTTCATTATGTAGCACATTTTATTTATGAAATATAAGACACAGCTTTTTCTAAAAATGTTTAGATTTTAAAGAATTTCAATTTTCTACATAATTGATTGTATATTAAATAATTATATAGATTAGAATTACCTTTAAATCAAATTATTACTACTTATATATTCAAAAATGTTTACTTTTGTTCATAAATCTGCATGTATATGTAACAGGAAAACATATTTAAAAAAACCCGGTTTAAACCAAAAAAACCTGGTTTAAACCAAAAAAACCATGGTTTTTGGTTTTTTTCAAAAAACCCCGGTTTTTTACCAACCCTGTTTTCTTCTAACATAATCCAAGTATAATACATAACAACAAAAGAAAATGGATAACCAAATGGATTATCCATGTGTAAGGAAGTAAGATATCGGACTACACAGTAGTGCTTTTGAATAATTAGCAGATCCACAATACACTTTGCTAAAGTAGAAAAAAAGGTTTTTAGAAAATTTATTTATATAATGCTTCCGTTATTTCTAACTTTAAACAAAGAAAGTTATTTTTTTTTTCAAATTCCACACTTGTAAAACTTTTGGAGACATGTTCTATTGTGTTTTATTATTTTTTTTTCTGTGAAAAGGCCATTTTACGATGGCTGTTGCATATTCACTTCTTTATGACCAACCGTTAAAAATTTGAATATATTATTGCAGTATCGTGTGAAACTTTTTTACAAGGGCACTGTGAAATTCACTTATATATATATATATATATAATCATGAAAAATATAATATAATCATGAAGTAAAATATACGAATGAGTCATAAGTCTCCATACAGATGGTTAATGTGGTGACTAATTTCTATTTCGCTTTTAGGCAGCTGAACCGATTGAAAAGAGATGCCACAAACGGAATAAGAACATATTGATATTATTATGTTGTCTGAGAGTGGTTCAATGTAACATGTATCTTCCATGAAATACACAAGAATGTAGATAATACATGACATCGTTGCAAAACTAGGAAAATTTCCATATCCTGTTTTTTTTTTTTTACCTTTATTCTCATATATGTGATTTCGTTTTCCTGACATAAATATATATACGCGTATAATATATATAATAACATCTCTAATAAGAGAAAGTTCCATGCAGATTTTTAAATACTTTTGAAAGATAAAAGGAACTAGTAAAATTAACATAGTAAAAATCGAAAAAAGAAAACTTTGATTTTTAATAAAAAGCTTTCCAGATGCATCCTCATTGAATTTATTTAACAGAACACAGATTCGATTTCTTTCAGCGGATGTAACATTTATTTTCTTGTAACATCATCCAAGAATTATATAGAAGAACAATACAGAGTGGATAACAAACTGAATTAGCCATGTGTAAGGAAGTAGGACATTCCACTACACAGAAGTGCTTTTAAATAATTAGTAGGTTCACAATACTCGTTGTTAACGTAGATAAAAAAATCCGATGTTTAGATTATTTAATTACATAATTTTTTCTTTATTTTTAACCGACTTCAAACAAAAAAGTTATATTTTTTAAATGCTAAATAACATGTAAAACCTTTGGAGACATGCTCTAATTTGGTTTTTTTTCTGTGAAAAGGCCATGTTACGATGGCTGTTGCATATTCATTTCTTTATGAACAAGCGTGAAAATCTGAATATGTTATTGTAGTATCGTATATAATTACTTTACTAGGACAACATAAAATGCACTTTAAAAAAGACAAATACAATTTATTCTAGGAAACCATAATATAAACACGAACTAAATACACGGAGTAAGTCATAAGTCTCCATAAGATTCAGGTGGTGATTAACTTTTATTTCGTTTTAGGCAGGTGAACCGATTGAAAAGAAATATTACTAATTGAGTAAGAACATATTGACATGATTATGTTAGCTGGGAGTGGTTTAATGTAACATATACCTTCAATGAACTGCACAAGAATGCAGATAATACATGACACCATTGCAAAACTAGGAAAAGTTCCATATCCTTTTTTTTCTTCTTTTTAACCTCTATTTTCATACATGTTATTTCGTTTTTATTTTATATATATAATATATGCATATAGTATACCTGATAACATTTCTCATAAGAGAAAGTTCCATAAATGAAAAAAAAAAGTTTTTTTAAAGATAAAAGGCACTACACAAGAGGATATCGGAAATACAAAACTTTGATCTTTAATAGAAAACTTTCCAGATGCATCCTCATTGAATTTATTTAAAAGAACACAGATTCGATTATCCTTAGCGGATGTAATATCATCCAGGTATTATATATAAGAGCAAAACCAAATGGATAACAAAATGTATCACCCAAGGATACTTAGATATCGGAATAAGTAGTGCTTTTAAATAATTAGTAGATCCACAATGCACTGTGTTAACGTAGATAAAAAACTCAGGTTTTAGTATTTATATAATATTTCCTTTATTTTTAATCGACTTTAAAGAAAGAGAGTTTTTTTCAAATGCTGCTCATGTAAAACTTTTGGAGACATGCTCTATTTTTTTTCTTTGAAAAGATCATGTTACGATGGTTGTTATATATTCATTTCTTTATGAGCAACCGTGAAAAAATTGAATTTATTGTAGCATCACATGTAATTATTTTACAGGAACACCATAAAATTTACTTTACGTAGAGTGTAATATACTTTAATCTTGGAAAACATAATATAATCACGAACTAAAATATACATATGTTTCATTTCTTTCTGACCAAAAGTGTAAAAAATGACTATGTTATTGTAGTATCACAAACAATTATTTTAGAGGTTCACCGTAAAATGCCCTTAAAAAACGTCTACTGTATTTTAATCTTTTAAAACATAATATAATCACGAACTAAAATATACATATATTTCATTTCTTTCTGAACAAAAGTGTAAAAAATGACTATGTTATTGTAGTATCACAAACAATTATTTTAGAGGGTCACCGTAAAATACCCTTAAAAAACGTCTACTATATTTTAATCTAGGAAAACATAATGTAACCACGAACTAAAATTTACAAGTGAATCATAATCATCTCCATACAGACATTTAAGGTGGTGACAAATTTCTGTTTTACTTTTAGGCAGGTAAACCGATTTAAAAGAGATGCCACTTACGGAATAAGTACATATTGACAGTATTATGTTGGCAGAGTGTGGCAGAATGTAAAGTGAACTTTAAATGAAACGAACAAGAATAAAGATAACACGTGAAGAAGTTGCAAAACTAGGAAAAGTTCTATGTATTGTATTTTACTTCTTTGTTTTTACTTTTGTTTTCATATAAGTGATTTCGTTTTCATTACATACATATATATACGCCTATAATATAGGGGAAGATGGGGATACTTGAGCCATTTTTAAAATTTTATTTTTTTTTAATTTTTTATAATTTCTTAGAACAAAATAAAATATTGAAAATGAAAATTTGATATTTTTTCTTCAATTGAAAACCACTTTCAATTAATTTTGAGCTATTTTTCTATGTCTTATAAATGTTTACTTTTTCTTTTACATCGTAGCTCAAGTATCCCCATGGAGGGGATACTTGAGCCAGATGTCATATTCGCACCAGTATTTTGCAAAGAAAAAAAACCGATTTACAACATACGCGAAAAAATGCATTAAACCTTTTTCAAATAAATTTGGTCGAATTTTCTGGTGTCGTTGTGACATTTCAGAATTAAAATTATGTGGTAGAAAATTCTACCAGCAGAGCTCAAAGGGTTAATCACCATACTTTCAAAATGGTACCAAGGTATGTGATTTCTTTTTTACATGTTCAGAACTATAAATATGTTACCATGTTGCCAATTTTAGAAAGAAAAATTGACCAACTGTAGAGATAATAGGGGTGGCTCAAGTATCCCCTATGCTCAAGTATCCCCACTCTCCCCTATATGATAACATTTCTAATAAGAGAAAGTTCCAAACAGAGGAAAAAAATACTTTTGAAAGATAAAAGGAACTAGAAATATCCACATAATGCGATACCAGAAAAACAAAACTTTGATCTTTAATAAAAAACTTTCCTGATACATCTTCATTGAATTTATTTAACAAAGCACAGATTCGATTTTCTTCAGCGGATGTAATATTTTATTTTCTTGTAACAACATCCAGGTATTATATAGAAGAGCAAAACGGAGTGGATAAGAAAATGGATTAGCCATGTGTAAGGAAGTAGGATATCGGACTACACAAGAGTGCTTTTAAATAATTAGTTGATCCACGATGCTCTTTGTTAACGTAGATAAAAGTAAATCAGATTTTTAGAGTATTTATATTTATAATATTTTTATTTGTAACTGATTTTAAACTAAGAAGGGTTTTTTTTTAAACGTTGCACAGGTAAAACTTTTGGAGACATGATCTAATTTAGAATTTTTATTCTGTGAAAAAAATAACGTTACGATGGCCGTTGCATGTTCATTTCTTTACGGCCAATCGTCTCGAAATTGAATATGTTTTTGTAGCATCGTTCATAACTATTTTACAGGGACACTCTGAAATGAACTTTAAAAATGAAAGATATATTTTAATGTAGGAAAATATAGTATGGACACGAATAAAAATATACAACGTGAATAATGGGTCTGTATACAGATGGTGAATAACTTTTATTTAGTTTATAGGCAAGTGAATCGATTGAAAAGAGATGGCACTAACAGATTAAGAACATATTGACGTTATAATGTTCCTTGAGAGTGGCAAAATGTAACGTGAACCTTCAATGAAACGGACAAGAATGTAGATAACACATGACGATGTTGCAGAACTAGAAAAAGTTTCATATCTTTTTTTTAAGCTTTTTTTCATATGTGTGATTTCATTTTCATTACATACGCATATGGCTGTTCCAATGGGAAATTGTCGTGTATGTCACGCAGTTGAAAATCGCTGTACTTGTTGGCCACCGTTATTTTCAAAAACTTTGCTTGGTCTTATTCAATTGATGAGATAACTCTGATAAAATAAGTCATACTTTCCGTTCTAAAATACTGGTAGCCGAACATCGTAGTATGTAACAGACATGACAAGTTTTCATGGAAATAGTCATACAATATAGTTGACAATACAGTCGTCCCCACTTAATCGGGTAACGGATAATCGAATACACCGCTTACGAATAAAATTCGCTAGAACCAAAATCAGTCTCATAGGAATAATGTTAAATTTCCCCGCTTTATCAAATATTTTTTAATTGTCGTCCCCGGTTATTCGAATAAAGTCTGAACAGTCTTTCTTACTAAAAATGCATACTTAACCGAAAAATACTAAATTTCCTTTTCTAAAAATAAAATTATTGTTTTCCTACAAAACACGTATTCATTTTCCCCTCTTCAGCATATTTTGGACAAAGGCATGGTGATCCCTCTTTTCTTTCATGGAACTGGAAAAGGACAGCTTCACCTCTGACACTAAGCTGTTGCAATGGATTTCTGAGAACGTATTAGAAAAGAGGTGTCTTACCCGAACAGGTTTAGTTCGAACTTCATACTTGTGAATACTTCTGTGAACATATGCTAACATTCTAGACGATATTCGTTCTTTAATAATTGACTATTAAGCACGATGAATACGAAACGAAAAGATTTGAGTTTATGCGATAAAATAAAAGTGTTAGATTCCCTAAAAAATAAAAAAACGCAAACTGAAATTGCAAAAGAATTTCAAATTTCTCAAAGGCAAGTTTCTAACATTAAAAGAAATGCTGAAAAGATTGAAGAAGAGTGGAGGAGAAATGGAAATTTAGACAGAAAGAGAAAACGTAAATCAAATTTTGACAGTGTTGATGAAACTGTACTGGAGTGGTTTTCCAGTAAAAGAGCGAAAGGTGCAATGATCAATGGGCCTATGATCTTGGAAAAAGCTGAGTCAATAGCGAAGATTGTTGAAAATGGTGGAAATTTCTGTGCATCCAAAGGTTGGCTTTATAGGTGACAACAAAGGAATAATTTAATTTTTAAAACTGGACATGGTGAAGCAGGATCAGTTGATACTTCATGCATTGACACCTGGTGTAAAGGAACTTTGGAGCCTATCCTTGCAAAATACAGTCCAGATGACATTTTTAATTGTGACGAGACTGCACTATTTTATCGAGCTTTACCGACAGGCACTTTAGTTGAGAAAAAAGAAAAAATTGCTGGATTGAAAGTAAACAAAGATCGGATAATCGTAAGTCAAACCGGAACAGAAAAACTTCAGCCTCTAATGATAGGGAAAAGTAAAGGTCCAAGGTGTCTGAAGAACGTCAAAAATTATCCCGTGAATTATACTCATTCTCGAAACGCATGGATGATAGGAAATTTTTTTAAAAACTGGCTGGTGAAGCTAGATATGGATTTCAAAAAACGGAACAAAAAAATTGTGTTGTTTTTAGATAACGTAAATAGTCATAAAATCGATGACAGTTCTATATGTCTCACTAATATTAAACTAGAATTTCTGCCTCCCAATACAACATGCAAAATTCAGCCCTTGGATCAAGGCATAATTAGATCATTCAAAGCCCTTTACCGAAGACAAGTAATCAAAGATCTTTTGCATCATTTGAATGATATCGAATCCTTTGCTGGGATCCATAAGAAAATAAACCTTTTAACAGCCATGCACTTTTCTAAAAAAGCATGGGACAATGTGCCTGTAAAAGTCATTGAAAATTGCTTCAGAAAAGCAAAATTTGTGAAATTGGAAGATCTTGAAAGTGAAATACGGGATGATGAAACCGTAATTTTTGATTTTGATGACATTAGAATTCAGGATTTGGAGGAATTTGAGACAGGAGACTTCGGACAGCTAAAATTTACTCAGACGGAGCTTGTGTAATTTATTGAATTGGATGAAAATGAAACGACGGAAGACGATGGAGAAATGACTATATCTTCCTCGCAAGAAAATGATAATGAGAGCGATGATTAAACAATTGAGCCAGACCCTTCTCTGAATGAAGTAAATACATCATTTTCTATAATTCGCCGACACTTTGAGGCTTATGGAGGTGATTATAATGTACTTTATAAACTAGAAAAAGAAATACAACAGTGTTCGACGTCCGTCAAAAAACAATCAACTATCACAGATTTCTTCCAGCCAAAGTAATATGTACTTAAATCTAAATATTTTTGTAATATTAAAAACCCATAGGTATGTATAACATTTGTCTTTTATGCTATCTATTTTTGCCTTTTTTTATTTTTAATGTTATTTCCTTCTTATTTTATTACATATGTGTTATTCTACCATATCGCAATAGATTAATGTCATCTAAGTGATTCCCGGGATATTCAAATACCCCGCTTAATCGAATACAACTTGTCGGAACCGTCAATATTTGTTTAAGCGGGGACGACTGTACTTCTAATAAGAAAAATTTCCATACATATTTAAAAAATATGTTTGAAAGATAAAAGGAACTAGAAAAAATAATTAGCAGATCCACAACACTCTTTGTTAAAGTAGAAAAAAAAGGTTTTTAGAATATTTATTTATATAATGTTTCCTTTATTTTTAACCGATTTTAAACAAAGAAAGCTATTTTATTTTTCAAATTCTACACTTGTAAAACTTTTGGAGACATGCTCTATTGTGTTTATTTATTTTTTCTCTGTGAAAAGCCCGTTTTACGATGTCTGTTGCTTGTTCACTTCTTTATGTCCAACCGTGAAAAATTTCAATATATTATTGCAGTATCGTGTATATTTTTTTTACAAGGACACAGTAAAATTCACTTAAAAAAATATAACCCTTTTAACCCTTAACCTTTTTAACCCTTTCGTGTCTGGTGTACTATTAATAGTACATGACTTTTCATCGAGTATTATTTTGTCTGAACAATTACTTAGTTACTTTCGACTTATAAAAATGATAGTACATAACGATGCCTTTCTCATTATGAATCCATTTATACTTCGGTACTTTGTAATAATAATAATTAAACAAGTTGGAAATTGCACGTAAAGCGTAGCAAATGAGGTGCGTTCGTTGATAACGAAGTTTTAAAATATTCAGATCTTGCTGATATAGTAGAGCGTACTTTGGATACAGTATAGTGGTCGAAATCCTTGTGTTCCTGTAAATATGCAGGGAGTAATTTTTAGTATACTTCATTAGCGCATATCTTATTCATAAAATGTGAAGTAGTTTAATATAATTAAAACACCCCCCAAACAATGTTTCCCCGTATAACATTATTTAGTGGAATACATTTGTGTGACCCTGTAATTTAATAATAAATATTCTTTGCATCACAGATTGTACAGAATGTATTTTTTAGTACATATTTCATTGATTCATGTCAATTCTGTTACATTCAAATGAGTGTAACACCATTAAAATGCATTTGAAACTTTTCCCCCATTGACCGTAATGTAACGGAATACTTTTGATTGTCCCTGTAATTGATCAATGCATCCGATTTTCATAACATTTGAAATGACACGACAAAATTATGTAATAAATATACGTTTTAAATTTCAAACGAATAAAATGCATTTGAAATTTTTTTTCCCATTGACCGTAATGTGACGAAATCCTTTTGATTGTCCCTGTAATTGATCTATCCATCCGATATTCATAAATTTTGAAATGACTCGACAAAATTATGTATTTATTATGTATTTTAAATTTCAAACGATTCGGTTGGGTAGTTTTTGTGTTGTTATATGCGGACAGACAGACGGACAGACGGACAGACGGACGGACTGAGCGACAACAATAGGTGCTACGTATTTACATAATTACGAACGCACCTAAAAAGTATACTTAATTCTCTTTGCCCCATTGGCGATTCCTTTATTTTATACATATATTTCTCCCATTAAATTTAAAGTGTAAGTTACTTTTCTGAACCAATAATGTGTGGTAAAACGCAAAAAACCGGAAGTCGTAATACCCTATCAAATTCTGTTGTAATATGTCATTTTCCAAAATCTTCAAAAATTCATCCTTAGCTTATTATTATATGAATATAAATTTAAAAACTGCTCAAAATAAGTACATTTGTTAGATTGTAATCTTTAAACTTCATTAAGTCTATTTGGATAGCTACTATTAACATTACTACATTAAAATTAATTTTGTTCTCAAATTGGAAAAAAAATTCAGAACCGAAAGTGTAAATCTAGGAAAATACAATATAATCACGAGCTAAAATATACGAATGAATCATAAGTCTCCGTACAGATGGTTAAGGTGGTGACTAATTTCTATTTTGATTTTAAGCAGGTGAACCAAATGTAAAGAGATGCCACAAACGGAAAAAGTCCTTCCGGCAATGCCGGGAGGAAGAGGTAGCTTTCATATACTTATATATTTATTTATTTATTTTAAGGTAAGTTACATTGTTCAAAAATACTAAGCTCAAATTAGTGGAAATAGTCTTATAAAATTAGTGATTTTATAAGATTGAATACTAGTTTTTGTCAAGACTGATTATTAATAGGAATTTTTAGAAATTAGTCATATTTTATTCAACCTGGTTTTATTTTAAGCGATTTAGAGAGTCACCAAATTCCACGATATTATAAAGTGTATGCCATTTTAAAGCAAAATTGCGGATCGTTCAGATCAGACCGTTTCAAAATGTCAGCCATAAGCAAAATTCAAAGTGCTATAACTCAATCATTTTTTAAGATATAGACAAAATAAAAAGTGTTCTGGAATCGTTGTTTTAAGTTCTAACACGTAAAAGAAAAATATTTTTCAACTTTTAATTTTTTCGCATTTAATTTTGAATTTTAAAATTTTTTAAAAATTTAAAATGGCCTCCATTTTGAAACAAAATGGTGGATGATGCTGTCCAACGAACTCGGTCGAGACATTTGTATGTACTATGTACATACCAACTTTCATTGAAATCGGTTCATAAATACGCGTGTTATCACGTAACAAAAATCAGATCGTTTCAAAATGTCAGACATAAGAAAAATTCAAAGTGCTATAACTCAATCATTTTGTAAGATATAGACAAAATAAAAAGTCTTCTGGAATTGTTGTTTTAAGTTCTAACACGTAAAAAAAAATATTTTTCAAATTTTGATTTTTTCGCATTTAATTTTAAATTTTAAATTTTTTTTAAAATTTAAAATGGCCACCATTTTGAAACAAAATGGCGGATGATGCTGGCCAACGAACTCGGTCGAGAAATTTGTATGTACTATGTACATACCAAGTTTCATTGAAATTGGTTCATAAATACGCGTGTTATCACGTGACAAAAAATCAGATCGTTTCAAAATGTCAGCCATAAGAAAAATTCAAAGTGCTATAACTCAATCATTTTTTAAGATATAAACAAAATAAAAAGTGTTCTGGAATCTTTGTTTTAAGTTCTAACACGTAAAAGAAAAATATTTTTCAACTTTTAATTTTTTCGCATTTAATTTTAAATTTTAAGTTTTTTAAGAAATTTAAAATGGCCGCTATTTTGAAACAAAATGGCGGATGATGCTGACCAACGAACTCGGTCGAGACATTTGTATGTACTATGTACATACCAAGTTTCATTCAAATCGGTTCATAAATACGTTAGTTATCGCATGACAAAAATCAGATATATATATATATATATATATATATATATATATATATATATATATGGTTATATATATATATATATATATATATATATGTCAACATTTGAACGGAGGGTGGTTTTGGGGTCTGGGGGTCATGATCGGTGAAAATATATCAAAATTTTCCGGAAGTGTTTTCCTCCGGACGGCTGCAATAGGTAGCTTTTTACTTTTTGTAATGAAAGCTACCTAAAAGAACATATTGATATTATTATGTTGTCTCAGACTGGTTCAATGTAGGATGTACCTTCAATGAAATGCACAAGAAGGTAGATAATAGATGACATCGTTGGAAAAATTGGAAAGATTCCATAACCTGTTTTTTTTTATTTACCTTTATTTTCATATATGTGATTTCGTTTTCACGATATAAGTATATATATATATATACATATATATATATATATATATATATATATAATAACATCTCTAAAAAGGGAAAGCTCCATACAGTTTTAAAATACTTTTGAAAGATAAAAGGAACTAGAAAAATTAACATAAAAGAAATCGGAAATACGAAACTTTGATCTTTCCCGATACACTCTCATTGAATTTACTTAACAGAACACATATTCAATTTTCTTCAGCGTATGTAACATTTTATTTTCTTGTAACATCATCCCGGAATTATGTATAAGAACAAAACAAAATAGATAGCAAAATGGATTAGCCATATGTAAGGATGTAGGATATTGGACTACACAGGAGTGCTTTTAAATAATTAGTAGATCCACAGTACTCTTTGTTAACATAGGTAAAAAATCTCAGGTTTTTAGAATATTTATTTTTATAATATTTTTTTATTTGTAACCAATTTTAAACTAAGAAAGTTTTTTTTAAATGTCGCGCATGTAAAACTTTTGGAGGCATCATCTAATTTAGCAATTTTTTTTTCTGTGAAAAAGTCATGTTGCGATGGCCGTGGCATATTCATTACTCTATGGCCGATCGTCTCAAATTTGAATATACATTTGTAATATTGCATATAATTACTTTACAGGGACACCGTAAAATGTACTTTAAAAAAGTCCACGAACTAAAATATACAGGGTGAGTCAACAATCTTCAAAAAGATGGTTAAGATGGTGACTCATGTTAATTGTGGTGACTTATAACTCAAGATGAATTTCTTGTATTAGAAAGTATTAAAATGCAAAGAATACTCGCCAGTTAGACTGATGACATTGAGCTTGCAGTTTTTTCACATTAAAAGTATATTACAGTCTTATTTTTTTTCAAAGAATTTTCCCCCTCAAAAAATAAATTAAAAGGTGGAATTACCTCCGCTATCTGTCTCCCTCCTGCCCCCTATCTGTATAACTGACCAACCAAACTCCAAATTTAATCAGGGAAGTACCTTATCAAAATAGACCGGTATATCAAATTTGAAGACAATCGGATATCAAATGTGTATGAAAACTAATTTATTTAAATTACGGGTGAAGGATTAGCCCCCACCCCATTCTTTTAAACTTAACCAACAAATTCCCTAAACTAATCAGAATATCGCATTAGCAAATGAACCTATATATAAAATTTTAAACAAATTGGATATTTCTGCATGAAAACCCCATTTATCCACATTGGGGGGGGGGATTATAATTTCATTCCTTTATACTTAACCAAAGAACCCACAAAAGTCATCAAGGAAACACCTTATCGGAATGACTGGATATATAAAATATGAAGCAAAGCGGATTTTCTGCATGAAAAACTCATTTATCTAGTTTAAGGGAACTAGCTCCCCCATTTTCTCCCTT
This sequence comes from Maratus speculifer, assembly GCA_964019185.1. Classification (NCBI taxonomy): domain Eukaryota; kingdom Metazoa; phylum Arthropoda; class Arachnida; order Araneae; family Salticidae; genus Maratus; species Maratus speculifer. The sequence goes on along the minus strand of OZ025300.1, from coordinate 164,006,370 downwards.
TATACACAACCAATGAACACGGAAACCTAATCAGTAAAGCACCTTATCAGAATGAATCTATATAGGAAATATGAAGTAGAGGTCTGCACGGGCCGGGCTCGTGCCGATTTCCGATAATGGCATTCGGGCCGGGCCGGGCTCGGGCCTTACTTTTGAAGACTCCGGCCGGGCCGGGCCGGGCCTAGTCACTAATCCTTTCGGGCCGGCCGGGCCTAGTCACTAATCTTTTCGGGCCGGGCTGGGCTCGGGCCTTAATTTTTTTGCTGGAAAATCGGGCCGGGCCTGACTTTTTTTTTTCGTACGAAGCCGAGACTGATTCCATTCTTCCTAGTTTTCATGGACCAAAATAATCAGTTCCTATTGAATCTTCCTATATGAAAATCCGTTTCTCGACTTTTTATAAATCAGTAATATTTGGATTTCTCCAAAAATTTCTGCAAAAAAAGCATAAACTTTTAAGCCGTCGTTATTCTACAATTAAACATTAGAATTTATTCCTTTTAAAGAATCGTAGATTACTAGGCGTTTTAAAATAGAATTAAACACACACACACACACAATATAAATATATATATATATGATTATGACGGAATTTTTTTAAAACTGAAAACTGAAAGTTCTTTTAAAATGTTCATCCATGCAAAATGAATACAACAATACGGGAGAAAAAAATATATTAAACATTTACATCTGTTAAGAAGGGAATGCATTTTTTTCGTTCCAAAGCGATTTCGTCTTTGGGAATTTTACCATATACCGCTTTTTCGATTTTTTGTCTCCATTACAGGGAATATGGATTAATAATACTAGTGATAACTGAAACATTTACATACAACAAACAAAGATTCATTTAAAAGCATAAATATCGCAGCCTACGGCACTTCTGCATAAATGGGGATTTTAAACATGGAAAAAAAAAAGTCTAATATAATTTTTTTTGGTCAGAACTCTTCCATAAGATTAAAGATCAATATTCTGTAGAAATTCACACGAGCCGGGCCGAGTTCGGGCCGAATTTTAAACTGTTTTCCGGACCGGGCCGAGCTCGGGCCGAAATTTTAACTTTCGGGCCGGGCCCGGGCCTGGAAATTTCGGTCCGTGCAGCCTCTAATATGAAGCAAATTGGATATCTTCGCATAAAAAACTTATTGATTTAACCTAAGGGAAGATTAGCCCTTATCTTCTTTCCTTTATGCTTGAGTAATGAGCCCCCAAAACTAATCAATAAAACACCTCGTCAGAATAAGCCTGTATACAAAACTTGAAGCAAATTGGACATTTTTTTATGAAACACCCATTTATTTAAATGAAAGGGGGCGTTAATACCTCTTACCCCCCTATTTAAACTTAAGAAATGAACTCCCCCCAAAAATACTCAGGAAAATGCCTTTTTAGAACAAATCTATGTCCGAATTTTGAAACAAATTGGATATTTCGGTCAATTGTTATCGAGTTACGTGCATACATACTAACATACAGACATACAAAATATTCGGGCACATTAGCTCCCAGGCTTTAATAGCCTGTGAGCTAAAAAAACTTTGTGATTCCAATTTACTTCAATCAGTATGCTTATAATTATCTTTTTTTGTGTAAAAATTGAGATCGAAAGGTGAACTGTCAAAAATAATCACTCCTAAACTTACTGTAACTGAAATGTTTCTCTTTCTTTTCTTATATTTTCTTTTTCTTTCTTTTCTTTTTATTATTATTTTTTTTGTGTGTAAGTGTGCGTGCGTACGTATGGAAAAAAAAAGAAAGTAAAGGCTATGCAATCCATATTCTACAAAACTGTTGTACACTTCACATAGAGTTCAGAATGTTTTAATTAAAGGTAACATTTTTTTCAAAAAAAAAAAAATGATTTTTGCTGTTACAGTGTAACGGACTTTTTTTTGTGCATGTGTGTATGAATTTATTCGCAAACAAATTTTAGTTAAAACATACTAACAGCAATATAATTAAGAAGTAATATATTTTAAATAAAAGAAAATATATAAATAATACATGCCCGTAGCCCATAATGCTTTTTCACAGCCCTGAATAGGAGATTGAGAAGTTATTACATACCAAGCAATGTACTGAAAAAAAAGTTTTTAGGATATTCTAAAATTTACTTTAGCCACTTTCTGACTTTTTTTTTTTTTTTTTTTTTTCAAATGTATCAAGGTTCTTTTATTGTGAAACTATGTAATCGAACGCGTTCTATTTTTGTCTTTCGGTAGAGCCAAGAGATTTTTTAGAAAAATTATTTTAAAAATAATGTTTAGAATCCAATTTATGCCTACGCTAGAGTATAAAAGTAAAGAAACTGCCGTCATAAGACAACAATAGTTTATGACTTAAGATGCAAATCATTATTGGAAGGAATTATGAAAAACTAATTTGTCCAATTCATTTTCATCGGTATGACTATAAGTAAGAAGTTCTTATGTTTAAAATTGAGACAGAACGTAACACTGTCGAGAACTAATACTTATAAATTAAATGTAACCGAATTATTGTTATTATTATTATTATTATTATTTTGGGTGTGTCCGTAAAAAATGCAGGAATAAATTATTCCAACTTCATTACAAGACTGTCTTCCTATCATTTTTGGTACATTTCGATAGAGTACAATTTTGTTTTTGATAATGCAACGAAATTATTTTTCATTGTTCTTGTGCGTGTATGAATTTATTAATTGACAAAAAAATTTTGGTAAGTACTTTCTGACTAAGATGTAGTTAAAATGGTTTAAAATTTAAATGAAGAAAAAATTGCAAGCAATGCGACATCGTTAAAAATTTTCAACAATGCTTACTTTTTTCCTCCTGAAAACACTGAATATGAATTTTAGAATTAATTGCATACTATACAAGGCACTAAAAAAATATTAGCTTTAAGGGTGTTTATTTTCCGATTAATTTTTTAATTCATTTTTGCTCTCAAATGCACCAAACTTTCAAAATCTCTTATTTGGAAAGTACACAAGGTGCCGTTATTGTCGATTCTTTAATAAATGCAGAAAATATTGCAAAAAAGCAATCAAAAACGGCATTTCGAACCGATTTTTCCCAAGCGGGAGATTTGGAAACGAAAAAAAGGGTCTTACTGATGAGGTAATTGTTTATAACTGAAATTCTAATGAATTGAGCGTAAAAAGACATCACACGGCACCTCATACGTCCCTTCAAGAATACCCTCAGCAAGTTTCATGTTTCTATTTTTAAAAATGTGTCAAATTGTATCGGAAAATTTCGAGCTGTTGAAGGTGAAAAAGCGTTTTTTCGAATACACCCTTAACATATTATATCGTACGCAAATATGATTATACATATTATCATTATATGCAAATGTGGTTATATATTATTATTATTATATGCAAATGTTAAAATAAATTTTAGTTGATTTGTTAAAATTTTGATAAGCTTTTAATGTCAGTTCATCGTGAATCGAACGATCTGATCAGGAAAATTTTTAATGTACTTTTTCGTAATGATTCGTGTGTATTAATTCATATACCTGATGATCTAGCACTCACTTTAAAATTAACAATGAAAGCGATCCAAAATGGGGATAACTGGCGTAAGTGATAACCCTACTCATTATTTCCAGGAACTGTACAACAACCCTGGTTTGCAACGCGCTCAACGCTTCTCCGCGCTTCGAAACAAAGGGTTTCGGGAGAACTCGTCAGTCCGATGTGGGGAGGGGGGAATTCTGAGCTTTTGTCGTACTAAGGGAGTAGGTTTTTTATCTTCTATAGCCGGGAATAGAAGGTTAAGAAGCTTTCGTAGTGGGATCCCCCTAGAAGCTACATCTGCAGGATTTAAAGTACCTGGAATATGATTCCACTCATGGGAAGGCATTAATGTTTGTATTTGACATACTCGATTGAGTACGAACTGGTTTTCCTTTAAAGGTGGCGCCTTTAGCCAAATGAGTACGTAATGATTCGTGTGTATTAATTCGTATACCTGATGCTCTAGCACTCACTTTAAAATTAACAATGAAAGAGATCCAAAATGGGGATAACTGGCGTAAGTGATAACCAAACTCAGTATTTCCAGGAACTGTACAACAACCCTGGTTTGCAACGCGCTCAACGCTTCTCCGCGCTTCGAAACAAAGGGTTTCGGGAGAGCTCGTCAGTCCAATGTGGGGAGGGGGGAATTCTGAGCTTTTGTCGTATTAAGGGAGTAGGTTTTTTATCTTCTATAGCCGGGGAAGAAGGTTAAGAAGCTTTCGTAGTGGGATCCCCCTAGAAGCTACATCTGCAGGATTTAAAGTACCTGGAATATGATTCCACTCATGGGAAGGCATTAATGTTTGTATTTGACATACTCGATTGAGTACGAACTGATTTTCCTTTAAAGGTGGCGCCTTTAGCCAACTGAGTACAATCTGAATCAGACCACAAATAAATATTGTCAAAGTTTATTGGTAATGTGTCGATAATGACAGAACATAATTTTGCTCGTAAAAGAGCTGAACAAAGTTCAATTTTTGGTAATGTTTGAGGTTTTATTGGATTGCCCTTAGTTTTTGCAGCAATCAAATTGACAAATACCTTTTCAGGTGTAACAACACGTAAATAAGTAACAGCAGCATAAGTTTTATTCGAACCATCACAAAAGCCGTTCAGTTGACTTTGAACAACTGCGTGATTAAATAAATTCATGCATCTAGAAATTTCCAATAATTTTAATAAATGCATTTCAGATGAAAATTCATCCAAACCGTATGGAATGTGGGATTTCTTCATCCGAAGAAATTTTATCCCTCCAAAGATCTTGCATCATAATTTTTAACTTAATTGTTGAAGGAGCTAGGAAACCCAGAGGGTCAAATATTATAGCCACGACAGATAACAATTCTCATTTTGTTTTTACCTTCTTTAAATCATTAAAAAGAATTTGTAAAGCATCTTTGGAAGAATCCCGAAGTAAACCAAGAATTTTAACAGTATCATCTTCCTGAATGACCTTTTTTCGAGGAAGCCTTCATTTCATCAGGTAAGTAATCTATTACATCAGGATCGTTACATGTCCACTTTCGTGGATTAAAATCTCCGCTTTTCATAATTCTTATTAGTTCTGTTTCTAAACTCTAAGCGTTTTCTCGTGAATCGGATCCAGAAAGATCATCAACATAAATTTCATCTTGAATAATTTGACAGGCCTTTTGATTATATTGTTCATTATCAATGGCCAACTGGCGTAATGTCCTAATGGCCAAAAAAGGTGCACAGGAAAAACCGTATGTAACGGTCAAGAGCCTATATGATTTAATAGTGTCTTCTAAATTAAATCTCCAAAGAATGCTTTGATAATCAGTGTGCTTTTAACTAACGAAGATTTGGCTAAACATTTTTTCGATATTAGCACTAAAATCAATTGGATTCATTCTGAACTTTAATAATAAAGGAAATATTTCCGGCTGCAATTTTGGACCTATCTCTAGATAATCATTTAAAGAGCGGCCTGATGAGCCAACTGCAGATGCGTTAAATAGTACTCTAGTCGTGTAGTTGAACTATCTTCTTTTAATACCCCGTGATGTGGAAGATAAAAATGATCCGGATTTGAAATTTCTGAATTTGGTACAAGTTCCATGTGCCCCAAGTCGATATATTCTTGCATGAATGCTAAATATTGCTTTCTAAGGAAAGGGTTTTGGTGGAGTCTCTTCTCCAAAAAATAAAACTGTTTTAGAGCTTGAGATTTTGAATCACCGAAGATTGGTTAAGCTTTAAACGGCAAGTTTACAACATATTTTCCTGATTCTGCACATGAAAAGGTTTTAGAATAATTATCTTCAACAAGAGAAATTGGATCAGAACTGGGAACCGACTCAAGTTCCCAGAACTTTTGCAGCTGAGAAGTAATCTGCATAGTAACATGACAACTAACAGATGATATTTGGTTTGATTCACTCGAATAAATAATTCCCGATAGTATCAAACCCAGTTTAGAATTAATAGCATTTGATGATGTTTTTCACACGAAAAAAAATGATTATTTGAGAATTTAGAGATTTTAATAGAAATAATTAGAATTGAGATTTTGTAAACATACTTAGAATCAAAACATTTGTTTTAAACTAGTCCGTAGTCAACAATCTTCAGTATAACAAATACAATATATCTAAAAGATGAATTAAACAAATGATTAAATGCTAAATATATATATGAAAACATATTAGGAATTTACAAATACAAATGAGTTAGAATTAATGAGAAATAATAATTTATTAAAGTCAAGATAATCTCGTTTTGTCAGTATCAAATGTTTGGTGCTGCCATCTAGTGTCTTCTTTCAGAAATAATAACTAGTGTCCTTTTCTGAAGACTCAACAAGCATGTTGCATTTCAATTGATTTTCTTTTCAAAAGCTTACTTCCTTCAAAAAATTGCTGTGTTCGGTGTTAAATAAAAGGAATATTGTAAAATTGTTTGCAAGTTAATATATTTACAATGAATTGAAATGACTTATTAATGACCAAGAATTAAATATAGTTTAATATATTTAAATGTTAATTAGAAATGTGGCATCAAATTTAACTTATCATCTCAATTTGGATTTCAATAAACAAATGCACCATGAGTTATATACTCATTTGCTGTTATTGATTTGCTTGCTTCAAATCAAATTAATTAAAATATGATCTTCATAAAGACAATACTTTGTAGTGCATTTAGCTGATGCCGAAATCGAATGTATATCTATCATTGCGCTTATTTTAAATGTTAATAGCTGTTAGTACTTGAAATAACTTTATAATTTTACTTGATAATTTTAGTTGATATTAATGTCACTTTTCATTGTTAAATCGTAATTTTATTAAATGACTTTATTCCTCTTGTACCATGTGGTAGAAAGATTCTTACACAGCTTGTAAGTTAATGAGTTTATAATGACTTTAACTGAGTGACAACTTATTAACGATTGGTAATTAAATACACCTCGACTTGAACAACTTACTTGTTAAAATGGAACACTAAATTAAATTTTGCATATTATCATCAATTTGAAGTTTGTATTTGATGAACTAAATTGAATCGTCCTAGCTAGCTTTATAGATTTATTTAATTCAAAGAACAGTTACAATAATAATAAAATAATAGGAAATGTGAATGACAGAACCGAAAGAATTTTACATTAGATTTTTTTAGTATAGATAATGTATATAAGAAATGAATTTAAATATTCATAAGATTTAACATTATTTTATATGACATACATATTATCACAATTTGATTTCAAGGAATTAAATGCAAATGAATAAAACATTCTTTGCTATTATTAAATTACTTCAAATCATATTAATTAAAATATGGTACTACTCTGTTATCCCGTCGAACAATTTCGCGAAATTATACAATTCGCCAAACTAACAACCAAATTATACATATTGACATAATTTTTATTTTAAATAACGAAAAAACAAATAATTAGTAGAATATTAATGAAAAGTCGAAATGAAACTCACTTAATGACATTTTAAACACATGAATCGTATTTAATGTCATTGAATGTGACATTCACGATCATCCATCATTGGCATTTAATTTTATAGTTTGGCGATAATTTTTTGGTCGAAGGGATAACCTAGTAGTGCTTAAGATATGTTCTTTATAAGGACAATACTTTGGGGTGCGTTTAATTTATACCGTAATGAAATGTATATCTAGCATTGAGCCTATTTTAAATGTTAATAGCTATTAATACTTGAAATAAATTTATAATTTTACTTGATAATTTTAGTTGATATTAATGTCACTTTTCATTGTTAAATCGTAATTTTATTAAATTACTTTATTTCTCCCATGCGATGTGGTAGAAAGATTCTTATACAGTTTATATGTTAACGAGTTTATAATGAATTTAACTGAGAGACAACTTACTAACGATTGGTAATTAAATACACTTCGACATGAACAACTTACTTGTTAAAATGGAACACTAAATTAAATTTTGCATATTATCATCAATTTGAAGTTTGTGTTTAATGAACTAAATTGAATTGTTCTCTCTGCTACATATGCAAATTTATTTAATTCAAAGTACAATAACAATAATAATAAAAAAGGGAAATGTGCATGACAGAACCGAACGAATTTTAGGTTAGATTTTTTTTTCGTTATTAATAATATATATAAGTAATGAATTTCAATATTCATATGGTGTAACATAGTTTTACATAAATAAATTAAATTATTTTATATTTTAAAATTAGTATATTTATTCAAAATTTTATTATTATTATTATTGTTATTATTATTATCATTATTATTATTATTTTGTAATTTTTAGCATTATATTTAAGCAAATGAATAATAATAATAACAGAAATAAAATAAACAGAAATTGGATCAGTAACTGAACAATTAAAAGAAAAAATAAGTTGCCAATCGGACCTCAAACATGAAAAAGTATATACATTCGTACTGCAATTATTTTTATAAATATTCTTATATTGGAGCAACTAGTGTTGCACTCTTATGTAAAAACGCATGCATGTAAAATTTATTACGATTATATACTCACTTCCAAAAGTTAAGCACGGAGATGAAAATGCTAATTTTCGTAAGCCATCAGAACTGAAGTAGATGCAAATCGCTGCAGAGGTAGATGGAAGCATGCAAATATGTTAGGTAACAGCTAATCGCGCTTTCATGTCAAGAAATATGCAAAAAGGACAGTCTTATAACAAGCCAGTTTTATGAAGGTTTACAGAAGTTGATTGTAAGTGCTGATAAGAAGTGTTTAAAACTTTCGTACAATTTGTTTTGATGACATACGTGTTTCTATGATTTCCAGAAGACGAACGGAAGATTCAGAGCGCTGGCGTGCTGTAGGGCGCATTGAACTAGGACAGTCGATCACAGATGTTGCTCTTTTCTTCGGCGTTCATCATTGTGTAATTTCACGTTTATGGAAACAATTCCAAACCACACAGACAGTTGTCCGAAGGCCCATAGTCGGTCGTCCAAGGGTTACAACACCCGCGGAAGATCGATATATTGCTATTGTAGCCAAGTGGAATCAAAGAGCGACCTCCACACGTATTACATCTATAGGTACTGCGTCCATTGGTAAGGCGATATCTGCAGCTACTGTACGCCAATTATTACATATGAGTGGACTGTACGCCCGGGTCCCTTGAGTATGTGTTCCTCTATCCGTCTACTTAAGAGGGGCGGGATTAAAGTTGTGCCGAAACATGTCATTTGGACTTGTCTGACTGGGACAATGTCATATTTACTGATGAGTCAAGATTTGCTCTGCAGCCAATTGACAAGATTATAAGGATATGGCGTGAACAAGAAACACGCAATCAGCCCCAAAACATCACCGAACATCACGCATTCCGAGGCGGAAGCATTATATTGGGGGCAGGGATTTCATTAGGATACCGCACCGACCTGCACATCTTTAAACTGGGTTCTGTGTTGGCTGCCCAATATCGAGATGATATCTAGAACCCGTTGTGAGATTGTACGCTGCAGCAGTTAGCCATACTTTTGTTTTAATGGACGATAACGCACGTCCCCATAGAGCTGGCATCATCAATGACTATTTGGAGAGTGAAGGGATTGCACGCATGGCGTGGCCACCATATTCGCCCAACCTTAATCCCAGTGAAATTCTTTGGGATGCTCTCGGTCGTGCTGCATGTTTACGTTTCCCACCTCCAGCCACTCTTATTGAGCTGGAAACTTTTCTAAAAGAAGAATGGCGATTGCTTAATTATGCGGTGTTTGACCATCTAATTGAAAGCATGGTCACTTGTTGCAAACTTTGTAGACCGATAAGGGGGAATCACATACCCAATTGATGTCCTTTTTTCATTGTAAGCTGTTTATTTTCACTTTATACATAATTGTGTTTAAGTCTTCAGTATGTCATTATCTGATAACTTATAAAAATTTAATATTATTTTCATTTCTATATATAAATATTCATTTTGCTTTATGCATAAATATATATGCTACTTTCCTGCCGAATTTTGTGTCAATCAAAGCAGTATTTGTTGATTTTTTTGCGTTTTACATCTTCGAGCATAACATTTAAAAGTGAATGTATATATTCAATTCAACAATACGAAAATGATATGACTCCATCTGAAATTAGAAATAAACAGCATGGTGACCTAGAATCATTACTAAGCTTAGCATATCACTGAATTACTTACGTATGATAGGATTTAACAGAAAAATAATGATTACAACCTAGAATCATTATTTGTCGTGAGGTGTCATTAAATTATTCCCATTTGAAAAGATGTATTAGAGTAATCACCATCGCAACCTAGATATTCCATCATGGTACATAATTAAAATAATTAATTGCGATAGAATTTAATCGAATGAAGAAAACCTTTGTTAATATATTTTTAAGCATTGATTCAATTTTCGTAAAATTTAAAATTATTGAGAAAATTCTGAAAATTACATGCATATATTGAATTTACAGCCATTAAGTTGGGTCATTTTTGCACTCTTTTATGCGCACTGATGAACGGGCGAACAGAACGATTACTTGGTATTTATATAACTACTAGCAGATCCGACAGACCTTGTCCTGGCACCGACTCCAAAAATTCAAATAAATGTTCATAAATGCAATAATACGCATGATAAATACTACGCTCTTAATTAAATTTCTTATTACAATTATGTAAGGAAATTATTTTTCACTTTGCAGTAGTTTTTGAAGTCGGTTCAATTTTCTATAGAAAAGTTATTTTTCTCTTAGTTAAAAGTTAACGATTTTCTGAAGTCGGTTAATTAAAATTATAATATAGAAAAAAAATATTGTAAATCAAACACGTATGTGAGGAATGGGGTTCGAACAAACGATCTCTTTCTTCGAGAATCAGTGCTTAAATCGTGCACCTTAGACCGCTCGGCCATTCTGTTCGCACTCTATTCAGCGAACTTATTCAACACCTTTAATAAGCAAAAAATCACTAACTTTATTAGTTTTTGCCTAGTTACTAAAAAAGTACTGAATCAATTTCGGTGAAATGTGAATCTAAACCATTCTCGAATCCGCACAAAAAATTTCTTTAAAATCGGTCCAGTCGTTCAGTGACATACACACGCACCGAAGATTTATATATGTAAATATGAGCTAATTATGTTGCTAATTCTACAATTATGTGCTACGTCTTTATTTAATTACGATTGCCCCTAAAAAGAGAATGTTACAATAAAATGTTTATCTGCATATCATTTTATAATTTCAATTTAAACTTAAACTCATTTCGTAATTTATTCGCTTTACATTTTTAAATGATTTTCTTCATACAGTCTTACTTGCATCGTATAATTATATTAATTGTTAATTCAAAGACTTAACTTGTTTACAAGTTAACAAGTTTATAAACACATTAACTTATTAAGAACTTATTATCAAATGATAATTAAATGTAGCTCGTCTCGTTAAATTGGAAGACAAAATGAAATTTAACCTATTATCTCGAGTTAAAACTAATGTTTAATGGATTAAATACTGAATCTTACGCGATTATTTTCATTTAAACGCAGTATATTTAAGTCAAATGAAAATGAATGGAATAAGAAGCGCATGCAAAAGAAAACATTGAGATTTTTAGTTTATAATTTTTATTTTAATGCATTGTATAGCTCATGGAGTCCGATACGAAAGACATTTATTCAGATGTTAAAACACTTCATTAAGAAAAAACTGTTTAAAATGGGGTAAACCACAAATTGATAAATGATGCATTTCCTTAAAATTATAAAAAAAATACATTATAAAAGCAGGCAAATCGACAATTTTAACCCTCTTTGAAATTAGAGAATTACATCATTTAATAATGTTTGTTTAACCACATTTTATTTAGTTGATTAACCACATTTTATTTATTAAAATTGAACGTTTAAACACACGATAATTAAAAATTCTGAACATACGAATATGTTTCATGAGTGCTGGGACTCGCTTCCCCTGTGTTAAAGTATAAACGGTAAAAAGTATAAAATCCCCCCCCCCCCCAACTGCCAGCAAGTCGGAAACCCAAATGATATTAAATACAAATCCAAAAAAATACCATCAAGCTTGAGCAACCAATAGAATGAAACCGGAAGTGAAGTAAAACTGAAAGAAACCGGAAATGAAGATAAATAATTAACCAAAGACTTTTTAATTTAATTATATTGATTAATTTAATGATATATATATTTAATTTAAGGATTTTTAATTTAATGATGTATTTTTTAATTATTGTATATTTAAACGTTGTATTTTAATGACTGAGTTTCCCACGCAAGGTTTTTCTTGATTATTGATCACATTTTATTTAGTCGCTTAACTGGACTCGTGAATTTCCTTAAGCGATGATTTTTCCTTTTTGTCTTTTGTAAATAGCATTGGAGTTCATTTGGGAAACGCAATATTTTCTGAAATTCATGTAATGATAAAAGAACTACTTCATGGTACTGGTACTGAGGAAATAATTTTATTCAAGGATAAGAAACCACGTGATAATCAGTTTTAAAGAAAAACGTAGAATCATTTTTATTCCTATTTTCAGTTACTGGCAAAATTGTACAGTGTTTAAAATATGTTTAATCTCTTTGGACCCTGGTTCCCATACGGGGACCTTCATTATAAAAAAAATTAATATAAGATTTTTTTTTACGATTTCGCATCGCTTCTTAATAGCTAAATGTTTTTTACGTTCAAAGCAAACGGCTTTACCACTGGCTGAAATGTTGTGCTATCGAAACTGGTAGACGGGAGGTGCTGTATTCGAACCCAGTCGCGCCCGTCGGCATAATCCTTTCGAGTTTTCTGTGGTTCTCTTCGAATCGTGAATAACCTTGCGTAAATACGGATTGGGTTCCCTTAAAAATACCCCTACGGAGGGCATTCTCCGTAGGACCTGATATCCCGCGTTCAGATAATAGGTCGTTATATATAACAACACACCCCAAAGCAAACAAATGAATGACAGCATCGAAGCTGATTCTCTAAAAGGTAAATGTTATTTTCATCTGAGTTTGAAAAATGTGTACAAGAGAGCGTGACCAAGAAAGTAAGAAAATTTTATAAGTACCGGGTGATCCAAAAGTCAGGACGAACTCTAAAAATGAATAACTCGAAAACGAATCAAGATACAAAGATACGGTTTGCACCAAATGGATGGAAAAGAAACCGGATTTTGTGTGACAACAAAAAAATATTGTTCTATTGGCGACCAACGGCATCACTAGCAGCATTGAAAGATGCCATCCGCCAAAACGTGTCTGCCATAAAGCAAGAAATGCTACTAAATGCTGTGAACGGTGTAGTGCCTAGTCTCACAGCTGCACTTATGAATGAGGGACAGCACATTGAACATTTTCTGTTGTACTAATTAACTGTAACTAAGCTGACTTGGAACTTGTCAACATTTTTTCATTTGCAAATCATCTTTTGGTGCAAAAAACACTACCGTGTCATTTTTTGGATGTCAACGGCAAACTATTTTTTTCGTTGTCACACAAAATCCGGTTTCTTTTCCATCCATTTGGTGCAAACCGTATCTTTGTATCTTGATTCGTTTTCGAGTTATTCATTTTTAAAGTTCGTCCTGACTTTTGGATCACCCGGTATTTAACTTAAATATTTTCAATACAAAAAAGAGAAGTTTTGTAGATTATTTACTTGTTTAAAGCTTTTTAATTGGTGTTTCAGTTCATGTAAGTTAATGGATATTAAATTGATATTTTAAGGGGGTTTTTACTTTTAGATCCATACTTTTGAACGTAAATTACTAGTTCCCTGAAGAACCAATTTCAGAAAAGAAAAATTTTCAGACATTTATGAGGCCATTATGTTTGGGAAAAACCATTGAATAAGTATTTATATTACTAACTTTAGAATTTAAGAGGATTTTAAGCATATACATCATTTTAAGCATGAAAAAGTAATTTTAAGAAATTAGAACAAAAAAAATAATAAGTATTGATTAAAAATTCCTTTTCTAACTTTTGTAATAAATGGAAAATCACATACTTCTCACAAATTAGTCAATTTTAAAATACAAAGTTATAAAGTATATAATCTTACTTTCGTATAAAAGCTATTTTCGAATACCCCCAACATTTCCTATTTTACTAATTTTGCGAAGTTCATTTTAGCTATGTCTATTTGTAATTGCACCAATGATAAAGAAAATTTGGATAAGATAATTTAAATTAGTATCGCTGTCTGTTGAGAATTCTATGAATAATTTATATTGTATTGTGTTGTAAGCGTGCAGCAACACATGAAATCATTTTTAGAAGTTTAATTGTTTTGTATGAATATAACATTGAGTTTGAGGTATGTTGCAGATATGCAACGTGACGATACAAAGGGTAAATTGTTTTAATCTCTCAAATCGTTAAAGATATTTTTTTCAGTAAGAATGTATTACATTTTTAATATTTTTAACCCTTTAAGGAAAGCCGTCGCGCTGCTCTCGCTATTTGTGAAAAATGCCAGCGTCATGATAGCGCTCCTTTTGACAGTTCACTTTTGGCGCGCGTAGTGTTTGATAAAGTGCTATTTAAATTCGTCCATGTTGCCGTGTTCGTATTTTTATTTATTATATTGAATTCTAATTATATTCAATCGCATATTTTTATATAAACATCGTGATTATTATTTTTTTAATATTTTTAATTTTGATTTCAAAATGTTGGACACAAATTAATCTTCAGATACAGCACGACGGCACTCCTTGGCACTAAAAGGGTTAAATCAATTTATTTAAAATGCAACTATATGAACTTTGTAAATTTCAATTTCGCTTAGGTCAGAAAATAAACAAATTCTTCCATCTAACATAATGTAACAAATAAAATAAAATAAAATAAAAATAAAAATGTCCAAAGTCTGATTTTCAAGCTCTTTTAGAACTGTCCCTATGTATATTCGAAACTGAATTTGACAATTTCTACATTGTAAGAAAAGGCAGATGTTTTTTAATTTACTAAAATGCACTATAATGATGAACGAAAATATGGAACAATCGAAACACTTAAGATTCCGAAAAGCATTCCTTTATCTTTAGGAGCATGATAAAAGAATTTATCTATTAAAATTTAAAGAAAGAATTTATAAAATTTATTTTTTTGTTAGCTGCCAATAATTTCCGTTAATTTTTTCCGATAAGCTTTTGCAGTGTATTAAACAGTTATCTTTATTCAGAATTTTTTTCCGGATGCTTTGACGACCCAAGTAAGTATTTTCATGTTTCAGCAAACATGCTTAACTGAAAATCATTTAGAATTAACAGCATATATAGAGTTCCTACCTGTGGAGTTGCTTTATCTGCAGTCTATTGAATTGAGCTGCCTAAATGACAGACCAGATGTTATGATCTACAAGGTCATCTGAGCGAAAAATTATCACCAGTTGTCGTGCCCAGTTAGCTTAAACGGTAAGGTATTGGCCTGGTAGACGAAGTATCTGGGTTCGATTTCCGAATTGGGCAATTTTTCGCTCACATGTGATGGATTTATTTATTCATCACCAAAAAGCAAAGAAACTAACAGACACATAAACTGATACGAAAATTTTATTTTATTATTTTAGATTTTTATGCTGTAAAATTAACTTATTTTTTCATTATTATATGAATTTTAATTAAGATGTTTATAAATTTAAAAAAATTTACACCCCAGTGTATAAACGAGAGAATAAAATTGTACTTCAAATATTTGAAAATTCTTAAGAATTAACAGCATTAACATTGATATTAAAATTAACTTTTTTCTGTTACATTACCATGCGTAATTTCAATTATGCAGCCGAAAACGTATAGTGGAGTTCCGATAGTGCCAGAAAAACCGATTTTGTGGGTCCAGAGAACAGATTAATGCATTCTAAAATTTACGCGCAAACGTTTCCTAACGGATAGCTAATTAAAAATTACTGTTATGAATTTTTCTTTAAATTTCGAAAATAAATTTTTTTCTGAGGTTTATAAAGAAAATAGATGGATGTCTAGGAAGCGGTTATTGAATACATTTTCTTTCGTAACTATAGCAAATTTTTTTAGTTTTAGAAGCAACTGTCTTACTTTACAATGCATATGCGGTGGATTTACTTATCCATCGTCAACATACACAAAAAACTAACAGACACACAAACACATTTTCCCCTCATTATTGTAATTTTTTCCTGCAGAAAAATTAATTTATATTTTCGTTATGATATGAACTTTAATTGTGAAGTTTATAAATTGTAAATTTTAATATCCCCGTGTTATTGATGAGATTCATGCGTTATTGTACATCAGTGTATTATTAGAGAAAATGCTGCTATTAAATGAAAGGATATTATCTCTTATAAAATATTGGTGGGCAAAAACTCAGAAATCCTGTAGTGTATAAACGAGAAAATAAAATTGTATTTTAAATTTATTCGAAAAAAAAATCTCGGAAGATACTGTATATACTAGTTTATCCCCTAACTGTCTGATGCAAATTCTGCAAAAAATCAAAAATCCGCGTATAAGGTGACCCCCTAACTTTTTACGTCGATTTTGCACAAAGTGAAAGATGTTATTCACCAATGGAAAAAAAAGGAGTTAACCCTTTCCGGCACACTGTGCCCAGTCTGAGATACCTAATTTTAATTTCAAACTTGCAGATGGCACCAGAAATATTTTAATAAAATTTTGCTTTTACAGTAAAAGCTTAAATTAAGGAATTCAAAATATCTAAAAAAATCGTTTTTGAATTCCGGTGTCAATCGATAATTTCTCATTTTACTACAGATTTTACCCGTGCCGGAAAGTGTTAAGCAAAAACAAATCAGTGATTTTTTTATTGATAAGTTATTATTATAGTAAAAGCCGGAAATAACACGGTCCGACATACCGTGAATTCGGATTTAACGCAGAAAAAAGTATGTACACAGAAAAAAAATGAATTTTTAGGGTAATTTTGCGTTTTAAAATTTAGTGAAACATAATGAAAGTCTCGCAGTCTGCGGTTAGTGCTATATGCATCTCTATATTTCTATTCACAATTTAAATAACTGGACAAAAATAGATAACAGCGAACCAATTTCCGAGGTCATAACAGATCAGGATATCGCTGATGCTGTAACACATAAAAATTGCACTGGCCAAGATGATGATGATGAAATTGAAAATGATGTGATAATGAAAAAGACAGCATTCCACATGTTAGTGAATTCATTTTACATTTAACGAAGGTAACGTTGCAGATGGAGAGACAAGACGATTCAGATTATGTTCATCCAAGTTCCATCTTGCTAGTGTGGAACAATATACCGAAAATAAACTAAATAAACGCCAAACAATACTTATGGACTCTTTTAAGATAGCGTAAGATTAAACTTGTTCATTGACCGTTAAAGTTAATTGCATTTCACAAACAGGGCAAGTGTTTTCATGATTTTGTACCATTTCTTTGACAACATTGCGATATACCGCGATTAAGTTATAACGCGGGTGTGAAACATGTCTTCCAACAAACGCCTTACACCGAGCTTCTACTATATTTGTATTTTTATACGCTACACTGTAAAAAATATCAGATGTTTCTGAATATATAAAAATGTACTATAATAAAAAACGAAAAAATACAGTGACCTCATCCAACTCACATAAGGTTTCAAAAACCTTACCTTTATCTTTAAAAATACCAGAAAACTATTTGTTTTCGAAATTTAAAGAAGAATTTATAAAAATTAATTTTTATTAGCTGCCCGTCTTTTCGGAAACGTTTCTAAGTAGCTTTTACAATACAATAATCACTTTTCTCAAATCAAAATATCACTTTTCCGGATTTTATCAATTCTCAAGTAAACATTTTCAGCTGCATAACTGGTTTTGTGCATACAGTTATAGCAAAATAATATTAATTTTCATATTAATGTTAATACTGTTTATATTGCATGTTTGTTTATTAAACATGTTCTCTGAATATCAAAATATTTTCGTATGAATTGGTAGCATCCAAAACAGTGATATTTTGATTTGAGAAAAGTAATTATTGTACTGTAAAAACTACTTAGAAACGTTTCCGAAAAAGACGGGCAGCTAATAAAAATTAATTTTTATGATTTCTTCTTTAAATTCCGAAAAGAAATAGTTTTCTGGGATTTTTAAAGGTAAAAGAACAGTTTTCAAAACCTTAGGTGAGCTAGATGAGCTCATTTTATATTTTCGTTTTTGATTACAGTACATTTTTATATATTCAGAAACATCTGACATTTTTTACAGTGTATTTCAATATACATACACATAAAAAGCCATAATTTTGTAATATTCAAAGTTTTCTTTTTCTCTTTTAACTGACTCGTGTGTAAGTCGACCTCCTCAATTTACTTGCCGAAAATAGTCAGATATTCCTTCATTCATACACGAGTATATACAGAAATTTTAAAAAGTTATAAATTTTATACATTATTGGCTATTTCCAGGAGCACTTGTAGTGTAAGTCACAGGCTTTGATTTTTGGCTACCAGTATTATAGAACAAAAAAAAATGTGATTAATTTTATTGGCACATTCTCATTAATTGAATAAGGACAAGCAGACTTTTCGAAAATAACGGTGGCTAACAAGCAGAGAAATTAATAAGTTATGTGACTAACACTACAGAACCCATGGAATTTCCCTATTTTAATATATCGGGGGATCCAAAAGTTAGGACGAACTTTAAAAATGAATAATTCGAAAGCGAATCAAGATACAAAGATACGGTTTGCACCGAATGGATGGTTAAGAAACCGTGTTTTGTGTAACAGCGAAAAAAATAGTTTTGTTGGTGACCAACAAATGGCGCTATAATATTTTTTTGCACTAAAAGATGATTCACAAAAAAAAATGTTGATAACTTGCAAGTCAGCTTAATTACAGTTAATTAGTACTACAGTAAATGTTCAAAATGTTATTCTTCTATCCTTCATTCAGAAGAGCAGTTGTGAGACTAGGCACCACACCTATCACAGGATTTAGGAGCATTTCTTGCGTTATGGCAGGCATATTTTGTCGGATGGCATCACTCAGTGCTGCAAGTGATGCCAATTAGTGGGGTGGGATAGCTGAAAAAAAGTTCACATCTGGCAACCAATGTGTCTATTTGGATTCAGATAGCATAAGGTTAGGTGAGTCTAAAAACCCCGGGACACAAATTTTTTTGGCCTTCTAGCGGTGTTAATGACGTAATCAATATGGCCTCCAAAATGTTGCGATACGCTTCTACTTTTTCCCTTATAACTCGGCTTAATATTTGACATTAATCTATATTATTAGTGATTATAAAGCAAAAGAAACCGCGCTTTTTAATGATATAATTGACTTCTTTGTTTCGGCTCATAATACCAGAAATATTTAAAGTTGTTTCAAAATTTTTGTTTTTAATTCTGATTTTTTTTCGAAATATTTTTCTAAATAACTTGGAATTTGTTGCATGTAGCTTGAAGCGTGTAAAATACTTTTTGTTTATCAGAAAATTACCTTTCGAACGGTATGTATGACTTCTATTTTATAACGAATATTTTCTAAGAAATAGCCAAAACAATGTAGTGTTGCACAGAGAGTTCTTATGGCAACAATGTAATTTTATATGGGTTCTGTTACGGAATCGGCATTATTAATTTTGTTCAAAATCACGCGATCTGCGATGAACAATGTAAGAAAAAATTCACTTGAAATGACATTTTAATATTTTATTTTAGTACGCGTGCACATGTGATTGTCTCGCGTTATAAGAAAAAAATGAGTAAAAAAAGTTTTGATGCATTCTGTGGCAACTTCTTTTTCTTGTTGTCGATTCCAGAGGGAAAAATAAATAAATTCTTGTAGTTTGTTTTCTTTTGTTATCATGTTAAGTTTTTATGATTACAACTAATCGAACACAAAGTTGCTAATGTGAGTATTATTTACGTTTAAGATTTAAAGTTTAGTAAAAAAACTTTTATTCATAGAATTAAAGTCGACATAAACCTGCTTTTGTGTTACATTTAATAGATTTGTTACAGTTTGCAATAATTAGTATATATTGGTTTTATAGTTGTTTAAGTTTTACACAAGCCAGTATTACGCTATTTTTGTTTTCATAATATCAAAAAATAATTTAATACATTTCATTATATTAACTCATTATTTAGAATATAAATAATTAAGACGCTTCTCCTAAGCGTCAACAAAACAACAAAATTTTATTCTTTTTTTAGACAGAAAAAAAAAGTCGTCTGCATTTTCGTTGCCATAACAACAAACCGAATTTTTACAAGTTCATGGAGGCTACAAAGTGGTAAATGTATTTTTTTATGTATAACTTAGTATATACTAGGATTCAAAGGGAAAATTTAAAAATCGTAATCCCCTCGAAATTTATTTTATTTATTTTTTATGGGGAAGAGTAGGGCAACATAAAAAATATAATAATAACTAATAATAGAATAGATTAAATAAATGAGATTCTATTCAGTAATACTAATAGTGTGTTTCTTTCTAGCTGACGTGGGCAAGTACCTTATTGTATATATGAAAATAGTATTTTTCATTAATATTTATTATTTCATTATTCATTCCTATTTAGTCTAACATGCATATACCGGCGTGGAGACACCATATTAATCTAGATGTAAACCGCTCCCGCGGTTCCACCCCTATCAACAATTCTCTGTAATGTTGTTATTAATAAAGGGAGTTTTGAAATTAAGTGTGAGAAGTCTTTATTGTCAGGGAACAAAGCCCATGTTGAGGGTGGAGTCGACGGGGCTCGGCGGGCCTTCCTGCTCATGTTGAGAATTTGAATTACACCCGGATTTTTCCAACTTAGACCTAGGAGCACGACCGGCAGCGAAGTTGAATGTGCCAAGTGTGAGGTAGTTGAAGAACAAACGCAGGGCCAGATTTCAGACTCCCCGTGGAAGTTCTAAGTCGACTGGGTGTAGGTAAGGATTTTTCAAGCTGAAAGTTGATCCACTTTAACTCGGTGAGAACTAAAGTCGTTAGATTTTCTAGGGGAAGTAGCGACCCGTTGTTGAAGTGATTCGATGGTTTGGAAATCGCCTCTCACGGTCCGAGAGTTTCTGCAAATGTACATATCTGATAGACGGCCAAAGTGGGGCTCAATGAGCGCTGTGGCGGCCCCGATGAGAGCACGGTGTGATGACCAGTATTGGTCGCGTACACCTACACATTCGCTTTAACACGAGCAAGAGCTGCTAAACGTTCTCGAAGAGAAGATTACTATAATCCCGAAGAAGTTGTTTATGGTTCAGTTGTAACGGAATTGGTTCAATACATACAAGAAATGTACTCATCTAGCCGAACTTCTCCAGTTTTTAAACTTTCTTATCTTACAAAATTAGATATCAGCGTATGATAGACATGGGAGTACAAACTAACGAAAAAGAATATCAATAGAACACGTCTTAAGGAACATCTATTAGTATTAATACCTGGTCTGAGAGCAGATAAATCGGGGCGTGAAATTATTTTTAGTTTCGAAGGGGATGTTGGTGATGCCATTCGCGATGCCTGTGCATTTAATGACTTCAGTGATGGCATGTGTCTAGCACGGGCTGTAGGTATATTACGAAGACAACTCTTTCAAGATTTCCCTAAATTTGAAGGATCCTTTTAGAATGCATTTACTCCAACAAAATCTGTACCTGCTGTTCTTTTACATTTTGTACGTATGTTGTTAGAGGGTCCCAATATTGATTCGGGTGTCTCATCAGAAATACCTGAGCATAATGCAGGATTTTCGATTGCCCAGCTTATTAGATATAACAGTGTTAAGCATAAGAGAGAAGAAAATGTTAAGAGTGTACGTCACTGACTAGAGAGAGAGAAACACCACTCCCCTATATGTAGGTCTAATGATTCACGCTGACTGTAAGAAGAAAAAAATATAGATAAAATGCATCGTCTGGGTTTGAATGTTCCATATGATCGAGTGCAAGACGTATCAGCAACAGTTACAAATGTGTTGTGTGAACAATATCTGAAGGATGGTGTTTACCCACCAAAGCTGTCTCCCACTGTGTTTATAACATCCGCAATAGACACATTGATCACAATCAATCTTCATCTACTGCCATTGATTCTTTCCATGGTTCAAGTGTTACGATTATTCAGCATCCTCACAGTGAAGCAATTATGGAGAACGAAAATGACACCCTCAGTATACAGCAGTGGAACAAACAAATTGTTAATGGTCTCCCTGAACACTACACAACCCTTCCTGCAACTGGCAAAGCCACAAGTGATCCACCTTTGCCATCTGTGAATCCACATTTCACTCATAAGGATCCAGCTTTCACCCCTAGGAAAATTTTAAATTCTTGGCTTAACTCTGTTCTGGAGAGATTGCATATTGAAGATACTGAAGGAACCGAACATGGGCCTAGAATATCCTTTGCTGCTTTTCATGCACAAAATGAACCTGGTGTTAGAAAAATAAAGTGTAATGCGTCATTGCTTCCACTTCTAAAGGATGAAATTGCGACTCCAGCAATGGTACGTCATATGATGGATATCATAGTAATGGCTACAGAAAAATTAAATAGAAATCAAACACCCGTGATTACATGTGATCAACCAGTATATGCTATTGGGAAGCAAGTACAGTGGAAAAATTCCCTAACAAGTATGGAGAGGATCGCATCATTCTCATGATGGGTGGTCTTCACATAGAAATGATGGTTATTAACTTACTTGGCAAGGGGTTAACTGGTAGTGGATGGATTGAATTTGTAACAACCACTGGCATTTCAAGTACTGGTGTTGCTGAATCCTGCCTAACATCATCGCATTTAAAAAGATCTCGATATGCACATGAAGTTATTTTAAATGCTTTACATTATCTACAGGTGAAAGCATTCGACAAAGCATGTGAAACAAATTCAATTATCCGTGATGAAGGCATTGAGCAGTGGATTTTGTCGAAAACATCTGAAAGTCCTCAGTTTCAATATAGGAAAACAGTCATCAAACTCGAGTCTCTTCTAGTACAACTTGTATTGAGCATTTGTACGTCTAATTTCACAATGTACGTCGATACTTTGACTCAATTATGTCCATGGACATTTTCGTTGGACGCAATCCACTATTCTCGTTGGTTGCCAATATTTGTATGCACTCTACAGGATCTTCCAGAAAAACATCCAGATGTATATTTAGAATTTCTTCGTGGCCACTTCACGAGTAGCAAAACTGCTACACCGTTTTCTGCAATATCTGAAGATCAGCTTCATGGGCACAATAACAAAGTTATAAAAGGTGAAGGCGGTGCTATTGGAATCCGCGATAGTGAAAAGGCTCTACTTAAATGGATGGTAGCAGGCCCTAAGATTAGTTCTTTAATTGAGGAATTTGAAGAGAAATCTAACTTAAAAGATGACAAAAACGTGAGCACAAAGCATCATGAAGTTAGCAATGCACACGAGAAAAGGTTTTTGGCCCATGTTAAAAAAATGATTCGTGTCTTAATCAAACAAAGAAATCCATTTGAAGAAAATGATTTAGTATCAATAGGAAACTCTAAAATAATTCTAAATTTCGAAGCTGTCAAGTGCGTTACGGAAGCGTTTACTGTAGGATTAAAACAGTATGATGACTATGTTGCGTTCCGTATCGATAAAGCTTAAAATTCAATTCATGAAATTATTCCTCGAACCAATATTCATATATTCAAGACTATACAAAGAAAAACAGATAAGACAAAGTCCAAGATTTCTTACTTGCGTAAAGACTCCAATTTATTCTGCAGATTGTATGTTGCATCTGAAGCACGGGTTGGCAACATTGATGATTTTTTTTTCGCATGAAAACTACATGTACCCACCCTCTATTTCGCATGAAGGAAAGTTACGCAAACCAACCAACAAGTCGGATATTATTGATTGCATTCAAACAAAATGTGGCATTAGCTTTAATTACAGCCAGCCGAATGTAACAGCTAAAATATTTAATGGAGCAGCCGTAATACACATGCTTAATCCTGTACGGCGACAACATTTTCCGGATACTATGAACAGGTTTTCAAACCATATTTCATTAATCAACTGAAAAACAGTTCACCATTAGATATTGTATTTGACAGATACATTAGTAACAGTTTGAAAGCATATATCGGAGAAACAAGAGGATGTGGCATAAATATTAAAGTCTCAGACTCAACTACAATTCCAAAAAAATTTCAGCAGTTCCTATGTGTCAACGAAAATAAAACCCAATTGTTCCAATTACTAGCTAAGAAAATGACGGGAGACGAGTATCCAGGAAAACATGTCATTTGCACTTATGATAACCGAGTCCTCGTGTCAACATCTATGGATGTATCAAGTATTTCTCCCGTCACACACGAAGAAGCAGATCTCCGCATACTTCTCCATGTTAAACATGCCGTAGAAAATGGACATACTCGCATCTTAATACGAACTGTGGACTCAGATGTAGTGGTTATTTCTATATTACTAGTGGTTATTCAATATAGTATTTAATTCGCCGCTAGAGGGCCAAAAAATTTGTGTCCCGGGATTTTTAGACTTCGCTATTCATGTACTATCTAAATCCAAAGTGCCGTGTTGGTTGCCAGATGTGAAATGTTTTGGCATAATTTTCAGCTAACCCACCCCACTAAATTGGTCGCCAACAGAACTATATTTTTTCGTTGCCACACAAAACTCAGTTTCTTCTCCATCCGTTTGGTGCAAACCGTATTTTCGTATCTTGATTCGTTTTCGAATTATTCATTTTTAAAATTCGTCATGACTTTTGGATCACCCAGTACATACACATAAAAAGCCTGAATTTTGCAACATTCAAAGATTTCTTTTTCAATTTTAATTGACTCGTATATAAGTCGACCTCTTCAATTTCCTTTCCGAAAATAGCCAGAAATTTCTTCACTTAAACAGGAGTACATACGGTAATTAAAAAAATTACATGATAAAAGAAATCGTTTACCTATCTTATTTATTTTGTAGGGCCAGGTGGTTTAATTATGGCTAGGGATTAGTTGTGATTACCTCGATATTGTACTGAAGAAATTTGTTTTATGCTCATAAATTGACCTCATAATGTATTTTTCATTTTATATACATTTTTATCAATAATCTGAAGCGTTTTTGATACCTGAATAGCAATTTGACACAAAGTCTACCAAAATTTTCCATAAATGGAATTGTCAATTTGAAGTTCTATTGGTCACAAATTAACCCCAAACAAATGTGTATGGGGAAGTACAAAGAGAAAATATGGTGCTAATAATTTCCCCATAATATTATTAATTACACCCAAACTTCTGTGATTGTGAGATTTTGATGGGGTAATTATAACTACCCTTTTTTAGAAAAAATAAACAGTTATGAGAATTAAAAATTTTTAGGTGTTCTTAAAGGATCAAAGTTGCTACCTAAGTCTTAAAAAATATCGCTTTTACAAATAGAATAAATTAATAACAAAAAATATTGTAAATGTAAAAAATTGTCATAATTATTTCACCTGACACTACTTTAA
This sequence comes from Maratus speculifer, assembly GCA_964019185.1. NCBI lineage: Eukaryota > Metazoa > Arthropoda > Arachnida > Araneae > Salticidae > Maratus > Maratus speculifer. The sequence continues at coordinate 163,980,868 of OZ025300.1, read as the reverse complement.
TCGTAATTAAAATTTTGTCATATTAAGTTTAAAATTTGTTTGTTAAATGATTTTCTGAACAAAATCTTACTTTCATTAATTAATTGTAGTGTTACGCATAATTTAAAAGAGAAAGCGTTAAATTGTTTATAAATTAACAAGTTAATAAATAGTTGAATGAACTGAGAACATTTACTAGCAAATGATAATTAGATATAGGTCTACATACTCAATTTATATGTTAAATTGGAAGATTAAAGTAAATTTAACTCAGTATGTGATTTGAAATTTAAGTTTAACGAATTGTGATAAGCAATCAATTAATTTAGATTTTTACTTACAATTTATATAGTTAAATAGGAATTACACAATTTTTGTTTATTCCAGAACAGGAAAGTTTTGACAAGCTGATAAAATAAAAATAAAAAAAGGTAATCAAAGAAACTAACAAATTTAAGTATAATATAAACAAACATTTTCATTGCCGGCTACATGCAATATATCAGAACTCACTTAATAATTTTCTGTCAAATTTCAGGTAGTAAATCTAGATATGATTGTTTTTAATCTTGGAGAATCGAAATATAAACTAATTTTTGTTTCTATGCATCTCTCTCTGTTAATTCGTTGCTATTAAAAAATAATATTTTATCAATACTGTAATGGTATTCATTGGCATTTTTCACACATTGAATATTGTAACCTAGAAGCATATAAATTGAAAGTGCTTTAAAAATTAGGGGTGTTAAGTGTGAATCGAATAAACCAGAAATCAAGAACTCTACTTTTTTTTAAATTTTGTATCACCTCCTATAGAAAAAGAAGTATGTCTATAAATATACCGAGTACAAAACACACTTTTCTTCTAAGACTTAAAGCACACATTTTTATTTATTATAAAATGACATTATTCGCATTCACTTAAGTAATTCCACATTTACAATTCAGTCTTAAACAACATTTCCAGTAAAATATGGATAGGACGTCACTATCACAGAATAATATAAAAAAGGTAGTCATTAAAGGAACTTGAAAAAAACATCGACTGTCCAATGATTCATACGCCTTCATATGTTTGTAACTTTAATATGGATATTGATAATAAATTATAATTTATGATAGCTCCATGCTTTTTCAAAAGTCAATAATTTATAATTTTGCGCAACAGCATGCATTTTAATAATATTTTTCCGGTGGTTATGGGAAAATGGCAACAAAAGATATAATAACCTATTAATTTTCAACTAATTTTCCTTTACTTTCTTTAGGTATTGAGTACTTCATTTGGCAACGTAAAAAAAACCCTTAAAAATAAATTGATATCGGTTTCTAATCAAATTGTATTTAAACGTATTTTTCCCCCAGTACAACAGTATAAAAATTGAGAATGCACGATGTTTAAAAGTAAAAAAAAAATACTAAATACATGAGAAATTATATTTATTGCTCAATGACCGTACAATGATACATCTGTTTCGTTTTACTTCTGGCTTATCTATTGTGACGTCATTTTTAGAGACGACGCGACGCTATAATTCATGTTCAAAAGAAATAGTATATTGGGGCTGAAAATAAGTAAGTTAAAAAATGAAATGAAAAAAAAATAAAACAAAGTAAAAAAAAAAAATACTAAATACATGAGAAATTATATTTATTGCTCAATGACCGTACAATGATACATCTGTTTCGTTTTACTTCTGGCTTATCTATTGTGACGTCATTTTTAGAGACGACGCGACGCTATAATTCATGTTCAAAAGAAATAGTATATTGGGGCTGAAAATAAGTAAGTTAAAAAATGAAATGAAAAAAAAATAAAACAAAAGAAGTGTATTTTTTTTAACGTAATAATATGAAAAAAATCAAGAAAAGAGAAGAAATAATTACGTAAGTATACTTTCAGGCTGAAAATATAAAAGAAGATGATTAAAAATCATTGACAAAGCCAATAAAAGAGTTTACTTTTATTTTATTTAAATTTGTTTATTTTTTTATTTCTTTTTAATTTTTATTTTATCATTTTGGCAAAAATTTTCTCTTCTGCATGTGCTCCTATTTGATTAGTGTTTATCGGAATATTTGTCAATGACCTCTCCTTTTTTGTATGAAAAATGCAATGAAAGTATTACAATCATAATTTATGTCTGTATGAATGATTGAATCTGATAGAAGCCATATGGGATTTGCGAATAATTTCCTTTTTCTGTGAACATATTAAAGATCACTGTCGCAAAATAACGTTACACAATTTTCTAAAAATCGGTTGAAGGATTAGGGATTTCTTCTGTTTTTATTTATACGTGTAGTAACTTTTTCACATCTAAACGCAAATAGGTCCAGTTAGTAACTCGATCCAAGAACCTTTGCTCCGATTGCCAAACGTATTGTGTGAAATGGGTTGTTGTCCAGATAGCTTAGTTAGCCTTAAGAATTTAAGTCATTGTTCTAGGTTCGAGTCTCAGTCTCAATACATTTTTGATGAGATGAAAAAAATTACGACACTTATAAAATGTTTTTCAATCAGTCGATTTCAATATAAGTAATTACTGAAATATAATAGCAGTGTAGTATCTAGTGTTAATTCTATCAAGCTGTTTCAATTAGCAAAAAAAAATGTCTTTAGCAAGTAGCTGTTGTTATCGATTTTCGTGTTGCCTGAGGTATCGTCCAGATTGTACAATGAGAAGAGCACAGGCAAATGAAGCTAAAGATTTAGAGCTCGATCCCTAGTATCAAAAATTTTTCACCGAGACATAAAAAATACTACTTGTCTGAGTTGTTTGCCGGTCAGTTGATTGTGTTAAAAACAATTAAAGTATAATTTCTCACCGATACCTTATTGGAGTTTCTTTACTCTTGCAATGTGTGCGAGTCATAGTTGCTCTTCATATGAAAATAACGTTATTGGTTCTATATTTGTAAACACTTTTCATCGCAAACTCTGCTCATGTTGTTGCTTTGCTCTTCAAATTCATGATGCCATTTTCATGTCATATAATTATCATGCAATGTTGCACTGATAGAAAGCAATTGAACAATGTTTTTTTTTCTTTTCCTATGAAACATTCGGATCTTACAGATAATGGTGCCAGATTTTTAATTTAAGCTGGCTTGCAAAGGCACCAGAATTACAAAAGAGATTGTTTTGATGAAGAAATTTTGTTCAGTTTAAGATGTAAACCTTTTATAGCAAAGAAAAACGTTGTTCAATACTTCGGCTTATAAAAAGCAATTTCTACAATCATTCATTTTATAATAGAAGGCGCATTGTTAAGGTGTCTATTAGCTTTTCTTGTTGGAGGAGACATCTGAAACGTTTTAAGAATATTTTTATTTGATAGGAAACTTTTTTTCGTAAGATTGAACGTAAATTACATAAAAATATTTATAAGCTGGTAATTAATAGTTATTTTTATTTCTATAAAAGAAATTATTAATCCCTTCGGGATGAGCCTCATTCACAGAATTTTCATGTACATATTTATTTATTTATTTATTTATTTATTTTGTCACAAAATAGTATTTTTTTGTTAATTGAATCCGGGAAATGCGCAGAATAAATGAGACATAATAAAATATGCTTTAAAAAAATACTAACCGACTTCAAAAAAAAAAAAAAAAAATACCAAGCTTGGTGACAACTTGGCACTAACGCTTATAAATGCATAGTTTTATTATGGTTATGACTTGAAAACGTTGCAACAATGAAAGATGATTTGCGACAAATCATTATTTTTTTTATGAAATCCACATTTTGTTATTTAAAAAACATACTAGTCACCAGAATTTAATGAAATTTAAAGATCTAGTATCGGTGTAAGAGTTTTAGCCTGAAATTTTAACTGTTTATTGTACACACAGATCTGACTTGTGTGCTCGACATGAAAGCCTACGATTACCTGGAAAATGAACGCTTCTAATTGGATGACTGCTTCAAAAAGAGTTGGAATTTTCATGTTTTTATTTTTAAAAAGTTCTAATCACAAGTATTTGATAAAATTGAAATGGACCATTTGGGCATCTTACACTTTTAAACAAAAAAAGAATTATTAAAATAGGTTCATATTTACGGAAGTTATGAGTGAACAACAAATACATACAGGTCGAAATCATAACCTCTTCCTTGAAGTCGGTTAAAAATTTACAATAAATGTTTACTTCCGAGAATAATCAAGTATTCTCTGCGCCTTATGCGAAACGTATACTGGATGTTTGACCCCAAGGTGTTAAAAAATGAGTTATTACATTTAGAACATTTTTTTTCTAAATTATGATTCTTTTTTTTTTTTTTTTTTTTTTTTTTTTTGCAAATTTTCGGTATTGGATTCAGGATCTCATGACAAAATATGTTTCGAGCTTGAGTGGGCTCGAATTTAAATACTGTCAATCTCGGGCGAGTCCGGCTCCGAAAAAAATGGACCCGAACGCATCTCTATTCTGGTGTAGTTGAAAGGAGAATAAAAACATTGTGATTAACACAATATTAAATTTTCAAAAATAAGCTCCATTTTTATTCAATGTTATAATAATAATTTTAAAAACTGTAACGCATAAAAAACTATCCTTTTCTCTGCTTGTATAATTAGAATTATTATTGTTAGATTCAAAATAAAACTTTTTCACAAATCTCTGGTTGTGATCGATTTGTTCCACTTGGTACAAAGATAATATTGTCTCCGTAAAATTTCTTTTCTCTCCACATTAATCAATCAAGAAATTACTTTGGACGGGAAAAGCGGAAGTGCAATCACAGCAGTGTTTCATTTGATTTGTGTCAACTAACAAAATAAATAAACTGATTTAAAGATAGTTTCTAGTAAAATAAATAGTTGTTAACTGAAGAGCAGCTATACACCCCTCCTCGCCCTCACACATTAATTATTTTTCTTCCTTTCTTTTACGTAATATTCTATACATAATATTGCATACGATGCATTGTACATTGAGTCCTTTGCCCAATAGTGTACAGTCACCACCAAAAAAAATGTTGACACTTGAGATTTTAGACGTTTTGTTGAATATCTAGAAATATACATGAGGAATTATTCTGAAACTTCAGGTTTGTAAACAATATAGCACAGATCATATATTTTCGTGATTTTTTTTGCCGAAGTCCCATAGGGGACCGTCAAAAAATTGAAAAAGAATGAATATCTTTTGGATAACCCTGTCAAAACTAATGTAGCAAAAGCATTCAAACTGCAGATTATCATTAAGTGACTTATTGTAATTATGTGTGCTCATTTTTATGCGGATAGCATGTATACTCGTAGAGAAATTAAGGTTTTTATAAAAACAGTCCCAATTTTTTTCAAGATTTTTGCTTATTATTTGCAGAGTTCTTAATATAAAATAAAGTTTTTTCCTGAACATATGACAAACAATATTATACATAATACCCTGCAACCAGAATTTAAAAAAAAATAATAATTCTATGAATAATGAACAGGTTTACTAAATAAATTTTCATTGCGCATCCGTAAAAGTTATGCAAATTTTGATTGCATATTGTGTTAGCTAAAGGTATGGAGCAACTTTTGTAAAAGTCTCAGAAGCACAGCTTAAAAATGCTGAAAATTATCGTCGATAAAATCATATGAAAATCCGTTATTTCCAAAAAGACGCAAAAAGATAAGGGGTTGTATCCAAATATAGTAGTGCGCGCAATATTATGCACAGAGCCGAGAAAAAAAATCTTGACACTCATAAGAAAAGTGTTACAAAAGTAAACACTTACATTTTAAATAATTTTATTGCCAAAACTAATACTTTGACATATTTCTCTTCGCTTTTATGACACTTTGCAATCTGTTAGGCATAGAAGTTGCTAAATTTCGGAAATAGTTTTTGTCCATATTGACCCACAAAGTTTCCAATACTTCTTTCAATTCCTTTATGCTGGATGGGTGACACTCCTGTACCTTATTATTCATGTGATTCCAAGCATTTTCTATAGGGTTGAGATCAGGTGAGTTGCCTGGCCAATCAAGCGTAAGTAGTGCGAGCAGTCTCGGCTCTGTACATAATATTGTGCGCACTACTATATTTGGATACAACCCCTTATCTTTTTGCGTCTTTTTGGAAATAACGGATTTTCATATGATTTTATCGACGATAATTTTCAGCATTTTTAAGCTGTGCTTCTGAGACTTTTACAAAAGTTGCTCCATACCTTTAGCTAACACAATATGCAATCAAAATTTGCATAACTTTTACGGATGCGCAATGAAAATTTATTTAGTAAACCTGTTCATTATTCATAGAATTATTATTTTTTTTTAAATTCTGGTTGCAGGGTATTATGTATAATATTGTTTGTCATATGTTCAGGAAAAAACTTTATTTTATATTAAGAACTCTGCAAATAATAAGCAAAAATCTTGAAAAAAATTGGGACTGTTTTTATAAAAACCTTAATTTCTCTACGAGTATACATGCTATCCGCATAAAAATGAGCACACATAATTACAATAAGTCACTTAATGATAATCTGCAGTTTGAATGCTTTTGCTACATTAGTTTTGACAGGGCTATCCAAAAGATATTCATTTTTTTCAATTTTTTGAAGGTATCCTATGGGACTTCGGCAAAAAAATTTCACGAAAATATATGATCTGTGCTATATTGTTTACACACCTGAAGTTTCAGAATAATTCCTCATGTATATTTCTAGATATTCAACAAAACGTCTAAAATCTCAAGTGTCAAGATTTTTTTGGCGGTGACTGTATAATTATAAGGTATTTGTACCCTATATGGACAGGGCTCTCAATAGGGACACCCCTAATATTTTTAAAGGTAATAATTTTAATCGAGAGATGGCTCAACATTTTCGCGAAGAAAAGCAGTTGAAAAGATAATTAAGGCTGGAAAGTGTAAAAAAAAGCGCGCTATTCGCTATTTACGAGGAAACCTATTGTTTCGAGATGTTCTGATCTTAATTACTTGTAAGCTTAAATTTTTATTAGATATGGTATAATTACATTAAATGTTGAAAAGGGGAATATTCTAGAAAGCTAATAAAACATATTTTCGATTGCTATTGCATATTTTGCTTATAAATATTTTCCTTATTCATTTGTTACTGGATTTAGTAAAACTACGCCCGGTTCCCAATACGGACAGCTTATGTCCTCATCGACTACAACTGTAAGAAAGAAGAAAATTCAACGTTGCCTAGCAATAAATTGAAAAGGCATCAAAGTGGTAAAATCTTTGTTCAACAACATGCCCTTTGAACAATCCCCCCAAAACCTTCCTCGAAAAAACCCTTGCAGAAAAATAAAAAGAAGCCCCCCCCCCCCGCCAGTAGAATATCTGTTGGCGAAATCATAGACACCAATGGTATGACTTCCTCAACAAAAGAGAGTTGGTACTGCTTCTTTTGCAGTATTGATGCTTTTTCAAACATACGGCCATGCATCACATGTGGCAGATATGTTCATGAGGATTATATGGGACTTACTGCCCATAGTGAAAAAGTTTCTATTTGTCCATGCTGTGAGGACTGGGTAATAACAGATGTAAATTCGCAGACAGATGCTAAAAAGCTAAGTAAAACCAACAATATTATTTCATAATATTAGTAACTAAGGGGCTTTGCATGGGTTTTCAAAGAGTAAAAGCCGAAAATGATCCTCCCAATTCGAAAATGCATGTTCTAAAGATATTTACTGTCCCCTCCTCCTCCGAATACTATAAGATAATTTTTTTTATTCCCTCTCCTCTAAAATCCCTTGGAAAAGTGGCTCTTTCATACACACTGTGTAGAAAGTCAATAAGGAAACACCTGTCCATAATAGGGACACTTGTAAACATTTTTTGTTTTTATCATATAAATTAAACCAGAATAATTACAAGGTCGCTAATTTTAATAATGATAGTCAATAGTCCAAAGATAGTGGACACACATTTTTGGAGTCCTCTGACTTGTACATGGGGGTGAAAAAAATACATTTTCCTTAAGGTGTCCATATAGGGTACAGGTACTATACTATAAAAGGAAAATGTTTATATTAAATAATTCGTGGAGCTATCTAAACAATTATATAAATTTAATAGGTTTATCGTTTTAGAGCGTTGATAAACTAGTTATAATTAATTGATTCTCCCAGTTTTTTTATCTTTTTCCCAAACATTATTTTAGGTATGCGACAATTTAGAGATATTACACAGACAGTGGCGCAATTTATATGAACCCATGGGGCGCGAGCTCACCAATTAATTTGATCTCTTTACTCAACCAATTTTAATTGACTCATTTTGTTATTTATTTATTTAATCGTTGAAAAGAAATTTAGTTTTATTTATATTCATAAAATTATTATATTTGAAAAATAGTAAGTAGACAATTAGATTTAGAGGAGTACTGAAAGCCTCTTCAGCGGAAGTATAGTTAAATTTCTGCCTATTTTTCCATTTGTTTTGATGTCTAAAATGTATAAAGCTTTAACTGACTAAGTTGTATGTTTCTCTTGACATTTGGTTTTTATCACTTGCAATAGTTAGCTCTTTTTATGTTACTTATAATAGATATTAATGTATTTATAGGAAAGAACTCATAGAAACATTGTAATAATAAAACTATTTGTCAAAATCATATATTTTGCTTACAAAAAAATCATAAGTTAACTTCGAATAATCATCTTTAGTTATTCGCTCCTCCTCTCCCCCGTTCTCCCTAAACCTACACTAAACCCGCATTATATATATATATATATATATATCAAGTACTGTTAGTGAATACTGAATAAATAATATCGGACTAAAGGATTGATTATAATTCAGTTTAATTATTATCTGGAGTAAATAGGGGGTTATTTACAAAGGGTGGATAACAAGTACGGCCTTTTAGCCAAATCATAGCCGTGATTTTCGAGACGTCTGTCTCTTACTACAGTCAGTGCATCACTGGCTGTACGCTTACATTTTATATTTTCTCAGTCCCAAATGTGCTGAGTTCTTTATTTTTTAATTGGTAACTTAAACACGTCACAGGCTGGCACAGGCTATAGTCTACTCAAAATAGACAAAAATAATGGAAACCTAGGAAAAATTAGCGAAGAGCTGGAAATTTGTGTAGACGTTTAGAACATCATTTCAAATGAAATTCCAAAAACCTTAGTCAATCTGACTGGAGCAAAAGATTGCATTCAAGGTCAAAGGTCAAAGATAAAATAATTAGCTTTTTTCAGTTATTTGGTAAACAGTGAGATTTATCGTAAAAATAATTGTCATAAAAATTGAATATTTTAGGATTTTCTACAAAAATTATCTTTGCACACACCTTCGCCATCTCCTTCGTAAGATTTGCAATTTCAAAAATTCTAAAAATTTAAAATTTCAAAAATTATCAGATTTTGCATATCTACATTTCCTTGAAAGTAATACATGTTGTTAACTATTGAATGGGATTGATCTAAGTAGATACACTAAAATTAAGTAGAATAATGTGAAGTACGGGCGTACTTTATCCAATGCACTCGAGGTAAGCTGTGATCAACCTCCCTCCCTCTCCTCCCACTGAGCAATAGAAGCACTCGCCGTCAAATGGCTCCTTTTTGGAAATGTAATTTTCTTTCGGGATTAATTGCATATTTTTACCTTCCAGTTCGTTTGTGCGGAGATTATTCTGTTTTGGTTAAATAAAAATATCGAAACATTAGTTTGTATACGCTCATTAAAATTTCGGAAATTTGCTTCATTTGTAATAAACTACTAGCTTAAAGTCCAATTGTTGTCATTGAATGTGGTATGAAGACATTAATTGATAGTAGTATAGAGAGAAATGATGAGCATGCTCAGTATTTTGAAAATAAGTAATCTATTACAATTCATGTTCAGTGTCATAACGTGTACACTCTAAAGAGTAATATTGCTGTAACTGAACGCGATGTAGCAGAAGCATGCATTTCTATGTCCATCCCACCTTGGGCGAGGGCGCGATTACATGAGCCAACTTTTTGCTTTAAGAAATTTTTGTTTATTTTGTGGAAATAAAACGAATGGAGAAAATGAAAAGAAAAAATCGAAGGATTGTCGGCACGTAATATATCGAGTTGTAACAATTTCATTTAAAGATACTATCGTTGAGGTAGTAAAAAAACATTCAAAAATATTTGAAAAGACTTTTCTTGAATATACGATTTAGTTGCTGTTGAAGCTAAGTATAATCTTGATTGCTTTCGTCCTTTCTTGAAGCCTGCAGCTGGAGATAAAAGTGGATGTCCGGTTTTCTTATATAATCCATCTCCTCAGGTTCAGAAAATAATGATTGATTTGATATTACATTTGATATGTATATAATCATACATTTGATATGTATATAATCATTATGGTCACAACGTTATTACAGTATTTGCTGGTTATGCTGATTATAAAAAATATATAAAAGTGGCAGAACAACATCGCTACTAAATATCTTCATCTGCTGATGTACTTTTTGATCGATTTATGGCTCTTCTGACAAACCAAAACAATTATTTTCTAATACTCATAAAAAGATTCGGTTTATTTCGATGTTATGCGAAAAATTAAATGCTGTTGGCATTTCTGTTAAACAGGCTGATAATGAGAATGTCTTCCTTATAGTAAAAACAACTATAGAACAGTCAAGTACAGTTACAACTATTGTTGTTGTGAAAGATGTTATTTGTTAATCATATAAACTGCACGAACGGCTACTGATAAAATAGTTTATTTCTTGAAACCGGGAAAAGTACAGATAGAAACGAAAATGTATTCATCGCAAACTTTGGAATTATATCCAAAGTGTAGAGATCATAGATTATTTTTAGGTGCCATAATTGGTTGTGACACATCGCCAGCTCTCTTCAGAAAAGGTAAAATTCAAATATTCAAGTTATTTGAAAAAAGTAATGACTTAATTTGCTATGCTGAAACATTTAAAAAAATCGACTCTTCTCTGGATATTATTATTGCTAATGGAATTTGTTTAATTCTTGTGATGTACAGAGCTCTTAAAAACATTGATTCTAAAGGTAGCTATAGATATCTAAGTTTTGCGAAGAGCACACTGCACAATAAAGTTGTTCAGATATCATTTCTTCCACTAACATCCAGTGCTGCTCTCCAAAATTTGTACCGAGTTTATTTTCAAGTCCAAATATGGTTAGGTAATAAATTTGACCCTGAAAACTGGGGGTGGGTATTGAACAATAATGATTTGGAGGCAATTAAAACTTTACTCTCACTATCACCGTAAATATCGTTCCATACAATTTTTTGTAGCTACACAGAGTTGCAATTTAAATTATAAGTGAAAAAAGCTTGGTTTGTTTTGTTCACCAATATATAACAATTGTCACGGCCAATTTTGTTCAAATGTTGCCACAAATACAACAGATGATGATGCTTCTGACATTAGTGAGGAAATATCAAATCCAACGGATTTCTCAGAGCAATGGACAGGAACTTAGCAGCCAGAGGAAGAAGAAGATGGAAATAAAACAAGAAACATAATACGCAGATGAATAAATAACAAGTAAGATAAATTTATTAAGAGGCTACAGCAGTCAAATTAAAAGATCTGTTCGCTAATGCTAATCCTACAAAAGAAATTTATAAAGATATCCCGGTTGCATTTGTGTTTTTAAATGATTTTTTTTTCCTTGGATTCCTGAGATGGATCTGAATGCAGGTCGTTTTTTATTTTTCCGATTTTGGTTGCAGATATTTTTTAGGAGAGTGCTTTCGCTTTCCAAACCGGTTCCGAAAATGAAATGTATTCGTAAAAAATACCTGTAAGCAAAATCAAAAGTATAAAACGGCTTGCATACAAATCGATTTCAGCTATCCATTGAAAAAAAAATCCTTTAAAAATATTAAAATACAACCAAGACATCTTTATAATTTTCTTTTTCATAGGATTAGTATTAATGAACGGGTCTTTTCGTTTAAATGAAGTAGCCTCTTAAAAGTGTAAAGACTGTTTTGTAGAAAATATCATTTTTTATAATAACCTGAAATATACATAATAACTATGTTTACGATAAAACTTACTGTTTAACAGATATCTGTAAAAACGAATTTTTTGTATCATTGACCTTTGACCTTGAATAAAATTTTTTGCTCCAGCAAGATTGATTAAGATTTTTGAGATTTCATTTAGAAAGATATTCTAAACGTTTTTGCACATTTTCAGCTCTTCGCTAATTTTTCCTAGGTTAAATGTCTATTTTGACTGGACTACTATGTTCGTGAGAGAATGCTGAGTCAGTGATAATACAGAAGCAAGCTTGTTGCCATGGGCTTGCTATATGGACACTCGGGCACCCTGACGGTATATGTCCCGACGTTGCTTTATATATTTTGCTTAACGCATTATGAAAATTATATTTTGATTGTTTTCATGCTTGCGCAATGAAACATTATTTAGTAAACGTGTTCACTTTTGAAACAATTTTCATTAATTTTTAATTCTATTTACAAGCTGTTATGTACAATGTTGTTTGTCTTATTTTCTAAAAGGACCATTTCTTTTTTTATATTAAAAACACTGGAAACTATAACCAAAAAAATTGTCAAATTTTGGGACTGTTTTTATAAAAAAAACCTTGATTATTCTACCAGTATATATATGCTATCCTCATAAAAATGAACACAGTTTATTACAATAAATTATTTAATCATAATCTGCTGTTTCAACGCTTTTGCTACGTTGATTTCGATAGGGTTATCCAAAAGATCTTCGTTCTTTTTTAATTTGTTGGTAGTCCCCTATAGGATTTCGAGAAAAATTCTCCACGGAAATATATGACCTGTAATATTCTGTTTACGCCCTTGTATTAGAAAAATTCCTTATGTACTTTTCTAGATGGTTAATTCCATGAAAACTTGTCATGTCTGTTCACACAGCTAAAAATCGCTATGCTTGTTGGCCACCGTTATTTTCGAAAAGTTTCCTTCGCCCTATTCAACTGATGAGATATCTCCGATAATATACGTCACACTTTTCCATCCTAATATACTGGTAGCTAAAAACCGTTGTATGTGACAGACATGACAAGTTTTCATGGAATTAGCCAGATATTAAACAAAAGATATAAAATCTCAAGTAACCAGTCACCTTCAGCCATGTAAAGTATGTATAGATTGATTATAATAACATTAAAAATATGCACGTAGTATTAATATTGACATTTTGTGTAAGTAACAATGTTATAAAAAAATTATACCAACAATATTGAGAAAATTTATTGATATATCCAGTAGAATAAAAAAATTTGACCGAGTATAGCTTGGTCTTATCCGCTGATGTTTTCTAATTTGCCACGCAATATGAAAATAATTGATGTTTTCCATTAAACTGAAAAAAAATTGTAAAATTAGAAAAAAATTACATAGAGAAAAGTTCTCAGTGAAATTGATGGCAATAAGCTTACTATCTATTCACATTAATTTTAAGTTATACTCAATTGGAAGATTTTTAAAAAAAATCCAATCTTTCAAAGAATAATGTCCCTCGAAAAATAAAGAAATCGAATAGAAAGTCTAAATTAAAGAGAGGTAGGATTAGTTCTCCTATTTAGTCCATTTTCATTTAACCAATGAACCTCAAAAGCTTATTTGGGATGCTTCTTATAAGAATAAACCGATATACCAAATTGAAGCAAATCGAATAATTCATGATAACGCAAACATAACACATTTATCTAAATTAAGGGTGTTGCCTCCCATTTTTCCCTTTATACTTAACAAATGTTCCGAAAAAATTAATCAGGGAAAGGCTTTATCAGAATGAAACTGTATCCAATATTTGAAGCAACTCGGATACTTTAATCAAGAGTTATCACATTAGGTACATGCGTACGTACATTAAGAAACAGCGTGTAGCCTGGATCCACTGGTAGCCTGTGAGATTCAATCAATATTCTTTATGTAAAAAAAAGGTTTAAATTAAAAAAATAAAATAGAAATTTACATTAATTAAAGAAAACTACATAAATTTAACTTATTACAATGCATGTTTAATTTGAAAAAAATTTCAAGATGATTCTTTTCATTTCAAAGCTGCTTGTCCTCTTCGAATATAATACTAGTGATTTAATTAAGATAATGCATTTTTCAGAAATGACTTACAAAAAAATTTACTTTGTTAAAAAATAAATAAATAAATAATAAAAAAAATCTAAATTTAATACCAATATGTGTTCTGAACAAGTATTATTTTTCCCATTTTATTAATAGAATGTTTCTGTTTTAAGTATTTTCAGTGATATTACTTAATAATGATATTAGACACTCAAATTTTATTTTATCCTCCGCATTTTTATTTAATAATGCACTGTGAAATTCATAACAGTTTATATTCTGCATATTTTTGTGTCAGATTATTTATCAGATATCACTTTTAAAGTTATTAAAATTTTCTTTCATGTAATAAAATTCAGCTAAATTCAGCCAAAACCTAAATCACTTTGTTTGGAACAGAAATTTTAAGTGCAAATTGTGATAGGGAAAAAATGTAATTTAAACATCAAAATTACGTACCATCGTAAATGTCATTTTAAAAATATAATCTGTCTTTAACTTCAGAGTTTTTTTTTCTACATTTCACCACTAGTTTCTTTTGAAACTAAAATATCAAAAAAATAATTAAAATTCAAATGTGAGACGCTGCCATCTATTAAACCAGTCATGCTCATGCTTTTTTCCACCTTGTGGACTGCAAAGATATGTTTAGGACATTAAGGCGTGCCGCAACAAACTTAATAAGAGTAAAAAATGACTAATTGAAATAGTAAGATAACAAAAGTACCTAATGAAGCAACATACATAGTTCATATTATCAGGAGAATGGAACGCTGGTAGTGGATAAAAATATTCTCCTAAAATTTAACACTATTTTTTACCAAATAACAAATTTCACGGAAATTTTCAATTGCTAATGTTGTGGGTTATCACGTTAGGCCCATGCATACATTACATTAAGAACTTGAGGGTACTTTAGATCTTCGGCATTGATAGCCTGTGCGCTAAAAACTAAATTCTATCAACATTCTTTATGGGAAAAACAGGTTTGAATTAAGAAATAAACTAGAAGCTTACATTCATTAAAGAAAACTCCGTGAATTTATCTTTTTACACATACATGTTTAAATTGAAAAATTATTTTTAATTTCAAAGTTCGTCTTTTTCGAACATAATACTAGCGATTTAATTAAGATAATACATTTTAAGAAATGACTGACAGAAAAATATTACTTGCTTCAAAAAATAAGGAATCGAAATTTAATAACATATGTGTGTTCTGAACAGAGTTGGGCAAAATACATCGAAAAATCATTTTCGATACAAAATACAAAATACTTTAGCTTTAGAGCCAAAAAATACAAAATACAAAATACTTTTCTAATGAAAAAATTCAAAATACAAAATACATGTATTTTCAAAATACATTTAAAATACAAAATACATTTCCAAATTTTGAAAATCGCTGGGTATTACACTGTATAAATAAAAAGTGCTTTTTCAAAACAGGAAACTTTTTCCAACGCATTCAGAAAACTGTAACAAATCTTTACAGTTTATTAACCCTTTCAGGGGCAAAGTATTTCTGCTCCAAAAATGTTCAAATGGTTGATTCATATCAAAATTTACGAACAAATTTATTTGAAAATAATCAAAAGCTCTTTTTTTAGGTATAATATGAGATCAAAACTGTACTAAAAATATATTAGTATCAGTTCGCAGCTCGGGTATTAAAATTAACCGTTTGCAGACTGCAAACGGCGCCCCTGAAAGGGTTAAAGAGAACGGCAATGTTTAAATAAAAAAATTGAAAAAGCGTAACGCATTTGAAAACCAATTTATACTATTAGTATTAAAAGTAAAAAAAAAAAAAAAATATTGGATTTTTTTTTCTTTGGTGCAGCCCAGCATGTGATCTATGGATTTGTATGTATATTAAATAGTATGTTATTTTTTTTTCTTTTAATTAAACGAATATTTCTCATTTAACAATTTACATGAATAAACGAAATGTACTTGAGAAATTTTGTACAGTCCTGTATAGAATCTATAAAATTTAGGCACCCCAAAACATGTTTTTAAAAAACTGTTCAATTAAAAAACGCGTACCACAATTAAAAACATACTTCCAGCAGTTATTGTTCATGGCCTTCAAAAGTTCAATTATTGTTTAGTTTCTTCTGTAGCCAAGTTCTTTTATGCGTCTTTGTAAATGAATGCTAAATTGTATGCACATCATATTTCACAGTAATCGTTATGTATAGTGTACTTCAGTATTATGTATATATTTCAGCATGTTTAAATTAGTATAATATTATTAAAGTACACCGCAAATGATTTTTCCCAATGCCCATAATGTAACGAAAGTTTTTTTCTGTGTTCCTTTAAATATTGATGCTACATTCTTCATTTTCAATATTGAACATGCCATAGTAATTTCCAATAACATCTAGAAATTTCATGGAAATCAGACTGTATTTACGGGAATTAGAGTACGGACAGACCGACAAGCAAACTGAATTCATGAACATCTTTCAACGTGTTAGAAAGTGTTAAAAACAAAATGAATAAGTGTTAAAATGTAACAAAAAAATCAGTCTAAATTCTAAATGAAAACGCATTACATATAGTAAACAAAGATATTTTCAAAAGGGTTGTTTTCTTTTTTGACTTTAATTCCCTTTCTGCAGCATACACATGCGGCTCAATTTCGGGGGATCGAATAACAAAAAAGGTACATTTACAGCTAAAAACATTGCTTATTTTAACGGTGCAATCGTTTTCCCAAACTTACGAATTTTAACACTTTAAAAAAATTTGCGCCTCGTGGGGACGATATTTTCCTACGCTAAAAATAACTAAATGTATGCATTTCAACATACCTGTAATATTTTTTATGCTTCTCGTCAGACTAGATTTACATCACCCAGAACAATTTCGAAACGTTTTGAAGAGTAATAATAATAGTAGTAACATCTGAAAATTTTTCGATGAAGGCTCTAAAAAGTTAGGTATTTCGGCACATCTTCGATTGACTTTCGTTTAGGTTTTCACAGACTAAGTATACATAATTTTTGCAAAATATTAAAGAGGGCTTGGATACAAATATATTTACAATCGATTAAAATTTCATGAAGTTCGAGCAATCAGTGCTCTATTTTATTTTTTATGTTACAGGATCCAACGCAAAAAGAAAAAAGAAAAAAAAAGAAAGAAAGAAAGAAAAAAAAGAGAAGAAAACATTTTTGTTTTACAACTACATCAGTGTTTTTCAGAAAATTTTTACACGAGCTGCAAAACCATTATATTTATAATCGATGTTTGGACAACAAATTTTTTTAAGCTAAGGAATGTCACTACGGGAAAATCAAGAAATTGTCTTCTTACAAGTGCATTTATCAATAAAATATATATATATATATATATTTTCATGTTTCACATGTCTGTTTCACATTTCTGAACTTCTTGTTTTATACAACTGACATTTTCTCTTAACTTTTCCATTATCATCAACAGACATTATTTTGAAGTATTTTCTAATATTGTACGCTAGAAATCTGAATGGGACGAAATTTTCATGCTCAAATCCAATCAAAAAAAAAAAAAAATGATCCGTCTAGTGGGGTTTGTAGAAAGAAATTTATAGCTAAAAGTTCAGCCCGGCCTGAGTGAATTTCACTAAAACATTGATTTTTTTCTCGTACAGAGGAATTCTGACCAAAAAAACCTTTTTTTTTCATGTTTATAATCTTTATTAACGCAGAAACGCCGTAGATTGCGATATTTAGGTTTTTAATAAATTTCTGTTTGTTATATGTAAATGTTACAGCTATCATTAATATTATTAATTCATATTCCATGACTCAAAAGCATGAAAAATGGTATGCAGTACAAACTTCTAAGACGGAATCGCATAGAAATGTTAAGAAAATTCGTTACAGGCAAGTTTCTTCGTAGCAGATTTTTCTCGCGTATTATTGTATTCATTTTACATGGAAGAACACATTTTTCAGTTTAAAACAACATTCTCTCATTAACAGATTCTTTTTCATACGTTTAAGTATATTGTAATTTAGATGTATTTTAATAAACCTTGACGATGTTTTAAAAATAATGAATTTTAAGATTTAATTGAAGCACAACGGCGATTTAAAAATATATGCATTTTTTGCAAAAAAAATTAAGCCAAACCAAATTTTTGACTGATTTTACTGAATTTTACTGATTTTTGAACAGACCTGGCCATGCCGAAAAAAATGTTTTCATATGAGATGGCTCAAATTGAATATTTTGGTCCGTGATTACGAGAAAGAATGAAATCAATCCCGGAATAGAATGGGAAAAAAAGTTAGGCCCGTTCCAGCCCGGCCCTATCCTTAAAAAAAAAAAAAAAAAAAAAAAAAAAAAAAACAGCAAGGCTCGAGCCTGGCTCAGAAAGAGTAGTGACTAGGCTTGGCCCGATCAAGCTTTAAAAAAAAAAGAAAAAAAAAAAAAAAAAAAAAAAAAAAAAAAGTACTAAAGCTCGGGCCCGGTCCGACCCGAGTGCCGAGAATGAAAATCGGCCTGACTCGGCTTTGCCCTCGGGTCGGATTCAAGCTTTGGGTCCAAACCTTGCCCGTGCAGATCTCTATTGAACACCATTTATTGTCACAATAAAATTATTCTCTTTGTAGATATTTTCATCGATAACGCCAAAAGTATTATTCAGTTTTACACGAGCCTATAATAGATAATAGCACTGCATTTCTAACGTACTTGAAAATAAATAAATAAAAGCAATAAGAAGTAAAACTCTGTATGGGTCCTTCCTGTCTATCACGGAATACTTTGTTGTGTAATTCTCGCAGCAAATGTAAGATTTATAACATTATTTTTGTAACCATTCAGCATAAATGCTTCTAGAGAAGCTATACATCCTGTTCATTAACAATCTTTATCGTACCAGTTTGAAAAATGTGTTTACATTAATGCCCAGAAACGAATTCAACGAATAAACAAAATGATAATTTCCTTGTTCCATATCTTTGATTTGCGGTTTACAAGATCACAAAGTTTGAAATCTATAAAAATGTATTTTGACTCAAAATGTATTTTCAAAATACAAAATACTTGGAAAAAGCTTCACAAAATACATTACTGAAATACTTTCGTTTCATAGGATTAAAATACAAAATACAAAATACAAATGTATTTTGAAAATGTATTTCAAATACATGTATTTTCGATACTGCCCAACTCTGGTTCTGAACAAGTATTCTTTTTACCATTTTATTAATATAATGTTTCTGTTTTAAGAATTTTCAATGTTATTATTTAATTATGATATTGGAGACACTCAAAGTTTATTTTGTCTTCCGCAATTTTATTCAATAATGCACTGATAAATTTATAAGATTTATTATTCTGCATGTTTTTGTGACAATTTATTTATCAGCTATCACTTTTAAAGTTTTATTAAATTTTTCTTTTTTACAATAAAATCCCTCCCCCCCCCCCCAAAAAAAAAAAAATACAGCAATAACCTAAAGCACTGTGTTTGGAAAAGAAATTTTAAGTGTAAATTGTGATAGGGAAAAATGTAATTTAAATATCAAAATTACAAATTCTAATAAATTGTATTTTTAAAATATAATCTGTATTTAACTTTAGAGATATTTTTCTACTTTTGAAACTAAAATATATAAAAAAAAATTAAAAATGAAACTGTATCCAACTGATCTGTGACGCTGAAATCCATTAAACCAGTCATGCTCATGCTTTTTTTTTCTCGCCGGACGCAAACATATGTTTACGACAATAAGGAAGGCCGCAAAACACTTGATAAGAGTAAGGAATGACTAAATAAATAGCAAGACGGTAAAAGTATATAATAAAGCAATATTCAAAGTTAATATTATCAATAGGATTGTTATAAGTCAATAGGGTTGTTAAAGGGAATAATAAACAAAGTTAATATTCATAAGTGTTAGTAGCGAAAGAAATTTTTTCATAAAATTTAACTCCACTTTTACCAAGCAATAAACTTTGTGGAAGATTCCACTTGCAAATGTTGTGGAAATATACCGCAATAGATGTACATTTTCCAGGTGTGTAAAAAAAGCCCGGCCTGGATGTGAACCAAGGGTATATTGGCTGAAGCCACCAATGCTCTTCCAACTCAGCCGTCCTGGACAAATACTAGAGGACTATTTCATCCAAGTAACCTTAACGATCACACAATCTTCTCTCATACTTTGCATTATCTCAACAGAATAAATCGAAGATAAATACAGTCGAGTCTCTATATAACGAAATCCACCGTTCTAGAAAAAATTCGTTATATAGAGAAATTCGATGTATAGAGAATGATGTTCAAAATCGTATTTAATGTGTGAAATTTGAACAAATAATATTTTTGATCTTTTGAATTAAGAATTTGAAGTGTTTAAAAGTAAATATTTACCCAACATTTTATTTCATAATTATTTAAGCTGTTTCAAAAAAGGGAACAGACATTTATTTGAAAGCTTAATGAAAATCAAATAAGGAAGACTTGCACTAATTTCAGACGAAGAAATCTTTAATTTTTGGTTGTTTTCATCTTAAAATTGTTACGCTCGCAAAAAAATGATCAAGTTTTACCAAGGAATGAAAAGTTTTAGTTAGCATTTTCCTCCATTTGAAGACCTCTCCTATGTGCCTCTCATTGATTCCTCTCTTGCATGTGCATCAATCCAATTGTCGCTATTTTGAGAAGGATGTTGAAAAGTGTGTGGGAGATGGGATAAATTTGTTGGATTTAAAAAACAAGGAGAAAAGTAATCTAAAAAAACCTCAGCACTGACGATAAATCAAAAATAAGTGATGGA
Organism: Maratus speculifer; assembly: GCA_964019185.1. Taxonomy (NCBI): domain Eukaryota; kingdom Metazoa; phylum Arthropoda; class Arachnida; order Araneae; family Salticidae; genus Maratus; species Maratus speculifer. Next base: position 163,960,049 of record OZ025300.1, on the reverse strand, counting down.
AAATTGATTCCTAATGATTTCGAAGCCTTTTTAAAACTGAGTAATTAAGACGAATTTATGAAAAAATTCGTTATATGGAGATCAATATTTCGCTATATAGAGACTGTTTTTAATGTAATCATGCGAAAAGGGAACTGTTCCTACTAAAAATTCGCTATATAGAGAAATTCGATGTATGGAGTCTCGTTGTAGAGAGACTCGACTGTATATGGAATTGCAGAAAACACTGCATAGTATATTATACATTCGAATGGTTTGTAACACGATTTTTCAATCTGTAAATGACGTATAACGGATGTAAATTTCCTAAGTGGGCGAAAAAAGTTCGGGTTAGGATTCGAACATTTGATGTATTGGTTGAAGCTGACAATGCTTTTTTAATTGAGCAATTAAAATAGGAATTTTCTGGGGGGGGGGGGCGATTTCAGTTTTCTTAGTATTTTTATTTTAGTACTTTTTATTTTAGTTTTTCTATCAAATTTTATGTACATTTTTAATTATTATTGAAAGCTGCGTCGTAGTCTAGAGATAGGAATAATATATGAAGAAGTTCACAGCTATTTGAAAAAAATTAAATTCCGAGGCATTTACTTTAAAAACTTAAAAATACACTTCACCGGAATAATTGTATTTGGGAAAACATCATTATCAAAGAATAATAATGAAAAAAGAAAGCGCGCTATTCAATAAGTATGTCAGTAGGCGAAAAAAAAGTTACTCCAAAAAAAATTATAAAAAGGCACCACAGTATGCGCCACATTTTGAGCGATTTATACACGAATTAATCAGCTACAGTGTATTTTGAGGTATAACTGAATCTAATGTTTTGTAAAATTCCGTGCATTAGTTATTCAGGTACAGCTCCCACAAAAGTTTTGTCATAGAGTGTTACAGAGTGACAGAGTGACAGACCAACTCACAGACAGACATTTCGAAAAACATGGGTTTTTTTTACTTCTCTGACTCCTTCACCTTTAAATCCCTCGAAAACCGTAATCTGAAAACTTGCAGGTATTCAGTACTTTCTTCTTGTAAAGATTGAAGAATATTTCTCTCGAGATTGACGAATATTTTTGGGAGATTTTCTCTAATAAAGTAATTTCATTTTTTTACTGTACAAATTTATTTGAACTCGAAAAAATATTGATTAGAGTTGAATATTAAGAAATTTATACACCATTGTAGCAGAAAGAAAACTATATGTAAAAATAACTTTTGACCAAGAAAACGGAAATTATGATTTTCTTTTAAATGCTTTTATGCACATCTCAGTTCATTTTATAAACTTTAATTACTGATCATGTGTCTCGGGCTGCATATGAAAAGCATTCGGACCACATGCCGCACGCGGACAGAGTATAGCTGCATTAAACACTTGGCTTACAGTGTATGAAAATGTGTACGATATGGCGACTCCTGAAGTGCTGTAGGGTTACGTGGAACAACTGAGGAATGATTTTACAACACAGCTATGGAGATTCTAGTAGTTGAGCTTCCAAAAACAAAAATTCATTTCAATTAAAATTTCGACTTCTGTAAATGTGTTCAGTTAGATTCACTCGACCAGATAAAAATTAAAAAATTAAATTTTAATGCCTAAAAATGTAACAAATATATGCGTGTTGATCTTTCCTTTCTTCGTGGTCTAGCTGCCTCATAAAAAAATAGGAAAACTGGACCTGGAGGTTCTGTGATCCACACACATTTGAGTTTTTAAATGTGGTATGTAAGGTTCTGTTTGAAAAAGAGTAAATAACCTTGAAAATTAATTTAAATAATCATGCAAATCATGTAAATTATATATTAACTACAGACCCTAAAAAGGGAAAGTTTTGCTGTCAAGGAGTCTATAAAAAGCACCAAATGTGAAATTATTAGATTTATTTATACCCAAAGCATAGGAATTAAATGAGCATTTGTGTATTTTTAGCTTTGATAATAAGATGAATATTTTAAGGAAACAAATAACCATATAAATCTATGAATAAATGGCTACATAAGTACGTAAGTACCTCATTATCTTTTTTATGTATCTCAATTGAAGTGCGATATGTCTAATAAACCTGTGTAAAATGTTTTTACATCGAACAGAACTATTTTTTATTAGTTCCGATTATTTTGTCATAATTTTACTTTGTCTTATGTACACCTCTTTATTTGCGTCGTATAATTTCAAAGTTCGGCTATCTCATTAAAGAAATTTTTGTTTGATATCCACACTAGACTTTTTAAACATTTTATTATGTAATTTTAATAAGAAATCATATAATTTTCTTGATTATAAGCGAAAGAAATATGAAGATTTCAGTAGTAAGTGAAACTCAAGGGGTAATTACACCCAATTGGCAAGAAGTTACATCTTATCGGCAGGAACTTTATTCTTATACACACGTTTTTTAAGATTTTCTTTCTGCATATTTACGTTTAAGTATATTTTTAGTAAATCATCACATGCAAATTTAAACACTATTAAATTTTCAAACTCTAGAAGAATTTAATGTTTTTCTAAAATAGAACTGAAAAAAAGTAAAATATTTGGTCTTAACTGAGAGAGAAAAATTAAAATTAGATAAATTTCATAAGTATAGAATACTCCATTAAGCTTCTTTTTTTGTTTATAATATATATTAAGCTTCTTAAATAATTTTTGATTAAAATGTCAGTTTGCTTCGAAACACAAAAATTAAGGATTTAAGATAATGTATTTTTCAGAACTAATTGGAAGCACATTTTATATTCTCCCAAAATAAAAATCCAAATTTAATTATATAAATATATATATATATATATATATATATATAAGAAGTTTTGTCGTGTGATTTGGTTTATAAATGTTATGGTTCACTACCATACAAAATTCAAAATTTTAATTCAAAAAATAAAAAGTTATTTCAAAACTTGTCCCTTTATAAATAATAACTAACTCCAAATGACTGACAGTACATACCACATCACTCGCTTAATTATAGTGTATTTCCAGCAGTTTTTTATTGTTAATGTTATTATTATCTCAGTTGGAGTATGAAACAAACTCCTTTTTTATTGACTTAATGTGTGAGTTGTGTCCTGAGCCATTTTTCCCCATGGAAACTTAGTTTACCTGTATGTCTATTATTACTCCGACTATTGTATAAAAGGAGCTTACCAAAACTGTATGCCTTCTTTGAATGAGTATTTGTTTATTTTTCTTTTATTTTCTAATGAACTTTTTGCCCTCGCCTTTTTAATTACCATTTACAACAGATGGAGTACTTTACTTTTAAAATTAAGGATTAAAACACAAAATAAGAAACAAATTTTAGAAACATATTTTTCTTCTTTAAAAAAATAAATAAATAAATAAAAATAAAAGGTAAGAAAATTAATATTTCATAGTTTATAAATAATTTTTTATAAACGTATCTTAAAAAAATAAAATATCAATTTTGTTTATGAAAAACTTATTTTGAGATCAAAAAAATTAATAGCATGTTAATTTCCAAAATATTTTATTAGTAATTCCATTAAGAAATTATTTTCAATCATATATTGGTAAAAGACTATTTTGCGGTACTATTTTGCGAGCAATTTTTTCCTAAGGTTAATCAACATATGATTAATATTATCGAAAAAAAAGAAAAAGATAAGAAAAGGAAAAAATAAATTACAAATTACAAATCCAACGGTAATAAAATTATTTTTCAGGAGATTTCAACTCTGAGAGAAGCGTTGCTTTCCAAACTCAGTCTTATAGCTAAAAGAATATTTGAATGAATTTTATTACCAGAATCCGTTAGCTATTATAGCGTTGCTACATTCAGTCACAGATCTTTCTTTCTTTCTAACCAATGATCAGGCCCCTACCTGCCGAGTTACCTCAGCTTAACGGTTTAGATATCTGGTATCGGGTTACAACCCGATAATTTCGCTTCACACTTCATGATTTTTGCAGTATTTGCTTCTCATTTGAGCTTTCTTTGTTTTGTCGGTTGCTTAGCGTTACATCCTGTTGTTTATACTGCAAATGGCTACTCAAGTTGGTCTCATAATTTAAAACCTTGATCAGATGACGAGATCTTTACATGCAGGGCCGTAACTACCACCGAGGCAGCCGGGGCACTGCCCCGGGGCCCCCAAGCCTGTGGGGCCCCAAACTGGTGGTTTAAAAAACTATTGATTTTAGTTTCTCGTTTAACTTCGTATAAAATGCCCAGCACCTAGCTAAAAATTAATAATAATTTTAAAAAAATCAAAGAGCTAGAGTAAGTGTTTCTGCGTGTCTGTTGGTATTTTCAATGCGCTTCGCATGCAAAAACAGCTCTAGAGCAGACAGCACAGTGTCGAGTCGAACAGGGCCTGATTAATGCACGAGCCTCCAGCCCCTTGGCGCCGAGCCCAACAATTTCAGGGGCCCAGAAATTATGTGGCTGATTTTTTTTCCTTAGTCAAATACTTTTCAAATAACATTGTTTTATAAAATGTGAAACGTAACATTTAAATATTCTCAATGATTCAATAAAATTTTTAGAAGCTTTTAACCTAGGCACTTTTTACCAAACAACTTTGTCAACTAATCAAATAAACTTTTTTTCCCCTGAAATGGTCGCAGAAAATGGGTATGTAAGGGGCCCAACTTTTTAACAGGCCCTGGTCCCAACTTTAACTTGATCGGGCCCTGGAGCCGAATGTGTCATGTCGCGCCAGCAGGGTTGCCGATCCCACCGAAGCTAGTATAAGGAAGAAAATATGGATTTCTGATCGGTTGAATAATACAAAAAGCATCTAAAATATGCTAGAAAATCTTTCTTTTATATCTATTAATAAATACATAAAATCGAAAAAAAATCAAAATCCATATTTCATCTTTTTAGGCTTATCATACAGTCTACGTTTAAATATTGGCATGCGGAAAAAAACAGCATTCTGGGCAAAGTTTTAATTTGCCCCGGGTGAGAGGGGCCTCACTAGTTTGCCCCCTGACCCCCAAGTTTATAGTTACGGCCCTGTTTACATGGCAAGGCCCGTACAGAGCTATAATTCTCAGGTAATTAGTTGAACTTTACACTCACGATGGATTTTATTTGACCTAAGCGCCATTAGCGTAATCTCTTAAAAAGTCAGCCACAAAATAGCTCAAGTTGAGCTGAAATCCACTCATCTCAATGTTCAAAGGCAGCTTCTCAAAAAAGAGTTGAAATAACTCGAGTTTTAACAAATTTAAATGAAGTTGAGCTATTTAAATAACCAATTTAGATCAAGAAGATTTAATCGTTTGAAAAACAACTCTTTTATGATCGAAAAAATTACAGCTCTTTCATGAGAAGCCAAATCAGCTCTTTCGTTTTAAGAGTGTAAATGACCTGTCACGGATCTTAGGTTCGACTACTGGCATGGACATTTTTCAAAGATTTGGAATTTATATATTATAAGAATAACCTTTATATGAATCGACTGTTCGTGATACCAATTGTATCATACCATGTCAGTTCAGGCAGGCCTGTAACTCACCCTAAGTTTTGTGTCTGTTTGTTATTACAAGCAATATCGGCAGCAAATTTTTTTTAACCTATTGATAAAATAAGCTCTGAGAAAAAAAAATTGTAAAATTTTGAAACACTGCCGTTAATTGGCATTTTGACAGCTTAGTCTTCAAATACAAAATGTTATAAATATTATTATATTTTAATATCTATTCGACAAATGATCTTTAAATAATTATGCATAATAAACAGGGTACGCAGATTATTTTAAATACCGTTATGCTTCTAAAATTTATCATTTTTAATTTGTTTAAAAAAAATGAAAATTATAAATCGTGAATCTTTTATAAAAAATAATAAATTAACAAAAACAGCATTATCAACAAAAAGTGCATAGTTTCAATTAAATTTAGTTTTGCTGGAAATCATACTTAAAAATGTCTTTTACCTAATTATAAAATAAAAAGAATGGGATTTTGAGTGCTTTTAGTAACATTTCTTATTTTAAAATATTTTGAGGAACATTCCAAATGAAATCACGTAAAGTCATTCCAGGCTGTTTCCCATAACCTCTTCAGACCCAAGGTGCACATTTGTGTACCTCTGGTTTTAACTGCATATTTCACTTATTATTTATAATTATTTTATTGAGACGAGAGGTTGTCTTTTGTGAGCGTTAGCCTTTTCTAGTTTTAGCAAGAAATGGCGCTAGCAGTCTTAATTCACATGATTTTTGAGGAAATAAACGAGCAATGGCAACAAATATAAGACTTCGGAATAGTAAGTACATTTTTATAATTAGAAAATTAATATTTATTCACAATAATTTTTAAGAATGCTTACAAACTCTTAAGGATTGCATAAATCATTTAAATTTTTCAACTAGATCATAATATCTATTTGAATTAGATGTAATTTGTAAAGTGCACGTATGTGCACCTCTGGCTTCAATTCTGTACTTTTGGAAATAAGTCATCTCACTAAAAATGTTTTACTAAATGATATCTAATTGGTGCAGTGCTAATGTTGTTCAATGATTCAAAAATTACACTTAATTATAAATAAGAATTCATTTTATTGATGTTTTAAATTAAACATTAAATTTTAAAAATCATAATTATTGTATCTTTGTAAGAGAAAATAAACTGATGAGGCCAATGGTGATGGTGAGTCTTCTGACAATGAAACTTTAGATGACACAGATATAACCATTGAGGATATTGCTCCAGTTCCTATCGAGAATCCATGTAGCAATAAAGTTTAACCTAAAAGACCTTTGTTATGGAAAGCTGAAAATAAAAACATTTTTAAAACTTGTGCTACAGCAAACTGGAAAAATAGTGCTAAGAATAATATCTTATCTTTTCGCAAATATTTATTTAATCTTTTTTTTTCTTTTAATGGTATTCCGAGGGCCATTCATTGATGAAGATTATCTAAAATCAGATTTCAGCATCATAAATCATTTTGAATGATTTCTAAATTAGTTAAATGAAGATTTTGGGGAGAAAATTTCATATGAAACAGATTTCTATTCCATTCAATCATTAAACCATCACTCAATAAATGCATCTAAATATGAAATTATTAAATTTGCAAGCGTACACAAACTCATGGGAACTGTAAAATATCTCAAGCAAGGTTCCATTGGCAAAAAGAATTGTCAGTATTTAGAATTCTAGCTACTGTATCACTTGATTGATTTTTTGAGATTAGAAAAATTCTTCATTTTGCAGATAAATTAATTGATCATTAAGCAGATGACAAATTATGGAAAGTAAATCTTTTCTTGAATGCAGTAAGAATTAAATGTTTGTCTCTGCCCCGGCCAAAAGACTTATCACTAGGTGAACAGAGATCACTAGATCAGATTTGCTCGACGTTGTGGATTTAGACAGTATGTGCCGTTAAAACCTAATCCGTTGAGATTATAAAACTTTGTTTCAGTCGGTAGGGATGGCCTTACCCTTAAGTTCCAAATATATAATGGTAAAGGAAATGTATCAGTTGATGATTCAAAATAATTATGATTAGATCTAGGTGGGGGCATTGTCAAATTGCTTTTTATATTTATACCAAAAGACAACACACGGGTGTTTTACATGGACAGTTTTTTTTAATTGTGTAAAATGTGCCGACATTTTACTGAGGAACAATCTATCTATGTGGAATGATTATGAACAAAAGACGGATAAAAAAAAATCAAGAATAATCGAAATTTGTAACGCGGAGAGTGAGATGAGATACGGAAAGGGAAGGATATGTGCATACTAAAATGGAAAGATGACAAATGTGTATCTTTGCTTTCGACTTGCATACATAGTGATTCCAAGAGCTGTTGTGTTAAGTGGTCTAAAGACCAAAACTGTAAAATTAATGTAACACAACCTGCAATTGTGAATAAATACAATGCGTTTTTGGGTGGTGCAGATTTAAACGATATGTGTTAGCTTACTACAGTTGTGCTATTGGCACAAAAAAGTACTCAACAAGCGTTTTTATACCTTTTATGCATTTGGTTATTTCATTTGTTGGATAATGTAAATCAGAAATTGCAAAGCGGATGAAGTTCCTCGAAAAGACAGATTGTCTCTTTTATGGTATGTTTAGAGATTGCATTAGTACTGATGATATATGAGGGTGAAATAAGTGAAGGACGACGGCCAAGGAGACCACGCAAAATTTATTCATCTGAAAATGATTCTGAGGACGATTCCGAAAATAAACCACATAGAAAACAACGTAAAATTACTTAGCATCCAATTTACTATGATAGATACGACAAGATTGGACAGTTTCCTCGTTGAACCAATGATAACTTTGCATCAAAATGTAAGTATGGAGGCTGTAAATCAAGAACAAGCGATATTTGCATAAAGCGCAATATATATCTCTGTGTCAAAGAAAAAAAATAATTGTTTCGAAAAGAGCATGTAAAATAAGCTTATATATATATCAATTGTCCACCAAATTCCTTGTTTAAATATTTTTTTTTAATGAAATTTTTTTTTTCGCAGTATGAACCCGAGGTGCACACATGTGGACCTGCTAGTAAATAGAAACTAATAATAATAATTTTATTTTTATTACAAAATTATGTTTCTATACGCATAAATAGGTGGAACAAACTGTGAAATAATTTTTATGATGGCTTAAAATATGTCAGGTCTGAAGAGGTTAAACCACTGCCACGTATTTCAATGAAACTGAGTATGGATTTTACTAATTCTAAGACATGATCACCATTAATTACCTTAAATCTGAGTAAAATATTTTTTAAGATAAAAAATATCTATTTTTTTAAATTGTCTTAAATCATTTTTAATTATTGTTCTATATTTAGAGAGATTGTAATAAAAGAACTCATTTTAATATGAAATAAAAAAAATAGGTTTCAAATAATTTATACGTTACAAATAACTTTGGAGTACTTTATTGCATTCACTGATCGAATGAAATAATATTAAACGATTAACCCTTTCCGGCACAGAAAAATTCTGTTCATAAAATGACAAAATGATTGACTCTTAAATGACTATTTCAGAAATCAAAAACTCGTCTCATTAAGCTTTTAATGTGAAATCAAAATTTTATTAACATGTTCTTGGTGCCATTTGTGAGTTTGGAATTAAAAATAGTTTGTGCCGTAGGAAAATAACAGCGCCGAAAAGATTTTTTTTTTTTTTTTTTTTTTTTTTTTTTTTTGGAGGGGGGGAATGATGTTATAGAAATATTGCTTCTAAATAGGGAAAAAATCAACTAACCAAGCTTTGTTTTATTTTGTAATGTATAATAGTTTAAAGTTTTATGATGAAATATCTTTTTATTTGAACTAAGGGAGTTTTTTTTCTTTGATTTTCTTTTTTATCTTTAGCGGTTTTTGCCTATTTTTATGCATAAAAGAAAATTAAGACATTTCCTTTTAAGTACCAAACATAAGTTTAGAAAATAAGTTTGAAAACATGGTTAATGAAATGTCTGAGTTTTTTAGAGAAAAAGTTTTATAAAACAACGTACTCTCGCTATTAAAAAAAATATTTTTTTTTATATAGTAGAATTTGTTTTGCTTTCAGGATAAATGCTGCTTTTCAGGTAGAAGCTTTCAGAGTAAAAGATAAAAAATAAAGTAAATTTGCATTGTAAGAATAGTTTATTCGCAGGTATGGAGAAGATATGGTCCTTTTATATATAAATGCAGGAAAAACTTTGACAAAGCGTTTGATTATTCTGACTTTATGCTTCCTTAAATACGGAAAAATATTTGTTAACATGTCTAAAACTTTTCGAGATTTCTCATTCTAGATTAAGTATTCTATGAATCTTTTGTAAATATATATAATTTTTTTCCATCTGCCTAATATTTTTTTAAACGACCTAACTTTTAATATTCTTTGAAATAGAAAAAAAAGCTACTATTTTTTCGTAAAGAAATAAAATAAATTAATGTTTAATAAAAAGCTTAACTTTCTTAAATACAGGGTGATCCAAAAGTCAGGACGAACTTTAAAAATGAATAATTCGAAAACGATTCAAGATACAAAGATACGGTTTGCATCAAACGGATGTAAAAGAAACCGGGTTTTATGTGGCAACGAACAAAAAATAGTTCTGTTTCCGACAAACAGATGGCGCTCTAGCGATTAATTGCACCAAAAGTTGATTTACAAATGAACAAAAATGTTGACAACTTACAAGTCAGACTTAGTTACAGTTAATTAGTGCTACAGTAAATGTTCAATGTGCTTTCCATCAATCAGAAATACAGCTGTGAGACGAGGCACCTCACCCTTCACAGCATAGAGTAGCATTTCTTGTGTTATCGCAGATAAATTTTGGCAGATGGCATCTTTCAGTGCTGCTGGTGATGCCGATTGGTCGCGGTACACTTTGGACTTCAATAATCCCCACACCCAAAAACCAAATCGGGAGATCTTGGAGGCCATGCCTGATTAAAGTAGCGACTGATAATGCGATCCTCCTCCAAATATTGAGAGTAGCAGGCGTTACACATGCAGAGCAATACGAGGTGGTGCTCCATCTTGCATAAGAGTGATTGTTTGGAGTGCCTGTCGCGCTTGCAATTCAGAAATCCGACAACGCCATCTGTTAGTCGGCAATAGAACTATTTTTTTCGTAGCCACACAAAATCCGTTTCGTACAAACCGTATATTTGTATCTTGATTCGGTTTTAAAGTTCGTTCTGACTTTTGGATCACCTGGTCTATTTATTTTAATTTTAGTTAAAATGATAATATTACAGATTTCGCAGAAATTGATTAGAAAACTCTACTATGATTGTTTTTAGCTTATAAAAAGTAGTTTGTTTAGCAATTAACTCTTTTTTCGCATATAGAAGTAGTTTTTATACCTCAGGGTAGAAACTGAATTAAATCTCAACATTAAAAACTGTTTACTTGCAAATATAGAAATGGTCCTTTATATATAATTGTAATCTCTCTTTAACAAAAGCGTTTGAATTCTTTAATGTCACAGTTCTTCAAATGCTTTCTTATATCCTTCCTGAAACATCTCCTAATTTTTTTATGTCGGTTTATGCATGCAGCGGAATATATTGAACTTTTCCTTTATGCTAAGTTGAGGTTATTTATCTTTGATATTTTCTTACACTTTCTATTAAAAAACTTTTTTTTTTTTTAGTTTGTGAAAACTTCTTAATTTTAATTTCTTCCCATATTCTTATAATATTGTCTGTTTCTTTAAGAGAAAAAAGAAACAAAAAACTTTTTTTTCGAAGAAATCTAATTATAAACAGTCATACGTTCGTGCAAAAATTAAATTAATAATAAAAAAATAATACTCGGGGAAATTTTTGGATTGTGCGAATAAAAATCAGAGGAACATTGAATTTTTTTCCGTGAGATAAAAAAGAAAATGTTTCCAAAAATAACCAAAAGAGGGCCGCTCACTTGTCATACTAAAATATTTTAGATAATATACTTAATATTCTTTGAAATAGAAAAAAAAACTACTATTTTTTCGTAAAGAAATAAAGTAAATTAATGTTTAATAAAAAGCTTAACTTTCTTAAATACAGGGTGATCCAAAAGTCAGGACGAACTTTAAAAATGAATAATTCGAAAACGAATCAAGATACAAAGATACGGTTTGCATCAAACGGATGTAAAAGAAACCGGGTTTTATGTGGCAAAGAACAAAAAATAGTTCTGTTACCGACAAACAGATGGCGCTCTAGCGATTAATTGCACCAAAAGTTGATTTACAAATGAACAAAAATGTTGACAACTTACAAATCAGACTTAGTTACAGTTAACTAGTGCTACAGTAAATGCTCAGTGTGCTTTCCATCCTTCAGAAGCACAGCTGTGAGACGAGGCACCTCACCGTTCACAGCATAGAGTTGCATTTCTTGTGTTATGGCAGATACATTTTGGAGGATGGCATCTTTCAGTGCTGCTAGTGATGTCGGTTGGTCGCGGTACACTTTGGACTTCAATAATTCCCACACCCAAAAGTCAAATCGGGAGATCTTCGAGGCCATGCATGATTAAAGTAGCGACTGATAATGAGATCCTCCTCCAAATATTGAGAGTAGCAGGCGTTAAACATGCAGAGCAATACAAGGTGGTAACTGGGGTATTTGCCAAATTTCTTGCCAATGTGGTCTTTCTTATATTGGTCAGACTAGCATTTCTTGTGTTATCGCAGATAAATTTTGGCGGATGGCATCTTTCAGTGCTGCTGGTGATGCCGATTGGTCGCGGTACACTTTGGACTTCAATAATCCCCACACCCAAAAACCAAATCGGGAGATCTTGGAGGCCATGCCTGATTAAAGTAGCGACTGATAATGCTATCCTCCTCCAAATATTGAGAGTAGCAGGCGTTACACATGCAGAGCAATACGAGGTGGTGCTCCATCTTGCATAAGAGTGATTGTTTGGAGTGCCTGACGCGCTTGCAATTCAGAAATCCGACAACGCCATCTGTTAGTCGCCAATAGAACTATTTTTTCCGTAGCCACACAAAATCCGTTTTTTTTTTCCATCCGTTTCGTACAAACCGTATATTTGTATCTTGATTCGGTTTTAAAGTTCGTTCTGACTTTTAAATCACCTGGTCTATTTATTTTAATTTTAGTTAAAATGATAATATTACAGATTTCGCAGAAATTGATTAGAAAACTCTACTATGATTGTTTTTAGCTTATAAAAAGTAGTTTGTTTAGCAATTAACTCTTTTTTCGCATATAGAAGTAGTTTTTATACTTCAGGGTAGAAACTGAATTAAATCTCAACATTAAAAACTGTTTACTTGCAAATATAGAAATGGTCCTTTATATATAATTGTAATCTCTCTTTAACAAAAGCGTTTGAATTCTTTAATGTCACAGTTCTTCAAATGCTTTCTTATATCCTTCCTGAAACATCTCCTAATTTTTTTATGTCGGTTTATGCATGCAGCGGAATATATTGAACTTTTCCTTTATGCTAAGTTGAGGTTATTTATCTTTGATATTTTCTTACACTTTCTATTTAAAAACTTTTTTTTTTTAGTTTGTGAAAACTTCCTAATTTTAATTTCTTCCCATATTCTTATAATATTGTCTGTTTCTTTAAGAGAAAAAAGAAACAAAAAACTTTTTTTTCGAAGAAATCTAATTATAAACAGTCATACGTTCGTGCAAAAAATTAAATTAATAATAAAAAAATAATACTCGGGGAAATTTTTGGATTGTGCGAATAAAAATCAGAGGAACATTGAATTTTTTTCCGTGAGATAAAAAAGAAAATGTTTCCAAAAATAATCAAAAGAGGGCGCTCACTTGTCATACTAAAATATTTTAGATAATATACTTAATATTCTTTGAAATAGAAAAAAAAACTAATATTTTTTCGTAAAGAAATAAAGTAAATTAATGTTTAATAAAAAGCTTAACTTTCTTAAATACAGGGTGATCCAAAAGTCAGGACGAACTTTAAAAATGAATAATTCGAAAACGATTCAAGATACAAAGATACGGTTTGCATCAAACGGATGTAAAAGAAACCGGGTTTTATGTGGCAACGAACAAAAAATAGTTCTGTTACCGACAAACAGATGGCGCTCTAGCGATTAATTGCACCAAAAGTTGATTTACAAATGAACAAAAATGTTGAAAACTTACAAATCAGACTTAGTTACAGTTAACTAGTGCTACAGTAAATGCTCAGTGTGCTTTCCATCCTTCAGAAGCACAGCTGTGAGACGAGGCACCTCACCGTTCACAGCATAGAGTTGCATTTCTTGTGTTATGGCAGATACATTTTGGAGGATGGCATCTTTCAGTGCTGCTAGTGATGTCGGTTGGTCGCGGTACACTTAGGACTTCAATAATTCCCACACCCAAAAGTCAAATCGGGAGATCTTCGAGGCCATGCATGATTAAAGTAGCGACTGATAATGAGATCCTCCTCCAAATATTGAGAGTAGCAGGCGTTAAACATGCAGAGCAATACAAGGTGGTAACTGGGGTATTTGCCAAATTTCTTGCTAATGTCGTCTTTCTTATATTGGTCAGACTAAACGTCCTCTCAGATTTCGTTTAATGGTATATAAAAGGTATGTCAAAAATCAAGAGCTTAAACGTTCCTCTATTGCTCAACATTGTTGGTCTTCACAACATAAGTTTAACTTTTCTTTAGCCACCATCATCCATAAATGTCCTTCCATTGTTGATCTTGATTTTTGGGAAGCTTACAACATCATAAAAAATTCTCACTCCTTAGTCAATGACTTATTTAGTACTCCTTATTTTCCAAGTATTTGGAAATCATTAATTTAAAAAAAAAAATTTCACTCGTTTTTTAGTTTTTGTTTTGCTTGTTCTCCGATAGATGTCGCTACTTCTTCACCCAGTTGTTTTGGCTGGTTTCTTTTCATTGATTGCTTTTCATCAGGCGGGATTGTTCCCATAGCGGGTATATAAGACTGCGCCTCTTTGTCTCTTTGCTCAATTTTGCTATTTTTTAGCTCGCTGGGTTTTGCACTGATGAATGATCTCGATAGTAGATTCGAAATAGCTATTTGCTACTTTCTCGTACTTTATTTGTGCATTTATAATCGTTGGTTTTTTATCTTTAAATACGATGTGGTATTCCATCTTGCATAAGGGTGATTGTTTGCAGTGCCTGTCGCGCTTGCAATTCAGAAATCCGATACCGCCATCTGTTAGTCGCCAATAGAACTATTTTTTTCGTAGCCACCCAAAACCCGGGTTTTTTTTCCATCCGTTTCGTACAAACCATATATTTGTATCTTGATTCGTTTTTAAAGTTCGTCCTGACTTTTGGATCACCTGGTATATATATTTTAATTTTAGTTAAAATGATAATGTTACAGATTTCGCAGAAATTGATTAGAAAACTCTACTATGATTGTTTTTAGCTTATAAAAAGTAGTTTGTTTAGAAATTAACTCTTTTTTCGCATATAGAAGTAGTTTTTATACCTCAGGGTAGAAACGGAATTGAATCTCAACATTAAAAACTGTTTACTTGCAAATATAGAAATGTTTCTTTATATATAATTGTAATCTCTCTTTAACAAAATGCGTTTGAATTCTTTAATGTGACAGTTCTTCAAATGCTTTCTTATATCCTTCCTGAAACATCTCCTAATTTTTTTATGTCAATTTATGCATGCTGCGGAATAAATTGAACTTTTCATTTATGCTAAGTTGAGTTTATTTATCTTTGATATTTTCTTACACTTTCTACTTAAAAACATTTTTTTTTAGCTTGTGAAAACTTCTTAATTTTTATTTCTTTCCATATTCTTATAAAATTGTCTTTTTTTAAGAGAAAAAATAAACAAAAATCTTTTTTTTTTCGAAGATATTTAACTTTCTATTATAAAAAGTCATATGTTCGAGCAAAAATTAAATTAATATTAAAAAATAATACTCGGGGAAAATTTTGGATTGTGCGAATAAAATCAGAGGAACATTAAATTTTTTTCCATGAGATAAAAAAGAAAATGTTTCCAAAAATAACCAAAAGAGGGTGCTCATTTGTCATACTAAAATATTTTAAACTAATCAGGCAATCAAAAAAAGACAATGAAACAAACTAAAGTATACACAGTGCATGCATTTTAAAGTAAAACATGCTCAACATAACCCCCATCAGCAAGTATTAAGCTAGTGAGACATTTCGCGTGACTACTATGTCTCTGTATTAAGACAAGACATGCGTTACCTGTTGTAACATTCATGCAGGATGATGGTCCAGTGCACTTTGCATTTGAGGAAAATAATTTTCTAGATGGACATATTCACTTAAGATACAAACGTAAGTCACGTTTGTAAGTAGATTTCTCTCAAGATCTTCAGATTTGACCTTGACAGATTTTTGTTTATACTCATATTTAAAGTAATATTAAAATTTCTCCAGCTACTTTTTGTGTAAATGAAAAATGCAATTCGACAAACTATCGGTGGTATCGGGGCCGACTATTTGTGCTTTTCTAATGAAAAAAAATAAACAAAAAATTCAGACGTTTATTTTTTTATTATTTATATTTTTTTAGTTTTGTTTAGAATTTTCGTATTTCTGACTTCGTACTTTAAAATTTTGGTATTTCTGAAAAAAAAAATGCACTACTAACCTTAATTATATAAATAAAGATTTCTCTTCTTATAGAAAACTGTTTCTTAAGTAAAAATATTTTCCAAAATACAGGGTATTTGGTAATTAAAAGATAAATATAGATTTTATTAGCAGGTATAGAAGTATTTTTTAAAGTAATAAATGTTTTTAAAGTTTTTTCATTTATTACTTTGAACCTCACTCCAAATCAACAATAAATAAAAAGTGCGTTTCATACAAGAAACGTGCACATGAAGTGTTCACTAGAGAATATGTTTCGATTTTTGTTTGCGTTCGTTGCTATTCAGACTAGAGGTCTGCACGGGCCGAAATTTCCAGGCCCGAGCCCGGCCCGAAAGTTAAAATTTCGGTCCGGGCCCAGCCCGGCCCGAACGAAAGAAATATTGGCCCGGCCCGAAAGTTAAAATTTTGGCCCGAGCTCGGCCCTGTCTGGAAAAAAGTTTAAAATTCGGCCCGAACCCGGCCCGGCTCAAGTGAATTTCTACAGAACATTGATCTTTAATCTTATGGAAGAGTTCTGACCAAAAAAAATTATATTAGTCTTTTTTTTCATGTTTATAATCTCCATTTATGCAGAAGTGCCGTAGGCTGCGATATTTACACTTTTAAATGAATCTTTGTTTGTATTATGTAAATGTTTCAGTTATCACTAGTATTATTAATCCATATTCCCTGTAACGGAGACAAAAAGTCGAAAAAGCGGTATATGGTAAAATTTCCAAAGACAAAATCGCTTTGGAACGAAAAAAAAAAAATACATTCCCTTCTTAACAGATGTAAATGTTTAATATATTTTTTTTCTCTCGTATTGTTGTATTCATTTTGCATGGATTAACATTTTAAAAGAAACTTTCAGTTTTCAGTTTTTAAAAAAATTCCGTCATAATCATGTTTTTTTTTTTTTTTTTTTTTTTTTTTTTTTTGTGTGTGTGTGTGTGTGTGTGTGCTTAATTATATTTTAAAACGCCTAGTAATCTACGATTCTTTAAAAGGAATAAATTCTAATGTTTAATTGTAGAATAATGACGGCTTAAAAGTATATGCCTTTTTTGAAACATTTTTGGACAAAGCCAAATATTACTGATTTATAAAAAGTCGAGAAAAGGATTTTCATATAGGAAGATTCAATAGGAACTGATTATTTTGGTCCATGAAAACTAGGAAGAATGGAAGTCTCGGCTTCGTACGGAAAAAAAAAGTTAGGCCCGGCCCGTCCAGCAAAAAAATTAAGGCCCGAGCCCGGCCCGGCCCGAAAGATTAGTGACTAGGCCCGGCCCGAGTCTTCAGAAGTAAGGCCCGAGCCCGGCCCGGCCCGAATGCCATTATTGGAAATCGGCCCGAACCCGGCCCGCGGGCCGGGCCGGGCTCGGGCTTCGGGCCTCGGCCCGGCCCGTGCAGACCTCTAATTCAGACACTAATGACGACCTTTATTTTTTAAAAATCTATATTTATAAAATTGTTAAATGACAGTTTTTGTAAAATAATTAAGTGACATTTATTTTCTACAATAAATATTTTTCTGTATTATTTTTACGCTTCATAAAAAATATGCGTTAATTAACAATTAAGTTTTATTTCCTGTGTTTTGTTATTTAAAGCGTAGTTTGAAAATTTGCCCCGGTAAATTTTCAAACTAAATTTAAAATAGAACAAAAATAAATTTCTAAAATATTGAGAAATCTGCCCCGGTCTAACCTACTAATAAAACCGAGTTCCGTTCTGACTGTCCGCTGCGTCTGTCTGTGTGCAATGTCTAAAGAAATCTACGCTGCGTAGGAAGCTGAAATGTTTTATGAAAGTAGTCGAAGGCTTCTTCTGATGTACCCGTATTTCAGAATTTTAAATTTCCTTTAATTAGTGTAAAAATAATTTAAAAATTCCAAATTAAAGAAAATTGAAAAGTAATTATAACCAAATAGAAAAAGTAAAAATACAAAATTGAACCAAATTAAAAAAATGAATCATAATTCAACAAAATTATATTTTAATGAAACCACAGAATATTTCTTCCAAATCAATTCTTCTCCTCCCCATAAAAAGAGGTGGAAGGGTTAAAAAAATTAGGGTTATAAGGGCGATAATAAATGTACTCTTTAAAAAAAATCTGAAATTTTTTGGACCTAAAAACTTAAAAATTGCACAGCCAACGGTAAAATTCAATTCCTCTTTCAGAAGTTTAAGAAATGATTCCGCTGCGGTTTCAGAAATTAAAAAAAATCGACGAAAAATCAAATCTCATTTTTAATGTTACTGTTATTATTATTTTTAACTTCTTTCGAAAGGGTTCAAAACTCTACCAAGGAAGCCAGATGTTCATTACAAACAACCGATATTACTCACTAGTGGACATTTTCGAAAAAATACACGGGTTTTAAAATATTTAATTTTTAGTTTTAATGGTTGTGCATCCAGATGTAGATTTTTTCACTGATTTCAGAGATGTAAATTTATTTAGGGTAGCTTGGTTACATCTTTAGATAATAATTATTACTTCATCAATTTAATGATTCACTTCAAACTCTCATTCTAAAAGCCTATTTCTTAAACTACGATTGATTTTTATAGTAGGATACTTTAGAATGTTGTCAATCTATATTATAAAGGCCAAACGTATATGTGCGTAACGCATACGTCATTTTGCGAATGGCAACACTTTCAGATTTTAAATGAAATTTCCGTATTGCAATTTTTGCTACTACAAATTTTTAAACTTATAAATATCGTACACTTTCAATTTTTACACCATCGTGTACGGAAAAAAATGTCAATTTAAATGAAAGCTGTATCTTTTTGTTTGAAAGCTGTATCTTAATTTGTTTTTGAAATATTAATTTTTTTGTAGTTTTTCACCGCATTTCTAATTGTGGCAACAGGAGTACTCCGTTTCTATTAAAAACAAAGGAAAAAAAGGGAAAAAATTGATTGCTGTATCTTTATGTTGCCATTTTCTCAATAAAAGGGAAAAATTTGAAATATCTTCTGTTATAAAACCCGGTGAATTTTGATTTCATTTACAAAATTTGATTTACACGCAAAAGAATATAAACAGTTTAATATCTGTTTCTGCTAATCCCCCACTGAGACTTCAAGTTTTGAATCAAAATAATCAAATTAAAATGGCAATTTTTTTCAAACGGTAAATACAGATAAAAAACGTGCATTTGTAAATTTTTATAAAGTGAAATTGATGCCAGGTTTAGATTTCACGGGGAAAAAATTCTATGATGGAGACAAAGTTGAAAAATTTTACTTTTTCATATTCGAATATTAGCATAAGAACCTTAATTGATATCTTTATCATAATAACAGATCTTTTTTTTTTTTTTTTTTTTTTTTTTTTTTTTTTTTTTTTTTACTGCTTACATGTAAAATTAAAGCATAATTTTAACTATTTCTACAACAGAGTTCTATAGAAATATTATTTTGTTAATGTGACGTTAAATATCGTTTGTTTAAGAGTTAGACTTACCAATATAAAATGTATTTTTTACTATAATCCAATTTTGTAGGTTTATTATAAGTTAATGAAACAGATCCTTCTTAAACATTTTCTTTCGTCAAAATTTGACGGGTTCTACCTTGTTTTTAATGGATTAATTGAAGACTTTAATGTTCGGCATTTAGCCTTATCATTAAACGATGTTTAATAATATCTAAATTTTATGAAATTTTTTCCACCATCTTTATTTTATTAAAAAAATCGATTTTTAAAAAGGAAAAGAAATGATGAAACGCGAATTTGTTAAAATTAAGAAATTTGTCAGACCGATCGATTCAGAACTTTCAGATAGTTTATAACACGTAATAAACACTCTAAAGAATAGGAAACATCAAATTTCGAAGAGTAGGGAAGCACGTTCAAGTGTTTAAAATTACCGTTATCTACCGTTTTAGATGGAATTTTTTGCCAGAGCCCTAGGATAAATATTATTTACTTAATATAAAACTTTAAGATAGTTTATAACATACAATAAATATTTTAAACTGTAGGAGGTATTGAATTATTGGTATATGCGTATTTTTTTTGGGGGGGGGGGTTGGAGGAGGACAATCAATATTTTAAAGCATGCCATTTTTAAGGTCGATATTTGACAAAACCCTGGGATAAATATTACTTATTTAATGCAAAATTTCAAAAACAGACTTGTTTTTGAAACTATTCTTGTTTTTAAAATTGTTTAAAAACAAGTCTGTTTTTAAAAACAGACTTGTTTTTGTACTATTCAAAAACACTGTTTTGAATAGTAATTTTATAAAATAGCTTAAATTCCTGTTTGAATCTGCCACCTCCTTGACTAATATAGCTACTCCGTAAGGCATGCTGACGTCACTGCAACGTCGTTGTGAAGTTACATTGTGACTTTGTGACCATCGATTGTCGATGTAACGTCACGTGACGTTGATGTGAATTCACAGTGACTAAAATGTGAAATCGTTATAGCCGTTTTAGAGCTCGTTTGTGACGTTTCACAAAGTGGTCACAATGTGACAAATTTGTGAAAAATGTGTCATTTGTGACTGATTTGACATTTACATTGTGACGAAACTGTGACAAAAGCAACGATATTTAAATTGCCAGAAACATGTTTTTTAAAGTAAATAACATGTTTTGAAGAATATTTATAATTTTCTAACAATTTTTTATAAAGTCACATCTCAGTCACAATGTGACGTCACTGAGTGGTGGCATTGTGGTCACAGATGTTATGTGACCAAAGTGACTCACAGTGACGTCTTTGTGGTGAAGTCACTGTGACCATGCATGCTATGAGGGACGGGTGGGTTGTTTGACGGAGTTACGTTCAGAAAGAATTTTTTTAAGAATAGATTTCGCCCCCTGGAGGTGAAATGCAAAAGTAAATATAAAAATTAAATATATTATTGCGGCTTCTGACAAAACCGGGCCACTCGGCTATTTTTTTTAACAGATTGTTATTTTCATTTATGTTTATATATTGGATGAAAATTATCAAAGTTTTGTTTTTTGTCCTTGAAATTACATAATTCTTTTTTTTTTATATTACGAAATTTATTTTTTAAAAATAGTTGTGCAAAAAATAAAAAATAAACGCCTGTAACCCACATGTATATATATTGAAAGACTTGTTAAAGAAAACAATATTGAACAAAAAAGGTGCTTTATAAATTTTATTTTTATTTTATGCTGTTTTCCGTGTTGAATAGGTTTTCAGAGTTATTGTTCAAAGTAAATTAAACCTGAACTTTAAGAATAGTTTATTAAAAATATGGCAAAGTGTTTTTACTTACAAATGTTGATTAGGTTTGAGAAAAGCACTTACTTTAATTGATATTTGCACTTTCTCATCGCTGAGTAAATTTAGCTATCCTTTCTAAAACATTTAGATTACATATAGGATGAAAAATCGTAAAAAAAGAAATTAAATGAATATCTATTTATTTATATTTCAGCTTTCATCTTTCTTTTTATTTAACAGTCTTAATTACTAAATTCTCTGAAGTCGTGAGATATCTTAATTCGGATTTTTCCTTTAACATAAAAAAAAATCTATACGGTTTCTAAGAACTTTATTCTATACAGTGCATAAATAAAATTTTAATAAGCATACATATTTTTATAGCTTTTACAAGAATTAGTATGGTGAAGCCATATATTCGAGATATATTTTTATCCAAAATTAATTCGTTGTCTAAATTTATTTTTTTCTTTTAACGCTAGCATTCAAAAATGAGTTCTCTTTATTTCTAATTTAAGCACAACTATAATACATCTATTCTTTATTGATATTTTATGAGATAAACGATTATTTTTTTGCAAATTTGTTTATGTAAGCTAAAAAATTAGAAGTTAATTTAATCTATCTGGCGGTTACTTTAATTATTTAGAAACTCATAAATTGCATTTCACATCTGCGTGAAAGTAGATATTTTTTAATCCTTTTCTGCACACTGTGTCCTAATTGTAATTCCAAACTTGCAAACGGCACCAATAATATTTTAGTAAAATTTTGCTTTTACAATAAAAGCTTAAATAAAGGAATTAAAAGTATCTAAAAAACTCGGTTGTGAATTCCGGTGTCTGTCGATAATTTCTGATTTTACTAACAGATTTTACGCGTGCCGGAAAGGGTTGATAATTATGAGATCCGTCAATGTAAATAAATATAGATTTGCCTCTTATTTCACTTTTTAATAGATAGCCAAATGTGAGCGATTATTACTGTGTGGAGGGGGGGCTCTAAAAGCCTTTTGTTTCGTAAAGTAATTTTTTTTCCATGGAAATATGTGCTGAATTATTGACTAATAGACTTTTACAGGAAACGACTCGTTGGATTATTGCTCGCAATGTTTCTGCATATAGTTTTATGATCACTGTCATTTCTAATCAAAATAGATCATATTTTTAAAAATTCAACTTTAACCCATTTCACAATACTCGCATCTGTGATCCATCTGTGACACAGGTCCTCGCGCCCAGAGAGGCCTCGCACTTGGACAGGAACTGGTTTTTCTTTAATAAAAAGAAGATATTAATAGAAAATATTTAATATAAATTTATAATATTTGTTAAGAAAAGATAGTGACCTGAACATGAAAATTTAGCCAATGTTGGAAGAGGGACTTTCATCATAAATTTTCCACCATTTTGGTTCAGTAGTTCCAGAAAATACCGCTACAAACACACAAACAGTTGCTATTCCGTTATAACAGCTAGGAGATCAAACCCCGGCTACCCGGGTCACAGTATATAGATGAAAATCATTTTTTTATTCATATCATCAAATTATATTAAGAGTCTGAAAGGAAAGGGCCTCGCAAAATCTTTTCACCGGGCCTCGCTTTAAGTCTTCCTCCATAAGTACGGCTCTGCTCTGATCTTTCAGTTAGAAACAGCTACGAAATTATTGATGTATAAGGTGGAGCACCACAAAAAGCTTTTCTTTTTCATAAAAAAAGGTTTTCTTTTCCGTGAAAAAATGCGCCGAATTATTGCTTTGTAGACTTTTGCAGGAGACGACGGAACTCTTTAGATTACAGCACGCAATGTTTCTGGGTACAGTTTTATGATCACTAATCATTTGTTAAGCAAATAAGATCATTTAAGAACACAGAAATTAACATTTGAATCTAATTAATTAATTAATAAAGGCTCACATGTACTAAGACAGACATAAACACAATTAATACATTAACTCAACATGGAGTAAAAAACTACCGAGTCCAGAAGTTCTTAAAAAAATAATAATAAAATTAAAAAAAAAAAAAAATAGGCAGATTTTGCAATGACAGGTTTTTCGATGTCACCGGCTCCTGAATTATTCGGAAGACCAAATTTTTACAGGCGCTAATTTTACCGTTTTTGAATAACACATCTATATGAAAAAAATACAATTAGCTTCTCCTTTCCGCCAGATCTATGATCAAAGCATTAGTCAGTTGTGAAGTAAAAACCCAGCGAAGTTTGAGATAAGTTGTTCCCCAACTTGTAATATGGTATTTTTTTTCTTCAAAAAAGGAAAAAAATCTTTAAATAAGAACATCTTTAAAAAAATAGTATCTTGTCAAAACATAGCCCAGAAATTTATTTTCTATAAAATTATATCATCACTATTTTTTTCTTTATTAAATGCTATGGCTTAATAGAAGTTATTAGAAAAAGTTTCTTCGATTGACAAACAATGAAAACAAGTTGGAAATTGCTCGTGAATGTAGCAAATGAGGTGCGTTCGTACGATAACGAAGTTTTAAAAATATTCAGATCTTGCTGGTATAGTAGAGCGTACTTCGGATACAGTATAGTAGTCGAAATCTTTGTGTTTCTGTAAATATGCAGGAAATAAAATTTATTACGCCTCAGCATAGTATATCTTATTCTTAAAATGTGAAATAGTTGAATATAATTAAAACACGCCCCAAACAATGTTTCCCCGTATAGCATTATGAAGTAGCATTTTGTGTGGCCCTGTATTGCATCACAGATTGCACAGAATGCATATTTTAGTATATATTTCATAGATTCATGCCAATTCTGTTATGTTCGAATGAGTGTAACATCATTAAAATGCATTTGAAACTTTTTTCCCATTGACCATAATGTAATGGAATACTTTTGATTGTCCCTGTAAATGATCTATGCATCCGACTTTCATAACATTTGAAATGACTCGACAAAATTACGTAATAATTATATGTTTTTAATTTCAAATGATTAAAATGCATTTGAAACTTTTTTCCCCATTGACCGTAATGTAACGAAATCCTTTTGATTGTCCCTGTAATTGATCTATCCATCGGATTTTCATAAAATTTGAAATGACTCGACAAAATTATGTTATAATTATGTATTTCAAATTTCAAACGATTCAGTTGGGTAGTTTTTGCTTTGTTATATGCGGACAGACAGACAGACAGACAGACGAACGGACAGACAGACGGACAGACAGACAAATGGACAGACGGACGGATTGAGCGACAACAATAGGTGCTACATATTTACATAATTACGAACGCACCTAAAAAGCATTAAGTTTAGTTTGGTTTTAAGAACAATTTATTAGCTTGTACGGAAAAATCTCTTTATAATCAAAAACTGTCTGGATTCGACAGGAGTGGGTTATTTTCCACTGTTTGCTTCGTTAATGATGAATAAATTTTGCTTTTAGTTCTGCTTACACCCTGTCTTTCTTTTTATTTATCCGACTTAATTATACTCTTTTAGTTGGGAATATTTCTTAATTTGGAAGTTTTCCTATAAACTAATATTATTGTCTATGTTTCTTTTTTTTTAAAAAATGAAGAAGAAGAAGAAAAGAAGCGTTGTGAAGTAGTCTAAAAAAGTCTTAGTAAAAGTTTTTCTTTTTCTTTTTTCTTCTTCTTTTTTAATAAGAAGTGTAAATAAAAAAAAAGGAAATAATGCTTTCCCATACAAAAAAGTCTCAGCAAATTTATTTTTTATCAAGCAAAACTATCTTCAATACATATATATGTAATGTTTTCTTTATTAAATGCTTTTCCTTTTCAGAAATTTCCGAATTAAAAAATCAAAAGTAACTTTAACTTCAACTTTAAGTAGAATGTATTAGGAAGTTTGGAAATGTCAATTTATAAATAAGTGCAGACTGGCTTTGGTAAAAGCGTTTACTTTTTTTTACTTTTACACTTTTTAAATGCTGAAAATATTTCGTTATTCTTTCTAAAGCACTTCTAGACCTTTTATCCCAGATAAGGAAAATAAATTTAATGTCCTGCTAAAAAAAACCTATCGCAATTTTTTTTTATAAAACTGCACTAACTATATATTATTAATATTTTTAACATTTTCTTTAAAACACTTTTTTAACTTCCAAATGTTTTAATTAAACGAATTATAAGTTCAGTTTGAATTTTAAGAAGAATTGTCCCTAGTAAGGGCAAAATATTTGTACTGCGCTGGTTAATCTGGAATATCGAATCCTAATATCGTAGATGCATATAAACTATTTTTCAGAACCGTAGCTGTTATATTAACATATTTTTAAAGAGAAGGATGAAAGGTAGATTCGAATAGCTGGTTTGGGGCCTATGAGGCAAATTTTGTGATAGTCCATGAGAGGTAGCTAATGTCTTTTGGATACGGGATCATAATGATGCAGCCAAGCTTTCTCCACTGTCACTATAAAACTTTTTAGGTCTTTAAGACTCCACTCTTCCTTTCAAAAATATGTTAATATAGCCACTATTGTTCTGAAATTGAGCATACTTTTAAATTCCAGAATTATAGCTATTGTATTAACAAATTTTTGAAGGCAGGTGTGAAGAAGGGGTGTGAAAGGCTGGTTTTTCTCTTATGGGGCAAGCTTTGTAGCAGTGGGTGAGACATGAGAATTTTTGTCTTTCCTTTTATTTATCCACCTTAATTATATTCTTTGAATTCGGGTATTTTTTTTATTTGGATGTATTTCAAGATACATATAATATGATCTGTTTTCTTAAATAAATAAAATTAGTTGGATGCGCCAATCCTAAAACTTTCTTCTATCTTATATGTACATTTTATTATTTCAAAATTTAGGTGCACATATTAATTCGTTAACATTATTAATTCATTACTATACCAACTATGATTTTCATCTTAAAATTCTGCTTCATTCAATTAGTCGGAGTAAAAACGAATTTCCGTATATGCACGAGCCGATGAACAGTAGAACTATGGGAAGAATTTTTTTTCAAATTTAGGAAAGATCTACTCACCACACCCCCAAAAAATTATACACAAAAAATTTAATTCATTTCTATGCATAACTTCGAACACTTTTTAATGGTAAAATAATAAAAATGGCACAGACATCACGGTTATAGAATCTCCTTCCGCCGGATTTTTTTCAAATTCAGGGATGATATGCTTACCGTAATCAAACACTTTTACAAAAAAAAATTTCATTCAATTCTATGCGTAACTTTATACACTTTTCTGTGCAGATAGATGAAAGTAAAAAGGCTACTAAAAAGGGTATTTAATAGTACATGTCTTTTAAAGGAGCATTATTTTGTTTTAAGAAATGCTTTTGCTACAATTTACATACAATTTACATGTAGTAATGTTAGTACATGCTTATGCATTTATCTTATGACTTCATTTATGTTTAGGCATTTAGTAATAATAATAATAATTATTATTATTTACTTAATTCTCTTTGTGCCGTTTGCGATTCTTTTATTTTAAACCCATATTTCGCTCTTTAAATTTAAAGTAAAAGTTACCTTTCTGAAAGAATCATGTGTAATGAAGCGAAAACAAATTAGACAGTTGTAATATAAGTTAAATGTTATTGTAATCTAATATTTACCAAACATCTCCAATAATTCTTCCTTAGCCTATTGTCATATGAATATGAATTAAATAGCACGCAAAACAACAACATTCGATATGTTACAAACAATAAAATATTTGCTAAACACTATCAGACAATTGTGGAACGGATTATCTTCTACGGCGTGGGCGTCTGGGGAGGAAACCTCACTAATAGAGTGAAGAACAAACTTCACTCGCTACAAAGGATGTTCCTCCTACGTAGGGGGAGGAGGGTATAAAACAATTTCCACAGACGCGCTCACAGTACTTACAGGTATCCCTCCCATAAAATTAGCACTAAATTATGAATATAGAAAAAACAGAATCCTCCACCTCGATCACAAACAAACAGAATACGCGCACTTTCCATAAACATACATACAAAGGAAAGTTAGCAGCTAGTTCCTGCAAAATGCAAAAGAATCATCACATCTGCAAGTCAACCCCTCTAAACATTTGTACCCTCAAGAGCCCCAATCATTTACAATGATGGATCCCGCGAGGAATCGCATGTGGCCTAAGCATTTTGCGTCATGCGGAATAATGACGTGATCCATGAATGGGCCTGTAGAATCGGGGATGATAACTCTGTATTCCAAGCAGAACTTCTTGCAATTCTGCGGGCTCTACATTGGATCTCTTCCAAGCCAACTTCCTTCACCAGGGCTGTACAGTGATAGTCTTTCAGGCCTACAGGAAATCTTCGCGCATAGAACTAAGAACCCTTTGGTTCTCGACATAAAAATTAAGTTGCTCTCTTTTGTTCGAAAAGTTGCCCTGGGCCAAGTGTAGGCCACATTGGCATTGAGGGCAATGGGCGGGCTGACATGTTAGGGAAAGGAGGAACGGCAAAAACATCGGTAAATTTTACTTTCCCCTTTCCCCCTCATACATTCGCTGAAAGTTGGATCTAAGATCATACCAGAATGGCAAGATTATTGGGATGTGTCTACCAAAGGTACACACACTTACAATCTCATACCTGTAGGATCTAGAGAAATGCATATTCTCTCACCAGCCACTACAGCATTCCTTTCCGGTCATTGGCCTTTGAAATATTATTTGAAATGCTTTCATCGAGCAACTATCACTTATGTGAGTGCGGCGAGGTCAGCACCCCTGAGCATAGCTACTATCACTGCACGCTTACAAAAGCCCGGCATATTAAACGTCCCTCCACCCTTCCCAACAATTGGCTATCTAATATTTTATCAAGACTCTTTCTTATAGGCAAATTAAATATGATTATTTATTTTTAAATGTTACTAATAAATCTCACCACATAGGCCTGCATGGTGCACCAACCTACTGTTCCTACGCAACTTCTTACAATGGCATCACCCATTCTGCTTGTCCGCCCCTTGTTGCGATGGAGCAGCTTGTGCCCCGGCGGATAAAGCTTGTTTTGTACTTAGATATTTTTTTATGTTTTGATTTTTTTTCTTTTTTTTTGCTAATTGTCAGTGAAATCCTGCGTGTCGGGGAGCAGTCCGGGTGGGGTTAATAGAGTTTACACTGAACCTTTGAGGTCTGGTGATTCTGCCCCACTTAGGCAATAAATAAATAAATATATAATATATTTGTATCGCTAGTGTTAATGTTATTAACATAAAAGTATTTTTTTTTTCTAAAAAGTGAAAAAAATCGGACCTGAAAGGGTTAAGATTATTAATTGAGTTCGTGAGATTTCTTAGTTTGGAGTTTTCGTACATGCTTATCATTACTATTATTATTAAGGACTGTGGTTTGTTAGCAAGTAATAAAAATATCCATATAAATAAATCCAGACTGGCTTTGATAGAAACGTTTGTTTTTCTTTGCTTTTACCCCTTCTTAAATACTAAATGAATTTCGTCAATTCTTTCTAAAATTACTCCTAATTATGTTTGCTATGAAAGAACGAGAAATTTTGTCAAGTTAAAACGTGTATAAGGTTGTTTTAAAATTGCGTGTTTTTTTATCTTTGAGTTTTTTCTTTTAATTTCATTTATCTAATTAAATTATATTATTGGATTTCGTGATTTCTTTATTTGAATATTTTTATAAATACTTATAATATGATTGTTTTCTTTCAAAATAAAAAATGAAACTGAGAAGTATAATTAATTAAATAAAATTTAATATCATGTTAATAAGTATCTGGGGATTTTATATTATTATTAAAACACTATCATTTTTAATATTATTTTTTAATGTTTTCTTTTATAATTTTTATTGTTTTGTAAAAGTTTTTGATGTACAAATTTAAAAGTAAGTTTAATTTGTATTCCAAGAGCAGCTTATTAGTACGCATGGAAACGCCTCTTTCTAATCCAGTGCATTCTAACTTTGATGAAAGGGCTTTTTTAAAAATATCTTACTCCTTTTAAATGCCGAAATTTAATTCTGTTATCCTTTACGTAACATTTCCGTATTTTCCATTTCACTGTCCGTATTTTATGGGACAGCATACGTTTTGCTTTACTTTAAATTTAATTACCTTTAAAGATATCAAGCATTGTATTTTCTTTTTTTTTTTCATGTTAGGTAGGTTTTCTTTATAATTTTTTTTTATCAGTTTATTTAAACATAGGCCTTTTCTCAATAATTAAGACATCTGTAAAATGTTTTAGTTTCTGAAAACACTTTTAAAATTACGGTAATATAATAATGTCGCATGTTTTTAAAGAACTTTTTTATAGCTCTACACAACTATTATTTATAACAAGAAAGAAGAAAAACATGCGTTAAGCATATGTTATGACGCACTTTCAAACACATGCAGAATAATGTAACAAAACTGCACCGTTTAAAAAATTTAAATACTACGTCCTATTTCACCGTATGGAAATGTACAACTCATTTCAAAACTGAATTTATGCTATTCCCATCTACCATCGAAAAATTATTCGAATTTCTAAGCAGACCTACCTGTATATAATATAAATATTTTTATCAATTAATATCATGAATTCTGAAACTTAGTTCATTAAAGAGATACATATTTTTCAGTTGAAAATTCTCCTTGATCAATTTCCTCTAATAAAGGGAATATGCAAATACTATTGTGCAGCCCGGTGTATGATGTATAGAATTTATATATAAAGAGTCATATGCAAAAAACAAATTAAATTTAAAAGCACATACCGAATTTTTAAACGTATTTTCCAACAATTATTATGCAAATGCAGTACTGTGACCGATTTCTTTTGTGTGTCCCTATAAATTAATTTTAAAATGCTATGAATGCTTTGTTTTAACATAATCGTAGTGAAGTTCAGTGATTTATATTAGTTTCAATACACCTGAATAGCGTAATGTCATTAAAATACACTCTAAATGACTTTTCCCCCATACACTATAATGCAATTTAATTCTTTTGAATGGTCTTGTAAATGAGCCATTAATCGCACATAATTCATGTGCAATACTAAACATGGTTTGGTGGCTCTAACAAAGTTTTAACAATTGGGAAAAAAATCGAGTATATTTACGGGAATTAAAGTGAGGGCAGACGTACAGACAAACAGAATTTTTAAGGACTTTTCAATTTTGCTGGAAAGTGCTAAGAAAAAGGGTTTTTAATAAATTTTAATTTCTAGTGAGAATGTCTGCGAATTAAAGTTAAAATGTTATTAAATCTGAACTTTAAAATCAGTTTAATAGCTGGTATGTAAAATTTTCTAAATACACAAATAAGTACTTGTTTTGTGTACATTTTTATGGCATTATTACTTTTATATTAATAGACGATTTTATTAGTGTTTTATCGTTGATTATGTTTTGATTTTCCTGTTAGTTGGTGAATGACTTTCACTGATCTTTGTAATAATTTACAAGATTTTTAATTCAGATTTATGTATTCTATGAAGAATCCGAAAGCTATAGTTTAGGTTAAGTTGTACTGTCCTTTCTCTATACTTTCTTTGTACTTCCATCTTGCTTTTCATTGACTCTCCTTAATTGTATTCTTTAAATTCGTGAGGTTTCTTGATATGGATATTTTCTCCGATACCTATAGTATGTTTACTTTTCTTAGAAAAACGAAAAATATTTTTATATATGAGAAGCTCAACTTTTAAAATCAAATTTAATGTATCATTAAAAGTCGCCAAGGATTTTTTTTTCTAAAACAACACTATCATTATTATTTTTTAAATTTTTTATTAAAAAAAAACTTTTAATGTTTTCTTAAAACTCTTGCTTTGTAGAAGTTTTTGAAATACAAAATCAAAAGTAAGTTTTATTTGAACTTTGAGAAAAGTTTATTAGCACGAATGAAAAAGTCTCGTTTCAACATCAAATGCACTCTAGTTTAAAAAAAATCTTCTTTAAGGTACCTGCATTTAAATTACTGTTTTTGCAAAAAAATTTGATTTTTTTAATTATTATTTTTAAATTAAACTTTAAACATTTAGGATTCAAAAAATGCTTTACTTTTGGTTCACCGACAATAAGAAGCGAAGTTAAAGCACGCTATATAAACTGGAAGTGAAATTTCTGAAACCGGAAACGACCATTTAAAGATAACGAATATATTTTAAGACACAAATTTACCTCATATAACATGTACACAAATATATAAACACCTAAAAATAGGGTGGATTATAAAATTGTAAATTTTATACGCAACTTTTTTGCTCTATCAGAATCTTTTTTTTGAGTTTTATGGAAAGCTGAGCTTTTCGTTGTGTAAATTTACAGGAAGCATCATTTCTTAAAAAGTCTTCAAAATATTGAAATACAATTCGTGACGAGGTTCTATTCATCTCTTGGTATGTTATGGAGCAAAATATTGCTTGTAAATTTGTATATAATTATTTAAGAACCATTTGTATTGAAATATACACATTTTTTCACAATAAAACCATGTTTTGTATACAAAATTTGGTATTTGTCAGTAAATTGAAAAAGTATTGCAAATATTTTGTATCATGACACAGTTAGGTGGTTTGCTAATTTAGTGTTAAAAAAAATAAATATTGTTGTAGCGTATATTGGGTTCTTTTGATCTTATGGTTAGACAACTTCAAACTCTTGCTTATAGAAAAGTAGAAAATAATTTATTTACAGAACTTCAGAACAACAGAGTCTTCGAAACTCACAAATATTACAAGATATTCCAAAATAACTGTTTAAATCTATCGAACAAGTACAAATATAGGTCGCAGAGACTCTTTATACAATGTCTCAACACTATATCACATTCAAAACAACGTAGATAAAACTCAATACATCAAGCAAACTTGCTTAAACCTAGAAGTTCACTCTATGACTGACTGGTAAATAATAACCACAGCTCGCATCGCTTCTCTTCTTATATAGGTTCGGAGCATGTGCTAGAAATTTCTAGAACCTACTCGAAAAAATCCACGGAACAACAAACAATGTATCAGTATATCTAAGGGGGGTTACCAGAGAGGAAAGGGTTACCATCGCCAACAATCGCCAAGTTTGTCGCCAACTTGGCGATATATCGCCAAATTTGGCGACCAAAATTAGTCGCCAAAAGTGACGCCAACTTGGCGATATCTTCATTATTTCGCCAATCTGCCGTAGACATACACTGAAAATAATGGACAAGTTTGCTTGATAACAGAGACAATGTAACAAAAACTAATATAAGTAAAGGAATGGAGCTTAATAAGATTATTTACATTATTTTACAGTACAAACACTAACTATTTACAAAATTCGTAACACTACCCCCTCCTCAAAGACTGCACGTCTCGGGCAGTGCAATCCTTGAGTTAGAGGAGAACACTTAAAATAAATAAATAAATAAATAAATAAATAATAACAATAATAATAAAATTTACATAAATAAGAACTAATTACTATTTACATATTTACAAAAAGTGACTTTCATGACCATGGTCTAAAATTCTAGTTTTGAATTTCTAATCACTTTGGCCAAAATAAGGGGCTAGCCGGTTATAGTGTACGACCTTGGGTTTGGCGTGTGGCGATTTTCGTATGCGTACGACGACGTCATTCAGCCTGTTGACGACTATGTAAGGACCGTCCCAGTTTCTTTGTAATTTTGGCGACAGTCCCTTACGACGTATCGGATTCCACAACCAAACTTTGTCACCTTCGTTGAACTCATGTCCTGTTGCCTTTGTGTCGTACCGTGTCTTCATCTTTTCCGTTGCCAGTCCGATTCGGTTCCTCGCTAGACGATGAATCTCCTCAATCCGCGCCTGGAGTTTATCGACATATTCCTCAGGCGATGAAGGAGCATCAGGAGGACGGCCAAACAAAAGATCAGCAGGCAGACGAAGATCACGACCAAAGAGCATTTGAGAAGGGGAGTAACTAGTGGCCTCATGAGTGGCACTCCTGTAGGCAAGCAGGAAAAGAGGCAATTTCTTGTCCCAGTCCTGTTGGTCTCTAGACACCAGGAGAGAGAGGCTATTTAAGATGGTACGATTGAAACGCTCCACCATGCCGTCCGATTGAGGATGTAGGGGTGTAGTTCGAGTTTTGTCCATGCCGAGTAGTCCACACATTTCCTTAAACACAGTCGAATCGAAGTTTCTTCCTTGATCGGAATGGATTTGAAGAGGAACTCCATATCTGGAAACCCAGTGTTGAACTAGTATGTCTGCTACTGTTACCGCCTCTTGATTAGGAATGGCGTAGGCTTCAGGCCACTTAGTGAAGTAGTCCATGACAACGAGGATGTACTTATTGCCATCAGATGTTCTAGGAAGAGGACCCAGGATGTCTAGTGCAATTCGTTCGAAAGGAGCTCCTACATTATAACGCTGCAGTCGCCCACGGGTGCGCCTCTTTGGACCTTTACGTGCTACACAGGTGTCACAAGTTCGACACCACTTCTCTACATCACTGCGAACATTATTCCAGTAGAAACGCTCTCGAACCTTTTGCAGGGTCTTCATTACACCAAAATGACCTCCTGTGGGACTACCATGCAGTTCTTGAAGGACTATAGAAATTCTCGACTTAGGGAGTAGTAGTTGCCACCTACATGTCTTTCCATCGTCAGACTCCCATTTTCGGTACAAGATGCCGTTCTTCAAATGTAAGGAATCCCAGAGAGCCCAATAACGTTTAGTCGTAGGATGGTAATGGGCCATGTCTTGCCAGCTGGGCTTCCTGTTGGACTCCTCTTTCAGCTCTAGAATTGGCTTAATTTCAGGATCAGCAAGTTGATCTTTACGCAGGCTCTCGTCACTCCACGGATCTTGCGATGATGTAGACCCAGTTGTAACTTGTCTTACTATAGGACCTTTGACATTAAATTTCTTCTCAGCCCGGTCGCAGTATCTACAATTCTCTGAGCAGGGTCTTCTTGAGAGAGCATCTGCATTTCCATGTGATGAGCCTTTTCGATGGCGTATCTCCATATCGTACTCTTGAAGCTTTTGTATCCACCTGGCTATCTGGCCTTCAGGGTTCTTAAAATTCAATAGCCAAGTTAGAGAAGCATGATCAGTTCGGATCAGGAACTTTCGACCGTAAAGATAGTGATGAAAGTGGTCTATGGCTTTCACTGCAGCAAGAAGCTCTTTTCTTGTTACGCAGTAGTTTCGCTCGGCCTTTGACAAGCACTTGCTGAAATAGGCGATAACACGCTCCTGGCCGTCGATTTCCTGAGACAGTACAGCGCCAATGCTTTCGTTGCTTGCATCCGTATCAAGTATAAACTGTTTATCGATTTGAGGATACGACAGAATTGGAGTGGATGTCAAGGCCTCCTTAAGCTTTTCGAAAGCAGCGTCACATTCCTGTGTCCACATAAATTTTTGATTGGCTTCTGTTAATTTATGAAGTGGTCTTGCAATCATCGAGAAGCCTTTGACGAATTTTCTGTAATAGGTGCATAATCCTAGAAAACTTCGAAGCTGGTGAACATCTGCTGGACGACTCCAATTTTTCACGGCCGATATCTTCTCCGGATCAGTCCTAACTCCTTCCGCCGAAATGATGTGTCCAAGGTAGGCGACTTCATTGCGAAACAAACTGCACTTCGAAGGGCTTAACTTCAAATTAGCTTCCTTTAATTTTTGTAGCACCCGCCTGAGGTTGTTCAGATGTTCATCAAAAGATTTTCCTATGATTATGATGTCATCTAAATAAACAAGACATGCTTCATACGACAGCCCCCGGAGAACCGTTTCCATAAGCCGTTCGAAAGTTGCAGGTGCGTTACATAGACCAAAAGGCATTACCTTGAATTGCCATAATCCTTGTCCCGTTGTGAAGGCAGTCTTCTCGCGGTCGTCGGGATGGATCTCTACCTGCCAGTAACCACTCTTCAGATCCAGAGTCGAGAACCAAGTGTTGCCCGCAAGTGTGTCGAGAGTGTCGTCGATCCTTGGTAGAGGGTAACTATCCTTTTTAGTGACGTCATTCAGTCGGCGGTAGTCTACACAAAATCTTGTTGAACCATCCTTCTTTCTTACTAATACAATGGGAGACGCCCATGGACTTGTCGATGGTTCGATAACGTCATTTTCTTCCATATCTTTAATTAAATTCTGCACCTCTTCTTGCTTGGCAAAAGGTAATCGTCTAGGGTGCTGTTTAATAGGAGAGTGATCTCCCGTGTCAATTCGGTGTTGTGCCATTTTAGTTCGTCCAAAGTCTTCAGATGTTTGGGAAAATAAACTTTGGAATTCTCTAATTAAACTTTCAGCAGCATCTCTCTGGTTTGGATCTAAGTCCGTATTTTGTAACAAATCCTTGACTAAATTATCTGAAGATTTCTGAGAGTGATTGGAATTTTGACTTACGCACGTCACAGGAGCACATGATGCTATCACCTCTCCTTTCTTGATAGTCCTCGTCTTATCACTGATGTTAGCAATTCTGACTGGAATGGTCTTTTTCGAGAGGTCTACTACAGAAGAAGCCACCAATACTCCTGCTTGTGTACTATTGTCTACTGGATAATCTATATGGCCAAATCGGTAATTAGTTTCATTTTTTATTTCAGCTGGAACTAAAAATTCTGTTCTTGGATCTAGATTAATATCTTCTTTGGCTATTACTATTTGTTTACATTCAATTTCGTTATTTAATCCAAAAAGACTTATTTCTTCAAATTTTGAGATCATTTTGT
This sequence comes from Maratus speculifer, assembly GCA_964019185.1. Classification (NCBI taxonomy): domain Eukaryota; kingdom Metazoa; phylum Arthropoda; class Arachnida; order Araneae; family Salticidae; genus Maratus; species Maratus speculifer. Next base: position 163,924,083 of record OZ025300.1, on the reverse strand, counting down.
TATTTTTGAAATCAAGTCTGAAGTCAAACTTCTTCAGAAAATCTAGTCCGATTAAGCAAGGATCTGTTATGTCAGCCACATATGCCGTATGGTAATATTTCGTTCCTCCAAAGTTGATAGTTAAATTGACCTTTCCATATATGCCAATCTTGTCGCCCGTCACAGTTTGCAGGGTAACGCATGGTGGAGTCCAGATGAGTTTACATTTCAATTTTCGAGCCAAATCTTCTCTTATTATTGTCACATTGGCTCCTGTATCGACAATCATACGGCACTGAATTCCGTTAATAAAGCCTATCACATATAATTCGTTATCACCGCCGCTCATTTTTGATATCTGGAGGATCTTCAGGTGGGGCTTTTCATTCTCTGGCAACCTCCGCCCCGCGAGATGGCCAAAATTTAGTTTCCCTGCTGACTGTTTGAATTTATCTCACGTTCGTGGATTTTGGGGCAATTTCTTCGGAGATGTCCTGTATCACCGCATCCCCAGCACGTGAGATTCTCTCTTCTTGAGCTTGTTCTTCCGTATTTCAAAGCTTCAAGCTCTTGATTTATTTTCCTAATTTCTTTCAAGATGTCGATTTCATTGTCTGAGCTTTTGTTCTCCGTTGCCCCTCGGACTGAATGACGATCTCTTCGGCTGGCTTGTGTAGCTGCTTCCAACTTTAAGGCATATAGTAGTGCAGCCTTTAAATCCTGTACATCTGCCATTCGTACCGCTCTTTGCACTTCTGGATCTTTTATTCCGTCTACAAAATATTGCAGTGAGAGCATTTCCCGTACATTTGTTGGACAGTCACTGAATGCTAAATTTGCAAGTCGTTCAATTTCCGAGGCAAACTCTTGAAGGGTTTCACTCGATTTTTGATGGCGGCTCTTCATTTGTATTCTCGTATAATCCTTGAAGAATTTTTCGCCGAATCTCATTTCAAGTACACAACTTAAAGTCTCAAAATTGAGTTGCGTCATATCGGGCAATGTTTGCAGCACGTCGGCGGCTTCTCCTCTTAAAGATGCTGCCAGTTGACAAGCTTTCACCTCGTCACTCCATTTGTTCGCTTCGGCTACAATGGTGAATTGGGTCTTGTAAACTTGCCAGGAACTCTTTCCGTCATATGTCGACAGCTTGATGTGCACGGGAGAAGCAGGCGGATTCCTAAATTCTTCATAATTACCACTGGACGCTGAAAGCTTCTTCTCGAGATCTTGTACTCTTTTATTTAGCTTTTCATCTATTTCAACTATTTTTCCTTCCATTTTCTCTTCAACATTTTTAACATCATTCTGAATTTTCTCTTCTACTTCCTCTATTTTCCTTTCCATTTTCTCTTCTACATTACTAACTTCTTTCTGAATTTTCTCTTCTACTTCCTCTATTCGTCTCTCTACCGACGAGAACTTTTCTTCTAAAGTTTTCTTCATTTCTTCTTGGCCTATATTAATCTTTTCGGTCACTTCTTCTTGGCATTTGTCAATTTTGTTTGTCAACTGTTCCATTCTTTCTTCGTTTTTATTCATTTTATCCGCCAACTCTTCTTGGCCTTTATTCATTTTATCCGCCAACTCTTCTTGGCCTTTATTCATCTTTTCCGCCAACTCTTCTTGGCCTTTATCAATTTTATTGGTCAGCTCTGTTCTTAATCCGTTAATAGCTTCTAACAGTTCTTTCAGTTGTACGTCCATTGTTCGTGTTTTCGCCATAAGATCCCGACTCCTGACACCAAATGTTGTAGCGTATATTGGGTTCTTTTGATCTTATGGTTAGACAACTTCAAACTCTTGCTTATAGAAAAGTAGAAAATAATTTATTTACAGAACTTCAGAACAACAGAGTCTTCGAAACTCACAAATATTACAAGATATTCCAAAATAACTGTTTAAATCTATCGAACAAGTACAAATATAGGTCGCAGAGACTCTTTATACAATGTCTCAACACTATATCACATTCAAAACAACGTAGATAAAACTCAATACATCAAGCAAACTTGCTTAAACCTAGAAGTTCACTCTATGACTGACTGGTAAATAATAACCACAGCTCGCATCGCTTCTCTTCTTATATAGGTTCGGAGCATGTGCTAGAAATTTCTAGAACCTACTCGAAAAAATCCACGGAACAACAAACAATGTATCAGTATATCTAAGGGGGGTTACCAGAGAGGAAAGGGTTACCATCGCCAACAATCGCCAAGTTTGTCGCCAACTTGGCGATATATCGCCAAATTTGGCGACCAAAATTAGTCGCCAAAAGTGACGCCAACTTGGCGATATCTTCATTATTTCGCCAATCTGCCGTAGACATACACTGAAAATAATGGACAAGTTTGCTTGATAACAGAGACAATGTAACAAAAACTAATATAAGTAAAGGAATGGAGCTTAATAAGATTATTTACATTATTTTACAGTACAAACACTAACTATTTACAAAATTCGTAACAATATATATAGGATAGGTTTTGTGATAGAAGGTTTTGCATAAACGGATTTTTTTTTACTAAAATTTCACTAAATATTTCTTAAATTCGAAAAATTATTAAAATTCTATTAAAATTTTATATTTAATAGAATTTTATTCCCTGTTTTAACTAAAAATACATGTATTTGATAAAAAATTCCTATTTCTTTTTTTTAGGGCTCGTAAGATAGACACACACCTTAAAAATGCTGAATTATATTTGTTACGCTTTCTAAAATTCTTCCAGATTTTCAGTTTCAGTTTGTGTATTTAATGAGTCAAGAAAACTTTTGCTTTAAGTTCAGTTTAGCTATCATTATTTTTTCCTTTAAGCATATGAATTATTAATTTTTTTTTATGTGTGATCATCTTTAATTCTTTTCGGTACAGTGGTCCCACTTCAGGATCACCTAATTTCAATTCCAAACTTACAAACAGAATATTTTAATAAATTTTTGCTTTCACAGAATGTCTAAGCCCGTATAGCCCACTTGCCTCCCCAGGATGTCCTCGGGAGGATTCACATCCCAGGACTCTCATCCCCCAGGCATCCCTCAGGATGCAGAAAATTGTCACCAGGAGGTCCTCAGGAACCGAATATGTCCGCTTTACAGCGTCCTGGCGCTCTCCCCAGGACCTCCTTCAGGGTCCTCCCGGGAGGTTCTGGGGAAGATTTGAGGAAGTGTTGTAGGAGGACTTTGGGAAACTTCAAGGTCACTAATATGTTCAAAAAAATTAAAACTATGATTTAATTATTTTTTTTAGGAGAAAACGCGAATGTTTTATTTTTTCTATTATTCAGATGAATTTACATGTATAGAGATTATTCAGGAACAAATTTCTTACCTTTATTTTTCCTGCTGGATTTGAATCCGAGTACCTTGGTATTCCGGACGCGCACTCTGACCGTTATGCTGTCGGGATAGTAAGGAATAAAGGTTTCTAAGGTATAGATGCATTTTTACTCCGCTTTTGAAACTTAAAACTAGGAAATGTCCTCATATTTTGTGCCTTTTGCATACACTCGAAATAAATTTAAGAAAATAACCCTAAATAAATTGTCAATAATTATTTGTTATAACATAAATGTCTTCAAATTTTAAAAATTTTAAATGAAATTGTATTTTTAAATGATAAAAATATCCTTTTAGCTTTTAATACTTAAAATCCATTAAAATCGTTCAGTAGTTATAAAATTGATTATGAATTATATATTTTGACACACAATGAATGATGCAAATCGTTTCTGATGATATCCTCTATAAAATTTAATTTTAGTTAATAAAAATATTATTTCCAGAAATCAAAATAGCAAAAGATTAAAACACATAGTTTCTTTAAAATTATGAATTTTACAGAAATTTTAATCAATTTTTTTTCTTTTTTCTCTTGGTGGTAGATGGTAGATGGGAGGTGCTGAGTTTTTATCCAATCGCACCCGTCGGCCTAATCGTTCGGAGTTTTCCACTCTTTTCTTCGAATCTTAAACTTTTTTTGCGTAAATACGGGTAGGTTCCTTTAGAAAGACCCTCACGGAGGACAACCCTCATTCCTTGAATTGTACCTTAATTTTTTTATTTATTTTTTTAATGATTGACAAATAAAATCTAAGTAAATCCTTTCAAAAATGAAACTTTTTTGCTCTCTCTCGATCTTACTTTTTTTACAGAATTTTTTATCGATATTTTTTCTTTTTACGCTTGTTTAAAGGTGATCTTATTATACGAATTTATGAAAAAAATATATAAATTTGCTTAGTCTTTTCTTTCCTACTTTTTACTCTTTGAAATACTTTAGAAAAACCTTCACTGAGGTCAATCCCCCCTTTCCTTGATATGTCCTTCATGTTGATAATTGGCCGTCATAAATACAACCAATCAAGAAACTCGCTTTAAAGTGATTAGGTATATTTTGGCGAGTATTTATTAACAAATAATTAAATGCGTTACTTATGAAATTCTTATACGACGGTACGAGTTACAGATGTTTGGAGATTTACCACTTGTAGCGGGATTAAAAAATACTGTAAAACCACTGTATTATTTTATAACATAGTAAAATATTAAATTCTGTATTTTCATCAATAACACACCATTGTAGAAATTTGTATAATTTTATTATATCAGAATTTGGTGTGAAAATCATTTGTAAAATTCTATCATTACACTGAAACACTGCTTGAGTTATATAAAATAGAAACTATTAATAAAATTTTAATTTGTTACAAAATCATTTTATTTTCTTATTGTTATAAATAAAATTAATTTTCATTTAAATCTCCATTTAATTGTTTTAAAAATTGTACGAAATATTTATATGCATAAAAAATAAAATATGCACCATTTTTCATTTAATTAAAGACGGGAAATATTTTTGTTGATTTCTTTACATGTAATTTTAGAAACTAAGATTTTAGACAATTTAAAAAGCCTAAAAGAACTGATATTTTTATTTAAAATATAAGACGTTTTCAATATATGTATATATTTCTTTTACATTTACTAACAAAACTGTTCGTAACGCTTTTTCTTACAACTTCAGAAGTAGTCTAAGTTCAAATTCTTGGAATAGCGCACTTTGTTTTTCTCTCTCTCATTGAGTGATCCGCAAAACGCATTCTCAGCTGACAACTGACTTGGGGGGCGGGATAATCTTGTTAAAAATTCAATTGTTGAAAGGTTGGGAAAGTAACTGCCTGAAGGTTGGGAAGGTCACTTGGGGTAGTGAAATTCCGTTTAATTCAGTTGAAAACTGTGATAAAAAATATTTGTCACTTAGGAAATACTGATAAATATTTATCTGTAATTTCAGAACCAAAAAATTATTTATATATATGGAGTTTTCAAAATAAAGACTTCATTTTATCTTTTAGAATTTAAATAATAATAATATGTTTGATAATCTATAAAATATATTAGAAAAATAATTTGTTATTGAGTACAACTTACATTAAAAAAATATATTAATGATAAATTAAACAAAATAGGTTAAACCTTCAAAAATGACATTAAAATTGAAGCTTCTATTTAGAAAACAATTTCTTATCTTCAATACATATATGAATTACACTGGATAAATAATTGATAATAACCTAAATTAAACTTTAAATTAGCGTGAATTTATATTATTTAAACTGATTTTATAAGAATGTATATTTTTGAACAGAAAATCTTTTCAAATAAATAATTTATTGGTATGTGTTTGCGGAGGGGGCAGGGGAGTGGCTCAATATTTATGTATTTTAAATAAACCAAATATACCATTTCAAATGAATTATCTTTGCTTTTGTGTTATGTGCTGTGGTAAATATGTCTAATTTCGTCGGGACACTTTTGTTTATTATATATATATATATATATATATATAACATTTAACATTTGACATTAAGATGCATCAGGACTCAATCTAGATAATTTTCATAACAAAGTTTTAAAGGATACTCAAAATCATACTTTTTTTTTTTTTTTTGCATAAATATCTTTTCTAAATATCAGAAAAAATATATGATATAGAAATTTCTTCTATTTAGAGATTTTAGTATATTAATTAAAAACTTACTATTTAGTTAATTTAAACAAGTTAAATTAATTTCTTAATTAATAAAACAAATAATAATAAAGCAAAACGCAATAGGTTATTTATTAATAATTAATAAAATATTCATAAATGAACAAAACTTGATTTAAAAGATATATAACAGTACTTAGTATATAAAAATAGTAAGTAACTGAAATAATAAATAAAAATTTTTAATTTAACTAAAAAGAATAAAAGTTACAGCAATAATTAAAAATAATAGCAATTTAATAACAATTATCTAATTTGCTAATAAATAAGGAATAGAATAATTAATAAAATTAAATTAAAACATTAAAATCAATACTGATTAAATTGCATTCGATATTTTATTAAAAACAATTGAGTATTGTATTTCTGAATCATTCATAAGATGGCGCCAGCACTGTGACTTCCTGGGCACTTCCCCAGGAATGTCTAACCGGGTACAGCCCCAGGAGGGATTTCCCAGGTACTTCCTCAGGAGTAGCGTCTCTGGGAAGTTGCTCCGTGGGACGACACTGGGAGCTCATTCCTGAGGACATCGTAAAAGACTCTTCCCCAGGACGTCCTGATCTTGTCATTTTAGTTTTAGGAGGAATATGGGATGGCTTGGAGCTCCTGGGAAGGTATTGAGGAACTTTTGTGCTATATGGGAGATAGCGAGTTTTTAATTTCTAAAATATCGTTTGTAAATTCAGGCGTCAGTCTGTCATTTCTTCATTTAACGAACACAATTTTGCTGCGCCATAAAGAGTTTTTTTAAGGTATTTAAACCTTTGTCCATTGCCTTAAAAATTAAGACAACACGTTTACTAAAAATAAAAATTAAATTAATTAAATAGCTTTTTTTTTAATTTGGTGAATAAAATATTGTCTAATAATTTTAGGAAATTCTTTTTTATAAAGGTATACTATTATCATTTATAAGAAATATTTTTGCAATAAATGCTATTTAATAAAAGATAGAAAGTTAATTATATCGGAACAAGATTTCAGTATACATAAATGTGGAGTATCTTTGAGAGTAATGCTTTTATATGTTAGTCATTTCGTTAGTTGTTGAAATAATTTCATTTTATTTTTTAATACTTAATTAGTTTTGTATTTAAGTTTATGCATTTTATAAAAATGTCGCAGGCTATGCTTTCGGTAAAAGTTCGGTTTAAATATCTCTGAAGTACCATCTTGCTTTTTTTTTTAATTCGTCTTTGTTCTTTGATGTTTAAAGATAGAAAACCAACGATTATGAATGCACAAATAAAGTATGAGAAGGTAGCAAATAGCTATTTCGAATCTAATATCGAGATTCTTCATCAATGCAAAACTCAGCGAGCTAAAAAATAGCAAAACTGAGCAAAGAGACAGAGAGACGCAAGCTTATATACTCGCTATGTGAACAATCCCGCCTAAAGAACAGCAACCAATGAGAAGAAAGCGGCCAAATCAACTGGGTGAACAAGTAGCGACATCTATCGGAGAACAAGCAAAACAAAAGCTAAAAAGAGAGTGAAAAAAGTATTAAATTAAAAATTTCCAAATACTTGGAAAATAAGGAGTACTAGATAAGTCATTGACTAAGGAGTGAGAATTTTTTATGATGTGGTAAGCTTCCCAAAAATCAAGATCAAGAATGGAAAGACATTTATGGATGATGGTGGCTGAAGAAAAGTTAAACTTATGTTGTGAAGACCAACAATGTTGAGCAATAGAGGAACATTTAAGCTCTTGATTTTTGACGTACCTTTTATGTTCCATTAAACGAAATCTGAGAGCACGTTTAGTCTGACCAATATAAGAAAGACCACATTAACAAGAAATTTGGTAAATACCCCTATTTACCAAACTATTGCTATTGCTATTTTTTTTATTCTATGAGTTCGTCACATTTTTTATTTTTGATGATTTTAAAAAAATTAGAAGAATAACAATCGTAAGTAAGTTTTAATGTGCTTAAAAAAAGGGAAATATTTCTGGTGAATTTTTTTATCTAAAACTATTCCTTCAAAAATTGTTTCATGTTTGAATCTTAGCATTGAAAATGCTAAAATGTTTAAATAAATGTTTGCCACTAGGATTTATTAACTAATTATAGCAAAAAAGCAAAGATTATATTTCACAAACATATTAAATATAGTATACTTACCAAAAATTTGGTGCAAATTTGGCGTTTAAGAATTAAAAGAAAGTAGTTTCTTGAATATACCCTCATTCCTGAAAGGGTTAAATGAAGAAATGCTATTTTATATAGAAAAAGCTTTGAAAATTGAAATACAAAACCAAATTTGACATGAATTTCAAGAACTGTTTATTAGCAGGTATGGAATGATATTTTTCTAAATAAAAATGGTCTATTCTTGATCAAAAACGGTTTCGTTACCCATTTTAAATGCTAAAGAAATCTCGTTATGCTATGAAAAACTTTTCCAGGTTTTTCGTTTCAGTTGCTAGATTTTATGAGAAAATGGAAAATACTTTAAAATAAGATTACTTATTTTTCAACCTTTATTTTTAACACATCACATATTGTACTTTTTATGTTTGAAGGTGTTTTCTACTACTTTTTCCAATATATTGGGTGAGTGTAAAAGTTCGTGCGGAGGTGCATTAGATATCGTTAGAAGCGGCGTACAGTGTAGTCATTAATACTGCCATCTACGTAAGACTGATCGTTAGAAAGGTTACGTGTGCAGCTTTCATTTCAAACAAAATAATTTGTGTAGAGACAAACTGTTTCAAGAAAATTTACTTTCAAAATGGGTGTCGGAAAGGTGCATTAACGGCATGTTATGCTTTACGAGCATTCGAAGGGAATAAACGTTGCAGAAGCCATAAAAAACAATTAAGAGGTTTATCAAGATCAAGCACCAACTAAAGGAACTGTGGAAAAATGGTTTGAGATATTTCGCTGCGAAGAGTTTAATCTTGAAGACGGGCCACAATCCGGTCAACCTTCACACATAGATGTCGATATTTTGCATATTTTAATTAAAAATACTCCACGAATTTCAACAGAGGAAGTTGCTATAGCACTTAAAATTCACCGATCAACCACTCTTTGGCGTTTAAAAAATATAAAATTCGATTTGAAGCTCGATATATGGGAGCCCCATTTGCTGGTGGAGGGGAATAAAATGGAGAGAATTTCTGCTGAAGCTCCTTTACTTGGACGGCTCAAAAGCGAGCCGTTTTTGGATCGATTAGTGACGGGTGATGAAAAATGGGTCCTTTACAACAGTGTTCAGCAATGTGAGCATGATGACGCGATGGAAAAAGACAGTTTGCACCCGATGAAGGGGATGTTCTGTGTTTGGTGAGATTGAAAGGGCATTATTTATTTTGAGTTTTTCTCCGCTGGCCAAACAATTGATTCAGTCAAGTACTGCTGCCAATTAACCAGTCTGAATCGAGAAATCAAACAGAAACGTGAGATTTCGCAAAATAGCAAGGGTGTAGTCTTTCCTCATGACGACGCCAGACCACACGTTTCGAAACAGACGTTGCGAAAACAGAACAGCCTCAAATGGGATATCCTAACTCATCCACCGTATTCCTCGGATATTGCACCGCCTGATTATCATTTGTTCTGATCATTGCAAAATCATTTAAATGGAAAAACTTGACTCTTTGGATGCCTTAAAAAATGTCATGTCTTCATTCTTCGAATCCAAACCGCGCAAATATTATGATCCGGGCATCCTATGCTACCAGAACGTTGGTAACAGATTATAGAAAACGATGGAGCAACTAGCATTGATTGAATAAAGAACTTTGTTTACCTAATCACTGTGTGACTTTTACTCTCAAACTCCGCATGAGCTTTTGCTCTCAACCAATATTTAAAATGCTGTTATCTCTTTAAAAGTTTTGGCGATATCGTATCAAATATGCAGCTTTAGTTTTTTAAGTCGATTGGAACATACGGTAAACTAAATAAAACGTCATATTTTTAGATATTCTTTTTTTGAAATACTTAAATCAACACTATCATGATATAAGTTCAATAAACGTTACTTCGCCAACAGAAGTTTTCACAGTAAAAAGCGGAAAGTTCATTAAATCTGACTTTGAAAACAATTTACTAACATGTTAGATAAGGTTTCGCCATATATAATTGCGGAATAGCTTTGAAAAAAGGCTTTTATTCCTAGGCATTTACATTTCTTCAACTACTGAATGAATTTCACTTCTTTTACTAATGTTTCTTTAGATATTTTATTAATGTTTATGTATTCTATGAATGAATAGAAAGTTTGGCTTCAGTATAAATTCTGTTGAATTGTTTCTGAACTTTTACCTTATTTATTAAATTGGATGTTTTCTTAGCTATTTGTAATATAGTTCGATTTCTTAAAAAAATAAAACATTATCTTTATTGTAAATAAGAAGCATTACTTTTCACAATAATATTTAATATCCTGTTAAAAATATCTCTCGGTAATTTTTTTATAAAACAATTGGAATTTTAATATTATTTTTGAATGTTTCCTCCACTAAAAATGATTTTGCTTGGTAGATTTGGTAGAAATTTTCTAGGTACAAAATCAAAAGTACGTTCAGAATCAAAAGTAACTTTAAATTCAAATAAAAAAAAACTTGAATAGCCGGTGTTGAAACGTCTCTTTATAATCAAATGCAATTTAGCTTTCAGAGAAGAACTTTAATTTTACCTTTCTAAATTGCTGGATAAATTTTGTTAAACTTTCTAAAACTTTCTAAGACTTTCTATTTCAGATTCTATATTTTATGAGAAAAGGGATGTTTTCTTTTCGTTAAGTGAAATTTATTTTTGTTCAAAATTTGATAACATCATTTATTGATTCTTTGTATATTTTTTAGGATCTTATGTAAGTCACATTCTCAGATGTGACACCGGTCACATACAGATTGTATAAATGGGCTACCATTGTTTTAAAACGGAAAAATGTTACTTATTTTATTGGATTTGTCTAATAAATTGATTAAGGACAGGCAAACTTTTCCAAAAATAACGGTGGCAAACAAGCATAGTAGCTATTAGCTACTAAAAAACCAGTCAAATTATCCATAAGTTTTGCTTTTCGCAACATTTTTAAAACACTGTCTATTTCATTAAAACCTAAAAAAAAATTTCTGTTAAATATTAAGCTTCAGTTTCCTAAATATTTTGTTTTGTTCACTTAACAAAATTCTATCTCATATTTTTAGGGAATGTTTATTTCATTCAAGGTTATGGAGTCTATGAAAAAAAACAAAACCCAGAAAATTTTACTTTAGCTGAAATTTTATTAAGTGATCTTTGAATTTCATATTGTTTTTAATTTATTCACTTTGATTGTATCCTTTTAAACTCACCAAAATTTTTAATTTGGATGTTTTCTTAAATGCTTGTAAAATAGTGCGTCTTATAAAAATAAAATATTACTTTACAAAAAAGTATTATAACGCCTTCTATGGTCTTTGTTACTTTTTTTCTTTTCTCAACATTTTAAAATACTTTCTGTATCCTTAATAATTAAGCAACCTATTGGTAAATATGTATCTTTTATTTCTAAAAAATATATTTTTTTATATTTCGTTAAAAACGTTATGCAATATTTTCCGTGAATTTTTATTTTTATACGTCTACATCATTAATAGTTACAAATAAATTGTTTTACAAAAAATGCTATTTCCCATGCTATTTCCTCATATATATAAATGCCGACAAGCTTTCTGAAAAATACTTTTACGCTTGGATTTTTTTTTTCTTTAATTGCAGAATAAATTTCACTATTCTTCCAAATATTTCATTATATTTTAAATTCAAGTTTTTGTATTCTAAGGAAGAACAGAATATTTTGCTTTAGGTTAAATTCCATTGAACTATCTTTGATCTTTCATATTTTATTTTATTTATCCGCTTAAAATGTATTTTTTTTTAAATCGTGAGTTTTTTTAATTTTGATGTATCACTAGATGCATAGCTTCCAGAGACCTAAACAAAATAAAATCCATATTTTTTTTTCAAATGTTAGTTTTTTTAATAAGCAAACGTTTGTTTTTTTTTAAAAAAATATTGCAATTTAAGTTTTATTTCACAGAATATCTATTTAAATGGCTATTTACGTTATAGGCTCTTAAAACAATAATAAAATAATAATAATACGAGAAAGAAATGAATTTATTATGAAGAATATAATGCAAATATTAATATATTTTAATATTAAATTTTTTTTCAGCATTTGTTTGATTAAAAAAGAATCAAACTTAACTTTTAGTTAAATCATTAAAAGGAATTCTGCCCACAATAATACATAAAAATATTTGGCAATATATGCAGCGAAATTTATTTTTATTTTATTATTTTTTTTATTTTATTTATTTATTTATTTATTTATTTTTGTTCTAATCAGTATTTCTACAGTACGACGATTTCTCTCTCTCTTTTTTTTCCAGAATAGATTGAAATTTATTATTATCTGAGTTTGAAGAACTTGCAGCACTTACAGTTATATTTTCTGCTATGTTTATTTTAAAGTCCAATAACGTCGTTTATTTGGAAATTGTTAATCTTAGAATCTCTTTTATATTGCAACTTTGAATTTCCAGTTTCTAAATATATCATAGGAACTAACCTTTTACTGTTCATTTTTTACTATTTGTGTTTACTCCGTAATAGTTAATTATTCGATCAACCACATCCACATCACTTATGTTATTCTTTCACAATTTATGAGTGGCGGACACGAAAAATTTATTCTCCATCTTTTCGCATATTTCTTACTGTCTATAATACCAACAGAATGAACATGGGTTCAATAGGTTTGTTGCAATAGCACTTCACAATGTCTTTTTTTTAACTTTATTATTATTATTATTTAATCAGACCTTACTACATTTACTGCTGTTTCTCTTCCATTTGTCTGAAGTAATTTATTCAATAAATAATTGTTTATTTTTGGGATTCTATTCTTCATTATTGTACCTGTTGAATTCCTGTTGCCTCTCTTTGTAAAATTTCTACAAAATTAACAGTCGTAAAATACAAGTTAAAATATACTAGAGTTCCAACAGAAAACATTTCACATATCTTGAATACTTTTTCGTCGTGAACGGTTTAGTCTTTATTCATACAATTTACAAAACCTAACGCAACATCAGATATACTACAAATGTTGCTATCCCTATAGAATATTAAACAATTTTAAATAATTACATAGAATATATATAATCCAATTTATTTATTAATTTTTGCTGCTAAAAATTTACTATTTGTTAACATAATTGGTGTTGAAGCATGAAAAATCATTACTTTTTAATTGTTCAAGCCTATGGATACAATCGATGAATTAATACCCAACACCCGTTTAAATAGATGTTAATAAAAACAAGCTAAATCAGTATCTATTTAATATTTCACTTCATTAATTATTTATATCTTTAAAAAATAGTTCTAAGGAAAAATTTCAACACAGCATTAACACTAGAATTACCGAGGCGGGTCATTCTTGACCCAAGACGTGGTCTTTCGCTCGTATCACTGTTGATTTTCAAAGTAAAACTTTGAAACTTATTGACTTTTCCTAAATACTTAGTATAATGCCTTAGCACGAATTTAGTTGAAATCGGACGAAAACGTTTTTATATACACATCTTTATACCTAGAACTACCATGCTGGGTCATCGCTAACCCGAACAAAATAATTGCATTTTTCATTTATTTCAACAAGAATTTCAACTCTATATTTTTCAATAAGATAAGAATAGTGTAAGGATATGTACCACACTTACTTCTCACAAAAGAGGAAAAGGAATGTGCGTGAGAGGGGGGGGAGGGAGGTCATGATCACATATATCTGTTAAGTAAATGTGTAAGTTTTTATGGTATTTCAAATTACTGTAAAGATGATGTAAGTAGTTGTTTTTTATGTTATACCTTAGAAAGTAACTAAAAAGAATATTTTGCCTCTCATAAACCACATAGAGAAAAAAAATATAATGTTTGTGACATTTGTCTTTGGCGCATTTATACTAATGGCATTACTACGGAGGTTCCTTGAATGAGGAAATTTTAAAATTGTAACGTGAATTGTCTTTAAATGACTTTAGTGAAGAAATTTAGCGACGAAGTTAATATTGTCATCATCTGATAATGCTGACAATCTTAACATAAACGATGAAACAATTTTTATTAAAAATGACAAAAAAACTTCGTTGTTCAAATCCAATACATGTAGTAGCAAGCTGAATGAAAATAGCCAAATAAATGCTGTGGGGAAAATTACAAAACACAAACAAATTGTAAGTATTTTCCAGAAAATTTAAAATAAAAGAATTTACTTTTTCGAAATAATTCTAAAAAGTAAGAAAGTTTAAAAATAAATCACTCTTCGAAGCGATTTGGAACATTGAACTATATGGACGATAGAGCCGCTGTGTTCAATATCTTCTGATTTATGCAAAATTTGATTGAAGATCTAGCGATCATAAATGTTTCGGTAGTTTTTAAAGATACAACAGATTCTAATATAAGTAGAAAATTCTTCCTGCTAAAATTATAAATAAAGGCATTGCAAAAGAAGGTGAAGGTATCATCCGTCCTCGCACCAGCACTGAAATTTCAAACAAATGAAAAATGTTGTCACATAAAGAAATGCTAAGACGAAAAAACTAACACTGTTTGCGGAAACTGCATATAACTAGTGTCTTCTGTGTGTATTATGCGCAGAAAGAAGGAAAAGAAAAAAACCCATGGCATTTTGTATGAATTGATTGGACACTAAAGTATATAAAACGTAAAAGTGTAAGTAAAAAAAAATCCCGAATATGGATATATATTTCAATTTATTGTATTTGAATACCTAATTGATCTGCAGGAACATTATTACACAATTTAAATCGATAAATCATATGTATATGGATTATTAAAAAAGTATCAAAATCTTAAAGCAATTTTTTTATTAGAAATAAAAAAATCCTTTGTGGTATTTATTCTCAAATTTCATATTATGTAATAGTCTAAATGATAGATTGTATTAATTATTAATTAAAAATCATTTTATTCATCGTAAATAATTATTGTGAATCTTTATCTTCCATATAAAACCAGAATAGCGTCTCTAAAAGCCATGGGTCAGATGTGACCCACCCCGGTATTTCTATGTATACAAGAAACGCGGTAATTCTAGTGTTAAATTCCAAGTTGACTTACACATTAGGCCATTTTGTAGACAAGGTTGTTGTTGTAGCTTAAATCCAAGAGCAGAAAGTTGACTTCCGATTCATACGTTCTAATGTCAGTTTGAATTTAGCTTAAGTAAACCAAGTTTAATGCAACAACAGGAGAAATCAAAACACCCATTATAATCGGTGTGAGTTCTCAGGAGGTTATAAAATATTATGTTTTTTAAAGGAAAAAAGCAAGAGAGGGAAAGGAAAGAAAAGAAAAAGAAAAATATACATATATATATATATTTTAAATGAGAAACATGTTTTTTAAAAATAATATTTAACATTCTGTTTAAAAATGTCTTCTAGGAATTTATTCTAGCAAATTACTGTACCTTTATTATTATTTTTTTAACGTTTTCTTTAATACGTGCTTTTGCTTTCAAGTAGTTTTCAAAGGGTAAATTCAAAAGTAAGTTTGATTTGAGTTTTTAAAAAAATTTAGAAGCAGATATGGAAATGTTTCTCTATATTCAAATGCAGTCTACCATTTTTTTCTTTTCTTTTACCTTTACTCTTTTTAAATGCTAAATAATTTTTGTTATTTCTAAATCTTCTAGATTTTCATTTTATTTTCTGTATTTTATGAAACAATCAAAGTTTTGCTTTAAGTTATGTTTAGTTCATTTATCCTTAAAATTTTTTCTCTTTAAACAGATCCATAACTATATTTTTATTTTTATTTTTATTTTTTTTTTGGTGGGGGGGGGGGGTTAATATGCTTTTTTCTGAAGACATTTAATCACTGTCGATTTCTTTAAAAAATAAGACAATATAATTATAAATATGAAGCTTTAGTTTCTTAAGTTATTTCTTTAATTTGGTGAAGAAAATAATGTATCTTATTTTTGGAAATTTCTTATATATAAATCTATAACATCATTACTCATTAAAAAATAATAAATAAATAAAAAAATTGCACTAAATACAATCTTTTCGGTAGATGGTTTCAGAGTGAAAAATAGAATGTTAATTAAATCGGTGCTCTGAGAGTAACTTACTAGTAAATGTGGTCAGTTTTCTTTATACATAATTTTCAAAAATAATTTTGAAAGAAAAAAAAAAGTTTTTTCTACTTTATTTTTACGTTTCTTTAATTCAGGATTCGTACTCCTCAAGAACTGTCAAGCACTTTTCATTGGAATTTTCGTGAAGAAATATTTACTTAATGAAAAAAATAAAAAAATCTGTCATTAACTATAGCGACCAGTTCTTTAAGAAAATTCTGGTAATAAAACACGTAGAATCAGTAAACTCCTCTACACTGTAAAAAAAAGTTCAAGAGGTTACTAAAAATTTTTTAGTAAATTTGTATTCCACAGAATTTTTTAGTAACCATTACAAGCATTTTTTGCAAGTGAAACAAACATTTCGTTTGTAAACTGAACAAAAGAATTTTTTGTATAACTAACTTAAATTTTCTTAGTATGAGCCACCAAGCAAATTTTAGTAATAGCTCTAAAATTATTTTTAGTTAATAAAAAATTATATTTAGACTTCTAAAGCGGAAGATTTTTGGCAAAACCACAATAGATGGCAGCACCAAACATTGCTACCTTCTCTATTTTGACATGTTTCTAAAGTGGAGGGAAAGCGCGGAGATCATAACCCACGGTAACTGCTACGACAGGATCTTCATAATGCCTTTATTTAACGAGTACTCACATTGCATACATTCGGTGCATATTTGGTGGCGTCCAGCATCGAAGCCGGGTACTTTCAGCCTGGAGTTCGGTGCTATGACCACTAGGCTATCACGGCCACACCAAGTGAGTTTTACTAATAGCTATTAAAAATGTAAAACTATTAACTCAATTCGTTGCTAGCTTTTTTCTAGTAATTCTTACAGATTCCTTCTAACCGAGTAAGATTACTAAAAATTTTTTAGTAATTACAAGGATCACTAAAATTTTTTTAGTAGATCGACACTTTTTTTTACAGTATATGCCTACGAACTGTGTAATTACTGAATGAATTTCACTATCCCTTCTAATGCCCCACACTATTTTTCACTCAAATTTACGTATTCTATTAAAGAACCGAAAGTTTTGCTTTAATTTCTGCGCATTTGTTTCTGAATTTTCAACTTGTCTTTTTATTTACCCACCTCAAATATATTCTTTGTGATCTGGGCATGTCTTACTTAGGCCCGTTAAGAGCTAAAAAATAATATTTTAAAATAATTTTTTATATTTTTTAAAAACTAATATCTCAGGTAAATTTTTTATATTAAACTACTCTATCACTATTTTTAAATGATTTTAGGAATAAATGATTTTTTTTTATTGTAGAAATATTTTCCAAATACAAATACAAAATAATAGTTAATATATAATTTATATTAAATTTTATAATTTGTAGAAGAAAGAGGTATAAAATATTATTTTTACAAAGAAAATTAGTTCTTTTTCTGACACTTTTTTAACTCTTTATGTCCCACAGCAGTGAAATTTTTATCTTCATTAGAATCCCGGAAAGCCGCCCAACATTTTACCCCCCATGAAAGGTGAGGCGGCTTGCTTTAGCTATTCATACGTACGTGTATGGTTCAACCCTTTTGCTGTAGTATCTGCCCAAAGAAGAACCTATTGTGATACCTTTTGTTATCCATTTCCCCCTTAATCCCAATAACCATAAATCCAAAAGCTATGCTTTCTCGTAATCTTCGGCTAAACGGAGTGACAAATTATTTTTAGACTTGAGAGTATGTTTATGACATCTCTGCTAAATAATCATAAGATAAAGGGTTTTTTTATTCTTTGTTTTATAAACAAAACTTTTACTTGTAAATTAAACACATATATTTCTTTTAATATTTAAAAGCTTTTTTGTTTTATTATTAAAAAAAAGAATACATATTTTAAATTTTAAAATTTATCCTTGATACATTTTTCGGAAAAATAAAAATATTTAATGCAATTGTAAACAATTTATACGACATACTCTTACAAAATATCTATTTTTTTTTTCAAATATAATTATATGTTGAAAAATGTTTAATAATGTAATACTTCTACATTAATTTAAATTATGTGATAAATTATTATATAAATATTCATATGTTTTAATTTTTTTCCACTTTATTGATGCCATTATTTTTAGGTAACTTTCCTTTCTATAAGAATGGATACATAATATTTAATAAATTATTCGGTCAATTAAATTAACTTAGTTTATTAACTTAATTTAAAAAACCAATGTAAAAAAATAATCATTATTTGAAAATATTCGTCTACTAATGATCTTCATTCGTGAAGGTAACTTAAAAAGTCATTCTCCAGTTGGGAGCCGTTCAAGTATTATGTAAGGAATATGGAAAATGGGGGGGGGGGGGTCGGACAAGGGGGAGGCAAAGTTACAACAGTTCTTATTTAAGCTTTTAACAATGAAGCAACTACAATGCAATAATCATAAACAAACAAATCATGGTGGGAAATGAGCGTTTTAATTACATTAATTAACTATTATTTACTATATTTTTTTTAGTATTACAATCTAAGATATGGCTATTTATATAAATTAATAATGTGATTTATTGGTAATTGATTTTTTCTTGGAAAAAGTGTTAAGTACAAAACATTATAAAATCTAACATAATCAAAAAAAAAAAAAAAAAAAAAAAAAAAAGAAAGGATCAAAAGTTTTTTTTTTTTTTTTTTTTTTTTTTTTTTAAGAAAGGAGGGCAGATACAAAATGAATAAAAATGAAAATGACTGCAAATGCTTATGCAATACTTGAACAGCCGCTTGACTAATTCATAAATTAAAGAATTTAGATAATTTTTAATTAAGAATATGATAAGATATAATCATCAAAATATATAAAAATTACAAGAGGTTTTCTAATAATTAAATCTGGTGATATTAAAACAGATAACCAAAATTTCATGTGTCCATACCAACACTTATAATTTAATCGCTGCATTTTATAAAATATTGTAAAAAAAAGGTT
Organism: Maratus speculifer; assembly: GCA_964019185.1. Lineage (NCBI taxonomy): Eukaryota > Metazoa > Arthropoda > Arachnida > Araneae > Salticidae > Maratus > Maratus speculifer. Next base: position 163,904,924 of record OZ025300.1, on the reverse strand, counting down.
GTTTAAAATTTAAATAATTAATTGTAAGAATTAAACGGTTAAATGTTTTTTCATTTCTGAGTATCGATTTTATAAATTGATTTGATAATAAGATTTCTTTAATAATTTTATGCCTTATTACTTGAATATTAAAAAGGGGGGGGGGGTATTACAAGAAGCGCAGAATAGAAGCAAATATTTTCATTAATTAGAAGTGAAACTATTCATCTTTGGATCCGGTTAGAACCGATTATAAAAATTGAACTAACTGCGAGTTTGATATTTGCTTAGATTACTCCCATTGGTTTAACAACAGCGCTCAAGTTTCCCCACGTGACTAATATGGATTCTTAAGTGAAAAAAAAATATTAAAACTTTTTATTATATACTTTCATTTTTCTTGAAAATAATTTCACTTATCTACCAATATATATCAAAATTAATATAAATATATAAAAATCATTATTTTATTATTATTGTACATTTTTTATTATTCAGTTTTCTAATGTTTTACAATCTATACAGTAATATTATTAAAATAAGGACAAAATAAAAACTAATTACTAAAAACAAATGAAAAAAAATGACTAAGATCTAAGTAATAACTGACAAAATCATGATTTGTACTACTCGACAGACAGTCTTCCTACCTAAAATAAACCTATTGTATTTGTGTGTGTTGAACGGCACCTATTCCCATTATGTTCCTATCTACTGTCCATTAAGCGGAATAAACAACCACGCCCGATCCATGTTCAACAACTTACACTTCACAAAAGAGGGGGGAGGGGGAGAAAAAAGGCCGCCTTTCGGCCGTTACGGGTATCTGACGACTCGGGCGGTCTCGGGCGTTTTGGGATCTAAAGGGTTAAAGATTAAATAACTTTCTTTATTCAATCAAAAACATTTTTCAGATTTTGCATTTCATTTTCTGCATTTTATAAGAAAACTGAAGATTTTGCTTTATGGTAAGTTGAGTTTATTAATTTTTTATACTTTTCAGGTTATTTAATACATTAATTATGGCATTTTTTAAGTTAAAGTGTCTGTCTTAAAATAGTTTTTTCCCAAACATATAACACAATATATTTCCTTAAAAAATATTACAACTTATATCTAAATAGGAAACATTAGGTTTTTAAAATCATATTTAAGATTTCGTTCATAAAATAATATTTTATTCATTTAGAGAATTTCTTTAATAGATCATTTTCTTGATTGCTCACTATCCATTAACAGATCCTTGCTTTAACAGAATTTCCATTTAAATTAATGCATTCTATGGTACAAACGGATGCTATGTTTTAGTTCAGTTTTCTTTAAATATCTCTAAACTTTCATCTTGCTCCTTATTTATCCGCCCTAATTAAATTCTTTTAGTCCATAAGATTTCGTTATTTGGATGTTTTTTATACACCTACGATATGGCCTGTTACCTTAAAAATATAAAGAAGTATTTTTTAAATAGAAAGCAAGGCTTTCAATTTTTTAAGTGTCTTATTAAAAAGCAATACATTGAGAGATATTTTCATGAAATAAACCTACACAATCTCTTTTTTTTTTCTTTAATAAATGGGTTTTTTTAGGTAAACGAATTTGAGTAAATTTAATTTGCTTTTTTTATTAGTAATTATGTAAGATATTTTTTTATAAAGAAACACTATCTATTTTAGAAAAAAACACTTTTTATACGTTTTTAAAAATGAATAAATTTTGCTGTTCAATTTAAATTTTTTTAGATATTTCATTCCAATTTCTGTATTTTAAGAGAAAATTGAAACTTTTATTTTAATGGTATGTTGAGTGTATTATTTTTTATTCTTTTTTTTTTTATTTAATACAAGAATTATGCTATTGTCTATGTTAAAGAGTATGTATTAATTTTTTTTTCTCACTATATTAAAATATTCTATATTTCCTCCCTCATAGCATGCATAGTCACAGTGACGTCACAATGACGTCACTGTGAGTCACTTTGATCACATCACATCTGTGACGAAAATGTCACCACTCAGTGACGTCACATTGTGACTGAGATGTGACTTTCTTAAAATTTTTTAGAAAATTACAAATATTCTTCAAAACATGTTATTTACTTTAAAAAACATGTTTCTGGCAATTTAAATATCGTCGTTTTTGACACAGTTTCGTCACAATGTTAATGTCAAAGTAATCACAAATGACACACTTTTCATAAATTGGTTACATTGTGATGTCACAAAGTGGTCACAATGTGATGTCACAGAGTGGTCACAATGTGACGTCACAAAAAAGCTCTAAAACGGCCATAACGACTTCACATTTTAGTCACTGTGACTTCACATCGACGTCAGTTGACGTCACATCCACAATCGATGGTCACAAAGTCACAATGTGACTTCACAACGACGTTGGAGTGACGTCACCATGTCTTACGGGCTTAAACTTTAAGACAACTTACGTTTAAATTTGAAGCTAGATTAAATTAGAATCATTTTTAAGATTATTTAAGAAAAATAACATTTCATTCCTTTAGAGAATTATTTTAATAAATTATTTTCTTAATTGCTCACTATCCTTTCTAATGCTTTTCCAGATTTTGCATTTAAATTATGTATTCTATGATACAACCGTATGCTCAGTTTTAGGCTAAGTTCTGTTTAACTATCTCTGAACTTTCATCTTGTTTTTTATTTATACGCCTTAATTAAGTTCTTTTAGTCCGTCAGATTTCTTAATTTGAATGTTTTCGTAGATTCTTATAATATGGTATGTTTTCTTAAAAAATAAAAAACAGCATTTTTCAAAACTAGAATGCAAGACTTTCTTAATTATTTTAATATCTTTTTAAAAAGCAATATGTCATGAAATATCTTTATAAAATAAATTGACACAATATTTTTTTCAATTTTTTTCTTTTATAAAAGTTTTTTTTTTTTTAGGTAGAAGAATTTTTTACAGTGTAAAAACAAAAAGTAAATTCTATTTGCATTGAATTAGCAATTATTAATGATATATTTTTTAATAACTCTATCTACTGTAGAAAAAGAACACCTTTTTAAATTTTTTTAAAAATTGCATACATTTCGCTGCTAAATCTGAAATTCTTTTCAGATTTTGCATTTCAATTTCTGTATTTTATAAGAAAAGCGAAGCTTTTGCTTAATGGTAAGTTGAGGTTATTTATTTTTTACTCTGTTTTCTTTATTCAATATTTTATTTATGGTATTCTTTATGTTTAATTGTATGGCTTAAAATGGTGTTTTTCCACTAAAACATTACATATTTCTTTAAAAATTAAAACAACATACATCTAAATTTGAAGCTTTATTTTTTTAACCTTTTTAACATTCAGTTAACAAAACAATATTTCAGTCCTTTAGAGAATTCCTTTAATAAATCCTTTTCTTTATTGCTCACTATCATTATTAATGCTTTCCAAAATGTTCCAATTAAAGTAATGTATTCTAATATACAACCGAATGCTCTCTTTTAGGTTAAGTTCTATTTAACTATCTCTGAACTTTCATCATGCTTTTTATTAATCCGCCTTAATTAAATTCTTTTAGTCCATGAGATATCGTAATTTGGATGTTTTCGTAGAAACTTATAATATAGTTTGTTTTCTTAAAAAATATAAAACAGCATTTTTTTAACTAAAAGGCAAGGCTTTCTTTAATATTTTTTAAAATTTCTTATTAAAAGCAATATCTCAAGAGATATTTTTATAACATCAAACTACACAATCTTTTTCTTTTCATTTTTTTTCCTTTAATAAATGATTTATTTAGGTAGAAGAATTTTTTACAGAATAAAAACAAAAAGTAAATTTAATTTGCACTGTATTAGTAATTATATATGCTATATATATATATATATATATATATATATATATATATATAACTAAAGACTCTCTTCTGCTGTAAAAAGCGCTTTTTTATATATTTTTAAAAATTGAATAAATTTAGTTGTTTAATCTAAAACTTCTCTTCAGATTTTTCATTTCTATTTCTGTATTTTATTACAAAACTGAAGCTTTTGATTTAAGGTGAGTTGAGTTTATTATTTTTTAACTCATTTAATACATTTAATACATTAATGATGGTATTCTTTATGCTCAAGTATATATCTTAAAAATATTTTTTACATCATATTAAAACATTATATATTTCCTTAAAAATTAAGACAACTTTTATCTACATTTGGAACTTTATATTTTTAAAATCATTTCAGAGTTTCGTTAACAAAATAATATTTCACTCCTTTTGAGAATTTCTTTAATAAATCATTTTCTTAATTGCTCACTATCTTTTCTAATGCTCTCCCTTATTTTCCATTTAAATTAATGTATTGTATGATACAACCGAATATTCTGCTTTAGGTAAAGTTCTATTTAACTAACTCTGAATTATTATCTTGTTTTTTATTTATCCACCTTAATGAAATTCTTTTAGTCCCTGATATTTTGTAATTTCGTTGTTTTCCTAGAAACTCATATATTATGTTTAAAGTTAGAAAACCAACGATTATAAATGCACAAATAAAGACGGAATCGTTTCCGTAGCGGGTATATAAGCCAGCGTCTCTCTGTCTCTTTGCTCAGTTTTCCATTGTCTAGCTCGCTGGTTTTTGCACTGAAGAAGAATCTCATTAGTAGATTCGAAACAGCTGTTTGCTCCCATTTTCTTACTTTATTCGTGCATTTATAATCGTTGGTTTTCTATCTTTAAACATTTTTGCACAAAGGCTTTATTTGCTATTTTAATCCTATATTATGGTCTCTTTTCTTAAAAAATATAAAACGGCATTTTAAAAAAGAGGAAGCCAGGCTTTCTTAGATATTTTTTAATATTTTATTGAAAAGCAATATCTTAAGTGATATTTTTATAAAATACTGCTACACTTTTTTAAACTATTTCGTTTATAAATGTTTTTTTTTTTTTTTTTTTTTTTTTTTTTTTTTTTTTTTTTTTTTTTTTTGCATACAAGAAATTTTTATAGAGTAAACACAAAAAGTAAATTTAATATCTACTTGGTTAGTTATTGTATAACATGTTGTTTTATAAATTAATGTTACTTATTTTAGATAAAAGGTTTTTTTGCATTTTTAGATTTTTCCATTTCAGTTTCTGTATGTTATGAGGAAACAGAAAGTATTGCTTAATATTAAGGTCTGCTTCTTTATCTCTGAATTTTTATGTCGTTTTTATTTATCTGCCTTAATTAAGTTAGAGTTCATTCATTTGCATGCTTCTCTAGATAAATATAATATGTATTTTCCTTACAAAATACAAAATAGTACCTTGTTAAAAGAAAAGCAATATTTTCTTTAAAAAATTTAATACTTTTATTATAAAGTACTATGTCAAGGTAATATTTTTTATAAAACTACGAAATCCTTTAAAAAATTAATATTTCCTAAACATTTTTATATGTAGACGAAATTTTATAATGCAAATAAAATGCAATTTCAATTTAAATTTAAAAAGCAAGTATGAAAGGTATTTTTATAAATAAGTGCAATATAATTTTGATAAAAGTACTTTTTTACACATTTTTAAACGATAAAAAATTGTTTTTCTGCTATCTAAAATCTTTTCAGATTTTCCATTTCAGTTTCAATATTTTATGCGGAAACTGAATATTTTACTTTAGGTTAAGTTCTGTTTTTTATCTCCAAACTTTCATCTTCCTTTGCACTTATCCGCTTAAATTATATTCCTTAAGATCAAGAAATTTCTTAATATGGACGTTTTATTAGATGCGTATAACATGGCTTGTTATCTTTAAATCATGAAACCGCATTTTATTAAATAAGAAGAAAGATTTTCTTAAATAAATTATAATGCCTCTTTAAAAATAAATACATCACAAGAGATTATTAATGTAGCTACATAACCTTTTAAAAATATATATTATTATTTTTTTTGTTAATGTTTTTTTATGTAAAAGAGATTTTTATAATGCAAATAAAAATTTAATTTAATTTGACTCTAATTGACCAAATATGAGAAATTTTATTATAAAAATCTGCAATCTAATTTTATAAAATCGCCTTTTTTTACACAATATTAAAAGATACTGCATAAGTTGAAGTGTGTAAAACTTTTCCAAATTTTCCATGCTAGTTTCTATATTTTATGATGAAAATGGATATTTTGCTTTAAGTTAAGCTCTGTTTTCTTTTCTTTGAACTTTCATGTTGCTTTTCATGTATCCACCTTCGTTTGCTTGTTCAGTTCGTGAGATTTCTGGAATTGGATCTTTTCCGAGATTTTTACAATATGATCTAGCTTCTTAAAAATATATAAAACAGTATTTTATTGATTAAGAAGCAATACTTTTAAAAATAAATTTTAATAATTTATTAAAAAAACTTGTCGTTGTGGACCACCGTAATACTTATCCATCATAGATATGCATAGTATAAAATATGGAAATAAAATATGCGTAAACTATTTATAAAATGCATCGCCATTAAAAAAAATAGAATTTAAATGTATGTTTAAATATTGGTAACACGTACTAATGCTCTATTAATAAAATGCTGATGAACCAATTTTGAAAAATTATGTAAAACGCCAAACTACTGAAGTAGTGTCAAACTGCATAAACGAAACATCCTTATAACTCCAAAAATATTATCCATATTAACTAACATTTTACTTCGTCGAATTAAGCATCTCTTATCCAATTACAATATATCTTTGTAGACATTTGAAAGAAAAAAAAGTCATGAAAATTCGAAGAGTTTGGAAAATAGGATTATAAATATCTTGACAACTAATTATCTGATTGACTTCGTTTTTTTACGCAAAATTTGTGTTATTTTATTGTCTTTTACATACACTCCTTAACATAAAAATTTCGAAAATTTTTATAGATCTTTCATCAAAACAAATATTTCGAGAGTCAGATAAAAATAGTTCCGGATAATCGAGGTCACTGATATATAATACGCTTCTTCCCATTATTACATACTAATTTTACACCAAATATTAAGTTTATATCTACAGTGGCTCACAAAAGTGTTCGTACACTTTAAAAAATTGCAGTAAATAGGATTTTTCCTAGAATAAATCTAGAATATGAAGTCCAATATTTTTTTTTACTTCATCTGTATATTAATCTAAATAACACACAACATTTGTTTTAATATTGACTGTTTTTCTTTTTTATTGAAAAATAAAAATAGAAGGAGGCAGAAGAACACGCCACAAAAGTCTTCGTACACTGAAATATTTTTGGATAAACTCATATTTAAATTTATTGGCTGTCATTTTAGTTTTATGTTTGAATTGTGTTGACATTAAAAAAACCTTTTGGCTTTATATTTTGTTCCATTGGTCCTTAATATTCTATTTATTATTAAAAAATGGCTCGCATCGTAAAGAAGCAAGTAACAGCATTCGAAAATTGATTGTATTTCTTCAAAATAGTAGTAAATCAGTTCGGAATATTACTAAGTTAGTAAATTTATCAAATTCTACCGTGCAGTATGCGATAAAAAGCTTTAAAGAAGAAAATCGGATTAAAAACAAGGCAAGAAAAGGTCGTCCATCAAAGTTATCACAACATGATCAAAGATTTATAATTAGAAAAATTGTAAAAAATCCACATTTAAGTTTTGTAAAAGTTGCTACAGAGTTTAATGAAAAATATTCTACAATAATTTTACCTGAAACTGTTCGACACGTTCCGAGATCAGCTGAATTAAATGGATGTTCTGACCATAAAAAATCTTTTGTTAGTGCGAAAAACAGAAAGCTTAGGCTTTCCTTCGCAAAATCAATGCTAAATAAACCGGAATCGTATTGGAATAATATCTTATTTGCAGATGAAAGCAAATTCAAGATTTTTGGCTCCGATATACGCATAATTGCATGAAAAAGAAAAAATGAAGAACTTAATCCCAAGAACAGGTTGGAACAGTTAACCATGGTGGTGGAGATATCCTTGTGTGGGGCTGAATGGCAGCATCAGGACTAGGTAACTTAGTATTTATTGATGACAAAATTAATTATACACCTTATTTAAATATTTTAAAAGACAATTTAAAAAAATTAGCTTAAAATTTGGGTATTGGAATAACTTTGTTTTTTATCAGGATAACGATCCAATGCACATGATCCTGAACGTTTGCCTCTGGATCTCAATAATTGTTCGCAAATTCTAAAAAAAAAACACCCCAATCGCCGAATTTAAACCAAATAGAACATATTTGGATAAACTGGGGGTTAGAGTACGAAAACGCGACATTAAAACGAAAAGCAAACTAAAAACAGTAATGATCAATGAATAGATGAACATTGATGCAGAAATTACGAAAAAACTTCTGAAATCTATTCCCACGTATTTAAAAGCTGTTGTGGATGCTAAAGAACATTCTACTAAATAGTAATTTAACGAAATATTACAATATTAACTAATATGCAGCGATTTATTTAAAGTGTACGAAGACTTTTGTGAGGTTAATTTTTTTTTCATTTTTTGATTATTGATTTCTATACAATAAAATTTTACTATATATTTAAAATATTTTATGTAGTTTTTTTAAGAATAAGTTATAGATCTTATTCTTAAATACCCATTATGAAATATTAATCTTAAATAATGGATAGAGCACTTTGTTATTGAAATTCGTAAGTGTACGAACACTTTTGTGAGCCACTGTATATTTGTTAGGAAGATAGAGCGTTTACAGACAGACAAACACACAGAGAGATGTAAGGCAATTTTTTTTCTAAAATTATGGTTTTTAGTAAGTTTTCTAATTACATATCGTGTGCAATTTTATGATTAAGTGTGAAGAATAGTCTCATTTTTAGTACTTTCCAAAAAAGTTGAAAAGTGCTTATGCATTCGGTTTGTCTGTCCGTCTGTCCGTCTGGCCCGATGGTCGTCTGTCCACGTTCTAACTCTCGTAAATACACTCGGTTTCCCATGAAATTTTTGGACATAATTTAGGTTTACCCTAGCACAAACCCTATTGAAAATGAAGTTTCTACCGTTATTAATTTATTTACAGGGACAGTCAAAAGTTTTCCATTACATTACGGCCTATCGAAAAAAATCGTTTCAAATGAATTTTAACGTTTATAACACTTTACAAAAGTTTGAAAAGTGATTATGAATTCGGTTTGTCTCTCCGTCTGTCTGACCGTCTGTCAGTCTATCCGTCTGCACGTCTGTCAGTCTATCCGTCTGTCCGTCTCTCAGTCTATTTGTCTGTCCGTCTGTCCGCGCTCTAACATCTGTATATATACTCGAATTGCCCTGAAATTTCTGTATGTTACTGACATTTACCCTAACACGAACCCTATTGAAAATGAAGTTTCTATTATGATTAGTTTATTTACAGTAAGAGTCAGAAATTTTCCATTACATTATGGCCTATGGGAAAAAAATCGTTTCAAAGGCGTTTTAAAGATGTTACACTCTGTCAAACATATTGAAATTTACATGCATTTAAGAGGTGCACTAAAGTATGCATTCTATGAAATATGCGGTGAAAATATAGTATAATTCCTTTACAGGGCCACACAAAAGAATTCCATTGGATAATTGTAAAGAAGGGGGGAATAGTGTGCGACATTTTAAAAATATGTATAACAAAATTGATATGTGTCACTGAGGCTTAATATTAATTATACGATACTGTCTTGCATAATATGAAGTACATTGCATTTACTGGGACACACAAAAGATTTCAAATAGTATATTCCTTCCGACGGACTGTATATGTATCCGATGATGGCTGATGGATGGATGTAATACATTTTAATTATGATATACGCATTTAAGTTTCGCTAAATCTTTGTACATTATAAGGGTGTGTAGGAATGTTATAGTTGATATACAGGGCTATCCAAAAGAGCTCGCCAACGTTACTGAGTATGAGCGTAAATTACATAAAGGTGGTTCTTAAATAAGTTATACATTTTTATGCTGAACTCCATTCAATTTACAAAGAAATGTTTGCAGAATATAGATAAAATTATATACAGGGTCTCGCAAAGAATTGGGTACATGGACACCTATGAATGATAATTTCTGAGACTGTGATTTCAGTTGTTTTAACAGTGTTTTACTTTAAAATGAATTTTAGCTTCTTACTGACGTGTAATAAAGGTACAAGGTAAACTACAGGGCTGAACAAAAGTTTTCAAGTAAGTTTCCCATTTATTAGCACAAATTGCTCAAAAAGAAATTTTAAGCTTTTTTCTTGCTAAACTAAATTTTCCCATTTTATTATGTATATCAACAGACAGATCAAATAAAGGGCTGTTCAAAAGTATTGGAATACATATTTGGCTATATACCCTTATTTCCCTAATTAACGAAGTTTTTTAAAAGATTTCATGAAGTGTTGGAAAGTGCTTCATAATCTATGCTTAACGCATGATTTTTCTTACTTGTTTTCTTAGTGTATTGTAGACTAAGAAAAGCGATGGTAGACATCCGGGACCCGCGACTGGGGAGGGGGACGGGAAGGGAAAGGGTTGAAAGGGGCAATAAAAAAAATTCCATTTTATAATAGAAAAGAAAAAAATGCACAAATATTAATATTTGAAATTTTTATAGAATGAGAAAAACATTTTTGGACATCCAGGACCCGCGACTGCGGAGGGGGAGGGGAGGATAGGAGAGGGGGAAAGTGTTGAAAAGGGTAAGAAAAAAATTCCATTTCACAAAAAAGAAAAAAATATGTATAAATATTAATGTTTGAAACTTTTATAGAACGAGAAAAACATTTGTGAGCATCCGGGACCCGCGATTGGTGAGGGGAGGAAGGGAAGGCGAAAGGGCTGAAAGGAACAAATAAAAAAATTTCCATTTCACAATAAAAAAGAAAAAAGAAACATAAATATTAATGTTTAAAACGGTTATAGAATGGGAAAAACATTTGTGGACATCCGAGACACGCGAATGGGGAGGGGGAGAGGAGTGAAAGGGAAAGCGTAGGGCAAGAAAAAAAATTCCATTTCACAATAAAAAAGAAAAAAAATTATTTAAGAATATTAATGTTAAAAAATTTATATAATGATATAAACATTTCTGTACATCCGGGACTCGCTACTGGGCAGGGGAAGTGTGATGTAACACATATTCTATTATATGTATTTCTATTATTTTTTCAAATGTTAGATTCCCCCCCCCCCTCTTTTAAAATTTAATTTTAAAAGAAAAGCATTTTTAATAGGTATTTTTATTGTGTGTTTGTCTTTAATTGCATATAAAATAATAGGAATAAATAAAAAACAAATAATAAATTAGTTTTAAAATATCATTCCATTTCGAGATTTTTTCTTTCTTGTTCTTCAGTTGATTAAATATCAAACGAATTAAATATTTTTTCTGTTTTAAATAACTGCTATTTTTTATTTTCCAATCATTTCATTTTGTCTTGTATAAATAACTGAATTTCTACCGATTGTGTAATTTAGTTTAGGGTTGCTGTGAGTTGTGCGTTTTTCGCCGCGGGCGGTAATTGTTGTATTCTTGACAACACTCATTTTACATTTTTCGCATTTGCTTATTATATAACGGTCCTTTTTACCTGTACTTTTTTAGACCGGATTGGGAATCTATAGTATGCCAAGAGACTTTCTCTTGGCGTTTGTGAAATGTGAAATTTTAGCCAGATTACGTTTTGTCTTAGTGAAGTGAACATGTACGCTCGCGGTTGTCAAAAATGACAAATATTTATTTATTATGTTCGAGAGCATTTATGTTAGTGTGCTGCATTCTTGACGTTTATAAGTGTTCAGTTTCTTGTGTTTTGAAAAATAAAGAAATAGTCAAGAATAGTTCTGAGAACTGATTTTCCTTGATGAAATGTCTTCATTGTTTGATTCCAGAAAAAAAGTAAAATATCGACCTGGTGTCCTTCACAATATAGAACTACGATCTCGGCCAATCACATAAAGGTGGCTTTTTATATTTATTTTGCCACCATAGGGAGGTAAGGGGAAAGGGTTGAAAGAGGCAAGAAAAAAATTAAATTTCTGTTTCAGAAAAAAATATATAAAAATTAATGTTCAAAATTTTTATTGAATGAGAAAAACATTTGTGGCTATCCGGGTCCCGTGACTAGAGAGCGGGAGGGGAGGAAAAAGGGTCAAAGGAGAAAAATCCATATTTATTTATATATATACATCAATATTAATGTTTTAAACTTTTATAGAAAGAGAAAGGCATTGGTGGACATCTGGGACCTACGACTAGGGAGAAGGACGGAAGAAAAAATGTTAAAATGGGCAAAAAAAATTCCGTTTAAAAAAAATTAAACAAATTATATATAAATATTAATGCGTAAAACTTTGCTTGAATGAGAAATGCAACATTAGACATCCGGGACTCGGAAATGCGGAAAGGGGAGAGGAAAGGGTTAAAAGGGGCAAAAAAATTCCATTTCAAAATAAATATATAGATATATTCATAAATATTAATGTTTAAAACTTTTATAGAATGAGAAAAGCTTTGGTGGACATCTGGGACCCGTCACTGGGGAGGGATAGGCGAGGGGGAACAGTTGTAAAAGGCATAAAAAACAAAATTACGTTTCAAAATATGTATATATAAACAAATATTAATGTTTAACATTTTTATAGAATGGTGAAAAACGATGGAGGACATCCGGGACCCGCGATAGTGGAGAGGAAGGAGAGGAAATGGGTTAAAAAGGGCAAGGGAAATAAAATTCCATTTCAATGTATACATATATATATTAATGCTTAAAACTTTTAATGAATGAAAAAAGTAATGTGGACATGATAGATCCTCTACCAGAAAGGGAGTGTGTACTTAGTGGGTTTTCTAAGTACCATTTTTCTTAGGCGAGTGCGAAATTGAGTGATTTAGTATTGCGACTGGTCTCGTTTTTTCCTTTAAGCTTTTTAGAATAAGTAAAGCGATGGTGTACATCTGAGACTCGCGGAATGGGTCTATCATGAATTTAAAAGGGAAGGAAATAAACAATTTCAGTGGAAGGGTGGCGGAGAAAAAAAATTATCTGGTTTTTCAAGTATTTTTTTATGTTGCATTTCAGAGCTTTATAGAGTTATAAAATAGATGGTAGACATCTGGCACATAGGATAGAGGGGGGGGGGAGGCGGTAATTGAAAAGGAACTGAATGATGCAAAAATTCTAAATGATACGAATTCTTTAATGCAAAATGTTTTTTATTATCTTCGGATTGTTATTCTACATTATATATCATGTACTTAAATGGTAAAAACTTTCAAATTTTAAACTGCAAAGTAAAGTTCAACTTCAGAACAATGTAAGATCATCGATATCACTGTCATCATAATTCACGTCATCTAGGTCTCCAAATTATCACCTTTATCAGTTTTACCCGAACATGAGCACATTTCAGTACAAGATTACTCCATATTGTAAACATTTAGAAGGTGCTACGCATTTTGACTTGATATATGAACAACATACTGATGAAACCTGTCCTTGAGGAGCACAAGGCATATCACACATAACAGGTAAGTATTCGTTTTCCTTTATCATCCAACCAAAATCAGTTGGGGGTAGAATATTAGATATTACAAAGTATGCTTTTGCCGTATTATAGCTTCGTAATAAACTCTTTTTATAGCTGGTGAAGGGCGACTTGACTTTGAGGTATGCTTGCTTTCTTAGCTTGTTTTTTCGTAAATAACCACTCAGCTCACTCAGTGTTTTAATTTTTAATTTTGACATTTACACTGGACATATGTATTCTTCAAGTGCAATATATGTTTCATTCTCAATAATATCTTTTTGAACTAATGAGTCAGATGTTTTTAGAATTCTGTTGCTAGAATTTATGAAGCTCTTCCAAAAATTGATTTTTGATTTACCGCTGAATGGACTAGTGATGACAGATCCCGTAAGGGAATACAGTCCTAATAAAGCTTCTATGATTTAAAGATTTTTATATTAAGCCTAAAGAAATCTTGCGCCTCTGAGGACCAGTTAAAACTAATGCTGTATCACTCGGTTACAATGGATAGATATTGATCGCATATAAAAAAACGTTGGTTCTAGGGAAAAAAGTTTTGATTTTTGAGTTCCTCTTTGGGTTGCAAGTATTGCGTGCAGGATTAACTTTATATCAGTTTCTTCTAGTGAAGTGCTGATATCTTCTACCACTGGTTTATTTGTTTGACTTCGCCACGGTATGAATCAATAAGATTTTTTTCTAAATAAGTTGATTTTTTTGAACAAATTTTGACATAATATTACAGTAAGTAAATCTTTATATTTATAATGGAATAAAATATTTTTCTTGGTGACAGTTTTCATAATAATCTTTTCTTCAAATTTGTATGTAACAGGCGGGTTACCATCTTTCTCTGGTGACATTTTTTGGGGAATTTTCTATATAAGTATCAAATATGATATGTATTTCTGAATATTCATTGTAATTAATTAAACCTTTTTCGCTGAACTGATCTGCCAAATAATAAACAATTTTTGTGCCTTTTAAAGATACCAACGCATGTTATTCTGACATACCATCTATGATTACAACACCAGAGTCAGAGGATTTTAGTTGGACTACACCTCTGCTAGCCCATAAAGAATATTGAGAATGTATGTTGTTAATTCCTACGTGAAAAGTTCTTCTAAATGATACATTATTAGCTTACTTTTGGCCTGGGTTTTGTACATTGTTCCATCATTTGTAAATAAGGATCGTGGAACCGCTGTTAACTCGTATTCCAATACATTCTTTGAAATTTTTATCAGGACAAGAACGATAAAGAATGATAAGAGGGCTAAACAATTTTTCGTTATCTTTTATTTCTATGATACTTTCTGCAATTGCAACATTTTTTAACCACTGTTTTACACAATTTTAATTTTTTTTCTGAAAAATGGTCCTAAAAATTCTTTGTTCCATTAATAATACGTTCATTAACAAATTGTTGGTATTCTTGTAAATCAATGTATAGCATTCTCGCAACATTAATATTAAGGTATAATTTATTTTTCTGAAACGGAATTTTTTTTCCTTGCCACTTTCGACCCTTTCCCCTTCTCCTCCTCTCTAGTCGCGGAATCCAGATGTCCATAATTGCTTTTCTCATTCTATAAAAATTTTAAACACTAATATTTATATTCATAGATTTTTTAACTGACTTTTTTTTTATTGCTCCTTTCCCCTCCCCCCCCCCCCTCCGCAATCGCGAGTCCCAAATTTCCACCAATGCTTTTCTCATTCTATAAAAGTTTTAAACATTAATATTTATGTATATATTTATAGATATTTGATTTTTTTTAAATGGAAATTTTTTCCTTTACCTCTTTCAATCTCCCCCTTCCCCCTCCCCAGTCGTGGGTCCCGCATTTCCACTAATGCTTTTCTCATTCTATAAAAGTTTGAAGCAATATTTATGTATATATTTTTTTATTTTTTTTTTCTAAGGAAAATTTTTTCCCTTATCCTTTTGAACCTCCCCCCTCTCCCTCCCCCTCCCCCTCCCCAGTCGAGGATCCTAGAAGTCAACAATTATTTTTCTCATTCTACTAAAGGTTTAAACAAAAATAATTATACATTTTTTTTAAATTTTTTTATTGTGAAAAGGAATTATTTTTCTTGCCCCTTTCAACCCTTTCCCCTCCCCAGTCACGAATCCCGGATGTCCACCATCGCTTTTCTTAGTCTACAATACATAAGGAAAAAATGATACCATTCTCAATACTTAATCACAAAATTGCACACGGGCCTATGGATAGCTGTAATTAGAAAACCCACTATTTCGGAATTTCCAGTTTCTAAAACGTGTAAATTCGCCATTTTTTTTCGATTTTAAAATCGATTGCAAGACTTATCCTGCACCACGTATGATGGGTAAGTAGTAATACGTCAGAAAAGTTTTTTTAAATAAAGCTAAATGATCTTAAAATTTTTAAAACAATTTTCAATATTTTTTATGTACAATTATTTTTTACAATGTAAATAAAAATAAATTTAATTTGAATTTAATTTTAAGTATTAAAGATACTTTTATAAATAACTGAAGTCTAGTTTTGCTAAAAGCATTTTTTTACTAATTTTTAACTGAAAAAAAAATTAATTGTATATCTTAACTTTTTCAGTTTTTCCTTTCCAGTTTATGTATTTTATGAGGAAACAGAATTTTTTGCTTCACGTTAAATTCCTGTTTTTTATTTATGAACTTTTATTTTTTTTTCACTTTACTTTTATTTCTTGAGTGCATGAATATTTTTAATTTGGATGTTTTCTTAGATCTGTATGATACGGTCTGTTTGCTTAAAAATATTATAAAGCAGCATTTTATTAAATACATGAAAAACTTTCTTAAATATTTTTTTATGCTTTATTAAAAAATAATATAACAGGAGAATTTTTGAAAATAATTATACACTACACTTTTTTTTTACATAGTAAGCAAAAAGAAAGTTTAATGTTAATTTAGTTAACAATTATGGATGCTATTTTATAAATAATTGCAATCTGATTTAGATAAAACCGCTTTTTTCACACAGTTTAGAGTTTGAAGAAATTTTGTTATTCTGTCTAATTCTTTAACATATTTTACATTATTTTTTTGGTATTTTATGCGGAAACGGGAAGTTTTATTTTAAATGAAGTATATATTATTTTCTGTTAACTGCTTTCTTCTTTTTATTTATCAGCTCAATTATATTATTCTTCTTGTTCGAGAGTCGTATCTAATATATTTTTTATCAACTTATTTATTTAAAAATTAAGACAAGGTATTGCTGAATATACAGATTTAGTTTCTTAAATCTTTTTTAAACTTCTTTGAAGAAAAAAATGACTCGCATTTTTAGAGATTTTTTTTATATATGAATATTTATATATGAAGGCAGAAGTTTTCAGAGTAAAAGTTAGAAAACTAATTAAATCTGTACTTTGAGTACAATTTATTAGAATGTATGGTATTGTTTCTTTGTATTTGTGCAACAGTTTTCAGGAAACCGTTTTTATTCTTGACATTTTCATTTTTTAAACTATTGAGTGAATATTACTACTCTATCTAATACACCGCCAGATCTTCCATCCAAGTTTACGTATTCTATTAAAGAATCGAATGTTTTACTTTAAATTGTCATTGGACTATGTGCCACATCTGGAACATGGCACCTAAAAAAATTAGAAATTTTGTTATGTACCATAAATTTGGCCAATATGATCTGCATCACTATAAAGAACAGTCCAAACACTTATTTCGTCCATGTCAGAAAGCTGCATGCAAAAAAAAAAAAAAAAATAAATAAAATAATAATAATAATAATAATAATAATAAAATAGATCAAGTTTTTAAGGCAAAATTTACTTTCGTTATTTTTACTGAGTACCTAAAAACTCCATTCTAAAAAAGTCGCAATGTGTTAAGCTGAGAAAATTAATTAATTTAAGCTTATTTAGTTGCAAAATATAGCTATACAATATTTAAAAACCCTAATTGTGTTCATAGGTTACATGATATAAATATTAAATTTTAAATTTTAAAATTCCATTTCTTTTTTACTATTTTTCCCATTATTAAACTGATGTATAGATTTTATTTTATTTTTTTTATGAAAATAGAAAAAATAGTGCAGTTAAGTGATCACTTAATTTCTCTTTAGTCGTCTCTCTCCTTTTTAAAGATTTTGCCATATTAACTTTCTGGCACTCGTGCCATTTTTTAATTAGATCAACTTAAAAAAATAACAATTTTAAATAATTTTTATATTCTTTTTCTTAAAAAAATAATACCCAAGATAAATTTTTAAATAACGCTATTCCATCACTGTTTTTAAATGTTTTCTGCAATAAGTGATTTTTTTTATATAGAAATGTGATCCAATATAGGAATACAAAAGTAAACCTATCTCCAATTTTATGGTGTGTAGAAAAATCATGTGTGAAAAAGTATTTTTAGTTTTTAGAAAAGACTCTTTTCTTAGACTTTTTAAAAATGATTGAATGGATTTCGTTGCTCTGTGTCTAAATTTGTCTAGATGACACATTGATGACTGACATTCCAATTTTTGTATTTTATGAGAAAATTGAAATTTTAATGTTTCGTAGAAAAATCATGTGTGAAATAAAATCCCTGTCGGCTTGGCTTATAGGCGGAGGTAGATTTCGTAGAGTATCATTTCAATAACGAAAAATAAAATAAGTTTAGAGATAAATCCAGTTTAACAATTTTATTTGGCCGCTTTAGAAAATGTTTTAATTTCAATTTTCTGCAAGAACTTGTTTTATCAGAGTCATCTTAAGCGAAACTCTTATCAAATGCCCATTTTGACAGCATAAAAAATGTGTCTTTAACAAAAGCGAAGTTTATTTTAACTTTGGACTCTAATAAGTGTAAATCGCTAGATATTTTTGTGTTTATCAGAGTAAAGAAGGTTAAGGAATAGTTAAATATAATTTAAACTGTACAAGTTTTTAAAAAGATGCGTGTCTTTTAGAAAAACGGAATTTACAGAAACATTAGGCTTTAATAGGTATGAATAGCTAGGAATTTTTGTGTTTATCAGTGTAAAGAAGATTAATGAATAGTTAAAAATATTCTAAACTGTACAAGTTTTTAAAAAAAATGTATCTTTCAGAAAAGCGAAATTTATTGGAACTTTGGCCTCTAATATGTGTGAATCCTAGGTATTTTTATGTTTATTAATCTAAAGAAGGAAAATTGAACAGTTAAATATAATTTAAACTGTATACGAATTAAAAAAAAATCCCTGTCGGTTTGGCCTATAGGCGGAGGTAGATTTTGAGGAGAGTTCGTTTCAACAACAAAAATGATTAGAGATAAATCCAGTTTAAAAACTTTATTTGGCCACTTTTGAAAATTTATTAATTTTATTTTTCTGTAAGAACTCCTTTTTATCAAAATCACCTTAAGTGAAATTCGGCTCAAATGTCCATTATGACAGCATATTTTGAAATATATTCTGACTTTATTAAAAAATCGGCCAATACGGCACATTGTATGACTTCTAAATAAGAAGAAATTGTCATCTGAGTGCGTTTGAAAGCAAAATAAGTATTTAAAAATGAGTCATAAATTAAGCAATTTGTTATTTGAATACATCAGCAATTCTTTAATCACGATCGCTTCGGGAAATTTTGTGGAAAGTGCCCACTTTGACAACTTTTTTAAAAATATATTTTGCCTTTATAAAAACACTGACCAATATGGCACATTACACAGTTCCTAAATAAAAGAACCTGTCAATTGGATGCGTTTGGAAGCAAAACTGAATTTAAAAATTAGTCAGAAAAAACGCTATTTCATTATTTCAATACCTCAATTTTTCAATCAGGATAGCTTCGAGAAATTATATTCAAAATATTTATTTTTGCAGCTTTTTTTTATATAAATTCTGCCTTTATCAAGAAACTGGCCAATGCATTATATTATATAGTTTCTAAATAAGAGGACCTGCAATTTAGATGCGTTTATAATCAAAAATTGATTTCAAAATGAGTCAGAATATAAGCATTTTGGATTTGAGATTTTTTCTTCAACTCCTATTATTGTTTAATTTATTTTTGCTACAAGAATTGGTCTCATGAAAACTTGTCAATAGAAAAGTTGTAGGTATTATTGACAAGATGTAAAATAAATTTAATTGGATTTGATAGTTTAAGAATCGACAAAGTTATCGTTTTTTTTTCTTTTTCTATTCCCCTTTTCGTTTTCGTTTTTTTTTTTTTTTTTTTTTTTTTTTTTTTTTTTTTTTTTTTTTACACCGGTAAGAGTTAGTTTTATCAAAACCTTGTAAATACAAAAGTTTTAGATAATTCTAAGAACATTGATAAAAAATTTAGTTAGATTTGATACTTTGATAATTGATAAAGATATGATTTTTTTTCTCTCAAAAATCCTATTTTTCGCCCCTTAAACCCATTTTTAACTTTATCAAAAATCTGTCATGCATAAACTTTTTGCCCATTATTTAGAAGTAATATAAACTTCAAACTGATTCGATATCTATATTCATTAAGAAGTTATGGGGATTTTTTTTGTTTCCACAAAAACTAACCATATTTCGACCCTCTTGATCCGATTTTGCCCATTAATGAACTTAGCCGAGATTTTATCCCCTTTGATTTTGTGTACCAGTTTGGTGGAGCTTGATGCAGAATTATAGAAGTTATCAAGTCCATAAAAAAGTGAGATATATAAACTTTTTTATTGGTGGTAGTTTTGGAGACTAGGGGTCTGTGATGTAACACATATTCTATTACATATATTTCTATTATTTTTTCAATTATGAGCCCCCCCCCCCTCTTTTAAAATTTAATTTTAAAAGAAAAGCATTTTTAATAGTTATTGTTATTGTGTGTTCGTCTCCAAGTGCATATAAAATAATATTAATAAATAAAAAGAACAAATAATAAATTAGTTTTAAAATATCATTCCATTTCTAGATTTTTCTTTCTTGTTCTTCAGTTGATTAAATGTCAAACGACTGTTTTATGTAACTGCTATTTTTTTATTTCCCAATCATTTCATTTTGTCTTGTATAAAGAACTTAATTTGTTACCTGTTGTGAAATTCCGTTTAGGGTTGCCGGCTGCTGCACGTTCTCGCCCCGAGCGATAAAGACTATATTCTTGGCAACGCTCCTTTTTTAAAATTTCCCCTTTGTTTATCATGTAACGGTCCTTTTTACCTGTACATTGTTTTGCTCAGATTGGGAATCTATTCTATGCCAAAGGACTTTTTTTGGCGTTTGTGAAATCTGAAATTTTTGGCAGTTTTACGTTTGTCACTGCTAAGAGAAGATGCACGCTCTCTGTCGTCAGCGATGTCTAATGTTTTCTATATTATGTTCGAAGACCTTTCATATTATCGTGCTGCTTACTGACTATTGTTTTCTGTATAATGTTCAATGGCATTTTATATTACCGTGCTGCATACTTAACGTTTATGGATATTCAACTTCTTGTGCTTTTGAAAAATAAAAAAAATAGTCAAGATGATCTCTGAGAACTGATTTTCCTTAATGAAAATGTTTTCATTTTTTAATTTCAGAAACAAAAGTAAAATCTGGACCTGGTGTTCATCACAACATTTGTACTACGATCTCGGCCTAGCAAAAAAAAAACGTGCCTTTTATTTCATCTTTTCCGGCGATCTCGGACACACACATACGAAATGTGTCCTAATTTTCATATTTAGCTACCATAGAACTATAGCACAAAAAAAGGTGGCCCTTTATTTCCAAAAACTTCGCCACCTCTGAACTATTTTGCTATCATAGAACTATGGTGCCGCGTGAAGAAGGGTTTTTTGTTTCTGGAGAAGTTGTCCAAGTGTAAACAATGCGATGAGACGAAAATGTGATTTGTGCGTGGACCGTGTTTTGTTTCGGTTCCGGATGGTGCAGTGCAGAATGTTCGACGATGGCGAGGATAATGCGTGGAATCCTGTGTTTCAGTGGTGTCTCAATTCTGCAAAGTTGTTATCCTACAAAGTGGTTCTACAATGATGTGTTGGTGTGTTCTGCGAATAAAAAAATAATTAAGTCGTCTTCATTTTCGGTGTGGGAGCATCTAACGTAACTCTCCTTAATGTTGAACCCCCCCCCCCCCCTCTCAGAACAAATTTCGGAACGCTGGACAAAAAAGGAACTCTGCTGCAACTTATCATTTAAGTAATAGTCTCAGAAAGAACATTTTTTGTTTCTCGTTATTCCCCCCCCCCCTAAAAAAAAGGAAATGTATTTATTTTTTTCTTATGATGTTGTTTTCAGCTTAGAAGAAAGGTAATGTACAGATTCTTTTTCTTTATTTTCTTTTTGTGTTTCATATCATATATTTGCTTTTATGTTATTATTATTTGTAATTGATTATGATATATTTCAACAAGCTTAAGTATTTATAAGTATATATATATTTTTTGAAAATGACTTCATCAAAGAATAATTTTAATATTTCTGTACCTTGCTATGAAGGTGATCCAACCACTTTGGATTTTTTCTTTGATGTAGTTAGTAATTATGCTAAAATACAAAAATGGACAGATGATCAGGAGGTCTTGTTCCTCAAAACAAAATTAGCAGGACCTGCCCTAAAATTTTTTCTTGAAAATGACAAAATTAGAAATTCAAATAGTGTAAAACTAATTAAACAGGAGCTTTCACGATTTTTCTCAAAAAAATCTCAAACAGTTATAGATATCGAATTTGATAACATAAAACTCTTACCTAATGAAAGTATCAGTAATTTTTCCCATAGATTGAACACTTTGGCCAATAAGGCTTTTAAAACGAAAGATCCTGAATTTCTTAACGAAATAAAATATAAGAAACTTTTGCAGTGTTTATCAACTGATATTCGAATCAAAATTAAGGAGGAAAAAATTGATGACTATGACAAAGCAGTAGAAAGAGCAGAGTTTTTGCAAAATATTTTGTCAAATGAAAAATTAATTAATATTCATAATGAATATTCTAATCATATTGATTTTTCTAAACAGATATCTGAATTATCAGAGAAAATAAATGCTTTGTCATTTGTAAACAATACACAGAAAGATGACACTAAACAAACCCAAACACGTCCTAGTTTTAAGAAGGACACTCGTGAGTTGTACAAATCAAAAAACTCTAGAAATTTTGATTTTAAGTTTCAAAATAAAAATAACAGAAAGGTAAATATTTGTCAAATTTGTTATAAGCGAGGTCATTTGGCCCTCCAATGTTTTAAGTATAAGAATTTGTGTAAGAGAAAGAAATCTTATGATCAGAATTATTATGGACAATATAGAAATACTAATTTTGATAATTCTGGTTATAACCAATTTCAGCCTTTAAACGACCAGTGAGACGCAGTACAGCTGATGAGCTGTTGTCTCAAAACTGTCTTGGGTCATCAGCAAATAAATTTAAACTGTCTGATGAAGGACAAGTTAAATCCACTTATTCACAGACATCTAAGGAAATTCAGATTTGCAACAATCAGTCAACACAGGCTGATGAAAAAGTAGTTATTTATAATGTATATGATAAGTGTTCGTTTTTACCTATTATTTCCAGTAAGTTTGGCAAATTTGAGGCATTTTTATTACTGGATACAGGAAGTTCAATTTCAATTTTATCACTTAATTTCTTTAATGAAATAAAAAAGGATGTTTGTTACAAACATTTAGCTTCTTCAGTAACTATTTCAACTGTTAATTCTGCTGTTAAATTCTCTTCTTGCATTTCTGTGTCTATCAAAATTGGTAAAATATTCTTTCGGCATACCTTTTATATTGTTGAAATTGCAAATTCTTCAGAATTTGTTGGAATTTTAGGCTACGATTTTATTGTGAAAAATAATATTGTTATTAATCCCAGTGATAATACTGCCTCAATAAATGGTGTTGAAGTACCATTAAAAAATAAATGTAGAAAAACTCAAATAAATGCAATGTGTATTGATGAAAGTTCTGAAAGTGAGGTAAATAGTAATGACAGTAGTTCAAGTGATATTGTGCATAAAGTTAACAGTAATGAATCGCATGATCAG
The DNA here is from genome assembly GCA_964019185.1 of Maratus speculifer. Lineage (NCBI taxonomy): Eukaryota > Metazoa > Arthropoda > Arachnida > Araneae > Salticidae > Maratus > Maratus speculifer. The sequence goes on along the minus strand of OZ025300.1, from coordinate 163,881,453 downwards.
ATTTGTGCATATCTTGCACACAAAGTGAACTTAAATCCGTATGAACACAAATTTGTAAAAATTAAAACTGACACCTCACCAGATCAAGATGAGATGCTATTTTGTAGTAATATTTCCTCTAATAATGTGTTATGTCATGATGCACTTATAAAATTAGATTCTAAAGTTCAAAATATTTCATATCCCAAAATCATGCATGTTTACATTGAAAATTTATCTGATCATGTTGTTCATTTGAATAAAAATATGGAAATAGGTTATCTGTGTATACCAGATGAAATTGTTGATCAAAATGAACTGGAAAGTAATTTAAATTCTTCAATAAATGAAAATTATTGTAATTTTATTACTGCATCTGATCAAGTACTTGCTCAAAGAAAAAAAGATCTTTCTTTAAATGATTTTAAATTGGATCATTTAGAAGCAAATGAAAAGAAGGAAATCTCTGATCTTCTCTTAAAATATTATTCTGCTTTTTCAAAATCTCTTAAGACACTTGGTCATACTGATCGCATTGTACCTAATATCAAATTTATTAATGACTTCCCAATAAAAACTTTACCGTTTAGCATTCCCCAAGCACTTCAGGCAGATGCTAAAGAGCAAATATATAATCTTGTTGAAGCAGGAATAATAGAGAGGCATTGCTCTGAATGGTCTTGCCCTATCTTAATTGTCAAGAAAAAGTCTGACGGTTCAGGTAAACAGAAATATCGTTTAGCGTTAGATTTGAGAATGCTTAATTCAGTTATTCAGGGATCTTCTTATCCTCTTCCCAAAATTCAAAATATTATTGCTAATTTATCCTCTTATAAATATTTCACTAGCTTAGATTTAAAACAAGCTTACCATCAAATTGACTTACCACCAGAATTGCAAGATAAATTGACATTTACATCTGAGTATGGCTCTTATAAGTATAAACGTTTAGTTTTTGGCTTAAAAAATTCTGCCTCAGTGTTTCAAGCACTAATGGACATGATTTTAGATGAAATAAATTTGGAAGGTATATTTACATATCAAGATGATTTTATATTTGGTTCAAACACATTTCAAGAGACATTACAAAAACTTGAGAAAATTTTACAGGTTTTATCAAAGTATAATTTGACTCTTGCCCCCAACAAATGTACTTTTCATCAGACTTCCACAAACTATCTAGGTTTTCACATTGAAAATCATGCAATAAGTCCCATTCAAAGTAATATTTTGCGAATAACATCTTTTCCGGTACCAACAACTAAACGCCAACTAAAAGGTTTTATTGGTTTAGCGACCTTTTATAGAAGTTTAATACCCAAATTTTCTGAAATCATACATCCATTAATTCAGCTTACCAGGCCTAAAGAAAAATTTCGCTGGACTTCTGAACACGACAAAATTTTTAATAATATTCAAAAAATGTTTTTTTCTGAACCAATTGTTCATTTACCAGATTGGGACAAACCATTTTTCTTAAATACAGATGCGTCAAAAATTGCTATCTCAGCTGCCTTACTTCAAGAATTTGATAATAACTTACTACCAGTTGCATATTTTTCTAAAGCATTATCCCCTTCTGAAAAAAAAATACCCTGCGATTAAGCTAGAATTAATGGCTATTTACAAAGCAGTTGTTGCTTTTAAATATTATCTTTATAACAGAAATTTTACTATTTTGTCTGACAGTGCTCCATTAAAACACTATAAGAAGGTTAGTAACCCTGCGGATATTATAACTAGATGGCTCACCGAGTTATCCGAATATTCATTCAATTTTCAACACATTCCAGGTTCTTCAAATGTACTTGCTGACTATCTTTCTAGAAATAATTTCAAAAATAATCAACAAACACTAGACACAAATCCTGAATTAGTATATGATACCACTCACATTCTTCCTATCATTGAGAATGATGAGCATGAAAATACTATCTCTGAGTCACATTCAATTAATTATTTGACTGTTGGTAATTCCGAAAATCATAAAGATCCTTTGCTTGAAATATCAAACCAAACATTTGTTAATGAACAGTTAAAAGATACAGAATTATCTGTTATATATAATGAAATATTAAACAATGGTAGTTCAGATAAATATGACATGTACTTTATTCATCCTGATACTAAAGTGTTGATGTTTAAAAAAAACATGCCACACGACTCAACATTTTCTTATCACATTGTGGTACCACACTCAATAAAAGCTAAGGTTTTAGAAATTTCACATCTTTCACATTTCGGTCTAAAGAAAACCTATGAATTTGTAAGTAAAAGATATTTTTGGAAAGGTATTTACACAGACACATTAAATTATGTTGCGTCATGTATTAAATGTTTGCAACATAAACATCACAAAACACAGCCTGCACCTTTGCAAGCAACGTACACTCCAAAACAAGCATTTCATACTGTAGCAATTGACATTGTAGGTCCTTTTAAAAATGGTTATTCAGTATTAACAGTAACTGATCACTTTTCTAGACATATGGAATTATATCCTTTAAAGGAGACTTCTGCTAATAAAGTTGTTGAATCACTGTTTAAATATTTCACATGCTTTGGGAGACCGTGCGTAATTTTGTCTGATCTAGGTTCCCAATTTATTTCCAGTGTTTACAACATTTTTAATGAAACATTAGGTATAAAAATATCTCATTCTTCAGTCTCGCACCCCCAATCGAACTCGATTGCTGAAAGAATCAATTCTTCAATCAAAACTTCAGTTAATACTTTATTACTTGAAGGACATTCTTTTGAACATGCATTGTTGATTCACAAATGCTTATACAATGGCTCCACACACTCATCTACAAAATTCTCACCAAATCTTTTACATTTTGGGCGTGAGTTATCATTAATATTTGATACATATGACACTCATGCAAATCAACCATTTCTTGATAATGTTGACACTTATAAATTATTAAAAGAACTGGATGCAATGTACCAAAAAGCTTATGAAAACATTGTGTCTGCTCAACATCAAAGAAACTTAAAATTTTCACAATTTGCAAAACTACGTCCTCTAACTGTCCATGATATTGTTTACCTAAAATCTCGAGATAAATATAAACCAAAATATACTGGTCCTTATGAAATTATTATGAAACATTCAGCTGTTTCATTTACTATAAGGAAATATCAGTATTCACATGCTCCTTCTTTTAGAGTGCATATAGATAGACTTTTACTTGCTCCACCTAGAAATGCATACCTTAATTCCAACTTTAATAAAAATGTAAGCTCTAATATTAATAACAACAATAATAATTATCAGCAGTACAATAGCAATAGCTCTCCTCAAAACATTATTTCAGGATATAATCTTAGACCAAGAAAATAAATGTAATGCCACATGTTTTGTGTTAACTGGCCAGGACACAGAATTATGTTTAGTTGTGTACTATGTACTGAATCTTTTACTGGTCTACTGCTGGTTCAGTTCATTGTGTATTAGATTCTCTATGCAGTGTACAATTTGGTTTTATATTTTATTTTCATACTACTATTTTGATATTTGTGTACTTTAATATTTTGACAAGTTTATTTCATAAGGTGCTTATGTAAATTTGCTCTACACTCTATTGGAGTGGCATTTTACATTTCCAGAATTTTTTTTAATACTGATCAGTGTTGATTTTTTTTATTTACATATTATGCATATTTTGATTCTTACATTTTAATAAAGGTATTATGTTTTTGCAAATTTCATTCAACTATAAACATTGTATCAAGTCAGTATTTAGAATTTTTATATAAAAAAAAAAAATCCTTTTTCAGCATTTATTTAAATGTGTGTTTAAACAGTGTATGTAAACTGTTATGATAATTTGATGTAACAAGTTGCAAGTATTTTCAAGCAACAGCAACATAAAAGACAATTTCTATAAATAAAAAATATGTCATCTAAAGATTTGCTTTTACAGCAGAACTGTTTTTTGTAAGCGCTTACACTTGAATGATGACGAAGACACGCTTACACTTGAATGATGACGAAGACATGCTTACACTTGAATGATGACGAAGACATGCTTACACTTGAATAATGAAAAGAAGAATATAAAAAATAAGTTGTGTATACACATCAAATTGCTGGATATTAAAAGCAATGACTAGCATATATGCATGTATATAAAGGCCTAGGCATAAGTTGAAGTTTTTTTTTTTTGGTAACATTTTGTGTATCGTATTGTGTTTTATATATATCATATATAATTTGTAATTTTTATAAACATATAATTATTCTTATTTTATAAGTGTATATTTTTCTTGTGCTTTGTACATAGATTCCCAACACTTTACTTTTTTTTTATAAGAAAAATATTTTTTTTCCCTTCGCCAAAAAAAAAAAATATTTTTTGGTGGTTCTTCGAGTGATAATATGTGATGTAACACATATTCTATTACATATATTTCTATTATTTTTTCAATTATGAGCCCCCCCCCTCTTTTAAAATTTAATTTTAAAAGAAAAGCCTTTTTAATAGTTATTGTTATTGTGTGTTCGTCTCCAAGTGCATATAAAATAATATTAATAAATAAAAAGAACAAATAATAAATTAGTTTTAAAATATCATTCCATTTCTAGATTTTTCTTTCTTGTTCTTCAGTTGATTAAATATCAAACGACTGTTTTATGTAACTGCTATTTTTTTATTTCCCAATCATTTCATTTTGTCTTGTATAAAGAACTTAATTTGTTACCTGTTGTGAAATTCCGTTTAGGGTTGCCGGCTGCTGCACGTTCTCGCCACGAGCGATAAAGACTATATTCTTGGCAACGCTCCTTTTTTAAAATTTCCCCTTTGTTTATCATGTAACGGTCCTTTTTACCTGTACATTGTTTTGCTCAGATTGGGAATCTATTCTATGCCAAAGGACTTTTTTTGGCGTTTGTGAAATCTGAAATTTTTGGCAGTTTTACGTTTGTCACTGCTAAGAGAAGATGCACGCTCTCTGTCGTCAGCGATGTCTAATGTTTTCTATATTATGTTCGAAGACCTTTCATATTATCGTGCTGCTTACTGACTATTGTTTTCTGTATAATGTTCAATGGCATTTTATATTACCGTGCTGCATACTTAACGTTTATGGATATTCAACTTCTTGTGCTTTTGAAAAATAAAAAAAATAGTCAAGATGATCTCTGAGAACTGATTTTCCTTAATGAAAATGTCTTCATTTTTTAATTTCAGAAACAAAAGTAAAATCTGGACCTGGTGTTCGTCACAACATTTGTACTACGATCTCGGCCTAGCAAAAAAAACGTGCCTTTTATTTCATCTTTTCCGGCGATCTCGGACACACACATACGAAATGTGTCCTAATTTTCATATTTAGCTACCATAGAACTATAGCACAAAAAAAGGTGGCCCTTTATTTCCAAAAACTTCGCCACCTCTGAACTATTTTGCTATCATAGGGTCATGATCGGTGTAGATCTCCAAAAAATTTTCAGAAATTCCAACATTGGTGCGAATGCAATAGGTAGTATTTCATACGAAATCTACCTAAAAGTATTTTTTTTTTTTTTGTAAATAAAAACATAATATTTTTTACAAAACATTTTTTTTCAATTGATTGGATAAATTTCGTTCCTGTTCTATAGAAGTTTTTCTAGATTTTGCATTCCAGTTCCTCTATTTTATGAGAAAACTGAAACTTTAATGATCTGTAGAAACGTCCTTTGTGAAAACGTATTTTTGTAAATAAAAACAATCTATTTTTTAGAAAAGACATTTTTCTTAGATTTTTTTAATGATTGAATAAATTTCATTGTTCTTCTGTCGAAAGTTTTCTAGATTTTGCAATAAATTTTCTGTATTTTATGAGAAAACTGAAACTTCAATGATCTGTAGAAAAATTTTGTGCGAAAACGTATTTTTGTAAATAATAATAGTCTATTTTTAGAAAAGATTTTTTTTCTTACTCTTTTTAGGTACGTTCGGAATTATGTAAATAAGTAGAATGTATAGTTGTCGTTCAGTCTGTCCATCTGTCCGTCTGTGTATCCGTTTGTCCGCATATAACAACGCATAAACTACCCAACCGAATTGTCTAAAATTTAAAATATATAATTTTGTCGAGTCATTTCAGTTTTTATGAAACTCGAATGCATAGTTCAATTTCAGGGGCAATTAAAAATGTTCCATTGCATTACGGTCAGTGGGGGAAAAGTTTAAATTGCATCTATTGGTGTTGCACTCATTCGAACATAATAAAATTGATATGCATTTATGAACTATGCACTGTAGTATACATTCTGTGCAATCTGTGGTGCAAAGAACATTTGATTTACAGGGCCACACAAAAGTATTCCGTTACATAATGACATAGGGAGAACATTGTTTAGTTCGCGTTGTAATTATATTAAACTATTTAGCATTTTATGGATTTGATATACGTTGCTGGGGAATACGACAAGTTATTTCCTTTACAATAGAAAGCAATAGTATATACAGGAACACACAAAAAATTTCGGCTACTATATTGTATCTGAAATACTGCATGCTATTACATCAAGATATGAATATTTTTAGGTACATTCTTAATTATATAAATATCTGTAATTATATAAATACAGTCTGCCCGTCCGTCTGTCTCCCCGTATATAACAGAGCAAAAACTACCTAACCAAATTTTTTGATGTTTTGAAAATATAATTGTTGCAAAAATTTGTCTAGGAATTTTAAATATTATAGAAAATGGATGCATAATTTCATTACAGGGACAATCAAAAGCGGTCTGTTACATTATGGTCAATAGAAAAAAAATATTTTCAATACATTTTAATGAAGTTACTGTCTTTCGAATGTGATAGAGTTGACATGAATCTATAAAGTGCAAACTAAAATATACATTCTGCACAGACTGTGATTCGAAAAATATTTCTTATAATTTACAGGGCCACACAAAAGGCTCCTTTGCATAATGCTATATAGGGAACCATTATTTAGAGCATGTTTTATTTATATTAAACTGTTTCACATTTTATGTAATTGGTATACGTGGCTGATGTTTAATACAATTTCCTTCCTGTATAATAGAAAGTATATAGTATTTACAGGAACACACCAAAAGATTTCGATCTCTATACTGTATCCGAAGTACAGTATCCTATAACAGAAAGATCTGGATATTTTTAAATCTTCGATATAGTGCGAAGGCACCTCATTAGCTACGCTCCAAGTACAATTTCGAACTTGTTTCTAATGATTGAATAAATTTCGTTGTTGTTCTATCTAATTTTATCTAGATTTTGCATTCCAATTTCTGCATTTTGTGAGAAAGCTGAAACTTTAATGATGTGTAGAAAAATCATGTGTGAAAAAGTATTTTTAAAATAAAAAAACCTACTTTTTACAAAAGTCTTTTTTCTTACACTGTTTTAATGATTGAATAAATTTCGTTGTTGTGAGAAACTGAAACTTTATTGATCTGTAGAAAAATCTCAGGTGAAAAATTATTTTTGTAAATAAAAACATTATTTTTTACAAGACTTTTTTCTTATATTTTTTTCTTATAATTGAATAAAGTTATTTAATGTTCTATCTAATTTTTCTACATTTTCCATTCTAGTTTCTGTATTTTATAAAAAAAAAAAAAAAAAAAAAAAAAAAAAAAAAAAAAAACTGAAGCTTCAGCTTTAAGTTAGTTTGAAATTATTTCTTTTTGATCCTATTTTCTTTATTGATACCCTAATTATTCTATTCTTTCCGTTAAAGGGTATTCCTTAATATACAGGGTGATTCCAAATTTTTTTTACAATAAAAGAGGGGTGATAGTACGCATCAAGACAAACAATATTAAATAGGAGACCAAGGGTCCAAAACGTTTTCCTAAAGAGATAGCCGCCATTAAAGTTTAGGGACCAAAATTTCAAATAAACATAAAAAAAGGAAAAATCGGTCGATTCATTTGCGGGTTTCACTAAAATTATTCTTTATGTCGGCATTTTCTTGAAATTAAATTATTAAGATAAATTTCAAAAAATGCCGATAGAGGGCGCTTTAGACTTTGGAGTAACGAACAACTATTTTTTGCCGGTATGTTTTGCATCTCATTAAATGTTTTCGTAATTTACACTCAAACTTAAATTTTGAGCTAAAAATCTGTAGTTGGGAGTGGTTAAGTAACACAAACTGAGCTGTGTTCAGAGGGTTCAAATTTCAAATGATTAAAAAAAACGGAAAAATAGGTCGATTAATTTGCGGTTTTCACTAAAACTATCCTTTATTTAGGTATTTTCGTGAAAATAAATTATAAAGATAAATTTCAAAAAATGCCGATAGAGGGCGCTTTTGACTTTGGAGTAACGAACAACTATTTTTTGCAGTTATTGTTTGCATCTCTTTAAATGATTTAGGAAGGTTAGACTTAAACTTAAATTTTGAGCTGAAAATCTGAATAGTAGGGAGTGGTTAAGTAGCACAAACTGAACTGCGTTCAAGGGGGAGGGGGAGGTTCAAATTTAAAGTAATTATAGAAAATGGAAAAATTGGTCGATTCGTTTGCGGTTTAAAATAAAACTATTCTTTAAGTCAGTATCTTCTTGAAAATAAGATAAGATTTTAATGATAAATCTCAAAAAATTCCGTCAGAGGGCGCCTTAAACTTCAGAGTAACCAAGAATTCATTTTAACCATTATTTTTTGGTTCTAATTAAATGCTTGCAAAAGCATTTTAAATGTTCTCGGAAGCTTAGATTTAAACTTAAATTTTGAGCTCAAATCCTGAATCGTTATAAGGAATTAAGAAGCGCAAACTGAAGTGTGTCAAGGAGTTAAATTTTAACCCTCTTTCCTCCTCGAGCACAATTCAATTTTTCGCTACTTAAACACTCCCAACGATTCAGAATTTCAGCCCAAAATTTAAGTCTATGCATTTGAAAGCATTTAATGAGATTAAAAAAATAACAGTTAAAAATAGTTGTACGCTAGACCAAAGTCTAAGGCGCCCTCTAGTGGCATTTTGTGAAATTTATCTTTAAAAATTATTTTCAAGAAAACACTGATTGATCAAGAAAACTGCTGATTTAGAAATTAGTTTTAGCAAAACGAATCGACCAATTTTTCCGTTTTTTACAATTATTTACAATTTGAACCCTCTGAACACAGCTAAGTTTGTCTACTTAACCACTCCCAGCTGCAGATTTTGAGCTCAAAATTTAAGTTTGAGTCTAAGCTTACGAAAACATTTAATGAGATGCAAAAAATACCGGCCAAAAATAGTTGTTCGTTACTCCAAAGTCTAAAGCGCCCTCTATCGGCATTTTTTGAAATTTATCTTTATAATTTATTTTCAAGAAAATGCCGACATAAAGAATAATTTTAGTGAAAATCGCAAATCAATCGTCCGATTTTTCCGTTTTTTATGTTTATTTGAAATTTTGGTCCCTAAACTTTAATGGCGGCTATTTCCTTAGGAAAACGTTTTGGACCCTTGGTCTTCTATTTAATATTGTTTGTCTTGATATGTACTATCACCCCTCTTTTATTGTAAAAAAAATTCGCAATCACCCTGTATATATATACATATATATATTCCTCACCATGTGATATTATCGATTTTTTTAAAAAATTAGACAACTTACATTAAATATGAAGTATTTTAGGTTTATAAATCCTTTTTAATATTCGATCAGCAAAATAATATCTTATATCTTTAGAGAATTTGTTTTATAAATAGTTTCCTTAATTGCTGAATGATTTTCGCTAAACTTTCTAATGTTTTCCATGATTTTCCATTTAAGTTAATATATTCTACGAAATAACCGAAAGTTCTGATTTAGGGTAAGCTTTGTTTAACTAACTCTGAACATCCATCTTTCTCTTTATTTATCCGCTTTAATTAAACTATTTGAATTCCTAATATTTCTTAATTTGGATGTTTTCGTAGAAGCTTATATTATGGTCTGCTTTCTTATAAAATATAAAACTAAATATAATTAATTAAAAAGCCAAACTTTCTTAAATAATTTTTAATATCATATTAGAAGGTAATATATCTGGAGATATTTTTCATAAAGTAAATTTACACAATATTTATTTATTTTTTCTTTATATTTTTACGTACAAAATTTTTTTTACAATAAAAGCAAAAAGTAATTTTAAATTGAATTTAATAAGCAAATACGCAATTTTTTTTAATAAATCAGTTCAATAGAGTTTTGATGAAAGCTATTTTTTTAAACGTTGTATTATTTATTTTTTTCTAAATTTCAGTTTCTGTATTTCTTTTTATTTATCTGACTTAATTACATTCATTGAATTAATAAGATTTCTTAACTTGGATGTTTTCTTAGGAATTTATAATATAGCCTGTTTTCTTAAAAATACAAATAAAACAGCATTTATTAATCAAGAAACAAAACTTTCTGAAATATATTGTAAGTAAAAAACTAACATTTAAGGAGGATGTTTAAATACATTTATACAACTATTTAAAAAAATGTGATATTTTAAGTAGAAAATTTTTTTATTACAATACAAACAAAAAATAAATTTAATTAGCAAAAAATGAATTTTTTTTTTTAAATAAATAAATTCAATTTAGTTTTTATGAAATCCTTCACTCCCTTTTTTACACGTTTAAAAAAGTTGAATAAATTTCGTTCTACTATATAAATATTTTTTTCTGGTTTTCCATTTCAGTTTCTGCATTTTACAAGGAAATGAAAAGTTTTGCATTAAATTCTTCTTTATCTTTGAATTTCAGTCTTTCTTTTTATTTATATGTTTTAATTATATTCTTTGAGTGAGAAATATATCTTTATTTGGATATTTTCCGACGTGCTCATAATATGGTCCGATTTTTCCTTTAGATTTTTTTTCTTTTTTTTTTTTTATAATTGTGCATGTGTGTATAACTTTTTCTATTACGAACAAACAGTTAGTTTAAAAAGAATTTAATTAGCAGGTATTAAAAGTATTTTTATATAAAAAAGCTGCAATCCGGTTTTCCGGTAGCTTACAATAATCAAACAGTTTTGGTATAATGTAATTGAAAAATTGGAACTCCTAATGTTAAATTAATTTACAATAACTTAAAAAGAAAGCGCATTCCGTACAGTTTTGTAAACATAAGTCAAATCATGAAATTTCTAGACTCATGTATTTGAGGAAGTTAAAAATAGTTTTTTTTTAATTTGAAAGAGTTACGACATATCTTTCCTACCTCATATGTATATCATAATTGATATGCTTTTATTTATATGCTGTAATTTATATTATAAAATTAATTTTAAATCATTTATTTGCTTAGATCTAATAAAGCTAGATTGACAGAGTAAATATGAAATATTCAATTTGGAAAACATCACTGGGAGCTAAATTAACTGAATAGAAAAACATAATATACTTTATTTAATTTTTAGATTTAAGAAAGCAAAAAATACGTGTGACAAATATATTTGTGCAGACAGTTTTAACTCATTAACTCTTAGATTGCACTTATACTTTAAAAAATGCACCTTTATGTTCGCTTCATAAAAGAAATACAACAAAAGAAAAGGATTGTTATCATTTGCAGAACAAGGGAAAAGTATATTTGTTCTGCTTCAGTATTCTCAGTCAAATCAATTGCCATGTCGAAAGAATGATATTCTTTAGATAGAATCTGCCCAAAAAAGATAAAAGAAGAAAGGCTGGCTAATTAAATGTCACTTTTTTCAATAAGTTTGTTGATACAAAGAATAAAATTAGTTAATGGAAAAGACTAATTTCGTTCTTTGTAAATACTGGGGTAAATATTTATTTTGAGAAACAAAATCTTTAATTGCAATTTCTGAAAAACTTGTTTTAAAAAATAATGCGTTTTTTGCATTTTATCACAATGAATTAGAATTATATTGCTACAAAATCGCCAATAACGAAAAATCATGAGTACAACATAGTTTATGAAATACTTTCCAACACATTCACAATACTTTTTTAAAACTTTCCAGCTTACTAAAGTGAAAGATCATGTCCAGATGAACAATTTGGAAATCACCATACCGTTTTTTTAAACGCATAAACATAACGTATTTGAAATCCTCATTTCTGCTGTTATCATGAATAATTGAGAACGTACGCGATTTTTTATATATATCTGTACAATATCTATAGATTTTATGCATGCTACATAGTATGCTAGAAGTTAGAACAGTTAAATGCATACTACAATCTAACTCTTTCACTTATGCATTTTCGCAAATAAAAGGATCTTCTTGAGAACTTTAGTGCGGCCCGAAATATGATCTGTAGAATTCATAAGCACTAAGTAATATTTAAATAATAGTTAATTTAAAAACCTGTATCAGAAATTAAAGTGCACTTCCAAAAATTATTACTCGTAGGTTTCAATTGTTCATTTTCTTTTGTAGTCGAATTCTTTTCATGTGTCCCTTTACATGAACGATAATGTCTACTAATACCATATTCTATAACAGTACCTTATATTACACTTCAGTGATATATATCAATTTCAATATGTTTAAAATAGTTTAATATCGTTAAAATACGCATTAAACGATTTTTCCCACTAGATTGTAAATGTACCCGAATTCTGTGGAGATTCCCTAAAGATATAGTATAAAAGTTACACACTCCATTTTCAACATCAAACATGCTATAGTTAACCCCAATTATGCATATAAATTTATTAAAAATTGGACTATAATTATGCTGGTTATAGCACGGACGACACATAGACAGACAGATAAACCAAATCTATAAAAACTTTCTAACTAAGTTGAAAATTGTAAAAGGACACGTTCTTCTTAATATTAGAAAATATATTATAATCACGAAAACAAAAATTAAATCATATCTACTAAATGACTAACTATATCGAAAAAAGCTCTTTATCTTCAGACAATTCATAAACCAACATATTTTGAAGCCTGAAATTAGAGTTTAAAAAAACAAAATTTCTTTTTCAGCCATTGAATATCAAAAAATAGATTAAAAACCACCGCGATGAGCAGCCAATCTTCGTCGGCGACCCCTACCTACGTCCCAAACAGTAAGACTCTCTTGCGTGACAGCGCTGTCGCTAATAAGCGACAACAAATAGCGTAAAAATTATTTACTCGCGACCCGAATGGCTTGGACTCTAAATAGAAGGGGAAAAATGGGAGAAATTAAAACCGGACAAATCTAAAAGAAAAAACAGACAAATTAAAGGCACCGAAAAACGGTTAGTGGGTTGATTTTCGGGAAGTTTATAGAGAATGTTAATAATTTTTTTCAATAATTTTCCCAGAAAACGAGTTTTTCGGATGCTATTACATCTCATTAAATATTTTCATATTCATTAAACATGTTAATTTAAGATCATTACCATAACCAATTGCATTAAAATTAATAATCTCTTTTTAATTCTTGCCAATGTGTTTTAAGTACGCAGCCGAAAATGTTAATGAAGATTCATAGAAATCTCATTGAAAGTAATTTTATTTCAGGAAATCATTAATGTGCTTCTTATGAACTTAACTGGAATCAAGAAGTAAAATTGATAATTGGAAATATAATGGGGAAGTTTGGGAACATTTATAAAAAGTATTCATTTTAAAAAAGAGAATGCAAAAAGTAATGAAAAGAAACATTTTTACACTCTCTAGAATAACTCCTCAAATTTACACATTTAAACAGGCATACCATTGATATAGAAAAGGTTTTTGTTTTTATACGTAAGGTGCGTAAAAGCACTTTTCTAGCATTTGTTTCAAAATTGAAACTGTCCTGTGTACTGTTATAATGACATCTTTAGTTTCTGAAATATGCAAAAATATTACATATAACTCTAAAATACACAATTTAATGTAAAAATTGCACATAAGTACATATATTTGTGTCATACAAAAACAATCGAAAACATTTGTTTAGATTGTTTCACTTTATAGCTTGAAGTGTAAATCATAAACTAAATGTGTGTGTAATCGTAAAATAAATAAATAAAAATTAAAACAAGTGTACAGAGATAAAACTCTTATGCCTTTTCTATATATTCATGTTCATAGTAGATTGGTTTTATGTACTCAAAAGCGTTTATCCACAATTTACAAGAAATACGATATGAAATTATATTTACTGCATTCCCATATTAAAGATGTAATGAAATATTATTAAACATTTAAATACTCATTAAACATAATACATTAGTAGATTTACCATAACCTTTACCTAAAAGTTATTATTATTCTTATTAATTTTATTTTGGTGCTATAAATTCAATTACGAGGCCAAAATGGTTAATCAAGTTTCATTACAAACTCTCTCAAGGTAATATTTTGTGAGGAACACATTTACATACTGATTATAAACTGATTATAAACTTGACTGCAAATTAACAAACAAAATTGAAAATTGAAAATATAACAGTAAAGTTTGTAAGCATTAATGAAATGAAACATTTTTTACACTCTAAAGAATAAATTCACAAATTTACACACTAAAACAGATAAACTAATGATGTAAAAACGGTGTTGTTTATACGTGCAAAGTACGTGTAAACTGCCAAAAGGAAACTTGCTGTGTCTGTTTCAAAAATAGATACGATCATTTATAATATCATGAGGCCAGTTTGATATGATGAAATAGTGTAAAAAATTTCAAAAATAACACTAAAATGCACAACTTCTTGAGAAATTTGCGCATAAGTACATATATTTGTGTTATTAAAAAAAGATTTTTGTGAATTTCATTTTATATTTTGAAGAGTAAATTATGAATGAAAGGTTTTTGTAGTGTGGCAGAAAAAAAAAACTTATTTGCTTGTTATGTTTGTTCACTTTAAGGATTCCTTTTTTTATGAATTGTTTAGGAGTTTGGCACGTCCTTCGTGTTTCTAGTGATAGCAAACATTTAAATAAAAAAAATCATTTTTGAACATAAGTTAAATATAACAAGATATGCAAATTATCAGCACGAAACAGTATGCTGGAAAGCAACAATTACTCCTTCATTACTCGTGCCTACTATCGTCACATGGTTACTAGCGAGAGCAGCACTGTAAAGATTTTATTACAATTTTAAATCAATAATCTGTAATAGTAATAGATGACGTAAAAACAAAAGTTGAAGTCCCCGAAATAAAAAGAAATTTTACTGTCCCAAGCGTAGTAAACTCGCGGAACCGTTCATGTAATAAAATATTGTAAACTTACTGCTTATAAATTTAAGCGAAAGTGGACAATGTTTTTGAAAACATATTTAAAAGCTTTTACAAATATTTAAAAAACAAAACTAGGTGTCAGCTTTTATTTTATTTTATTTTATTTTATTTTATAGCCTCCGATACTTTTTCTTTCAGACAAGCTAAAAAGTGTCGTGTCAAAAATTGTGGCCCACTTTTTCATAATCTGGCCGTTAAAACGAGACATTCATACAATATATATATTTAAATGACCTATCTGTTTTTTTAGTCATCAACACTGAATTTTCTACTCAACCGATTTTGATAATTATTTTTTTTAATGAATGCTATTTATTTGTAGTTGTGCCCATTTTAGCTATTTTTTAATTTATTTCTATTTTTATATTTTATTTTTAATTTTAAATGCTTTTTACGATATTTCTTCAAAATGGTGGCAACCCAGTTTAGCTTTTCTCTCGATAATAAAAATTTATTTTCCATTATCACTTTCCACCAGTCAGAAGCTTTATTTCATCAGTGAACATGTCCTCGCATTTAAAAGAAAAAAGTTAATTGTTTTCGTAAAATTTAACCACGATAAAATGATTACGTATAATTATGCGCTAATAGAGGTAAAAAATATATTAACTGAGAAATAATATTAATAATGTAAATAAAATAACAGAAAATAATTTATGATAAAAAACCCCTGCCGTCTGGGCCTATAGGCGGGGGTAGTTTTCGAAGAGTGCTCATTTAAACAACAAATATATATATATATATATATATATATATATATGATTAGAGATAAACCCAGTTTAATAACTTCATTTGGCCGTTTATGAAAAATTTTTAATTTCATTTTTCTGCAAAAGCTGGTTTTATCAGAATTATCTTAAGAAAAATTCAGCTCAAATGCTCATTTTGACAACATATTTTGAAATAAATTCTGAATTTATTAAACATTCGACCAAAACGGTACATTATAGAGTTCCTAATTAACAAAAAACTGTCAGTTGAATGCATTTGAGAAAAAAATTGAATTCAAAATTGAGTCATAAAAGAACCGATTTGTTGTTTGAATACATCCTTAATTCTGTAATCATGATTGCTTCGGAAAATTTTGTGCGAAATACTCACTTTCACAGCATTTTAAAAAATATATTCTATATTTATCAAAAAACTGGCCAATGCGTCACAGTATATAGTTTCTAAATAAGAGGATCTGTAAATTGGATGCGTTTGAGAGCGAAAATGGATTTTAAAACGAGTCATAAAAAACGCAATTTGCTATGTGAAAACTTCTTAAATTTTCAAATCACGAAGACTTCGGGAAATTCTGTTCAAAATACCTTTTTTGGTAGCCTTTTTCGAAATATATTCTGTCTTTACCAAAAAACCGATCAATGGATCACATTATATAGTTCCTAAATAAGAGGATCTGTAAATTGGATGCGTTTGAGAACAAAAATGGAATAAAAAACGAGTCAGAAAAAAACTCAATTTCTTATTTAAATACTTCCTTAAATTTTCAGTCCCGATGATTTGGGGAAATTCTGTTCAAAATACCTTTTTTGGTAGCCTTTTTTGAAATATATTCTGTTTTTATCAGAAAACTGACCAATGCGTCACTTTATACAGTTTCTAAATAAGAGGATCTACCATTTGGATGCGTTTAAAATCAAAAATGAATTTAAAAATGAGTCAGAATATAAGCAGTTTGAATAGGAGGTTTTTTCTCCAACTCCTATTTTTGTTTAATTTCTTTTTGCTAAACGAATTGGTCCTATGAAAACTTGTCAATATAAAAGTTGTAGATATTTTTGAGAAGATGTAAAATAAATTTAATCAGATTTGATATCTTAAAAATTGACGGAGTTATGGATTTTTCTCTTTTTTCACCGCCCTTTTTTTTTTTCGTTTTTAATTTTTTTCATCTGTAAAAGTTGGTCCTATCAAATACTTGTAAATACAAAAGTTTTAGATAATTTTACGAACATTTACAAAAAATTTAGTTGGACTTGATATCTTGAGAATTGACGAAGTTATGAATTTTTTTCTCTCAAAACCCCTGTTTTTTTCGCCCGTTGAGCCCACTTCTAAATTTATCAAAAATCTGTCATGCATAAGCTTTTAGTCCATTTTTAAGAAGTAATATAAGCTTTAAACCGATTCGATATCTACTTTAATTAAGAAGTTATGGCGTTTTTTCGGTTTTCACAAAAACGCCCCCTATTCCGACCCCCTTGGTCCGATTTTGCCCATTAACGAACTTAGCCAAGATTTTATCCCCTTTGATTTTATGTACCAGTTTGGTGGAGATTGGTGAAGAATTGTAGAAGTTATCGTGTCCATAAAAAAGTGAGATATATATATATATATATATATAGATAGATAGATAGATAGATAGATAAACTGGGGCGATTGCAATAGGTAGTATTTCATACGAAATCTACCTAAAATTAATGTCTAAAGCAAAATAAGAAAATTTTCAAATGAGGAAAATGATGTCTTCAGCAACCAGATGAATGTTAATTACATTATTATTACGGATGCCTTTTTCATATTACTAATAACAGTAACTTTTAAAAAATATTTGAAGAGAAAATGATGTCACCTTTTAAAAATCGCATTTTTACTCATAACGGTATTACATTTCAATATTTTTTTTCATTATGGACACTGAGGATGAGATTTTACTTTCAGATGACTTCAGTTAGTGAAAATAATAGAATAGTAAAAATGAAATAAGTTTTTTTTTTTTTTTAATAAAACTGTTTTTCTGTGAGTGCATATAAAATAAAATTTCTGGATTTCGCCGGCACTCAGATTACAATTTTAACTGAAGATGTGCTAATATTTGCATTCAAAATTGCAACTGGTAAACTTTACATTAAGTTTCAACATATATTTATTGTATATTGATTCAATAATGTAATTACTTTTGCTTTTTTTAAACCAAATCGATAGGGGTCTTTTAAACATTTCATTCGCCGAATTCGACGCGATTCCACTCGTTTTATTGTTAAAATACGTTTCCTTTTTTTCAGAGTCTATAAAAAAACGTTTAAACTAAAGAAAAAATCCGTTTTTGATGAATCTAGTCAATGAAGAAGTAGCATGTCAAATTGTATCTCTATATTATTCCGCAATTCCAATGTCTCAGAGAGAAATTGCTAATCAATTGGGTATTTCACGCCGTTCTGTTTGCCATTATATTGATAAAAACAAGAAAAATGAAGTTAGTTCATTGCATTCTAAACGGGGTTGCCCTTCTAAAAGACCTCTATCGATTTTTTTTTCTAATCGGAGGCGAAACTAAATTCTGCAATAGCAGAATCTACATTCAACTTGTATTTTATTTTACTTTATTTATATACTTTTTAAGGAAGCGCGAAGAGTCATTCATTTGTTTCTTTTTCATTTGTGTTTCTTCTCATTTGTGTTTTTAAATAGCAACGATGTTGTGTTTGTTTGTTTATAATAGCTTATTTTTAGTTTAGAACTTAATACATTGTAATTAAGTATAATAAACATATTTCATATGAAAATATGCTGTACAAACATTATTTTCAGTAGAAAAAATTATCATTTAGCTGTCATATGTTAGCAAATGATTTCCATTAAGCCTAATGGGGCGTTTAGTTATGGTCAATTCGCAGACCAGAATGGTTCTTATCTGACCGGTTACCTACACTTTTCTCCACTCAGATTTTATTACAAATAGATAGATATACGTTTCTGAAGTTTACCACAAGTCACCTTCTGTGTAATAGAAATCACATAGTATTTACAGCTGCACACAAAAGATTTCGGCCACTATACTGTATCCGATATATTGCATACAATTACACTGAGATCAGAAAATTTTTAAAACTTTGTTATAGTACGAACGCACCTCATTAGCTACACTTCACGCGCAATTTCCAACTTTTTTTTTCAGATGCGTTTGCAACTATGTAGATACGAAGACCGTATAGTCGTCTTTCAGTCCGTCGGTTTGCTGTCCGTTTTTCGTTCTTCTGTCCACCCGTCCCACAGTGGGGCAGATTCCCGAAAAGCTGGCCAAAATATGAAAATGTTATTCAAATTGTACGAAAATTCGTATACAGGTGTTTTTGAGGATGCTAAGTAAGAATACAAAATTAAAATTGAAAAAAAATTGACGGATACAATATGCCGGAATAAAAATTAAAATGTCTCGAAAGTTATTCAATTTATATGCAATTTCGTAAACTTTTCAGGATGCTAATTAGGATTCAAAAGTTAAATTTTAAAAATAAATAAATAAATAAAATTACAGATTAAGAATAAAAACAATAAAATTTAAATAAAATTTAAAATTTCGAGGTAAACTTAAAGGGGAATTTTCAAAAAACCAAGACATATTTAAACGAAATTTAAGTACGTTAATGGAAAGTAAAACATTAGACTATTTAATTTTTATATTATTAAAATAAAAACAAAAATATATTCCAGAAATTAACCTTTAGAATCAACTGTAGTATAATAAAAAGATTCTTCGGGTGTCAAGGTGTCGAAATAGTTAGCAGAACTTGTTGGCGGTATTGGAAGATCCTGTGACTCTTAGGATCAATGATTTTAATTTATTCTACGATAATTTACCCAAACTGGAAAGGAAAGAATCTGATGACATTAAAAGACGTAAAAATATATTTTTTTTCTCGCTACTGCATCACTGCGATAAATATTCTCGGTGTCTTTTGATCAGTTTGTTGCATGATTCTTGAGTATCTTATGACATTTGACAAATTGGCAGCAATGAAGATAATGTTATTTCTTTGTCATTAATAAGTAGTTTGTGTACTGAAGTACGCATATAGAACCAGGGGTGCTGCTCAAATCTACGAGCTATTTGTAAGGGAAAATTTTCGAAGTTTATTAAATAAATAACATGGCTACAAGAAATTACTTATGGCATAGAAACGTTTAATCAAATCTTTGTATATGCTCGTTTAGAAAAACAAATAGTTGCGTTTTCAAAGAATCGTTGAATTGTATTTACATCATTTGTGCTTCCAAATCCGGGATTTAGTTTCTCGACGAGAAGTCTTGATTCTAAACGAAATATTTTTTGCATATTTTATTTTGCAATTTCAGTGTTCTTCTTTTCATGCAGAGTACGAGCTTTTCATTTTTTCTATCCAGTTGTCTGCCAGGTGTAAGGCCTCTCTAAACATCTTTGCATGTAACTTAGATATTCTGAATTCTAAATTATCTCAATCCACTTTTAATAAAAAATGTCAGATCAGTAAGATGCTGTTTTGATGCTGTCTGACATAGGTAGCAACGTTGAGTATTACACTAATTCGTTTTTAAGGACTTTTTCTTCTGTATCAATGATTGTTAAACGAAATAAGTTTATTCTGCTAGTATTTAATGCAATTCCATTCATTGACAGATGCTTCCGTATTTCTTGAAAAAGAAAAATGGATCTTGATTGGCCCAATAAAATCAGTGAAATGAAGATCTCGATATTTTCAAATTGACATTGATTCATGAATTATTCGCAATATTTATGTATTCTAGTAGCACGGAAGAAAATAAAAATATATTAGACATAATGCCATCTTCATTGCTAAATGTTTGTTTAAATGTACTCAGAATAGATGTGCCATCACATCCTCACTTGCAAATCAAATCCAAATTACTGATATAAGCAAAAGTGATATTCATAATGATTTTTACTCGCATTAATGAAATACGCTCAGTAGTTTGATCTAGCAAATATAGTCATTGACAAAAGAATTCTTCTAATTATAATAGAACAAACAAAATTACTACCTATAAAGATAAGAAAATGTTGTTCTACCGGATCAGTAATAGAGAATTATTTTCATTTTTTCATTACTAAGCTTACTTATCAAATTAATGTAATCTTATGATTATAGTACTTATTTACAATACAATAGGAAATAAACTATTATAAAATTGAATAATCCAAAAATTTGAAAAATATTTATCAGCTAAATTATGTGAAAAGTAGACAATTTCAAAATTTTTGAGGCGGCCAAAAAAGTGGCATTTTTACTTGCGGTTACTAAAATATGCGTGAAATGCAGAAAGGCAGTTCGGGGTAGCTGGTTTTTTATGAATCACTAGACAATAGCCCAAGTTATTATTTCCATTAAATTTCGTTGCGGAACACTGTGGAACATTTAAACTTTTTGATGTTTAAAAGCAAAAAAATAAAAAAAGCTCTAAAATTTTTTGTCAAAAATGACAATGAACTTATTAATTTTTACGTGCTTAATATAAATTTTGTAATACATGCAAATAAAGTACATACTATCATAGTGTTAATCCATTTCAAATCATTAAAATCGGATAATATTATAAAATATAGCAAGCGTTTAGAGGAACTGTTGTTTTGCTGTTTTTGTTCGCTCTAAATGATACTCCTTCAAGCATCATTTTTGAAATGATGTTGCTTGTAAGGGCAAAGCAAAAATCTTTTTTTAAATACAGATTCTGACTCTCCAAATATTATTCTAGCCAACTGTACAGTCGAAATTCCCTAAATCGTAACTTCATTTTTCGAATTTTGGCCAGCTTTTTGGGTTTTTGCCCCACTGTGCGTCCGTCTGTACGTCTGTTCATCTATCCGCATGTAACGGAGCAAAAAACAACCCAACAGAATAATTGCAATTTAAAATACATAATTGTTGCATAATTTTGTCTAGTCATTTAAAATTTTATTAAAATCGAACGTAGAGTTTAATTACATGGACAATCAAAAGAATTTCGTTACGTTGCGGTCAATCGGAAAAAATAGTTTCAAGTTAATTTTAATGGTGCTATACTTTTTCAAACATAATAAAACTGATATGAATTTATGAAGTATATAATAATAAGAACATTCTGCTGAATCTGTGGTGCAAATAGCATTTCTCATTAATTTACAGGATTACAAAAAGCTATTACATTACTTAATGATATAGCTGGAAACACAATTTGGAACGTGTTTTAATACTATTTAACTTTTTCACATTTTATGAAATTGATATACGTTGCTGAAGTTTACCTCAAGTTACTACGTGAATAACAGAAAACAGATAGTATTTACAGGAACACACAAAAGATTTCGGCCACTATGCAATATCCGAAGCACTGTATAATATTACATTAAGATTTGGATATTTTTAAAACTTTGAAACACACGAAGCACATTATTTGTTACTTTTGACGTGCAATTTCCAACTTGTTATTATTTAAATTCTCTCCTATATTTTTAGTTTACTGAAAATTACCGGAAACAGAAAATTGTAATGTATAAAGTTAAAAAAAATAAATAAAAGAAAATATTTGCCGAACTGTTTTTTCCTTTTATATATATATATATATATATATATATATATAGGAAAGAGGAAAAACCTAATACACAAGCATTAAGCAAACTTTCTTTCATTTCCTGTTATTCTGCTGTTCTTTAATTTGTCATTTACTTGTTTAGTTACGCTAAATGTTTTCAGATATAAAGGAAAAAATACCGAAATATAAAAAATAAAATAAAATAAAAGTAAGATAATGAGAACAAATTACCGTAAAAATTATTTTCTTAAATGTTCAAATAAAAAAAAAATTCAAATACAGGATTCTCGGTGCAAATTATAAATTATTTAATTCCATTTTTGACAGTTTTCACTACAAATATTTACAAGATAACCATATGTGCTAAAAAAGAATAATTTTTATATTTAAAATAATAGAGAATAACATCTTTTGAAGTTCAATTTTTCGTTTCCAGTTTGTTTATTCTGAAAATAATAATTTTTAAGGGATCCAGGTCACATTTAAAATTTTAGTTATTGAGCTAAAATTTTAAAATGTTTTGTGACGGTTATACGAAATACCTCTTTTAAACGTCTCATAATCTTAAAAATATATATTATTTTTTTAAAATAAGGGTAATTAAAAATTGTTATAAGTCAAAATATTATTTGTAGAATTTTAATTTGTTTTCATTTAAATAAACAGAAATATATAAGCTTTAATTTTGATTCAGCATTTTTAAAAACAGTAATTTGAATAAAAAAGTGAAAATAATTGAAATAAAAATTTGAAAAAAAAAATGATGTAAAAATAATTAAAAAAAAATCATATCTTCAAAAGTAGATACTTTGTTTTAATTTGCTGGATCAAAATTAAAGTAAAACCATTAAGAAAAGACATGTTCCAATATTGATCAAGTTATCTTTAACGATTCTTGAATTATAAAAATGCGGTTTCATTGATTTAACCTTAGATAGTGATTTTTTTTTATGTAATTTATTTGGATTTCACGCAATGTTTTTTGAATTTTTGCCAAATTTTTCAATCTATTTTTAATGTTTTAACTCATTTTGCCGTTACTTTTCGATACTAGTAAAAAAAAATTTTGGTTTAAAATTTTAGTCTTATGTACTAAATTTTGTCTACTGAGATTTATGAATATCAGCGAATTTAATGAGACTTTTAGAGGTTTTCCGAGATTTTTCGTATTTTATGACTATTTTTGTCATTTTTGAAACATTTCCAATTACAATGTTTGACCCTATTAAAGTAAATTTTGACCTTTGCTATTTTTTAATATTAGTAATTTTTAAGGCATTTTTCAATCCATTTTTAGCATTTTTCGAGTTTTACGAGTTATATTTTGATATTCAGAAATAAAAATAGATTTCAAACTTTTAATATAATATAATTTTACACATATTTAATGCGACTTTTCAAGATTTGTCCCGTGCCGCGACGATTCTTTATTATCTATAAAAGATTTCGGTGTACTATTTTATTAACTCGTCGACCAAATTCGCCAAATTATATAAATCACAAAACAACTTGCCAAATGCAAACTGATGTAATTTTTATGTTGAATAATGAAAGGACTAGAAAATAGAAAAACGTAAATAAAAATACAAATAAAACAGCAAAATAAAAATCACTTCATGACGTAACAAACACCTGTAACATGAAGTGAATGTGACATTTATTGATATTTAATCAAACATTCATTGGTATTTAATCTTATAGTTTGACGATAGCTTCTTGGTTGACCTGATAATCATGTAGTACTGATTTCAGATTAGTATGTTTTATCCACATGAGAAAATTCTGATTTCTGCCAATTTTTAAATAACTAGAGGTTTTTATTGAATTTTTCAATGCGTTTTCTAATGCAGTTTTCAATGCGGTAGTAGTAAGTACTGTTTTTTCGATCCCCACAGTGATATTTTAACAAATAAAAAGGAATTTATGAAATTTATTTATGAAATAAAAAGGAATTTTGTATCTTTTCCCATAATATTGTAAATTTCACCATACACCTTTTTTTTAATTTTGTCGATTTTTAGTGAGATTTTTAGAGATTTTTGGAGATACATTATGTTTCACGTCGATTTTATTTTCCAATTCAATGAAAATGTATGACTGCTATGTTTTATTCGATTAGAATGGATTTTATTCCCGAGATGCATTTACATTTAGCGATTTTTAAAGAATATTTTAATACTGTTTTTAGTGTTTTTTCAAGTCTCACGGCTATTTTTTGAAATTCGGAAAAGGAATTTTAGTTCAATATTACACTCACTCTTTTAAAAAAATTGCCATGTACGAAATTTGAAATGTAGCGATTTTTAATGCAATTTTAGCAAAATCATCATTAACTTTTACGTTTTGAGTCGATTTTTTGTTATTTATGAATGTTTACCAATTGCAATGTTTTACCCTTATATACACTAGCCTATTATAGCTCATTGTCCCATGTATAAATTTTTAATACGACTTTTTCAGACTTTGTGCGTTTCGCACCGAGTTTTTGTCATTCGTAAATGATTTGCGATTACACTGCTTTCTCCAAATGCAGTAAATTTTGACATGTACGAGTTTTAAATATTTAGCGATTTTCAATGCGATTTTTAGAGATTGTATTAATACCAAAGCAATTTTTTGTCAGTTATATAAGGAATTTAGTTTGACATTGTAGTTTAATGAAGTAGATTTTGTTGTGCTTGAATTTTTAGTTTTAGCAATATTTAGCGAATTTTAGAGATTCTTTTCGTCGATATTCCATTATTTAAGAAAGAATTCAGATTACACTATTTTACTCTATCAATGTCAATTTTGTCCCCTGCAATTTTTAAATTTAAAGCGTTTTTAAAGCATTTTTGAATACAATTTTTAGGCTTATTTCGAGTCCACGGCGATTTTTCTCGCATGCGAAAAAGAAATTTCGATTATAACTTGTAGCTTAATATAGTAAATTTTTCCATCAACGATTCAGATTTTTAGCGTATTTTCATGCGATTTTTAGCTCTTTTCATGCGATATTTAGCGTATTTTTAATTTTTTATTTTTTCACACTGTTAAAAATTTGACCCTTTTGCTGCAACGTCACTCCACCGCCTTTATGGAAAACCCCTATTATGGAGCCCTATTATGGAGCATTCTTATGGGTCAAAAGAGATATTCTATAAAAGCCGTGGGGTGAAGATGCAGCAAAAGATTCAATTTTTTACAGTGCACGCCCATTTTTTGTCATTTTTGATAAATTTGTGATTTTAGCGTTTTGTGGCGGTACTTACTTAATGAAAGTGTTCAGATTATAACATTTTGTCCCATTATGGTAAATTTTGTCAGAAGGAATTTTATATAAATTTTTATCTGAGTATAGTAAATTTTGTCTTTCGGATTTGTGAATTTTACTGATTTTTAATTTGTTTTTTAGTGATTTTTCAAATTCAGCGGCAGTTTTTTTGACATTTTTAAAAGAATTTATGTTTTAATTTTTTTGCATACATAGTGTAATTTGTTCTAAACGCTTTTTGAATTTTATCGTTTTCTAGTGCGATACTTAATATGATTTTAGCAAGTTTTGGTGATTTTTTGGCATTCCGTGCGGACTTTTTGTTATTTCCAACGATTTCCGATTACCATGTTTTCCGACTGAATATTAAATTTTTACATAAGTGACTTTCAAACATTAAGCGATTTTTAATATAATTTTATATGTGAATTTTAGCCATTCTAAAGGTTTCTTGGCGATTTTTGCCCATTCGAAAACCGATTTTGATTTCAATCTTTAAGAATTATTGCTTGAATTTTCAAGCAGTGAATTAGAATTTTAATAAGATACTTCTAATAATGATGATATTGATTTACATAATCCAGTTAGAACTAATTCAGAGATTATCATGATCCTTTTTGCTATAAAGATTATTTGATATTATGTAGGTTAAATAGAAAGGCAATTTTATGATGAATATTTAGTTCACTTTGTGGGTCATGTGGAAGACAAAATAAATAAAGGCCAGAAATGGAAGATGTTTCTAGAGGAAAAAATTGCAAAACATTGTATCCAGCCAACCTTGATAAATTTATTCTACATTGTTTGCAAATCAGCAATGTTCTCTTTCTTTTTTTTTCCTTGAAGGAAGATCTCTATTAATTTTCTAAAAAGTGTGTTCATAGGATTGTTTATTTATTTATTTTATTTATTTTTGTAATAAACATTTCTGAGACAAAAGAATCTCAATGCCAATTCTTTTTAAATTTTATTAAGGAATTTCAAGATTCTACAGGAAAACTTGTACGACGTATAAATTGAAATGCCTGCATTTAGAAAAATTTACACAACAAATTTCCATAACACTTACAAATCTTCATTGTAAATGTATCAATCCTCCCGAGTAATGGGGAGATTTGATACAATAATAACTGTTCAAATTAATTGGAATTTATTTTTTGAATGATTATTTTTTTAATTAACTACATATTTAACAAATAAATAAAAGTTCACTTTGTAAGAAAACGCGACAAATGCACTTTCTATGAGTAAAATAAATTATTTTTTAAAGTGCATCGTATCTCCGCTATCTCCTCTATTAGAGTTCGCATATTTATGCAGTATTGAATCCAGTCTTGACTTTCTTTACCAGTTTTCATTTACTTTTTTCTACTTATTTTTAATGTGAAATTTATTTTCTTAGATAGGTTAATAATTTCCACCTATAAAAGGAAAACAGTGGAAATGAGAACAAATACATGAAAAAGAATTTTTACATGAAAAGATAATATAAAAAATATGTAAAGTTCATTGTACAACTTATTCTTTTTAATGAATTCTTTGATTGCTTTTCCTTTGCCAATACATAAAGAGCTTTTTGCACACACATAGGAAAATCACTTTAATAATTTAAAGAAAATGTTTCAGCTGAAGAAGGACAGGAAATGAGATATTTTTGGTTTTAATATTCCTTTCCAAATGAAGTGGTGTTAGTAGTTAATAAGAAATTTTTTTCCGAAGGTTATGGAAAAAAAAAATAAAAAATACTCCCCAATTAAAAATTTTTTTACCGGTAATTGTGATGTAGAATCACATATAGTTTTCTTAAATTATACATTTTTCTATTACAAGTTTCAATTACAAGTTTTCAATTACAGTTAAAACTAATCTTTAATTAAATAGCTATTTTATCTTAACGTTTTATTTCGATCACACAATAAATTTTCTTCAAAAGAAAAGAAAGAAAACATATGTCGCATCTGTTTTATCATTAAAACGGTGCTCAGATAAATAGATTTCCTTTAGATGAATATTCACCTTAGCTAGAAAAAAATAAAAAAAGAATATAGATCGACTGCGTTTGCGGTCAGTGAAATTTCTTTTTCTTCTCTGCGTAATTTTAAGTCTAACTTATTCGTTGCATAATAGTCTTTGCATGTACATGCTGTTTGTTGTGTTTTTTGAGAACATTTTCTCAAAATATGCCCCTAACGTACCAATTGGCAGTCGAATTCGTTTTTGCGTATTTTTAGGACTGCTATTTTCTGGTTGCCCTGCTATTAAATTCAAAATCCTTTTAATTGTTCAAGGCGTAACAGACAATTTTGCGTAGATGATATCAGTCATTTTTCATATGCTTTTTGTCGCCAATTGTGTGATGTCAATGTGTGAATTATTGAGGGAAGAATTAATTGCCTCCCTCTCGCTCCACGAGGCAGTCATGTGAAGACTGTTTTCTTAATAATGCGTTCAGGCACCATCCCTAGCTTTTCTGTATGAAAGCTTTAAATTTATAATTTTACTGCAAATAAACAATTTTTTAAAAGCATCTTGTTTCTTAAAAAATGATCACAGCCTACAACTTCAGCAAATGCATTTAAAAGGAACCTGGTCAACATACTTTAAATTACAGAACTATACCACAGGTAATTGCCTAATATAAAGTAATTTAATATAGCAAACAAGTAATTATTTTCTGTGTGATAAATGAAGTTGCGAAAAAAACAAACATTCCCCAAGAAATTAGGCTTTCCTTTCAGTATCCAGTTAGTTCAGAATTTACCAGTTTTATACTCTACGGTGGAAAATCTTTTAGACTCACGGATTCTTATCATTTTTATGAAGCATTTTTATTGAATAATTATTTAAATGTTTTGTAAGCCTAAAAATCATTTCGTTTCTTTGTAATGCTAATAGAGAGAAGTAATTTTGAGCTTATTAAAAAATTTCTTTGATAAGCAATATTTTAGACAGGGTTGGATTTCTTCCGGAAGAAACCTGTTTGTTCCAGGACAATGGAAGAAACTGGAAAAAACTGGAAGAAATTGGAAGAAATGGAAAAAACCACCAGAAACAAAAACAAATGCTAAAAGTTAAAGTATATTAACTATGTAAAAGAATTAAAGTATAATTACATGAAATCTAAATTAGAAAATTTATTATTAAAAATATTTTTGCAAAGATAAGTTTTTTTTTAATAACAAACTTCAGGTTATGCAGGCATTTTCAGGTGATGGATTTTTACTACTCTAGAGGTAGAGGGATGATTTTTTGTAATTAATTGTTCCGTTTATAAAAAAAAAGAAACTACCCACAAATTGTTTATTTTTCATAAAAAAATATATTATTTTCATACAAAAGTGCATTTTTTAAACTGTGCAACACAGTAAATAACTAATTTTGTATTTTTATATATTTTTTTTTCATCTAGCATAAACATTTCAATGCTGATTTTAAAAGATTAGTGTTCTAAAAATATTTATGGGTATGTGAAAATGCTTTTAAATTATCCTGATGTGTAGGATTTGGGAAAAAAATCTTCATTTTTTGCTTTCATCCAATTTAACTCGAGAAATTGATTGCAGCATCCTAGTGCTAAAAAACTTTTATGCTATACTATGTTGCATTGTACGAAGAAAAATGAAGATATTTTAATGATTTTTTTAATACTGAGGATAAACTGGAACAGGTTTTTAAGGCAAAAATCGAATTTAGGTGACCTATTTTTTGGCCGAAAACGATAACATCCCAAAAAAATTTTAAGTAATTAAATCATATGTTTTAAAGTAATTAATACATACATAAATATACATAATTGTAAATGAATTATATGTATAGTATTTATTAATTATGTACAGCATTTAATAATCCAAAAACTTTATTTTCATAAACAATATTACATAATAAATTCATCTATGGCACAGAAAGATTTTCTAATTATACGAATTTCAGTAATTTAATTATACACACCTAGATTTTTCTTCTATAATGATTTTTGTAAATGACCACTTGTTTTTCTAGAACTTTCTCAAAGAGTATTTGAAACACTAATGAAGTTTAAACTAAAAATTTTCTATGAGATGATTGATAATTAATAACTGATAATTATGAAGTTCATTGCAATATATTCATTTGAGCTCTTAGAGTTTAAATCAATGACTAATGTTGAAAATTTTCTAAAAAAGAAACAATATTTTTGGAATACTGAGTGTTTCAGTCTGGCTGTATTTTCATCCCCGTTTTTGGCTCAACTCTGATTATTTTTTTATTTTTTTTTTGGGGGGGGGGGGTAATGAAACCATATTTTTGGTTGATCTCTATTTAATACAGTAATTACTATACATTACTTACATTAATAAAATTGATGTAAATTAAAAGCTTTTTTATTTAAATAGGTTTCATTCTACCATTAGTAAAGAATCTCTACTATTTATTACTAGTTTCAAAAATTTAAATAAAAAATATATTGGTTAAAATTAAATGGATAACGTTTAATTGTTTTTTGTATTTTGGATAAGATTTCTTTTCATTTAGCCAATTGTTGAAGATCTGTAGATAAGTGTTGTGTGTGATCTTGGATAAAAAACTGATATAATTATTAATTTAGCATATATACTTAATTAAATTTGTTTTGGTCCACTGAAATTAATTTATATAAGATTATAGGAAGAATATATTTATTATAGCTTAGAAAATTGAAAATATATGCTAAATTCTTAAAGAAAAACAGTTTCTTCCATTTCTTCCACTTGGAAGAAACCTATTTCTTCCGGCCGGTTTCTTCCATGGTTTTTTCCGCGGTTTTTTCCACTGCGGAAGAAACTTGCCAACCCTGATTTTAGAGGGACTTATAATGGTCTCGATACTTACTCTCAAACTTATAAGTCTCGATAGTATAATATCCAGGTTATATATTCTATTGGTTCATTTGTTTGTGGTTATATTATATTTTCTTTGACCAATTTACATAATAGCTATGTTCAAATTAACTAAATTTCATTAACTAAGTTACTTTTGTCTTTTTATAAAGATAACTGAAATACTAAATTAGTTAGATCAGAACTGGAAATCAAAGAAAAAATATATAAATTAAATCTGTAAGAGTTCTAAAGTTATGATCATCCAATAAACAAAGCATAAAAACACATTTCTAAAACAAATATAAAAATTACGTTGAATTAAATTCTTGAAAAATTTTTTTAGAAATTTATTTTTATTTTTATAATCATCATCAGAGAAATAAAGTCATTGAGTAGGGAGTAGAGCAGCTGTTTGGGATATTTCATATCAGTCGTTGCTGGGCTAAGATATGATTTTTTTTTCATTTCTTTTCAGTTTTCTACCGTGAAGTGAGTTGAGTTGAAGAATTACTTCTCTATTGCTGCGTAAGAGATTTTTCATTTGGTTTTTAAGTTAGAAAAACACAAAGTTTGAGCAATTTGCTTTTAGATGAAACTAAAGTTTGCTAACTCTGATATTAATGTGACTTTTTGAATGGAACTAAAGATCCTGTGTCTGACTATATACATATTCTACTTTAACAGGTTTTGAGGATGCTTACGCACGTTCTAATTTAGTGATGCATATATGTTAGTTACAGAACAGATACTACATATCTTTCTGTTTCTGTGCTGCGTGGTGCTGTCATAGATGAAATAGTTGGTTGAATACAGGATTGAGTCTGGGTTCTTATGTGTCTTATAAATTTCGATTGTTACTTGAGTAAACAAGAATAGGAAGCTCTAACAGATGGTTTATAAACACTTAGTGACCCCTGATGACTTTAAATTGAAAAACAAATCCACCGGAAGGGTGTGCTATAATTGCGATGTCTGTACCATTTTCATTATTTAACATAAAAAAGTGTATGGAGTTATGCATAGAACTGAATTAAATGTTTTGTGTATGATTATTTTTGGGCATTTCAAGCAAGTCCTTTCTAAATTTAAAAATTATTGTTCGGAAGAGCGCTCTGTGTAAAATATTTCCATGCTAATTTCATTACTGTACTATTGAAAAATATATAAAATTTTGTACAGAATTAAACCAAAATTTTTGTGTTGTTTTTGGGTAGGGCCGGCAGATCTTCCATGAGTTTGGAAATTTTCCATAGTAAAGGAGCATTGTGATAGTGTAGAACTTTTTGATTCATTTTCTTGATTCTTCGTCGTTCTACTGTCTATTGGCTCGAGCAGAGACGAGATTTCGAGTCCATCTAAGAGGGATATTTAAAAACAGCTGATAATAACATATTAAAGGAAAACTATTGATTTTAATAAATATTCATTCTATATATACACACGATCAACATTAACTCGTTTTTACTCCGATTAATTGACTGAAGCAGAATTTTAAATGAAAATCGAAGATTATATAGTATTGAATTACTAATATTAAAGTATTAACATGTTTAACTTTTTTTTAAAAGATTAATGCATGTATCAGATAGAAAAAAGTTTTTGGATTGTGACATACGATTAGTTTAGATTATGAATGATTTAATTATAAAGTTTTACAAAATCTATTTTTAATATAATTGTACTAACTCATATCAACTTTTTGTGTGATGTGAACAAAATAATGCCTAAAGTTTAAGGTATTTTTTAAAAATAATTTGATTATTTTTATTCAATATTAGCTTCTGACTTTTATTTCGGACGTATTATTGTAGGTCTTATTTTTAGACGCATTTTACAACACCTAGATTCGTGTAAGGATCTTTTTGATTAATTTAATATAGACAGTTTTATGAATAAATAAATCGACGATTAGCTTTCAGAAATATGTCTAAAGTGTTTGCAAAAATAAAAATTGAAGAAACATTTTCGATAGTATCATGCAACAACCTTCAAAAAACAGTCACTAAATCTTGTTTTCGTAGAAGAACTTTCTAGAGATTACATTTTAGACATTCCATATGCCAAACAAATCTATACATTATGTAAAACAATTCATGACAGGAGTAGATTGTGTCAGGATTTTCGAAATTTCCAAAATTCAAGAAAATAAATTTCTTTCAAAGATATGTCTAAATTTAAATTTAAAAATTGTATTACATGTAAATATTTCGACTGGAGTAATATAATGCTTCTCCTTATAATATTATAAATGTGAAAGTGTGTTCGAAAGTTTGACTGAAGTAAACTTTAAAACGAATGCATTAATCTGTTTGTATCTTTGCATATAGAAAGATTATAGTAGTATAAAATAGTAAAAGCAATACAATTATAGCAATATAAAAATAACTATATTTTTGAAAATTAATATACATATATACAGTAGACTCCCTCAAATCCGCACAGCTTGGGACCAGAGGTTGTGCGGATTTTAGAATTTTGCGGATTTCTGGTCGTTGCTTTGTTTACATTTTTAAACAGTAATTTGAGTGCAATTAATAGTGCAATCGGAACTATAATGAATGCTTACAATATAATAAAATATTAAAATAAATAATAAGCTAAAATAATAAAACTTTAGATAATTTTTAAAATGATTAAAGTTCTAATAGCAAAGGTCAAGTTAATAATCAATAGTGCATGATTAAATATTCATTATAAAGATTAAATGTATTTTTCCAAAATTATTCAACAAAACTTGCCTCATAAAAGTACATTACTAATTCACATCAAAATCATAAAATAAGGATTTTTTTTTTCAAGTTTAGCCTTGCTTTTAATAACCAAAAAATCTAGATTAATGCATAAATATATTTGGTAAGAAAATTCTGATTACCAGTGATATCAGCAATATCTTGAATTTTTTCCAAAAAAAATTTATTCTTCCTTCATAAAAAAACTAAAATAGAGCATTATTAAGAAAATTACAAATTAAAAAATATATGGAATTGATAAAAAACTAAAAAAAAAAAAAATCAAATTTTGTCCCAATATCCGAACTGAAAATTTCATTGTTTACATCCCTAAAATATGTGTGGATTTTAGAGAGTTGCGGATTTCTGGTTTGCGGATTTGAGGGAGTCTACTGTATATGTTTTGGTAATCAACTTAGATCACCTCTACACTAAAAAAAATTACTAACATAACTAAAATGTTATTAGGAATCTGGGATTCCTAAAACTTTTTACGTAACGACAACAACAATTATTCCTGTAACAAATGTACGTTTACACTGTAAATCAAAAAATCTGTTAGGTTACGAAGAATTTTTTTAATTACTGGGATGCCTGAAACTCTTAATGGAACTACAATCCAAGTTGCATGGGAAAATTTGGTAAAGTTAGTGTAATTTTAGTAAATTCTTTGTAAAAATACAGACTTCTGAAGCTTGACAAAAACTAGTTTTGTAGATTTACATCTTTCTTTGTACAGTATAAAACGAAATAAGTAGACCGATCTCTATAAATTTATGTCAGTAGAATTACAGATTTTTATATAGTCTACGCTAATCCAAATATTATTTCTAGTCCAGTAAAACAAAACTAGTCGCATGTGCCATTCCTTAAACTTTCTATTATATTATACATGTTAATACTTAGTAATTCACTAGTATCAAATTTAAATGGTAATCTATACCTATCATGAAAATTTAAAAGATGTGAAATGCCGTGCGTTAGTTCTTCAGATATGACTATCACTAAGATAGTATAAATCTTACAAAATTCAGAATAACAACATCTACTATGGATGTTTTACACAAAAACCTAATCAACATCAATATTTCTTAACATACAAGTGTAAGTGAGGTTAGGTGAAAATTTGTGTATTAGCTTTTGATAAAGAGCTATTGCACATATCGCCAGCTTAGTTGTGCTGCCTATTGGGTGACTGACACAGAAACCTGATTGGCAACAACTTGTGACAAAGCTTTGGTGAATCTGAAATTAGATAAAAATTCGTGAATTAGTTATTGAGATAGAGCGAAATAGATTGGCGAAATCGTGAAAAATGCAACATATCAGCGGCGCCTCTTTGTCGAGTTACACCAAAACGTAATCAGCCTCAATATTTATCAAGGTATACTTGATGCATATTGCAGCATATATGCCGCATAGATGTGACCTCTGTTGAGCGATTTACACCGAAAAGTTATCAGCATCAATTCATATCAAGGATTAACAGAATCTGAAGTTTTATGAAATCCATGCATTAGTTCTTGAGACAATGGTATTGCGAAAATAGTATGAATGCAATAATAATATCCAGAATAAAAACACCGTCTGTCGGGCGATATACACTTAAAACTAACTAGCACTAGTTTGTATCAAGCTGTGTTTGCATCCAAAGTTTTGTGAAATTTCGTGAATTAGCGCCAAAAAAATTTACTCAAAGACGTACATTTTCTAAAAACTACCAAACCGTATTGAGGACTTTTTGAAACGTATAAATCCTAGAAAACTGGAAGTTTAGATATTGTACAATTTAGACTTCCACTTCATTACATTTATACGCATGCTGTACAAAGCAATACATTACATTTATCTATAAGTATTATTTATTTATTTATCTTGTAAAGATAGACGAAATTAAAAACAGATAAAAAGACTGACAAAAATTCGACTATTCCTTGTATATTTTAAAAAGTATAAAAAGCCCATTTCCCATAAAAAAACAGTTGATTATAAATAAGGTACATTCAAAGGTAACTTAAAAGGAAATACTCCGTCACTCTTGAAATATCTTCCGGTAACATCAAAGATATATAATCATAAACCCTAAGGCAGGAGTTAAAATATGTTTGATATGAGGTAGATTTCTGCCGATATGAAAAGGAAGAAATATAACACCGTACACCATGGGTTATGTTCTAGATTCGTGATAAGTGTTTTGCCTGAATTCGGAATATGCTTTCCGTAATTCTGCAAGTGGTTTATCGCATGTATTTTTGAGATGTTCCCATATTTAATGTTATGTAAATTTGATTCATCACTGAACGATTTTTCTATTTTTATATATATATTAAAGATTATTTGAAAACTATTTATCGGTCTAATAATGGGGAAAATAATAATAAAATAAAAAATAAATTTTAAATTTTCAACAAAAATGTCATATTTTATGACCTGTACCCTATAAACATAATTAGGGTTTTTAAATACTGTATTGCTATATTTTGCAATTAAATGAGTTTAAATTAATTAATTTTATCTGCTTAACACTCTGGAACTTTCTTTATATTAATATTTTTAAGTGTTTAGTAAAAATAATAAATGTAAATTTTGCCTTAATAACGTGATTGATTTTTTTGTTTGTGAAGAACAAATTTTTTGTCAAATGCAGCCAATTGACATAGACGAAATGTGTATTATTTCATTCTTTGGACTGTTTGTTCTTGGTGAGTTACATTAATAAAATTGGACAATGTCTTGGCGCATGATGAGAACTACAGTGTTTTATGCATGTGCCAGATATAGTACATGGTGCGGTGAAAGGTTAAATTTTAATACTGTTTTATGCAAGTTTTAGATTCAATATACGTCACATTTAACTATGCTTTCTACAGGGAGACACCTGAAAACTGTGACGCGATGAAAGTTCAATTTCTTTTAATGTTTTAGGTGTATTTGACCTATAATGTTGATTTATTCGTATTCTTCATGCTCTTTGTTGTACAATTGCTATATTTTCTAAAATTAATTCTATGCTTTGCAGGGAAAAATGGGAAGCAAAACAGACTGTTCAGCCATCATCGCCCACTTAAAGAGGAGAACGCCAGTTCCTTCGATCGCCAAGGCTCTCAAATTGCTCCAAGAACACGTCCATCGCGTCGAGTCGTTAAACATTTGAAAGAGACTGGATGTGTCATAGACCATCCAAGAAATGGAAGATTGTGATCAACAAGGACTCCACTGCTCAGAAATATGGTAAAGAAGATGATATAGCGAAATCCACAAACAATCATCCGAAAATTGACCAACGAGCACAACGTCGATTGTGGTGGGTACTTCATTGTAAAGTGGGTACTAGTGTCAAATTCCTCACAACGACATAAGCAAAAATTTATATAATAAAAAAAGGAAAAAAAATTGAATCAATCCTAACTTGTGGATGTACATTAAAAAAAAATTTTATGAAAAAAATAGACATACCAGAAGAAAACTTATGTCAGATATGGAATCAGCGCAAAACACTGGTTTAGAAAAATATTAGCGTATTTGTGTGGAAGATATATTTGAACATCAAGAAAAAAATTAGAAAAACATGAAAAATTGGCAAATTAAACACGCTTTTTTACTGTCACTTGTCAGTATAATCTCAGAAACAATGTTTTTGTGAAGTAAACTAGATAGTCATCAGGACATAAAACTAAAAAATCTATCTAATATATATAATATATATATATATATATATATATATATATATATATATATATATATATATATTATCATACATTTGCAAATTATTCTAAAAAAAATCTGCAAAAATCTGCATAAATCGAAATAAGCAAATGCCTCCAACACAATAGCTGCTGGAGAAAATCTAAAACAAGATTCAGAATAAAAACAAAATACGGCATAAAAAACAACCAGTTTCTATTTTAGGACGAGCAAAAGTTAAAATTTGTTAACAGTATGTTTGTATTTAAAAATATATATATAAAGCATACATAAAAGCTTCATTTCAAGGAAAAGCAATTGTTTGCAACTAAGGTATGGTAAACAAGACTAAGGTATGGTCGACAAGATCAAAGAGCTGTATTCGTAAGTTCCAAGGGACGGATTAGACTATTTTAGATATGAAGAAGTTTTATGTCGGTGATGAAAAGAAAAAAAAATCGATTTACTCTCTAGCTAAATAAATATATGTATTCAATATATTTAGTATATAGAAAGTATATTTGCAAAGAATTAAGTTGTAAAATGAAAAACTAATGTAATGCATACAAAAAGATTAAAAAATAAATTCTTTTAACTTTGATCTTCAAAGAAATAATCTAATAAAAATAACTAATATTTAATATAAATATATTTCTTTTGTGTACACACTTATAATTTACATATTTATTTAGGCGACGTCTTTAGAAAAAATCGAAAACACACAATATCTGAAAGTTATATCAGATCAAGGTAAATATTTAATTTTAAGACAAGTATAGTACTAAATATCTTAAAAGAAATTTTTTAGATGATACTAAATAAAAAATTATACCATGGTAATTCCACAAGATAACATAGTTAATGTTATCTCGAACTGATTTAAGCAAAACATTCGGTACATATTTTTAGTTACCTATTCTTAAAAGGGCTAGAGTTTGATAAAACAATTTTTAAAAACCTTTTTATCTTAACTATTATGTAAAATTTGAGTAACAATTGAGTAAAAGTGATATTTGAATTAAAGAAGGGTTTCTTTTTTCACCCTCATTACTTTTTTAATTTTTAAATTTGCAGTTTCATCTCTAAATTAATTTTTTAATTTAGGATATTTTCCTACATTTTTTTAATTTAAATTTTTTGTCTGAGTATGCATATCCGTTTGCAAATAAAATCAAAGGCATGTACTGAAAACTGTAATTGAATCGTAACTTATTTCGATCGCTTTGAAGATTGAATCTTCTGAATTTCTTACTTTTAAAAAGATGTTTTTTATAGAAATTTTTTTTTCCATTTTCTTTTTGTGACACTTTTTTCTCCTCTTTCTTTTTTTTCATTACACTTCGTCACACAGACAAAACAGAAAAAAGGGTTGTGTTCATTTAATGTAAAGAAAAAGATATACAAAGAATACAACATACGCCACCCTTTGTTCAATATTTTTAATTAAATTTAAATTTTCTCTTATGAATACATTTAATTTTCGCCGCAGCAAATAAAAATCGAGTAATTCATTCTGCTTAAAGGATTTACTATAATCAAATATTTACTTCAAACTATAATTAATTTTACATACTATAACTATAATATAAACTATAAGTAAAAAATTTTCTATGAACAATTTTCTTAAAAATCCATTAAAATAATAGCATAAAAAATTATTTTCATTTTATTATCAATGATATAGTATCTTCGAAGGGAAAAGACTTTTTTCTTAAACTCTCCTGTTGTTATGATTTCTCAGAAATGACATTAAATAACGACTCATGTTGCAAAATATTACATGTTAAATGTATAGAGATTTAGCTATTATCCCCTTTCTGTCTTTATTTCTGACCGATGACCAGGCTCCTGCCTGCCGAGTTATCTCAGCTTAACGGATTAGATACCTGGTACCGGGGGGGGGTGACCGCCTAATTGCCGCGTAACGGCAATAAACCTGACTCATTTGCTTCGCATGCCATCATTTTTGCAGTGCTTGTTTCTCGTTTGAGCATACCTTGTTTCGCTTGTTATTTAACGTTACATCCTGTTGTTTGAACTGCAAACGGCTATTCAAGTTGGTCTCGAAATTTAGAACTTTGATCAGATGACGAGTCAGCTATTATCCCCTTCAATATAGACTGGGAGGTGGCAGCGCAGACAATCACGTCATTGAGTTCACGGATGTGAATCAAGGATTAATTAAATCTCGATTCTCATATCAAAATGCAATCGCCAAGTCATATGTTGGTGAAATACGTCTAAAAATCCGATTTTAACGGTTGACTCATATATTTACTATTGTGCATTCTTGCACCTAAAAGTATGAAAACATGAAAGATCGGGTATGTCAGACATCTGATGAAGGTTTAAATTAACTTTCATAGGTTTAAATTCAATTTAAAAACAAATAAATGTTGCAAGAATAGGAGATTTAAATTTATTAATACGAATAAGTTTCTATAACTTTTTTTCAGAAATTTAGAAAAAAATTTTAAAATTTGACAGTTTATAATCTTTATCAAAAAATGTAAAGATGCAGATTTTTATTAATTAAATTTGTTACAGTGTGTATATGTTATGTAATTGATAATAATAAACTCTAAAGAATAATTGTATAAATTTGCACATTAAACAGGTATAATGATGATGTAAAAACGATTTTTTTTAATTTACAAACAGGCCTGTGAATTGTCAAATGCATGCCTGGTGTGTCAATTGAAAACATATATTGTCCTGTACATTCAGATGATCACACTTTAAGTTGAATAAATGAGTAAAAAGTAATCAGATATCTCTGAAATACACAGATTAACGTATAAATTGCGCATTTGTATCTGTATATATGCACAATAAACAAAACACGATGGATTTTGTGTACATAATACACAGCAATAAAGTTTTACATAAAATGTTCGGACTAAATATTTTTAAGGTTACAAAACAAATTAGCATAAAGAACAAACTCTTACACTTGGTGTGTTTTTTCTTTCTATCTGATTTTGCTTAAAGACTACAAAATATTATATATTTAATTCATAAGAAACATGATCACCTGAAATTATTTTACTGCGTGTACTCTCTATGTTACAGCTTCATTGAAGTCAGAAAGTCATATATGTGTTATTTGCATTAATTATACATAGAACACGTATAATATGCATGTTCTATGTTACATAAATATATCGTAAAATACAATTTTATAAAAATACGGGAATTTTCACACTATTATTTTGTCTAATTTTTTTCTATTTCAATCATAACTTTTCAATGATACATTTACATCACGAGGAGCAATAGCTTGATCCTTCAGCTACTATTACACAAGCCTAGTTTTTAAGCACTGATTATACATATCTTGTATCGTTATTATATACATCTTGTGTATCGTTCTGTTCTTCCAGATATTTCTTTATAAACTGAATACTCTGATTTCTGTATAAGATTTTGTTTTTACGTTTGTGGAATATTGTTCCGTGAATTTCGGTGCAATTCTCAAAAAACACTAGAATTTGTGTACTACAAAGTTCGTAAATTTACACTAACGCAACATTTCGGGTAAATCTGTACAATTTTATAAAGTTACACATTTATTTCAGTTTTCAGAGGATAACCAGTTAAATATTTTTTTAAGCCAATAAACACTCAATTGTGAAGGTAAATGTTTACTTCAAAAATGTAAATTTTACGACTGAAGTGCTGTTTTTGAAATTTACACTTATGCTTATTTATAATAATTAATTAATTTATTTTTGAGTATAAATCGAAATATTTGATTGGACTAGGCCACCATTAACTACTTTTTCCATGAAATTTTCCGTGAAAGTATATATATCATTTGTAACATATATCTAAAAAAAGATTCTTCTTAGTATATTTGAAATAAATTTACCCATTAACAGCTTTAGAAAACATTTTTTTTATCTTAACTATTATAGCATATAAAAAATTTGCAATATATTTTTTCTCATACTTGTAAATTTTTTTATAACATATACATCTTCTGATTAATTTGAAATTTTTATGTTTTTTATATTTTTTAATTTGCATTTACATTTTTGTCTGAGAATGCTATTTCGTTTGCAAATAAAATTCAAAGGGAAGTTCTAAAAAAAGTGATTGAATCATAACATACTTCGATTGCCTTGCAGATCGAAATCTTTTGAACCACTAATATTTAAAAGAATGTTTTTCAAAAAAGGGATTTTTTTTCTCTTTTTCTATTTCGTGTAACTTTTTTCTCCTATTTCACTTTTTATACACTTGGTCACAGACACATAAAAAAGAAGATTGATTTTTTTTTCTATAATTTAAAGATGTGCAAAGAAAACATTATACGGAAAGGAATTCCTCTTTTCTCAATCTTTGTAATTAATTTCCCATTTTCTCTAACGAATATATTTAACGTTAAAGAACCTGTTATATATGAGGAGCCCAGAAGCCAAGGGGTATAAGTGACAAAATTGAAAAAATTTAGTTAAGTGCACAGGTTATCTGGAAATATGCTTTTTTCTTTTCAGGTAAAGAAATATAGGTCATTTTTTTATTATTTGCTGAGTTATAGAAATCAACCACTTTTTTTGAAAAACAAACAATATTGATTAATTATACATTTAAATAAAATTGTACTCTATTTTTTACAATTATTGAAATGAGAGTTCAAAGATTAGAATGCAACAAGCAGATGTTTCCTATTTCAATTTAGTCAATCGGTATTGATGTTCCAATTTAACATCAATTATCTTTAAACTCAATTTACTCTAAATCGACATTTTGTCACTTGTACCCCTTGGCTTCTGATGTCGTCATATGATAAAGGATTAATAAATCATGTTTCACGAATTTTATATCCTTATATTCTTTTTCCATGGTTGTTTTCCTTACGAAATTAATCTAACTCTTTTTTATACATATATTTTTGCATGCCTTAGAGATCTGCATTCACATTCAACTATAATTTTTCGCTGCTAAATATGAATTTGCTCAGAATAGTGCTTAAAAATGAGAGCTAATTGACCGCAGGTTTTGTAAAAACATACGTATGTACGTAAAGCGATAATTCTTGATAGTAATATCCGATTTGCTTAAAACATTTTCTAGGTTCATTTTGATAAAATGCTTCCCTGATTTGTTTTGGAGTTCATTGGTTAAGTATGAAAGAAGGAAACGGGGAACTATCCTGCTCTTAAATTAGGTCAGTAGATTTTTCATGCAGAATTATTCGATTAGCTTCAATTTGATATATCGTTTTATTCAAATAAGGATCGTCTTTGATTAGATTTGGAAGATCATTGGTTAAGTATAAAGGGAGAATAGGGAGATAATCTCCCCCGTTAATTTAGACAAATGTTTTTTTTTATGCAGATTCATTCGGTATGCTTCAAATTTCGTACAACATTTATTCTGATAATGCGTTTTCATTATTCGATTTGGCGGTTCATTGTTTAAGTGCAAAGAGGAATGAGACTAGCCTTCCCTACTACTCCTTCAAATTAGATAAATATGATTTTCAAGCAGTTTTATTCGATTTGCTTCAAATTTAGTATTTCAATTTGTTCTGTTAAGAAGCTTCCTTAATCAGATTTGGAAGATCATTGGTTAAGTATGAAGAGAAGACAGGGACTACTCCCAACCCTTATTTTATATAAA
The DNA here is from genome assembly GCA_964019185.1 of Maratus speculifer. Lineage (NCBI taxonomy): Eukaryota > Metazoa > Arthropoda > Arachnida > Araneae > Salticidae > Maratus > Maratus speculifer. Next base: position 163,838,890 of record OZ025300.1, on the reverse strand, counting down.
TGTATTTGTCATACACAATTATCCGATTCGCTCGAATTTTTTTTTTTAGGTTTTTTCTTATAAGGAGTTTCTTTGATTAGATTTGGACTTTAATTGGTTTAATATAAAGTGGGAAATGGGGGAACTAATACCCCCTCTCTTAATTTAGCAAAATTGGTTTTTCATGCAGAATTATCTGATTTGCCTCTAATTAGTATACAAATGTATTTTAATGAGATGCTTCACAGTTAAAATTTATAAGCTCATTGGTAAGTAAAAAATTCTCAACAGGTAGCGGCTTATCCCCCACGAGAGTTAATATTTCCGAGAGGTATTATTTTTTTGAAATAAGATATAATAAGCAATTAGTGTAAAATATATCTATCCGCTAAATGCCATCAGTTTAGCTGGGCAATTTTTTTTTACTAACTAAAGTACAATTTTGTCATACAGGAGCGCGTGAGTCATATTAAATATAAACAACAATATCATATATTCCAACTCTCCATTTTAATTTTCAAGTTAAGTGAACAAAATTAGAGAGAGAAAATTACTTAATTTTCTTGCTTTTGTGTACCTGTTATTAATGTATTTTATTTAATAAAAATCTTGGCTTAGTTTCAAAGAAAAAAAAACAGATCCACAAATCATGCAATGAGTAATTAAATGTGATTTTGTCAACAGAGAGTTGTTATACTGATATTCTTAAATCCTTAAATACAAAATTGTTCTGAATGATCTATAATGATTTCCTATGACATAAAAGCGTTACAACCTATTTTCAAAGTGTGCTTAACACAATGCCAGGTTTAAACTTTGAACAAGTGTTTGGAGTTAGCTGTACTGTAAAAAATAAAGATTATTACTATGCTAAATTAAGTTTTGTGAAATGCAAAATGAAGTTTAAATAAGCACTACTTTCATTCTTAATACCAAATTAGCTTCATTATAAACAGATAAGGATAAAATAAAAAAGAATTGTGCAGAATATCAATATTTGTTAATATTAGGACTTCATATCTCTTTAAACTTATATAGTATACTATTTCATACTTGTGAAGTTTATAGAACTACAACTAACTCTACGTTGTATAGTTTTTTTTAGAAAATCTTATTACAATTTTAGCAGCGATTTTTTTTATAATTTAGTTAACTTCTTCGAGACGAGTGCACTTCTCTTAATTTTTATTCTTTTACAATCAGCTTTTTGAAATGGAAAATTTTGGATAGTTGAATCATTAATATGTTCTAATTCAATATTCGAGTAATAGTCGCACTTGCCCGTCTATTTTTTTATTATTTAAAAAAAAAAAATTAGACATCCTTCCACATACATGTACTCATTTTGCAATATTTTATAATTATTGGCTAAATGAATGTTTTTGTAAGCAAATAATATCAAATTATATGCTCAATGAAACAATAAAACTTCATTTTTCTAGATTTTTGAAACCTGAATGTTTTCAATTACTTCCTTTTAAAAACGTTTAAAAAAGAAAATGATTTTTGCTATTCATTTTCCTTTATTTCTTGTTGGTTCAAATTACTACTTAAATTTGAGGAGATTTTTAAGTATCACAATGATTTGCTAAATCATAGTCATTAAATTTTTACATTCCGAGTGCATTCAATATTCCATTTGAAATTACTATTCTTATGAAGTTAAAAAGCGATCACTATTTTTAACAGTAAATCGATGATTTAGACATAATGAATGGCATTTAAACTTGAAATCGCTTAAATTGAAAGGAAAAGTGTATTTTCATTCACGAATATTAAAATCACAAAAAGAATAAGGACTCCATTAACGTAAACGTTTCTAGTTATCAATAATGTTCCCTTATAAAATTTTACTTTTGCAATTTTCAACTGTAGGATTACAAAATTTAAAAATGTTTTTTATTTCATAAAAATATAAAATCCTAATTTTTTTTCTTTTGTAAAACTCGCTTTTTTTCATTTCATAATAAGATATCTTGGGGTAGTAACACCAGTGTACGTAATTACTCCAAATGCTAAAATAAGCGTATTTACTGGAAACAGCACTTACGAGTTATGTGCAAGTGCTTTTAGTCATCTGAATTACAAAAAATGCTAAATACTATATATTTATTAGGATCTAAATACTATATATTTATTGAGAAATACTTTGTTTATTACATAAATTTGTTGCGTATTTCATGTACTTTCAAAATGTTGTAGAAGATTTTGGATGTGTTCACGAGGTAGATTGTAGTTTCAAGATTGCCTCACCATCAGTATACCGGGTAATAATGCTTGCATTAATACTCCAGCTGATTCTTTTCAGTGCTGGAACTATATCCGAAGAGTGTTTGTTCTGAAAGTTCCGTACTTTAAAAAGTGAAAATGGTAGCGTTATAAATTTACTCTTGTGTCAGTTTCTTTGTCTTTCTATCTGCCTGTCTCAGCCATTTTATTCGTAAACCATAAAACATAAAAAATAAAATTGGGGTAGATATAAAGAATATACACTGTTAAAACTAATGGTGACACATTGCACCTTTTAGGGGTGAAAGGCTTGTCTCACTGCTGACACCCCTAAAGGAGCCATAATGGCACCTTTAATTAGGGTGAAAAGATGGCACCCTTAACATAGAGTGCCCAATAATAAAAAATTTAAAAATAAACAAACCGACTTTTGTGCCTCGATGGATTCGAACCCAAAACGTCTGATTGCAAGCGAATCGCTCTAACCACTCGGCCATCGAACTCACCATCAAAGTCTCCCTGGAGTTTTCAAATGTCCTGAAATTCAAAGGTTGCTTTATATAAAAAAAACACGCCAAAAGTTAGCCCATCCGAAGTTCTAAACGAAGTTGGGATAGTGCATAGTGGTGATAGTCACCGTAGGGAGAAATTGCTATTTTGATCCACCAGTGACAGCGAGTTAAAGGGCAGGGATACACGTCACAGAGCATGCGCAAATGACTAAGGGGTGAAAATCTTCCAACGGTATGCATTGCTCCCTAATTAGCGTGAGAGATCAAATGGCACCCCAAACACATTTTCAAGTACGCGGGTGTCAAATATTAACATCTTTTAACCCCTGGGCACCAAATGCAACTGATTTGTCACCTTTATTTTTAACAGTGTATAACAACATAATTATACGGTACTAGACATTCACAAATATATTTAGGATTTAAGGGTAGAGGGGGTAATTAAATTACTTGAAATGAAACTGTTCCCTTTGTATATCGTGTAAGGTATCGTGCGAATTATTTTTTTTTTTCATTATAAAAAATTATAAAACCCAACAGAGTTTTATGCACGGGTTGATAGAATCAAAATTTCAAACGATTTCTGCGATAACTCTCGCGAATGTTAAGACATTACAGTATTTAACATATTAATATGTAAAAATATAAATACACGCCTAATATTTATATTTATACAGCCAATATTTTTTTTTTTTTTAGAGGCAGTCGATTTTAAAATGTAAAACCGATAAGAGAGGGCACTCAGACGCTTCCTATTTTCAGTATTTGTATTTTCAACTTTATAATGCAGCGTCTCAGCTGTGATAGAACTCACAACGACATCTAAAATATGTCTTCTTGAAGCTTAAAATTTTTATTAAATATATTTTTGGTTTTTCGAAATATGCAAAAGATTTGCTTTTTCATTTCTAGCTGCATGTGTTGATAAATCTCAGAATACAGATTTGGAAAATAGTTACATGAAGTTATCAAAGTCATTTTATTATCTGATTCATATCATGTTGAGAATGTAAAAGTTTTTTTTGTGATAAACTATCAGATATTTGCAATTGCATTTTCGTTTAAAATATGATTTAATAGCTCGATATAGTTATATTATGTTTGATAAGATATCTTCAACCTATGCTTATAGAAGACGTACACTGTAAAAAAAAAGTGTCGATCTACTAAAAAAACTTTAGAGATCCTTGGAATTACTAAAAAATTTTTAGTAATCTTAGTCGGTTACAAAAGAAAAAAGTTAGCAACGAATAGAGTTAATAATTTTATATTTTTAATAGCTATTACTAAAGCTCACTTGGTGTGGCCTTGGTAGCATAGTGGTTATAGTAACGGACTCCAGGCTAAAAGGTCCCGGGTTCAACACTGGCCACTGCCAAATGCGCCTGGAATGTATGCAGTGTAAGTACTCGTTAATAAAGGGATTATGATTATCCTGACTGAGCAGTAGTAATGTTTGGTGCTGCCATCTGTTGCGGTTTTGCCGAAAATCTTCCGCTCCAGAAGTCTGGTTGCAGCTCGAAGGAAGCTCCTGCCTTTCGAGCCCACGTAATGGTTATTAAAAATAATTTTGGAGCTATTACTAAAATTTGCTTGGTGGCTCATACTAAAAATTTTCAAGTTAGTTATACAAAAAATTCTTTTGTTCAGTTTACAAAAGAAATGCTTGTTTCGTTTGTAAAAAAAAGTTTGTAATGGTTACTAAAAAATTCTGTGGAATACAAATTTACTAAAAAATTTTTAGTAACCTCTTGAATTTTTTTTACAGTGTATTACTAAAGAAACTTCTTTAATAGCAGTAATAAAAATGCATTATATAGGCAAAAATACATACTTGAACTATACAAAAAATTATCAAACAGTTAACGTTCATGAACAAATAAAGGTAAAACACAAAATATGCTTAAACACCTGTGAAAGCTTAGCAAGCAGAATACTTTTTTGCATGTATTTTTTTTAGGTTTTAGCTAGTTTTTTGGAAAATTTCGTGTACATTTTGGGAAATTTCTGTTATTTTGAGGAGACAAAAAAAATGGGTTACAATATTGTCTGCAAGCAATAATTTCTGGTTGTGCGTTTTCAATTTCACAATGCTCTTTTAAATTTAGCTAATTTTTTGTATGCTACTTGCCGCATATAAACTCTGTATCTCATATACAGGGTTATTCAAAAGAATTTACGCACTATTCTCCTTTTTAGTGGAAATGGCAGAAAGGGAATTTTCAAATAATGGTGAAAATTGTATTTATTTCCTAACTTAACTAAACTTTGCATGTATATAATTAACAGATACAAATCTGCATATCATATACAGGGCATATCAAAGAATTAGAATATTTTTCGATCGTAGATAAATATAGCTAAAATTTGATTTTTAATGTGTTATGCTCTTTCAAATTGATGAATTGCATAAAGTATTTAACTTATTAAATGGGAAAACTTTGTTATGTTATTCTGAATGCGTTGGAAAAAAAATCAAAATCCATGCTTCTGTCCTGATTTTTCCTTTCTGTTTTTGTGATGTTTTTATATTATTTCATTTTTTCCGTATTTTCCTCTCACTTATAGACTCAGTAATTTTTTTCAAAAAAGTATTGTTTTTAACTTCGAGAAGAATTATTTAACTACTGAAAAAAGAAACGGAAGTTCTTTTGATCAAACTTCGTAAACGATTAATCATTTTGTTCTAATAAAAAAATGAAATATAAAATACATAGTTAGATATAATTAAGTAACGCTTTCAGCATCATAATCTAAAACTATTATATTCTAAATGCATTCAGATATCCCGTGAAAGCCTTAAATTAAAATGTTTTTTGTATTGTTGAAAAGAAGTCACTATTTATAATAATTTAGTAGACCATTTAAAGCTAATGAGTAGCGGTTAAAGTCAAAATCACTTATTTCAAACGAAAAATTAAAGCATTAATACAAAAATTAATTTAAAGGAAGTTCTTTTGTTCGATCTTCATAAATGATTAATTATTTTGTCTTATTAAAATAATTTAATATAAAAGACAGTGTTAGATATCATTAAGTAATATTTTTTAAATCATATTGTAAAAGTATTATATTCTGTTAGCATTCAGAAATACCGTGAATGTATTCAATCAAATGCTTTTTGTATTGTTGAAAATTAGTCCCTATGTATGATAATTTAGAAGACCATTTAAACGTAATGACTAGCGAGTAAATTGAAAATCACTTATTTAAAATGAAAAATTAAAGCATTACTCCAAATGGTAATGTAAAAGGAAGTTTTATTTGGTCGATCTTCGCAATTGATTAACTATTTTTTCTTATAAAAAACCTTTAATATAAAACACATCGTTAGATACCTATAAGTAATGTTTTCTAAATTACATTTTAAAAGTATTATATTCTGTTAGCATTCAGAAATACGATGAATAAGTTCAAGCAAATGCTTGTCTCAAGCAAAGTTGTCAAAGCAAAAATATTAGTCTTTATTTATAATACTTTAGAAGATCATTTAAATTTAATGACTGGCAATTAAATTCAAAAACATTTATTTAAAAAAAGAAAAGTTAAAGCACCACTACAAAAAGTAATATAAAAGAAAGTTCTTTTATTCGATCTTCGTGACTGATTAACCACTTTGTCTAATTAAAATCCTTTAATACAAAAATCATCGTTAGATGCATGTAAGTAATATTTGTAAAATCATATTTTAAATGTAATACATTCTAGTCACATTCAGAAATACTGTGAATGCATTCAATCAAATGCTTTTTGTACTGTTGAAAATAAGTGACTATTTATAATAATTTAGCAGATTATTTTAAACGTATTGAATAGCAATTAAATTCAAAATCACTTATTTAAAAAGAAAAATTAAAGCACTACTACAAAAGGTAATATAAAAGTTCTTTTGTTCGATCTTAGTAATTGATTAAACACTTTTTCTTATTAAAAACCTTTGATATAAAATACAACCTTAGATATCTACAAGTAATATTTTCTAAATCATATTCTAAAAATATTACATTCCTGTCGCATTCAGAAATACCGTGAATGCATTCAATCATATGCTTTTTGTATTTTTGAGGATAAGTCACTGTTTATATTAATTTAATATGCTATTTAAATGTAATGAATTGCGATTGAATTCAAAACTCTCTTATTTAAAATGAAAAAATAAAGCATTACTAGAAAAGATAATGTAAAAAAGATTTTTTGTTCGATTTTCGTATTTGATTAAACATTTTGTCTTATAAAAAAAAAAAATATATAAAGGACATTGTTAGATTTCATTAAGAAATGTTTTTAAATCATATTCTTAAAGTATTATAATCTGGAATCCCAGGAAATCCTAGGAATCCCAGTTTCCTAGAAAAAGTTTAATTAATTTATAGATTTTTTTTCAGTATGTAAAACAAAAATTTAATAATTTCTAGAATTTTTTATGTAACGGTAGTCAGGTCCCTGGGGCAATTATTATTAGGAGGGGCCCCCTTCTATCTTAAAAATTTTTCTAAATTATACTGAAGTGATTAAAACTGAAATTCATAACTATTGTCTGTGTACATAAATTCCGTATCAAGTACTATTCACATCTATATACATAAAACAGAAGAAAGACAATTGTAAGAAATTATAAAATATATAGTTTTTTTTTTCAATTATAGGAATATGAAGGTAAATGTGAGGCCTTAAGGAGACATTGTGTACGGAAACAGAGGGGGTAGGAGAGCAGAGATCCTTAAAATAGAAAAAAAAAGTGTCATTTTTGATCATTTTTTATCATTTGACACTCCTTTAACGAAAGACTTGTATCTTTCCTTGCAGGAGGGCGGGACGATTGTCCCGCATGCCCCTGCATTAGTCAGGCCATGACGGTAGTTCATGTAACATAAAATTCAACATAAATTCATGTAATATATACTGTTTTGTAATGTATATCAAAAAGTCTTTAAGATTACTAATATATATATTTTTTAATGTGAGATGCTTAGAACTTTTTGCGTAAATACAACTCAGATTTCAAATAAAATTTTAGTAAGATTACCGTAAATTTAGTAGATTATGACATTTTGTAAAATTGCAGATTTCTATAGCTTTACAAAAACTACATTGTAAAAAAATCTGTAAAGTTATTAAATATTTTCTAGAAAACTGGGATGCCTAGAAATATTTATGCAACAACAAGAACAAAATTTCATGTAACAGAATACATATTTACAATAAAAATTTAAAAAAAAAATGTGTAAGTTTACTACGAATTTTTTAGGAAACTGGGATTTTTTATAACTGAAATCCAGGTTACAGATAAAATTTTAGTAAGATAACTGCGATTTTAGTAGATTCGTTTGTAAATTTACAGATATCTGTAGCTTTATAAAAATTAGTTTTGTAGACTTACATCTTTTCTTGTACACTGTACTGATAAATTGTTAGTAAGTATACAGATTTCGGCAACTTTATGTCTGTAGGATTAAAGTTTTTTTCTTACAGTGTAGTTTAATAGACTTACATCATTTCTGTACAACATACAGATAAGAATTTAGTAAGCATATAGTTTTGTGTAACTTTAGACTTGTAGAGTTGCAATTTTCATTAAAGTTGTGGTTATTTAATCAATGGTAAGTAAAGACGGAAAAGTAAATTTAAAATCGTTTATAATTATGAACTGCTATATAAGGATTTGATGTAAAAATTATGTATGTTTAACTATATCAGCGTCCTAACAAGGGTTTTTTCCATCACATAATCTTTGAAATTAAGGATTGATTTAATACAAAACCGATATTAATACTATTTTTCAACAAATATAAATATTTAAGGTAATCTTAAACCAATCTCCATAAAAATAATTTTCACAGGTATTATTTCATGAATCATTAAACATAAAGGAAAAAAAGTTGAGACGCTTAAAAGGTTAAAATTTAGGCAAATTCGGAGTAAGCACCGTGGGCTTATCGGCGCTCTAAATATGTTAAAAACACATCACAATTGATTCTGTCTACACCAGTTTTAGTTATCTGCATGAAACGAAGGTCATTGTTTGATCATGCCATTACCTTCTATTGCTATCCAACAATAAAAGTCTGAAGCACATTTAAATATAACAATGGACGTGTGGTTTGAGCCTCTCGTATGGTCAACCATCCCTTGTCTCCCCTATTCCGATATATCCGATATAGAACATGCTAGATAGCTAGATTAATCTCTTACCTTTTTATAGGGCAAAAAACGGTGATACGGGATAAACAGTTTAATTATGTGATATTCTGAAAGGTCTATCACTTAATAATTATAATAATTAGATTAAAAAATAACTTAAAAGATGTTTCGCTAATGCACATAAATCGTTTAATGTTAACAACATTTATTTTAACCCTTGAAGTCTCCTACAGATTTTTACTTTCAAGTTTAACGATTCATAGAATAGTAGTTATGAAAAGTATTTGAATGAGAATATTTATTTGATAACCTTTCATATATATTTAATCTTATTAATTTCAAAAAATTAGCTTTAATATTAATTTTGTATTAAATCAGCATTTGTTTCCAAAATTTACATGACTGAAAAACCCGGTTGATAAATTTGTCGATCATTTAAACATAATGAGTTGCGATGAAATTCAAAATCTCGTATTTGAATAGGTAAAAGCATTTGTCTTCCATGAATAATAATGGCACTATTAATAGCAGTTCTTCCATATTTTAATAAATCCTTATCCGATTATGCAGATTTTAAATATTTTTCACTTTACGGACATTGTTTTCAGTTTCTTAATTTTTTTTAATTATCTGTTTTGAAAACTCCAAATACCCGAATAATTTCTGTGATATGACTTATGAATAATAATTTATCGAAAATTAACACTTTCTTTGAAGTTTCTTTTGTAATTCATATTAAGAGAAAATTATTTTTTCTGTTGAACTAAATTTCCATTGTTCTTTCTCCTTATTCATGTTTTATTTCTTTTTTTTTTACCCTTCTGTGTTCTTCTATGTTTTTTCGTTCTTCTAATCAATTATGTATGATACGTCTAATAGGATGATGAAAACTTTTATTAATATATTTTTATGTTCTGAATTGATCTTCATAAAATTTGACTTACTCGACATAATTCTCCAACAATTATATGAATTAAATTTAAAATTATACTGCTGAGTAGTTTTTGCACTGTTAAATTCTGACAGGCATACGGACCGGATGGCCAGTATAACTGCTGCATATTTATATAAATAAGACAGTTTCCCATACACGAAAATGTAAAATAATACTTTTCAGCGTCTCTGTACATGAAATATGAACGTTACATATCATGTTTTCATTACCTAACATAACATAGTAAATATGAATAACATATATCTTTCACATTAGCTATATTAGAGCAATCTATAGCGCGAACTATATTAGCTCTTTCAACTATGTTGGAAAGTGTTAAAAAGGCATAATAGGTTTAAATTTGATTTTCATGAATTTATAGCAATAAGCGGAAGCATATTTGAATACCTTTGTTCAGCCGTGTATTTTACCTACTATCTTTATATACATGGCACTATGTATCTAAGATTTAATTAAATCTTAAGTCAGATCCTTAAAATAGCAGTGAAATGACATATCCAGAGATTATCTTCCATTGACGGTCATGTATCGAATTCTTTATGTGGCCCTGAACATTATTTTTCTATATTCTATAAATATATCTTTCAGTGCTAAATGAAGTTTAGAGTAAAAATGCATAACTAATTTAAAAACCATCTTTAAGCTATTTTCATTAGTCTTTTAACTCACATCCTGAAAAAGTGCATTTTTATATCCAACGAAAAAAAAAATCAATTTACATTGAAATCATATCAAATATATTATGCTTTGTTACTAAAGGCAATTTAAACATGAAAAATTATACTTTTTTTCAGATTTCAAATCAATTTATTTTATTTATTTGTTTATTTATTTTTAGCATCGTGTTTCTGTTTTCTTAGTTCTCTATATTTAGATATCAGCATTTTTATTCATTTTTTGTCTCACAGAGAAGAAAAATCGGTATAGCCTGAATAAAAAACCCCAAGAAATCAATGCATAGAGTTTATAAAATTGCTTTTAAAATTTCTGGAGTCTTTGGGTTTTGGTAAAATTTAACATTTTTCAATGAAATCGCTTTGACTGTTTCGTATGAGCATCATTTTAATTAATGGATAGTGATTTAATCAAAATTCTTATTTAAAAAAATCCTGTACATATTTAAAAATAATTTTTATTAATTGAGTTAAAATTTTGAAAATTTCTGTGATGGTTAGTGATATTTTTATAAACAAAATCATATGATAAAACTAATAATTACTTTTAATTTAAAATTTATTAAAAAAGGCAAATTAATTTAAATAGATATAACTCGAAATTTTTTTTCGTTATTTCATTAAAAATTTCGCTTTGTTTTCATTTAAATAAAAAGAAATATTTAATTTTAATTCAGCATTTTTAAAAATATTAACTAATTTAAAAAATATTCTAATTTATTAGACTTAATTTACTTTATGTATATGATTTTTCTGATTGCAAAGAAAAGAGATGCTATCTTCATACTTTTTCGAATCACATTTCTTTACATATGTCTTATAAATTTACATTTATGGACGTTAAATAAGAAAAAAGAAAGAAAAAGTTCAAAATACGCTTTGTTTGACGGAGAATACATTTAGGTTCGCGCCGAGTACTTCAAATCAGGTGACCGTTTTCTTGTTGCCAAAAGCGACAGAAACAAATTTGGTAGACTTTAAAAGTCCGGAGCTTATACCAATTGATAATATAAAAAATTGATTTTTTCCAAAATGATCGGCTTTTTTAGAAAAATGGTCATTTTTTCCCTTTTTTACTCGTACCTTTTAGAGAACTTAAAAGAAATATTTTTTTAAGAAAATTATATTGGCCAACAATTATATGCATTCAATTTAAAGATATTCAGCAGAGTAGATTTTGCGCTTTTAAAGCCCATAGAAATAAAGCCCAGGTATAAGCCCAGAGAAAAAAAAATAATTTCTTAAACAGAAAATGAAGGAAATCAGTTGAATGCTTTTTCGAAGTAAATTATACTTAATTTGAAATACATGATGATGTTGTTATTTATGACGCTTTGTATATAAATGTTGTAGATTATACACAGGGCTACACAAAATAATACGTAAGGTTTATTGAATCTGAATGAAAATAGCTTAAAGATGGTTTTTATATGTGTTATGTGATTTAACACTAAACTTCATTTAGTATTGAAAGATACGTTTATAGAATATAGAAAAATGATACACAAGGTCACGTATAGAACTTAATACATGGCCGCCTATGGAAGATAATCTCCTGAATCTGATTTCACTGCTATTTTAAGACTATAAATTAAGACTTAATTAAATCTTAGATAAATAGTGTCATGTATATAAAGGTAGTGGGTAAACTATAAGGCTGTTCGAAAGTATTCAAATATGCCTCCGACTATTGTTATAAATTCATGAAAATCAAATTTAAATCTATTATGCGTTTTTACCACTTTCCAACAAAACTGAAAGCATTAATACTGTTCGCGTTATAGATTGCGCAAATATAGTTTGATGTAATAGATATATGTTATTGATATTTACTATGCTATAGTAGATATTGGAAATAAGATATGCAACGTTCATAGTTTATTTACAGAGATACTGAAAAAATAGTCCGTTACATTCTGGTGTATAGGAAACTGTCATATTTATATAAATATGTAGCAGTTATACTGGCCATCCGGTCTGTCCGCCTGTCAGAATTTAAGAGCGCAAAATCTACCTAGCTGGATAATTTTAAATTTAATGCATATAATTGCTAGTGAATTTTATCGAGTCATTCAAATTTTATGATCAAATCAGAACTTAAAATGATATTAATAAAACTTTCCATCCTTCTGTTAAACGTATGATACGTAATTAACTGATTCACTGATATATTATGATTCACTGATATGTAAAACACTGATATATTATGATAGGTAATGAGTCTAGGTTTAGTATGGTGATTACGTACTATTTAAGATGGAATTCTACTGTTTCAGTATTACTGAATTATATATACATAATCGTATTGAATTTTGTAATCTTGATTTTTGCATAAGAATGCAACAGCTATTTAACATGTAAGTTAAAATCTACAGCATTTTAATGCACAAATCTCGTAAAATATAAATCCACCAAACAAAAACATTCGCCGATTCAAGGATGCCTCGATCCCCTTCCTCAGTGCAAGGGGAAAAAATGAAATGGGTTCAACAAGTCGTTCAGCTATAGCCCCGAGAACTGGCTGTCGAATGATTGAAAATGTGTCAGCAAAGAGTTTAAATACCTTAAAGAAGTGACGTAACTGACCGGAAATAGCTACACAGTAAAAAATAAAACCTATTTCAGGATGTTACCCAAAATCAAATAACACCCATAATAGCTTTCCTATTTCTAATTTGGGTTGTAATACACCTATTATGAGTTTCAGGCACATTAAGGGTCTCAGTATCCCCAGATGTCATAAAATCCAACCCAAAACAGGTCCTTCAGCAAACGTATTTCTAAATAGATCCTCGGTACGACTAATTTGACTCTATGGCACGTGATTTGGGCCGCCGCTGCTCCCAGTTCATTTTGATTTTGAAAAATGGCAACGAAGCTGCACGGCACGCGCCAGCGCCATGTTTTTCTGGAGATCGCATAGACAACCTCGAGTTGCTTAACCGTCACTGGATTTATTCAGGTATTTATTTGTTTGATACTTTATCTTAATTTTAGTTTTCTAATTTTCGCCCTAACAAATGTTTAATTTTTATTTACACGTGATCCACTATAGTGTAGATTTAAATTCGCTGCAACATTATTTGACAGTACGCGAACATATTTAACATTTTTAACTTACTTTATGTTAGGGATGGGACGAATATTCGGCCACTATTCGGTATTCGGCCCTTTTGTCGAATATTCGGTTGGCCGAATATTGAAGGCTTGTTGACCGAATACCTGTAGCCAAATGTTTTAGATATCTTGCCGAATACTGCTAAAATCTCACCGAATAGTGAAAGATATCTTGCCAAATAAATTTCGGATTTAAAGAATTTCATTCTTGCATTTTTTTTTCTCTAATCCAAATTGGCTACTTCATTTATGAAGTCATTCTCACTCTTACTTACAAAATATAGATTTATTCAGATACTAAAAAATATACAGCCTTTCTGTATTTTCTATAAAAGTTAGTGACAGGGCCTGACTAAGGCAAGGGCATGCGGGGCAGTTGCCCCGGACCCCCCGGCTTGAGGCCCCCCCCCCCCAAGGAGAGAAAAGTTTCTTGTTAAAAGAGGGCCAAATGATATAAAATAACAAAATATTACAAAAAAAATTTTTTTCAATTTTAAATGGTCTTTTTTTTCTCTTACCCCCTTTGTTTCCGAGCCCCACGTTCCCTTAAAGTAATAGTTACATCATAAAAAAATTAATAGTTAAAATTATCTATCTTCTCTTATTATGTATAAAGATGTGAAATATGAATACTGAAATCAGTACTTGGTGCGAAATTTATGCATACATACAATAGGTTTATATTTTAATTTTAGTCACTTGAGTATAATTGACAATTTTAAGATATAAGGGGGCCCCCTAATAATGTTTGCCCCAGGGCCCCCCACTGTCTAAGTCGGGCCCTGATACTAGAAAATGCTGCCCAAGTTGGAGATTTAATTGTACGGGAAATGTCAACATTAGAGAATGATATATTACAATTCAAGATATAAAAACACTGCCTTATTCTAAAACGCTCGAATATTAATTATTGTCTACAAGTTACATGCACATATAAAAAAGGCTCTTATGAAATTCATAACTTATTTTCTATAAAGTAAGAAACGAAAAAAAATTATTCACTAGGTGTGTCAACGAAGATTCATTTTCAAAATTAAATATAATGTATCGCCAGAGTTCACTCTAGGATCAAGGGCAGGCAGGGCGCACTTTGCCATAAAAGGGCACGATGAAAAAAAAAAGGGGGGCACATTAATGTGATTATAAATAATCGAACTTCCTCCATCCCTAAAAAACTATTTTCTTCTCCCCCTTTACCCTCTCCCCTCACACTTTGCAGTAAAAATATACAATAATCATATTAATTTCCCTTTCTAGAATTTTATATTTCCCCCAGTCCCACCTTCCTTTCTTTTCCTTCTACAAGCCAAGCTTACATTTTTTTTCCCTACCGTATTGTTATTTATTTTTTGAAAAAAAAACGAAAAAAAAAAACTAACAGTTGTTTACCTTTTAAATAACATGATTTTTTACAAATTAGTAGAAACTGAGAGGAAAAGTAGTATATTTTCTTGAGAAGGGGGGAAGGGGGGAGTTTATTAGATGATTGATCAATTACTAAAGATTTAGAAATAAGACAATAATAATAAGAGTTTTAAATTTTTCAAATTTTATATGTTAGGTAGAGGAGCAGAGGAATATTCTATCATGGATGGGGGGGGGGGGGGAGAATTACATGATCGATTTTTTGTTGTTATAGCCAGATGAAGCAACACTTAAAGAAGAAGAAAAAAGACTTTGAAAGATTTTTGACTTAATGAGGTAAAAATCAAAAGAAAAGAAACAGTTTTTTCCCTTTAAGCAGCTATTGAATCACTTGTTTTTTATTTATTTTATTAAAGATTTTAAATAAAATAATTTAAAATAAAGAGTTTTAAATGGTTTATATTTTGTGTACATAATGAGGGGGAGGGAGAAGGGGAAACGTCAATTTCAGGTGAGTGTGGGGGAAGTTTGTTATTCAGAAAAAGCCTCTCAGTGGGGAAGAACAAGGGAGTGTCCTGCTATTTTACAGTACTTTTTGTATGATTTCTCTTCGAATAGCAATAAAATCAGGACAGCGTAGTATACACTTATTTTGCTTACTTTGCATCCGTAAAATCTTTCAGACACTTAATTTTGCTCCTTGTTTTCAAAAATTAAAACAACTGATTGACAGAAAAATCTCAATTTTATTATTTTCAAACAAAGTTATTAAATAAAATTACTAATGTGGATTTTTTATTATTAGCTGGCCCCGGATCCTTTATTTTTTTAACGGCTCCGTTTGAAAATTTATTTTTACTTTGTCGTACTGGTATTTTTCTTAAGACTGTTCTCAAATTCAAACTACTTTCAAATAATTTTTTTTAATTGTTTTTTAACTTATAAGTGCAGTGATGCTCTAACTATGAAAGTGGCTAATCAAATAAGTAGTATCAAATAAGTAACTAATCAAATAGTGTTTTCCATTTTTCGACAAAGACCACTGAAAGAAAGAGTTTAAGTTTAATGTTTAGGTTTTAACAGAACTCGACTGATTTGCTTATAAGTACAAAGTCCAAAATCCGGAACCCCCCGGATCTCGGCGATTCCGGATTTCAGATTATTTTCTGTTTATGTAAAAAAAAAAAAAAAAAAAAAAAAAAAAAAAAAAAAAAAATTCTATTGCCCTCTTTTTACTCCCCCCCCCCAAAAAAAGGGGGGGGGGCATGATGTATGTCAAGAGCGCATTTTCAATACAAAAAAATGCTAATATTAAAACAGATATTTTAATAGAAAAAAAGTAAAAAAGGAAGTTATCTGAAGTAAAAAGTAAATTTGAGATTTTTTTGTTTATGAAAGCTAAATACAACTTTTTATACAAGTATCTTTAGTTAAGGAGCGATTCTGTTCCAATTTTTCTGAAAAAATAAGGCAATAATTATCCAAAAATTAAAAAGGTTATAATCCCGAAAATTTGAATATAAAATCCATCGCGATATTCGACAAATAGTTAATCGTTCAAAGAAAAATTGCTAATATCGTCAAAGATCGCGGAAAAAACGGGATCAAACTATCGTAAAAAATCGCAAATTTCATACATAGTTCACGAAACAAATACTAATTTCTTTTTAAAAAATCGCAAATTACATCGAAAAAAAAGCAAATTTTATCAAAATCGCGTTAAAAACGCTAAATTTTGTCAAAGGATTGCGAGAAAAAAACAAAACAAAACAAAACAAAAAAAACCATTGTGCCGAGATTGGATGCCCCTCCCCCCAGACTATTGCAACCTTTCAGAAAAATTGCTGTAAATTTCAAAAAATATTTTTTTTTTACTCAAAATTGTGCCTCAAAATCACCTCTTAATTAAAAAGAAAAAAAAATAAATAAAGAATCTAGTCATGGTTCCTTTCTGCACAGCAAAACATTATCCATCCAAAGTTTTGATAATCTGAGTAAACAACAGTAGATTTCCGATTTCACTTAGCAAGGTTAAGAAAAACAACTCTTTCTTCGCAGTTTCTGTATAGTGGAAATTTTTGGCAGGCATTGTAATTTTCTAAAAACTGGTTATATTTTAACAAAAAATTACACTGCCTAACTTATCATTTCAACTTGCTGAAAATTTGAAAGAAATTGGTCAACTTACATAGGAAATATGTATTTTTTTTCTTTTTAACAGTGATGGGAAAAAAATTTTGGTTTTTCTTTTTTTACAACTCAGTAGTTCTTTCTGCACTTAGCAACGCAAATTGGTTGATACATTCGTAGGATCATTTTTATAATTAAAAGAGACTTCCAATAGCAAAATTGCTCTTGCAAAATATTCCTCTTGCCAAAAAAAAAAAAAAGGGGGATTAATAATATAGTATAGAATCATTACGGCAAGCCGCAAGAGCAGATCGTACGATCATTTTGCTGCTTGACTTATGGAATAAAAATAATATGAATTTTAAATTGAAACAAATTTAATAAGCTGAAAACAAAACTTATTTTGAATAAAATATTTAGTCCAGCTAATTTGATTCGGGACACATGCTTTTACTAAGCAAGAAGATAAAGGATGAAAATAGAAAACATTTAGCTTTCAATGCACTTGATATTTTGCGTTTCTTTTGCGATGTGTTTACATTATAAAACCACCAACTAAGACTCTTAAAGAATATCCGGTATTGTGAGTCATTATCTGAAATGAAATGAGGGGCAATCATTTCTGATAGTAAAAATAAACCTTTTATAGTGAAGCAAGATAAAATGGATGAATTTTCGATGAATCAAAGTTGGAAATGTAAGAAAATAGAGTAGACTTCTTAAAGTTAGTGTAGCATACGATCGGTAGCGGCAATAAAGCGGAAGTGTGACGCGGCAAATACAATGCTAAAACCAAATTGATTATAGAAGATCTTCAAACGAAACTAAAAGCTTTTTCCAAATAAAAGTAAGAACAAAAATATTAATATGAAGAGAAAGGTTAGCACCTAGTTTTCGCAGTATAAAAAGACTCCAATGTAGCAGAATAAATTATTTTTATTTAACCCTTCCGACCCCACCCCCAAAGAAAAAGAAAAAAAAATCTTATCTTTATTAATGTGCCACTAAGACAATCAAAACGCATCATTGGTTGAATAAAATTTTTAATAAAAGTCAGAATTCAAAATAATGTGTGGCTCATTTAATGAAATAATCACAACATAGTTTTAATAAAGTGTGATTGAAAACAAAACTCTTCAAAAGTGTCCAGATAAAATTGTTAAACTGGGTTTTAACCCTAACTTAATGTACTTTTTGTTTGTGAAATTAGTACTTAACTTCGAAATATACCTGCACTTGTAAGCCAAGCTGGCAAAGATTTAAGATTCCAATAAGAAAAAAAAAGTTAGGAAAGGGTGGGAGGAGGGGAAGTACTCAGAAGTTTACTTTACTTAAGGGTTGCTTTTTACCGCCCCCCCCCCCAAAAAAAAATAACCTAAGGTTACAATAGATGCTCTTCAAATAGAATTTGCAGGTCTGGTATAACCTGAACCATGCAGGACTTAGCTACAGGAACATATTTTGGTAAACTGTACTGGCATTTGTACAAAACTACATTATGTAATGATTAATATTTGTAAGTGTTTGATTAAAATGTTTCAATTTTTAAGCATGATGAAAGTGTACTTTTTTTCTTTTATTCAAATAAAAATTATTCTCCATTAAAATAAATGTAATGTACATTCTCATAATAGTTACAAGTTTTAGATTTAATGATTATTCCTTAAAAATCACTATTTATGTGTAGTATTTTTTTACTTACAGGAATCGATGCAAGATTTCTTTCTTGGCCCATTTTGTAAAAATTAAAGTTATTTTTGTGAAATATTTTATATTTGTGAAAAATACATTTTATAATGAAATCCAATTGCTCAAATTTGAAGTATTAACAATTACTTTTAAGTCTCTGCTAAAATTTTGCTTTCTAGTGAACTTGTTTTGTTTACAAAATGCACATTTAAAACCTAACAAAATAAAAGTAATTAATGTAGAGTATGTTTTTATGAAATGTAATTTTGTGAAGGGGCCCATCATATTAAGAAGAATTTTGCAAAGGGGGCCTGTTTTATTAAATTGATTTTTATGAAGGGGACCATATTAGGCCCCAAATTTTTCCTGGATCAACCCCTGACTTAATCAGAAACTAAAACTGGTGGGCATTGCTAAATGGAAATACAGTAAAATCTAAGCCTGACTCTGTGTAAGGCTGAAATCTGTCCAACTCGGAAATATTTTAAAGTCCTTGTGAACCCACATACATAGAGTGAAATTTGTCTAAGGCTGAATGTTGTCTACTACGAAAAATTTTCTCTGTCCCGAGCGATTCCGCCTCAGAGTTTACTGTAGAGATATTAAGAGATTACTTGAGTCCGGCGAAAACACTCGTTCGCTAATGTTAATGCAATGGCGGAAATTTTTGAAGATATCTTGCTTGCATTTCAATATTTTTAAATAATTTTTTTTGCATTGGATAGTCGAGATTGATCTATACATCGGCCTTTTTTTTAATTTTTCGATTTTGTTTTTTGGACATTTAAATTTCGAAACCGCTTTTGGAAATAAAAGCATCCTCATAAAATTCCTGTAAACAAAAAGTAAAAAAGGGCTGATGTATAGATCAATCTCAGCTATCCAATGCAAAAAAAAAAATTGAAATGCAAGCAAGATATCTTCAAAAATTTTCACCATTGGATTAACATTAGCAAACAGGTATTTCCGCCTGACTCAAATAGCCTCTTAAATAGCTTGAAAACTGTCATACCTGGAAAAAATAAAAAATTGAGAGAGATTTTGATTAAAGTGACATAAACAGTCAAATCAATAGTTTTTTCAAAAGTGGTAAGAAACCTAATAAAAAAAAAACATGTTTTTCCAAAGATGGTAAAAACCATCAGGCAGTAAATACTGTTCAACCCTGCTATACTTTGATATTTTGTTTCTTTTTTAGATTTTATAACCATAAAGATTCTACAGAAGCTGCCAAATATATTACAGTCAGGAAAAAGGACTAAAGAAAATGTCAAATATGTGTTACAGATGTTTGAGGTGATTAAATCTTTAAAAATTCATTATTAGCAATTTCTTTTACATCTTTTTTTTTTTCAAACATATATATTAAAAACAGATCAGTTTGCTTAAGAAGTAAAATACATGCCATCTTTCCTCCTTGAAAGTCAGCACATGTGTGGTTTAAAAGTCTCAGGAGCCATCATGTATTTCACCTTTTTAAGTAAACTGATATGTAGAGTGAAATTTGCATTTCAAAAAACTCTTACTTGTGAAAAATGACTTTTCTAAGAGACTAAATTTGAGATTTAATCTTTTCGACTTTAATTCACATTTTAAATAAAAAAAACTGACTATTATGAAATAATTTTAAGGTGCAATAACTATACACAACATTTGGAATTTTTACTGGTAACCAATCACATCATAGTGAAATAATTTCTCCAGTTTATTTTATTTTATTTTAATTTTTTTTCTGCGACTCATACATTTTAAAATTTCATATTGTGTTTAACATGTTTTGTCTTGCTTACAAGGTAAATTTTATTATGTGCGAAATGATCTTGCAAATCTTTATTTTTAGGTTTGTAAAGAACTTCTACTGTAGTTATCACTTTTTTTATACTAATTAACAGTAATAAGATGTTAACACTGACCTTTTTCGATTTTGTAGGAAAACACTACCATTGAAAGCACAATGCCTTAAAAACTGATCCACCCAGGTTAATAGGAATTTGGAATGAAGAAAATTCACGCTTATACTGCTATGTGGATGGCATTCCTGTATTCACGACGAATGATGTAACGAAAGCTATGTTTTTACTCCTGGCAACATATTGGATTTTTAACATCCAATTTCCTGCAGAAAGTAGGCCATCCTTCTTGCTTTTAAGCAGAGTATTGTTGAAGGATAAATTTAACACAAAAATGTTGCAAAAATGTGGAGCAGTAGTTGGTCTGCTGAAGCAATTGAATTTATAATTCTATTGTATGTTTCTTATGAAATAAAATTGCTGGATTCTTTTTTGTATGTATGTACCCCTTTTTTTTGTACATGATTACAATATTTTCAGCTATATCTTGATTTGTTGTGTACCATACTTCATGTCAGTGTATGCGTAACAAAAGTTGTGTAGCCGGAACTAATTGGATTTACTAAATGATTTTTGAATTAAAAGGATATATATAATCAGCTAAATTATTCAACATACAAGGACATCACTAAGGTGGAAGTCTCTCTCCCCAAACATTCCTGGCTATTGTTACACTCGGCAAATTTACAAACTTAGTTTACAAATTTGTTTCGAACTTTAATAAAAACTAATTTATTTTCTATTTTTGATAGACAGCAAAAATTACAAGACTAATTGAGAATATTCTACATATTATATATTGCATTTTCTAATTGTGGTAAATTGGCACATTTTGAAATTTGAGTTGGCAATTTAGGATTCTCTCCCCCATCAATAAAAAATCTTGGTGATGGCACTTTGACATAAGTATACAATTATAAACTTTAGATCATCTATGAAGAGAAGTGATGAAATAGTTAAATTTAGTTTTGACATTTCTAGTGGCAATCAAGTCAGCAGGAGAAAATAGTTTGCCTCTTCAGACATCCCAAATTAAAGATTTCTGAAGTTCAGCTTCATTGATTTGTACTTTTGAATGCTGATCTGATCAAAAGGTCATACGCTGAACATCTCTCTCCACTGTTCAACAAGTGCAGAATAAGATATTATTTGAAAAAAATTAAATAAAAAGCTTATTGCAGCAAAAATTAAGTTAGATTCCTATTTCATTAAAAATATAGCCATCATGTAGTTTCTTTCTTTAATTGCATACTGCAATAAAGAAAAAATAATCATATTCACTAATTTTCAGAAGATAGTAAACATAAAAAAATTAAGTTGTTTTGCATAAGAAAGTTTGTTTTAGCTTTGTTGTACTATTCTTGTCACAAAATTATTGAATCTATAAATTCAAAAAGTATATTGGCTCCATCAAAACAAATTTCATTTCTGAAACACAGTAATAGAGATAAATGAATCCTGTACAACTTGTTTTCAAATAACAATGTCTAAGTTCAATTGCTTATTATTCTGTTTAAGAGATCACTGTTTTTTCTTTCTTTTTTTAAGAAATGGATATTTAATTTTTTCATTCATTCAGTTGTGACAAAAATATTGATGAAAAAAAATGGTGAATTATTAATTGTCAAATGAGCATAATTAATCTTATTTTATTTACAAATTAAAAAAGTTCTTGCACTTTACTTATACCTGGATTTGAAATATAGTAACATTGCTCTGTGTGCTGATTTTATTGCATGCTTGGTTCTTAACACTAGAAAGATCAAGATGTTTTGTCTACTGGAAAGTTTCATTTTAACCCCTACATACGAAAAATGCAGTTGATGATTTAATGTAATTGTCAGCACGAATAAAACATATACCAAGTGGCGACTGTACAGACCATCTCTCCATTTAAGAGCTGATATTCCAAAATTAGACAGAATTTGATGAGCATATTAAAATGCAACTGCTCTGTCAAGCCGTATCTTGGAAACCACTTGCAGACCCAATTTAACGGTTGATAGATTTACCTTTGTGTTTTCTTGCACTCAAAGTTATAAAAATATGGAGGACTGGAAGCAGGGAAGTCCAATGGTAAAATTATCAGTCAACCACTAGAAACAATTTTGTAGGATCTATCCATGAAGATATGAATTGGCAGATTAGTTGCATTTTAATTTGTAAATCTTGTTTTAAGTAATCTTGTAATTTCAGCCCTCTCACCTCGATAAGATGATTGTGCAGCCGCTTCATTGTCTAACATAATTATTCGAAGATAACATTAGAATAGATGATAATGAACTCCATTGTTATAATGCTCGATTAACTAGATTCTATTTTAAGTATGGATAATGACAAAATGCCTAATTATATTCACATATAAAATATCACAACCAAGAATGCAATACATAAGTTATGCTTTTCATATTCAAAATGGCTCTAATCAGTTTTACTACTGTTAAGTTTATTGCTTGCAGTGATTATAATATTCTAAGAATTTGACAGACCCCCCCCCCCCCCCCGCCAAAAAAAAAAAAAATAAAAAAAAATTAATGACAAAGCAATAAAATTTGATAGCATAACATATTTAATTTAATAGTTTAACTCATAAAAATGTCCTAAATTTTTTACAAATCAAGCTCTTGTATACCAGAAAAGTTCCAAATCTCACAGAAAATTCCAAAAGTTGCTGAAGAAATTATTTATTATTGTTATCCCAATAATAATATATAATCATATATCAATAACTGATATTCAGCTATTGTCTTATTTTAAATATGAATAATTTTTTGAAGTAATATTTTAACTTTAGAATTTGAAAGTAATGCTTTAATAAAATCAATAAGTATATATAGAAAGTTCAAACGCTTGAGATGATTGTGCAATGTTCAAAATTATAGATAAGTGTGCGAAGAAAGATATTTAAATTTATCTAAATTGATTGTTGAGTACTAATGTGCCCTAAAAGACATTTAAAATTGTGGAAAACAGCTGTTGGCATAGACAAAATGGGTATTAAATAATCTCAAAAATGAATTGGTGATTGTATCCAGAATGGGTTTTAAAGCATCCAAATTGGGTATGAAACAGTGCCTAAAAAGGCTTGTCAGTGGTGTCCAGAATAGGTCTTAAAATATCCAAATTGGGTATTGAATTCTGCCTAAAATGGTTTCTTGGTGGTGTCAAGAATGGGTCTTAAGATACCGAAATTGGGTCTTGAACAATGCCTAAATTGGATTCTCAGTGGTGTCCAGAATGGGTCTTAAGATGTCTGAATTAGGTATTGAACACTGCCTAAAATAGATTCTCAGCGATGTCCAGAATGGGTTTTAATGTATCCAAATTGGGTATTAAACGCTGCCTAAAATGGATTCTCACTAGCATCCAGATTGGGTCTTAAAATACCCAAAATGGGTATTTAACAGTGCCCAAAATGGATACGCAGTGATAACCAAAACAGGCATGGATCATGACCCAATTTGGTATTAACCCAATTTGGGTTACCCCATACCCAGCAATCTTTCAACCCAAAATGGGTATTTAACACTGCCCAAAATGGATACGCAGTGATAACCAAAACAGGCATGGATCATGACCCAATTTGGTATTAACCCAATTTGAGTTACCCCATACCCAACAATTTTTCAACCCAAAATGGGTATTTAACAGTGCCCAAAATGAATAAACAGTGATAACCAAAACAGGCATGGATCATGACCCAATTTGGTATTAACCCAATTTGGGTTACCCCTACCCAACAATCTTTCAACTCAAATTGGGTTATTTTTTTACCCATTTCAGGACTTTTTTTTTACTGTGTAATGCTGGACATATCGTTAACTAAAGTAGAAGTATGTTTAATATACAAACATACTTCTACTTTATTTAACGATATGCCCACCACCCCTTTTCTTTCACAACTGTGGAGAGATCCTGTGTAGTACCTTCTACTTTTAGCTATTTCATGTCTGTTACGTCATTACTTTAAGGTATTTAAAACTCTAAATTACTCGGCGCTATATCCGAGAGGGTTTATTGAACCCATTTAATTTTCTTTCTTTTTTTCCTTGTACTGAGGGAGGGGATCGAGGCACCCTTGAAACTGCGTATGTGATTCGTCGGGGGGTTTGTGTTTTACAAAATTTGTGCTTTAGAATGTTGTAGTTTTTAATTTATATATTAAAATTCTAATACATTGTTACAATTTTGCCTAACAGCAAGTTAATCAAGGTTTGAAATTTATAAATCAAATTATAGTACGAACGCAGTTCATTCGTCACATTTCGCTTGCAATTTCTCACTTGTTATCGTAAATAAGGTAGTATTGACCCCACCGAGTCTACGTATAATATGGATCTTATCATCACATTTATATGCGCTGAGCAAAAAAAAAAATTGCCACGGTGCAGTTCGAAGTCATCTTTACACTTATAAAACATTCGAGGCACTGAATTCTTTAAATCTAGTTGAAAAGTGATTTCTCACTTTTTATTGGGAGTAGAATTTAGGTGAAAACTCTCTAATCAGTTATTTGTTTCTTAAATAATATTTCTTTTTTATACTTTCTAAGATAATTCAAAAGTTTTTAAGACTTCGGTTTGTCTTTATAGAAGGTCTGGTCATCCAGCCGCCGTCCGTTCGTTCTCCAATTCTTGTAAAAGTACTCCGTTTCCTATGAAAGTTAAATACATTATTGAGATTTACTATGGCGTGAATCCTTTTCAAAATGAAGTTTATAGCATTTATAGTTCATTTACAGGGATAATCAAAAGTATTCCATTACATCACAATCAATGAGAAAAATCGTTACAAGCACTATTTTAAATATAAGGAAATTGATATGAATTTATGAACAGCACTAATGCATACATTTTGTGAAACATGGGGCCAAAGTATTTTTTATTGGTTTATAGGTCCATACAAATAGAATTACACTACATAACTGTCTATGGAGTTAAACTGTTTGCAGCATGTCTTAATTGCTTTACACTACTTTGAATATACTGAAGTTTACAACAACAAGTTAGTTGCAGTAGAATATGATTTGCATATCATTTATTATTTATTTATAAGGACATTCAAAAGATTTAGTACTGTTTCCAACGCACACTCTATTAGCTGTAATTGCTGGAAATGAGTTTTCAATTATGATATATTTTTTAAAGTTTACATAAATCTCGCATATTACAGAGTATGTATAAATAGTGTAGATCATATACAGGGTTACAGAGAATTAATTTGTAAGCATTTCCAAATAAAATCGTTAATTCCATAAAGTAAGTTATGTATTTAAAAACTGAACTATTATTAGCATAGTAAAAGATGTTTGAAGAACAACGTAAATAAAATCTCATATAGGACCATAGAAAGAACTGTATAAATGCCTGGTTATACATTCTAATTTTAAGAAGAGTGATTTTTGTAATTTAACAACTAGAACTACCGGTGTTTCATATATACCTAGTTTTACCGCGTCCGTCAAATTGACGGATTTTTGATCACGGCTTTCATTGTAACTTTTGTCTTAGTTAATGTAAATAAAAATATATAATTTAACAAAAATATCCTTTAATGTGGTAATTCATTAATTATTAATAAAAATTCAATAAAAAACCAGTTTCTATCTGCATTTATAGTACATTTGCTATGCATGAAGTAACTATAAGGCACATATTTTACATGTTATCTTAGATTAACACTTGCAACGAACTTATTAAACTTAGTTAATGTAAATAAAAGAATATAATTTAAGAAAATAACATTCATAATAATAATTCTTTAATGATAAATATAAAGAAAATAAACACAAACAATTTCTATTTCTATTTACATTTGATATGCACGATATAATTATAAGGCAGATATTTTACAAGTGTCTCTTTTCTTACATGAACACTTTCCACAAAGATATTTGACTTAGTTAATGTAAATAAAAAATAGATATAATTTAACAAAAGTAACATTTAATGCATTAATTCATTAATTATTAATAAAAAACAACCAGTTTCTAGTATAGCACATTTGATATGAATGAAATAATTATGAGATACATATTTTACAAGTACATGTTATCTTAGATGAACACTTACCACAAACATATTTGTTGCATACATTGCAAGTATAAATCGCTTTGTTTTTGTTACACAATCGAATTTTGCAAGATTTGCGATCATAAGGAATATTTTGTGAGTTTTCTAGAGCACAATCCATTGATTTCCATTCTTGTTTTTGGGAGGAGGCCTCTCTTTTCTGCTGCACCTATATTCACTGGAGAGTTCTTCGGATAATTGAAATAAAAATTGTTTTCTAGTTATATTTTTATTACAAGTCTCTTTATATAAAATCCACTTATTGATTGCTGTCAAGTACAAAGTATTATAAAATACCTGCAAAAGCCATCTACGTGACCCTGCTTTTACGCTATATTTGCGGGTCATTTGGTCAAGTACGTCTACTCCAAACTTAGTCTCATTGTAAAATGACACAGTTGCAGGAATTTGTTTTCGAATAGAAGCAATTTTTACAGATTTATGTTTTGAGGTAAGAAGTAGTACTTTTTTACGAGGCTTACTTTTATAAACTGTTAAAACAATATCATTTGACTTGTAGAATTTTGTGGAGAAAAGAACCATGTTATCTTTTCTAACTTTAGTTATTTTCGGCAATTCTCTTTTATTTGCCCGTATAGTTCCAACAAGACTTATTTTTTTGTCCAGTAGCTTCTTTGCGAGCTGCATACTTGTAAAAAATTGTCCTTTGTTATATTCCTCCCACAATATACGTAGTTTTTTACAAGATTCAAAACTACAAATTCATTCAAGGGAACTCCTGGTGGTCTAACTTCATTTTTGAATAAATAGGGAAAGCCATTTATAAGATATATACTTCGCACGTCTACAGCTAACCAAAATTTAATTCCGATTTGTCTGGTCTTTTGGGCATATATTGCAGAAATCTGCATCTTGCCTTTGTGGGAAACAATTGTCCATCTACGCTTATATTCTGATCTGATTTGTAACAAGCTTGGCTGTTATCAATAAAAAATTTCCAAATTTCGGAAGCTAATCCAAATTTGTCAGTTCGTAAGCGAATACTCCTCTCACTTTTTTTGTCAAAACGAATGAATATCATAATTTCTAAAAAACTATTTCTAGTCATAGTTTCGCGAAAGAGAGAAGGTCCCCATTTTTCTGACCACAAATAGGATAATTTCAAATTTCTCGCTTCATAGGCTCCTCGAGCATACAAAATAGCTACAAATGCATACAATTCTTCAATTGTAATTCTCCAATCGTCTTTCTGTAAAACACTTCTGGCCTCAAGCTCAGTGCAAGTTTCTATGTGCTTCATCATTCGAATATCAATTATAAGTCTAAATGCGCTGCTAACATTACCAAGCATAATGTTTCGTTTCGCATAACCAGTTGGGCCTGAAGTATCTTTGAATATAGTGTGTGATGGGAGTACCAACACAATCATTCCCTATTTCTTCCCATTCAGTACCATCGAGAGCAATTTCTTTTTCTTGTCTTTTTTCAGTTTCTGTTTGGCTGTCCGATTCAGTATTTGAACTTATTCGCAATCGCTTTCTGCGTTTGTGGCTCTTTTGGGGAATTTCATCTTCATTCCCTGAATCTTCACTTTCATAGTCGTTTTCTTCACTTTCTTCAATATCTCGCACTTCAATTTCCTCTCCAGAATTTTCAGAGTCATTATTATTACTTGAATTAGTGTCCGAACAGTCTTCATTTATACTAGTGAGTTCTTTGTATTCTCCGAATAATTTTTTTTATTTCTCGAAAACGTTTCATTTTTGACTAGAATTTACAGAAAATAAAAAATGTTATTCTTTTCATAAAAATATATTCATACTTTATTCGGAGATTGGACTTTACACAGATTATGCTATTCACAGACTGCACTTTTCACTAAGAACGTTATCACAGTAGAAGTACAATTGATAATGATCGCGTCCTAATTACATTTACCAGTTACTAATACGTTTGATATGAAACCTGGAGTGTACTGCGCTTGGGCGAGAAAGGCTAGTCCATGTGGAAAATGGGGAAGTCCGCACCACTTCGGGATGAGTTTGTTAATTGCCGAAGCCGTCAATTTGACGGGTCTTGGTATAAATAGGTATATGTCATACTGATTACGGAAATTAAAATGGGTGAGAGGAAATTGAATGGGAATATTTAAATATTCTTATGTTTCATTAAAAGTCGTATCATAAAATTTTGGAACTCGCCATAAATTATATCAAAATTTTAAGCATGAAATTTGAAAACCGTCAAAATGACGGTCTTGGTCGTTCTAGTGTTAAGCATATTTTATTTCCCAAATTAAATATTAGATTAATAGTGGACAGTTTGAAAATCTGTATTTAATATCAAAGGCTGTATAAAATAATTCTAGTATTTTTCCATGAAAGAATTTTAATACTTTCGCAGCTAGGTTAGTAATTGCTAAATCCTTTTTGTTTCAAATATGTTACTTGTGCCGATGGCCATACCATGCCTGAATGTATTGTTTTTCGTCCAATCACAAAAATTAAGCTGCATCTTATACACGCAAGATATGAAGCTAAAATTTATTTAAGACAAGAACACGTTTAAACTACTCAAATCTGATTTTCAGAAACAAGTAAAGATAGGCGGCCATTTATCGTGTTGTTCACTTAATTCTGTATACGTTATTATTTATGTGCTACAAACACCTCTCGAAATATAGCTAATCTTAAAAATGCATAACTCAAATTAAAAAAGCCACCTTCAACATTTCCCACTAATTCTCAGTAACGCTTTTTAATTCTTTTCTGTAATCCAGTATATGGTCTACAGAATTTATGTACACCGCGTTATGTGCAAATATTTTGTAGAACTTTCAGCGAATGCCATAACAGAACATGCGCTTTTAACAGTCACCCCTATTGATGAAACTTCAGATTCGGCATTGTATTCGAAATATTTTATGTGTTCATGTGAATGAACTATAAATGCGAGGCTTATTATACTCTACCGCAAGCATCTTATTACGAACTTCAGTTATTTAAGTCAATTTCATCATGTTTAAAAATAGTATAACATATTTAAAATGTGCACTGAACAGTTAATTCTTCCTCTTTGGTTATTATTTAACTGACACTTACATGTAAGCGTAATTTTTTTTTTCAACCACCTTCGTCGTTCCAAGCCCAAGCTCGCATTCTGATTGGTTGTTGCTCTCGGCACTGTTTTCACGTAACTTGGCGATAATCATACTTGGCGTAGCGATAGATGCTTCCGTCGAGGAGTTTGATTTCCTTCCGAACCGAGTACAAAGTAACTTTTCTCTTGCAGCATTGGATTGGATGGAACGTGTCTTACTGAAAGCTGTACTCTTTAAAAGTTTTTAAACACAAATTTTTACTTTGTACTCGGCTCCGAAGGAAATCAAACTTGACGAAAGCATCTATCGCTACACCAAGTATGATCATCGCCAAGTTACGTGAAAACAGTGCCGAGAGCAACAACCAATCAGAGTGCGAGCTCGGGCTTGGAAGGACGAAGGTGGTTGGAAAAAAAAATTACGCTACATGTAACTCAATAAAAGAGTAATAAATGCTTTGGACCTTTCATTCTAAAGAAAGCAGGTTTTTGTGCATCTCAAACATTCATATTACTATTTTCATAGTTTTTGTATCTAAACTTATTAAAATATGACGCATTTTTTTTTTACGTAGAGCATAATAAACCGCAATAATTTCTATTTCCGCCACATGAGATCAGTCAATCAAGATACTTTTGTCCTATTTGAGTAATTTCAGAGAGAAAAATAAGATTAAACCTGCTACATCATTTGAGTTAACAGCAAGGTTTTAATCTCAGTTTATAGATAATAACTCTATTGTGAATTTGGCAGCCAACTGGAAATAATTCGTCAAGATTTCACGATGGCAGAACAGATCAAAGTTTCGTAAATGCGGAGCAATTACCCTGATTTGGCGTAAAGTTACCATGATTGACTGTACTGTATGTGCTTCACATAGCATATTTCGTATGAACCATCATAAAATGCACCATATTACTGTACAGAAATTTCATTATGCTTAAAATTGTGTAACACTATTAAAATAATTTAAATATAAATTTCTGGAACACTTTTGTGCACCTCTGTTAATGAACAATGCACTTCATTTTAATACCGAACGTATCATGGCATACCACATTAACACGTACCAATTATGTGTCAGTTAGAGCATGGGCAAATGGCAAAAGACAGACAGACAAACCGAAATTATAAACACTTTTCAATTATATTGAAAAGTTTAAAAAAGTGAGTTTTTAAAAATAAAGATCCTTCATTGCATAAAATCTAGTTCCACAAATCAGCAAACTTTAATCTTCATTTTTATGTTGTCTTAAATCCAAATTATTTAGTTGTCTGTTTCTCCCTCCATTTCATTTGTGCACTCATTTTAAGAATGCAAAATCAATTTCAAAAACAAAGGAAAACGAAATCATGTTTACCAGAAAAAGAAAAATGAAATCTGAAACAGTATATTATATTACATTTTCCAAAGCAATTCAATTTTGAAAAATGATTTCGAATTCATTTGTGGCTTGGAATTGATTCATATTTATCATTTATACAATGAGATTTTTGGTCTTGGTTTTGTTTCAAGATTTGCATATGTTATCACTCATATTTGTGTTTTCGAAAATTAAAAGAAAGTGTTTCCTTTTGTTTATGAATAATATATGTCCAATAAATCGAAGACATAGTGGATTATAATGTGCTTATGGATTAAATATTCTGACGTCTTTCACTTTTATAAAAATCCTATAGCCGTTTTAAAAGTCAATTTATTTTTAACCGAGGTATTTGTTTTGTCATGCTTGCAAAATTTATTAACTTTTGTTTGTTTCTTTTTTTACATGTAAATTTCCGTTACAAGTAAAGTAAGAATAATATCCTTAAGGATACTATTAATTTTTAATTTGCTAAACAATTGAAGATTGTTCGAGAAATCGCACAGCATGTTTTAATAAAAATTTCTCATTTTTCGTGTAGAAATTATTTTGCTTTTCCAAAGTAAGATACAATTTTGAGTCTTTTATTTATTTATTAGAACTAGAATTTCTTAACATGAAAGGTTTATTGAAATAAATAATTTAAAGCTAGCTTGTATCTATTCATTCGATTAACAAAACAAACTGATTTCTATTTATGAACGAATTTCATTATCTGTATTATATAATAAAAAAAATTAAGAAAATTAATTATTAAATATTAATTAAGGAAAATAATTCTTCTATTACAATTATACTTCATGTGTTATTTAGAACCTTTTCTTTTGTGAATCCATGAAATAATAAAGTTTTGCCCAGCAAAAATTGCGTCTAATTCAAATAAAATTTCAATAGTGGTGTGCTCTCATTCTGATCATTTAACACTATACCCATCGCTACAACTATATGATTATTTATATAGCCTTCCAATTCGGTGTCAGTTAGAACACGGACAAACGACAGACAGACAAGCCGAAATAATAAACATTTTTCAACTATGTTAAAAATGTAAAATGAGTTTACATTAAACAGTTGTTCATTGCATAAAATCAAATTTAACAGATCAGCAAATATTAATCTTTATTTTTATGTATTCTTAAAACGGAATTATTTATCTTTCCTTTTATCAATCCTTTTCATTTACGCTCTCTTTTTAAAAATTTACATTCGAATTGAAAAACAAAGGAAAGCGAAGTCATATTTATGCAAAAGAGAAAAACAAAATCTTAAAAAGCATATTATATTACATTTTACAAAGCTATTTCATTTTGAAAAAGGATTTCGAATTCAATTGTGGCTTGGAATTTATTCATATTTATTATTTTTATCATGTGATTTTCGGTCTTCGTTGTGTTTCAAGATTTGCATATGTTTTCACTCATATCGATATAAAAAAGGAAATTGTTTCTTTCTGTTTATGAATAATAGAAGTCCAATAAATCGAAGACATAGTGGATTATAATGTGCTTATGGATTAAATATTCTGACGTCTTTCGCTTTAATAAAAATCCTATAGTAGTTTTAAAGGCAATTTATTTTTAAACCGAGTTATTCATTTTATCATGTATGCAAAATTTATTAGATTGCGTTTTTTTTTTTCCATATGTAAATTCTCATTATATGTAAAATAAGAATATTAATTCTTTAGGATACTATTAATTTTTAATTTGCTGGAGAATTGAAGATTGTTCAAGAAAACACACCGTTTCCATTTGCGCATGCGCAGTAAATTTTGCCTAAATATTAAAGAATTCCCTTTAAAAAAATTTAATTAGCCTTTTCTTGAATAAAATAGCTGGATTTCTTGTATATTAAAATAACAAAATATAATGATGAAATATTATTTTAATCTATCAACGTCTTCCAGTCACGCATTTGCTCTAAATGTTGGTAAGAATAATTTTTACGACAATCCTTCATTTTATATAGATTCTCAACATTTAAGTGCAATAGCTCTTTTAAAAACTTTAGAACACACACAAGACCGTAAGATGCTGATGGATTTAAATAAACTAGTGAAAAATGCTCCAAGGAGCAGTGCAAAAGCAGAATATGATTTTAATTCAGCATTAAAAAGTAATGGACAAGTGCTTCTGTTAATTACTGAGCATGAGGAAGGATAAGGGATCCCTTCTTGGCTACAACGCACTTCAATGCCAACTTTGAAAAAATCATATTTGCGCTTTTTCCATATAAAAGAAATTTGCGGTTCTTTAGTAGAATTTTCCACCGTGCTTTAGATGCTAACCAGGGGTGTAGTCATAAAAATAACATAAGATATATGCTCTAAGCAGAGGGATATTCTAGAATGTGTATACTATAAGCTTTCTTGAAAAACAGAGGGTATATGGTGTTCTATTAAAAAGTCCAGAAGGTGTACGGCGTAGCCTGTACTACATCTCTGATGTTAACTGCACTGTTCACTCTGCACTATACTACAAATCAATTTTCTGTGCAATTATACACTTAGGGTATGCTTGGTGGCAGTGCATGAATGTGATACCTGCAGGAACTAGGTATCTGGCATTATGTCGCCTTCCTTTACATTTATGTCTAATTAAGCTGCATCTTTACTGGTTACGTCTTTACACTATACATTTTTATAGTAACTGCGACTGATTTGTTTTCACGGAAAAAGCGCAAATATGATTTTTTCAAAGTTGGCATTGAAGTTAGTTGTAGCCAAGAAGGGATCCCTTATCCTTCCTCATGCTCAGTAATTAACAGAAGCACTTGTCCATTGCTTTTTAATGCTCAATTAAAATCATATTCTGCTTTTGCACTGCTCCTTGGAGCATTTTTCACTAGTCCTTCTATTTTTCCATATTCCATAGGGATACTGTACAACTTGTTTTGTATTTTATATATAGAAAACAAAATCTTATTTGTATTGAAATTAAAAAATGCTACATACTCTAATACTCTGGTGTTACAAATTAAAAAAAAATTTTAAACAAGTTTTTCTATACCAAAATTCTACAGTAATTTTCAAAAAAAAAAAAAAAAAAAAAAAATCAGTTTTTTATTAAAGTGAATAAAATAATAAATCCTTTCAAAGAATAGATTTTTCATTCAAATATATATCCATTATTTTTGCCAAAAACAGGAACTTTTTTTATGCAAGAGTAAAGTTTGATACAAAAACCATGCTTCTTTTTTTTCTTAATCCGTATTTATTACGGACTTATTAAAAACGTACTCCACCGCTTTTATAGGAAACGATTGCTTTACTGTGTTATGGAGCATTCTCATTGGCCATAAAGAGACATTCTATAAAAGCTGTGGAGTGACTCTGCAACAAATGGGTCAAATTTTTAACAGTGCACTGTTAAAAATCTGCTGCATTTTGCTGCAACGCCCTCCACCACTTGTATATAATATCTCTATTCCAACCAATGAGAAAGCGCCATTTCACGGCCAAGTAACCGTTTTCTATACAAGCAGGGGAGTGCGTTGCAGCAAAATGCAGCAGATTTTTAACAGTGTGCATATCCTTGGCGCTATAGTTTACAGGAGTGGTACATTGTTCAAAATTTGATACTTTTGCTGCATCGCCACTCCATCGCTTTGATAAAATATCTCTATTTTGATCGATGAGAATCCTCGATAATGCATTTAAGTAATCGTTTTCTACTTATCTACTATATCGTTTCCGTATATTTATTTTTTCAATCAGCACCAAGGTGCGCACTTTATTAGAAGACGCGCTCTATTAGAGGGCGCATTCTATTAGAATAAATACGGTATATACTTATAATAAATACACTTTGTTAAAGTACAGGGCCCCAATATTTGACAGATATGCCAGGCATTTTTGCCATTGATGCCATTGTGCTAAAAACAAAATATAAATAAATGAAAAAATGGATAAAATATAAATTTGGCATGGTGCAAAAAATTGCCTAATTTAAAATTAAAAATCAAATTTGACAGCCACCAGGGCTAGACACCGTGCATAATTATTCAGTAAATGATTCATTAAAAAATGACAAAAATCAGCATGTCAAAAATTTAAAAAAAATTCATAATTCGTTAAAAAATTAAGTTAAAAATAAGAGAAAAAAAAGCATTCTGTATTTTTTTATGCTTAATCGAATGGTGTAACTGGTTTTTCTCTCCGATGATCACAAGTACTTTAGATTGATGACTGCTATTCTTTTATTTCGTCTTGTAAAAAAACTGTTTAACGTAAAGCTATGAATTTTTGCAGGATTAATTAGCATCGCAAAATCTTTAAAATAAACTTTACCGCAACATTCTATCTGAAATAGAACGTTAGATATACCCATTTATGACCAAGTTTGGAAAATACGCAATTTCAGAAAAACCGCCCAGCGAAATAACGTTTTCTCGATGACTACCTCGGGATAAAAAGTTTGTCTTTTGTTTAAAAAAAATTTAGTTTTTATCTTTAGTAGTTTTCGAGAAAAGTGCTGTGACACAAAAATTTTTGTCCGATTTTCAGAATACTCTACAGTACACCTACAGTATACCATAAATAAAAAATAATTTTTGTGCTATGTTCTGCTTCTTGGTCAGACGAACATTTTAAAAAAAAATCATCAAAATTGGATAAGTATTTAGTTAGTTATTTCAAAAAGAAAAATTGAAAAATCCGTGTGCATTATCGCTCAAACATATTATTGTTGCGTGCTGCCGCGCGCACAATGATTTCGGCATTATGATTTGTTATTATTCATAAGAATTTCTGCTATTATTTTTTGAAAAAGGTTAATTTAAAAATTATATATATAATAATGTGAATTTTTTAACATTTAGGCAAAATTTGCAGCCCAAGTGCGACCGATAAATATAAACCTTTTTTTTTCTTCTTACCCAATTTTTTGTTTTCAAATTGCGATATTTTCACGATATTGCAAATTGGAAATCAATTTTTGCATTTTTTTTTTCGGCTCACCCCAATTAGTAGTGATGACCTTTCGCTACGAGGCTTTGAACAAAATTTAAGGTAATTAATAGCACAACCACCTGAGAGAAGTACACAATATTCAAAAGGAAGCAACGATCTTGATTCAGGACAAACGTAAACATTTGTAGGTGTTGTTTTGTAAACAATCAAAACTTCATTATTTGGGTTCAAAAATCTTCTAAATATTCTTGAATTTTTCTTTTAATAAATTTTATTACATACTTAGAATTATAGAATAAAGAAATATTGAATTCAAATTATTTACATACTATGTACAAAATATAAATGCTTTTACCTTGATAATTTTTTATCATCATACTAAAAACTGGAAAGATGATCCTATATGCATTTCTGCATGCCTTTTCATAAAAATAACATAATTCTTCAATAAAACTCAAGACACGCACGACAAACAAAAAATATAAACATTCTCTCTAAAAAAATTTATTTTTCATTCCATCAAAAATTGATGCCAACTTTTTTATCTAAACTTTTAACTCATCTCAAAAGATTAAAAAAAATGTAAAAGTCAAGCAGACGAAAAAAACAGTTTCGCTGCCATAGCAACGAGTCACTTCTTATAAATAAAATAAATATCCGAGTAGCAAAATTTGCAAACGATTTTCTGTGAATAAACTGATATATTAATTTATCAATTCCTAACATAGTCCCACCTTTAATTTAGGCGGAAGCCAAATTAAACTTAAGATCACTTTTGATCAAATTAAACCCTTATTCAAATTAAAAAATATAAAAAATAAATAAAGACAATAACTAAACAATAATAAAATAATAATGAAACATTTAGAGTTCTAGAAAAGTTATTTCAGAGTTTTAGAAAATGTCATTTCACAAGTCTTTTTACTAATTTGCCACTTCTAGTTTTACTATTACTCACAGTCTGTATTACAGGTTCATCAGGACTTGATATCTCTAATGAGTACAGCTTACGAAGTGGACGCACCAAGGTCCCTGAACTTGTTTTAACTTCAGCCACTCTAGCTGCTCCATCTCGACTTGGGAAAATCTTTACAATTTTTCCTATAGGCCAATGAAGTCTTTTTTGGTTTAGTTCTATCAAGACTACTTCACCTAGTCTGACAGCTTGTCCTTTCTGTTTTGATTTTTGGATCAATTCAGCTAAATATTCTTTTCTAAATCTATTTCTAAGTTGTTGCCGAATATTTTGACAGTGTTTATATCTAGATTGAAGTTTCTTTGAATCTATTGCATCTAAATCAGGAACACCTATTTCTTCAATGTCTTGTAAAAATGATGATGGAGTCAAAGGTACAAATTTATCTGTTTCTTCAAAAATATAGGTTAGAGGCCTTTTATTTACTCTTGCTCCGACATCACATAGAACAGTCATGAGTTCTTCAAAAGTTAAAGAGAAAGTGCCGAGTGTTCTGATCAAGGGAATTTTAACACATCTAATCAGACGCTCCCACCATTCACCCCACCAAGCTGCTGCTGGAGGGATGAACTTCCATTTAATAGGAGACAGATCCTTCGAAGAAACTATTGTCTTCCAATCCAATGATTTTAAAAGGTTGTTGGTTCCTCTAAAATTTGAGCCATTATCAGAGTATATAGTAGTCGGCCTTTCTCTCCTGCATATAAATCTTCGAAGTGACTGAATGAATCCTTCTGTTGAGAGACTGGATACAAGTTCCAAATGTATAGCCCTATATACTGCACATGTAAAAAGTACAACCCAAACTTTGGATCTTTGCTTTACGAAAAGAGGGCCAAAAAGATCAGCTCCAACAACTTCAAAAACTTTGGAATCTTTGACTCGATCTAGAGATAGGTGGATTGGAGGTGTAGTATATGGTTTTCCAGAGTATCTTTTGCATCTGTAACACTTAGACTATTGACTTCTAATGCTGCGTCTAGAAGAAATTATCCAATATTTTTCTCTTAAAATGGATCCAACTGTTTGAAGTCCAGCATGACAATTCTTTAAATGACATTCTTGAATCAGACAATTCACTGCATGATGTTTCGATGGTAATAAAATTGGATATCTGAAAGAAAACTCGTCATCCCGCTCTAATATCTTTGTTTTTACTCTCAACAATCCTTCTTAATCTTTCATAACCTTTAATCCTTTTATTGCATCAGTTGTATTACCAAAACTTTCAGATTGTATTATTGACCAGAACGACCTTTCCGCATCTTCCTTTTCTTCAATCGACAATTCTGATGGAAAACATATATTTCGATTTCTGCACTTCATTATGAATCTCTTCACCCAACATACGACATTGAAAAATCTAACAAATTTTGAAATTCTACTATATATCATAAATTCATGTGAATTAGAACATAAAAGATTAGGTACTGCAGTTTTCTTCTTTTCCATCATTACTAATTCTTCTTTGGGGCTTGTTTCTGAATGTGGCCAATTTTCTTCTGATAACTTCAACCATTCTGGTCCCTCCCACCATCTCATCTTCAACAACTGTTTAGGACTACATCCGCGAGAAGGCAGATCAGCAGGGTTGAGATGACCAGGTACGAAGTTCCATTGTTGAGATTCGGAGAATTTACAAATTTCTCTATCTCTATTGCCTACAAACGTTCCCCATTGATCATTTCTTCGAATCCAAGCGAGAACAGTCGAAGAGTCGGTCCAATACTTTACTGGTATGGAAATACAATTAAAGGCTTTCAAAACAAATTTAGTCAACCTTATTCATAAAATACAAGCAAGAAGCTCTAAACGTGGTATGGTTACATTTTTCTTTGGTGACAGACGAGACTTAGCTCCTAAAAGTTGTACAAAGACTGCGTCTTTATCTTCACAACGTAAGAAAACTACTGTTGCGTAAGCTCTGGTATTTGCATCACAAAATGCATGAATAGACCATTTTTCTTTACAACCATAGCCTACACGTCTATTTATCTTCACGTCATTTAAATACTTGAGTTCGCTATACCATTTTTGAAAATTATTCCGGATTTCTTCTGGAAGTGGAGCATCCCAATCTAATTTTGTTGACCAGGCGTCTTGAATTTTCAGTTTGGCTGGCAACAGTGCTGAGGCTAAAAATCCTATTGGATCGAAGATCCCCTGGGTTACAGCTAATATCTTTCTTTTTGACAGATTTTCTATCTCATCACAAAATTTATGAGCGATCTTTAAACTATCCTCCTTTATGTCCCACTTCAACCCTAAAACCGGAACTATCGTGGTTATATTTTTGCTGAGCATCTTTTTTCGCTAAGGTAACTGCTGTCTTCACTTTTAATTGGCTTGAATTCCCACATTCTTAATTCCATTTTCGCATCAGCCATGATTTCTGTAGATTTTGAAATAAAATTTTCTAGTTCAGGCACATTGTCGACTGAAGTAACGCAGTTATCTATATAGTATGACTTCATAAGCTTCTCAGCTATCTGTTTGTTTTCTTCATCAACATTACTCAAATGATATCTTATAACTGCACCTAGCAAAAATGGGCTACAAGTTGCTCCAAAAACTACTCTATTGTGTTGATAAACTTGAAATTCGTCAGGACTCTTCCACCATAAAAGTCGCAAGAAATGCCGATCTGATTCTTTGACTTCAATTTGAAGAAATGCTCTTCTTATATCGGCTACTGCCCCAGTAGCTTTCTCACGAAATCTTATTAACACTGCAGGAATTTGTTCAATGAGGTTTGGTCCTTTAAAGAGACAATCATTTAAAGAAGGACACCTCCCTATCTTACACGATGCATCAAAAACTGGTCGAACACTTGTAGTAAGACTATCTGGTTTGATGACGGGATGATGAGATAAAAAATGTCCTGGAATCTTGAGTGCTTCATCTGGTACTTTACTTATAACGCCTTCTTCTTCCCATTCATAGAAAACTTTAGCATATTCTTCAAACATTTTCATTGATTTTAATTTCTTTGTTGAATTTATCAATCTTCGTTCAGCTATGTGCCTATTTGAGGGAATCTCACGTTTGCCGTTAATCCAAGGAAGACCTACAATATAGCGACCTTCTATATTTCTATCAACTTCTTTTATAAAATTATCATGAGCGAGTTCTTCTTCTTCTGCTTTAGACAAAGTTTGACAGGGATCTGTTATACCGATTGTCTCTAATTTCCATAATTCTGGAATCTTCATATCTTTTAAAGCTAGGCTCGTGATAAACATATTTCCATAATTTAGGCAAGACTGTGATGTACTTTCTAAACGACCACAAAGTGTCCATCCAAACTTCGT
Source organism: Maratus speculifer (assembly GCA_964019185.1). NCBI lineage: Eukaryota > Metazoa > Arthropoda > Arachnida > Araneae > Salticidae > Maratus > Maratus speculifer. The sequence continues at coordinate 163,798,557 of OZ025300.1, read as the reverse complement.
CTCTATTGCTGTAAGACCGCTCTTTAACTGTTTTATACGACCTGTAAGAAGTTGTCCGTAGTAATCGCTTCCAATCAAAATTTCAATTTTTGGACTCCCTGCTCCTAAATCTGAAATCCATAGTTTATTTTGTTTAAGCTCTTTAATTACTGATTCTTTCGGTATCCGAGGAATATTATTACATATTATATCTTGATCCAAAAGTTCTAAGACATCTTTCGTTTGTTTCTGTCTATCAGAAGAACCTAACTCAACTTGGAATTTATTGTGAGATTTAGCTTCTGTTTGCGTACCACCAAACAATGTGTGTACAATAGCTTCTGAAGAAATGGGATGTAAACCTAGCTCTTCAGCTGTACTTTTTAAAATATAGCTCTTTTGCGACCTACAATCAAGTAACGCTCGTACGTTATTTGTTATTCGACCTTTATTAACTATTTCCAAAGTCATAAGAGCTACTTCAGCAGAACACTGCTTATTTGCTATAGTGCTTTGAATTACTTCTGGGGTCTTAGATGTATTTTCTGGTTCTTTACACATTGAAATTTCAGGGCATAATAAGTCGGTATGGGGTTTAGAACAAACGTGGCAACGAATAAAAACTTTGCAAACTTTAGCGTGGTGACCAAAACGAAGACATTTTAAACAGCAATTTTTATTCTTAATTTTAGCCTTCCGTTCATTAAAGGAAAGAGATCTAGCCCTAACACAGTTCTTGCTTTCATGAGATATACTGCAAAATAAACAAAGGCGTTCTTTTGCGCTAAATAGCCCTGCTGCAGTAGGTATTTTACTTTCTGCTTTTCTTAACTTTTCTTTAGGTTTGTCTTTAGAGCCCAGCTCTATAAAACTCGATTTGGCTAATTTGAATCTTTCCTCGTTTGCAACTTCTTGTTTCAGAAATTCCATCAAACTTACTATATTAGCTTTTGTTGACAATGCATTATTATTACTAACAATGTTTGATGTGATTGAAATATTATATCGCTGCCATGCTTTTAATACATCTTCCGATAAGCTAGATTCTATCATGGGATAGAGCCACGCCGAATTGCTTTCTAAACTTAAACCCATTGATTCTAACGATCTTAAATATGCCTCGACTTTCGTGAATAAATCTGATAAGGGAAGTTTATCTTTGCCGTGCGACTGTACATTAGCTACTATCAATTTTAGGAATTCTCTAACGTATACTTCTATTAGTAAATCTTTATTTCCAAAACGCTCTTGAAATGCCTCGACAGCTTTGGGGTAATTAACTGCGGTCATTGGATAGCTCTCTAACAAGCGCCTAGCACTGGTTCCAGGTTCTACCGATTGGATAAGCTCCTGAAATTTGTCACTATTATCCAAATCTATGTCTTCATGAATTTTCTGAAACTGGGACCAAAATGAAAGATAATTTATTAACTGCGAATCGAATGGCTTAATATTTATCTTAGGTAATTTATAATGCTTTGATTTGGAATAACCGTGATCTGTGCTTTTTTCACTATCATCTTGATTACGTTTATTTGTACCCAATGCTTCGCTAACTTTACGCTTAATGGTAATAAATTGATCTGAATAACTTTCATTTTCCACTACTTCATTTTCAATAGCCTCTTCATCGCATTTATCATCATCTAACATGAGTTCAATTATAGCTTGATCAATAGATTTAATTTCATGAATCAAATTTTCTAATTTACTAAAATCGTCTGAAATTTTACCCTTATCTAATGACTCGCTGTTAATTTCTTCATTCAAAACATTTAAAGTTCTGGTAAATGACGCACGGTACGCTTTTTCTTTAACTTATTCATCTTAGAAAAAATAAGTAGTAATGCACAGCTTACGAAAACACTATATGCTATAAAAACAACTCAATATCTCAACATTATTATTCAAATGTCCGTGCTCGGGACGCCAGATGTTTTTTTTTGTAAACAATCAAAACTTCATTATTTGGGTTCAAAACTCTTCTAAATATTCTTGAATTTTTCTTTTAATAAATTTTATTACATACTTAGAATTATAGAATAAAGAAATATTGAATTCAAATTATTTACATACTATGTACAAAATGTATAATATGTACAAAATATAAATGCTTTTACCTTGATAATTTCTGATCATCATACTAAAAACTGGAAAGATGATCCTATATGCATTTCTGCGTGCCTTTTCATAAAAATAACATAATTCTTCAATAAAACTCAAGATACGCACGACAAACAAAAAATATAAACATTCTCTCTAAAAAACAAAAAATTCTTTTTCATTCCATCAAAAATTGATGCCAACTTTTTTATCTAAACTTTTAACTCATCTCAAAAGATAAAAAAAAAATGTAAAAGTCAAGCAGACGAAAAAAACAGTTTCGCTGCCATAGAAACGAGTCACTTCTTATAAATAAAATAAATATCCGAGTAGCAAAATTCGCAAACGATTTTCTGTGAATAAACTGATATATTAATTTATCAATTCCTAACAGGTGTAGCTACATTAATTCTCTGTCATTCACGCATTTTTACTTAGTTTTCTACACAATTAGTAAAAAAATTCACGTGGTTTACGATGGTTTAGCAGATCCTTAACACTAGAACGCCTGAAATATTGCTACCCCCTAAAACAACGGCAGGTGTCATTTTGACACTGGTCGATATTATGCAAAAAAATTCGAAAAAAATGTAGAGTTTAATATTCTTTTTTACAGATACATGTAGAACACATAAATAATGTTAAATCTAAAAGAAAAAGAAAGAAAAATTTCACAAGATTAAATTAAATGCTTAAAGTAAACACAAAGATTATTATATTTTTAAAATACTCTTAATTTTTCGAGATATAAAGAAATATATTTCACACACAAATTATTTTTTATCTATAATATAAGAACAATTTTGCTAGATGATGAGAGCATACATATGGCATACACAAATAATTATTGTCTGTAACTTAAGAATAATTTTGCAAGACAATATGAAAATATAAAGAAGTGAAATAACTACTTACATTACTAGTAGTCAATACATTTATAGGTATTTTTTTTCATTCGCCGCATGTCATTCTATTACATGAAGAACATACTTTATTTGTCCCATTTCTATGACATTTTTAAACTTCGCATTTCCTACGCTTAGAAGAATTTTCAGTCCACAGTTTTTCTTCATCTCTCCTGCTTCTTATAGTCGATTTTTCAATCTATTCTGCTCGCATTTCTTCAGCTAGTGTGTGTATAAATACACGCCTTGTTATGTTTTTCTCGTTACACGTTTGAAAACAATCCAAGCGTTTATGGTAGCAAAGTCTAAAATATTGTAGAATGTGTGTATTGGCCATCTTCTTGAACCTGCTTTGGCTAAGTATTGTCTTGCCATTTGGTCAACAATATCTACTCCATATTTTGTTTCATTATACAAAACTGACGGTTTCAGGTGTTTTCTTTGACTTGTCAACAATTGTGATGCTTGAATGCATAGAACTAAGAATTATCCCATTTTTTTCTTTTTAGATTGATAAACTGTAAGTGTTGAGCCCGATTCTTCATTCTTCAATATTTTCGTTGAATGCAACTCTTTTTTTCCTGATTTTACACAATCTGGAATTTCACGTCTGGCCCTAATTACCGTGCTAAGTAAACTCGTCCGCATATCCTTTAGTTTCTTTGCCAACTCAAGAAAAGTAAAAAAAATTGTCAACTGTGACATTTTTTTCCATATTTTTAAAAAGGTTCTATTACCAAACCACATACCATTACTAAAACCACATACTCAGAAAGTCTCTGACTTTGATCTCATTCTTCATTTTTTCCTAAGTAGAGAAATGCGTTCAAAATACACTTACTTTCTAAATCTGCAGCTATCAAAAATTTTTGCCGGTATTTATCAGGTTTTGATGCTATAAACTGAGTAAACGGACAACGAGTCTTACTTGGAAACAATTGTTCATCAATTGTTATGTTCTGGCCTGGTTTGTAACAGCTTATGCGATTTTCAATAAAACGATTCCATACTTCTGAAATCATTGCGAATTTATCATCTTTAATTCGATTACGACGAATTGATTTGATATCAAATCGCAAAAATCTTGATATTTCACAAAATTTTTCTCTGGACATGATTTCTTTACAAAAGTTTATAAACCATTCTGTCGATCATAATGTATGATGTTCCAAGTTACTAGCTCCTGAAGCTCCACGTGCATACAAAATCGAAATGTAAGCTAAAAGTTCCTGTTCTGAAAGAGACCAAACATCATTTTCTAATACTCGACGAGCTTCTGTGTTTGTGCATTTAATTATATGCCTTAAAATCCTTCTGTCTATAAAAAGCAACCAATCACTCAAAACACTGTCATAATTCACATTTATTTTTGCATAACTAGTTGGAACACTATTTTCTCGCAAAATATTTTGTATTGCTAATCTACCGGTTGCACTTTCAAAACCGCATTCTTTCCAGCGTGGGCCATCGCGAGCCATAAATCAGTCTGATTTCGAGAATAATTAATTTCAATATCCTCATCGCTTTTCGATTCAGATAATATAACAGGAATAAAATTTTCACTATCAGATTTATTATACAGTTCATATAATTCTCCTCCTTCTGATTCATTATCTGACAATTCTCTCAGAAGCGCGGTAATTTCATCCGCAGTAAGCTCCCTTTTCCGAGACATTTTAAATTTATTCATAAAATGTAAAAAGAACGAAAGAAAATCTCACGAAATTTTACTAGACATAACTCGGAAGCAACCGTATATGTACTATCTTTGTGAGAAATAAAACCTTAGTGGCAGGTGTTGTTGCAGCTGAAACAAATCACGTGATGACCAGGTGTTGAAAAAACATTCTGAGATCCCCCTCAACGACGATAGTGTGTGGAATTATCGCACAGAAAAACGAAATTAAAATTAGGAGAAATGAAATTATTGCAATGCCCAGTTGACACCAGTCCGGCGTTCTAGGTAAATCTGACCGTAAACCAAGTTTGAATAAATCGATTTCTAAAAAAATTTCGATGCGAGTTCTACCCACATATTTAATAAAAGTCGAGAGACATAAAAAATTTCTTTTGGAATTTACAGATTTTACAAAGAAATTTACACGCGTCGGAATCGAAATGACAGCGTCCGGCGTTCTAGTGTTAAAACGGCTTGGCGTTGTTTCAAAAACGTCTGTCCATGAGTCTGCGTGTCTGTGTGTATGTGACACAAATTTTGTGGGTGCTCCAACACACGAACTATTGCATGGAATTAAATTTAATTTCATATGAAGATCTATGTGTATATAGTTTGTTGCTGATTAGTTTATGGATAAAATCCCACGTAAGGGTGTGTCACAAAATGATGATTTATTTGATTTATGTGATGGTTATAGCCCCAGTTTATGCGAGCAGAATTCAACGAAACGCCACATTTATCAGCTTGACGATAGGAACAAATTATCATTAAAATTTGATTACGGTCATCTAAAAGAGGTGTCTGAATTTCGAGATTTGTTAGAACTATGCTTTTATTATATTATCGGTTTATATGCATAGAATTTAGCGAAACTTCGCGCATAGCATTCCGAATACGGGAATACGATGTTATTATTCTAGGGGTGGTGTCGAAAAAAAAACTATGTTTGCTAAAACAATGTAATATTTTTTTCTTACTATTTAAATATTTTAATAGATTTTACTTGAAAGAGGATAATTTTATGATGTCAATAATATACTTACTAGTATTTGTCCTTAGTCAAGAGAATACATTTTTTTCTATAAAGAAAGAAAATTCCTTATTGTCCCCCTTTTTTAAGATTAAAAAGATAACGTATATTTATTTAGAAGAATAAATCAAAAGTAAATGTATATTTTAATTGTTCTGTAAAAAATGTATATGACAAAAAAGTATTTTATTCACTGGAATTACAAGTCAGATATGGCAATCCCAAAACTTTCATTTATCTCAAAAAATAACCATGGCAACAGGTTAACCATGTTGCGACGTGAACGGAAATAATGAAGCATAGTCGCGTCACCAATTAGGTGATTTACACCAAAATCTAATCAGAAACAACTTGCGTCACGTTCTAATTGATTCTGAAGTTAGAAAATTCCGTAAGTTAGTTTTCGAGATCCCACTTTCGAGATTCGTTAGATTTCGTTTCCACAACAAAAATCGTAAAAAATATCTGGACAGAAGCGCCACCTGCTGAGCGACTTATCAAAAACTAAAGAAAACTAATTTATATCATGGACAAACTGAAGGTGAAGTTTGATTAAAATTCATGCATTAGTTCCTGAAATAGAGCTATTGCGATAATTAGAAATAATGCCATATAGCAATACCACTTATTGAGCAATTTACACCAAAAGGTAATCAGCAAGAACTAACGGAAATATTATATCAAGAACTAACGGAATCTGAAGTTTTATGAAAAGCCGTGCATTTGTTCTTGAGATATAGTTATTGTGAAAATCGTGAAAAAGGCAGCCTCGCAGTGCCATGGTTGATCAATATGCACCAAAATACAACCAGCTCTGATTGTTTATAAAGGTCTAACTGAATCTAAAGTTTTGTGAAATTCCTTCTATTAGTTCTAGAGATAGAGCGCCCACATAAGTTTTGTCGCATACAGTTTCATAGAGTAACAGACTGACACTCAGATAAACATGTAACAATATATTTTTTTTTATCTAACTTCTAAAACGTGTAAATCCGTCGGAAATCGGAATTCTAAAATTTGCACGTATCCAATGCTGTCATGTAAAGAAAGAGGAAAGTTATATTACAAGTTAATTTGGTGCTTGAGTAACCAGCCAATTTACATAACTAACATCATTTCAAATTTACAGCTTGAACTGTATTATTACCACTAAATAATGACAATAAAATATCTTTTTTAGCGAACAAGTAAAAATCGACTTAGATAACAGCCAAATCTGCTGTAATTAACTTCACGAAGTAAAAGTTTTATCGATGAAAAAAAACAGTTAATTAAAAATAAAATGTAAATGAATACAATAACTAAATTTTATTCATATAAAATACAAATACACAATAACAAAAGAAAAGAAAGTAATTAAAAGAAAGTACTGATAAGTTCCTTACTGCAATATGCAGATTCCTCTAATAAGCTTCGTCTTAGTACTATTATCATGATTTACTTCCTTACAGATTATGCGTATAAATTTTAATAATTATTTCATTCTAATATATATTTTAAAATTTAGTATAACGTCCTGAATATTCCATATTGAGCGTAAACTTCGAAAAAAAAAAAAAAAAAAAAAAAAAAAAAAACATAAACGCAGAAAAAAAAAATTAGAAAATATTATATTTACAAGGCATGAAATACAACGTTTTATAAGACACAAACACACAAATAAAAGTACTATAGAATGCAAACGGTCGTTTCAAGACCATTCTTACCCCATTATTAGTGCACAAAATCTAAATTAAAATCACATATAAAAAAAAAATCGTATCAAAAGAGCCAAAAGGTGTACCTAGGTAATCGGGAAGTGAGTTACTCCTCTAGGCCCCTTTGTTTCGCTCCTTCTTAATTATATTTTAAATTTTAAAAAAATTAATTAAAAGGGGAAGGAATTAAATTAGAAAATAAATATAAGCACTCATTCTTTTTATTTTGGAGAATTTTTTTTCATGAATGCATCTATATTTCAAAGTATGTATATAGGGGAAGATGGGGATACTTGAGCCATTTTTTAAATTTTAATTTTTTTAAATTTTTTATAATTTCTTAGAACAAAATAAAATATTGAAAATGAAAATTTGATATTTTTTCTTCAATTGAAAACCACTTTCAATTAGTTTTGAACTATTTTTCTATGTCTAATAAATTTTTACTTTTTCTTTTACAACGTGGCTCAAGTATCCCCATGGAGGGGATACTTGAGCCAGATGTCACATTCGCACCAGTATTTTGCAAAGAAAAAAACCGATTTACAATATACGAGAAAAAATGCATTAAACCTTTTTCAAATAAATTTGGTCGAATTTTCTGGTGTCGTTGTGACCATTTCAGAATTAAAATTATGTGGTAGAAAATTCTACCAGCAGAGCTCAAAGGGTTAATCACCATACTTTCAACATGGTACCAAGGTATGTGATTTCTTTTTCACATGTTCAGAACTATAAATATGTTACCATGTTGCCAGTTTTAGAAAGAAAAATTGACCAACTGTAGAGATAATAGGGGTGGCTCAAGTATCCCCTATGCTCAAGTATCCCCACTCTCCCCTATACTTATAAAAGGGGCATATCTCATATGTCTTCTTACACTTTTGAGCCCGTCAAGTATAAATATATTCATAAAACTTTTTGACAAGGAAACATTTCTGAATACTGATGGAGCTCTTAATATTTTGTAGATTTTACAATTTTTATTTTCTTTTCAATTTAATGCCTTAAGGACCTTTATATTTTCAAGTAGGAATTTTTATTTAATAAAACGAATCGGAAATTGTTCATCAAGCGTTGCAAATGAGGGACGTTAGCATTATAACGAAGTTAAAAAATTATTCATATTTTGGTGTAGTAGTATGTAGAATTTCGAATACGGTATAGTAGCATTAAATCTTTTTATGTCTCTGTAAATAAATCTGCCTTCTGTTATACAGGAAGTAATTCATAGTAATCCTCAGTAACATATATAAATTCATAAAATGTCAAATAGTTTAATACATTTAAAACGGGCCCCTATCAAAAGCTATACAATTATAAACATATACTGGACAATTGCACCATAAGATTTAACAACTAAGAATGTATTTATTAAAATAGCAACAAATTGCTCAATGGTGCATAAAACAAGAACTTTAATATGAACTAAATTAAAATGGAAATTGATTTCGATTTTAATTTATTAGAAATATCTCTCGATCAGGAAGCAAACTTTTAGTCCTTTCATTATCATATTTTCCTGAAGACGGCGCGAAACGTTGTAATTTTTATTTTATTTTAATTGTACAAGTTCATATTAAAGTTCTTGTTTTGTGCACCATTGAGATATTTGTTGTATTTTTAATAAATACATTCTTAGTTATTATCCAATTATGTTAATGAATTGTTTTGTGTGGCTCTGTAAGTAAATGATAAATATTCTTTCTAAAACAGATATCACGTAATGTATATTATAGTATATACTTCATAGATCCATATAAATTTTATTATGTTCAAAAGAGTATGACATCATTAAAATGCACTTGAAACTATTTTCCCATTCACTGTAATGTAACTAAATACTTTTGATCGTCGCTGTACTTCAACTATACATCTGATTTTAGCAAAATTTGAAATAACCAGAAAAAATTATACAATAATTACTTATTTTAAATTTAAGATGATTCGGTTGGGCAGTTTTTGCATTGTTCTATGCTGACAGACGGACAGACTGATCGACAAATATAGTTGCTACGTACTATTTACATAATTATGAACGCATCTAAAAATATCCAGTTGAAAAAAAGAAGAGTTATGTTTTTCAGATTTCATTAGAAATAATGATTTTGTTTCCAAAAACCAATTTAAATAATAAACTAATGACCTGTGTATTTATTCTTTTAGAACGAGAATATTCATTAATCTAGCAACTGAAAAATTAATATATTTCATAGAATATTTGTAACCAGTTTTATAGATTATATTTTGCTCATTATAAAATGTTTATAAAGATTTGAAAATAATATTCATCGATGATTGGAAGCAGAAATGAAGAACAACACTAATAGCAAAGAAAAGTTCACCCAATGTTTTAGGTACTGGTATAGGCTAGAAAATAAGTGTCGTATAGAAAAGTGACACATCTCGACAAATTAAATTTTACTGGAAAGGCAAAAGAAAATTTGTATAATTTTACTCAAACTTGAAACTCTAGCTCTTATCCTGTCATGTGTGTGTAAAAAAGTGTATAAAAGTGTAAATCCCTTAAAAATGAAGACATATAATAAGGTTTGCAGGGTTGAATGAATTAATCTGCCTACACATTCCACCCCTCTTCTGAGGTCACGAATGGACAAATAGCGTAATGAAGTGAATCATCGTATAACTACACTTATAAAACTTTTTGTATAGTAAGACATAATCATGATAGACCTATTAGTAGAATAAAAAGCAAAATATTTTTTTGCCGACAAGTGTCACTTTTCTTGCGGATAAACGACATAAGCGTTCTTTTTTTTTTTTTTTTTTTTTTTTTTTTTTGAAATATAACACTTTCTAAAATATGTCGTCATCAAAATGATACTTGAAAATACATCTTGGGAAACACATTCGATGGAATAATTTAAAATGCAATACTTGAAAACATTTCTAGCATGTCCCTTCGTCAAAATTGCATTTATATTTAAAAATATATATTCTTAAGAAAGAGGCATAACTTATATGTCTTCGTAAATTTTTGAGTCTGTCATGTATAATATATTCATAAACCTTTTTGACAAGCAAAGTTTTCTGAATATTGATGGAGTTCGTACTATTTAGTGGATTTCGATTTTTTTTCTTTTTTTTAATTGATTGTTTCTTAGATTTTTTTTTAACAGGAATATTTTACTTAATAAAATAAGTCGGAAATTGCAAGTCAAGAGTAGAAAATGAAGTCCGTTTGTACTAAAACGAAGTTTAAAGAATATTTAGACCTTAATGTAATAGTATACAATATTTCGTATACAGTATAGTAGCCGAAATCTTTTGTGTCGATTAATTTGCGGTTTTCACTAAAACAATTCCTTATGTCGGTATTTTCTTGAAGATAAATTATAAAGACAAATTTCGAAAAATGCCGATAGAGGGCGCTTTAGACTTTGTAGTAAGGAACAACTACTTTTTGCCGTTATTTTTTGCATCTCATTAAATTATTTCGTAAGCTTAGAATTTTGAACTCAAAATCTGAATAGTTGGGAGTGGTTAAGTAGCACAAACTGAATAGTGTTCAGAGGGTTCAAATTTCAAATGACTATAAAAAAACGAAAAAATTGGTCGATTGACTTGTCATTTTCACTAAAACTATTCTTTATGTCAGTATTTTATTGAAAATAAATTATAAAGATAAATTTTAAAAAATGCCGATAGAGGATACTTTATACTTTGGAGTAACGAACAACTCTTTTTTGGCGTTATTTTTTGCATCTTATTAAATGCTTTGGTAAGCTCAGACTTAACCTTAAATTTTGAGCTCAAAACCTGAATAGTTGGGATTGGTTAAGTAGCACAAACTGAACTGTGTTCAAAGGGTTCAAATTAAAAATTTTCATAAAAAGCGGAAAAAATAATCAATTTGTTTGCGGTTTTCGCTAAAACTACTCTTCAAATCAGTGTTCTCTTAAAAATAAATTTTAAAGATAAATTTCACAAAATGCCGATAGAGGGTACTTTATACTTTGGAGTAACGAACAACTTTTTTTTGGCGTTATTTTTTGCATCTTATTAAATGCTTTGGTAAGCTTAGACTTAACCTTAAATTTTGAGCTCAAAACCTGAATAGTTGGGATTGGTTAAGTAGCACAAACTGAACTGTGTTCAAAGGGTTCAAATTAAAAAAAAAAGACGTGTGGCACTCGGGGACTGCCGCGGTAAAGCTATTGCATAGCATTATTTATCAACTTATGCAATCATAATTATTTATTAACTTTTTATTTATGCAGTTTTTTTTTTTTTTTTTGTTTTTTTTGTTTTTTTTTTTTTTGAGCGTGATGACCGATAACAAAATATTTTTTTTTCCTTTTATTGAATAAATGAGATTGAATAAATGAAAAAATATCGTTTAAAATATTTTAATTATCTTACAATACATGTAGGTTAATCAGGAATTTTTATCATTGAAACTATACGTTTATGGTAGCTGAAATAAAAAACATAAGTTTGAGACATGATATTCTCAAAATATCTGAAAAATACCGCTTTAATGTCTGCCGAAGTCTACCGAAGGATACCGTGCCGAAGTCTGCCAAACTCAAGCGACGATATCCGGAGTGTTAGTTTTTTTTTCTCGTTACGGAATTTCTAGATTTATTCGCCGCGCTCAAAGCCCGCGATAAAAGATATGCAATACCTTAATATATTACCAAACAAAATTTGGCCGCACTACGAAAATTAGATCGCGAGTTATAAGCATTATAAATTTTCCGATCCTCAACGTGGGGGTCTCCTGTCACCAAAAATTAACATTGTCTCATACTAAATTACCAAACAAAATTTGGCCGCCCTACGAAAATTAGATCGCGTGTTATAAGCATTTTAAATTTTCCGACCCTCACCGTGGGGGGTCACCTGTCACCAAAAATTAACACTCTCGCATAAAAAATTACCAAACAAAGTTTGGCCTCGATACGAAAATTAGATCGCGAGTTATAAGCATTTTAAATTTTTCGACCCTCACCGTGGGGGGTCTCCTGTCACCAAAAGTAACACTGTCTCATAATAAATTACCAAACAAAATTTGGCCGCGCTACGAAAATTCGATCACGAGTTATAAGCATTTTATCTTTTTCGACCCTTACCGTGGGGGGGGGGTCTCCTGTCACCAAAATTTAACACTGTTTCATAATAAATCATTAAACAAAATTTAGCCGCGCTGCGAAAATTGATCACGAGTTATAAGCATTTTAAATTTTTCGACTCTCACCGTGGGGGGTCTCCTGTCACCAAAAGTTAACACTCTCTTATAATAAATTACCAAACAAAATTTGGCCGCGATACGAAAATTAGATCGCGAGTAATAAGCATTTTAAATTTTTCGATCCTCACCGTGGGGGTCTCCTGTCACCAAAAGTAACACTGTCTCATAATAAATTGCCAAACAAAATTTTGCCGCGCTACGAAAATTAGATCGCGAGTTATAAGCATTTCAAATTTTTCGACCCTCACCGTGGAGGTCTCCTGTCACCAAAATTAGCACTGTCTCATAATAAATTACAAAACAAAATTTGACCGCATTACAAAAATTGATCGCGAGTTATAAACATTTTAAATTTTTCGACCCTCACCTTGGGTTGTTTCCTGTCACCAAAAATTAACACTTTCTCATAATAAATTACCGAACAAAATATGGCCGCGCTACGAAAGTTAGATCACGAGTTATATGCTTTTTAATTTTTTGACCCTCACCGTGGGGGGGGAGGTGTCTCCTGTCACCAAAATTTAACACTGTTTCATAATAAATCATTAAACAAAATTTGGCCGCGCTACGAAAATTGATCGCGAGTTATAAGCATTTTAAATTTTTCGACTCTCACCTTGGGGGGGTCTCCTGTCACCAAAAATTAACACTCTCTCATAATAAATTACCAAACAAAATTTGACCGCGATACGAAAATTAGATCGCGAGTTATAAGCATTTTAAATTTTTCGACAATCGCGGTGGGGGGTCTCCTGTCACCAAAAGTAACACTGTCTCATAATAAATTACCAAACAAAATTTGGCCGCGCTACGAAAATCAGATCGCGAGTTATAAGCATTTTAAATTTTTCGATCATCACCGTGGGGGGTCTCCTGTCACCAAAAATTAACACTCTCTCATAATAAATTACCAAACAAAATTTGACCGCGATACGAAAATTAGATCGCGAGTTATAAGCATTTTAAATTTTTCGACCCTCACCGTGGAGGTCTCCTGTCACCAAAAGTAACACTGTCTCATAATAAATTACCAAACAAAATTTGGTCGCACTACGAAAATAAGATCGCGAGTTATAAGCATTTTCAATTTTTCAATCCTCACCATGAGGGATCTCCTGTCACCAAATATTAGCACTGTCTCATAATAAATTACAAAACAAAATTTGACCGCGCTACAAAAATTGATCGCGAGTTATAAACATTTAAAATTTTTCTACCCTCACCGTGGGTTGTTTTCTGTCACCAAAAATTAACACTTTCTCATAATAAATTACCGAACAAAATATGGCCGCGCTACGAAAGTTAGATCACGAGTTATATGCTTTTTAATTTTTTGACCCTCACCGTGGGGGGGAGGTGTCTCCTGTCACCAAAATTTAACACTGTTTCATAATAAATCATTAAACAAAATTTGGCCGCGCTACGAAAATTGATCGCGAGTTGTAAGCATTTTAAATTTTTCGACCCTCACCGTGGGGGTCTCCTGTCACCAAAAATTAACACTCTCTCATAATAAATTACCAAACAAAATTTGACCGCGATACGAAAATTAGATCGCGAGTTATAAGCATTTTAAATTTTTCGACCCTCACCGTGGGGGTCTCCTGTCACCAAAAGTAACACTGTCTCATAATAAATTACCAAACAAAATTTGGCCGCGCTACGAAAATTAGATCGCGAGTTATAAGCATTTTAAATTTTTCGACCCTCACCATGGGGGATCTCCTGTCACCAAAAATTAGCACTGTCTCATAATAAATTACAAAACAAAATTTGTCCGCGCTACAAAAATTGATCGCGAGTTATAAACATTTTAAATTTTTCGACCCTCTCCGTGGGTTGTTTCCTGTCACCAAAAATTAACACTTTCTCATAATAAATTACCGAACAAAATATGGCCGCGCTACGAAAGTTAGATCACGAGTTATATGCTTTTTAATTTTTTGACCCTCACCGTAGAAGGAGGGAGGTGTCTCCTGTCACCAAAATTTAACACTGTTTCATAATAAATCATTAAACAAAATTTGGCCGCGCTACGAAAATTGATCGCGAGTTATAAGCATTTTAAATTTTTCGACCCTCACCGTGGGGGGTCTCCTGTCACCAAAATTATCACTCTCTCATAATAAATTACCAAACAAAATTTGGCCGCGCTACGAAAATTAGATCACGAATTATAAGCATTTTAACTTTTTCGACCCTCACCGTGGGGGGTCTCCTGTCACCAAAAATTAACATTCTCTTATAATAAATTACCAAACAAAATTTGGCCGCGATACGAAAATTAGATCACGAATAATAAGCATTTTAACTTTTTCGACCCTCACCGTGGGGGTTTTCCTGTCACCAAAAATTAACAGTCTCATAATAAATTACCAAACAAAATTTGGCCGCGCTACGAAAATTAGATCACGAGTTATAAGCATTTTAAATTTTTCGACCTTCACCTTGGGGTGGGGGGGGGGCTCTTGTCACCAAAAATTAACACTGTCTCATAATAAATTACCAAACAAAATTTGACCGCGATACGAAAATTAGATCGCGAGTTATAAGCATTTTAAATTTTTCGACCTTCACCTTGGGGTGGGGGGGGGGTCTCCTGTCACCAAAAATTAACACTCTCTCATAATAAATTACCAAACAAAATTTGACCGCGATACGAAAATTAGATCGCGAGTTATAAGCATTTTAAATTTTTCGACCCTCACCGTGGAGGTCTCCTGTCACCAAAAGTAACACTGTCTCATAATAAATTACCAAACAAAATTTGGTCGCACTACGAAAATAAGATCGCGAGTTATAAGCATTTTCAATTTTTCAATCCTCACCATGAGGGATCTCCTGTCACCAAATATTAGCACTGTCTCATAATAAATTACAAAACAAAATTTGACCGCGCTACAAAAATTGATCGCGAGTTATAAACATTTAAAATTTTTCTACCCTCACCGTGGGTTGTTTTCTGTCACCAAAAATTAACACTTTCTCATAATAAATTACCGAACAAAATATGGCCGCGCTACGAAAGTTAGATCACGAGTTATATGCTTTTTAATTTTTTGACCCTCACCGTGGGGGGGAGGTGTCTCCTGTCACCAAAATTTAACACTGTTTCATAATAAATCATTAAACAAAATTTGGCCGCGCTACGAAAATTGATCGCGAGTTGTAAGCATTTTAAATTTTTCGACCCTCACCGTGGGGGTCTCCTGTCACCAAAAATTAACACTCTCTCATAATAAATTACCAAACAAAATTTGACCGCGATACGAAAATTAGATCGCGAGTTATAAGCATTTTAAATTTTTCGACCCTCACCGTGGGGGTCTCCTGTCACCAAAAGTAACACTGTCTCATAATAAATTACCAAACAAAATTTGGCCGCGCTACGAAAATTAGATCGCGAGTTATAAGCATTTTAAATTTTTCGACCCTCACCATGGGGGATCTCCTGTCACCAAAAATTAGCACTGTCTCATAATAAATTACAAAACAAAATTTGTCCGCGCTACAAAAATTGATCGCGAGTTATAAACATTTTAAATTTTTCGACCCTCTCCGTGGGTTGTTTCCTGTCACCAAAAATTAACACTTTCTCATAATAAATTACCGAACAAAATATGGCCGCGCTACGAAAGTTAGATCACGAGTTATATGCTTTTTAATTTTTTGACCCTCACCGTAGAAGGAGGGAGGTGTCTCCTGTCACCAAAATTTAACACTGTTTCATAATAAATCATTAAACAAAATTTGGCCGCGCTACGAAAATTGATCGCGAGTTATAAGCATTTTAAATTTTTCGACCCTCACCGTGGGGGGTCTCCTGTCACCAAAATTATCACTCTCTCATAATAAATTACCAAACAAAATTTGGCCGCGCTACGAAAATTAGATCACGAATTATAAGCATTTTAACTTTTTCGACCCTCACCGTGGGGGGTCTCCTGTCACCAAAAATTAACATTCTCTTATAATAAATTACCAAACAAAATTTGGCCGCGATACGAAAATTAGATCACGAATAATAAGCATTTTAACTTTTTCGACCCTCACCGTGGGGGTTTTCCTGTCACCAAAAATTAACATTCTCTTATAATAAATTACCAAACAAAATTTGGCCGCGATACGAAAATTAGATTGCGAGTTATAAGCATTTAAAATTTTTCGACCCTCACCAGGAGGGGGGGGGGGGGTCTCCTGTCACCAAAAATTAAAACTGTCTCATAATAAATTACCAAACAAAATTTGGCCGCGCTACGAAAATCAGATCGCGAGTTATAAGCATTTTAAATTTTTCGATCATCACCGTTGGGCGGGTCTTCAATCACCAAAAGCTACATTATCCTACCTTGTTTTATCTTAAGACAATTTTTTTTCTATACACATTCTATCAGGAATTTTTATCATTGAAACTATAGACTTATGGTAACTGGAATAAGAAACATAAGTTTGTGATTTGATATCCTCTAAATATCTGAAAAATACCGCGTCAATGTCTACCGAAGTCTACCGAAGGATATCATGGCGAAGTCTGCCGAGCTGAAACGACCTTAGCCGAGTGTTAGGTTTTTTCGTTACCGATGTGTTAGGATTTTATCGCGTTACGGAATTTTTGGATTCGGTCACCGCGCTCAAAGCCCGTGATAAAAGCTATGCAATAGCTTAAAAATTTCATAAAAAGCGGAAAAAATAATCAATTCGTTTGCGGTTTTCGCTAAAACTAGTCTTCAAATCAGTGTTCTCTTAAAAATAAATTTTAAAGATAAATTTCACAAAATGCCCATAGAGGGTACTTTATACTTTGGAGTAACGAACAACTCTTTTTTGGCGTTATTTTTTGCATCTTATTAAATGCTTTGGTAAGCTTAGACTTAACCTTAAATTTTGAGCTCAAAACCTGAATAGTTGGGATTGGTTAAGTAGCATAAACTGAACTGTGTTCAAAGGGTTCAAATTAAAAATGTTCATAAAAAGCGGAAAAAATAATCAATTCGTTTGCGGTTTTCGCTAAAACTACTCTTCAGATCAGTGTTCTCTTAAAAATAAATTTTAAAGATAAATTTCACAAAATGCCGATAGAGGGTGCCTGAGACTTTGGAGTAGCATACAACTATTTTTAACCGTTATTTTTTTTTAATTTCATTAGATGCTTTCAAAAGCTTAGACTTAAGTTTTGAGCTGAAATTCTGAATCGTTGGGAGTGTTTAAATAGCGCGAAATTGAACTGTGTTCAAGGGTGCGGAGGAGAGTTAAATTTCAACCCCTGAACACACTTCAGTTTTCGTTTCTTAACCCCTCCCAACGATTCAGAATTTGAGTTCAAA
Organism: Maratus speculifer; assembly: GCA_964019185.1. Classification (NCBI taxonomy): domain Eukaryota; kingdom Metazoa; phylum Arthropoda; class Arachnida; order Araneae; family Salticidae; genus Maratus; species Maratus speculifer. The sequence goes on along the minus strand of OZ025300.1, from coordinate 163,780,626 downwards.
ATTTAAGTTTAAATCTCATATTTCGAAAACATTTAATAGATTTTAATTAGATACAAAAAATAACGGTTAAAATTAGTTGTTGGTTACTCTAAAGTTTAAGGCGCCCATGAACGACGCTTTTTAAATTTTGTCTTTGTAATTTATTTTCAATACAATGCTGATATAAATAATAGTTTTAGCGAAAACCGCAAATGAATCGATTAATTTTTCCGTTTTTTATTAGCATTTGAAATTTGACTTCCCACCCCCTTGAACACAGTTCAGTTTGCGGTACTTAACCCATCCGAACGATTCAGATTTTGAGCTCAACATTTAAGTTTATAACTAAGCTTCTAAAAAAATTAATGAGATGCAAAAAATAACGGAAAAATTAGCTGTTCGTTACCCCAAAGTCTAAAGCGCCCAATATCGGTATTTTTTTAAATTTATCTTTATAATTTATTTATAATAAAATACCGACATAAAGAATAGTTTTATTGAAAATCGTAAATCAACCGACCAATTTTTCCGTTTTTTATAATCATTTGAAATTTGAACAATCTGATCACGGTTCAGTTTGTGCTACTTAACCACTCCCAACTATTCAGATTTCGAGGTCAAAATTTAAGTCAAAGCTTACGAAACCATTTAATGAGATGCAAAAAATAACGGCAAAAAATAGTTGTTCATTATTCCAAAGTCTAAAGCGCTCTCTATCGGCATTTTTCGAATTTATCTTTATAATTTATTTTCAAGAAAATACTGACATAAAGAATAAATCGATTGGTCGATCAATCGGCCATTTTTTTCATTTTTTATGTTTATTTAAAATTTTGGACCCTAAACTTTAATGTCGGCTATCTCCTATGGAAAACATTTGGGAACCTTGGTTTACTATTTAATATTGTTTGTCTTGATGTGTACTATCACACCTCTTTTATTGTAAAAAAAATAGAATCACCCTGTATACACAGACACACACACACACACACACACATATATATATATATATATATATACTGCTCGTTCCTGCAGTTATTTAATTTATCAGTGGAAAAGTATTTTCATACATTAAAAAAAAATCATATTGAGAAAAATTATTTTCATTCATTTAAGCGAATTCAAAAATAGAAGCCAGATGTTTCCATAGCAATGAAATCGAATCGACATTGGACTTTGAGCTTGAAGCAATTTTAATACTTATGAAAATCGTTTTTAATGGCAAATTTTGATGATTAAATTTGAATATAAGTACATATAAGTATCGATATAACTATCATATTATAATTAAAGCAGACTAAAACTGACAAACCTTAGGTTATTTAAATTCAATTTATCTAAATAAGTTCAGAATGAGACTTTTTTTTTAAGATGTATTTTACATAAAAAAGTATTTTTTGAAATTGCATTCCATCGCTAACCATTGAAAAATCGCCAAATAACGATATTTTCATTTTTTTTTTCGGACGTTGATGGGGGTTCCGACAGGATATTTCTTTCGCTAATGTATATACCCTTATGAGGAAACATTGTGAATTTATTTCTGATTCTTCGGGGTATTTCCGTAAGGAGACCTTTCTTGCTAGATAAGATTGTCTTCATGACTGATTACTGGATAATCCATCCCCAATTCATGATATTAACCAACTTCGGATGTCTCGGGATTCAAATCACATAAAATAATTTCATCAACCGTTATTTTCTCATAACCGAAACCATTCTTCTCACAATCATGTCAGTCTGTAATTTCATACGCAGATATATTTTTGAAATTTTGCACGTTTGACACCACGACCAATATCTCCAAAGGATCACTCTGTGCTTGGGTTAAATCAACAATATTAGGCCATTGTTCGTTTCTGATTTTTTAAAAAAAGTTGAAAATCGCATGTCAAGCGTAGCAAATTAGGTGCATTCGTACTATAACGAAGTTTTAAAAATGTTCAGACCTTGTTGTAATAACATATTGGGTACAGTTAGTAGTCGAAATCTATTGTGTGTTCTTGTAAATATTATCTGCTTTCTATTACATAGGAAGTCATCTGCAATAAACCTCAGCAACGTATATCAATTTCATAAAATACGAAATAGTTAAAAGTCGCACTCCAAGCAATGTTTTCCCCTACATCAATATGTAATGGAAAGTTTTGTGTGACCCTATAAATTAAAAATAAATATCCTTTGCACCGCAGATTGGTAGAATATATTTTTTAGTATATACTTCATAGATGGATATCAATTCTATTATGATAGAAAAAGTGTAACATCATTAATATGCACTTGAAATTATTTTTTCCCATTGACCGTAATGCAATGGAATACTTTTGATTTTTCCTGTAATTAAACTTTACAATCAATTTCCATAAAATTTGAAATCACTTCATAAAATTATACAAAAATTATGCATTTCAAATTTAAAAAGTTCAGTTAGGTATTTTTTTTCTGTTATATGCGGGCAGACGGAAGGTCTCAATGACGACTTCAGGTGCGACGTATTTATACAATTACGAACGCACCTAAAAATAGAAGATTTCGTACGGCGATTAACAGAGGATGAGGGTTGATAGAATGACGGATAATCGAAAGTTTATTACATTTTCAATACACAGGTACATTTTCTATAATAATTATATTTCACTAAGAGCATCTTCAAGCTAAAGTTGCTCTTTAATTCTTATTGATATATATTTTTTAAATACTTGGCATATTTTCATAATTGACGTAATATTATACCCTATTACAAGCAATGTGGTAATTCAAATATCTTTCAATATTGAGCCTCACTATAAGAAACATTGTTTTAGAGCTAGAAAAAATATTAAAAGTAATAATTAAGAAGAAAAATCATTTTGAAAGTTAAATGTATACGAAATATATATGAAATATTTTTAAATATGTGAAAGAATTTCTCATTTTATCAAGCATTTATCATCATCAAATCAACATTAATGATTTAAAAAATACTGTCGCAAAGTCGCAAATATGAATTGTCTTGAGAATAATTTAAAACGTAAATATGATAAAATTCTACATTCATTTTCATCGAAACCGCATTTGTATTTTAAAAGCGCATTTAAAGTAAAGGGCATATTCTAAATCTTTATCTATTTCATAATCTCTGGAGTCTATAATCTGCATGTTTATAAAGAATATATGAATAAAACTGTTATGATTTTTCATGGAATAGAAACGGATTTGAAAAATCTTTGTTTATTGATCAAAAGTATTTTTTTCTAATTCCAAAATCTGAACAATTTGATTTATTTGCAGAATGCTTTTCAAAATGATATGATAAGATTCCATGAATCAAATTTTAATCATAAATTGTTAAAATAAGATACAACTGTCTAACAGTAAGTGAAAATTGTTGTCGCAAATTTATTCATAAATGCTCTAGGCAATCAGGGTTCGCAACGGGTACTGTTAGTTTTCCAGGTTTTCCAAATCAAATACAAGTTTTTTTTTTTTTTTTTTTTTTTTTTTTTTAATAAAAAACAAATTTAGTTTAACACACAAAATTTAGCCTTATTTCACGCATTTAAGGCCAAAGGGAAATTAAACAAAACAAATGTGCACTTTTTATAGTGGTTATAAAAAATAAGGCAAACAATGATATAAAAAATATGAAAAGAAACAGTAAGATTTTAAGCAAGATAAAACTAAGTGTAAATTTTTAGTATTCAATATTTTTGTTTTAAAATAGTTAATTCACCAGAGATTAAAGATTTGTGCAAACAGGTAGAGATTTAGCTTGCATTTTTTTTAGGATTTTTTTATTATTTTTCTTAAGATCAATCTCTTGCTAAAATGTTAACTTTTTTTATTTATTATACTCTAAATCAACAAAATATATTACGTTGTAAGGTCATTGTAAGATAATTATGGGATAATTCATCTGAGTGAAGTTGACGGACGCAGAATAAGGAAAAGCGATTGTATTATACATCTGACAGTAACCTATATGCATAAAATGATACTGTTAAATTTCATAAATTTGAAATTTGAAATATTATTATGCTTTGTTTTTTAATCCAAATTTGAAAGCTTCTAACAAATTCATTTTTGTTCGTAAAAATATACGGTTTTCATATGCTCTTGTTCATATATTATAAAATAAAACTATTAAAGTGTTGTTCAACGACAATAGAAAATACAGGCAGTTATTTTTAAATAAATCTGAAATGTAATTATAATTAATAATTATAATTTGTTTATAACTCAAAAATGGTAAAAAAAAAAAGTCTGTTCCAAACTATTTCAATAGTCATGCCGCCAAATTTCATGCTTAACGTTTAAAAATTATTCCATGCATAAACTAGAAAATCATGCAGGACGTAATTCTTTTGAGACGTACAAGCTAATGAATAGAATAAAACAAATATTTCACATAATTTTGAAAAGCGTCACATACTATACTTTCTAAAACGAAAATTAAGGATATTATAAAGGTAGGTTTAAGGGCAGTATTTTAGAAATAATCCCATAAAATTAATTTTATTCATGAAGAAAAATTTCTTCTCAGAGAAGACATTTTTGCGTAAACTTTTTCTGAAATATTCCACCTGTCTTTAATGGCAAAAATGGGTCGATAAATCTATATTAATTAAAAATGAACGGAATACTTTAGTTTTGAAAGTAAAGGGCAAATTATTAACTAATCTTAGCGTGCAAATTGCTCGCTTTAACCCAGACTACGTTTTAAATGTGATCTAAAAACGACAGATCATTAATAACAATAAAATAATCATAACATCTTAGATAGTACATACATTATGCCTAACAAGTTTTCATTGTTCTAATTTTATTAAGAATTTGCCCTGTTTTGAACCATTTTGGGTTAACTACTTTGGGAACACAATTTAAAATTTTTATTTTTGCAGTGACCATTATCAATAGTCCATGTTGAATTAACTCTTTTTATCTATGTTTTTGTTATTAATATATAACTTCAAATTTCTGGCTTTTTTAGGATTCATAAATAATCTTAAAAGTACAAAATAAAGTGGACATTTGATTAGTTCTGTCCTACAGTGACCGAGAAGTTTTACTCTCAAATCTGGTAAATGGGAGGTGCTAAGTTCGAAACTGATCGCACCCGTTGGCTTTATCTTTCAGAGTTTTCCGTGATTTTCTGCTAACCGTTGATTTTCAAGCATAAATAAGGATTAGGTTACTTTTGAAAGGTTCCCACCGAGGGAATCCCCCCCTCTTTCGGCCCATATCTCTTGTGCTGATGTTTGGCCGTCTTAAAAACAAACCACAACAATATTTAGAGCTAATTTAAATTTAGATTACGTTTGAACATTTCTTGGTGAGTACAAAATAAGTTGAGTTGGTTATGGGGAAAAAATCACTTTAATTACATTATCGAACATTTTTCAGCACAGAGAAATAACAATTTTTATATTTAATTTTAATTTCTAAGAAATAATAATACAGAATATTTTTTCAGTATATGAAGAATTCACGAGACATGATTTACCTGAAGAAATATATGCGATCAGACAAGCCAAGAATGTTACTTGCTATGTTCTGAATGAAATAGAAATAAGGGCTTTAATATATCTCTTTTTAATACTTTACCTACATATAAATTTCAAAAACAGTAAAAGTAACATATGAAATACATAATTTGTTTTTCTAAAATTCTACAAGTCCCTAAAACGGAATGGAAAAAAATGATTTCTCCAATTGATCTAAGAATATGCTATCGGCTTCTTAAATTTATTCCTTTGCACCATGGGAAATTTAGAGTTTCTATCATTTTCAGAATAAAAATCAAAACTTGAAATGCATCCTTTTTTTTCTAAGAAGGCAAAAGAAAAGCGAAAGGGTGAAAAAGAGACATCTAGTACGTAAGTTCAAAGGGGCCAATTATTAAAATTCATTCTACTTAACAGAGCAATATATCAAGATGTCAAATCATTTTTCAAATAAGGTTCATATATAATATTGGGATAATTCTGTAGAAAGGAATCAATATATTTTTTGAATATATGAATAGCATACTTCTTCAATTTTATGTCGTAGAAGTAAGAAATAATTAGTAAAAAGAAACACGAAGAAGAAAAGCCGTAAGTGCTTGTAACAAATCAATCTTTTAAGAGAATTGGACAAGTTATGAAAATAGGTCATGATATTAATTTATAGTTATAACTTTTTTATCAGCATTGATGCGTAATTGAAATTGAGATACTCATAACTATGTTTTTAATGCAAATTATTTCACAAATTAGATGGAAATCTTTTCTTTTATAATACATGAATAGTATACTTTTTTAAAACACTTCTTCATAAGCTATTAATTTTTTTCATATAACTCACGCTTCATTTCAGAACTGATTGTCATTAGTTGCGGAAAATGCATCTTGGCTTGGAACGGTTTTTAATATTAACAATTATCAGAAATCAATAGATATTGAAAGATTAAAAAAAGAGTTTTTGAAGCATTTTTAATATTATAACAAAAGTTCACAGTTTACTAAATGGAAATAATTTTAAAATTTAATTTTAATTTCTAAGAAATAATGTTACAGAATTTTTCTTCAGCATGTGAAGGTTTTACGAAATATAAAATACTTCAAGAAAAATATGTGATCAGTCAAGCCAAGCATGTTATATGCTATGTTCGGAATGAAATGGAAATAAGGGCTTTAATATTTCCCTTTTCAATTCTTTGCATCAAGAAAAGTAAAAGTAACATCTGAAATATAAAATTTGTTTTTCCAAAATTCTACATATGTCTCTAAAAATGATATGAAAACTTATTTTTTCAATCGATCTAAGTGCAACTCCTTTCAGCTTTTAAAATTTATTCCTTGACACTATGGGAAATTTGGAGTTTCTGTCGCTTTCAGAATCTAAATTAAAACTTGAAATGTATCAGTATTTATTTTTGTTCTCAAAAGAAGAAAAAGAAAAGCGAAAGATTGAAAAAGACAAACCTAGTACGTAAGTTTAGAAAGACCAATTCTTAAAGTTCCTTCTTCTAAATTGAGGGATACATCATAATATCAAATCGTGTTTCAAATAAACGTTGTAATATTACGGGGATATTTCTGCTGAGAGCGAACAATATACGTTTAGAATATTAAAATGAGATACTTCTCTAATTAGGTGTTTTCGTAATTATGCTAACACGTAGCACATATAGTTGTCGTTAAATCCGTCCGTCTGTCCGCATATAACAACACAAAAACTGCACAACCAAATCGTTTGAAATTTAAAATATACAATTATTACACAATTTTGTCGATCCAATTCAAATTTTTTGAGAATCGGATGCATAGATCAATTACAAAGACATTCAAAATATTTTTGTTACATTACGGTCAATGGGGAAAAAAGTTTCGAATGCATTTTATTCGTTTGAAATTAAAAATTTATAATGATCACATAATTTTGTCGAGTCATTTCAAATTTTATGCAAATCGGATGAATAGATCAATTACAGGAACAATCAAAACTATTCTGTTATATTACAGTCAATTAGGGAAAAGAAGTTTAAAATGCATTTTAATCGTTTGAAATTTAAAATATATAATTATTACATAGTTTTGTCGGGTCATTTCAAATTTTAGGAAAATCGGATGCCTAGATCAATTACAGGGACAATCAAAATTATTCCGTTACATTACGTCATTGGGGAAAAAGTTTCAAATGCATTTTAATGGTGTTACATTCCGTAGAACATAATAAAATTGATATGCATCTATAAAATATATACTAAAATGTACATTCTATACAATCTGTGATGCAAAGATTATTTGTTATTAATTTACAGGGCCACACAAAACTATTCCATTACACAATGCTATCCGGGGAAACTTTGTTTGGTGAGTGTTTTAATTATATTAAACTGTTTCACATTTTATGAATATGAATTATGTTGCTAAAGAGTAATAAACGTTACTTCCTGTATATTTACAGGAACATAAAAAAGATTCCGACCACTATACTGTATCTATAGTACAGTATACTATAACAGCAAGATCTGAATATTTTTAAAACTTCGTTGTCATATGGACACACCCCTTTTGCTACGCTTCACTTAGAATTTCCAACTTGTTACATTTTTTTTTCGGAAGAAGAACATAATTCGTAAAAGAAAAGTACAAGAAATAAGGCCGTAAGTACTTGCAATAGAACAATTTTTTAAGTGAAATGGATAAGATATGAAAATGGATTATGACATAAATTTGTATTCATAACTTTTTTATTAGCACTAATTTATAGCAGCGTAATTTAAGTTGAGATACTCATGGTTCTATTTTGTAATGCAAATTATTTCACAAGTTGGATAAAAACGTTTTCTTTAATTATAAATGAATAATGCACCTTTTAAAAACACTCCTTTAAGCAATAATTTTTTTCATAAAGCTTGAAATGCATAATTTCTTTTCTGAGAAAGAAAAAGAAAAAGCAAGAGTGTGTAAAAGACAAACGTAATACGTAAATTTAAGGAAAACAATCATTAAAGTTCCGTCTCCGTAACTGAGAAATATGCTATGATATCAAAGTATGTTTCAATTAACGTTGATATATTATTAGGATATTTCTGTTGTAAGGAATCAATATATTTTTAGAATATATGACTAACATACTTCTCTTGTCTTACGTTGTTGGAACAAGAAATAATTGGTAAAAGAAAATATGAAAGAAAAAGCCGTAAGTGCTTGAAAGCGACCAATTCTTCATGTAGATTGGACAAGATCTAAAAATGGATCATGACATCAATTTATAGTTATAACTTTATTATCAGCACTGATTTATTGCTGCGTAATTTGAATTGAGATACTCAAAGCTTTGCTTTGTAATACAAATTATTTCGCAAGATGGATGATAACGTTTTCTTTAATAATGAAAGAACAATACACGTTTCTTAAAACGTGTTTATAAGCAATGAATTTTTTCATAAAACTCATGCTTCATTTCATAATTGATTGTCGTTACTTGAGGAAAATGCATCTTGGCTAGGGGCATTTCTTAACAAAGATTAGAGACCAACAGATATTCAAAGATTGAAAAAAAAATTATGGTAACAAAGTAAAAGAAGAAAAATTATGCATTCAGCATAGACTTTGAAATATTTTTCAACGCATTTTGAATATTAAAACAAAAGTTCAAAGTTTACTAAAGGGAAATAACCATTTTAATATATAATTTGATTTTTTTAGAATTTGTGTTACAGAATTTTTCTTCGTTATATGAAGGTTTCACAAAATACAAAATATTTGAAGAAAAATATGTAATGAGTCAAGCCAAGAATTTTACTTGTTATGTTCTGAATGAGATGGATATAGGGACATTAATATTTCCTTTTTCAATTCTTTACATACATATAAATCTCAAGAAAAGTAAATGTAACATATGAAATACACAATTTGTTTTTCTAAAATCCTACATATATATCTAAAAATGAAAGAAAAAAATTTATTTCTTCAATCGATCGAAATGTAACTCTTTTCATCTTCCAAAATTTTTTCCTTGGCACCATAGTAAATTTAAAGTTTCTATGGTTTGCAGAATCTAAATCAAAACATGAAATGCACTAGTTTTTATTATTGTTTTTTTTTTCAAAAAAAAAAAAAGTAAAAGAAAAGCGAATGGGTAAAAAATAAAAATCTAGTACTCAAGTTTAAAGGGACCAATTATCAATGTTCCATCTGCTAAACTGAGAGATATATCATGATATCAAGTCGTGTTTCAATTAACGATGATATTTGATTGGGATAATTCAGCTGAAAGTAATTAATATATTTTTAGAATATATGAATAATGTACTTCTCCAACTTATGTTGTATTAACAAGAAGTAATTGGTGAAGAAAAACACAAAGAAATAAAGCCTTAAGTGCTTGCAACAAATCAATCCTTTAAGTGAATTGGACAAGATCTGAAAATGAATCATGACATCAATTTATGGTTATATCTTTTTTACCAGCATTGATTTATTGCTGCGTAATTTGAGTTGAGATACTCATAACTCTGTTTTGTAACACAATTTATTTCACAAGTTTGATGAAAACGTTTTCTTTAATAATAAATGAACAATACACTTTTTTAAAACACTCCTTTATAAGCTATTAATTTTTTTTCATAAAAATCACGCTTCGTTTCATAACAGATTGTCGTTATTTACGGAATATACATCTTGTCTCGGAGCGTTTCTTAATGTTGACAAAGATCAGAAACCAAATAGATATTGAAAGATTGAAAAAGGGGTTTATAAAAGCAAAGAAAAGCAAGAACAAAAATTAGGCGTACAGCATAGATTAGGAAGCACTTTTCAACGCATTTTGAATATCATAACAAAAGTTTACAGTTTACTAAAGGGAAATAACAATTTTGAAAATTAATTTTAATTTCTAAGAAATAATGCTACAGAATTTTTCTTCAGTATATAAAAATGTTACGTAATACAAAATATTAACCCTCTCATGCATACGGGCAGATAATTATTGCATTATTAAGAAAAAAACTTTTGAGCATTCATTTTTAGAGATCCTATTTATTGATAGATTATAGCTAGCATGTAGTGCAATAATGAAATTATTTTATAATGGATTTTCATTTATCTCAAAAAATGATTTTTAGTCAATAATGCAAAATAATAAAAAATAATTTATGCATGAGAGGGTTAAAAAATCATGAAATCAATCAAGCTAAAACATGTTACTTGTTATGTTCTGACCAAATGGAAATAAGGACATTAATCTTTCCCTTTTCGTTGCATATGTTACAGGCCAAACCCGATTTTAGGCCAAACTAGATTAGCCTAGGCCAAACTAGTCTATCCTAACGCCCATCGGATAAACTAGTTTTTCCTAGGCCAAACTAGTCTATCCTAACGCCCATCGGATAAACTAGCTTTTCCTAGGCCAAACTAGTCTATCCTAACGCCCATCGGATAAACTAGTTTTTCCTAGGCCAAACTAGTCTATCCGAAAGCCCATCGGATAAACTAGTTTTTCCTAGGCCAAACTAGTCTGTCTGAACGCCCATCGGATAAACTAGATTTTCCTAGGCCAAACTAGTTTGGCCGAACGGTCATTAGGATAAACTAGTTTAGCCTGCTATTCATTGGTTTGAACTAGTTTATCCTACGCCGAGCTAGATTGTCCTAGGCCAATTCAATTTGGCTTGATATTTCTTTATTCTAAAGACCGCCACGGCGCCAACTTTCTAATTTTGATCTATTTTATCCTAGGCCGATGCACTTTGACGCGATTTTAGCTCACAGACTATCAAAGCCTGAGAGCTAATGTGCTCGCAGATTCTGTGTGTGTGTATGTAACCATTTACGTACGTATGGCCGTATGTACGTACGTGTGTACGTAATGCGATAACTCCTGATAGAAATATCCAATTTGCTTCAAATTTTGGACATAGATTTATCCTGATAATGAACTTTCCTGATTAGATTCAGGGGTTCATCGAATAAGAATAAGGGGAGGAGAACAAAAGGCTAATCCGCACCCCCCTCCTTAATTTAGTTAAGTCAGTTTTCCATGCAAAGTGATCAGATTCTATTAAAATTTTAGGTATAATATCATTTTGATAAGGTACATCCATGATCAGTTGTGGGTGTTCATTGTTTACGTATAAAGAAAGGATAATGGGAGGTAACACTCTTAATTTATGTAAATAGGTTTTTCACAGAGAATTTACCGATTTGTTTCAAATTTTGGACGTAGGTTCATTCTGATAAGGCGTTTACCTGATTAATTTGGGGGGGGGGGGGGGTTCTGAGTTTAAATATAAACGTAGAACGGATTTTTTTTTTCAATCGGATAGAAACTTTCGGTTTTATGAAAAGATTTTTAATTCCTAACAGATATTGGTTTTTGCACACATCACTTCAGGCGAAATTGTTCATATTAAGAAACTAAATATCCGAATCCTTTTAAAAATAAGAAAAAGCTTAAATAAAGCATGACACTTGAAATTTAGGATGGGGGGGGGGTAGAGTAAGAGGACGCTAGATTTTTTTTTTAAAGCTCAGCACTTTTTAAGGTTTTAGCTGCTAATTAAATATTACCATTATTTGAAACTTTTAGAAACATAATAAAACATGATGTTAAATATTTAAGAAAAATGATGGCGCGTCAAATACCACTATTTTCTATTAGTAATTTTTGTAAAAAATGTTAAATTCTTGTTGCAACTGTTGGAAACTTTGTGATAGTTTATACCACATGATAAAAATTGTAAAAAAAGTCCCATTACGAAAGGGAAAGAGGGGGGGGGCGAAGAAAATCAGGAAATATAACGGAAATTCTAGATTTATCTAGTTGAAACTTTAAAATAGTTTATGACACATGATATAAATTTATAAAAATATGTTCGGCGTTTAATGCCACTATTGACGAATAGTGATTTTTGCAAAAATCTTAAATTCTTGTTTTGCAGCACCGCGACATCGAGTAACATATCTACTGATAGATTGTTTAACGGAATTTCCTTCATATACAGTTTTGTTGGCATATACAGTTTTCTTAGGGTGCGCTCCCTGGTGATGGAATGTGGAACTAATATAACGCGAGCCCCCTGGTGTTGGAATTTGGGACTAATACAACGCGATCTAGTTCAAACAAACTGGCTTCGCCTGCTATTAGGCTCGTTCTTTTATATAAAATCTCAAAACGGACGTTCTGTTAAGCGAACGAACCCCGAAGAGAAAGAAACATGATGATAAATATTTAAGAAAAAAGATGCCGCATCGAAATATCACTATTTTCTAATAGCAATTTTTGTAAAAATGTTAAATTCTTGCCGGAACTTTTTGAAAAATCTGTAACAACGTCTTTCAAATTCTAACTCAATCTGAAATTTGATGAAAATCTGTGTATAAGTACTATTTGAGATAGAATTATCGCAGAAATCATAAGAAAACTGCATAGAAGCGCTATCTGTTGAGCCATTTACTCTAAACACAAAAGAATATTAATTTATATCAGGGACTAACTAAATTTGAAGTTTGATGAAAATCCGTGCATTTGTTCTTGAGATAGAACTATTGCGATAATTATGAATAATGCCACATAGCAGCGCCACCTGTTGTACAATTTATTCCAAAAACTAAAAGTACTTTTGTAATTTTTATATCAAGGACTAACATAATCTGGAGTTTGATGAAAATTAATGCATTAGATCCTGAGATAGAGCTATTGCAATAATCACGAATAATACCGTATAGCAGTGCCACCTTTCGAGTGATTTACTCTAAAAACTACAGAATACTAATTTTTATCAGAGACTTACTGAATCTAAAATTTGATGAAAATTCAGTGCATTATTTCTTGCGACAGAGCTATTTCAGGAATCGGGAAAATTGAGTACAACAGTGCCACCTACTGAGCAATTAATATAAAAACCTAAACAGAATTAGTTCATATCACGGATTTACTGACTCCGGAAGTTTGATGAAAATCCGTAAATAAGTTATTGAAATAATGTTGATGCATATCGGTAAAAATGCAGTTTAGAAGCGCCATCTGTTTAACGATTTACATGAAAATGTAATCAAAATCAATTTATATCAGGGACTATCTAAATATCAATTTATACTGAATTTCGTTCATTAGTTCTTGCCATACAGCTATTGTAAAAATTGTTAAAAATGCAGCATAGCATAGCCATGTTGAGTGATTTACTTCAAGATAGAAACAACACCAACTCATCTCATGGACGAACTGAGTCTGATGTTTGATGAAAATTTGTGTATTAGTTATTAAGATAAAGCTAATGCGTAAATCATAAAAAAATGCAAAACAGCAGCTCCACCTGATGAGCGATTTACACCAAAAACTAATCAGCATCAATTTAGATCAGAGACTACCTGAATATAAATTTTTATTAAATTTCGTGCATTAGTTCTTCAGCCGCATTCCTACAGCTTGCGACAGTGTATAGCAGGTGTGCTGCACACGTACTGCTGAATGCCCTCTTCCTTTTCGAACGAACTTCGAAGCGAACGAAATTTAAATCGTAGAAAGCGTGCTGAGTACGCACCGCCGAATGCAATCCTCCTTTTCGAAAGAGCCTCGAAGCGAAAGAATTTCCAACCATATCCCCGCTGCCCACGCCAGCGGGCGAAGCCAGCAAGTTTTAACTAAGCCACGTTATATTAATTCCTCATTCCAACACCAAGGAGCGCACTCTATTATTAACAAAACTTATCTGAATGAAACTCCGTTAAACAACCTATTAGTAGATATGTTACTTGAGGTCGCGGTGCTTTAAAAGCTAGAATTTCCGTTATGTTTCCCGATTTTGTTCGCAACCACACCCTCTTCCATGCCGAAATGTGATTTTTTTTTTATAAATTTATATCAAATGCCATAAACTGTCACAAAGTTTCAAAATGTTCCAGCAAGAATATAAGATTTTTACAAAAATTACTATTAGGAAATAGTGGTATTTTAATGCGGAATCTTTTTCTTAAATATTTATCATCATGTTTTTTTCTCTTCGAGGTTCATTTGCTTCAACATACGCCCGTTTCGAAATTTTATATAAAACAAGGGGCCCGATAGCGGACGAAGCCGGCTGATTTGAACTAAATCGCATCCAAATTCCAAATTCCAACACTTGGGTGCTTGTGTTATATTAATTCCACATTAGTCCGTTATATTAGTCGCGATATATTAGTCCAACATACGTACGTACGTACATAAGTATGTACATACGTACATGGTTACATACACACACACGGAATCTATGAGCACATTAGCTCTCAGTCTTGGATAGTTTGTGAGCTAAAAGCGAGTCAAATTACATCGGCTTAGGCTAAATTAGATCAAAACTAGAAAGTTGGCGCCGTGGCGATCTTTAGATTCAATAAAATCACGCCAAATTGAATTGGCCTGCAAATCTAGTTCGGCCTAGGATAAACTAGTTCAAACCAATGAATAGCAGGCTAAACTAGTTCATCCTAATGACCGTTCGGCCAAACTAGTTTGGCCTAGGAAAATCTAGTTTATCCGATGGGTGTTCGGATAGACTAGTTTGGCCTAGGAAAAACTAGTTTATCCTATGAGCATTAGGATAGACTAGTTTGGCCTAGGAAAAACTAGTCTATCCGATGGGCATTAGGATAGACTAGTTTGGACTAGGCCAATCTAGTTTGGCCTAAAATCGGGTTTGGCCTGTAACACATATATTTAAATCTTAAGAAAAGTAACAGAGCCGCATATGAAATACATAATTTGTTTTTCTAAAATTCTACATACGTCTATAATAAGGAATAGAAAAAATTAATTTCTCCAGTCTATCTAGTGTAATTCCTTTCACCTCCCAAAATTTATTACTTGGCATCATGGAAAATTTAGAGTCTCTATCGCTTTTAGAATCTAAATCAAAATTTCAAAAGTGTCAGTTTTTAATTTTTTATCTATGGAAGAAAAAGAAAAACAAAAATGTGAAAAAAGACAATCTTAGTATCTAAGTTAAAAAAAAAAAAAAAAAAAAAAAAAAAAAAATTCTTCAAGTTCCGTCGGCTAAACTGAGAGATATATCATGATGTCAAAGTCTTTTTCAATTAACGTTGGTATATTATTGGGATAATGCTGTTGAAAAGAAACAATATATTTTTAGAATATATGAATAACATACTCCTCCAATCTTATGTTATAGATACAAGAAATATTTTTTAAAGAAAAACGTGAAGAAATAAAACCTTAAGTGCTTACAACAGATTAATACTTTAAGAGAATCGGACAAGATCTGAAAATGAATCATGACATCAATTTATAGTTATAACATTTTTATCAGCATTAATTTATTGCCGCGTAATTTTAGTTGAGATACTCATAACTCTACTTTGCAATACAATTTATTTTACAAATTCGATGAAGCTACGAATGTTACTTACTATGTACTAAATGAAATGGAAATTAGGGCATTAATATTTCTATTTTGAACTTTTTGCTTACCTAAATAGACGGAAATAACAATTTTAATATTTAATTTTAATTTCTAAGAAATAATTATATAGATTATTTCTTCAGTATATGGAGGTTTCGTGACATATGATTTACTTGAAGAAAAATATGTGATCAGATAAGCCAAGAATGTCACTTGCTATGTTCTAAATGAAATGGAAGTAAGGACATTAATATTTCTATTTTCAATTCTTTCCATACATAATAATCTCAAGAAAAGTAAAAGTAATGTATGAAAAACATAATTTATTTATTGCTGCGTAATTTTATTTGAGATATTCACAACTCTGTTTTCAAACACAATTTATTTACATGTTACATGAAACTACGAATATTGACACTGCTCATTTCTGGAGAACAGTTTTTAATCCTAGAAGACTCGAGTTATATAAGTTCGTGTTTTTTCTTTAAATAATAATCGATCCACTTGACATTTTTTCTTTTATTTCACACCACACACACATATAGTTGAACAGACACTAACATATACTATTTACATAAAAAAAGATACATATTTTTTACGGGGAAGTAAAATATTCTTCCTCGCATCGAGAATTCGAACAACTTCTACCTTTTTAAACAAAACATTGCGCCACAGGTGGCTTTCAATTGGCGACAGCACGGCGCCTCCGGGTTGATTCACACGTGATTTGCAACAGCTTGCCCCCCCATGAACCTATGGGGTTCATCATAATACATGTTGCAATACGATACATTAAATCAAATACAAATTTCAAAATATAATAAGAATATACATACTTTAAACACTTTAAGAATTCTGGACATACACTTCAACTAGAATAATAAAAGAAAAGATTACAATGCAAATTTCACTAAAAATAGTCAATTGTCATTAAGTTCCAAATTATAGAGTAATTGCACCGGCCTTCTCAAAACAGATTTTTGAGTTTTTATTTTGCAGGCCCTCACCTTGCCGTCTCTTCCAGGAAAGGTTTCTATAATTTTACCTAAACTCCAGAAATTTCTGGGTAAACTATCGTCTTTTATTAAGACAATATCGTTTATTTTAAATTGGGGAATATTAGTTTTGTTTATACTTTGGTGGGCTGATCTCAAATTTAATAAATACTCTCCCTTCCATCGGGACCAAAACAATCTCATCAATTTTTCTCGATAATTATAAGTTTTAAGCAATTCTTTCCTGGAAGAGAGATTCGAGTCAAGGTGCAGGCGTGCTGGAGGGAGAGAAGTTATTCTTCTCCCTATTAAAAAATGTGCTGGGCACAATGGTACGGGGTCCTGGCTTTCATCACTCATGTAAGTGATGGGTCTAGAGTTTATAGTGCCTTCTATTTCAGCTACTATGGTGGACAGTTCGTTGTAATTTAACGATGTTTTGCCTAGCGTTTTTCGTAGGGCTGTTTTAACACTTCGCACCATTCGTTCATAAAAGCCACCCCACCAGGCGGCTCTTTCTACTATATATTTCCACTTTATTTTATGGGAAGCAAAAAATTCTTTCACCTCTGGATGAGCTACTAAGCTCCACAGTTTCTTAAATTCTAGTTCAGCACGTTTAAATGTACGTGCATTGTCGGAATAAATTACGGAGCATAAGCCCCGTCTAGCGATGAACCTTCTAAATGCGAGTAAGAAGGCTTGCGTAGATAAACTGTCTACCAGTTCCAAATGAACATTTCTTGTAACAGCACAGGTAAGAAGTAAAATATATTGTTTATTGTTCTTATCTTTTACGAATAAGGGACCGGCGAAGTCGCATCCTAGAATATTAAATGGTGGAGACTGTTCAATACGATCAGGTGGCAACGGAGCTACTGTCTGGTCTCCTGGATTCGCAGAAAATCGTTTGCAGACAACACATTTTTTGAGTAGATCCTTTATCGTTTTTCTAGCTTTTAGAAGCCAGAACCTTTCTCTAATTTCGACAAGCGTGTGTGTCACTGAAGAATGATACACTTTCTCATGTGCATTCCAAATAATTAACTCAGCTAATTTAGTTTTGGGCGGCAGAATAATCGGATACTTTTCATTTTCTAGTAAGATGTTAGATTTTGAAAGTCGCCCTGATACACGTAAGATGCCCTCAACATCCAGAAAAGGATTTAATTTCATTAGATTAGAATCTCTTGGAAGGGGTTTTGCCTTTTCTAAGCATTTAATTTCAACAAAGTATTTTTCATTTTGAATTTGTCGTATCCAATAATTTTCCGCTTCCTGGAGTTCTTCCATAGTTAAAGTGCCTCGATTATCTTGTTTATGCCTAGTCAAATTTATGAAACGCAATACATAGGCTGTTATTCTCAACAATTTATTTAAATTAGAATATCTATTAATGTCGATGATTCTTTCACGAGTAATAACAGTGTTCACAACGATTTTATCTCTGGATTCCATTTCAATGTTAGAAAAGGAACTTTTTACGTTATTGTCAAGTTTCGGCCAAAAACTTTCGGATTTACTTAGCCAATCCGGGCCATGCCACCAGTGCTTGCTACTGGCTAATTCTTTGGAAGTGAGTCCTCTAGTGAGCATATCAGCTGGATTATCTTTACTGCTGACATGCCTCCATGCACTGGGATCAGAATTTTCTTGTATTTCTGCCACCCTATTCGCAACAAAGGGCTTCCATTTGGCAGCAGAATTTTTGATCCAGTTCAATGTTATTGTGGAGTCCGTCCAGAATACTACCTTTTGAATATTATTGAAAACATTTTTTAGATGGCTAGCTATTCTGGAAGCTATTAATGCACCTAGAAGCTCTAATCTCGGCAAAGTGATTCTTTTTAAAGGGGCCACACGAGCTTTAGAAATTACAAAACAAGTTTTAGAAAAGCCCTCGGAAGTCTGGTATCTGAAGTAGCCCACTGCCCCATAAGATTTTAACGAAGCATCAGAAAAAAGATGAAGTTGAACTTTATCATCTAAAATTTTATCTGTGTTAAAATAATACCTGGGTATCTGAATCTTTTCTAACAGTTTTATTTCGCTATACCATTTTTCATATTTTTCTTTAAATTCTTTAGGAAGTGTGTCGTCCCATTCTAAACCGCGTTCCCATAACTCCTGAAGAAGTAATTTAATTCTAATTAAGAATGGCGATATGAATCCGATAGGATCGAATATTTTGGCAGCGCTGTGCAAAACATGTCTTTTGGTGTATTCCAAATTATCACCATCTGACATAAACGCCTTAAAATCTATTGACAGGACGTCCTTTACATTATCCCAATTAAGTCCCAGAATTTTTAATTTTGAATGACTTTCGTCTGTTTCTATAACTGGGTTACCATTCTTCCATAATTCCCTTAATTCTAAAGAATTTGTATTAAACTTTCTCAAGTTCATATTCGCATCCTTAAGTATTGAGACAGCAGAAGCTGATAAATTGAAAGCTTCTTGGACTGTCGGAGCCCCATATGCCAAATCGTCCACGTATAAAAAATTATCTAACATATTATAAGCAATGGGATTAATTTCTTTGTACTTTCTAATATGTTTCTTAATTGTCGAAGCCAACACGTACGGGGTGCTCGTGACTCCAAAACAATGTCGGTTAAAATGATATAAAGTTACAGCCTTATCTATGTCACAATCATCAAAGTATAAAAAACACAAATAATTCCTGTCCTCTTTAGACACTTCTATTTGCAAAAATGCTCTAGCAATATCGCCCAAAAAAGAAATTTTATGAGACCTGAAATTTAATATTATGTCAATTAAATTAGGATTTAAATTTTCTCCAGCGAAAAGACAATCATTTAGACTTTTTTCATTATTTCTTTTACTGCTAGCATCATAAACAATTCTTGATTTCGTACTAGAAGAATCTGGTCTAAAAATAATTTGGTGTGGCATTACGTAACCAATAAAGCAATCAGTATCGCACTTTTGAATAATACCTTCACTTAATTGTTCTTTCATAATTCCGTTATATTTCTGAAATAAAGATTTATTACCCCTTAATCTCTTTTCCAGACCCACAAATCTCTGTTTCGCAACTTCGTAATTATTTGATAAACTTTGTTTGTTTATTTTAGAAGACCATAAAAGTGGCGCGACATACCTTTGATTCTCAAAATTTATTTCCCTCTGAAATTGCGTAACCACCTCATATTTTTCGTCGTTTTGAATATCAGTAGGAAAGGATAAAAAATTATCTACATCCCACAATTTTCTTAAATCATTGTCTGTTGATGTACAAATGACCTTAAAACAAGAAGCTCCATTTACATTATTGCTATGCATTCGTCCAATTAAAGTTTTTCCAAATATTGTTGGTTGAATAAATAAATATTTATTGATTTTCTCTACCCCTCCCGTGATTGTCGCAAACATATAATCACATCCCAATAATATTTGTACAGTCTTTTCATTAATAAATCTGTCAGCAAACTCATTTTCATCTAAACGGAATTTATTTATGAGCTGTGAATCAATATGCGATTTTACTTGCGTCGCACTAATTATGTCTGACACGAGCGCCTGAACTGTTATCCTTCTATACGGAGGATGGCGACTAATTATAGTAATATCCACTAAATCATACTCTTGTTCTATGGCGTTACGATTCGCGAAAGTATAAACTAGCAATTTCTCTCTTTTTACTGGTTTTAGTTTTAAAGCAGTTGCTAAATTCTTTGCAATAAATGTGCGCGAAGATGCAGAATCATATAATAACCTTGTACTTAATTTCTTGGAATCACCCATTACCTGTACGCACGCCGTTTGCAAAATTGTCGAATATTTTTCTGGAAAATTTTGAGTTTTAATAACAGATGATACAACCGCTTGATTTTCTTGATTTTGTACAATTTCTGATTTTTTAGTATTCTCAACGGGACTAATTTCAGAGGATTTCTTAGCGGGGCAAAACAAATAATTATGTTGAAAACTCTTGCATAACTCACACGGTTGTATTTTTGCTTTACATAGAGATAATAGGTGGTTCTTATAAAAACATCGGTAACATCTTCCTTCTTTTTTTAACTTATAACGCTTTTGTTCATCTGTCATTTCCTTACATTTTAAACTATTATGATTCGAATTACAGAATACACAAACATTTTTTACGACCGTATTCAGCGCAACTGAAGTGGGAAAATTATCCTTTGTTCTGGTAGGAGCATTTTTTTCCCATCGAGATTTTTCTGGACTTTTTAAGGAATTTCCTGATATAACAGTTGCCGCTTCCCTTGAATCAATCTCAAATTTGATAAATTTCATTAATTCATTAACATCCCCCGGCTTTTCGTTATCCTTTTTCCTTTTAAATTCAATTACCAAATTATGAGGTAATTGCCTTAAAATGATAGGGATTAGTAAATACCCAAAATTGTCCGTAGCTACTCCTATCGCCTGCAAATTTCTAATGCTTATTTCGCATTCATCATACAAATCTCTCAACATTTTCGTATTTGAGCATGACCTGATCGGTTCGATTTCTAATAATTTATTTATAAAACCGCTAATTAAAATTTCCGTTTTACCATATCTTTTTTCTAATAAATCTAGCGAGTGATCGTAATTACTTTCTGTTAGGGCTAATCCAGATACCGTTTTATAGGCTTCACCAGACAAAAATGATTTCAAATATATTAATTTTTCTATTTTTGTCAAATTATCATTAACATCAATAGTATTTTTAAAACTATTGATAAATTCAAGAAATGTATTAGGATCGCCTTTAAAATTCGGAATATTTAATTTTGGTAAATTTACAGTAGGCAATCGTGTACTAACATAAGGAACCGTACTAGCGTTTGACAACGAACTAGCATTTCTCGATTCAAAATCATTTTTAAATTTCTTTAAATTTGTTTTTATTTTAAATTTCGTTTCATTAATAGTGTCATTATAATCGATACTATTTTGAACTTCCGTTTCTAAATTCGTATCATCCGTGATCAATTCTTCGATTTTCAAATTAATTTCCTTTAATTCTAATTGTTTTTCCTCCAAATTTATCAAAAATTCCGAAAGCTTATCAATATTATCTTTATTTTCAAAATCAATATCTTCAATAAACGACTCGACCTTTGTTATAAATTTAGTTACGGTCGTTTTCATAACTTTACGCTTAGCCTTAAATTTTTCAAGATTCATGCTTAGAAATAAAAATTACAGTACCTTTTTTCTGCCGAGATTTCGAGCTTCTTTTCGGTAATCTTGAAAACACACTTCTGGATCGGGAATCTATGTTTAATCCATATTAGCTTTGATATTAATGTTCCATTTGCCGGGTATCGGCGCCAGTTTTGACACTGCTCATTTCTGGAGAACAGTTTTTAATCCTAGAAGACTCGAGTTATATAAGTTCGTGTTTTTTCTTTAAATAATAATCGATCCACTTGACATTTTTTCTTTTATTTCACACCACACACACATATAGTTGAACAGACACTAACATATACTATTTACATAAAAAAAGATACATATTTTTTACGGGGAAGTAAAATATTCTTCCTCGCATCGAGAATTCGAACAACTTCTACCTTTTTAAACAAAACATTGCGCCACAGGTGGCTTTCAATTGGCGACAGCACGGCGCCTCCGGGTTGATTCACACGTGATTTGCAACAACGAATGTTACTTACTATGTAAAGAATGCAATGGAAATTAGGGCATTAATATTTATGTTTTGAACTTTTTGCTTACATATAAATCTGAAGGAGAGTAAAAGTTACATATGAAATTTGTAATTTGTTTTTCTGTAAGTTTTATAAGTATGTTTTTTGTAAGTTCTACATATGTCCCTTAAAAGGAATGAAAAAAACTGATTTTTTCAAACGATCAAATTGTAACTCCTTTAAGCTTTCAAAATATATTTTCCTTGGCACCATAGGGAATTTACAGTTTCTACTGTTTTCAGAATCTAGATCAAAACTTTAAAAGTATCAGTTTTTATTTTTTAGGGAAGAAAAAGAAAAAGAAAAAGAAAAGCGAAAATATGAAAAAGACAAAACTAGTACGTAAGTTTAAAAAGACCAATTCTTAATGTTCCATCAGCTGAACTGAGATATATATCACGATGTCAAAGCATGTTTCAATTAACGTTGATATATTATTGGGATAATTCTCTCGAAAGGAATCGATATATTTTTAAAATATATGAATAAATACTCTCTTAACTTTATGTTGTAGGAACTAGAAATAATTGGCAAAAGAAAAGACCAAGAAATAAATACTTAAATGCTTGCAGCAGGTCAATAATTTAAGTGAATTGGACAAGATTTGAAAATGGACCACGACATTAATTTATACTATAATTTTTTTATCTGCATTCATTTATTGCTGATAAAAAAAGGATCTTGGATAAATACTTTTTTAAAATAATAAATGAACAATAAACTTTCTTAAAACTCTTCTTTATAAGTAATTAATGGCTTGCTTATAAAACTCACGCTTAATTTCTTAACCGATTGTTTTTACTCGCGGAAAATACATCTTGGTTCAGAGTGTTTTGTTCCCTTAATAAAGATCAGAAATTATCCAGAATTTTAAGCTTTTGGCTTTTCTTTGCTTGTTCTGTTTTTTAAGTTTATTACAGTTTAGCTCCATCTGTTTTAGTTCTGTTTTCTAATTTTAATTTGTTGTTTTGACTCGCAGTTGGTTTTGGGAAGCTTAAATGTGTTACGTATTGAAGTTGTGTAAATTATATATATATATACATATGTACATTAAGGTGGAGTGAAAAAGACCCAAAAAAATTTTTTTTCGGAAATTTTTCTTTGGATAGGTCTAAAAAGTTGCCTTTTGGCACACTGAATATAAGGTTAAAATTGCACTTTGTTTGCAATTCATCTTTAGTCCCCTACCAGCTCTTAAAGATTATGCTCTTTATATGTGAAAATCAAGATTTCACTATGTAGAGTAAATGACCACAAAAAATTTTCATTCGGAATTTTTTCTTTGGATAGGTCTAAAATGTTGCTTTTTGGCACACTGAATATATGGTTAAAATTTCATTTCATTTGGAATTCATTTTAGTTCACTACCAGCTCTTAAAGATTATGCTCTTTTTATGTGAAAATCAAGATTTCCACAATGTAGTGTAAATTAATAAACTTTTTTTTAAACAAAATTTCTGATTTTAGTAAAATAACCCAATAAAATGACTTCTTAAAGCATTAATTGTGAACGATCTAAGTATCGTTGCGTTTTAACTCTTTGAATCGCAAATAAAACCCTAAAAATGTGAATCGTATGTCGCAGAGAAGATAAAACAGAATAATTAGACATGCATTTCACTGTTATTTGTCGAATGCATTTGAAAGATAGTTCTCTAAATATAAAGGAAATGCAGTTTTCTGAATATATAGTAATGAAATGAAAAGAATATATGCGATGTATTGTAAAACGATCTTTCATTTCACTCTGATTTATATTGGTCTTTGTTATCAAAATTAGGTATTACTTTTCGCGATTTGATTTTTGCTCATATATATCCGGTTCTTGCTTCTATTACTACAGTCGCTAAAGGCGCTTCAACAACTAAGTTTACGCATCTTTCGAATACTTGAATCTAACAGGAAAATTTTTCAATTGAGAAGATGGGACTTACGATTTTTTTCTGAGAATTTCCAGTTTCTCTCTTGGTATACTCTTTTAAAGAATGTGGGGTGACTTCACATTCTTGCCAGTTAATAATGTTTATATAGTTTGTAACACTGAATTTCAATATTGTAATATGAAACTGCCTTATTGTAGAACATATATTCTCCTTCATCTTCAATATTCTTCGGAATTCAAATTCTCCAACATCACTTTTTTTATTCATTATCGTTCCTGTAAATTTTCATCTCAATGACAGAAGTATACGTTTTGTTGAATAATGGGATTAAGAATTTTCTTTAAATATTCCCTCAAATAACGAAACAACTTTATTGTTTAGAAAAAAAACCCATTTTGAGCTCTATATTTGAAAAAAGAATCTTTCTTGGCGTGAAACAACATAGACGAATGTAACTTTCATTACAAATTCAGCCATAATCTTCACATTTTGGGATGAATTCTGACTTCCAATCAGCAAACCAAGTAATCAATTGGCAATTGGCAATCATTTAGAGTGATTCTTGCTGGATTAGGATTTACCAGATTTGAGGAGCATTAACCAGATGCAAAAGTTCGACACATGTCATAAAAATAATTTTGGTCTACACTTAACTCTCCAGAGTTCATTTCTCTGTGATAGGAGCAGATATTTTTTAATTTCTATAACTGTTTATTGTTCACATTGATCCAACGATTTTCCAATTAGAAAAGGAAAAGCTCGTGAGCCTTTATTTTGTTTATCAAGTTCAATGACGCAGTGGCAATTCATTTGCAGAGAGCTGACATATTAACCACTGCAACAGACCACTAAATTTTAGTTTGAAAAATCTATTAGCATGATTTTTTATCTTACTGTTTACAGTTGTTCCATCACAACCTATTGCCATAAATTTATCAAGGTTTAAATGTTTTCAGTGTAATATTCTAATATTTCTTGCAATGATCTTTCCTGGTCCAAAAGATGGTGTAAAGTGCCCCAAATACAATTCATTTGACTCTTAAAATCAGAGATTATGTTTTTCACTTATAGTTCTTCCATATATCTCCAATTTTCCATAATTTCCTTTGATTTTGGAGAATTGAATAAGCTTCTGATATTCAGAAAAATTGTTGTCTGTCATTTGATTAATATGTCTTTGGGAAACTACAATAATTGATGCCTTCGATATTTTCTCTTAGTTTTTTTTTACCTCCGATTTTCGCGAAACTTTACAATAACTACTATATTTTATTTATTGTTTTTTATAATAGTAATGATTTACAGCATTCTGCTATTGTTGTCAAAGAAGCTTTATTTAATTTTGAAGAATCGCCAACTTCTAGTAATGGTAAACTTCGATTTGCTTACACACGTACTCATTTTGACTGTAAAAATGACAACATACAATTTTTAAAACTCAATAAACCGTTTCAAATATTTAAAAATAATGACTTAAGTTTGAAAATGATGAAAGGAATTACACTAAACATTTTAAATATAAAAATATCAAACGAGATTACCAAAAAATCCTGTTAATGCACAATTTATGGTAAGAATCTATCGTATAAATCAATGAAAATATAAATGTCCTGGTAGGGGACTCAAGAAGTTTTTCAAAATTCATGAAATTTTTCATGTGTATTAGAGGTACAAAAAGGCAACTTTTGGCTGCTATTAAAAATCAAAATTCCAAGTTTCGATTTTTCACTCCACCCTAATACATATATTGATATGAAAAAATAGCAACATTTAAGACATATATATTTCTCGTTATTCTTTTTAGTTATCAACAATGACTAAAAATAAAAGGTTTCGTGCATAAAAAAAATAAAGTAAAAAATTTAGTTACACCAGTGAAAAGAATCAACCGGGATAATAACACCAGTGGATGGTGTTATTACACCGGAATACATTTTGCGCAACATATTTTTTGTAAGTTATTTCACGGACAAATTTAAATTATCACACAACATTTTGGAAGTACACAAATAAAGCATTTCCTAATAAACATATAGTCTTGACATCACAGAGCTTACTTAGTAAAGTTAAGATCGCACGTTGACGCTTAAGTACTTATTTAAGCGATCAGATGTATCTATGTAACAAATTAACTTTAAGCGGTTGCTTTTGACTCAGATAACTCAAAGACTTTCCAAAGAGAGCTCGTAGATTCCTTCATAACTACGCCGAACTTTAGTATTTGACATTATTACACCAGGGTATCTTATATTAATTATTAATAATTTAAAATGATCTTATCGCGTAAGTCTACGAAGCATACAGAAATTAATAAAATGACAAAGATTTATAATTATATGTCGGAAATTACACGTCAAGAAAAAAATAAAGTGCATTCGTACTATAACGAAGTAATAGTCAAATCTTGGAGTAATGGTACACTGTACTTCAAATACAGTATAGTAGCCGAAATATTTGTATGGCCCTGTAAATATTATCCGATTTCTATTATACAGGAAGTAACACGTAGTAAACCTCAGCAACATATATCAATTTCATAAAATGTGAAATAGTTTAATATGATTTAAACGCTATTCGAACATTGCTTCCACCTATACCATATGTAATGGATTTTATCTGTGTGCCCTGTAAACTAATAAGAAATATTATTTGCAAGCACAGATTTTACAGAATGTACATTTTAGTATTTACCTGATAGATGCATATCATTTGTATTATGTTCGACAAAGTGTAACATCATTAAAATGTACTTGAAACTAATTCTTCCAATTGGCTGTAATGTAACGGAATACTTTTGATTGTTCCTGTAAGTAAACTATGCATCCGATTTTCTTAATGTTTGGAATGCCTCGACAAAATTATGCAACATTTATATATATCAATTTTCAAACGATTCCGTATTTTTTACTCTGTTATATTCGGGCAGACAGATGGATGGACGGACATGAACGACGACTATTGGGGCTACGTATTTACATATTTACGAATGAATCTAAAAAAAAAACTTTAAGAATAAACGATAAGATCGGAAACTAGATCGGAACATCACTTAATACTTTGTCCGTGACTTATTAGATGGCATTTTTCTCGACATGCTCAAATATGTATCTTGTAAGATAATATTTATTCTACCAAACGACTGAAAACATTTTATTTAAGAAAAATCTGATTACTTGTTGGAAATTCATATAATAAACAAACACGTATGCTAATCAAGATTTTAATTAAATTAAAAATATATGTTTTTTTAATCGGAATATGAAACAATTTAGTGCTTTTTGTTTACGATAAAATCAAATTCATGAGCAATAATGATAAATATGTCAGGATATCACTTTGTTTTTCAATCGATATTGCTCCACTGGTGTGATTTATTGGTGTTCAGTTGCGATAAAAGTTATAAATTTAGATTACATTAACAATTTACAACTTTTATCATACATCATAGAAACAAAAAATAAAAAGCTAAAGCTCGTAAAAGGCTTTAATTTTTTAAGTATAATCAATAAAATGTGAAAATAGGTCATCCGTCGCATTTGTTGACATGATTGATTGATTTATTTAACATTTTTGCTGAAATGTCAATACATGCATTTCGTCAATGTAAATAATTTCTTTACTCAGAATATAAATTTACACTTCCGAAGAATTTATTAATGTAGTGAGACTAATAAACTCCTAAAAAATCATATTTTTATTATTTTAATAAAAAATATATTATTACCTAATTTAAATAAAAAAGTATTTAATGCACCAAAAACTTTATTTTTTGTTTCAGGCGTGTTTCGGTATTCATCATATAACGTCATCATTGCAAAATATGATTGCTCAGAAAAGAAACTTGCAGAAATATATGCAGGTGAAGCGGATCCAATAATAAAGTTTATTATCCAATAAAATTACAGGAAATTTTAGGAAACAGCGAATGAAAGAGAACATTCCCTTTCATTAGTATCCTTCGGCATCGCCCTCGGTTGTTTCAGAGGAAAACAAAAACGAAAAGAAAGAACTTTTAGGAATCGACTTTAGCTATATCCCTTGATAAAATCATTTAAAAGTGAAAAGATTAAATACTAAAAAAAACCGCTTTCAATGTTTGAATATTAATTTTTGATTATATCAGTGTGCCTGACAAAGGGACTTGACTTGTTTGGAATGGGATTGTTTTAGAGAGGACAGTAGTGTCTCTTTAAAAATTAATATAGTTATCTAAAAATGTAAGAAAAAATATATTTAACCTAAATATCACGTGTAGGTTGAATGCTTTCTGGTATTTTATTTTATAAAATCAGTTTTAGCTGCATTTGAATCACTCATTTTATCACAGTATCCGCTACTTTGTTTATTCTGCTTCCAATAACGAGTCTTGCTAGCCTAATAATCTGATAAAGGGCAATATATATATCATAACGTTATTAGCTTATTGGCAAATTTGGGGTTCTCGTGCGCTACAAAATGTTATCTTTCCTGGATTTCCTTTTCCCATTCTCCCTCAAATTATAACATTATCAAAGTTTTTTTTTTTTTTTTTTTTTTTTTATCTCTTTCTTTGGTTTTTTTTTTTTTATAAATTTGCAGTGATATTCAAATTATGTATTATTATTCGCATAGTTTACTGATTTAAATGAATAAAAAAAGTTAACCCAATAGTGCCTAGCGTCCCATTTTTGGGACAGTTTAAAAAAATTCAAGTAAACGCATTTTACGCCAGTAAAAAAGGAGTATAAATAAATAATTTCTTTCTTGAGACAAAGTCCTCGATAAATTAAGATAAAAGTTACTCTTGCTTTAAAAGTAGTGGAAAAATGCAAAATTTAAATTTTAACGAAGAAAATAATTCAGACAGTAATGGAATAATAAAAATATCACTATTATATATGAAATAATTTTATATTTAATAACACTAAGAATAATTTAATACTTAAAAATATTTAACAATAACTTTTTAGTATATAGTGCGTTCAATACTGATATTGTATTATTATTCGCATAGTTTACTGATTTAAATGAATAAAAAAAGTTAACCCAATAGTGCCTAGCGTCCCATTTTTGGGACAGTTTAAAAAAATTCAAGTAAACGCATTTTACGCCAGTAAAAAAGGAGTATAAATAAATAATTTCTTTCTTGAGACAAAGTCCTCGATAAATTAAGATAAAAGTTACTCTTGCTTTAAAAGTAGTGGAAAAATGCAAAATTTAAATTTTAACGAAGAAAATAATTCAGACAGTAATGGAATAATAAAAATATCACTATTATATATGAAATAATTTTATATTTAATAACACTAAGAATAATTTAATACTTAAAAATATTTAACAATAACTTTTTAGTATATAGTGCGTTCAATACTGATATTGTCTTCTTTCAAATGCCTCCAACAAAGTGATAAGCAAAAAATTCTCATATGTACACTATATTGCCTTTGATTATGGGACACTTGCGATTTTAGACATTTTACTAAATATCTAGAAAAATACATGAGGAATCATCTCGAAACTCTTAGTGTATAAATATAATAGTATACGTCAAACATCTCCGTGAAGATTTTTTCCCGAAACTCCAAAGGGGACCGTCAACAAATTAAAAAAGAATGAATATCTTTTGAATAACCCTGTCAAAACTAATGTAGCAAAAGCGCTCAAACTCTAGATTGTGATTGAATGACTTATTGTAATAAGCCTTGTTCATTTTTATGCAAATAGCATGCATACTCGCAGAGTAATTAAGGTTTTTATAAAAATGATCCCAAATTTTTCCAAGTTTTTTCCTTATAATTTTCAGAGTTCTTAATATAAAATATTATTTTTTTCAGAAAATATGACAAAAAACATTGCACACAGTACCCTGTAATCAGAATTAAAAAATAATGAAAATTATATAAAAAATGAGTTGGTTTACTAAATAATTTTTTACTGCGCATGCGTCAACAATATCAAAATTTCATTTACATATTATGTTAGCTAAATGTATAGAGCAACTTTTGTGAATGTCACAAAATCATAACTTGAAAATTCTGACAATAATCGTCAATTGAATAAGTCGAAAATCCGTTATTCTCAAAATGAAGCAAAAACAAGAGGGGTTGTCTCCATATATTCATTGATTAGTGTCAATAAAGAATACACAATATGGGATGTACTACTGCATTTGGATAAAATCCCTCATTTGTTTTGCTTCATTTTGGAAACAACGGATTTTGTCCTTTTTCTATAGACGATTACTTTCAGAATTTTCAAGTTATGATTTTGAGACTTTTACAAAAGTTGCTCTATACAATCAGCTAACATAATATGCAAATGAAATTTTGATATCTTTGACGCATGCGCAGTAAAAAATTATGTAGTAAACCTACTTATTTTTCATACAATTTTTATTATTTTTTAGTTCTGATTACAGGGTACTGTGTGCATTGTTGTTTGTCATATTTTCTGAAAAAAATATTATTTTATATTAAGAACTCTGAAAATTATAATGGAAAAACTTGGAAAAATTTGGGACCATTTTTATAAAAACCTTAATTATTCTGCGAGTGTGCATGCTATTTGCATAAAAATGAACACAGTATATTACAATAAGGCATTCAATCATAATCTAGAGTTTGAGCGCTTTTGCTACATTAGTTTTGACAGGGTTATTCAAAAGATATTCATTCTTTTTTAATTCGTTGACGGTCCCCTATGGCGTTTCGGTAAAAAATCTTCACGGAGATGTATGAAGTATACTATTATATTTATACACTAAGAGTTTCGAGATGATTCCTCATGTATTTTTATAGATATTTAGTAAAATGTCTAAAATCGCAAGTGTCCCTTAATCAATGGCAATATAGTGTATATCTACAAATTGTTTTATTCAGTTGTAAAAAAAAAAAAAAAAAAAAAAAAAAAAAAACTACTTTTCCAAATAATGTGTAATTTTACTAATATGTTACAAAAGCAAAGGAGTCGTTTAAGGGTGATTAAAAATAAATAAATAGATAAAAATAAAACCGACATATGGCGTTATATATGCAGTAGGGTGGTGCGAAAAAACAAAAGTTTTTATTTCCGAATCGCTATAGTGCGGAAAAGTTGCGATTGGTAAATACAAGAAAAACTAAAAAAAAATTTTTGAAATCGGACATTATCTTCCGATTGCGCAAACCACCTAAAAATTCAAAAAAATTTAAAAATTTCGATATTTTCAGAATTTTTTAAAAAATATTACATATACATATATTTTATCATTATAGTGAAAAAATATTTACATATTGTACTATTTATTAATAATAAAAAAATAAATTGCGTTTAGAGAATATCTTCCAATCGAGCAAGCTCATTAAAAATCGGGAAAAATTCAATTTTCAGTGATTTTTGATGCATTAAGAAAATAATTAAATAAGTTCAATTTGCGGTCTCATGTTAAAATTTAAATGTAAATTAATAATATTGTGCATGTTATGCTATTTTTGAACAACCGAGATCTTACCACGACGAGATCGCTTCAGGGTGAAAAGGTTTAGTAGTTCGCCCAACTCCTGTTAGCCATGTTGCGAAACAGCGTTGAAGTCGCCCTATGTGTCCACATCCTTTTCTCTCCCCAACCTCGTCCACTTGCACAGTGCGCCATTTCGTATCAGTGAGCCCGTGAACGAATTTCGTTTGTTAATTAGATGTATTGTGTTATTTAAAATACATTAACATTTGACAGGTACACAGATCTGCATATGTCGTTCACAAAGAAAATTACAAGACAATCTTTTCATTGTCCTATATTTTGTCATCCCCAAGAGATTTTTTGTCAAATGTTCTTCACGAATATAGCGCCTGTACGAGAAACTAAAGAAAATCCTTTAAAAGAATTTAAATACTTCTAAAATCATTAAAAATACTTCTAGACATTTTCAATAAATGCGTCCATATAACACGCATTGATATGTAGAATGATACATGTTTGAAGATGGTATATAGTAATTTTAAACAGTGTATGTTGTCCATCGTGATATTTGTCTCAGGACTGAGGAGGATAACTAAATAATCGCCCTTTTTTCCATCAAAATGTATGTCATGTGGTTCTTCTGATTCCACTTGCCTTTGCCGTAATTTTTTTTCTTTCTGTTTGTTTTCTTCTAATTTTGTATAGGTCAATAACTTGAATCGCATCTGTTTTAGTTAATACAGGAATATCTTCTAGTACACTCAACTCTAGCAGCACCTGCACTGTCAGATACACCATTGCGATCGCAATGTAAAGATGTAGATTGTAACTCCACTTTCATTTGCCATGGTAATTTCTTCTTAAATTTGATAGGCTGTATCCGTCATGGTAATGATATTTTACATATACCTACCTTAGCATTAAAATTCTCATGTATTTCATCTAAATGCTCAAGGTCTTTTATTTTCGCTTCAACGAATTTGCCTTTTCAATATATAGTTTCGTCTTTCAAGTCTTTTAATCAGTTTTTTTCTTTTTTTTAAACTTTAGTACCAATTTTTCCCGTTCCGTCCTTTCTCTGGAGGTAGATAAATCTATGCTCAATGACTGGAATTTTGTTGTGTTTTTGAGACGTACAATTAGTCTCAATTAGGCACTCCCTCAGATCTGGTGACTTTTTACAGGAGCAATATAAATTCATTACACGTTTGCAGGCTGAAATATCACATAGTTGAGTTTCTTGTTTTTTAAATTCATCAAACTTTTTTATAAGGTTTGGCTATTCTTTGTCTCGAATATAAGATTTCGTTAGTTTAGAATATTATCGTAGTAGGCATTAATTAGCTAAATGATTCTGCAATCAAGCACTTTTGAGATTGACGCCTTCTAATAAATATATTTTATTTTTTGTGCCATTGTATTGCTGACAAATGAGAAACTCACTTTAAGATGTTGAATTTACTTGCTAATAGAGACCTCTTCTCAAGGTAGCATTGAAGAACATCTTCGTGTGTTGGAAGAATATTTGGCAGAAAATCTCTTGGATGACCGAATATAAGAAAATGAAAAGATTGTCTAGTAATTTTCTTTGTCAACGACGTATCCAGATCCGTGTCCCTGTCACATGTTAATGTATTTTTAATAACACAATACATCCAATTAACAAACAAAATTCGTTCACGGGCTCTCTGATACGAAATGGCGCACTGTGCAAGTGGACGAGGTTGAGGAGAGAAAAGGATGTGGACATACAGGGCGACTTCAACGCTGTTTTCCAACGTGGCTAACAGGAGTTGCGCGAACTACTAAACCTTTTCACCCTGCAGCGATCTCGCCGTGGTAAGATCTCGGTTGTTCAAAAATAGCATAACATGCACAATAGTATTAATTTGCATTTAAATTTTAAAATGAGACCGCAAATTGAACTTATTTAATTATTTTTTTAATGCATCAAAAATCACTGAAAATTGAATTTTTCCCGATTTTTAATGAACTTGCGCGATCGGAAGATATTCCCTAAACGCAATTTATTTTTTTATTATTATTAAATAGTACAATATGTAAATATTTTTCACTATAGTGATAAAATATATGTATATGTAATATTTTTTAAAAATTTCTGAAAAAATCGAAATTTTTCAATTTTTGTGAATTTTTAGGTGGTTTGCGCGATCGGAAGATGATGTCCGATTTCAAAAAAAATTTTTTAGTTTTTCTTGTATTTATCAATC
This sequence comes from Maratus speculifer, assembly GCA_964019185.1. NCBI lineage: Eukaryota > Metazoa > Arthropoda > Arachnida > Araneae > Salticidae > Maratus > Maratus speculifer. The sequence continues at coordinate 163,746,566 of OZ025300.1, read as the reverse complement.
GCAACTTTTCCGCACTATAGCGATTCGGAAATAAAAACTTTTGTTTTTTCGCACCACCCTAATATGCAGTGCAGTCAGGAGATGGGCTTGTACAAGACGCACGCGCATTGGCGATAAGAATGGGAAGCTCGAATAATCCGTGTTCATTGTTCTACTAATATCCTTGCAATGACTCTGCCATTGACGCTGAAAACGAGTTTTTTTTTCAATTACTGCAGTCTGGGAAACAATGAATGGGCTGAACTTTAAAAATTTGAAAACTGTATTACCCATCAAAAACATACACAATGCTTTATCTGTGAGAAATTTTTAAACTGTATGTTGTAATTTATTTCATTAGATAAATGTATTTTTTTTTCGAAAAAAAATTTTATTGACATGCAAAACTAAGGAATTATAGCTCTTCTGTTATTTTCAAAATATAAATCAAAACATATAGCTTTGTTCTTTCACCATTTTTAGGCTGAAAAATGAAACGTTATGGATAAAATATGAAAGAATAAAATCGCTATTAATATTAGAGAGGGCAATTCTTTAAGTGCAGACTTCAAGACTTTAAATATGAATCGGAATGTCATTTCAAATTTCAGGCAGCATTGATATATTAGTGTAAAATTTCTATTGAGATAAAAATATATTCTTTTATCTCAATATTAATATATATCTCAATATTATGTAATATCTTATCTCTTCTATCTTTTATCTCTCTCTTTTTTTATTCATAGTTACTATTGTATGATTTAGAAAAGAACTGAAATTGGTGAATAAAGAAATGATGAAATATAGTTTCAAGTGTTTATAAAAGAATTGATTACTTATTTTTGTGTAGTCGAAAATATCTGAAGACAAATTATGATCACACATTATTTTTTTGCACATTGCATTATTAATGTGATTTTCTAATTCAAATGTTTTTAATTGCAACTTTCAATTAAAACAATAATTAGCAAAATCGTTTCAGTAGAAATATCAGGGCTGATGATTAAAACAACAGCCTTATGTTTTAAATATATAGATTCTTTTAGAGCTCATTATTAATTTACAGCTCAGATTGTATTTTTTAGCAGAGAACAGAAACTGTTGAGTCAAAACACGGTGATAATCTGTTCTAAAGACTTGTAAAAAGTCGATTTTTACTTTCTTCTATCTTTACAAGAAGAAAGTATTGGATTCATGAAAATTTTCGACTTCCGGTTTTCGACGGATTTATACGTTTTAGAAGGTCCTGAACACGTTTTGACTATTTTTAGAAAATGTCTGTCTGTGAGTCTGTCCGTCTGTCTGTCTGTCTGTCTGTCTGTCTGTCTGTCTGTCTGTCTGTATGTCTGTCTGTATGTGACAAAAAATTTGTGGGCGCTCTATCTCAAGAACTAATGCTCGAAATTTAATAAAATTTTATATTCAGTTAGACCTTGATATGAATTAGTGCCTATTGGTTTTTGGTGAAAATTGGCCTGCAGGTGGCGCTGCTATACTACGTTTTTCATGATTTTCAAGATTGCTATATCTCAAGAACTAATGCACAGAATTTCACCAAACTTCAGATTCTGTGACCCCTTGATATAAATAGACGCTGATTAAGTTTTGGTGTAAATTGGCCAGCAGGTGGCGCTGCTGTGCCACGTTTTTCATGATTTTCATGATAGCTATAGCTCAAGAAGTAATGCACAGAATTTCACCAAACTTCAGATTCTGCGATACCTTGAGATACATAGCCACTGATAAGGTTTTGGTGTGAACTTCCCTATAGGTGGCGCTGCTATGCTACATTTTGCACGATTTTTGCGATAACTATATCTCAAGAACTAATGCAGAGAACTTTATCAAATTTTAGATTCTGTTACACTAGAATATATAACATAATTAGACGTTGATTACATTTTGGTATTAACCTTGCAACAGGTGGTGCAGCTATGCTGCATTTTGCACGATTTTTCCGATAGCTATAGCTCAACAACCAACGCACAGAATTTCATCAAACTTCAGATTTTGCTACAAAATGACGTATAACATAATTACACCATGATTACGTTTTGTTATAAATCCTTCAACTGATGGTGCTGCTGTGCTATATTTTACACGTTTTTTTTAACTAGCTATATCTCAAGAACTAATGCACAGAATTTCATCAAACTTCAGATTCTTTTACACCATAACATAATTAGACGCTTTTTTACATTTTGGCATAAATTGTCCAAGATATGGTGTTGCAGTGCTACGTTTTGCAATTTTTTTGTTATAACTATATCTCAAGAACTAATGGACGAAATTCCATCAAATTTCAGATTCTGTTAGGTTTTGACATAAATAGATGCTTATTAGGTTTTAGTATAAATTACCCAACATGAGGCACTACTAAGCTCATTTTCTCAGAATATTAATAAAATTTTGCGTTTTAGGCTTTTCGAATACCAGAATCTCATTAGGCTAGGTCAAATGTTCGAGGAAATTCGATAGTGGGTAACTTTGGGGTCACCACGTTTTTTTTTTTTTTTTTCTTTTTTTTTTTATTAAAATGTACTTATGAGATAGAAGAAAGTTTTGGGATTGACACATCCAACTAGTTTATTTATGTTTACACGAAAAGATACAAAGATACTCAAATCAAAATCACTTATTGCATTTTGGTTTACATCGCGTTATTAATGTGATTTTGTTAACCAGTTGTTAGTAACTGGGATTTTCATTAAAACTGAAATAATAATGATAAGCAAAATTGGTTCAGTAGAAATATTAAGGCTGTTGATTAAAAAAAACAGACTTTCATTTTACCTATATACATTTTTTACAGCTCATTATTAATTTACAGCTCCCGTTGTATGTTTTACACGAAAACAGAAATTGGTAAATCAAAAGTTGATGAAATAGATTTGTTTTCATGTGCTCATAAACGAATCGATTCCACTTTTCTGTATACTAAAAAAAATGGGTTATAGACTAAGATTACACATTACATATTCGTACATGTTGCATTATTAATGTGAGTTTCTAATTCTGTTGTTAATAACCTCACCTTATTCTTTAAGAGAATACAAGACTGCGTGCAATCTTATGGGAAATATGCTAGGTTTAAGAACTGTTCTTCAGGAACTACTCGACAGATTTTGATGAAATTTAGTGATTGAGAAATGATGAGTTTAGATAAAATACAATTAATCAACATTCACTGTATTGACTTGAAAATTTATGGTGGACAGTTCTCTAATGAGGTTAAAACTATTTATTTTTGGTGCTGTAGAAAAATTACAGAAATTTTCCCTTTTTCAGGTATTTTTTTTCTGAGAATAATATTTTTTTTTTTAAAATGTCTGCCAGAAATTATTTTACACGTATACTGTACCACCAATATCGTCTTAATTGAAATCTTTGAAAGAAAATCTGGGATTTTTACCTCAAAAGTATGTTTTTTCGGTAGATTAAAGAAAACTTAGCGTTTGATACATGCGTCAAGTTTTTCACAATTTTAGAAAACACGTAGATTAAAGTATATATAAACACTTAGATAAAATTTAGTTTCATACAACAAATAATGTGAAGTTTTAATTATCAGTTCTATGTCACATTCTTCGTAACTTTCAGACTGGCAATTTTTACTTGAATTTTATTCAGTTAGCGCCATTTTTTTAATAAGAAACAGTTATACTCGTACTTTGACAACATATGCAAACAAGAAAATTTACTTTACAAAGATACTGCTACGAATAGAATATAAACATCGAATCAAGTATTAAATATTAGCATAAAATTGATGTGAATGCGCTTGAAATACGAATCGTGCCTTCATTTGATTTTTTAGAAGTATTTCTAAAGGTTAGATATAAAACTGGGCATGTTACTTAATTTAAGCAATATCAAACAATATATAAATAAATAAATAAAACAAAAAAAAATCGTTTTTCAAAAACTTTCCTTCATGATGCCTCCCATTAAAGTATCCGACTATGTTCGGAGACAATTTTTTTAAACACTACTTTTGACAAATTAGTTGGTATTTGTCAGTATAAACTAACACATAATACAGAAAATTCTAAAATATATGTAATATATATTCAACCTTTTAGAATTTGGAGGGATTTTGATCATTTTTTTGACAATCCTTTCTTAAAAAAGGCTTTGGCTCTTAAAAAAAAATAAAAAATCTATATAACACAAATGTTTTTCGACATATGCAATGCATATTAGACACTCTTGTGTGTAAGGAACTAAAAAACAATGAAAATACGAAAATCAGGAAGAGATATAGATTATATACAATTACATAACATTTTTCAATGATCTTACGCGTAATTTTTCATTAAATAGCTATACATAAACAAATAAGTGACTTAGATCTAACTCTTTAGTTCGTTACACTCTAGATATTATCGAAAAGCTGCACAAAAAATTTCACGGTTATAGGATAATAAAATTTTAAGTTAGAGCAATAGTCGTATACCTTTTCCGATAAAAGTCTAATTCTTCAGAAAACGCATTTAAAGTTTTCAACTTAAATTAATGTCGTCTGCTTTTTAGGTGCGTTCGTAATTATGCAAATACGTAGCACCTATTGTTGTCGTTCAGTCCGTCCGTCTGTCCGTCAGTCTGTCTGTCCGTCTGTCTGTCCGTCCGCATATAACAACTCAAAAATTACCCAACCGAATCGTTTGAACTTTAAATATATAATTATTAGACAATTTTGTCGAGTCATTTCAAATTTTATGAAAATCGGATACATAGATCAATTACAGGGACGATCAAAAGTATTCCGTTACATTACGGTCAATGGGGGAATATATGTAAAATGCATTTTAATGATGTTACACTCATTCGAACGTAATAAAATTTATAGGCATCTATAAACTACATAATATAATATACATTTTGCATAATCTCTGGTGCAAAGAACATTTGTTATTGATTTACAAGACCACACAAGAGTATTCTATTTCATAATGGTATAGTGAGAACATTGTTTGGTGTGCATTTTAATTGTAATAAACTATTTACAATTTTATGAGATTGATATATGAGAGTGAAATTTTTAAAACTTCGTTATCGTACGAACGCACCTCATTTGCTACGCTTCACGTGCAATTTCCAACTTGTTTTCATTTCTAATAGGTATACAAATGCAATATAAACAGAAATGTTCATTCTATAAAAAAAAATCAAATCCAAAAATGCGAATTTCCATAGAAATTGAGTTTTAAACGTATACGGATACCTTAAATGGCGGAAAATGTTTTATTTAAAATCTTAAACTTGAAAAATAATAGCAAGTTTTTATTGTTCCAAGTATTTTTAGATAATTGAAAATCTCAATATCAACGAGTGAAAAACTTGCTGACGGCAGTAAAGTATAAAAAGCTCTTTCAATCTAAGACAATCAATCTTTTCTGAATGAAATCTTGAAGTCTAAAGTTGCAAAATGTCTTGAAAAAATCTTTGTCAGAAAAAGTATTTTATCCTCGTTCTTTTATTAAATACCATAACGTTAAATGAAATTTACATTCCAAAAATGATACCACAAACGGGAATTAAAAAGTATGAAGTTTTTTAAAATTTAAAAAGAAAAATTTTATTATTATTTATTATTATTTAATTTTTAATTTTATATGAGAAAATTTATTATTTAATATTATTATTATTCTTATTTAACAAAAATGGATAGACCTATATCGAATACAGCGTAATACTAGATGATCGATTTAATTTAATCGATAATAATTTTAATAATGCAATCACTTATATTGACTGTATCGGTAGTTATTTGTTGGAGACCGAAATACTGGGAGAATCAATTTCATTGGCAATTAAATCATTCACATGTACTTTTCGGTCTAGTACTGTTTTTTATTTACCACAGCTAATATCAAAATATCTGTTGACCACATATAACGCAGTTGGGTGAATTTCACATGAACTGCCAGTTTGATGTCCTGATGTTTAAAACTAAATTTCATATTAATAAATTTATTTTTTGATATTCTAAAATCAGGTAGTAGCACATCTTTTTATGCTTAATTTAATGCATCCATTAGATTTTTTCAAAGTTGTGAAATAGTGATCTTTTTTTTGTGCTTTAGTTAGCAAGTAATGGGAATTTACTTGTCCTAAATAAAAAACTTGCAAAACTTCAATCTTTTTTTATGCTTCCAAACATTTAAAATTTTTATATATGGATTAAAAGTAAAATATCCTGTGTTAATTAAACAAATAGATTGTTTATATATTTAAAACTAGTATCTAAGAGTTAAAAATTTAAATGTATTTTGTGTCCGCATATGCAGAACATGAGTGTTACTTTAGGGAAGTTAATATTATTTGTTTTCAAAATATTTGTATATTGCAGTTGGCAACGGTAGTGAGAAAACGATGTTGTTTCTTCTTTACAGTGCGCTTATTTAGAGTGCGATAATTTTGTTTTATAATTGCTATTTATCAGAATGTTCATTTCAACATGGTGAGTATTTTTATTTTCTTACAGGAGTGTTACCCATTTATTTATTATTTTTTTTTTAACGTATAAAAATGTTAAGTTAGGGAATGCTGTATTTTTTGTTCAGGAACCAATAGGCCCAACTAAAATTTCAATAAAACAATTAGAATTTATTTTAGTGAAGAATTCCTTAATAAATGTCATGAGTGTTACCGTACAAGAGTGTTGCTTGCAAAAAGTAACACTCATGAGAAAAGATGTTAAGTAATTAAAAAACTATAAATCATGTGTAAGATTTAAGTTATTATTATAATAGATTCATGATTCAGGGATATATTTTGTCATATTATATATATTTATAATTATTTAAAAATTGTAACAGGACTTTCATGTCTGCACACGTGTTTTGTAAGTGCTATTTAAGATTCAAATTTTTAATTCTTAATAAATAATTTTCAAAGGACTATCTATTTTACACAAATCATAGTTTAAACTTTTAAAAATCTTTTTTTATATATATTGTTGCAAAAAAGCTGTTTGCTGCAAGATGAGTCTTATCGCTTGTCATGAGTGTTACCACTTTTCATAAACGTTACTGTAACTAAGAATCAGAATTTTATCAATGCATTTGTTACTTCACTTAAATTAATTGTTTTGTCTATTAAAACTTTCTAATTCTTTATTATAACTGCAATGAAAATAATTAATTTTTAGTTAAATTTGTTTTTAATCAGAAGTTATACCCTTTATTTAAGATGCAAAGTAACACTCATGGCATAAACAACTATTAAAATGCTTTAAATTTATGAAATAAATAAATACTTATACATTTTTGATTTATTAATACGTATGTAAGAGCCTTAAGCAATTTTTTAATTAATTATTGATACAAAAAAATCAGAATGTTTTATAGAGGTCACACTTATGAGAAAAATAGTGACTGGGGAAGACATTTCTTGAAATTTCTCAAATATAAATAAAAAAACTCGCAAATAATCTACTGCTTAGAATGTTGTAAACTATAAGCAACTCATACCTGAGTAAATTTTTATATTTAAACCAAATTATTTTTTCAAATTTTGTTTCACCTAATACGGCAATACATTTGAAAACCACCCAGTTTTAAGTTCTTTCATTGGGCTGAATATCACAAGATATTTTTACTCAGATTATGTTATTGAATATGTGACAAGTTTAACAGTTAATCCTATCATTTAAAGAACATTCTGTACTAATCTTCTTGCAGGCATATAATAGTATGTGTTTTTAACATTTAATTAACAGTTTTCTTTGTTTTTAATATTTTAAATTTAGAACTAGATTGCATGCGGAAAAAAAATAAAAAGAATAATTTATTTATAAATTCTTGATTTGCACAAGTTGTCTTAATGATAATTTGCCATTAAGTTTAACTTGTTTTTTACAATCGTTTAAATTGTTTAAAAAAATAATTTAAACTGCATTTTTTAAGAATAGCTAGCATAAAAAAACTAAGAATTACTTTAGTTTTTCTCTTTCATAAAACCAAATCAAATCTCTTCTAAAATAGACTATGGAAAAATAAGCAAATGCGAAGTGAAAGAAATTTACTTTTAAATGAGATGCAACAAAAAGATCTACGATTACGAGAGCAAAAATAAGGTTACTTTTTTAACGCTTTGAAAAATAGTTGTTGCCCTCGGTATAAAACTGGGAAATCTGAAGTATATCTGTATTTTTTTATTGGTTTAATTCCGCAAATTTTATATTTTATTCGTTTTCTGATTGAGCAATTTTTAATGCCCAAAAATGGAATTCTTCTGTTTTTTTATTCTATTCGTTTTCTGATTATTTCATGTTTAATGTTCAAAAATGTTATACTTCGGTTGCCACGATGACAAAAAAGTAATAAAAACTTAACAAAAAATAATAATTTGAAAACATACATACGTATAAGGTCGTACACTGTAAAAAAAAATTCAAGAGGTTACTAAATATTTTTTTGTAATTTTGTATACCACAGATTTTTTTAGTAACCATTACAAACTTTTTTTTGCAAGTTAAACAAACATTTCTTTTGTAAATTGAACAAAAGCATTTTTTGTATAACTAACTTAAAACTTTTTAGTATTAGCCACCAAGCAAATTTTAGTAATAGCTCTAAAATTATTTTTAATAACCAGTACGTGTGCTCGAAGGGCAGGAGCTTCCTTCGAGCTGCATCCAGTGGATAAAAAGACAGGTTTCTGAAGCAGAAGGTTTTCGGCTAAGGCGCAATAGATGGCAGCACCAAACATTGCTACCTGCTCCAACAGTATTTTCATAATCCCTTTATTTAACGAGCACTTACACTGCATACATTCGGTGAGTATTTGGTGGTGTCCAGCATCGAACCCGGGACCTTTCAGCTTGGAGTTTGGTATACTAGTTTCGGCCAGTAGGCTATCACGTCCACACCAAGTGAGTTTTAGTAATAGCTATTAAAACTATTAACTCTATTCGTTGCTAGCTTTTTTCTAGTAATTCTTACAGATTTTTTTGTAACCGAGTAAGATTACTGAAAATTTTTTAGTAATTGCATGGATCACTAAAATTTTTTTAGTAGATCGACTCCTTTTTTTACAGTGTACATACATATCAATTGTACCACTTTATTGGGGAAATGTAATGACATATACAAGTATCAGAAAAAAGCCTTTTTTTAAAGCTCTATCGTCTAACGAGATAACTTCATAAAATCAGTAAACAGCGTGTAACCAGCAGTAGGTGGAACAAGAAGGCTGGCTATGATAAACATATGAGAACAAGCAAGCTTCATTAAATGTTTATGTTGAGACAAAATCGAACTGATCTATTTAAATGACGTTGTGCATAAACAGATTACTAAAGCTCTATCATGATATTTGAGAATGTAAAATATAGAGGACTGCTACAAGCGATTACCTGTTGATTATAACTGGCACCATTTTTTCAAAACAGCAATACTTAGCAAACAATTTTACACTTTACTGCACGGATAAATTCTGTATGTAAAACGAGCCATTATCGACTGCCACTAACATATACCGGGTGTCCAGTAAATAACTGACCCATTTTGAACTTAAATAACAAATAAACGGTTTGAGATAATAATGCGCGGTTTGCGGTATTGTTATTAGAAAATCAATAAATTTTTAAACATGTACTTTGTTAATATAGTTCAAATTTCGGAAAAAAATATCGCGCTGGCGGTAACAGGCTGTTTGAAGACAGACATGACTCTAATTTTCATAAATATGAGATTTTCGGCTGAATCTGAATCCATATGTTGTCGAATCTGAATCTATTTGTTGAATCGACTCTCGAATCAGCTTCAGAAATAGGGTACGTTGGTTGGAAAGTGATTTAAAATAATATTTGTGATTGAACCATCTGTTTGAACCATTGAATTATATTTCCCCTCCTCAGTCTTGAGACTGCGATATTATTTTAAATATTATTATATTACATTAACAAAGTGCATATTTAAAAATTTATTTATATTCTAATAACAATGCAGCAAGCCGCGCATTTTTATTTCAAACAGTTTTTTTGTTATTGACATTCAAAATGGGTCAGTTATTTACTGGACACCCGGTACAAACGCCTTTTTTAGATATTAAGAACTCTTAAATTTAAGCTTTCATTTTAAAAGCAAGATTTTATTGGAATATTATTGGTGCCATCAAATTATACAAATAACTATTTAAAAGGTGTTGCAAAAATATAGATATTATTTGTTTATTTTACCTGAGATCTTTCGAATGCCCACGCTTTCATTATCAAAGGAATATAAAAGAAGATAATTGATTATAAATAATTCTAATATATTTCTAATCAATTATCTTCTTTTATGTTCCTTTGATAATGAATGTGTGGGCATTCGGAAGATCTGAGGTAAAATAAATATATAATATCTATATTTTTGCAACACTTTTTAAGTAGTTATACGTGTAATTTGATTTAATAATAAGGTGTAAATTTCCACCAAAGACACTAGTATTTTTGGTGCCGTTTGCAAGTTTGGGATTAAAATTAGGTGTACTCAGGCTAGGTACAATGTGACGGTATAGGTTAATAACATTTGGAAAAGAAATATACTTGAAAATATATATTTGAAAAAATACTAGTTCGAACCGATTACAAAAATTTTCGAACGTGTCAGTCATAAAATGCCTTGGAACGTTTGTGCTAAAAAAATGTAGACTTTTGCAAGTGTTTATTTGTTAATTCTGCCTGATTGAAAGATTAATAAGAACCAAATATATATCGATATCTATCTATATATATATATACAGGGTGTTTCAAAAAGGACCGATATATCTGAAAAATCAATAAAAACTAAACGTGCAGCAATAGAAGTACACAGTTTGTTGCAGTATGCTTCGAACAACAGTAAATTTTTAGGCAGACAAGCTCTCGAAACTAATTACAATTTTCAACAACAGATGGCGCTGCAGTCTGGAGAAATCTAAAGTTTGATATTTTCCACATATCCACCATGCCCAGCAATAATATGGCGTAGCCTCTGAACGAAATTACCAGAAACCTTTGTAAACGTGTCGGGCTGGATGGCTTCAAATTCAGTAGAGATGTACTGCTTCAATTTTTCAATTGTTTCTGGATTGTGAACGGTACACCTGGTCTCTCAAGTCAAAAATCCTCTGTTCTAAGGAATAAACCATTTTTTCACAGAAAACTTGTAATCTGTGAACAGCACATGCTTACAGCAGAAAGACGACTTACAGAATGGCGAACTTACAGACTGTGTTTTCTTCTATATCTTTCAAAAACTAATTTCGAAAGTTTGACTGCCTGAAAATTCACTGTTGTCTCAAGCATACACTGTTAAAAATTTGGAGCTAGGTTGAACCAATTTATGGTGCTGCAGTAGCTGCCACCATAGGATGGTGAAATGTTGTTCCAACATTTGGTGCTAAGGTCGAACCATAAAGTGGTGAAATGTTGAACCATAAAGTGGTGAAAGGTTGAACCATTAACTTTAACAGAACGCATTTAATGGTTCAACCTTTCACCAACTTATGGTTCAACCTCAGCACCAACTTATGGTTCAACCTCAGCACCAAATGTTGAAGCAATGTTTTACCATCTTGTGGTGACAGCTATTCAAACACCAAATAATGGTTCAACTTAGCACCAAAAGATGTAGGTAGATAATCTATGACTATTGTTTTGCAATAAGATTTTTTGACTGCTTTAACATAATTTAAGGTGTAATATTTATGCCTTTTCCAGTTAAATTTTTATTTGAAGATTATTTATAAAATCAGAAACATAAAATTATTTAGAAAATTTAAATATATTTCAATTATGACATTCCTCCACCCTCCTCCAATATGTAATGTTCATAGCATCACTGAAATTTTTACATATTTTATACAATCATACAAAGAAGTTGTAAACATTTCATACCAGGGGGAAAAAATCAATTTTACAACTTCTGAAATAAATTGGAATTTATTAACTAAATGTAGTTTTCAACTTTTAATAATACAAAAACAATCTTCAAACAAAAATCAATCACAGACAGTAAATGTACAGCTTAAATTATATTTTTAAAAAACTGAAAACAATTTATAAGGAAAAAACAGTGCAGTAGGAAAAATCAGCGATTATCCCCCTCCCCCTTTTTTTAATACAATGTTAAGTGATTCCTTACAGTCATGGCAGATTTTGATAAAATGCAGGAAATTTTAAAAACATAACTATGTATAAGTGTATTAGTAACATCAAAAAGTTTATAAGAAGTCCCTCAGTTTTTATATTTTAAGACATATTTTGAAAACGACAAATAAAATTTTGAAAACTGGTTAAAAAAATATTGTATGTCGGTATCTGATACCAATATTATGCTGGTAAAAATACAATTTTGAAAAGTGTGTTTAGTAATGGATCATATTTTTAAATTTCTTATATTAACAATAGTATAGTGACTTGTAAGTGATTTTTTTATTTTAATTTTTTGTTTTTAAACTAATAACATGATAAAGACTGATTTTTAAAAAGTTTGATTTTCAAATACACAAATCATTAAAACTGTCGTTAATTGCCAACGACCACAGTGCACATCACACAGCAAAGTGAAATTAATAATATTATATTCACAGATGTTACAGCAATATTCAATTTTTTATCTCTCGACAAAAGAGAGATATTTATGGGGTCTATCAAATAACAGAAATGTTAAAAAATGTAATTTACTGTGGATAAGGTTTTAAGTTTAAACACATATTTAATTTTTATGTAGTCCTTATCATAAACAAATTATTTGATAACTAATCATGGGAGAGGACTTCTTTTATTTCTTTGATAAAAATAACATGATTCCAGTTGAAGTGAAGTTACATTTAAAAAAAATTTTAATGACATGATTACTTACTAGTAGACAGTGCATATTTGCATAGTCAAATGCTTTTCATTTAAGTCACAAGTACTCCCTATATGATCTGTGGATTGAATGTGACACTTGAAATCATTCCATTGTACAACCCCCACATTATTGAAAAAGTATAAATTTTTCACTCAGATCAAAATATTCAATTTGTATAACTTCACCAATCAGTTCAACTGTGTTAAAAAATAGTTTATCTGCATATCCTTTACCTTCAGTTCATTCTGTTAAGCTGTTTAAATGAAAAACCAGATGTTATTACCAATAAGGTTATCCGAAAAGAAGGTGCTCATTGGTGTTTGACCCAGTTAGCTTAAAATGTAAAGCATTGGCCCTGTAAAATAAGGACCCGGATTCGATTCTCACCCTGAGCATTTTCTTGCTTTTTTTTGTATACATAAATCTACACAAGTATATATATATCTATATTGTGAAATGTATTTTTTTTTTAAATTATTTGGAGTTGTTTTTAAAATTTGTCAATAAAAGCAAACAAAGGTTTCTAAATATTTTTTTCCCGTTAATAATCCCAACACTGGAACAGAAACTAGGAAATCTAACTTATAGTATTTGGTGCACCATACACCAACGAGACATGCAACAAAAAATTTTGAGTCATAAATTTTAAAAACAATTTCATTTTTTCAAATTTCAATTTCATCATTCATTACATCAAAGAAAAACTGTTAGACTCTCATGTTTATTTTTTTCTTTTTGCATGTCTAACTGATGTGTGGAGAACTTTTCACCTCAGCATCCATATTATCTAGTAAAAAGCATCCATCATGCAGTATTATTAATATTTATGTACTAATCATGATATATAACTCATTTGATTATGACTGCTAAAGGTTAAGCATAACCAACAAGTTTATTTCTTGATCAGATTCAAGATCTTACAGAAATCGTCTAACTACTTGGTTCAAAAATCTCATCACAGTTAGTCACAAGTTCAGTTAAAATTAATAACAGTTGTTTGAAATTACAATACAATGAGTGAAAATCTTTAGTTTGTCATAATTTTAGCAAATGATTCATTAAGAACACAATTTCATAAGAAGCCTACAATAACACAAATATTTAAAGAAATTCATTTATCAGCAAAATTTGATATATTTTAATTTATTTCTTTTGAACTAACAATTTATGTTTCTACAATCAATATAACAAGTCACAATTTTTTTCAATGTATAACAACCTGAGAAAAACTTCAATGTTAATTAAAAATATATAAATTAATGTGTACGAAGCTTATGTTTTCTATATTTTAAAAACAACATTATTTTATGATAAATTACAAACATTACATTCAAATACGTTTTTTTAATATCTTTTATTGAAAATATTGCGTTGAAATAACATAATTTCAGTATTTCAAAATTTTTAAAATATGCACATCTGTTATAAAGAATCATTTAAGTTGACAAAAACCATCAAACTAATTCAATACCTGTCACCTTTGTGAAATAGAAGTCTTCTTTGCTTTTTAAAAGCAAATTTCAATGAAGCAATCACAATTATAAAATCCCTTATACCCTCAAGATGAGAGAAAATGCAGTATTTAATTAATATATATATATATATTTTTTTTTTAAGTTTAGTTTGCAACATTAAAAATTTCATGTTTATTACTGACATATATCAGTACAAAAATCAAAAAGTATTTTTTAATACATTTTTATAAAAGGCAATAAATCTGAAATTACTTTAGTAAAATTTTTGAAACATTTAAAAATATTTATGGTCTGAAAAGATCATTTTAAAAATATATATAATAGATCAAACTTAACATTAACTGGAAATCAAATTTTGTAAAATGTAGATAATGTTTCTTCCCCATACACATCCTGGCACTTAGAAGAAATTTTCAGCTATAGTATTAAGTAATAGTTGTTTAGTGAATGAATGCTATTTATATAAAATTAATCCGAGAATAAATATATTAATACTATGAAGTGTTTAATTATTCAAAAGATAACATTCTAACCCCTCATTACATCAGGCATGGTATGAGAAAAGAATGCAAATCTCCAAATTTACAAATAACCAAAAGGATTGAGAAAATTACAAAATTTTAAATTTCAAATTTGTTTCTTAAATGACAATATAAAAATACAAATCAATTTAAATAAAAACTATGGATAAATCTGGTGAAGTTAAAGCCTAAGAGGCGCACCCAATACCATTTAGTTCTAAAACATGCAATGCTTGTCATCTGTTTTAATCCTTTAATCGTCCGGCAAAATTTTACATGCAAGTTTAACGACTTATAAAATAATAGCTACAGAAAGTATTGATATTGAGATTTGTATTCTATAATCTTAGATATTTATTTATCATATGCAATGCAAAAAAATAATATCAGTTTTGAGTTAAATAAGCATTTGTATCCAAATATTATGTGACGGAAAAACACGGTTAGGCCACTAAAAGGGTTAAAGTTTATTCTACCAGAATGGATCACATTAAACATCAACAGCTGACTATCAATATTCAACTGAATAAGCAGTGAAAAAGGCAATGTGTATTTTAAAAATTTATATACAGTAGACTTCCTCAAATCTGCTATCCTAAAATCGCACATAATTTACAGATGTAAACAGTAAAAATTTCAGTTCAGATAGAAGAGCAAAATTTGACTTTTTTTTTTTTTTTTTTAGCTTTATATCAATTCCATATATATTTTAATTTGATTTGTTTTAAATATTACTGAATTCATGTTTTTCAAGAAGGAAGAATAAATTTATTTCTGAAAATATTCAAGAAATTGCTGATAACACTGACAATCATTATTTTTTAACTGAATATATTTATGTATTTTTTTTTTTTTTTTTTTTTTTTTTTTGTTATTAAGTCTGCCTAAACCAGAAATAAAATTCCTTATTTTATCATTTTGATGTGAATTAGCAATGTATTTTTATGAAGTAAGTTTCATTGAATAATTTAAGAAAAATTCATTTCATCTTTATAACTATTTAATCATATATTATTGATAATTAACTTGACTTTCACTTTTTAGTATTTTAATCATATTAAAAATTATCTATTTATTATTTTAATTTATTATTTTAATTTATTACTTATTTTAATATTTTTTATACTATTCTAAGCATTCATTATAGTTTCAATTGAATTATTCATTACATTCAAATTACTGTTTTAAAAAATGTAAACAAAGCAATAACCAGAAATCCGCAAAACCTCTGGTCCCAAGCTGTGCGGATTTGAGGGAGTCTACTGTATATATATACACACACACATCATAGTTTTAATTTGTCACATAATTATATACACATAACTAGGCGACAAATTAAATATTATCTTAAATCAAATGTTTATATTTTAAACTAAATAATTAACACAAACTACATTAATATTTTATAGAATTTGAAAGAAAAAATAACACACAATTGAAAAGTAAACATTTATTAGAAAAGGAAACTTCATCTACACATGTTATAATATCTTCCACAAAATGGTTTAACTATTCTGGTAATTTTTACATACTTTGTTACAGCAAAACATATGTTTTAAAAAGTTTTCTTACATAGAAGAAATTATACATGAGTATAACAGTATTTAAAGCATAAAAATATAATAACAATCACAATGCAAGTTCATAAACTTACATTCTTCAGAAGCTATTAAGAAACAATGTAGATTTGCTTATTATAAGGTATTAATGATTTAAATCATGATTTTAATCAACTGATTTAAAAAAATAATTTTTCTAAATGTTTAAAATGACATAAAAAGTTATTCAAATATAAGGTGAATATAATTTAGAAAGTTTTACTTCTATTTTGATTTAAGAATACACACAAAAAAAAAGTTTTAAATAAATATTTTATGCTTAATTTCTGACTGCTGTAAAAAGTTCACGTACAGAACATGTTCTAATCAGTACAAGTTGAATAAATGTTTTTAAAACTCATATACAGTAGAGCATCGTTTATATGACGCCGAAGAGACTACCGAAAAACATTGTATAAACGATAACGACGTATAATCGATTTTCACTTCCAAAACTAGAATTCATTTTGTTTTCAAATAATTTTAATGTTTAATGTGATGATTTGAATGAATTTGTAAATTAAACAAATCAAAATAAACAAATAACAAAAAAAAAAAAAAAAAAAAAAAAAAAAGGGGGGTGGGAAGATTAGTAAGCAATTTAAATATGCATATTTTATGTTTCACCGAAAAGTTCCTCATTTGCATTACATAGTTTCCTTTCCATTTAAAATCAAAGATCAAAAACCCTGTGTGGCCAACTAAAAGTCGAAAATACTGACAACAGTAAGAAGGATAGTCTATTTGCAACTTAAAACAGGTCGGGAAAGCTGACCATCCACGAAAAAAGAATGACCCTTCCCTGTGTAATCTGTTACACGTAAGCTGATTTTTCAGACTAATCGAACACCAGCCCACATTTTTATAATGTGGAGTGCATTTAAACGTGCTCTTTGGTGTCATTCATAGTTGTTAACTTCCACTCGTTCTTAAAATACACAAGAAAAATAAGCAAAAATAAACATATACAAAATCGAAAAATCGACGTATAAACGATTTTGGGCGTCGTATAAAAGATATTTTTAGATTAAAATGAATAGGAATGAATCGGGACCAGATTAAAACATCGTATAAGTGATCGTTTTATAAGCGATGCTTTACTGTACACTAAATAAAAATTTTTAGGGATTAAAAAGGCTGTAAAACTATTTGGAACACTGAATACTGTGAATCTCCACTGAGTATTAATGATGCTGTTGTTTAACACATTGAGAGCTACATAGTGTTGACATAACAGAAAAATGTTGCGAACAATTTCTCTCTGCAGACCATTTATATTACCAAACTTTGTGTGACTGTGTAAATGAAGCATAACTGATTTGGACAGAATATTTTACAAAAAATATGTATTTGTGCTTCTTAGAAAGTCATACTAACCTCATTATGTTTGTAACAGTTTAGACATCATTAAATCATGTTCACAAAATGTTTTTCATAAATTATAATGTAATTAAATATAAGCACACATACTGCAAGTGCTACACTAAAGTACCTATATAATTTTGTTAAAAAATAAATAAAACTACCTGACTTTTTTGTTTCCCCTAATATTTATCAATATAAATTCAGGTTATATGTATATTTTTAAAAAACTATAATGAAAAACATTCATTTAGAACAACATTAAATGCATAAAAAAAGTATGCACCTTATGAATCTCCTATTTTTAATTATTTTTTAATTTATGATATTGTTATATAGTTCGCATAAATCTTACTTAAAATATTTAGATTGAATGAATAATTAATTTAAAATTTCTTCATTACAGAGATTCTGATGAAAAGTGATAAATCAAGAATTCACTGACTTCTTCAAATACATAAAAATTTCCCTAGCATATCCCTGACTTTTTGCCAAAGTTTTAAAATTTCTTGACCCGTAAGATTCCTGCACACATATTTTCTACTAAGCATCTTCTAATGCACTTCAAGAATATATATAAATTTAATTGTATTTGAAATACTGTTATACTATTAAAATACTCGACAATGGTTTTGTTTTTCTTTTATTTAGATCATAACGTTATGAAATATTTTGAGTGAACCTGTAAATGAACCATGATTAGTACACACTTCATTTTCAATACTGAATATGCCACTGTAGATTTCAATAACATATATAAATTACATGGTAATATGAGTATATTTACACAGATTAGAGGACAGACAGACAGATGTCCAAACAAATCCAATTCATAAATATTTCCAAACTATGTTCAAAAATGATAAAAAGAGCAATTAGAATTCAAGTTATGCAAAATAAAAATACCATATTGTAGATAAACAAAATTTAACAATAATTATATCTAAACAAAGTATTTATTTGATGTTTTAAGTCCACAAATTATGATATTTAATTCAAAGCCATGAGATAATAACTAATTGTAAGACACAAAAAATAATCAGCATAAAGTAAAACTAAAGTTACCATAGTATGAATGTTTAAAAATTGAATAACAAATGATATCTACTTAATTATTCCACCTATAATATATAAAATAATAATTTATATAATTAAATTAACAACTCTTGTAAGCATTTTCTTTTTGCATATTTCTTGCAAATACTGCTAATCTACAACTTGACTAAAAAAATTATATGTAAATAAAACAAAGATCAAGAAACTACTAAATTCTATTTAATTCATCAAACTTTCAACTCCAAATCGTGTGGATAAGACAGAGTTACCGTATTTTCCTGCGTATAATCTGCAGCTGTAAATTTTAGCCTTTAAAAAAAAATTTCAGCAGATAATCCGCACCGGCGTATAATCAGCAGATTATAAGATGATTGCTCATTTTTTTCAACATCCCAAAATACTAATAAATAAACTTTCTATTCATTTAGTTGTCTTATTTTAATGATAATTACAATAAAATACAAAATTTATAGGATAACTGCAAGTTAAAATAATAACCGATAGTATCAATAATATTTGACAATAGTTTAATAATTTTTTCGTTGTTCTTCTGACATAATCAAACATTCGAGTATGGCGATCGATTGTATTCGATATCTTACCAATAATACTTGACAATAGTTACCAATAATATACCAATAATAAATTCCAATAGCTATCAAAACTATTTTACAATAATAATTATTTTCCTTGTTCTTCTACCATAACCGAATATTCGATTATGGCAATCGATTATATTCGATCTATTACCAACTTTTTCTGCCTTTTCTATTACATCCAGCTTAAATTCAGCTGTGTAACTTACGCGTTTTCTTTTAGATATGATTTTTAACTTATACATATTCCATGTTACAAATAAAAAAAGATTCAGCTAACATATGATCAGATTGCAATTTTTGATCGAAATGAGCTGAGAAACTTTGTATCTGTAACCTTCATAGAAGCATGTTACTAAAAGACTAGATAAATATCTTTAAAAATCGGAAGCCTCTCTCACTAGAACGTACATGTAATATGTGAACCAATCACAACATCTGATAGGTTTACATTTTATAATTGCCGGTAGAAATTGGAAATCAGTTCTGCTTGAAAAGAATTTCAAAAGATTATCTGCACCGGCAGATAATTCACACTTGACAATTTTAGGGCTTTTTAACAGATAATCTGCGGATTATACACAGGAAAATATGGTATATATCTATGATTATAAACTATGCTTGTGCATATTCACTAGGGTTTATGGATAGTAATAAACAGATAAAGATAATAACAAACAAACCATATTAAAAAAAATTATGGCCTAGTGTTAGGCAAATGTTTTCAACAACTACCATAAAAATGTTGCTTTCCATTCCTCCGATTGCAAAAAATTTCAGAGAAACACAGGAAAATTCATCTTCTAAAAGTTAAACCTGAAGAAAAAAGCTGGTTAATATTTTACCATAAACAAATTTTATTTAATGAAGATTTCATTAACAAATGCATGAAACAAACACATTTTTAGGAAACAAAATTCTAGTTATTCTTTTTTGGTTTCATAAATGTTAACTCAGAAATTATTTTTTTTTATCACCAAGTTATTTTATTTCTTTTTAGTTATTATATGTATACTAAATACTTTTAATGCCCTTTATTGTAATATCATAAAAAAAAAAAAAAAAAAAAAAAAAGAAGAAGAAGAATGCACCAAATACAGAGATTTTAACTAAATATTCCATCACTGGAATAAAGGTAATTTTGGTTAATTCCAAACATTTGGCTGGTCGAATACTGTTATTTTACAGATTTTAAAGGTATTCAAAAGTTGAAATTTAACAATTTGAAAACATATTTATCAAATTTTATAAATAAATTATAATATTTTCATTTTTGATAATAACACCTCTACACTAGTAAACTTAACAATAAAAAATTCTATGCTTTCAAAACTTTTAACTTTGTGGTTTCTGTAAATTAAAGCACAAAAATGAATAAAATGGATTAGTAATTTTTGCAGATTTTGAATTAAATGATTTATTATTTTCAATTTATAATAGCATTTTAAATATAAAGAAAATGCTTTTATTCTTAATATCTTTTTGTAATTCATGAGGGTAAAATTATGAATATTAGACTATATAATAATATGTACTTTTACTATTTAAGTGCACTATGATTTGACCTTTCTAAAAAAACATACAATATAAGAAAAATTCTTAAATGCCCTAAACTGTAAGCAGAGTTTCACCCAGGTTTTAACGAGGGCAGGGCGCTACTGTTCTGAAAAGGGCACTTTTTACATTTTCAGGGCACTTTTATAGAGTTGAATCTAGAATCTAGCGGTTCAAAAAGTTGTGAAAAAACAGAAATTTCTTCAAAAAATTGAAAAAAAAAAAGGGAAAAAAGGTAAATTTTGTTAAAAAAATTGCGAAAAAACGTCAAATTTCATTTTTAAAAAAAAGCACGAAAAAACGGCAAATTTTATTAAAAGATCGCATAAACAGCAGTTTTTGTCAAAACCCCCAAATTTTGCTTAAAAAAATCGCGAAAAAACGACAAATCTCATGAAAATATCGAGAAAAAACAAAACTTTTCAGAAAATTTTCCGTTTTATTGCGATTTTTGGACGAAATTTGCTGGGTTTTTTTTTTCACAAATCTTTAGACGAAATCTGCTATTTTATCGCAATTTTTTGATGAAAGTTCACATTTTTTGCGACTCAATTGACAAAATGATCCATTTTATTGAGATTTTTAAAGAAATTTGTCATTTTTCTATGATCTTCTGAGAAAATCTGTCATTTTGTGACGAAATTTAGCCATTTTTTTGTGAATCTTGCCGGAAATTAGTCTTTATTTCGCAATTTTTAATGAAACTTGCCCTTTTTTTAAACGATTTTTTGACGAAATTACCCATTCCAAGGGACGCATATGAGGCTATTTTTTGCGTAATTTACGCGCTTTAGCGCGTTCGGATCATCGCTGCAGGGATGCATTTTTTCAAATGTGGGCATGAAGGGCACTATTTTTTTTGAATGAATGACAAGAGGGACGCTAGTTTTGGATGAAGGGCAAGAGGGGTGCTATTTTTTAAACTATAGGGCAGGAGGGGCGGAGCGCCCCCCTGAAACCCTCTGGGGGAAACTCTGCTGTAAGCTAAACACAAATATTTAAAATAATCACAGTGTACAAAAATCATGATTTTTTCTTTTTAAATCAAATAAATCAGATTTTATAGATTTTTTTCTGAGCATTAAAATACTGAATAGATACCGAGAGTTTTATGTTTCCAGATCAATTAAACCTCTAATTACTAACCTAATCTACACTTTAACATTTTAATTAATAAAAATTATTAGTTAGTAATTACAGAAATTATAAAAATTACAAATTAATAGTTTCATTAGTTAGTATATGATAAGTTATACACATTAATATTCTATCATAAATATGTATAATTATATAAATAAAATTAGCCGCCTTTGGCGACCAGTTTTGTCTCTCTTAAATGCATACTAAGCATTAAATCATATTGCTTTTATTCATAATTTATTTTAATTGTTCAATTTTTTCCAAATTTGAAGATTCTGCTAAAGAATTAGGCACAGATGTCATATATGCATCACATTGACACAATTGTAACAAAACGGCAAATATATGCCTCACATGATAACCCAGCAATTGTTATTTATTCTGTAATAAACTGTTTATTTACTTTCTTTTTTAAAATGATATAGGTTGTTTTGTTCTATAATTATTAATTAAACTTTCATTTATTTATTATTATTTGCTTTTTAAAATAATAGAAGAGAGTTAAAAAATAGATATGTAAATGGTATTGAAAACAAAGTTTTCACCAAATAATCATTAAAAAAAAAAAAAAAAAAAAAAAAAAATCGAACAAATGTGGTGCATGTAGGACATCTTGTGCCGATTAATCAAGCATTCGGTATTTTTATACTAACTTTTTGCATTGGCAAATATTGTACCTTTGGCATTTTTGTTTTTTTATTTCAACTACAGTAAAGCATCGTTTATACGACGATCACTTATACGACGTTTACATTTATACGACGTTTTAATGTGGTCCCAATTCGTTCCTTTTCATTTTAATGTAAAAATATATCTTTTATACGACGCCCCAAATCGTTTATACGTCGATTTTTCAATTTTGTATAGGTTTATTTTTGGTCATTTTTCTTGTGTATTTTAAGAACGAGTGGAAGTTTGCAGCTATGGATGACACCAAAGAGCGTGTTTAAATGCACTCCACATTATAAAAATGTGGGCTGCTGTTCGATTAGTATGAAAAATCAGCTTACGTGAAACAGATTACACTGGGAGGGGTCCTTCCTTTTTCGAGGATGGTCACCATTCCCGACCTGTTTCAAATTGCAAATAGACTATCCTTCTAACTGTTATCAGTATTAGCGACTTTTAGTTGGCCACGCGGGGTTTTTATTTTCGACTTTAAATGGAAAGGAAATGATGTACTGCAAATGAGGAACCTTTCGGTGAAACATAAACATAAGTGAAACACAAATAAAGGTATGCAAATTTAATTTGGTTACTAATTCCGCCCCTTCCACCCCCCTCTTTTTTTTTTTTTTTTTTTTTTTTGTTTAATTTACAAATTTATGCAAATCAGCACGTTAACCATTAAAATTAAGTGAAAACAACATTACCGTATTTTCGGGCGTATGAGCCGCGGCGCATACGAGTTTAACAGTATAAAATATTGTAGGTGCGGCTCTTACGCCGGGGCGGCGGGTACGATGATTTTTTTTTTTTTTTTAATTTTTTATTTTGTCAAATGATTTTGACACTTTTTTTTCGTTTAATCAACAATTATATGCTCTCAAATTGGTATCAAAACATTTGAAAACGTCTCTCAACCGCAGGTGTCCGTGATGCGTTAGTTGTTTATTTTTAAACAATCAACATTATTCAAAAATAATGTTGGTCTCACCGGTTCTCATGTTAAAAATTATTATATTTTCCCCTCATCTATTAATGATTTTACCTGTAGGATATTGGAATGTACAGCTGTCACATTTTTTTCTTCTAATGATCCTCCTTCCAGTTAGAAAATAAAACTGCCCAAAGAGAGCTCAAATCCCGGTATAGAACTCTTTTGAAATAGACTTCCTATACATAGTAAAAACTTTAGAGAGCAAGATTTTTCTTTATTTTTTTCAATAACTCACTCTTTTTTTATCCGGCAAAAATAATCCAAACTTTGAAACCGGTCGAATCAGCAAGTTTTTTTTCCCCCAAATGAGTTAATTCAGGTGATAAACAACAAAAACGGGCCTGGCGAATAATAAAAAAATAATAAAAGGCCGACTTCCGTGATAAACATTTAAAAGAAGCCAATAGAATATAAACAATTTTCAATGCATATGACTTTGCAAGAATAAGTTTAAATGTGCTACACGAGTCGATGTTAACTTGGCAACTTTAAGGGCTATTTCACCCACGTGCAAACATCGGCTAACTAATGTTAATCTCAAAGAAAAAAAAAGTGTCATTCTCATTCCATTATTTTTAAATGATATTTTTTGCTTTGGATAACGGAAGTCAATCTCCACAAAGAGTCTTTACTTTTTCGATTTTGTTTACAGGTTTTTTTATTAGTATACTTTCACTTTCGAAACTGGTTCTAAAAGTCAAAGTATACCACTAAAAACATCTGTAAACGAAATCGAAAAGGTGTCTTCTTAGGGATCAACATCTCAGATATAAAATACAAAGAAATCATTTAAGCATATTGAAATGCAAACGCATTTGAAAAAAAAAAAAAAAAAAAAAAAATCCATAGGATTAACATTAGCGAGTAGATGTTTTTACTTGAGTGAAGCAGTCCGATCTATAGGGGGGGGGGGATCAGCTCGGTCCGGCCCATATAAAATAATAATAATAATTAATAAATAAAAATAACAATCCGGCACCCGGAAAATTTAAAATATCCGCATCATCCAAGTGAATTTTTTCAATAGATTAATTTTTACTATGATATGGTTAAAAATTGTTTCGTACGAAAAGTTCTGAACAAAACTACTTATTTTATCCTTTTTTTTTCCTTTTACTATGTTTATTTTTAAAGAAGTGCCTAATAAAAGCACTCAAGTACGTATTTATAACTATAAAGCAAACGTGCAATTTTGTTATCTCTTGTTTCTGCTAATAAAAAAAAAAGAGAGAGAGACACTGGTTATTTAAAGTCACCTTTTCTCCTCATCCTCTTCATGACTCAATGTGCGGACATGTTGCCCTTTGACCTTGATGCGTAAGTCGGCTAATATCGCATTGCTTCTGTTTTGTTTCTTTGAATACAGTAGAAAAAAAAGAACGAAAATAGTTTTTTTTTACGCTAAGTGGATTTGTGGATTTTTTTTTTCTTTTCTTAATTTATATCTTCATAATATAATCATCGAAATAACTTAAGATGAATATAAAGTCTAAATTTGAGCAAGAAATATTTAAACTTACAAAATTTTTGTAAATGAACAAGGATAGATGCGTATGTACCAAATAAAAAATAAACTAATCTACCACAAAAGGAATCATTAAATCAATTATCAATAGTTAAAATATTAAATAAAGATATGCAGGTATATATTTATATAAAGGAATTTGTAGTGCTGTAAGCTATTTAAGAATCGATTTTTTGCCGCATGATAAACAATTGTGGATTGTATTCGCTGTGGATAATGATTTGTAGTATTATACAATGGTTATATATATATTTATTAATCAATTGTGGTTTAACATGTGTAATTTAATTTTAGCATATGTGCTGTGTTTCAATGTAATTCGTATTTTATTATTTACTTCACCAATTTACTTGATCGTCATTTCTTTACACTGAGGAAAAAGTTGCTTTTTTGGGGGGGGGCGGGGGGGGCATGATATTGTTTTAAAATTATTTTTTAACAGATCTCGAAAATACGGTATCGCCGTGATCCCGCTGATTCTAAAATGTTGAGGTTCAACTGTATCATATTTTCGTTAAGAGGCTACTTCAGTCAAGCGACCCGCTCGTTAATGCTAATCCTATGGGAAACATTTATAAAGATATTTCGTTTGAATTTAAATATTTTTAAATGATTTTTGCATTGATTAACTCTGATAGATTTGTAGAAAGAACATTTTTCGCTTTTTGCTTACAGGTATTTTTCAATGAGGGCACTTTCATTTTGGGAGTCGGTTTCGAAAGTGAAAACAATCTTCAAAATCGAAAAAGTATAAAACGATCTGCATATAGATGGACTTGAACTATCCAATGCCCAAAAATCATTTTAAAATATTGAAATGCAAACACGATATCTTTATAAATTTCATCCATAGGATTAGCATTAAGGAGGTCTTTGTGTGTGACTGAAATAATATCTTAACTTAAAAAAAAAAAAAAAAAAAAAATCCTACACTAAAATTAATTTGAAAAAGTCTTTGATCGAAAATCTGACGGATTTTTGCTGGAAAGAACTAGAACTTTGTGGTGTTAATAGTGTTATTTATGACGGCCGATTATCTGCAGGAGGGATATAGGCCCTAGGATAAGTGCCCTCCGTGGGGGGTCTTTCTAAGGGAACCTAAACCGCATTTACACAAGGATGACCAAGATTCGAAGAAAAGTTTAGAACTTTGTGGAAAGAACAAGAAGTCTGTGGAAAGAGCACTTAGAATTGAACGCTACTAGGAAAAGATGCTAGGGAGGAAGCTAGCATCCTGCTGCGCTCCTCTCATTGGCGCAAGTAATTGCGCCTATTTCCGATTGGATTTTAATTGCGTACTACAAACACGTTTTTTTTTTTTCTTTTTAGCTGAGAATTATTTTACGGTACTGTTCTGCTCTTTTTGTCTGACGCTCTTATTTAAGCAATTTATTTTTTTTTTCAAGTGAAAATGGCTCCCAAAAAGTTAAAAAGTTACACCGCCGCTTTCAAGCTTGCTGTGGTTGATAAGGCAGAGCTAATAGGTAATCGTGCTGCAGGACGAGAATATGGAGTTGATGAGCGTTGCGTAAGGAGATGGAGAGCTGAAAAATCTATTTTGAAGGAAATGCCAAAATCTAAGAGGGCACGAAGAAGTGGCGTTGTTGTTTGGCCAAATCTGGAGAGAAATTTAGCCAAGTGGGTAAAGGAGCAAAGGGAAAAAGGAATGCCCGTTTCAACTGTTCAGATACGGTTTCAAGCGAGGATTATGGCATCGAACATGGGATTTACAAATTTTAAAGGTAGTCCCAACTGGTGCTTTAGGTTCATGTCGAGAAATAATTTGTCTGTAAGAACCAGGACAACTGTGGGACAAGAACTGCCTGCAGATTGGGAAAAGACAAAAGCATCTTTTTTAAAGTATGTCGCTGAAAAAATCAAGGAAAACAACTTTTCAACAGCACAGATTATTAATATGGATTAAGTTCCATTAACTTTTGATTGCCCCCCCAGTAGAACTGTTAACACCATTGGGGAAAAAACAATCGGCATCGTAACAACTGGTAATGAGCGAACCTCATTTACCTGTGTTTTAGCTTGCGCTGCGAATGGAGACAAATTAAAACCACTAATTATTTTCAAGCGCAAAACTATGCCTAAGGCAAATTTTCCTTCCGACGTCGTAATACGGTGTAACGAAAAGGGATGGATGTCGGAGGAAATCATGTATGAGTGGCTGGCGGAAGTGTGGAGGAAAAGAAAAAATTCTTTTTTTCAGCCTAGTGGGCTTCTTATTATGGACTCAATGAGTGCCCACAAAGGTGATTCCGTAAAAACTGCTTTGAAAAAAGTCTCAGCCGAGCCAGCAATAATCCCTGGCGGATTAACTAAAGTTTTACAGCCTCTTGACTTGGCTGTGAATAAATCTTTCAAGTCCAAAGTAAGAAAACTGTGGGAAAAATGGATGATGGAAGGGCTACATTCATTTACAAATTCTGGAAAAATGCGCAAAGCCACTTACGAAGAAGTAGCGTCGTGGGTTTCATCGGCATGGAAAGACATTAGTGCTAAAACTATTATGTCGGGCTTCAAAGCAGCCAATATCATGGAAAATACAGTTAGTGATGATTCATCTGAATCTGATGATAGTGAAGATGAAAATTGTGACGTATTAACTGATAAACAATTTTTAGAACTATTTAATTCCGACAGTGAAAATTCCGATTTTGATGGATTTGAAGATTTTTAAACATGTTGATAAAATCTTGTATATATTTTTTTCTATATTTTCACTTCATTCCAATAATAATTTTTCATATTTTAAAGATATTTTGAAGTAGTGTTCTCTTATTATATGTAATCCAATATTTTTTTAGAAAATTTTATAAATATTACAAAAAATTGAAATCTTAATATTAAAATTACATACCTGCTATTTATAACGGATCAGTGATAGGAAACGTTATTAAATTGAAAAACAAATACATAATAATAATAAATCAACAGTCAAGGGAAAAATGATTCTGCAATATTTACAGGTAAGATTATAATATTATAAATAAGTTTCTGATATTTATTATATTTTTCTCTGTTTGTTATTGATCCAGTGACAAAATGTTGCTTTTTTGCAGTAATCTGAGGAGTTAACATAAACTAGTATGCATTTAAAAAATATTTTCTTATAGCAATACGCTTTATTACATCACATTTTTCAGTAATATTTTTACTACAGTTTTTAAGGCATTTGCATACATTAAATCTAAGTGTCTTTCGTCCAATGATTTTTTTCTTCAACAGCTTATTTTATTTATTTTATTTTTTTCGTCAGTGTCTCTATACGATATTTCTTTACATTTTAAATATATTTTTTAGGCACTTAAGTGAAAAAAAAATTTTTTTTTTAACTGTTCAAGTGAAAATATTTTATATACTGTAACAGTCTCTAAAATCTGGAAACCTCAAATACAGATAGCATAAATGATCATCAAATGTTTTATATTTATACAGTTCAGTTATCCTATCTTATCGACAGATGGCAGCACCAAAAATGTATTTAACTTTTTAGTATAATCTAGATTATATTCTGCATTTTGCCGACAGATGGCCGTACCAATCATTTCTTCTAATTCATTTCCAAGTTTATTTATCTTGATATAGTAAAATAAGAAAACAAAGAAATATCAACAGAAAAATTCATAAACAGTTTATATAAAATATTAGGCCTGGAACAAAGGAATTTTATTACAGAGATTGAGCTAATATCATTGTAATTGGGGAAAAAGTAATGACCAGTAGGCCTAAATTAAAGCAACTAAATACTAACATATAAATAAAATCGTAATCGTGAAAATGCTCTGTGTATATTTAATTTTAATAAGATTAAATGCTTGGCTTTGCTGTTAAATAACTTAATGTGCCATTTATGATTTTTTTTTTATAAATATGTGATTTTTTTTCTTTTTTAATGATGATTTTCAATAATTTTTACTTACATTTTAAAGTTGTTTTTTGAAGATCACTAAAATTCGGAAATAACTAAAAGCCGCGTCTACGAACGATTTCGGAATTTAGAGATTTATACTGTATAAATATCAGCAGCTTGGGTGCGGCGCTTACGATGGTGCGGCGCTTACGTCGATGTACTTTTTTTTTAACAGATTGTCATTGGTGCGGCGCTTACGGTGGGTGCGGCGGGTATTCCCGAAAATACGGTAATTCTAATTTTGGAAGTGAAAATCGATTATACGTCGTTATCGTTTATACGACGTTTTTCGGTAGTCCCTTCGGTGTCGTATAAACGATGCTCCACTGTAATTTTATTTACAGAGTTTCCCCCAGATGGTTTCAGGGGGGCGCTCCGCCCTTCCTGCCCTTTAGTTTAAAAAATAGTGCCCCTCTTGCCCTGTCATCCAAAAACTAGCGCCCCTCTTGTCGTTCATTCAAAAAAAAAAAAAAAAAAAAAAAAAGGCGTCTTTTTTGCCCCACATTTAAAAAAAAACAGCCCTCCAGCGATAATCCGAACGTGCTATAGCGGGTAAATTATGCAAAAAAATTGGCGATGGAACGCAAAAAATAGCTTCATATGCGTCCCGTGGAACGAGAAATTTCGTCAAAAAATCGCTAAAAAACAGCAAGTTTCGTTAAAAATTGCAAAATAACGACTAATTTCCGACAAATTTCGCAAAAAATGGCTAATTTTGTCTCAAAATTTCACAAAACGGCAGATTTCCTCAAAAGATCGTGCAAAAACAACAAATTTCTTCCAAATATCGCGATAAAACGGAATTTTTTTTAAATGATTTGCAAACAACGGCAAATTTCATCCAAAAATCGCAATAAAACTGAAAATTCTGTGAAAAATTCAGTTTCTGTGATACTTTCACGAGATTTGTTTTTGATTTTCGTTTTTTCGCGATTTTTTAGCAAAATATGTAGTTTTCTATAATTTTTTAACAAAAACTGCTGTTTTTGCGATCTTTCAATAAAATTTGCCGTTTTTTCGTGATTTTTTCACGAAATTTGACATTTTTTCGCTATTCTTTTTAGCAAAATATTTTTTTTTTTTTCAATTTTTTGATGAAATTTCTGTTTTTTCACGACTTTTTGAACCGCTAGATTCTAGATTCAACTCTATAAAAATGCCCTTAAAAATGAAAACTGCCCTAAAAAATGCAAAAAGTGTCCTGAAAAATGTTAAAAGTGCCCTTTTCAGAACAGTAGCGCCCTGCCCTTTTTTAAACCTGGGGGAAACTCTGTTATTTAAAATATATTTAACAATATAATCCTTTCATTCATTTTATTTATAAAAACATAACATTAATTTGAATGTGAAATATTTAAAATTTATGATTTTTATTTATTTTTTAAGCCAATAGAATAAAAACACAAAACAAAAATATGATATTTTGAAGCTCTATAATTGCAGCGAAAGAACAAAAAAGCAAATCAACCCAATTTACCATGGCTTAGATGCGTTTAATTAAGTTTTTTCCATTAAACAATTGACCACAATTTTTGTGCCGCATACTTTAGCGTAATATATATATAGATACTAGAGATATTGACATTTATCAAAATGATCAGTAACTGCATTTAATATTAAATTTAAAACTACTTTAAAATCATAATTATTAAACAAATAATCTTTAAGTAGGTATGTAATATATGCATTTTTATGCTTTAATTACTAAAGTGATATTTTAGAAGGAAAAAAGGCAGTGTGTTAGCTCCAAAAAAGGACACTATATATATCATAAGAAAATATATTAGTGATGTGTTTAGTAACAATAAGGGGAGAAATACATAATTTTTTACTATAGTAAATAACAAATCATTTGTAGATTGTACTAAGAAAAATTAATAATCGCCTATGCTTTAACTAACAGGATGTATGTATATATAAACTAAAGATGAAAATAAGGAATTTTCCTTATTGGCCACTGGCCGGTAGGGTTAATTTTTTTTAGTAGCCAGTTATTGGCTAGTGAGAATAATTTTTTCAAGGGCCAATAAATACATTTATGTCACTGAATATTTTACTGCAAAATATAGACAGGTTAAGTAGAAATAAGTGCTAATATATGAACTAGATAAAAATATTTTATTTTGTTTGTTGAACAGCAAAGTTATATGCAACATGTGTATGTAGCAAGCTATATAAGTACAACTATGCTTAGGTACTTGGGTAGCTAACAACATAAATAAACTCCTACCCTCTTTTTTATAATTATTTGTCTGAAATTAAGATTTGACAAAAGAAAAAGAAAAATGTTTATCCCTGATTAGCAGGTTTGATTCAAAATATAAAAAAAAAAAAAATTGAAATTCACAGCGAAATCCTGACAAAAATAAAGAGAGAGAGGAAGGAGGATCTCTCTTGATACTAATATTTTAAGTTTTTTTTATGATCCTTTGATATAATGTACATTTAATTTTGCAGTCTTTAGACAAAATTTGTGCTTGTTTTTCAACTTTTTAATGAAATTTGGATTTGCTTTCATTAGGATGCACAACTTGCAGCGCCGCGATGACGTGGCCATAGAAAAATCGCAAATTTTGTTGATGTGGTGCAAAAAAAATGTGTATTTTATCAATTAAAGTTAGATAAAATGCACATTTCGTTGATTGGACATCGAAAAAACACAAGTTTTATTGATTGGATAACGGAAAATTGCAAATTTTGTTGGTCAGAAATGTAAATAAAAATTGCTAATTACATTGATCATGTTCTAAAAATATTTTGAATTTTTTTCGAACTGGGAGCAGAAAAATCGCTAATTACATCGATCAAGCAAAAAAATTCACAAATTTCGTCAAATGGCTTTGTAAACATCACGAATTTTGCGATTGGATTCATAAAAATTTCAAATTTTGCCATTCAGGTGCATAAAAATTGGGAATTTCATCGATCTGGAATGGAAAAATTGTGAATTTCGTTGATCCTCTGCATAAAACTCTGAATTTTGTCAAGCAGACATGGAAAATTAAATGAATTTTGCCTATTAGACTCTGAAAAAAATATGAATTTTATTGATAATGTGAGGAAAAATTTCGAATTTCATTGATAAGCTTTGTAAAAATCCCGAATATCGTTGACAGGCTACATAAAATAACCAATCTTGTTTATCAGTCGCGAAAAAATTGTAAATCTTTTTGATCAACTTCGTAAAACATTCAAATATTGTTGATCAGCAGCAAAAAGATCATGAAATTTGCAGATCATGCGAAGAAAAATCGCCTATTTCGTCGATCATACGAAGGTAAGTTTTGAATTACATCGATCAGTTTCGTAAAAATCGAGAATTCTGTCAATCGGCCCTGTAAAAAATATGAATTGTGTCGACCAGTTTCGAAAAAAATATCACAAATTTCATTGATCAAGTGCAGAAAAATAACAAACTTCGTTGATCTGCTTTGGAAAAATCATGAATTTTGTCGGCAAGGAGTGAAAAAATCATGGATTTCATTGAATATGTGCAAATTCGCCAATCGTACGACCAAAAATCGAGAGTTTCGTTGATCATGCGAAGAAAATCGTGAATTTCGTAGATTGGCTTTGTAATAATTGTGAGTTTAGTTGATGAAGTTCATAAACATCCCTAATTTAGCTGATCAGGTGCAGAAAAATCAAAAATATTGTCGATTTAGCATCGAAAAAGTGAGAATTTCGTCGATAATGTGAAGAACAAAATAAATTTCGTTGATAGTGTAAGGAAAATCACAAATTTCATCGAACATGTGAGGAAAAATCACTAATTTGCTAATCAGTTTAAAACAGTGAATTTTACTGATCAGGTGCAGAAAAATCATGAATTTTCTCGGTTGCTTCATAAAAATTGCAAATTTTTTCAATTGGTTTTGTTAAATGCATAAATTTTGTCAATCAGGCATAGAAGAATCACTAATTTCATTGATTGGACACAGAAAATCTGGAATTTTGTTGATCAGGCATGAAAAGTCTTGTTGATCGGTTCCTTTGCTCTCTTTTGTTTATAAAGTTCACATTTTTTTCTGTACGAGCAATTTAAGCATGTTTTTTAGCATTTTTGTTAAACAAAACTTACTCTGCCAAAAAAAGTCAAGGTATACTTTTGCATCTTGAAAATAATTCTAGCTATACCTGTTATATATAAAAATGTAAAAATTGCTGATATATTCTTGACGATATTCAAATTCATTATCGCGATTTTTGGACAATGTTCACTTTTTTGTAGTTTTTGATGACATTCATGTTTTATGTGTTCTTTTTCACAATTTGACAAAATTTGCATTTGTTTTCGCAATTTTTTTGGTCAAAATTCACGATTATTTGAGGATATTCACTTTTTTGTTTTTCTTTGATGATATTCACGTTTTTCGTGATTCTTTGATGATAGTTGTATTTTTTCACAATTCTTTGACGCTAATTGAATGTTCACTTTCTTTTTTTTTTGTCGATTCTTCAGTTTTTTTTTTGCCATTCTTTGACTATACTTTGGTTCTTTTCGTGATACTTGCACGTTTTTCATGTTTTTCTTGTGGTTCATTGGCGAAATTAAGTGTTTTTATTACGATCTATTGACAATATTTGCATTTTTTTTCATGAATTTTGGGGGGTTTTGCGATTTTTTAAACAGAGTTTGCAGGGTTTTCAGCAATTCTTTGACAAAGTATCTTTTAGAACATCCTTTTTTGATCGAAATTCGCGATTATTTGACGATATTTACTTTTTTGTGGTTCTTTGATGATATTCGCGTTTTGTCCTTATTCTTTGACGATAGTTGTGTTTTTTCACGATTCTTTAATGCTAATTATGCATTCACTTTTTTTTAATCTTATCCTTGCACGATTTTCATGTTTTTCTTGCGGTTAATTGGCGAAATTAGTATTTTTTTCTACAATGTTTTGACAATATTTGCATTTGTAAAAATGAATTTTGGGGGGTTTTTTGCGATCTTTTAACAGAATTTGCAGGGTTTTCAGCAATTCTTTGACAAAATACCTTTTGGAACATCCTTTTTTGATCGAAATTCACAATTATTTGACGATATTTACTTTTTTTGTGGTTTTTGGATAATATTCGCGTTTTTTCCTGATTCTTTGAAGATAGTTGTGTTTTTTTACAATTATTTGACAATTACCCAGGGTCAACCTACAGATAATTCGGTACTTACGTATTAATGCCATCGCAGCAGAAGTTGTGCTAATGCACCAATAAAGAGCAATTTTGTTAATCACACACACAGAAAAAAATGAGCAAAAAAAAAAAAGCACTAAAAAATGGCATAAAAAATTATCGAAAAACAAGGTAACAAGGAATCCTAAAAGATAATTAAGTGTGCTGCGTTCTGCTGTGGTCGCATTAATACGTAAGTACCGATAATTCTTATGTATTTTATGTTTACTATCTTTTTTGTTTTAGAATTTAAATTTGAAAAAAAAAAATAGACTTGTGTATAAGCTGACATCCCCCCCCCCCTCTGAGTAAAAAGTAGTATCCAAAAATTCTCAGCTTATACACAGAAATATAAGGTATGTATACACTTTAATATTGTTTTAGTATAATGTTGATCATATATATACAAATAACTTTCAATTTTAAAGAGGAAAAAGAATTCAAAACAAATTTATATTTATTTGTCAGTTTAAATTTTTTAAATAATTTTATGTATTTCTTATTTTTGCAACTTTCAAACATCTAGATACGGCTAATAATTAAAATAAAACTTTTACTAAATCTGAATTATAATAGAATATAAATTTATTTACAGGAAATTAATTCGTAAACATTTTTTTTAAATAGGAACTTCTTAATCATTTTACCAATTTTAAAATACACTTTTGAAATTTATTATTAAATTTTAAAAACTTATTTAAGCACAAAAAATTACGAAATTGCATTTTATCATTTTATTCCAAAATATATCAGATTCATTTTCTATAAGTCAGGTTAGTAAGTTATTTTGATTAAAACATAAAGAATTTACAAAAAGTTTATAATCAAATGATACTTTTATCCTTTCTTACATTCAAAATCAATAATATTCTTACATTCTTATAATTCATGAGAACATATTTTCTGAAATAACATTTAATTTAGTAAAGTTTACTGCAGAGAATTTGTGTTCGTATTCATAAACAATTTTTAAGAATGAGCTTGATCCGAAATCATTTTCCAAGCCCTAAGTTAAAAATTACATTAAAACAAAAGATATGGTTAAAGTAGATGTAGAATACACATTTAACAAAAACTTTGATATTTGAACCAACACATACAATATTCCATTTATATAACAAGCACTAAAAGCATATACACAGAAACTGATAAGAACATTAATGAAGGAAAATGTTGATTAAGCAATATATAGAACATAGTAATGTTACATATTAAAGCCAAAAATCATGCAAATAACTATACAAAATTGAAAACTATAGAATTAAAAAAAAAAATATTTTGCTTAATACACACCAACATCGGCAACGGCATCCATTACTGTTTTTGTTTTGCTTCTTCTGTTCTTCACGAAAAGCGTCGTAGACAAAATGCGCAGAAATCTGTGTTTTGATTGGCTGTAAGTAGCACCATCTTTTGGTGAAATAAATGACTACTCCATAACATGGTGCTTTCGAAAAATAAGTAATACCATGTTTTGGAGCTTCTCTTTATATTTAACCATAAGTTGGTTCGACATTGAACGGAAATTTTTAACAGTGTATTGCAACAAACGGTGTCTTTCTATCGCGGCCCGTTTATTTTTTATGGAATTTTAATAATACCGGTCACGTTTGAAACATCCTGTATATACAGGGTGATTCAGCTCGTCGGTGACAAACTTTAAGGATCGATAGAGCACACCTAGACGAACATTTTTGAATAGGGAATGTAGGGTCCCTGACGCGATGGTAAGGCGCTAGGCGCTTTCGAAAATTTGGGTGCCGAAATTCGAAACGTCATAAAAACTAGGGAAATGGTTAGATTTTCTTGCTTGTTGCGTCGAAATGATTCTGTTTGTTTAGACTTTCTTCAGTACCAATTTGATAAGCGTATCTCTTAAAACATGGATAGGGGGCGCTGCAGACTTTGGAGAGCTAGACAACAACTTTAAGCCCGTTATTTTGATAATTTAACACATGCTCGCCAAAGTTTATACTCTAACTTAAAGTTTGAACCCAAAAGTAGAGCCCTGCAAAAAGCGTAAGAGCCGGAATAAAATGTCAAAGTACAGGGTGGTCGAAACTCGAAGGCTCCTAAGAGATAAACAAACAGATTTCTTGACTTATGGCATGCATTTTCATGATTCTGTTTGCTGGGGCTCTCTGAAACTCAGTTGAACGGTACAAAAAGAAACATCGATAGGGGGCGCTTTGGGCAAAAAACATAATTCGTTGACATTTCGGACGCTAACTGGAAACGGGGCGCTACGATCAGTTAGAAACAAAACAAGAGAGTAATTTACTTATCATAAGAAGCTATTAAAACTGCAGTTTTTTTTTTTTTTTTAACAAACATAGCTGGTTTTAATCATGCACAATGCGCGCAATAAAATTTACATAAGGTGCTTTTTGCTGATTTATGCAAAAGATATCGTACCATATCGATATGCAAAAGATACGTAATGCGTAGACGACAACGCGAGATGACGTAGTTGTATGCGCAGACACGTCTTTTGAACGTGGTTTACCTACTTAAGCTTCGGGTTACTTGTCTGCAGATCGGTAGTAGGATGGAACGGTACACAAACTCTGAATTGGCTGACATGCATTTGGCGTATGGCGCTGCTGGTTGTAATGGACGAGCCGCTCAGCGGTTGTACGCCGAGCGTTACCCCAACAGGCAAATCCCCTGCCATGCCTTCTTCGCTCGAGTACACCAGAGGTTGTCCACAACGGGATCTTTCGACGGAGGCAGGCCTGAACGGGAGCGATCAGTGAGCACCCCCGACAACGAAGAGGCTGTGCTTAACCTGGTTGAGGACAACCCAGGTCTTAGCACGAGAGATATCGCCAGACATGTTGGCATTTCGCAAGCAACTGCGTGGCGCATCTTACGTTCCCGGAATCTGCACCCCTACCACATCCAGCGGGTGCAGTTGCTCAGAGAGCAGGATTTTGGCCCTCGAGTGGAATTCTCAAGATGGTACTTGGCGATGAGATCCAGGGATCCCCGTTTTGTAAACAGCATTTTGTTTACGGACGAGTCCACCTTCAGCCGGGAGGGAATGTGGAACGCCCACAACAGTCATGTGTGGTGTGATGAAAATCCACATGAAACCAGAAGCCGAGCAGCCCAGGAGCGTTTCTCAGTAAATGTGTGGGCCGGCATTCTGGGGGATTGCCTCATTGGCCCTTATTTGTTACCTGAACGGCTGACAGGTGGAAATTACCTGATTTTCCTGGATCAAGTGCTGCTGCAGCTTCTGGAGGAGGCGCACGTACCCGAAGGTTCGCGTCGCCAGATGTGGTTCCAGCACGATGGAGCTCCGGCCCATTACACGAACGACGTGCGTCTCCATCTAAACGCAAGGTATGGCCAGCGGTGGATCGGGCGTGGGGGTCCAGTTCACTGGCCTGCCCGATCACCAGACCTCACCTGCTTGGATTTCTTCCTTTGGGGTTACCTGAAGGCCGAGGTATACCATACACCTGTCAGCAGTGCTGAAGAACTTGTGGCGCGCATTGTGGCAGCTGCAGGGCAGATCAGAGATACTCCTGGCATTGTTGGAAACACACACTCCTCAATGCGACGGAGGTGCGAAGCCTGCATCATGGCCCAAGGTCGAAATTTCGAGCATCTTCTGTAGTGTTATTTTTTGTAAATAAATTTCCAGTATCATTGATGTTTTTGGTCTAAATTTATTCAGAAGTGTTGAGCAGAGGTAGAAAATGTGTTTTCATTATTACTAACTGTTCGTAGCGCCCCGTTTCCAGTTAGCGTCCGAAATGTCAACGAATTATGTTTTTTGCCCAAAGCGCCCCCTATCGATGTTTCTTTTTGTACCGTTCAACTGAGTTTCAGAGAGCCCCAGCAAACAGAATCATGAAAATGCATGCCATAAGTCAAGAAATCTGTTTGTTTATCTCTTAGGAGCCTTCGAGTTTCGACCACCCTGTACTTTGACATTTTATTCCGGCTCTTACGCTTTTTGCAGGGCTCTACTTTTGGGTTCAAACTTTAAGTTAGAGTATAAACTTTGGCGAGCATGTGTTAAATTATCAAAATAACGGGCTTAAAGTTGTTGTCTAGCTCTCCAAAGTCTGCAGCGCCCCCTATCCATGTTTTAAGAGATACGCTTATCAAATTGGTACTGAAGAAAGTCTAAACAAACAGAATCATTTCCACGCAACAAGCATGAAAATCTAACCATTTCCCTAGTTTTTATGACGTTTCGAATTTCGGCACCCAAATTTTCGAAAGCGCCTAGCGCCTTACCATCGCGTCAGGGACCCTACATTCCCTATTCAAAAATGTTCGTCTAGGTGTGCTCTATCGATCCTTAAAGTTTGTCACCGACGAGCTGAATCACCCTGTATATATATATATATATATACATATGTAACGAAAATGGCGACGACATCGAGATTCCACAACACCGTGCAAGCTCCCGTTCATCACCAGGGTTGATACAGCACATCTATTAATATCTAATAATCAGCAGCAAGGTTCTGTAGCCGTAGTGTAAAATTTCAAGCAACGAAGGAGTTTTATTGGGAATTTCCCCCTAAAAAATCAAGCCACTAAGTCTTTGCAATTCATATTTATTATAAGTCATAAGGCAAACGAAGACATTCCAGCATTAAGCGTTGCACACATCGAGTACTCCAAACTTCGTGAAATAATCGACATCATTAAATATTCCAATTTATCGGACAAACCAAACGAACGTCTTACTAGTTTTAAAGACAGATGCATTCTCACGCTCCTAAAAAACCAAATGAAAAAGGAACATTTTCACGACAAACTAGCTCTTTCCTACTCCGCGTCAATCAATTTATAAATCTAATTAGGATTAACTCGAGTCTAAACGTCAAAAGATGATCAGCTCTGACTGGTCTAAGGAGGCGTGTCCTTGAGCAGGATCTATTTTTTACCTCGCAAATAACAAGCCCTTTAACAACGCTCATTAACACCGGTCACGCGATGTTAAATAAAAAATAAAATTAAAATCCCGGGAATATTCCAGAAAGTAAAAAGGTTACGAAATACTTCCCTCCTTTTTGAGAAGCAAGCAAAAATTTATTAATAAATAAAATAAGAAAAAGAATTTTAGCTGTTACAAGTTAATACATTACGACTAAGATTGAAATATGTTCCACAAATTTTAGAATTGAAGTTAAGAGAGAACAAAATGGCGCAATTTTTTTTTATTACACACATATATATGTATATATATCAAAAGTACAAAAATGCAAATAGAATTGTAAATTCAAAGAATTACCATTTTCGTTATGAATATTGAAATATATATATTCATATTACATAAGGCATAATAAAACACATTTTTAATTGTTTATTTGATTGAAAAATACGCCATAAGTAAAAGAGTGAGGACAGTGGTAAAATTAATGTTTCAGAACAGATAACCTTCATTTACCATCTTTTGATTCTCGTCATTCACAGCCTTTTCTACATGAAAGAAATTACCATGCAAGCAAAAGGCGCGAATCCAGATTTTTCAGAATTTAGCTGTCCCCGATGAGAAAATAAAAATTCGTCCGAGATAAAAGAAATTTCGACAAAAGAAAAAAAAAAGTTTAAGAAGGAACCGTTTTAATGATTTATAACAAACTTACAAAATTAGTTACAATAAAACATGTACTTTATATTGAGTAATCTAACTCTTAAACAAATATAATTCTAACGAAAATGTCACTGCTCCGATATAGAACACTAAAGTTTTGTAAAACTTTGCGTGTTATCAGAGCGTATCAGAGCGTATCAGAGTGTATAAGCCACTAGTGGGGCTATGAAAAGGTATGAAACCGCGTAATAACCAAGCTAGTTGAAATGTGAATATTGGGACATAATGAGATATCGAAGGACGTAATTCAAGTATCTAGTGTGGCTGTTCGCATACGTAAGCGACCACGCATGAAGGAGCCAAGAAGCAGTCATACACGTTTTTCGCCTAGCTGATACGATAGTTATGTGAGAACATCATGGATTTTCCATTGTCTTCTAACCACGTGTGGGATTATTCCGGTAGAGAATCAGTTTTATATTATCCTAAATTGTTCTATAATACATATTTATTGAGTTCATATATAAAGATATAATACCGCATTTACTCGTGTATACCGCGCACGCGTGTATAACGTACACCCCGTACTTTACAAGAAAAAATAGCGCTTTTTTAAAATCTCCTAAATAACGCTAACCGTAAATTTGATATGAAAATGAATAACTAACTAACTGAATATCAGTAAAGAAAGTCGAAATAAACATTGCATCAGGTAGAAAACAATCCGAACATACATTTTTTTAGACATCGGGTAGGAACTGAATGACGGCAGTGAGAATTGCCAATTAGCGTTTAAATAATGTTACTAGCTGTGTTGTAAAAAAAGTGCAAGAAATGAAAAAAAGATGAAATATGACCTCAATTAAGTAAGATTTTCCGAGTGATTATGCCTTCTTTGAATCCATTTCATGATTCATATGTATATCCTCTGATTACATTCAGCAGTAAAAAATATTCCGTGTATAATGCGCGCCTAGAAGTTTTGCCGTAATTTTTTGAAAAAAAAAATGCGCACGTTATACACGAGTAAATACGGTACTTTCAATTACATTGAAAACTATTCGATATTTCAACTTAGCAGTTTTCTTTTATAAATAAACTACCGTATTTTTGCTAAAATATTTTCTATACGATTTACAAGCAGATTTGTCCACCCACGCCCCCCCCCCCCCCAAAAAAAAAGAAAAAAAATTACCATTTTCAAAATTCATTGCTCGAAACTAAAAAACAAGCGCAAATATAGGTCACCAAAACTTATTACTTTAACTTTTATTTTTACCTCCATCTGTTTTAATATTATGATATATTAATAAGAGTTTTTCACCAAAGAAAGTAATTCCAAAATTTTATCTATTAAACGGTTTTCCAGTTTTTAAATCTTCTAACAGAACTTTATGTGAAAAGTAAAACAATAGATGAATAAATAAAACATGCCGAAAGATTTAAAAATGCAATCAACATTACGATCAAGAAGGGGATGAAGAGAAAAAAAAGCCCACTTAAAACCTGTTTGAATTTTTCAGCCGAATCTTAGAACTAAAGACTTTTTCTTTTATGTTTTATTGCTTCTTTGTTTGTTTTCACTCAAAACAAATTCTTTTAGTGACATTTTATAATTTAAAAAAGATTATTTTACTTCGGCGAATTTGGCTCCTAAAATGCATT
The DNA here is from genome assembly GCA_964019185.1 of Maratus speculifer. Lineage (NCBI taxonomy): Eukaryota > Metazoa > Arthropoda > Arachnida > Araneae > Salticidae > Maratus > Maratus speculifer. The sequence goes on along the minus strand of OZ025300.1, from coordinate 163,704,951 downwards.
TCAATATTTTAATAGTTTTTTGTCTTTGTTTGTTTGTTTTACTAGCTACGTTTTGTTGATTTTAATTAAATATTCGTATAAGATGAGTATTATTTCCGCTTTTTATCCGACAGCTTTTAATCCCGAATTTAATTTATTCTTTTATTTAAACTTCAATAGATTGCATTTTCGTTAATTGGTACGCACATTTTATGTCTGAGGTCAGTGAAAATAAAATCAGTGTGAAAAAAGGTTAACAACATTTTTTTCCATGACTTTGTTTGGATTTGTTTCTAATTTACTAACAAACTTTTTAGCTACTTTAAATAAACAAAAAAACAAAAGTGAAAATGAAGTAATTTGTTGTTGATTCAATGGAAAATAAATTTGCTTTCACAAGTCGTCGTTATTACCAGAACGTTTTTAAAATTTTGCTTATTAAAGCAAATAAAATTTCAAAAAAAAAAATCCCAGTCAGGTGTGGTGATCTAAGCCCTTTTTCTATCTTTTGCATGTGAATACTTCTTAAAAATTGCAGTATATCAACACCACCGGTTAAGTGATTGAAAACAAAATCTAGTCAGCAATAACTTAGGTCATCTTATTGCTGCTTTGTTTGCTTATTACTAAATTAATTTTGTTGAAAATCCGTTTATAACTTTTTGAGATAGAGTTATTGCAAAATCTTAAAAAAAAATCTGCATAACAGCGTCACATGCTGGAGAATGTACACTAAAAAATTGATCAGGATCAATTTTTTATCAAGTATTAACTGAAACTGAGGTTTGATGAAAAACCATGATAGGTTCTTAAAATACATTTATTGTGAAATAGAGAATGCAGCATAGCAGCACCTAATTTACAGCAAAAACTAAAGAACACTAATTAATATCACGGACTCACTAAATCTGAAGTTTTATAAAATTCCATCCATTGTTCTTGAGATAGAGATATTACAATAATCACGAATACTGCACCATGGCAGCGCCACTATTTGAGAGATTTGAACCAAACACAATAAGCATCATGTTATATCAAGTACTAATTGAATCTAAAGTTTCATGGAAATCCATGCACAAGTTCCCGAGATATGGCTATAGAGAAAATTGTGAATAACTCAATATAGCAGAGCCACCTTTGGGAAGATACAAACCAAGACTAAACAGATCTAGTTTATATCAAGTTCTAACCGAATCTAAAGTTTTTTGAAATTCCGTGCATTAGTTCTTGAGATAGAACGGCCAAATTTTTTTTTCTCAGATGCAGACAGACAGACTGTCAGACTGACAGACAGGCACTTTTTTAAAACATACTTATTGGGTTCTCTGACCCCTAAAACGAACAAATCCGTCGAAAACCAGATTTCGAAAAATTTCACAAATCCAATATTTTTTTTCTTATAAAGTTTAACTAACACTTGCAATATTTAACTAACTACTGTAAAAGTTTAACTGATTGATTTCGCTACTTAGTTTGCTTGCGTTATTATTATTTTTTTTTAAATCAGGATTTATTTTATTATATTGCTTTTTGAAATACCAACGGTGTTCATATCATTTCAACACTGTGGTAAGACATTCTCTGAAAAAGATTCAGATTGCCTTAAATCACGAGGCTGGATTCACTGATACATTTTATTTAATTCAAGTTTCGTTTGGAAAAACATACTAGTACAGTGTTTAAAGTCTACTAGCATGTTATGTAATGAAAACTTCCAGGGAAAATTATCTAACTAACAGCACTAATTTTTTATTGAAATCCATTTCCATAATCTTTTAAAAAGGCTGAATTTTCATTATTGCTTTGTGATTATAGCTTCATTTAATTATTGAAGTTTTCACCATAATTCTATAAATAATCAACGCAGAATACAGTGTTACATACTAAAATGATTCGTGAAAAATTATGGAAGTTTAAAAATCGTCAAAATCCATTCAACAGAACTCGATTTATAAACACCCAAAACAAAATTTTCATTTGTAACTTCTGTATTTACACAAGTTTGGGAAATCAAATCGGCATGTATCTGACTGTAATAAACTAATTTTACTTTTCAAATGTCTAAATTTAAATTACTTTACAAAATGTGTGTATTTACACAAGTTTGGGAAATCAAATCGGCATGTATCTGACTGTAATAAACTAATTTTACTTTTCAAATGTCTAAATTTAAATTACTTTACAAAATGTGCGTAGGGCAGACGTTTACACCAAAATTTCAATATCTAACTCTATTTTTGTAATATGAGCTGCTATTTATATAATTTGCATTTGAATGTAACAAATTACTCAAAAAAGTTGTATGCTTTAAAATTTTCCATTGTTGTGAATATCTATTGGACCTATGTCACACTTGGCTTAAAAAAATATGTTTGGCGACAAAAGTAAAATCAAAATCCTAATAAATTCGTAATTTTTCTAAATATTTAAATACACCTTGTCATACCTATAAAATGAAAATAAAAGAAAATTTGACTTTATTTAAATAAATGTTGCTCAATCAATTTCTTCAAAAAACTTTTAATTTTGAAGTTAATATCGGGAAGATTTAGTCTTTAATGGGATTGTTCTCGGAGTTTTTTATACGCAAGTAATAATATAGGATAAAATTATTTTTATGTAGATAGCTAGATAATCGATATGAATATTAATTCAAAAAGTTTTTTTAGTAATACCGATTTTTTTCATTTAATTGTTTTAAATTAAAATATATTTTAAGTATATTCTTTTAACGTATATTTTATTTAGAAACAACTTTATAAATTAAACTTTATTCAACTTTTATATTCAACTTTTATTATTATTTATTATATTTATTATATTTATTATTCATTATTATTAATTATTATTATTTATTATAAAGTTATTCAACTTTTTAAATTAAAAAAAAATAAGTTGGTAATACATTTGAAAGAATGAGAAAAGCAATTGTTATTTATTTTTAAGTTCGAAGATTTTTTGCTTTTTTAATGAGAAATCTTAATTTATAGAATTTTTGGTTTTTCTTTAAAAAAATATTGAATTTATTATTAATATACCAAATACGCATACGCAGTAAGAATGAACGGATTCTTTCCCTACTTTTTAAACGTTCGGGGGAGAATTCAGCAATAAAACATGTTTTCTAGAAGTTCGGAAATTATTTGTTAAAAATGAGGAAAAGGAGGTGGGTCGATAAGGATTATTTTTCGTCCATCCGGAAAAAAAGTTTCGAATTCAGATGATTGTTCTGTGGCTTTGTACAGTTAAAGATATGTATTTTTATTTAATATAAGTTTTACGTGATAAATAGAATATTAAGTCATGGAAATTATACCCCAAAATTGGAGTGTTTTGGCTTTTTTCGGCATTTTTGACGTTTTTTGTGTCTTTGAATTAGTTTTTTATTAATAAGCGCTCGATGAACCCAATTAATTTTGACATGGAATGATTCTACTCTTTATAAGCATTTATATGAGCATTATTTTATTTGGGTTTAGTGTGCACTTCTACCTGTAAAAGAAAAAAAATATATCATGTGAGATAATCAAATGCACTACTATCGGAGCGCGTTCAGACTTTTTTTCCGTACTTAAAAAGCATTAACGTTGTTCAGACGTCAATGTTTTTTTCTAAAATTGTTTTCGTAAATACTTATTAAAGAAATTACTAATAAATCATGCTTGGATATCAGTGTCATTGTTGTAAAGTCTTGCAGAAAACTTTTCGTATCTGTTCTAACAGAAAAGTTATATTGATACTTAGATGTTCGAAAAACTGAGATTTACAGAGTGGTTCTAAATAGTGCTCTAAATGCAAATAATATGTATTTCGTACTCTCCAGGCTCTAAATACTTTGATTTCTTCTTCTGATGTAACAGTAAGAGATTATGCGTCAACGATTACTGTCGATGAGGCCACAAATAAGAAACGTAATATACATTTATCAATATCTAATTTTCACAACTCTAACACTTGTTGTATAATATGTAAAGGAGAACTGCCTCATTATTGTAGAAAAAGCTATTGAAACTTAAGCCTTTATAGAAACTAACATCTATATTTTGTCTCGAAAACGATTCTGTAAAACTCATATTACTTGATCGGTAAATTGACTCTTCAACATTTAAGTCCTGTAAGTGAGAATACATCGATATATGAAATGCAATGCATGAAAATATTTAAACCAATATCAGAAATGTAGCAAATAAGGCCTCGATTTTGATACACCGGGACACTTTTCCGAAATCTATTATTATATTCTCATGGGTATGTTTATGTCTGATTTTAACTATATTTTTAAACTTGTAAAATCCAAAATACGTTACTCAATAAAGAGATCATCTCCTACTTACTTTGCAATGTTACTTGTAAAACTTAGAACTGGTCTCTATTATGGTGTTCTGTCTACATTATTCAATATAAGAAAAATAATAATATCTTCTGTAAAATATGAAAACCAGGCTTTGATTGAGAACGTTGTTCTAAAACACCGTTGAATGGAACACATCACCAGAACAAAAGTTATTGAAAAACATACAAGGCCTTCAGCAGGAAGATTGTTTATTCCGGATGATAAAATGATATGTGGTGATTGCTTTACGTTTATATCCAGAAGATTGTGAACTATTTCTTTCAGAGATATTCCGTCCGGCTATTCAGAGGAAGACATTTTGTTAAGCATATGGTATTCATCATTACTTCAAATTACATTTTGGATGTCTTCGTTCCTTACTTCGTGGAAACAAAGAACAATTACGCTAACATACTTACAAACACATTAAAAAAATAGTCATATAATATCAGAAAGTGGCTGAAGCCATATGATGTTGAGAGTATTGTTAGATTTTACCGGGATTGTTTGGAACTTCTGCACGAAATTGATATTGAACATTTAATGCCTAGATTTTTAATTAAGCAGCAACAGTTTTCAACAGATGATGCTAAGGGACACCTCTCGTAACCAAAATTTAATTTTTCAGCGCACAAGTTCTAAAACCTCTAACATTTGGATAAAATTTACCGCGAAACATTATAACATAATGATACTATCAGTGTAAAGTACGCGAAAGTATCGTAGAGTGCTGGGTGCATGTTGTTTTCATATTATGGTTTCTGGCTTACAATATTACTGTAATGCACAATCGCTCAATTAAAATTAAAAACCAAATATCGAATATGGTCATATACTGTACAAGACGCGGTCGCTGGATGGTCCATTAGTGATTCTGGTGAGGCAATCAATAACGAAAATAATCTAAAACACATTGTCCAAAAAGTCTGAAACTGTATGATTATTATTATTATTATTATTATTATTATTTGTTATTTATTATTTCCGATATTTCATGTATGGAAATAATAATCTTAATAAGCTCCATTTATCTTAATCTCACACTTATTGTTGTATTTACTATTGATCATGTGGATTAAAACTAATGACAATTGTGTTTATGCTCATTAATACCCATAATATTTACTTAAATCTATATTTTATTTTTCCATCAAACTTTCATTCAAGATATTATTATTTTCTTACTTGTTATGAGGTATACTAATAAAAAAAATGTATGTCACGTCTAGGTGCTGATGGGCGAAAAATGGACCTTATTAGCCCACCTCCTTTAGTTTATATTGACGAGTTTTTTGACAGTATATAAGAAGACAGATCATGTTTTCATCTATTCTAAGGCAGCACGGATAAAAGTGGGGTAACAAAAACAACAATAGTATAAAAGATCAAATACAAATGACATTTTTGTATTGCTTTGAACAAATCATCATCCAAGGCAGGAGAGCGCAAGTACATCTATTTTAATCCTTTATATACCGAATTATTTATCAAGAAATTAATCCACCTCAATAAATACCTTCTTCAATATCTGAAGATATGCTGGAATTTTTAGATAATACCAATGCGGAACTTAGATTCATTTTTCTTATTAAAACTGATTAAATATAACGGTAGTTATAATTTTTTGGGGAAATAGTTACAAAAATAATCAGATTAATTAACCAAAATTACTCTTTTGAAAATATCCCGATTCTTAACCTCCTGGGGACGAGCGATATGTATACGTGTCGCAAAAAGGCTTAAGGGGGCTCAGGGATTGAAAACTTTTCAATTAATCGATTTTTTATGATCTAGTTTTATTAATCAATTAATGCTGAACTCAATGCAAAAAAACCGCATACAAATAGTTGCATTTTTAACAGAGTTATAAGCATTTATGTATCAACACTTTCATAGCCGCACCCATATAATTTCATCTTTAAGTCGCGTTTTCTCAAAACTTGATTTTTGACGACTAACACCAAGATTTAAAAAAAAAAACTATTTGATGGAATGGCTTATTTTTTTTTTGCATGCATATAACATCATTATCTATAGAATTAATTAATATAGTTTAGATAGTTTAATATTTTGAGTATTTTTAATGAAATAAAAGTTGTATTTTTTAGGAGTTTTTTAAATTTTCAAATTTAAGAGTTTTTTTAATAATGTCATTTTTGAGTGATAGTTATATTTTTAATTCATTCTATTGAGTAAAGTTTCCTGATCATTTTAAAGCAAAAATTAGGTTCTTATGTCAATTCAACGTTAAGATATTTTGGTGTTGGTGATATAACACATAATTTTTTTTTCGGAAATTGTGTTTGCTATATTTTTTATTATATTACATTGAAGTACTTCGTTTTATAATTTTATAAAACTACAAACATACCTTTAAAATATCAGAAAATTTAAGTTAAATACATTGAATACTTCTGTTTTTATATGGACTCGAAGCGAGACCTCTGTTTGCATGTTTTTCCGTGTCGATCAACCCTGAGCCCCCTTAAGAATCTTTGTTTATTCTCACCGGTAAATTTATACTATAAAATTTGCCTTATTCAATCGGAGCATTTTCTCGATTCAAGAAGGAACAAATTTCTGTTTTTTTAAACCGGTGACAAAACATTAAAAATTTCATAAAAGGCTCCCGTCGCGAAGCGATTAAAGAGCAATGAGTTAAATGCATCATGATGCTATCTATGAATGGAAACGCTTTTGCAGTTGAATATGTTTCATAAAATTTTATTTAAAGAAAGAAAAGAAATACAGTCGAGTCTCTCTATAACGAAACACCATACATCGAAGTTCTCTATATAACGAATTTTTTGTAGGAACGGTCTCCTTTTCGCATGATTACATTAAAAACAGTCTCTATATAGCGAAATATCTATTTCCATATAACGAATTTTTTCATTAATTGGTCTTAATTTATTCAGTGTTTAAAAAGCTTTGAAATTCTATGGAATCAATTTTCCATCACTTATTTTTGATTTATCGTTCAGTGCTGAGTTTTTTTTTATATTTTTTATATTACTTCTCTCCTTGTTCTTTAAATCCAATGAATTCATCCCGCCTCCCACGCATCTTTCAATATCCTTCTCAAAACAGAGTCAATTAGATTGTTAAATGAGAGGGACATAAGAGAGGCCTTCAAATGGAGGAAAATGTTAACTACAATTTTTCATTCTTTGCTAAAATTTGAGCCTTTTTTTGCGTAACAATTTTAAAATCAAAACAACAAAAAATTACAGATTTCTTCGTCTGAAATTAATGTAAGTCTTCCTTATGTGATTTTCATTAAGCTTTCAAATAAATGTCTGTTTTCTTTTTTGAAACTGCTTAAATAATTTTTAAAAAAATGTTAGGTTAATATTTATTTTTAAACATTTCAAATTATTAATTAAAAACATCAAAAATAATAGTTGTTCAAAATTTACATATTAAATGCGATTTTTAATATCATTTTCTATACATCGAATTTCTCTATATAACGAATTTTTTACTGGAACGACGGATTTCGTTACATAGAGACTCGACTGTACCTACAAAAATGAATAATAAAACTACCGCTTTTTAAAAATATTTAGTTTCGGCTGTTTCTCTATTCTATCTAAATTCGATAGAGAAGAGTGTTTTGTGTGGAAAGAATAAAAAACTTTTATTAATAGACAGAATAAATAAGTTTTATTTAAAGTTCTCTTCAATAGTACTTTACTACAGAGCACTTGCAGCATTATTGTGTATCTTACACATGAGAAATGCAAGGACTGCTATTCTTACCAATGGAAAATCCACTCAGATATTTCAAAATACTTTCCTTTCATTGAAGTCACAGAATCGGAAAAACACATTTTATTGAAAGCAAAAAATGATATTTCCGTCGTTTTCCATTTCAATAAGTTGCGTTTGAAGAATATCGTACTTGTCATCGAGTACAGGACATCTTTTACAGGACAAATAGATACATTTTGGTTTTGTTGATTTACTCTCTATTTGCGTGCGGTTTTTATCCTAATGTCATATTTTTAGACCCACTTTGCTTTATAGCGACATAAAGGCTGAATGCAGACTTTAGAATTCAAAGGAAAAAACAGGAGAAAAGCACAAGATTTTATATTCTCTTTATCTCTATAAATTCCTTACCTTACTTCGATGTAGAAATATGCCATTAAACTGCGATGGCGTGCTCACAGTACGGTTAATAACTTTATAAATAAAACAAAAACTAAACTTCAAATTAAAACTAGTCGTTGGGGCCACCGTAATACTTACCCATCATGGATATGTATATGAAAATAAAACATGTGAAAACTATTAATACAATGCATTGCAATTCATTAAACAAAATTTAAATATTGTTAATATACATAGTAATGCTATATTAAAGAACTGCTGATGTACCAATTTCGACAAATTATATAAAACGCCAAACTACTCAAGTAGTACCGAACTGCGTAAAAGAAACATCCTTATAACTCCAAAAATAATAAATCTATTAACTAACAATTAACTGCGTCGGATCAGGCGTCTCATTTCCAATTAAAATATACTTCTGAATTGAAATTTGAATGAAATACAGGGTCATGAAAAATTGAAGAATGTGGAAAAGAAGATTACAAATATCTCGGCAACTAATAATCCGATCGACTTCGTTTTAAATGCAAAATGTGTGTTATTTTATTACCTTTTACGTCCTTAGAACAAAAAAATTCGAAAATTTTTATATACCTTTCATCAGAACGAATTTTTCGAGAGTCGAAAAAAAAATAGTTCCGGATAATCGAGGTTGCTGATATTAAATAGGCTTCGTTCCATTCTTACATACTAACTACATACAAAATTTCAAGTTTCTATCTCAATTTTTTCGGGAGATAGAGCGTTTACAGACAGACAGACAGACGGACGGCAAAAATTTTTTTCAAAAAATATGTTTTTCGGAATCTCCACTATCTAAGACGTGTAAATCCGTCAAAAAAAATTTCGATTTTCAAAACGATTGCAAGACTTACCCTATACTACATATGATGGGTAAGTAAAAACGAACATATTAATAAATCTTAATTTTAATAAAATATTGATATGCAGTGCTAAGTCTTAAAAACATTTTAAACTGCTTAAATTTGGAATATTCACAATACACTTACAGAGTTGCTAACCTCCGGTTTTTTAAAAATTAAGAATGCATACATTGAACCAGGAAAATAGTTCAATTAAAAGTGTTTGGGATTGAATGAGTAAGTCGTCTGAAAATTATTTAAATACGCTAATTAAATAAATTTCTGGTTTGAAATAGATTTGTTTGATTTTTAAAAACCCGGAGCATGTATGCACTTAGGTTTAAAATATGTATAAAAGGAAATTTAGAATGCATACACATTTATATTACAATAGTTATAAAGAAATAATTACACAACAAACGCAAATTCTCTTTTTGAAAAAAATTGGAGCATTCATACTTTACTTCCCTCATTTTCAAATTAAAATCTATCTTTTGGGCGGATGTGACATCACACAAAAAAGTTTGAAAGGATAATCTTTAAGTTATTGAACTATTTTAACGCGGCAGATTATTTTTTGTATAAACACACGTCTTTGAAAAGCCTTACGCACAACATAAGTTTCAACGTGTATTCATCGCATGAAAAAGGGTGTAGTTACAATGGGCAGAACTTTAAATCTGAGCTTTTTTTATCTCGAATATATACGCTCTCACATTTCGAAGTTACTCGCTAGCTAAAAATTATCTGTGAGAAAACATCTACCCGTAATTTCTTCTGCCAAAAGAGTGGGAAAAAATGATATTGATGTAATTGTTTGTATTCGATGAGCCAGCTGGATTTATTAATTATGTAGTTGAGATTGCTCAAACACAAGATATTCGCTAATCGCGGTGGTTCTATGGTGGTCTAAAAGTAAACATATCTAATCTGTACCAAAATAATCACTATAAGATTTTAGAAAAATACGTAGAAGTCTCGGAAGAAGATGTTTTAAATATATGAAATTTATAATAACAGGAATCATGATTCTAAGTATTTTAAATTTTATTTTTCTTACAGTAGGATCACTGTAAAGTGTAAAGTAATTAAAATTGAGAGCAGAAAAAATGGCAGATTAATAAATCAATAACTCTATGTGTGAATACACTACTACTATGTGTGAAATTTTATAAAGATATCGATCAGAGTGCATTCAGTTATTTTCTAAAGTAATTGAATAGTAATGGATTTTCCATAAGGTTTTACAATCTTTTAATGTATTTTTAGATGATTTTATATTACGTTTTACGCATCTTTCAGCAATGTATACGCATTTACATGCATTTTTATATTTTTTATTTATTAATCAAGATGAATTTTGCTCTTAAACTTTAATTTTTTTAAAGTACAATTATTGCAAGAGTTAATTTAACATGTGATCATTGCTTAATGTAAAGAAATTGCGTTGATGCTGGTTCTGTTTCGCCAATATATGAAAATCAGTAATCAGTTTAACTTAGTTGAGTTAAAGATTTCTAAGATTTTTAAATACAGTATAACCCCGCTAATTTGGACCCCGTTAATCCGGATCAGTCTGGCCAGTTTTTCTCTCAAAGTTTGAGGAGCGATCAGCAAAATTTCGATAGCATTAATTCATTTCATTTTTGTATTCTGAATAAAAAAGTTTTTTCTGAAGTATTTTCGGAAGAATAGATTAATGTTTTTCATTTAAACTCTTTGATGTTACTTTTCAAAGAAACAAAAATTCATCTCTTAAAGTCTGGAAGCAGGTTGCTGAGTGAATTTTCCGAAAGTTGTGGAAAAAATTATGGTCCACAAATTGTGATTTCTTGAATAATAGGTATGGTTGAAACCGAAGTAAAAGTAGGCAAGAGTGAAGGGGAAATTACACCTGAAAACTTTGTAAACATTAAAAAAAAATACTGATGGTTTCTGAGATGTTGATATTACCAACATTAGCAATTGAATGAATCAAAAAATAATGAAGTTTACGCCTTACGTACATATGATGAAATAATTACATTATGTACAACTGAGGAAGTTGAAAATGATTCAGGTGAAAACACTATTATCAATTAAGATCAACTAAATGTTATGAAGCAACAAATAATGAAGCAACAAATCATTTACTACAATTAATGGTTTATTATGAACATCAGGTGGAGACTACACCCTACAAACTTACTATTCTCAAGCGGATGCGTGACCGTGCGGCCCGCAAAAGTTATACAAAACTGGCACAGCAGAAGATTTTATAATTACAAAATAAACAGTTTTACTGCCTGTAAATATTCGCATGTTTAATAAAAAAGGTGTTTTCTGTAAGTATGTTTTGTTTAATTTTTTTTCTCATTCTCCGGATAATCCGGATTTTCGTTAATCCGGATTGGGTCCGGTCCCAATTAATCCGAATTATCGGGGTTTTACGGCATAGAGATATATATTTGACAAAAAGAATTTCTTGGAGCTTTTTTCTAATTTTTTAATTAACCCTTTCATCACATGCTTCAAGAGATTCAGTAACGTGGATAAACAACATGTATAATCTACATGAAAATATTCTAACTGTTATGTTTGATAGCATTTGCAAAGCTTCTTTTTTTTCATTCCAAAAAAAGTTGTTAGAATTTTAAATGATTTCTAGCTATTTTTTTCTAGTGTTCAATATGCTGATTTTTAATCACATAAATAAGAGTCGCTAGCATATAGAATTTTGATATCAGATTTTTTATTGTAGCCTAACGTCTTCAGTCCTAATGTCGCCTGGAGGCGTCAGTAAAAAAACCCCTTTAAGCTGATATAAATGTTTCTAAGATTGATAAAATTACATCTAGTCTTTTTAAATTTATTTGTGTATATTAGAAGCATCGATATATATTTTTGGAGAAATTTTATAATATTTTTAAACTGTATTTTATGGTGCCACATAAAATTTGTCTCAGGACTGAGGAGGTTAATTTAAAACTTTGACAATCTTGAATTATAGTTAGTATACTATTTAAAGTAATCCCGACAGAAATTTCGGAGGAGATCAAAATTACTCTATTGGCTTCGACGTTGAATGTAAGTAAATGGCAATTACCAAGTACTCAGAGAACCTAGTTGGTGTTGCTCGCACCTAGCATTGAGACTTGTATCATTCTAAAGTCCTATATTAGGAAGATTGAGAATTGAAAAAAAAAATTCTACTAAAATATATTTTTTTTTTATTTTGCAGCAGCAAAACTTTCTGGAAAAGCTATATTTGGGGCCACATATCGGATGATTAATATAGTTTTTTTAAAAAGAAAAACATTTAAAATATAATTTAGTTAATAATAAATATAAAATAATGAAAAAAGATTAAAAATTCCTACAAAAACCTATCAATTTGGTTTAGACAAATTACGACATTCTATTCATATTTTTGGAAGGGGGGGGGGGGGAGTACTGCTTACCGGCAACCCTAGCCGTCATGATCCCAAAATAAAGCAAGCTATTTAGGGCCATATTTGGCAGTTTAACTCACTTTTGGCGTCAAATGAACAAATTAAAATATAATTATAAAAATATTAAAGCATAAAATATATGTATAAAATGTGATTTTAATAGAGAATTTTTATCGGTCCTTTAACTTTCATGTATAGGGCTACAAAATGCACCAGGTCTCGATGCTAGGTACAAGCAACAACAAAAGTTGTTCTCTTGTTAGTAATATACAGAAAACATGCTATAATGCAACTCTGTAAGGTATATTAGATTCATTATGCTTGCGATAGCCAAACTTTGAGTTTTCACTTAAAAAAATGTAATTATAGTCAGTCTCAAAAGTTTAAGCACTATGCAAATCTGGTTTAAAATAATTGAAAAAGAAAGTATTTTATGTAATTTACAATAAATACTCGGCATTTAATCAAAATAAAATAAAATAAGCCATTTTGGGTAGTTAAAACAAAAAAATATTTTTATTTTTATTTAATTTTTCTTTTTTCTTGGAGAAATGCTGTCTCAAAAGTTTAAGCACTTTATGCAAATTTTTTAGAAACACGGAATTGGTATTGTGTAATGACGTTTTATGATATCATATTGCACTTTTATACATGTATAAAAGAAATTATTTCCTCTTGTTTTAAAAATGTCAAAGGGTTAAAAATTCACAAAAATGTGAGATTTTGAAATTTTTTAAATTGAAATCACAAAATAAAACTGTTTCTGAAATTGCAAAAGCTTTAAATCGATTAAACGAGGTATATATCAAGTACTCTCTAAAAATGATAATTTTAAGCGGAAACCAAGATGTGGACGACCACGTATGACGATTATTCAGACTGATCGGAGAATACGGAAACTGGTATCTTGACAAAATATGCCCTATACGGAAAATTAAAAATAATCTCAGTGTACAAGCGTCCAAAGACACTGTAAATAGATATATTAAAGAATGTGATTACATCATACTAAATAAAATTTCTGGCAAACCGTCTATGAAATTGCATCACAAACAGGCAAGAATAAACTAGACTAAAAAACGCATATCCTACGGGGACAAGTGGCTTATTGTTTTATTCAGCGATGAGAAAAAGTAGAAGTTAGATGGCCCTGATGGTTGGAACGCTTAATGGCATGACTTGCGCAAGAAACCAAGGGCATTTTTGAGCAGGCAACAAGGTGATAAGTCTGTTACGGTTTGGGAGGCATTTGGATTGTACATAAACGTTGTACATAAACTTTTGAGACAGTTTTTATAAAAATTTTTTTAATTATAGTTTTTTAAATTATGTAATTTATTTTTTTTTCAATTTTGATATCATTTATTTAAATAATGTTGCGAAATCTGCAAATAAAAAAATGTCATTCATTCTAACTTTTTATAAGTATTTAAATATCGACTTTTTAAGCTTGTGATTAAACTTTTGAGACAGACCTTACTAGGTATTCCGCACTCAGTAGATAATGCGTTGTCGTCCACTTCGATTATGCAGTTCAATTTCATTGTGTTTGAAATAGTGGTGTAGCAATATGTATAAAATTATTTTGGTGTCATTCATCTTATGATACGGCTGTGGGAGGTTTTACATATAGACCGGGTGGCGGCTGCACAGACAATCACCTCATCGAGTTCATGGCTAAAAACTTAGGATTAGTTAAATCTTGATTTCAATATTAAAACGAATTGGTCTGCCAAGTCATATCTTTGGGAAAACACTTTAAAAAACATGATTTTAATGGTTGACTCATAGGCTTACTATTATATTTTCCTGTTCTCAGTCTCTATGTTTTCATAATCTTGGGTGCCGAAAATCACAATAATAAACTTGCGATTCAATTGCTAAAATCGGAATTTTACTTGTTTTCCACCAATATATGACTGGGCAGACCAACTCGTTTTAATATATGAATCAGGATATAACTAATTTTAGATTTTCACCCGTGAACTCTATGAGTTGATTGTCATACTACCGCCTCCTAATCTAGTAGTTTTGATACATACATACATACATATACATATATATATATATATATATATATATATATATATATATATTAAAAAAAACTATATATATTTTTCGGATGTGTTCTATTCTCTAGTAATCATTCTTATGTTTAACAAACATATCTTACAAACATAATAAATTAATAGATTTAACGTTAACATTAAAGTTAATATTATTTTGTTATATTGCATGCATGCTTTCAGTGTACTCAGCTAAAATACCATATTAAGAAATGATAGCGCTTTGCAAACTAATATTAGATTATTCCGTGTGCATAACCGCTTTACGACATATATCTACAATTTAAAAAAAATTTCTTGCATCATCGAATTAAAAAAATCTAATATGAAAATCTTCATTTTATTTGATATTTTCGATGCATAATGTATGCTTTGACAACTTATAAGTCAATAGTTATTAGTATTTATGTTAGTGTCTCGTATAGGACATTTTGTAAGTTTTTCATGTAATGACTCTGAAAGAGACATATTACTTAGATCTAGGATATAATATTTAGAGATTTTCAATATTTTTTTTATTATTTATTTGTTATTAAAATCGGCAAGCTTACTAAAGTCTACGAAAAAAAATGAGAAGATTTTAAAATCTATTAAAGAGCCATTCCATATCACGCGTGAAACAACTATTCTACATATTACTGCTGTTTTAAAGATGATATTCTATTTCACAAATTAAAATAACTCTTCTCATATAAAAATATATTGTTTTTTTCATTTTAATGTATAGTTTATATTTTTAAAACTTATAAATTAATAAAGGTAGGTATTTATGTAAGCGTCAAGTGCGGGACATTTTTTTTCCGTTTCTCATGAAATAGTCAAACTGAGAGTTGCCAAGTCACCGACTACTTGCAGATCACTCTTATTTTGCAAAAAATGTTTTTCTTTTAAATCGTTCAAATTTTTGAATTAAATAAAAGAATATATTCTGTATTAAAATATTGGTATTCATAAAACACGAGATTTGACAGCCTTCTCCTATTACAGTTAAAGAGAAATATTTAATACACCTTAAAAACTACTAAAAACACTCAAAAATAAGTGGTCGTAAAAGAAACTTTGTATATGTAAATTCTTCTTTAAATCATAATAATATACTAGTTCTGAACTTTCTGAACATAAAGAATGCTGTTCGGAATCGTGGGTAACACGGTATTAGTTATTGCTTATCTGCATTTTTGGTATAGGTGCAGATTTCCAAAACTTGTAAGGAGCCAGGGGTTCATTCATCCAAGTGTTCCAGTCGCCAACTGGGCTTAATGTCTAAGAAAATTTCAGAAACAGCGAAGAAATAACGCGAATTTTGTCAAAAGATAAGTAAGAAAAGCTAATTCAAAGACTCCCAAAAATGTTACAACTATCGTCAAAGAATTGTGAAAATAAATTCGAATTTCGTTAAACGGTCGCTAAAAACATGCAAAGGATTGCGAAAAAACGTAAGATTCTCCACAGACGATTACAAAAAAAAATGCGATTTTCGTTAAATGATCGCGAGAAAAACCACAAAAATCGCCAAAGGAAGCGATTTAGACCCCGAATAGTAGTCGCCATTACAAAACATTTAGTCGCTACATGGCGACTCGTGACCATGAATATGAACCTATAATTTTTGGTAACATTATACTTTTATATAAAAAAAGAAAAAAGAAAAAAATGTATTTTATAGAAAGTTTAGATGTTATTTTCTTTTTTTTATCGAATATTTCCAATCGCATTTTGCCCTTCAGAAAAGAAAAAATATTACATATAGTGGATTTCCAAAAAGTTTTGAAATCAAATCAGTTCAGTTTCTGTTTAACACGTTTGAAGAATGTATTGTTTGTCTGGAAGTAAAATATTCCTTTTACGGAACAAATTGATATCTTCCGCTTCTGCTTTGTATAGTTTTTCAATCTCTATTTGCATTCTCTGGGAAAAAAAAAACTTCATGTCATATTTCCATATCTACTTTACTCTCAAGCGATGAAAATCTGAATGTAGTAGTTTTATCTTTCTGAATATAAATGACGAAGCGATTTTTTTCCCGATGATTGCAGATAAGAATTCAGGATCGGAAATGGGATTACAAATATAAATTTGTCTTGTTATAAATTCTTCAATACTTGAAAAATATTTGTGAGTTCAGTTTGTCGTTTGTCCGTCTGTCTGATTGTCCATGTTCTGATTCTCATAAATATAGTCGTTTATCTGTGAAATTTATAGATGCTTTAAGGCATCGCAATGTCATGTTTGGTATTGAAGAATAAGTGTATAGCGTTATCGAATCGGTTACAAAGCAACTCAAAAGAATTCCGTCACGTAACTTTGGGTAAAATCATTTTCCGTATTGCTTTAATATGTTACAGTATTTTACGCATATTGAAATTTATAGACATTACTGAGATATACAGTCGGAGAAATAAAGTGAATACCACCAATTAAACGCGCATTATTGTCAAGATACTAAACTAATGTTTTGTTGTTGTCATACAAAATCTCTTACCAGGTTAAGTATTAATCTGCAAAGAACAAGTCTCTCACACCAATAGATCATTTTTTATTTATTGCATTTTACTTTCGCACCGAACTTTTGAAATACTCGCTTTATATACATAACTATAGTGTATAGATTCATTGATAGATGTATTAAATATTATATATGTAAAATGCTGCCTCAAATCTTTTACCAGGAACATTTAAAATGTATAATGTTGTTCTAAATCATTTATCAGGAACACTCCATTACAGTATTAGCAATTGTGAGGCATTCAGTGTCAAGGCAAAGAATGAAATTCCTTGGATATTTCCCACTTATCAGATAAAGACTGAAACGTAATACGTTAGACATAAACATCAAATTAAAACATTTAAAAAACACTTTTATTCGTGTTTATAGCATCATAAACAATTCCTCTAATGCAGGGCGCGAAATTTCCACTCGCCAGCTCGCCATTGGCGAGTAAATATTTAAGGTTGGCGAGTAAGTTTCGTCTTTTAATGTTGTACTTCAAATCAAAATATGCAGAGAGATACACGGAAGTATTTCAAAATGAATCAAATCTATGTCATCAGATGAGTTAGCATGTCTGCATATTTTTGACAATGTGGGTTGCCCCCCCCCCCCCCAAAGAAAAAATTCTTGAATTTGGGATAGAAGAAATAAAGAAGCTCTTTATGTATTTGAACCCAAATATCTTTGATTAAAAAATAGATATTGTATTGCCAGAGTGGACAGAATTTAAATTTATGTTCCCATCACTGAAACTGAAAGAGATGCTGGACGAAGTTTACACTGAAAAATGTTCCGCAAGATTACCCAATTTACTCCTGTTCCTAACATTTTTGTGCTGTTTTACCAGTAAGCACAGCTTCATGTGAGGGAGGATTCAGCTGTCACAGAAGACTCAAGATAGCATACAGGAACTCTCTGAAGACTGAGACAATGAATGATTTGCTCAGAATTTCTGTTAATGGAGCCACCCTGACAGACTTTTATCCTACAGCTGCAATGGATAAGTGGTATTTCAGTGCAGAAAGACAGCGCTACACAAATCTGAAGTGCCAATAGAGTGCATGAACTTATCATTGGTATGTATTTCTGTAACCAGTGAAACCTTATCTCAAGCTTATTTTGAATATATGTTATTCTTTTCTTTTTGCAGTAAATATGTTTCGTTTTATCAATTTCTGCATTTTTTTCGGAAAATAGAAAGTTTTTTATACTGCATCTGTTAATATTTAAAAAATATCCCATATTTTTCATAAATGTAAAATATTCTGTATTTAACAGACAGCTCCTTCTAACAATCGTCAATTTAAATTAAATTTGTCATAAATATTTCATTTTATGCGCAGGTGTGGGAACTGATGTTGTTGTCTGAATGAATGTAAAATAGTGGCGAGTAAAAATTTTAGTCTGGCGAGTACCTTTTAAGCTGAAATTTCATGCCCTGCTCTAATGTTTCAAGTTAAACTTCGTTCCATCGTAAGATTCCATCATAATAAAACAGAACAACGTTATCGCACGAGAAGCTCACCCATTCGAAGATATTAATTCACCAAGCGAAAATGTTCTGTTTACAGAAAAAAATTTAGAAATCTGTTTCTCGAGTCAAAGTAATCTCACTATATGCTAACATACTCACGGATAGAGTATGTTACGGTTACGCTCTAAGTTGGCAATTTATTTATTAGAGAATACGTCTTCAACTTATGCGAAATCTTTAAACCGGGGAAAAAAATAAGTTTTTTCAGATTACTCTGATGGAAAAAAAAATATTGCACAATCCGGCTTGGTGTCGCTAGGAGGGAATTATGTGTACTGGACTGATTTTTTAGGAGATATTATGAAATAGATAAAAGAAAAAAATAAAGTGATGGGGTTTTGGTGAAAAGGTTATTTTAACAGATTGTTTTTTAGTATAAAATAAAATAAAGGAAGTGTTGATTAAAGGTATGGAATTAAAATAAATATGTTAAGATATTGTTAAAAGACAGGAAAAGTTTAAATATTATAAGAATGTGGAAAAAGATAAAGTCGAACTTTTTATTATTATTACATATATATCATATACCATCAGAATCATACAACTTATCACGTATCAAACAATAATTGGCAATTTATCACTAGCGCCGGTTTAAAAAAAAGTACTATTTTTAAAATTATAATAACTCGAATTAGTCTACTATATATGGTTACGTTTTAATTTCGTATATTATGATTATTTGCCTTTCCTTCAAGTGTAGGAATTTCTACATTTACGATCTGCTATGAAAATATTTTTATAGATTATTTTCTGTTAAACAGGAAATAGGCACTATCTCACACCTGTTAACTACACTTATTAGTACAACTATGCCTCAATTTTTTTATCGTAGTTATAGTATATATAAAACCTTAACATAATTCATCTATCGTTCAATCGAAAAGAAAAACAATGCAACAGTAAATATATTATGAAGCATACTCATGCCTTATGATAAAATAATCACATTGCAAACTCAATTCAGAAATTTCTTCAAGCACATATGGGATGTTATTTTGCATTTCTGTCAACACTGCATTTTGTATTCCTAGAACAATATATTAACGCTGAATTTCTGTTGAATTGCTATTTTTCAAACCTCGTGTTTCAAAAATTTAATAAAACGTTTCCAATATCTATGTTTTTTTTAGTAACAGAATTAACATTTAGAACGTGGCTCTTTTTATTCAAATGCATTTGAAAATGAATTGGTATTTGTTTTTAGAAGTGGAAAAGTAATAGAAATAGAAGATATGAAATTGTATTATACTGCTGCTAAAATGATACATTTATTATTAAAAAAAAAGTACTATAAATAGTGATCAACAAAACAATTCTTTCAGACATATTCTCAAGTTACAGCCTAAAACGAAAAAAAAACTATCTCAAATAAAATTTTAAATTTTAATACATCAGGTGTCCTAAAATAGACTGATAGTTTTAAAAATTTAACAACTTGTAAATAGTGAAATATATTTTTAAAATTTTAAAAAATGGGTTTTGTAAGATGTCTTCACTGCGGTTCTCGAACTTTGTTTAAAATAGCAGCAATACATGACGCTCCAAGCAATTGAAGCTGAATCGGTGCCTCATTTTTGGCCTCTCTCTTTTTCTATATTCAGGCAAAGAAGGGAGCTAAATATACAAACTCACTCTAAATCGCCAATGCCAATTTCCTTCATAGGGCCAAATACATTTAGTTAATTTATTTCTAAGCGAGGCGAAAATCGGATCCCGATTTTTCCCTATAGCTGTTGCTATAGTGCCTGTTGCTTGCAGTGCCATCTATCGCTGCTTTTTAAGCTAAAATCGAAAGTTTGAGCACCAAAAAAATCTGACATCTTACATAACCCTTCAGCAAGAATTTTTTAAATAGCTGTCACCATTTGCAAGCAACTGAATTTTTAAAACAGTCAGTCCATTGTACGACACATTACATGTAGACATGCAAAAATGTTATTGATTGTGCTGCAATAAAATACAAATGTTTTTTAGCCTATAAAATACAAAATAAATACGAACAAAAATATATAATAGCACCTTACGAGTTGTATTTAGAAACTGTTGAAACTAGTATAATTTTTAGACAAAAGGAGATATTTATTAAAACAAAATTGCTTTTTGCAACCCTTCATTTACGAAAAAATTTCTGAGTAATTTTTTTAGGTATTACTCAATTTTTTGAATACATAATTTAAATTTTTTGAGTTCTTTAAATTCTGAAGGGAAAATTTTAGTGTTGATCTAACATATTGAACAAATAGTATCAGATCAAACATTATAAATTCGCAACATGAACACTAATATTATTATTATTTTGTTATTTTGTATATAGAAATTTAGTTACGAACCTGGAAATGTTTATTTGCGATTTGATATCATCCTAGAAACATATATTCCGATTTCATGAAACTAATTACGTAAAAACTATTCGGAAACTCTTCGAAATTCACAAATGCTTCTATGTTGGTGTGAATGTTTTCATAAATGCTTCTTTTAATATCCAATAGATATTGGTTTTTAAATAAAAAAGATCTTTTTGTGCAATCATGGAAAAGGTTACCGCACACATTTTTTTTTTCATATTATATTTTCGTAGATTTAAATAATTATTTTTTATGTGTTTTCGTAATTGTTTCACGTATAGTTTCGCCTATACCGTTCGTCTGTCTTTCTGTCTTTCTGCCTGCCTGCATATAAAACGCAAAACTGTCCAACCGAATGATTTAGAATTTAATATATATAACTGATGGGGAGTTTTTGTCGAATCATTACAAATTTTATGAAAATCAAATAATTAAAAAGTTATTATAAAAGTATTCTTCGTTCTATTAAATCTTAATTCAATAATATCCCGTGATAGTTAATGATGCAAGTTTGCTGGTGATTAAGTGCTATTTGTTTCGTTCAACTGAACTATATATATATATGTGTGTGTAATTCTAATAAATTTTGTCTTCATGCATTTTTCTAAAAGCTTGCTACATTGTTATACCAAGATCTGAATATTATTTATACAACTAGTTATAGCCCAAACGCATCACATTTTTCACAATTAACGTACAATTTCGGGTTTGTTTTTCTTGGTTTGTTTTTTGGTTTGTTTGTTTGTAAAGTATATGGATTTTCGTATTCATAAAAATTAAGAAAATACCATTAAAAATTCATTTTTCCACCAATAACCCAAATATAAATTACAATTATTTCTACATATTCGCTTGCATTTTTTAAATCATCTTTGTGACCTATGTAAAATCTCAGAACTATTTATCAATTGTTCACAGACAACGGAATATCGTTGAACAATAAAAATATGCTGAATCGAAATCATATTCGATGTTGAAATTATCATTTTTTAAAACTCAATTTTGAAATATCCGCAGAAATATATGGCATGCTATTTTACATTTCCGCAAACACTGCATTTTTAATTTTCAGAATAATATATTAATTTTGCATTTCTGTTGAACTGATTTTTTTAACGTTCATATTACAAAATTTGTATAGCGTTCCAAATATATACAGGGTGAATCTAAACTTTGGGGGAAACTTCAAGGGATGGTAGTACGCATCAAGACAAAAAAAATTTCAAATGGAACGGAAAAATTTGGTCGATTCGTTTGTGGTTTATGTTAAAACTATTCTTTGTGTCAGTATTTTCTTGAGAAAATATTTTAAAGATAGAGTTAACAAAATGTTAACAGAGAGCGCTTCAGACTTTGGAGTAATATATATATATATATATATATATATATATATATATATATATATATATATATATATATATATTACCGCTATTTTTTGTGTCTCATTAAATACTTTTAAAAGCTTTGATTTAAACTTGAATTTTGAGCACAAAATCTAATCTTTCAGAATGGTTAAGTAGCGCAAATTGAACTTGTCCTGTGGAAAGAGGGTCAAATGTCACCTCCTAAACACAGTTTAGTTTCCGACAAGTCAGATTTTGAGATCAAAATTTAAGCTTAAGTCAAAGCTTTTTAAAGCATTTAACGAGATAGAAAAAAATAACGGTAAAAAATAGTTGTGCATTACTCCAAAATCTAAAGCGTCCTATATCGGTATTTTTTAACTTTATCTTCAAAATTTATTTCATTAAAAGTACTGACATAAAAACGAAAATTTTAACGAAAACTGCAAGCGAATCGACCAATTTTTGCTTTTTTTTTTATAACCATTTAAATTTTGAACCTTAAACTTTAATGGCGCTAATCTCCCTCGGAAGAAGTTTGAAATGCTATTTGATATTGTTTGTCTTGATCGGTACTATCAACCCTTAAAGTTTCGCACATGAGTTTAAATTCACCCTGTATAAATTATAAATATACATTTATGATTTAAAATAATTTTTAGTTTATAATCCAAATGTAATCTAAAAATGTATTAATCATCATTTTAGTCAAACAAAAGTAATATAAATAAATGATATGGGAAACGATATAATGAAACGAAATCATACTGATGCTAAAATATTCAGATTGTTAAATATTTTTCTAAAACACCATAAATAATGACCGGCTCGATTTTTTAAATGATACAGAACTGCAAACGAGACCTTGTGTCTTTCTAGAGCTTTTAACGAAAACAAAAGCGAAACTAGACTGTAAAAGAAAAATTCTTGTTTAGTCTTGTCTTAAGAAAAAAGGACTTTCTTCGGAAACGTTTACGGTTATATTATTTAATGTCTTTATCCCTTTTCTCAAACCGCAGTACCGTTTTTAAGTAATCTGTCAATTCAGAGTTAAAATTTTTCAGCATCGTATTTGAAATTATAGAATCAAATGTAAAAAAAATATATTCATTTAAATGTTTATGTATTTCTATTAACAATATAATGATTAATATTATTCATATATTTATTAATATCAATGTTATACTATTAATTCGAAGGCAATGGTATACTATTAATTCGATGTAAAGGCAAGAACTGCATTTATCGAAGACAAAGAGATGGATACAAATGAAAATAAATATAATTTCTCTTCTACAAATAACGTAAAACTTAAACACAGAAATTTTTAGCTTTATACACAATACATCGTCGAATATTCTATAAAATTCGTTTATTCGTCAAATCTTCTATTTTATACCCTTAAAAGAACATTTCGTGATGTAAATACTAACCGTCATATTATTTAAAACATTCTAATTACTCTTTTTTCATTTTTTTAGACACAGCTATTTAGACACGTTATTTTTTATTCTCGAAAACAGAATTTGTCTTACAGTCATGCTCGATGAATCGTTAGGAACATTCAGTCGGATGTACGTGTAGATACGCGTATTTTTCACAATATTCTATTCAAAGTTTAGAAAAGTAGTTAATACTCCATAAAATTTACTCGAAAACGTTTCCGATCACGTGAGCTCCAATTATTTTGCTCGGTTTAGTATATGATCTACAGATTTGTAATCTATTCTTCAATGTGCTCTAAAATTTAGCTCATTTAATGATCTTTAATTTAATTAGAAAACACATAACATGGTTGGAGATTCATTGTGGGCAATTTCTTTTAATAGACGAAATTGCTATTGAATTCTTTTGAGCTTGAATTTCTTCTTCAATTTCCGCAATTGATTGTTCCTCCTAGAGCATAATGTAACAAAAAATGTTTGAGTCCCCTGTAAATAAACTATGAATGCTACTCTCGTCATTTTCAATACCAAACATGTCACGGTGAACCTCAATAACATGTCAATCTGAGCATATTTACTCGTGTTACAGCCCAGATATACTGACTCCAGACAGACATACTTAAGTCACAAACACTTTAAATTATAATGGCAAGTATTTTTGAACTGAAAGCATTCTATCTTGCCAAAATAAAGAGTGAGTAAAAAGGTTTTAAAAGTATCTGAAGATATACATAGATGCAATATTTCATATACATTAAAACACATAGTTGCATTTCTATTCTGCTGTTTCAGTTATCTTTCATTGCTTCCTCTATGAAACTGAAATGGCAGATTCTCTATGCTTTATGCTAAAACAATGATTTCCTAAAATGTCTTTCAAAATATCCAAAGACATACCTGGATGCAATTTTGTGTCCCTCAATGATAATATTATGATGCATTTCTCTTGAATTGCTGTCGTTCAGAGCTTCTGTTACAAAATATTAATAACCTTTCGAATGCATACCATTTTCCCAAATTGTCCATACATTTGTAATTTCATTTTAGTTAGATATATATGTGTGTGTATATTCCAACTATTATTTCAAGATACATTTGTTTCATTTTCAATTATTAGTGTTAATTTATAGCTGGTATCATTTAAATATTGCTAAAAGGCAACAACTCTGCATCAAACTTTCATTATTATAATGGTGATGTCGGAAGTTCAAAATATAATGTTTATGTGTGTTTGAGTATTTAAAATGCATTTTATAAAATTATTATTTTGTAGGATTTTTTAAAGCTATTTTTTATGCATTTTATATTTCTTGAATGAACGAATAAAATCGATTTTAAAGCTTTTAAAGAAAAGAAAATTTCTAAGATTTACAAATAGAGAAACTAAGATTTACAAATAAAATATTTTATCTGTAAAAGATTATTTCAGCTTTATAACGCAGCTTCTAAACAATAGCAATTCGACAGAAATGTAACATTAATGTGTCAGTTTTTAGAATTTTCATGAAAGATTTTAACAATAATAAGCGTACGATAACCTGAAATTACACCTAGTAATGTGAAATAATAAATTTGCAAAGGGTTTTCAAAATGCCTGAAGATTGTATCTGTATACCATTTTGCATATATATTAATGTTGAATTTCTGCTGAATTATTATCTTTTAAAACTCGAATTACGAGATTGAAATAACTTTTCAAACAACAAATATTTAAATTTGTACAGATAAGCTTTTGAATTTTTCTCTCTTTTTCTAAAATTTGTTGAAATCCATTACTCTTCGTTCACACGGGAAATAATTATTGCAATAAGAAATATATGGGTACTAAAATGCACATAAAAGTGAAAAATCATCGTAGGAAAAACATTTTGAAATACTAGAAGATAAATCTGGATGACATTTTGAATTTCCGACAACATCATTATATTAATGTTACATTGCTGTTATAATGTTATATTTTTCACCTTCTATTATGTTCTTAGTTCTTTTTTAGGACTTGTAAATTTTATGTATAGTAAATAAATTAAAAAATTTATTTACTATATCGAAATTATGCTTATATTTCATAAATAACGTTTGAGGAACATGTTGATATTACATAATATAACCTTTCAAATATAATCAACATTTATGTATAAAGTAAGTATGGAAATTAATGTAAATGGTGTAATTATTATACAGTCAAAATACATAAAATTTTGTCTTGAAATTGTCGCAAAAATGAATAAAACAGGCATTTTATTGTTATTTATAGTTTGTTTCAATTTATGTTGAAAATATAAGATTTAAAGAAAGTGGGCATTTTTATACTGAATCTGTAGGAAATGCTGAAATTTTCAGTATAAACACAAATATTCATAGCATATTTGGATTTTACCTACGGAAATCAAATCTAAAATCATAATGGGAAATGATTTATTAATTTTTTATGTTTAAAATTTGATGTGCCAAACATCATTAGCGTTTCGCCATTTATTACATGAATATGAATACTTTAGCATTAATGCATAAGCAAACATTTTCTATTAAATTAATGCATGTAAATTAGATAAGTTTAACACTTTTTTCTATCTTTAAAAGAAAAAGTATTGGATTCGCGAACATTTTCGATATCCAGTTTTCCACGGATTTACATGTTTTAAAGGGAAAAACATGTTCTTATTAAATATCTGTCAGTGAGTCTGACTGTCTGTTTGTATGTGACTCTGTCCAGCTGTCAGTTTGTCTGTATGTGACAAACATTTGAGGTGCTCTATCTCAAGAACTAATGCACAGAATTTCACAGAACTTAAGATTTTGTTAGAAATTGATATAAACTAGATCTGACTAGCTTTTGGTGTATAGTGCTTAAGAGCTGGCGCTGCTATGCTGCTTTATTTACAAGTTTCACAATAATCATATCTCAAGAACCATTGCATGGATTTTCATAAAACTTTACATTTAGTTAGTACTTGATATATCAAGGAAATGATTACGTATTGTGCAAATTGCTCAACAGGGACGCTGCCATGGGGCATTATTCGTGATTATCACAATAGCTCTATCGCAAGTACTAATGCACATAATTTAACAAAACTTTGGATTCTGTGAGATTTTGATAAAAATTAGACCTGATTAGTTTTTGTATATATCACTAAACAGGTATCGCTACTATGCTGCATTATTTACTATTTCAACAATAGCCATATATGAAGAATTGGTGCATGGATTTTTATACAACTTTATATTTTGTTAGTACTTCATATTATATGAAGCTCATTACGTTTTGATGCAAATTGCTCAGCAGGTGACACTGCCAAGGTGCATTATTCGTGACTATGCAATAGCTCTATCTCAAAAACCAACTCTCTAAAATTTCTAAAATTTCGAATTATATTTGTCCCTGATATAGATTACTACTGTTTAGTTTTGGGAGTAAATCGCCCAACAGACAGTACTGCTATGTTACATTTTTCACAATTTTGCAATCGCTGTACCTCAAGGACTAAGGTATGGATTCTCATGAAACTTCAGATTCAATTATAAGTTGGCATAAGTTGTTGTTGTCTTGATTTTGGTTCAAACCATCTAACCGATTGCACTGCTATGCTGTATTTTTCAGGAAGTATTAACATGCATAAGATAGAACAAAGTTTTAGGATTGCCACATCTGACTAGTTTTTATAAGAAAACTATGTTAAGAGAATTATCAATGAGTCCACCATCACAACACATACATTAGTCGACATTATCAAAATAAAATTAAAATTCTCCCGTTTTTGTTTTATTTGTAAATGTACGTTTACCTCATTTATTTTTATAGTACCATACTTCTGAATACAAGCCACATATTTTAAAATGCCATGATTTTTCAAACAATTTAGAGGCGTATTTAGTGTGTTTTCGTTGGCATAAAAGACATTTCATGTCTTTTAATAAGGTTTTTATAGTAAAGAAATCATTTCATACCAAATCGAAGACACACTACAGTTTTCTAATTGATTATTTTAATCTCACTCTACACCCCCTTAGAAATAATAGTGAAAACTCCAAACTTACTAGATAACTCTGAGGCGTAAAGTCTCAAGGCGTAAGTGCATAGCGAAATTGCTATACACAGACCCCCCAGCTTCACCTATAAATATTTGCCCCTACTCTTACTGGCATCCAGGCAGTACGATGGTTTGAATCATGAACATAGAATAGAGAAGGATTTCCCACGAAATAATTTTTAGTAGAAAGAATCCGTAATCGAAGAAATTCCTTGAAAATTTGTGTATTAAATGGCGCTGTGTCGCAAGGTTCTACTCAGTTTCGTCTTCTTCGTATTCTACCAATAACCTCTTTGATAATTGAGAATCAGCCAATGACATTTGTCCGCTAGAGAAGCTGGTATGTACACGGTTCTAGAGATCCTTCATAGACATCTCTATATAGGATCTCTACAAGGTTTCATTCTAACCGTTGCCATCACCTCAATTAAGTGCAAAATTGCGAAATGATATTCACACTATTTCTTAAGAAGTCCTTCTCTGTTGTATTTTCATGGTTAGAATGACGAATCGAAATACCGTCATTTCCGAATGTATAAGAATTTTGTGGTCACTGCGTGTGTATACGTAGATGCAGGATGTTGAAGAATTTGACCGAAAAATATAGAGGGATGGTAGTAAGCATCAAGAGGATAGAAAATTACCATATAAGTTGATTATCAGAAATTACGTACTTAATAAAAAAAATAGAGTGTTCTACCATAATTCAGCTTCGGTTGAAGAAAATAACTTTCATAAACTGAAGAACATTATAATAAAAATTTTAATAGACATACCCACCTTGTTGTTAAAGCAATCATATAAAAAAAATGTAGAAATTTTTAATACGCGCTTCATAAAATTTGATGATAGATAAAAACTAAAAAGTTTTTTTTTCACAGCAAAAAACTCAGAAAGATACAAAACAGATATATATTTCATTATTTTTTATTACTAATGGGCTCTAAGATCTTAACGCAGAGTTAAATTATTTACATTTTAATTTTTGTACATTTCGTACCTTTCGGTTGCAAGCAATTTTTATAAAACACGTAGCTCATTAAAAAAGCGCTATCAGGAGCAATTTGCTACCTTGATTAGTTTTGCTATCTTTAAGGCTCCATTAACACCGATTTTTCCGTATTTAACATTTTTTAAAATACAAGAAAAAAATTGCAAAGACATATAACCTATTATATACATCAAGTCTGAAGAGGTTAAAAAAATACAACATTGTTTTTCAGAAAAAGTAAAAATTACAAGTGAAAAGTTAAAATTCAACAAAGCTATAAATATTCAACATGAGCCTCTCCAGAAATGCGAACGATACCGAGGCGTTACGATTACTTATTCCACACTTTTCTCAGCATAATGTTTTGATGGATTCATCAAATGTGAGGTATTTTTTTCAATGCTACTAACGGATATTTTTTGAACAAACAACAGGATTTTACACTTCTTTTTGATTTACTTTACTAGCCCTGTAAAAATGAGATATTCTTTTAAAATCCCCCTGTATAAAGAGTTTATTGTAAATTGATTAAAGAAAATTTTCATTCTTATTTTTCCATTTACTAATAAAAATATTAATAATAATACAAATAAATTAATAATAATACAAATAAAAATAACAAACAAAAACCTCAAACATCGTAAAATTATATTTCGAGATTTATTTCCTTACGCTTTGTTTACCATTTTTCAATATTTATTTTAACTTTTCAACAAAGTATTAAGGTATTATAAAATGCTAAAATTTTCATGAATGTTATAAAGCTTTTTACAACTTTATAATCTTTAAAAACTTAAAACATTTCAAAAGTTTTAAAATTTAACACTTAGAACCAGATTATATGTTAGAAACAGCTTTATTCTTGAGAATATTTTGATCTTAATCCAACAACAATGTTTTCATTATTGTTTGTTTGTTCCTTTTACTTTTCTGTGAAAACACATTTCACTTTAAAGGTTTTAGTAATGATCCTTGTAATCTCTAAATTACGATATTGGAAAAAGTTTCGTACTTTACAAGTATTTAAGTTTTCTCTTTTTCTATATTTCCAAACATTCTTTTCCTAAGTCTAAATGAAAAATTAAACACGGGAATTAAAATACAGGTGGAAAACAAAATGTAATGCAATAAAAAATTAAATTTTGCTAAAATAAAAGCTAGAGTTTTTGATGAAAATATTTTCCGTTTTTACTTTTTGTTTGCGTATATTTATATCATTAGCACATGATTTTAATCTTTCTCACAGAAAGTAATTTTTACATTCTATTATCAATTAATAAAATTTATTATTATTATTTAAATTTTTTAATGTAAAATACCAGATATTAGAAAAAATATTTATCATAGCATTTAAAATAATTACAATCTTGAATACATAAAAAATGCTAAAATTAATTTAAATTATAATCGATGGCACATTTTTTCATAAACAAGCATTTATTTTTTCTTGTGCTAATTATCTGGTGAAAGAGCGTTTTCTACATATGTTTCACATATGTTTTCGGATAATCTGATTTTCTTATGCAGCATTCTGGCCGAAAACCCCAATCACAAATAATTTTTTAATACACTTGACTCCCTCAAATCCGCAAAGCTTGGGACCAGAATTTGTGCGGATTTTAGAATTTTGTGGATTTCTGGACATTGCTTTGTTTATACTTTTTAAACAGTAATTTGAATGTAATTAAAAATGAAGTCGAAACTATAATGGATGCTTACAATATAATAACATATTAAAATACGTAATAAACTGAAATAATAAAAATTTAGATAATTTTCAAAAGGATTAAAATATGAAAAGCAAAGATAAAGTTAATAATTAATAATACATGATTAAATATTCATTATAAAAATGAAATGTAATTTTTACCAAATTATTTCGTGAAACTTGCCTCATAAAGGTATATTATTAATTCACATCAATATTATAAAATAAAGAAGTTTTATTTCAGGTTTTTCCAGACTTAATAACGAAAGAAGCTTCATTAATACAAAAATATATTTGGTAAGAAGATGTGATTATTAATATCAGCTAAATCTTGAATTTTTTCATATAGTCTAAGAGCTAGCAACGTTTTCGTCACCTGATTTTATCAAGGCTCATTTTTTAATATGTTTTTCCATTTTATGATAGAATACGTTTGCTAGCGGTCTGGCAGTCGGGAGACGTTGCGTTTACCTGTGGCAGAAGGGGTTGTGCAGGTCAAAAAACATCAAAATCACGTCATTTTATCAAGGCTCATTTTTTAATATGTTTTTCCCTTTTATGGTAGAATACGTTTGCAAGCAGTCTGGCAGTCGGGAGAGGTTGCGTTTACCTGTGGTAGAAGGTGTTATTCAGGTCAAAAAATTTCAATTATTCGCCATTTTATAAAGGCTCATTTTGTTATATGTTTTTATCAAGCTTAAAAGCTACAAGATGGACAGCAGACAACCTATAATTAATTTTCCAGATACAAATTCGGTTGCAAAGTTAATGCCAGACGTCTTTAAATATGGCAACGAAAGTGCCTGTTCCAAGAGTGGCTTATAATTTAAAAATTATAAGGCCTATTTACGTCATTTTATCAAGCTTAAAAATTACAAGATATTACTCTTTGGCAGGCAGACAACGTATAATTAATTTTCTAGACACGAATTCGGTTGCAAAGTTAATGCCAGACGGCTTTAAGTATGGCAACGAAAGTGCCTGTTCCTGGACTAGTTTATAATCTAAAAATTATAAGACCCCTTTCCGTTATTTTATCAAGCTTAAAAAATACAAGATATTACTCTTTGGTAGGCAGACAACGTATAATTAATTTTCTAGACACGAATTCGGTTGCAAAGTTAATGCCAGATGGCTTTAAATATGGCAACGAAAGTGCCTGTTCCTGGACTAGTTTATAATCTAAAAATTATAAGACCTCTTTCCGTTATTTTATCAAGCTTAAAAATTACAAGATATTACTCTTTGGTAGGCAGACAACGTATAATTAATTTTCTAGACACGAATTCGGTTGCAAAGTTAATGCCAGACGGCTTTAAATATGGCAACGAAAGTGCCTGTTCCTGGACTAGTTTATAATCTAAAAATTATAAGACCTCTTTCCGTTATTTTATCAAGCTTAAAAATTACAAGATATTACTCTTTGGTAGGCAGACAACGTATAATTAATTTTCTAGACACAAATTCGGTTGCAAAGTTAATGCCAGACGGCTTTAAATATGGGAACGAAAGTGCCTGTTCCTGGACTAGTTTATAATCTAAAAATTATAAGACCTCTTTCCGTTATTTTATCAAGCTTAAAAATTACAAGATATTACTCTTTGGTAGGCAGACAACGTATAATTAATTTTCTAGACACAAATTCGGTTGCAAAATTAATGCCAGACGGCTTTAAATATGGCAACGAAAGTGCCTGTTCCTGGACTAGTTTATAATATCTAAAAATTATAAGACCTCTTTACGTCATTTTATCAAGCTTAAAAATTACAAGATATTACTCTTTGGTAGGCAGACAACGTATAATTAATTTTCTAGACACGAATTCGGTTGCAAAGTTAATGCCAGACGGCTTTAAATATGGCAACGAAAGTGCCTGTTCCTGGACTAGTTTATAATCTAAAAATTATAAGACCTCTTTCCGTTATTTTATCAAGCTTAAAAATTACAAGATATTACTCTTTGGTAGGCAGACAACGTATAATTAATTTTCTAGACACGAATTCGGTTGCAAAGTTAATGCCAGACGGCTTTAAATATGGCAACAAAAGTGCCTGTTCCTGGACTAGTTTATAATCTAAAAATTATAAGACCTCTTTACGTCATTTTATCAAGCTTAAAAATTACAAGATATTACTCTTTGGATAGCAGACAACCTATAATTAATTTGCCAGACACAAATTCGGTTGCATTCGGCAAATTCGGCAATTTTTTTTTTTTCAATATAAAGTTTACTTATAAAAAGCTCTGATTTATCAAAATATAAGTTTCTTTTATTAAATATTAGGGTGGATGCCCCCGTTTTGGCCACACTGGAATTTATTTGTCCAATATTTAAGCTGTGAGTTGATGTTAACAAATTATATGAATTCTTACACCTTAACCTTTCTCCGGGTGCACAAATTTTCATCACATGCAAAGGCTTGTCGGTAAGACTTAAAAAATGCAACTTTCGTCAATCAAGCACAAAGTATCACAAATTTACTCAATCAGGCTCTGAAAAAGTGTCGTGCAAAAAATCAGGTGCAGAAAAATAGTGAATCTAATCAATAAGACTCAGAAAAATCCAGGGTTGCAAATTCGGTTCAATGACGTAAAGAGGTCTTATATAATTTGTTGAATTATAAACCGCTCTTGGAACAGGCATTTTTGTTGCCATATTTAAAGCCGTCTGGTATTAACTTTGCAACCGAATTTCTGTCTGGCAAATTAATTATAGGTTGTCTGTTATCCAAAGAGTAATATCTTGTAATTTTTAAGCTTGATAAAATGATCTAAAAAGGCCTAATAATTTTTTAATTATAAACCGCTCTTGAAACAGGCACTTACGTTGCCATATTTAAAGCCGTCTGGCATTAACTTTGCAACCGAATTTGTGTCTGGCAAATTAATTATAGGTTGTCTGCTATCCAAAGAGTAATATCTTGTAATTTTTAAGCTTGATAAAATGACGTAAAGAGGTCTCATACTTTTTAAATTATAAGCCGCTCTTGGAACATACACTTTCGTTGCCATATTTAAAGCCGTCTGGCATTAACTTTGCAACCGAATTTGTGTCTGGAAAATTAATTATAGGTTGTCTCTCCACCAAAGAGTAATATCTTGTAATTTTTAAGCTTGATAAAATGACGTAAAGAGGTCTTGTAAAATTTAAATTATAAACCACTCTTGGAACAGGCACTTTCGTTGCCATATTTAAAGATGTCTGGCATTAACTTTACAACCGAATTTGTGTCTGGAAAATTAATTATAGGTTGTCTGCTGTCCAAAGAGTAATATCTTGTAATTTTTAAGCTTGATAAAAACATATAAGAAAATGAGCCTTTATAAAATATCGGATTTTTGGAGCTTTTTGACCTGCACAACCCCTTCTGCCACAGGTAAACGCAACGTCTCCCGATTGCCAGACCGCTTGCAAACGTATTGTACCATAAAAGGGAAAAACATATTAAAAAATGAGCCTTGATAAAATGACGTGATTTTGAAGCTTTTTGACCTGCACAACCCATTCTGCCACAGGTAAACGCAACGTCTCCCGACTGCCAGACCGCTTGCAAACGTATTCTACCATAAAAGTTAAAAACATATTAAAAAATGAGCCTTGATAAAATGACGTGATTTTGAAGCTTTTTGACCTGCACAACCCCTTCTGCCACAGGTAAACGCAACGTCTCTCAACTGCCAGACCGCTTGCAAACGTATTCTACCATAAAAGGGAAAAACATATAAAAAAATGAGCCTTGATAAAATGACGTGATTTTTGACGTTGCTAGCTCTTAGACTAATAAATAAATTTATTCTCCCTTCATGAAAAAGCATGAATTCAGTAATATTAACGAAAATTAAGAATTAAAGTATATTTAGAATTGATATAAAACAAAAAAAGTGAACTTTTTTCCTATATCTGAATTGAGTGTTTCATTGTTTACATCTGCAAATTACATGCGGATTTTAAAAAGTTGTGGATTTTAAAGTTGCGGATTTGAGGGATCTACTGTACAATTTGGTTTTATTCCCGCTAATTTTTACTTTAAACTTTTGACGGATGTAGTTACATATTTTTTAGTTGGAAAAAGCTAGTGCTGATCAAATTCTCGTTTGACATACAAATAAATAACTTTATACAAGGTGTCCAAGAATTGTTGAACACCAAACAAAATAAAATAAAAATCATTATAAAAAACAGTAGCGATAAAACAGAATCACCTATTTCATGTTCAACTAAAAATGTTAATGGATTTCAATATGCGATTTTTGGTCATTCATAGTACGTCTAAGCGGTAGTCGATTTCATTACATTTATTTGACAGTATCTTAGTTGTGAGGAATGAATGACTGTTGTGATTCGATACCTGAGTTATATATAGTCTGTAACGGGACAAAGAATATTATAGATGGTATCTTTGGCGAAACCCCACATGAAAAACATCTATGTGGGTTAAATCTGGTGACTGAGGAGGCCACAGAATTGAACCACCACGACCAATGCATATTTTTTAAGAACTGTTGATTAAGGCAATTGCACATATATGTTGCGAATTTCGGAAAGTTTGGTCCAGGCGGATAGCGAAATTTTGCATCATATCTAAGTATATGTCTCCATTTATTGTATTTTTGGAAAATAACACAGGATCAATATCTTTCATTTGGGATAGAGAACACCAAATAATAATTTTTGAAGGATAACGTTCCAGTTCAACAGCAATAGGAGGTATTTCACTAGCCTTGTGATACATCTAATATCATCTATAAGATATTTTTGGTATTAAATTATGCAGAACAAAAATTTCTCAAATAGTCTGTATATTCCTGATTTTATATTTCATCACCTATCCTGAAATAGCAACAATTGTTACAAAGGTTCAGCCTGCTAATTAAAATTGCGTTAAATTTTTCATTCTGACGGAATATATTATAATCCATTCTCGTTTCTTGATACAGTTCTTATGTATCAGGGGTTCATTCTTCTCAGAGTCCGAAGGCAAATATCATGTGGGAGAACAAAAACAGTTTAAAATTACATTAAAACATTTCCAATAAATGTATCATTTTATTTATCAATACTTATGATATGCGCACATTTATTAACCCTTTATGGCATTATGGCCCTTTCATTCAGTATAACCCTGTGTTATAATGAATGAATGACACCAGAATTTAAAAAAAAAAAAAACTTTAGTAAAAAGAAAAAGTTATAGTTTCATGCATCTAATAAACCGAAATTTATTTCACCAAAATTCTGGTGAAAATTACGCTTTTAGAAATTAAAATTAAGTGGCTTCATAAACATACCTCCGCCCCTCAAGGGGTTAAAAAATTCTATAAATAATTTTAACATCACTGCAATCATTTAAATTAATATAAAGTGTGTAATTTAGTGCCTCCTACGGATGACATCAGTACTGAAAATTTTACACACAATCTTCTTGCATTTTACAAGAATGTATCATTTTATGTATCAATAGTTATGATATGCGCATATTTATTAACCATTTGCGGCGCAGAGGACTTTCATTGATGAAGTGTTATAATTAATGAATGGCACCCGAATTTAAAAACCACTTCATAAAAAAGAAAAAGCTATATTTCATGAATCTAATAAACGGAATTTTTTTTTGCCAAAATTCTGGTGAAAATGTGACTTTTGAAAATCAAAATTAAGTGGTTTCATAAACATACCACCGCTCATCAAGGGGTTAAGAAGTTCTCTAAAAAATTAACATAACTAGAAGCATTTAAATTAATATAAAGTGTGTTATTTAGTGTCTCCTATGGTCGACATCAGGACTGAAAAGGTTATACATAATCTTCTTGTCCTTTACAAGAAAATATTAAAAACTTCGTGTAAGCTGTAATTTTAATCCAATTATCGAAGGATTACATGTTATAAAAATGTTATTTCTACTATTTAGAAACTAGGAATTATGTTAGTAAATTTTAATTCATTATAATAAAAATGATTTTTTCTGAAAATATTTTAAATTATATAGCAAATGAAAAAAATAACATATTCCTTAGAAAGGAAGTAATCTCAAAACTTTACTAATTAGCTACAGAAGCAGTAGTTAATTAAAGGGGAATTAGTTTCCTTTAATTAAATATAATTATTTGTTTATTCAACTGAAATCCCCAGGATAAAATCAGTTTTTTAGGATTTAGTGTGATTGTGTCGCAAATTGATTTGACATTTATGGTGTTTTGCACACAAAATTTTATTTTTCTGTTTATAAATACTTTCGTATAATTTTTTCTTTAAATGTGTGTATTGATTTTTCATTTAAGTTTAAATGTAAATAAAAACATTTTTTTTAATTTAAAAATTAAAAATTTCAAGTATTAAATATAGTCCAAAAACCTAACGCGCAAAACTCTCTGTCATTGAGCACAAGAAAATGTCCCTTCTTTCATGGAAGAGTAGTAATAGAGGAATCTAATTATCCATGCCTACCGGAAGTGAAGTGGTGCATAAGCGAAAAATGAATACTGTTAGAGGTTGACTCGTAGGTTTAGCATTGTGTGTTCCTGCACCCAGTTTTCTACGTTTTCATATTTTTTCTTGTAGGTCAAACACAGTGGTAAACCTAGTGAAGCCATAAAACTAGCAAATTAATGCTAAACCTATGGGAACGTTCGTTTAATTTTTCTAATTTGAAGTGCGATATAATTAAAAGATTTTTTTTCATAGTTGTGATTAATCTTTTGTTAACTATTTTTTTATATGACTATACTTTAACTTGAAACCGGCCCTAAACAGTTTCAAAAGTAAATGTGATCTCATAAGAAAATAAAATAAATCGGGAAAATTATAGATGTTGAATGCCAGACATCCCCTTGAGGTATCCTATGCATACAAAAAATCATTTAAAATTACTGAAATGCAAGAGAAATTTTTCAAAAGAACATTCCCGCAGATTTAAATAAAGCATGCGTGAATGTATGTCTTCATGAGAATATTTTCTCACTGATAGATACGCTCAAGCTCACGTTAATTTTATGAAAGCGTTCTTCTAATGTTTTTCACTCACCCTTTAATAACTTACAATGGTAGTTTTTGCGTGCAGTACCTGAGGTCAATATGTATTCTTGTACAATTGTACTTTTTCGATTTCAGATACATTTTAGATTTTATATCCGAATATTTCCACTTTTGGAACTGGTTGCGAATAATTCTAAAAGTTGAAATATCTTTATAAAAATGTGTCATAAAAAAGTTTAAAACTCTTTACAATGTATATCGACTTCAGGTATCGTGAATAAAAAACGATCTTTTAAATGTATTAACATATACAAGAGAGAAATCCGTCAAGATTTCTCCATACGTTGAACATTTAGCTATCGAGTTTCTCCACATGTAGGCTGTACTTTGTCATAAAAAGTATCTTTATGGGGGTTTTGTTTGTTTGTTTTTACATTATTCATGTGCCTGGACACTTTATAAAGAGTAAAGAATGATGGATTCTCTAAAAAAAGAAACCAAAAGAGCAACACCCACAGCAGTGTATACATAACTAACATGACAACAATATCGATAGAGACAACACTCATGCAAAGGAATAAACACTGGATATTTAACCCTTTAAACGTCCTGAAAATTTTTTCATTCATTTTTAACGGTTCATAAAATAGCAACTATAAAATATATTGATATGAAAATTTTTATTTGGTAATCTTACATATTTATTTATCTCTTTCATTTCAAAAAGTTCATTTTAATGTCGATTTTGTGTAAAATCGGCCTTTGATTCCAAAATTTACATGACGAAAAAAATCCAATTAGAACTCTTAAAGGGTTTAATATCTTGAGCTAAGAGCGCCGCATAAGCTTAACAATGGTTTCAAATGTAAAGCAAAGGGAAAAAAAGCTGTGTAACACTGCTGTAAGTTCAATGACAGTTATAGCCAGAATATCCCGGGTTTGTAGCTCACTGGCATATAAAATCTGCCATGTACGTTTATGGCATCTTGTGCATGAAAAATCCGTCGTGGCGCAAAGTTACCTGTGATTTAAACGTCTGGAGGTGCTATGTCAGGTGAAGGCCTGATCACCTGATCAAGGTTCTAAATTAGGAGACCAACTAGGGTACGGGGATGTGCATGTAGTGCAAATTTTAATAAGTAATTCCACTTTCAGTAACCGTTCAACATATAAACAAAATAATGTTAACAAGTGGGTAAGTGTGATCGTAGATTGCACAAAGTGTTTCGCTTAATATCCCCTTCAGAGCACTTTATTATAAAATTAGCAAACGAAAATTGTGATTAGAAATTCATCATTCCTTGCATAAATGGCAGCACCATTATTTTTAGGAATGCACCTCCAGGATATTATACACTAACCTATTTCAAATTTTTATATTTTACTAATAATATTTATAGCAGGACTACAAGCGGTTAAAAATTTCAATGAATAGAAATTTAATAAATGAATAAAATATATTTCACTTTGCATGCCAAAATAGATGATAAATGTGATGTAATATGATCAAATAAAAACAAATAAACGCGTTTTTCATGTGATTTATTTAATCCATTAATTTATGTTACATGGATAATAATTTTTATTTCTATTTAAACTACTTAAACTTATGTGCAAAAGTTAGAAGAAAAATAACAAAAACAATATACTGATGACATTTAAAAATATATATTTTAATTAAAATAAGTCTTTTTCAAAATTTTATGATTTTTTGTGAGAAGAGAAATATTTAGCTGTAAGTACACAAAATTTGAACTCTCTGACTGATATAGTTTTTGCGTAAGGAGTCTGTGAAAAACAGCCATAGGACAGAAACGAAAAGGGTTTCGTCAGATGAACGAGACCCTAAAAACAGCTGCCACTGAGACGCATAAGGTCACTCATTAAGACCACCGATCCGCATCAAGTCAGGCGTTTTCGCCTCATTCCCAGGCACTCAAACACGTAGAACTGGTTATTGTACCCGGTAGGTAGGGGCCTGGACAGCGGTAAGAAAGAAGTATTCACTCCGTAGAAATCTATTTTTTTATTATATATATATGGGATCATTACTTATATATTGTATATTTTAATCATTATTTTAATTTTGGATTGTTTTTTAAGCATGGCAATAAACAGACTTATTTGCAGAAGAACTTGGGTTATATGATACTACTTAAGAAAGATACAACAGTTGCGGAATCACACGCAAAGCAACTAGCATTAAAGTAACTTTTTCGAGAACTACTGTAAGGATTTATTTTTTTTTCTTTTGTCAGTAGCTCAACTATAAATTGGTCACATACAAATAACAAAAAGTCCTTCTGGCAATGCCGGGAGGAAGAGGTAGCTTTCATATATTTATTTGTTTATTTATATATTTAATTTAAATTAAGTTATATAGTCAAACATACACTGTTAAAAATAAAGGTGACAAACCGGTGCCATTTGGGACCCGGAGGTGAAAAGGCGGTGCCATTTGGAACCCTAGGGTGTCATAGGAGCTTGAATATGCGGTTGGGGTGACGACAGCTCTGTTACTGGATGATGGGAGCTAAATAAGGTGCCATGCACTTCGTAACCACCTCATCGGGTGACTGGCAACTTGCGCATGCGCTATGACGCGTGTCTTTCTGCTTTCGGTGTCGGCAAGTAAAGTTTACGGGTGTGAGCAAATGAAAACATGGCAGTGTGTAAATTGGCGATATTAATTGAGGACTAACCACTGAGCTACAATGAAACAACAATGAGGACTTAACGATCCGATTTGCTTGACCAGTGAACCGGGCAAAGTCTGATTAAAGGTAAGATTTAACTTTATTTTATTTTATTTTATTGTTACGTTAATTTATCGTACATCCCTATAAGTAATGTCATAAAAAAACAGTAAATTAGATTTTTTTGTTAGTATGATTGATTGTTAAGTTTATTATGTGAATCTACAAGCTACACTCTCACCAAAATACCCGCTTGCTAATGTTAAACCTATGAGATAGTTATTTTATAATTTCTCGTTTACCTGTCAATATTTTTAAATGATTTATCTAGGCCTTAGCTACCGAGGAGCAATTGGATCAAACTGCTCTAGGCACGGGAATCCTAAAGGCGCATAATTAGAAAGAGCGAAATGAAATATTGTAAAAATATTTACGTATTTTTTCATTACAAATCAGTTATTATAGACGAATCTTGTTGCAATCGGAATATTCTATGACTATTTTACCTTGTGTTTAAACTCAACTGTTTAGATTTAACCCTTAACTGCTGTTAGTGGTCTCAGACACCGTGGGTTTTTCAAGTTTCACAGTTTAACTTGTAATTTTTAGTTTAACTATAGATACTGGTCAATTTTTTTTAGTTTGGAGTCTTATTACTACCTCTAAATACTTTTGAATAGCTGAATTTGATTTATAATATTCTTGTACATAAAGTTTAATACATATATCGCATTCTGAGAATTTATGTAACATTTTATTCATCTTCAGATTAAATGGTCTGACAGACAGCTCACAGTAGTTATGTAACAATTTTTGTCAGAGCAGTTAAGGTTAAAATATGTTTTTGCGTCTATATACAGTTAAAAGCAATTAATTTTAATTGCGAAGTTTTAATTTGAACCTTTACACGGGATCTCGGACAGCATCTGGCCGGCTTTGCATATATTGTCGGATAGATGCTATCCGAACCCCTCCTGTAAAGGCTAATTCACACCATATTGCAGCCTCGCGTAACTTCTCTAATATTGTTTCAGTATACCTGATTTGTCTTTATTTGAGAGGGGGGGGGGGGTAATTTTTTCATTTAAGACAATTGAATACTTGCAAATCTTAAAGTAATCAAAACTTATTTACAGGTTTTTCATTATTAATATTTTCCTTATTAACCACCATTATTTGCAAAATAATCTTCATAATAAGATTAGATCGGGAGGCGGTAGCACGGACAATCATTTAGTCTCATTTAAGTATAAAAATCATGGATAAAACCTCGATTTGCAAATTAAAACGTTATTAGTCAGCCAAGTCTTACCTTGGTGGGAAATGCCTCAAAACCCGAATTTAGCGGTATCTTGGGTTTACCATTATGTTTTCTTACTCCCAATTCTTCATATTTTCATACTTTTGGTTTCATTTTCTTTCAAAAAGGTGAGAAAATGTTAGGGTATTGAATTTAATAAACCTTATGATCTGATTATCGGGTATGCAGATTTACACCCATTTTTTTTTCGAAAGTATTCTTTCGCATTAAACTTTATTTAGTAGCAGAATTTTATGGTCGAATAAAATAAAATATTTTTTTTCAATAATAGTAATTTAAGTTTGATAAGACCGTAATCAGTCCCCCCCCCCCTTTCTCAATCATCAACATCATCCGATATGGCAAATTTGTAGTCATGAACATTCAAATTATAAAAGGAAAACAATCTGTATTTACTCCACTGAACTTTCAGAATAGTTTACAGAAATAGTGTTTGTTCAAAAAATATAACAATGAATAAAAACTTATATCGTAATTTTACACAAATGTGAAAATTTTCCGCAGGTGATGATGATCTCGTGTTTTAAAGGCGATTTTTGCACTGTCATTTATAAATCTTAAACATTTTTCTAATGACATAATTTTTAACAATCTTTCATTCCACTCGTTCTGAAACAAGGCCAATAAACAGGGTTGGCTTTTTACCGGTAAAAACCTGGGGAGAACGTGGTAAAAACCTAAGGATATAAAATAAACTGTTAGCCCTTAAACTGTATTTTAATACTATCGATAAAAATTCTATTTTCGTGTAATTGGTGTATTAATATATAATATCTCTATTGGGGAGAGTGGGGTGGTGTGGGACTTTTTTTACAAAAGTAAGAATTATATATATATATACAAAAAAAATTCAATTTATAGCATGCAAGGTAAAACACTTTTTAGCTCACAGGCTATCATAGCCTGAGAGCTTATGTGCCCTTCCGTTCTGTATGTACGTTCGTACGTTCGTGCGTAACGCGATAACTCATGAAAAAAATATCCGATCCACTTGAAATTTTGTATGTAGGTATATCCTGACAAGGTGCTTCCCTGATTAGTTTTTGGAGTTAATTCGATATGTATAAGGGGTGAACGGGGGACTGATGTCCCTCCCCTTAGTTGATATAAATGGGATTTTCATGCAGAATTAAGTTTTTGTTCAAAATTTAGATTAGGATCATTCTGATGAGGCAATTCCGTGACTGTTATTAGGTGTTCATTGAATAAGTATAAATAGGGGAAACAGGGGTTCTAATGCCCCCCCCCCCTTTATTTATATAAATGGGTTTTTCAAGCAGAATTTTCAGATTTCGTTCAAATCTCTGAATAGTTTTGGAAGTTTAATGGTTAAGTATAAAAGAGGGGGATAACTCCTTTTAAATTATATAAATTCTAAATGGGTTTTTATTAAGAATTATTTCATTTGCTCTGA
This sequence comes from Maratus speculifer, assembly GCA_964019185.1. NCBI lineage: Eukaryota > Metazoa > Arthropoda > Arachnida > Araneae > Salticidae > Maratus > Maratus speculifer. The sequence continues at coordinate 163,661,871 of OZ025300.1, read as the reverse complement.
ATTTTGGATATATATTTTATATGATAAAGCATGTCTTTGATAGTATAGGAGGTTCAATGATTAAGTATAAAAAAAGAGGAAAGGGGAGAGCTGTTTCCCCTTCTTAATTTTTTTCGAACGGAATTAACCCTTGAAAATATAAGGCTTTAATGTACAATTAGTATTTGTAGCCTGTAAGCTCAATGCCATCAGTTTAACTGGGCAGTATTCTTTATTTATTAATCCCCCTGAACAATATAGAAACATAACGTGCAAATACTATTTTATTTTAAAGAGAACGTAAGTTTCAAAATGTGTCTCATACCTCCTCATTAAGAGTTATGGGACAGCAATAATAAAAAAAAAGCTATAAGGCACAAAATAACCTATAGTGTCGGTAATATAAACAATCAAACAAAGGTTGTAAGTTGATAATGTATATGCCACAATATAAAATTCCAGTATCTTCATGACTGGAATGAAAATTCAGGATTCTCTGTCATAGGTGTCATTAAGGCCCCACACTAGGCTCAGAATGTAAAGATGATAATGTAAAAGTCTATAGGAGCGTTCTTTTGAAATACCTAACTCAAATTTTAATATTTTTACATGATTCTTTTGAGCAAAGACAGCTGAGGATGATCCATAACCGGCCTAGTTTTTAATTTTTTCGATTTTGCTTTTATATTTTTTGTACAACGATAGTTTCAATTTCAGAACGGTTTAAACCAATTTCGTAAGTTAAAGTAATTTTAAAAAAAAATCTGAAAACAAAACTGAAAAAGTAAAACCTACGCCGGTTGCGGATCGCCCTCAGCAATTTTGTGCAAAACAATCACGTAAATATATTAAAATTTCGACGAAATATTTGAAAAGAACGCCCCCATAGACTTTGCATTATCATCCGGGTCTTTTTCTGTGCCTAGAGTTGCGCCTTAAATAATCATCAATTTATTTACATTTTGAAGTATTAATGCATATATTATCAATCTTACAATTAATATATTATCTTCTAAGAAATTTGCATGCTAGCAATTCGCATTATTATTAATTAAAAAAAAGGAACTGGGCGCGTCCCATTCATCCCTTTTCTGGCATGTCCCATTCCTCGCCACTTCCTTGTTTGTGTTAAACTTATTGTTCAAACAAAAATGCTGCTTTAGGGTTAGTTTAAATTATGGATAATATACAGTATAACAATGTTCCATAAATAGGGAAACTATTACATTTATAGATAAACAAGCCTTTAATATATTGAGAGCAAATAAATGAAATTTAAATTGGATTTTTGAAATAATTTTTTCTTTCATACATTTGCAAGTCTATGCATATCAATATTTTTTGTAAACTGAAGAATGGATTACCATTGCTTCATCTTGTATGCGATCGATGAAATGTTTAGAATAATGCACAAAGAGAAAAATCTACAGTCCCATTCCACCCGACTTTCCCCCATATAGCAAAAGGGGAAATAAAGAATTAGCCAGTTCCTTAAAGCTCCTGATATGCACTATATGGCCAGAGATGACCGTCCACTTGCGATTTTAGACATTTTGTTAAATATCTAGAAAAAATGTATGAGGAATTATCCGGAAAATCTTAGTGTATAAATATAATACACTACTTGTCCATTGATTATCGTCCACTTGCGATTTTAGACATTTTGCAAGATATCTAGAAAAATACATGAGGAATTATCCTGAAACTCTCAGTGTATAAACAATACAGTACAGGTCCTCTATTTCCGTGAAGATTTTTTCCAGAAACTTTATAGGGGACCGCCAACAAATTAAAAAATGTATGAATATCTTTTGGATAACCCTGTCAAAACTAATGCATCAAAAGCGCTCAAACTGTAGATTGTGATTAAGTGGCTTATTGTTATAAACTGTGTTCATTTTTATGTCGGTAGCATGTATACTCATAGACAAATGAAGGTTTTTATAAAAATACTTCCAAATTTTTCCAAGATTTTTGCTTATAATTTGCAGAGTTCTTAATATAAAATAATATTTTCTGAAAATGTGACAAACAACATTGCACATAATATTGAGAACTAATATTAAGAACTAATTTTATATTAAGAACTCTGCAAATTATAAGCAAAAATCTTGGAAAAATTGGGAGTATTTTTATAAAAACCTTAATTTCTCTACGAGTATACATGCTATCTGCTATACGTTGTATTTGGGGAATTGCTATCCCAGCAATATTTGGCAGCCAAAACTTGTGGAAACGAACAAGTCGGCCCAAAACAATAATATTACCGGTAAACAACTCCTCAAATACAACCAGCAGCGCGTGAACGTAAGTGCGACATTGCGTTGTGCCAAAAAAAAAAAAAAAAAAAAAAAAAAAAAAAACTGAATCATTTAATTTTGTAATATTGCTAACTCTAGGATACCTGAAATAAAAATAAAGAAAAATCACTCACCCAAGAAGCACATGGAGAAAGGAAGACACTTATTTGCAGCAACTTAAGATTTATTAATTATAATGATGAATATATTTTACCGTGGCCACGTACTAACTTTGAAAGAAAAAAAATACATTATTGGATTTTGAGGTGCTGAATCATCATACAGTTCCGATAAGAGGAAAGTCTCTTGTCATGTAGATCGGGTAGACAGTCCAAATTATGTGCACTACGGGAACAGTTTAATCTATGAAGATTTTCGATGATCGAGGACGGCAAAGGCTTTTCCACAATAGCAGAACTCCACACTTCAAATTGGAGACTAAGAATCGCTGGTTCTCACGATGACTCTCCACACATTACCGCCGGAAAGGATGAAGTACGTCGATCAAATTTCGCAGCAAGATCACGTTGACAGCTCTTGAAGTTCCCGGTATTTACGTAGCCTCAATTGGCTGGAGGGACTACTAGCACCGTCACACTGATAAACACTAATACTTTGGTAAATCCTGTTGTGTACATATGGAATTTACGATAACTAAAGTCTTTTACTGAAGTTGGAGGGAAACTGTATGCCAAAAATGCAATAAAAATACACAGTGCGGGGGCTTTTAAAAAGGATAATAACATTGCTGCAACATTCGCAATTAGAGATCTTATTCTCTCAAAACTTAACAAAAAAAAAGATCTATCTATCAGATGCCCCTCAGCAAGGCGCTTGTTAGAATAATTCTTTTGTCGCGTAATCCTAAAAAAAGGAGACTCTTCTGTCCCGACGCTAACCCTCGAGAGGGCAGCGCCGGGCCACGGACGTCTTTCGCTAACGCTGCTCTTTCTCAAAGTGTCAAATAAATCAGAAAATCTTCCTCCCTCTCACGGCAGCGCGCGTGCGCTCAGCCAATCAGAATCTCGCATCACCCGACGCTAGGAATGATCTGGAACAAACATGCGTCATCAAGGGATGGACGCTGAGATTTCAGCGGGAAATTTGTACCAAAACGACGCTTCCGGAATGTCGTAGAACATTCTAAGACCCGATGACTCATGTCCAGCATCTAGGAGGTATCAGTAAAGAAAATGGCGATGCTCAAAAAGGAAAAATTAGCGATCGTCACATAAAAAATACGGAGATTATCTTAAATTTTGAAATAGCATAAATTACGAATTATACGATTAAAAGACTGGGCAATTACATGAAAATGATCTATATTTAAAACTAGGACTGATTAATATAATTTTAAGAATGAATAATTAATAATAAAATAATTTAGAAAAATATTATTTTGTATATTGCTATCATGTCAAATAGGGTAGCTGCGATGTATCAAATGAAAATACTGGATTTATAGGATATATTAATGAAATTATGAAAGATTAAAATTATTATTTTTTTTTTGAAATGAGTATTAATTAATTATTTTTTTTTTAAATAATGATCTGAATTTTTTTTGAAAAAAAAAATAATCTGAAAATCCTCCCTACATCCTAGCACTATCGACATAAAAATGAACACAGTTTATAACAATAAGCCACTTAATCACAATCTACAGTTTTAGCGCTTCTGCTGCATTAGTTTTGACAGGGTTATCCAAACGATATTCATTATTTTTTAATTTGTTGACGGTCTCCTATAAGGTTTCTGGAAAAAATCTTCACGGAAATATATGACCTGTACTATTATGTGTATACACTGAGAGTTTCAGGATAATTCCTCATGTATTTTTCTAGATATTTAACAAAATGTCTAAAATCGCAAGTGGACGATAATCAATGGCCAGGTAGTGTAGTACAAGTCATATATTTCCCTGAAGGTTTTATTCCGAAACTCCAATAGGGGACCGTCAACAAATTAAAAAAGAATGAATACCTTTTGGATATCTTTTGGATAAACCTGTCAAAACTAATGTAGCAAAAGCGCTCAAACTGTAGATTATGATTAAGTGGCTTATTGTAATAAACTGTGTTCATTTTTATGTCGATAGCATGTATACTCGTAGAAAAATTAAGGTTTTCTACGAATCCGAAAAACAGTCTAAAATTTACTTAAGATTTTTTGCTTATAATTTGGAGAGTTCTTAATATAAAGTAACATTCTTTTCAGAAAATGTGACAAACAACATTGCACACAATACGTAATCAGAATTAAAAAATAATAAAAAAATTTCCAATATTGAGTAGGTTTACTAAATAATTTTTCACTGCGCATGCGTCAAAGATATCAAAATTTTATTTGCATATTATGTTAGCCAAATGTATAGAGCAACTTTTGTGAAAGTCTCAAAATCACATCTTGAAAATTTTGAAAATAATCGTCAATAGAATACGTTGAAAATTCGTTATTCCCAAAATGAAGGAAAAACACGAGGGGTTGTATCCATATATTCATTCATTAGTGTCAATATAGGATACATAATAGGGGCTAATAAATTATAACTATTAAATTTAAATAAAATTCCTCATTTTTTTTATTATTATTACTGGTATGGAATACCTGTACATGTTAGGGAAATTCGTTGCTAATCTGGAATAGACACTTTGTTGCAAGATATGTTTTGTAAATATGGTTAATAATGTAAATAGTTTGTAACTCTTAATGATAATACAGGAAAAGAATATCTGAATGACAAGTATGAGTTGGTGATGTAATTTTCTCGTTCTGTCCGAAAATAGGCAATAAAGAGGAAAGTGCCCAGTTAAACTGATGGCATTGAGCTCGCAGGCTATTCATACAACTGTATATTATACTCTTATTTCAAAGAATATTGCCCTTCCAAAAATAAAAGAAATCAACTGTAAGTTATATGACAGTGGATTAACTGCCATCCCTCTTTGTACTTAACCAATGAGCCCCTAAAACTAATCAGGGAAGTGCCTTATCAGAGTGAACCTATTAACAAAATTTGAAGAAAATGTGACAATTCTGCATGATTTCTGCATATTTATATAAATTAAGGATGGTTGCACTCTCTTCTCCCCCCCCTTCATATTTAACCAATGAACCTCCAATGCTAATCAGTGAAGAACCTTATCAGAATGAACCCACATATAAAATTTGAAGCAAATCTGATATTTATATAAAGAGTTATCATGTTACATATAGAACCTGCGGGCACATTAGCTGTCAGGCTTTGATAGCCTTGTGAGCTATAATTTAAATTTTATTTAAATTTTATTCTTTCTTTTTTTGTTCATCTATCATTTTTGCTGTACTTTGATGTTACATTTTAATTCGACTGTCTTGTTGTGTGTTTTCCTTAATGTGTTATTATTATTATTTCAGATAATGAACTTACATTTATAGTACTTACATTACCATGATAGATACAAGAAAAGTTTCCGACTCTTTATCGTGAAGAAGTTGCACAAATTTCTGTGTTTCAACCTGTTACTGTGCTCCGCAACTCAAGCAACTTGTTAAATTACTCATGCTATGTAATAATTTTATATAAACAGTTAATTACAAAAACTGATAATTTTATAAGCTTAGTTACTTTGTGGTATGCATTATTTTGGTTGTTTAACGTTAACTATAGCAAAAGCCAATTTAATTTTTTATCATTTTTATTAGATACTTATGTCTTCAAAATTTTCTCAGTGTCATCAGTTCCACATAGTGTTACGTCTTTGTTTAATAATATTTAATATATTCTTGGAGTTTACAATAAAAAGATTATTTGAACTAAAAGGTTGTTTTTTTTAATTCCGTGTTTTATTCCTTTCATTATAATTACTCTTTAGATTAAAATTTCAGATGCAATAAGTCAAAACACAAAAACAATTTGGCAGAAAGTGTTTTGATGTGGATACAGGACTAGAAATCAGCAGTCGTTAGCCGTCAAATGAAACTAAATTATAGAAAAATTATTCCTATTCGTCAAATCTTGATAGCTAGCTTTCTTTAACTTTAATTTTTGTTTAGCAAATGCTTTCATTTGTATTTTAGTATACATACCCCTCCCTCTGCACCATGACATTAGCACATGTCTTAAGAATTTTGAACCTTTCAATAACCTCTAAGTTAACTTCACTTTCACCAATGACTGATAAAACTGGTCCTTGGATATTACACCCCTGTAAACAAGATTTTCTTTTATTATGAGACATTTCTGCATCCTTATATGTTCCTAAAATAAGAAACTGTATTAAAATCGTTTTAAAATTTTTGTATTCCCTTCCTCAAACAAACAAAAAAAAATATGTGTGATTTGGAAATGTTTTAAATGCCACACCGTAATTGGCAACCAAAGATTCATTTATTTGCTAACTTTTTATTTTCTGATGTACTGTTAGTCTCAGATTTTTTAAAAATTAGCTTATCCCTAGTTATATCTAAAGCTCATATTTTCTCTCTGTGGACATATTTGCTTGATTATCTGTTTTGTACGCATATTAGCTTTATAAGAAGAATAAGTTTTTCCAGAATCCAAATATTGTAGTTTAATCAGGTTTCATACTTATGGAAAGTCAGTTTTTATTTTGTTTAGTAAGAAAAAGTGTTTAATATATAAAGTTTCCTCCCCACTTCCCTTCAATACATTAAAATTAAATATGCAATGCAATATTATTACTATTAACATGGTTGTGAAAAGAAATAAGAAAATATGAAATGCAGTTGGCACATCGAAAAAAAATTGTAGGCATTATTTTGACACCTTACATACAGTTCTTAATTTCTAATCCTGTGTGGATATATGCTATAAAATATGGATTTGCATAAGTTCACTATAAATGTAAGTACTACATATATTGTAAAAATGATTTTTTTTTTTTACTCTATTTCATCTGTGATTTTACCACAACTATAAAATGAACTTATTTTCTATAATTCATTTCATAGCTTGATGGCTAACTTTCTGGAAGAATTTTAAAGAATATGAAGTATTCTTACTAATTTAAAAGTTACACAGCATTTATTACATATTCTTTTCTAATTTGTGTTTTATATTTTTTTAATTAGATACAGCAGGGTAGCTGAAAAAATATTGGTGCGTTGTTTGACATTAATATTTCACAACTAAAATCTGAGAAACGCTTATTTTAAAATTTTGTAGCATTTCTTCTATTATATGAAAATCTTAATCCTCCGAAAAGTTCACAACCGTCAAAATGATCAGCAACTAATATGTTCAACGAAGTGTTCGCCTCATGGAAGCAAAATAATTTTAATGGAACTTCCAGCAGTATTGCGGCTTTCACATGGAGCAAAAACAACATTAGCCTTCAACACCCATCTGCGTAGATATTTAATAACAGGTGTATTGCCTTCGAACAATCAGATCTTAACTCACTTGACTTCTGGAGAAAAGCTAGAAATAGAAACTCCCCAGTTTGCATTGTATGTGATGCGAAATTATCAAGGCATAGAATGATTTAAATCAGAATTATCTGCAGCGGACTGTCAATTCTGTGATCTTTCGTTTTCAAACTTGTGTAAAAAATAAATATCAAGCCAGTGAACAATTTGTTAAAATATTGTTATTTCTTTTATTTTTTTATTATTAAATTATGGCATATATTTTACAGGATATAGCATTTTTCTGTGTCCCCATACTTTTCAATTGCCCTGTATATAAAATAATGAAAATACATGTCAAGCAATATACTATGTGTCAAAAAAGATGGTTACGGATTACTTCTGAAATTATAAGAAAATTATAAAAATATTCATATGAAGATAGTAATTCAATTTGTACTTTCTCTTATTTTGGAGTCAAAAAACATCAAATTTTTATAATGTTCCTGCATCTAAAAATGCCCAATCACAAAAATATTTACTGACCCTTTCTTAAACATACCCAAAAAGATTGATCCAAACATATGAGATAGAGACAGTCAAAAATCATTATTTATTTCATTTTACAAGAACTTCAAAACATAAAATTGAAAATCAGGCTTCAAATTGCATGACAAAGTCACAATATTTGACTCTAACTCAGTGATTTTTAGAGGCAGAAAATAGGTGTAGAGGTTTTGTAAATTTTGCGATTTATTCTAACAAAACCTTTTGGGTATGACTAACAATGCAATTGTGATGACTTATGATTGGTGATTTTGAAATGCAAAGACTGTATAAAAGTTAAAATTTTGAATTTTCTTAAAATACTCTCCATGTAAATGAAAGTACAATTTGAATTCTCTGTCTTTCTATGATTATTTTTGTAGTTCATATTATCCCTCTCTGAGTTACAAAAATATGCTACAATTTTTCTTTCGACATCTGATAATGAGTTTAAAAATATAATATTCCATCAATCTAAAAGAAAAAAAAGACTCAAAATATTGACTGATAATGATAATTTTCTCTGCAGAATTCAATCTAAAAATGGGTGAACACTTTGTATTTCATGATTCAAACCAATAAAATTTCTTGACAAGCAGGGTGGGGGGAGGGGGGTTGCAACTGTGGTCCATAGATTGTGAGTGCTATTCCTTGTAGGATGCCACAGGGCACACTGGATTATGTGTTTCATCCGTTCACCCTCTAGGGCACTCTGGATAAGTGGTATCATTATTCTCCCATGAGATGCCATTCTTTCACCCCTTAAGGTACCCTGGATGAGGGGTGCCATTACTCTCCCCTCAGATGCGATCCTTTCACCCTCTGGGGCACCCTGGATAAGGGGTGCCATTACTCTCCCATGAGGCGCCATCTTTTCACCTCCTGGGGCACCCTGGTTAAGGGGTGCCATTACTCTCCCCTGAGATGCCATCCTTTCACCTCTGGGGGCACCCTGGATAAAGGGTAAGATTATTCTCCCCTGTGGTGCCATCGTTTCACCCTATTGAACACTGTGGATAAGAGGTGCCATTATTCTTCTCTGAGGTGCCGTCCTTTCACCCCCTGAAACACCCTGGATTAGGGGTGCCATCCTTTCACCCTAGTTAAGGGTGCCATTTTAGCTCCTCTAGGGGTGTCACCAGTGAGACAAGCCTTTCACCCCTAAAAGGTGCAATGTGTCACCATTAGTTTTAACAGTGTACGAAGCTGAAATTAGTGGAACCCGATTTTATAAGACTGAATGCTAGTTTTTGTCAATACTGACAATTAATAGGAATTTTTAGAAATTAATCATATTTTATTCAACTTGGTGTTAATTTTCAGCATTTTAGAGAGTAACCAAATTCCACGATATCATGAAGTGTATGCCATTTTAAAGCAACATGATGGATAAAACAAACCAATGAGCTTAGTCGAAATCTTAATTCATGTACACATGCATATTCATATCGAAATCGATTAATATATACAAGTGCTGTTGCGTGTAAATTGATTTTTTAAAAAAATTCATCCACGTTACAAATTCAAACGCTGTATCTCAGGCGTTTTTTAAGGCAAAGACAAAGCAAAAAATACTCCGGAATTCATTATTAAGATAAATACTTTAGAAAGACCCTTTTTTCAATTTCTAAATTTTTGTTTGTACATCATTATACATTTAAAAGATTTTGACAAACTTAGATGACCACCATTTTGAAACAAGATGACGGATGAGATTGGCCTGTGAACATGGTCAAGACATTGATATGTACTATGCACACACGGAGTTAAATCCAAATCAGCTTATAAATCGCGTGACAAATGTAAATCACACTGGAAATTGAAAGTGCTATAACTAAGTCATTTTTCAAGAAATAGATGAAACAAAAAATGCACTGGAATCTTTCTATCAAGGTGAAATACACAAAAGAAAAATCTTTTTCAATTTCTTACTTTTTTCCAATTAATTTTAAAATTAAAATTTAAAAAAAAGTAACAATTCGCCATTTTGAAACAAGATGACGGATGGAACTGGCCAACGAACTCGGTCCAGATATCGGTATGTATAGTGTACGCACCAAGTTTCATCCAAATCGGTTTATAAAGACACGTGTTATCACGTGACAAAAATCAGATCATTTCAAACTGTGAGCAACACTACAAAATAAAAGTGCTATAACTCAGCCATTTTTTAAGATACAGACGAAACAAAAAATGCTCTGGAATCTTTGTATCAAGGTCAAATGTATAATAGAATAATCTTTTTGAATTTCTCACTTTTTTTTACCTAATTTTAAATTTAAATGGCCGCCATTTTAAAACAAGATGGCGGATGGAACTGTCTAACGAACTCTGTCGAGGCCTCATTATTTACTATGTACACACCTAGTTACATTCAAATCGATTCATAAATACGCGTGTTATCATGTGACGAAAATCTGATTGTTTGAAAATATCAGCCATAAGAAAAATTCAAAGTGCTATAACTCAATCATTTTTTAAGATATAGACAAAATAAAAAATGTTCTGGTATCCTTGTTCTAACACATAAATGAAAAATATTTTTGAAATATTCATTTTTTCGCATTTAACTTTAAATTTGAAAATTAAAAAAATAAATAAATGGCCGTCATTTTGAAACAAGATGGCGGATGATGCTGGCTAACGAACTAGGTCGAGACATTTGTATGTACTATACATACCAAGTTTCATTCAAATCGGTTCATTAATATGTTAGTTACCGCATGACAAATATCACATATATATATATATATATATATATATATATATATATATATATATATATATATATATATATATATATATATATATATATATATATATATATATATATATATATATATATATATATATATATATGTCAACATTTGAACGAAGGGTGGTTTTGGGGTCTGGGGGTCATGATCGGTGAAAATATACCAACATTTTCTGGGAGTGCTTTCCTCCGGACGACTCCAGTAGGTAGCTTTTTACTTTTTGTAATGAAAGCTACCTAAAACAGATAGTTTTGCAAAATTTACAAGTAAGCAAAATTTAGTGGATATTTTAATGGTTATCGTAACTATTGCATATTTTTGTTTTTGTTTCTTGACGAATAATCCTTATTTAACGACTAATATCTGCAACACCTTAATAAATATAGGATAGGACTCTCCAATGGTTTATCAAATAAAGTCTGTGATATGAGGATTTTATTATATGCTCTTCTTTTTAAGTTTCTAAAGTAAATTAAAATGATTGCTCCAATCATTAATGTATGTCCTACAATGGGAAAAAATGAAATACTCTAAAAAACATGCTTTTACAAAATACCTGTTTGTAAATGTATCAATATCTGTGAGTCTGTATTTGAGTCTGTCTATATGACACACACATTTTGTGGGAGCTCTATCTAAAGACTAATGGAAAGAATAAAACTTCCGATTCGGTTAGTCCTTGATATAATTTTGTAGTGATTAATTTTTGGCGTAAATTTCCCAAAAGGTTGCACTGTTCTGTTACATATTTATGATTATCTTTATCTAAATAATTAATGCACGGTTTTTTATTAAACTCAAGATTCAATTGGTCATTCATATAATCTAGTGCTAATTACTGCGTGGTGTAAATCACCCAAAAGGGGTTTTTTCTATGCAGAATTTTTTATGATTTCTGCAATAGCTGTATTTAAAAAACTAATGCAGGGATTTTAATAAAACTTCAGACTCTATTAGAAATTGGAATAAGTTGTTGCTGATTAGGTTTTGGTGTAAACCAGCGATTAGACACCGTTTCTATACTGCATTTTTCATAATTTATACGATTTTAGCGGTTGTGATATCTAAAGAACTAGTGAACGGAATTTCATATCACTAGAATCCTCATGATGAGCAAACACTGTCATTTAAATTTTCGTACTGTGATGGCAAATTCTACAATATTATTATGCATAAGATAGAATAAAGTTTTGAGACTGACACATCTGACTAGTTGTTTTTGCACTTGAATTTTTTTTTTCATATCCTTAAATAAGTGTATTCTAAATTCTGTTTAGATATTTTGTAAATTGAAATTGTTAAGTTACCAATGATTAATTTATTTAAGATTCTTTCAATATTCTATTATTCCATTGCTCATTATTTTACTTAATGCATTTTTAAGATTCTAATATTTATTTTATCTTTATTTAGGTGTTTTGTAACACGTAACTACTTCATTGCTTTACGTACTTTAACATTATTATTTAATTAAGTGCATGAAATACGAAAAAAATAATTAAATGAAAAAAGAAGATACGTCTTCCTATTTACCAATTTTCTCTTCTTTGAAACTGAAACTATTATTTTAGATAAACTTTTTTCGAAATTTTGTAAGGTAAAAAAATTTAATATAGGAAAACTCTTTTTTAACGAGATTCGTTGGGGCTTTTTTCTCCCGTTGGTTTTGGAAAATATAACGTTTCATGTTTTTTCAAATAATAAAAGAAAACATCATCTAACCACAGTTATATGAGTAAATCTTTCCTTAAAAACTTGCAAAAAATAAAAAAAAGTTAAGAAATTTGAGAAAAAAGATTATTCAGGAATTATTGTTATATATAGAAAAAAAAAAAAAAAAAAAAAAAAAAAAAAGAAAAAAATTTACCGGAAAATATATTTTATTTCAGTATGTTCCATGTTCTAAATTTAACAGTAATTCATTATTATACAATACCGTAGAACCGTGCATTAAATTTAAAAGAATAATTTGTTGTTTATATAGAATACTGAAAAGATTTTAATACTTGTTTTTAAATCATTTGAGTATTTTATAATGCTTATTTATTTCAGTGCATTACAGATATAAACCTTTTTTTTTTTTTAAGTAAGCTTTGGCAATCCTAAGAAATAAGGAAAATAAAGGAAGAAACATCTCATTTTTCAGCAATTTATTCTTCATTCAAAATTAAACTATTATTTTATAGAAAAACTTCTTCCAACTTTTGTAAGGGCAAAAATATCTAATATATACAAATGCCATTTTTTAACGAGATTCTTTGGAAGTTTTTTCCCGTTCAATTATTTGTAGCGTAACTTTACTTTTAAAAAAGTTTAAAAACCGTTATATCATTAAATTTATCCCCAAAGTCTTAAAAATAGAAGAAAAAAGTAGAAAAAAGATTTTGGAGTGCTATAAATGGAAATAAAGAAAATCTAACATCTACCGGAATATATATTTTGCTTTGCTTTGATAGTTTAACAATAATTTGTTATTTGTGTGGTACCATGAAACGTTACGTTTTCAAGAGGAGGATAATTTACTATTTACATATATATTCCGAATGTAAAATTATGGAAAATCTTTGAAATGTGAAATAAACAAATAAGCCTACTACACTGTAAAAAAAAAAAAAAAAAAAAAAAAAAAAATTGTAAAGTTACTTAAAGTTTTCTAGAAAACTGGGATCCGTAGAACTCTTTATGTAACTTTAACTGAAAAGTGCATGTAACAGATACAGATTTGCAATGAAAATCAAAAAATCTGTAAGGTTACTAAGGATTTTTTAGGAAACTGGGATTCCGTGAATTTTTTATGTAATTATAACCCATGTTACAGATAAAATTTTATTAAGGTTACTATAATTTTAGTAGATTCGTTTGTAAAGTTACAGATTTCTAGCTTTACAAAAATTAATTTTGTAGATTTACATTTTACATCTTTCTTTGTAAAGTGCAGCGGTAATTTTTTTTTTTTTTTTTTTTTTTTTTTTTTTTTTTTTTTACAGTGTACACAAAAATTTTTACGTCATCAATATTTTTGGAGGATTTTATTCTTTTTCTTTAAATTATGTAATTAATTTAATTTTTTAATTAAAGTGTAATCATTATTTTATGATACCAAATATGTATTTAGAATGTAAGAATGAAAAAAAAAATTTAAAAACTAATCAAATAAATCTAAAACAAAATTGCTAATGCTCAAAAATACTTTGTTTTGGAGGACATTATTTTCTCTCTTTGAAATAATGTTACAGTACACTCCCTCAAATCCGCAAAACTTCTGACCAGAAGTTTTGCAGATTTCTGGTCATTGCAGTGTTTACCTTTTTTGTAAGTACTTAGTTATTGTTATTCTTACATAATGTTACCTTTTTTGTAAAATAATCTTTAATTAAAATTATTGGGATATAATTATATTATATTAATTATATATATATATATATGTTTATATATGATATAAAACGACTAAGATGCTGAACCATATAAATTAACTCTAAATTGAGTGATCTATTTTCTATTTTCTGTTTTTTTTTTTTTTTTTTTTTTTTGTTCTGTCTATTCTCAAAATTTTTTAATAAAATATTTCGCTTAATCCATAAAAGGCGACAAAAGTCACATGTTCGATCTTTTATGCCATACATTCTTCGTGGCACCAAGTCACAATAAAAATCCGTCTCATAACAGATAATCAAACATTTCTCACTGTTTAAACCTATAAATGCATAGTCACTCATACCATATGAGTAAGTGAAGTCTAATTTTTTAACATATATTCTCGGACATATATCGAACATGATGTCTCTCTGAGTATATAAATGTAATAAAGCAAACTGCTCAAGAAGTATCTAGTTTTACAGTCACTTCTAAAACTATTATATAACTTGAACTAAATACATTTGAGTTCGCTTCTTAAAGAATAATATTAATAATAATAAGAAGAATTTAATCTTCCCTACCTTGGTTGATTCTTAAGGTATACTATACATGTAATTCATATTTTTCACACAGATTTGTGTATCCATTGCAAAATTTTTTCACCATAAATTCACTTGTTATCTTGCCCAAAGACAGACAAAACAACTGCATAATTAAAATTAAACAAATATTAATAAAATGTTTACATTTAAAATTTCCAATAAAAATATTCTGGCTAGCTTACAGGAAACAATTAGAAAACTGATAACCTACTTTCGCATTCGCATTACATCGATTGCATCATTAAGAAGAAATGCATATTTAGCGAGAGTAAAAAACAGTTATTATTATGGAAAGCAAAACCGTATTACATATTTAAATGAAAGTCTCTCGATTAAATAAAATAAGATTTATTATAGTTTCAGAAAATCATTATATGTCTAACAAAAATCATGTTAACGCATCTTCTACTAAGTTGCATCGCGAGCAGAACTAACTCGTTGTGGTATTGGTAAAACTGACGGTAAATGAACTCACCGTGTGTCGGGAAAATTATTGGCAAATGATTCTACTTTTAACGAAATCTTCTGAAAAGATTAATTCCATCTTACATTGGTTATCTCTCCCTAACATTACTTATACTGATTAACCTTTGCATGGAAAAGGTACTTCTTTTCGCAAAATGCTCAAATGAGTAAATCACACCAAAATTTACAAACAAATTTATTTCAAAATAAGCAAAAGCTTTTGTTTAAGCACTTAATAAAAAAGAATTTTTCATTTTATATTCTGGTGCCTTTGTGGAATTTAGGAATTAAAATTAATTGATCCAAAAATGAGCCACATTTTCAAAATAGTTAAGTGCTAAAAGAGATAGGGATTTAATTAATAAAATCCACAACTGTGTCGTTTATACAATACCATGCGATGTATAAATATATGTATGTATACATATGGATAAATTTTTAAAGCTTTTTCAAACATGCTATTTTGCTTTTCACACTTATTGAATATACTAAAATAAATTTTTCTTTTTTTTCTTTTGATTATTTAAAGGAATAAAAAGAAATCATGCGAGCTGGAAATCATAAAATCTTTTATGGTCTGATAAAAAGGACACCAGAACTGAATAAAGACAAAAGATATTTTGTTTTTCCAATAAATCGTTATTTAATTCAGTAAACTGTTTAGACTGTGTCAGTATAAAAATATCTTTTGCCTCTATCATTTATGATAATTTATAGAAATTTTCTCCATGTTTTGAAGTTTAACGAAATCTATATACATTTGGAAACATAAATAAAATAAATCTAGTAATTGAAAAAAACGAATTTTTTCGAAAAGTAAAATTTAAAAATTGTGTTTTATGAAGAATGAAATGACGCAAGTTTGTTTCCGTTTTCAGGTGCGTTCGTAATAATGTAAATACGTAGCACCTATAGTTGTCGTTCAGTCCGTCCGTCCGCATATAACAACGCAAAAACTAGCCAAGCGAGTCGTTTGAAATTTAAAATATATAATTATTACATAATTTTGTCGAGTCATTTCAAATTTTATGAAAATCGGATGTATAAATCAATTACAGGGACAATCAAAGTGATTCCATTACTTTATGGTCAATGGGGAATAAAGTTTCAAATGCACTTTAATCGTTTGAAATTTAAAATGCATATTATTACGCAATTTTTTCGAGTTATTTTAAATTTTATCAAAATCGGATGAATAGTTCAATTACAGGGACAATCAAATATATTCCGTTACATTACGGTCAATGGGGAAAAATGTTTCAAATGCATTTTCATGGTACTACACTCATTCGAACATAATAAAATCGATATGCATCTATAAAGTACATATTATAATATAGAATTTGCATAATCTGTGGTGCAAAGAACATTTGATATTGATTTACAAGGCCACATAAAAGTATTCCATTACATGATGGTATTGGGAGAACATTGTTTGGCGCGCATTTTAATTGTATTCTATTTACAATTTTATGAAATTGATATACGAGAGTGATATTTTTAAAATTTCGTTATCTTACGAACGCACTTCATTAGCTATGCTCCACATGTAAGTTCCAACCTGTTCAATTTCTCTTCGACGAATTTTACTACTCAAATTTTTCAACTTCATTTTTTAGCAGGTAAGCTTTCATTATCTTGCCCCAAGTAATTAAGTACCCCCTCAGTCTGTACTAATGCGTCACCATGACGTAATTTTTGATATGTTACAATATTATTTTCATCACTATGAATTCCTTGTTTCTTCTGAAGCACAAGCTACAAGCGACACAATTTCATCGCCACTTAAAACTTTGTAACATTCCAATTTCGAATCTTTGTTAATCTGTTATTCCACCGTTTCTTCATCTACATTTATAGAATAGTGTAATTTTCTAGAGTCTTCTATGATTTTTATGGCAAATAAGTAGTCTTTGATATGTATTTCATTTTCTTCATCTAACAATATTGCCCTCTACGATTTCTTAACTTTGGTGATTTTCCCTAAGTTGTATGTAGCAACATAATAAAAAATTACATGCAAAATTGTTAAATGTTTACAGTCCCGATTAATCCGCACCCTGGATCATCCGATCCTTGTTAATAGAGAGTCTATTGTATATTAATTTTATTCATATCAACCGCTATGATAAAAACAAACAAAACTGATAAGCAACAATATTTCAAAATGATAAATAAATTATTTTTCTTAAGAGATTTCTATGCTTTTGCATTTTTGCATTTTTTTTTTTTTAATTTTTTTTAATTAAAAATTATTCCGTCGTACATATTCATATTTTAGTGAAATAATTTCCATACATCATTAGACATTTAAAAGGGGGGAAACAAATGTAACATCAAAGTTAAAATACACTGCTCAAAACAATTAAAGGATATTTGAAGTTTTATATAAAATAAAGATATAAACGAATTTTTTTTGCCGAAAATAGAAGAAGAGAATCACAAATGCAAATTTTTCTGGTTTTCAAACTGTGGAGTATCCAAATTTTGACTTCGACGTCAAAAGCGTCGCTTCAGCGGCAGCGAATGAAATTTGACTTTCAACTGGATAAAAGAGAATGAAGACAAGGATGATCGGCATTCAGTGATTGCTTTGTTTCGATGGGTACGATGTCTCAGCGAAGTCATATGACAGATTCAGAAGCTTGGAGAATTGTTGGTAGGTTAGAAGGGGGCCAAACTCAAGCCGAAGTAGCGCAAGCCATTGGAGTGTCACAAAGTGTCATTTCCAGGATCTGGAACCGTTTTTTGGAGAGTGGATGTGCAGGCCGAAGACCAGGGCAAGGTCGTAGACCGGCAACAACGCCCAATGAAGATCGGTATTTAACGTAACAACTCGAAGACACCGAAACATGAACGCTACTCTTCTCTAACAACACCTTCGCTCGGTTACAGGCACCACGATTTCAACTCAGACTGTCCGAAACCGGCTCCATGCTGTAGGTCTGTATGCTTGCCGACCGAAGGTATGTGTTAGATGAACAACAAGGCATCGTCGCGACCGCAGGGAGTGCGCAACCGAGCATGTCAACTGGAGGAGAAAAGAATGGAGCAATATTCTGTTTAATGACGAGTCCCGTTTTTCTGTGCATCCGGATAATAGGCGTATTTTTATCTGCAGAGACCGTGGCAGTAGGAATAATTCTGCGTTCGTGCACGAAAGTGTCAGATTTGGCAGTGGAGGAGTGTTGGTGTATGGTGGCATCTCCATTGTCGGGCGCACTGACCTCTACATCATTTGAGATGGAGCTCTGACTGGTCGCAGATATAGGGATGAGATCCTTAGACCTATTGTAGTCCCTTACGCTGCAGCAATCTGAGATAACTTCATTTTAATGGACGATAACTGCAGGCCACATCGTGCAAACCTGGTGGAGGATTTCCTTTTCGAGGAAGTAATCGTTCGAATCGAATAGCCAGCGTGTTCTCCAGACATGAATCCAATCGAGCACGTTTGGGACGCTCTAGGAAAACGAGTTTCTGGCCGCCAATAACCCCCACAAACTCTCCAAGAACTGGAAAGAGCTCTTCTGGAAGAGTGGGGCAGAATACCCCAACTCGTCATTAATATCCTCATTGAGTCCATGCCTCAAAGGTGTTCAACGTTGCTTGCCGCCCGTGGAAACCATACCCCCTACTGAAAATGATTTTCTTTGAAGAAAACACCTTTTCTTATTCTTTTTTTCTCATATGCACAAATTGTGTTTTTTCCTTTTGTACACAAATGCGAAATAAAATGAATTTTTTTGTGCCAAACATGTGTAATTTATTCTCATATAACCTAGTATGTCTGTCGACCATGTATCAATCAGCTAAAAAGTTTCCCAGATTCAAAATCCACCTAAAACTGCAATATCCTTTAATTGTTTTGAGCAATGTATTACAAACAACGCTAAAATTGTAATGTAAAATGACACGAAACATAATATTTAAGAAATCGAAAGCTTACTTTTAAAATTTTCTCTAGATATTTGTTTAACATTTTAAGTAAATACTCGACTGAGCTTTGCCAAATATTTTAAGAAGAAAAAAAAAACTTAAATGAAATCTTAAAATTTCAGTTCCATGAACTACACCAATGATTTAAATTACTGTGATGTGAAACGCACATTTTAAAGTAAGGTAAACATTAATTTTAAACATAGCACTTCTTTAATTCTTTAAGGACGTAAATATGTTTCATTTTACACACACACATATATATACACTATATTGCCATTGATTATGGGACACTTGCGATTTTAGACATTTTACTAAATATCTAGAAAAATGCATGAGGAATCATCTCGAAACTCTTAGTGTATAAATATAATAGTATACGTCATACATCTCCGTGAAGACTTTTTACCGAAACTCCATAGGGGACCGTCAACAAATTAAAAAAGAATGAATATCTTTTGAATAACCCTGTCAAAACTAATGTAGCAAAAGCGCTCAAACTCTAGATTATGATGGAATGCCTTATTGTAATACACTGTGTTCATTTTTATGCAAATAGCATGCATACTCGCAGAGTAATTAAGGTTTTTATAAAAATGGTCCCAAATTTTTCCAAGTTTTTTCCTTATAATTTTCAGAGTTCTTAATATAAAATAATATTTTTTTCAGAAAATATGACAAACAACATTGAACACAGTACCCTGTAATCAGAATTAAAAAATAATGAAAATTGTATACAAAATGAGTTGGCTTACTAAATAATATTTTACTGCGCATGCGTCAACGATATCAAAATTTCATTTGCATATTATCTTAGCTAAATGTACAGAGCAACTTTTGTGAAAGTCACAAAATCATAACTTGAAAATTCTGAAAATAATCGTCAATTGAATAAGTTGAAAATCCGTTATTCTCAAAATGAAGCAAAAACAAGAGGGGTTGTATCCATATATTCATTGATTGGTGTCAATATAGAATACACAATACGGGATGTTACGACTACTTTTGGATAAAATCCCTCACTTTTTTGCTTCATTTTGGAAACAACGGATTTTGTCCTTTTTCTATAGACGATTACTTTCAAAATTTTCAAGCTATAGTTTTGAGACTTTTACAAAAGTTGCTCGATACATTTGGCTAACATAATTTGTAAATGAAATTTTGATATCTTTGACGCATGCGCAGTAAAAAATTATTTAGTAAACCTACTCATTTTTCATACAATTTTTATTATTTTTTAATTCTGATTACAGGGTACTATGTGCAATGTTGTTTGTCATATTTTCTGAAAAAAATATTATTTTATATTAAGAACTCTGAAAATTATAAGGAAAAAACTTTGAAAAATTTGGGGCCATTTTTATAAAAACCTTAATTACTCTGTGAGTATGCATGCTATTTGCATAAAAATGAACACAGTGTATTACAATAAGGCATTCAATCATAATGTAGAGTTTGAGCGCTTTTGCTACATTAGTTTTGACAGGGTTATTCAAAAGATATTCATTCTTTTTTAATTTGTTGACGGTCCCCTATGGAGTTTCGGTAAAAAATCTTCACGGAGATGTATGACGTATACTATTATATTTATACACTAAGAGGTTTGAGATGATTCCTCATGTATTTTTCTAGATATTTAGTAAAATGTCTAAAATCGCAAGTGTCCCATAATCAATGGCAATATAGTGTATACCTTTTAGTTAAATATTTTTTGTTGATCATTAAACAGTTTATAAGAGTAAATAATGATTGAGATATTAAAGTTTAAATTATATAAACTTCCTCTAAATTTAAATTTTTTACGATCATTAATAGATATATTTAATTAAATGTAAGTTTAATTTTACACACTGAATAACACAAATTAATGTGTTCTTCCTCAAATATATGAAGAATGTTTTTTGTTTTTAAAGAATAAATTTAGATAGAAAATGATAGAAGAATGAAAATATATAGGTTTGTTTTCGTTTTTGAATATTTCTTCGACGAATTTTACTATTAATATTTTACAACGTAATTTATCAGGAAGTGTGCTTTCACCATTATGCTCCAAGTAATTAAGTACCGCTTCAGAGAGTACTTCTTAGTGACCATGGTTTAATTTTTGATAATTTACAAGATTTTTTGCATCATTATCAGGGCATTTTTTAAAATTCCTTGTTTCTTCTGAACCGCAAACGACGACGGCACAATATCATCGTCACTTACAGCTTTGTAACAGCTTTGAATATTCGTTTGTTTCTTCGTAAACATTTTTAGGACAGTTCAATTTTCTCAAATCTTCCATGATTTTTTTTTTGTTGAAAATGAGTAGTATGAGCGTTTTGGATAAGAACTTCATTTTCCTCATCCAATAAAATTACCCTACATGATTTTTTAACCATGGTGATTTTTGCTGAATTCTATGCAGCAATATCATAATACATTGCATGCATAACTGTAAGATTTTCACCCAGCCGATTAATCCACAGCCCGGAAAATCCTATCCCGGTAATCGAGTATATATTTTTATTCACATATATTACTATACGTAATTATTGATATATAGACTGCATAAAATGTTTATTCATATCCTTTGTTTTGATAAAAACAAACAAAACTGAAACGTTTCAATGTTTACAGAAGGATAAACATATTACTTTTCTGAGATGATACTATTCATTTGAATTTTTTCTTTAAATTTTCTTTTAACTAAAAATCATTCCATCGCGCTTTTTTATATTTAAGTGACATAATTTCCACGACATCATTTAACATTTTAGGGGAAAAACAAATGTGGCATCAAAGTTAAAATATTATAAACAACGCTAAAACTGTAATGGAAAATGACACGAAACATAATATTAAAGAAATCGAAAACTTAATTAAAAAAATTCAATTAAATATTTGTTTAACATTTTAACTACATAATGACCATTGCTAAAAATTTTAAGAATTAAAAAAACGAATAAAATATTCAAAATTAAAATACATGAAATGCACTAACGATTTAAGTTACTTTGATGTGAAACGTACATTTTAAAGTAAGGTAAACATTAATTTTAAACATCATATTTCTTTAATTTTTTAGCGTCGTAAATATATTTCATTATATATATTTACTTTTTACTTTACAATATTTCAGTGTTGATCATGAAATAGTTTATAAGAGTAAATAAAAAATGAGATATGAAAGTTTAAATTAAATAAACTCTAAATGTCAATTTACTGGAATCAGCAACGAAATATTTAAGGAAATAAAAGTTTAATTTTAAACATTAATAACACACATTTATTGTTCTTCCTCAAACACATCAAGCATACGTTTTGTTTTAAATAAATTTAGATAGAAAAATTAAAATTACAAAATTAATCCTAAAGGTTCTATTTATTTCTATAAAAAGATTAAATAGTTGAATTTTTTCCACCAACCACCTAACTCAAAATTTATTAAATGATTTATCTGATAAAAGTAAAAAAAAAAATCAAAGTTCAGATTTTTTTACTAACTTTCAAATTTTCCGATTAAAAATGAAGGTTTATGAAAGGTATAGAAGAAATTGTAAACAAATCTGTTTTAAATAATGTCAATATTTTGACTTTATCAGCACTGAATTTAATTAAATAAAACATTCAAAAAGTTTTAATCAAAGTTTTCAGAAATGATGTTACATTTTATCTGGTGTAGTTTAAATTTTTATTTTATTTTATTTTATTTTTACATTCAGATGCTGATGCCATTTTGTAATAGTATTTATACTAACTGACATAGCTATTCAGTGTGTTGCTTTTTGATTGTGTGCGATCATTTCAATTTTTGAAGAAAGGTAAATAAGATTAAATTTTACATTTTAAAAATATCTAGTAAATTAATTTTATAACATTTTTTTATTTAAGTAAGAAATAATGTGTATGAAGTAGTGTCAAGTAGGGTAAATATGATCAGGGATTAATTGTGACCACCACCATAATGGAGATAACTTTACATGCTAAAACTTTATTTTACTCTTATATATATTAACCTCATATTGTATATTTCACTTTAGACATTCTTTATCACTAATCTGAAGCATTTTGAGATTCAAAAAGCAATTTGAAACAAAGTCTAACAAAATAAAAACGGATTTGTCAGTTTGGACTTCGAATGGTCTTATTTATCCCCAAACATATGTGTTGGCAAATATAAATAGGAAATATAAGGATGATAATTTCCACATTGGTGCTTTTAGTTACCTCAAAATTTTGTGATTATAAGTTTTTGATGGAGTATTTATGACCATCTTTTAACTTAAGAGGAAAAAAGACTATGAGAATTAAAACTGTTATTAAGTGTTCTTAAAGGTTAAAATTTCCTCCGATGTACAAAAACTATCGCTTTTCCAAGTAGAAACAAATAATAAAAATAATAACAATGTTAAAAACGTATAAAGTGGTTATAATTATACCCTCCTGACCTATTCCAAATAGAATTGAAACGCATAAATATTTACAAAAGGGTAAAAATGTTACATTTCTCAGAGAATAATATTTCTATGTAGTTTTTCGTTTTATTATTATTTTTTAATGAAAAACCATACTGTTTTGTATATTTATATGTTATTGAAATGATTTCCAATGCACCAGTGGTCATTTAAAAGGCGAAAATCAAATGAAACATCAAGGTTAAAATATTACTAACCGCAGTAAAATTGTAATGTAACATGGCACGAAATATAATATTTAAAAATTCGAAAGCTTAATTTTAAAAAATTCATTTAAATGTTTGTTTAACATTTTAACTAAATATTCGGCTGAGCATTATTAAATAATTTAATAATAAAAAAGCAAATGTAATATGTAAAATTTAATTTACATGAAATGCACTAAGGATTTATATTACTTTGATATGAAACTTACATTTTAAATTAAGGTAAACATTGATTTTAAACATAATATTTCTTTAATTTTTCAACGTCGTAAATGTCATCACACACGCACACACACACACACATATATATACAAACACCTTTTAGTTAAATTTTTGTTTGTTGGTCATTAAACAGTTTATAAGAGTAAATAACAAATAAGAAATCAAAGTTTAAATTACATAAACTTCTTAAGTTTCAATTTATTAAGATCAGCAACATAATGTCTAATGAAATGAAAGTTTAATTTTAAACATTAAATCACACATATCTATGTGTTCCTACTAAAATGCATTAAGGATACATTTTGTTTTTTAAAAATAAATTAAGGTAAGAATTATTGAATTTACAAAATTAATCCTAAGGTTTCTATTTTTAAGCTATTGCATAGCTTTTATCACGGGCTTTGAGCGCGGTGACCGAACCCAAAAATTCCGTAACGCGAAAAATCCTAACACATCGGTAACGAAAAAACCTAACACTCGGCTAACATCGTTACAGCTCGACAGACTTCGGCATGGTATCCTTCGGTAGACTTCGGCAGACATTGACGCGGTATTTTTCAGATATTTAGAGGATATCAAATCTCAAACTTAAGTTTCTTATTTGTTACCATAAATCTATAGTTTCAATGATAAAAATTCCTGATAGAATGTGTATAGAAAAAAATCGTCTTAAGATAAAACAAGGTAGGATAATGTAGCTTTTGGTGATTGGAGACCCGCCCAATGGTGAGGATCGAAAAATTTAAAATGCTTATAACTCGCGATCTAATTTTCGTAGCGCGGCCAAATTTTGTTTGGTAATTTATTATGAGACAGTGTTAATTTTTGGTGACAAGAGACCCCCCCCCACGGTGAGGGTCGAAAAATTTAAAATGCTTATAACTCGCGATCTAATTTTCGTAGCGCAGCCAAATTTTGTTTGGTAATTTATTATGAGACAGTGTTAATTTATGGTAAGGGTCGAAAAATTTAAAAAGCTTATAACTCGCGATCTAATTTTCGTATCGCGGCCAAATTTTGTTTGGTAATTTATTATGAGAGAGTGTTAATTTTTGGTGACAGGAGACCCCCCCCCCACGGTGAGGATCGAAAAATTTAAAATGCGTATAACTCGCGATCCATTTTCGTAGCGCAGCCAAATTTTGTTTGGTAATTTATTAAGAGACACTGTTACTTTTGGTGACAGGTGACCCCCCCCCCCTACGGTGAAGGTCGCAAAATTTAAAATGCTTATAACTCGCGATCTAATTTTCGTAGCGCGGCAAAATTTCGTTTGGTAATTTTTAATGAGACAATGTTAATTTTTGGTGACATTAGACCCCCACGGTGAGGATCGGAAAATTTATAATGCTTTTAACTCGCGATCTAATTTTCGTAGCGCGGCCATATTTTGTTCGGTAATTTATTATGAGAAAGTGTTAATTTTTGGTAACAGGAGACAACCCACGGTGAGAGTCGAAAAATTTAAAATGTCTATAACTCGCGATCAATTTTTGTAGCGCAGCCAAACTTTGTTTGGTAATTTATTATGAGACAGTGTTAATTTTTGATGACAGGAGATCCCCCATGGTGAGGGTTGAAAAATTTAAAATGCTTATAACTCGCGATCTTATTTTTGTAGTGCGGCCAAATTTTGTTTGGTAATTTATTATGAGACAGTGTTACTTTTGGTGACAGGAGACCCCCCACAGTGAGGGTCGAAAAATTTAAAATGCTTATAACTCGCGATCTAATTTTCGTAGCGCGGCCAAATTTTGTTTGGTAATTTATTATGAGACAGTGTTACTTTTGGTGACAGGAGACCCCCCACGGTGAGGGTCGAAAAATTTAAAATGCTTATAACTCGCGATCTAATTTTCGTATCAAATTTTGTTTGGTAATTTATTATGAGAGAGTGTTAATTTTTGGTGACAGGAGACCCCCCACGGTGAGGGTCGGAAAATTTAAAATGCTTATAACTCGTGATCAATTTTCGTACCGCGGCCAAATTTTGTTTAATGATTTATTATGAAACAGTGTTAAATTTTGGTAACAGGAGACCCCCCACGGTGAGGGTCGAAAAAGTTAAAATGCTTATAACTCGTGATCTAACTTTCGTAGCGCGGCCATATTTTGTTTGGTAATTTATTATGAGACAGTGTTACTTTTGGTGACAGGAGACCCCCCACGGTGAGGGTCGAAAAATTTAAAATGCTTATAACTCGCGATCTAATTTTCGTAGCGCGGCCAAATTTTGTTTGGTAATTTATTATGAGAAAGTGTTACTTTTGGTGACAGGAGACCCCCCACGGTGAGGGTCGAAAAATTTAAAATGCTTATAACTCGCGATCTAATTTGCGTATCAAATTTTGTTTGGTAATTTATTATGAGAGAGTGTTAATTTTTGGTGACAGGAGACCCCCCACGGTGAGGGTCGAAAAATTTAAAATGCTTATAACTCGCGATCAATTTTCGCAGCGCAGCCAAATTTTGTTTAATGATTTATTATGAAACAGTGTTAAATTTTGGTGACAGGAGACCCCTCCCCACGGTGAGGGTCGAAAAAGATAAAATGCTTATAACTCGTGATCTAATATTCGTAGCGCAGCCAAATTTAGTTTGGTAATTTATTATGAGACAGTGTTACTTTTGGTGACAGGAGACCCCCCCACGGTGAGGGTCGGAAAATTTAAAATGCTTATAAATCGCGATCAATTTTCGCAGCGCAGCCAAATTTTGTTTAATGATTTATTATGAAACAGTGTTAAATTTTGGTGACAGGAGACCCCCCACGGTGAGGGTCGAAAAAGTTAAAATGTTTATAACTCGCGATCAATTTTCGTAGCACTGCCAAATTTTGTTTGGTAATTTATTATGAGACAGTGTTAATTTTTGGTGATAGGAGGTCCCCCATGGTGAGGGTCGAAAAATTTAAAAGGCTTATAACTCGTGATCTAATTTTCGTAGCGCGGCCAAATTTTGTTTGATAATTTATTATGAGACAGTGTTACTTTTGGTGACAGGAGACCCCCCCCCCCCCAGGGTGAAGGTCGCAAAATTTAAAATGCTTATAACTCGCGATCTAATTTTCGTAGCGCGGCCAAATTTCGTTTGGTAATTTTTAATGAGATAATGTTAATTTTTGGTGACATTAAACCCCCACGGTGAGGATCGGAAAATTTATAATGCTTTTAACTCGCGATCTAATTTTCGTAGTGCGGCCAAATTTTGTTTGGTAATTTATTAAGGTATTGCATAGCTTTTATCGCGGGCTTTGAGCGCGGCGAAAGAATTTAGAAATTCCGTAACGAGAAAAAAACCTAACACTCCGGCTAATGTCGCTTCAGTTTGGCAGTCTTCGGCACGGTATCCTTCGGTAGACTTCGGCAGACATTAAAGCGGTATTTTTCAGATATTTTGAGAATATCAAGTCTCAAACTTATGTTTTTTATTTCAGCTACCATAAACGTATAGTTTCAATGATAAAAATTCCTGATTAACCTACATGTATTGTAAGATAATAAAAATATTTTAAACGATATTAATTTCTCATTTATTCAATAAAAGAAAAAAAAAAGTTTTGTTATCGGTCATCATGCTCAAAAAGTATAACTTGAATTAACATCAAAGACAAAAAAAACTGCATAAATAAAAAGTAAATAAATAATTATGATTGCATAAGTTGATAAAAAATGCTATGCAATAGCTTTACCGCGGCAGTCCCCGAGTGCCACACGTCTTTTTTTTTTTTTTTTAAAAAAGATTAAATAGTTTATTTTGTTCCATCACCCTTCAAACTCAAAATTAAATCGAATGATTTATCTGATGAAAACAAAAAAAAATCAAGGTTCAGTACTCTTCACTGACTTTCAAATTTTTCGATCGAAAAAGTAAGGTTTGAGAGAAGCATAAAAGAAATTGTAAATAATTATTTTGGAATAGTGTCAATATTTTGATATCTTTATCGGCACTGAATTTTAATTAAATGATAGATTCAAAATTTTCAATAAGAAGTTTTTTGAAATGATATTATATTTGATCTGTTGCAGTTTAAATTCCGAATTTATTTTTCTTCATTCAAACATTGATGCCATTTGATATTAATATTTATACTAACTGGCATAGTTATCAAATATATTACTCCATGGTTCGTACGGGTACCGTTATTTCTCATGTGATTTACCAGAATTATTTTATGAAAAAATAAATCTAGTTCAAACATGCGAAATTTCGCTTTATTTAATGGGAGATCTTCTATAAAAAAATACTGGTACCAAAAAATTTCTTGGTCATAAAATTCCAGGATCCGTACGAACCATGTACTCTGGCATTATGTGAGATCATTTCAATTAAAAAAAGAGAAAGTAGGGTTTAATTCTACATTTTAAAAAGAGAACTATTACATTAATTTTATTAATTTTGTTAATTTATCCCCTTAGCTGTGAAATTTTTTTTTGACAGCATAAATAAAAAATACAGGCTTATCACCACTTTTTCCATGTTAAATATTTTTGCCTTACTTAATCGAAAAATATTTGACAATCAATAAAGATAAATTTACAGTTAGAAATTAGTGGTATCAAACAGTTTCTAGTAACGAAGCAAGTAAAATGTTCTTCCCCGAATCCAGTTCGGCCAACACTGTAAAAGGGTTAAGTAAGAAATCATGTTTATGATGAAGGGGCAGGAGGGGTAGTTATGATCAGGGGTTAATTGTGATTATCGCCATAATGGAGAAAACTGTGTATGGTACAATTTTGTTTCACGCATAGGTATTACCTCATAATGTATTTTTCATTTTAAATATTCTTTATAACTCGTCAGAAGTATTTTTTGATCTTAAATTTTAAATTATATAAACTTCCTCAAAATTTCAGTTTATTACCATCAGCAGCATAATATTTAAGGAAAAAAAGTTTAGTTTAAACCATTAAATAACACATATTTATTGTTCTTCCTCAAATACATTAAGCATATGTTTTGTTTTCAAAGAATAAATTTAGATAAAATAATTGAACTAACAAAATTAATCCTAAAGATTCTTGTTACTTTTATTAAAAGATTAAATAGTTGAGATTTTTCGCATCACCCTTCAAACTGAAATTTTAATCAAATTATTTATCTATTTTTTGCATAATGAAAGTGAAAAAAAAAATGAAAGTTCAGAGTTCTTTATTGGCATTTAAAATTCCCAATTAAAAATGAACGTTTAAGAAAAGCATAAAAGAAATTGTAACTGCCATAGCTATCCAATGATTTGCTTTTGGATCATGTGAGATCATTTAGATTTTTGGAAAAAAGGAAACGAGATTTAATTCTACATTTTTAAAAAGATCTACTACATTTATTTTATAAACTTTATTAATTTAAGTAAAAAATCATGTTTATGAAGTAGGGTCAGGTAGGATATTTATGACCAGGGGGTAATTATGACAACCGCCATAATGGAGAAAACTGTATATGCTAAAACTTTATTTAACTCTAATATATAATAGTCTCCCAATGTCTATTTCATTTTAGACATACTTTATCACAAGTCTGAAGCCTTTTTTAGATCAAACTGGCAATCTGAAACAAATTTACCAAAACAAATATTTAAATATAAATATATATATATATATACAGTGTTTCAAAATTGACCGGTATATTTGAAAAATCAATAAAAACTAAATGGGCAGCGATAGAAATACACCGTTTGTTGCAATATGCTTGGGGCAACAGTAAATTTTCAGGCAGACAAGCTTTCGAAATTAATTGGAATTTTCAACAACAGATGGCGCTGCAGTCTGTAAAAATCTAAAGTAGGCTATATTCCATATGGCCAGCATGCACAACAGTAATACGGCGTATTCTCTGAACGAAATCATCAGAAACCTTTGTAAACGTGTCAAGTGGGATGGCTTCACATGTAGAAGAGATGTACTGTTTCAGTTGTTCAGTTGTTTCTGAATTGCAGCGGTGCACCTGGTCTTTCAAGTCAAAAATCCCCTGTTCTAAGGATTAAACAATTTTTTAAGCAAACTCTCGCAGTCTGTGAACAGCACACGCTTACAGCCGAAAGACGACTTACAGAATGGCGAACTCAGAGACTGCGTTTTCTTCGATATCTTTCAAATCGTTTGCAGCGCCATCTGTTGTTGGAAATAGTAACTAATTTGTAAAGTTGTCTGCCTGAAAAATTACTGTTGCAAGCATATTGCAAGCATACTGCTAATCATATTGCAACAAACGGTGTATTTCTATCGCTGTCCGTTTAATGTTTATTGATTTTTCAAATATGCCGGTCCTTTTTGAATCACCCTGTATACACACACACACACACACACATATATATATATATATATAAAGGATTTGTTAGTTTGGTGATTTAATGGTCTTATTTATCCCTCCAAAAATATATGTTGGCAAATATAAATAGCAAATATAATGGTCATAATTTCCCCTTTGGTGGTCTTAGTTACCTCAAACTTGATTTTTTGATGGGGTAATTTTGGACATGCTTTTAACTTAAAAGGAAAAAAGACTATGAGAATTAAAAACTTTTAAGAAGTCTTTTAAAAAGGATGAAAGTTTTTTTCTATGTACTAAACACCACTTTTCCAAATAGAAACAAATAAAAAAGTATTAACAATGTTGAAAATGTAAAAATCGGTTATAATTACCCCTCCCGACACTATTCCAATTTTTTCATCTTAAAATTGCCCTCCACGATTTCTTAACCATGGTAATTTTTGCTAAATACTATACAGCATAAAAAATTATATGCAAAAATGTGGGATTTCTATCCTCCCGATTAATCTGCAGAACAGATAATCCGATCCCGCTTAATGAAGAGTCTACAGTATATTAATTTTTTATATATATATCTTCTGCTATCAAAAATAAGTAAGAAAAATCATGCCTTAAGCATAAATTATGAATTACTTTCCAACACTTCTTAAAATCTTTAACAAAACTTCGTTATCTAGGGAAATAACGTATTATTGTCCATATCCAAATATGTATTCCAATACTTTTGAAAAGCCCTGTATTTGATTTGTCGGTTAATATGTAGTCTATATATAGATAACATTTAGTTTAGCAAGAAAACGCCCCACTGTTTGAAATTTTCCATTCATCAATTTATAACAATAGATGGAAACATACTTGAATACTTTTGTTTAGTCCTGTAAAATACATAGTACCTTTAATGCACGAAAGTATTTTGCTAAAGTTTGGTTTTAAAAAAAATTCTCTTTAAAGTGCTTAAATAAAATTTCCAGAAATTAGCATGCAAAGGCGACCATATATCCAGTACTTTGTGTGACCCTATATTAATTTTATTTACATTCTACAAACATTTCTTAGTAAACTAAATGCCGTTAAACTTAAAAAAAAGTAACATATTTAAAAACCACCTTTAAGTAAATTACGCTCATATTCAGTAACCTTTCCAAGATCTTTTGTGTAACACTGTATATCTAAATTTGTGACAATTAGCATTTATATAAATTATATAATATGCATACATGCAAGACGTATATCATAATTAAAAATTGCATTTCAACCATCTAACAGCCATCTTCCATAATATTCAGGACTTCGGATAGAATATAGTATTTAAAATTTTTCGTGTGTCCCAGTAAATAAATGCATTACGTTTTATGCATGAAATAACTCATATTATTCCTCAGCAAGGTATTTCATTATATATGAAATCGTTTACCGTAATTAAAATGTGTCGCAAACAATTCCCCCCTTTATTATTATGTATTGGAATTATTTTGTGTGGCCCTGTAAATGAATAATAACTATTCTTTTTGCTGCATACTTTACAAAATACATATTTTAATGCACTTCGGAGATGCTTATAAATTTGAAGATGTTTGACAGAGTGTAACACATTTGAAATTCATTTGAATCGATTTTTCCCCATAGGCCGTAATGTAACGGGAAAATTCTGAATGTCCTTGTACATAAACTAATCATGGCAGAAACTTCATTTTCAATAGGGTTCGTGCTCAGGTAAACGTCATTAACGTCCAAAAGTTTCATGACAATCTGAGTATAATTACAAGAGTTAGAACGCAGAAAGACTACCAGACAAACCGAATACATAAGCACTTTTCAACTTTGTAGGAAAGAGCTAAAAAAAGTAGAATTGAAACTTATAAATATTTACAAAAGACATAAACATATTACTATTCCCAGATATACTACTTCTGTGTATTTTTCCGTTTTATTTATTTTTTTAATTAAAATCATTCCGTCGTGCATATATATATATTACTGAAATAATTTCAATTTATAATTAGCCATTTAAAAGGCGAAAACCAAATATAACATCAAAGTTAAAATATTACAAACAACTTTGAAATTGAAACTTAAATTGACTGAAACATAATATTTAATAAATCGACAGCTTAATTTAAACATTTTCATTTAAATATTTGCTTAACTTTTTAATTAAATACTCGCCTGTGCACTACTAAATATTTCAAAAATAAGAAAAAACGAATGAAATATTAAAGTTGAAATTACACGAACTGCACTAAAGATTTAAAATACTGGGATATGAAACAAGCATTTTAAAGTAAAATAAACATTATTTTTAAACATAGTATTTTTTAAATTTTTCAACGTCGTATATATTTTTTATCATGTATATTTACCTTTTAGTTATATATTTGTTTATTGATCATTAAATATTTTATAAGAGTAAATAACGAATGAGATATTAAAGTTTAAATTACATAAACTTCTTCAAAATTTCAATTTATTACGACCAGCAACATAATATAAGAATAAAAGTTTAATTTAAAAAATTAAATAACGCATATTTATAGTTCTACCTCAAATACATCATGAATGCGTTTTATTTTTAAAAAATAAATTTTGAAATAATAATTGAAATTACAAAATCAATCCTAAAAGTTATATTTATTTCTATTAAAAGATTAAGTAGTTGAATTTTTCCAATCACCCTACAAGCTCAAAATTAAATCAAATGCTTTATCTGATGAAAGGGAAAAAAATCAAAGTTCAGTATTCTTTACTGACTTTCAAATTTTCTGTTTAAAAGTGAAGGTTTATGAAAAAAAAATAAAAGAAATTGTAAATAATTATTTTTAAATAGTGTCAATATTTTGATATCTTTATCGTTGCTGAATTTTAATTAAATGATTGATTCAAAATTTTTCAATAAGTTTTTTGAAGTGATGTTACATTATATCTGCTGCAGTTTAAATTGCGAATTTATTTTTCTTCTTTTAGACGTTGATGTCATTTTGTATTAATATTTATTTTAACTGTCATAGCTATCCAATGTGTTGCTTTCGCATTATGTGAGATCATTTCGATTTTTGGATAAAAAGAAAACGGTGTTTAATTTTACATTTTTAAAAAGCTTTACTACATTAATTTTATAGACATTGTTAATTTAAGAAAGATATCATGTTTATGAAGTAGGGTAATGTGGGGGTAATTCTGACCAGGGGGTAAATGTGATTACCACCATAATGGGAATAATTGTGTATGTTACAATTTTATTTCACACATAGGTATTATCTCATAATGTATTTTGCAATTTATATATTCTTCATTACTAGTCTGAAATATTTTTCATATCTTAAATTTTAAATCACATAAACACCTCAAAATTTCAATTTATTACCATAAGCAGCATAATATTTAAGAGAAAAAAAAGGTTAATTTCAAAATTAAATAACATATATTTATTGTTCTTCCTCAAATACATATACCTGATATGTTTTGACTTTAAAGAATAAATTTAGATATAATAATTGAAATTACAAAATTAATTCTAAAGATTCTTTTTACTTCTATTAAAAGATTACATAGTTGAGATTTTACCCATCACCCTTCAAATTTAAAATTAAATTAAATGATTTACATGATAAAAGTGAAAAAAAAAATCAAAATTCAGAGTTCTTTACTGACTTTCAAATTTTCCGATTAAAAATGAAGGTTTAAGAAAAGCATGAAAGACGTTGTAAATAATTCTTTTTAAATAGTGTAAATATTTTGATACCTTTATCGGCACTGAATTTTAATTAAATGATAGATTCAAATTTTTCAATTAAAAGTTTTTTTGAAATGATGTTACATTTTATCGTTTGCAGTTTAATTTGTGAATTTTTTTTTCATTCAGATGTTGACGTTATTTTGTATTAATCTTTATACTAACTGGTATAGCTATCCAATGTGTTGCTTTTGGTTTATGTGAGATTTCTTCGATTTCTATTAAAAAGAATATAGGATTCAATTCTATATTTTTTTAAAAATCTACTACATTAATTAAAAAAAAATTCTGTTTATATAGGAAAGATATCATGTTTATTAAGTAGGGTAATGTGGTTTAATTATGACCAGGGGGTAGTTGTGGTTATCGCCATAATAGAGAAAACTGTATATGGTACAATTTTGTTTCCCGCATCTTTATTACCTCATAATGTATTTTTAATTTTAAATATTCTTTATAACTACTCAGAAGTATTTTTTAGATCTTAAGTTTTAAATTACATACTCTTCCTCAAAGTTTCATTTTATTACCATCAGCAGCATAATATTTAAGGGAAAAAAACTTTAATTTAAACCATTAAATAAAACATATTTATTGTTCTTCCTCCAATACATTAAGGATACGATTACTTTTTAAAGAATAAATTTAGATTGAATAATTTAACTTAAAAAAATAATCCTAAAGATTCTTGTTACTTCTATTAAAAGATTAAATAAGTGAGATTTTTCCCATCACCCTTCAAACTTAAAATTAAATCTAATGATTTATCTGATGAAAGGGAAAATATCAAAGTTCAGCGTTCTTTACAGACTTTCAAATTTACCGATTAAAAATGAAGGTTTAAGAAAAACATAAACGAAATTGTAAATAACTCTTTTTAAATAGTGTCAATATTTTGATATCTTTATCGGCCCTCAATTTTAATTAAATGTTAGATTCAAAGTTTTTCAATAAGAAGTTTTCTGAAATAATGCTACATTTTGTCCGTTGCAGTTTAAATTACGAATTTATTTTTCTTCATTCAAACGTTGATGCCATTTGATATTAATATTTATACTAACTGGCATAGCTATCCTATGTGTTTATTTTGGATTATGTGTGATCAATTCGATTTTTAGCAAAAAAAATGTGGGGTTTAATTCTACATTTTTAAAAATATTCTACTGCATTAATTTTATAAATTTTGTTAATTTAAGTAAGAAATCATGTTAATAATAAAAGAGCAGGTGGGGTAATTATGACCAGGGGGTATTTGTGATTACCGCCATAATGGATAAAACTGTGTATGGTACAATTTTGTTTCAAGCATAGGTATTACCTCATAATGTATTTTTCATTTAAAATATTCTTTATCAATAGTCAGGAGTATTTTTGAGATCTTAAATCTTAGATTACATAAACTTCCTCAAAATTTCAATTTATTACCATCAGCAGCATAATATTTAATGAAAAAAAAGTTTAATTTAAACCATTAAATAACACATATTTATTGTTCTTCCTCAAATACAGGATATGTTTTGTTTTTAAAAAATAAATTATAATAGAATAATTTAACTTACAAAATTAATCCTAAAGATTCTTTTTATTTCTAAAGAAAGATTAAATAGTGGATTTTTCCCCATCACCCTTCGAACCCAAAATTAAATCAAATGATTTATCTGATGAAAACGAAAAAAATCAAAGTTCAGAGCTCTTTACCGACTTTCAAATTTACCGATTAAAAATGAAAGTTTAAGTAAATCATAAACGAAATTATAAATAATTCTTTTTAAATAGTGTCAATATTTTGATATCTTTATCGGCACTCAATTTTAATTAAATGTTAGATTCAAAGTTTTTCAATAAGAAGTTTTCTGAAATGATGTTACATTTTGTCTGTTGCAGTTTAAATTACGAATATATTTTTCTTCATTCAGATGTTGATGCCATTTGGTATTTATATTTATACTAAATGACATAGTTATCCTTTTGCATTATGTGAGATCAATTCGATATTTAGAAAAAAGAAAATGGGGTATAATTCTACATTTTTAAAAAGATCTACTACGTTAATTTTATAAATTTTGTTAATTTAAGAAAGAAATCATATTAATGATGAAGGGGCCGGTGGGGTAAATATGAACAGGGGGTAGTTGAGATTACCGCCATAACAGAGAAAACTGTGTATGGTACAATTTTGTTTCACGCATAGGTATCATCTCATAATGTAATTTTCATTTTAGATATTCTTTATCACTAGTCTGAAGCATTTTTGAGATACAAACAGCAATTTTTTAATAAAGTCTACTAAAATTTTTGATAAACGGATTTGTCAATGTGGAGTTCTACTGGTCTTAACTACTCGAAACAAATGTGTGCAAACAAGTATAAAGAGAAAATATTGTAGTCATAATTTTCCCGCTGGTGAATCTAAATACTCCGAACATTTATTATTATTTTATTATTATGAATTTTTGATTTGGTGATTATAAATATCCTTTTAATTTAAAAAGAACAAGGGCTATGATAATTATAACTTTTAAAACGCGTTCTTAAGGGGGCTCAGGGGTTGAAAACTTTTCAAAAAATCGATTTTTTATGATCTAGTTTGATTATTCAATTACTTCTTAACTCATTGCAAAAACCGCATAAAAATATTTGCATTTTTAACGGAGTAATAAGCATTTATGTATCAATACTTACATAGCCGCATCCGTATAATTTCAACTTTAAGTCTTGTTGTCTCAAAACTTGATTTTTTACGACTAACACCAAGATTAAAAAACTATTTGATGTCTTAATGTCTTAAATTTTTTTGCATGCATATAACATCATAATCTAGATTATGAATTAAGGATATAACTATCACTTAATAAAAACAGTATTAAAAAATCTCTCAAAGTTGAAAATTAAAAAACCCCCTAAAAATACAACTTTTTTTCCATTAAAAATACTCAAAATATTAAACTATCTAAAATATGTTAATTCATAATCTAGATAATAATGTCATATGCATGCAACAAAAAAAAAAAAAAAAAAAAAAATTAAGCCATTCCATCGAATAGTTTTTTTTTTTTAAATCTTGGTGAGAAAACGCGACTTAAAGATGAAATTATATGGATGCGGTTATGAAAGTGTTGAATCATAAATGCTTACAACTCCGTTAAAAATGCAAATATCTTTATGCGTTTTTTTGCATTGAGTTAAGAATTAAATGAATAATCAAATTCGATCATTAAAAAAAATCGATTTTTTGAAAAGTTTTCAACCCCTGAGCCCCCTTAAAGGGACAGAATTATTTCCTATGTACTAAAATCACCACTTTTCTCAATATAAAAACAAGTAAAAAAATATGTAAAAAGTGGTCATAATTATCCCTACTGACCTTATTTCATTTTCCTCATATAATAAAATTGTCCAGTGTGATTTCTTCACTATCATAATTTTTACTAATTTCTATGTAACACCTTCATAATAAATTGCATGCAGAACTGTAAGAGTTTTACCATCTTGAGATATCTGCAACTCGGATAATCTAATCTCGGTTAATCAAGACTCTACTCTATATTATTTTTATCCATATCTACTGCTGTTATATAAACAAACAAAATTAAAAGGCATCAATATTTGCAAAATTTTAAACACATTACTTTTCTCAGATGATGCTACTTCTGCGCAATTTTTCTTTAAATTTTTTCTTTAAATTAAAAGTCATTCCTTCATGTATATCGAAATTTTTTTGAAATTATTTCTAATTCATCATTAATTATTTAAAAGGTAAAAACAAATGTAACGTCAAAGTTAAAGTATTACAAACAATGCTAAAATTATAATGCAAAATGAAATGAAACACAATAATTAAGAAATCGAAAGATTATTTTAAAAATTTTATTTAACTAAGGTACCCTGGGGTAATAACGCCACGTTAAGGTTCTACCAATTTTCACGGCTTAGTTTTAGATTGTATGTTTAAAACAAATATAGGATCTGATACAGCAACTCATTGACTATCTATATAAAAAAAATAATTTAACAGATATGTATTCATAAAATGTAATGGCGTTTTTTCTTGACCAATGCTATTTGGCGTTAATACCCACCTATATGGGTAATAACGCCATGCAAACAAAACTACAAAATAAGATGGAATAATGACATGTAGATTGCCCAATTCTAAAAATACAAACTCTACAGCTCTAGAAATTGGCAAATTGCAATCTAAGCTATTGAAAATGTACAATTTTTTTGTGACTCTGAAAGAAAAAGAAAGCTGTAGTGGTGGCGGGGGGAGGAGGCAAAAGAATATCAGATTCTAAGCTACGATTTGCTTAAAAATGACCATTTAAATAGAATTATTAGAAACATTGCACGGATTATTTGAATCAGTATTTATATTCCCATGTATGCATTCTATGCGATAGAAAATATTGATTGTTTTGTGAAAGTGAAAGAAAAAGGAATGAGGGGGAGTTTCAACAGAATATAACACCCTGTGTCTCTCTTTGCTTAAAAAGTCCCACTTAAATATGATTATAAGAAACATTGCATGGTTTTAACCATTCATAATGTAATATTTTAATCATGTGAAGTTTTATAATACCTAGAGTTATATGTAATAAATATTTTTGTTAAACCTTAACTGCTGTTAGCGTCTCACATACCGCTGAGTTTTTCCAAGTTTCAGAGTTTAGCTTGCAATTTTTAGTTTAACTATAGATACCGGGAAAATTTTGTTTCATTTTGAGTCCTATTACTATCTCTAGAAACTTTTGAATAGCTGAATTTCATTTATAATAGTCCTGTATATAAGGTTCAATACAAAAATAATATTCTAAAAGTTAATTTAACATTTTATTCATCGTTAGATTAAGTGGTCTGACAGACCGCTCACAGTAAGTTATGCGACAATTTTTGTCACAGCAGTTAAGGGTTAATACTATTACAGTAATCTAGTAAATAGTTTTTAACCCATAACTCCACACTAATGCGGATTCTCCAAACCTACAGTTAAATTGTCGACGTTTTAAAGAGCATTCTTTAATAATTTTTTAATAAATTGAATAAAATTTTTGATTAAAAAATATTATCCCAAAGAGATCTCTTATTCAATTTTATACATAATTCATATGGTTATACATCATTATCTCTATATTAGCAACAAAATTAACCTTTAACTGCTGTTAGCAATCTGACTGAACACAGTACCCCTTCCCCCCCCCCCCAAAAAAAAAAAGCGTTTAACTTGTATTTCCCAGTTTAACTATAGTGACAACTGAAATTCTCTTTCGTTTGGAGTTCTCGTAATATTGTTAGAAATATTTGAATAGATTAAATTTAATTAGAATTAATTTTGTACAAAAAGTTTAGCGCAGGAACAGTATTCTAAGATTTTTTATCATGGATCGCATTTTAACCTTTAACTAAAGTTACCGGTCTCGTAGACCACTATTTTTCTTTTAATTTTTTAGTTTAACTTGTAATTTTCAGTTTAACTGCAAACGCTACCGAAATTTTGTTTCATTTGGAATTTTAGTACTATCACCACAGACTAAATAGGTGAATATTAAGTATAATACTCTTGTATAAAAAGTTTAGTACAAAAACACAATCCTATGAGTTATTCCCGCCTTTTATTCATCTTTCAATTTTGTGGTCTCACAAACCGCATCACATTCATACGTTACAATTTCTGTCACATCAGTTAAAGGTTAAATTTATAAAGTTTTGAAAAACCGAACGCTGAGAAAGCGGACAGTTAAAATTTCGAACTCAATTAAACAATCCAGTAGAAATTTAATAGAAACCTGATTTTGAAGATGTTCGAATTTGAATCTCGAAAACATTTTGATATAGTTTTATTTACAAGAGTTAAAAATTATTTTTTACATTAGTAAAAAAAAATAAAATAAAAATAATATAATAAAAAATAAAATAGAGAGATTATTTTTAAGTATTGGGCACCCCCCCCCCCCTTAATCTTACCATTTCAAAATGCTGTCCCATATTAATATATAAACCCCCTTCGGATTTAGTTCGGCCATTGTTGGGAATCAACCGGGGTAATAACGCCAATCCGCGGCGTTATTACCCCGGGATACTTATTGCGCAGTAAATCCTAGACTACAAATTATCTCGTGAAGATATCCAAAATCTTCTACAACAATTTGAAAGTACATGAAATACACTACAAATTTATGTAATAAACGAAGTATTTCTGGATAAAAAATATAGTCTTCAGATCAAAAACCTTATCTCGCAAATTTTAGATCAAGCGTTAATTTTAGTTGCTAGTAAAAACAATAAGACCTAAAAATGAAACAAATTAACTTGAAGCTGTTTTTTGCGATTTATATGACTCAAAACCCTTCTGCGCAGAGCACAGGGGTGTCATTTACCTGATTATTTCATAATTATGCAAAATATAAGCACTTGGCGTTATTACCCCGCCTGGCGTTATTACCCCAGGGTACCTTATTTGTTTAACATTTTAACTAAATATTCATCTGAGCATTGCTTAATATTTTAAGAATAAAAAAATAATGAAACAGTCAAGTTTAAATTACATGAAATGCACTAATAATTAAAATCATTGTGATACGAAACTTGTATTTTAAAGGAGAGTAGACATTTATTTTAAACATCGTATTTCTTTAATTTTTTAACGTCGTAAATATATTTCATCAGGGATGTACATTTACCGTTTAGTCAAATATTTGTTTGTTGATCATCAAACAGTTTATAAGAGTAAATAACGAATGAGATATTAAAGTTTAAATTAAATAAACCTCTTCAAAATTTCAATTTAGTACGACCAGTAACGTAATATTTAATTAAATAAAAATTTAATTGTCAAAACTAAATAACACATATTTATTGCTCTTTCTGAAATACACCAAAAATACGTTTTGTTTTTAAAAAATAAATTTAGATATAGTAAATGAAATTACAAAATTAATCCTACAGGTTCTCTTAATTTCTATTAAAATATTAAATAGTTGAGCTTTTTCCCATCACCCTTCGAACCCAAAATTAAATCAAATGATTTATCTGGTGAAAACGAAAAAAAATCAAAGTTCAGAGCTCTTTACTGACTTTCAAATTTCCTGATTAAAAATGAAGGTTTAAGAAAAGCATAGAAGAAATTGTAAATAATTCTTTTTAAATAGTGTCAATATTTTGCTATCTTTATCGGCACAGAATTTTAATTAAAAGATAGATTCAAATTTTTTTCAATAAGGAGTTTTCTGAAATATTGTTATATTTTTTATTGCAGTTTAAATTATTTTTCTTCTTTCAGACGTTGATTCCATTTCATTTTAATATTTATACTAATTGGCATAGCTATCCAATGTGTTGCTTTTGGATTATGTGAAATCATTTCCATTTTTGGAAGAAAGAAAATGGCTTTTAATTCTACATTTTTAAAAAGATCTACTACGTTAATTTTATAAATTTTTGTTAATTTAAAAGAGATATCATGTTTATGAAGTAAGGCAATGTGGGGGTAATTATGACCAGGGGGTAAATGTGATTATCGCCATAATGGAGAAAACTGTATATGGTACAATTTTCACGCTTAGATATTAACCTCATAATGTATTTTTCATTTAGATATCTTTCATCTCTAGTCTGAAGAATTTTTGTGATCTAAATAGAAATTTAAACGGTATATACTAAAATTTTTGATAAACGGATTTGTCAGTTTGGTGTTCTTATGGTCTTAATTACCCCCAAACAAATGTGTGCAGCAAAGTATAAAGAGGAAATATAATGGCTATAATTTTCCTACTGATGACTTAAATTACCCCAAATATTTGTGATTATGAGTTTTTGATGAAGTAATTATCACCTTCCTTTTAATTAAAAAACAACAAGGGCTATGATAATTAAAACTTATAAGAAGCGCTCTTGAAGAATCAGAGTTATTTCCAATGTTCTAAAAACAGCAGTTTTTCAAATAGAAACAAGTAAAAAAATGTATAAAGTGGGTATAATTACCCCTCCTGACCCTATTTCCCTTTTTTTCATCTAATAAAATTGCCCTGTGTGATTTTTTAACTTTGATGATTTTAACTAATTTCTATGCAGCACCTTCATAATAAATTGCATGCAAAACTGTGAGAATTTTACTGTTCCGATTTATCCGCAACCCGGATAATCGGATCTCGGTTAATCAAGAATCTACTATATTATTTTAATCCATATCCATTGTTGTTATATAAACAAGCAAAATAAATTGATCAATATTTACAAAATCATAAACATATTACTTTTCTCAGATGATTCTATTTCAGTACATTTTTCTTTTAAATTTTTCTTTAAATTAAAAATCATTCCTTCGTGCATATTTACATTTTTACTGAAATTATTTTTAATTCATCATTAATCATTTAAAAGATGAAAAACAAATGTAACATCAAATTAAAGTATTACAAACAACACTGAGATTGCAAAGTAAAACGACGTGAAACATAATAATTAAGAAATCGAAAGCTTAATTTAAAAATTTCATTTAAATATTTGTTTAACTTTTTAACTAAATACTCAGCTGAGCATTGCTAAATATTTTAAAAATGAAAAAAATGAAATATTCAAATTTAAATTAATTGAAATGCACTAAGGATTAAAATTACTGTGATATGAAACTTACATTTTAAAGGAAAGTAAACATTTATTTTAAACATCGTATTTCTTTAACTTTTTAACGTCGTAAATATATTTCATCAGGGATGTATGTTTATCTTTTAGTTAAATATTTGTCTGTTTATCATTAAACAGTTTATAAGAGTAAATAACGAATGTGATATTAAAGCTTAAACTACATAAACTTCTTCAAACTTTCAATTTATTACGATCCGCAATATAATATTTTAGGAAATAAAAGTTTAATTTTAAACATTAAATGGTACATATTTATTGTTCTTCCTCAAATACATCATAAATACGTTTTGTTAAAAAAAAAAAAAAAAAAAAAAAAAAAAAAATTAGATATAATAATTGAAATTACAAAATTAATCCTAAAAGTTCTATTTATTCCTATTAAAAGATTAAATAGTTGATATTTTCCCGCAACCTTCTAATTCACAATTAAATCAAATGTTCAGAGTTCTTTACTGATTTTAAAATTTTTCGATTAAAAATGAAGGTTTATAAAGCAGAAAAGAAATTGTAAATAATTCTTTTTAATTAGTGTCAATATTTTGACATCTTTATCGGCAGGGAATTTTAATTAAATGATAGAATCAAAACTTTTGAATAAGAAGTTTTCTAATATGATGTCGCATTTTTTTCTGATGCAGTTGTAAATTGTGAATTTATTTTTCTTCATTCAGACGTTGATGCCATTTTGTATTAATATTTATATTAATAGGCATAGCTGTCCAACACGTGTTACTTTTAGATTATGTGAGATCATTTCGACTTTTGAAAAAAAGAAAATATGGTTTAATTCTGCATTTAAAAAAATCTAATATATTAATTTTATGATTTTTTTAAATTTAAGTTAGAAATCATGTTTGTGAAGTAGGGTCAGGTGGAGTAATTATTACCACCTATAGAACGAAGAATACTGTGTATTAGGGTGGGCCGAAAAAAACTTTTTTTCGATTTTCGATTATGGCGGGTGCGGAAAAGTGGCCACTGGTGGCACTCAGTTCATACAAAAAATTTGAGATTTTTTGAACATTTCCTTACCCTGCCGCAAACGGCTTGAAGTTTTGCAAAAATGTTCATTTTTGAACTTTTTTCGAAAAAAATTAAAAAATGTTAAATTAAATTTATTTTGGTTGTATTTACTTGAAAAGGCATATTTAATGTACCAAATGTTTAAATAATATCTGATGATGCATTATTTAATATCTATGTGTATTACAACTTAGGCTATTTTTATAGGTTTTTCGCGTATAATAGGCAAAAGTTGTATTTGTTTGAATCGATCGTTAGTTTCTATATTATTTATGTCCCTTGGTCTTCTTTATATTTTT
Organism: Maratus speculifer; assembly: GCA_964019185.1. NCBI lineage: Eukaryota > Metazoa > Arthropoda > Arachnida > Araneae > Salticidae > Maratus > Maratus speculifer. Next base: position 163,617,728 of record OZ025300.1, on the reverse strand, counting down.
TCTATGTGTCAAACGTCATATATTTGGGGAAAAGACAGCAGTATACTTCAAAAACAAATCTGGAAGGTGAGAAAGTGGTAAAGCAGAACTCTAAGCGAGCGCAATGACTCGTCGTAATACTCAAAGAGTGAAGGACGAAATAGCTGAGAGCCGAAATGCGATAAAGGATTCTTATTATTTATTCTTGCTCAGTAACCTGCGACATTTGTTCAGTGTTAACGTGAAACCTTTTTGTAATGATTATACATTGCTTTTTGGGTCGTTTAATGTGCCATTATAGTGTTTTGTGCGTTTTAATACAACGAGCTTAGAAATGGCTAGTATAAAGGGCCATGACAATACAAAGACACACAATAGCGTGAAAAGTAACTTTTTGGGGTCGTCATGCACATTCAAAGAATTGCAATTGCCAACTTATGCTGATAATCATGCGCCACTACTACTGGTTGCTTCACCATGTAGAAGTTGTGGCAGAAGAGGATACGAATCTCGTCATCGATAAAAACAAAGTCAGAAGAGAGAAATAGAAACTTGGAAAGAAGATACAGGCAGAAGAAGTTATTGAAAGAAGGAAAATTAAAAGCATATTTTTTGATGGTAGAAAGGATAAAAGTATATTAAGAGGAAGAAAAATAACAAGCGGCACCGTCGAGAGAAAGGCGAGGAACACATCACCGCGTTCCGGTCATTGAAAAGAAATAGTAAAATCATTATACAATCTTCCAAGTCACCACAAGTTAGACTTTTCTGAACTGACGAGGTATCAAGGTAACGGAACGAGGTATCAAGTGACCCGAGTATTCCTAACCAGATTCAAACAACACGGTGATGTGTTCCTCGCCTTTCTCTCGACGGGGCCGCTTGTTATTTTTCTTCCTGTTAATATACTTTTATCTTTTCTACCATCAAAAAATATGCTTTTAATTTTCCTTTTTTCAATAACTTCTGCCTGTATCTTCTTTCCAAGTTTCTATTTCTCTCTTCTGACTTTGTTTTTAACGATGACGAGATTCGTATCCTCTGCTGTCACAACTTCTACATGGTGAAGCAACAAGTAGTAGTGGCGCATGATTATAAGCATAAGTCGGCAATTGCAATTCTTTCAATATGCATGATGCCCCCAAAAAGTTACTTTTCACGGTATCGCGTGTCTTTGCATTGTCATGGCCCTTTATACTAGTCATTTCTAAGCTCGTCGTAATGAAACGCACAAAACACTATAATGGCACATTAAATGACCCAAAAAGTACTGTATAATCACTACAAAAGGGTTTCACGTCAACACTGAACAAATGTCGCAGGTAACTAAGCAAAGATAAATAATAAGAATCCTTTATCGCATTTTGGCTCTCAACTATTTCGTCCTTCACTCCCTGAGTATTACGCCGAGTCATTGTGCTCTCTTAGAGTCCTGCTTCACCACTTTCTCACCTTCCAGATTTATTTTTGAAGTATACTGCTGTCTTTTCCCCAAATATTTGACATTTGACACATAGAAAAAATATAAAGAAGACCAAGGGACATAAATAATATAGAAACTAACGATCGATTCAAACAAATACAAATTTTGCCTATTATACGCGAAAAAGCTATAAAAATAGCCTAAGTTATAATACACATAGATATTAAATAATGCATGATCAGATGTTATTTAAACATTTGGTACATTAAATATGCCTTTTCAAGTAAATACAACCAAAATAAATTTAATTTAACATTTTTTAATTTTTTTCGAAAAAGTTCAAAAATTAACATTTTTGCAAAATTTCAAGCCGTTTGCGGCAGGGTAAGGAAATGTTCAAAAAATCTCAAATTTTTTGTATGAACTGAGTGCCACCAGTGGCCACTTTTCCGCACCCGCCATAATCGAAAATCGAAAAAAAGTTTTTTTCGGCCCACCCTACTGTGTATGGTAAAATTTTGTTTCATGATTAGATATTAACCTCATAATGTATTTTTCATTTTAGACATTCTGTACCACTAGTCCGAAACATTCTTGAGATCCAATTAGTGTATTTTAACAAAGTTACTAAAATAAAAAAAATAAAAAAACTCGGATTTGTCAGTCTGGAGTTCTAATGTTTTAATTACACGAAATAAATGTGTGCAAGCAAGTATAAAGAGGAAATATAGTGGTCATAATTTCCCCAATGGTGATTTTAACTACCCCCAAACATTTGTGATTATGAGTTTTTGATGGGGTATTTATAATCATCCTTTTAACTTAAAAACAACAAGGGCTGTGAGAATTAAAATTTTTAAGAAGTGTTCTTAAAGAATCAGATTTATTTTCAATGTATTAAAAACACCAGTTTTCAAAAGGAAAAAGTAAAGCAAAAAGAAAATGTAAAAAGTGGTTATAATTATCCCTCCTGACCCTATTTCATTTTCTTCATCCCATAAAATTGTCATGTGTGATTTCTTAACTATGATGATTTTAACTATTTTCCATGCAGCACCTTCATCATAAATTGCATACAATCCTGTGTGATTTTTACCGTCCCAATTAATTCGCAAACCGGATAATCTGATCTCGGTTAATCAAGAGCCTACTCTATATTATTTTTATCTAAATCCACAGTTATTATGTAAACAATTAAAATTAAAACGCATCAATATTTACAAATTAGTAAACGTGTCACTTTTCCCAGATATTGCTATTTCCTTACATTTTTCCTTTTAAATTTTTCTTTAAATTAAAAATCATTCTTTCGTGCATATTTATATTTTTACTAACATTATTTCCAATTCATCATTAATCATTTAAAAGATGAAAAAGAAATGTAACATTAAAGTTAAAGTATCATAAACAACGCTAAAATTGTAATGTAAAATGACACGAAACATAATAATTAAGAAATCGAAAGCTTAATTTAAAAAATATTTAAATATTTGCTTAACTTTTTAATTAAATACTCAGCTGCGCATTGCTAAATGTTTTAAGAATAAAAAAGAAATAATGAAATGTTCAAATTTAAACTACATGAAATTCCCTAAGGATTAAAATTACTGCGATATGAAACTTACGTTTTAAAGGAAATTATACATTTATTTTAAGCACCGTATTTCTTTAATTTTTTTACGTCGTAAATATATTTCATCAGGGATGCACATTTACCTTTTAGTTAAATATTTATTTGTTGATCATTAAACAGTTTATAAGAGTAAATAACGAATGAGATATTAAAGTGTAAAATTAAATAAACTTCTTCAAAATTTGAATTTATTACGGCCAGCAACATAATATTTAAGGAAACAAAAGTGTAAACCTTAACTAATACATATTTATTGTTCTTCAACAAACACATCAAGAATACGTTTTGTTTTTAAAGTTTTAAATTTAGATAGAATAATTTAACTTACAAAATTAATCCTAAAGATTTTTGTGATTTCTATTAAAAGAATAAATAGTTGAGATTTCTTCCATCACCCTTCAAACTGGAAATTAAATCAAATGATTTATCTGATGATAGTGAAAAAAAAATCAAAATTCAGAGTTCTTTACAGACTTTCAAATTTCCCGATTAAAAATGAAGGTTTAAGAAAAGCATAAAAGAAATTGTAAATAATTTTTTTTAAATAGTGTCAATATTTTGGTATGCTTATTGGCACTGAATTTTAATTAAATGATAGATTCAAAAATTTTCTGAAATGATGTTACATTTTATCTGTTGCAGTTTAAATTGAATTTAGTTTTCTTCATTCAGACGTTGATGCAATTTTGTATTAATATTTATACTAGCTGGCATAGCTATCCCATGTGTTGCTCTCTTTTTCAATGTGTGAGATCATTTTGATTTTTGATGAAAATGAAATAGGTTTTAACTCTAAAAATTCTTTTAACCTTCCGTCTACCAGACGGGTCCATTGGACCCGACAGCAATATTTCTGGTGTCAATGGTAAAATGAGAAATTGTCGATTGACACCGGAATTTATAAAGGACTTGTCTAGATATTACGAATTCCTTAATTTAAGCTTTCATTGTAAAAGCAAAATTATATTAAAATATTACTGGTGCCGTTTGCAAGTTTGGAATTAAAATTAGGTGTTGCCGTAGATAAATGGGTGTTTTGTCTGGTAGACGGAAGGTTAAAAAGATCTAGTACATGAATTTTATAAACTTTATTAATTAAGTAAGAAATTAAGTGAGTCAGGTGGGGTAATAATGACCAGGAGATAATTATGACAACCACCATAATGAGAAAACTGTATATGCTGCAACTTTATTTAACGCTTATATATATTGTTACGAATTTTGTAAATAGTTAGTGTTTGTACTGTGAAATAATGTAAATAATCTTATTAAGCTCCATTTCTTTACTAATATTAGTTTTTGTTACATTGTCTCTGTTATCAAGCAAACTTGTCCATTATTTTCAGTGTATGTCTACGGCAGATTGGCGAAATAATAAAGCTATCGCCAAGTTGGCGTCACTTTTGGCGACTAATTTTGGTCGCCAAATTTGGCGATATATCGCCAAGTTGGCGACAAACTTGGCGATTGTTGGCGATGATAACCCTTCCCTCTCAATGGTAACCCCCCCTTAGGTATACTGATACATTGTTTGTTGTTCCGTGGATTTTTCGAGATGGTTCTAGAAATTTCCCGCACATGCTGCGAACCTATATAAGAAGAGGAGCGATGCGAGCTGTTGTTATTATTTACCAGTCAGGCATTGAGTGAACAAGGCGTTTGTTAAGCGAGTTTGCTTGAGTTTCATTTATGTTGTTTTGAATGTTATTAAGTGTTGAGACGTTGTATAAAGAGTCTCTGGGATCTAAAGCTGTACTTATACGATAGATTTGAGCAGTTATTTTAGAATATCCAGTAATATTTGTGAGTTTCGAAGACTTTGTTGTTCTGAAGATCTGTAAATAAATTATTTTCTACTTTTCTAAGAGAAAAGAGTTTTGAAGTTCTCTAACCATAAGATCAAAAGAACCCTATATACGCTGCAACATTTGGTGTCAGAATTTGGGATCTTATGGCGAAAACGAGAGCAACGGAAGAGCAACTGAATGAGTTGTTGAAAGCTATTAATGGATTATCAAATAAAATGAATAAAGACCAAGAGGAGTTGGCGTAAAAGATGAATAAAGGCCAAAAAGCGTTGGCGGAAAAGATGAATAAAGACCAAGAAGAGTTGGCGGAAAAAATGAATAAAAACGAAGAAAGAATGGAACAGTTGACAAATAAAATTGACAAATGCCAAGAAGATGTGACTGAAAAGATTAATAAAGGCCAAGAAGAGATGGCGGAAAAAATGAATAAAAACGAAGAAAAAATGAAAGAGTCGACTGAAGGATTGAAGAAAGAAGTTAATAAAAATCAAGAAGAAATAAAGAAAACTTTAGAAGAAAAGTTCTCGTCGGTAGATAGAAGAATAGATTCGGTAGAAGAGAAAATAGAGAATGAAATTAGTAAAGTAGAAGAAAAAATTCAGAATGAAGTTAGTAATATTGAAGAGAAAATAGTTGAAGTAGATGAAAAGCTAAATAAAAAAGTACAAGATCTTGAGAAGAAGCTTTCAGCGTCCAGTGGTAATTATGAAGAATTTAGGAATCTGTCTGCTTCTCCCGTGCACATCAAGCTGTCGACATACGACGGAAAGAGTTCCTGGCAAGTCTACAAGACCCAATTCACCATTGTAGCCGAAGCGAACAAATGGAGTGACGAGGTGAAAGCTTGTCAACTGGCAGCATCTTTAAGAGGAGAAGCCGCCGACGTGCTGCAAACATTGCCCGATATGACGCAACTCAATTTTGGGACTCTAAGTTGTGCACTTGAAATGAGATTCGGCGAAAAATTCTTCAAGGATTATACGAGAATACAAATGAAGAGCCGCCATCAAAAATCGAGTGAAACCCTTCAAGAGTTTGCCTCGGAAATTGAACGGCTTGCAAATTTAGCATTCATTGACTGTCCAACAAATGTACGGGAAATGCTTTCACTGCAATATTTTGTAGACGGAATAAAAGATCCAGAAGTACAGAGAGCGGTACGAATGGCAGATGTACAGGATTTAAAGGCTGCACTACTATATGCCTTAAAGTTGGAAGCAGCTACACAAGCCAGCCAAAGGGATCGTCATTCAGTCCGAGGGGCAACGGTGAACAAAAGCTCAGACACTGAGAACGACGTCTTGAAAGAAATTAGGAAAATAAATCAAGAACTTGAAGCTTTAAAATATGGAAGAACAAGTTCAAGAAGACAGAATCTCATGTGCTGGGGATGCGGTGATACAGGACATCTCCGAAGAAATTGCCCCAAAATCCACGAACGTGAGATAAATTCAAACAGTCAGCAGGGAAACTAAATTTTGGCCATCTCGCGGGGCGGAGGTTGCCAGAGAATGAAAAGCCCCACCTGAAGATCCTCCAGATATCAAAAATGAGCGGCGGTGATAACGAATTATATGTGATAGGCTTTATTAACGGAATTCAGTGCCGTATGATTGTCGATACAGGAGCCATTGTGACAATAATAAGAGAAGATTTGGCTCGAAAATTGAAATGTAAACTCATCTGGACTCCACCATGCGTTACCCTGCAAACTGTGACGGGCGACAAGATAGGCATATATGGAAAGGCAAATTTAACTATCAACTTTGGAGGAACGAAATATTACCATACGGCATATGTGGCTGACATAACAGATCCTTGCTTAATCGGGCTAGATTTTCTGAAGAAGTTTGGCTTCCAACTTGATTTCAAAAATAACAAAATGCTCTCAAAATTTGAAGAAATCAGTCCCTTTGGATTAAATAACGAAATTGAATGTAAACAAGCAGTAATAGTGAAAGAAGACATCAATCTAGATCCAAGAACAGAATTTTTAGTTCCAGCTGTAATTAAAAATGAAACTAATTACCGATTTGGCCATATAGATTATCCAGAAGACAATAGTACACAAGCAGGAGTATTGGTGGCTTCTTCTGTGGTAGACCTCTCGAAAAAGACCATTCCAGTCAGAATTACTAACATCAGTGATAAGACGAGGACTATCAAGGAAGGAGAGGTGATAGCGTCATGTGCTCCTGTGACGTGCATAAGTCAAATTTCCAGTCACTCTGAGAAATCTTCAGATAATTTAGTCAAGGATTTGTTACAAAATACAGACATAAATCCAAAACAGATGGAAGCTGCGGAAAATTTAATTAGAGAATTCCAACGTTTATTTTCCCAAACATCTGAAGACTTTGGACGAACTAAAATGGCACAACACCGAATTGACACGGGAGATCACTCTCCTATTAAACAGCACCCTAGACGATTACCTTTTGCCAAGCAAGAAGAGGTGCAGAATTTAATTAAAGATATGGAAGAAAATGACGTCATCGAACCATCAACAAGTCCATGGGCTTCTCCCATTGTATTAGTAAGAAAGAAGGATGGTTCTACAAGATTTTGTGTAGACTACCGCCGACTGAATGACGTCACCAAAAAGGATAGTTACCCTCTGCCAAGGATTGACGACACTCTTGACACACTTGCGGGCAACACTTGGTTCTCGACTTTAGACCTGAAGAGTGGTTACTGGCAGGTAGAGATCCATCCCGACGACCGCGAGAAGACTGCCTTTACAACGGGACAAGGATTATGGCAGTTCAAGGTAATGCCTTTTGGTCTATGTAACGCACCCGCAACTTTTGAACGCCTTATGGAAACGGTTCTTCGGGGACTGTCATATGAGGCATGTCTTGTTTATTTAGACGATATCATAATCATAGGAAAATCTTTTGATGAACATCTGAACAATCTCAGGCGGGTGCTACAAAAGTTAAAGGAAGCTAATTTGAAGTTAAGTCCTTCGAAGTGCAGTTTGTTTCGCAATGAAGTCGCCTACCTTGGACACATCATTTCGGCGGAAGGAGTTAGGACTGATCCGGAGAAGATATCGGCCGTGAAAAATTGGAGTCGTCCAGCAGATGTTCACCAGCTTCGAAGTTTTCTAGGATTATGCACCTATTACAGAAAATTCGTCAAAGGCTTCTCGATGATTGCAAGACCACTTCATAAATTAACAGAAGCCAATCAAAAACTTATGTGGACACAGGAATGTGACGCTGCTTTCGAAAAGCTTAAGGAGGCCTTGACATCCACTCCAATTCTGTCGTATCCTCAAATCGATAGACAGTTTATACTTGATACGGATGCAAGTAACGAAAGCATTGGCGCTGTACTGTCCCAGGAAATCGACGGCCAGGAGCGTGTTATCGCCTATTTCAGCAAGTGCTTGTCAAAGGCCGAGCGAAACTACTGCGTAACAAGAAAAGAGCTTCTTGCTGTAGTGAAAGCCATAGACCACTTTCATCACTATCTTTACGGTCGAAAGTTCCTGATCCGAACTGATCATGCTTCTCTAACTTGGCTATTGAATTTTAAGAACCCTGAAGGCCAGATAGCCAGGTGGATACAAAAGCTTCAAGAGTACGATATGGAGATACGCCATCGAAAAGGCTCATCACATGGAAATGCAGATGCTCTCTCAAGAAGACCCTGCTCAGAGAATTGTAGATACTGCGACCGGGTTGAGAAGAAATTTAATGTCAAAGGTCCTATAGTAAGACAAGTTACAACTGGGTCTACATCATCGCAAGATCCGTGGAGTGACGAGAGCCTGCGTAAAGATCAACTTGCTGATCCTGAAATTAAGCCAATTCTAGAGCTGAAAGAGGAGTCCAACAGGAAGCCCAGCTGGCAAGACATGGCCCATTACCATCCTACGACTAAACGTTATTGGGCCCTCTGGGATTCCCTATATTTGAAGAACGGTATTTTGTACCGAAAATGGGAGTCTGACGATGGAAAGACATGTAGATGGCAACTACTACTCCCTAAGTCGAGAATTTCTATGGTCCTTCAAGAACTGCATGGTAGTCCCACAGGAGGTCATTTTGGTGTAATGAAGACCCTGCAAAAGGTTCGAGAGCGTTTCTACTGGAATAATGTTCGCAGTGATGTAGAGAAGTGGTGTCGAACTTGTGACACCTGTGTAGCACGTAAAGGTCCAAAGAGGCGCACCCGTGGGCGACTGCAGCGTTATAATGTAGGAGATTCTTTCGAACGAATTGCACTAGACATCCTGGGTCCTCTTCCTAGAACATCTGATGGCAATAAGTATATCCTCGTTGTCATGGACTACTTCACTAAGTGGCCTTAAGCCTACGCCATTCCTAATCAAGAGGCGGCAACAGTAGCAGACATACTAGTTCAACACTGGGTTTCCAGATATGGAGTTCCTCTTCAAATCCATTCCGATCAAGGAAGAAACTTTGATTCGGCTGTGTTCAAGGAAATGTGTGAATTACTCGGCATGGACAAAACTCGAACAACACCTCTACACCCTCAATCGGACGGCATGGTGGAGCGGTTCAATCGTACCATCCTAAATAGCCTCTCTCTCCTTGTGTCTAGAGACCAACAGGACTGGGACCAGAAATTGCCTCTTTTCCTGCTTGCCTACAGGAGTGCCACTCATGAGGCCACTGGTTACTCCCCTTCTCAAATGCTCTTTGGTCGTGATCTTCGTCTGCCTGCGGATCTTTTGTTTGGCCGTCCTCCTGACGCTCTTTTGTCGCCTGAAGAATACGTGGGTGAACTCCAGGCACGGATTGAGGAGATTCATCGTCTAGCGAGGAACCGAATCGGTCTGGCAACGGAAAAGATGAAGACACGGTACGACACAAAGGCAACAGGACATGAGTTCAACGAAGGTGACAAAGTTTGGTTGTGGAATCCGATACGTCGTAAGGGACTGTCGCCAAAATTACAAAGAAACTGGGATGGTCCTTACACAGTCGTCAACAGACTGAATGACGTCGTCGTACGCATACGAAAATCGCCACACACCAAACCCAAGGTCGTACATTATAACCGGCTAGCCCCTTATTTTGGCCAAACTGATTAAAAATTCAAAACTGGAATTTCAGACCATGGTCATGAAAGTCACGTTTTGTAAATATGTAAATAGTAATTAGTTCTTATTTATGTAAATTTTATTATTATTGTTATTATTTATTTATTTATTTATTTATTTGTTTATTTATTTTAAGTGTTTTCCTCTAACTCAAGGATTGCACTGCCCGGGACGTGCAGTCTTTGAGGTGGGGGTAGTGTTACGAATTTTGTAAATAGTTAGTGTTTGTACTGTGAAATAATGTAAATAATCTTATTAAGCTCCATTTCTTTACTAATATTAGTTTTTGTTACATTGTCTCTGTTATCAAGCAAACTTGTCCATTATTTTCAGCGTATGTCTACGGCAGATTGGCGAAATAATAAAGCTATCGCCAAGTTGGCGTCACTTTTGGCGACTAATTTTGGTCGCCAAATTTGGCGATATATCGCTAAGTTGGCGACAAACTTGGCGATTGTTGGCGATGGTAACCCTTCCCTCTCAATGGTAACCCCCCCTTAGGTATACTGATACATTGTTTGTTGTTCCGTGGATTTTTCGAGATGGTTCTAGAAATTTCCCGCACATGCTGCGAACCTATATAAGAAGAGAAGCGATGCGAGCTGTTGTTATTATTTACCAGTCAGGCATTGAGTGAACAAGGCGTTTGTTAAACGAGTTTGCTTGAGTTTCATTTATGTTGTTTTGAATGTTATTAAGTGTTGAGACGTTGTATAAAGAGTCTCTGGGATCTAAAGCTGTACTTATACGATAGATTTGAGCAGTTATTTTTGAATATCCAGTAATATTTGTGAGTTTCGAAGACTCTGTTGTTCTGAAGATCTGTAAATAAATGATTTTCTACTTTTCTAAGAGAAAAGAGTTTTGAAGTTCTCTAACCATAAGATCAAAAGAACCCTATATACGCTGCAACAATATTAACTTCATAATCTATATTTCATTTTAGACATTCTTTATCAGTAGTCTGAAGCATTTTTGAGTTTCCAATAGCAATGCTAAATTCCAAAGCAAAGTTAGCGTAGATAATCGGACGACAAAAATAAACCAAACCAAACCAAACCAAAGTCTAACTATATAAATAAATTAATAAATAAATAAAAACGGATTTGTCAGTTTGGAGTTCGAATGGTCTTATTTATCCCCCAAAAATATGTGTTGGCAAATATAAATATGAAATATAAGGGTCATAATTTCCTCAAACTTTTGTGATTATAAATTTTGGATGGGGTATTCATGACCATTCTTTTAACTTAAAAGGAAAAAAGACTATGAGAATTAAAAATTTTAAGAAGTGTTCATAAAGGTTTAAGGGTTCTTCCTATGTACTAAAAACACCACTTTTCTAAATAAAAAAATAATAACAATGTTGAAAATGTAAAAAGTGGTCATAATTGCCCCTAATGACCCTATTTCACTTTCTACATCTTAAAATTACCCTCCATGATTTCTTAACCATGGTGATTTTTGCTAAATTCTATACATCATAATAAATTACATGCAAAAGTGTGGGATTTCTACCCTCCCGATTAATCCGCAGCCCAGATAATCCGATCCCATTTAATGGAGAGTTTACGATACATTATTTTTATTTATATCTGCTGCCATGATAAAAACAAATAAAATTGAAACGCATCAATATTTACAAAAATGTAAACATACTACTTTTCTCTGGGATACTATTTCTGCGTATTTTTTAGTTTTATTATTATTTTTTAATTAAAAGTCATCCCGTTTTGTACATTTATATTTTACTGAAATGATTTCCGATGCATCGTTAGTGCTTTAAAGGCGAAAATTAAATATAACATCAAAGTTAAAATATTACAAACAACGCTAAAATTGTAATGTAACATGGAACGAAACATAATACTTAAGAAATTGAAAGCTTAATTTTTAAAATTTCATTTAAATGTTTCTTTAACATTTTAACTAAATATTTGGCTGAGCATTGTTAAATATTTTAATAATAAAAAAAGGGAAGTGAAATATTGAAATCACATGAAATGCACTAAGTATTTAAATTACTTTGATATGAAACGTACATTTTAAAGTAAGGTGAACATGAATTTTAAACATCGTATTTCTTTAATTTTTTTAACGTCTTAAAAGTATTTCATCACACACACACACATATATATAAATATATCGCCTTTTAGTTAAATATTTGTTTGTTGATCATTAAACAGTTTATAAGAGCAAATAACAAATGAGAAATTAAAGTTTAAACTACGCAAACTTCCTAAGTTTCAATTTATTAAGATCAGCAGCATAATATCTAATGAAAAAAAGCTTAATTTTAAATATTAAATCACACATATTTACGTGTTCTTTCTAAAATATATCAAGAGTACAATTTGTTTTTAAAAAATAAATTAAGATAAGAATAATTGAAATTATAAAATTAATCATAAGGATTATATAGTTCAATTTTTCCCATTATCCTTCAAACTCAAAATTAAATCAAATAATTTATCTGATGAAAATGAAAAAAATCAAAGTTTAGAGTTCTTTATTGACTTTCAAATTTTTCGATTAAAAGTGAAGGTTTATAAAGCAGAAACGAAATTGTAAATAATTCTTTTGGAATAGTGTCACTATTTTTACATCTTTATCGGCACTCAATTTTAATTAAATGATAGATTCAAAACTTTTCAATAAGAAGTTTATGAAATGATGTTACAGGTTATCTCTTGAAGTTTAAATTGTCAATTTATTTTTCTTCTTTCAGACGTTGATGCCATTTTGTATTAATATTTATATTAACTGTCACAGCTATCCAATGTGTTGCTTTCGCATTATGTGAGATCATTTTGATTTTTGGTAAAAAGTAAATGGGGTTTAATTCTACATTTAAAAAAGATCTACTACATTAATTTTATAAATTTTGTTAATTTAAGAAAGATATCATAATTATGATGAAGGGGCAGGTGGGGGTAATTATGACCAGGGGGGTAATTGTGATTACCGCCAAAATGGAGAAAACTGTGTATGGTACAATTTTGTTTCACGCATAGGTATTAGCCCCATAATGTATTTTTCAATTTATATATTCTTTATCACTCGTCAGAAGTATTTTTGGGATCTTAAATTTTAAATTACATAAGCTTCCCCAAAACTGCAATTTATTACCATCAGCAGCATACTATTTAAGGAAAAAAGTTTATTTTAAATCATTACATAACGCATATTTATTTTTCTTCCTCAAATATATTAAAGATACGTTTTGATTTTAATGAATAAATTTAGATAGACTAATTTAACTTTCAAAATTAATCCTAAAGATTCTTGTTACTTCTATTAAAAGATTAAATAGTTGAATTTTTCCCATCACACTTCAAACTGAAAATTAAATCAAATGATTTATCTGATGAAATTGAAAGACAAAGTTCGAAGTTCTTTACTGACATTCAAATTTTTCGATTAAAAATGAAGGTTTATAAAGCAGAAAAGAAATTGTAAACAATTCTTTTTAAATAGTGTCAATATTTTGATACCTTTATCGGCACTGAATTTTAATTAAATGTTAGATTCAAATTTTTCAATAAGACGTTTTTTTTTAAATGATGTTACATTTTATCTGTTACAGTTTAAATTACGAATTTAGTTTTTTTCATTAAGACGTTGATGCCATTTTGTATTAATATTTATATTAACTAGTATAGCTATCTAACGTGTTGCTTTCGGATTATGTGAGGTCAAATCGATTTTAAGAAAAAAAATATGGAATTTAATTTTAAGTTTTGAAAAAAGATGTAATATGTATTTTTATAAACATTGTAAATTTAAATAAGAAATCATGTTTATGAAGTAGGGTCAAGTAGGAATAATGATGACCAGGGGTAATTTTGATCACCGCCATAATGGAGAAAACTGTGTGTGGTAAAATTTTGTTTGACACTTAGATCATAAACCCATAATGTATTTTGCATTTTATATATTCTTTATCACTAGTCTGAATCATTTCTGAGATCAAAAAAGCAGTTTGAATAATTTGTAATTTTTTTTTTTTATAAACGGTCAGTTTGGTGTTCTTATGGTTTTAATTACCCCCAAATAAATGTGTATAGGCAAACATAAAGAAGAAATTTAGTGGTCATAATTACCCCACTGGTGGTCTTAATCGCCCGAAATATTTGTTATTGTGAGCTGTTGATGAGGTAATTATAACTGTCTTTTTACCTTATTATAAGGGGATGCTTTAAGAATTAAAACTTTTAAGAGGTGTTCTTAAAGGATAAAAGTTACTTCGTGTGTTCTAAAAACACTTTTTTTCCAATAAGAAAAAAAGTAAAAAAAAATAACGATCTTGAAAATGTATAAAGTGTTCATAATTACCCATCATGATAATATATAAACACAAAATTAAGAAAATTACATTTTGCAAGTTACACGATCTTCATGCATTTACAAAAAATGCTTTTATACTAAAATGGAGACAAAACGCCAATAAAATGCCATTTGACGAGTGAATTTTGCACACAAAATAAGAGAGCTTTCTGTTATTGCTAAGGCAAGACTTGTTTACTTGTGTAATTGATTTACTCGAATTCGTTAAGCCAAGTATAGTGAAATTCTGGTTCGTGAACTGATATATGTAGGCAAAAACATTCAATGTGAGTACATGTCCTGCCTTTATGTCGTGGATATTTATATTTTATTGAAATAATATCCAATGTATCATTTAAAAGACGCAAACAAAATGTAATATCAATGTTAAGATATTACAAATAACGCTAAAAATGCAATGTAAAATAGCACGAAGCATAATAATTGATTAATGGAATTCTTAATTAAAAAAAATTTCAAAGTTGCAAATAATTCTTTTTAAAATAGTGCCAATATTTTTACATCTTTATCGGCACTCAAATTTAATTAAATGATAGGTTCAAAGTTTTTCAATAAAAATTTTCTGAAATGATGTCCTATTTTCTCTGTTGCAGTTTATATTTTGATTTCTTTTTTTCATTTAGAGCTGATTTCATTTTGTATTAGTATTTATACTAACTGACACAGTTAACTAATGTGTTGCTTTTGTATTATGCGAGATCATTTCGATTTTTTGAAAATCAGCAAATATGGTTATTGAGGGAGTGGATGAAACGTATTTTATGCACCATCTAAATGAACTATTTGTTTATTTTTGAAATTGGATTTGGTCTAATATGGTTGTTAGCTACCATGCATTATTCTGCACATTAAACTTATATTCAAATTCTTTATTTTAATAAATTTCTGTTCAAATAAATGATACTTAATTCATCTATTTCCCTTTCCCCAAAGTAAAAAAAAAAAATCATACTCACATCGAACTTACAAATATCTTTGAATAATTAATAAATGTCACGTCTCAAGAGGAATAAATAAAAAGAAAAGTACTGCACAAAATATTAAAATATGCATTTATTTACATAATACATTTCTCACATTCAAATGAGGAATTTATCTGCCAGTTAAAAGATGTAAAAAAAAAATATTTCTAAATTAGCCATCGTACTTTTCTTGATTATAAATTTAATTTATTTTACCAGATTTTAAAGAAATTTTTCTTCTCTATAAATTTTGGCAAAACAATTTCTCGAAAGTAAAATTTTTAAAATTAACTAAAAATAAATATTTTACAGATCTTGTTAGAACTTTTTTATAGTTTAGATAAAGGAAATTTTAATGAACTTTTTCCAATGCCTTAAAAGAACTCTAAATTATGGGAACAGTTGAAATTGTACAAAAGACATTATGCATGTTGAAAGACTTTTTTTTTATATAATATACTCAAAAACTCTATAAAAAAATAAAAAGTTATAATTTTGCTTAATTTCTGGATGATGAGTTTGTTGTTACGTAAGGAACAAATACAAAATGCCAGCAAGTAAAGAAATACACCAGCAAGTAAAAAATGTACTACATTCAAACATACTAATCAAAAAACAAGGTTTCGTTATCTTGAAATCATCTATATAAATAAAAGCTTAAGTCATGTGACTGCCATAAAAATTCCGGACTACCCGCTTCACTCTTTATATATTATGCGACCAATAATTTACTTTAATGTTTGCAGGAGCAGGTAATAAGTCGCCAAATATTGTACAGATTATTATTATTAAGCGCAGAGTATTTGGCTATTATCAATAGTTTGTCGGGATGACCACTTCGCTTTCCATATGCCAAGCGGCTAGTTTTAATCAAAATTATTTTTACGGATAAAACTGCATAAAAAGTCTAATTTTTTTAAAGATCATTTGAAAAAAAGTTTTGGGGGGATCAGTTACATTAAAGTATACATATTTTGAAACTGCTTCAGTGAAAATTAAAATAACATCCCTATATCTTTTTCCACCAAAGTAAACAAAAAAAGATTCATTCTTCAATGAGTGAAAAAAAATACTAATTTATGGAGGTAATACTTCATACAGAAAGTTTTCTTATCATAAATTTCAACATTAAAGTATTCCTGAAATTCAACATTTTATGCTAACATTTATTTATTTTCGTACAGAGAATATAAAGTATAAATTTTAAAAGAATCTGATAATTAGGGATGCGCATGGCACTTATCAAAGGTTTGAAAAGTGCAAAGTTTTCAATTTTGAGAAAACAGTATTTTAAGTAAAACAAATTGCATAAATATATGCAGTTTTTACAAATATAAAAACTTATACCTAAACGAAAGAACTTAAGGCGTTCCAGGAGTTTTTCTTTTTACTTGGTAGTGCAATTTAGCAACATGTCGTAACTAATTATTTTTCTAAGATCCTATAAAACATAAATTCATAATAATTTTAATATACTACTTTAAGCAACTTAATATTCCTTCTATTTAAAATATTTTTTTAATATTCTACATTGAAATTTTATTTCATATATTTAATGTTTAATTTTGATGAAATAATTAAACTTGTTTTTTGACTTGCATCCACAGCTCGCCAGTTTGTGGTAAAACTATTGGTGAAGGAGCCCCCAATAATATTAATAGTGATATAAAACTAATGTATTTTGAACTTATACTTAATTTGGAGGCAATTTACTTCTTTATTTTTAATAATTTAAATTTAAATTATAAAATTTAAAAAAAAATCCTTTTTAATGCAGAATTGATATTTTTAAATAATTGATGCTATTGTAATACTAAACTTGAATCATAAGTCATTATTTAACTTAAAATTGAGATAACTACTAAGTTTCATGCAAGTTACTTTATAAGATTTTTTGAAATGTTGCACTTAGTCAATGCACGTCAAAGAGAAATTTTTAAATTGTTAATCAAAATTAAACATTAAAAAAGTAAAATAAAAATTCAATGTAGAAAATTAAAGTAATTACTTGGAATAGAAGAGATATTAAGTTGCCTATATTAAAAATTTTACTGATTTATGTTGAATAGGGAATGAGAAAAAAATAAATGTGACATTAAATGTGTGATAAAATTGAAAAATTCTTTTTGCATCAGATAGATTTGAGCATATATTTTCATAATTCTCAAAGGAACAAAAATCTACTTCTTCAACAAATTTCGTGATTTTGAAATGCCCACTATTGCCTTAATGAATGACACTCCAATCTCCCCTTTCCATTTTCTCCAATGTAAATAAATTATTTCCCACTTACATAGCTTTTAAAAATATCATTGAATGATTAATAAAAGTGATGTCTCAAGAGGAATAAATGAAACGAAAAGTACCGCATAAAATAATAAAATATGCATTTATTTACATAATACATGACTCACATTCAAAATGAAGAATTTATATGGTGTATTCCATTTAAAAGATGTAAATGGACTTTTTTTTTAAAATACTAAATTAGCCATCTCACTCTTTTTAATTATAAAGTTAATTTATTTTCTCTGGTTTAAAAGGAAGTTTTCTACTGTTATGAGTTTTGGCAAAAATGTTTCTCGGAAATAATCTTTTAAAAGTTAACTAAAAATAAATGTTTTACAGACTTCCTTAGAAAATTTTTATTCTTCAGATAAAAGATATTTTAACAAAAACTTAGCAATGCCTTTAGAGAATTGAAAATTATGGGAACTGTTAAACTGTATAAATACTGTTTCTTATATAAGATGCTCCAAAATGATATAAAAAGTTATAATTTCGCTTTTTTTCTGGATGACGAGGATTTTTCGTTACATAAGAAGAAACAAAAAAAGTGTTAAATTTTAAGGGAAATACGCCAAATCTTCTTATACTTATAATCAAATAAAAATACTTTTAATCACTATACTTATAATCAAATTATTTGTTTAAAAAAATTCTGTACTAATAAATGATACTCCATTCCGCCCTTTCACTTTCCTCCAAAATAAAAAAAAAATATTTCACATTTACATCGCCATTGAAAATATCTTTGAATAATTAATAAAAGTCACGTCTGAAGAGGAATAAAGGAAAAGAAAAGTAATGCATAAAAAATAAACATATGCATTTATTTACATAATGCACGTCTCACGTTCAAAATGAGGAATTTATATTGTGCATCCCAATTAAAAAATATAAACAAGTTTATTTTTAAAAAAAATTACTAAATTAGCCGTCTCGCTCTTCTTAATTATAAATTTAATTTTTCTCTAGTTTAAAAGTGATTTTTTTCTGTTATAAATATCAGCAAAACAGTTTCTTGAAAAATTCTTTTAAAAGTTAATTAAAAAGACATGTTTTACAGACTTCCTTAGAAAATTTTTTTACTTCGGATAAAAGATATTTTAACAAAAATTTTACAATGCCTTTAGAGAATTGAAAATTATGGGAACTGCTAAACTGTACAAAATAACATTTCTTATATAAAATGCTCCAAAATGATATAAAAAGTTATAAGTTTGCTTATTTTCAGGATGTCTAGTTTTTTGTTACATAAGAAGGTAGAAAAAATGTTTTAAATCTTAAGGGAAATGGCCATACTTTATAATCATATTTGTAATCAAATAAAAAAATTTATAATCAAAATACATTTAATCAAATTCTTTATTTTAATAAATTTCTGAACAAATAAATGATGCTCCATTCTCGACTTTCCCTTTTCTCCAAAGTCAAAAAATTATTTCACACTTACATCGCGTTTGAAAATATCTTTGAATTATTAATAAAAGTCACGTCTCATGACGAATAAAAAAAAGTACCGCATAAAATATTAAAGTATGCATTTATTTACATAATGCATGTCTCACATTCAAAATGAAGAATTTATATGGTGTATTCCATTTAAAAGATGTAAATGGATTTATTTTTTTAAATACTAAATTAGCCATCACACTCTTTTTAATTAAAAATTTAATTTATTTTATCTGCTTTAAAAGGGAGTTTTCTACTGTTATGAATTTTGGCAAAAATGTTTCTCGGAAATAATCTTTTAAAAATTAACTAAAAAGAAATGTTTTACAGACTTCCTAAGAAAATTTTTATTCTTCGGATAAAAGATATTTTAACAAAAACTTTCCAATGCCTTTAGAGAATTGAAAATTATGGGAACTGGTAAACTGTATAAAATACCGTTTCTTATATAAGATGTCACAAAATGATATAAAAAGTTATAATTTTGCTTATTTTCTGGATGACAAGTTTTTCGTTACATAAGAAGGAACAAATAAATGTGTTAAATTTTAAGGGAAATGCGCCAAACCTTATAACCATACTTATAATCAAATAAAAATACTTATAATCAATGTAGGATTAATTAAATTCTTTATTTTAATACATTTCTCTACAAATAAATAATACTCCATTCTCTCATTTCCCTTTTCCTCAAAGTCAAAAAAATTATTCCACACTTACACGGCCTTTAAAAGTATCTTAGAATAGTTAATAAATGTCACATCTCAAGAGGAATAGATGAAAGGAAACGTGTCGCATAAAAATATTAAAATATGCATTTATTTACATAGTGCATGTTTAACATTCAAAATGAGGAAATTATATGGCATCTTCCAGTTAAAAGATGTAAACAGGTTTATTTAAAAAAAAAATACTAAACAGCCATCACACTCTTGTTAATTATAAATTTGATTTATTTTCGCAGGTTTAAAAGATATTTTTCTTCTCATACATATATAGGCAAAAAAAAATTTCTCGTAAATGAAATTTTTTTTTTAAAGTGAACTAAAAAAGAAAGTTTTAGAATTTTTTTAAAAAACTTTTATTCTACGCAATAAGAAAATTTTAATTCGAATGCCTTTAGAGAATTCGCATCTCTATTTTCAGATATACTCCGCTGTTTAACTTTATTACATGCACACAAAAATAAGAAACACCATTAAAGAGAACAAATATTGCTGGTAGATTATTTGGGTGAAATACTCCGAAATGTATAGGAGAACAAAAGCTTCCTTCCATAACAAAATGTTATAAGAATAATTGCCAATAAATCGTTCTCAATGGGAATAGAGATTCGATGTTGCTAACAGCTAAAGACTTTTTGTTGCGTATGATTTTTATAAATTATTAGAAAAAGGCCAAAAAATTATTAAGTAACAGCAAATACTTAGCATTATTTTGCTAATGATGAAAAGAAATACTATTATTCAGAAATTTAAACGATATACGTTTTAGCCGACAAAGAAGTGTGCATTAAAATTCAAAAGTTGTTTTTTAGATTAAAATTCATAACATATATTATGATCTCAGAATAGACATTTTTCTTAAATTCTTACTTCTTATTTTAACCTTATTTAAATTTTGAGAGGAATATTCATGTATTATTTTATCTGCATGTCTGAAAAAACAAGTTCTCAGTTCTAATTCCTAAGAATAATTTGGATTGCAGAATATATAATTCAATATGCGGTATGTGTACCAGTAGTGGGCGACCAGTTATCAAAGTTGAAAAACAAGTTTTCTAGTCACCCCTGTCAGATAACAAACTAATTGCTGATTGGCTGGAACCCTTATCTGTTATCACGCAAAGGAATAACTTCAGTATTCTCATAGTTTTTGAGCTGGAATGGTGTTTTTACAGACTGTACGAAAAAACTAAAGAGAACCTAAAATTATTTTACGTAATCATGAAAACTATTAAATATGATTTCATTATTGTGTATATTTAAGTGGAGAAATGTAAAAAAAATTATAACTTCTGTACAGTATGTATTAAACTCAAGAATGCAGAGGTCCATTTCTAGGGGGGGCCTACTGGAGCATCAGAAAGTTACTATGGCCCACTACAGGAGCATAGAGGAAAGTAATTTTTTTTACTTTTCATTTTTTCTAGAGAATATATTTTAAAAATTTTAATGTTTATTCTTATGCATAAAGGTAAGGACTAGGCTAAAAAATACATATATTTTAAGTTCACTAATACTTTAATAACAATTAGATAATTGTCTTTAAGTGGCTCACTACTGGTGCACTTACCTTAAATCAGTACAATTTTTTTTTATATAAATGGCTCATAGGAAAAAGAAAAGAATAAACATTAAAAGATCCCTTGTAAACTTTATCTATTTTATAAATAGGAAAAATGTCCTTGAGTAATGTTGAAGTCTTATTAACAATATCAATGATATAAGCTTAAGTAGACCATTTCCTTTTTTTTTTTTCTTTTTTTCAAATTTAATTACTTCTAAACATCAAATAATTTTAACTTTTGCATCGATAATGAAGCTATGTCATTTGAAATTGTTCGAAAACTCTATTTTAAGTTATTTCTTTAGAGTGTAGTAAAGTCAGAACACAGTTTGGGCGAGCCACAGGAAATCAGTAAAACTAGATGGAAATGTTAAATTCACACCAAATAGAAGGGAAACTCGAGGTTTTTTACCTGTTTAGTATGGTTCGATGTTTCTTCCCTTTGCTTCTCCACTCACATCTAAACGAATTTATCCCAAAATTTCAGACTTTCGTGAAAATATCACTCATAAAACACGTTTTCTATGACTACGAAATTACTTGTTAAAAAATGAGGAATAATTTAATCGATTTGACGAATTTTCTGACATTGAGCGTAGGTTTCTGAGAAAAGCCAAATGCACACAGTTTGCTTTTTTCTGACAGTTAATAGTGAAATCTGACAGTAAATTTTTACATAAGCTATATAATTATACCAATTTCATTTCACACTAATTTACATAGTTTGTTTTGTAATATACTTTAATAAAATTTTATGCATTATTTTATCGGCATGGCTTCAAGAAAAAACTACTCACCAGCTATAATTTCCATGAATAATTTGAATCGGAAATACGATCGGAGAAGCTATAATTCAGCACATTTTTTTATATAAATACGCTGGTAGGAAAACTAAAAGAACAAGTATAAAAAGATTCCTTGTAAACTTTATCTAATCTATAAATCAAAAATATTCCCTTGAGTATTGCTGACGTCAAATTGACAATATCGAATATGTAAGCTAAAGTAGACAATTTTCATTTTTTAATTAATAATCTCTAAGCATAAAATAAATTTATTTTTACATCGCCATTGTAGAATATTTCATTTGAAATTGTTCGAAAACTGTTATTCAATTTTCTTATTTAAGGTATGTCCGTAAAGTCATTGAGCACTTTTGACGAGTCTCAGGACTTCAAAGAAACAAGATGAAAATTTGAAATTCTCACCAAATAAAACAAAAACTTTCAAGGTTTCTTTTACCCGTTTATCCCATTAAAAAAATCAGTAGAAAATCTGAAGGCAATGGCCCAAAAATCTATTGAAAATTTGCAGGCAATTGGCCTATTCTGTAAATATACTTAAGAACATTGTAAAAAATTTGCAGATATTTTAAAGATGAGGCTAAATCTGTGAAATTCCTGAAAAAAGTTAGGATTTTTTCTGATAACCGTAATATTATTTTCAGTTCAATCTTGCCTCCATTTGACGCTTCAGGCACCTCTAAACAAATTTATCTCACAATTTCAGACTTTTCGGAAACCATCACGTATAAAATATGTTTTCAATGAGAACAAAATCATTTGTTAAAAAATTAAGAATAATTTAGGGTATAATGACGAGTTTTTCGGACAACAAGCGTAGGTTTTAGCAAAACGCCAAATGCACACATTTTACTACTCTACTTACAGTTGCTATTGAAATTAAATGTTTGTGTAATTTATATAACTAGCCGCTTTTGACGACCAGTTTGGTTTCCCTTAAATATATACTACGCATTAAATCATATTGCTTTTATTCATAATTTGTTTTAATTGCTCAATTTTTTGCCGAATTAGAAGATTATGCTATAAAAATAAACATGATGCCATATGCACACCACATTGGCGCAATTGTACCAAAATGGTAATTATATGCTTTTCGTAGTGAAGCCGTAGTTTTCGGAATGTTACTGTTTATTTACATTTATTTTCTTCTTTAAAATGATTTAAATTGTTTTTATTTCCTATAACTATTATCTATTTTTTTATTTATTGTTATTTTTTTTAAATAATAGAATGTAAATAAAAATGAGTACGTAACTGGTATTTGAAAACGGCGTTTTCGCCAAATTGACATTAGAAAAAAAATGCGCACATGAGAGAGATTAAGGACTCGATAGTCTTATGTTAGCATGGTGCAGGCAATAAATCGCCAAATATTGTACCCGTTGCATCTTTTCGTATTTCAATTAAAATAATAAAATTCTTTTACTCATTTCATTTATAATACATAATTTTAATTTGAAAATGAAACGTTTAAAATTCGTGACTTTTGTTTATTTTTTAAGTAGAAAAAATAAAAACAAAAATAATAAAATTAGAAGCTCATAAATACAGCGAACGACAAAACATAAACATAATTTATCATGACCGAAATTCCGCCAAAGGACTTCTACACAATAACCAATAACATGCGTTTCATTTGGGTTTTGCCATTAAACAATTAAAAAAATAGCCGATTTCTGTGCCACATACGATAGCATAATATATATAGATTATAACAATTTTATTTTACCGAATTTATATAGTTTGTTTTATACCATGCATTAAGAAATTTTAAAACAAGAATTCTACAATATATATACAATATATCAACATATATACAAATTCATGTCTATATTCACTTATATTCCGCTGCTTCAGTTCAGTCTATTACATGCCCACAAAAATTAAAAAAAACCCAATTTATTGAACAATATTGCTGGAAGATTATTTGGATAAAATATTCCGAAATGTATAGGAGAAGAAAAGCTTCCTTTCATTACAAAATGTTATAAGAATATTTGCCAATAAATCAATCACAATTCGAATAGAGATTTGATGTTTCTAGCAACTAATGCCTTTTTTTAACGTATGATATATAAAGTAACAATAAATATGTTTCCTTATAGTGCTAATGATATAAAGAAATACGAAGTATTCAGGGATTTAAATAATATACTTTGTAGGCAATAAAGAAGTGTGGATTCAAATTCAAAAGTTATTTTTTAATTAAAAATCTTAACATACCATGTAATCTTAGGACAAACTTTTTATATAAAGTTTTATTTCATATTTTAATCTTTTTAAAAATTTCCATAGACATATTCATCCACGTCTGAAGAAACAACATTCCAGTTATAATTTTAAAGAATAATTTGAATTGGAGAAGATGTAATTCAGTGTAATTCAATACAACTAGCCGCCCTAGGCGACCAGTTTAGTCTCCCTTAAATACGTAGTAAGCATGAAATCATATTGCTTTTATACATAGTTTATTTTAATTGCTCTTTTCTTTTTTGCCAAATTAGAAGATTCTGCTAAAGAATTAGACACAGATGTATTAAGCGCACCACACGGACGCAATTGCAACAAAGTGGCAACTGTATACCTCACATGATAACCCGGCTATTGTTATTTATTCATTAACACATTCGCTGCCGCTCACGCGAAAGCGCGTGATATGGCGCCAACGTTAAGGGGCCACTTACGCGCCAGCGCGGTATGTGGAGTGATGTCCAATAGCCAGTCACGCTCTGGCGCAGGCTTTTCACTCATTCTTTGTTATAAAAAGAAAATCGGCTTCTGGGAAAAACCCACTTCTACAGTGCGGCATTATCTAGCATCACATCTTTACTTAAGCGGCAGCGAACGTGTTAATGAACTGCTTTTTAGCTTTATTTTCTTTTTTAATTGATATAAAGTAATATGTTCTATAATTTTTAACTATTTTTAGTATTATTATTTCATTTTTTAAATAGTAGAAAAGTATTAAAATATCCAAATATATAACTGGTATTAGAAAACGATGTTTTCGTCTAATTGGTGCCTTAAAAAATACGCGTCAATGTGGTGCGTATGTGACATCTGTACCGATAAATCAAGAACTTTGTAATCTTATGTTAACCTGGCTCGCCAAATATTGTACCCGTTGCATTTTTTTTTTTGTATTTCATTAATTTCATTTTAAATATAATAATAAAATCCTTTCACTCATTTCATTCATAACACATAACTTTAATTTGAACTTGAAACGTTTAAAATTCATGATTTTTATATATTTTTTAAGCCAAAAGAATGGAAAATAAAAATAAAATAACGATTGCAGCGAAAGAACATAATTGCAGCGAATGAACAAAATATAAATAAACTTAATTCACCTCGGACTAAATCCTGCCAAAGGATTTCTATAGAATAAACAGCAAGGTTCTTTTCATTTGGGCGTTGAAATTAAACAATTAACAAATAACCACGATTTTTGTACCACATACGTTAGCGTAATATATATATAGATTTTTTGATATAAATACCCTAGCATGAAAACTGCAAGAACAAGTATAAAAATTTTCCTTGTAAACTTTATATATTTTATAAATCGAAAAAATGTCCTTGAGTTAAAACTGTCATCATGTTGACGATGTCAATAATGTAAACTTAAGCAATCAACTTCCTCTTTTTTTTTTTTTTTTTTTTTTTTTTTTTTTAATTTTTTTTAAGCAGCACATAATTTTAAATTTTGCATCGTCAATGAAGGATACGTCATTTGAAATTGTTTGTAAACCGTATTTCAATTTATTCATTTCTAGTGTGACTATAAAGTCGTAGAACATTTTTTATGAGACACAGGAAATCAACGCAACTAGATGGAAATCTGAAATTCTTATGAAATAAAAGAAAAAATAATCATGGATTTTTTATCTCTTTAGTGCAGTTCAATATTGCCTCCATTTTCTGCTCCACACATCTATAAACGAATTTATCCCACAGTTTCAGACTTTCGGGAAAACATCATGTACGAAACATGTTTCTTATAAGTACGATAACATTTGTTAAAAAATGAGGAATAATTAATGTATGCTGGATTTTTTCTGACAATGAATGTAGGTTTCTGGAAAACGTCGTATGCCCACCGTTTATTAATCTACTTACAGTTAATATTGAAATCGGAAAATTAACTGTTTTTGTAATTTATATATTTATACCAATTTCATTTTACCCAAATTTATATATTTTGTTTTGTAATACGGGCCATTTTTACCATTCGCTTACATTTCATAGTAACGAACTTTTCAAGTAAAGGATTTGACGTTTCAAATAAAACTAAAAACAAACTATTAAAATGAACTAGCTTATACAATTTCTAATTTAGATAATAATTTACATACCTTCTAAAACTATTTAGCAAACTTACTTAGTAGCTTACATTTCATGGTAACGGACTTGACATTTCAAATAAAACTATTAGAAATGAACTAGCTTGTATAATTTCTAACTTAGATAACGATACACATACCATCTGAAACTATTTAGTAAACTATATTTAATTACAAAAGTGCAAAAATCATTATTTTAATATTAAAATTTACGGTAACAGACTTGACTGTGAAAAAAAAAATATCAACCTTGATAAAAGCTTATACTTGCCACTATTACATTGCTTCACAATTGAAGAGTAAAAAATTTCAAGTAGTAATTGCGTGAATAGTTTAATTATATCGCCGAATATTTGCTGCTAACTTTAGGCAGCATTCAAAACCTATTTTGACTAAAATCATCACAAGGTAACGGACGTGACAAAAAGTGAGGGACAAAAGATTTCTGGTAATTTCTAAAAGAAAATATCTTTTGTAATAATTTTTTCATTAATATAGAACACTAGCAGTTCATATTTAAAATAACTAAACCTTTTTTATTTAAAAAGGTTCGCTCAAATAAAAAATAAAAAGCACTTAAAAACATAACACTTGGAATGTGACAGATATTTTTGGTTAGAATCAAAATTTTAAAGATTTATATCTCAAAAGTTTTTATTGTTTTTTTTCATATTAGAAATGTTCAATATAATCTTCTTCAGATAATGCATAGCTCAAATCAAGCTTTAATTATTAATTTATGTTTGAATAGTCTTCTTTTTACTCTAGGACAGCATATGTAAGCGAAATTTTAAAATGGCCCATATGCTTTAAAAAACTTTAAGAAAAAATTCTATAACACATATCTATATCAATATATATATCAATTCTTGTCTATAATCAGTTATATTCTATAGTTTCACTTTACTCTATTACAGGCACACAAAAATAAGAAATATCAATTAAGAGAACAAATATTGTCGCAAGATTTATTTGGATGAAATACTCCAAAATGTATTAGAGAAGAAAAGCTTTCTTCCATTATAAGAAGTTATTAGAATTTTTGCCAATAAATCATTCTCAATGGGAATATAGATCCGATGTTTCTAACAGCTAAAGACTTCTATTTATGTATGATATTCATAGAGTATTAGATAAATGGCAGAAAAATATTAAGTAACATCAAATATTTTTCATTATACTGCTACTCAGAGAAGGAAGTACAAAGTATTAATGTTTTTCAGGAATATATTTTTTTTCCAACAATGAAGTGTGCATTCAAAATCAAAAATCATTTTTTTGATTAAATATTCATAACATACCATATATTTTCAGGACATACTTATTATCTAAATTGTTATTTCTAAGTTTAATCTTTTTAAATTTTTGAGAAAGATATTCATGCATTATTTTATCTGGCTACCTTAAGAAACAACTTTCCAGTTATACGGCCAAAGAATAATTTGAATTAGAGAAGATAGAGTTCAGAATAATTTAGTAATTATTTTATATAAGCACCCTAACTCGAAAACAAAAAGAACAACTGTATAAAGGTTCCTTATGATCTGTGTCTTTTTTATGTCCTTTATGTACGTAGCAAAATGATTTTAGATTTAAAAAAAGTTATAACAATATACCGTTATTTGATATGTTCAAACTTCTCACATTTATCTGAAATAAACATTTGAATGTACATTTGTTAGAAAAAATAATCATTTCTCCTTCCTCCCACGTTTCGTTTCGTCACAATGTATGAAATCATGAAAAAAAACCGCGTTTTAAGCGTTCTGTTCTTTGCATTAATGTCCATAAGGTGTTTTTTCGATTTAAAATAACGATTCTCTAGAACTTAGTAAATCATTTTTGTCCCCTATCGGTTTGTATTTTTAAGATAGGAATACTAAAACCACAATTTTCAACCAGGTAATAAGTAGTTCTATTGAGTGTCGCATGCTAGAAATTTATGATACCTAGACGCCACTTTTAGTGATGTAGCAGTAGCCGTACTGAAGTTAAGAGGGTGGAAAGGGACTTTAGCGGGCATACTATGCATTTTCTTATAGGTTATAGCCCTTATAGATTACAGATTTTCTGTCTACAGCTTTTTGTCAAGTAATACAGAAAAAGTCGTTAAATTTGATTTAAAATCCTTCATTCTAAAAACAAAACAAAACAAACAAAAAAAAAACATGCAAAAATTAATTAAAGTTTTTATCTCCATGAATATAGGTGCTATTCTTACGCAATAGGCAATTTTCGTGTAATGTCACAAAAGGTAAAATGGCGGTTTTGAAAGTCCTGGAACCGAAAGGAAAAATAGAGCCATTTTCATTATGAATTATTAATCGAAAATAAATGTTACATCTTTTATATTTTTTTAAGTGTAAATAAAATTTTCTGTAATCAACTGCATACGGTAAGTACAATAAACAGTATTCTTGTGACGTTACAAAAGATAAAATGTTGATTTTGATAGCATCGAAGCAAAAGGAAGGATAGTGTCAACTTCATTGTGAGTTTTTAGCAGCAAATAAATGTTAAATTATTTATATTCTTCTAAGTTTAAACAAATTTTTCTGCAATCAACTCCATGCGGTAAGTACAATAAACAGTAGTTTTGTGACGTCACAAAATATAAATAAATGGCAATTTTCATAGCCTCGAATGAAAAGGAAAAACAGGGTCCATTGAAGACCAGTTACGTATGAGATCAGAGTCATCACGTGCTGCCCTAATTGGTCATTTAAAACATTTATTTTACATGGGTTTGATATTAACGATCTTCTTCACTTTTTATTAACTCCAATAAATATCAGTGCCATTTAATTAACTCCATATGCTTCTATAAACAGTTAAACAATATTTTCCTTTTCCTTTATTTTTTCTTCAATTTATTAACAGTTAAAAAAATCTTTATTTGTTTTAAAATAAGAGCCTTTTTTGGTCTTGATATAAATAAGAAAAAACATTCTAAGCTAAAAGTGTTAATATATTCATTACCTCTTGCACAAAATTTTCAAAGAAAATTAAAATTAAATTTAAAAAACATCTGCTTGGACTGTAATATTTAACTCTAAAATGCGAATTTATTTTGAATTTAAAAAAATGATTTGTGGAATACCTTCATTTGTAATTTTATTCTTTAAAAACTGCTCCAAAAGCATGAATATTTTTCGCTCCGGAATAAAAATTCAAAATATGTACATTTCATTTTTTATATATGTGCTCAAAGAGACTCCTCTTTTTTAGGGTTTCTCTTTTATAAGCTTAGGCCAATTTTCGTCTGCGAACCCTACCTACGTCCCGAATAGTGCGATTCTCTTGCGCGAAGCGCTAACGATAATAATCGTGATAATCGGCACAGAGCCCCGTCAAACGTCTTTCCTTACGTCCCGTATGCCCTAGACTGTAAATAGAAAAAGAAAAAAAAAGAGAGAAATTGAAATCGGACAAATTTAAAATAGAAAGTAGACAAATTAAAGTCAATAATGAAAGCTTTTTCGTCCTTTGTTTTTCGAACACTACGAACATTATAAGTTTTTCTTTTTTTTTTTAATTTCTCTTTTCTTATTTATATTTTTTTTTACTTATTTATTAATTTAGCTAGCTAATTTATTTTTTCTTAACTGTGGCTTGCCACTTCTAAACATTAATTTTTAATTTTTCTTATGGCTCCCCATGACCATGCAACACGGCTTATTATGATATACTGGATATAAAGTTGTTCTTTCAACTAGGAGGTCCATAAACAGGCTTACATTGTTCGCATTGTTCGGGAAAGGCGTGTGGGACGATAAAATTAGCGAACCTACGTCCCGAATATATTTGTCATGGATGCCGGTTGGGAGTAGGTGGGTTATTCAAGTGCCGCGATAAGCGGCCAATTTTCGACTGCGACCTCTACCTACGTATCGAATACTCCGACTCTCTTGCGCGAAGCGCTGCTGATGATAATTGACAAAGAACCCAGACAAACGTCTTTATTTATGTCCCGTATGCCTTAGACTGTAAATAGAAAAGGAAAAAAAGAGTGAACTTATGATAAGGAGCCTTGGTTTTCATATCGCCTTGTCACGAAAACTTTTTGAAAGGTGAGTTGTACAGCACTTCACCGAAAAAATGTTACTAAAATTTGAATAAGTTGAATTCCCGAATTATTTTTGCATGGTAAAATTGATGATTATGCAGCACTTACTATGTGAATTATTACATCCATAAATTAGTATTTTTTTCAATTATTGAAGAATAAATCATTTTTAATAATTTGAATATTTCTATTCGTGCCATTCTTCAGCCTGTCTGCTTGTCACAGTGTCCGTACGCAAAATCTGCATAATCAAACTTTGTGCACTTACAGATGAATACCTCATTATACCTCACGACAAATGAAAAAAAGTTATTATTTTAATTAAATTTACTTTTATAAACTCATTCGTTTATTTAAGTGATTTAATTTTTTAAAAGAACCCTTATTTAGACGTTATTCATGTAGACAGCATAGCTTGGAGGTGAATCATCTAGCTAGTAAATTGAAGGTTCTCAATGCATAGTGTTGGAAGTTGAAATTTTCATATTAAAATGGAGTTAATAAAAAAATTGCATCTTATCTTTGCGAATTTAAGGGTTTATATTATTTATTATTATTATGCTGTTATGAGTATTCACTGATATTCATACTATTTATTAGAGTTCAATTTTCTTTTTATTTTAAAAACTATTCCACTTTATTGAGGATTAAACATTTTAAATTTCGTTTAAGCATTTTTGTTCCATTTTTAGAAATTTAAAATTACATTTATATATCCGCATTTTTTTTCGGGTTTTCAAAAATTTGAAATTTTTGATTTTATTTAAATAATTTCATTTGAACATTTTTAATTTGATTTAAACAAATGAATTCCTATCATAAATATTTTAAAACTAAATTTATTGGTTCTATTATCTATGTAAGGATTTAATGGTTATAAATTAACGGTTTGGAAGTTACCAATTAAAATATAAGTTATTTTGAAATAAATGTTGAGCGAACCCTTTGTGTGACCTGTAATGAAATTTATCCATTTGTTTTCTATATCTGTCTCTTAAGAGGTTACTCTTTTTTCTTTAATCATTCATCCCATCGGGAATATAAAAAAGAATTATTCTTTATACCAAAATTAAAATAGTAACAACAATTAGACTAGAAATTGTACTATTTCTGTATAGGTTATAACATTTCCATTTTATCTGAAAAAAAAATAAATAAAGGACGAAAATATTCATTTTTAAATGTATATTTTATAATTTATTATGTTTTTTTATGTTGCGTTGCTCCACTCAAGAAAATTTTGCTGATAAATTTATCGTCTGATATTTGTCACATAAAGTGACACAGAAAATAAACGACATTAGAATACTAATTAGAAGAATTCTTCTGTTTCTCTTTTTATCATATTTAATACTAGTCTACAGTGGTTCTTTTAAGCCACAGTAAATATATAATTAATGCGTATAATGTTTCTGCTTTTTTCACATTAAAACAGTTTTAAGAACTAAAAAAAGACATTAATATTTTTCGCTTCAGCAAAAAGTATTTAAGAGTAAATTGTATTTCATTTTTTCTTCTTTTCCGCAACCCTAGTTTCTTATCTGTTTTTTATATATTCATGTCATCTGAGACATTAGAAAAAAAACCTATCTGTATGCGAGAAATATTTGAATGCTACAAAAAATATTTTTTCTCTGGAAACATCAGCAGGTTTTTTTGAATTTGCAGTCCATTTTTATTATGAATGTTTTAAATTCAGATTAAAAAAAAAAAAAGAAAAAAAAACTATTTGGAATATAGTTACTGTCCTCATTAGAGAATTGGGAAATCTGCAGTATATCTGACTTTTTTATTGGTTGAACTCCGCAACTTATTTTATTTTATTTTATTCGTTTTCTGATTGGTGCATACTTAAAGTCTAGAAATGGAATATTCTGTTTTTTATTTTTATTCGTTTTCTGATTGGTTCATGTTTAATGTCTAGAAATGAAGTACTTCTGTTCCCACAATGGCAAAGAAGTATTAAAAACTACAATAAAAATATAAATAAATAACTTAAAAACAAATTGAGACACAGCTTTGAAATAAATTACATTTAAAAGTACATTTTTTTTCTATAAAACGATGTAAAAATTGAAAACGTGTGATGTTTAGATGTTTAAAATTATGCAGTACTGAAAATTGTAAAACTTAAATTTTATTTAAAATTTGTATATGTACAGGAATTTGTAAAGTACAGGAATATTAATTTTAAATCCATTGCGTATGTAATATAAGATTCTGTTATTACGTAAATAACGTTTTGATGATCATAAAAATGATGTTTATTATTATTATTATTATTATTATTATTTCAAAATGTAGAATTTATTTGTAAGTCTTAAATTTTAGCCTTTGAAAATATAATTTTCCAAATAGTCGTTGTAATTTGTTAAATTACAATTTTTCACTATTCCTTATTTCTTCTTCTTCTTCTTCTTCTTATTATTATTATGATTTTGCATTTAAACAAGAATATATCATGCATCAAGCATATATTATGAAACACTTTCCAAAACATTCTGAATAATGTAACCAAACTACACCGTTTAATATATACTAAAATACAATAGCTAATTCAAAAATATGGAAACAATCGCATAATGCATTTAAAAATCTCCAATTTTAGCTGTCCCCCTCTACAATTAGAAAATGATCCGAATTCGTAATGATCAGAACCGCATATAATATATAGATTTGTATCTATTAAATATATACAGCTAAAAATTTTGTGCAATTGACAGATACATATATATACTTTAGTTGAAAGTGTATATGTATTTCTTAACTGGGCAAAATTTTGAAAATTCCTTTCCAGCAATTTTCATTAACAAGGAGAAGGATTCTTTTGTGTATATGCGGTATATAATTTATATGAAACAAACAAAAAGCAAAATAAAATAAAAACTATACAGTTAAATTAAGATCATGCCGAAAATGAAAATGAATTTCTAGCAGTTACTACTCAAAGAATTTATTGTAACTGATTTCTTTAGTATGTCTCTGTAAATGTGCAAGAAAAACCATGAATAATTTATACCAAATTTGTATAGATGATCCTAAATAAAGTTTATGAATTTCATGAAAAACGGAGCATATTTATGGAAATTAGAGCATGGACAGAATGACAGAAAGACCGAATACATAAACACTTTTTAACTTTATTGGAAATCGTTAAAAATACATTCACGTAGAAGAAGAGATCTGTTTTACATATTATTTTTATTTATTTTTATTTTTCGTGTCTTTTAAGTCACGTACTAGTATGTTCCCTAAGTTTTCATTTCTTACATGTTCTAAGATTAAAGCATTTATCTTTAACGGTTCTTGAGTTATAACAATTTAAATCCGAGAAATTATAAAAGAATCCATCATGAAAAAAAATGCATTTTTACAAGAAATCATTTCCATTCAGTCATTCCAAAAAGTATATTTCCTCTTTTAATTAAGATAGAAACATGATTTAAACGTCAAAATTTTAATACAATATGTATTTTTTGAAAATTTTAAGATTTTTGTATTCCGGATCCCCTTAAAAGACGACTAAAATGATAGAAGAGATGTTACAAGTTAAAAAATCTTTTTATTTAAAACTTTTTTTTCAATTTTGGGCTCTCCAAATTCTTTCTATCTGAGAAAATTTTAATAATTAATTGCCGTTTATTTATTTAAATACATCACATAGTTTGTAGAAATTCGAATTTTTTGAAATTTCAAAGTCAATAATTATTAGAATTTAAAGTAAATGCTAAAATAGATCTACTTTCTTTCATTTTCTTTGATTAGAAAATAGATCTATTTTCATATCTACACTCAGTTGTAATGATTATTGGCTCTTTCATTTAATCATATAATTTATGATATTACAACATACCGGGTGTCCCAAAAATGACTGATGGATTTTAAAATTCAATAACTTGCAAACGGTGACAGCTGTTTAAAAAATTTTTGCAGGAGGGTTATGTATAATGTCAGGAGTTTTTTTATCGTAATTTTTTATTTTAGTTCAAATTTCAAACAATAGGTGGCGCTGACGGCCAGGTGATCAGTGGTGAGTGAAGCGTCGACCTGGCCTTCAATCCCCGTCAGCGCCACCTATTGTTTGAAATTCGAACTAAAATAAAAAATGACGGTAAAAAATCTCCTGACATTATACATGACCCTCCTTTAAAAATTTTTTAAATAGCTGTCACCGTTTGCAAATTATTGAATTTTAAAATCCATCAGTCATTTTTGGGACACCCGGTATATTATGCATAATAACAGTGGAAGAAGAAAACTATGAATATTTAAAAATTAAAAAAAGCTGTTTATTGCCCACATAAAGCATAAAAATGCGGTAAAAAACAATTTTCAATATTTTAAATCAATAATATATCTCTTTCATTTAAAAAACGAAGTAATATCGTTCTATAAATAAACAGTAATTAGGTATTAAAATATTCTATCACGAAGAGCTTGGTAAAATTCGAAAGCACTACGCAATTTTAAATAAAATTTATTTTTAACTTGTAGTATCTCTACTCTTATATTTAATCGTCACTTTAGTAAACCAGTGAGCTTTATAAAGTTTGTATTATGTATTTTATGTTCTAATCAATGTGAAATATTACAGTTGTTCGTTCTTACGTTTTTATTTTGCGTACATTATCTTAAAAGTAAAATGTTGAAAGAAATGACCTTATGGATTGGGAAGGATGGTACTTAATAAAAAATACATTCATTCAGAATAATTTTGATCTGCATTTTCTCTATTTTTAAAAATTACACTGTTATTTTTAGAATACTGTTGCAACTAGGGGCATAATAGAAAAGAAATTATCCTAAACTGTTTCATAACTAATAAAAATGAAAAATAACAATGATAAAAGCAATAAAAAATAAATCTTTAACTGGAGTCAAAGTTAGCCAGTCATGTTGGATAGCCAGCCAGTCGGAGAGCCCAAGTTAGCTAGCCAGTCATAGATTTTTATCTATATGATAAAAATCATCTAAAATAATTCATTATAAAAAGTATCAGAATTATGACAACGCTGAACTCCAAACAATGTTTTCAGATATGTAAAGACTTCTAAATTACATTTCCCAACACAAAATTTGCATAATTTATGATATTCAACATATATCGTGCATAATAACAGTGGAAAAAGATAACCATGAGTATTTAAAAATTAAAAATAGCTATTCATTGCCCACATAAACCATAAAAATACTGTGAAAAACAATTTCCAATGTTTTAAATCAATAATTTAACCATAGTTACAGTAAAACGTACTAGTACTAATATTATTCAAATTGATATTAAAAATGTCGACTGTATTAAAGATCAAATTTGATCAGCTCTGTTTCGAATGACGCCTTTAAATGAATTCTATGCATTTTGCACATAAAATTGTAAAAAATATTTACAGGTTACATCAAAGGACCATTTTCGACATTTATATAAAATATGCGTGCGAATATGGGGAATTTTTTACAGTAGCACCGATAATCAGTAAACTATAAACATCGGTAACTTTGAACCGGCTCAAAGTTATACTGAAAATGGGTTATTACCTTCTTATTTTACTTTCTTATTAACAATAAATAAATTAATAATCACAAAACATTAACACATTTACGAAATTTAGACAAAAATATATCTTATAAATGAGTAGATTGTTACTTTAAAAATTTAATTGGATTACTACTTCAAAACAGCATTTAAAAATTATTTCATAACATACTTCACAAAAATAGTCGGATGATGCAGTTAATTGCACATAATGTTGCTAATTTATTTTTAAAATAAAGAGTAGAAAATCCCAGTTTAAAATCTTACCAACAGAGTGCAGCATTAGAGTTTGTTTAGCCTTTTGAAGTCAAACATCTTGAAAATTATAATGTTGCCGTGTCTTCAGATTTTTAATTAATTTTTCAGAAAACATGATACTTTTAACATTATATACAGGATATATCTAAACTACTGAGCAAAACTTTAAAGGGTGATAGTACACATAAAGACAAATAATACTAAATGGGAAACTAAGGATCCCAAACGTCTTCCGAAGGAGATAAGCGCCATCAAAGTTTAAGGTCCAAAATTTGAAATGATTATAAAAACCGGAAAAATTTATCGATTCGTTTGCGGTTTTCACGAAAACTATTTTTAATGTCAGTATTGTCTTAAAAATAAATTATAAAGATAAATTTTTAAAAATGCCGATAGAGGACGCTTTAGACTTTGGAGTAACGAACAACTATTTTTTACCGATATTTTTGCATCTCATTAAATTTTTTTAGAAGTTTAGACATAAACTTAAATTCTTAGCTCAAAATCTGTGGTTAAGTTGCGCAAACTGAACTGTGTTCAATGGGAGTGGGTAGGTTCAAATTTCAAATGATTATAAAAAACAGAAAAATTAGTCCATTGATTGGCGGTTTTCACTAAAACTATTCTTTATGTCAGTATTGTCTTGAAAATAAATTATAAATATAAATTTCAAAAAATGTTGATAGAGGGCGCTTTAGACTTTGGAGTAAAGTACAACTATTTTTAACGTTATTTTTGCATCTCGTTAATTTTTTTTAAAGCTTAGACGTAAACTTAAATTTTGTGCTGAAAATCTGAATCGTTGAGAGTGGTTAAGTTCGACTAACTGAACTGTGTTCAATGGGGGTGGGAAGATTCAAATTTCAAATGATTATTAAAAACGGAAAAAATGGTCATTTCGTTTGCGGTTTTTTCTAAAACCATACTTTATG
Source organism: Maratus speculifer (assembly GCA_964019185.1). NCBI lineage: Eukaryota > Metazoa > Arthropoda > Arachnida > Araneae > Salticidae > Maratus > Maratus speculifer. The sequence goes on along the minus strand of OZ025300.1, from coordinate 163,580,534 downwards.
TCAGTATTTCTTTAAAAATAAATTTTAAAGATAAATTAAAAAAAATTCCGTTGGAGGGCGCCTTAAACTTTACAGTAACCAACAACAATTTTAACTGTTATTTTTTTTTAAATCTAATTAAAAGCTTGCAAAAGCTTAGACTTAAATTTTGAGCTCAAATTCTGAATCGTTGGAAGGAGTTAAGAGGCGCAAACTGAACTGTGTTCAGGAGTTGAAATGTTACCCTGCCCACTCTACGAACACAGCTCAACTTTTCGCTACTTAATTACTCACAACGATTCAGATTTTGAGCTCAAAATTTAAGTCTAAGCCTTTAAAACATTTATTTAGATAAAAAAATAACGGTTAAAAATAATTGTTGGTTACTGTAAAGTTTAAGGCGCCCTGTAACAGAATATTTTAAAATTTGTCTTTAAAATTTATTTTCAAGGAAGTACTGACATAAAGAATGGTTTTAGAGAAAACCGTAAACGAATCGACCATTTTTTCCGTTTTTTATAATCATTTGAAATTTGAACATACCCACCCCAATTGAACATCGTTCAGTTTGCGCTTCTTAACCACTCTCAACGATTCAAATTTTTAGCTAAAAATTTAAGTTTATGTCTAAGCTTCTAAAAAAATTTAATGAGATGCAAAAAATAACGGTAAAAAATAGTTGTTCGTTACTCCAATGTCTAAAACGCCCTCTATCGACATTTTTTGAAATCCATCTGCATAATTTATTTTCAAGACAATACTGACATAAAGAACAATTTTAGTGAAAACCGCAAATCAACTGACCAATTTTTCAGTTTTTTATAATCATTTGAAATTTGAACATACCCACACCTATTTAACACAGTTCGGTTTGCGCTACTTAACCACAAATTTTGAGCTCAAAATTTAAGTTTATGTCTAAACTTCTAAAAAAATCAATGAGATGCAAAAAATAACGGTAAAAAATAGTTGTTCGTTACTCCAAAGTCTAAAGCGCCCTCTATCGGCATTTTTTGAAATTTATCTTTGTTTTCACCGACTATATTAAAATATTGTTTTTCTTTCATGTGAGAGTTACAAAAAGAAAAAACTATTTTGAACTAAAACTTATTCGATTAATTTTGCCACAGGTAACATATATAGGCTCTTCCATTAAAATCGGGGTAACATCATAAGAGAATAAGGAAATATATATTGACAGCAAAATATATATATAGATATATATTTTCAAAATACATTCCCTCATACTATATTCAGCTGTCCCATCGTTCAACCCACTTTTCAAAATAAGTAGAAAAGCCTTTTTCTGGAAAACTGTTTCTAAGATTCTTGGACGAGTGAAATAATTCCAGAATCTGTATTAAATTTTCTGCCACGGAGTTTCTCTTTCAAAGCCGGAAACAGTCAGAAATCACATGGTGCGAGATCTGTACTTTAAAGAGGATGTAGCATGATTTGATTTTAATGTTGCATTTACTAAGATATTGCGGAACAGTGGTAGCGACATGCGGGAAAGAAATATTGTGGTGTAAAATCTAATTCCCTACCAATTCACAACGCCTCGTAATATGTGTTGTCATAAAATTTTCAAAACTGACAAATAATATCACAGTAACCATTCACAGTAACCATTCACAGTAGTTTCCGTGGGCACAGCATTCTGATAGATGAAATCTTTATGAACAAAGAAAATAACCATCACAACGATTGTTTTCGGAGGATAGGAATTAATGTGTTTCCATGCACTTCGTAAAGCGTTCAAAATGAAGCACCCAATTTCATCGCCTGCTATTGCAGTCTTTAGAAAATTCGGATCCTTTTGAAGCATCTGTACTTTAAAGGAACCTGTACTTTAAAGGGAATATAGCATGATTTCAAAGTTACATTTACAAATATATTACTGTAAGTATGCATTTGTTCTTTAGTAAGGTGATGAGGGACTCACCTGGAAAAAACATGGCGAATCTGTAAATTATCGCATAGAATGCAAAATATAGCCGTTTTCGAAATGTTATTTGGTGCACACTATCTGTTCAAATGTCATTCGTTGACTTTCTTGGATCATTGACCATACAGTGTTAATATTTTGATTAGTCACGACATTTTCTCGTTCATCAGACTTAGGAGCCAGTTCTACAGACATGCATCCACTTTGAAAATCACCTTACCACCTAAAAATCGCAGACCCACTTAAACTAAGATTTTTAAGTTTCTTTCATTAACTTAATTGTTTCTTGAGCTATTTTGCCCAAAAGATAGCAATTTTTTTCGGCACAATGCATTTTGCGGTATTGCCACTAACTAAAAAAAATATTCTCCGTTTTTATAGAATCGCCTTTATATTCAATGTATATATTGTTGATGTTTATCTCGGAATATCGTACGTAGTTTGTACTATTTTTACATTGAATACAAAAATTTTAATCCCAATAAAGTCAATTGCACATGTACAGGTAACAATTTTTTTATAGAAATCTGATACACAGAATAAGCTAATATAGCTAATTTCTGACATGCAATAATATTTAGTTATGTACAATTATATTAAATTCATAATAAATAATATGTCTTATGTTTTCTTTTAACAAACTTCCCTGTGCTTGAAAGCTAGGCTAGCATAAAGTGAAGCACTGATCTGTATCAAACTGCAACATAACAGTTAGAAAGCCCAATTTCGCAATTTACCATTTTTGACCCTTTGAAGCATTTTAAAACTATGTCATTCAAATGCAAACAGTCAAAAAATAGAATGAGTCATTAAAGATAAGACATATATTTATTTGTCAAAATAAGTACCAAGTATGTTGCGACATTTGTCATATCGCTCGTTAAGCTGTAAAAATCCCTTCAGGAAAACATCAGGGCTTTACATTACGGACAAGTCGCTAAACGCTTCTTCCGTATAAAAAGCCCTGATATTTCTTAGAGGTATTTTTGAAGTTTATCAAGCGGTATGTCAAATGTCTCAATGTACTTGGTAATTATGTGGAAAAATAAAGGTATAATTTATTTTTAATGTATCATTCTATTTTTTGACTTTCATACACAACTCTGAGCACAGTCGACAAGAAAAACTTATTTTCAGACTTCTCCTCGTTAAAAAAAAAAAAAAAAAAAAAAAAAAAAAAAAAAAAAATCCTGTAATTTAAAATATTGCCCATGTACAGTTAAACAATTTAAACGTTGATGTAAGTTTAGTTTGGTATACAGTGAGACGAATGCTAATATGATTTTAAAACATTTTTTTCTGTTTTGTCATACGAGTTTATAAATTTAAGATGCGAGACTCGCTCTATAAGCAGATTTAAAACTTATAAATGTTATATCCTTATCATATTTATAGCATATTTTTCAAAATATGTTTCAATGTGTACGACTATCCTCTAATTAAAAAAAAATATTTTCTTAATTTGTTAAATGTATTTTACTAGAGGATACCGTCAAGGCCTTCGTGAGCCAAAATCCGGATATTTATTTTTGTCTTTATGTCTCTGCTTGTCTGTCTGTCGATATCTCTGTTTTCTATATATCTGAAGCCTGCATTATCTTTCTCTGAAACTTTCTCTATCCTTCTTATTCTCTGAGACCTGTCTTCCCGACAGTTAACTGTTTGCTACTTTTTGCATTTTTGTTCACTATATGATGTTTGTTGGTCTGCTGTGTGTATTTCTATCTCTTATACGAGTATACACTTCGAAATTCTGCCTTCTCTATGTTGTTTGCTGTATCTCAGCCGGAAGTCACCATACAGGACTATTTACGCAGCCTGTATCTTGTTTGTATTTCTGGTGTCTGTTATCCGTCTGTCTGCTCACTGTCCTCTTTCAATTTGTTCTACTTTTTCTCAAAATTATAATATAAAAAGGGGATTTAAGCACTTCATAAACTTGTTTTACGTAGTACTTTCATATATACATCGTTTTCACGAAAAACGTTACACTAATTCCATTATTAAAATTGTTACATTAGGATTTCATACACACACATACATATATATGAATAATAGGGTGGAGCGAAAAAGACCAATAAAAAATTTTTTCGGAATTTTTTCTTTGGATAGGTGTAAAAAGTTGCCTTTTGGCACACTAAATATAAGATTGAAATTTCATTTCGTTTGGAATTCATCTTTAGTCCCCTACCAGCTCTTAAAGATTATGTTCTTTATATGTGAAAATCCAGATTTCAGTATGTAGTGTAAATGACCAAAAAAATTTTTTTTTGGAATTTTTTCTTTGGATAGGTCTAAAATGTTGTTTTTTGGCAAACTGAATACATTGTTAAAATTTCATTTCATTTGGAATTCATTTTAGTTCCCTACCACCTCTTAAAGATTATGCCCTTTTTATGTGAAAATCAACATTTCACAATGTAGTGTAAATTAATCAACTTTTTATTAAACTAAATTTCTGATTTAGTAAAATAACAGTCAATTCAATAAAATTCAGTAAAGTAAATCAAAAATGACTTCTTAAAGTATTACTTGTGAACGATCTAAGTATAGTTGCGTTTTAACTCTTTGAATCGCGAAAAAACCCTAAAGTGTGAATCGTATTGTCGCAGAGAAGAGAAAACAATAATTAGACTTCCTTTCAGTTTTATTTTTCGAATGCACATGAAGGATAGTTCTCTAAATATAAAGGAAATGCAGTTTTCTGAATATATAGTAATTAAATGAAAAGAATATATACGATGTATTGTAAAACGATCTTTCATTTCATTCTAATTTATATTAGTCTTTGTTATCAAAATTAGGTATTACCTTTCGTGATTTGATTTTGCTCATATATATCCGGCTCTTGCTTCTACTACTACAGCCGCTAATGGCGCTCCAACAACTAAGTTTACGCATCTTTGGAATACTTGAATCTAACAGGGAAATTTTTCAATTGAAAAGATGGGACTTACGATTTTTTTCTGAGAATTTCCAGTTTTTCTCTTGGTACTCTTTTAAGAATGTGGGGGTGATTTCACATTCTTCCCAGTTAATAATATTTATATAGTTTGTGACACTGAATTTCAATATTGAAATTTGAAACTGTCTTATTGTAGAATATATAATAGTCTTCATCTTCACTATTCTTCGGAATCCAAATTCTACAACATGATTTTTTTTTATCAGTTATCGTTCCTGTAAATTTTCAACTCAATGACAGAAGTATACGTTTTGTTGAAAAGCGGGATTCATAATTTTCTTTAAACATTCCCTTAAATAACAAAACAACTTAATAGTTTATAAAAAAAACCTTTTGGGCTCTATTGTTGCAAGAAAAATCTTTCTTCAAGTGAAACAACATAGACAAATGTACTTTCATTACAAATTCAGCCATAATCTTCAGATTTTGGGTTGAATTCTGACTTCCAATCTACAAACCAAGTAATCAATTGGCAGTTGTCAATCATTTAGAGTGCGACATTCTTGCTGGATCACGATTTACCAGATTTGAGGAACATTAACCTGATGCAAAAGTTTGACACATGTCATAAAGATAAGTCTGGTCTGCACTTAACTCTCCAGTGTTCATTTCTGTGTGATAGGAACAGATATTTTTTAATTTTCATAACTGTCTATTGTTCACATTGATTCAACGACTTCCCAATTAGAACAGGAAAAGCTCGTGAACCTTTATTTTGTTTATCAAGTTCAATTACTTGATAAACAATCGGTAGCGGCAATTCGTTTGCAGAGAGCTGACATATTAACCACTAAAACGGACACTAAATATTAGTTTCAAAAATCTATTAGCATGATTTTTATCTTACTTTTTACTGTTGTTCCATCACAACCTATTGCCAAAAATTTATAAAGGTTTAAATGTTTTTCAGTGCAATATTCTATTTCCTGCAATGATCTTTCCTGGTCAAAAAGATGGTGTAATGTGTCTCAAATACAATTCATTTGACTGTTAAAATCAGAGATGATGTTTGTAACTTATAGTTCTTTCATATATCTCCAATTTTTCATAATTTCCTTTGATTTTGGGGAATTGAATAAGCTTCTGATATTCAGAAAAATTGTTGTCTATCATTTGATCAATACGTTTTTGGGAAACTACAATTATTGATGCCTTCGATGTTTTATCTCAAGATTTTTTTGTACCTCCAGTTTTGACGAAACTTTACAATTACTGATGTGTTTTATTTATTATTTGTATAATAATAATATTTTATAGCATTCTGCTATTGTTGGCAAAACAACTTTATTTAGTTTTGAAGAATTACCAACTTCTAGTAATAGTAAACTTCGATTTGCTTACACACGTACTCTTTTTGACTGTAAAAATGACAACATACAATTTTTAAAACTCAATAAATAGTTTCAAATATTTAAAAATAAAGACTTAAAGTTTGAAAATGATGAAAGAAATTACACTATACTACATTTTAAATATAAAAATATCAAACGATATTACCAAAAAATCCTGTTAATGTACAATTTATGGTAGAAATCTATCTTATAAATCAATGAAAATATAAATGACCTGGTAGGGGACCCAAGAAGTTTTTCAAAATTCATGAAATTTTGCACGTGTATTAGAGGTATAAAACGGCAACTTTTGGCTGCTATCCAAAATCAAAATTCCGACTTTCGATTTTTCACTCCACCCTAAGAATATATATGCACATAAATACCGTGAAAACTTTCAAAGAAAAGCATTTTATCATTAAAAAACACAGAAACAGTTTAAGCAGTTTTACCTTTTCATTTTATTTCTTTAAAAAACGATTAAAGATCAGAAAACCGTTAATATAATCTGCTTTAATCTACAAATGTATGTAAAAAGATATTAAATTTTTTCGACATATCAAAATAATGAATCTGCTCTTTTTTATGCATCGTGTTTTTCGAAATATAAAAACGTTTCTTTATGAAAAAAATTACTACTCTATTTTTTTTGTTTCTCTATATCTCATTTTGTTTCGACTACGGTTATCCGGAAATGTTTATTGGAATAAAAATTTGGCTGTTTTTCTAAAGTAATGTTGTAATCTACTATTTTCAATTTTTTAATCATTTATATTTCTGAAAATAAATATTTCTTTTTAAACATCATTATTCTTCGTTGTATTAATCAATAACAAATATATACTGCAATGAAAATAAAATGTAGTCTTTAAAAAATGATAGTAATGCACTCATAATCGTTTAATAGCATGGTAAAAAATAATCAATATAAATGATTTATAAGAAAGTTTTTTTTCTGTGTTAAACATATTTTATTTTCAATGACGAAATTTTTCCTCCGAAATTCCTCTAAAGCAATTTCCGGAGTTGAGATTGTTTGAAATTCTTAGAAAATGTTCCACGTACAACTTACTATTGTATCGTTAGAATCAGAAAAATATTTTTGAAATAAAATTACATTCGATTATTTTTTTCATAATCCACAAAATTCTTTCCCAACTAATATTCTTTCAAGTATATCAGCATGCCAAAACCCAATTAAAACGCTAGAAAAAAATATTCATAATGTTTCGAGTGCGTTTCTCAGAAAATGTTTAATAAAGAAAAAAAAATACTATTTTCAAAGTGTTTTCATTCTTTTAAAGATAATTTAGTTTGATTTCTTCAATCATTTTATTAAAATGTTCGGAATATTTAATTTCCTACCCTCTATTTTCTTATTTTTCAATCTATATGCCGTAACTTTCCGCATACACAACCGAAGCTCAGAAAATTTATTTTCAACCAGAATTTTTATTAAATAAAATGTGATTTACTTTTGCTCAGCATTTATTTGAACTTATTTTTAAATAAAATTTCCAGTATGTAAAAGACTTAACAAAGTCTCGGCATATACGCAGGAAATTACGGTATGTTGACTTAATAATGAATGTAACTGCAAATTCACATTTTTTTTTTTTAAATTTCAAATTTGTATAGTTTGTTTAATAAAAACTTGATAGAATGTGTTAATACTTCACGAAAATAAGAAAATATGAAACATCGTTTTTTAAAATTAATTCAAAATGTTGTAATACAATACAATTTCCGATGCAATTGTAAACAAACAACCTGCAAATAATTATGTTTAACTTTCTTAATTAAGTTCATTGCATACCATTTTATTTACATCCGTTATCTAATGTTTTTTTTTCTTAATCTATTTATTATTAATCTCTTATAACTTTATATTAATGCTTACTTATGTTGATTATTATCCATTTTTTTTCAATTCAAAACTATCACCAAGAATATTATACCAAAGAAAAAAAGGGGGGGGTAATTATTCATTAGTTTTGATATAAAATGTTAAAAGGGACAAAAATCAAATATCATTAACGTTTTTTCTTTTTCTATGTGTCTTTTTCTATGTCTTTTTCCAATGTTTTTTCCTTTTCTTAACAAATTTATTTCTAGCCAGAAAGTCACAGAATGGAAGTTATTTTATTATGCAAACGACAAATTTATAAATTATTTTTCTAGATATTACATATTGTTTCATTCCTGTTTAACACGTTGACTGCTCTGTCAGTCACCGGAGACTGACCTCAAACTTTCCTCTTGTATTGCGTCAGTCACTGATGTTTGACAGTCTAAAATATGATATAAAACTATAAAAATTATATTGTTTTAAGTAATCATTAATAAAGTATAATCCAGTACGAAGTATAATTTAAATAAATTTTCAAAAATTATAATATAATTTTCACTTTCAGTAACCGGTGACTGACGTATCCTAAACGGAAAGTTCAGTGTCAGTCACGGTTGGTACTCAACGTGTTAAAAAAGCAGATGAAAAAAAGTTTCATGGAAAAAAAAATAATAATAAAATATTCTGAATCTGAAGTAGAAAATTTTTTTTATTTGTTTCGAACTATAATTTTTTTTAGTCTGTAAGTTAATAGAAATTTTTTTCAGGAGAATGTTTATGCTTTTATTTCCATAAATTTCAAGTATTTTAATATTACCGGGAAAGTAAAGAAATCGGAAAATTAAATGGTCAAATAAATATACCATTTGTATTTTCTAGCTGTTTAAAGTGCGGCAATATGAGTTTTTTTATTCTTAACCATCTTCCGGCACAGTGTATCCAGTTCGGACACACCTAATTTTAATTCAAAACTTGCACTTGACGCCAATAATATTTAAAAAGAATGTTGGTTTTGCAACGGGAGCTTAAATTGGGGCGTTCTTAATGTCTAAAAGAATCGCTTCTAAATTCCGGTGTCAGTCAATAATTTATCATTTTACTGATAGAATTTGTTAGTGCCGGAAAGGGTTAACACGCTGAGTGCCACAGAAGTCACCGGTGAGCATTTTTAGAAAGAATCACGTTTTAAGCACCTTATCGCCAGACCAACTGTTGGCGCAGAGATGAAGTCAATGCTACGCATCCTTTCTTGTTTGTGACGTCAAACGCCTAGTGAATAGCAACCCTTCCTTCTGTAAAAAGATCGTGCTTATTGTTCATTTGTTTTTCCGAGGATATAATATGAGAAAATTTTATTCATCGTTGTTTACAATTAAAACATAGTTTAAAACAAAGAACTTTTTCAGATTAAAATGCTTTAAATTTCACAGAACATCTAATTTAAAAATAGATTTTTTTTAATTCAAAAATATTATTTTCTTTTCTTAATTCGCTATGTTGGAAGAAATTGAGAAGTTAATTAAAAACAGTAGTAAAGATTCTCTTGTAATACATATAATTCTATTAATCATATTTTTAATGACACATTTGAACTTAGTTTATATTGAATTGCAACTGAATTACACAAACTACTGAAAATACAATATTCAAAATATCCTTTTAATTTAGGTAAAATTTTGATTCTAAAATAAGATAGATCGTCTGTCGCCATTTCGGATTTGAAAATCAAAACAAAACGACGATTGCTGTTTGGCGATGTAGCTAGATGAACGTTCTCGCTTTCGCCAACTCGCCAAGGCTGGTGCTCAAAACGTGATTCTTTCTGAAAATGCCACCGGTGATAGTCAACTTCCCGTTTAAGTGCGTCAGTAACCGGTGACTCACAGTGTAAAATATGATATAAAGCTAAAACTATGCAATAAATATAAGTTAAGTAAATTTCTAATTAATTCTGACGCAACAAAAAAGGAATGTTCAGTTCCAGTCACTGGTGACCGACGAGGCACTTAATGTGTTAATTTTCATCCTCAAGTGTATGAATTACACCAATATTTCAGAGTACATTTTTTTCTTTACATTCAGATGGAAACTTTTTATTTACTTTTAAACAAATTGTTCCTAATTCGGTGTCCTTCTACCATTTCAACAATATAGACAAAAAAAGGAAAGAAAAATAAATAAAAATAAAAATAAATAAATAAATAAATAAAACAAAATAAAAGATTAAACAAAAACATAATTTGCTGAATAAATTAAAATAAAATAAAATAATTGTAATTTAACAAATTACAACGACTATTTGTATTAAAATTATCTAAAATCAAAATTTTATACACAAAGTTTAGATCTATAATATAAAAAAGTACATTTGACTTACTCATGGCAAAATAATATGACAGCAACACAATGCTTGCATGATTAACGAATCAATAATTGCTTGAGCTTCTCTAAAGCAATTACTAGATTTTCCAGCATCTAGAAATTCTAAAATTGTCGATATTTGTAATTTATCTCCCATAATTAAATAAAAAAGATAAAAAACTGCACTTTAAATAGCTCTTTAAACGGGTTTCGCTATGCAAAGGTTTCGCTGCATGGAACAAACAGCATACGTAAACAAACGATTATCAGGTCTATACAACGCCACCTTTCGATCATTACAAACGCGAATTAATTTTGGACATTAAACGTATATTAATCAGAAAACGAATAAAATAAAAAATTATTCGATTTTTGGACATTATACATGGACCTATCAGAAAACGAATAAAATAAAATAAAATATGTTGCGAAATTCAACCAATAAAAAGATTCAGATATACTTCAGATTTCCCAATTTTATTCCGAGAACAACAACTATTTTCCAATAGTTAAAAAAAAAAATGTATGAACTAGAGGGATTAAAAGACAAAATTCATTTATGAAAATATTTCTTTTGTTATTTGTTGATTACATTTTAATTTGAAATCCATTTTTTTCCTAGGGGTAATTTTTTCTCCTCCATAAAAACTACTTCACAAAACAAAATACGTTAATATCATCTCCCTCAGCATCAAATCTTTAAATAATAATTATATAGTTTTTTTTTTCTCACATATGCTGCATAACTAACTCAATTTTTTTTTAGTTGGTCTTCTTGAACAAAAATATTTTTAAAAAAGTCATTATCATTTTCTTAAAGAAAAAAGATTTTGGAGATGCAAAACAATATTTTTTTTTCCTCCAGAGATTGTAATATAATTCGTCGGGTAATGTTTCTCTATGTAGTGCATCTTCTTTAAAAACTGTATTTTTAAAAAAAAACCTCTTTAATATCGTGTCTGTCAGAAATTATTTAGAGGAAGAATATGTATGAATTTTTGTTTTGCATATTTACGACTAACTTCTCTTTTTCTTGTGAAATATGCCTCCCACTGAAAAAATAAAAAAGAGTTTGCTTTTTGTCAATCAAAAAACAATTAGAACGATGTAAAAATATATAATTTATTTCTCTTGAGATTGTGACACATTTCTTGCTTTTATCTGAGTCTGAAAAATCTGAAACCAAAATTGAAAAAATAAAAACCAACCCGGTCGTAGATCGTCCTCAGCTATCCTATGCTAAAAAAAATCGTGTAAAAATATTAAAATTTGAGCGAGATATTTGAAAAAACAGCCCCCATAGACTTTACATTATCATCCGTGTCTTTTTCTATGACTAGTATTACGTTTTAAGGGACAAAATTCATTTATGAGAATATTAATTCTGTTTTTATGTTGATTGCATTTTAATTTTAACTACATTTTTTTTCCTGGATGTAATTTTTTTTTCTCCTCTATAAAAACTACTTCACCAAACAAACGATGTTAATATTGTCTCCCTCAGCAACAAGTCTTCAAATAACAATTATATTTTCTCTTTTATGCTATACATATGCCGCATAACTAACTCAGTTTTTTTTCTAGTTAGTCTTTTCTTGCCTAAAAATATTTTTAAAAAGTCATTATCATATTCTTAAAGAAAAAAGATTTTGCATGCAAAATAATATTTTTTTCCACAGATTGTAACATAATTCGTCGGATAATGTTTCTCCATTTAGTGCATCTTCCTTGAAAAGTGTAAAAAAATCTCATTAATATCGTAACTGTCAGAAATAATTATATAAAAGAAGAATATATATATGGATTTTGATTTTTTCATATTTACGACTAACTTCTCTTTTTCTTCTCAAATATTCCTCTCATTGAAAAAATAAAAAATGAATTTGCTTTTTGTGCATCAAAAACAATTAGAATGGTATAAAAATATATAATTTATTTCTCTTGAGATTGTGATACATTTCCTGCTATTTTGGACAAAATTTCGTATGTAAATTTTGTTTTCATAATAAATTATCACAATTATCGCTATGCTCAAATGAAACCGATCGAATTAAAAATTTAAATTAAAATTATAACTTTTAAAATGTGTCTGTTTTCAAAGAAACATATTCAAATAATTTGTAACGAATTAAATAAAATATAGATTATTCCGATGCAGAAATTTAAAGAGACGTTGCAATTTTGAACTATATTTTTTAAATGAGTATTTTTAAACTTACAGACTAGCAAAGATTGAGAACTAATATCCCCACAGGTTCCGTATGTACGTACATATGTATGCATTTATGTATATGCCTACGTATGTACGCATATATGTACGTGTAAAATAAATCACGTCAAACTATTAAAATTTGAGCAAGATATTTAAAAAGAAAGCCCTCATAGACTTTACATTATCATCCGGGTTCTTTTCAGTCAGTAGTGGGGCGTCTTAAACACGCACTGCAAATTCGTGAAACACTTCTGCGACGCTAACTGAACATAATAATAAACATTTCTAACAAAAATCGTTTCGATTGTGTTGTAAATGAGTTGCGAATGTGCTGCGTCAAAGAAAAGATTGTACAAAAAATTTTGTTAAAAATTACTAGCGAAGAAAGTGTGTTTAGATTGTTTTGTCATTTTTTATTAAAGAGCATGCTTAGATTCTAAACGCTTTATACAACACTTTTATAACACATTCAATTTTGATTGCATAACGCAAGGAACACACAAAATATATATATATAATATGAATTTTTAAATATTCAGATTTATTTAAAAGACGGTTAAAATAATCAAACATAGATATTAATAACTAATTTTATTTAAAAACATCTTAAAACTTTCAAGCCTTTATCAGGCTTTTCCTCAGAGATTTTTTTTTTCCTAAAGCATTATTTTCTGTGGAATAGCCTGATTAAGAATTGAAAGTACTAAGATATTTTTAAATAAAAATTAACTATTAACATCTATTTTGATTATTTCAATCGCCTTTTAAGTAAACCTGAACATTTTAAAGTTCATATTATATATTTTTTGTTAAAAAGAAGGCGAAAATTGCGTTCCGTCATTTGTTTTTATTTTTATTTGCACATAAAAAAATAATATTATTTTGCTTTAATGCTTTTTGCTTTAATTTTTGATTTTTATTTTAGTTTTAAATATTTTGCTGATATTTTGCGAAATTCATTATTTTTTTAATATTGAAATGCAGTGAATTCACCATTTGAATCATATTTAGCACACTAAAATCTGTTGAAAAGTTAAACTGTCCTTTTAATGATATTCAATTAATAAAATACAATTTTAAAGCAAATCGCATATTTCAAAATCTAATTTGCCGTCAAATCACTTAATTTTTTTTCACTTATTTTTTTTTCTAACGACGTATACAGCACATTGTAAACAGAAGGAAGCTAATAAAAACTCTATCATCTACCCACACTTAAAGAAATCTTTAGCAAACTGTCGGAATAAATTTATTTTAAAACTAAATAAGATACGTTCGATTCTGGTTGTAATTTAATTGATTTATTCTTCCCAATAGGAAACCTTTGTCTGGTGAATCAAAATCACTTTTCGCAGGGTTAATGTAAGTGATAACACTGACACTGACATGCTGTGAGTTCACCAGTTGAACCAGATTAAAAAAAAAAAAAGCTGATTGAAAGATAACGTGTTCTCTTAATCATATTCAATTAATAAAATACAATTTTTAAGTAAATCGCATATTTCAAGCTCTTAATTTGCCGTCAAATAACTTGAATTTTATTTTTCTAACGACGTAATACAACGCTTTGTTAAAAAAAAAAAAAAAAAAAAAAAAAAAATCTAGTAGAAAATCGAATTTTTACTCAAGCTTAATGGACGCTTTCGAAAAGAATCAAAATGCATTTATTTCAAAACTAAATACGGTACATTTGCTTCTAATTGTAATGTGATTGGTTTATTTTTTCCAATTAGAAGCCTCTTCTAGTGAAACAAAAATCTCTTTTTCGCAGAGTTAATGTAAGAGATGGAAGTATGTTCAGTTTATTCCGGGTAATTCTATAAATAACTAGTTAGCCGACGCACTCTGTCTTGGTCTCTAAGGAACCTCCGTAGCCGAGTGGTTCAGACACTACGCCAACAATCGCTTGCGAGCGCAGGAGGATGTGCGATCGAATCCCGCTGGCTCCATTGCACACATTCTTTGCTTTGCGCTCCCGGTTGTACTTCTCTCTTGCTGTAAAATTTCCTTGTGCTATCTCGCCCTTGTGTGTTGGCGATGACTTATAAGCAGGTCTTCATGCCGAGCACACAAGTCAGATGTATGTTGTTCAATAAATAAATAAATATATTGATCTCTACGCGTAATTTTTTTCCTAGGTGGGGCTTGTTGAGCTCAAGCCATATGGTAGGCCTCCCCACCTAACTGAATCCGTAATTTTTTTCCCAAGCACCTTCGTCGTTCCAAGCCCAAGCTCGCACTCTGATTGGCTGTTGCTCTCAGCACTGTTTTCATGTAACTTGGCGATAATCATACTTGGTGTAGCGATAGATGCCTCCGTCCGTCGAGTTTGATTTCCTTCCGAACCGAGTACAAAGTAACTTTTCTCTTGCAGAATTGGATTGGATAGAACGTGTCTTACTGAAAGCTGTACTCTTTAAAAGTTTTTACACACAAGAGCACAAGACCACGAGGATAAGAATGAAGGAAGAATAAGAATGAGTAGGTTAGGTTTTAGGTTTACTCGTTCACTTACGAGCGAATTATTTTTCGCCAAGTATGGTTATCGCCAAGTTACGTGAAAACAGTGACGAGAGCAACAACTAATCAGAGTGCGAGCAATCAGAGTGTTCTGAATCTTCTTCGTAGACGCATAAGCTTTTATATTTGCAAAAACTGTATATGTTTATGCAGTTCGTTTTACTTAAAATGCTGTTTTCTCAAAATTTTATTATTTTGTACATTTCTAACCTTTGAATCGTTCCATGCGTACTCCTAATAATCAGATTCCTTTAAAATTTATACTTTATATCTTTTTTTTTAAAATAATAAATAAATGCTAGCATAAAAAGTTGCATTTCAGGAATATTTTAATGCTGAAATATATACAGATATGGAAATATATAGCTACTTTTGGGGGGAAAATACAGCATAATATTCAAGATTTTTTTCTACCCCTTTAAGCGTCCTACGAAATTTTACATGCAAGGTTAACGATTCAGAAAATCTTGAGGAATGTATTGATATGGATATTTCTATTCTACAAACTTAGATATTTATTTATCATATGCAAATGAAAAAAAAAATAGCATTAATAGAAATTTTAAGCTAAGTAAGACTTTGAATCCAAAAACTACGTGACGGAAAAACCCGGTTAGGCCGCTTAAAGAGCTACTTATACGTTCAGTGAATTTTTACAATCCATTCCAACTTCCATTGTAATATATAAAAAATATCTCATTAAAAATATTGTCGTATTTTGTGCAAAAGAAATGAGCATGGTACAATTTAATATGTGACATTTTTTGTTATTTTAAAATTTAAAAAATTGAATAACTTAAAAACATTTTATTATTTTATCACCAAATTTTCAATATAACTGTTTGAGCTTGCCATTAACGCGTCTGATAAGTGAATTCATTAAAAATTGAGGGATTTAATTTACTACTGTCAATTTAATGCACATTGCTAAGTCAATTTTCTACTTGGTACAGCGACTGTAATGAAATTAATGCAATAAATATTTTCTAAATGCAAAATAAAATGAGTTTTTTTTTCCTGCGAAAATTAAAAGGTTTTACTCCTGATAAATGCAATGAACCAGGTTATCCTTGAAACAGTTTATCAATATCAGTAACAAATCGTAGGTAACATGTTCTTCCAATGTTTCCTCACTAAAGTACTAGTAATTGCATTTTATCTTTCTCATAAATCTCCCATCAGAGAGAATTACATGTTAGTGTCGAAGAGCGAGATTTACTGGAACTTTGGCCTCTAATAAGTGTGAATCGCTAGGTACTTTTACATTTATCAATCTAAAGGTGGTTAATAAAATAGTTAAATATAATTTACAATGCACAAGTTTTTTAACCCTCTGATAGTTTTGAAAAAGGGCAAAATTGTAATGTTTTCTCTTTATTTTGTTTTAAATGCTTAAAAAAGACCATTCTTTGAAAATTATATAAAAAACTTAAAAGATAATATGAATGTTATCCTTCAAAGCTTTAATTACTGTTCAATATATTAAAAATCTCTTAAATGAATACAATTATTATTTTTTTAATATTACTAGTACTGCAGTGAAGCCTGGAGCTTAGTGAACGTGTTAACACGGGCTTGTCAGTGAGAGGGTAAAATGCGTATCTTTAAGAAAAGCGAAATTTTGTAGAACATTGGCATCTAATAGGTGTGAATCGCTAAGTATTTTTAAGTTTATCAATTTAAAGAAGGTGAATAGAATAGTTAAACATAATTTACACTGTACAAGTTTTAAAAAAATGCATATCTTTTAGAAAAGCAAAATTTACTAGAACTATGGCCTCTAATAAATGTGAAGCGCTAAGTATTTTTATGCTTATCAAACTAAAGAAGGTGAATAGAACAGTTAAATGTAGTTAAAACTGTATACGTTTAAAAATGCGTTCTTTTAGAAAATCGAAATTTACTGGAACTATGGCCATTAATAAGTGTGAATTGCAAGGTATGTTTATGTTTATTAATCTAAAGAAGGTGAATAGAACAGTTAAATATAGTTAAAACTGTATAATTTAAAAAAATGGGTATGTTTTAAAAAAGCGAAATCTAACGGAGCAATGGCCTCTAATAAGTGTGAATCGCTAGATATTTTTATGTTTATCAATCTAAAGAAGATGAATAGAATAGTTAAATAAAATTTAAACTATACAAGTTAAAAAATGCTTATAATTTAATAAAAACTAGTTGGATGTGCCAATCTTAAAACTTTCTTTTATCTCATATGTATATTTAATATTTCAAAAATTAGTTACACATGTTAATACATTAATATTAGTAATTCAATATTATACCAACTTCGATTTTCATTTTAAATTTCAGCTTCAATCGTTTAATTGGAGTAAAATTGAGTTAATGTGGATAAGTATATTTATTAAAATCAATAATTTTCCTTTATCATCAACTATTATCCTCTATCATCCCTCTATCATCAGCTGATTGCGAGTAGCCGGCTTAGTAGGACACGAGTTCCTATTTCTTCACGAGCCAATGGACAATAGAACGACGAAGAATCGAGAAAATCATACAAAAAGCGCTAAGCTATGACAATGCTTCTTATGCATGGAATATTTCCAAATTCAAGGAAGATCTGCTGTACATAGCCAAAATATACACAAAATATTTGGTTCAATTCTGTACATAACTTTATACATTTTTCGATGGTACAATAATGAAAATAGCGCGGAAATCGCCTTTACAGAGCCCCTTTTCCTTTTCCTTTTTTTTTCAAATTCAGGGAGGATCTGCTTTCCATGGCCCTAATATATTGACTCATACCCAACAAAATTAGTTCAGCTCTATGCATAATTTCATACACTTTTTGATGATAAAATTATGAAAATCGAGAATGAAAAATGAGACATTGCTATTATAGCGCCCTCTTCCGGCTGATTTTTTTTCAAATTCAAGGAGGATTAAATAGCCTTAGCCAAACACTTATGTAAAAAATTTGATTCAGTTCCATGTATAACCTCATACACTTTTAGGGGGAACAAGAAGAAAAATGACACAGCCATCGCGATTATACCGCCCCCTTCCAACGGATTTTTCTTTCAAATTCAGAGAGAATCTGCTGATCTTAACCAAACACTTTCCAAAAAAATTTGGTTCAATTCTATGCATAACTTTATACACTTTTATATGGAACAAAAATTTCAAAATTAAATAAAAATAGCTACATCGCCCCCTCCGGTGTATATTTTTCAAATTCAGGGAGTACCAACTAGCCATAACTAAACACTCACACATAAAACTTGGATCACTTCTATGCATAACTTTAGAGACTTTTAGGTGCTACAATATTGAAAATAGCACAAAATTCGCTATCGCAGCGTCCCCTTCCTGCAGAATATTTCAAAAGTTAAGGAGGGCCAACTTGCCATAGGCAAAAACATACACAAATTTGGTTTTATTCTATGCATATCTTCATACACTTTTTGATGTGAAAATTGCGACATACGGACACACAGATACACACACAAATGGACAGACAGATATTTTGTAAAAACATGTTTTCTGGAATCTCTGATTTCTAAAATGTGTAAATCCGTCGAAAAAATTTCGATTACAATTCTTTCTACTTTTGAAGATAGAATAAAGTAAAAAGTGTTAGGGCTTTTCGGTCTGTTAATATAAAAATAAAGTTTTGCAAATCAGCTAACTGATTCATAAATTAATAAAATTTTTTAAAGTTTGTTTTATGTTTAAAATTTGCGAAAAAAAGTGAAACGATTTAAAGAGAGAAATTTTTAAATCTTAAATTTTAAACTGAAACTAAATTCACAAAGTTTATTAATTTGCATAAAAAGTATTTTCCAACATTTCTAGTAATTGTTCCAAATCTGAAATTAAAACAGTTTCAGCTAAGTTGAACTTAAATAATGAGGAAGAACTTGTATCTTTAAAGCTAAAGTTCAATTTAAATAAACACACACACACAGAAAAAAATATTATGCAAATAAATGTAAAGTTCTAAACAATCTTCTCTTAAATCTGCTTTCTACGCCCATCATACGCGGACAGAATATTTAATGCAGTTTCAACATAAATTTTACAGAAACATTTAAACTATTGATTTTAAACCGCTTTAAACTTTTTAGTTCTTCACATCAAAATGCAGTTTCTGAAATTAATGTTATTTGAACTAAATTTCTTTTTAAAATAAAGCAGTAGCACAAATTAGTGATTTGTGACTCCAGCTTAAATTAAAGTTAACAGAAATCTAAAATTTATGAAAAGAATTAAATGTGATATCAATCATTTGAAGAAATAGAATCATAATTCCAAATATAAAAAAATACTTTTAACATGAAGCTAAAGGGACTATTTTTTTTCGTTTTAAAAGATTCGTAAAAAATATAAGAAAATTCGCCAATATTTTCGATGTATTCAAATTTCATTTCCTGTTAAACTTCTAGTAGATTGCATCCATTTGGATAAAAAGCAAATTATAAGAAAATGGTTGCTTCTCTAAATTTACATAATATATAGATGGCGCTATTGCCACTTTCTGCAAAACAGCTCAGGATATTTTGCCGAGCATGAAGTGAAGCGAAGTAATTTGGCGCGGTTGAGTAGACTATTGGTGTGTTTGTAATGGATCTCACCTTCACATATTTTCATGTGCTATGATCATTTTTATGAAATCTTCAATTTTTGTTAAGAGCTTTTCTACTCTTTTTTGCATATAGTGTTCTACTTGTTGTGCCGTCTTCATTAAAAATGTGACAGTTTAACCTGTGTTTTACATTTAAAGCGACGAACACTCGCACAAAGTGTAATAATTTTGTTTTGGGGGAAATTAAGATTTTTTTAAAAATGTGTGTTTCAGCACCTATTCTCGACAAATTGTTTGAGATCATCCATTGTTTTATTCATCTCTTCATTCGAATGCACATCTACATAATTGCACATATTTTTAATCATTTTCTGTGATTGTGAAGTAGAGAATAGGAACTACATCATTAATTTCGTTGTCAGATTCGTCGTCGGAATCTTCAAATGTATGAAGGACCTCCAAAATCTCTCTGTGCTTCAGAATCAGTGCTGCTTATAAATCATCATGAGCTGCAACTTTATTTAATTATTATCCGGCTTTGGTGACTAGTTTGGTCTTCCTTAAATGTATTCTAAGCAATGTATAGTGCTACTTTTATTCAGAATTCAATTTACTTTCTCGATCTTTTGCCAAATTTGAAGATTCTGATAAAGAAACCAAGAGGGCTTTCTTTTATGTTCGTAAGGCACAGGTAATAAAACGTTCTTCCCTTCACAATTTTTGTACTTCATTAAAAATATAAACCTTTCACTCTTTTCATTAAAAAATCCGACACTTTTATTTAAATCTGAAACATCTAAAATTCACAACGTTCACGGTTTTCTTTATTTTTTACGAAAAATGGTTAAAAAAGAAAAAAAAAAGAAAAAAAAATGTGAAATGATACCACTAACCGTGATATTTAATTTCAATTTTAAACAATTATTTTAATTTTCGAAAAATACAAAATAAAAGGTCTAACTGGCGAGAGATTTGCACTCAACGTACAAAAAAATATCAAGGATTCTTTGCAATCACCTCAATTTTTATGCCATTTCATTCGAAAAATTAATTTTGATTTTTTAGTAAAATGTAAACCATGCATATGAAAAGCGATAGAATTAGCACGTAGTTGTTTATGACAGTCATATGACTTTGATTATTATAACACAGATGAAATGATGGAAATAGAACAATATTTGGAGGCTTATCACCTGAGCCTGGCGCGTCTTGCTAATATTTAAATTTAAGCATCAAAATGGACGCCTGGCATTTCAAAAGTGAAGCGGTCATCCCGAACTGATGATGACAGTCACATGTCTTAAGCTTTTATTATATAGATATTTTAGGACAGTCGTATGATGCTGGGACTTTCTCAAACATTTCATTAAATGGCGGCTCAATCTCAATTTCGGTTGATTCTTCAGTTGCCAAATAATTTGCAACTTTGGAGATTTACGTGTGGCGAAAACAATTTTCAATTGTCGTATTTTCTCTAAATTCCATTCTGAGCGCAACATAATGTAATGCATCCAATAAATTAATGACAAAATCTTCTTTTGATTCGAAATCTGTTGGTCAAGCGGTTTTTGTTTTGTCTTAAAAGAAACACATTGTATTTAAGTGCCTAGTATACAGTAAATCATTTCATTTAAAGCGATTTTTTATGTTAAACGTTTTTGCGTTGAATACATTTCACTATATTAATAATTTGTTACCAAATGAGGCTGATTATGCAGCTAGATTTTGATATCTATCTATGCATATAAAAGCCTTTCTCTGTATCTAGTTTCCTGATACAAATCTTTAATTTTTTGCCTATTTGCATGAAACATGCTATACGTACGTTTTAGAACAAGGAAATGGTATCTGTTAGCTTTAAAAATTTACCAGACCATTATTTAACCATTTTTTCTATTACCTACCATAGTTCAACCCTTTGCGGCGCGGTGGTTTCATAGATATACCACTTAATTTTAATTCCCAAACGCCACATTGGCACCGGAATTTTGTTTAACAAAATACCGTTTATTGAATGCGTGAAATATCGCGTTTTCGAATTTACAAATAAAGTTGTTTTCAAATTCCGGTGTCAGTCATTAATTTCAGCACATAAGCAATGAATTTGCCCTGCACCGCAAAGGGTTAACATTATATAAGATTCTCTTTTTAAATTTTGTAATTGAGTCAGATCTTTCCTGTTGCCACACATCTAAACAACTGTTTAAATATTTATACGCCAAAAACTTTCTTATCGAAATCATTCGAGTACTTTAGGAGAGTTAAAGGGGTTTTAAATTGAACAATACAATTTTTCGGAGGGCTAAAGAATTACTCACTTCAAAATTGTGGGAAGTTTTCCCATACACATGAATTATCGTGTATGACACTCTCAGAAGCCAAGTGGTACAAGGCACGAAAATTCGATTTGGAGTAAATTGAATTGAAAGATAAAGATTTAATTTGAACATCAATAATAACTAACTGGGTTATAATAGGATACTGCGGCTTGCTTCATTATAATATTTTACCTCTTAGTTTAAAAAAAAAATGTAACGAAAACAGAGTGCAATTTTCTTTAAATTTATAATTAATCAATATTTATTATTATTCTCCAAAAGTGGTTTATCTGTAGAACTAACACATAATTAGAAAATCATTTATATTTCTTTACATGGAAAGAAAAAATGCATATTTTCGGAACGGCTGTGCACTTATTTATTTTGTGCACTTATTTATTTTTCACATTTTTGACACTTATACCCCTCGGCTTTGGGGATCCTTATATCATCTGGATAAAATTTAGTTAAGGCGCAACACTAGTCACAGAAAAATACCCGGATGATAATGTAAAGTCTATGGGGACGTTATTTTCAAATATCTCACTCAAATTTTAATATTTTTAAATGATTTTTTTTAATAGGATAGCTGAGAATGATCCATAACCGGGCTAGGTTTTACTTTTTCAATTTTGGTTTCAGATTTTTTAAAAAATACTTTAACTTTCAAAACCAGTTTAAATCGGTTCTGAAATTGAAACTATCATAATAAAATAAAATATGTAAGCAAAATCGAAAACGAAAAAACTAGCCCGGTTGTAGATTCCCCTCAGCTATCCTATGCAAAAAAAATCATTTAAAAATATTAAAATTTGAGCCTGAAATTTGAAAATAACTCCTCCATAGACTTGGCATTGTCATCCGGAACTTTTTCAGAGATTATTGTAAGGCCTTAACATAATAAATCAGTACAAAATGTTAAAGGTCTAAGTAAGTGGGTGTGGCGTTCAAGCTGTGCCTTTCCATAGTGGGCTGTGACCATCTTTTCCTTAACAAGAATATTTTATTGTAATATTTCCAGGTCGTCTATGCACTTAGTTATTTTTTTGTGTCAATTATAACCCTTGCTTCTTGTGTCCTCATGCATAATAACTTGGATAAAACTTAGTTTACATAATAAGTGAGTATAAAATGTTAGAGTAAAATTCATATGAGTGGGTTTGGTGTTCCAGCCATGACTGTGACTATGATTTCCTTAATAAGAAAACAGACCATGAATTAACATGAATTCCAGTGTTCTCTACAATTTCTTCCGACTTATTCTTTGCTCTCGTAAAATAATCCGAAACCAAAGGGAAAATACATGTTTACTCCTTCGTGAAAAGTTAAAAGACAATTTACTGGTAACTCTGTTTACCATGGATTTAACGCATCCTGGAATTTTCCGGTCAGGAAATTCTTTGGTAGCAGTAATTTCTTATAGAACATTCTTTATTAAAAAAGACACAATTTTGCATGTTTAACATAGATTTTTTTTTTTATTAAAAAAACTGACGTTTCTGCTGGAAAATTCTTACTTTTTTGTTCAAAGTTAAAGGAACAATTACTGACAACTTTATTTTCTATGATTCGTGCGTCTCCTGCTATTTTCCGACGAAGAAATTCTTCGGTATCAATATTTTCTTACGTCACAGTAGTCATTAAATAAGGCACAATTTCGAACATTTAACCTGGATTTTTTTTCTATAACAAAATATTGATATTTCTCTTGGAAAATCTTTACTCCTTCATGAAAAGTTAAAATAATATTTACCGATAACTCTATTTACAAGGCTTCGTTGGAAATTTCCGTAAAGGAAATTATCCGGTACAAGTATTTTCTTATAGATCATTTGTGATTAAATAAGAGAAACTTTCGCGCGTTTAACCTAGATTTACTTTTCTATAACGGAATACAGAGTCGCATATGATCAAAGAAAAAAGGGAAGTGCACGTATTTTCTTGCGGAAACTACTTAGAATGGTACAGCAGATAAAGGTAGGCATATTTCTCTTTAAAAAAAATACTGATATTTAACACCCTTTTTTTACTACGTTTTTCCCTGACTACTCGCCAACCTGAACTAATTATACTCGGGGGTTGGAGCACATAGTACAAATATTATTGTTCGTACCAATATACTTTATGAATAATCGTCAAGAAGCACTTTTGTAAGATATGCAACAGGAATTTCAAATGAAAATCAAATTTTAAATTGCTTAAGAGGCGCAAATGCCAACGCATTAATGCAATAGGAATATATCATAAAAATTATTGATAAAAGATTCTGGTAAGAACAATAAATCTTGTCCTATATTCTCCGACCACTGTGTACTTCTCCTGGAAAATTTCCTGAAGTATACGAACCCACATTTACATAGAAACAGATATTCGATTTGTGCAACTGTGAAAGGCTTCTTTCTACGGAAATATCTATTACACTCTACCCTCGTTAACACGAAATCGGATAAATCGAATCTTCGCTTAATTCGAACGAAACATGAAGTCCCGAAATTTTCAATGGCAAAATAACGTTAAAATTTTTCATTTATTCGAACTCATTTTCTCTTGACTTCGTTTAATTCGAACTAACGAGAAATACGGTTTTTTATTTTTCCTTTATTTGTCACGGACTTAAAATCTTTTGAATAAATTTCTTTCTTTGAAATGTTCCAAACGAGTATATACATAATCCCATGCATTTGATATCCACTTTCTTAGTGTTCCGTCTGTCCATCAGTGACACTTCATTTTTTTTTCGTTTTGCTTCTTCCAAATTTTTTTTTTTGTTTCAACCCCCTTTACAATTAGTTTATGTATTTATGTATTTTAATTTAATATTAAGTCATATTCAAATGCTAACTGACGAAATAAATTAAAAAAAAACACTATAACATTAAGTCCTTTATAATAGCACCATTTTAAGCATGTTTTCTTCCCATACCTTCCATAATTCGAACTTCGGATAGTTCGATTATTTCTTGTGGTCCCGACAAGTTCGAAGTAATGAAAGCCAACTGTATATTATATAAATGAAAAGAAAAATAAACCTTAATTAAGTGAATACGTGTTTCTGAAAGATTGCTTTGTGAAAGTAATCCGAAACAAACTGAAGAGTAAAATAGTTGCCCTTCATAAAAAGTTATAATTTTTTTTACTAATAACCTATTAACGTAGAAATTGTTATTCAATTCGTACTCTAATGAAAGGAATATTTTGGCATAGATATCGCTATTACATTAAATAGATATAGAAAAAAATAAATCCTTTTTTAAGCAAAATTCTCCGGTACCTGTATCTTCATATAGAACATTCGTTATTAAATAAGACAAAATTACGCGCGTTTAACATAAGTTTATTTTTTTAGCTCAAAGGCTATCATAGCCTGAGAGCTTATGTGCCCGTCCGTTCTGTATGTAAATTCGTACGTGCGTTCGCGCGTAACGCGATAACTCATGATAAAAATATCGGATCCACTTGAAATTTTGTATGTAGGTATATCCTGACAAGGAGCTTCCCTGATTAGTTTTTGGAGTTCATTCAATATGTATAAGAGGGGGAACGGGGGGCTCATGCCCCTCCTCTTAATTGATATGAATGGGTTTTTCATGCAGAATTAACAGTTTTCGTTCAAAATTTAGATTAGGATCATTCTGATGAGGCGATTCCGTGACTGTTATTAGGTGTTGATTGAATAAGTATAAACAGGGGGAACGGAGGTTCTAATGCCCTCTCCCCTTAATTTATATAAATGGGTTTTTCAAGCAGAATTTTCAGATTTCGTTCAAACCTCTGAATAGTTTTGGAAGTTTAATGGTTAAGTATAAAAGAGGGGGATAACTCCTTTTAAATTATATAAATGCTAAATGGGTTTTTAATAAGAATTATCCGATTTGCTCTGAATTTTGGATATAGATTTTTTATATGATAAAACATGTCTTTGATAGTATAGGAGGTTCAATAATTAAGTATAAAAAAAGAGGAAAGGGGAGAGTTGTTTCCCCTTCTTAATTTTTTTTCGAACGGAATTAACCCTTGAAAATATAAGGCTTTAATGTATAATTAGTATTTGTAGCTTGTGAGCTCAATGCCATCAGTTTAACTGGGCAGTATTCTTTATTTATTATAAAATACTGATATTTCCTTAGAAAATTTCCTGAAGTATATGAACCAATATGTACGCTGAAAAAGATATTCGATTTGTAACAGCTGTGAAAGGCATCTTTCTACGGAAATCTCTATTGCATTATATAAAGATGGAAAAATAAATAAATCCAAATTAAGTGAACAAATCTTTCTGAAAGATTGCTTTGGGGAAAAAATCCGAAAGAAATTGCAGAAGAAAATCTTTGCTCCTTCATAAAAAGTTATAGGAATTTTTACTGATAACCTATTTACATAGAAATCGTTTCTCAATTTATGCTCCAATGAAAAAAAAAATTTTTGTACGGATACCGTTATTAAATTATATATATATAGAACAATAAATTCTTATTCAGTGAAAAAATATTTCTAAAAGATTGCTTCGAAAAACTGATACGAAAGAAACTGGAAAAGAAAATCTTTACTCTTTCTCTCTTCGACAAAGTTTATAATAACGTTTGTCGATAATTCTATCTACATAAAAATATGTATTCGATTCGTGAGGCAATGATTTTTTTAGAGAAATCTGTATTTAATTATAAAGATAAAAAAATACAAATATCAATTAAGTGAAGAAATGTTTTTAAAATATTGCTCGGGTAAAGTAACTTGAAATGAATCGGTAAAGAAAATCTTTACCCCTTCATAAAAATTAAACAATTGTGTAGCAATAACTCTGTTTTAGTAAAATCAGACATTACTTTTGTAACAAAATTTGTACGGAAATAAAACGAATTTTTTATAAAACAATAGCGTTAAATGATTACATAAATCGAAAATAAATATGTTAAAATAATGCCTTAAATGTTGTTTAAGCTATGTTATTCTGCTTTTAGATATCACACAATTATATCCATTTTTTGGTACAATTCACAGGAAAATAAATTATTTAACTGTGATAAAAAAAATTATTAAATCCGTTAGATTTTTAAAATCACAAGATTTTGAGAACTTCACCTTTTTATAAACATTTTAATAATCAATATACATAACTTGAGACAGTTGTTGCAAAATATATTAAGAACAAATAGAAAATTTGTGATTAAATAAGACAAAATTTTGCACTCTTAAGGTAGATTTTTTTCTATAACTAAATACTGATATTTTTCCTTTGAAAATCCCTGGAATGTAAGAATCCAAATTTATGTAGAAACAGATATTTGATTTTCGCAGCTGTGAAAGATATCTTTTTGCGGAAATCCTTATTGCATTATATAGACGGAAAAAAATAAATCCCAATTAAATGAACAAATGTTTCGAAAAGGTAGCTCTGGGAAAAAAATCCAAAACAAATTGGAGATGAAAACCTTTGTCCCTTCATAAAAAGTTATAAAAACTTTTACTGATAATCTATTTACGTAGAAATCGTTATTCAATTTGTATTCCAATGAAAATAACATATTTGCATGGATACCTCTGTTACAATATATAAATACAGAAAAAAAGGAAGTCCTTATTAAGCAAAATTGTCCGATACCTGTATTATCTCATAGACCATTTGTTATTAAAGAAGTCAGAATTTCGCGCGTTTAACATAGATTTATTTTTCTGTAAGAAAATACTGATATTTTCCAAGAAAATTTCCTGAAGCGTACAAACCCAGATTTACGTTGAAACAGATATTCGATTAGGGCAGCTATGAAAGGCATCTTTCTATGGAAATCTGCGTTACTTTATGTAGGTGGGAAAATAAATAAATCTCAATCAAGTGAACAAATGTTCCTGAAAGATGGTTTTGGGAAAGTAATCCGAAACAAACTGGAGAAATAAATATTTTCCCTTCATAAAATGCTATAATTTTTTTTTTTTTACTCATAAATTTATCACTTAGAAATCGTTATTTAATTTTTACTCCAATGAAAGCAATATTTTTGCATGGATATCTCTATTACATATTATATAAATACAGAAAAAAGTAAATGCTTATTAAACAAAATTGTCCGATTCCTGTATTTTCACATAGACCATTTGTTATTAAAGAAGTCAGAATTTCGCGCGTTTAACATAGATTTATTTTTCTGTAAGAAAATACTGATATTTTCCAAGAAAATTTCCTGAAGCGTACGAACCCAGATTTACGTTGAAACAGATATTCGATTAGGGCAGCTATGAAAGGCATCTTTCTATGGAAATCTGCGTTACATTATGTAGGTGGGAAAATAAATAAATCTCAATCAAGTGAACTAATGTTCCTGAAAGATTGTTTTGGGAAAGTAATCTGAAACAAACTGGAGAAATAAATATTTTCCCTTCATAAAATGTTATAATTTTTTTTTTACTAATAAATTTATTACTTGGAAATCGTTATTTAATTTTTACGCCAATGAAAGCAATATTTTTGCATGGATATCTCTATTACATATTATATAAATACAGAAAAAAGTAAATGCTTATTAAACAAAATTGTCCGATTCCTGTATTTTCACATAGACCATTTGTTATTAAAGAAGTCAGAATTTCGCGCGTTTAACATAGATTTATTTTTCTGTAAGAAAATACTGATATTTTCCAAGAAAATTTCCTGAAGCGTACGAACCCAGATTTACGTTGAAACAGATATTCGATTAGGGCAGCTATGAAAGGCATCTTTCTATGGAAATCTGCGTTACATTATGTAGGTGGGAAAATAAATAAATCTCAATCAAGTGAACAAATGCTTCTGAGAGATTGCTTTGGGAAATTAATCCGAAACAAACTGCAGAAATAAATATTTGCCCTTCATAAAAAGTTATAATTTTTTTACTAATAATCTAATTACTTAGAAATTGTTATTCAATTTTTACTCCAATGAAAGCAACATACTTGCATGGATATCTCTATTACAATATAACAGAAAAATGTAAATCCTTATTAAGCAAAATTGTCCGATACCTGTATTTTCACATAGACCATTTGTTATTAAAGAAATCAGAATTTCGCGCGTTTAATATAGATTTATTTTTCTGTAAGAAAATACTGATATTTTCCAAGAAAATTTCCTGAAGCGTACGAACCCAGATTTATGTTGAAAAAGATATTCGATTAGTGCAGCTGTAAAAGGCATATTTCTACGGAAATCTGCATTACATTATATAGGTGGAAAAATAAATAAATCCCAATTAAGTGAACAAATGTTTCTGAAAGATTGCTTTGGGAAATTAATCCGAAACAAACTGCAGAAATAAATATTTGCCCTTCATAAAAAGTTATAATTTTTTTACTTATAATCTAATTACTTAGAAATTGTTATTCAATTTTTACTCCAATGAAAGCAACATACTTGCATGGATATCTCTATTACAATATAACAGAAAAATGTAAATCCTTATTAAGCAAAATTGTCCAATACCTGTATTTTCACATAGACCATTTGTTATTAAAGAAATCAGAATTTCGCGCGTTTAACATAGATTTATTTTTCTGTAAGAAAATACTGATATTTTCCAAGAAAATTTCCTGAAACGTACGAACCCAGATTTATGTTGAAACAGATATTCGATTAGTGCAGCTATAAAAGGCATCTTTCTACGGAAATCTGCATTACATTATATAGGTGGAAAAATAAATAAATCCCAATTAAGTGAACAAATGTTTCTGAAAGATTGCTTTGGGAAATTAATCCGAAACAAACTGCAGAAATAAATATTTGCCCTTCATAAAAAGTTATAATTTTTTTACTAATAATCTAATTACTTAGAAATTGTTATTCAATTTTTACTCCAATGAAAGCAACATACTTGCATGGATATCTCTATTACAATATAACAGAAAAATGTAAATCCTTATTAAGCAAAATTGTCCGATACCTGTATTTTCACATAGACCATTTGTTATTAAAGAAATCAGAATTTCGCGCGTTTAACATAGATTTATTTTTCTGTAAGAAAATACTGATATTTTCCAAGAAAATTTCCTGAAGTGTACGAACCCAGATTTATGTTGAAACAGATATTCGATTAGTGCAGCTGTAAAAGGCATCTTTCTACGGAAATATGCATTACATTATATAGGTGGAAAAATAAATAAATCCCAATTAAGTGAACAAATGTTTCTGAAAGATTGCTTTGGGAAATTAATCCGAAACAAACTGCAGAAATAAATATTTGCCCTTCATAAAAAGTTATAATTTTTTTACTAATAATCTAATTACTTAGAAATTGTTATTCAATTTTTACTCCAATGAAAGCAGCATACTTGCATGTATATCTCTATTACAATATAACAGAAAAAAGTAAATCCTTATTAAGCAAAATTGTCCGATACCTGTATTTTCACATAGACCATTTGTTATTAAAGAAATCAGAATTTCGCGCGTTTAACATAGATTTATTTTTCTGTAAGAAAATACTGATATTTTCCAAGAAAATTTCCTGAAGCGTACGAACCCAGATTTATGTTGAAACAGATATTCGATTAGTGCAGCTGTAAAAGGCATCTTTCTACGGAAATCTGCATTACATTATATAGGTGGAAAAATAAATAAATCCCAATTAAGTGAACAAATGTTTCTGAAAGATTGCTTTGGGAAATTAATCCGAAACAAACTGCAGAAATAAATATTTGCCCTTCATAAAAAGTTATAATTTTTTTACTAATAATCTAATTACTTAGAAATTGTTATTCAATTTTTACTCCAATGAAAGCAACATACTTGCATGGATATCTCTATTACAATATAACAGAAAAAAGTAAATCCTTATTCAGCAAAATTGTCCGATACCTGTATTTTCACATAGACCATTTGTTTTTAAAGAAATCAGAATTTCGCGCGTTTAACATAGATTTATTTTTCTGTAAGAAAATACTGATATTTTCCAAGAAAATTTCCTGAAGCGTACGAACCCAGATTTATGTTGAAACAGATATTCGATTAGTGCAGCTGTAAAAGGCATCTTTCTACGGAAATCTGCATTACATTATATAGGTGGAAAAATAAAAAAATCCCAATTAAGTGAACAAATGTTTCTGAAAGATTGCTTTGGGAAATTAATCCGAAACAAACTGCAGAAATAAATATTTGCCCTTCATAAAAAGTTATAATTTTTTTACTAATAATCTAATTACTTAGAAATTGTTATTCAATTTTTACTCCAATGAAAGCAACATACTTGCATGGATATCTCTATTACAATATAACAGAAAAGAGTAAATCCTTATTAAGCAAAATTGTCCGATACCTGTATTTTCACATAGACCATTCGTTATTAAAGAAATCAGAATTTCGCGCGTTTAACATAGATTTATTTTTCTGTAATAAAATACTGATATTTTCCAAGAAAATTTCCTGAAGCGTACGAACCCAGATTTATGTTGAAACAGATATTCGATTAGTGCAGCTGTAAAAGGCATCTTTCTACGGAAATCTGCATTACATTATATAGGTGAAAAAATAAATAAATCCCAATCAAGTGAACAAATGTTTCTGAAAGATTGCTTTGAAAAAATAATACGAAACAATATGGAGAAGAAAAACATTGCCCCTTCATAAAAAGTTATAAGAATTTTTACTGATAACTTATTTGCGTAGAAATCATTATTCAATTTGTACTCCAATAAAGGCAATATTTTTGCATCGATATCTCATTACATTACATAGATATAGAAAAAAATTAATCCTTACTAAGCAAAATTCTCCGGTAGCAGTACTTTCATATAGAACATTCGTTATTAAATAAGTCAAAATTTCGTGAGTTTAACAGTTTTTTTTTTCTGTAAAAAAATGCTGATATTTCCTGAAAAGTACGAACACAGATTTACATTGAAACAGACATTCGATTTGAACAGCTGTGAAAGGCATATTTCTACGGAAATCTGCATTACATTATATAAGTGGGAAAATAAATAAATCCCAATCAAGTGAACAAATGTTTCAAAAAAATAGCTTTGGGAAAATAATCCGAAACAAATTGGAGAAGAAAAAGTTTTTCCTCTTCATAAAAAGTTATAAGAATTTTTACTTATAACCTATTTACATAGAAATCGTTTTTCAATTAATGCCCCAATACAAAAAAAAAAAAAAAAAACATTTTGGTATAGATACCGCTATTACATTATAAAGATATAGAAAAAATAAATCCTAATTAAGTGAAAAAAATATTTCTGAAAGGTCGCTTCGAAGAACTAATACGAAAGAAACTGGAAAAGAAAATCTTTACTCTTTCACGAAAGTTTATAATAATGTTTGTCGATAACTCTATCTACATAAAAATAGGTATTCGATTTTTTTTCAAGAGAAAAAAAAAATTGTAGAGAAATCTATGTTTTATTATAAAGATAAAAAATACAAATATCAATTAACTGAACAAATGTTTTTGAAATATTGCTCGAGAAAAGTAACTTGAAGCGACTAGGAGAATAAAATCTTTACCCCTTCATGAAATTTAAACAATTGTTTACCAATAACACAGTAAAATCAAACATTATATTTGTATTGAAATTAAAAAAAAAATAGGAATAACGTTAAAATATTACATAAATCGCAAATAAAATATGTTAAAATTATGTCTTAAATAATTTTTTAAATATGTTATTCTACTTTTAGATTTCGCACAATTATGTCCATTTTTTTCTTTTTGGTACTATTCACAGGAAACTAAATTCTTTATTTGTGATAAAAAATTTATTAAATCCGTTAGATGTTTAAAATCACAAGATTTTAAGAACTTCACCTTTTTATAAACATTTTAATAAACAATTTATATTATTTGAAAAAGTTGTTACAAAATATATTAAGAACAAATAGAACATTCATGATTCAATAAGACAAAATTTCCCACACTTAACGTAGACTTTTTTCCCATGACAAATTACTGATATTTAATATGTGACTGTCACATTGCTTACAAGTCGTTGAACCAACATAGTGAAAAATGTCCAAGCACGGATCGAACCCGGAACCTTTGAAATAGCGCTCCAAGTGTTCTACCATTTAAGCTACGAGGACGACGCTCTGCTTCTCACTTCTAGAGTTGCAAAAAGTCGGTTTATTCCCGGGTTTATTTCCAATAGACCAGGTTTATTCCCAAAAAACCGAATTATTCCAAAAAATCAAGGGTTTTTTCCAGGTTTATTCCTAAAAACCCGGTTTATTCCCGGGTTTAAACCGGGTTTTTTCTAACCTTTGCAACGCTACTCACTTCTGCTCGTAGCTTAAATGGTAGAGCAGTTTTAAAGTTATTCCGAGGTTTCTGGGCTCGATCCCAATGCGATAATCACATATTAACACTAGATCCGCGGGACTTCCGGTATATCTAGATCCGCGGAGCGGGTCAATTTGACCCGAGTTATTAAAATATTTATAAATATTCCCGAATACTTACTTTCTTAGTTAAAAAATATGTTTTCTTATAATAAACAATATTTCTTAGTATTTACATTATATTTTTCACATAAAGTCAATAGAGATTACCTACATTTCATAAAATGTTATTATTCAAAATTACATGCCATTAAGTATGATGAAACTATTGAACATATATTTTAAATATAAATATACTAGAACTTAATGAACATTAATAAAAATAGATTATCCTATTCAAATAAGTTTATATATAGAAAATCTAAGAATAATTTTGAAAAATATAAAAATTACAAGTTATTTACTAGTTTTACTGATTCATCTAATTCAATTTCCTGTATGCATTGCTTGAAAAACATGGTTGAAAATTTTGCACATTTACCAAAAACGTGTGGGTACATAATAGTTTGAACAATTATCTTTATTTCATTTTCATATTTTTAATTGTTATACCTAACTCTTTTATGCTTAGTTTGCTTTGTTTATGTTTTTCATAGTTTTTAGTGTTTTTTGTTGCCAACTGACAAGTTTTTTTTGGATGCGTCGCGTCGGCGCGATAAATAACTGTTTTTGTACGTCTTCATCTAAGGCTTGAATAAATTAACGTATACTAATAGAAAATAAACGCATACAAATAGACTTTTACTAACTTTTTTACAATTACAGATTTGCATAAAAAACAAGCATTGGTAGTAACAATATACAAAATATTATAAATTACCTTTACCTTTAAATTGTCTTTTTTTAAAGCAGGCTTGACACATTCAGACTTTCTGTCATCTGGAAAATCACATAGCTACACTGAATTTAGCTGCGTTGTAATAAACAAGTGTATATAGTATTTTTTAGAATTTTCTAAAATTACAACAGTTAGAAGTAGACTGCAAAGCAAGAAGACATTTTTACACTTTTCTCCTTGTAAACAATTAAGTTGATGTCCAATTGTATTAGAAGGATAACAGCATACAATTCCGACTTTTGCATTTTTACAGAGGCTAGTATATCTTGTCTTGGGCATTTTACAGTTTCTATAAATCCAGTTTTTTATCAACATCTGCAAGCAACTAGAACGCGAAACGACACTGAATTTATACGGTTTTGTTAGACATATACTTAGTTAATATTTTCACGGATTTCCAAAGAAATAAGTGCTGATCTACGTTTATATTCGGCCCTTTTATATAGTTTCTTGTCATCTTTTTTATTTCCAGGTATAAATACGCAAGTTATTGCTTATTATTTTTCAGATTTTCATGAGTATAAAGTTCAAATTTTGTAATTTTAGTTTACATTCTTTTTTCCGAATTTTTTATCTGATAAATATCACAAACTTTCGTTCAATTCTTGTAAATTTCCATCTATATTATAATGAAAAGGTCCAACAATGTTAAGAATATAGGCGGAGTCGTCGTCACTTCTGTTTTCATCATTGGAATTTAATTTTTTCTTTTATAGGCATATATCCATCCTCAATCATTTGTAGTCTAAATCATTTTCAGGTAATAGTTGCTAACATTCCAAATCTTCTTTGACAGTAGTATAAGGACATCGGGCATATTATCTATATTTTCAATAAATGCAGAATAAAATTAACTTCAATACTACTTCTAAATATTTGTTGTGATTTTCCACTGCAATCACCTATTCTTCATATCAAGAATATAAGAAATTCATTGAAAATTTTTAGCATCCCCCCTTCCAATTTTACCTATTGGAAGAATTAGGAGTGAAGCAGATTACTTTCTCATTATTTTCGAAAAAATGCATTTCAATTTGGTCATTTATGCGTAAAAACGTATACGAGTCAAACTGACCCGTTCCACGGCTCTAAGTATAAGTGTTTATAACTGAAAAATAACTTATGTTATTCGCTATTAAATACGAACAACTGTTGTTTATCTTAAAATATTAAAAGTCAGAAAAGGAAACATTTTTTCAATGAATGCTTTTCACGTGGCGAAAAACATCGATTTGGGTCAAATTGACCCGCTCCGAGGTTTTAGTGTTAAATATTCAATAATTTCAAGCGTAATTTCACTGTTGAAAATTTATTGAAAAATTAATTATAATTAAATAAAGTACTGATATTTCTCTTTGTAAATTACATGAAGCGCATGAACCCAGATTTACGTAGAAATGGATATTCGATTTGTGCAGCTGTGGAAGAAGTCTTTTTACGGAAATCTCAATTGCATTATAAAAATGGGAGAGAAAACCCCAATTAAGTGAACAAATGTTTCTGAAAGATTGCTTTAGGAAAATTAGCCGAAACAAATTGGAGAAGAAAACCTTTACTCTTTCATAAAAAGGTATAAGAACTTTTACCGATAACACTATTTACATAGAAATCGTTATTCAATTTGTGCCCCAAAGGAAGAAACAATTTTGTATGGATATCGCTATTACTTTATATAGATATATAGACAAATAAATCTTTACTAAGAGAAAAATATTCTCAAATCTTGCTTCGCAGAACTTATACGAAAAAAATTGAACAACAAAATCCTTACTCTTTCAGGAAATTTTTAAATAATGCTTACCGAGAACTCTATTTACATAAAAATAGGTATTCGTTTTGTAAGACAATGGATTTTTTTTTTTTACGGAAATCTGCATTTAATTAAAAAGATGAACAAATGAGAAAAAAAAAGAAAAAAAAAACTTTATTTTTGCCGAGAAATTTATGTTTAATTATAAAGACAAAAATTACAAATCTCGATTAATTGAACAAATCTTTTTGAAATATTACTTGATAGAAATAATTTGAAATGAATAGGAGAAGAAAACCTTTGCCCCTTTATGAAAATTAAACAATTGTCTACCAAAAACACTGTTTAAGTAAAATCAGACATTCCATTTGTATGGAAGGGAAAAAATACTTTTTTAGGAACAGCGTTAAAAAATTACATA
This sequence comes from Maratus speculifer, assembly GCA_964019185.1. NCBI lineage: Eukaryota > Metazoa > Arthropoda > Arachnida > Araneae > Salticidae > Maratus > Maratus speculifer. Next base: position 163,544,194 of record OZ025300.1, on the reverse strand, counting down.
AAGTTTAAAAAATGCCTTAAATGTTGTTTAAATAATCTTATTCTGCTTTCAGATTTTGCGCAATAATATCCATTTTTTTTTCATTTTGGTACAATTCACAGGAAAATAAAATCTTTAACAGTGATAAAAAATATTTTAAATCCATTATATTTTTAAAATCTCAAGATTTTAAGAACTTTACCTTTTTATAAACATTTTAATAGATATTTTATATTATTTGAGATAGGTGTTACAAAATACAAGGGTAATTCAGAAAGTAACTTCCGTTTATGAATTTTTAAAAAATCTAATGAAAGGAACCATGTTTCATTACTCACGTATGAAAGACACGTTCTTCAGCTACTTCTCAACATAATTGCCATATTAATAAAAACAATTTTCATAAAGGTAAATCAGCTTTGAAATTCCATCGTAACAAACTCCTGCCGCCGGCCTATTCAACTGCGATTATTTTAAAATTCAACTCGCACCACTCTTTCAATCCAAAGAATTTTAACATATTCTTTTATTCATACTGACAAAATTCCCAATTGCTCTCGTAATATTTTACTTGACCCACTATTTTTTAAAACATTTTTGGAAGTGCATTTATCAGAAAATTATATCGAAAAATATGTTAAAATTCATTGGATTGAAAGAGTGGTGCGAATTGAATTTTAAAATAATCGCAGTAGAATAGGCCGGCGGCAGAAATCTGTGACGATAGAATTTCAAAGCTGATTTACCGTTATAATTGTTTTAATTAATACAGCAATTATGTTGAGACGTGGGTAAAGAACGTGTCTTACATATGTAAGTAATAAAACATGTTTCCTTTCATTAGTTTTTTTTTTTTTTTTTTTTAATTCATAAACGGAGGTTACTTTCCGAATTACCCTCGTACATTAAAAACAAATAAAAAATTCGTGATTAATTAAGACAAAATTTCCCACGCTTAACGTAGATTTTTTTTCAATAACAAAGTACTGCTATATCTCCTTTGAAATTCCATGAAGCATACGAACCCAGATTTACGTAAGAAACAGATATTCGATTTGTGCATCTGTGAAAGACGTCTTTTTACGGAAATCTCAATTGCACTACATGGATGGGGATAGGTGGAATCCCAATTAAGAGAATAAATGTTTCTGAAAGATTGCTTTATGAAAATAATCAAACAAATTGGAGAAGAAAATCTTTGCCCTTTCATAAAAAGTTACAAGAAAAATTTTACCGATAACCCTATTTACAGAGAAATGGTTATTCTATTTGTGCTCCAAAGGAAGAAACATTTTTGTTTGGATATCGCTATTACATTATGTAGATATAGAAAAAGTAAATCCTTATTAAGCGAAAAAAATATTTCTGAAAGGTTGCTTCAAAGAATTAGTACGAAAGAAATTGGACAAGAAAATCTTTACCGTTTCATGAAAATTTTTAACAATGTTTACCAATAACTCTATTTACATAGAAATAGGTATTCGATTTGTGTGGCAATGAAAAAAAATTTTTTTTTACGAAAATCTGTATTTAATTTTAAAGGTTAAAAATATAAATCTTAATTAACTGAACAAATGTTTTTGAAACATTGCTCAGGCGAAGTAATTTGACATACATAGGAGAAGAAATTCTTTTCTCCTCGATGAATGTTAAGGGGATAATGGACATTTATGTGAGCAAAACCGTCACAAAAAGTCTATTTCTGTCATATAATAGTACCAAAACTGTTTTTTCTTATAAAAATATTCATTTATGAAGGTTTTAAGAAGAAAATAATAAAGGTAAGTGTATTTATATACTTTAAATCTGTTTTTTCTCAAAACTAATTTTTCAGAGTTTTTAGATTTTTGAAATATTCATTGCGACTTAATTTTTTATCAATATTTATGAAATTGATAAGGAAGTATCCTGATGTTGTTTAAAAAGAAATTGTGTAAGCTTTATAAAAGTCGTCTTCATTAAGATATTTAAATTTGGTTTTCTACTTAAAAAAAGGCAAATTTTTGATGAAAATCGATATGGAATTTAGAATTTTTTTTTTCAATATTAACTGTTCAACAGATTAAGAAAGTCGTACACTAATTTGTTTATAATAGAGTTTTAAGTGATAAAAATGCAAAAGCATGAAAATGTCTCAAAAACTAAAACACGAGGAGCATTTAAAAATTTCGTTTAAAAATTTATAATTTTTTTTATTAAAAAAATTAATGAAATTGGAAATTTTTAAAAGATGTTCTATATGCTTGTGGTGAAATGTACCTATGCACAAAATTTTATATTTCTATGCTGAAAATTTAAATAAAATTAACGTACACATCTCCCTTAAAACACCGTTTACCAATAACTCTGTTTAAAGGGGTCCAGCACATAAAAATCTTTAATTAAAAAAAAAAACTACTGTATTGATTTTATTTTACTTTTCTGCTTAAAAAGTACGTTCAAATTATAATTAGAACAGAAAATGTTAATTTTTATGTTTTTTTTCCCTTCAAAATTTGGATTTGAAGAAATGATTACTATAGAAAAGCTTCTTTGAAATATGCTTTTTTTTTTCTTTTATAAAATTTCTTTTATTTAAATATGACTCAAGAACGATTAAGGCAAATTGTACTAACTTGGAACATGTCTTGAACACAGTTGTTTTAGTCTAATTTTTAATCAGCAAATTCGAAGAAAATATTTATTTAAAAAAGTATGATTTTAAAAAATTGCATATTTTTTTCACAATTTTACGTTAATTATTTTTAATTTATATATTGAGAAAAAGCTAATAATAAGAATATTAACTAACTTATAATTTATATATGATTATTTAAATATCAATGTATACATTAATTATTAATCTATCCTTTTTTAATTTTATATATTTATGTTTATTTAAATGAAAATTTTTGAAATTATACTTATTTCAAGTTATAATGATTTTAATTTACCCGGAAGCAAGAATTAAGGCTCAAATAATTTTAACTAATCAATTGACAAATGTTTATTACTGTTAAATTATAATAGCACACAGGAATATATGTATATATATATATATATATATATATACATATATCTATACCTATGTACTACTTGAACTCAGAACTTGATCATCAGAATAACCTTACATGGCAAGACTTTTTTTTCTTTTAAAAGTGTGTTTTTATATTCATATTTATAGTTAGACATCACTAATTTTAAAGAGCTACTGTTTAACATTTAATATGAGACTTTTGTCAAATTAGTCGAATACTTTTACTTAAATATAGTGGTGGCTCGAAACTCAGTTTATGTATTTATGGTTAAATTTTAATTAATCTAAGTGTGTATCACTAGATTGATGCATGATATGATCACTAATGTAATGAAAGGTTAAAATAATATACGTCATATTTAAATTTCATCGTCATTCCTGGAATACATCTTGCATAAATTCACAAACATACTTTAATCTGTCCGCTTTTTTCAAACCAAAAGTACTTTTATCGAACGTATTTATATCCACAAACCTTTAAAGTATCTAAAAAAATTATTCTTTAAAATACAAAGTGTATATACATATACAAATCCATAGCAAAGTTTTACACAACGGAATTCTCTTGTATTCAATAGTTCTAGTTATCTTTATTGAATTATATTGATAGAAAAAAAAATCCCAATTAATTAAACAAATATTTCTGAGTGACTGCATGTATCAAATAATCCGAAACAAATTGGAGAAGGAAACCTTTGCTCTTTCATGAAAAGTTGTAAGAATCAGAATAGCCTTACATTGATTCTTTTAAAATATATTTTTGAATTCATATTTACCGTTAGAAATCATTAATTTTAAAGTGTAATTATTCAAATATTCAAAATCAGACTTTTGTGATAAGAATAGTCGAATACTTTTATTTAAATATAGTGGTGTCTCGAAACTGAGTTTATTTATTTAAGATTAAACTTAAATTGATTCATTTATAAATCACTGTGCTCTGTAGGGACAAAACGATCCGCACTATATTTAAATTCCATGGTATTTTTTAAAATACAGTCGAGTCTCTATATAACGAAATCCACCGTTCCAATAAAAATTTCGTTGTATAGAGAAATTCGATGTATAGAGAATGATGTTAAAAATCGTATTTAATGTGTGAAATTTGAACAAATGTTATTTTTGATCTTTTGAATTAAGAATTTGAAATGTTTAAAAGTAAATATTAACCTAACATTTTATTTCTTAATTATTTAAGCTGTTTCAAAAAAGAGAACATACATTTATTTGAAAGCTTAATGAAAGTTAAATAGAGAAGAATTGCATTAATTTCAGACGAAGAAATCTGTAATTTTTTGATTTTAAAATGTTAAAAAAAAAAGAAAAGAAAAGAAAAAGAAAAAGCTCAAATTTTTCCAAGGAATGAAAAATTGTAGTTAACATTTTCCTCCATTTGAGGACCTCTCTTATGTGCCCCTCATTGATTCCTCTCTTACATGTGTATCAATCCAATTGACACTGTTTTGAGAAGGATGTGGAAAGGTGTGAGGGAGGTGGGATGAATTCGTTGGATTTAAAGAACAAAGAGAAAAGTAATGTAAAAAAAAAAAAAAAAAAAAAAACTCAGCACTGACGATAAATAAAAAATAAGTGATGGAAAATTGATTCCATATGATTTCGAAGCTTTTTAAAACTGAATAAATTAAGGCCAATTTATGAAAAAATTCGTTATATGGAGACAGATATTTCGCTATATAGTGACTGTTTTTAATGTAATCATGCGAAAAGAGGACCGTTCCTACTAAAAATTCGTTACATAGAGAAATTCGATGTATGGAGTTTCGTTATAGAGAGACTCTTCTGTACATCTTGCATAAATGCACAAACATACTTTCATTTCTTTTCTTCTTCAAGCGAAAGTAATATTTTCCTAAGCACTTATATCCACAAACCTTTAAAGTATCTAAACCAATTATTTTTTAAAATACATTTTAATAAAAGTGTGTATAAATAAGCAATTCCATAGCAAAATTTTACATAATGGAATTCTTTTGTATTCGATAGCTCTAGTTATCTCTATTGAGTTATATGGATAGAAAAAATAAATCCCAATTAAGTAAACAATTGTTTCTGAGTGATTGCTTGGATCAAATAATCCGAATTAAATTGGAGAAGGAAATCTTAGCTTCCTCATGAAAAGTTCTAATCATTTTTACCAATAACTCTATTTATGTAGAAACATACATTCGATTTTTTTCGGTAATGAAAGATACATTTTCTAAACGATATAACTAAAATATTTCATAAATTGTTGAGGTTAAAGAAAGAAAGATCATATATTGCTTATTGAGTACAAAAACTTTTCCAATACCAGTTGCAGAATAATGTTAAAGAAATTTCTTCCGTACAAGATAATGAGAAATGTAAAAAACTGTTTTTAAAACACATTTGAAAATACCGGCTGATCCAAGTTCCGTGAGTTTTGAAATTTTAATAATTAGAAATCTTGTACAGAATAAACATGCGGTTTTTACGAATATGCTCAGAAACGTGTGGGATTTTTGTTCATAATATTTTTTTTCTTATAAACAGTTAAAAGTTTTAGCAACAGATGGCGATGTTTTTTAACATCTATACTATCCATTCATACGTTATATAAGCAGATGAGTTGAGTGCGCAACATCATAAGATATCGCTGTGTTTTCGCTTTAAAAATAATTCATGTTCAAACATTTAAGTTTTGATAGTTAATAATTTCAGGGGCAAGTAGTCTTGTTTCCGCAATGTTGAATTCATACTGGAATTTTCCGAAACTTTTATTGAAAAATAAGAAAAAACAATCATACAACTTTTTTTCCATGGAAGATAGAAAGGCGAAGTTTACCATTTTTTCCGATGTAGTTTTTTATTAATCACGGGTTAATACATCCCATGTATGAGCAATGATGTAATATATTCCACCACTCCTCTAAAGGTTAAACTTTCCTACAAAAAAGATGAATCGACTAGTTTAGCTTTATGCTGTTATCGTACAATGCCTGGAGTTATAAGTAAAAAACGACCGATGACCGATACCAATATGAAGCCTATAACAAAAATGATTCAGGAAACAGGCTTATTGGAAGATTGTCAAACAATTGTGAGACCCCAAGGTCCGTTGCAGCCGTAAAAGACGCAGAACAGGATGCCGATAGTCAATCGACATCGTCAGCAGTTATACTTATTGAATTCCGTGCACCTCACGGCAAATAGAAGTTTCTTACGATAGTGCATGGTGTTCTATAAAGATCATTTTGAAGAGATATCCGTATAAAATAGAGTACATAAACAAATTAAAGTCAAATAATTTTACATTTTCAGGAATTTACTAATTTGAATTTTTTGAAAATGAAGAATGATGCGGACTGTTTTTTTAAATGTTTTGTGCACAGATGTGAAAACACTTCACTCTGTAGTAGCGTAAACACGCAAAATTGTCGCATATGGGCAAAAGAAATCCTTAGAAATCCTTTGGTGGTAAAACTTCTTTATAGCCTAAATGTTAAAATGCATTGCCGCTTTACAGCTTCTTCCATAATTTGTCATTTTCTTTTCGAGGAAATTTCTGATTATATATTGCAAACATTTTGCAAGATAGGTGACCGATATGCAACAATTTTAAAGGACAGAGCTATCCCTTACTTGCAAAATAGAAAAGCGCTCCCATATTCATGCATGATGGAGCGCCTTCACACATCTCTTTTGTCACGACAAACTTGAGGAATGCATTTGTAGATGCCCGAATCCTAAGTCGCTCTTTTCAGTACGAATGGCCACCAAAGTCTCCCGATCTTACTCCTTGAGACTTTTGGTTTGAAGCTACTTGAAATCACCTGCATACAGAGATCGACCTATGTCATTGACCTGATTCAAAGATGATAGACTCCGTAAATTTTCCAAAATGCCCCTTGAGCTTCTGTTTAAAGCTATGCTTGCTGAGTTTCATTGTTCCCTCCCCCCGGGATTGCACTACTCTAAACCGAATGCTGTGTTCTCGGGGTGGTCATCCTTGTCATCCCGGAGTTACATCGTCTCACAGCACAGCGGTACTTGGTGAAAGTCATATTGGAAAATTTAACTTTTGGACATTAATTCTTCCTTCTTTTCGAGCTAAATTACACCATAGTAAAATGATGTTATCAAATTCAGAGCACCTTTTGGTATAAAATGCAAATAACATAATTTTTTTTCATTATAAAAACAAACCCCGCGTGTTTCTATGCATCTCTTTTAAAATCGTCTTTCTATTATAAGGTGGTCTGGTGTAATAACGCTAGGCGGGATAATAACGCCAAGTGCTAATATTTTGCATAATTATGAAATAATCTGGTAAATGACACCCATGTGCTCTGCGCAGAAGGGTTTTGAGTCATATAAATCGCAAAAAACAGCTTTTAGTTAATTTGTTTCATTTTAAGGTCTTATTGTTTTTAGAAGCAACTAAAATTAACGCTTGATCTAAAATTTGCGAGATACGTTTTGTGATGTGAAGACTATTTTTTTTATCCGGAAATACTTTGTTAATTACATAAATTTGTATTACATTTCATAGAGTTTCAAAATGTTGTTGAAGATTTTGAATATCTTCTCGAGATAATTTGTAATTTAAAATATACAGCGCAATAATTATAACGGGGTAATAACGCCAATCCTTGGCATTAATACCCCGGTTGATTCCCTACAGTGGCCGAGCTACATCCTAAATACTGATTCAAATAAACACAGTTAAATCTGTGCAATGTTTCTAATAATTCCATTTAAGCGGTCCTTTTTAAGCAAAAAGAAGCTCACGGCCTGGTATTATTTTACCTCATCCCCCCCCCCTCCACACCACATCTTTATATTTCTTGCACTTTCAGAAAAAATGATCATTTTCAATAGCTTTGAATGCAATTTGTCAATTTCTAAGTTTGTAGAGTTTGTATTTTTAGAATTGGGCAATCTACATGCAATTATTCCATCTTATTTCATAGTTTTGTTTGCATGGCGTTATTAACCATGTAGGTGGGTAATAACGCCAAATAGCATTGGTCAAGAAATCCCGCCATTACATTTTATGAATACATATTATTATTTTTTTTATATAGATAGTCAATGAGTTGCTTTATTAAATCATATATTTGTTTGAAAAATACAAACTAAAACTGAGCCGTGAAAATTGGTAGAACTTTAACGTGGCGTTATTACCCCAGGGTACCTTATATAGTTTATTAATTATTAACATTTCAAAAATGCCGGACTTTGTGAAGAACCTGGAATATTAAATTCAGTAAAAGGGGAACAATACCACTACATCTTAAATATTACGTACTCCTCTTGGCAATCGTGTTTCATAACCTATCATGGGATATCACTGAATTAATTACGCAAGGTAAGATTTAATAAAATGATAAAAACTTTTGTTAATACGTATTGGTTTAAATTATGATTCGATTTTCATAATATTTGAAATTATTCGAGTAATTTCTTAAACGATTATATAAATTATATTTCAAACCATTCGGTTAAGTAGTTTTGCGCTCGTATATGCGAATTTACAGACAGACTAGGCAATAATTATAGGTGCTATGTATTTAAATAATTACAAAAGCACATAAAAAACAGAAATCTTTTTCCCCTCACAAACAGTGAGTACATTTAATAATATAAGCTTTTGAAATGCATAAAATTCAGTTCAGAAGTTAAGTTAAGAAACATTATTAGTTTACAAAATGGTAACTAACCCGAGGATAGAATTAAAAAAAAATCTCCAAGAAAAATCCAAAACGGTAATACGATTCCTGATCGCGAAGTCTTATTCTGTCATTCTCGGAAATAGATTTGTTCTGACAATATTTATACCAAAAAATATAAAACTACTGCATTCAGCTTTTCATCGCTTGAGAGCAAACAGCATATAAAAATATGACAGCAAAAAAATTTTTAAAGCACGCAAATAGCGATTACATAACAAAAGCGGAATACACCAATTTTTTTCGTAAAAAGAGTATTTTGCTCGCAGACAAACAATGCATTCTTCTAAAGCGTTCAAATAAAGACTAAAAAGATTCGTTTTGACATCTTTTTATAAATCCACTATATTCAAATTTTCCTCTCTCAGGAGCTGAATTCTACAAGACGCATAGTATAAAAAGAATGTAAAACATAAATAGGAATTGAATTTCATTGCGAAAGCAGAATGAAAAATCATGGATACAGCATAGATTATGAAACATTTTCCAAAGCATTGCCTTAACAAGATTTCGCAGTATAATAAGATAAAAAATGATGTAATAATGAATAATTTGGAATTCGTATAACCATACAGTATTTGACAGCATATATCATGTAGAAATATGACATCGAGATTATAAATCAAAAGCATGTAAATATAGTTTGAAAAAAATGCATAACAAAAGCGGAATGCACCAATTGTTTCATAAAATGAGTATGTTACTCGCTGATAAAATTGCATTATTCAAAAGATTTGAAATAACGAATAAACAGATTCGTTTTGATATATTTTTATAAATTCAGCATATTCAAATCTTCCTCTCTGAGAAATAAAATTCTACTAGGCACATAGTATAAAAAGAATGTAACGCGTAAATAATATTGAATCGCAATATGAAAGAAGAACGAAAAATCATAGATATAGCATAGATTATTAAAGACTCTCTATCACATTGTGAATGCCAAAATAAAATATAACAATTTATGAAGATGATGTATAAAATTAATAATTTGAGGACACATAACCATAACTTGTTTTAAAACACATGACATGTAGAAATGTGACATCAAAATTATAAAACAAAAACAAAAACAAAATATGCAAGTATAGATTGAAAAAGAATGCAAAACAAAAGCGGAATACATCAATTTGTTCCATAAAAGGAGTATTTTACTCTCAGACAAAAAACGCATTCTTAAAATGTGCTGAATAAAGACTGAATAGATTCGTTTTGACATATTTTTATAAATCCACCACCATATTCAAATTTCCTCTCTGAGGAGCAAAATTCTTTTTTACTAGAAACAAAAAGAGAATGTAAAGCTCAAATAGGGATTGAACTGCATTGTGAAAGAAGAATGAAACATCATGGATACAGCGTAGGTTATTGAAGACTTTCCAATCCATTGTCAAAGCCATAATAAAATTTCGCAGTTTTTAAAGGCAAAGGAGTAATGTAAAAATGAATAATTTCGAAGCCATATAACCATAACGTATCTTAAAACATGTTTCATATAATGACATCGAGATTATCAAACAAAAACACTCAAATATAGATTGAAAAATAATGCAGAACAAAAACGAAATGCATCATTTTGTTCCATAAAAGGAGTATGCTAATCGCAGGTAAACAATCCATTTTTCAAAAGCTTTGAAATAAAGAATAAAAAGATTCGTTCTGACAGATTTTTATAAATCCACCATATCAGAGAAGCGAAATTCTATTAGATATAAGTGCTAAGGTACCAAGGTATAAGACTGCCACTATTTACTAGATGCATACCATACAAAATGTAAAGCCTAAATAGGGAATGAATCGCATTGTGAAATAATAAAGAAACATCATGTATATAGCATAGATTATAAAAGACCTTCCAACACATTGTGAATGTCATACTGAAATTTCACATTTCATTAAGATAAAGGATGATATAAAAATAGATAAATTTGAAGCTGCATAACCATAACATATTTGAAAACATGTGTCATATAGAAATATAACATCAAGATTGAAAAAAATGAAATATAGATTATAAAACAATGCAGAACAAAAGTGGAAGGCATTAATTTGTTAATTTGTTCTATAAAAAGAATATTTTACTCACAGACAATCAATGCATTCTTCAAAGATAAAGGAATAATGACTAAAAAGTTTTTTTTGTCATATTTTTATAAATCCACCATATTCAAATTTCCATCTCTGGAGATCAAATTACCACTAGACACATAATATAAAAAAGATTGTGACATGTAAATAGTGACCGAATCTCATTGTGAAACGAGGACGAAAAATCATGAGCACAGCGTAGATTATGAAATACTTTCCGATACATTTTGAATGGCATAATAATATTTAACTATTTATTAATAGACCGGGAGGCGGCAGCATAAACAATCACCTCATCGAGATCATGGATGAAAATCTGGGATAAATTAAATCTCAATTCGCATATTAAAGCAAAATCGGTGTGCTGAGTAACATCTTGATAAGAAAAAAACACCTGAGCACTAAATTTTCTATTTTTATAATTCAAAACCTTATCATTCAAATGGTTTGAAATTTGGTATCTACCTCACTAGAAAAAATCTGTAGAAAATCTATAGGTACTTGGCCCAAAAATCTGTGGGAAATCCGTAGGTATTTGGCCCATTATGAAGATATTTTTAAGAATATCTTTAAAAATTCTGCAGATATTCTTAAGTTAAAACTAAACCTGCAAACTTTTTTCAAATTTCTGTAGAACTTCGGAAGAAAGTTGTGATTTCTTCAGATAATCTTAAGATTATTTTTAGTGGGGTAAGCATAGTTTGAACCAAAGATTTGAAATATCTTGTTAAAATTGGGTATTATCATTGGAAAAATGATGTTTGGGTTTGGTTTAATAAGTAGATGGCTTCCTATGCAAATTTTATATGCATCATTTAAAAGTAGACTTTATTTCCGGTCCTTTGATACAAATAAATTTCTTTTACGATAATGTTTTGAAGAGTTAGTAGGGGGTCTTTTTTATCAAGACTGTACTTCAGTATAGGTAATAAGTATTAAAGTTACTTAGATATTTTAGAACGAAAATAAACAAGCTAAATCTATGAATAAATGGACATGTAAGTACATAAGTATATTCCTCTATTTTTTTTCCTCGATAAAACTCGATAATTCCAATACATCTGTAATTAATGTAAGTTTTTGTACCAAACACAACTATCTTTTAATGATTTCGATAATTTTCTAATAATGTTACTTTGTCTCATGGTCGCCTTTTGTTCTCTAACGTAAAATTTCAAGGTTTGATTTTCTCACTTAAGAACTTTGGTTTGATACCCGTAAACAAATCTGTCCGTAATTTTAATAAAATACTAGCTGCATCAGTCGAAATTCGACGGAAAAGAATATACGTTAGATATGATATATATCAGTCTTATAATACACAATAAGATATTGAGCGAAATAAACAATTGCCACCTTTTTAAACAGGGATAACATAACTTTTCATGAAGAAGATATACAAACTTCAGAAAATAATAAAAAATAAGGAAAACAACTCATAAACTATTATGTTGGACTTAACTTCAGCTACTAATCTCTTAGGTAGATTTCGTATGAAATACTACCTATTGTATTCTCTCCCATGTTGAAATTTCTGAAAAAGTTTTGCAGATCTACACCGATCATGTCTCTTAGACCCCAAAACTACAATCAGCAAAAAAGTTTATCTATCTATCTATCCATATATATATATATATATATATATATATATATTCACTTTCTTCTAGACACGATAACTTCCATAATTATGCACAGACCTTCTTCAAACTTTTATATAAAATCACGGTCGAGATCATTAATGGGCAAAATCGGACCAAGGGGGTGGAAATAGGAAGGGTTTTTATGAAAACCGAAAAAACTCGATAACTTTTTAATTAAAATAGATATCGAATCGGTTTAAAGTTTATATTACTTCTAAAAAATGGACAAAAAGTTTATGCATGACAGATTTTTGATAAATTTAAAAGTGGGCTCAAGGGCCCCCCCCCCCAAAAAAAAAAAAAAAATCAGGGTTTTTGGGAGAAAAAAATTCATAACTTCGTCAATTATCAAGATATCAAATCCAACTATTTTTTTTTTTGTAAATAAACTAAACATTATCTAAAGCTTTTGTATTTACAAGGTTTTGATAGGACCAACTTTTACCGGTGAAAATAATTAAAAACGAAAAGAAAAAGGGGGGAGGGAAAAGAAAAAAATCCATAACTTATCCAATTCTTAAGCAATCAAATCTAACTAAATTTATTTTCCTTTTTCTCAATATTATCTACAACTTTTATATTAACAAGTTTTTCATAGGACTAATTCTTATATCAAAAATAAATTAAACAGAAATAGGAGTTGGAGAAAAAACCTCAAATCCAAACTGCTTATATTCTGACTCCTTTTAAAATTCATTTTTGATTTTAAACGCATCCAAATGGCAGATCCTCTTATTTAGGAACTATATAATGAGACGTATTAGCCAGTGGGGTGGTTTTGATAAAGGCAGAATATATTTTTAAAAAGTCTGCCAAAAGGGTATTTTGAACAGAATTTTCCGAAGTAATAGTGATTGAAAATTGAGGAAGTATAACAAACTGCGTTTTTTCTGAGTAATTTTTAAACCCACTTTTGTTCTCAAATGCATCCAATTTACAGGTCCTCTTATTTAGGAACTATATAGTGGGGCGAATTGGCCAGTTTTTTGATAAAGGCAGAATATATTTTTAACAAGTTGGAAATTGCACGTGAACGTAGCAAATGAGGTGCGTTCGTACGATAACGCAGTTTTAAAAATATTCAGATCTTGCTGATATAGTAGAACGTACTTCGGATACAGTATAGTAGTCGAAATCTTTGTGTTTCTGTAAATATGCAGGAAGTAATTTTTATTACACCTCAGCAACGTACATCTTATTCATAAAATGCGAAATAGTTGAATATAATTAAAACACGCCCCAAACAATGTTTCCCCGTATAGCATTATGTAGTGGAATACTTTTGTGTGACCCTGTAATTTAATAATAAAAATTCTTTGCATCACAGATTGTACAGAATGCATATTTTAGTATATATTTCATAGATTCATGCCAGTTCTATTATGAATGCATGCGTGTAACATCATAAAAATGCATTTGAAACTTTTTTTCCCATTGACCGTAATGTAATGGAATACCTTTCATTGTCCCTGTTAATGATCTATGCATCCGACTTTCATAACATTTGAAATGACTCGATAAAACTACGTAATAATTATATGTTTTAAATTTCAAACGATTAAAATGCATTTGAAACTTTTTTCCCCATTGACCGTAATGTAACGGAATTCTTTTTATTGTCCCTGTAATTGATCTATGCATCCGATTTTCATAACATTTGAAATGAGTCGACAAAATTACGCAATAATTATATGTTTTAACTTTCAAACGATTAAAATGCATTTGAAACTTTTTTCCCCATTGACCGTAATGTAACGGAATCCTTTTGATTCCGTGTAATTGATCTATCCATCCGACTTTCATAAAATTTGAAATGACTCGACAAATTTACGTAAATCCCAAAATACGTATTTCCTAAAACGATCATGATTAAAGAATTGAGGATGTATTTAAATAACAAATTGGTTATTTTATGACTCATTTTTAAATTCAATTTTGCTCTCAAACGCATACAATTGACAGTTTTTTTTTTGTTGTTATTTAGGAATTATATAATGTGCGTGTTGATCGTGTTTTAATAAAGTCAGAATATATATTCAAAGTATGTTTCAAAATGGGCATTTGTGCCGAATTTCGTTTAAGAGGATTTTGATAAAATCAGTTCTTATAGAAAAATGAAATTAATTTTTTTTCTAAAGCGGCCAAATAAAGTAGTTAAACTGAGTTTATCGTTAATAATATTTTATTTTTTGTTGTTGAAATGAAAACTCTTCGAAATCTACCTCCGCCTATCAGTCAAGCCGACAGGGATTTTTTTTAGCGCGGTTTCTAAACCTTAAACATTATTTAAATGCCAAATTATTTAGGAAGTTAATATAATGCCACAGAAGACGAATTCAAAAAATCTGTATAATTTATTTTTTCTCCGTTTAAATATCGCTTGGTAACTGTAAAATAAATATAATATCTATAAAACACTTTTGATTATAATAGAAACAGGGAACAGGGAGTTGCAAAACTGCATAACCAACCCACTAGACATTTACAGCACTTTAAAAAAAAATTAATTTATTTATTAGCCTCCATGAACTTGTCAAAATTAATTTTGTTGTTATGGCAACGAAAAGAAAACCGATATCTTTGTTGTTAAAAAGAATAAAATTTTTCTGGTTGTTGCTAATATACAGAAAACATTTTATTTATTTATATTTTAAATAATTACCTAATGCAACGAAATGATTTTAATTACTTTTTGATATTATGTAAAATAGAAATATCGTAATACCGGCATATCACAGGTTTTATTCTTTTTTTTATGTGGCAACATTTACACCTTCAGAAACACTCATCTTTTCCGAAATAAAAGCATGTTTTATGCAGTTATTTAAAAAATTCTTTAGTTTCATAAAATATTTATCATAATTAAATAGAGGCGCAATTTATAGAAATATTTTCATCTGTGCACTCCACGGACTTTTAAATAAATAGAAGTTCAGTTTATTTAGATGCAGGAATAAACGTCAGTGAATATATATCATCACTAACACAGCTGTAAGAATGTATATTATATCCATGGAACAAATTTATCTGGTTTCTGAAAGATGACATTTTCACCTTCGACAAAATTTCGTTTTAGATATTATATTTTGTTAAAGTTTATTTTCTGTTATTTTATTTACATAATACTTAATAATATTACTCAGTAAATAATCTGTGTATTGTACCGCGATTAGTGAATAATTATGTGCAGTCATTTTATTAGGATTAAAGTTTACGAAAACCATTATTTTTTTTTCATTGAAATGCGATTACACATTCACCGATGAGATCAAGCTCCTGATTGGTGGAAAGTAATAAAACAAAATAAATTTTTATAATAGTGAACTGTTGCCACTATTTTGAAGAAATGTCGCGAAAAAGCTTTTAAAATTAAAAATAAAATATAAAAATGGAATTAAATTGAAAATTAGCCAGAATGGGCACATCTACACATAAACAGCTTTCATAAAAAAATAATCAAAATCGGACCAGTAGAAAGCCCCGGGCTGATGACTAAAAAACAACTAGGTCTTTTAAGTATATAGATTATGTAATTTTTATTATTGCAATCACAAAAAAATACAAATATTAATTTACCATCGTAAGAAAAACTCCGAAAATTATTTATTACTGTTGGAGTAAATGGATCCCGCATAGTCGAATTATACATAATGCATGTCCCAGTAACACTATTTTTGAAACATTTGTAAGGTGACTGGAACAATGGTCTTGCATTTGAAATATGAAATAAATGCGTATAATATCTAATAACATGTATGTATGTGTATGCCTAATCTTAAATAAAATGATTTTTCTAAATAAAATGAAAGTACTGACAATATTTTAATAAAATACCGAGGAAGTTTAATAAAATTGCTGTTGTTTGTAAGCAGTGTTGCCTGATGGACTACTTTTTTAAAATTCAGATTCTTGATTGTCACCACTTTTTACAAATGATAAAATGTGCCTTGTTTAAGGACATGGCAATTAAGGCGAAAACAAAAGGTAATTTACCTTTAAAAAAAAAGCGGTGCCGAACAAGAAATCTGAATTTTAAAAAAGTAGCCCACTGGAAACACTGTTTGTAAGGGAGAAAGAAAGAAAGAAAATAAAGTACGAAAGAAACCCAAAATTTCCAGCAACTTATGACAGCAAATTCAGACTTATGACTAAATTGAAACAAGTAATTTTAAATCGCATAGATGGGGGTGCATTGTTGACAAAATATAAAACTTAAACGAAATCATCAGATTTTTATCAAATAGCTGATGGTTCAGTTAGCTCAGCTAACATTGCCCAATGACAAAATGCAACAGCTAAATTCCATAAAACCTTAAGACTGATATATCTACAGACATATAATAATATACTAAAGTAAAATGTAAATGCGATACAAAATTGATGTTTCTGAATCATTCTAAATTCCTCAGTGGTATACTATATTTTAGGTTGAAAAAAAATTACGCAAAGAACAAAGGATGATCAAATAAAGTTATAATTTGAATATAACGGTAAATTCAGATACAATCGGCACCGCTTCGTTCATGGCGATTCAGCAAAAAATGTGGGTATTGTATTAATTAAAATTCGACTTAACTATCTGTACATAAATAATTTCTTAATTATTTGTGCAAAATACAGAATTTTTTCATGTTTTATAGCACTTTGATCAGCGATTCAAAATTAAATACGAAACATCAAATTTTTATTTTTTTTTTTTCAAAGTATATTAATATTTCACTGAATGTCTGAAGTTTTGTCAATTTTAACGTGTTAAGCAAGTATCCAAATGTAACATGTTTATGATTTTGAAAGTTATTGCAGTATGTTTTCAGTAATTATACCGTATTGTCACTTCTGTTATTTTTTAAACAGTTCACGAATACCCTGTATGAATATTAAATACTGCGTAACTAATATTGTTATGTAATAAATGGGTATGATGTATCAAATAAAAGAAAATCCATTTTATTGACGAATTTAATACTTTTTCTTCAGTTTTAATTTTCTTTTTGTCCTAAAAAAAGATTGTTGCATTCAATTTCATCCATCAATCCCTTGTGGCATCTCTTGTATAGAAATATCAAAAACAACTTTGCAAATTTTAAAAGAATATGGTATGAAAATGCAGAAATAATAGTCCAAAACGATAAAAATCTCTTATGCTATCATTCTTAAACTATTTTCAAATTGCTTTCAAATTTATCAAAGTCGTGGCGATTTGGAAATACATGATTTTGAAGGATTTTTGCATTTTATATGAACAGAATAAGAATTTATTTTTAAGTTTAGATTCTAACAAAATAAAATTCCTCGTAAAACTAAAAAAAATCTTTTAATATAAATATCACACTAGTTGATATGGGATTTTAAGGGAAGAAACCAAATATTGCGAAGTTGTATGCAGAATAAACTATGTGGAATATATTTTATTGTAAAAAATATTTAGAATGATTTCCGCATTAAAAATGGGCATCATACTTCATATTAGATAGATATACAGGGTAGATTTTTATTTTTTATTACAGTTTTATATATACATCTGATGTTAATACATATATCCTTCATATTTAATCATGAACATCTAATGCCTAAAAATGTGTATTCAAAAATGATGCCGCCTATCCTTTCATCTAACAACTATTTTCAAATTGCTTTCAAATTTCTCTCCGTTAAAATTTTTTTTCAAAAAGCCACAGAATTTATATTGTCCGAATGAAAATTTAGCTTAAATATGCAAGAAGTGTTTTTTCTAAAAATGCCACGATAATCGATAAGTAGTTTCGAAAAAAAGTTGCACATATTTCAAAATTATAAAACGGGAATTACTGACTACTATTAATATAATGAGTATTAAGAAAAAAAATATTTTTTAAAAATTTTGTTTAAATTGCTACATTAACATCTTTATATTTAATTCGCTGGGTCAATACGAAACCGATCAATAAGAATCAAACAGAACTCGAATCTAAAAGAACCAAAAATAGAACAATTTATAAAATAAACTCGACCAGAACCCGATCAGCAACAAAATACGTTGGGTTTATAAGACACTAAGCTGTTAAGCGAGTTTCGGTAGTTTACAAGACTTCTCCTCTTGGCATCACACTTCATTCAGAACAGTGTTATTCGTTTAAAATTTTTTCTGAAATATCGTCACTTTTCTGGAAATTAAGATGACCCCGTTAATATTTGATCAAATAAAATAAGTACTACGGGGTTTTAATCTGTTTCTTCTCGTTTTAGCTTTTCAAAGCAAGTTAACATGATTGCTACTTTTCTTAATGAATATCCTATAATGAACAAAACGAAAATTCTTGTAAATTAAATAATAGCAAATTTATAAACAAATATTTTTTAATTGCCATTTTCCCAGTGGTTAGCAAGCGAATGAAATCCATTAAAAATGCAAACAAGTAAAAAAAAATCACGTATTAAGCATAGATTGTGAAACACTTTTCAACATTTCCTGAAATCTTAAACCGAACTTTGGTAACCAAGGATATAATGTATTATTGTCCATAGCCGAATACCGTGTGTCCAGCAAATAACACCCTGATTTCAAATTTAAATGTCTCAAAAACAAATATCGATAGAATTATGCGGCAATCGGTTTGATTATTAGGAAAGCTGTAAAAATGTTACACACAAATTTCGAAGGGTGGATATTTTGAAAAGATTATGTTCTGATTGCAAAGAATGCTTGATTTAATAGTTTGCTTGCTTTAAGTTGCTTGGTTTGAATGAGATTTTGGGCGGACAACGTCATATTTTAAAGTTTTTTGGAACAAAACTTTTGGAATTTCAGAACTTTCAAAAATTTAGTTCTAAAAATATGGCTAAGTACCCCGAAAAACACGTTCTCTACAAGCAATCTAAAGCAAGAAAAACGTCAAGTCGAGCATTTTTTGCAATTAGAACATAATCTTTTCAAAATATTCACCGTTTGAAACTTTAGTATAACATTTTTTCAGCTTACGTAATAAAAAAACCGTTTACCGCATAGTTCTATCGGTTTTTGTTTTTGAGAAATTTAAATTTAAAATCAGGTTGTTATTTGCTGGACACCCTGTACATATTTCAATACTTTTGAACAACCCCGCATTTGATCTGTAGGTTAATAAACAGTTTATAAAGTGGGGAAATTTAGTTTAACAAGGAAACGCGTAACTGGTTGAAATTTTCCTTTCTGCAATTTATATTATTAGATGGAATCATACTTGAATACCTTTGCTCAGTCCTTTAGTTGACCTAGTATCTTTAATACACGAAAATATGTTGCTAAAATTTACTTGAAACAAAAATACTCTTTAAACGACTTAAATCACATTTCCAGAAATTTTCATCCAAAAGCGACTATGTATCCTGTTCTTCATGATCCTTTATGATCCTGTATATCATTTTACCTACATTCTAAAAACTTTCTTAGTAAACTGAATGCAGTTCAACGTAAAAATACATAACTTATTTAAAAACAACCTTTAAGTAAATTATACTCATATTCAGTAACCTTTGCGAGATCATTTAGGGAGAACTGGGGCACATTGACACATGGG
This sequence comes from Maratus speculifer, assembly GCA_964019185.1. NCBI lineage: Eukaryota > Metazoa > Arthropoda > Arachnida > Araneae > Salticidae > Maratus > Maratus speculifer. The sequence goes on along the minus strand of OZ025300.1, from coordinate 163,524,225 downwards.
GCACCCCCTCTACAGCTCACAGGATCATTACAGGTAGTTTTAAAACAGCTCCAAATGGTGATACTAGTACACACAACTACATACAGAACGTCTTGGCATGATTCAATAGTTTAATGAAATGGGACGGGTGATTTATTGTTTTTGTAGGTCAAAAGTAAATTTGAGCTATACAATTACAAAGGTATTATACAACTCTTCCAGTATTTTCAACCGAAAATAATACTCTCCCTGGCAAGTAAAACTACTCTTTATCAGTTTCTTATTCTTTATTGTTAGGTAAATTATGGAGAGTTGGATTTGAGACTCATTTTATTCAAAATGGCTATATGGAGTACATTGATACGCTCTAGATCGGACACATTAATACAACCTAAATCCTTTTTTAATTCATTTTTCATTACTTTTTATTATTTTTTTAAACCATGTACCCCTTAATCCAGCAATTTGTCGCCAAAATTTCTAATATTAATTTCCATTGAAGTGAAATAACTCTATTTTTTTATATTAGAAATTTTTATAGTATTTTTGCAAACAGAAAAGTACTAACATACACAAAAGCTAGTACTAGTAGAATTAATAAAAGAAAAGGAAAGCATGGGCAAACCTCGAATTCATATCGATTCTTCAGAGAAAAAAAGTATTTTCGACATGAGAAATGTTAAGTAGGAGAAACAAACTGCAGAACAGAAAAAGATAATTATATTATAAACAGAATTTTTAATATGATTATCCTTTATTGTCTGTTGATAAACCTATTTATAAACAGAAAACCTGGTAATTTTTTCATCTTTCCTAAGAAAGAAGATAATGCTGGGGTTAAAGTGCTAGATATGACAAAGTTACCACAGCCAACAATCAGACAAGGAACAGCCAGAACATCAGAACATAATATATTTAATTATGATTGCTTTAATAATGCTTAAAAATAAATTGTGGGCGATTTGAATTTCTGTAAATATATATAAAATGGTTTTCTAACTCATTTTCTATGAAAAATATGCATTGGTATTATTTTGTCGTCATTTTTCTCATACGTATCAATCTGCCCCGCGGATGGGGCACATTGATACAAATGACTTTTTTGATTTTTTAAAAATTACATGCAAAATTACTATATAAAACAATGATTGTACATTTTTATAACATACTATACAAGTTTTGCTGTCACCTGATGTAAAAAAACTTAAATTTTCTACTTTCTTCACACCAAAAAAAATCTTATAAAAAACTGTATCAATATGCTCCAGTTCCCCCTATCTAATCCTGTATATCTAAATTGTGTAACTGTAAAAGTTATACACACCACATAATATATATACATTTAGTTAAATCTAAAAGCGCATATCATAATTAAAAATGCATATCACCCATCCAATAGATAGAATATACACTAGATAGAATATACTATTTGAAATCTTTTGTGTGTCCCTGTAAATGCTAAGCATTTTGTATTATGCAAGCAAAAACTCATATTAAACCTCAGCGACGTATATTAGTTTGATTATACATGAAATCACTTACCATAATTAAAATATTTTGTTAACAATTACCCCAATTATTATTATGTAATGGAATTCATTTGTGTAAACCTGTAAATAAATAATAGCAATTCTGTTCACTGCATACTTAAAAAATACACATTTTAGTGCACTTTATAGATGTATATAAATTTGAATATGATCTTGAATATGATATTGCTATAAGATTTCGTTTATGTTTAGGTATATAGTAATTATTATTGTTATTTTCTTAAGTTTCTCTGCGTCGTTTGAAATGCTTCTATTTTAAACATGTAGTACTTGATGTTTTAAATTTAAAATAGAAGTTACTTTTCTGAAAGGATCATGTATAATAAAGCGCAAAAAGTACTCGAAAGTTGTAATATAAGGTAAATCTTAGTGTAATATAATATTTTCTAAGCATCTACATAATTTCTTCCTTAGCCTATTGTCGTATGAATATTAATTGAATAGTACGCAAAACAATTATATTCGTAATCTTCTAGACAATGAAATATTTGCTAAATACTAATTAATTTGTTTGGATAGCTAGTATGAATGTTTTAACTTAAAAGTAATTTTTTCTAAAAATTGAAAAAAAAATTGACATGAAAGGGTTAAGAATAGGACGAAATAATTTGAAGGTAGGTTATATATAAAAAATTATTTTACAATAAATTTATTATAACAAATATTCAGAATAATTGTAGCAAATTATTAAAAGGATGCATCATACTTCTAATTAGACTTAAATTCAAGATAGACTTTCATATTTCCGATTGCTCTTTGATGTATATCTGTAATTAAAACTTATTTCTTATATTTAATGAGGTATGTACGAAGTCTAAAAATGATTCATCTAAGAAAACTTGTATCATATGTTAACATTCTAGAACTATTTTTAAATTACCTTTAAATTTTCTTTCGAGAAGAATTTATTTTCAAAGCTAGGTTCGAATGAAAAAAAGCGTAAAAGAGAACCAAAAGATTTTATTAAAAGTACCACCGTGACCAATAAGGTGTTTTGAAAAAAAAAAATGCAAATATTTGAAAATTATATAGCTTATTTACATTATTATTGCAACTTTTTAGTAAAAATCCCTTTTTGAAAACGGATGTTGGTTTTTTGGTCATATTAGATCATATACATATCTCAGGAATACAACTTTCAACGGAGATAGTCCTGATAAATCACAAAGAATTAGATATGGTCTTTCATCCTTCACGATCATTAAACGAAATGTATTGCTGATATGTGGCAACATTCAAGAATGGATTTCGGAAGCAGCACACTGTATAATTTTTTCAAATCTGAGGTACACAAACGCGAACCTCTATTGCTTTCCTTGTAACTATGTTTCAGTGAAGTTGAATCTTTCGCAGATAGAAAATATTACTTTCTTTTTAAAGAAAAACAAAACAGTCTATTTTCTTTTCGAGGGGGATAAGCTTTACTATGTCCAAAGCGGATCATAGAGGTTTCTCCAAACCGTTGTAAAAATATTTTATAAAAGTTTGTAACTGTACAAAGGGTTTTTAAGCAATGTGTAATATCCGCAATATTAGGATATGCTACTATAAGTACTAATCTATGATTGAACTAATACTTTAAGTTATAATTTCCGGAGTTACGCAAGTCTGAAATTATCTAGTTGATATTTTCTCACTCTGTATTTAAAATAAAATGCTGTTGTTTCATAAATATTGACTTAAAACTAAAAGTGTTTGTAAAAGAGCAGACTACTGTGCAGCTTGTCATTGTAAAAATAAATAATGAAATGTTTCTTGACAATATAAACTATGTGACATTTGAAATGCAACAAAAAGAAAAAAAGACCAGACAGTGATGAAACGTAATTACGTTGAACAGTGATTACGTTGATGGTCGAGAGAGCCATCAACGTAAAGTAAGTGATCTCTGCTTCGAATTGATATTCATAATACAGAGCGAGAACAGCGTCAACTCAATAGGATATAATAGGACCACCATGAAGGACCATACACGATCAACACGTCTAGTCACAGAGTCAAGTAGAATACGGAATGCTTCCTGAAAAATTGCTCCCCAATTCCTCTCAACCATTTTCCGTAGTTATTCTTCTAAACCCAGCAGTGGTAGGGTCTGCAAATGGCATCCAGTCACAGCCCAAAAATGTTCCATTGGTGAGAGATCAGAAGAGAACGTTGACCAGAGAAACATTTACAGTCGAGTCTCTCTATAACGAAACTCCATACATTGAATTTCTCTATATAACGAATTTTTAGTAGGAACGGTCCCCTTTTCGCATGATTACATTAAAAACAGTCTCTATATAGCGAAATATCTATCTCCTTATAACGATTTTTTTCATAAATTGGTCTTAATTTATTCAGTTTTAAAAAAGCTTCGAAATCATATGGAATCAATTTTCCATCACTTATTTTTGATTTATCTTTCAGTGATGAGTTTATTTTTAATATTACTTCTCCCCTTGTTCTTTAAATCCAACGAGTTCATCCCACCTCCCACACACCTTTCAACATCCTTCTCAAAACAGATTCAATTGGATTGTTACTCATATAAGAGAGGAATCAATGAGAGACACATAAGAAAGGCCTTTAAATGGAGGAAAATGTTAACTACAATTTTTAATTCCTTGCTAAATTTTGAGCATTTTTTCTGAGAGCGCAATAATTCTAAAATCAAAACAACAAAAAATTACAGACTTCTTCGTATGAAATTAATGCAAGTCTTCCTTATTTAATTTTCATTAAGCTTTCAAATAAATGTCCGTTCTCTTTTTTAAAACTGCTTAAATAATTAAGAAATAAAATGTTAGGTTAATATTTACTTTTAAACATTTCAAATTCTTAATTAAAAAGATCAAAAATAATATTTGTTAAAAATTTACACATTAAATACGATTTTTAACATAATTCTCCATACATCGAATTTCTCTATGTAACGAATTTTTTACAGGAACGATGGATTTCGTTATATAGAGACTCGACTGTATACAGGGTGATTCATAAAAGATGGGCAGAACTTTAAGGGGTTATAGTACACTTAAAGACAAATAATATTAAATAGGAGACTAAGGGTCCCAGACGTATTCCCATGGAGATAGGGGGCATTAAAGTTTAGGGTCCGAAATTTCAAATGATTATAAAAAATGGAAAAATTGGTCGATTCGTTTGCGGTTTTTGCAAAACATTTTCTTTATGCCAGTATTTTCTTGAAATAAAATTTTAAAGTTCAATTTCTAAAAATGCCGATAGGGGGCGCTTTAGACTTTGGAGTAACAAACAACTATTTTTTAACGTTATTTTTTGTATTTCTTTAAATGATTTCGAAAGTTTAGATTTAAACTTAAATTTTGATCTAAAAATCTGAGTCCTAACGAGTAGTTAAGTAGCGTAAATTGAAATTTGAAATTTGAAACCCTTCTCTCCCCAGAACAAAAATCAGTTATTCCCGATCTTTGTGTCGTAGATTAGGCTCTAACTACTGCCGCGTTTTGCTAAAATTATTCTTTATGTCAGTATTTTCTTGAAAAGACATTTTAAAGAAAAGTTTCAAAAAATTCCGATAGAGGGCGCTTTAGACTTTGGAGTAACGAACAACTATTTTATACCGTTATTTTTTGTGTCTCATTAAATGCTTTCTAAAGCTTAGACTTAAACTTAAATTTTCAGCTCAAAATCTGAATCGCTGAGCGTGGTTCAGTAGCGAGGGGAGGGGGTTCAAATTTCAACTTCTGAACATAGTTCAGTTTGCACTACTTAACCATGCCCAACGATTCTGTGCTGTAAATACGAGGCAAAAATACAACTTTCGTCAAGGACTGCATAGTCGGAATTCACTCATAAAGGCACTGGCACAGTTGGAAACGTCGCTCATGCAAACGTTAAAGCTCCATTCCTGACGCTAGTCACCGGGTGAAGAAGGAGACAGAAAGTATGCAAATGTCAAATGGGGAAGAAGAAGAACACGTATGCAAAATTTCGACACGATTCAGGCATCAAAACCACTGAACGGTGAGTCAAGTGTAAGTCGCTGTAGTAATGAATCGGAAGATGGTGCCCTTCACGAATAAGGAAAAGGCTGAGATGCATTTAATTTACGGAGCGGCAGATGGAAATGGTGCAGAGGCACAACGAATGTACGGAGGGCGATTTCCCAACAGGCGGTTGCCAAACCGCAAAACTTTCGAGTGCTTGCACAGACAGTTGTGTGAGACGGGATCATTTCTCGCTTCCCGGTCGAATGCAGGTCGTGCAAAAAAGGACGAATCAGTAGTTGTTGCAGAAGCCATTCTGGATGTAGTAGCGACGCAGCCAAGTACAAGTACACGAACAGTGGCTAGGCAGGTTGATACCTCACAGTCCATGACTTGGAGGGTACTGAAGGATGAACATTTGCTCCCGTTTCATGTGCAACGAGTCCAGAAACTGTCTCCAGGGGATTATCCAAATCGTATTGAATTCGCCCGCTGGTTTCTGCAGCAGAACGTGCTAAATCCACATTTTGGACGAACTGTGCTTTTCACCGATGAATGTACCTTCACACGTGAAGGTACATTTAACACACACAATGCACATGTATGGGCGGATGTCAATCCACATGCTACGTATCCACATGCTCATCAAAGACGCTTTTCCATCAATGTTTGGGCAGGAATCCTCGGAGACCACCTAATCGGACCGTACCTTCTTCCTGAACGCCTCAACGGTAAAACATACCTCACATTTCTGCAACATGTGCTGCCAGACCTGTTAAACGTTGTTCCTCCACGCATCCGGCGGGTCATGTGGTTCCAGCACGATGGAGCGCCAGCCCATTACGTCCGCAACTATCTGGACATCACATTTCCGAACAGATGGATTGGTCGAGGTGGTCCTGTTGCTTGGCCTGCTCGCTCGCCAGATCTTTCACCCCTCGATTTCTTTTTTTGGGGACAATTGAAGGCTCTTATGTATGAGACACCCATTGAATCCCCCGAGGAACTGGTCGCCAGACTTTCCGCCGCTGTAGGGGAAGTGCTCGAAAAGCCTGATGTTTTCGCGAATGTCCGCCGTTCCATTCTTCGCCGTTGTTCTGCGTGCATAACCTCTGGTGGTCACAATTTTGAACATTTATTGTAATTACATGTTAATAAATATGCTTTGGTAACATAATCCTAATTTGTGTCTTTTTACCTCGTATCACAGCACACAACGTGTGGACATGGTAAACTGAACTGTGCTCAGGAGTAGAAATTTCAAACCCCTCTCCCCAGAAACTTAACCACGTCTAACGATTCAGATTTTGGGCTGAAAATTTAAGTCTAAGCTTTAGAAAGCATTTAATGAGACACAAAAAATAACGGTATAAAATAGTTGTTCGTTACTCCAAAGTCTAAAGCGCCCTCTATCGGAATTTTTTGAAACTTTTCTTTAAAATTTATTTTCAAGAAAATACTGACATAAAGAATAATTTTAGCAAAACGCGGCAGTAGTTAGAGCCTAATCTACGACACAAAGATCGGGAATAACTGATTTTTGTTCTGGGGGGAGAAGGGTTTCAAATTTCAGTTTACGCTACTTAACTACTCGTTAGGACTCAGATTTTTAGATCAAAATTTAAGTTTAAGTCTAAGCTTTCGAAATCATTTAAAGAAATACAAAAAATAACGTTAAAAAATAGTTGTTTGTTACTCCAAAGTCTAAAGCGCCCCCTATCGGCATTTTTTGAAATTGAACTTTAAAATTTTATTTTAAGAAAATACTGGCATAAAGAAAATCTTTTGCAAAAACCGCAAACGAATCGACCAATTTTTCCATTTTTTATAATCATTTGAAATTTCGGACCCTAAACTTTAATGCCCCCTATCTCCTTGGGAATACGTCTGGGATCCTTAGTCTCCTATTTAATATTATTTGTCTTTAAGTGTACTATAACCCCTTAAAGTTCTGCTGATCTTTTATCAATCACCCTGTATACATCTTCGCTGAATGCGAGCAATGCGCAATCAGGCATTAGTTTGCTGATAAAGGGCATTGGTACCCACTGACAGTATATGAGTATCACCGGCAGCAGCACATCATGCTCGAATTGTTGAGGGGCTATAGTGCCAAATGCGAGCTAGAGGAGATTCAGTATTATGCAACTGTGCCCCCAAAACCTTTTTCCGAACTCTTGGGCAGTGGGACGTTCTAGAATTATGCCTTTTTAAACATGTTTAGCGGTAACTATCACTAGAGAAACAGAAGCGTGATTAATCTGAAAACACGACCCTGTGCGATTCCTTCGACAATATTACTCTAGCCCGTCACCATTGAGATGATGGCGTCTATGCTGTGTGGGTCAATGGCAGTCTTCTTAACGGACGCCATAAGTGCACTAGGAACCAATCGAAGGAAATAGTTTTGGTCGATATGGAAACATTCAGGGTATCATGAACATGCTGCAGAATGGAGATAGAAAAGTGGCTTGCTGGTTCGTTACCGCTTGACGGCGAATGCATCGATTCACGCGTGCTGACGTAATTCACCCTACACTAGTACCCCTGAAATTTCTCGTATTCCCTTGTTCCAATTAATTTTGCCAACTGTTAGAACTGTGGATGCGTCCAGCTGTATCTCAGTTGCAATTTGCCGTATGGACCAACCTGTCCTTTTTATTCAAATCACCATGCCCCTCGCAAAATTGTGTCTGCCGAAACTGTCTGCTTTGACGGTGGCCTGTCATTCTCTGCTATTACACTCATTTTCTGAGGGAAGAACAAAACTTCTAAAACTATTTACCTAACAGAAGTAACGGCACGAATATTGTCCGTTCTGCAAGTCACTTTTCCTATATCTTATTGAACATGCTCTGAAGAGCTATACATTTCACATCGTTTAAATAACTCGGTGACGTGTATCTACTCTGAAATTTACATAAATTGTTGGCCACTTCTTCTTGATGCTGCATTTTCCGTGTCACGCAGTGTAAGTACAATAGTAAACAAATATCCAAATATTAGGACAGGTTTCGCATCAGTGTTACCTGTATTGTCCATAATATTACTAATATTGACCAAGATATTGCCAGTGCAAACAATACAGTTCAATATTATTTCCCTACTAGACGTTAAAAATCTGTACAATAATTTCTAATTATTCGACTACTTTTTACCCTCTAAAAAATAAATGTTTAAATTAGTGGCTTACATGCGTATATTTGTAAATTTGTAAAATTATATCTTGGTCATGAATTTTACATTCTTATTCTTAAATTTTTCTTGTATTTGTGTGTTTTATTGGCAAAGGACACAAAATGTTACAGATTTACCTAAATTGGTGCATTAACCTATTTTGCATCTTATCTAAATATCTGTGTATTTTGTATATTACATAACATCTAAGAATATTATACCATTATATTTGTAAGAGCAGAATATTACACTAAAGTATCTTTACAAATTTTACACATGTGTTTGAGAACAGAATACTATACAAGATTATGCACCACAATATCGCGCAGAAATATATTAAGAACATGAAATTGCACAGAAATGTGTACATTTATGTGAAGACAATAAATATCTTTTTTTGAAAACTTGGATTGTGCAAAAGTTGCTGAATGGTCAAGATACGGATTTAGATGTCAGAAATCGTAAGTCCAAGTCCCGTTTCCGCATGCATTTCTTGTTTACTATAGAGAAATCCTTTTTGTATAATCCACATACCTATTTTAATGCGAAAATTTGCTCATTTATTTTTCAGAGTGTGTAAAAATAGCGTTGAATAAAATAATGAATTTTTTGCTGCATCATGTTAACAGAGAATAGTGTTATTAGGATGAGCGAAGCGAATCCTCTAATAGGCCACTCAAATTACAATTTGTCGTACACTTTACAAAAAAAGCTATTCAATATTTTGGCTTCAAATTAAACACAAAAATAAAATATGATCTGTAGATTTGCAGAATATAATTTTTTTTTTACAGTAAAACGTTAAAAAAATATTATTTTAATTAATTTATTTTACATGCATTTCCAATACGGACGCATTTTAGCAAATAAATAAAAAATGAAACGCGTATAATTTCAGAAAAAAAAATTGTAAATCATTGAGTAAGTAATTATAGATAGAATCGCGATTAATTTAATAAATAAAATATGTTTTCATTATTCAGCAAAATCGTTTGCACAGATGACACTTAAAATTTTAAAAGTATTGTACTATGGATTTTTTTTTTTTTTTGTAAAGTGGCAACAAAAGAATTGTAAACAAATAAAATTAATTGTTAAATCTATACTAATAAAAGAACAAAACGCTCTGTCTGTCTGTGTGTGTATGTGTGTGTGTGTGTGTGTGTGTGAGTCTGTGTGTCTGCGATGGCTAGCAAAATCTACAGCACGTACGAAACTCAAAATTTTTTTGAGAGTAGCCCAATGTCTTTCCTGATGCACCTGAAGCTCAGAATTTCCAAATTCGATTTATTAACTGAGTAATTAATTAAATTCCAAAGCTCACTCTCATAAAAAATCGCCTTTTTTTCGCTTTTTTTCCCTTTCATTTTCTTATGGTTGATTGGTTGCATAAAATTTTCGCAGAAATAATTAAAAAAGACCTTTAAAATTCATAGACTGGCAAACTGTTAGTTTAAATGAGGATTTTTTTTTTAATCACAGCAGCTGTACACCATGGAGAAAAACATAGGTGGAGGCGAAGTAAACCGAAAAAAAGGTTTGCAATATTAAACCATTTACCGCTGAAATTTTTATGTCTCAAACAAAAGTACGTGGAAGGAATTTTGTATTAATAAAACGAATTGAAAGAAATGAATTACAGCTGAAGCATATTTTACGAAAAAATAGTAATTTTTTAAAATGGTTTTTTTTCTATTATATTATTTAGGTTAAAGTTAGGTTAACGTTAAATTGCATTTATGTTATGGTTAGAATAAGGATATGTTACAATAAAGTGAAGGCTAGGTTACATTTCTGTTATATTTAAATTACAGTAGGGTACTGTTAAGTCGTGGTTAGGTTACAGACAGGTTTTGGTTACGGTACAAAAGTTTAAGGTTAGGAATTTGTACGCAGAGGGAACATTACGCAAGATTTGATTAAAAATAACACTTACTTTTGTTAAATAGCTCTGAAATTATAATGCTATATACCAATCTTTTAGCTGCCATCGTGTATCGATTTCATTCATGGTATAGTCCGATTTAAGAGTGATATAATTAGTTTGAAATTCAAAATATTTCACTTGGGATTTGTATGTGAAAATAATAATTAGTTACGTGACTTAACAGTGATTTTACGGGTAAATATCAACTTTTTAACACGAAAATCATGCAATCGTTCGATACATATTCCCTCCCGCGTTTTTCATTGCTCATTTTGAGTATTTTTAGAGCTTAATATTAGTTGTTGTTTTTAAAACTGATTTTTCACACAGTCAGTGGCTACGTATTTCAGACAATACTTTTCTGCATGTAATGCAGTTTCTGAATGTTAATGATAAAATCATACAAATTTCAAGTTCGTTTAATATTGTTAATACGGACCTGGGAAACGCCGGGCGGGTCAGCTAGTTTGTTATATAAATGAAAAATTAAAAGAATTGCGTGAACGTGTTGCCTCGATTCAAGCTCTTTATAAATGTACTAAACGAAAAGTTACCCGATTCAGAAATGACAAATGGACTTCAACCATTTCTTACTTTATCATTTGTATCGAAAGTAATGTTACGTTCTTATTTGTGGACCGTAAAGGGTTTAGTGAACGGGACTTTAGACTTTGTTGCACGTATTAAAGAAAATCACAAGCCACTAGCCCAGATATCGCGAATAATCATGGATAAATTTGAATACTACAGTAATTTAACTTATAAGAATTGGTGCGTACCAATTCCCCCAATAATTGAATTCTGGAAAAATGGAAGCATAAATTGCTCAAGGAAAGAGTTTCTTCTGCAGTTAGCTTTTGATGTTACAATTCATAAATCCCAAGGTTTAACATTAGATGAAGCAGTTGTAGATATTGAGGATATACAGTAGGGTGGAGCGAAAAAAATTATTTTTTAAAAACCAAAAACGGCTAGGTGCCAAAAGTTGCCTTTATACTAGTACATCTTCTGTGTGAAATTTTTACCGCTGAAAAAAAATGGCTTGAGTCTGCGCTTTTGCTCCAAAAATTGAAATTTTGAGTTTAATTTGCCATTTTTTCAAAAAAAATTAAAAAATTTCTACAAAGCTGGTTATTATTTAAAAGTGTTACTTAAACCTTTATATTTATCTGCTTAACATATTTAAACTATAAAACAATATTTTTATTCCGTATAGCTGGGGCAAAACAGACAACTTTTAGTAAGAAAGCAGCATTACCACTCTATTGGGACATACAATGAATTGTTGTTTTTAATACAGCTTTTGTTTTTAAAACTACCTCGGACATACGTCGTGGATGTGCCTATATTTCATATACCACCCGTCCCAACTATTCGATCATCTTAGTACAGTATTTTTTTATATATTGATTTGTGATTTTCTTTATCAAAATTTGGCATGTTTTCTATACATCCACCTAGTTTATCTGTTCTTTGTATCTATATGCTGCTGTGAGTATCTTAATGAAAAATTTTACAGCTTATACAAAAAATGACAAGTAGCGTAGCGCACGGGAATATTATTAAAGGGATCTATTCGGCCATCTATTATCTTTATCAAACCTCCTTCAGTTGATTAAAGTAATTGGAAGTTCTGTTACCACAATATTTTTTCAGTCAATTATATTTTTTTACGTAATGATCTGCTTCAAATTGGATTTCAGATATTCCATCTACAAGTATGCCATCATTTATTCTATTTTTGCATTTTTTATATCTTGAGACGCGAGCTGTTTAATATGATGGTGATCGTCAGAAAGAATTGCAATAAGAATTCGTTCTGCATTTGGAGAGCAACCGTTGTTGTAAATAACTTTTTTTTGGCATCAGTTATACCCCTTTAAGACCCGAAACATTTTCATCATTAAATATTATATTCAACTGGTTATTAACTCTATACTAACCCTAATAACACCTAAAAAAATAATTAAAAAAATTTTCTCGCCCCCCTAGTGCGTGAAGAGTACCCGCACGAACGTGCGGGTTGGGCTTTTTCTGTGAAAGCCGCACCAGCACGATTGTGCGGGTTGAGCTTTTCCACTGAAATCATTACTTATTACATGTTAAGATTTTATACATTATCTGGCTCTAAATGGATAGAAGAGATAAACTGAACCAAAACAAATTTTACAAATATGGTAATTATTGATGTATTATTTTTTATTTTATGGATTCGTTACTTTTTTACAGTAAAAATCTTTAAAACTTTTTTTTTTTTTTTTTTTTTTTGACATACACAAATAAACGTTGCATTTTTCACAACGTGTTTTTGAACTTTTTTCGCAGTTTTCAAACCTGCACTTGCGCAGACTTGAAATGTCATCAACACATGGGATATGGTTCGCTCTAAAGCCTAAAAAAGAAGGAAAAAAATAATATTGGAGAAGTACTTATCGACTTAAAAAAACGTTTTAATTGATTTAAAAATGTTTGTTATATTTTTAAAGTTTTTATTTATTATATCCATTTAATTTCTTCTATAAGTCTATAACTTTTTTTGTTACAATTTAAGAAATGAAAAACATAATTGCAGTTGCGTGAAATCTAATGTTCCAGGATAAAGTACAGAAATGAACTTTTTAACAGTCCACTTGTATTCCTTTTTTTCTTTTTTTATTCTTTTAGTATTTTCCGAAAACGCCTTGGAGGTAAAACTTTGGAAGATGAATTCAGGAGACTTTGAAGAGGAAGAATGATCTAAAATTGTCATTTTTTCTTCATCGAGCTCATCTGAACTTGACTGTCCTTCTAATAAATCTGCTTCAAATGTTTTGTCCGTAACATCGTCATCATCTAAGAGATCACTAAACTCAGAATCTGATTTATTCATCAGTTAAAATATTTCTTCTTGAGTGAGAATTCTTTTCCGCTTAGACATCTGAAAAAATATTTTATTTTGCTTTATTAAAAGTTAACAAAGTATTGCATAAAAAAATTAGAAAAAGTATTTGAAAAATTTATTAATTAAAAACAAAAAAAGTAAAAATTATGTAAAAAAAGGGGGGGGGGTTATCTATGACAACACCCAAGAAAATAATATAGTATTAATTATGAAACAGCATATTTCGTTTTATTTTGGCTGTCATCAAAATTGTTGAAACAGAAATCAAAATGAACATTGAAAAACATTTACCTTTACTGTAGCACTGACTAACGTAACGCCCAAGTTGCACGATCGTGCGGGTGATGAAATCTTGAGTCCTAAGAGCAAAATAAATAGTCTATAATTAATGTTTTTTATTATATTATACTTATTTAGACATTAAAGCAAAAATATTTATCTAAGCAATTAAAAATATATTGATAATTACCTTTTTACGACAGATAAAATGATGAGCTATATCCGTTGTATTTGTAAACAAAGCTAGACATGCCACCTGAAAGTAAAACATGGACTACTACCGAAATCTGTTGATAGAAAAAGATACTTTACTCTTTCTGCTAACCGGAACAATCGTTCAATTTGGGTTTATATTACATACAACTGTTTCAGAAGCAAAAATTTAAATGTATGTCTAACCCGCACGATCGTGCGAGCTGGGTCTTAAAGGGATACGCCGTTTTCTAAGTGTTTTTCGTAGTCAGGTAATTTCCCTTTAACTTTTAGATCCCCATTTTATAAGTGGACAACATTTGATGGTGAACTGCCCTGGACATAAACTTATAATGCATAGTACTTTTTAAAGGAAGTTCAGGCTCTCATCAACTATAAGTACTTATTTAAAATTAGGAGAATTCTATTTGTCGCTGTGAACTATTTTACATGGGGTAAGCTTAGAATTGTGTATAATAATGGATCATATGCTACTTCAACTCCAGAGAATTTCCTCAGAGTCAGTTATTAGAGAAGTCGATATAAAACGTTCTAATCTACATGGATTCACTGGATCAATAGGAAAGGCTTTGTCGACCAACTATTCACTTCCTATTACATTTTTTTTTTTTTTTTTTTTAAATAGAGAATAATTTTGAAAAACTATTTTCTCAAATTGAGAAAAATATACTCAGAACAGACTAGAAATTTCTGTCAGAGATTACAAAGCTAATTCATAAGGAAAGCCATTTCTCAGAAGAAATGGGGAATAGGAATTTAGAAAACATCTCTTACAAAAGACAGCTCGTAAAGTATGTGAGTAAAATTTTCTGCTTTATACAAGCACAGATTGGCAATCAGAGTCTATAGGCTCACTAACAAAATATAAAATCCAAGTTTATACCTCAGGATGTTTTATATCAAAAGTAACAAACACCTAAAAAATAGGTCTAAAAACTTATTAGAAATTATTTGACTACGAAACAACATAGGAAACGACATAAAAAAATATTAAAATTCTTGAAAAATATTGTTGTTTTACACGCAAAGTTTGCTTGCAATCCTCTGTGACGGTCGTCATAATTTTAAGCAGCTAGCTTTTCAAAATATATTTAATGTAATAAGTACAGTAGTTGATGACATACTAGAAATTGAATTCATACAATCATTTTTTAGGAAAATCATTATATATAAAATGTAATTGATTGAAAAAATACTGTGGTAACATAACTTCCAATCATAATAATATATTAATTGCATGAAATTTTAATGAAGATAATAGACTGCAGAATAGGTTCAACTAACAACATACCCAATACATTACTCAGCTTCTTTTCTATTATAGAAGGTATAAAAATATGCGTGCAGCAGGTCACAGCAGCTGCATTCAAAGTCAGTGAATACAAATAAGAGGTAAACTACTTTGCTACATAGCAAACTTATGCCCGTCTTCGGGAAAAAAATAACAATTAAATGCATAAATAAAAAATTGGGCCTAGATGGTTTTGTGGTTGAGGCTGATAGGATATGGAATTCAACCATCTCTGCGAGTTACATACAGAGTAGTTTTGAAAGCAGCTAGGTAAGAAATGAATTCAAAAAACGTTGTATGGTCCAATAGCGAGGTAACGCTGATTTTTTACCAAAAGTTGTCAGATTTGCTCCAATTATACAAGCCACAGATATTGTTTTATAGTTTAAATATGTTAAGCAGATAAATATAACAGTCTAAGTAACACTTTTAAATGATAATCAGTCCTGTAGGAATTTTTTAATTTTTTTAAAAAAATGTCAAAAAATGACAAATTTTACCCAAAATTTCGACTTTTGAAGCAAAAGCGCAGACTCAAGCCATTTTGTTTTCAGCGGTAAAATTTTACGTAGTTAATGTACTAATATAAAGGCAACTTTTGGCACCTACCCGTTTTTGATTTTTAAAAAATAATTTTTTTCGCTCCACCCTAATATACAGGCACCAGTTGGCTTAAAAACGTACGTAACATTGTCAACAGTGAAAATCCTTCAAAATTAAGCATTCAATAGAAATTTTTCTCACGAAAAATTCTACAATATCAAAAATTCTCATGCACTAACATATATAAAAACGAAGAAATTAGAATAAAAAGTTTTACAGTTAAAAATTCATAGTATCGACGAGAGCAGATTTCAAATGTTTTTCCAGAAAGTAGGATTTTGAAGAAGTAACTTTCTTCAAGCTGTCTTCAAATATATTATTCTAAAATAGCTATCAAAGATTATTTGATGTTAATTACAAAGATTGGAAACATGCCTATTTCAAACAACTTTAAAAAACACCAGTGGCTACTAGAAATTGTAAAAAAATCTTTAAAATAATTTTTAGTTGAAAATTTAAAAATATTTTGTAAAAGTTTGCTTCGAAAATATTTTTTAATGCCGGTCTTACATCATAAATAAAAAATTCCTAGGAAATTGATAGTTATTTGGCTGAACTTACATTTGTAGAATTAAAATGCGCCAAAACATAAAATAACGTTTTTGTTTAATAAAGATGCAAAAATGATATTAAAAATATTGTTACTTTCAAACAAATGCTTTATAAAATTATGCTTCGCGAATCCAAACCAAGCATGGCTTTTGCTAGTAATATGATAAATTAATGGATACATAATTTCACTAAAATCTGTGTCATACTTCTATGTCAGGAGTTTAATAACATTTTTCCCTTCTATTTCATTTTATATAATAAATACTTTTATGTTGAAATTCTTATCATCATCTTTTGTGGCACTATTAAATAAAAAATGTCGAATGAAATTTTAGGTTCTTGCGGTTAAAAAAAAAAAAAAAAAAAAAAAAAAAAAAAAAAAAAAACTATGGTATGAGATAAATATAAATCGAAAATTTTTGCAGTAAAATGGTAGAAGAGTCTTATGCAATCATTTTACAACTGTTTTTGGAATTGCTTCCATATTTAAGAACAGCAGTAACGAATATCGGAAATGCCAATGCATTCTTATATAAGAAGAATAAGATTTTCTTTTCAAAGTTAGATTGCTATAGAAAAATACTCATAAAAAGAGGGTAAGCAATTTTATTAAAAATATCACATAATTTCTTGAGGAATTTAAAGAAGTACAAATATTTTGAAATTATACATAGAGAAAGAATTATTTACAATAAATAGTAATATAATGAATATTCAGATAAAACAAATTCTGTTTTGTACACTGTAAAAACATACAAACTCCAGTAAAAAAACTGAAAAGGTACTGGCAGCAAAGTTGCCGTATCTGTTCCGCTTTTTCCTCTAAAATTTATTCTTATGACTTTTCCGTTTTCGAAACTCAAATGTTCCTTTTTAAAAAAAGAAATGTCCCGTTTTGGAAACTGAAATGCTCCGTTTGGGAAATTTAATTGTCCCGTTTTGAAAACTGAAAATTTTTCCTTTAAAAAAAATGAAATGATCCGTTTTGGAAATTGAAATGTCCTGTTTTGGAAACTGAAATTTTCCTTTTAAAAAAATGAAATGATCCGTTTTGGAAATTGAAATGTCCCATTTTCGGAACTGAAATATTCCATTTTCAAAAGTGAAATGTTCCATTTTAGAAATTGTAACGTCCCGTTTTGGAAACTGAAATGTTCTGTTTTGAAAACTGAAATATACCGTTTGAAAACCATAATGTCTTGTTTAGAAAATTGAAAAGCTCCATCTTCGAAGATAAAATGTTCCTTCTTAGAAATTGATGTTTTCAGTTTTTGAAGTCCGGATTTTTTCCATTTTGTAAACTGTTATCTTCAGTTTTATGCACGGTTATTTTCGATCTTATTCAATTATTCATTCAATATTTTTTCTCACGCTGAGCTAGTGATATCTAAAAATTCAATGTTATACGTATATGGCGTGGGGAGGAATAATGCCTACATATTTTTAAAAATAGCAAACTAATATTTTTAATTCCTTATTTCTATGTAATTTTAATTTTCTCTTTTTTTTTAGTTATCAAAATATTTCCAAAATATACACCGATTTAAATTAAAATTTTAGAAAAAGAGAATACTATTTTAACACTTCAAATAAAATTAACTATATATTTTAGAAGTGTTTCATCAAAAGGTTCATAAAATGCATACTTAATGCAATTTAAGTGTTAGTACTTAGCATAAAAAAATAAGAAATAAAATTAAATATATATTTTACAAATATTTTCAAAGAGTAAGTGAGTCATAAATATTCTTGTTTGTTATTCAAAAAAATTTTTATGAAAAGTATATCGTTTATATTTTCTAGAGCACTTTATATATATCTTGATAAAATTCCAGATTTTTAACCTGAAAATAGCAGTTAAACATACATCACAAAGCAGAGGTGCATTTCTCGCATTAATGCTTTATCAATGGTTAAACTATGACCCCAACTTTTTTTTCCTTTAATGAAAATATAAATAAATATCATTTTCTTTATTTTCTTAAAAGTAGGATAAAAGTAATGTATAAAAATTCAGATTACTTACTGCCATCAGAATTTTGAAAAATAAATATTCACCTTATTGGACGGTAAGTTAAACTATATCAGAATAAAGCCAATCGCACTACCTTGTAAAACTGGTAAAAATCAAATAATCTGAAAAAAATCTTGTGAATAATACAGGAAAGAAATTTAAGGAAGAAAAGAATTTAAAACAGGCATTTTTTCTTTAAAGAATAGCATTTACAAATAGTGATAGAGAAAAAATTCAGAAATCTCTACCTTATTGAAAGCTGTTTGACTTGCCAACGAATATTGAACTTCTATAAAACCTGAAAGCAACTGATATTTATAAGAGGATGGAATCCTTTGTTTCGCTTACGGGTCTTCTGTTATTGGATAAAACATTGATTAAAGAAACGGATAACTATATAAAAAGAAAGATTCATAAAATAAATAAGGAATGACCGTTTTACATGTTAGAAAAATATGATTTCATACAAAGTGCACATTTAATTGATTACAAATTTAAATAAGTAAATTATTTCCAGAGGCAAGTTCCATGAGTACATAATTATTATTACTACATATTATTCTAAAATATTACATTACTATTAGATAAACTATTGCATAAACTATTATAAAATAGCCTACAGTTATTTTCTTTTCAAATAAAGTAAATCCAAATCTGAATCTATCAATATAACATAATAAACTCAAAAGAGATTTTTATATCTGTAGCATACTGAAGTCTTTATACATACATGGATAATAAATAAAGACAGAAAAATTAATACGTACAGGGTGATTAAAAAAACGTGGACAAAATGATATGACAAATCAAGCATACAAGGATCAAAAATCACATAGGGTCGCAAACTACCTATTGAGTCACAAATACAGGGTGTTTCATTTCACTTACACCCGGTTTGAAAGTAATACTTTTGAGGAAAATAAAAACATTGTAATGAAAATGCAACGATATGTATTTTATTTTGTGTGAAATGTGATAATGTTACGAAAATATCTCGAAAAACGTATTTCTCAAGCAATCGATGATACCGCATAAACTGATTATGACAGTCCAAAATGTGCAGTGTTAAGAGCATATTGTTAGTGCGCATAATGCAAACTTCTACCACTTTTTTTTTTTTGGTGTTATCACACTTAAAACAAAGGTGAAAATGTCTGTTAAATGTTTATTATAATATACTTCTGTTTTCTGAAATTTATTACCGTCAAACCAAATTCAGTTTGGATGAAACACCCTGTATTTGTGACTCAATAAGTGGTTTGCGCCCCTTATGTTCCAATGTGATTTTTTTATCCTTGTCGCATGCCTGATTCTTCATATCAATTTGTCCACGTTTTTCTGTATCGCCCTGTATAATCATGTATATTAAGGTTTAAGAAGTATACTTCCTACGAGCCAAACGAAAATTGAGAAAAAATGAGAAAAAAAAAGACAATTTCTTATAGCAAATTGTAATTATTTCTTTTTTTATCGTTGACCATTTTGTAGTTCCTTGTGAGAATTATATTTTCAAAAAATATTTTATAAAAACGAATTTCATGTGTTTTTTTAATTTTTAAAGTATATGCAAATGGAAAAAAATATAAGATTAAAAAATATTCTATCAAAATAAATAAAATTTATGGGGGAAAAATATATAAATACAAATGAATTGCGAATCAAAAATATTTACAATTTATGTTATTTAAAAAAATATTTACATTTATGAGCCCGAAGGAGGTTAATAATCCTATAGCTACAGCAAGCTGAATTCTTTATACTCCTCTTTTATGAATATAGACGGAAAATTGAGTAGAATAATCATGAATCGCATATCATGCAAGCTAAACAGAAAATAAAATATTATAAAGAATTAATCAATTGTAAAAGAAAGCATTTTTTCACTCATAGTAAATCTAGATCTTTTTTACGCCAGTTTTCACAAATAAAGAGAAAAAAATGAATAGAATAATCGTACAATGTGAATAGCAATGGCGAAAAACTTCAATCCTTAGTGGATGAATGAAAAAACAGTTAAAATGAAGATCAGATGTTAAAGAAAATTTTTAATAATAAATGCAAGATTTTTTTTGTACAACAGATCCTATTGTATCTTTAAATAAAAAGAAATTTATGTTTGCCCATGAAAAACGAATGCTTACTTTTTCCCGAGAACTCATTTGCAAGAACTAATTTAGTTTAATACATAACACTATCGATTTATTTTTATTGGTAAACTGCTTATAAAATTCCAAATCCTCTTATAAAATTATATTTATCACATAATGTTTTGTATTCTTGTTTGTGAAAAATCCAGAATCATGAAGGAATGGCGTGATTCAACTGAAATTTTTATCAAATGCAAAGTATAGTGTGATATTCAAATGTTTAAAATTTCGAAGTCACTACGCACGAATGGTCTTAACAGCACCTTCTGAACCGTTGAAGAAACCCTATAAATAGTGAGCTGTCGCGAAACATTAAAAATGGTCTGTGGTTATGCTCTAGTAATAAACGTTTTGTGAGTTATAACTCTGTCTCTTCGACTTCGATGAAAGAGAGCAACATTTTAAGAATTAATGGAGTTAGAACGAGGGAGAATCACCGGCCTTAGTAAAGAAGACTTTTTCTTTTGTACAATACCATCGAAGTATAACAGGAGCACAGCGATGAAAGTAAGGAAGGCGTAGACCGACTAAATTCGGAATGTTTTCGTGGAATGATAACTATGCATTAAAAAGTAGCATGTGAACAAGTGCGATATGCCATAAGTCATGTAAAATTTATAATATCACATAGATTTCAGTTTAGATAAATCTCTATAAAATACAACACAACATAAGGAGTCTGGAACGAACCCATCCTTTTTAAGAGTCTATAGAGTTATAGTATAGAGCAGCGGTTCCCAAACTATGGGTCGCGGCGGCTATTTTAGTGGGTCGCGGAAACAATCTAGGTTTTTCACAAAAATATATTTTGGGTTTCATCTGTTTAAAAAATGCAACAATTTCAATAGCAAATAATATTTCAAGGGAAATACCTTAGTTTCCATATGAAGAAATATACGAGCAGAGTATCCAGATACATCTAAATGAGCTTTGAATTTCTTGATGGAGTTCAACACATACTCTTGTGAATATGGCTTTTTGTACTTGGCTGTTTTTTTTTAAACAAGTATTGAAAAAACTGTGTGTTGAAAGTGAATTAAAGTTGAAATTAACATGTTTTAACTTTGATATAGATGTTTTCATCGGTTAAAACCAGTGCCAGAAAATGCACTGGTTATAAAATTATGTTTAGATAGTAATTAAATGCATTTTCAATTATCTTTCTAGCTTGTGTGTTGTGTTAATTAATTTTCCATCTACACACATTGGAATTACGAATGTGTATCCTTCGTACGAAAATTTGTCTGTTTCGCAAATTTGTCTGTTTCGCCGTCTGTTTTTGGGCCATTGAAATTTAAGGTCAAAAATTTCAAACGATGACAAAAAACGGAAAAAAGGGTCGATTCGTTTGCGGTTTTCAGTAAAATCATTCTTTATATCATGATTTTTTTAGAAAAAAATTTTAAAGGTTATGTTTAAAAATTGTCGATAGAGGGCGCTTTAGACTTTATACTAACGGACAACTACTTTTTTACCGTTATTATGTGCATGGGGTTGAAATTATTCTAAAGTTTAGACTTTAACTTAAATTTTAAGCCCAAAATTGGAAACATTCGAATCGGGTAACTATCGAAAATTGAACCGTGAACAGAGGGGGTGATTTTAAACGCTCATAAATATTGGACAAACAAATCGATTTTGTTGCGCTTTGCGTGGAAGTCATTTCCTTGGTAATTATTTTATTCAAAATGACGTACAGCTTTAGTGTCCTCATTTTTTAATAGAGGGCGCTTCTGACACATCTCTGACATTTCAATGGCATTACTCCTGGGTGTTTTACTAGCAGACCAGCATACTTCCAGAAAGTGTTAGGGATAGAAAGACGACTCAGAATCACATAGGAATGTAACGTTGGAAATGTCTTTTTTGAGAGTTATGGTTAAAGAAAGCAGAGAAAAGAAAACAAAAACAGCAGAGAAAGAGCAATACGTTAATGTGACATAAACAAGACAATTTATTAGACTAGACAATTTGTTTAAATGTTTTACTACAAAAGGGGTTCGAAATTACGACCAGAAGTAGTCCGGCATGCTTGACAGCGGCGTCGCATGGAATTCCCCAAGCTTTGAAAGATTCCTGGCATCTCTGATAGTTTTCTGGCAGCTACAGAAATACCAGCTGCGAGGTGTTCAACTGATGGTACGGGAGTCTCATACACCTAATTTTTCATTTGACTCCAGCAGAAGAAGTCTATATATGATAGGTTCGGCTATCTGGCAGGCCAATGAACCGGGCCACCACGACCTATCCACCATTGTCCATATGTTACTTTGAAGTGTCGGCAAATGTCTTTGGTAAAATCTAAAGGAGTCCAATCGTGCTGTGCATCGTTCAAATACGTTATTCTGCTATCTTTAGAACCGGTTCGCGAATGATCACTTCACAGTGATCGCTTCTCAGGCGCATTACCGTTTAGCGCCATCTACCGCAAGGAAACCGCAGCGCCATCTACCGTCACTGTCAAACTTGCCGGACTACTTCGGATTGTAATTTTGAACATTTTTTCTAGTAAAAGCTTTAAATAAACGGTTTTCTGTCACATTAACGTGTCACTCTTTCTCTGCTGTTTCTGTTACTTTTTTCTCTGCTTCCTTTAACCTTAACTTGCAAAAAAGGTATTTCCAACGCTATCATCGCATAGAATGGACACGGGGTCTCGGGAGGATAGGGTTGATTGGGCCTTGTTGGTCCATTTTTTCTTCAATATTTTTTCTTTTCTTCTTTATTAATATTTTTATAATTTTTGTTTAGTTAGTACAATCAGACCATATTAAAGCTTAACTACGTATGAGAAAGTTTGAAAAGTATTAATTAATAGTGTCTAATGAAGCTCAGAAAGACATCAAGTCACTGAATCAACTTACTTTAAT
Organism: Maratus speculifer; assembly: GCA_964019185.1. Taxonomy (NCBI): domain Eukaryota; kingdom Metazoa; phylum Arthropoda; class Arachnida; order Araneae; family Salticidae; genus Maratus; species Maratus speculifer. The sequence goes on along the minus strand of OZ025300.1, from coordinate 163,500,792 downwards.
TAACCCCTCGGGGACGAGTGACCACTATAGATGCCGGCACCGATTGTACTCAGATCCCGCGAGACTACAATTCATGCCGGCGCTGTTTGTACTCACATCCCGCGAGACTACCATTCATGCCGATCAAACGGAACGTTTTGCTTTTCACAGTTTAGCATATAAAAAATTTATCCTAATTCTATTTGAATGTATATTAAGGAAGAAGACTTTTCCTTCAAACTAGGAAAGCTAATGAAAACATTTTTTTTTTAATCCACTCGAATTTAATTTTTTATGGAAATACTACAATGGGAAAAAGATTATTTTTTCATCACGTCTTTGTGTTTCATAAATCTATTTACGCGTCTAGTAAAACTTTATTTTTCTTTATTAGAAATAATGCTACTGAACTTCAGAAGGAAAAATTTGCGGTTAACATAAGTAAGTGTATTAGTAAGCACATTTAAGGTTACGAATGATAACATGAACATCTGATTCATTGCTTTTTTCCCCGCTCTTTTATCTCGATCAGATCGTAGTGGCAAAAACCGACGTCATTAATATTTCGTGTTTTTCATTCTTGTAGAAGGAAAGATTTAACTTTTTTATATTTTTGTTTTATTTCAGGAGTGCTTCGCAGTTAAAAAATAAAAAATAATAAGAAAGAAAAAAAGGGTTACATAGTAATTGTGGGAGCTGATACGCTGATAACATTCTTTCTCAGTGCAGCTAAATTAAGAATATTTTTCTGCGTTACTGACCAGTTTTTTTCTATAATTCTATATATTTATCTAATGTGTTTTACATTACATGCTTGCATATATATACATTTCATTTTAAAAATTACTAGTAACAGGAACAAAGTTTTTAAAGAGTGTTTTAAGTTTTAAAGAGTATTTTAAAGTATTATTGTGCTTTATTCATTATTATTCAAGATTTTTTTCTTACTTATATATTAGATTATATGTTAACATAGATTTAAAAGATAATTTTAACATCAACGAAAGTTTTGAAAGTTTCAAATCATTATTAAATTTTATTCATAATTATCCAATAATTTTTATTTGATATGCCTTATTATACGATATACCATATGGAAATATATTTTCTATTTCTGAAATAATTTTAACATAAACATATTTTGGAAAGGTACATTTTTAATTTTTACTCTGATTTGCACATCATTACTGATTATTATTCAAGACTGTTTGTTTGTTTTTAATTACGTGTTATATATATTTTTTTTATTTCAAAAATATTATAAAATTAAACTAAGTTTTTTTTTTAATCCAATCTTACACACACACACACACATATATATATAAGTGTTACAAAGCAACAGTAGCAGGTTGTTTGTATGTTTTATTTAATATTTTTCATTTCTAAATAAATCGTTTTTTGTAAAACATTTATTTTATTTACTGAAAGTGTTAAAAATTATTAAATATCAAGATGGTTAGGCTTGTTTTTCTATTATAGCAAAATGTTTCATAGGTTGATATTTAACAGCCTGGTAAGTATTTTTCTGTCATGTTATATCATTTTAAAAGCTAAAAACAGGATATTAACTATTCATTATTTACATTTAAACATTTATTTTTTCAATTAAAATATCACACAATATACATCATTTTTTGAATAAATATGTAAAATAACATCAAATTCCATGTATGTGAATTTCAAAAAGTTTCATGCGAAAGTTATTTTTTTATTAATTTTTAAAGAATTTTTGACAAGCGTTAGGCTTAACTGCGCGAAATCCTCCGTCCCAGAAGGTGAAATCGAATTTCCCCGCTCCGTCCTCAGATTCGCACTTCAAAATGGGCGCGCCGTCGCGAACGGGTTAACATATTAAGTTATCCCATTAAATGGATTTGATTTTGGTTTACTCACGGAAATATAAAAACATATGACATATAAAGTATATTTTTAATTTGGTATAAAAGATAAAAAGGATAACAAAAGGTATTTTATTCTTCATTACTGACTTCATCAAAACTTTCTGATCATCACAATGAATGCAAGTATAAATATCCCGTCCTTGGTAACCCATGATTCATGTATATCGAAAGTATCGATCATGATACATGTGTATCAAATATCTGTTGTATCGAATCATATATACGTATAATTACAATATATAATTGTATTGAAATGTATAATTAAACTAACACATACTATAAACAATTCTTTATATTTAACATATGAGAACAGTTAGTGTAAGATTAATAAAGGCGAAATTTAATTTATCATATAATATATATGTAATTCAGAACTGATATTTAAAAATTCCAGTATTTAAAAGCGAATTAATTTATATGTGCACTAATGCAAAACGAATTTTGATTTTAAACTTGAAAATTAGTTTCAAATGCACGAATTTATTTCTTTGGGAGACCATATTTATTAAATCGTGTTATATTTTATGCGGCTTGATAGGGAGGACATATTTAAATTAGTAATTATTTCGGTTTTAATACGTAGTAAGAAACAAAAACAAAATGAACAAATTTCTACGGAAATATTATCAATCAAGTTCTTCACAATTGTTCCACCCAAAACATTGAAAAATTACTCTTTTACTAATGCTGTCAGGAATTCTAATTAATTATAGAGTCATTCCATATAAATTGAGCAGAATGTTGTGGCCCAATAGAAACCAATTTTAATAAAATTTTATACACGGACTTCTGTAAAATATCTTAACAACAAAAAAGCAGTTTTGGACATTTAAAATCTGTAAATTTAAACCTCTATATCTTGAAAATTATTTTACAGAGATAAATTATTTTTATACACTGTAAAAAAAAAAAAAAAAAAATCTGCTAAATTTACGGCGCAGCAATATTGCCAGCAGTTTTTGCCATAAAAAATTGTTGTAAAATCAGATTTTTTATTAAAAAAAATTCATGCAATTTTTGCGGTAAAAACTGCTCGCAATATAGCTGCCAGCAGTTTTCTGAATCTGCTTTTTCCATGAAAAAATAACAGACAAAACAGGGGTTCTTGATCTCCATAACTAATCAGCGGATCTGGATGAAAATTGGTAGACTTCGAGATCTAGAGAAGGACACTTTGCCTTTTCAATTTTGTCGCGATATGATGATTGGGTACAAAGTTATTAAGAGGCAAATTTTCGACTTTAATATTAGAGATGCATGTGAGCCCTATCATCATACACAACTATTTTTATATCATGCAGTATTATCGTGCTTCATGATATAAAAAATCCTACTGTTTAAAAAATCTAAACTCGTTGAATTACGCGAAGGAATCTATTTCTATAAATATAATGTTAATAGATGTGATTAATAGCGTGTTGTCAAATTGTGTTTAGACTCACGATTAGAAACTAACTAGCAACGTCAGCTGAATTCCAGGAATGTACTAACACAGATTAAGAAACTTAGGAATTCCAGGAATTTATTGGTTGATTGAATGCGTTCCAGGAAGACAAGCTGCATTATTTCATGGTTATACAATATATTTGTTTCGTGTTGCATGTGTGGTGTTCTCACATTGTCTGTTAAATCTTCGAATAATAATTTTCGTTTTAGTATATATTTTTCGTTTTTATTTATTTCTTATATTCTAAAATATACCATTGCATGATTGTGTAAAGATATCAATTAGATAAATAAGTTTTGGATTATTTTGGGAGTCAAAATGTACCATAAAATTTCTTATCGTCCGTTTCCCTAAGGCTTGTCTTTATGATTTGTCGTTGAAAATAAGATATTTATTTATATCTTCACACTCACCTCATATGTTCAGTAACCGGATATGTGGGACAATTGTTCCAGAGAGCATCGACGAAAAGTCTTCATATCGAAATCTAAATGAAACTGTTCGAGACAGAGCTGCAAAGATTAAGAAAAAACCATGAAATGCTTAATATTTAACTTGATCATACAGACGCAAAAACATAATTAATGTCACATGAGACATAAAATGGTATAAATTTTTTAGTTTGAAACTATCGACATACAAAAAGCTAAAATATTAACATACTAAAATATTACAATTTAAAAAATGCGGAATTTTTATTATTTTAAATACATTAAGTTAAATTCATTAAGTTAAATTAAAATCATTAAGTTAAAATGAAATATTAAAATGCTGATTGATATATGGCATTCCAAAATAAATATCTGAAATTTCATATTCAGCAATTGCTTAGTAATAAAATTTGAAAAGGTAATATAAATGACGTATTTATAATGTAACTGATACATTTTATACCCAGCAATTTAAAAGTTTTCACTTTTTTTATTTAGGTGATACTGTTACATATTATCAAATCGTAAAAAATCTTAAGCTAGCTTGTAGAGTTTAATTTAAATATCATCTGTTATTTAATCTTCCTTTGATTAGATTAAATATTAATATATCCTGATAAAATAAAGCGCTATCTATCCATTTTTATTGGAAATGTTTTAAAAATTAAAGTATTTCAAATGTATAAAATATGTAAATTAAAGAGCAATAATTGCAGTAAAAGCACCCTAAAGCCACCGTGTTTCGTGTCAATAAGAAATGGTCACTTCGAGAAGTTGTACCTTAATGAAGGTCATGTTTAGATCTAGATTAAAATTGTTGATAAAAGGGAACAATTGATGTTAAGAAAACTTCTTTTTCACTTTAGAAAAAATATAAAAAGTTAAGTATCAAAACAAAAGTGAATTACTGCATAGTTTAAAAAAGGATGCTTAGACTTTTTTTTTTTTTTTTTACTGATACAAATGATGACGATATCTTTACATTATCTACTATTTTTAATGTTTCCTGACAAAATAATGCAGGGAATATTATTGACCGTCATTTATTTGTCACCAGAATTAAATTCATTGCATAAAAAGGCACAACGCAATTTAAATATTTAAAAGTTTCCAGAATTAAACAAAATCAAAGCTTAGTTTAGAAGTTTGATTTATTTTCTAAATTTATTTTCTAAAAGTAACTTGTTTCATTTTGTTTAAAGAAATTGGTCTCTCATGGATGGAGTCAAGTGGGATGGTCTCTGAATGGAGGTAGAACTAATACTAAGCCCTTGGGAATAAATTTCGTTTCATGAAGTTCGTTCAAAAGGTCATTCAGAGAGATTGTAGCCTAATGGAAGTGGTCTCACAGCGTGGTTTCAACCTTCATCTTTATATTTAGTGTAGCGAATGATTTAATAGAATGAATGTCTTTTTTGGGACACACAATAGATACTGTATCCACGTGTTCGGATGGTCGCCACGCTTCATTTAAGACCAATGCTTACAGTTACATATTCCATGTATATTTAGATATGTTTGCGAAAAGATCTATTACTAGTTAATCTGCAGATAAGGAGCCTCAGCGTCAGCTCTGCAATTTTTTCTACTTTAATCTCATTTTATATAATATTCAACCTCCAACAATCTGCATTTTTTTAACACATAAGTATTTATAAGTTTATAAAACTCTTAGAGGATTTCAATAGAAATAAACAATAGAAGAAAATATCAAATAGCAATACTTATTTAAACCCAATCTTTTATAAATTAAATTATATCTAATTTATAGTAGTGTTTTTATAAATTTTGTTTTTGAAAACAGTTTTTATTTTCATTGACTCATAACTCAAATGAAAATGCACTGCCGGCATTTATTATTCATAGGTCCAATTATTGCTTATTTTCTTCTATAGGCTTCTTTTATCTTCTATGTGTCCCTGTAAATGAATGTTATATTCCTTGCGCACCACATTCTATCTTGCTGTAAACTTTAGAAATGCACATCAATTTCAGTATAATTAAAACATCATTAAAATACACTGTAAACGATTTCTTCCCATAGATCTTAAAGCAAGGAATTCTTTTGAGTGGCTCTGTAAATGAACTGGTAATGATTCACACTTCGTTTTCAAAACCGAATATGCTACAGTAAACCACAATAATATGTATCAATTTCATAGCAATCGGATTATATTTACGCGAGATAGAACACGAATAAGCAGACTTACGAACAGACAAACAGAATTTATAAGCACTTTTCAACAATGTTAAATAGTGTGGTATATGTAATGTTATTAACATAGATTATATCTGATGCAAATCAAATTTGCACACACGTTATTAAAAATTAACTAACTTTTTATTTCTCCCTTGCAGATTTTCTGCTTAAATTTTCGTAATTGGAATTATTTAAATTATTTATTTTTATCAGCTACGAAATGCGTTGCTAAACAACTGACGAAAGAAAAAGGAAAAAAAATGGAATATGTATCATGCCAAAAAAGCAAAAGGATAAAAAAACGGCTTTTATTATTGGAAAACATGTCTAAATTTCTACAAAAATTATACACATAATTTTTAAAAAGATTGAGAAATATAGTGATAAAATGTCAAATGAATGGGAATAATTTAAAACCTTATTTGAAGCTTTTAACATTCATAATTCGCCATTTAAATTACGCTAATCAAACGCACTATTTCTTTTCGACAAATGGAAATTAGAAAATAGTCTGAATTGCCGTTGAAAAGCATTATGATGCAAAAAAAAAGTTCTGTATTTTCCGAACGAATGAATAAAACATAACAAAAATCTATACACGTAAATCCGGGTACATTATAAACGTGCTTACTTAATTTCAAGGAAATCGGATTATTTTTATGGCAGTTATCGCGGAACAGACAGATGGACTGACAGACGGAAACGAAAATTTGTGTCTCCAAAGTAAGCCTTCACTTACGTTAAGGCAATAAATACAAAATCCATTGAAATATAAACCACATAGCAGGCACATTGCAATTGCAATTAATACAGTGATAGATATCCTTTATGTTACCTGCTAACAATATATAACGGAAATCTACGGATCATCTTCCACTCGGATAGCGTTACAGGCTTTCACTTATGAATGCGTTACCCTGAAGACCTATGTACTAATAAGCCCACCATGATAATGATCAGTTCTATATTAAGGTAGATAAGTAGTTGTGAACATGATATGACATTTCATCCAACATTATACCGACTGTTTAGAATTTAATGGGATGCCGAATCTTCGAGTTGAGAATAAAAGTGTTAAGGGGGCTCCGGGAATATTTTAAAATAATTTTTATTTATTGAGTTAAAATTTTAAAATCATTAGGGATGGTTAATCATATCATTTGAAAACAAAATCCCACGGCAAAAATTCTCATTTTTTAAAAATCTAAAATTTATTTAAAAAATGGGCTACATTTGTAAAATTCAAAATATTATTTATAGAATTTATTTTTTTCTTTTTAATAAAGATAAATCAAGGTGCGTAGTGTGGAAGGACCTTGTAAGCACCTTTTACCAGAATTTTTATAATGTAATATTTGTTTTATTTAACGAAAAAGAAATCCTTTTTCAGATGAAACAACCAGTGCTTTAAAGAATTTCTGATACTAAAAGAATTAAAATCCTCTGAGTTTTTCGATGACTACGCACCCTGTAAATGCACAAGCTTTAATCTTGATTCAGCATTTTTTTAAATATCAATTTAAATAAAAATAAAAATTATTCAAAGAAAAATTGGTAAAAAAAGGTTGCAAACTAATCTTTCATCATATTTTTAAAAGTGCATATATATATGTGTGTATATTTTTTTCAAATTTGCTGATTCAAAATTAAAGGAAAATAATGGAAAGAGGCATGTATGTCTATATATAATAATGAGGAGATCTATTCTAAATATCAAATACAATGGACAGTAACAGACATTGACATCCTTTATGGTATCTGCTAACAACATGTAACGGGGATCTACGGATCATCTTCCACTCCGTTAGCGCTACAGGCTTTCACTAATGAATGCATTACCCTGAACACCTATGTACTAATAAACCCACTATGATAATGAACAGTTGGTATTAAGGCATATAAGTACTTGAGAACATGATCTCACATTTCATCAAATATTATATGGACTATTTGAATGTAATGAGATGCCGTATCTTCGTGTTAGGAACAGAAGTGTTAAACTTCCTACCCAGAATGGGTCTAATCGACCCATAACTCTAATTTGTTTTGATTCGAACCAGAACTATTTTCATAAAGAAAATTAAATAACAGATTCAGAGAAATAAGTCAAATAAATATATTAAAATGTTTTAAATAACGATTCTGGTGTGAAATGTTTTTATCAAGATTTAGTAAAATTCGAACAGGGTAGGAAGGTTAAAAAGGTCCAGGAAAAGTTTTAAAGTATTTTTTATTTATTGAGTTAAACAATTGATTTTTTGTGATTGTTAACTATATCAGTTTTAAACGAAATCAAATGACAAAACTTCTCATGGTTTTTTTAATCTAAAATTTATTAAAAAATTGGCTAAATCTTTATAACTTAAAAAATAATTTATATATATATATATTTTATTTTAATGAACATAGATACGTAAGCTTCAATTTCGATTCAGCTGTTTTAAGAATATTAATTTAAATAAAAATTAAAATCATTTAAAGTAAAAATTTAAATAAAAAAGGCTGCAACTTACTTTTTAATCATATTTTAAAAGTACATATATATATTTTTTTCAAATTTGCTGATTCAAAATTAAAGGAAAATAATTGAAGAATACATGCATGTCTGTATATAAATATGAAAAGATATATTCTAACTACCGAATACACTGGAATGTAACAGACATAGACATCCGTTACACTATTTGCTAACAATATGTAACGGAGATCTACGAATCTTTCACACCGTAAGCGCCATAGGCTTTCACTAATGAATGCATTACCCTATGTACTAATAAGCCTACTATGATAATGATCAGTTCTATATTAAAGCATATAAGTACTTGTGAACATGATCTAACATTCCATCATATATGGACTATTAGAATTTAATGAGATGCCCTATCCTTGTGTTAAGAACAGGAATATTAAGTTAATGTGAGAAATTAAGATGCTGAATATATTTAAAAACTGGAAATTCATTAAGCATCGTTTGAGATTTACTAAAATTTCCGGATAGTATTTGCTCCTAAACTGTGATAGAGTTTTTGTGATTAAACAATCTCAATATAAATATTCAGAAATAGTGATAAAGTACTCTAAGGCAATAACGCCACGCTAAGTTTCTACCAATTTTTACGGCTTAGTTGTAGATTGTATTTTTCAAACAAATATAGGATATGATACAGCAACTCATTAATTATCTATATAAAAATAAATAATTTAACAGATACGTATAATGTAATGGCGTGATTTCTGGACCCATGCTATTTGACGTTATTACCCATCTATATGGGTGATAATGCCATGCAAATAAAGCTATAAAATAAGACGGAATAATGACATGTAGCTTGCTCAATTCTAAAAATACAATCTCTACAACTCTAGAAATTGACAAATTGTATTCTGAGCTATTGAAAATGTTTAAATTTTTTGTGAAAGTGTAAGAAAAATAAAGGTGGTGAGAAGGAGGCAAAAGAATATCAGATTCTAAGCTACTTTTTGCTTAAAAAGGACCGTTTAAATTGAATTATTAGAAACATTGCGCGGTTTTAACTATGTTTATTAGAATCATTATTTATATTCTTATGTGTGCATTCTATGCGATGGAAAATATTCAATTTTTTGTGAAAGTGGAAGAAAAAGGAGTGAGGGGGGAGGGGCTTCAACAGAGTGTAACACCCTGTGCCTCTATTTGCTTAAATAGCCCCGATTAAAAATAATTATAAGAAACATAACGTGGCTTTAACCATTATAATGTAATGTTTTAATCACGTGAAAGTTTATAATAACTAGAATTATATGTAATAAATATTTTTGTAGTAGTTTTGTATTATTATAGTAGTCTTGTAAATAGTTTTTAACCTATAACTCCACACTAATGCGGATTCTCCAAACCTAAAGTTAAATTGTCGGCGTTATATAAAACATGCTTTAATTAATTTTAAATTAATTAAATAAGATTCTTGATAAAAATATTTGCCCAATGAGATCTCTTATTAAATTTTATTTATGATTCATGTGGTTATATATCATTATCTCCATATTAGCAACAAAATTAAGCTTTAACTGATGTTAGCAATCTCACTGAACACTATACCCCCTCCCCGCCCCCCCCCCCCAAAAAAAAAAAAATTAGAGTTTAACTTGTATTTTTTCAGTTTATCTATAGCTACAACTGAAATTCTCTTTCATTTGGAGTCCTCCTACTATTGTTAGAAATATTTGAATAGATTAAATTTAATTAAAATTAATTCTGTACAAAAAGTTTAGTGCAGAAACAGAATTCTATGATTTTAAATCATTCATCGCTTTTTAACCTTTAACTAATGTTACCGGTCTCACAGACCACCGTTTTTCTTTTATTTCTTATAAGTTTAACTTGTAATTTTCCCTTTAACTACAAATAGTACCGAAATTTTGTTTCATTTGGAACTTTAGTACTATCAGTAGAGACTTTTAAATAGGTGAATATTAAGTATAATAGTCTTGTATAAAACGTTTAGTACAAAAACGGAATCCTATGAGTTATTCCGCCCTTTTATACATCTTTCAATCTTGCTGTCTCACAAACTGCTTCACATTAGTTACGTTACAATTTCTGTCACATCAGTTAAAAGTTAAATTTGTAAAATTTTGAAAACTTGAACGCTGAGAACGCGGACAGTTAAAATTTAGAATTCAACTGAACAATCCAGTGGAAATCTAATAAAAACCTGGTTTAGAAGATGTTCAAATTAGAATATCGAAAACATTTTGATATAGTTTTATTTATAAGAGTTTAAAATTATATTTTACATTAGTATAAATATATATATATATTAACCTCCCCCCCCCCACCTTAATCTTATCATTTCAACGATGATCATAATGCTGTCCCATATTAATAACTAAACTTCCTTCGGATGTAGTTCATCCACTGTTAAAAATTAGCCGGGATAATTCCCAACGCCAATCCTTGGCGTTATTACCCCGGTATACTTATTGCGCGGTACATTTTAAACTACAAATTATCTCGAAAAGATATCCAAAATCTTAAACAACACTTTGAAAGTACATGAAATGCACTACAAAATTAGGTAATAAACGAAATATTTCCGGATAAAAAATATAGTGACATCACAAAACTTATCTCGCAAATTTTAGATCAAGCGTAAATTTTAGTTGCTTGTAGAAGAAATAAGACCAACAAATGGAACAAATTAATTTTAAGTTTTTTTTTGCGATTTATATGATTCAAAAATCTTCTGTGCAAAGCACATGGGTGTTATTTACCGGATTAGTTCATAATTATGCATAATATTAGCACTTGACGTTATTACCCCGCCTGGCGTTATTACACCAGACCACCTTATACAGTAACCGGGCTGTCCTCCCCTCAACTTCCCGTGTATGAGCAGCAACATGTTATCCTTTTTAGGGAATTTTTTCCTAGAATATTGTTATAAATTTAAAACTCAAAAAATTAATTATATAAAATATAAAGATAAAATAAATTCCATGTTCATTAAGTAATTTACAAATTTTGTGAAAAACAATATAAAATTTATTCAATTTTTAATGCAACTTTTCAGTTTTTAAAGATAAATATTAACTTTTTACAGGCCGAATTCAGATCTATGTATATTTTTATTTATTTATTTATTACATTATGCCTTTTAATGCTTTAGTTACAAGATAATACTCATTAATGAATTGGAATTTTTTTATGCGTATAATTAAGAGAAATTCGAGTCGCCTTCCCGGAAGTCCTCCCTGAAGGCTGGATCCGCTGATCAGCGGTGTGCTCAGGCAGCTTTTGCTACGTCTTTTGCTTCATTTGCTCCAATCGGTGTCAGTCTTGTGGGGCCTGGGCGGTGTCGTTTCGGTGGCTGCGGTTGGCGAGCCGCCGTGCTGCGACGCTTGGGTCGTGTGCCCGGTGCCCCTGCCTGTTGTTCCTGGCCGGCAGCGGACCTGTCGCGGGGCCGGGCGTCACTTGGTTTCTCTGTATTGGGGGTCTCGTGACCTCCCTGTTTGACCGCATGGAGCCTCTCGGCTCTGGATAGGTAAGCTCATAGTTTATGTGTATAGTTTTCAGAATGTTCCCAATTGGTTTAAAAATATATTCCTATGTTAAGTGGTTAAACTATTTGTGAATTCAGTTGACACAATGCTCCTAGTATTGGAACTAGGAGCGAAGGCTTACAGTGCAATATTCCATTTTAATATTAAGACCTATTCTAAATATCAAGTACAATGTAACATTTACAATAATCTTAAGGATATATCATGGCATCTGCAGACAATGCGAAACCGAAGCGTACAGTTCAGCTTCCACTCTAGTAGCGTCCTTAATGCGTGTATTATCCTGAGAATGTATGTTCGAATATTATTAATATGAAAGTAGTAAATTCTATAATAATCCGTATAAGTAGTAGTTATGAAGATACATGAACATGATTTCATATTCCATCAAGGTTACTGATATGAGCTATAATTAACGAGATGTTTCATACTGTGAAAATATAACTTAATTGAATGGAAACAACCATTTAACTTGGGAAAAGACGCATCTTTAATAGTGACACTAGGCTAGCGGTGGGCCTCAGAGGCCATTAAATATTTTTCTTTTAAAAGTCATTTAATTGCTCTTGATAAAACAAAAAGGTGTTGCGGCCATATACACAGTATAATTAAGCATATAGAGAAAACATACATGAAAAAACGCATAATTGTCTTTAACAAATGTCTTTTAAAGAAATAATTCATGTACTAATTAAGATGAAAAAAATGTAAGATTAGTTAAATAATGCTCTGAATTTATCACATTATTTATAATTTAAATAATATGTTATTACTATTTGTTAAATACTTACATATGAAATTAAGAAGCATTTTTATGCACAGATTATTTACACGTATTACATCTAATGAATCCGTGTTCGCCGCAAACATATGTTTTCACATATTTTGCATGCCATTTTTGATTTCTGTCCTTTGTCACTGGACATATGTGACATCGCTTTTTGGTGAAATTTTCATTTTTTTTGTAGGTTTCATCAAGTTGTTCAGCACTACTGGTATTTAACCCATTTTCTAATTTGAGGGTTATAAAGGATTGCAAAGAATTAATCCGATTTCCAGTAATATATGAAGTAATCTGAGTATTTTTTTTTCAGGTGGTCAATTGCCTTTCACAGCACTTTAAATAAAATTGCAATTACATTTTCTGTTTCGTTGCAACAAATTATTCAGAAAACTTTTTTCAAAATTTTTCAGTAGTTGAATATTTGTCAAAGGATAAACTTTGTTAATTACTTGTTCAAAAACCATTTTTAATATCAAAACTGTATAAAACATTGAATAAATCATTCATTTTGCCCAAATATTTTGTGCACGCTTTGCATATTAAATATGGATTATTTATCATGTTTTTTAGTGTTTTGGGGATAAGGAATGCTTGCTTTGTCTTCTAAATTAAAAAAAAATTCACATATTCATTATTGAATAATACTTTTTTAATAAGCAGATAAAAATAAAATGGCTTTTTACTCTATTTATGCCCCAGTATAGATTTTCCCCTCTAATCTCAAAGACAAAACGGTCCCGCAGGTTACTTAAGAAGCATTTTTTTCCTTCATGGAAAATCATAAGACAGGTAATGAAATAAAACGTTTAATGTGATCAGGAATGTAGCTTATGATCAATTTTACTATTTGCTGAAAAAACGAGGTATAAAATTGTTTTTCTTTGTTACATAATCTTTATCTGAGGGGAGGAAAAAAAAGAAACATAAAATCTATATTTTTTACAATCAATGATTTTGTGGATTTATACTTCATTTTTTCTCGTATATTTATTTCCTTTACCCTGCTAGGAGGGGGGGGGCTGTTGTGCTTATACCATTTGGTAGACCTCTCCACCTAGCTGAAACTGAAACGGTATTTCTTTTATATAAAATATTTAAATAAGATTTTGACCATAATAATTTGTGTGTATTGTTAAATACGGAATATTTACCATGCTTTTTAATAATTTTATAATAAATAATTTTATACTGCTTTATCTTCTGACTTCTGAAAAAAATAAATTTTGGACATATTAATTATTGAGTAATACTTTTTTTTAAAAAATACGCAGGTAAAAACAGAATAACCTTTTACTCTATCTCACAGTAAAATTTTTCCCTCAAATCTCGAAGACAAGACACTCTCACAGTACATACGAAGAGCACTTCTTCTTCTTAGTAAGTCAACACAAATGTAATGAAATAAAACGTTTAATACGGTCGGGACTGTAATTAGTTATTGTTGGCATGTTATTCCATAACGCATGGAGTAGGAAGGTTCCTGAATAATAATAATAAAAAAAATAAAAGCTTTACCTTTCTGTTGTGATACATTTATTTAATGAAAATAAAGTGGAATAATGCTGTAAATAATATTTATAACACTTCACAACATACACGAACAGATGGACTGTCTTGAACTATTTACACAAACATTAAAAATAAAGAAAAAGTAACTTTGAAACATATATTAGCTTCTGTTTGATGCAGTTTTTGATGAATAGCAGTTACTCCTTTGGAATGATATTTGATTTTTAATCCATGGCATAATTTTGCAGGCAACTGCTACCTGAGTCACTATTTAACTAATTGTCCAAAAGTCTCTTCCAGCAAAACAGAACAATTGTCTGATGCTGGCATCTGGTGGCGATTTCTGATACAAAAAAGTAATTTTCTAATAATTATCTAATTTACTATTTATGCAAAACACGTGGTTAGAAATTTAATTTGTTTGATATGTAGTCAGTCTCTGCAAGGAATTAAAAAAAAGAAATACAAAATTAATTTTTTCATTGTAATCCAAACGATGACTTTGTTACTTTATACTTAAAATCTTCTCATGTTTTTATTTTATAAAAAACAATTAAGTAATATTTTTGCCATATGATTAGTTCGTACAAATAAATATGGAATATTGATCATGGTTTTTAGTAATTTTAACGCAAAGAAATACTTGCTTTATCTTTTAATTTCTAAAAAAAAACAATCACGAGATATTTATTATTGAATAATTAACTTTTTAAAATACGCATTTAAAAATTAAAAAAAACGCTTGTACTCTATTTATCTCCCTGTATAAATTTTTCCCTCTAATCTCGAAGACAAAACAGTTCTATAGGTTACATAAGAAGCATTTTTTTTCTTCTTAGAAAATCATAAAATATGTAATGAAGTAAAACATTTAATATGATCGGGACTCTAGCTAATTATCTAGTTTACTAATTTTGCAAAAAATGCGAATATAAATTGGTTTCCTTTGTTATGCTTTTGGCTCTTTTACTTTATTGGCTTCTTTTGTTTTATCTTTGTCTGTGAAGAAGAAAAAAATAGACTTAAAAAATTAATTTTTTCATTGTTTTAAATTAGATAATTTTGTTTCTTTATACTTCAAATTTTCTCATATATTTTTTTACATAAAGTATTTAAATAAGATTTTGACCATAATAATTTATGTGAACCGTTAAATATGGAATATATATGTATTTTTAAATAATTTTATGTGAAAGAATGCTTCCTTTATGTTCTAACTTCTGAAAAAATAAAATTTTGACGCATTAATTTTTAAGTAATATTTGTTTAAATAAGGAAGGTACAAATAAAAACACTTTTTATTCTATTTGTTCCCAAGTGTAAAATTTTCCCTTTAATCTCAAAGACAAAACAGTCCCATAGGTTACATGTACATGAGAAGCATTTTTTTTCTTCTTAGAAAATCGTAAAACGGATAATGAAGTAAAACGTTTAATACCATCGGAACTGTAGACTATTATCTACATTATTATTTTCGCGAGAAAACGTCGTTATAAATTGATTTCTTTTATTATGCAATCTTTGTTAGTTTCATTTGTTATGCAAAAAGGAGACATAAACATTTAATTTTCTCATTGTTTTACAATCGATGATTTTCTTGATTTATACTTCAATTTTTCTCATCTATTTGTTTTATATAAAATATTTAAATGAGATTTTGACCATAATAATTGTGCATACCGTTAACTATGCAACATTTACAATGTTTTCGTATAAATTTTATATTAAGGAATGCTTTTTTTATCTTCTTATTTCGGAAAAAATAAAATTTTGACTTATTAAATATTGAGTAATACTTTTTTTTAAATAAACAGGTAAAAGATAAAATTATATTTACTCCATTTACATCACAGTATACATTTCCCCTCTAATCTCGAGGACAACAGACTCTCACAGGACACATGAAGAGCATTTTATCTTCTGAGAAAGTCAACACATAGGTAATAAAATAAAACGTTTAATACGATCGGGACTGTAACTTACTACCTACTTTATTACTTACAAAAAAAAGTGGTTAGAAATTGATTTTGTTTGTTATGTAATCTATCTCAGCGAGGAATAAAAAAGAAAAAAAGAATATTTTTTTCATTGTTATACATCCGATGACTTTGTTGCTTTATACTTCGAATTTTTTCATGCATTTATTTTATGTAAAATTATCAAATAAAATTTTGATCATATAAATTTTTCGTATAATTAAATATAGCTAATTCATCAAAGTTTTTAGTAATTTTAATTTGAGAAATGCTTGCTTTATCTTTTAATTTCTGAAAAAATAAAATTTTGACACATTAACTATTAAGTAATAATTTTTAAATTGAGTAATCCTTTTTTTAGCACGTAAAAATAACATTACTTGTTATTCTATTTAACGCACAGTAAACATTTCCCCTCTAATCTCTAGTACAAGATACTCCCATGGGACACATGAAAGAATTTTTTTCTCGTAGAAAGTCATCAGACATGTAGTGAAATAAAACATTTCATACGGTCGGGACTGTAGCTATTATGCACTTTCCTATTTACGTAAAAACGTGGTTAAAAACTGATTTCGTTTGTTTCGTAATCTGACTCTGCAAGGATTAAAAAAAGAAATATTTATTTATTTATTTCATTGCTATGCAAACGATGGCTTAGTTGTTTATACCTCCGATTTTCTCATGTATTCTCTTTTATATAAATTTTTTAAATAGAATTCTGACCATATAATTTGTTCGTACCAATAAACATGGAATATTATTCATGGTTTTTAGTAATTTTAACGTAAGGGATGCTTGCCCTGTCTTTTATTTTCCGAAAAGAAATCCCCGAGATATTTATTATTGAATAATTGATTTCTTTAAAATAAGCCTGTAAAAAAAAGAAACTTTTTATTTTATTTATCTCCCAGTATAAATTTTTCTTCTAATCTGGAAGACAAAAAAAGTATCTGAATTATAAAAGAATGTGACGTATCCCACAGTACACATGAAGAAAATTTTCTTTTTAGAAAGTCAACAGACAGATAAAGAAATAAAACCGTTAATACGATAGGGGTTGTAGCTTAATGACTACATTACTATTTACACAAACAAATGGGTAGAAATTGTTTTCCTTTGTTATATAATCTATCTCTGCGGGTAACACAAAAAGACATAAAAAAATAATCTTGTCATTGTTATATACAAACGATAACTTTGTTGTATTATACTTCATTTTTTTTCATATATATATTTTAAACAGAAATATTCAAATAACAAATTTAAGTAAAAGCATCGCAGGAACTGTCTGCTAAAGTATGTTTAATCTTATTAATTTTCCCTTGTTTATGTTTTCAGGATAGGGTGACTTTAAAATATAAATGTTAATACTTATTTTTCATTTTATTTCGGGTCAAGTATGCTATTTTTATTTTATCTTTCTAGCCATTACTGCGACAAACTATTTTTACAATATTTTCAGCGATTGTCGTGGATTGAATATTTGACAAACATGCACTCTTAAAACGAAAGTGTGGATTTGGCTTCTCAGGAAGGAGTTTTAACTTATTAAATCATATTTTCTTAACATTTTATACATCTTGATTTAAATTAAGGTATTTGTACCCTATATGAACAGGGCTCTCAATATGGACACCCCTAATATTTTTAAAGGTAATAATTTTAATCGAGAGATGGCTAAAATTTTCGCGAAGAAAAGCATTTGAAAAGATAATTAAGGCTGGAAAGTGTAAAAAAGCGCGCTATTCGTTATTTACGAGGAAACCTGTTGTTTCGAGATGTGCTGATCTTAATTACTTGTAAGCTTAAATTCTTATTAGATATGGTAAAATTACATTGAATGTTAAAAAGTGGAGTATTTTAGAAAGCCAATAAAACATATTTTCGATTGCTATTGCATATTTTGCTTTAAAATATTTTCCTTATTCATTTGTTACTAGATTTAGTAAAACTACGCCTGGTTCCCAATATGGGCAGCTTAGGACCCCATCGACTACAACTGTAAGAAAGAAGACAATTCAACGTTGCCAAGCAATAAATTGAAAAGGCATGAAAGTGGTAAAATCTTTGTTCAACAAGATGCCATTTGAACAATCCCCCCAAGACCTTCCTCCAAAAAACCCTTGCAGAAAAATAAAAAGAAGTCCCCCCCCCCCCGCCAGCCAGTAGGATTTCTTATGGCGAAATCATAGGCATCAATGGTATGACTTCCTCAACAAAAGAGAGCTGGTACTGCTTCTTTTGCAGTATTGATGATTTTTCAAACATGCGGCCATGCATCACATGTGGCAGATATGTTCATGAGGATTATATGGGACTTACTGCCCATGGTGAAAAAGTTTCTATTTGTCCATGCTGTGAGGACTGGGTAATAACAGATGTAAATTCGCAGACAGATGCTATAAAGCTAAGTAAAACCAACAATATTATTTCATAATATTAGTAACTAAGGGGCTTTGCATGGGTCTTCGAAGGGTAAAAGCCGAAAATGATCCTCCCCTTTCGAAAATGCATGTTCTAAAGATATTTACTGTCCCCCCTCCTCCTCCGAATACTTTAAGATACATTTTTTTATTCCCTCTCCTCTAAAATCCCTTGGAAAAGTGGCTCTTCCATACACACTGCGTAGAAAGTCAATAAGGAAACACCTGTCCATAATAGGGACAGGTAGTTCCTTATATGGACACTTGTAAACATTTTTGTTTTTATCATATAAATTAAACCAGAATAATTACAAGGTTCGCTAACTTTAATAATGATAGTCAATAGTCCAAGGATAGTGGACACACATTTTTGGAGTCCTCTGACTTGTACATGGGGGTGAAAAAATACATTTTCCTTAAAGTGTCGATATAGGGTACATGTACTATACTAATATTTATTTACATTGCTTAAAAAAATCACTTCAATTGTTTCAACTCTTTGCGTGAAACTGACTTTCAAATGGTGAGATGAGTGGATTTTGGCTCAACTTGAATTATTTTGTGGCTGAGGTTTTAAGAGAGTATAAACTTTATTATTTTTTCCTATAACCATTTGAATAATAATTTAAATTGAATGTTATGCTTGACTGTATAAATGGGCATAATTAGTCATTTTTTTAATAAAATTAATTTGTCTGTATCCTGTATGATTAAAAATGAAATAAATGTATTAGTTATCAATGAGTATTTTTATCGTAATTTATTTTCTTTTCTTTTTAAATTTCTGAAAAATAGAAATGGACATATTTATTGTTATATACCTAGGCATTAAAATTGAAAAATTTTTTTACTGTGTTTTCGTCATAGAATTAAATTTTCCGCTAAACTTAAAAACAAACTTTTCCCATGCAGCACATAAAAAGCACGGTGATCTTGTTAGTACGCTATAAGACTAGTTATGAAATAAAATGCTTAATTTGGGCGGGACTATAGGTTATTAGTTACATTGCGTTTTGCACAAAAAATCGGATATAAATTAATTTAATCTGTGTATGAAGGAAAAAAAACATACATGCAATGAGTGATCGGGTAACGAACTTAATCCGTTCTAAAGCAGAGTTTGCTAGTTGTTCGTCAACCAATCATGGATTTTGAATTGATTAGTTTTATAATTGAACATGGGAACATTCCACCGGAAAGGAGCTCTGTGATAGTGATTTTTGAGTAATTTCCTATGTTTTTCTTAGTTTTGTTGTCTATCGGCTCCTCGTGCAGCGACGGTAACGCGCGCTAAACGTCTGTTCGAAAACAATTGATACGTAACAGAATAACAAAAAACAAATCGGTTTAATCACGAACGAGTTTAACTTTTTTTTTTTTTTTTTTTACTCCGTTTAACTGATTGAAGAAGAAATTTAAGAGGAAAATCACAGTTGGTAAAGTACTAAATTAATAATATTGCCGTATTAACATATGTAACTACGTTTTTGAAATATTAAGATGTATTAGGTAGAAGAATGTTTTGTGGTTGACATATCCAACAACTTTTACTGCTGTTTAAGTAATGAATAATAACCGTAAATTAATATTATTAGAAAAAAAGACAAGCGTTTTTTAAGAAACCTCAAGTCTCTTAAAGCTTCATTTTTTTTTTTTTTTTTTTTTTTTTTTTTTTTTTTTGCTGATGTTCTTTCTCTGTTCTGTGTATTTTCATATATTTTGACTTTTCAGTTTGTTCTACACTGTTAAAAATAAAGGTGACAAACCGGTGCCATTTGGGACCCGGAGGTGAAAAGGCGGTGCCATTTGGAACCCTAGGGTGTCATAGGAGCTTGAATATGCGGTTGGGGTGACGACAGATCTGTTACTGGATGATGGGAGCTAAATAAGGTGCCATGCACTTCGTAACCACCTAATCGGGTGACTGGCAACTTGCGCATGCGCTATGACGCGTGTCTTTCTGCTTTCGGTGTCGGCAAGTAAAGTTTACGGGTGTGAGCAAATCAAAACATGGCAGTGTGTAAATTGGCGATATTAATTGAGGACACTGAGCTACAATGAAACAACAACGAGGACTTAACGATCCGATTTGCGCGACCAGTGAACCGGGCAAAGTCTGATTAAAGGTAAGATTTAACTTTATTTTATTTTATTTTATTGTTACGTTAATTTATCGTACATCCCTATACGTAATGTCATAAAAAAAGTAAACTAGATTTTTTTGTTAGTATGATTGATTGTTAAGTTTATTATTTGAAGCTACAAGCTACATTCTCACCAAAATACCCGCTTGCTAATGTTAAACCTATGAGGTAGTTATTTTACAATTTCTCGTTTACATGTCAATATTTTTAAATGATTTATCGAGGCCTTAGCTACCGAGGAGCAATTGGAGAAAACTGTTCTAGGCACGGGAATCCTAAGGGCGCACAATTAGAAAGAGCGAAATGAAAGATTGTAAAAATATTTACATATTTTTTCATTCCAAATCAGTTATTATAGACGAATCTTGTTGCAATCGGAATATTCTATGACCATTTTACCTTGTGTTTAAACTCAACTGTTTAGATTTAACCCTTAATTGCTGTTAGTGGTCTCAGACACCGTGACTTTTTCAAGTTTCACAGTTTAACTTGTAATTTTTAGTTTAACTATAGATACTGGTCAATTTTTTTTAGTTTGGAGTCTTATTACTACCTCTAAATACTTTTGAATAGCTGAATTTGATTTATAATATTCTTGTACATAAAGTTTAATACATAAATAGTATTCTGAGAATTAATGTAATATTTTATTCATCTTCGGATTAAATGGTCTGACAGACAGCTCACAGTAGTTATGTGACAATTTTTGTCAGAGCAGTTAAGATTAAAATATGTTTTTGCGTCTATATACAGTTAAAAGCATTTAATTTTATTCGCGAAGTTTTGATTTTAACCTTTACACGGGATCTCGGACAGCATCTGGCTGGCTTTGCATATATTGTCGGATAGATGCTATCCGAACCCCTCCTGTAAAGGCTAATTCACACCATATTGCAGCCTCGCCTACTTCTCTAATATTGTTTCAGTATACCTGATTTGTTTTTATTTGAGAGGGGGGGGGGTAACTTTTTCATTTAAGGCAATTGAATACTTGCAAATCTTAAAGTGATCAAAACTTATTTACAGGGTTTTCATTATTAATATTTTCCTTATTAACCACCATTATTTCCAAAATAATCTTCATAATAAGATTAGATCGGGGAGGCGGTAGCACGGACAATCATTTAATCTCATTTAAGGATAAAAATCACGGATAAAACCTCGATTTCCATATTAAAACGTTATTAGTCAGCCAAGTCATACCTTGGTGGGAAATACCTAAAAACCCGAATTTAGCGGTATCTTGGGTTTACGATTATGTTTTCTTACTCCCAATTCTTCATATTTTCATACTTTTAGTTTCATTTTCTTTCAAAAAAGTGAGAAAATGTTAGGGTATTGAATTGAATAAACCTTATGATCTGATTATCGGCTATGCAGATTTACACCCATTTTTTTTTTTTTTCGAAAGTATCCTTTCGCATTAAACCTTATTTATTAGCAGAATTTTATGGTTAAAATAAAATAAAATATTTTTTTTTCAATAATAGTAATTTAAGTTTGATTAGACCGTAATCAGTCCCCCCCCCCTTTCTCAATCATCAACATCATCCGATATGACAAATTTGTAGTCAAGAAAATTCAAATTATAAAAGGAAAACAATCTATATTTACTCCACTGAGCTTTCAGAATAGTTTACAGAAATAGAGTGTGTTCAAAAAATATAACAATGAATAAAAACTTATATCGTAATTTTACACAAATGTGAAAATTTTCCGCAGGTGATGAAGATCTCGTGTTTAAAGGCGATTTTTGCACTGTCATTTATAAATCTTAAACATTTTTCTAATGACATAATTTTTAACAATCTTTCATTCCACCCGTTCTGAAACAAGACCAATAAACAGGGTTGGCTTTTTACCGGTAAAAACCTGGGGAGAAGGTGGTAAAAACCTAAGGATATACAATAAACTGTATTTTAATACTATTGGTAAAAATTCTATTTTCATGTAATTGGTGTATTAATATATAATATCTATATAGGGGAGAGTGGGGTGGTGTGGGACTTTTTTTACAAAAGTAAGATTTTTTATATATATATATATATATATACAAAAAGAAAAAATTTAATTTATAGCATACAAGGTAAAACACTTTTTAATCCCCCTGAACAATATAGAAACATAACGCGCAAATACTATTTTATTTTAAACAGAACGTAAGTTTCAAAATGTGTCTCATACCTCCTCATTAAGAGTTATGGGACAGCAATAATAAAAAAAAAGCTATAAGGCACAAAATAACTTATAGTGTCGGTAAGATAAACAATCAAACAAAGGTTGTAAGTTGATAATGTATATGCCACAATATAAAATTCCAGTATCTTGATGACTGGAATTCAGGATTCTCTGTCATAGGTGTCATTAAGGCCCCACACTAGATTCAGAATGTAAAGACGATAATGTAAAAGTTTATAGGAGCGTTCTTTTGAAATACCTAACTCAAATTTTAATATTTTTACATGATTCTTTTGAACAAGACAGCTGAGGATATCCATAACCGGCCTAGTTTTTATTTTTTCGATTTTGCTTTTATATTTCTTGTATAACGATAGTTTCAATTTCAGAACCGGTTTAAACCAATTTCGTAAGTTAAAGTAATTTTGAAAAAAAAAATCTGAAACCAAAACTGAAAAAGTAAAAACTACGCCGGTTGCGGATCGCCCTCAGCAATCTTGTGCAAAACAATCACGTAAAAATATTAAAATTTCGGCGAAATATTTGAAAAAAACGCCTCGATAGACTTTGCATTATCATCCGGGTCTTTTTCTGTGCCTAGAGTTGCGCCTTAAATAATCATCAATTTATTTACATTTTGAAGTATGAATGCATATATTATCAAAGTTATAATTAATATATTATCCTCTAAAAAATTTGCATGTTAGCAATTCGCATTATTATTAATTAAAAAAAAGGAACTGGGCGCGTCCCATTCATCCCTTTTCTGTCATGTCCCATTCCTTGCCACTTCCTTGTTTGTGTTAAACTTCTTGTTCAAACAAAAATGCTGCTTTAGGCTTAATTTAAATTATGGATAATATACAGTATAATGTTCCATAAATAGGGAAACTATTACATTTATACATAAACAAGCCTTTAATATATTGAGAGCAAATAAATCAAATTTGAATTGGATTTTTGAAATAATTTTTTCTTTCATACATTTGCAAGTCTTTGCATATGAATATTTTTTTATAAACTGAAGAATGGATTACCGTTGCTTCATCTTGTATGCGATCGATGAAATGTTTAGAATAGTGCACAAAGAGAAAAACCTACAGTCCCATTCCACCCGACTTTCCCCCATATAGCAAAAGGAGAAATAAAGAATTAGCCAGTTCCCTAAAGCTCCTGATATACACTATATGGCCTGAGATGACCGTCCACTTGCGATTTTAGACATTTTTTTAAATATCTAGAAAAATGTATGAGGAATTATCCTGAAAATCTTAGTGTATAAATATAATACACTACGTGGCCATTGATTATCGTCCACTTGCGAATTTAGACATTTTGCAAAACATTTAGAAAAATACATGAGGAATTATCCTGAAACTCTCAGTGTATAAACAATATAGTACAGGTGATCTATTTCCGTGAAGATTTTTTCCAGAAACTTTATAGGGGACCGCCAACAAATTAAAAAATGCATGAATACCTTTTGGATAATCCTGTCAAAACTAATGCATCAAAAGCGCTCAAACTGTAGATTGTGATTAAGTGGCCTATTGTTATAAACTGTGTTCATTTTTATGTCGATAGCCTGTATACTCGTAGAGAAATGAAGGTTTTTATAAAAATACTCCCAAAATTTTCCAAGATTTTTGCTTATAATTTGCAGAGTTCTTAAAATAAAATAATAATATTTTCTGAAAATGTGACAAACAATATTGCACATAATACCCTGTAATCAGAATTAAAAAATAATAAAAATTGTATGAAAAATGAGTAGGTTTACTAAATAATTTTTCACTGCGCATGCGTGAACGATATCAAAATTTTATTTGCATATTACGTTAGCTAAATGTATAGAGCAACTTTTGTGAAAGTTGCAAAATCATAGCTTGAAAATTCTGAAAATAATCGTCATTAGAATCCCTTAAAAATCCGTTATTTCCAAAATGAAGCAAAAACAAGAAGGGTTGTATCTATATATTCATTGATTAGTGTCAATATAGGATACACAATACGGAACTTACTAGTACATTTGGATACAATCCCTCATTTTTTTTGCTTCATTTTGGGAACAATGGATTTTCAACTTATTATATTGACGATTATTTTTAGAATTTTCAAGCTATGATTTTGCGACTTTCACAAAAGTTGCTCTATAAATTTAGCTAACATATATGCAAATGAAATTTTGATATCGTTGACGCATGCGCAGTGAAAAATTATTTAGTAAACCTACTCATCTTTCATACAATTTTTATTATTTTTTAATTTTGATTACAGGGTATTATGTGCAATGTTGTTTGTCAGATTTTCAGAAAATATTATTATTTTATATTAAGAACTCTGCAAATTATAAGCAAAAATCTTGGAAAAATTTGGGAGTATTTTTATAAAAACCTTAATTTCTCTACGAGTATACATGCTATCGATATAAAAATAAACACAGTTTATAACAATAAGTCACTTAATCACAATCTACAGTTTGAGCGCTTCTGCTGCATTAGTTTTGACAAGGTTATCCAAACGGTATTCATTATTTTTTAATTTGTTGACGGTCTCCTATAAGGTTTCTGGAAAAAATCTTCACGGAAATATATGACCTGTACTATTATGTGTATACACTGAGAGTTTCAATGTAATTCCTCATGTATTTTTCTAGATATTTAACAAAATGTCTAAAATTGCAAGTGGACGATAATCAATGGCCAGGTAGTGTAGTACAAGTCATATATTTCCCTGAAGGTTTTATTCCGAAACTCCAATAGGGGACCGTCAACAAATTAAAAAAGAATGTTTACCTTTAGGATATCTTTTGGATAACCCTGTCAAAACTAATGTAGCAAAAGTGCTCAAACTGTAGATTATGATTAAGTGGCTTATTGTAATAAACTGTGTTCATTTTTATGTCGATAGCATGTATACTCGTAGAAAAATTAAGGTTTTCTACGAATCCGAAAAACAGTCTCAAATTTACCCAAGATTTTTGCTTATAATTTGAAGAGTTTTTAATATAAAGTAACATTCTTTTCAGAAAATGTGACAAACAACATTGCACACAATACCCTGTAATCAGAATTAAAAAATAATAAAAATTGTTCGAATATTGAGTAGGTTTACTAAATAATTTTTCACTGCGCATGCGTCAAAGATATCAAAATTTCATTTGCATATTATGTTAGCCAAATGTATAGAGCAACTTATGTGAAAGGTCGCAAAATCACATCTTGAAAATTTTGAAAATAATCGTCAATAGAAAACGTTGAAAATTCGTATTCCCAAAATGAAGGAAAAACACGAGGGGTTGTATCCATATATTCATTGATTAGTGTCAATATAGGATACATAATAGGGGCGTACTAATAAATTTGAATAAAATTCCTCATTTTTTTTATTATTATTACTGGTATGGAATACCTGTACATGATAGGGAAATTCGTTGCTAATCTGGAATAGACCCTTTGTTGCAAGATATGTTTTGTAAATATGGTTAATAATATAGTTTGTAACTCTTAATGATAATACAGGAAAAGAATATCTGAATGACAAGTATGAGTTAGTCATGTAATTTTCGCGTGCTGTCCGAAAATAGGCAATAAAGAGGAAAGTGCCCAGTTAAACTAATGCCATTGAGCTCGCAGGCTATACATACAACTGTATATTATACTCTTATTTCAAAGAATAATGCCCTTCCAAAAATAAAAGAAATCAACTGTAAGTTACTGGACAGTGGATTAACTGCCATCCCTCGTTATATTTAACCATTGAACCCCTAAAACTAATCAGGGAAGTGCCTTATCAGAGTGAACCTATTAACAAAATTGAAGAAAATGTGATAATTCTGCATGATTTCTGCATATTTATATAAATTAAGGAGGGTAGCACTCTCTTCTCCCCCCCTTAATATTTAACCAATGAAACTCCAATGCTAATCAGAATCCCTTATCAGAATCAAATCCCTTATCAGAATGAACCTACATATAAAATTTGAAGCAAATCTGATATTTATATAAAGAGTTATCACGTTACATACAGAGCCTGCGGGCACATTAGCTGTCAGGCTTTGATAGCCTTGCGAGCTATAATTTAAATTTTATTTAAATTTTATTCTTTCTTTTTTTGTTTATCTACCATTTTTGCTGTACTTTGATGATACATTTTAATTGGACTGTCTTGTTGTGTGTTTTCCTTAATGTGTTATTATTATTATTTCAGATAGTGAACTTACATTTATAGTACTTACATTACCATGCTTGATACAAGAAAAGTTTCCGACTCTTTATCATGAAGAAGGTGCAGAAATTTCTGTGTTTCAACCTGTTACTGTGCTCCGCAACTCAAGCAACTTGTTAAATTACTCATGCTATGTATTAATTTTATATAAACAGTTAATTACAAAAACTGATAATTTTATCTTAGTTACTTTGTGGTACGCATTATTTTGGTTGTTTAACGTTAACTATAGCAAAAGCCAATTTAAATTTTTATCATTTTTATTTGATACTTATGTCTTCAAAATTTTCTCAGTGGCATCAGCTCCACATAGTGTCACGTCTTTGTTTAATAATATTTAATACATTCTTGGTGTTTACAATAAAAAGATTATTTGAACTAAAAGGTCGTTTTTTTAATTCACTGTTTTATTATTTTCATTATAATTACTCTTTGGATTAAAATTTCAGATGCAATAAGTCAAAACACAAAAACAATTTGGCAGAAGGTGTTTTGATGTGGATACAGGACTAGAAATCAGCAGTCGTTAGTCGTCAAATGAAACTAAATTATAGAAAAATTATTCCTAGTCGTCAAATCTTGATAGCTAGCTTTCTTTAACTTTAATTTTTGTTTAGAAAATGCTTTCATTTGTATTTTAGCATACATTCCCCCCCCCCTCTGCACCATGACAACAGCACGTGTCTTAAGAATTTTGAACCTTTCAATGACCTCTAAGTTAACCTCACTTTCACCAATGACTGATAAAACTGGTCCTTGGATATTACACCCCTGTAAACAAGATTTTCTTTTATTATGAGATATTTCTGCCTCCTTATATGTTCCTAAAATAAGAAACTGTATTAAAATTGTTTTAAAATTTTTGTATTCCCTTCCTCAAACAAACAAAAAAAAAATATGTGTGATTTGGAAATGTTTTAAATGCCACACCATAATTGGCAACCAAAGATTCATTTATTTGCTAACTTTTTATTTTCTGATGTATTGTTACTCTCAGATTTTTTAAAAATTAACTTATACCTAGTTATATCTAAAGCTCATCTTTTCTCTCTGTGGACATATTTGCTTGATTATCTGTTTTGTATGCATATTAGCTTTATAAAAAGAATAAGTTTTTCCAGAATCCGAATATTGTAGTTTAATCAGGTTTTATACTTATGGAAAGTCAGTTTTTATTTTGTTTAGTAAAGTTTCCTCTCCACTTCCCTTCAATACATTAAAATTAAATATGCAATGCCATATTATTACTATTAACATGGTTGTGAAAAGAAATAAGAAAATATGAAATGCAGTTGGCACATCGAAAAAAAATTGTAGGCATTATTTTGACACCTTACATACAGTTCTTAATTTCTGATCCTGTGTGGATATATGCTATAAAATATGGATTTGCATAAGTTCACTATAAAGGTAAGTACTACATATATTGTAAAAATGATTTTTTTTTTACTCAATTTCATCTGTGATTTTACCACAACCATAAAATGAACTTATTTTCTATAATTCATTTCATAGCTTGATGGCTAACTTTCTGGAAGAATTTTAAAGAATATGAAGTATTCTTACTAATTTAAAAGTTAGACAGCATTTATTATATATTCTTATCTAATTTGTGTTTTACATTTTTTTTATTAGATACAGCAGGGTAGCTGAAAAAATATTGGTGCGTTGTTTGACATTGATATTTCACAACTAAAATCTCAGAAATGCTTATTTTAAAATTTTGTAGCATTTCTTCTATTATATGAAAATCTTAATCCTCCGAAAAGTTCACAACCGTCAAAATGATCAGCAACCAATATGTTCAACGAAGTGTTAGCCTCATGGAAGCAAAATAATTTTAATGGAACTTCCAGCAGTATTGGGGCCTTCACATGGAGCAAAAACAACATTGACCTTCAACACCCATCTGCGTGGATATTTAATAACAGGTGTATTGCCTTCGAACAATCAGATCTCAACTCACTTGACTTCTGTAGAAAAGCTAGGAATAGAAATTCCCCAGTTTGCATTGTATGTAATGCGAAATTATCAAGGCATAGAATGATTTAAATCAGAATTATCTGCAGCGGACTGTCAATTCTGTGATCTTTCGTTTTCAAACTTGTGTAAAAAATAAATATCAAGTCAGTGAACAATTTGTTAAAATATTAGTTATTTCTTTTATTTTTTTATTATTAAATTATGGTATATATTTTACAGTATATAGCATTTTTCTGTGTCCCCATACTTTTCAGTTGCCCTGTATATAAAATAATGAAAATACATGTCAAGCAATATACTCTGTGTCAAAAAAGACGGTTACGGATTACTTCTGAAACTATAAGAAAATTATAAAAATATTCATATGAAGATAGATAATTCAATTTGTACTTTCTCTTATTTTGGAGTCAAAAAGCATCAAATTTTTATAATGTTCCTGCATCTAAAAATGCCCAGTCACAAAAATAGTTACTGGCCCTTTCTTAAACATACCCAAAAAGTTTGATCCAAACATATGAGTTAGAGACAGTCAAAAATCATGATTTATTTCATTTTACAAGAACTTCAAAACATAAAATTGAAAATCAGGCTTCAAATTGCATGACAAAGTCACAATATTTGACTCTAACTCAGTGATTTTTAGAAGCAGAAAATAGGTGTAGAGGTTGTGTAAATTTTGCGATTTATTCTAACAAAACCTTTTGGGTATGACTAACAATGCAATAGTGATGACTTATGATTGGTGATTTTGAAATGCAAAGACTGTATAAAAGTTAAAATTTTGAATTTTTCTTAAAATACTCTCCATGTAAATGAAAGTACAATTTGTATTCTCTGCCTTTCTATGATTATTTTTGTAGTTCATATTATCCCTCTCTGAGTTACAAAAATATGCTACAATTTTTCTTTGGGCACCTGATAATGAGTTTAAAAATATAACATTCCATCAATCTAAAAGAAAAAAAAAGACTCAAAATATTGACTGATCATGATAATTTTCTCTGCAGAATTCAATTTAAAAATGGGTAAACACTTTGTATTTCATGATTCAAACCAATACAATTTCTTGACAAGCAGGGTGGGGGGAGGGGGGTTGCAACTGTGGGCCATAGATTGTGAGTGCTTTTTCTTGTAGGATGCCACAGGGCACACTGGATTACGTGT
Organism: Maratus speculifer; assembly: GCA_964019185.1. Lineage (NCBI taxonomy): Eukaryota > Metazoa > Arthropoda > Arachnida > Araneae > Salticidae > Maratus > Maratus speculifer. The sequence goes on along the minus strand of OZ025300.1, from coordinate 163,470,401 downwards.
TTCATCCGTTCACCCTCTGGGGCTCTCTGGATAAGTGGTATCATTTTTCTCCCCTGAGATGCCATTCTTTCACCCCTTAAAGTACCCTGGATGAGGGGTGCCATTACCCTCCACTCAGATGCGATCCTTTCACCCTCTGGGGCACCCTGGATAAGGGGTGCTATTACTCTCCCCTGAGGCGCCATCTTTTCACCCTCTGGGGCACCCTGGTTAAGGGGTGCCATTACTCTCCCCTGAGATGCCATCCTTTCACCTCCTGGGGCAACCTGGATAAGGGGTGAGATTATTCTCCCCTGTGGTGCCATCGTTTCACCCTATTGAACACTGTGGATAAGGGGTGCCATTATTCTTCCCTGAGGTGCCGTCCTTTCCCCCCCTGAAACACCCTGGATTAGGGGTGCCATCCTTTCACCCTAGTTAAGGGTGCCATTTTAGCTCCTCTAGGGGTGTCACCAGTGAGACAAGCCTTTCACCCCTAAAAGGTGCAATGTGTCACCATTAGTTTTAACAGTGTATCCTTTCTGAATATTTCAATAAAATTGTTTACTTTAAATTCCTATTTGAACAGAAGTTGTGATTTTTTGAAATAGACACAGTCAATAGCTGAAACGACATTTCCGAAATTTGAAAATCGTTTACCTCTAAAACAATCTGTATAAACGGAACCTAAAATTTCATTTTTAGTGTAAACAAAATTTTTTTCCATGTGATTATATAGTTAAAAATTTTAAAATATTGTATTCTCTAATTACAATTTTCTATTAAAAATTAAAAAAAATTCTTTAAATTAGATTTTTTTAGGTTTAGCGTAATTATTTAAATCTGAAGTACGATTAGGCTTAAGAAATGTCAATTTAATTGCAAAATGTATTTTGTAATTCTGTGCGTAAGCTGTTATACCAATGTTCTTTCTCGTAATATAATATATGATAGTTTAGAGCCCCCCATATACTCTAATTCTGCTTCTTGAATTTTTTTTAAATGCATGAAATAATTTTGAAATGCAGAACATACCTATACAGGGTGATTCATAAAAGATGGGCAGAACTTTAAGGGGTTATAGTACACTTAAAGACAAATAATATTAAATAGGAGACTGAGGGTCCCAGACGTATTCCCAAGGAGATAGGGGGCATTAAAGTTTAAGGTCCGAAATTTCAAATGATTATAAAAAATGGAAAAATTGGTCGATTCGTTTGCGGTTTTTGCAAAAAATTTTCTTTATGCCAGTATTTTCTTGAAATAAAATTTTAAAGTTCAATTTCAAAAAATGCCGATAGGGGGCTGTGATGTAACACATATTCTATTATATATATTCCTATTAATTTTTCAAATGTGAGTTCCCCCCCTCTTTTTTGATTAAATATCAAACGACTGTTTTATGTAACTGCTATTTTTTATTTCCCAATCATTTCATTTTGTCTTGTATAAAGAAATTAATTTGTTACCTGTTGTGAAATTCCGTTTAGGGTTGCCGGCTGCTGCACGTTCTCGCCACGAGCGATAAAGACTATATTCTTGACAACACTCTTTTTTAAATTTTCCCCTTTGTTTATAATGTAACGGCCCTTTTTACCTGTACATTGTTTTGCTTGGATTGGGAATCTATTCTATGCCAAAAGACTTTTTTTGGCGTTTGTGAAATCTGAAATTTTTGTCAGTTTTACGTTTGTCACTGCTAAGAGAAGATGCACGCTCTCTGTCGTCAGCGATGTCTAATGTTTTCTATATTATGTTCGAAGACATTTCATATTATCGTGCTGCTTACAGACTAATGTTTTCTGTATGATGTTCAATGGCATTTTATATTACCGTGCTGCATACTTAACGTTTATGGATATTCAACTTCTTGTGCTTTTGAAAAATAAAAAAAATAGTCAAGATGATCTCTGAGAACTGATTTTCCTTAATGAAAATGTCTTCATTTTTTAATTTCAGAAACAAAAGTAAAATCTGGACCTGGTGTTCATCACTACATTTGTACTACGATCTCGGCCTAGCAAAAAAGAACGTGCCTTTTATTTCATCTTTTCCGGCGATCTCGAACACACACATACGAAATGTGTCCTAATTTTCATATTTAGCTATCATAGAACTATAGCACAAAAAGGTGGCCCTTTATTTCCAAAAACTTCGCCACCTCAGAACCTGTTTTGCCATCATAGAACTATGGTGCCGCGTGAAGAAGGGTTTTTTGTTTCTGGAGAAGTTGTCCAAGTGTAAACAATGCGATGAGACGAAAATGTGATTTGTGCGTGGACCGTGTTTTGTTTCGGTTCCGGATGGTGCAGTGCAGAATGTTCGACGATGGCGAGGATAATGCGTGGAATCTTGTGTTTCAGTGGTGTCTCAATTCTTCAAAGTTGTTATCCTACAAAGTGGTTCTACAATGAAGTGTTGGTGTGTTCTGCGAATAAAAAAATAATTAAGCCGTCTTCATTTTCTGTGTGGCAGCTTCTAATTTAACTCTTTTTAATGTTGAAACCCCCCCTATCTCAGAACAAATTTCGGAACGCTGGACAAAAAAGGAACTCTGCTGCCACTTATCATTTAAGTAATAGTCTCAGAAAGAACATTTTTTTTGTTTCTCGTTATTCCCCCCCCCCCAAAAAAAAAGGAAATGTATTTATTTTTTTCTTATGATGTTGTTTTCAGCTTAGAAGAAAGGTAATGTACAGATTCTTTTTCTTTATTTTCTTTTTGTGTTTCATATTATATATTTCCTTTTATGTTATTATTATTTGTAATTGATTATGATATATTTCAACAAGCTTAAGTATTTATAAGTATATATATATTTTTTGAAAATGACTTCATCAAAGAATAATTTTAATATTTCTGTACCTTGCTATGAAGGTGATCCAACCACTTTGGATTTTTTCTTTGATGTAGTTAGTAATTATGCTAAAATACAAAAATGGACAGATGATCAGGAGGTCTTGTTTCTCAAAACAAAATTAGCAGGACCTGCCCTAAAATTTTTTCTTGAAAATGACAAAATTAGAAATTCAAATAGTGTAAAACTAATTAAACAGGAACTTTCACGATTTTTCTCAAAAGAATCTCAAACAGTTATAGATATCGAATTTGATAACATAAAACTCTTACCTAATGAAAGTATCAGTAATTTTTCCCATAGATTGAACACTTTGGCCAATAAGGCTTTTAAAACGAAAGATCCTGAATTTCTTAACGAAATAAAATATAAGAAACTTTTGCAGTGTTTATCAACTGATATTCGAATCAAAATTAAGGAGGAAAAAATTGATGACTATGACAAAGCAGTAGAAAGAGCAGAGTTTTTGCAAAATATTTTGTCAAATGAAAAATTAATTAATATTCATAATGAATATTCTAATCATATTGATTTTTCTAAACAGATATCTGAATTATCAGAGAAAATAAATGCTTTGTCATTTGTAAACAATACACAGAAAGATGACACTAAACAATCCCAAACACGTCCTAGTTTTAAGAAGGACACTCGTGAGTTGTACAAATCAAAAAACTCTAGAAATTTTGATTTTAAGTTTCAAAATAAAAATAACAGAAAGGTAAATATTTGTCAAATTTGTTCTAAGCGAGGTCATTTGGCCCTCCAATGTTTTAAGTATAAGAATTTGTGTAAGAGAAAGAAATCTTATGATCAGAATTATTATGGACAATATGGAAATACTAATTTTGATAATTCTGGTTATAACCAATTTCAGCCTTTAAACGACCAGTGAGACGCAGTACAGCTGATGAGCTGTTGTCTCAAAACTGTCTTGGGTCATCAGCAAATAAATTTAAACTGTCTGATGAAGGACAAGTTAAATCCACTTATTCACAGACATCTAAGGAAATTCAGATTTGCAACAATCAGTCAACACAGACTGATGAAAAAGTAGTTATTTATAATGTATATGATAAGTGTTCGTTTTTACCTATTATTTCCAGTAAGTTTGGCAAATTTGAGGCATTTTTATTACTGGATACAGGAAGTTCAATTTCAATTTTATCACTTAATTTCTTTAATGAAATAAAAAAGGATGTTTGTTACAAACATTTAGCTTCTTCAGTAACTATTTCAACTGTTAATTCTGCTGTTAAATTCTCTTCTTGCATTTCTGTGTCTATCAAAATTGGTAAAATATTCTTTCGGCATACCTTTTATATTGTTGAAATTGCAAATTCTTCAGAATTTGTTGGAATTTTAGGCTATGATTTTATTGTGAAAAATAATATTGTTATTAATCCCAGTGATAATACTGCCTCAATAAATGGTGTTGAAGTACCATTAAAAAATAAATGTAGAAAAAGTCAAATAAATGCAATGTGTATTGATGAAAGTTCTGAAAGTGAGGTAAATAATAATGACAGTAGTTCAAGTGATATTGTGCATAAAGTTAACAGTAATGAATCGCATGATCAGATTTGTGCATATCTTGCACACAAAGTGAACTTAAATCCGTATGAACACAAATTTGTAAAAATTAAAACTGACATCTCACCAGATCAAGATGAGATGCTATTTTGTAGTAATATTTCCTCTAATAATGTGTTATGTCATGATGCACTTATAAAATTAGATTCTAAAGTTCAAAATATTTCATATCCCAAAATCATGCATGTTTACATTGAAAATTTATCTGATCATGTTGTTCATTTGAATAAAAATATGGAAATAGGTTATCTGTGTATACCAGATGAAATTGTTGATCAAAATGAACTGGAAAGTAATTTAAATTCTTCAATAAATGAAAATTATTGTAATTTTATTACTGCATCTGATCAAGTACTTGCTCAAAGAAAAAAAGATCTTTCTATAAATGATTTTAAATTGGATCATTTAGAAGCAAATGAAAAGAAGGAAATCTCTGATCTTCTCTTAAAATATTATTCTGCTTTTTCAAAATCTCTTAAGACACTTGGTCATACTGATCGCATTGTACCTAATATCAAATTTATTAATGACTTCCCAATAAAAACTTTACCGTTTAGCATTCCCCAAGCACTTCAGGCAGATGCTAAAGAGCAAATAGATAATCTTGTTGAAGCAGGAATAATAGAGAGGCATTGCTCTGAATGGTCTTGCCCTATCTTAATTGTCAAGAAAAAGTCTGACGGTTCAGGTAAACAGAAATATCGTTTAGCGTTAGATTTGAGAATGCTTAATTCAGTTATTCAGGGATCTTCTTATCCTCTTCCCAAAATTCAAAATATTATTGCTAATTTATCCTCTTATAAATATTTCACTAGCTTAGATTTAAAACAAGCTTACCATCAAATTGACATGCCACCAGAATTGCAAGATAAATTGACATTTACATCTGAGTATGGCTCTTATAAGTATAAACGTTTAGTTTTTGGCTTAAAAAATTCTTCCTCAGTGTTTCAAGCACTAATGGACATGATTTTAGATGAAATAAATTTGGAAGGTATATTTACATATCAAGATGATTTTATATTTGGTTCAAACACATTTCAAGAGACATTACAAAAACTTGAGAAAATTTTACAGGTTTTATCAAAGTATAATTTGACTCTTGTCCCCAACAAATGTACTTTTCATCAGACTTCCACAAACTATCTAGGTTTTCACATTGAAAATCATGCAATAAGTCCCATTCAAAGTAATATTTTGCGAATAACGTCTTTTCCGGTACCAACAACTAAACGCCAACTAAAAGGTTTTATTGGTTTAGCGACCTTTTATAGAAGTTTAATACCCAAATTTTCTGAAATCATACATCCATTAATTCAGCTTACCAGGCCTAAAGAAAAATTTCGCTGGACTTCTGAACACGACAAAATTTTTAATAATATTCAAAAAATGTTTTTTTCTGAACCAATTGTTCATTTACCAGATTGGGACAAACCATTTTTCTTAAATACAGATGCGTCAAAAATTGCTATTTCAGCTGTATTACTTCAAACATTTGATAATAACTTACTACCAGTTGCATATTTTTCTAAAGCATTATCCCCTTCTGAAAAAAAATACCCTGCGATTAAGCTAGAATTAATGGCTATTTACAAAGCAGTTGTTGCATTTAAATATTATCTTTATAACAGAAATTTTACTATTTTGTCTGACAGTGCTCCATTAAAACACTATAAGAAGGTTAGTAACCCTGCGGATATTATAACTAGATGGCTCACCGAGTTATCCGAATATTCATTCAATTTTCAACACATTCCAGGTTCTTCAAATGTACTTGCTGTTATCTTTCTAGAAATAATTTCAAAAATAATCAACAAACACTAGACACAAATCCTGAATTAGTATATGATACCACTCACATTCTTCCTATCATTGAGAATGATGAGCATGAAAATACTATCTCTGAGTCACATTCAATTAATTATTTGACTGTTGGTAATTCCGAAAACCATAAAGATCCTTTGCTTGAAATATCAAACCAAACATTTGTTAATGAACAGTTAAAAGATACAGAATTATCTGTTATATATAATGAAATATTAAACAATGGTAGTTCAGATAAATATGACATGTACTTTATTCATCCTGATACTAAAGTGTTGATGTTTAAAAAAAACATGCCACACGACTCAACATTTTCTTATCACATTGTGGTACCACACTCATTAAAAGCTAAGGTTTTAGCAATTTAACATCTTTCACATTTCGGTCTAAAGAAAACCTATGAATTTGTAAGTAAAAGATATTTTTGGAAAGGTATTTACACAGGCACATTAAATTATGTTGCGTCATGTATTAAATGTTTGCAACATAAACATCACAAAACACAGCCTGCACCTTTGCAAGCAACGTACACTCCAAAACAAGCAGGTCATACTGTAGCAATTGACATTGTAGGTCCTTTTAAAAATGGTTATTCAGTATTAACAGTAACTGATCACTTTTCTAGACATATGGAATTATATCCTTTAAAGGAGACTTCTGCTAATAAAGTTGTTGAATCACTGTTTAAGTATTTCACATGCTTTGGGAGACCGTGCGTAATTTTGTCTGACCTAGGTTCCCAATTTATTTCCAGTGTTTACAACATTTTTAATGAAACATTAGGTATAAAAATATCTCATTCTTCAGTCTCGCACCCCCAATCGAACTCGATTGCTGAAAGAATCAATTCTTCAATCAAAACTTCAGTTAATACTTTATTACTTGAAGGACACTCTTTTGAACATGCATTGTTGATTCACAAATGCTTATACAATGGCTCCACACACTCATCTACAAAATTCTCACCAAATTTTTTACATTTTGGGCGTGAGTTATCATTAATATTTGATACATATGACACTCATGCAAATCAACCATTTCTTGATAATGTTGACACTTATAAATTATTAAAAGAACTGGTACCAAAAAGCTTATGAAAACATTGTGTCTGCTCAACATCAAAGAAACTTAAAATTTTCACAATTTGCAAAACTACGTCCTCTAACTGTCCATGATATTGTTTACCTAAAATCTCGAGATAAATATAAACCAAAATATACTGGTCCTTATGAAATTATTATGAAACATTCGCCTGTTTCATTTACTATAAGGAAATATCAGTATTCACATGCTCCTTCTTTTAGAGTGCATATAGATAGACTTTTACTTGCTCCACCTAGAAATGCATACCTTAATTCCAACTTTAATAAAAATGTAAGCTCTAATATTAATAACAACAATAATAATTATCAGCAGTACAATAGCAATAGCTCTCCTCAAAACATTATTTCAGGATATAATCTTAGACCAAGAAAATAAATGTAATGCCACATGTTTTGTGTTAACTGGCCAGGACACAGAATTATGTTTAGTTGTGTACTATGTACTGAATCTTTTACTGGTCTACTGCTGGTTCAGTTCATTGTGTATTAGATTCTCTATGCAGTGTACAATTTGGTTTTATATTTTATTTTCATACTACTATTTTGATATTTGTGTACTTTAATATTTTGACAAGTTTATTTCATAAGGTGCTTATGTAAATTTGCTCTACACTCTATTGGAGTGGCATTTTACATTTCCAGAATTTTTTTTAATACTGATCAGTGTTGATTTTTTTTTATTTACATATTATGCATATTTTGATTCTTACATTTTAATAAAGGTATTATGTTTTTGCAAATTTCATTCAACTATAAACATTGTATCAAGTCAGTATTTAGAATTTTTATATTAAAAAAAAAAATCCTTTTTCAGCATTTATTTAAATGTGTGTTTAAACAGTGTATGTAAACTGTTATGATAATTTGATGTAACAAGTTGCAAGTATTTTCAAGCAACAGCAACATAAAAGACAATTTCTATAAATAAAAAATATGTCATCTAAAGATTTGCTTTTACAGCAGAACTGTTTTTTGTAAGCGCTTACACTTGAATGATGACGAAGACATGCTTACACTTGAATGATGACGAAGACATGCTTACACTTGAATAATGAAACGAAGAATATAAATAATAAGTTGTGTATACACATCAAATTGCTGGATATTAAAAGCAATGACTAGCATATATGCATGTATATAAAGGCCTAGGCATAAGTTGAAGTTTATTTATTTTTTGGTAACATTTTGTGTATCGTATTGTGTTTTATATATATCATATATAATTTGTAATTTTTATAAACATATAATTATTCTTATTTTATAAGTGTATATTTTGCTTGTGCTTTGTACATAGATTCCCAACACTTTACATTTTTTTTATAAGAAAAAAATATTTTTTTTCCTTCGCCAAAAAAAATATTTTTTGGCGGTCCTTCGAGTGATAATATGTGATGTAACACATATTCTATTATATATATTCCTATTAATTTTTCAAATGTGAGTTCCCCCCCTCTTTTAAAATTTAATTTTAAAAGAAAAGCATTTTTAATATGTATTTTTTATCGTGTGTTCGTCTCCAAGTGCATATAAAATAATAATAATAAATAAAAAGAACAAATAATAAATTAATTTTAAAATATCATTCCATTTCTAGATTTTTCTTTCTTGTTCTTCAGTTGATTAAATATCAAACGACTGTTTTATGTAACTGCTATTTTTTATTTCCCAATCATTTCATTTTGTCTTGTATAAAGAAATTAATTTGTTACCTGTTGTGAAATTCCGTTTAGGGTTGCCGGCTGCTGCACGTTCTCGCCACGAGCGATAAAGACTATATTCTTGACAACACTCTTTTTTAAATTTTCCCCTTTGTTTATAATGTAACGGCCCTTTTTACCTGTACATTGTTTTGCTTGGATTGGGAATCTATTCTATGCCAAAAGACTTTTTTTGGCGTTTGTGAAATCTGAAATTTTTGTCAGTTTTACGTTTGTCACTGCTAAGAGAAGATGCACGCTCTCTGTCGTCAGCGATGTCTAATGTTTTCTATATTATGTTCGAAGACATTTCATATTATCGTGCTGCTTACAGACTAATGTTTTCTGTATGATGTTCAATGGCATTTTATATTACCGTGCTGCATACTTAACGTTTATGGATATTCAACTTCTTGTGCTTTTGAAAAATAAAAAAAATAGTCAAGATGATCTCTGAGAACTGATTTTCCTTAATGAAAATGTCTTCATTTTTTAATTTCAGAAACAAAAGTAAAATCTGGACCTGGTGTTCATCACTACATTTGTACTACGATCTCGGCCTAGCAAAAAAGAACGTGCCTTATTTTTCATCTTTTCCGGCGATCTCGGACACACACATACGAAATGTGTCCTAATTTTCATATTTAGCTATCATAGAACTATAGCACAAAAAGGTGGCCCTTTATTTCCAAAAACTTCGCCACCTCGGAACTATTTTGCCATCATAGGGGCGCTTTAGACTTTGGAGTAACAAACAACTATTTTTTAACGTTATTTTTTGTATTTCTGTAAATGATTTCGAAAGCTTAGACTTAAACTTAAATTTTGATCTAAAAATCTGAGTCCTAACGAGTAGTTAAGTAGCGTAAACTGAATTTTGAAATTTGAAACCCTTCTCCCCCCAGAACCAAAATCAGTTATTCCCGATCTTTGTGTCGTAGATTAGGCTCTAACTACTGCCGCGTTTTGCTAAAATTATTCTTTATGTCAGTATTTTCTTGAAAATAAATTTTAAAGAAAAGTTTCAAAAAATTCCGATAGAGGGCGCTTTAGACTTTGGAGTAACGAACAACTATTTTATACCGTTATTTTTTGTGTCTCATTAAATGCTTTCTAAAGCTTAGACTTAAACTTAAATTTTCAGCTCAAAATCTGAATCGCTGAGCGTAGTTCAGTAGCGAGGGGAGGGGGTTCAAATTTCAACTTCTGAACATAGTTCAGTTTGCACTACTTAACCATGCCCAACGATTCTGTGCTGTGATACGAGGCAAAAATACAACTTTCGTCAAGAACTGCATAGTCGGAATTCACTCATAAAGGCACTGGCACAGTTGGAAACGTCGCTCATGCAAACGTTAAAGATCCATTCCTGACGCTACTCACCGGGTGAAGAAGGAGACAGAAAGTATGCAAATGTCAAATGGGGAAGAAGAAGAACACGTATGCAAAATTTCGACACGATTCAGGCATAAAAACCACTGAACGGTGAGTCAAGTGTAAGTCGCTGTAGTAATGAATCGGAAGATGGTGCTCTTCACGAATAAGGAAAAGGCTGAGCTGCATTTAATTTACGGAGCGGCAGATGGAAATGGTGCAGAGGCACAACGAATGTACGGAGAGCGATTTCCCAACAGGCGGTTGCCTAACCGCAAAACTTTCGAGCGCTTGCACAGGCAGTTGTGTGAGACGGGATCATTTCTCGCTTCCCGGTCGAATGCAGGTCGTGCAAAAAAGGACTAATCAGTAGTTGTTGCAGAAGCCATTCTGGATGTAGTAGCGGCGCAGCCAAGTACAAGTACACGAACAGTGGCTAGGCTGGTGGATACCTCACAGTCCATGACTTGGAAGGTACTGAAGGATGAACATTTGCTCCCGTTTCATGTGCAACGAGTCCAGAAACTGTCTCCAGGGGATTATCCAAATCGTATTGAATTCGCCCGCTGGTTTCTGCAGCAGAACGCGCTAAATCCACATTTTGGACGAACTGTGCTTTTCACCGATGAATGTACCTTCACACGTGAAGGTACATTTAACACACACAATGCACATGTATGGGCGGATGTCAATCCACATGCTACGTATCCACATGCTCATCAGAGACGCTTTTCCATCAATGTTTGGGCAGGAATCCTCGGAGACCACCTAATCGGACCGTACCTTCTTCCTGAACGCCTCAACGGTAAAACATACCTCACATTTCTGCAACATGTGCTGCCAGACCTGTTAAACGTTGTTCCTCCACGCATCCGGCGGGTCATGTGATTCCAGCACGATGGAGCGCCAGCCCATTACGTACGAGACGTCCGCAACTATCTGGACATCACATTTCCGAACAGATGGATTGGTCGAGGTGGTCCTGTTGCTTGGCCTGCTCGTTCGCCAGATCTTTCACCCCTCGATTTCTTTTTTTGGGGACAATTGAAGGCTCTTATGTATGAGACACCCATTGAATCCCCCGAGGAACTGGTCGCCAGACTTTCCGCCGCTGTAGGGGAAGTGCTCGAAAAGCATGATGTTTTCGCGAATGTTCGCCGTTCCATTCTTCGCCGTTGTTCTGCTTGCATAACCTCTGGTGGTCACAATTTTGAACATTTATTGTAATTACATGTTAATAAATATGCTTTGGTAACATAATCCTAATTTGTGTCTTTTTACCTCGTATCACAGCACACAATGTGTGGACATGGTAAACTGAACTGTGCTGAGGAGTAGAAATTTCAAACCCCTCTCCCCAGAAACTTAACCACGTCTAACGATTCAGATTTTGGGCTGAAAATTTAAGTCTAAGCTTTAGAAAGCATTTAATGAGACACAAAAAATAACGGTATAAAATAGTTGTTCGTTACTCCAAAGTCTAAAACGCCCTCTATCGGAATTTTTTGAAAATTTTCTTTAAAATTTATTTTCAAGAAAATACTGACATAAAGAATAATTTTAGCAAAACGTGGCAGTAGTTAGAGCCTAATCTACGACACAAAGATCGGGAATAACTGATTTTTGTTCTGGGGGGAGAAGGGTTTCAAATTTCAGTTTACGCTACTTAACTACTCGTTAGAACTCAGATTTTTAGATCAAAGTTTAAGTCTAAGCTTTCGAAATCATTTACAGAAATACAAAAAATAACGTTAAAAAATAGTTGTTTGTTACTCCAAAGTCTAAAGCGCCCCCTATCGGCATTTTTTGAAATTGAACTTTAAAATTTTATTTCAAGAAAATACTGGCATAAAGAAAATTTTTTGCAAAAACCGCAAACGAATCGAACAATTTTTCCATTTTTTATAATCATTTGAAATTTCGGACCCTAAACATTAATGCCCCCTATTTCCTTGGGAATACGTCTGGGACCCTCAGTCTCCTATTTAATATTATTTGTCTTTAAGTGTACTATAACCCCTTAAAGTTCTGCCCATCTTTTATGAATCACCCTGTATATGTCATAACATTAAAAACTGTTTTTAACATTTGAAGATAATAAATGTTTAAAACGGTCTTCATTTTAAATACTTTTTTCCAATTTTAAGAGTCCTGATGTACCTTAATTTTTGGTAATATGACATAAGCAGGAATGAAAATGCATGATAACCTCTTCCAAATCATCCATATATAAAAAAAAGTTCCTTATCCTTAGAAACTCCAGAAATTTTTTCATACTTAAAAAAGCAAATATAAAATAAACTTCATTTTGCCGTGATTGCTTTTGTAAACGTTTCCAAGCGGTTTTTATACATCATTACTCGGATCTGTTTTCCCAAATCGCAATGTTGGCGCAGCATATCCCTCAAGGGATTTTGTGCCACTAAACCTTATACAACCAACCAAAACCAAATCGCAATGTATTTTATTAGGATGCAATCTATTCTTCATTAAGCAGTTTGATATGCTTAACTGTATCCTTAGATGCAAGAGTAACAAAACAATGTTTAATTTAGGGTTAATGTTAATGGAATTAATTTAGAATGGTTGTCAGTAAAATAATTCTTCAACACGAAAATGCTTAGATTAGAATGAATAGAACAATAAAAAATGTATACAAAATACACTATTCCTATTTGAGAAAAATCTATCAAAAGAATTTAAGAAAATGAGAGTCTCTGATGTATAACCTGACACTGTAAAATTTTTCACTAATCTTGAAGATGAAACTTGCCTATGGGAGGCATAAAAAACCCCTTTTATCATGTTAAAAAGCCATAAAACGTATAAGGGAATAAAACATTCAATGCTACCGGGACTATAACTTATTGACTACATTACTTTTTACACAAAATCTTGATTAGAAATTGGTTTCCGTTAAATACTTATCGGATTCGTCAGAGAAAATGCAACGTTTAAGTTTTTTATTGTCTTTTATAATTACTCTATAAAATAAACAATTTCGAAAATTTTAATATAATTTTTATCAGAACAAATATTTTAAAAGTCCGAAAAAATAGTTTCGGATAATAAAGGTTGCTAAAATTCAATAGGCTTATTTTCATCATTACACGCTAAGTATAGTCCAAATTGCAAGTCCTATCTCAATTTGTTTGGAAGGTAGAGCGTATACATCACAGACTCACAAACGCATATACAGACAGACGGATGACATTTTTTTTTCATTAAAATATGACTTTTAGAATTTCCATCGTCTGAAGCGTGTAAATCCATAAAAAATAGTATCTCTGCTTTTAAAAGTTATTACAAAACCTAAATTAGTTATTATGTGTATGTAACATCTGTCCGTAAATCAGATTGTAAGTGAACGGGATTTTCATAGTAGACTTGCTGCGTCCAAATCCGCCATGAAAGGCTAAAATTCAGTTAATCGATTCTAAAACATTCATGAAATTGAAACAAATAGACATAAGGCGTAATCGTCAAGAAAATGAATTTTTTGAGTTATTCAAAAGTACAATCTACAGATATGTAGGTATCAGAAATTTAAGATGTTTTCGAAAAATAGAGATGTCCGCTATTCACCAGTTTCCGTTATGGAGGTTTTCTTGTAATAAATGACAAAGGAAAAAGTTTTAAGCTTGAAATATAAAAAATTTAAAAACATAACTCACAGAAAATTAATGCGATAATTTCCCTAGTATGCTGAAGCATGAATAATGGCTGACCACTTTCGTAAATATGACATAGAACTGTATAACACCGAATCTCAACACGGTAGTGTAAACAACCACTTACTTTTTTAAACGCTATGTAAAATGCATTGCGTTAGTTTCAAAACACTACAAAAATTGGTGTACATCATAAATCTACGAAATCGTGTATATAAAAGAGTACGAATGTGTATTCGCATAAACATTACCCCAGGCATTCTGAAAATTAATTCGATCCACTAGATTCAATCACAGCTAGTTACAATGTGCGTCGGTGAGTAACTGAACGTTATTTGAATACATTAAGATCAAAATAAAACTATCCGAATCTAAACAACTATCTTTCATTATTTAATCGTTAACTGTAGTTATCAGTCTAACAGTCAGCATTGTTTTCAATTTTCACAGTTTAAGAATTGAAAGATTTTATAAAACCATCAAAAACTTTAAACTGGACACTTTAACTCCAAATCGGTCAAAATAGCGTTTCTTTATATTAAATGAAAGCCCATTTATCTTTGATTATTTTGACACCTTATTTTTACCAGTACAGTTGTAGTATCTCGAGATTTTAAAAATTTAATAAATACAACTAACTCAGTTTCTCCCACACCAAATGAAAAAATTTTATATATTTTTCTCCGTGTTCCTCTTTTATTCACTTTCATGATTTTAAAATGATAAGCCTATTTTTGTATTTGAGATAGATATTAATTATTTTTATATGTGTTCTTTACAATACATGTAATAAATCTGAGTACGGAATTAGAAACATGCATTGACAACATCTACCTAATAATAATTAGAATAAACATTCAAATGGGTTAATGAAGAAGAATCATGAGCGTGATCTCACGATGAAAAGCAAAAGATACAACTCTCTCTTTTTTTTTTTTTTTTTTTTTGCTTCATTCTTCTAGAAAGTTGGATATTCGGGACATTGGGGCCTCCGTGGCTGAGTGGTCAAAGCACCACTCCGCTAATTGCCCTTGAGCATAATAGGTTGGGGGGTTCGAATCCCAGTGGCTCATTTGCATGCATTCTTTGTGTGGAGATCCCGGTTGCATATCTCTTGTGTTATAAAATTTCCTTGTTCTATATCGTCTCTGTAATACTGACGATTATTTATAAGCAAGCTTTATGTCGAGCACAAAAATCAGATGTAATAAATATTCGGGACATGGCTAGGGTCGCGAACAAAATTTTAATTTCAACGTAAGATCACGCACGATTCTTTCTTAAACCACTTGAATGTTTATTCTAATTGTTGTTAAAGAGATGTTGGAAATGCATGTTTTCCTGTTTATTATTGGTTGAACTTTCTAGTTGACTAGTAATACCACTAGTAGTTTTTGAATTTCAAGGCGGTTTTTCTCTATTTGAAGCAGTATAAAAACATTTTCCTGATGAAGATCTCAAAAGAACAAAATATTGAATTTCTTAAATTTACATTAGTGTTTGTATTGCGTTTAAATTTTGCAAAATTTTCATGTGCACCATTTTATAATAATGCAATTTTTATTTTTAAGTCTATTTCATTACATTTCATTCAGTACATTTCATAACAGTTCATTGTATAAATGTCCAGTTTTTTCACTGTTATTAATTTATCGTTGATACGAGGGTCAGATGAAATGCACAAAAATGGCACTACTAAGATACTTTTATGCTAGGACTGAGCAGTAATAGCTGATTAGCTTATACTCACAGTTTAATATCAGTAGCTTCGTTATTTTTTGGTTGACAATATTTAAATCAAAACTATTTTAGAGTTTCAACGAAAATGGGAGATTTGAAAAAAAAAAATGAGTGGTAATCTAAAACTTCCATTTGAAAGTTTAACGTCTAAAGAAATCCTAAAGAAAATGAACAGCGCATTGAATGATTCTGCATCGTCTTATTCAATGATTAAAAGGTGGGTTTTAGAGTTTAAAATAGAGCAGACGGACACGAGTGATGAGCAACGCACTGGACGTCCCAAAGAAGTGCAATTCTTGAAATTGTGAGAAAATTCATCTAAGGAATTCATCTAATGGAAGGCCGAAGATTAACTCTTTCCGGCGCACTACTCTTTAAAGTTGGAATTTAAAGAAAAAAAAATTTAGGCAATCTATTTAGGCATAGAGGACTATACAGATATAATTTTGTAAAGATTGCACAAACCATTTTAATTATACAGCTGTTGCCGAAGTGGTAACACCGTGCAAGTACAGCACTGATATGCGCAGTGAGAAGAGCATTGCTGTGAAGCGCGTATTAGAGTAAAATATTTTATCTATTATTTAAAAACAGTAGAATTTGATCTCGGTGGTGCTGCCATCTAGAACTCATAAGAAAGACTTAAAGTAGCCATTAGAGTATTTTGTGAAACATTCACGGAGTTTTTGTGTCTCTAAACAGGGGGAATTTTAGGTGTTGCCGACCCGGCAACACTGCGCCGGAAAGGGTTAAGTGTGCTCAAGATAGCCGGGTTTTAAAACGTATAAAAAAGTGCATATAATATTTAAACTTACATTTTAGGATTCCACAAATTATGAGCAAGACAGGTGCTGCGTTTTGTTGATGCTTGACCAAATGTTGCATTGGAAAAACTGTTTCAAGTAAGAATTTGGAGCTCTACCGTGAAAATTTTGAAGACCTTTTTGAGACGGCTTATAAATATGGATACAATTATGTACTCCAGACTTCAAATTACAATCAAAACAGTGGATAGCGCCGGATGAACCAGCTCCAAATAGAAGTTAACTTTGTCAGCTAACGTAAGGTTATGACGGGTATTTTTTGGACGCAAAGGGAATTATTTTTATTGATTACTTAGAAAAACGTAAAAATATCACTGGAGTTTATTCGTGCAATTTTATTGCAATATTTGAGCTACGAGATAAAGAAATAATGAAGTTATTAAGTGAAAAAAAATCTTGTTTCACCATGACAGTGCTATAGCACATCGGATATTCATCGCAATGAGAAAAATCTACGAATTAAAGTTCGAATTGCTTGAACATTTAACTTATTCGACCTATTTAGCACCCAATAACTGCCACCTACTCTTTTACTTGCAAAAATTTCTTCATTGATGAAGATTTCAGAGCAACAGGTGGGGGGGGGGTCTGATACATTACCGTTATTAAAGAGCACTATTGACATGGTAAATTAAATTAGAACACCAATATCATAAATTTATTAACCTTTCAGAAAGTTATGTTAAATTTTTTTTTTTTTTTTTTTTTTTGTCGGTTTGGTATTTTTTCCCGACATTCGTAAAATAACAGCACTTCATCTCACCAATCAGACCAATAATGTAACAGTTTATTAGAATTCATGTATTTTATTTAAATTTTTAGCCTTTTAATTATTGCATGAGTTACATAAGTTGACAAGACAATGTTGAAAAGAACAACTGTACTCACTTGTTATAGTAAATTTTGAAATAAAACTTATATAGTTTATCCTTAACTAGTTATTAAAGACAAAGAACAAACAAAGTTAATTAATTTTCTGCGCTGAAATTGAATTGCTTCTAGCTTAATGTAACTTCGTTATGTAATGTTTTGTTTCAAAGATAAAATTAAACACGCCAGGAAATGCGTGTATTTTAAGTCTTTAACTATGCTTTTATATATTTGTTAGGGAATGATTAATTGTTTTCCATGCGACAAAATGTTCTTTATTTTAGTCTTTTTTACTATATATATCAATTGTAAATGGGAATTTAGTTCCGGCCTTTAAAACTTTCAATTTTGATAAATATATTTTTATAAGACTTGTACTCTTATGAAATTTTAAGGGGTTCCGAGATACATTTTAAAATTACATTTATTTATTAAGTTAAAATTCTGGATTTTTTATGATGGTTAACCATACCATTTGTAAGAAATTTTGTTACATGACAGAATTTCTCATAGTTAAAAATATATCTATTAAATCTTTTCGGCGCAAAGGTTCCACTACGGATGCATCTAATTTTAAGCCGAAAGCTTGAATTGGTACCAAGAATAAAATTTTCCTTTTAATAAAACGAGGTAGAACCCGTCGAACTTCGACGAAAGAAAATGTTTTAGAAGGAACTGTATCATTGATTTATAACAACATACAAAATTAGCTACAGTAAAAAGTGCATCTTATATTGGTCAGTTTAACTCTAAAAGAAATATTATTTTAAGCTAAAATTAACAGAATACCATTTCTAAAAAAGTCAGTAGGCCAAATTATTAAAATTAATTTTTAATCGCATATGTAATAAGTAAAACACGATAAAGATAAATTATTATGATGAAGTTATCAATTGAGGCTCTTATGCTTGATAAAAATGAAAAAAAAAATCAAATTGATGCAATCATAAAATTTCACGTGAAATCTAAATCCGTCATCATTTTCATCTTCTCAAAACTTACATACGAAATTTTAATTTCATTTTTTTTAAGAGAAAGTGGCGCATTTCTATTGCCACGATTACAAAATTCGTACTAAAACTATTAAAAAATTAATATCTCAAAAATAAATTGAGTTACAGCTTTCACACAAATTGCATTTAAAAGTACTTTTTTTTCTCTATATTCCCATGTAAAACTTGAGAATTTGCGATATTTAGATGTATAAAAATTGCAGTACCGAAAATTGCAAAACCGAAATTGCATGGGAAAGTGTTGCTATTAGCAAAATGACGTATGCGTTACGCACAGATACGTTTGACCTTTATAATATAGATTTTCCTTTTACAATGAAAGCTTAAATTAAGAAGATTTTAATTTCAAAGCAAGTCGTTTGTAAATTCCGGTGTCAATCATTTTCTTACATTTTACAAACAGAATTTGTCTGTTCTGGAAAGGATTAAAAAAAAGTAGGGTAATTTAAAATTGTTATAACTCGAAATATTATTTGCAAAAGTTTCCTCTTTTTTTATTTAAATAAATATGAATATATAAGTTTTAATTTTGATTCAACATTTTTTAATATTAATTTAAACAAAATTAAAAAAAATCCCATTCTCAAAATAAATTTTTGTTTTCAAACTTGCTTACTAAAAATTAAATTATAACATCTGAAAAAGACATGTTCCAAAGTTTAAAGTATTTATTATTAATGTTTTATAACTTATAACAATAAAAACAAAAGAAATTGTGAAAAAAACATTATTAAGGAAAAAGCATTTTTACAAGAAGTCATTTCCTTGAGAACCATTAATTAAAAGCTGGAATTTGAAAATCAATCAATAGAAAAAAAAAATAACAAATAATAAGGGTTTTAATTAAGACAGAAGCATGATTTAAACGTCATTTTGAGAAGGAAAAATATGGAGAAAGTTTTAATGTAACATAATATTTTTAGAAAATTTGAAGATTTTTGTGTCCCGGACCACCATAATATAATTATCTTGTCACTAACATAATGAAACTCCGATGAACATTTAAGTGAATTAATACATGCTTACCATAGAATCGGAGATGCTATCATAGTCTGTGACATGATATTTTGTTTCTATGATTATTGTGATACATTATGAACTGTGAAAAAAATCGCTTTCGGAATATTTTAAAGATATTACTCGGTTATAAGCATAATTAAATTGATATGGCATGTTCGTTTATGGTAAGGGTTTTAAGTAAGCACACTACGGGGTGTGTCTAAGTTCTATGACAATGTACCAAATGAATTTATAGTATAAGCGTGAATTACTTAGAAATTTCTTTTTCTTCTTCTCATTATTATTATTTGAGATATACACTCTCAAAATGAACTACATTAATCATACTAAGAGATTTTTTCCAGCACAGAAATAACTAGTCGTTGGGGGCCACCGTAATACTTACCCATCATGGATATGTATATGAAAATAAAACATGTGAAACTATTTATACAATGCATTGCAATTCATAAACAAAATTTAGATATTGTTAATATACATAGTAATGCTATATTAAAGAACTGCTGATGTACCAATTTCGACAAATTATATAAAACACCAAACTACTCAAGTAGTACCGAACTGCGTAAAGGAAACATCCTTATAACTCCAAAAATAATAAATCTATTAACTAACAATTAACTGCGTCGGATTAAGCGTCTCATTTCCAATTAAAATATACTTCTGAATTGAAATTTGAATGAAATACAGGGTCATGAAAAATCGAAGAATGTGGAAAACAAGATTACAAATATCTCGGCAACCAATAATCCGATCGACTTCGTTTCATATGCAAAATGTGTGTTATTTTATTACCTTTTATGTCCATTCCTTAGAACAAAAAAAGTCGAAAATTTTTATATACCTTTCATCAGAACGAATTTTTCGAGAGTCGAAAAAAAATAGTTCCGGATAATCGAGGTTGCTGATATTAAATAGGGTTCGTTCCATTTTTACATACTAACTACATACAAAATTTCAAGTCTCTATCTCAATTCGTTCGGGAGATAGAGCGTTTACAGACAGACAGACAGACGGACGGCAAAAAAAATTTTTTTTTAAATATGTTTTTCGGAATCTCCAGTATCTAAAACATGTAAATCCGTCAAAATTTTTTTTTCAATTTTCAAAACGATTGCAAGATTTACCCTATACTACGTATGATGGGTAAGTAAAATCATATACAGGACCATGTGAAAAAAATGGATACATGGCCACCTAAAATAATTATTTCTGGAATTGAGATTTCAGTAGTTTTAAAAGTGTTTTATCACTGAATTAAATTTTAGCTTGTTATGTGGCATGTATAAAAATTTATACGTAATATACAGGGGTGTACACACTCTCTTTTGTACAACCCATGTATTGGGACCATGAATACACATTCCATGTATTTGGAGAAACTGCTTACGGTGAATATTCTGCCTTATTATATTATGTGTTTTCGAACTGAATTAAATTTTAGCATACTTTTAGAATATATGCAGATCTTCAGATTACATGCAGGGCTACACAAAAAGTCGAATATTCTACCATTTGGCAATAGTAGAAATTGAGTTTTCAGATGTTTAATGCGATTTTCAAATTGTTTATTTAACATCATCTTTCACCTTAAAAAAACTGTGATGTTTTGATGCAATAATAGTAATGTATTGGATAGTATTCCGTAATCTATACTGAACGCAATATTTTCCATTCTTCTTTAATGTAAATTTAATGGTTCTTAATACTTTTAAAAAAATCACGTATATTTGTTGTCTATTATGAAAAAAGAATAAATGTTAATGAACTTAATTTGAAAAAAATATGAAGATACTCCAAATAAAATCAGTTTTATGATAAAATATGAGGAGCTGATAACCATCCAGTCAAGGAAAATTTTTATTTTCAAAACAATGTAACTCAAATCAGATATTTTTCACATTGCGCCATCCTACGATTTCTGTATGATAAGTACCTGGCCTTGACAAGCAAAGCAGATTTTTTGTCAAAAATGTACTTTATTGTTCAAAATAATCTCCTTTTATTTTGAATCCCTTAGACCAACTTTTTATATTTTTTTATCCCCCCCCCCCAAAAAAAAACCGATTTATCAGGTCCTTCAAAATAGGCGTTAACAACATTCGTTGATACTTCACTTGTTTATTCACGAATTTTGTTTCTTAAAGAATATATATATTAATAAATCGAAATGGTCTTGTTTCACTAATCCCATAAACATCCAGCTACATTGTACTGTATAGCCTAAATTCCCAGAATTTCAATCCTTATACTGAGGCTAAATGTAGATATCTAATTCCAAGAAATGCGAAACATGATTTGATAGTAAAATAAACAAGAAAGAAAAACTCATGTATCAAGCATAGATTATGAAACACTTTCTAACTTATGTAGAATAATGTAACAAAACTGCACCGCTTAAAAATTTAAAATATTAGGCTTCATTTCACCTTATGGAAATGTAAAACGCATTTTAATTCTGAATTTCAGCTGTTTGCATCTATAATCAGAAAATTATTCGAAATTTTTAGCAGCCTTGTATATGATATGAAGATTTGTATCTATTAAAAACATATATTCTAAAATTTAGTTCATTTTAGAAATACATATATTTCAGAAAATTAGCATCCAACAGTTTCCTCTAATAACGAGAATGGTATACGAATTCTTTTCTGCAGCCTTGTATATAAGGTACAGAATTTATACAGGGTGATTAAAAAAAACGTGGACAAATTGATATGACAAATCAGGCATACTACAAGGATAAAAATTCACATAAGAACATAGGGCTGCAAACCACTTATTGAGTTACAAATACAGGGTGTTTCATCCTAACTTAATTTGGGTTGACGGTAATAAATTTCAGAAAACTGAATTATATTATAATATAACATTTAACAGACATTCTCACTTTTGTTTTAAATGTGATAACACCAAACAAAAGTAGTAGAAGTTTGCATTATGCGCACCAGCAATGTGCACTTGGCACCTCACATTTTGGACTGTGATAATCAGTTTATACGTTATCATCGATTGCTGGAGCAATATGTTTTTCCAGATCTTTTCGTAACTTTATTACATTTCACACAAAATAAGGTACATATCGTTGCATTTTCATTACAATATTTTTATTTTAGTCGAAATTATTACTTTCAAACCTGGTGTAGCTAAAATGAAACACCCTGTATTTGTGATCAATAAGTAGTTTGCGACCCTAAGTTCCTATGTGATTTTTTTTTATCCTTATAGTATGTTTGATTTGTCATATCATTTTGCCACGTTTTATTGAATCATCCTGTATATGAAGAGTAATATGAAAGAAAAATTGATTTATAAATATATACAGAATTTTAAATCCTAGTGTACAACAATTATTACGCAAAGACAGTTCATTAACCGAATTATTTTGTGTGTCCCTAAAAGTAAGTGTGTAAAGTAATAAAAATGTTATGGTTTCTTTCTTTTAACTTGATCATAATGGGAGTCAGTGATTTATTACAATTTCAATACATTTGACATAGCGTAATATCATTGAAATTCTCTCCAAGTTATTTTCCCCCATATCATTATGTAATCGAATTCTTTTGAGTATTACTGTAAATGAACCATTAATCGTACTTACTTCATATGCAATACCAAACATGGTTTGGTGGCTCTAAATAACTTTTATCAGTTGCATGAAAATCCGAGTATATTTATGGGAGTTAGAGCGTGGACACCTGGCCCCCTTTTATGCATTATAATTTAGTCTCATCATCTGCGATTTTGACATTCGCGTTGGTTGTCGAGAACTTAACCCTAGTGAATATTAAGGGATTACTGTATTATGAACAATACGTATTAGACTTACTGAATAATACTGAACTACATTAATAGAAACAAATCGCTGCTAATTTACTTAAAAGCTATTATAAAGATGCATTTGGGATGAATTGAAAATACACCTTTTTTACTTTTTTTGAAAATTTTAACGTCACAAGCTTACTTTTCAATTTTGGAATCCTAAGTACTTTAAAATCATGATCAAAGGATTTATTATAAACACAAAGTAAGTTTATTAATTTAAAAATAATAAAGCTTTGAATAACATTAATTGAAAGCATTTTCTCGATCGAGCAATGCATAAATATGAAGAATTAGAACTTACGTTTATTGCAGAAGTTGTTCAATTAATGATTACTTTATCACAATTGAAAGCTTATTGTAAGATCTGATAAATTCAAATGAGTATTGTTGAAGTTTTTAACGAAATACAAATAAAGCTAAAAGATTTCAACGAGCAAAGTATGGCAATAATTTCATTCGAATTAATCATCAATTTCAACATAAAAATGAAAACTAATAGAAATTTTTTTTCAGTTATTGGTTTTCGCATTAAAATTACTATTAAAATCATTAAAATTGTATTAAAATCATTATTAGTAATGAATATCATTTTCAAACTTACGTGGAGAAAGAAAAATGTAAAAAAAAGAAAATTAGAATATTTCTAAGAATAACAATTTTTGAAATATTAAAAAGTTTCAGAAAGGGTTGGACATTTTTTACACATCGTGTAAAACTGTATATTAAAGAATAAAACGCTTATTAAAAAAATATTATTACCTTCTTTATTCTTTATTGATACTAAAAAAAAAATATCGTAAATTTTCTAAGATTGAAAAATGTATTGCAAGTTTAGATTTTTCTGCAAAAATTGTATGGAAGAATTTAAAAGCTTCAACAATAAAGTGTTGAAAAAACTGTACAAAGCGTGCCTTAGCTTAGGGGCGTCTTTAATTAAAACAAGTTGGAAATTGCACGTGAAGCGTAGCAAATGAGGTGCGTTCGTACGATAACAAAGTTTTAAAACATTCAGATCTTGCTGATAGTAGAGCGTACTTTGGATACAGTATAGTGGTCGACGAAATCTTTGTGTTCCTGTAAATATGCAGAGATTAATTTTTATTATAGTTCATTAACGTATATCTTATTTATAAAATGGGAAGTAGTTTAATATAATTAAAACACACCCCAAACAATGTTTTCCCGTATAAAATTATTTAGTGGAATACATTTGTTTGGCCCTGTAATTTAATAATAAATATTCTTTGCATCACAGATTGTACAGAATATATATTTTAGAACATACTTCATAGATTCATGTCAATTTTATTACGTTCAAATGGGTGTAACACCATTAAAATGCATTTGAAACTTTTTTTTCCCATTGATCGTAATGTAACGGAATACTTTTGATTATCCCTGTAATTCGTCTATGCATCCGATTTTCATAACATTTGAAATGACTCGACAAAATTATGTAATAATTATACGTTTTAAATTTCAAACGATTAAAATGCATTTGAAACTTTTTTCCCATTGACCGTAATGTAACGGAATCCTTTTGATTGTCCCTGTAATTGATCTATCCATCCGATTTTCATAACATTTGAAATGACTCGACAAAATTATGTAATAAATATACGTTTTAAATTTCAAACGATTAAAATGCATTTGAAACTTTTTCCCCCGTTGATCGTAATGTAACGGAATCCTTTTGATTTTCCCTGTAATTGATCTATCCATCCGATTTTTATAAAATTTGAAATGACTCGACAAAATTATGTAATAATTATGTATTTTAAATTTCAAACGATTCGGTTGGGTAGTTTTTGCGTTGTTATATGCGGACGGACAGACAGACAGACGAACATACGGACGGACTGAGTGACAACAATAGGTGCTACATATTTACATAATTACGAACGCACCTAAAAAGAAATCGAGAACGCAGCTTTTCCTTATACGGAAATACTCAAACAAAAGAAATGTTGTTACAAACAATCATAGATTAATATTTCTTTCACAATTTCTTTCTTAACTTTTTACAATATTTTAATAAGTATTTAAATTTATTTACAGCATCTACTCTTTAATTCTTAATAAATGCATTTTTCGTTTCAAATGTTTTTTTTTTATTTTGAAAAATCATAACATCTGGTCCCCCTTTTTTTATGAACTGGAATTTAGTCTCATCATCCGGGATTTTGATATTCGCGTTGGTTGTTGAGAATTTAACCCTAGTGAATGTTAAAGGATTACTGTATTATGAATAATAAGTATTATAATTATTGAATGATACTGAACTGTATTTATAGAAACTAATAGTTACAAATATACTTAAAAGCTATTATAGATATGCATTTCGGACGAATTGAAAATACACACTGTTAAAAATAAAGGTGACAAACCGGTTGCATTTGACTCCCAGGGGTGAAAATGTGTTACCATTTGACACCCGCGGGCTTGAAAATGTGTTTGGGGTGCTGTTGGGTGTATCACGCTAATTAGTGTGCCGCGCAGTGCATACCGCTGGAAGATTTTCACTCCTTAGTCATTTGCGCATGCTCTGTGACGCGTATCCTTGCCCTTCAGCTTGCTATCACAGGTGGATCAACACAGCAATTTTTTCTTACGATGACTATCACCGCTATACGCTATCCCAATTTCGTTTAGAACTTCGCTCGGCTAACTTTTGGCGAGCTTTATTATATAAAGCAACCTTTGAATTTCAGGACATTTGAACATTTCAAGGAGACTTTGAAGGTGAACTTGATGGCCGAGTGGTTAGAACGCTGAGGTTGAAATCAGACGTTTTAGGTTCGAATCCGTCGAGGGCCAAAAATCGGTTTCTATACATTTTAATTTTTTATTATTGGGCATTCGGGATTAAGGGTGCCATCTTTTCACCTAATTAAAAGTGCAATTTTGGCTCCTTTGGGGGTTTCACCAGTGAGACAAGCCTTTCACCCTTAAAAGGTGCAATGTGTCACCATTAGTTTAACAGTGCACCTTTTATAATTTTTTGAAATTTTCAATGTCAATCACTTGCTGTTCAATTATTGAACACTAAGTACTTGAAAATCAAGATCAAAAGATTTATTATACAGAAGCAAATTTACTCCTTTATGAATAGCAAAGCTATGAATAATATTAATTGAAAGCACTTTCTCGATGGGTCTATGCACACATATGAAGAACTAGAATTTATTACGTTTATTGCTGAAGTTGCTCAATGAATGACTACTTATTGGACTTATACTGAAAGCTTATTGGTAAATCTAAAATATTTACATGCGTGTTTGTGAAGTTTCAATAGAATTGAATTAAAGTTAAGAGACTTCTAAGAGGAAAATGTGACAGTAAATTTTATTCGAATTAATCATCAATGTCAATATATATATAAAAAAAATTAACACTAATAGACATTTTTTTTTCAGTTATTGATATCCGTATTAAAATTACTATTATAATTTTTAAAATTGTATTAAAATTATTATTGGTAATGAATATCATTTTCAGACTTTTCGAGGAGAGAGGGAAATGTAAAAGAAGAAAATTAGAATATTTTTATGAATACCAATTGTAGAATTATTTTTTAAAAAATAAGAATTTTTAGATATCGTTTACAACAATGTAATAAATAACAACAACGTTTATTTTAAAAGAAAAATATTACACTCTTTATTCTTATTTACATTGTACTTTCTTTTAGTAGTATTTAAAATATTTCATTTTTGCAGTTTCACAGCCAGTTGGAATATTTTAGCGAGCGTGGTTAGGAGCAAGCATCATTAATCCCACTTTTGTTGCAACTCGTATACAGTTGAAACCATGAAGAAGATTTGGAGATTTACTGCTAAGTACGACTACCGGATAAACGTGCTGAATTTATTTACTAATTCATCCGTATGTTTTTAAAATATTGAAACGTATTTTCCGTTACACACAAATTTCACTTTGCGGGCGTTCAACAGAGGAGTGCAGAAGTGTTCCTGGTATGTATCGATACGGAATCCTCCAAAGATATTTAATAATTACATGGAAAAAATTGGATGTAATTAATCGAAATATTAAATAAAAATCTTTTTAAGAAAAAGCGGCTTCGATCAAGACGCAATGTCTTTTTCCGAATACTTTTCGAAGTGCATTATCTAAATGCCAACTTTAAACTTTGTCTTTGTAGTACAGAAATTTTGTGCGAGTTTAATCTAGTATTTGAACATTTTTTAAATATAAATTTGATGGTTTCTGTTAATACTAGAAAATTTATTAAAAAGAATATCATGAAAAATTTATATATAGGCTTACAAAAGCTTTCACATATACTGTACACTTATATACGGATTTATCTTTAGAAACATACATTTTTATGTAACTAGACAATCAATTATAAAATATATCAAGAAAGGTCCATATTTAAGCTTAAAAAAGATTTGCTATATAGAGTACACTGTTATATAAATGTCTGTCCTAAAAAAATAATTTTTTGCTTATAGTGTAATTATGTAATGGATTTTAAAACCCCGAAGTTGCGTAATTTATGTTATATAAATACATAATAAAAATATACAACATTATGAATAATAAAAATGAAATTTAATAGATAATACTATACTGCATGTATGAAAAATTTACTTGATAACTAACTAAAAAATTATTTTACAGATGCATTTGGGATGAACAGAAATTACATTTTATAATTGTTTGAAAATTTAAAGATTATTCGCTTACAGTTCTATTTTGGAACACTAAATACTTGGAAAATTATGATCAAGGGATTCATTATAAAGACAGAGTAAGTCTTCTAATTTATGCACATCAAAGCTTTGAAGAAATTTGAGTGAATATATTTTCTCGATCGTTACGTATGAGGGATTTGCACGTTATTTTTATTGAACATTTAAAGATTAGTTTATCAAAATTAGATTGAAAGCTTGTTTGAGACCTGCTAGATTCAAATGCATACAGATTTAAAAAGAACTAAAGTTAAAATGCTTTTTTAAAAATATGATAATATGATCTATTTTAAATAGTTAATCATCAATGGAAACATGAATGTGAACAATAGCAATTTTTTTTCATTTGTCCATATTTGTATTTAATGCACTATTCGAATCAATAAGACAATATGAAAAATACTATTGATAACGAATATAAAAGTTCGTACTTTTAAAATTATGATCAAAGGATTTTTTATAAATACAAAGTAAGTTTACTTGTTTATGAATAATAAAAATTTGAATAAAATTAAATGAAGTCATTTTCTCGATATTCGTATTCAAGGATCAGCCGAAATCAATAAAAGTATAAAATAAAGTTAATAAAAGTATAAAAAATAAAAGTTTAAAATATTATTTAATAATGAATATGATATTCAGTTCTTTTAAAATCGTGATCAAAAGATTTACTATAAATGCAAAGTAAGTTTGCTTATTTATGAATAATACAATTTTGAAGAATATTAAGTGAAGACATTTTCTCGATCGCACACTGCATTTGTATAAGAAGGATTGAAAGTTGCGTTTATTGTAAAAGTTATTAAATTAATGACAACTTTATAAGAATTATATTGAAAGCTTATTGTAAAATTTACTAAGTTCATATGCTACCGTCAATTTCAACAGAATTTAATTAAAATTAAAAGGCTAAAGGGAGCAAAGTATGATAATAAGTTTTTTTTCTAGCTTATTAATCATGAGTGTCATTATGAACACTAACATGATTTATCGATATTTGTATTAAGAAGTATACAATCACAATCATTAAAATTGCATTAAAATCATTATTGATAATAAATATCATTTTTTAGAATTACATGGAGAGGGAAAAAAACATAAAATTAGACGATTTCTCTAAACATGAAATTTTTGAAAATGTTCATTTTAACATATCGTATAAAACAGTGTAATAAATAATAATAACGTTTATTTTTTTAATAATATTACATTGTTTAATCTTTTTTTTATTTCATGGTATACATTTTAGTATTTAAATTATTCCATTTTTGCAGTTTCACAGCCAGTTGGTGTATTTTAGAAGCTTGGTTTAGAACATTATTAATTCCTTTTTTTTTTTTTTTTTTTTTTTTTTTTTTTGTAACTTATATAAGTTTGTAGCCATAAAGAATATTTGGAGATTTTTCCCCTGATCCCATCTAGCTGGAAAATGCGCTAAATATATTTTCTAATGTATTACTAAGCTTTAAAAAAATAATAAACTGTGTTTTCCGTTACATACAAACTCCACTTTGCTGGCGTTGAACAGGTGTGTACAGCAGTGTTTTTCGACATGGAACCATCCAAGGATAGTTAATAATGGTTTTCAAAAAAATTGTTGGTAATTAACTATGACAATAGTTAGAAATTCATCGAATAAAAATATGGTTCGAATAAAGCTTATTGTCTCCTGCCTATTTCTTCCCGAAGCGCATTTACTAAATGCTAAGTTGAATCATTGTACTTATATCATAAGGTCTTGGTTGTATCATTTGTGCGAGTATAAAACTTCACGTGAGTAATTTTTAAATATAATTATTGTATTTATTAATTTTATACTTATGCTAGACATTCCCTTAAAAACCAAATCAGGAAAAAAATACAATGAGGCTTAAAAATGTTTCGGCGTTTAGAGTACATAATAACATCTATCTTTAAAAAGATAAATCATTATTTGCATTCTGATTAATTGTGTTATGCATTTTAGAAACCTCAATGCTGTATAATTTATAATATATTAAATACATAATTATGAATAATACAAATTAGTCTTTTTGAATAATCCATGAAACTTACTTACTAATTGACTAAAAAGTTGTTATAGCGATGCATTTGCGATGAGCAGGAATTTATAAGTCTTTTAAAAATTTAAGATCACACGCTTACAGTTCGATTTTGGAACACAAATTACTAAGAAAATTATGATCAAAGTATTTATTATAAAGACATTTGTCTCATTTATGCGTAATAAAGCTTTGAGGAAACTTGAGCGAAAATTACTTTCTTAATCGCTTGTTACATAAGGGGATTTGCATATTACGTTTGTTGCACAATTATTGACTAGTTTATGAAAATTAGATTGAAAACTTGTTAGGACCTGATATGTTCAAATCCACACTGCAATTCCAACAGAATTGATTTCAAGTTAAAATGCTTTTACTACCAAAGTATGATAAAGCATGCCATTGTAACTAATTAATCATAATAAAGAATTAAGAAACATCTGTCTTTCTTTTACAGTGTGAACAATAAGAGAGATATTTTCATTTGTCAATTTTAGTATTAAATGTTCAACCACAATGCAAAAGTTTTAGGAACAGTATTATTGATGTAGAAAATTAGTTTTAGACCAAAATAGGAAGGGTAAAATGTAATATATATATATATATATCGGGTGTCCCAAAAATGACTGATGGATTTTAAAATTCAATAACTTGCAAACGGTGACAGCTATTTAAAAATTTTTTTGCAGGAGGGTTATGTATAATGATAATGTCAGGAGTTTTTTTACCGTATTTTTTATTTTAATTCGCATCTCAAACAATAGGCGGCGCTGACGGCGATTGAAGGCCAGGTCGACGATTTACTCAGCACTGATCACTTGGCCTTCAATCGCCGTCAGCGCCACCTGTTGTTTGAGATGCTAACTAAAGTAAAAAATTACTGTAAAAAAACTCCTGACATTATACATAACCCTCTTGCAAAATTTTTTTAAATAGCTGTCACCGTTTGCAAGTTATTGAATTTTAAAATCCATCAGTCATTTTGGGGACACCCGGTATATACACTATATTGCCATTGATTATTGGACACTTGCGAATTTAGACATTTTACTAAATATCTAGAAAAATACATGAGGAATCATCTAGACACTCTTAGTGTATAAATATAATTGTATACACCATACATCGCCGTGTAGATTTTTTACCGAAACTCCACAGGGGACCGTCAACAAATTAAAAAAGAATGAATATCTTTTGAATAACCCTGTCAAAACTAATGTAGCAAAAGTGCTCAAACTCTAGATTATGATTGAATGCCTTATTGTAATACACTGTGTTCATTTTTATGCAAATAGCATGCATACTCGCAGAGTAATTAAGGTTTTTATAAAAATGGTCCCAAATTTTTCCAAGTTTTTTTCCTTATAATTTTCAGAGTTCTTAATATAAAATAATATTTTTTTTTTCAGAAAATAGGACAAACAACATTGCAGACAGTACCCTGTAATCAGAATTAAAATATAATAAAAATTGTATGAAAAATGAGTAGGTTTACTAAATAATTTTTTACTGCGCATGCGTCAAAGATATTAAAATTTCATTTGCATATTATGTTAGCTAAATGTATAGAGCAACTTTTGTAAAAGTTTCAAAATCATAGCTTGAAAATTCTGAAAGTAATCGTCTATAGAAAAAGGACAAAATCCGTTGTTTCCAAATTGAAGCAAAAAAATGAGGGATTTTATCCAAATGTAGTAGTACATCCTGTATTGTGTATTCTATATTGACACTAATCAATGAATATATGGATACAACCCCTCTTGTTTTTGCTTCATTTTGAGAATAACGGATTTTCAACTAATTCAATTGACGATTATTTTCAGAATTTTCAAGTTATGATTTTGTGACTTTCACAAAAGTTGCTCTATACATTTAACTAACATAATATGCAAATGGAATTTTGATATCATTGACGCATGCGCAGTAAAAAATTATTTAGTAAACCTACTCATTTTGTACAAAATTTTCATTATTGTTTAATTCTGATTACAAGGTACTGTGTGCAATGTTGTTTGTCATATTTTCTGAAAAAAATATTATTTTATATTAAGAACTCTAAAAATTATAAGGAAAAAACTTGAAAAAATTTGGGATCATTTTTATAAAAACCTTAATTATTGTGCGAGTATGCATGCTATTTGCATAAAAATGAACAAGGCGTATTACAATAAGGCATTCAATCATAATCTAGAGTTTGAGCGCTTTTGCTACATTAGTTTTGACAGGGTTATTCAAAAGATATTCATTTTTTTAATTTGTTGACGGTCCCCTATGGAGTTTCGGTAAAAAATATTCACGGCGATGTATGACGTATACTATTATATTTATACACTAAGAGTTTCGAGATGATTCCTCATGTATTTTTTTAGATATTTAGTAAAATGTCTAAAATCGCAAGTGTCCAATAATCAATGGCAATATAGTGTATATATATATGTACCTCTAAATATGTATTTTTACATTTGAAATGAGATTTTTTTTTTACATTTTGATGAGAATTTTTTTTTACGATATGAACAATAACAGAGATATTTTCATTTGTCAATTTTCTCATGAAATGTTCAACCACAATTAAAAAATTTTATGAACAGTATTATTGATATTGCAAATAAGTTTTAGACCAAAATGGAAAGAGGAAAATGTAAAAAATAAATAAATAAATAAATAAATAAATAAAAAATAGAAATATATACCTCTGAATATGTATTTTTACATTTGAAATGGGATTTTTCTTGACATTTTGATGAGAGTTTTTTGCATATAGTGTATAACCAAGTGCTGAATAATAATAGCGTGTCTCTCTATTGTAAAATAAGTGACACACACTGCTACAGCCGCCACCGTTTTTTTTTTTTTTTTTTTTTTTTTTTTTTTTTTTGACCGAGTTTGTTTTTTGCTAATATTAAGAAACTGAGTGCATACAAAAATATGTAAAAGGTGTCCAATATCACTATCGTCTATAATTTTGTTCACATTTTCTTTACCACTACTTTTAAAAGTAATACGTTTTCTTGAAAATTAGTTCAAAACAACCTCGAAAATAATTGTTTTTAAATAGTGGTAGAAAGAGAATAAGAAAAAAAATTATTGGCAGACCTCAAACACTTTACAATAACTTTACAAACTAACTCACCATTTTTAAACTAACAAGAAATCAGTAAAAGTTCTATTTTGAATCATTAAATATAAAAAGTTGCAATCCTCATGCTGTGATCTGGTGTGTTAAACCCATTTACTTTTCAAAGATTTTTATTTATTTGTGAGTTTAAGGAATTTTTTATTAGACACTTTCCGATCCAAATTTCGTTTTGGATAAAAGTTGGAATCCATATTCCCAAGGCCTTGTTATTTTCAAGGCCGAAGATTATGTACATTACCTTATTGGAGACAGTTTGTTTACCGATTAAAATTTTCTATTGTAGAATAATGGAATTTTTTAGACATATGTTTTCGGAAAATTTTTTAAAACGTTTTGCCACATATAATTTTATATTCATATTCTACCATCAAATTTCTTTCTTACCGAAATCGCTACTGTACTTTAAGAGTTAAGTGTGTTTTTTCTGAATAATAGAGGTTTTCGGAGAGCTAAAAAAAAAGAGATAAATTTAATTTGTATAAAGTTCTTTAACAGTTTTATCAAAAACGTGAATTAAAATATATACTAGTGACACATACAACAAAGTAGTTACATACAATAAATGTATAGGATAATAATGAGAGTGAACAAGGCGTCCAAGTAGTGTCTACCTTTAAACTTCGTCGTTTGTGGATAGTAAAGTGATGTTAGTGATGTGCATTATTTTGGGATTTTGTTTAGTTTTATTATATCTTATTTTCTTCTATCATAATTTAGACAGCACAGTGTCGTTTTAATAAATTTTGAAATTTGCAATATATCCCCAAAAAAGGAATTTTCTTTATAGCTAAAATTAACTGTTAAGAGAGGTAGTTATATATACGTATAAAGCACTATCTATTAAGCTATTGCATAGCTTTTATCGCAGACTTTGAGCGAAGCGACCGAATCTAGAAATTCCGTAACGAAAAAACCTAACACTTCCGTAACGAAAAAACCTAACACTTCGGCTTACGTCGTTTCAGTTCGGTAAACTTCGGCACGGTATCCTTCGGTAGACTTCGGCAGACATTGACGCGGTATTTTTCAGATATTAGGATATCAAGTCTAAAACTTACGTTTCTTATGATCTAAATTTCATAGCGCGACCAAATTTTGTTTGGTTATTTTATTATGAGACAGTGTTAATTTTTGGTGACAGGAGACCTCCCACCGTGAGGGTCGAAAAATTTAAAATGCTTATAACTCGCGATCTAACTTTTGTAGCGCGGCAAAATTTTGCTTGGTAATTTATTATGAGACATTGTTAATTTTTGGTGACAGGAGACACCTCGCGGGAGGGTCTCGAAAAATTTAAAATGCTCATAACTCGCGATCTAATTTTCGTAGCGCGGCCAAATTTTGTTTGGTAATTTTTTATGAGACATTGTTAATTTTTGGTGACAGGAGAACCCCCACGGTGAGGGTCGAAAATTTTAAAATGCTTATAACTCGCGATCTAATTTTCGTAGCGCGGCCAAATTTTGTTTGGTGATTTACTATGAGACATTGTTAATTTTTGGTGACAGAAGATCCCCCACGGTGAGGGTCGAAAAATTTAAAATGGTTATAACTCGCGATCTAATTTTCGTAGTGTGGCCAAATTTTGTTTGGTAATTTATAATGAGGCAGTGTAAATTTTTGGTGACAGGAGATCGCCCCACGGTGAGGATCGAAAAATTTTAAATGCTCATAACTCGCGATCTAATTTTCGTAGCGCGGCCAAATTTTGTTTGGTAATTATTTATGAGGCAGTGTTAATTTTTGGTGACAGGAAACCGCTCCACGGTGAGGATCGAAAAATTTAAAATGCTCATAACTCGCGATCTAATTTTCGTAGTGAGGCCAAATTTTGTTTGGTAATTTATTATGAGACGTTGTTAATTTTTGGGGACAGGAGACCCCCTAAGGTGACAGTCGAAAAATTTAAAATGCTTATAACTCGCGATCTAACTTTCGTAGCCCGGCCAGATTTTGTTTGGTAATTTATTATGAGACAGTGTTAATTTTTGGTGACAAGAGCCCCCCCACCCCAAGGTGAAGGTCGAAAAATTTAAAATGCTTATAACTCGTGATCTAATTTTCGTAGCGCGGCCAAATTTTGTTTGGTAATTTATTATGAGACTGTTAATTTTTGGTGACAGGAGACCCCCCCACGGTGAGGGTCGAAAAATTTAAAATGCTTATAATTCGCGATCTAATTTTCGTAGTGCGGCCAAATTTTGTTTGGTAATTTATTATGAGGCATTGTTAATTTTTGGTGACAGGAGACCCCACGGTGAGGGTAAAAAAATTTAAAATGCTTATAACTCGCGATCCAATTTTCGTAGCGCGACCAAATTTTGTTTGGTAATTATTTATGAGGCAGTGTTAATTTTTGGTGACAGGAGACCCCCCACGGTGAGGGTCGGAAAATGTAAAATGCTTACAACTCGCGATCTAATTTTCGTAGCGCGGTCAAATTTTGTTTGGTAGTTTATTATGAGATATTGTTAATATTTGGTGACGGGAAACACCCCACGGGGAGGGTCGAAAAATTTAAAATGCTTATAACTCGTGATCTAATATTCGTAGCCCGGCCAGATTTTGTTTGGTAATTTATTATGAACCAGTGTTAATTTTTGGTGACAGGAGACTCCCCCCCCCCCAAGGTGAAAAATTTAAATGCTTATAACTCGTGATCTAATTTTCGTAGCGCGGCCAAATTTTGTTTGGTAATTTATTATGAGACTGATAATTTTTGGTGACAGGAGACCCTCCCCGGTGAGTGTCAAAAAATTTAAAATGCTTATAACTCGCGATCTAACTTTCATAGCGCGGCCAAATTTTGTTTGGTAATTTATTATGAGACATTGTTAATTTTTGGTGACAGGAGACCCCACTGTGAGTGTAAAAAAATTTAAAATGCTTATAACTCGCGATCTAATTTTCGTAGCGCGGCCAAATTTTGTTTGGTAATTTATTATGAGACTGTTAATTTTTGGTGACAGGAAACCCCCCCCCCCCACGGTGAGGGTCGAAAAATTTAAAATGCTTATAACTCGCGATATAATTTTCGTAGCGCGGCCAAATTTTGTTTGGTAATTTATTATGAGACAGTGTTAATTTTTGGTGACAGGAGACCCCCCCCCCCCACCGTGAGGGTCGAAAAATTTAAAATGCTTATAACTCGCGATCTAATTTTCGTAGCGCGACCAAATTTTGTTTGGTAATTTATTAAGCTATTGCATAGCTTTTATCGCGGCCTTTGAGCGCGGTGACCGAATCTAGGTATTCCGTAACGAGAAAAAATCGTAACACTCCGGCTAAGGACGTTTCAGTTCACGCAGACTTCGGCACGGTATTCTTCGATAGACTTCGGCAGACATTGACGCGGTATTTTTGCATAAGTTGATAAAAAATGCTATGCAATAGCTTTACCGCGGCAGTCCCCGAGTGCCACACACATTTTTTTTTTTTAAATTTTGGATCCTCTCTCAATTGCGATATCATACGTTGTCATTTCTCAAAATCTCTAACCCCCCCCCCCCCCGCCACCTAATGCTACAGCTGTTATAGTCCATTTTTATTTTTATTTTTACTATCTCTTTTCTTTTTATATGGATTCATAATTATGTAAATACGTAGTACATTTAGTCGTCGTTTAATCCGTTCGTCTGTCCATAGATAACAACGCAAAAACTACCAAACTGAATCATTTGAAAATTAAACTGTATAATTATTAAATAATTTTGTTCAGTCATTTCAAATTTTATGAAAATCGCATGTATAGTTCAATTACAGGGACAATCAAAAGTATTCCGTTTCATTACGGCCAAAGGGAAAAAATATTTTCAAGAGCATTTTAATGATGTTACATTCTTTCGAACATTCTACAATCCACATACATCTATGAAATACATACTAAAATATATATTATGTTTGATCTGTAATGCGAAGAGTAATTTTTATTAATATACAGGGCTATACAAAAGTATTCTATTACATAATGGTACAAGGGGAACATCGTTTGGGTTGCATTTTAATTATATTAAACTATTTAAAATTTTATGAAAGTGATATATGTTACTGAGGTTCACTTTAAGTTAATTCGTGTTTGATAGACAACATTTCGTATTTACAGGGACACACAAAAGATTTCGGATACTATATTGTACCCGATGTACTCTATATTTTAAAATTTTCGTTACGGTACGAATGCGCCTCGTTTATTACATCTGACGTGCAATTTCCGAATTGCTTTTTTTTCTTTTCGTACATTTGTAGTGATATACAGATATGGTTACACATTCATCATTCCTATACTTTACTGGTTTAAATAAAAAAAGGAGTTAAAAATATCATTGCCGTACATAAAATATTACATTAAATAATATTTAACAGAAATGCTATTTAAAACTATTTATTATTTGCATTTTGTTACACAATGCATTCAACAGTAATATTATCTTCTTGCAATTCCTCACTATTTGAAGATAAGGTAGTATTCTTATAAACAAACAGGTAGACAGCGTTCTTTCCCATTTTTTACTATGAAAAAGGCCAAGTACCATTTCATACCGGGTATCTCTAAGAACGAATTATATGTTCATATAGTAAGCGAATAGAATTGGTGAAAGTTGGGATATTCCAATTTTATATTTTCATAGAAAATAGCTAACGAATTAAGAAACAAGCGTACGAAATAGAAACACTTCAAACATAGCAAATAAAGTACATTCGCTCCATAATGAAGTTTGAAAATATTCATATCTTGGTGTAATAGTATACAGTATTTCAGATACAGTATAGTAGTCGATTATTTTGTGTGTCCCTCTAAATATTATCTGCTTTGTATTATACAGAAAGTCATTTGTAATCACTGTATATGAATTTCATATATTTTTTTAATAGTATAGTACAATTAAAACACGCCCCAACCAATATCCCCCTTCTACCATTGTGGAATGAAATATTATTTTGTGGTTTTATAAATAAATAACAAATAATTTTTCCACCACAGATTTAGAGTATGTATAGTATAGTATATATATCATACATGCATATCTATTTCATTATGATTGAAAGAGTGTAACATAAAAATGCACTTGAAACGTTTTTCCCATTGACCGTAATGTAAAAAAATACTTTTGATTGTCTCTGTAATTGGACTACGCATCTACTTTTCATAAAAGTTGAAATGACTCGATAAAATTATGTAATAATTATATATTTTAAATTTTAAACGATTCGATTGGCAAGTTTTTGCGTTTTTATATGCAGACAGACGGACGGACGTCTCAACGACAACTATACGTGCTACATTGTACTTATATAATTGGGAACGCACCTAAAAAGATACCAGACCTAAAGAAGAAAATTTTGGTCGGATCAAATTTGCAATTTTTTAAGTACGCTTTTCAAACTGTATAAAGTTTTATAAAATATCCCCCACAAACAAGATTATAAAAGCTTATTTTGTCTCCGCAAATGATTCTAATTAATTTTTATAATGCTCATTTTCTCGAAGATTATTGGTAAATCCATATATTTGTGTACTTCCACATACTTAAAAAAAGAAAGTTTAAAAAGAGATTTATCTTTAAGTATATCAAAAATAAAACGCTTTTATTCTTAACTTATTAAATGTCATGAAATTTGATTCATATCTCTTGGAATTACAAATAATTTGGTATTATTAAATTTAATCCTCGGATAATAGGCTTATATTTTTTCCTAGGTAAATTCTAACTTATTACCCAGAAGGCAGAAGAATCTACAAAATCCAGATCTGATGATGTTTTGAAAAAATGAGTTTCTCGAAAGCAAGACTAATTATGCGTGAAAAATGAAAACAATTTATAAAAGATTTATATTTGTTATCCTTATACTATAATTTAAAAGTTTGAGGATACTTTCTTCATAAATGAATTATTTTCAATGATAGTCAACTACTCAAAGTTTCTGGAAAAGTAACAAACGAATCTGTCTTTATGTTTTTTTTAACAAAATCAAGTTTTATTCCTAGGAGATTTATGTTTAAGTAGTTCACAAATGAAAAGATTTTATTACTATACTAGCTGACCCGCCCGGCGTTGCCCGGGTCCGTATTAACAATATTAAACGAACTTGAAATTTGTATGATTTTATCATTAACTCGTTACATGCAGAAACGTATTGTATGAAATACGTAGCCACTGACTGTGTGAAAAATCGGTTTTAAAAACAACAACTAATATTAAGCTCTAAAAATACTCAAAATGAGCAATGAAAAACTCGGGAAAGAATATGTATCCAACGATTGCATGATTTTCGTGTTAAAAAGTTGATATTTACCCGTAAAAATCACTGTTAAGTCACGTAACTAATTATTATTTTCACATACAAATCCCAAGTGAAATATTTTGAATTTCAATTTAATTATATCACTCTTAGCCCTTTCCGGCACACTGTGCCCGGTCTGGGATACCTAATTTTAATTTCAAACTTGCAAACGGCACCAATAATAATTTAGTAAAATATTGCTTTTACAATAAAAGCTTAAATTAAAGAATTCAAAATATCTAAAAAATTATATTGTGAATTCCGGTGTCAATCGATAATTTCTCATTTTAGTACAGATTTTGCCCGTGCCGGAAAGGGTTAAATTCGACTATACCATGAATGAAATCGATGTAATGTTCCCTCTGTGTATAAATTCCTAACCTTAAACTTTTGTACCGTAACCAGAACCTGTCTGTAACCTAACAGCGAATTAACAGTACCCTACCGTAAATTAAATATAACAGAAATGTAACCTAGCCTTCACTTTATTGTAACATATCCTTATTCTAACCATAACATAAACGCAATTTAACATTAACCTAAATAATATAATAGAAAAAAACCATTTTAAAAAATTACAATTTCTTCGTAAAATATGCTTCAGCTGTAATTAATTTCTTTCAATTCGTTTTATTAATTTGAGTTTCAGTTAACAATGCTCTGAGGTCTATAGCTACAATGGCTGTTACCTCGAATGATCCATAATGCACAGAAACAAATACAGAACACTTTATTATTACAGGAAATACAGTACATACATTATAATACATATCACAGGGACAACACAGACACCCATGCCGCTAGCTGGACTCGACCAGGGTCCAGCGGTGTGGGAGGAGCTGACGCTACCAACCACACCACTGGATCGGCCGTTTTATTAATACAAAATTCCTTCCTCGTGCTTTTGTTTGAGACATTAAAATTTCAGCGATAAATGGTTTAATATTGCAAACCTTTTTTCGGTTTACTTCGCCTCCACCTATGTTTTTCTCCATGGTATACAGCTGCTGTGATTTAAAAAAAAAATCATCATTTAAACTGACAGTTTGCCAGTCTATGAATTTTAAAGGTCTTTTTAAATTATTTCTGCGAAAATTTTATGCAACCAATCAACCATAAGAAAATGAAAGGGAAAAAAAGCGAAAAAAGGCGATTTTTTATGAGAGTGAGCTTTGGAATTTAATTAATTACTCAGTTAATAAATAGAATTTTGAAATTCTGAGCTTCAGGTGCATCAGGAAAGACATTGGGCTACTCTCAAAAAAAATTTGAGCTTCGTACGTGCTGTAGATTTTGCTAGCCATCGCAGACACACAGACACACACACAGACAGACAGAGCGTTTTGTTTTTTTATTAGTATAGATGGGTCACTGTATACAAAATGAACAAATCAGGTGAGGCTGACATGTCATACATATTACTCAAAATCACCATTTACGAAGATCAAATTTATTTACTAGTAAAGGTAAATTTATAGTTCAGACTTGTTTATTTTAGTATAAAAATGTATATTAAAAATTGATACAAAATCCAGGTTTTGTGTACATGCTCGAAATTTCAAGTTTCGTTATCAGCCTTAGGAACGGAAAGACTGTATTAAAAATTATTAAAAATTAAGAATCAGCAATTAGCTAATTAGCTAGATTAAAGCTAAGCTAAAAAAAGATTAGCTAGAAATATTAGCTAATTTAGTAATTGAGTTTTGATTCTGTAATTTAAAAAAAAAATAAATTAAAAAAGTAAATAAAAATTAATAAACAAATTAAAAAAATTTGGGAAAAGTGAAATATTTCTATTGCTCTTCCGAACATGAAGGATACCTCTTACAGTTTTAAAATTATTAAACGTTATAACTAATGCTATGTATTTTAAATATGTAAACTTTCATTATTATATTTTTTATTCTTTAATGAGAAAAAAAGGAACAGTGAAAACAACATACAGAAAAATTCGATACATCTATAATTTGATTGGACATGAAGAAAAACTTTCAAAATTTTTAAATTATTTGATATTATAAATAAAATTGTATATTTTTATTTTTGTTTTTGGTGTATTTCGGTATCATTTACCACCTGAGTGTTGCAGGAGGAAAAAAACGTTCTCAATAACATTTTTTGTGATGTTCTTGGGGCTAGCAATTTTAAATTAGACATGGTAGTTACTTATAAGATATAAATGTGCTCTATGAACAGTTTTTTTTTTAATGAATTTTAAAAAGGTGAAAATGCATGAAAAGCGTTCTAAATTGCGATTTCTATGCAATCTCAGTAAGTACTGAGCCAGTTAAAAAGATAATGATATAAAAAAAAACGGTATTAGTTCCTATTCCAGCGTAGGCCTAATTTTTTGTTGGTACTACTAAATTTTATGTTGGTTACTGAAAGGATTTCATGCAATGAAATTTGGTATTGTAGTTACTCATTAGATAAAAATGATGACTATGTACAGTTCTTTAAAAATTCAGAATACAAAAGGGGTGAATATCCGTTGCCAGAATACCAAAGGGGTGAAAGCGTTCTAAAAAACTTTCTTAATGATGATTTTTACTCAATCTGAGAAGTATCAAATCAATTTCGAAAATAACGGTTGGAAATTGATGGTGACACTCCTTGCTTTATAACAGGCTCTATTTTATATCCATGTTACTTTCCTCCTGGAGGATTGAAGAGCAAAAAACATTCTAATTTGTCATTTTTTTATTATTGAAGGACCTAGAAACATAGAATTTGACATTATAGTTATTCAGAAAATGTAAATGATGTTTAAGAAAATTTCCCCAAAAAACTGTATAAAAAAAAAAAAAAAAAAAAAAAAAAAAAACGTGAAAAATCTCTAAAAGCATTTTAAAAAAATCTAAATTGCAATGCCTACGTATTCTCAGCAAGAACCGAAGCAATTTAAAAAAGAAGTTGGAAATTGCACGTAAAGCGTAGCAAATAAGGTGCGTTCGTATGATAACAAAATTTTAAAATATCACTTTCATATATCAATCTCATAAAATTGTAAAAAGTTAAATGCAATTAAAATGCGCACCAAATAATGTTCTCCCTATACCATTATGTAATGGAATACTTTTGTATGGCCTTGTAAATCAATAACAAATGTTCTTTGCACCACAGATTGTGCAAAATGTATATATAATACGTACTTTATAGATACATATGCATTTTATTATGTTCGAGTGAGTGTAACACCATTAAAATGCATTTGAAACATTTTCCCCCATTGACCGTAATGTAAAGGAATACTTTTGATTGCCCCTGTAATTGAACTACGCATACAATTTTTATAAAATTTGAAATAAATTGAAAAAATTAGGTAATAATTATGTATTTTAAATTTGAAACGATTAGAATGCATTTGAAACATTTTCCCCCATTGACCGTAATATAACGGAATATTTTTGATTGCCCCTGTAATATAACTACGCATCCAATTTTGATAAAATTTGAAATAACTTGACAAAATTAGGTAATAATTATGTATTTTAAATTTGAAACGATTAGAATGCATTTCAAACATTTTTCCCCATTGACCGTAATGTAACGGAATACTTTTGATTGTCCCTGTAATTGATCTATGCATCCGATTTTCATAAAACTTGAAATGACTCAACAAAATTAGGTAATAATTATGTATTTTAAATTTGAAACGATTAGAATGCATTTGAAACTTTTTTTCCGATTGACCGTAATGTGACGGAATACTTTTGATTGTCCCTGTAATTGATCTATGCATCCGATTTTCATAAAACTTGAAATGACTCGACACAATATGTAATAATTATGTATTTTAAATTTCAAACGATTCGGTTGGGTAGTTTTTGCGTTGTTATATGCGGACATATAGACGGACAGACGGACGGACTGAACGACAGCAATAGGTGCTACGTATTTGCATAATTACGAACGCACGTAATAAACGTGTCAAAGTGATGGTGACAGCCTTGCTCCAAGGTAGGCTATATTTTATGGTGGTGCAACTATCCCAAAGGGGGTGCACGAGTTGAAAACATTATAATAATGCGATTTTTGTGCTACAAAAGGGACAAGAAACATGAAATTGCGCATTCTGGTAACTTGATAGAAATAAATAAACTCTGTGAAAATTTCTTTAAAAAATCGAAATTTAAAAGAATTAAAAATGCGCGGAAAGGCGCCTAAAAGCGATTACTATGAAATTTCATGAAGGATTGCACCAATTTCAAAATTAATGGCTGGAAATTGATGGCAACATCTTTCGCTTATATATGGGCTTTATTCCATGTCAGCGTCACTACCACCTGAGTGTTGCAGGAGCAAAAAAGTTTTAAATTGTAATTTTTATGATACTAAAAGGGACATGAAATTATCATTACAGTTACTTATAAGAAGTTTGTGAGGATGAGATGAGCAGAAAGCGTTTTAAAAAATTTCTAAATTGCAATTTTTTAAGCAATCTTATAAATACCAAACCTATTTAAACAATAATAGTGTTCCAGTTGATAGTGTCAGAATATGGGCTTGAATATAAACTATATTGTAAGTCGATGGCGTATATAAAAACCAATTCCACAAGTAACGGTTGAAAATTAAATGCGATATTTTCTGCTTCTGCACAGGCTTAATGCCTATGCTCCTTGGGTTGTAAAAAACAACAAAGTTCTAAAAAGCCTTTAAAAACATTCTAAATTGTGTATTTTAGAAAATACTAGGAAATACCCAATTGGTTTCAAAATCGATATTTGTAAAATAATGGTGACAATCTCTGTTTCAATATAGTCAAAGGCATTTTATGTTAGCCCTGCACAATCAAAAAAGTGGTAGACTATTAGACAAGCAGAAGGGAGTTTGATGTGATGGTTATCCATGCTTCAGGGTGTTTTCCAATCAAAC
This sequence comes from Maratus speculifer, assembly GCA_964019185.1. NCBI lineage: Eukaryota > Metazoa > Arthropoda > Arachnida > Araneae > Salticidae > Maratus > Maratus speculifer. The sequence goes on along the minus strand of OZ025300.1, from coordinate 163,425,958 downwards.
TATTAATATATTTCATATAGAAAACTAAACCTCAACTGAACAAACATTATATTCCCATATTTATCAAGAGATTCTCTGTAAAAAAAATATTGGTGAAAAAAAAAAAAAAAAAAAAAAAAAAAAAAAAAAAAAAAAAAAGAATTCTGGCTGAAAATTCTCTGACGCGTGGTAACCCAGAAATAATTTTTACAAATGACCTTTTATTAATTCTTCAAATTTATTTTAGTTTTTATTGATACTTTTTATTAGTGCTGGCACACCTGAACATAATTTATGCATAAAAATAGGTAACCAGCTTTCACATACTTTTCAATTTAATATTTTTTATTCATAGAAGGTTTATATTTAAATATTTTACAAAGAAATATATTTTATTCAATAGGTGTTAAGTTTCACTTCATAAATTTCTTTTTTTTCCCAAAAAAATGAAAATGTTTTTTGCTATTGTTAAATGTAATTCTGGAGAAAACCGGATTATGTTTTGCATTTTTTTGGAGGAATTTTAGCTTAAATAGATTTGTTTAAAAGTAGCACAAATTCTATAAAATCTTGTTGCAATATTTCTTTACATAAAATTAATTTTTTGAAAGAAGTTTCTATCATACAGAAGCAAAATAAAGGCAACTATGTTAAATAGTTTTTTACTGTTATTATTGTTTTTGTTTTATTTTCTTTCTAATACGCAACTAAAATTTGAATGATTAAACTTGTTGTTATTTAAGCAAATTCATAATAAAATTCTTTTAGAAATTCTTTTTCATAAAGTTTTTGAAACTTTTAAAATAGCGTTGTTGCAGGATTGTCTTTGGAAAATGAGATTGTAGCAAAATAATGTGAACAGCACTGTAAATTGAATCAGTGAACTTTCACGATTGTTTATGTTTGTAAGTAAAATTGCTTCTCATTATAAATATTAATAAATGCTTGTTTCTGAAAAATTCATAAAGGTTCTGTATGGAAACATATATACAATGTAAATTATGTAAATATTTGGCAAAGTAGTAGCTCACTGTACTGTAAAAAATTAGACTCACTTACTAAACGAGAAATAAACAACAAAAAACATTTATTCAAGGTATTTTAAGCAATACAGAGTAGGGTGGAGCGAAAAAAATTATTTTTTAAAAATCAAATACGGGTAGGTGCCAAAAGTTGCCTTTATACTAGTAAATCAACTGTGTGAAATTTTACCGCTGAAATAAAATGGCTTGAGTCTGCGCTTTTGCTCCAAAAATCGAAATTTTTGGTAAAATTTGTCATTTTATGACATTTTTTCAAAAAAAAAAAATCCTACAGAGTTGGTTATTATTTAGAAGTGCTACTTAAACCTTTATATATATCTGCTTAACATATTTAAACTATAAAACAATATCTTTATTCCGTATAGCTGGAGCAAAACAGACAACTTTTGGTAAGAAATCGGCATTACCACTCTATTTGGACATACAGTGAATTGTTGTTTTTAATACAGATCTTCTTTTCAAAACTACCTTGGATATACGTCGTGGAGATGGCTATATTTCATATACCACCCATCGATCATCTTAGTACAGTGTTTTATTTATATATTGATTTGTGATTTTCTTTATCAAAATTTGGCATGTTTTCGATGCATCCACCTAGTTTGTCTGTTCTTTGTATCCACATACTGCTGTAACTACCATAAGGTATATTTTTACAGCTTATACAAAAAAATGACAAGCAGAGTAATATACGGGAATATTATTAAAGGGATCTATTCTGTCATCTATTATCTTTACCAAACTTACATCCAGTTGATGAAAGTTATTGGAAGTTCTGTTACCACAACATTTTTTCAGTCAATTATACTTTTTACGTAATGACCTGCTTCAAAGATGATTTCAGGTATTTAAACTATAAGTATGCCATCATTTATTCTGCTTTTGTGATTTTTACATGTTGAGAAGCGAGCTGTTTAATGTGATTTCTAGTGATCGTCAGAGAGAATTACAGTGGGAATTTGTCCAGCACGTGCAGAGCAACCGTTGTTGTAAATAACTTTTTTTGCATTAGTTTTATGCCGTTTTCTAAGTGTTTTCGTAGCCAGATAATTTCCCATTAACTTTTAGATCCCCATTTTATAAGTGAACAATATTTAATGGTGAACTGTCCTGGGCATAAACTTATAATTCATAGTACTTTTTGAGAGAATGTACAGATTCTAATGGACTATAAGTACTCATATAATTAAAGAGAATTTTATTTGTCTCAATGAGCCATTTTGCATTGGGTAAGCTTAGAATTGTGTATAATAATGGATCATATGCTACTTCAACTCTAGTGAATTTTCTCTGCGTCAATTCTTAGAGAAGTCGATGTAAAACGTTATAATCTACCTGGATTCACTGGATCAATAAGACAATCTTTGTCTACGTACTATTCACTTCCTATTGCAATTTTTTACAAAACAGATAATAATTTTGAAAAATTATTTTCTCAAATTAAGTAAAAGATATTCACAACAGACTAGAAATTTCTGTCGGATATTGCAAAGCTAATTCATAAGGAAAGCTATTTCTCAGAAGAAATGGTTAATAGGAATTTAAAAAACATCTCGCGAAAAAAAAAACAGCTCATAAAGCGACTAAAATTTTCAGCTTTATATAAGCACAGATTGGCAATCAGAGTCTATAGATTCACTCACAAAATATATAATCCAAGTTTATACCGCAGGATGTTTTATACCAAATGTAATACTCACCTAAAGAATAGGTCTAAAAAGTTATTAGAAATTACTGGACTACGAAACAACACAGGAAACTACATAAAACAAATACTAAAACTTCTTTTGAAATAGTGTTGCTTTACACGCAAATTTTGTTTGCAATCCACTGTGACGATCGTTATAATATTAAACTGCTAGCTTCTCAAAATATATTCTATGTAACAGCTACAGTAAATGATGACATACTAGAAATTGAATTCATACAATCAATTTTTAAGCATATCATTATATATATAATGTAATTGATTAAAAAATGTTGTGGTAACAGGTTGAATAGGTTCTAAACTGCTGAAAATAATAACTGCTGAATAGGTTAAATTGACAACATACCTAATACATTACTCAGCTTCCTCTTCTGTTATACAAAGTCTAAAAATGTATGTGCAGCAGGTCACATCAGTAGCATCCAATGTCAGTGAAAACAAAGAAGAGGTAAACTACTTTGATGCATAGAAAACTTATGCCCTTCTTCGGGGAAAAAATAACAATTCAATACATAAATAAAACACTGGGCCTACATTGTTGCATAGCTGAGACGTGTGGGATATGAAATGCAGCCAAATCTACGAGTTATATACAGAATAGTTTTGAAAGCGGATAGGTAAGAAATGCTTTCAAAATAGCATTTCGTTGTATGCTCCAATAGAGAGGTAACGCTGGTTTTTACCAAAAGTTGTCTGATTTGCTCCAACTATACAGACTACAGATATTGCTTTATAGTTTAAATATGTTAAGCAGATAAATATAAAGCTTTAAGTAACACTTTTAAATAATAACCAGCTCTGTAGGAATTTTTTAATTTTTTTGAAAAAAATGTCAAAAAATGACAAATTTGACCGAAAATTTCGATTTTTGGAGCAAAAGCGCAGACTCAAGCCATTTTTTTTCAGCGGTAAAATTTCACGCAATTGATGTACTAGTATAAAGGCAACTTTCTGCACCTATCCGTTTTTGATTTTTAAAAAATAATTTTTTTCGCTCCACCCTAATACACAGTCTTTAAAAACATAAAACATGAAAATTTACACAAGTTAAACTTTATATGGATAAACCTTAGGTCCAGCAAGACGTTTAGTATATGGAGAGGGCAACTGGGCCGTCTACTCTGCTATGCTCTCGTACAAAAAAATACCTCGAGGCCTCAGTTGCAATTGTATATATCTGAGGCTTTTCTTTTATAACCACAATTCTTTGAGAGAGTTGAAAGACAACTCAAGTGTCTGCGAGTTATGAATTTGTGGCATTTCAATGATCTAAATTTTACGAGTTTTATAATGTCTAAAAATGCATTAATTGGACGTTTATCACCATTCGGAGACTCTTGAAGAAGTATTTTACGAGAACCATCGGGAATACTCTAAATTCTATCTCTTCCTAGAATTTTTAATCAGGAATAATTATGGCTGATTTCCAATGGCTAATTTTCAATTTGTGTAGATTCAAATAAGAAGAATAGTATTAAGTGCCACAAAATAGGGAATACAAAAAGGACATGTGGAAAGCATTTTTTTTCTTGCCACAAAAAGTTCCTAAATCTGGCGAAAACACCATACAACTTAGATTCGTCGGAGTTTTAGTTTAAAGTAGAATCTATGTCATAATAATAATAATAATGTTAATAATAATTATAATTTTTGTGATTTTTAAACATAAACATTCGTTTTTTTTTTTTTTTTTTTTTTTTTTTTTTTTTTTTTGTCCATTTTAAGATAGTTTTTGTAGCTGTATGACACGTTTACATTGGCATTCAGTAAAAGCATCAATGTTCCATATAAAAATGCAAAAGTACCATACCATTACTGTAACTACTTTAAAATAAACAAAAGTAGGCAAATGTACATATTCAAAAATCGCACAAAAATGTTAGTTTTGGCCAGGTCTGTGTGTAACTGTCATCATTAGACATGTCCAATTTATATCTAAAAGTTATATCTATCTATATTACATTAATCTTTCATCAAAATGAAATAACTTTTTATATAATGTGTACTTATTGTAGACGACAAAATGAACGTAATATATACGTCCAACATTTGTCCATATTACATACGACAAGAAAAAAAAAATGTATATCAGCACGAAATATAAATGCCTTTTAGCTGTAGTATTGGTATATCAACAGATACAAATTACGCACATTAGGACATTGTGAGAAAAATATGCGTTATCTACCCTTTGGAAAATATGATGCCACATTAAAATAAAAAAATAAAAAAATGAATCATTATGAAAAAACTGAAAATTTAAATAGTAAATATATATATATATATATTTAATTAACGCATTTTACGTTATTTTAAGTAACTCAAATAATAAGCTTTCCATTTCACCACAAATCGCATTTCAGTTTCAAAATTATTTTCACAATCACTTTCCTGTTTTAAACACACATTTATAACAGGAAAATGAGATTTATACTCATTTTTAACGTGAACATCACTAAAACAAATTACGTGCTTCTTTAATTAAACCGGGAAAATTATAGGAAATTTAATAGAAAATAAGTATGTTGACTATTCAGATAGCTTTTAGTTAAATAATTTGGGTATTAGCAAAAAATATTTTAGTATAAGCAAATTGTAGAGTTTGTGAGTATTGTATTGACTTATAATAGCTTCCGGTACTTAGGATTTAATTTTTAAAATATTATATATTTTTGTATGTTTTATAATACATATGTGTTCACTACTATATCTCATGTCAATTTCTTTATAACTGCACATAAATTTAAATAAATTAAGAAATACCATTGCACATTGACTCATTATAAAATCTATAAGATTTAGTTAATTTAAATTTTAAAAAAATGCAAATATTTTATATTATTCAAAAAGAAAATGCAAATATTTATTTTTAAACTACTAACAGGAGATATTTACAAATTGTATTTACACATTTAAAAAACATATTTACATATATACACTATATTGCCATTGATTATGGGACACTTGCAATTTTAGACATTTTACTAAATATCTAGAAAAATACATGAGGAACCATCTCGAAACTCTTATCGTATAAATATAATAGTATACATCATACATCTCCGTGAAGATTTTTTACCGAAACTCCATAGGGGACCGTCAACAAATTAAAAAAGAATGAATATCTTTTGAATAACCCTGTCAAAACTAATGTAACAAAAGCGCTCAAACTCTAGATTATGATTGAATACCTTATTGTAATACACGGTGTTCATTTTTATGCAAATAGCATGCATACTCGCAGAGTAATTAAGGTTTTTATAAAAATGGCCCCAAATTTTACTAAGTTTTTCCCTTATAATTTTCAGAGTTCTTAATATAAAATAATGTTTTTTTCAGAAAATATGACAAACAACATTGCACACAGTATCCTGTAATCAGAATTAGAAAATAATAAAAATTGTATGAAAAATGAGTAAGTTTACTAAATAATTTTTTACTGCGCATGCGTCAAAGATATCAAAATTTTATTTGCATATTATGTTAGCTAAATGTATAGAGCAACTTTTGTAAAAGTCTCAAAATTATGGCTTGAAAATTCTGAAAGTAATCGTCTATAGAAAAAGGACAAAATCCGTTGTTTCCAAAATGAAGCAAAAAAATGAGGGATTTTATCCAAAAGTAGACGTAACATCCCGTATTGTGTATTCTATATTGACACTAATCAATGAATGTATGGATACAACCCCTCTTGTTTTTGCTTCATTTTGAGAATAACGGATTTTCAACTTATTCAATTGACGATTATTTTCAGAATTTTCAAGTTATGATTTTGTGACTTTCACAAAAGTTGCTCTATACATTTAGCTAACATAATATGCAAATGAAATTTTGATATCGTTGACGCATGCGCAGTAAAAAATTATTTAGTAAAGCAACTCATTTTGTATACAATTTTCATTATTTTTTAATTCTAATTACAGGGTACTGGGTGCAATGTTGTTTGTCATATTTTCTGAAAAAAATATTATTTTATATTAAGAACTCTGAAAATTATAAGGAAAAAACTTGGAAAATTTTGGGACCATTTTTATAAAAACCTTAATTACTCTGCGAGTATGCATGCGATCTGCATAAAAATGAACACCGTGTATTACAATAAGGCATTCAATCATCATCTAGAGTTTGAGCGCTTTTGCTACATTAGTTTTGACAGGGTTATTCAAAAGATATTCATTCTTTTTTAATTTGCTGACGGTCCTCTATGGAGTTTCGGTAAAAAATCTTCATGGAGATGTATGACGTATACTATTATATTTATACACTAAGAGTTTCGAGATGATTTCTCATGTATTTTTCTAGATATTTAGTAAAATGTCTAAAATCGCAAGTGTCCAATAATCAATGGCAATATAGTGTATATATATATATACCACATTTTTAAATATCGGTTATGTAAAATAAGGGATTCTACATTATATTATATGTTTTGTGAAATCTCCATTGTCTGACGCGTGTAAATCCACCAAAAATAGTATTTCTGGTTTTAAAGTTATTACATGAATTAACCTATATTAGTTGTGATGTGTAGGTAACATCTGACCGCATATCAGATTGTAAATGTATAGGATTTTCATAGTAGGCTTGCCGCGTCCAAATCCGCCATGATAGGCTAAAAGTCAGTTAATTGATTGTAAAACATTCATTAAATTGAAACAGATAGACATAGGGCTTAATATATAGGACGATTAATTTTTTCAGCCATTTAAAAGTACAGTCTACACATATATAAGTATCAGGAATATAAAAAGTTTTCGATAAATAGAGATGTCCGCTATGCAGGAGTTTCTATTATGGATGTTTTATTGTAATAAATAACAAAGGAAAACGTTTTATGCTTTAAATAAAAAAAAAAAAAAATGTAATTCTCAGAAGAAAAAAAATGAATTAATGTGGTAATTTTCTCAATATGCTGAAGCATGACCACTTTACTAAATATAACAAAGAATCTCACCCCGGTAGCGTAAGCAGCTACTTACTTTTTTAAAAATTTACCCAAAATACCTTGTGTTAATTTCAAAACACTGCCAAAAGTGATGTCCCTCATAAATCTATGACAGCGGTTCCCAAACTTTCTTGGTGCGCGACCCACCTTTCAATGAAAAAATTTTCGCGACCCACCTTTCAATTAAAAAAAATTTCACGACCTTACTTTCAGTTAAATAAAAAAATCGCGACCCACACAAGATAAAGTTGTATATCAGTATAGCATTTTTTGTACTTTTTCAATATGCTCAGCTACTCTATCCTACGAAAAAAGGCAAATTTTTTAAGGAAGATACATTATCAACAAAAGTAGGAATCGGTTACCTCAATGTGTGTAAGTGAATGGTAATTGAAACAGTGCACAAACTACAAAGATAATTTAAAATACGCTTTATTACTATGAAAACATTATCTTATAATCAATGAGATTTCTGATACTGATGTTTAACAACGTGGGAACTGTGATTAACACGCAGATTGACTAAGTACTTGGTATTTGAAAGACAGCAAAGTAGAAAAGGCATGTTCGCATAAGCACGAAGTGTTGAATTTCATCAAGGACCTCAAAGCTTATTTAAATATTTCTGGATATTCTGTTTATATATTGATCTCGAAGAAAATTAAGGATTTTTCCTTGAAATATTATTTCCTGTTCGAATTGTCATATCTTTTTAAACAGAAGAAATAATAGGTATATTTTGATGACAAACCTCGATTGTTCCGTGACCCACAAAAAAAAAAAAAAAAAACTGCCGCGGTCCACTAGTGGGTCGCGATCCATAGATTGGGAACCGCTGATCTATGAAATCGCCTCTATAAAAGACTACGAGTGTGTATTCACATAAACGTTACCCCACGCTTTCTGAAAATCTTTCCTATCTGTTAGATTCAATCACAGCTAGTTTATAGAAAGCTAAAATGTGCATCTGTAAGTAACTGAACCTTATTTGAATATAGGAAGATCAAAATTAAACCTTTCACATCTACATAACTAACTTGAAATATAATATTGTTAGCTCCAGTTATCAGTCTCTCTGCCCACATCGTTTTTCAATTTTCACAGATTGAGAATTATAAGATCTTCTTAAAACATCTTTAAAAATTTTTAAAGGAACAGTTTAACTACAAATCGGCATAAATATCAATTTTTCATATTAAATCAAAGCCCGTTTAATTTTGAATATTCTGACATTTCATTTGGTGCCATACATTAATTATATCGCGTAATTTTATAAATTTTGTTAATATAGCTAGCACAATTCTCCGCACCGAATGAAAATTGTTGATATATTTTTCACTGTGTTTTTCTTTTCTTTACTTTCATATTTTCAAAATGAGAAGCCTTTTTTGTATTTGAGGTAAAGATTAAAAATTTTTGTACGTGTTCTTTATTATGCATGTAATAAATTTGAGTATGGAATTAGTTCTTCATTATGCATGTAATAAATTTGAGTTTGGAATTAATTCTTCATTATGCATGTAATAAATTTTAGTGGAATTAGTTTTCAGTTTATTATTATTTAAAAAATAAATAAAAGTATTTAAACATGTGTTAGATTTCACCATTTTACACTAATGCATCAGTAACATATACATATACATATATATATATATATATATATATATATTAAATTTCATATCAGACGTATCTAAAAATCAGTACGCAGTGTTGGGTAATATATATTTAAAAATCTGATAAAAATCGAGAAAAAAAAATTAATATTTATAAAAAATGTAGGGATTTTTTTAAAATCGATTGTTTAAACTTTTAAGAAAACATAAATAAATATGCAGTTTTTTTCTTTTTTTTACATGGAATTGATATGATTTCACTATTTGAACCATATTATTTTAAGCAAACAACACTGTTTAAAAGATAAACTGTCCCTTAAATGTGCTTTTTAATGAGCTTTTAAATGATTTTCAATGATTTTTTTCAAAATATCGTTTAATTTTTGTTTCATACCAATTTCAGTTATATATGTTTCGCAGTTTAACTTGTAATTTTCAATTTAATTACAGATACTGATCAAATTTTATTTGATTTCACTCTATACAGAGTCTTTGAAGGAAGTCTAAATTTTAATTTAGTCGAGAAATAATGTCTTGTCAAGTAATGTAGAATTTTATTTATGCTTGATTATGCGTTCTGACAGACCGCTCACAGTAGTTATAGAACAATTTTCGTCACTCCAGTTAAAGTAACAAAATATGCTATCAACATATCGAAGAAGATATAAATTATGTTAAAATTCAAAAACTTCCCTAATAGCATGCAAGGTCACAGTAACGTCACTGAGAGTCACTTTGGTCACCTCACATCTGTGACCAAAATGCCACCACTCAGTGACGTCTCATTGTGACTGAGATGTGACTTTCTTAAAAATCTTTAGAAACTTATAAATATCCTTCAAAACATGTTATTATGGCAATTTAAATATCGTCACTTTTGTCACAGTTTCGTCACAATGTTAATGTCAAATTAGTCACAAATGACACATTTTTCACAAATTTGTCACATTGTGACCACTTTGTGAAACGTCACAAAAGAGCACAAAAACGGCCATAACGACTTCACATTTTAGTCACTGTGACTTCACATCGGCGTCACGTGACGTCACATCGACAATCGATGGTCACAAAGTCACAATGTGACTTCACAACGACGTTGCAGTGATGTCACCATGCTTTACGGCTTTATTAATTTACATATAGACTTGAAAATTAAAAATAGCATGATTACTTAATGGTGTACATAAAAGTTTTTCAAAATTTAAAAACTATAGAAAAATTAATTTATAAGGAGAAGTAAATTTAAAAAATTCAACGTTTCAATCTTCGTCTGAAATCTTCATAAAGAAAATATCTGCTTCCAAATAGAGCTCAATCGCCTTTAAATTCAAAAGTTCATTATATTACTTTTCAAATATTACTTCAACAAATAAGAAGCAGAAAAACATGCATTGCCAGCATCTACGTAGCAAAAATTAGAATATACATTCAAATGGGTGAACGAAGAATAGTCTCGAGCGTGATCTCACGTTTTAGAACTCATTTAGCGAAAAGAGAATCTTTCTTCACCATGACAATGCTCCAGTACATCAGTCAGTCGTCGCAATGGGAAAAATCTATGAATCAAAGTTCGAATGTCTTGGTCATTTAAATTATTCGGCAGATTTAACACCCAATAACTGCCACCTACTCTTGAACCTGAAAAAATTCCTTGATGGATGAAGATTTCAAAGCAACGGTGAGGTGAGGGGGTGGGGTGGGGGAATTGATGCTCTGACGTTATTGAAGATCTCGACGAATAGCATTTTTGACATGGTAAATTAAATTAGAACACAAATATGATAAATTTATTTAGACTTTTAGAAAGTTATCTTAATAAATAAATAAATAAATAAATAAATAAATAAATAAAAAATTTTTTCGTCGGGCAGGTATTTTTTACCCAACAATCGTATTATAAAATTACTTCATTTCACCAAACAGAGCAATATAATACAGATTTATAGAATTGATGTGTTTTATTAAGTTTACAGCCTTTTAACTCTTGCATGAGTTACATAACTTGACAAGACAATGTTAAAAAGAACAACTGTACTCACTTGTTATAGTAAAATTTCAAATAAAACTTAAATAGTTCACCATAAACTAGTTATTAAAGACAAAGAACAAACAAAATTAATTAATTTTCTGCGCTAAATTGAATTGTCTGTAGCTTAAAGTAATTTCGTTATGTAATGCTTTGTTTCAAAGATAAAATTGAACACGCCAGAAAATGCGTGCATTTCAAGGCTTTAACTATGCTTTTCTGTTTTTGTTAGGGAATGATTAATTGTTTTCCATGCGACAAAATGTTCTTTATTTTAGTCATTTTTGCTATATGTATAAAATGCAAATAGGAGTTTGTTTCCGGCCTTTAAATCTTTCAATTTTGATAAATACATATTGATAAGACTTGTATTGTTTCGGTATTTTAAAGGGGTCCGGTACACATTATAAAATTATATTTATTTATTTAGTTAGTTAAAATTCTGAAATTTTTCGTGATGGTTAACCATACCACTTGTAAAAAGTTTTGTTACATGACAAAACTTCTCATAATTAAAAAAATATATATTAAATCTTTCCGGCGCAAAGGTCCCATTCCAGATGCACCTAATTTTAATCCGAAACCTGCAATTAGTACTAAGAATATTTTAATGAAATTTTGATTTCACAATGAAGGCTTAAATTATGAAGATTTTAATTTTTAAACAAGTCGTTTGTAAATTCTCGTGTCAGTTATTATCTTCTCATTTTACGAACATAATTTGACTGTTCCGGAAAGGGTTAAGAAAGTGGTGTAATTTAAAATTGTTGTAACTCGAAACATTATTTGTAGAATTTCAGATGGTTTTCATTTAAGTAAACTGAAATATATACGTTTTAGTTTTGATACAAAATTTCTAAATATTAATAAAAAAATTAAAATATTAATAACAAAATTTTAAAAAATGGCGATGAAATAAGTTTGCACGCATGCATTGTCTTTATGAAAGAGAATATTTTTCTTTGCCAAATGCGTACGTTTCTCAGTCACAAAATCATTGAAACGATCCAGTAAGTTGACATAATATTCTCCATTGATAGTTTTATTTTTTTTTTTTTTCAAAGTAATCGATGATTATTATGGTGAATGCATCCGAAAACATTGTAGCCACGACTTTGGTTGCATATAAAGCCGTCTTAGCCTTTTTTGTTACAGATTGGCCTAAAAAACCAAATATTTGAATTGTGAATGCATGTTATGAATCGACACAAACTTGTAACCTTTAACTTGTCCAAACATTTTTTTGAAATTAACACTCGAGTGTGTTTAATGTCAATAGGTACCATTTACGGCCGCCAATTTGCGGAAAACATTACCATACCTAAATGAGTTGTTAAAATGTTTTATGCCCATTTCATTGAGATGCTCGCAGTCTCATTAGTTTCAGGCACATTCATTCTCCGATCAATTATCACAATATCATGGATTTATTCAATATGTTCTAAAGTCGTATCCACAATTGGACAACCTGGACATTCTTCATCGAAATTGCTTGTATGTCCGCGTTTGATATAAGCCGGACAATATTTTACGGTTGATAACGAAGGTTCAGAGTGCTCATTAACTTTTTTGAGTTCCAATTTAATCTCATTAATTGTTTTTTTTTTTCAAAAACAGGTTTTTCGTTACTGCTTAATATTATATTTTTTCCAGTGTTCAAATATCACTAATGTTGCTCTATTCAAATAAAGTTCATTCACAAACTAAACTACTTAGTGATTTAGCAAATTGTCACGTCCAATGCGAAAAGTCACTTTTATGAAATAAATCATTTTTTTTATTCTAGTAGCACTATCTCTGACGGAGGCCAGGTACTTATTATACTGCCCTCGTATTTCCAAAACTAAGTAACTAAAAATCTTAAAATGTCTAAGTTATATCTTCTATCTCCTTATAAACTCTACCTATTTTTAAGTAAATATCTGTAACATATTTATTTCTTTTTAAATGTTTATTGAAATTTTATCATAGATTTTGTGTTTTATAGTTTTATTACCCGAAGAAAATATTTTCATCTGTTAGCTTCATTATTATCTTAATTTGAATTTGAAGTACGATATTGTAAGAATAAGTATAAATAATATTAAGGGAATATATCATATATCTTTTTTATAATCTTGCGCGCCATACATGTATGTCATTGAAAATCCTTAATTTGTCTATCTTAATAAAACTAAGTTTTCATTATGCATCGTTAAAATTATTTAAAGGAATGCGTAACGAGAATTTATAAAAATTATTATTTTTTATGTTGAATATGAATAAATATTTATAGCTCTAAAATTATTATTAATATGTTAATATCAAGCAGAATCAGGTTACGGTGGAAATTTTACCCCTTAAATTTATATCAGTATAAAACATTGTATAAAAAAAGAATGGCATAAAATATTATATAAAGGTTTTAAATAAAGAAATCATTTTCTGTTTCAGAGTAATTGTGCAATGCATTTAAAAACTCCTATGTAGCATAATTTATAAAATATGAAATATAATACAGTCTTCCTTTACCATTCTCGAGTTTTGATTATTCGTGAAATAAAAATATGGAAACATTTTAACATTCGCGAATACTTCATTTGGTTGGTCACAAATTTTGTTTTGTAAAGAATATATATAATAATAAATCGAACTGGCTCTTGTTTTACTAATTCCATAAACTCTTTGACGGTGAACAGCTACATTGTACGGTATAGATTAAATTCTGAGAATTCCAATCCTTATGCAGAGGGAAAATGTAGATCACTAATTCCGAAAATTGCGAAATATGACTTGATGTTAAAATGAACAAGAAAGAAAAACTCATATGTCAAGCAAAGATTATGAAACATATTCCAACATATTTAGAATAATGTAACAAAACTGCACTGTTTAGATAATTAAAATATTACGTCTCATTTCACCATATGGAAATGTATAACACATTGTAATTCCAAATTTCAGCTGTTCGCATCTACAATCGGAAAATTAACCGAATTTTTTTGGAGCCCTGTATATGATATGGAGATTTCTATCTATTAAAAGCATACATTCCGAAATTCATTTCATTTTAGAGATAATCCATTTCAGAAAATTTCCCTTCAGCATTTTCCTCAAATAACGAGAATGAAATGCAAATATTTTTCTGCAGTCCTATATATAAGGTATAGAGTTTATATAGAAATAGTAATATGGAAAAAACTATTTTAATTTAAAAGCTCATTCCGTATTTTAAATCGTGCTTTCCAGCAATTATCACACAAAACCAATAATATAACCGATTTCTTTTGTGCGTCCCTATTTATTAATAATAAATGTTATGAATGCATTGTTTTAACGTGATAATAGTGAAATTCAGTGATTTATATCAATTTCAACACATTTGGCATAGCGTACTGTTATTAAAATAATCCCCAAACTATTTTCACCACATACCATAATGTAATCGAATTCTTCTGAGTGTCCCTGTAAATGAACCATTAATCGTACTTTCTTCATATGCAAAACCAAATATGCTTTGGTAACCCTAAATAAGCTTTATCAATTGCATCAAAATCCAAGTATATTTATGGGTGTTAGAGCGTGAACAGATGGACAGATAAACCGTATGCATAAGCACTTTTCCACTTTCTTGGAAAGTGCTAAAAATTGTAAATTTTCTATGATTGAAAAATAATATTGTAAATGAAGAATTTTCGGCAAAAAATTATATGGAAGAATTTTAAATCTTCAATAAAATGTGTTTAAATATCAGTAAAAAAAGTTCCTTAATTTATGAGTTGTCTTAAATTTAAAACTGATATCAATAACGCAACATTTCTTTATACGGAAAATCTTAAACAAATGATTTGTTTAAAATTTGTTTTGTTCATTTGCTGTTCCAAACAGTTATATATCAATACTTTTTGTCAAGCATCAACCAGCAACCAAATGTTCTACAATATTGTTGCAACGTATATAGGGTTCTTTTGATCTTATGGTTAGACAACTTCAAACTCTTGCTTATAGAAAAGTAGAAAATAATTTATTTACAGAACTTCAGAACAACAGAGTCTTCGAAACTCACAAATATTTCTAGATATTCAAAAATAATTGTTCAAATCTATCGTATAATTGCAGATATAGGTTCCAGAGACTCTTTATACAACGTCTCAACACTAAATCACATTCAAAAAAACGTCAATAAGACCCAAGCAAACTTCCTTAACAAACGCGTTGTTCACTCAATGACTGACTGGTAAATAATAACAACAGCTCGCATCGCTTCTCTTCCTATATAGGCTTGCAGCATGTGCGGGAAATTTCTAGAACCATTTCGAAAAATCCACGGAACAACAAACAATGTATCAGTATATCTAAGGGGGGTTACCATAGATGGCTGAAAAAATGAATAAAAACGAAGAAAGAATGGAACAGTTGACAAATAAAATTGACAAATGCCAAGAAGATGTGACTGAAAAGATTAATAAAGGCCAAGAAGAGTTGGCGGAAAAAATGAATAAAAACGAAGAAAGAATGTAAGAGTTGACTGAAGAATTGAAGAAAGAAGTTAATAAAAGTCAAGAAGAAATGAAGAAAACTTTAGAAGAAAAGTTCTCGTCGGTAGATAGAAGAATAGATTCGGTAGAAGAGAAAATAGAGAATGAAATTAGTAAAGTAGAAGAGAAATTTCAGAATGAAGTTAGTAATATTGAAGAGAAAATAGTTGAAGTAGATGAAAAGCTAAATAAAAAAGTACAAGATCTTGAGAAGAAGCTTTCAGCGTCTAGTGGTAATTATGAAGAATTTAGGAATCTGTCTGCTTCTCCCGTGCACATCAAGCTGTCGACATACGACGGAAAGAGTTCTTGGCAAGTCTACAAGACCCAATTCACCATTGTAGCCGAAGCGAACAAATGGAGTGACGAGGTGAAAGCTTGTCAACTGGCAGCATCTTTAAGAGGAGAAGCCGCCGACGTGCTGCAAACATTGCCCGATATGACGCAACTCAATTTTGAGACTCTAAGTTGTGCACTTGAAATGAGATTCGGCGAAAATTTCTTCAAGGATTATACGAGAATACAAATGAAGAGCCGCCATCAAAAATCGAGTGAAACCCTTCAAGAGTTTGCCTCGTAAATTGAACGGCTTGCAAATTTAGCATTCATTGACTGCCCAACAAATGTACGAGAAATGCTCTCACTGCAATATATTGTAGACGGAATAAAAGATCCAGAAGTACAGAGAGCGGTACGAATGGCAGATGTACAGGATTTAAAGGCCTTAAAGTTGGAAGCAGCTGCACAAGCCAGCCGAAGGGATCGTCATTCAGTCCGAGGGGCAACGGTGAACAAAAGCTCAGATACTGAGAACGACGTCTTGAAAGAAATTAGGAAAATAAATCAAGAACTTGAAGGTTTAAAATACGGAAGAACAAGTTCAAGAAGACAGAATCTCACGTGCTGGGGATGCGGTGATACAGGACATCTCCGAAGAAATTGCCCCAAAATCCACGAACGTGAGATACATTCAAACAGTCAGCAGGGAAACTAAATTTTGGCCATCTCGCGGGGTGGAGGTTGCCAGAGAATGTAAAGCCCCACCTGAAGATTCTCCAGATATCAAAAATGAGTGGCGGTGATAATGAATTATATGTAATAGGCTTTATTAATGGAATTCAATGCCGTATGATTGTCGATAAGGGAGCCAATGTGACAATAATAAGAGAAGATTTGGCTCGAAAATTGAAATGTAAACTCATCTGGACTCCACCATGCGTTACCCTGCAAACTGTGACGGGCGACAAGATAGGCATATATGGAAAGGCAAATTTAACTATCAACTTTGAAGGAACGAAATATTACCATACGGCATATGTGGCTGACATAACAGATTCTTGCTTAATCGAGCTAGATTTTCTGAAGAAGTTTGATTTCAAACTTGATTTCAAAAATAACAAAATGCTCTCAAAATTTGAAGAAATAAGTCTTTTTGGATTAAATAATGAAATTGAATGTAAACAAACAGTAATAGCCAAAGAACACATCAATCTAGATCCAAGAACAGAATTTTTAGTTCCAGCTGTAATAAAAAATGAAACTAATTATCGATTTGGCCATATAGATTATCCCGAAGACAATAGTAAACAAGCAGGAGTATTGGTGGCTTCATTTGTGGTGGACCTCTCGAGGAAGACCATTCCAGTCAGAATTGCTAACATCAGTGATAAGACGAGGACTATCAAGAAGGGAGAGGTGATAGCGTCATGTGCTCCTGTGACGTGCATAAGTCAAAATTCCAGTCACTCTGAGAAATCTTCAGATAATTTAGTCAAGGATTTGTTACAAAATACGGACTTAGATCCAAACCAGAGAGATGCTGCTGAAAGTTTAATTAGAGAATTCCAAAGTTTATTTTCCCAAACATCTGAAGACTTTGGACGAACTAAAATGGCACAACACCGAAATGACACGGGAGATCACTCTCCCATTAAACAGCACCCTAGACGATTACCTTTTGCGAAGCAAGAAGAGGTGCAGAATTTAATTAAAGATATGGGAGAAAATGACGTCATCGAACCATCGACAAGTCCATGGGCGTCTCCCATTGTATTAGTAAGAAAGAAGGATGGTTCAACAAGATTTTGTGTAGACTACCGCCGACTGAATGACGTCACTAAAAAGGATAGTTACCCTCTACCAAGGATCGACGACACTCTCGACACACTTGCGGGCAACACTTGGTTCTCGACTCTGGATCTGAAGAGTGGTTACTGGCAGATAGAGATCCATCCCGACGACCGCGAGAAGACTGCCTTCACAACGGGGCAAGGATTATGGCAATTCAAGGTAATGCCTTTTGGTCTATGTAACGCACCTGCAACTTTCGAACGGCTTATGGAAACGGTTCTCCGGGGGCTGTCATATGAAGCATGTCTTGTTTATTTAGATGATATCATAATCATAGGAAAATCTTTTGATGAACATCTGAAGAACCTCAGGCGGGTGCTACAAAAATTAAATAAAGCTAATTTGAAGTTAAGCCCTTCGAAGTGCAGTTTGTTTCGAAATGAAGTCGCCTACCTTGGACACATCATTTCAGCGGAAGGAGTTAGGACTGATCCGGAGAAGATATCGGCTGTAAAAATTGCAATCATCCAGCAGATGTTCACCAGCTTCGAAGTTTTCTAGGATTATGCACCTAATATAGGAAATTCGTCAAAGGCTTCTCGATGATTTCAAGACCACTTCATAAATTAACAGAAGCCAATCAAAAATTTATGTGGACACAGGAATGTGACGTTGCTTTCGAAAAGCTTAAGGAGGCCTTAACATCCACTCCAATTCTGTCATATCCTCAAATCGATAAACAGTTTATACTTGATACGGATGCAAGTAACGAAAGCATTGGCGCTGTACTGTTACAGGAAATTGACGGCCAGGAGCGTGTTATCGCCTATTTCAGCAAGTGCTTATCAAAGACAGAGCGAAACTACTGCGTCACAAGAAAAGAGCTTCTTGC
Organism: Maratus speculifer; assembly: GCA_964019185.1. NCBI lineage: Eukaryota > Metazoa > Arthropoda > Arachnida > Araneae > Salticidae > Maratus > Maratus speculifer. The sequence goes on along the minus strand of OZ025300.1, from coordinate 163,407,165 downwards.
TCTAGTGAAAGCCATAGACCATTTTCATCACTATCTTTACGGTCGAAAATTCCTGATCCGAACTGATCATGCTTCTCAAACTTGGCTATTGAATTTTAAGAACCCTGAAGGCCAGATAGCCAGGTGGATACAAAAGCTTCAAGAGTACGATATGGAGATACGCCATCGAAAAGGCTCATCACATGGAAATGCAGATGCTCTCTCAAGAAGACCCTGCTCAGAGAATTGTAGATACTGCGACCGGGTTGAGAAGAAAGTTAATGCCAAAGGTCCTATAATAAGACAAGTTACAACTGGGTCTACATCATCGCAAGATCCGTGGAGTGACGAGAGCCTGCGTAAAGATCAACTTACTGATCCTGAAATTAAGCCAATTCTAGAGCTGAAAGAGGAGTCCAACAGGAAGCCCAGCTGGCAAGACATGGCCCATTACCATCCTACGACTAAACGTTATTGGGATCTCTGGGATTCCCTACATTTGAAGAACGGTATTTTGTACCGAAAATGGGAGTCTGACGATGGAAAGACATGTAGATGGCAACTACTACTCCCCAAGTCGAGAATTTCTATGGTCCTTCAAGAACTGCATGGTAGTCCCACAGGAGGTCATTTTGGTGTAATGAAGACCCTGCAAAAGGTTCCAGAGCGTTTCTACTGGAATAATGTTCGCAGTGACGTGGAGAAGTGGTGTCGAACTTGACACCTGTGTAGCACGTAAAGGTCCTAAGAGGCGAACCCGTGGGCGATTGCAACGTTATAATGTAGGAGCTCCTTTCGAGCGAATTGCTCTAGTCATCCTGGGTCCACTTCCTAGAACATCTGATGGCAATAAGTACATCCTCGTTGTCATGGACTACTTCACGAAGTGGCCTGCAGCCTATGTCATTCCTAATCAAGAGGCGGTAACCGTAGCAGACATACTAGTTCAACACTGGGTTTCCAGATACGGAGTTCCTCTTCAAATCCATTCCGATCAAGGAAGAAACTTTGATTCAGCTGTGTTTAAGGAAATGTGCGGACTACTCGGCATGGACAAAACTCGAACTACACCTCTACATCCTCAATCGGACGGCATGGTGGAGCGGTTCAATCGTACCATCCTAAATAGCCTCTCTCTCCTGGTGTCTAGAGACCAACAGGACTGGGACAAGAAATTGCCTCTTTTCCTGCTTGCCTACAGGAGTACCACTCATGAGGCCACTGGTTACTCCCCTTCCCAAATGCTCTTTGGTCGTGATCTTCGTCTGCCTGCTGATCTTTTGTTTGGCCGTCCTCCTCATGCTCCTTCATCGCCTGAGAAATATGTCGATGAACTCCAGGCACGGATTGATGAGATTCATTGTCTAGCGAGGAACCGAATTGGACTGGCATCAGAAAAGATGAAGACACGGTACGACACAAAGGCAACTAGACATGAGTTCAACGAAGGTGACAAAGTTTGGTTGTGGAATCCGATACGTCGTAAGGGACTATCGCCAAAACTACAAAGAAACTGGGACGGTCCTTACACAGTCGTCAACAGGCTGAATGACGTCGCCGTACGCATACGAAAATCGCCACACACCAAACCCAAGGTCGTACATTATAACCGGCTAGCCCCTTATTTTGGCCAAAGTGATTAAAAATTCAAAACTGGAATTTCAGACCATGGTCATGAAAGTCACTTTTTGTAAATATGTAAATAGTAATTAGTTCTTATTTATTTATTTATTTATTTGTTTATTTATTTTAAGTGTTTTCCTCTAACTCAAGGATTGCACTGCCCGGGACGTGCAGTCTTTGAGGAGGGGGTAGTGTTACGAATTTTGTAAATAGTTAGTGTTTGTACTGTAAAATAATGTAAATAATCTTATTAAGCTCCATTCCTTTACTAACATTAGTTTTTGTTACATTGTCTCTGTTATCAAGCAAACTTGTCCATTATTTTCAGTGTATGTCTACGGCAGATTGGCGAAATAATAAAGATATCGCCAAGTTGGCGTCACTTTTGGCGACTAATTTTGGTCGCCAAATTTGGCGATATATCGCCAAGTTGGCGACAAAGTTGGCGATATCTTTATTATTTTGCCAATCTGCCGTACACATACACTGAAAATAATGGACAAGTTTGCTTGATAACAAAGACAATGTAACAAAAACTAACATTAGTAAAGGAATGGAGCTTAATAAGATTATTTACATTATTTTACAGTACAAACACTTACTATTTACAAAATTCGTAACAATATGTTAATAATAATTAATATTTATTCACAACATCTCCTCTTTAAAGCTTAACAAATGTATTTTTCGTTTCAGTTGCTTTTTCCATTATGAAAAATCATAACACCTGGCCCCCTTTTATGAATTTAGTTTTATCATCCGCGATTTTGTCATTCACGATGGTTGTTCTCTAAATTAACCCTAGCAAGTATTAATGGATTACTGTATTATGAATAATGCGCATTATTTTTATTCAATAATACTGAACTGTATATATAGAAACAAGTAGTTAGTAATTTACTTAAAAGCTATTATAGAGATGCATTTGGGATGAATTGAAAATACACCTTTTATAATTCTTTGAAAATTTCAATGTCACGCGCTTACTGTTCAATTATGGAACACTAAGTACTTTAAAATCGTGATCAAAGGATTATTTTTAAATACAAAGTAATTATATTCATTTATAAATAAGAAAGTTTTGAATAACATTACTTGAAAGCATTTTCTCGATCGTACAATGCATATATATGAAGAATTAGAACTTACATTTACTGCAGAAGTGGTTCAATTATTAACAATTCTATCACAATTGAAAGCTTATTGTAAGATGTGGTAAATTCAAATTAGTATTACTGAAGTTTTCAACGGAATACAATTAAGGTGAAAAGAATTCAACGGGCAAAGTATAGTAGACTCTTTCTATCTGAACACTCTCTAATCTGAACAACTCGGTATTATGAACGCATTTCGATGGTCCCGGCGAAAATCCATAGACTTAACCCGCGAGTAGTCGCGACTTTTTCTGGAACGTCATTAGTCGTGCTCGGTCTTTTCGCCGCTGGCCCCCCGCATACCAAATATGTAAAATAAGAATTTTTTTTCACCTAATATATGAAGATAACATTTCAATGAATATAGAAATTTGTAGTTTCTTAAATTATGCATTTTATTCATGAGATATGGAGTAATTCGAAAAAGTAAAAATGAACTGATATTAGTGACTGTTACGTAGACTTTTTCGCCAATTTCAACTTTGTTTCTAAAAATGTACCTGAAAAAAAACAGAGGTGCCCTGTTACTTCACTAAGGTGTTCAAGAAACCTTCAAAGTCAGCTACATGGTAGATCTCTGTTGTATTTGTAACCTGATACAAGTTAGGAGAAGATAAGTTATACGGGCGGCGAAAAGACCGATACGCGACTACTGAAGGGTTAACATAAGATAAACTCTCTGTATTCTGAACATCCTCTAATCTGAACACCCCGCTATTATGAACGCTACTTTCGATCCCCATTTTTACCTCACCTCTCTGTAAACTGAACATGCGTTTGGAATCGGAATTCAGGAAATTCCCGCATCATGGAAATGCAGTAAAACTTGTTTCAGAAGAATAAAATGGGTTAAAGGACTCAAATAAGTATAGAATTTTGGAATAGAAAACGGGAACCAAGAACATAAACATTAATGTTCAGAAGATTTTTTGTCAAGTGAGAACAAAGAATCATCCTGTAACTGGACTTCAATTTTTTTAGAAAAGCAGAATTAAAGGCATAGAAAGGATTGATGACTCATTTCAAAATTTAACATAACATCGAATTCAAAATAATCAATGGTGAATTTGTAGATGTAAATATCAACGCTGTGAAAGAATAGAAAACAAAACTTCTGAACATAACGAAGGATTTCGATACAGCAAACATTTTCAATGCTGACGAAAGCGACCTGTTTTTCACAGCTTTTCCAAACAAAACTCAAGCAAAAAGAAGCAAAAATTGCATAGTTGGGAAAATGTCAAAAGAAAGATTTGCGATTATGCTCTGTACCAGTTTGATGGATGATAAGCTCAAATTTCTTGTGATCGGAAAACGTTTAAAAAAATTGTGAAGATCACATCATTGCCTATACACTGTAAACCAAATCGAAAAGTGTGAATGATATTCATAATTTTCTCATAGTGGTTCGAGAGAATTAAGGAGATAATGAAGAGATAAAGGAAGATTTTGAAAAATTGTTGTTGTTAATACCAAATCACTTACAAACATTCAGCTGGGCAACATAAACTTGAAGTTCCTGTTACCAAACTGTACTTCTATAATCCAACCACTGGATCAAAGAGTAACAAAGACCATTATAACTTACTACCAAATCCATTTTCTGAAGAAATTTTCCCTGGTGATGGAGGCGGTAAATTCGGCAGAAGGTCAACATTATGGATACTGTCTATTGGATATCAACGGCATAAAATGAAACAACCCCCTACACCATTTAAAGATTCTTCTAAAAAGCTGGATTCCTATAAGAGAATGGGCAAACAAGAATAGAGGAATAAGAAGCAACAGCTGTGAGTGACTTGGGATCAATTCTTCAGAAGCTTCATACTGAAACAGAACTTAAAGCTTATCTCAAAACCGATGAAATCCTCATGGTTTGCTAAAACGACATTGTTGAAGAGGAAAGTGAAGGAGAAGCACAACCAGAAGAGACTGACGAAATAAGACGAATGATGATTGCATTCAAGCAATATGACTAAGAGACTCATTCAAGACCTGTTCAACTATGTGTCTAAACATCACCTCAAAGCTTTTCCACTTCTTAAACAGCCAAATAACATGTACATTGCATGAACACATATAACGCAAAAACAGACTAAAATTATTCATTTAAGTAATAAACTAGTTATGTTTTCAAGAGGTGTATAATGTAAATGTATATTTTGTAATGTAAACGTATGTTTTGTAAAAAAAATTTAATTAAAAAAATGAGATGGTACAGTACAAAACTGACTAAATTTAGTTTGACATTGCACAAAGTCACTTCCCAGGACTACCCATGTTAAAAATTGTATAACGACTGTAAATTCAATACATAGTAGAAGTAGTAGCAATACATTTCCGATTCTCCCTCTATTCTGAACTCCCCTTTAATCTGAACATTTTGGTCGGTCCCATGAGTGTTCGGAATAGAGAGAGTCCACTGTATAACAATAATTCCATTCGTATCAGTGTCGTCATCAGTGTCAACATTAAAATGAACACTAATAAAAATTTATTTTCAGTTATTGATATTTATATTACAATTCTGTTTACAACTTTAAAAATTGTGTTAAAATCATTATTGATATTGAATATAATTTTTAAAATTACGTGCAGTAGGAAAAATGTAAAAAAAAGAAAATTAGACTCTTTTTATAAATACCAGTTTTTGAATTATTAAAAAGTTTGAGAAAGAGGTTTCTTTTACATATACTGCGCAAGGAGTTTAATAAAGAACATTAGCGTTTATTTTAAAAAAATAAATATTACACTATTTATTCTTTATTTACATTCTCTTTCCTTGTCGTAGTACTTAAAATATTTCATTTTTGCATTTTCATAGCCAGTTGGAATATTTTAGCAAGTCTAGTTTGGAGCATCATTAATCCCTTTTTTGTTGCAACTCGTATGTAGTTTGGAAATTTATCTCCTTTAGAAAAATGTGCTAAATGTATCTACTAATTTATAAATATCTTTAAAAAATATAGAAATGTATTTTCCGTTGCATACAAATTTCTCATTGCGAGCTCTCAATAGATATGTGCAGAAGAGTTCTTAGTACCTATCGATACAGAATCCGCCGAAGACTTCAATAAACATTTTTGGAAAATTGCTGGTAACTACCCGAGATATTAAATAAAAGTCCTTTTTAGAAAAAGCGATTTGGACCAAAGTACGTTGTCTTTTTCCGACTTCTTTTCGAAACGTATTTGTCGAAATGTTAATGTTAAACACTGTGCTATGTCTTTGTTGTACAGAATCTATTGTGCGAGTTTAAATTGACATTTGAACATTTTTTCAATATAAAATTGTTGGTTTCTAATTTTCTTCTAATGCCAGACATTTTATTAAAAAGGAACATTATGAAAAATTATATTTAGACTTAAAAAGGCTTTCACATATGCAGTAAGATGTTACGTGAGGATCTATCTTTAGAAATATAGATTCTTCTGTAACTAGACATTCAATTTAAAAATATATCAACAAAAATCCACATTTCAGCCAGGGTTCGTACGGATACCGTTATTTTCCAGGTGAAATACCAGTATTTTTTTAAATAGAAAAATAATTCCATTTCAAACACGCAAAATTTCGCCTTATATAGTCAGAGATTTTCTATTAAAATACTGGTACCGAAGAATTTACTGATCATGAAATTCCAGGAGCCGTATGAACCATGTCAGCTTAAAAAGTATTTACTGTACGCTTTTGTCTTTAAAAAATAAATCTTTTTTGCTCTCAGTGTAATTATACAATGAATTTTAAAACCCTTAAACAGCATAATTTCTGATATATTAAGTACAAAATTATGAATAATACAAATTATATTTAATGGATAATGCTCTGCATGAATAAAACTATTATTACATACTATCTGACTAAAAAGTTGTCTTACAGATGCAATTGGGATGAACTGAAAATATACTTTATAATTCTTTGAAAATTTAAAAATCATTCACTTACATTCAATTTTGGAACACTAAATACATGGAAAATTATGCTAATGGGATTTATTATAAAGAAAAAGTATGATTTCTCATTTATGTATAATAAAGCTTTGGGGAAACTTGAGTGAAGGTATTTTCTCTTACATATGGGGATTTGCACAGTACGTTTATTGCTCAATTAATGACTAGATTCTGAGAATAATATTGAAAGCTTGTTGTAAGACCCGTTAAATTCTAATGATTACTAATGTTCTCACAGATCTGAATTAAAGTGCCTCTACGAGCAAATAATTATAATATTTAAGATTTTAGATTTTAACTGATTAATCATCAATGGAAACAGGAAAGTGAACAGTACTAGAGATTGTTTTCTTTGTAATATTTGTATTTAATGGACAACCAGAAGCAATGAATTTATATTAAAAGTATTATTGATAACGAATATAATTTTTAAAGCTTTTAAAATGGTGATTACCTTTAAGAGTCCAATGCGCCCTATTGGAAACATAAAATTAAAAAATTAGTAAAAATTAAATTTCTTCAAAACTGACTTAGACAAAATAGACAAAATAATAAAAAGTTGACTTCATTTTTTAAAATAGAAGTGTTACATTCCTATCATTAATGGGGAAAAGAACAATAAATTAAAAAAAAACCATTTATATTTTTAGAAAGGAAGTGATTCTTACTGCTTTTAAATGATTAATTATTCTAAATAAAGAATACTGCCCAGTTAAACTGAAGGCATTGAGCTCACAGGCTACAAATACTAATTGCACATTAAAGCTTTATATTTTCAAGGGTTAATTCCGTTCGAAAAAAAAAATTAAGAAGGGGAAACAGCTCTCCCCTTTTCTCTTTTTTTATACTTAATCATTGAACCTCCTATACTACCAAAGACATGCTTTATCATATAAAAAATCTATATCCAAAATTCAGAGCAAATTAGATAATTCTTAATAAAAACCCATTTAGCATTTATATAATTTAAAAAGAGTTATCCCCCTCTTTTATACTTAACCATTAAACTTCCAAAACTATTCAGAGATTTGAACGAAATCTGACAATTCTGCTTGAAAAACCCATTTATATAAATTAAGGGGGGGGGACATTAGAACCCCTGTTCCCCTTATTTATACTTATTCAATGAACACCTAATAACAGTCACGGAATCGCCTCATCAGAATGATCCTAATCTAAATTTTGAACGAAAATTAATTCTGCATGAAAATCCCATTTATATCAACTAACGGGGGGGGGGCATTAGAACCCCTGTTCCCCCTATTTATACTTATTCAATGAACACCTAATAACAGTCACGGAATCGCCTCATCAGAATGATCCTAATCTAAATTTTGAACGAAAACTTAATTCTGCATTAAAATCCCATTTATATCAACTAACGGGGGTGGGGGGGCATTAGAACCCCTGTTCCCCCTATTTATACTTATTCAATGAACACCTAATAACAGTCACTGAATCGCCTCATCAGAATGATCCTAATCTAAATTTTGAACGAAAACTTAATTCTGCATGAAAATCCCATTTATATCAACTAACGGGGGGGGGGGCATTAGAACCCCTGTTCCCCCTACTTATACTTATTCAATGAACACCTAATAACAGTCACGGAATCGCCTCATCAGAATGATCCTAATCTAATTTTTGAAAACTTAATTCTGCATGAAAATCCCATTTATATCAACTAACAGGGGGGGGCATTAGAACCCCTGTTCCCCCTATTTATACTTAATCAATGAACACCTAATAACAGTCACGGAATCGCCTCATCAGAATGATCCTAATCTAAATTTTGAAAACTTAATTCTGCATGAAAATCCCATCTATATCAACTAACGGGGGGCATGAGCCCCCCGTTCCCCCTCTTATACATATCGAATGAACTCCAAAAACTAATCAGGGAAGCGCCTTGTCAGGATATACCTACATACAAAATTTCAAGTGGATCGGATATTTTTATCATGAGTTATCGCGTTACGTACATACGAACATACATACAGAACGGACGGGCACATAAGCTCTCAGGCTATGATAGCCTGTGAGCTAAAAAATCATAAAAATGACCAACGACCACTGGAAAAATGACCAATAATTACAATGATTTTATAAAATAGATTTTTTGAAATCGATAACCTGATTTTTTAAAATGGAAGTTACATTCCTATTATTAATGTAGAAAATCACAAAAATGACTAATGACCACAAAAATGACAAATGTTCCCAGTTGAGCACATTCTGAAAACTATACATAACTTTTTCCAACTATATTAATGACAAATATCCCTTAACTAAAGCATTAGAAGGCATAATGTGCAAAAAAGTAATTTAAAATGTACCTGAATCTGAATTTAAAATGTGAAAGGTTAAAGGATTTATTATAAATGCAAAGTAAGTTTATTTATTTATGAATAATAAAACTTTGAACAATATAATGTGAGAGTTTTTCCTCTATTGCAAAATGCCTTCGTATATGAATGATTGAGAGTTAGGTTTATAATACTACCTCTGACAATAAAGTTCGGTGAATGGTCCTGTAGCATTAATGTAGATGAAAATTAACGAAAGTTACCATACCATCCTTCAAAATAGTCATCTCTTATAGCTATGCACCACTGGGATCTGCTATACATGTCCTGGGAAATTCGCAAGAAGGCTTGGGATGAAGTTCATAAGCTTCGCCACGTTTCGTTGGATGTCAGCAATATGGTCAAATCTCTTTCAAAGAGAGTTTGAGTCGTGAAAATAGGAAGAAGTCTCGTGGACTGAGATCTGACGAGTATGGTAGGTGTTTAATTTGTACCATCCCTCATGAATTTCTTTCGGTGTTTTGCAAAGCTAAAAACCAAACTTTAAACTAATCTGTTATTCGTCCATTTTCCTGTTCTCAGTTAAGAACCAACACACTGAACAAGCACTTAGTAAAGCACGTCTAACACAGAACATAAATGACGCTCAACTGAACAACGGTGGGGGAAGAATGTCTACACTTGCCTCTGTGCAGGTGCAGCGTTTTATTTCCCCAGCGTTGCCAGATCGGTCGTTCTGAATTCATTCACCGAAATTTACTGTCAAAGGTAATAGAAGTTGTAAATTGATGACTACTTTATCAGAATTACTCTGAAAGCTGATTGAATGACTTGCTAAATTCAAATGCAACAGAAAACTTCAAACAGAATTGAATGAAAGTTAAAAGACTACAATGAGCAAAGTATGATAATATGCTTCCTTTTATTTGATGATTATTAAATATTCAATGTCAGCATAAAAATTAACAGTAATAAAGGTTCTTTCATTACCGATATTCAAATTAAAAGTATACAATCCCAATCATTTATATTGCATTAAAATTATTATTGATAATGATATCATTTTTATAACTACACGGGGAGGGGGAAATATAAAAGAAGAAAATTAGACTATTTCTCTGAATATAAATTTTTTGAGAAGGTTTTGAGGAAATGTTTTTACATACCGGGAATAACAGTGGAATAAATAATAATAGCGTCTATTTTGGAAGAATATTATTGCATTCCTTATTATTTATTTACATTTTATTATATATATATTTTTTAATATATATTAGTATTCTATTTTTGCAGTTTCACAGCCAGTTGGAGTATTTTAGAAAGCGTGGTTTGTAGCATCGCCATTCCCTTTATTGTTGTAACTCGTATACGGTTGGAGCCATAAAGAATATTTGGAGATTTACCAATTTATTTACTAGTTTATTTATATGCTTTAAAAGTAATACAATGTATTTTCTGTTACATACAAAGTTCACTTTGCGGGCATTCAACAAGGTTATACAGAAGTGCTCCAGGTATTTATTGACACGAAATCATCCAAGAATAGTTAATAATGATTTTAGGGGAAAATATTGATAATTAACTCATATATTAGTTAAAAATCCGTCTAAAAACAGATGTTGAACCAAAGCGCGTTTTCTTTTTTTTTCATTTTTTCTCGAAAAATTTTTGCTAAATTCCAAGTTTAAAACTGTACAAGGTTTTGGTTGTACCATTTTTGTGCATAAAACTTGTTGTACCAACTTGTAAAACTTCTGTACCATAAAACTTCACTTGGCTAGTTTTTTTAGTATGAATTTAGTGTTTGTTAATTTTATACTAAAAATGAACATTCCGTTAAAAAGTAATATCATGAAAAAGTTTCATTCACATTTATAAAAGCTTTAGCGTATAGAACACGTAGTGACATATGGTCCTGTCTTTTGAAAGATAAATAGTTTTTTGTATTCAGAATAATTGTTTAATGAATTTTAGAAACTCCTTTACTGCATAATTTTAAATATATTAAGTATGAAATTCTAATTAATACAAATTATGCTTATTGTGTAATACTGCACTGGATGGTTAGAAAGTGTTACTCATTAACTGACTAAAATGTTGTAATCTAAATGCATTAAAGATAAATTCGAAATACACTTTAAAATTCTTTGACAATCTTAGATCACGTGCTTACAATTCAATTTTGAAACACAAAGTACTTGGAAAATTATGTTCAAGGGATTTATTATAAAGACTAGCAATACTATGCCCGCTGCGCTGGTCAATATTTCAAAATCAACCGTGGATGAAACGAACTGGTGAATTTAAATTTGCATTTTAAATAATTTGGACATCCAGCAGCACCTTGCTCATTGCTGAAAACGATTTAGACACCATTGTGATATTAAATAATCTTAAACGTTGGACAAAAACTTGCTATTTAGAAGTAACTATTTTAGTTTATTACTAACAGTGCACATTTGGAAGCGAAATGAGATTATTATGGCAACAGGATTTAAAGTTTTCCCTTGTCTGAAGAAATATTAATTATTACAGTCGTTACCACGGTACAACTTCTGAAAAATTTCTTCACAACATTTCATTATGTGAAGCCAGGAAACCAAAGCTACTCCCACCTAAAAACTTTATATATATATTAAATTTTGTCCGCGTGATAAAAGGCACAATTATGCAAGAATCATCTGCAAACTCGTCAAGTACATTGAGATAGTTAATATCTCAGTGGGAATTGCAAATGAGCAAAATCGGCCCAAGGGGGTGGTAATTGGGAAGGGTTCAAACATTTGAATACCACCTGAATATGGCTTTGACAAAACCAGCTCTTACAAAACAATGGCAGGAAAAAAAATAAACATTTTTCATTATAGAAAAATGCCAACGATAAGAAAAAAAAAAAAAAAAAAAAAAAAAAAAAAAACATTAAAATTCTCACTACAGCAATTACTTTATTATTGCAAAATTTCCTCCTGAAAAATGAAAACAAAATTATTTGCACTTTCGTATTTAAACATTTTCTCTTTGTTATTTAAGATAAAATTATGTAAATGTGTCATAATTTGGCGAACGATTTGGCAAAATTGGTTACGTGATAATCAAGTAGTAGCCAATTTACAATTTTCATATTTCACAAAAGATTCCTACACAGACATTCAATACGCAATAAGTTTAGCGCGATTTTCTTGCAACTACAATGTGGCAAAATCCTCGTTTTAGAATGCCAAGAAATTTATATATACTTTATTATTTTCTATCATTTTAAAAAGCAATTAACAATAAATAAAAAAGTAACTGTAGAACAAAACAACAAATGTCATTTCAAAAAAGAAAATGAAAGTAAATAAACAACTTATCATCAGATAAACAACTATAGCTGGGTTACCATATAAGGCAAATAATGTCATTTTGGCGCCAGTGAGATACCTCGATGAGTTATGACCAAATCTGTGACAAAATTTTTGTATTTGGAAAAAACTTTAATCGGTATTTATAGTGCATTTTCCCTACTTATGTATAGTAAAAAAAACTTTGACACAGATGTCATGTATGCACCACATTGGCGCAATTTTTTCTGGCGCCAATTTGGAGAAAACTTGGTTTTTAATTACCAATTTCATAAATATTTTTTTATTATTTTCTATTATTTGGAAAAAAATAATAAATAAAAAAGTTTAATTAATAGCTATAGAACAAATAATTTTATATTATTTTAAAAAACAAAATGAAAGTTAATAAATAGTTTATTAATAAATAAACAACCATAGTCGGTTTACCATGTGAGGCATAAAATCGCCATTTTGTTGCAATCGTGCGAATATGGTGCGTATATGACATCTGCGCCAAAATTTTGAAAAGTTGCAATTAAATTATTTTACAGTTTGGATGAGGAAGACATTTATACTAAAATTTAAACATTATACGCATTTTTTTTGCTATAACTACTATTTATATATTTACAATTAAACATAAAAAGAAATATCCTAAAAATGCTCTCACACATTTAAAAAAGAGTGAAAGAATTTAGATATTGCGAACATCGCTCCGGCTTATGCCTTCTTGGCACAAAATCGCATTGTTTGGTGAAAAAGTAAATTCAAACACCCAAATAAACAAATAACATACAATTAACAGATAAAACCATTTTTAAAAGTAGTTCTGCTATTTTGTCCTGTAAGACACATAATGGTAGAATTAGATTTTAAAAATATTTTTAAAAAAATAGAAGAATGTTATTTACGTTTTATCTAATAAAATATTTAAAATACATTTTTGTTAGCCTGCGCGAAAGAGAATAGCGAAAGTTTGATTGAAGAAATATTGAAGAGGAAATGGTCAATTAAAAAAGACTTGTAAATTTTATTCAGAGGGAATTTTTCATTTCAAAATGTTGAATTTATCTATAGTAATAACGTATAATTGCATAAATTTACTTTGAATTGCTAAATTTTTCCTTCAGTACTACTACTTGGTTATACCGTCGACCAATTTCGCTAAATTATACAAATCGCCAAACTATTAGCCAGATTATATAGATTAGCATAAATTTTCATTTAAATAAAGAAAAACAAATTAGCGGAACATATATAAAAGTAGAAATAAAATGTCGAATTAAAAATCACTTGATGACATAATTAATATTTATATTATGCTTAATGTCAAGTGAATGTGACATTTACGATCATCCATTATTGACATTTAATCTTGGAATTTGGGGGTAGATTTTTAATCGATGGGGTAATCTTTCCTTCTTCAGTTTTTAAATTTTAAAACTGAAAATTTTCCTGTAAGTGAAATTGACGAAATGGCGCAAGAAAAATTAAATTAACAATGAAAACATTTGCAAAAAAGAAATAAAAGAGTTATATCTATATAATTTACGATTGAATATTAAAATATACTCTAAAATTCACTTGAAAAAAAAAAACATTATTGCGACCATTAAGAACCTAAGTCAGGCATTAAGTCAGTAGTGCATTTTCGGCTTAAAAACACATTCTTTGGCGACAAAAGCAAGATGAAAATGGTATAGAAACGAATAGTAACTCACAACTTACAGTGTCTATTACAATCAGATCTGCTTTTTTCTGCTGTAAGTTATATTATACGGAAATTCGATAAAACAGAGAAAGAAAATAATAAAAAGGGAAATAACTATCATTCAAAATTCATTTAATCAATTTCTGAAATTCATGTTTTTATTCTAACACCAGGGATAAGTCGCCAAAAGTTGAACCAATTGTATATTTCGCGTTAATTTATTTTTTAAGCATTACAAATATTTTTTTCATTTTCAAGATAAATATATTTTTATAATATTACGCCTCATTTAAGCGGTCTTTCTTTATTATTATTAATATTATCAGTAGTTATTTTCTGCTATTATTTGCAAGATATTTGTAATATTTCTAATAGATATAGCCATTTTAATTTTTTTAGCAATTATAATTTTTGCCAAAAACAGCTACTGGCAACCCTTTTGTCAAAAATAACCGAAAAATACGAAATTTACTACGAAAAATCAGAGTGATCCCTGTAAATTTGAATCATAAACCTTCGGAAAAATATTTCCTATCGAATGATACAATCGGCAAAAAAATCCATCGGGTAGTTTTTGAAAACACCCGTTTGGAAGTTTCAGAACTTCTACTATATAATATATATGACAAAGCAAGTTTTCTCATTTATGCATCATGAACTTTCAGGAAACTTGAACGAAGATTAATTTCTTGATTGCTGACTTATTACATAAGGAGATTTGTACATTACGTTTGTTGCTAAATTAATGACTAGTTTATTAGAATTAGATTAAAAACTTATTGTAAGACATGCTAAATTCAAATTCTTATTGAAATCCCAACAGAACTGAATTAAAGCTAAAATGGTTCTATGGGTAAACTCTGATAATTCATTCTATTTTAACTAATTAATCATAAATGGAAATGTGATAGGGCGCTGTATAAAAAGACAAATGATTCTTAACTTACGAAAATGTATTATAATCACTAACAAAAATATACCTGTTCCAAATCACTCAAGATTCTAAGATGTTTTTCTTTATCTTTAGAAACCTCTATACTAAATTTATTTTTAAAATTTAAAATAAAGTTTAAAAAAATCTATTAGCTTTCTGTCATTTTCGGAAACGTTTTCGAGCATCATTTAAAAGGCATTGATCAATTAACCCGGGAAATCGTTTTTCTGATACTATGAGATCTGAAGATAATATTTTCATGTTCATTAACCCTTTTCGGCACACTGTGTCCGGTCTGGGATATCCAATTTTAATTCCAGAACTTGCAAGCGGCACCAATAATATTTTAGTAAAATTTTGCTTTTACCGTAAAAGCTTAAATTAAGGAATTCAAAATATCTAAAAAATTCGTTGTTGAATTCCGGTGTCAGTCGATAATTTCTCATTTAACTAACAGATTCTGCCCGTGCCGGAAAGGGTTAAACATGTCTAACTGCCGCACATACCGAATTAGAAACATTAATATTAACATTATTCTGTTTAAAGTGTATACAGAAAATAAGACCCTGATTCCTAAATTAAATTTCTCAAAAACAAAGAACGATAGAATTATAGGGTACCGGGTAAACGGTTTGTTTATAAGATAAGTTCTAAAAATATTATACAGAAGTTTCGATCGGTGAAAATTTTGACAAGATTGAGTTCTGATTGCTAATAGTACATGGCTTGACTTTTTTCTTGTTTTAAATTACTCGAGATAGAATGAATCTTTTGGTACACAGTGCTATATTTTAACGATTTTTCGAACTAATTTTTTGGAATTTCGAAATTAAAAAAATAATTCCAAAAATCAAGAAAATATGGCACTGTACGCCGAAAACATTACTCTCTTCAAGCAATGTATAATAGGAAAAATGTCAAATCAAACATTCTTTGCAATCGAAAAACAATCTTTTAAAAATATTCACTGTTCGAAATTTCTGTATAACAATTTTACAGTTTACCTACTCTGTAAAAATATTGATGTGACTTTACACCAAAAATAGTGGCAACCAAGTTGCCAACCAATATATTTGGCTTAATCGAATAGTTTGATATTCGGCCTAACCGAATATTCGGTAACATGGCCGAATAGGCAGAATACCGAATATTCGGTGCATCCCTAATTTTTATAATACTTAACTATAGCTAGACTACAAAATCATATTTTACAAGTATTATGTATCAATTCATATATAAAAGCGTAAAAAGATATATCACGAAAACACGAGAATTTAGAGTGATTGTATGCATAAACAGAAAATAAATATGTGTTACGTACTGTATTTTAAGAATGTCCCCAACTTTGTTTAGCATAAAAAAATCCTACAGAATGCAGAGTAGCATTTTTTTTTCACTTCATAAATTATTCGTTTATTATGTCTTGGAATTAATGTCACGTGTATCACATTTTTTTTCTTTTAGTTAACACAACACTATGTGCAGCGTTATCATAGAACATTTGTCTTTCATTATTTGATTTCGACCTTTGATTTCGAATTCTCCAAGCAAATTAAATTACTCACAGTTGTAATTTGATAAAAAGAAGAATAAGAACTATGTCTATAGTTTTTTAATCAGTTATCATTACTGAAAATTTATAGGATCATCAGATAAAATTTTTACCCGGGAAACATGACAAGAATCAGAACATTTCAAAATGGCGCATTTGTTGGTTTGCAATTAGTGGCTCATTTCCTCAGAACTGTTGTAAAGCTTGTAAATTTTGTTCAAAGGGATAAAATCACACCATTTTTGTTATTTTAAAACACTTAAACGTGTGTTGACACAAGAAAAAGAGCATATTTTAACTTTTTTAGGTATTTTATAAATCGAAATTAAGTGCAATAATACTTTCTTTTTTTACAATGCAATAAATAAATCCTTTACCGCATAATTCTATCAATCTTTGTTTTGGGGAAATTTAATTTCGAAATCAGTGTCTTATTCACGAGACACAATGTATTTGCATACACAATTTCAGCTATACAGCTGAAAATGTATAGTTGAGAACTGATAGCAAATCCAAAACCGATTTTCTAGATAGAGAGGTATGATTAACGCATTGTAAAAGCTATTTGAAAATGTTTCAGAAAATGACAGATAGTTAATAACAAAATATCTATATTATAAAAGCCAAACGTATCTGTGCGTAAAGCATACGTCATTTTGCGAATGGCAACACTTTCAAATTTTAAATGAAATTAAGGTATTCCAATTTTTGCTACTACAACTTTTTAAACTTCTAAATATGGCCCATTTTCAATTCTTGCACCATCGTGTAGAGGAAAAAATGTACTTTTAAATGAAATTTGTTTGAAAGCTGCATCTTAATTTATTTTTGAAATATTAATTTTTTTGTAGTTTTTAATACCGCTTTTCCAATTGTGGCAACAGGACTACTCCATTTCTATATAAAGTAAAGGAAAAGAAAGGAAGAAATTCATTACTGTATCTTTATGTTGACATTTTCTCATTAAAAGGGAAAAAATTCAAATTTAAATATCTTCTGTTATAAAACCCGGTGAATTTCGATTTCATTTACAAAATTTGATTTACACGTAAAAGAACATGAACATTTTAATATCTGTTTCAGCTAATAGCATCGAGACTTTTTAATCATCGAAATTTTGAATCAAAATAAAGAAATTAAAATGCCAATATTTTCTGAAAATGTGAATACAGATACGAAATGTGCATTTGTAAATTTTGATACGATGAAAATGATGACGGGTTTAGATTCCACGAGAAAAAATTCTATGATTGAGTCAAAATTGAATAAATTTTGCTTTTTTTCATTTTGAAATACCAGCATAAAAACCTAAATTGATAACTTTATCATAATAACAGATCTTTATTATTTTTTAGTGCTTACATGTACGATTAAAGTTTAATTTTAACATTTTCTACAACTAAGTTTTATAGAAATAGAATTTTGTTATTTGTCGTTAAATATTGTTTGTTTAAAAATTAGACTTACCAATATAAAATGCATGTTTTACTATAATTAATTTTGTAGGTTTATTATAAATCAATAAAACAGTTCCTTTTTAAACATTTTCTTTCGTCGAAATTCGACGGGCTCTACCTTGTTTTTATAAACCCATTTTTACATTTTGAAATAAATTTTTGTTTTATATTTATAAAGATAAAGGAGCCCTAAAAATAAATAAACAAATAATTAATTGGTTGGATCAAATTTGCAAAAATGCATTTTTTCAAATATACAATTTAAAAACATACAAAGTTTTTTAAAATATCGCAAACAAATAAGATTACAGAAGCTTATTTTGTCTCCACAAATGAATCTAATTAATTATTATGATGCTCAATTATTTCGAAGATTATTGGTAAATCATATGTTTGTGTGCTTCCACATATTTAAAAAAAATGAAAGTTAAAAAAACGATTTATTTATCTTATATAAGTATCTTATTATAAATATGTCAAAACTAAAAAGCTTTTGTTCTTAACTTATTAAATGTCATTAAATATGATTTAGATTTCTTGGAATTAGAAATTCTTTGCTATTATTAAATTTAATTCTAGGAAAACAGGCTTATATTTTTTATTATGAAATATTTATCTTACTGTCCACAAGGCAGAAAATTCTATAAAATCAAGTTTTAATAATGGTTAGAAAAAAATGATATTTTCGAAAACAGGATTAATCCTGCGTCAAAAATGAAAAAACACATAATAAATTGTTGATATTTGTTATTCTGATACTATATTTGAAAATTTTGAGGATAGTTTCTTCAGAAATGAATTATTTTCAATGATATTCTTACTGTTTAAGTTTCTGAAAAAGTCACAAACGTACAGTCGATTCTCGTTGATTCGAAATCGGATAATTCGAATCTTTGCTTAATTTGAACTAAATATGAAGTCCCGAAAATTTCAAAGGCAGAATAACGTTAAAAATTTTCGTTATTCGAACTCATTTTCTCTTGACTTCGTTTAATTCGAACTATCGAGAATTCCGATTTTTAATTTTTCTTATCTTTTTCACGGATTTCAGAACATTTGAATAACTTTATTTCTTTGATTTGTGTGAAAATTGTTCCTAACGAGTATACATATGATCCATTGCGTTTGATGCCCGTTTTCTTAGTGCCCCGTCTGTCTATCAGTGACGCTTAAAATTTTTCTTCCATTGTGTGCATTTCTAATCTTTTAATTAGTTTATGTATTTATGCATTCTAATTTAATAGTAAGTCATATTCTAATAATAACAGACCAAATAAATTTTAAAAACACTATAAAATTCATTCCTTTGTAATAGTATCATATTAAGTATTTTTCATTTCATATTTTCTATAATTCGAACTTCGGATAATTCGAACATTTCTTGTGGTCCCGACGAGTTCGAAGTAACGAGAGCCGACTGTATCTGCTTTTATGATTTTTTGAACGAAATCCAATTTTATTCCTAAGAGATTTATCCTTAAGTATTTCACAAATCAAAAGCTTTTATTATTTATGAGTCATTCTGTACAAAATGTACATAATCAGGTGAGGCTGATATGTCAGAGATATTATTGAAAGTCATAATAAAAATAAATCATATTCATTTACGAGTAAATGCAAATGAATTTCAAACATGTGTATTTTAGTATAAAAATTTACATTAAAAATTTATGCAAAATCGAGTTTTTGTGTACATGCTTAAAATTTCAAGTATAATTATTAATCTGAGGAAAGGAAAGACTGTATTAAATATTATTCACAATTAAGAATGAACAATATATAACAAAGCAGCATAATTTAGTATTCTGTAATTTCAAAATAAATAAATAACAAAAAAATTGTGGGTAAAATGAGATATTTCTTTTACTTGTCTAAGCATAAAGGATTCCTCTTACCGTGTTAAAATTATGTGCATATGTAATTCAATGCATTTTAATACCTAAACTTTCATTCTTGCCTTTTTATTCCTTAATGATAAAAAAATAAACAGTTTAAGCTACTGAAGAAAAATTTTTTATACTTCTATAACTTGATTAGACATGAAGAAAAGCTTTCAAAACTTTTAAATTGTTTGATATTATAAATAAAATTATATATTATAAATATGGGAAAATTTTATTTTTGTTGTCAATTTACGTCGGTATCACATAACACCTGGTTGTTATAGGAACAAAAATGTTCTCAATTTCCTTTTTTGTGATGTTGTCCAACTTTATATTAGGTATGATAGTTACTTATAAGACATAAATGTTCTCTGTGAACATTTCCTAAGTAAAGTGGGGAAAACGCACGATACGCGTTCTAAAACTGTTCTAAATTCCTCTTTCTATGCAATCTCAGAAAGTACTGAGCCCAATTTAACCCCTTGAAGGGCGGTGTTGGCAAATGACAACACCTAATTTTAATCCCATATTGCCACACTGGCATCAGAAATTTTCTATAAAAATTTCTCTTTTATTAAATACACAAAAATACACATTAATTGCATTACGAATAAAATTTCGTGTAAATACGGGTGTCATTTAATTATTTCAACACTTTACGGATAGACCAATTTATGGGATTTTACGGAAAACATTGCTCCGGAAAGGGTTAAAAAGTAATGACATAAAAAGTACGGTATCAGTCCCTATTCTGATATAGACAATATTTTGTGTTGGTACCACTACCCCAAAGGGGGTGCTGGAGCAATAAATGTTCTGCAAATGAAATTTGTATGTTACTGAAAAGATTTCATAAAGTAAAATTTGGCATAGTAGTTACTGATTTGATAAAAATTATCTCTGTTAACACTTCTTAAAAAATACAAAATAAAAAAGAAATACATATTCGCGAAAAGCATTCAAAAGAAAACGTTCTAGATGCCGATTTCTAAGCAAACTGAGGAAGGATCAAACACATTTAAAAAAATAAAGGTTGGAAATTGATGGCGGTACCCCTTACTCTAAGTTAGGCTATATTTTATATCCATGTTACTTAATTCTTGGACGATGCAAAGTAGAAAGCATTTTAAACTGTGATTTTAGTTTTTGTTGTTACAGAAGAACCTAGAAATATAAAATTTGGCATTGTAGTTATTTAGAAGATTTAAATGATCTACAAGAATATTTCCTAAAAAAAAACAGCATTTAAAACGCGTGAATATGTACGAAAAGTGCTCTAAAAAGTTCTAAATTGCGATATTTATGCAATCTCGAGAAGTTATAAACTCATTTAATAAATACTGATGTCAAAAAGATGGTGACAGTCGTTGCTTTAAAATATGCTGTATTTTATGTTGAAGCAATGATCTCAAAGGTTTTACAGGAATTTAATACGTTGAAATAATGCGAATCTTTTTTACTAAAGGGACAAGAAAAATGAAATTAAGCATGTTGATTATTTATTATATATAAATGATCTCTGTGAACATTTCTTAAAAAAAAATCGAAATTTAAAAGTGGTGAACATGCTCGAAAAGCGGTTTAAATGACGATTTTTACAAAATTTCAGGAAGCATTATGCCGATTTAAAAAGTAATGGTTAGAAATTGATGGTGACAGACCTCGTTATAATCGTTATAAGTGTAATCGTCGTTATAATTGTAATCTATTCTATTCCATGTAGGTGACCCTGCCACCTGGGTGCTACAAGAGTAAAAAATATTTATAATAGCGATTTTTACAATACTGTAATGGCTAGCAACATGGAATTAACATTGATAGTTACTTATAAAAAAATTAAGAGGTTGATGTGACCAGAATGCGTTTTTAAAAATTTCCAAAATTACACTTCTTATGCAATTTTCTGATATACCAAACCTATTTAAAAAATAACGGTGTTGCTAGTTGATGATGATAAAATCTTCTCGAATATAAGATATATTGCATGTCTGTGTCACATTTCAAAAAAATAATAAATCGATTCCACAAGCAAAGGTTGCGAATTAAATGTGATATTTTCTGATCCTTGATAGGCTATATTTATCCTGGTGTCACTTCAACTTCAGCTTGGCACCAACAAACAAACATTCTTAAAAACATTGTAAATTTCGTACATTAGGAAATACTAGGAAAAATATTAAAAAGTTAATATTTGCAAATTAAAAGTTACGATCTCTGTTTCGAAGTAGGCATTTTATGTTGATGGTGCTACCATCGAAGAGGCAGTAGACTATTAGACAAGGAGCTTGGATATTAACATGATCATTAATTCTAAGATGTAAATGCATACTCGGAAGATAGTTTTTTAAAGTTTCAAAAATTAACACTGAAATGTGTGTAGAATACAAGCTTCAAAATATTTTCCCAAAAAATCAAAAACTACTTTTTGTTATTCTTGTTAATTCAATTCTAAGTTTTGTCTAATGAAGTGAAATAATGAGATTTAGCCAAGTTGTGCCTTAATTAGTAATTTTGGAATTATTCGTAAATGTCTAGTTTCTTATGTTAAAAATAAGACGTATAACTTGGCTATAAAATTCAACTAGTATGCGAGCAAGTCGCGAGGTTTTCTTGTTAGCTATAGAATCAGATTACTTTGGATATCCATTTTTAAGACGTGTTCTTCAAATGCTGTTTGTAATCCATCAGTCAAAATCGTATTTTGTTGGATGCCCAGTTTTTTCTTGGTATTTTTGAATTATGCCAATAAAGGTTCCGTGCTTGTAAGAAATAATTCAAGAGCCTTTTTACATGGAAATAATTGTCATTTTTTTAAATATAAGTATTGATAATGACATTTATGTGCACTTCTGTGATTTTAATTACATATACAGGTAACACGTGACAGTTTAAGTTGAAATAACAGTCTCCTTTTCAAATTGAAAAAAAAACTCAATTTTTATTAGCATAGCTTCAGGACTAATGTATCTGCGGATAATACTGTTCTTTTAAAATACTTATTTATTTATTTTATTTTTTAATAACAGAATTTGTTTCGTGGGATAACGTTGAAATTAACTGTAGTTTCTACGATCGGCGTAATTTGTTACATATGATAGCGTGGAATGCTTATGCAGTGACAATCGACCACATTCGAATGGTTGTGTCTATAATCTCTTCAGACCTGAGGTACACAAATGTGCTTCTCCATTCATTTCCTTAAAAAAACTAAACTGTTTGATTTTTTTGCAATTTTACTTCTATACAGCTGAAAGTTTTTTGCTTTAAAACAAAACCAATAAATGTCAGCAATGATGAATATTACTTCATAAAATAAATATTATTTTCATCCGAGTTTTGAAAGTACCTTCAAGACATTGTGGCCAAGAAAGTAAGAATTATTCATGATTATTTAACTTAACTTCTTTACAATACAAAAATGAGGACTTGCTGATCATTTACTTGTTTAAAAACCTTAATTTTGTTATTGCGTAATTTTTTATACTGATAGATATATTGATGTTTTAAGGGGATTAGTACTTTTAAATCCATATTTGTAAACCTAAATTACCAGTCCCCTGAAGTACTGATTTCCTAAAAAATATTCTTTCTCTCATCTATGTTGTCATTTTGATTATGCAAAAGCAATCAATGTATATTTGTAGAGTTATTTTATGCTCAGGTCATAAGAGGTTAACAGCCAATTATCAACAAGAGGTATATAGGCCCTAAGAAGGAGAGAAGCGGCCTCCGAGAGAGTTTTTCGAAGAGAACCCAGCCTGTATCTGTGCAAGAATATATAAGTTTAGAAGAAAACCACAGGTAACTGAGAACGATTAGGCCGATTGGTGGGATTGCGCTCATACCCAATGCCTCCCGCCTGCCAATTCCGAGAGCAAAACCTCACGACTATTTATGGGGTCAACCCCATTCGAAATTATGCATGTTTTTGTTTTAGCCTGTAGAGTATTATTTACTTTTTCCCCTAATTATAACACAAGATAAAAAAGACAAGCTAATTGCGAACTATTACAAATATGGAATAAAAATTTGGAACGATTTAAAATAAATGCTCTGTCACTATCAAAACAGCACGCTGTAAAAAATAACACTTTTTGATATAATAATGTTTATTGAAAACGTAGTCAAAAATTAGCGAAGTAATGTAATTATAAATCATATCAATTTAACCAAATTATGAAGAATTCTACCGATGAATTTATAAAATAGCACAGCTTAAACGATGTTAGAATTTTTTTGTGGCAATTATTTTCCCACTCCCTATCTATAATCTGTATAAAAAATTCAATTATATTTTTAAAATTCTTTAAGGTATTTCAGTGTAGAATAAATAAGGCTAGCAAAAAATACGTTATCTAAAACAGAAAGCTCTCGGATACGTTTTATTACGCCAAACGAAAATAAATTGAAATTACATATATCACAAATAATGTGTTCATTTTCTGTTAATTTTTTTTATTAGGTAGGTTAGTCGAAAAATGGTCTGTTGCATCCAAATAAATATTCTGATGGTTTACATATGTTGGCATCTAACATAAATTCAAGTACACTATTAATTATAGTAGCTACATGTATTTATTATCGCTGTCATCATTTACAGAAACGCCCCACCAGTAACTTTGGTTTTTTAGCTGTGTTCTAAAAGCTGGTAGACGGGAGGTGCTGGTTTCGAATCTATTTTCGCCAGTCGGCCTAACCGTTCGGAATTTGCCCTGGTTTTCTTCGAACTTTGGGTAATCATGCGTAAAGACGGGTAGGTTACTTTAGAAATACCCCCACGGAGAGCTGTTCGCAAGGGCCTATGTCTTTCGTACTGATAATCGGCCGTCATAACACCAACAGCATTTTCAAAAACATACCATTAGTACTTTTAAATCCATATTTGTAAACCTAAATTACCAGTCCTCTGAAGTACTGATTTCCTAAAAAATATTCTTTCCGTCATCTATGTCATTTCGATTTTGCAAAAGCAATCAATATATATTTGTAGAGTTATTTTATGCTCAGGTCTGAAGAGGTTAACAGCCAATTATCAACAAGAGGTATATAGGCCCTAAGAAGGACAGAAGCGGCCTCCGGGGGAGTTTTTCGAAGAGAACCAAGCCTGTATCTATGCAAGAATATATAAGTTTAGAAGAAAACCACACGTAACTAAGAACGATTAGGCCAATTGGCGCGATTGCACTTACACACAGTGCCTTCCACCTACCAATTTCGAGAGCAAAACCTCACGGCTATTTATGGGGTCGACCCCATTCGAAATTATGCATGTTTTTGTTTTAGCCTGTAGTGTGTTTTAGGCTTTGTATAATCAGGCTTGTTAGGCCTTTATTTTATTATTTCTCTGAAATTTTACAATTCTGCACAGTATTGTTTTCTTTATGATGACAGATGTTTCGTAATTATCTAAAGTAAAAATTTGTTTTAAATTTTTTTTGATGTGAATTAGAAATTTTGATTAGGGTTGAAATAGAAGTAGGGGAGAAACGGACAATCCAGGTTATAATTGTAAAACTATATTACCTACCATCACTAAATGCATTGGTAATGCTAATCTACAACTAACTAAACACTAAATGCATTGATATCACTAAATTGCAAATTATTGACTAATATCCAAAAATGTATTGTGGCTATTGTTTGTTTTTAATAGCTGTCCCAAATATATCTATTGTATTATTTTTGTACTAAAGAAGTTTGATATAAAAATGGCAATCCTATCGTTTGAGTTATGTTACAAAATTACATTTTATTCTGTCCAACAGAACGCATTATATTGCCTTTGAACTTGGCAATAAATCCTTTTTTTATTTGTTTATTTGTTTGAAAGTAAAATGTTCCGTAATATTATTATTATTATTTGCTTCTTTTAATAAAATCAAATATTCGACTTTGGAATCAATCATGCAATAAAAAAAGAAAGTACGTAAAAATGTTTATATTAGTTCTCCTTATGTAAGAGAAAAAAAATATGGAACAATATTTTCTCCACAATGTTGTATATTTGAATGAATTCTGACTAAAGAAATCGAAAAGTGACTTAATTTTAAATATACTATCTAAATATATATAAAATTATTCTTATTATTTTAGTAATTGTGACAGCGTTTCTGTCACATATTATCTTGTCTTCTCCCCTTTTTTAGAAAATGAACAGGTAAAATCGAAACTTCAAAATTTTAACTGGAAATTACAACCCCCCCCCTTAAATAAATACTTAAAGTTAATATTCTTACAGTTAAGGTTATAATGCTGTACTTTGTTATTTTCCGTTTTATAACTTTGTAGGTGAAATTAATTCCTTTACAAACCCTCTTTCAATCGATAAAAAAACACCATTTCATTCCCACTCTTTGTTTTGGATTTTCATCACTTTGAAAAAGATCTGTTAATTCTTTTCTCGTCACAATAAAAGTTAACCGAATGTCAGTCTTCCTTAGATCTGCACATTTCTGCATTTTTCCCATGTTAAATAGATCCAGCTGTGGTTTATAATAAGTTTATCCGTTAACATTCTCATGCACTCAGCTAATCTTTAAAATCTCCCAGATGTCATGAATCATTCGGCATGTAATTCTTTAAGTATCTGGAAGCACACGTGCGTATGCAATCGACACTCCTTAAAAACCACAGGACTTCAGTATTACACCAACGATAGCATTTTTTCTGTTACTAAGCATTTTAACGGTTTCTGATAACCTTGACGCTGTACATCTTCCTTGCTGCAGTCACTCACTTCGACTCAGACCATTGGCCATGTAACATCACGCAAAAAGGGGCGCTGTGCCCCTCTCCGGCTAATGCCGTGCCTTCGGGCACATGATGTGATTTCCCGTATTGCTAGCGTCTTAGTATTGTAAACCTTCCATCGTTCATCTAAATAAACACCTTATTCTGTCTACAATATGTTGGAGTGTTCTTCATCTTCTATGCGCTCTCGATTTCTCTCCCTGGGTTCACTTATACGATCACTAGTATATGAATTACTGGTGCCAATGCCCATTGCTCCAACATAAATAAAAAGAGAGCGCACAATGGAGTGCATAACTTTATTGGACTACCCCCTCCTAAATTAGATCGTTAAAGAAACTTCAAATGATTCTACAGTGTCACCCCCCCATGCCGTTGTGTGTTTGGAAACAATCGTAAATCGCCTGTTCTCTCAGGATGGACTCGCCGCTGCATACGGACATCGAAAAACCTTTCCCTTGATAAGAAGTGTTCAGCGCGCAGTTTTGTTTCATCGGTCGTTCACCCCCCGGTTGCCTGTGAAGCTTCCATCGGTAAATTTCTGCTTCTGAAAAAAAATCGTCGGCTCTCCTCCCTGCTGCTACAAATTGTGTTATTATGTTTACGGTGCGTTTGTTCATATCCTGTGAAATCATGCAAAATTTAATTTTTTTGTGTGGCCAGCCTTTGTGAAATTCTTCAAAAAGTGTTGTGGTGCACAGTGCTAGTGTTCCGTGATTGTGAAATATGTGTAATAGTTAGAGGCGAAAGTGAATTAAAAGAAACTTAGTAGTTTCAGTTGGTGCAAATAAATATCCTTAAAATTTTTCTTCCCACTTTAACATTGGTGTGTGACAAGTGGTTACTTTTCTGTGCGTTTCGTTTACGTTTAAAATACAATTCTGAAATTGATGAAAACAGATCGTTAAATTTTTTTGTGAAATATGTAGGTGACACTGAAACAAGAAATCAAAATTATCATCAAGTCTAATGTTTTAACAAAAAATTTTCAGCCTGTGGTGTTTAGCCTTCAAAATCTTTATTATGCTGCCAGTTTTCTTCTTAATGTGTTATCAATGTGTCCTTGATGTGTTATTAATGTGTAATGTAGTGCTTCAAAAATATTTTCGAGTGAAATATGATAAACGGCAACTTCTGTCATAAAAAGATAAAAATAAGTCAAGATTCTGTGCAACTATTAAAAATTATAGTAAATACAGGTTTCTACAGTAACAAAAAAGAACTAATAGTTTACAATATCACGCCGTTTGTGTTAAAAAAAAATTATATAGATAGTACATAGATTGCACAATAATTCTTACCTCATGTTTCAGGTGTGATAAATTTAGTTTTCATATTTATTTGTCTGATGCCATCCTCAAATTATTATTATTGCAAAGTTACTTTAAATATTTTTGTGTGTCAGCATGAACAGAGAAGATTTGTTTTTTAAATCTAAAATAATTAAAAGTTAAAAATTTTAGTTATCATTGCATAAATTTTACAATCTTCTCTTTTCACGCTTTATTTTATAATTTTTGTGTTAGTGATATGCATGAAGATTTTCACAATTATGATTCTGCAGTTAGTTACTTTGTTTGTGTTTTTAGGTAATATTCCTATTCTACTCTTGGTGCATATATTCTGAGCTAGTCGCTCGACTTTGCACGTTACCTTTTATTTTATGTACTGATAGTTTTATTATTTTTTTTTTAAAAAGGGGCAACCCTTCTACTAACATTTTTTTTTTGGCTTTTGCACAGTTACTTAAATTTTGCTTAAAATAACAAGATGGGGGATTTCAAAAATAAATAAATAAGAGAAAATGCAACTTTAATGCATTTATTTTCTGGGTTAAAGTTGGTGTTAATTTAAATGGGTCAGAATTGTAAACTTGATGTCCATGTTGAAATCGTTCTGAGTTTTGGGGTACTTTTAATATGTATGGAGTTTTTTTTTGCCTCTTTCCATTATCCCCTATCCTTTTAGAGTTCTGCATACTTTAATTTTTTGTGCTTAAAATTTTCGAGAATCATTTTTCAGTGATCCACTTTCTTAACAGGCAAGTGTGTGTATAGTAAGACAAAATTAATTTACTTACACTTGATTTTTTCACTTGTTAAAAAAAAAATGGGAGATTCTCGCTTTCACATTTTACACATCTTAGATAATAAAAGTTAGACACCGTCCCCCCCCCCCCTTCGCAAGTGAAAGCCCAGTTGGTTTTTCTTAAAATAGTTATGCACATAAATGTAGATGTTACATAAAGTAAAATTATAGGTTTCTCATGTGCTATTATTTTGAAACAGTCATTTCTAGCTGGACTTGTCTGGGCAAAATTCATTTTTTTCCCTTTTTCTAATTACACTCTTAGATTTTTGCTTTTGATTTTTTTAACTTAAGTTTTTTTGTTTTCAAAGTTTTTATCCTGTTATTCTAGTTTTTGTTTTAAAAAAAAAAAAAAATCTAGCAGCTGTGTAATATGGCAACTAAAGATAAAAAAACCCCACTTGAACTAAATGAACCTAGCTATACATCTCCTTGGCTAGATTTCTTTCAAGACACCCTAAATAAATACACAGAAAGTAATGAACTGACTTAAAACGTGACAAAGATAACTTACAAATTGTTAATAAAAAACTTATTGAAAGGTTACATAACTTAACTAGTAAACAAACTTCTACAATTTCAATCGAGACTATGCAGGGTGACAAATTAAAGTGCAATAGTAATAGTCTGTCCACAATAACAAAAGACAAAGCGACACAAACAGATAATCATAATAAATACAAACATAATCTGAAAAATGACATAAAACATGAACTAGAGACACTTAAAAAATTCAGCGATTCTAATCAAAATTCTTTTTCAGCGTCTGAATGTAAAAAAATAAAACCTGTTCGAATTATTATTTTCAATTTGCCAGAAGAATGTGGTATACCAGATATTTTACTGGGAGTGGGTGAGCTTTTGCATATTAATGAACCTGATATTCAATTTTCTAAGAAATATAAATTGCAACATGTCGATTCATACAATTGGGTTTTTGAGACATCTTCGCAGACAGCTAAAAAATTAATAATGCAACAAAAAATAAACATTAAGGGTAATGAATATTCTGTACATGTATATATTAATGTCAAGCGATGCTTTTCGTGCCAAATGTACAAACATGTTGCTAGACTATGTCCTAATAATATCTTTTGTCCTGTATGTGCTCTCCCACATTGTGACACTCAATGTACAAATTCACCAAAATGCATAAACTGTATCAGAAATAATCAAGATAACAATACCAATTTTAATATTTTTCATCCAGCATTTGCACAATCTTGCCCCTCTGTTAAAAGATTTATTAAACAGGAAAGAAAAAATATACAACTGCATCTATTTCAATAATGAGGGTTTGCTCAAAAAAAAAAAAAAAAAAAAAAAAAATTGACTTGCATAATTCACAGCCTTCATTTATTTTTCCAATAAGTCACATTAGTATGAAGAAGTTTACTTTTACCTCAACAGTCTATTTGTTATTTTTGTAGTTGTACATTATGGGTTTTTTTTTATATACGAGTCAATTCACATTTTTGTTACACCATTCATTTCAGGTTAAAAAAAAATAAACAAAAAATTTAAAAATTCCTCAACACGTGAGTGTACGGTTGGTGAGGATTCCTTTTTCATTTGACTGTTTAGCCGGCAAGCAGTTACCTGAGTAAGGTTTGGATGTATGGTTGAAACTTTCTGATGCGGGTCATTAGATTGTGTTCACACGGTTGGTATTTTTGTTGAAGGTATACACGTAACATCACATTCCTTTTTCTTTTATTTTACTCTGCGAACAAAACCTGTTTTTTTGTTTTACATAATTTTACACTCATTCATGCTGGTTTGTTTGCTGTTAGGAACATGCATTTTTTTTCTCTTTTGAAGTTTAAATTGTTATAAATACACATTATTTACATCAATTATTTTAAAAACACTTGTTTTTTTTTTTGTTATGGCATAGAATGTATTAGTTCCTGGTACACATGAGAATTTTGTTCATAGAAAAAAAACACAGGAGTTTATCGTACATTCTTAGTTCATTGATGTTACACTAGTTCATCGCTTTACTTTCCATTCATGTTGTACATGGGGAACTAGTTACATTCATTGTTGTTAAAACAAAACAAAACAAAAAAACCTCTTTCTTCCTGGTCATTTTAGTTCACCAAATAAACAACTTAGTCCATTGCATATTTACACGTTTACTTATAGAAATTCTACACATTAGTTCATCGATTTTTTTTTTCACATTCGTTCATAGAATATTGACATGTTTGTTTACAGAATTTTACACGTTAGTTCATCGATGTTTTTACACATTAGTTCATAGTGATGTTATACATGTTCTCAGTTATTGTTTTACATTGTAGTTCATAGAGATGTACACTTTAGCTCGTTGAAGTGTTAATTATTGTTCATAGATTGTTTACACATTAGTTCATTGAAAATACACATCTTTTTTCATAGAATATGTAACACATTAGTTCATAGAAAGTAAACCACAGTCTACATGTTTCTTATAGCATAAGTTAAAAGAAATCATCACACTTTTTTTGTCAAACACTTGTCATTGGACTTAATTCACACATTCTGGGGCTTTGACAGCTGCGTTTTTGTCTTCGCTCATCAAGTTATACATTTATACACAGTGTTATCCTTACTAATTTAGAGCTATTTATTCCTATCAAAATTATGCATTGAATCTTTGATTTGCATTCTTTTCTTCGAATCAGGCTGATAAAATCCATTTCTGTTGTGATTTCATTCCAGTAATACTCTTTTCATACACATAAGTTCTCAGCATGAAGATTTTTTTACAAGTATTTCATCATCTAATTTAAATTCTACATCTCATTGTTGGTAATGGCATGATTCTTCATGTCATTTTCACTTTATCAAAAAAAAAAAAACAGATAATTAATTTAAGTAACAACTTCTTCACATAACTTCTTTTCGTTTCACATTAAGGTTGTATTTTTTTTCAAAATTATTTCATTTTCTTCAGTTACATTTTACACTTCTGTTTGTTGTTGAGTAAGTTGTTTTTCTCAACTCATTTCATACACAGGTCTTTTCCTGAATTGAAAACTGAAAGCATCTTGTCAGAGGCAGTTTTGTTTGTAATAATAGTAAACATACCCCAGTTACACATATAAAAGATTAGTCATTTCCTTTCAATATATAATGAGTTACATTTTTTACTTCAAACTGGTTAGTATAATGCTGATAGGTACAGTTAGTAACAACATAAATTACTTTTACCTTCTGATTTAGCTGCAGTTGTAGTTTAGAAATAATGAGAAGTTTTCCTGTGTCACTCTGAATTGCCTTTTTCTTGTTTTTTTCAATTATCCCCTTTCCTGAAGCTGGTTTCCGTTCAAAATTAGTGCCCTTAGGTTTCCGACTTCATTATGTTATCGAAAACTCTTGAATTGTTTTTCAATTCAATTTACAAATAAAGTTTTTTTTTCGATTACTTGACGTGTGCTCCTTGGAAGATCATTATGATCTTGGGGGAGCAGGGACTCATATACCTTCGTGCTATGTGAGTCTCACAATTCCCTCCTCCTCTAGGGCTGAAGTCTTAAACTGACGCCATAATACTTGTTTTATCAATAAAAAAAAAAAAAAAACAAGATTTAGGGCCCCACCTGTCTAAGGGCGTGCTTTGCATCCCTTTTTTGAGGTCCTGTGCTGTGTGCACAAATTTTTTTCTTTTTGTTTTTCAATGTATATTATATATCCAGTACTTATTATATCATATATATATTTTAGTGTATCTTTTATTTGTGTGCTAAATATAATTCAATTTTTGCTTGCATTCACTGTGAAGTATTAAAAAGCTATTATTATATTTAAACTTCACATTTTTTTTAGTCATGACAAAAGCTGGTACCAGCACTTTCAAAATAAAATATTTTTTAAAGTCATCCGGATGCACATAAAAAAAAATTTATTTTAATTATTTGTCTTGGGACTGAAAGGACTAATGATCACCAAGACATGATGATGTTGAAAAGCGCTTAAAGTCATGACGTTTATAAATTGAGAAAAAAAAAGAAGTTTGCATAATCCAAACAATTTTCAAAAAGCAAGCAATATACTATATATACAGTTTTATGTTTAAATGTATTTTTCCTTTCCATTTTATGTACTTACTGTTATGATTATGTATTTGGAGTAGAGAAGATGTGCGGCGCTTGTTGCTAAAAAAAAAAACTTTATTGGAAAATTGCAGTTTTTTTTCCCGATGCTGGGAGTGAGATATGTGACAGACTCCCCTTTTTAGAAATTTAACAATTAAAATCGAAACTTCAAAATTTTAACTGAAAAGTAACCCCCTTAAATAAATACTTAAAGTTAATATTCTTACATTTAAGGTTATAATGCAGTACTTTGTTATTTTCCCTTTTATAACTTTGTAGGTGAAATTAATTCCTTTACAAACCCTCTTTCATATGATAAAAAAACACCATTTCATTCCCACTCTTTGTTTTGGATTTTCATCACTTTGAAAAAGATCTGTTAATTCTTTTCTCGTCACAATAAAAGTTAACCGAATGTCAGTCTTCCTTAGATCTGCACATTTCTGCATTTTTCCCATGTTAAATAGATCCAGCTGTGGTTTATAATAAGTTTATCCGTTAACATTCACATGCACTCAGCTAATCTTTAAAATCTCCCAGATGTCATGAATCATTCGGCATGTAATTCGTTCAGTATCTGGAAGCACACGTGCGTATGCAATCGACACTCCTTAAAAACCACAGGACTTCAGTATTACACCAACGATAGCATTTTTTCTGTTACTAAGCATTTTAACGGTTTCTGATAACCTTGACGCTGTACATCTTCCCTGCTGCAGTCACTGACTTCGACTCAGACCATTGGCCATGTAACATCACGCAAAAAGGGGCGCTGTGCCCCTCTCCGGCTAATGCCGTGCCTTCGGGCACATGATGTGATTTCCCGTATAGCTAGCGTCTTAGTATTGTAAACCTTCCATCGTTCATCTAAATAAACACCTTATTCTGTCTACAATATGTTGGAGTGTTCTTCATCTTCTATGCGCTCTCGATTTCTCTCCCTGGGTTCACTTATACGATCACTAGTATATGAATTACTGGTGCCAATGCCCATTGCTCCAACATAAATAAAAAAGAGAGCGCACAATGGAGTGCATAACTTTATTGGACTACCCCCTCCTAAATTAGATCGTTAAAGAAACTTCAAATGATTCTACAGTGTCACCCCCCCATGCCGTTGTGTGTTTGGAAACAATCGTAAATCGCCTGTTCTCTCAGGATGGACTCGCCGCTGCATACGGACATCGAAAAACCTTTCCCTTGATAAGAAGTGTTCAGCGCGTAGTTTTGTTTCATCGGTTGTTCACCTCCCGGTTGCCCGTGAAGCTTTCATCGGTAAATTTCTGCTCCTGAAAAAAATCGTCGGCTCACCTCCCCGCTGCTACAAATGGTGTTTTGATGTTTATTGTGTGTTTGTTCATATCATGTGAAATCATGCAAAATTTAATTTTTTGTGTGGCCAGCCTTTGTGAAATTCTTCAAAAAGTGTTGTGGTGCACAGTGCTAGTGTTCCGTGATTGTGAAATATGTGTAATAGTTAGAGGCGAAAGTGAATTAAAAGAAACTTAGTAGTTTCAGTTGGTGCAAATAAATATTCTTAAAATTTTTCTTCCCACTTTAACATTGGTGTGTGACAAGTGGTTACTTTTCTGTGCGTTTCGTTTACGTTTAAAATACAATTCTGAAATTGATGAAAACAGATCGTTAAATTTTTTTGTGAAATATATAGGTGACACTGAAACAAGAAATGTAAATTATCATCAAGTCTAATGTTTTAACAAAAAATTTTCAGCCTGTGGTGTTTAGCCTTCAAAATCTTTATTATGCTGCCAGTTTTCTTCTTAATGTGTTATCAATGTGGCCTTGATGTGTTATTAATGTGTAATGTGGTGCTTCAAAAATATTTTCGAGTGAAATATGATAAACGGCAACTTCTGTCATAAAAAGATAAAAATAAGTCAAGATTCTGTGCAACTATTAAAAATTATAGTAAATACAGGTTTCTACAGTAACAAAAAAGAACTAATAGTTTACAATATCACGCCGTTTGAGTTAAAAAAAAAATTATATATAGATAGTACATAGATTGCACAATAATTCTTACCTCATGTTTCAGGTGTGATAAATTTAGTTTTCATATTTATTTGTCTGATGCCATCCTCAAATTATTATTATTGTGTTAGTGATATGCATGTAGATTTTCACAATTATGATTCTGCAGTTAGTTATTTTGTTTGTGTTTTTAGGTAATATTCCTATTCTACTCATGGTGCATATATTCTGAGCTAGTCGCTCGACTTTGCACGTTACCTTTTATTTTATGTACTGATAGTTTTATTTTTTTTTAAAAAAAGGGGCAACCCTTCTACTAAAATTTTTTTTTTGGCTTTTGCACAGTTACTTAAATTTTGCTTGAAATAACAAAATGGGGGATTTCAAAAATAAATAAATAAGAGAAAATGCAACTTTAATGCATTTATTTTCTGGGTTAAAGTTGGTGTTAATTTAAATGGGTCAGAATTATAAACTTGATGTCCATGTTGAAATCGTTCTGAGTTTTGGGGTACTTTTAATATGTATGGAGTTTTTTTGCCTCTTTCCATTATCCCCTATCCTTTTAGAGTTCTGCATACTTTAATTTTTGTGCTTAAAATTTTCGAGAATCATTTTTTCAGTGATCCACTTTCTTAACAGGCAAGTGTGTGTATAGTAAGACAAAATTAATTTACTTACACTTGATTTTTTTCACTTGTTAAAAAAAATGGGAGCTTCTCGCTTTCACATTTTACACATCTTAGATAATAAAAGTTAGACACCGTCCCCCCCCCCTTCGCAAGTGAAAGCCCAGTTGGTTTTTCTTGAAATAGTTATGCACATAAATGTAGATGTTACATAAAGTAAAATTATAGGTTTCTCATGTGCTATTATTTTGAAACAGTCATTTCTAACTGGATTTGTCTGGGCAAAATTCATTTTTCCCTTTTTCTAATTACACTCTTAAATTTTTGCTTTTGATTTTTTTGTTTTGATTTTTTTTAACTTAAGTTTTTTTTGTTTACAAAGTTTTTATCCTGTTATACTAGTTTTTGTTTAAAAAAAAAAAAAAAAAATCTAGCAGCTGTGTAATATGGCAACTAAAGATAAAAAACCCCCACTTGAACTAAATGAACCTAGCTATACTTCTCCTTGGCTAGATTTCTTTCAAGACACCCTAAATATATACACAGAAAGCATGTGTAAAGAGGCAGCTGCATTTCAAAATAAAATTTTAGCTAACAACTCCCCTCTTTTAGAAGATTTTGCAGATATCACTATGTAAATGAAGTGGAATCTTAACACGCTTAATGAATCGTTCAATATCCTGAAAGTCGAATTCCCTGACTTAAAACGTGACAAAGATAACTTACAAATTGTTAATAAAAAACTTATTGAAAGGTTACATGAGTTAACTAGTAAACAAACTTCTACAATTTCAATCGAGACTAAGCAGGGTGAGAAATTAAAGACCAATAGTGATAGTCTATCCACAATAACAATAGACAAAGCGACACAAACAGGTAATCATAAAAGATACAAGGATAATTTGCAAAAGGACAGAAACGATGAACTAGCGACACTTACAAAATTCAGCGATTCTAATCAAAATTCTTTTTCAGCGTCTGAATGTAAAAAAATAAAACCTGCTCGAATTATTATTTTCAATTTGCCAGAAGAATGTGGTATACCATATATTTTACTGGGAGTGGGTGAGCTTTTGCATATTAATGAACCTGATATTCAATTTTCTAAGAAATATAAATTGCAACATGTCGATTCATACAATTGGGTTTTTGAGACATCTTCGCAGACAGCTAAAAAATTAATAATGCAACAAAAAATAAACATTAAGGGCAATGAATATTCTGTACATGGATACATTAATGTCAAGCGATGCTTTTCGTGCCAAATGTACAAACATGTTGCTAGACTATGTCCTAATAATATCTTTTGTCCTGTATGTGCTCTCCCACATTGTGACACTCAATGTACAAATTCACCAAAATGCATAAACTGTATCAGAAATAATCAAGATAACAATACCAATTTTAATATTTTTCATCCAGCATTTGCACAATCTTGCCCCTCTCTTAAAAGATTTATTAAACAGGAAAGAAAAAATATACAACTGCATCTATTTCAATAATGAGGTTTGCTCAAAAAAAAAAAAAAAAAAAAAAAGACTTACATAATTCACAGCCTTCAGTTATTTTTCCAATAAGTCACATTAGTATGAAGAAGTTTACTTTTACCTCAACAGTCTATTTGTTATTTTTGTAGTTGTACATTATGGGTTTTTTTTAGATACGAGTCAATTCACATTTTTGTTACACCATTCATTTCAGGTTAAAAAATTCCTCGACACGTGAGTGTACGGTTGGTGAGGATTCCTTTTTCATTTGACTGTTTAGCCGGCAAGCAGTTACCTGAGTAAGGTTTGGATGTATGGTTGAAACTTTCTGATGCGGGTCATTAGATTGTGTTCACACGGTTGGTATTTTTGTTGAAGGTGTACACGTAACATCACATTCCTTTTTCTTTTATTTTACTCTGTGAACAAAACCTGTTTTTTTGTTTTACATAATTTTACACTCATTCATGCTGGTTTGTATGCTGATAGGAACATGCATTTTTTTTCTCTTTGGAAGTTTAAATTGTTATATATACACATTATTTACATCATTTATTTTAAAAACACTTGTTTTTTTTGTTATGGCATAGAATGTATTAGTTCCTGGTACACATGAGAATTTTGTTCATAGAAAAAAAACACAGGAGTTCATCGTACATTCTTAGTTCATTGATGTT
Source organism: Maratus speculifer (assembly GCA_964019185.1). NCBI lineage: Eukaryota > Metazoa > Arthropoda > Arachnida > Araneae > Salticidae > Maratus > Maratus speculifer. The sequence goes on along the minus strand of OZ025300.1, from coordinate 163,369,588 downwards.
ACACTAGTTCATCGCTTTACTTTCCATTCGTGTTGTACATGGGGAACTAGTTACATTCATTGTTGTTAAAACAGAACAACCCTAAGAAGGACAGAAGCGGCCTCCGGGGGAGTTTTTCGAAGAGAACCAAGCCTGTATCTATGCAAGAATATATAAGTTTAGAAGAAAACCACACGTAACTAAGAACGATTAGGCCAATTGGCGCGATTGCACTTACACACAGTGCCTTCCACCTACCAATTTCGAGAGCAAAACCTCACGGCTATTTATGGGGTCGACCCCATTCGAAATTATGCATGCTTTTGTTTTAGCCTGTAGTGTGTTTTAGGCTTTGTATAATCAGGCTTGTTAGGCCTTTATTTTATTATTTCTCTGAAATTTTACAATTCTGCACAGTATTGTTTTCTTTATGATGACAGATGTTTCGTAATTATCTAAAGTAAAAATTTGTTTTAAATTTTTTTTGATGTGAATTAGAAATTTTGATTAGGGTTGAAATAGAAGTAGGGGAGAAACGGACAATCCAGGTTATAATTGTAAAACTATATTACCTACCATCACTAAATGCATTGGTAATGCTAATCTACAACTAACTAAACACTAAATGCATTGATATCACTAAATTGCAAACTATTGACTAATATCCAAAAATGTATTGTGGCTATTGTTTGTTTTTAATAGCTGTCCCAAATATATCTATTGTATTATTTTTGTACTAAAGAAGTTTGATATAAAAATGGCAATCCTATCGTTTGAGTTATGTTACAAAATTACATTTTATTCTGTCCAACAGAACGCATTATATTGCCTTTGAACTTGGCAATAAATCCTTTTTTTTTTTGTTTATTTGTTTGAAAGTAAAATGTTCTGTAATATTATTATTATTATTTGCTTCTTTTCATAAAATCAAATATTCGACTTTGGAATCAATCATGCAAAAAAAAAGAAAGTACGTAAAAATGTTTATATTAGTTCTCCTTATGTAAGAGAAAAAAAAATATGGAACAATATTTTCTCCACAATGTTGTATATTTGAATGAATTCTGACTAAAAAATCGAAAAGTGACTTAATTTTAAATATACTATCTAAATATATATAAAATTATTCTTATTATTTTAGTAATCACTAAATGCAATTTGACAAAATACTTTCTTTTTAATAAATGTAAATCCTTAAATAACTAGATTATTATTTTTATATTCTCAGTTAATCTAGTTGAGATTTGTCTTTAATACGTATGACTAGAAAAATATTCTGCACAAAATCCCGATTTAATGCTTCTGTGCTTTTATTTAAAATTTTAATATACGCGCATGTGTGTGAAGGAATTTTTAAAAATCTGCACAGCATGTAAAACTTTGAAGGATAACCGATTAATTATTTTAAAAAGATGATTCTAAACAAATAATAGAGTATTTGTATTGTAACTTTCTATAAAATGCATTTAATTACCCAAAAAAGAAAAAAAATAGAATAAATTTTAAAAGTTATATGTATGTAATATTTAAACACATAATTTTAATTTTGTTTCGAATTTCGTAATACATATGGATTAATTAAATACTAGTTATCTAGTATTGAAAATTTTATTTGATCTTCATTCATTAAAGGAAAAACAAAACTTGGTGCAATCCAATAGGAAATATACGAGTTTAAGGCAATTTTCCTCGGAAACCAGGCGACGATTTTGATGAAATTTGGAATCCAAATTCACTGAATTTCACTCAAAGCTTATAGCAAACAGCTTTTTTTTCGATTAAACTTTTTATTTTAGAAGAATGGCATTTTATCAGCATTTTTCTTTTTGAGATTTTTTTTAATTAGTTAATTTACTTAAAAACAGCCTGTAACAATCGATCTTATAATTTATACCTAGTACCATAAACTTTTTTGAATCATTGGAATATTGGGTATTTTTGTTGAAAAATATAATTTTTCAGACATTTAAAAAGTTAGACACTTCTTACTTGTATGATGTTCTTGAAGAGTTTTATCAAACACTTGAACTAAAGTATATATAAACACTTGGATAGCAACTACACTGGTGTGCAAAATTTAAGGTCGGAGTCCCAAAATGCCAATTTTCAAGGGATTTTCAAGCGATAATTTTCAGGCGAATATTCAAAAAGAAGTTATATAATTTGAATAACTACTATCCCTGCATAACAGCTAGTCCATATAACCTCTCATACATGTCACACATGGTCACAAGAGTCACAGTCACTACGGTGAAATAAAAAAAATAGGAAATTCCATACGTCTCTTTTATGAGTCTCAAATGACTATTGTATGTGACTCCACTGTCAAGTCACTGCGACTGCTGCTTTGTGACAAGTCACCAGGTGACTTTACAGTGTCGTTTTATTGAGACTCTCGTGTGACTGTCATTTGGAGGCTCAATTTCAAAGTCATTGTAAATGTTGCGTTATGATAAATCACTAAACAATGTCCCATTAAAGTCACATGGTGAGTGTCCACCACTTTTCACAGTGGTTACTTCACAGTAGGGTCTCTGTTATCATTTGACAAAGTCTTGTGACAGAAAGTCACCATGTGACTTTAATGTGTCATTATTTGGTTATTTATAATAATGCAACATTCACAATGACTTTCAAGTTCAAGCTTATAAAATGATATTTACAAATTTAATTTCACAAAATGCATTTTAATTTTACGAAAAAAAATATATATAGCCAGAATCTTTTTATAAGATGTGCGATAACAAGTTAATAAATTATGGGAATCACAAGTAGCCAGCGACAGATTTTTATATGTAACGTGCTACATATTTTATACAGAAAAAATAAAAGACATTTTGATTTGCTAAAAATCTAGCAATAAAGAAATTTTTGCTTCAATCGTAAGCTCATGTGTTATTCAAAGGAACATCTGTCCGATTACAATTGAAATACTCTAGTTTAACCCTTTGCGGCGCAGGACAAATTCATTGCTAAAGTGTTGAAATTAATGACTGACACCAGAATTTGAAAACAGCTTTATTTCAAAAGAAGAAAACGCAATATTTCACGCAGTCAATAAACCTTAATTTTCTTAAACGAAATTCCGGTGCCAATATGGCGTTTGGGAATTAAAATTAAGTGGTATATCTATGAAACCACCGCGCCGCAAGGGGTTAAAAGTTTACTTTGTAGCTTTCTGTAACTTGTTACATTCTTTGAAGAGTAAACGCTTGAATTTCGAAGAAAAAAGAAGAAAAAAATCTAGTTTCTGAAAATAGATTTTACTTTTATGCGCTTAACTGCTACATTTGTTTTTCATTTATGAAAATATATAACAATTTAGGTTAAAAAAATATGATTAATGAATTTTCGTGTTTTACCAACATGTATCGCGACATTTTATTTATTAAAATTAACACAAAGAAAAAAATAGAGGAGAAGTTTTTTACACAAAAGAAATGTCATATTTTTATCTTAAAAGCAATCAGTCGTTACAGACATACAGTAAACGCAATGCTTGTTATTTCTTGTGTAATTTCTATCATACCTCTCAAGGTTGTTCACTTCAAATGAATAAATGGTGAGATATTAAAATAAAAAGCAACAGCTTATTAAACAACTTTGAAAGAAGGAACTAGTGTGAGGTAACGTGCTTGCTTTTTAATGAAATAGAATACTTATAGTGTGGGATGCGGCGGCAGAATCTATCACCTCATCGCATTCACGAAAAAACTCGATGCATTTTTAAATCGATGGCTCGAAGTTTTGATGCTTGTTTCGCATGTTTAAAATTTATATTTAGTTACAAATTTAATCATCTATAATGGGATAATTTTGAATAATATTTGGATTTCTGGAACCAATTTTTCTTTTACTACCTTCTACATACACTGTAAAAAAATTGCATAGGTTCCGTTTTAGAAAAGGCAACTAGTGACCTTTTCTGGAACAAATAGATTTATTTAATATAATAGATTTAATTTAATAAAAATAGTAGCTGAAAATACGGATAGTAGCAGAACGACTTTCGATCATTTCTGACATGTTCCATATTGAAAACAGAATAAAAATAAACCTAAATGTTTTTTCATAAATTAAAAGTTTCCTTTCAGATGTGAAACGTTCCTAATTTTTTTACAGTGCATAATAGCAGAAAATACTGCAATTGATTTTTCTTTACTCCCAGTTCCTAAAGATTTATGCATTTTAGACGTCAGACAATGTTAAAAAATATTTATACAAAATATCTGTCTGTCCGTGTGTCGCCATTCTACCATCTAAATTTTGATGAACTTTAGAATAGAACTCAACCAAATTTCATACAAAACACACCTTACCTGCAAAAGTGATATAACTAAAAAAACTTCGTTTATCAGCAAATAGCTTTTTTTTAATGATGTCACACTTTTTTTTTCATATTTTTGACTCCCCTTTCCCTTTTTGTCACATACTGTGACACTTCACTTTACCATATCCCCCCACCCATCTTTTAACATATCACGCTACGTTACCTAAACCTGTGCTTGCAGCTTAGAAACAAAGCATTACTTTATAGATTTTTTTCAAATTTTATTTTTTAATTTTACCTATGCGTTTTAATAGCATTTGTGAGCATAAGAATAAAAATGATTTGTATTTTGCATGATATAAGGTTTAAAACAACAACAATAAACAAATAATATAGAATAGTAATACAATATTAATATGAAGAAGCAATTGAAAGCAGTAGTGTTTTGGAATTTGAAAGAGATTTATCATATTTGGCTTTAAATTTTATCTTTGTATACTCAAAATATTTTAATTTTAAAATAACTTCATACTTCATAACATAATCTGCTGAAATTTAATGCTTTTATTTTAACCAAAACATGTGATTTCACATATCTTATTATCTCCTACCATCCTCTTATCACAAACTGTCACAGTTTCATGATCCTGTCTCCCCAGCCTTTAAGTTTGACATCATTTATGGACGGCTCCAAAGGCAAAAAAATTCTTCAACCTGTCAAAGGCTCAATAGTCATTTTGCAAACACAACTGCGACCTGGTTGTTGGATTTTAAATGCACTAATAGGAGATTGTTACCAATTTCTTATTTTGTCAAATTGGTAGAGGAATAAAAACCACGTAGGATATGGCAGCCATGATTCATTAAGCTTAATTTTTAATTGTGTCATATTTGTAAGAAGGGTGCGATATGTTATTGACTATGACAAGCAGGTCCCATTTATATTTCGAAAGTTTGTTGGAAGTTCGAGCTGTAATAGCGATTTTTATGTTGTTTTCATTAATTTAATATATAAAAATCCATGAAGTCATGCCTAGAATTGAATAAAATTTTAATATGTGTTTCTGGATTCGGCAAGCTGGTCTAACTCAAATTTAGGACAATGCAATCGGAAAAAGGAGTTATAATACAGATTTTTGTGCAAATATCTTGTTCTTCATAGTGCTGTTGTACACAAGTACCTAGAACAGTGACGAGAAATTCACATCCTGCTAAGTTAGCTCTTCGCAAGCAGCTGATGTACACAGGATAATGAGAAATACTTATTTTATTAAATTCTATTGTCGAGAATATCTTCCTCAGTTTTGATGTCGCTTGTTAAAGGAACTACATTACGCATTTTAATTCAAATTTTTTCTTTTAGACTTGTTAAAATTATCTCTAGACCTTTTTAATAAATTTCTGGATCTCATAAGCATTGTATGTAGTCGGATACATAGCGTTTTCACACTTATTTTAACTAGTTTTTGCAGTCTTACATAATATTTGTCTCAGCACTGAGGAGGTTAACTTGTTTTTATTTGGAATAATTGAGTGAAGAAATATAAAAATAAAATCAAAGTTACCATAGTAATGAACAAATACTATTGAAACAATAACATCCGTTTTTCGAAATGTTAAGATATATGAGATAGAAGAAATTTTAACGTTGATACATCCAGCTAGATTTATAATTATAATATTTTTAACAGTACATATCAGATGTGTGTACAAATATGTATACGTAAATAGCTTTTAAGAAGCAAATGATGATACATAAAAATACAAACTAATATTGCTGTAACTGTTCACCTATGAACAAAATTCAATATTCCATTTCTAATTTAGCTTCCTCATATTACTTTTTTAATGCGGTATTTTTTATGTGTGATTATGACTCTTTCAAGATAAAAAATTACTATCTCATGTAAAATATTACACGAAATTCCTTATACAAAATATAGGAGAAATTGTCAATGACCTTAAATGTCCCATTTGTTTTTTATTTACTGATGAGTCCATTAATACAAAACAAGTATCGGTAAGCGCGTAACATATCTTAATTACTTCATCTTAAGACTTTGAGTGCCACGTCAGTCACCGATGAGTGACACTGAATTTTCCCTTTAAGCTGCATGAGTCCTTGATGACTGACAGTCATTAAAAAATTATATAAAGTTTAAAAATATATATTGTTTTATGTAATTACAAAAATTTTGATTAAAATTTACTTAAACTTTTTTGCAGGATTAATTTAAATAATTATTTAAAACAATATATTTTTTTTGTTTTATATCATGTTTTAAGCTGTCAGTCACCGGTGATTGACGCGGCCTAAATAGAAACCTGAGTTTCATACCGTAGCACTCAGCGTGTTAATTATGTTAAATAATCTACAAAACAATCTATCACAGCACTCTCAATTAGTGATGGGCGATTCTCGAAAATTTAACAATCGATAAAAGTCGTAATCGTAAAAGAATACAATCGATAAAGTCATCGATTAATTTCGAGAATCTACAATCGAGAGGTTTTACAATCGATTATTAAATCTTTGTAATTACATGTTTAAAAAGGATAATTTAGTAAATACATGGTAATTGAAAAGAGATAGATTTAAAAAACAACAGCAAACCGAAAGGAGGCTATAATAGAACCACAATACTAGAAAAGCCATGCAGCGGCGTTTTCTGGATACAAAAAGTTGAAAACTCGCTAATAGGTATGAAAAGGTAAAAGGGTATTTAAATATCAAAAAATAAAATTTTTAGACAATTACTAGCAAAATGGCCAAAGAAAAAATAATCAAAATCAACCCTTTGCGGCAAGAACATGACCTTAAAATGTAGGAAATGTGATCAAAATCTTTTATTGATTTTTGTACAGCATTTGAGATCAGTTCTACAGTTTCCTTGTTATTAGAAAATTTTTTACTGGAATATGTTCAAGGAACTCCGCGAAAGGCAAAGTGGTGGAGGAGAAATGAAAGTGCATAATATGAATAAATGATCATAAGGCTTTCCAACAACATATCACATGACGGGTGTCGGTTAAATTAAGAAAAGATTCCCCCCCCTCCCGTGAAGTCATAGTGGAGGGATTAGTGCAGTACGCATATAAAATAAAATAGTAGTCATAGAGTTTTCCAATGATATATCACGAAAAAAATGACAGCAAAAGATAGAATATTGCATCCTTAGAATACCAACTATTGGCCCTCCTTCCGGAATGCACCCTGCCCACCCTTTTTATGAATTCTTTATGCATTATAAAGTACATATCATACCTTAAAAATCCGATTTAAAATTACAAAAACACAGTTATTTCAATGATATTCGAAAAGTACCTCTATAAGGGGTCCAAATAAGGGAAGGGAGAAGAAAATTCATAATATGACTGAGTGGTCCGAAATTTTTCCAAAGATATAGCATATAATGGGTCCATAAAAAGTTTGAAATTTACACTTCACTACTGCACTACTATTATTTCCCCGAATACACCCAGGAATCGCACAGCCTCTCTTTAATTTTTTTTATATTTAATAAATTTTATTTCACAGTGAGCTTCATGAAAAAAACCACATCTACACATGAACCACCTGAAATTTATTCTCGAAATAGCTACGACTTAAAAAACTCACCCCGTCATCGCTCCCCCTCTCCTCCCTACTAAGATTCAACTCCAGAAGGAAAAACGTTCATAATATGAAAGAGAGGTCCAAAAACATTCCGATGATCTGTCTCATGACGGGTCCAAAAAATGTTTAAAATTCACAAATGCTTAAAAATGGTTATAATTAATAAATATTTTTTACCTGAGAGTGATATCAAAAAAACATTTCTAAAACGATATTTATTCTGGAAATAGCTACGATTAAAAAAATTCACCCACTCATCGAACTTTCCCCTCTCCTGAAATTTAACTCCAGGAGGAGAAAGGTTCATAATATGAAAGAGGGGTCCGAAATCTTTCCTGTGATATATCACATGCCGGATCTGAGGAAGATTGAAATTTACTTCACACCCAAGGCCATGGATTTACTTTTTCTTCCCAGAATACACCCGGAAATCTCGCAGCCCCGCCTTAAACTTTTTGTATTTCTTAAGTAATATTTACCGGAACGCTCCATCAGAAAACCACATCTTAAATGATATTTACTGTCAAAATAGCTCCGACTTAAAAAATTCACCTCCTCCTCACTCCCCCTCCTCTAAACCTCCAGGAATTTAACTTTAAGAGGAGAAAAGTTCATAATATGAAAAAGTGGTCCGAAAACATTCCGATGATCTATCAAATGACGGGTACCAAAAAAGTTTGAAATATACTTCTGCCTCACTGGCTTACTTTTTTACCCCAGGTCCACACAGAAATCGCATACCCCCCCCCACTTTAAAATGTTTATAATAGCTTTTATTGATTAATGAATAATATTAACAAAAACATTCCATTAGAAAACCACATCTAAAATGATATTTATGTGTTTCCTGTTCACATATTAAGTTAGTAACGTGCAAGAAACACAATTTGTAAAAAGAATATTTTCTGCCGAGTGGGACTTTTCTCACTCACAAGAGGTTCTAAACAAACATTTTATTTATTACTAAATACAAGAATACATTACAAAATATAATAAGAGTTTGTAAAAAACTTAAAAGGATTTTATGAGTTATTTTTCAATAATTTTTTTTAATGATTTAATTCTATTTGAACTCTGTTTATTATTCCATTTGAATTCCAAAAACGTTGAGTATATGTATCACAGCAATTCGGCTTCCTACAAAAAGAAACCATGTGGATAGTTGAATTTTGCATTGCGCCCAGCGCGCTACTAAAGGAGGTGACGAAGTTTCAACGTCCTTGTTTTTATCCGTTAAATACAGTATATCAGAGAAAAGTGCTATTTTCTCAAAAACTATGTGACCTAATATGATTTCTATAGCTTCAGGCTAGGTTTAGACAAACTCCTACTAACATATTTTTTCCATAATTTTAGTTTTAATACATACGGAAATAGGGGAGAGGAGTATTTTTGCAATATTCACGATATCTCTGAAAATATAACAACATATATTTCGTGTACTATTCGAGTTTAGTACTTTACAGTAAAAAATCATCTACAATCGAAAACCCTTATATAAGCCAATATAAAAGTGATGAAAAATTTACCGAACGAAAACTTAGCACTTTTTTGTGCATAGCTAAGTAGAAATAATAGCACTCTCTCAAGTTCTTGATAGCACTTATTCAGTTTTGGAGTACAGCCAAATCTATTTATTTGTGTTCCGCTTATCATGTTACAACTGGCTCATACATAAAAACTAAACCTCCTATTTTTGTAAAAAGAAAACAAATCACTGCTTCACATTAGTCCTAATTATTATTTCAGCTTTAGAATAGATGTTTCAACAAAAAACACACGTCTTTTGATTCGGGCTTTAAATTAAAACACATTAGTTTTGCACAGCAGTCGGATAACGTGGTGGTTTCTCATAATTTCGAGTTCATTAAAAATTAGTGCGGAAACGGAGAAAGGAACTAAACGAAATTTCAAAATTCCAAATAAATGAAGATTGTGCGTGGACTTAAACCGTCTTTTTTAGCACTTGAAAATAAATCGGAAATTGCATGCCGAATGTCGCAAATGAGGCGCGTTTGAACTATAAAAATTAAATATAAAAATAAGTAATAAGAATATAAAATCAGAATATAAAAAAGTATTTAGATCTTGGTATAATAGTGCACAGTACTTCGAATATCGTATAGTATCCGAAATTTCTTGTGTATCCCTGTAAATACAATCTGCTTTCTCTTATAAAGGAAGTAAATTGTAGTAAAACCCAACAACGAACATCAATTTCATAAAATGTGAAAATTTATATGAAACACGCCCTCCAAATTTTTCCCCTATATCATTATATAATAGAATACTCTTGTGTGGTCCTGTAAATCAATAACAAATATTCTTTACATCATATATTGTTCAGAATGTATATTTGTATATGTGCTTGATAGATGCATGTCAATTTTATAATGCTATAAAGGGTGTAATTTCATTAAAATGCACTTGAAACTATTTTTTCATTTTTGGTTATAATGTAACGGAATATTTTTTATTGTTCCTATAATTGAACTGTACATCCGGTTTTCATAAAACTTGAAATGGCACGACAACATCATGCAGCAGTTATATAATCTAAATTTCATGCGATTCGGCTGGGTAGTTTTTGCGTCTTTATAAGCTGACGAACGGACAAAACTACGACTATAGGGGGCACGTATTTACACAATTACCTACGCATCTATAACTAGTCTATAGGATGTAGGTGCCTCGGCAAAGCGGTTTTACTGTAAATCCGAACAAATATTCATATGAGGGTATTGAATATGATAAAGAATACAAATTTACTGCGATTTAAAGTGTAATTGTTTCACGAAAATCATTTTCTAAAAAAAAGTATTTAGCAAGTGATATTATCGTCCGTGATGTCCATCCAAAAGACTGTGTGGACAAAATGGAATTTTATGTTAGCTTAAAATGGTATGATTAAAACAAAAGAAACGGTTTTTAAGAAACCGCCTTTGCTTTTTTAGGTCGAGTTTGAACCGTACAATGTAGCTAAAATTAAATAACTTTTCCTGTGAGATGGTATTGTCGATATATGTGATTGCCGGAGATTTTACTTCTTGAGATCAACCTCTGGATGAATGTCTAATTAGACAATTAAAAGCAAGCTATGTTCGAAAAGGACTAAATGTATGGGATCTAGAATACAACTGTTACAAAAAGCGGAAATAATAATAATAATATAAATAAATTTGTCATCAGCATACCATAAGAAAGGATGTTTGGTATGATCGCTTGATCATACCAAGTTGAAAAATCGTATGATCTTTCAAAACATGTTGCATCAGTTATGGGATGTCTGAAAGTGAGGATGATGTCATTTTTGAAAAAATGGCGATGATTAATTATACACGAATGGTATTTATCCGTATATACCAATAAAAGAAAGGTATTTTAAGGAGTTGCTTGAAAATTCTGATAATGACTTATATTGTGAATAATGATTGCTAATTTTTTTTATAGAAAAAAAACTGAAGCATTTTTAGAAATTTAATACTACTTATTATTATTAATATTATTATTACTATATATATTTTTAGAATATCTGTAAGTATATTTTATGTTTAGTTTATTTACAAGCTATTTTATTTTAGAATAGTTATTTTGGAATTTTTCTTAGACTCGTGTATAAGTTGATCACCCCACTTTGGAAAAAAAAAAAAAAAAACCAAAAAATGCTTAGCCCATACACGGATGTAGACGGTATCTCAAATTAAGACAATGATAATTATGAGCTCGGTGCTATCAGATCATTTTTGAGCGATAATCCAGAAGATAGATAAAAAAATACGATGAAACCTCCCTGTTCGACTATCTTCATTAAGCGACAACTTCTCTAAACGACCATTTTTTTCAAGAAACGATGTTTATTCGCTTAGGCTCAATACTCATTTTACCTCCATTCAGAGATCATACCAATTGATATCCCTCCATAAACGATCAATTTCTTTGAAAAATAGGAAACAAATTACTTTTCTTTTTTTGTCGCTTGAAGGCCGTTTTATTAGAAAAATTATCCTGACATCTCATTATTCATCAAACTTTAAAACTGTATTTAGATTTAATTTATATTATTCCAGTAACTTTTATTTAACCCATTTGTGCCCTCTTAGGCAATGAATTTAATTCTGGTGATTAATTTAGAATCACGGTCAATAAACACCCTTGCCTTATTTGTCAGGAAATTCTCCAAATAATAATAATAACTATTATTATAATAATAATAAAATGGAATCATCATTCATTCATCCCCTCCAAAAACATTTACATTTATTTACTGAACTTCAAAAAGACTCGGAAATAAATGTTTAAAAAGAAAAAGTGTAAAATCAAAGCAAGCGTCAATTTATTAATTTTTTTTAAAACATTGCGGTAATTTATTTTAGTTAATTATTTTTTGTTTTATATTTTTCCTTGTATGAAAAATGAATTTTAGTAGCAATAATTGTCGCCTTTATTCAACAATTAAAATCTTAATTTAAACATGAACCCCATAAAGAGGCCACCTCACGTATCGACCAATTTTTACTGGAGCGGAACGCGATCGTTATAGGGATATTTACTGCAACTTAATTTTCTGAATACACCCCTATTTAAAAATATTTGTTTACAGTTAATAATGTAAGAAGTATAAAATCAATAGCCTTTATAACACTCGAAGTTTTAATTTTCACGTGTCAAGTATTTCGAAAAACAAAATGGCTGTTTTAGACGCATAGACTGAAGACAAATAAATTTATTGCGGTTTAAGTATTAATTTTTAAGCATTTAATCCTGAAAATTGGAGACGATTTCTCTGATCTCAGACGTCCTATAAGTCCTTTGTTTACCCTTTTGTCCCTCAAGAGAAAATAGATACATTAAACTGCCAAATGTGTCTCGATCTTAATTTGACACAGCATGCCCCTTAAGGGCTTTTGCTCCATAAAACTTCATACAAACAACTAACTTTATCTTAATTATGTTACATAATATATGAACACTCAAATTATAGCATTATCCGGAAAGTTAAAAATTTAGCGTTTTGAAAACTCATTGAATTTTTAATTTTTTATAAATCTATTACTTTTCCTTTGTTTGCTGAAGATTGCCTTAAGGGGAGAAAGTACCTTGGAATTAGTTAAAATATCAATTTTCTTTAAAAAAAAAAAATACTGAAATCTTTTTTAATTGTGAATATTTTAACACCTCATTTTTATTATGCAGTGAGATATTAGAGATTTTGTTAAAGGATCCAGCGCAATCACCCATGGAAATGAAAACTTTAAACTGATTTTTCTCCATGTTCATATTTGTATATCTTTCTTGTTCGAATATTACCAAGGCTTTTTTGGCTAATTTAGATAGAGTTTTGAATTTTTTTTACTTGTTCTCCATAGTGTATTACTAAATTTTTGCTTGGATTTAACATTCAAGTTTACAGTTGTTATTATTTTATTTTAAATATTTAAATTGAGAGTTCGTTGCATTTTCTTAATTTTTTAATATACACAAGAAACAAAAATCATATCAAACGAAAAATTCTATGCATCTAAAATCAATGCACAATTTTATATAGTATATTCTAATGAATTAGAAAAAAACTGAAGCAAAAATATTCCGATTTATATAAAAAGTAGGGATTTCTTTTTTAAAAAAAATTTTAATTAATTTTAGTAAAAGAATTTATTTTACAAGATTTTATTAAAATTTTAGTATTAAATATCGTGCCACCACATATTATTACAGTATTATTCTAAACTGAAGAGTTGGTTTCAAAGGTCGTGTATCCGTTTAAGAAAAACAAAAACAAAAACAAAATAATAATAAAGATTTCTTGAATTGTCAAATGTATACTTATGTTAATTTTGTTGCATAAAATATAGAGAAATTATCACACTATTATCAGCAATGAGAAAAATGTACTGATTTATAAATTGAACTTATTTTTCTCACTACAATCGCACTATTTTTATAAATGTACTACGCGTTCTCTTTTTATTTGTGATTCTGTTAAATGATAACAGATAAAACATAGTAAAAATCGTGGCATAATATATAAGTCAGTAAATTGCAGCACTATGAGCATTGATTTTACATGTAATGATTTCAAAATATACAGATATATTTCTTTTTATGATCTTGCAAAAACTATGTCTTTTAATGCACAGTTTTTGTTCTCAAATTTTATGCTCTCTAACCAATACATACAATAAAAAATATTAAAACAATAAAAAAATACAATAAATATATATATATAAAATATTAAATACATATATTATGTATATTAATTAAAAAAACATTCGTATTTTCGGACTTTATCTTTTTCAGGGATAAAATATTTAAATCTTGCTTATGTTTCTGTTCATAAAAATGTTGAAATGCTGGATTGGCACCAAAATTTATTTAAAATTAGCCTCACATCATTCATTATTAATAACCCCCAATAGGTGCGTTTAATTAAGTGCATTTTTACTTCTGTAAATATGTAGCACCTATAATCGACGTTCAGTCTGTCCGTTTGTATGTAACAGAGCAAAAACTATCCAACTTAAACATTTGAAATTTAAATATATAGTTGTTGCATAATTCTGTCGATCCAATTCACATTTTATGAAAATAGGATGCATAGTTTAATTATATCGACAATCAAAAATATTCTATCACGCTACGCCAATGGATAAAAATATTTTCAAATATAATAGTGTTACACTCTTTCGAACATAATAAAATTGAAATGCATCTATGAAGTATACACTAATATATACATTCTGTACAATCTGTGACGTAAAGAATTCTGGTAATAAAATTACAGAGCCACACAGAAAATTCATTTACATAATAGTATAGCGGGAAGCATATTTCAGATGTGTATATTGCTGGGACGATTACTGTTTCTAAACCAATAGGAGAGCGTCATTATCACGGTCAAGTACACGCCCACACAGTTTGATTGACAGGAACTCGTGGACAATTGATGGTGCTAATTATAACGATAGTCTGTTGCGGATGAAAGTGAGCTGACTGGCTGAATGGTTAGAGCGTCGAGCTTCAAACCGGAGGATATGGGTTCGAGTCCATCGCGGGCCGAGAGTCCGTTGGTGATTTTTTTTTTTAATTATTGGAGGCTGTCTTTTATTAATAAATAAGACATTTAAAAAAAAATATTTCAAACCCTTTTAATATTCTAAATATCGTTCCAAAATGATTTATATATATATTAAACAAATGGGAAAAAAATATTCTGCGAAAATATCCGTATAAGCAAAATTATTACTTTAATTTTTATTTATTTATTTATTTATTTATTTCAGGATCAGAGGAAGTATAATTTCTAATTGAAGTAAATAAAATTCAGTCATTTTGAAAAAAAAAAAAAAAAAAAATTCTTTCGTACCTTTAATTTTTAATTACCGAGTACAAATTCAAACAATCCGAGTACAAATAAATAATAAACACACACGATCAATTGTCCACGAGTTCCTGTCAATCAAACTGTGTGGGCGTGTACTTGACCGTGATAATGACGGTCTCCTATTGGTTTAGAAACAGTAATCGTCCCAGCAATATACACATCTGAAATATGCTAGCGGGAAACGGTGTTTGGAGCGGGTTTTAATTATATAAAACTATTTCGCATTGTATGAAATTGATATCCGTTGTTCAGATTTACTTCAAGTTATTTTCCGTATAGTAGAAAGGAGATATTAGTTACAAGGGCATACAAAATATTCCGTTTACTACACTGTACCGAAGTGCGGTACACAAAATATCTAAGATCTGTATATTTTAAAAGCTTCGTTATGTACGAATGCACCTCATTTGCTACATTTGACGCGAAATTACCGATTTTTTTAACCTGCAAAACCTCATATCAGTGTAGCTTTCAAATTTTGTAATAAATGTGATATTTTCAGAAATGCTTAATTTCTTTTATCATTCTTAAAACTCCAATGAAAACCTACATTAAGTGCAAATATTTTTTCATTTCTTTGAAGAATAATGCATGCAATGAGAATTTTAAAAAGACGAGAAGTTTAATCTAAAAGAAATGTTCAACAATCTTGGAATTTACATGAAGATATTCAATTTATGTTTAAAAAAACAAAGAATGTTATAAAGTACATTAATGCAAAACCTATGAAAAGTTTTCTTACCTCTCCCTTCTGTTATTTGAGTTTAAAACTAAAGTTTATGTTTTCACTTACGTAACTACAGTTTTTAAATCTCTTTAATTAACGCTGTTCACATCTTTTAGTTACTTACATGAAGGAGTCCAATATGTAAATTAGCTTTATTAAATTAAGTTTTCTTTGGAAAATAAGTAGAATGAATGTTTTATAAACATTCTCTTAGTTTGAACTATGGTAATTAGAGGTATATATTTTAGAATGCCAGCCCATTTCATTCTTTTTTTCCTTTTCGTGTTCTCATCACAAATACGAATAATTTAATTTCTAAGAATGCATATTTAAAGAACTACAAAGTAGTTTCAGAACTGGTTGCGGACGGGAAAGTGTTTTAAAAAGTAATTGTAATCAAAATTGAAAAATTACGAAAATAGCCGTACTTCTTTAGACGTCTTTATTCAAAAAGTGTTTGCTGCGAGGTAAAGTGGGACCAAATGACCAAAATAAGCAAGATTTGTCAAAATGAAAAAAAAAAAAAAGATTTAAAAAATAGAGGTTGTTGTTCTATGCATTCCAGAGTTTATGATTAATTTTTTTCATGATCTTACAAAAGTTGTGTTTTAATAGACAACTCTTGAACAATACGTACAATTATAAAACTATTAAATTCATATATTAAAAGAGAACTTTCTTCTTCTCAGACATTATCTTTTTCATTAATAAAATGCTTTAATATTGTTTATACTTCTGTTCATAAAATGTGAAATGCGACAATTACGCCAAATATTATTTAAAAAGCCAATCAATTTAAATCATTTATTATTAATAATTCCCAATAACTTTTTAAACTTTTAAAACATCATATAAATATATATTTCAAATTTTGTAGTAAATGTAATATTTTCAGAAATGCAACATTTCTTTTTGAATTCTTATCAATCCATTTAAAACCTACATTAAGTGCAAATATTTTTTCATTTCTTTGAAGAATAATGCATGCAATGAGAATTTTAAAAAGACGAGAAGTTTAATCTAAAAGAAATGTTCAACAATATTGGAATTTACATGAAGATATTCAATTTATGTTAAAAAAAAAAACAAAGAATGTTATAAAGTACATTAATGCAAAACCTTTGAAAAGTTTTCTTACCTCTCCCTTCTGTTATTTGAGTTTAAAACTTAAGTTTATGTTTTCACTTACGTAACTACAGTTTTTAAATCTCTAATTAACGCTCTTCACATTCATTCCATTATGCGAGTCCATTATGCAAATTAGCTTTATTAAATTATGTTTTCTTTGGAAAATAAGTAGAATGAATGTTTTATAAACATTCTCTTAGTTTGAACTATGGTAATTAGAGGTATATATTTTAGAATGCCAACGCATATGTTACTTTTTTTTTAGAAT
This sequence comes from Maratus speculifer, assembly GCA_964019185.1. Lineage (NCBI taxonomy): Eukaryota > Metazoa > Arthropoda > Arachnida > Araneae > Salticidae > Maratus > Maratus speculifer. The sequence continues at coordinate 163,352,219 of OZ025300.1, read as the reverse complement.
GCCAACGCATATGTTACTTTTTCCCTCAGCGTGTTTTCGTCACTGATACGAAAAATTAATTTGTAAGAATGTATAGTTAAAACAGCGATGGCCAACCCGCAGCATGCATGCCTCACTGTAACACGATATTAATTTTAACAGTGACACGCGAAGATTGATTGGAAATTTTTTAAAATAAAAAAACTTAAATCCAACAGAAATGTTCATTATTAACTGTTTGTCTGCATATGAGAAATCAAAAACTACCCAACCGTATCGTTTAAAATTTAAAATATATAATTATTATATAATTTTGTTGAATCTTTTTAAATTTTATGAAAATCGGATGTGTTGTTCAATGACAGGGACAATCGAAATTATTAGATTACATTACGGTCAATGGAAAAAAATAGTTTCAAGTGCATTTAAATTATGTTACATGCTTTCGAGCGTAATACAATTCATAAGCTTCTATGAAATATATAATAAAATATACATTTTGTACAATCTGTGGTGCAAAGAATATTTTTTATTAATATACAGTACTACACAAAATTTTTCTATTACATAATAGTATGGGGGGGGACATTGTTTGGGATGTGTTTTAAGTATATTTAAAATATTTAACATTGCAAGAAATTGATATATATTGCTGAGATTTACAGCAGGTTAATTCCTGTATAATTGAAAGCATTTAGTATTTACAGGGACACACAAAAGGTTTTGGATTCTGTATGTATCCGAAATGCTGTATATTTTACTTACCCATCATACGTACTATAGCATAAGTATTGGAATCGTTTTGAAAATCGAAATTTTTTTTGACGAATTTACACTTTTGAGATACTGGAGATTCCGAGAAACATAGTTTTAGAAAAAAAAAAATTACCGTCCGTCCGTCTGTGTGTCTGTCTGTCTGTCTGTCTGTATATCTATAAACCCTCTATCTCCCGAACAAATTGAGTTAGAGACTTGAAACTTTGTATGTACTTAGTATGTAAGAATGGGATGAAGCATATTTAATATCAATAACCTCGATTATCCAGAACTATTTTTTTAGGACTCTTGAAAAATTCGGTCTGATGAAAAGTACATAAAAATTTTCGAAATGTTTTATTTTAAAGAGTGGACGTAAAAGTCAATAAAATAAAACAAATTTTGCATAAAGAACGGAATCGATCGGATTATAAGTTGCCGAGATATGCGTAATCCTGTTTTCACATTCTTCGATTTTTCATCACCCTGTATTTCACTCAAATTTCAATTCAAAGATATATTATTTGGAAATAAGACGCTTAATCAGACGCAGTAAATTGTTAGTTAATATGATTATTATTTTTGGAGTTATATAGAAGTTTCTTTTGGGCAATCTGGTACAACTGGAGTATTTTGGCGTTTTGTATAATTTGTCAAAATTGGCTCATCAGCAAATCTTTAATAGAGCATTATTACTAGGTATGTTAAAACTATTTAAGTATGAGTTTAAATTTTATTTTTCAATTGTAATGCATTTTATAAATAGTTTAAATGCGTTTTATTTTCATATTTTATAGCATGCATATCCATGATAGGCCCATGTATTATGGTGCCCCCACAACGACTATCTTAAAACATCGTTATAGTACGAACGCACCTCCTTTGCTACGTGTGACGTGCAATTTTCGACTTGTTTTCTTTGGGGTTTGTCAAAGACCCGGTATGTGCAAGAAATTTTCACGATATTGATGAACTAACACGACAAGTCACTGAGGTTATTGGGTGAATAACAGATGAGATGCTCCGCAAGGTGCAGTCTCGATATTTTATGTGTGACACATTGACTTCCTTCTTAAATGTGCGAGTAAAAATGTCTGATTGTAAATAAAATATTAGTTAGATCAGTACTATAATTATTTCGTGTAAATTCTCTAGCAGAAAAATAAATAAGGTGATCTGGGGTAATAACGCCAGGCGGGGTAATAACGCCAAGTGCTAATATTATGCACAATTATGAAATAATCTGGTAAATGACACCCATGTGCTATGCGCAGAAGGGTTTTGAGTCATATAAATCGCAAAAAAACAGCTTCAAGTTAATATGTTTCATTTTTAGGTCTTATTTTTTTTTTACAAGCAACTAAAATTAACGCTTGATCTAAAATTTGCGAGATACGTTTTGTGATGTGAAGACTATTTTTTTTATCCGGAAATACTTTGTTAATTACATAAATTTGTAGTACTTTTCATGGATTTTCAAAATGTTGTTGAAGATTTTGGATATCTTCTCGAGATAATTTGTAATTTAAAATGTACAGCGCAATAACTATAACGAGTTAATAACGCCAATCCTTGGCATTAATACCCCGGTTGATTCCCTACAGTGGCCGAGCTACATCCTAAGTACTGATTCAAATAAACACAGTTAAAACTGTGCAATGTTTCTAATAATTCTATTTAAGCGGTCCTTTTTAAGGAAAAAGAAGCTCACGGTCTGATATTCTTTTGCCCCCCCCCCCCCACACCACACCTTTATTTTTCTTACACTTTCACAAAAAATTGAACATTTTCAATAGCTTAGAATGCAATTTGTCAATTTCTAAGTTTGCAGAGTTTGTATTTTTAGAACAGGGCAATCTACATGCAATTATTCCATCTTATTTCATAGTTTTGTTTGCCTGGCGTTATTACCCATATAGTGGGGTTATAACGCCAAATAGCATTGGCCAAGAAATCACGTCATTATATTTTATGAATACACATCTGTTAAATTATTCTTTTTATATAGGTAGTCAATGAGTTGCTGTATCAAATCCTATATTTGTTTGAAAAATACAATCTAAAACGGAGAAATGAAAATTAGTAGAACTTTAACGTGGCGTTATTACCCCAGGGTACCTTACTTCGGAGTACTTTTTGTCGCCAAATGGTAAAAGAAAGTAATTGTTGTATAATGAAGTATTTTTTGTGTTTTGATTGTGTTCTTAATGTGTTGTAAATGTGCTGCTCTTCATAAATGTTTTCTTAATTTGTTGCAAAGTATTGCTTTGTAGAAATGTATTCAAAAAGTAGCGTTGTTAACTGTGCAGAAGTAGTGTGGTAAGTTGTGTTGATGAAAATAGTTTCTTAAAATAGTGTTGTGATGCACAACACTTTGTTCCCAGATTAACAACACATTGTAAACACAACACAATTTAGAACACTGTAAAAGAACACTTGTAAAATATTTTCAAAATATTTTCTACATGATGCCTTAAAAATTACACAATTTTAAAGATAAATGTTTTGAAATATGTTTTGATAACCTAATTTTCCATCTTGTATTTTTTTAACAATTCTTTTTGCGCAATCTTTTTATTTCGTATAGCACATATGTAATACATTTACAACACAATCGAAAATAATTTTAATTAGCAGTGTTGCAAAAATGTTTCACGTGTTTGAAGTGCTTTTTTTTATCTTTAAAATGCGCTCGATAGTTTATGCTCAATCCATATACTTAACTTCCCGCTGCACAGGTCTGTAGATTAATTCATTTGAAAACACAATAATCTGTAGAAGATGTATACATATTAAGTCTTGAACTGAAGAATACAATATAATTTTCCATCTTTATTTATCGCGACACAAAACCACAAAGAAAAACGAATATATTCACTTTTCTTAACAAAAAAATCACTATTACATATCTATATCTCATACTACAATTTTCAGTTTTTATTTTAAACTCTCCTCGAAACTTCCAGAAAATCATTCCTTCCTTCTGCCGTTGCCACCTTTTCCAAAATCCGAAGAAACTTCAATTTAGCACAATATTCTGTCCGTGACAGTTCACGCAAAGCCATGGGGTCAGTCCTTGGCAATAGAGTTGGTCCTCAGCCGAGCATGTTCATAATAGAGTCAGTTCAGGGCAGTAGAGTTTGTCCGCAAAGCTCCTTCACTCTTACAATTCCCCCCTAAAAGAGCTCATTAGTGGCTTTTGACACAATGAAGCTTTAAAGTACATACACACGAAAAAAAAAATATTAGCAAGGATGAGAGCAATGTGAATCTTCCCATTTCTTTTAAATTAAATATATACAAATACCACAATATATACACTAAATATAAGCATGAACAACCATGAACAACAGAAACACAAAAATACATCAAAATTTAAAACATCATACAACTACTTTAACTCTCAGAACGTCACAAGTAGTTTTTGCAGTAATATTTTTAACTGGTACGGCTTCTGCCCTCCGAGTACACAAGTCGACGGCACTTATCACAAACTTATGACCTCAACGAGAAGGCGGTTCCAAAGGACCAATGCAGTCCATACTCCACACCCCGAAAGCATTTTCAGATCGAACCAAGAAGCGTATAGGTATCCTATCTCTATATGTGACAGTTATTCTTAATTGACACTGTTTGCAACTTGTACAGAACCCTTTAACATCTTGTTTCAATCCAGGCCAATAAAAGGAATATTTTATTCTCTGTTTTGTTTTCTCTTCTCCCAAATGACCCTCCAAAGGAATTCCGTGAGCAACAGATAAAATATACTGTCTCTTACACTGAGGTAACACCACCTGCTTCACATTTTCACCACAGACATCTTCAGAATGCATAAGAATACCTTCCTCTATAAAATAAGCACTTTTATTATTTTCAGCCATTTCCCAAATATTTCTTAAAGTATCATCAGCTTTTTGTAGTTTTATAAAAGATTCCTCTGTTTCCTTCTCACTCAAATCAAGTTCACCAGTTTCAAGATCAGAATTCAACTTTTCAACCTTTCCATGCTCGTTGTACATTTCTAACTCATTTCCACCCTCCAAATCAACATTACCAGTGAGATCAGAGACATTCTTAACCTTCGTATATAATATAACCTTATGGTTTAATGCTTCATAAGCAGTTGGACATATAAGCATCTCATTCACCAATTTCTTGGAAACGGCACAAGTTACCATTACATTTCCATGAATTTTATCGTCTATTCTCATCGGTATTATTTTTAATGGAGCGTCTTCTCTCTCTCCGAATGCTGAAGTTATCTCAATCTTTCCCTCTCCTTCAACTGATACATCCTTGACTAAGTCTGCCCGTATCACCGAGATCTGTGTACCAGAATCATAGATACCGTCCAACACATTACTTCCACATTTAATCCTAACCACTTCCAATTCATTAAATTTTCCTTCTCTTTTCACGCAGGACGAAACAGGCATTGTTATTCTTGCAGTTAATATCGATGACTGCTCTTCTCCAACTTTCTCATTCGATTGCACAGAGTTCGTTTGTGCTCTTTGTACACCTTGAGTACCACGTTGATTTGGGCAAAATGAAGCCTTCTGACCTTCTTGTCCACACGAATAACAAGTAATTTTATTAGGTATCCGTGTCCTTGCTTTATAAGTACCAACTCTTGACTCACATCTGTGGTCCGATGAGAAACCAGGATTTCTATTATCAGTGTGTTTAGAATAAAATGAAAAATTACTCTTCTCTTCCGAAAATCTATCTTTCTTAACTAACTTCCCAACATCTTGTCGCACACTTACATATAAGTCAAGTTTTTCAGCCAAATCAGTAAGAGATACTATTTTAGGCCATTCATCCACGAAATGATCTCGAATTTCATCAGGCACTCTTCTTTTTAATTGATCAGTTACAATCAAATCTTTCAAAGAATTGAAATCAACAATTTTAATTCCATCGATCGATTCTTGAAAATAACCATTTAATTCAAATACAAATTCTCGCCATGTGCGTTCAGGGTTTCTTTGATGTTCCATAAACTTTCTACGGAATCTCTCAGGACATAATTTAAACCGTCACAGTAGAATCACTTTAATATATTCATAATCTTCAAATTTTTCCTCTGCCTCACGTGCGAGAGCCTGTATAATATCGGACGGCAGCAAAACCAACAAGTTCGATACCCAATGTTTTGGATCTACACACATCCTCTTTGCTTGGCGTTCCAAAATAGATAAATACAAAACAATGTCGTCCTCCTTGACATTAAATTTCGGCATAATTTTCGCAAATTCAATTCCATAATTATAGGATTTCATTTCCAATCCATCAATTCCTGCTCTTTCGCTATCTTTCCCTATCCTCAACTTCTACAACTCAAACTCCCTCTCTTCTCTTTACAACGCAATTTTAAACTACCTCTCTTCTCTTTCCAACGCAATTTTTTCCATCTCTTTTCTCGTCTCTATAATAGTTTCCATCAATCCCTTTACAAACACTACTTCATAGTTTTTACTCGCCATAATTAGTTGTTTTAAATCAGCTATTATTGCATCCGGTTCAGGGTGCTCTCCCAATTCTTCAGCCAGACACCGTAAATCTTCCTTACGAGCCTTACCCAAAAATGACATTGTTACTTTTTAAATAATTTCTCAAGAGGGTAGTAAACTGTCCAACAAATTGGCGAAAACTCAAATTAACCGTAACTCGGAATCACTAATCCACCACTCTAATAAACACCAGAAATAAGTCGCACTTTGTAACCATATCACGCACATAAATTCAATACCATTGCGAGCACCATAGCAATTTCAAAATTCAACACCTTCACATGTATCACGTCACAATACACTCTTCAACTAATACTACTTCATAAATCAATCCAGATTCATATTAAAACAAAAATATACACACCACATCAATGAACACTCATCATAATTTATAAATCCTTCAATTAACATATATACACAACCAATACTCAATTACTCTCCGAAATATACACAGCCGTACTTTCATAGCAAAACATCTCATATATAAAACCAACAATAAAAAAATCACAACCAAAATCAATTCAAAATATCCTCCATCCAGCCGGCACTACAAAACACCACTCCTATACTGCTACAATACTACTACACCTGAGCACTGACGTACTACTTAGTTACATTCAAAACAAATTCCTTTCCTTAACGTCAAAATATGAAATAAAATCGCACAAATCTTAATAAATTTATCATAGATGCAATATAAATTATTATAATGGGAAGTCACATTAATAAAAAGCTCTCACCTTGCATATCCTTCCAGACTACGCCATTTAACTTCCCGCTGCACAGGTCTGTAGATTAATTCATTTGAAAACACAATAATCTGTAGAAGATGTATACATATTAAGTCTTGAACTGAAGAATACAATATAATTTTCCATCTTTATTTATCGCGACACAAAACCACAAAGAAAAACGAGTATATTCACTTTCTTAACAAAAAAATCACTATTACATATCTATATCTCATACTACAATTTTCAGTTTTTATTTTAAACTCTCCTCGAAAGTTCCAGAAAATCATTCCTTCCTTCTGCCGTTGCCACCTTTTCCAAAATCCGAAGAAACTTCAATTTAGCACAATATTCTGTCCGTAACAGTTCACGCAAAGCCATGGGGTCAGTCCTTGGCAATAGAGTTGGTCCTCAGCCGAGCATCTTCATAACAGAGTCAGTTCAGGGCAGTAGAGTTTGTCCGCAAAGCTACTTGACTCTTACACATATATTCAAAAAATCTTGATAAATCTCTACGTTATAAAGGATGGATCCAATTAATCTGCGTAATTCAAGAAAAAATGTATTAAAAATAGTGTATCTTCTAGAGTTTGGTGAAAAAGACGTGAAATTTCAATCCGCAATTTTCCTCGTCAAATGCAAAAGCTTTTGATGAATTGGGAAATTAATTCTTTTATGTGTGTATGAATGCGCATTACTTAATGAATTCGACTTAATCGATGAGTTAGTTTATTATACTTTCTAAAAGCTTATGCATTCGTTTCGTGTTGTTCCAGTTATTTTAATTGCAAATGGATTAACAGTTTGAATACATTTTAAGTGTATTTTAACCCTTAGATTACCAAAAAAAAAAAAATATATATGGAAGAACTACCATTCGGGTCCATTGGACCCATATGTAAAATATATAGGATTTCGAAATATACAAAACACCCATTTATCTACAATGAATATATTTGTTATTAATGCACCTTATACAATATATAAAAGTGATATATATAGTAATAAAGTAATATATATAGTAATAGAGTAAGAAAGTAACACATACAGTAAGAAAGTAATATATATAGTATATTATAATGACTACAAAACGTTTTTCATAATAATAAAATTATTCTGTACATGAAGTACAAATAACGACGGAATGTTCTCCGCAAACATTTTTCGTACACTTCTTGCATAATGTTCGTGTTTTTCGATCTTTTTTAGAGGGACAAATATGACATCTTGATTTTTTTCGTGGCGGTTCAAAACTATTTGCGTAAAGTTGCTCTGAAGTAGATGTTGAGACGGCGATACCTCCTTCACCTACTAATTCTTCTGCAAGTTGACTAATGAAATTCCGCCTTTTTTTCATTTTCGGATCACATTCAGCATTCAGTGACAACCATATTATGTATGCATTCATCGCACTTATATCGATCATATTATAAAATACAATCAAAGGCCACCGACGTGTCATGCGTTTCACACTATATGTTCTTACCATTTTGTCCATCGTATCTACTCCGCCTTTGGTTTTATTATAATCTAGGATAATTTGTGGCTTTTTTTTCTAAGCTGTTGTCAATATCATAAGTGTTATGCATTGTGCTTAGCAAAGTAACAATTCTACCTTTTCTGGGACAGTAAGAGATGATGGTCGCCTTCTCTTGAAACCCAAATAAAGTAGAATATACAGAACAATGTTTTGGATTTGTGAACACAGCGGGTAATTCAGGTTTATTTTTTCGAATTGTTCCAATAAGAGATAATTTTTTTGAAGTAAGATGTGTTGCTAATGCATATGACGTAAAAAAGTTATCACGTGTAATATTACGACCAGAATTTTCAATTTCCTTCGTCAATCTTTTAACTACATTTTCTCCCTGATGAGATTCTCTTACTTCATTTTTGCCTGTATATAGTTCCAGTTTCCAAGCATACGTTGTTACGCTGTCACAAATAACCCAGAACTTCAATCCATACTTTCCAGGTTTAGATGGCATATACTGACGGAAAGGGCATTTTCCACGAAAAGAAACTTATTGCTCATCGACAGTCATAGACCAATTAGGAATATAAGGGTCTTGTAAATAGCTATTCCACAATTCAAAGCATTCTCTTATTGGCTCTAATTTATCAGTTGATCTTCTTTTACGCCTCTCAGCAGCATCATCAAATCTTATGACACGTAATATACTTGTGAATCTGTTGCGACTCATAATGTCCCGAAATATTTGTCTTCCATTTTTTATGCTCCAAAGTTCGCTTACAGTTTCATTTTTCGATTTATATACTCCAATAAGTAATAAAAGTCCGATGAATTTTTTAAGTTCTATAATATCTATAGGTTTCCACTCTTTATCGAATACTCTATTGCCTTCCACGTTTGTCCATTTTACTATAATTTCCAAAAGTCTTTTTCGGAAATAGATAAGAAATGAGGATATATGGAATCCACTTCACGATTTGCAAATCTTGAAGGTCCAGATTTTTCACGTAAAATATTGATTTCAGTAGGTCTTCCTTGTGGTCTGGCAACTTCATTTTTATACCAGATCTGTGAATTATTTTTGGAAGCAAAAGTAGAATTTGAAGTACTTGTGGTTGCTACATTTACTTCATTGGAATCATTATCAGATTCTGAGTAGGAATCAGAAATTTCATTATGCATTTCAACATAATCTACTTCACCTTCATCAGACGACAGATTTTCATCATCGGGGTCGAATTCTATATCGTCCGGATTTTCCATAATTTTTTGAATTTCCTCTTGAGTCAATACTTTTTTTCTGTTCATCTTCAATTCAGTTTTAAACAAAAAATAAGTTAGGAAATAAGAAAATGATGAATATTTGTAAAATAACAAAGCACGTACAAACTACACTTATTACTTGTCTTCAAATATCAAGTCCTATTTTCAATGAAAAGACTAAAAAACATCAATAGACACCATTCGCTCACTAACTGTGTCTGTTGATAAATGACTCTCTGAACCAGAAGTAACCTTTTATATATAGAGCACGAAGTTTACTAGATCAGTCTAGAATGTTCTCAAAACTCCATTATAAAGTCGCCAAATTTGGCGAGATTGGCGCTAAAAATCCATCGCCAAATGGGCGATAAACAGCCAATTATGGTAACCCTGTTCCTCCTCATGATTTATGGCAACCCTGGAAAAAGAAAGCAACAGTATATTACGTTTGTTTTAATGTTGGGTCCAATGGACCCGCGTGGTAAACAATGAAACAAATTAAAAATAGGTAAAAAATTTCGAACAAAATTTTAATCGCAATTGCATATACATAGAGGAGACAATTGCAGGAAAAGTCATGTAATCGCAAAACTTTGAATGCTATTTTTCATGAGAAAAATTTACATTAAATATTGCTGTCGGGTCCAATGGACCCGTCTGGTAGACGGAAGGTTAAACCGATTCCCCACAAATTATCTCAAAATCGCGTACAGTGAAAATAATTATTATTCCGAGGAATATGGGGCATACGGGGCGGCCAATTTCGATTATTTTTAATTTTATTTGCGTTATTATTTTCAAAAACTAAATTTTGTTGTATACCTCTCTTGCATGACCCATGTCCTCATGATAAAGATATTTTTTGAGAAGGTGATTAAATACATAATTAAAAATAACAGGATGTAAAAAATAAGATCATATTTTGCAGAGGTTTCTTTATGTGCTTTTGTAATTACGTAAATATATAGTAGGGTGGGCCGAATTTTTTTTTCGTTTTTCGATGTTGGCTAGTGCGGAAAAGTGGCCATTGGTTTCACTCAATTCACACAAAAAATTTGAGATTTTTTGGACAATTCCATATTTTGCCGCAAATGGCTTAAAGATTTGAAAGATTCGAATTTTTGAACTTTTTTTAGAAAAAAAAATTAATTTTTACATTAAATTTCTTTTTATTGTATTCCGTTGAATAGATATATTTAATGTTCCAAATATTTAAATAACCTCTGTTTATGCATTAATTTAATGATAAATTCTTTAAAAATGCACAGCTTTTAACTTTTTTTGCGTTCCGTTACCAACGGAAACAACCTAGAACTCACCACGAGGAATAGAGGAAGTACTGCGTACCTCGAAGAAGTATCTGCTCGCCGACTTCCACCCGCTCTCAAACCCATAGACTGTTATATTCAAAATGCATACCTTTTTACGCTACAAAGTCGTTCTTAGAAATAAATTTTGGCATCTTTTTCCGTGCTTGCAGTTTTTCTGTAATGAAGATATCTCATCCTTCCCTCCCGTACGCCTCCTATGCAACTTCTATCACAGTTTTTACCACTCTTTCTACAGCCTGAGAGTTACTTGGAAAGCACACTAATGATTTATATGACATTGATCCTCAAATTACGTTTTCTACAATTTTTTCTAGGGAAAAGGTATCTGTAATAGGAGACTTGCTGATTTCGGCGATGACAGTCGATACACTCATAGTATTCCGTTGCTTTAAAGTTCAACTTTGGAACATGAAACTCTCGCAATATGTTGGTTTTTATTTTGTTTAAGTTGCGGCATATTTATATTCTTTTGCATGCAATTCCTTTAATATGGTGTCTATCGTATTTTGCCATTTCTATCCGCAAGTTCTCGATATGACCATAATATCCATTGTTTTGGATATCTAAATGCACTATCTCTTTTAGGTCATCTGATAAAAACGCTGAAAATTGAACTATTGACATATGTCTAGGACTGTTCGAGCAATCTGGACTTTTCCTTACAGAAAACCACATGGGCACATAAGCTCGTATCACGTACTAAGCGAGATATTTTAAAGCTTTATCAGCATTTGAATTACTAATGAACAAGCTTAAAATTCTGCAGGCTGTTGTGATTCCTCTTGAATGCACAATTGGTCCTGGTTTTCTGTTTTCCAGTCCTCAAAGACATACTTCGGTTGAATCCACTGCACAAATATCAAATAAATCTCTTTGATCTGGACTCGGATCTTCAGTAATTATCATTTCTCATGTCTATGAAATAGCAATGGGCTTGAAAACGTGACACGTAAATTTTCACATCTCGTTTGTCTAGCCCCGATTCAACAGGCAAAGGTCTTAAGTCCTGTGGTTCCACCAACAACTTCAGCGAGTATATGTCAAAGTGGGAATTCGTCCGTATAAAGAATACATATCAAATGTTGCAGCTCTCTTTCTAATTTTTTTCAACACAGGCAATGACACCATTGCGTTTCCCTGTATTAACAGCGGTGACATTACACTCAAGTTCTGTCAGTTCAGAAAAGTCTCATTTGTACTGACTTAGAAAATTATATAATGATTTTGCTATTTCTTTTATATGACCGGAACGAGGTGTCAAGTGACCAAGTAGTCCGAACCAGATTCAGACAACACGTTGATGTGTTACTCGCATTTATCTCGACGGGACCGCCTATTCTTTATTTCTTTCTATGGAGATAGTTTTATCCTTTCTACCATAAAAAATATGTTTTTAATTTTCCTTCCTTTAAGAATTTCTTCCGCCTTTATCTTCTTTCCAAGTTTCTGTTTCTCTCTTCTGATCTTGTTTTTATCGATGACGAAATTCTTATTCTTTGCTGTCATAACCCCTGCAACTTTAACACCGGATGAAGCTATCAAGGCAAATTCCCTGTCTGATATACCAGCTCTGAATTCAGTGGACGCTGTGCGAGAAATGGACATGCGTTTAGAAGTATCTGGCTCTAAAAAAGATGGTTTAAATTCTGATTCAGTCGAACAGTTCCACTACTAAAATATTCTAACAAAATATATGGATCTACACTCTTAAAACGAAAGAGCTGATTTGGCTTCTCATGAAAGAGCTGTAATTTTTTCGATCATGAAAGAGTTGTTTTTCAAACAATTAAATCTTCTTGATCTAAATTGGTTATTTAAATAGCTCAACTTCATTTAAATTGGTTAAAACTCGAGTTATTTCAACTCTTTTTTGAGAAGCTGCCTTTCACCATTGAGATGAGTGGATTTACGCTCAACTTGAGCTATTTTTTGGCTGACTTTTTAAGAGAGTAACTCCACTCGTTGAGGGCTCTGGCGCAGAACCACTATCCCTCGTTAACTCTTTTAGTGCCAAGGAGCCCCGCCGCTCTGCTCTGAAAAGTGCCAAGGTGCGCAGATTTTTTTCACAGCTTAGAAAAAACTGCAGAAATAAAATGATAATATCTTTCATTCACAGTTTATCGTTTGCAAGTAGAAAACTTGTTATATTTTGATATTTCTGTTGCTAGGCGACAATAAATTAAATGTATTTAAATAGCACTTTATCAAACACTGTGCGAGCCAAAACTGAACTGTCAAAAAGAGCGCTATTGGCACTAAAAGGGTTAAAATTGTATCCATTTTCATTTTCCGCGATATTTTCTTTGCAGTAGTCTTGCTTGTTTTTAAATGAATATTTACTATAAACATTTTTCAATCAGTTATTTAATCCTTCAAGAAGTCCACCTCTTGATTCGGAACTTTACACTTGATGCCACGCCTATAAATGTTCACGTCTTTGTACTTACAAGATGCAATGTCAAACTGCATTTCGTACGAATTCTTCGCGAGTTTCATGCCTTTCACGCCCGTACGATTACAGGATCTCACCTTTCAGATTTGTTTTTGATGTATAATGTTGTCTATTGCCCAAATATATGATCTTAGAGGCATAGAAAAAAAAATAAAGAAGACCAAATGACATAAATAAGAGAGAAACGAACGAACGATTCAAACAAATACAATTTTGGCCTGTTATACGCGAAAGAGTTACATTAATTGGCTAATTTAAAATACAAATAGCACTTAAATAATGCATTATAAGATCTTACTTAAGCATTTGGCACATTAAATATCCCTTTTCAGGTAAATGCAACTAAAATAAATTGAATTTAACATTTTAAATTTTTTTACAAAAGTTCAAAAATCAGCATTTTTACAAAACTTGAAACCATTTGCGGCAGAGTAAGGAAATGTCCAAAAAATCTCAATTTTTTGCTTGTGAACTGAGTGCTACCAGTGACCACTTTTCCGCACTAGCCATCATCGAATCTCAAGAAAAAGGTTTTTTCGGCCCACCCTAATATATAGAACATATAGTCATCGTTAAGTCTGATCGCACATAACAGAATAAAAAGTACCCAAACGAATCGTTTGAAAATTGAAACATGTAATTGTTGAAAATTTTGTCGAGACTTTTCAAATTCTATGAAAATAGGATGTATAGTTTAATTACAGGGACAATTAAAAGTCTTCCATTACATTACGACCAATGGGGAAAAATAATTCCAAGTTCCTTTTATTGATGCAACGCATTTTCCAAAATGCTAAAATTGATATGCAACTATGAATGATCAACTAAAATATACATTCTGTACAATATGAGGTGCAAAGAATACTTGTTATTAATTTTCAGAACCACACAAATTCTTATATAATGACGTAGGAGTAACCATTCCTTGGAACACGTTTTATTTATTTTAATCTATTTCTCATTTTATGAAATTGATATAAGTAGTTAAGGTTTACTGCAAGTTACTTCCTATATACCATAAATCAGGTAGTATTTACAGGGAAAGATAAAATTTTCCGGATATTCTACATAAGAAGTACTGTATACTGCCAAGATTTGATTATTTTTAAAACATCGTTGTAGAATGAACGCACTTTTCTTTTCTACGTTTGATGTAGAATTTCTGACCTTTTCTTTGGTAAAATATTTTTTTCGAAACGATAAAATATTATATTACAGTATATTCTGAATTTATTGCAAACTTTTTCATAATCTATGGTCAATTCATCATATTTTACTTCTTCTTTAACCTACATCACTTGCTTTGTTTTATTTAACTTAGAAATAATTTATATGTCGAATATAAACCCATTTAATCATTATCTTTAAAATTTTTATTGATACAAAAAAAAGGAAATATTTGCAGCAACATGGATGTGTATTTTCAAAATAACTGTTTACTTGTGTTAAATGCAATATTAGGATACATTTTAAGATATGTTTGACCTGCAATGTTTGATTTGTAGTTATTGGTAAAGTAAGCGATTAAAATTTCATTACAACTATTCCGAATTATTTATTCCGAATATATTGCAAAAGTTTTATAGTCTATGCTCGACGCATGGTTTTTTTATTCTTCTTTAACCTACATCACTTGTTTCGTTTTATTTGTTTCAGAAATAACTTAGCCAACAAATATAAACCCATTTGATCATAATCTTTAAAAATTTTGTAAATTGAAAAAAAAATAAATATTTGAAGCTACATGGGATGTGTATTTTTAAAATAACTGTTTACTTGTGTTATATATAATATTGAAATTCATTTTGAGAAATGTTTCCCTTAACGTTACTGTCTGTAAGAACAGTAATTGTTTACTGGCCAATAAAATCCTTTTTTTAAACATTTGTTAAAGAAAAATGTAATATTATTTCTAACATTTTATTAGATAAATAAACGTGAATTCAGCTCTAGTCTGTTTTTTCTGCTTTAAGAGGTTTATTTTTGTACATATTTGAAATTCGTTTTTGTGTATTTCTTTAAATAAAAAAAATCATTCAAGACCTACTATTAGCTAGAAAATTTTTATTTCTAAAATGATAAGTGTAAACAAAGTACAACCTGTTGGGTTTAAAAAAAACCCCTAAAGAAATAAGTAAAGAAATACATGTGTATATATAGAGGTAGATAGATAGATAAGATATACATATTTACACATTTGTTTCCAATACATACATGCATATTCATACACACACACACACACATATGTATATATACCAGTGCGGTTCGTTTATTATTGTCCCAGATTTATGTAAAATAATTGTAATACGATGGTTCTTGTGGATTATCGTGTGACTAATGTTTTAGATGCGTATATGCTAAATTTTGGAACTGTAGCTGCTGTATTCATATAGATTTGGAGGGTTAAGTAAAAGAGTTTGAGTAAGGTGAAAGGCTGATTTTTACCTTATGGAGTAGATTTGTGACAGTGTATGAGACATAACTACTGCCGTTTCATAATGATGTAGCCACATCTCATCCACCGTCACAAATATAGTCTCAAAAGCACCAAACTAGCATTCCACCCTCACCCTTTCATCTTCCATTAAAAACTGCCTCAAAAATGGGTATTTAAATCTTCATACCTTTCTCCGAAACTATGTTAATATAGCAACTACAGTTCTGAAATTGAGCATATAGCTATTTAAGACATTAGACTTCGATCCTCTACATCAACCATTTTAGTACAAATATTTTATACACAATAGGGACCACCAGCGTTAACCACTGTTATTATTAAACGTTATTATTTAACCACCTGCTTATATATATTTCCATATATGTGAATGGTTCAAAAAATTATTGTACATTATATTATTTTATTAGTTATACAATCATAGAACGGATTTGTTATAGAATCAACCACCTCACAGAGTTCATGGCACAAATTCCAAAATTATATATTAAAACTAGATTGACATATTTAATTGCAATTGTTCTGTCAAAGTCCAATCATGTTGGAAAATAACTGAAAACTTTAATTTAGTAGTTGACTCATAGGCTTACATTTGCGTTTTCCTACAAACAAAGGTATGTGGTGTATGGAAAGTGAATTCAAGTGCATGAAAGTTCAGAAGTGTATGGAAACATGGAGAACAACGAGCAATATAATACACTTTTATACAGTATTTAAAAAATTTTTTTCGCTTTATCTAATGGAAAAAATATTTTCTGTTAAATATGGCAAAATAAAGAGTAAAAACGTAGTGGTGACCAGAGAATTTGAAGCCCTGATTTAAACGGTATAGCCGGAAACACTAAAAGTATAACTTCTTAAAAAAATCATAATAACAAGGAAAAGTGTTTCAGCATGAAAATTTTTGTCTTTTGTATTTTAATACTAACTAAAGGAATTAGCTAATAATCTTCAAAGATATTTTTCCTTACTTCTAACTAATTTAATGCTATAGATTTTCTTCATTGTGAACTTTTATTTTATAGAATTTTTATTCATTTTTGCGCGAAAATTAGTGAGTAATACTATATCTGTAAAGCATAGTGAATATATTTATACCAAATAAGCTTACATCTTTCGTATTTCCTTTTTTCTTATATAAAATAATCTGTTTCGAAAACACAAGTTTAAATCGTTATATAACAAAGAATGAACATAAGTGTAGAAAAGAAAGTGCGCCTGAAAAATGAAAGAAGGTATGTATCAAAATACGAACTTCGATAGTAAATATATCGAATTTACCAATACCGAAGAATAATCTTTTTTAGTTAGCTGTTTTTCTTCGTAAAAAATTGAAAGTGTTAAATTTTCTTTTACTGGATTACACCTTTGAGCAGCGAGAATGACCTTCTGTACATAAATTTAATTCTCGATAGAGCAACTTCGTTGATACTAAATCCTTTCTGAAAATATTGTAAGAAAAGTTATTTTACTTTTCCTGTCTCCATATCTACCGGAGATTTTCCGTTAGTCAATAAATATATACATCCCGGAAGAGGCGTAATTCAGGTTGTTATCTTACCAAATAAAAATACCGGGCCGATAAAAAGTAAATTATATAGAAATTGGAGAACATACTTTTATTTTTTACGGTCTTTCTGTGTCAAAAGTTCAACTATGAATAATATTTTATTAAAAAATTTAGGGTAGGGGCTATATATGTTTTTTAATGTTAGAAAATGTTAAATGTATTATTAACATTGAATCTATTACTTTGCATGTAGCTCGTTGCATAAAAATTCTACACATTGTATTCAGAGCTGAACAAAAAATAAAGTAGGGGAGAGTGGGGATACTTGAGCATAGGGGATACTTGAGCCAGCCCTATTATCTCTACAGTTGGTTAATTTTTCTTTCTAAAACTGGCAATATGGTAACATATTTATAGTCCTGAACATGTAAAAAAGAAATCCCATACCTTGGTACCATTTTGAAAGTATGGTGATCAATAGTTGTTTTTTCCCTATCTCAAGTAAATATTTACGTGCGTGATTTTTTTATTTCTTTGTATTAAAAGTTTTGTTTAAAGTTACAATCATATAGATAAATTTGATAAGTATAATTTCAATTGTATTTGAATCTAAACTAGTTCAAATAGCTGCATGCTTTACTTAGTAAAACTCTGATAGACAAAAATGGTGGTAATGGGGATACTTGAGCCAGTGAGATTGGGGATACTTGAGCCATGGCTCAACCATCCCCACTAAAAAATTAGATATGGATGATACAAATAGAAAACAAAAATATGTCCTTATATTCACTAATTGATTTTTTTCTGGATAAAAGAGAGAATAATTCTTTTTTTTCTTTAAAAAATAATGAGTTAGAAAAAAAATGTTTAAAAATGTATATTTTTAAATGAAAATATCCATTTTATTTTTCATTTTGACATTCATCATTTTAAAAACTGTTTTACATGTCATAATCTCTAATATTTTAATTAGTCAGGTCCAACATTTTAAAATATTTATTTTTTAATATAATATATTAAGATTAATATTTTATATTAAAATTGTAACCTCTTCTGTTACTTTAATCAAAGTTACTTTAATTTTTTTTAATCAAAGAAATGACTATTGTCCCCAACAGACGGCACTACTGAGTTACCATGTAGCTAAAAGTGAAAAGATGCTGCAATGATCCTTCGATCACCAGTTATAACGACAAAAAATTATCGTATTCTTAGCTTTGTTTTCTCAATTGGTTTTGAAGAACTTTAAGTATTATAATTTATCCTTCTGTAAAATATTTGTGCTAAAATAAAGCAAAAAAAATTACTTTTGTAGGGTTTCTTTCCATACTGGCTCAAGTACCCCTTCACTATGGCTCAAGTATCCCCCTCATACTTGAGTCACGATGTAAAACAAAAAGTAAAAATTTATTTGACATAGAAAATAGTTAAAAAAATGTTGAAAGTGGTTTTCAGTTCAAGAAAAGATATCGATTTTTCATTTTCAATGTTTTATTTTGTTCTAAGAAATTAAAAAAAAAATTAAAAAATTAAAATTTAAAAAGTGGCTCAAGTGTCCCCATCTTCCCCTACAATTTTTTTTATTAGCGGAAATTGCTGAAAGTTATTTTAAACTATGATGTATTTCTTAACTGAAATAAATTTTACATGCATCTGTTTTATAGATGCAAATTTGATATACCATATGCAAAGCTGCTCAAATATTTCGGATAATTTTCCTAATGTAGATAGAAACAGCAAAAAATGGTTATTATAAAAAATTTAATTAAATTTAAACAAACATTATAATTATTAAAAATTTTAGCTCAAAGTTACAAATTCATGGTGTAAAATAATTATACGAAAACTAAAATCGTCCTGTTTAAAATAATTTTTTTCATTTTTCAATGTAAAATATGACTCCATTTTTATTAAAAAAAATTGTTGAATGAGAACAAATATTTGTAGCAGTTTCAATATGCTGTTTCAGAGCAACATGTTTTTGTCTGACAATCAATTGATCACAAATCTGACTACTAGTTGAGAATAGAACCAGATAACCAGATACCAGTTCTGTATTTAGATATAGTACACTTAAATTGATAGTTTAATTCTAACTAAATTATATGCATTATTTTATGCTAGATATTAAGAAAATCAGAGGGCAATTACTTCTTTGCGATTACAGTGGAAAATTTCTAACTGATTTCTAAATATTTCTAACTGAAATTACAGCAAAATTTCATTATAATATCATATAATATAATATAATAATACAATATAATACATTATTCATTAAATGCGATTTCGTTTTAATTTAAACATTTCAAAAACTCTTTTAGAATAACTGATTAAAATTTCGACATAAAATGGTTTTTTAAGCTACCTTTACAGTAAAACTAGCTCTATATTTCTAGTTTGCTGAAGTATAATTTTACTAATGATTTCAATTATAGTTAAATTAGTACAGTAACAATGCAATATTCATTTACTGTTTGATTTCATTTACTATCATTTATGCATTATGAAATTTATGCATCTAATAATGCACTTGAAATTTAAAGGCTAGATAATTAAAGTAGAAAATTTATGAGCAAGCAATTTGCAAGACTACCATTTGGAATATTGTTTGTTAATTAGAAAGCCATACCTTCAAAATTATAATAAATTTCAGCTCATATTATTCCAAAATATGAACTACAAGGCAATTACAATATGGAAAAAGTAAACAATTATATATACCTTAAAATAATTATATATATGTCTGAAGAATAAGTTTAAAAATGTATAAATAATGTTTTAAAAGAATGATTATGCTCAAATGAAAGAATAATATTGATAATAGCATTGTAATATAAATAAAAGATTTGAAATACTACTGCGCAATTTACTTTTAACATTATATAGCTTCTAGCATAAGGCTAATGAAACAACTGCAAATTGATTCTCTTTTAACTCCGAAGAAGATAATTTTTCCCTTTTTAAATTATTTGAAGTTTAAAAAACAGCGATTTTTTAACTAATTTATTTTTCTTTTATATTTCCAATAACATTTCAAAAAAATTATATAACTATACATTTTGAATTTCAAGCACAAAGAAAAAATCTTTAAATAAAGACATGGAATTTCATACAGGTAATTGGATATAGGATGTCTGTTTAATTGAAAAACTCAAATGTGGTTAACCAAGAGCTAGTGTAAATTTACAGAGAGCCTTCCTTTTTTTCCGTGTTTTTACAGAAATTTTTAACAGTGAGAAAGTGTCATTTCGTTTTACTTTAAAGATTAAAAAGGCATTTTTAAAATAACTGATTAAACTTTTGACATAAAATATATATTAAAACTACCTTTATTGTTAAACTAGCCCTGTATTTATATCTTCTTCAAGTATCATTTGAATAAAGACTTCAATTATAATTGAATTAGTACAATAATAATGCAATATTCATTCACTTTTTGGTTTCATTTATTATCACTTATATATTGTGAATTTATGCATCTAATAATGCACTTGAAATTTAAAGGCTTGATAATTGAAGCATGTAATTCATGAATACGCAATTTGCAAAACTATAATTTAGAATGTATTGTTTATTAATTAGAAAGCAATATCTTCTCAATTATGGTAAAGTACAGCTCACAGTATTCAAAAATACAAACTACAGAACAATTACATCATGGAAAAAATAAACAAAAATAACTAATAAATATCTGTTAACTTTTACCCATTTTTGCTACCACTAAAATTGTATAGAGATTTTCCATTTGGTTAATCATAAGATTTCGACGATGAAATAAAACAATATTTACAATTTAATTTGTGTGGTAGGTAAAATACATAAAAGATGGCATCTATACTAATGTATTAAAATAATTAATAAATTAGATAATAATTTAGAATGTATTGTTTATTAATTAGAAAGCAATATCTTCTCAATTATGGTAAAGTACAGCTCACAGTATTCAAAAATACAAACTACAGAACAATTACATCATGGAAAAAATAAACAAAAATAACTAATACATATCTGTTAACTTTTACGCATTTTTGCTACCACTAAAATTGTATAGAGATTTTCCATTTGGTTAATCATAAGATTTCGACGATGAAATAAAACAATATTTACAATTTAATTTGTGTGGTAGGTAAAATACATAAAAGATGGCATCTATACTAATGTATTAAAATAATTAATAAATTTCATAAATTAAACTCCTAGAATGCATAAATAATATTTTAAATAAATAATTACATTTAAATGATTTAATAATACTAATAATAGCATTGTAATAATAATAACATTCTCGAAATAATATTACGCAATTTGCTTTTAACATTATCAAATTTTTGGCATATGGTGAAGGGAAAATTGATGATTAAATTCTTGGTAAAAATCCAGACTAATTCCGAAGAAGATGATTTCTCCCTTTCTAAATTATTCTATGTTTTAACTAGATTTTCCTCTTTTATATTTTTAATAAAATTGCAAACAAATTTAAAATGTGTGTATTTTAAATTACAAGTTTTAACAAAGATAAAAATATCTTTAAATAAAGGCATGAGACACAGGGGATTCTACAGGGAATTGGATATACGATGTCTGTAACACGATGACTGTGAAACTCGTTACACAATGGACTTAACAAAGGGCTATTGTCAATTTATAGAAGTCTCCTTTATTCTGTCTTTTTTACAGAATTTTCTAACAGTGTGAAAATGTGATTTCGTTTAATTTAAAGTTTAAAAAAACATTTTTAGTATAACTGATTAAAATTTCGATATAAAATATATTTTAAAACTACCATTATTGTTAAACTAGCACTCTTTTTCTATTATGATGAAGTATAATTTGAATAATAATTTCAATTTTAATTGAATTAATAATCTAATACTGCAATATTCTTTTACTGTTTGGTTTCATTTACTTTCACTTATGCTTTGTGAAATTTATGCATCTAATAATGCACTTGAAATTTAAACGCTAGATTAATCTGAGTAGGTAATTTATGAGCAAATTGCAAAACTACAATTTGGATTATATTGTTTATTAATTAGAAAGCCTTATCTTTTCAATTATAATAAAGTTAGTATAAAGTTCAATCAATATTACAATTACTATAAAGTGCAGTTTACATTATTCCAAAATACGGACAGCAAGACAATTGGCACTATCGAAAAAATGGCTACTATATTAAAATCCTTATATCCTTATATATATTATAAATGTGAAAGTGTGTCCGAAAATTGGAATGAACTTGGCTTCAAAACGGATGGATTAATGTCTTTGAATTTTTGTATATAGGTAAATTATTGGCCTGAAATGAACATAGGCTAATTTTTATTTATTTTATTCAAATATTTTTCTTAATAATTCAATATTTCACTATTTTTCATACAGAATAAATTGAAAAATTTTCCATAATATTTAATTATCTTTCTTTTTTCGTTGCCAAAAAATAAAAAAACCGGAATAATTATTTCTTTTCTGTAATTAATTTTCAACTGAAAGATTTTCACGTGATAAAATAAAATGAAATAAATAAATGAACCCTATTCTGTTTTTCGGTTCGAGATTAAAAACCGCAATTTCACCAATTGTGACGTCAGAGGGATACTGTTTTTCTTCTTATATCTCGCAAACGATTATATAAAATTTCTTTTACGCTTAGAAGACTTCACAAGAATATAATTTCACACTTTACAAGAATATAAATATTTTAGTAGTTTTTCCAGATATTAATCCGTAATCAAAATGAACCTTTTTCTTTCTTTCGATTCGAAGCTATAAAATTCAACTTTTTACCAATTGTGACGTCAGAGGAATACTTTCTATTAAGAATTTTAAAAATATCAATGTAACGTCATATATGAAACAAAGTATAAGTTTTCAAGTTTTCATTTTTAATAACACAATGTAATTTTGAGTAAGTGCTAAAAAGAGACGACTGTGACGTCACATATTGTCAGTAAAAATACATTCCCTCAGTCAATATCTCAATTTCGCGTAATGTGCTCAAAGCGTACTGGAAACAGGTTTGTAAATGGATATTAATTGCACATTTTTTTTAGCTATTAAAAAGTAAAAATATGTTGTCACTTTTAAGAATGTTTTTTATAATAAATTTCTATAATTTTTTATGGTATGCAGAGCATATATGTACAAATTATACAAAAATGCCACCTAAAACACAGTTTTGTAGTATATTTTTCCTAACACTGTTTTTTTTTCCGTTTTACGGAAACTACCCGCTTTTTGACACTTTCTAACATGGTCTAAAAGTGTTTACGACTTCAACCTGTCTGTATACCGGATGCCGAGTGCCTGGGGTCTGCCGTCTGTCTGTCCGTTTTTCAACTTGGGTAAATATAGTGGAATTCATACGAAAATAACATACGTTATTGAGATTTACCATAGCATATGCGGCATTGAAAATGAACCAGGTAGCAATTATAGCTGAATCACAGGAGCACTCAAAAGGAAACTTTACATTATGGTCTAAGGCGAAAAAATCATTTGTGGTGTATTTTGATAATGTTACATAATTTTAAATGTAATGAAATTTACATGCGTTTTTAAGGTTCAGAAGAACATGGTTACTATCGAATATGTTAAATGTAGTACTTATAGTGTGCGTACAGGGAGCTCAAAAGTATTTCAATTTATTATGGTCTGTGAAGAAAAACCATTTGCAACATATTTTAATAATGTTATTTTATTAAGCTTATTTTAATAATATTGAAATTGATATCAGGTTCTGAAGTGCACTAAAATAGGATTTCTGTAGAAAATGGGGTGAAAAGATTTAATAGAGACAACACTTACAAGATTACAGAAAAATGTTCGGTAATATAATAGTCTACGGAGAAAAAAATATTCCCAGCGTATTTTAATTGCGTTGCGCTATTTGAAACATGATGAAATTAATATACTGAGAGAATCAATACAATGATAAATACTGAAATTTACTACAATATGCTTGCAGTTAAGTATCATTTGCATCACATTTGTTATAAATTTACAGAGACGCATAAAAGATTTTGGACCTGTGTCCAGTTCTCAGATATTGTATCCAAAGTATGGTCTATTAGAAAAGATTGCTGAAGAGCTTTTTCAATTATCGTATGTATTTGGAAAACTAATGTATCCTGAAGTTCAGCTACATTTGATATAATAAGAGATGTTTGTAGAATTTAAATAAATCATGTATCGGACTATACAAAAAACTGGATTGGTCACCAGTGCAATAGCGATTCCCGGAAATATGAATTCAATAATTTGAATGGGGTTTTTTGCTTGAATAATTTAAGCTAAATATGCAATCGTATACATATTTGCACGTAATATACAGGACTATAAAAAAGAATTCAAGTAAGTTTCTGTCTATAATTAGAAATTGCTAAAGGTGAATTTTAATATTCGTTATACTTTTTCTCACTAAAAATTTTTTTAACATTGTATTTAGAATATTTACAAACACATAGATCATATACGCAGCTGCAGAAAAGAATGTCCCGGTGAAGTTATGCATTATGGAAATGTTGGATATTTTTTTATTACCTAGGTTTAGCACATGATTTTTCTTTCTTTGATATGGAATTCTGAAATGCACTACAACATGATTTCTGATTTCTGTACAATTGGGGTGCGTTACAGTTGTTCTACAGTATAAGTGGTTACAATTTCATTTTCGCAATTGTTCATATTATTTAACACATTTCCCTTTTATTTGACTGAGTTCTTTAAGTCCCCTATAAAAAAACTACTGCATAGTCTTCTATAAGATATATGTTATATATATTTTAAATTATTGTTAATGAACCGTTTTGTTTAATTAAAGCGTTTATCTTTTTTTTAATGCTACGTGAACGACGTCACGGGTAACAGCTAGTATATTATAAATGTGAAAGTGTGTCCGAAAATTGGAATGAACTTGGCTTCAAAACGGATGGATCAATGTCTTTGAATTTTTGTATATAGATAAATTATTGACCTGAAATGAACATAGGCTAATTTTTATTTATTTTATTCAAATACTTTTCTTAATAATTCAAAATTTCACTATTTTTCATACAGAATAAATTGAAAAATTTTCCATAATATTTTAATCATCTTTCTTTTTTCGTTGCCAAAAAATAAAAAAACCGGAATAATTATTTCTCTTCTGTAATTAATTTTCAATTGAACGATTCTCACGTGATAAAACAAATGAAATAAATAAATGGACCCTATTCTGTTTTTCGGTTTGAGGTTAAAAACCGCAATTTTACCAATTGTGACGTCAGAGGAATACTGTTTTCCTTCTTATATCAAGCAGACGATTATATAAAATTTCTTTTACACTTAGAAGACTTTACAAGAATATAACTTCACATTTTACAAGAATATAAATATTTTAGTAGTTTTTCCAGATATTAATCCGTAATAAAAATGAACCTTTTTCTTTCTTTCGGTTCGAGGCTATAAAATTCAACTTTTTACCAATTGTGACATCACAGGAATACTTTCCATTAAGAATTTTAAAAATATCAATGTAACGTCATATTTGAAACAATGTATAAGTTTTCAAGTTTTCATTTTTAATAACACAATGTAATTTTAAGTAAGTGCTAAAAAAAGACGACTGTGACGTCACATATTAAAAATAAATAAATATGCTCTGATATTGCAATGAAATGAGATTGAATTATGATATCAAAAGTTATTATTTAAAGAAAATTAAGTTTATCGTCTGAGCGGGGTTAATATAAATATTTAATATTAAAATGAAATAAGTTTTTTTAAAGGTTAAATATTAAATGCCTAGAAAATATTCATAATTTATAACGCAAATTTATCCATATCGTAAATGAAGTAATGATCAATGAAAAATACTTTTTATCATTCTTAGAAAGTAAGATAAGGTCAACTAATCAAAAAAAATATATTTTTGTGTGTTAATTCTTAAAATTGTTCAATTCTGAAAATATAAATAAAAATCACTTTAAAAATGCACTTTCGGGTAGAATTTTTTTAAATCTTTGTAAAATTTATATAAATCATGTATCGGACTATGCAATAAACTGGATACACGGTCAACTGTGCAATAGCGATTCCCGTAAATATGAATTGAATAATTTTAATCGGTTTTTTTTTAAATAATTTAAGCTAAATATGCGGTCGTATAAATATCTGCACGTAATATACAAGATTGTACAAAAGAATTCAAGTACGTTTCTGTCTATTATTAGAAATTGCTGAAGGTGAATTTTAATCTTCGTTATACTTTTTCTAACTAAGCAAAATTTTAACGTTGTATTTAGAATATTTACAAACACATAGATCATATACATAACTGCAGAAAAGAATGGGCCGGCCAAGTTATGTAATATGGAAATGTTGGATATTTTTTTATTACCTAGATAAATTGATTTTTCTTTCTTTGATATGGAATTGTGAAATGCACTTCAACATGATTTCTGTACAATTGGGGTGCGTTACAGTTGTTCTACAGTATAAGTGGTTGCAATTTCATTTTCGCGATTGTTCATATTATCTAACACATTTCCCTTTTATTTGACTGAGTTCTTTAAGTCCCCTATAAAGAAAAATTACTGCATAGCCTCCCATAAGATATGTGTTAGTTATATATGTTTTAAATTATTGTTAATGAAACATTTTGTTTAATTAAAGCGTTTATCTTTTTTTAATGCTACGTGAACGACGTCACGGGTAGCAGCTAGTAATTATATATTTATATATTATAAAGGCCGAACGTATCTATGCGTAATGCGTTACGTCATGTTGCGAATGGCAGCTCTTTGAAATTTGAAAGGTAATTTTGGTTTTGTATATTTTGTTATTGGAAAATTTTAAACTTCTAAACAACGCAATGTTTCAATCTTTACATCATCATATAGGAAAAACATGTATTTTAAATGTAAGTTATTTGAAAACTATATCTTATAT
The DNA here is from genome assembly GCA_964019185.1 of Maratus speculifer. Classification (NCBI taxonomy): domain Eukaryota; kingdom Metazoa; phylum Arthropoda; class Arachnida; order Araneae; family Salticidae; genus Maratus; species Maratus speculifer. The sequence goes on along the minus strand of OZ025300.1, from coordinate 163,324,825 downwards.
ATATTTTTTTAATATTAATATTTGTAATTTTTTGTAATTTTTTTGTGTTTTTCTAATTGTGGCAACAGAAGTACTTCATTTACATTAATAGTAAAGAGGAAAAAGCCGAAAAAATACAGATTACTGTATCGTTATGTTGTCATTTTCTCATTAAAGATGAAAACTTTTGAAATTAAAGTATGTGAATTTTCAAGAATATTGTTTGTTATAAAACCCGATGAATTTTCGTTTACACTTAAAAGTATATAAATATTTTACTATCTGTTTTAGCTGATAGCATCGAGACTTCAAGTTTTGAATAAAAATAATTTCAAAGTAATCAAATTAAAATACCAATTTTTTTAAAAAGATAAATATAGGTATGAATGTTGAATTATTCTAATTTTGATATGGTGATATATTTCACGGGAAAAAATTCTAGGATTGAATTAAAATAGAATATTTTTTTCCTCTTTTTCATCCTGGATGAGAACTTTAATTGGTAACTTTATCATAATAGCAGATCTTTACTATATTTTACTGCTTATATATACGATTAAAATTTAATTTTAAAAATTTTTACAACTGAATTTTATAGAAACAGTATTTTATTAAATTTTGTTCAAATATCATTTGTTTAGTATCTAGACTTACCAATATGGTGGATTCTTTTGTTGTAACTAATGTAGATTTACTATAAATCAATAAAACACTTCGTTTTTAAACATTTTCTTTCGTCGAAATTCGACGAGTTCTACCTTCTATTTCTTAAAATGTATAAATATAATTTTAAATAAATAATTATTTAAATGAATTGATAATTATGTTTTCAGGTTTTTGTGCGTAAAGGTTTAATTTTGAAACTGATTTTCAATCCACATCCTGATTTAATAATAATAATAATAATAATAATATATATTCACATTTGTATTTTTGATAAATTATAGCTTGATAAATTATGTATGAAGTTTTCATAATTGAGTTCTGTACCCATGCTAAATGAATATATTCTAACACAATTATTTGGAAAAAAATATGATTAACCGTGTAAAAAATATAATTCGAAATAAACTTCTCTTTAAAAGTTTACATAAATGCTCGCAAAAAAGTATTTTCAAAAATGCTATACTTTTTCACTTTTATACATTTTAAACTTATTTTTATAAAAGTAAAGTAAAAGATATCTTACGTTATATTTTCATAATTGATTAAATCAATTTCCTTAAACAAAGGAAAAGCCCAGCAAATTTTCACGATCGAGTTCGATGTCCACGTAAAACTAACATATTGTAAAATAAAAATTTCCGAAAAAAATGTGTTTTACAACAAAAAACAGTTAGAGTGTTTTTTTGCGATGAATTTTCTTATAAAAGCTTATGTAAAATCTTATAAAAGAGTGTTTTTAATATTGCACTTTTTTACCTTTTTACACATTAAATTTGCTGTTAAGAAACTAAAGTAAATCATATCATACATAATATATACATATATATATATTTTAGATAACTGGTTAAATCAATTTCACTTAACAAATGAAAAAGTCACGAATTTATTACGAACGAGCTCTGTGTCCAGACAAAGAGTATTGTAACAAAAGTTTTGAAAAAAAAAACATAACTTATAAAAAAAATAGACTAGTTTTTCGAGTGAGCTTACTTATAAAAGCCTATATAAATGCTTGTAAAACAGTGTTTCTAAAACTTTTATTTTCATTTTTATGCATATCAAATTTATGAAAGTGGAGGAAAACACAGTTTATAGCAAAATTTATATTTTTTGTGTAATTGATAATATCAATTTCACTTAGCAAAAATAAAAACCGTTATAGTTAAGAGCGAGTGAGAGAATTAAAATTAGACAGCTAAATTTGGAATTGCAATTCAAATCAGACATTTGCTTTCGAAAGTATTACCTAAAATTAGAAACAGCGACACCCAAGTGAAAATCTTTAATTTAAAAATCGTGTTTGTTACAATAATCCGATTACCGCAAATAGATGCTTTCAAATAAAAAAAATAAAAAAAATTTTAATTTAACAAATTACAACTACAAAGACTATTTGGAAAATTATATTTCAAAAGACTCAAGTTTTAAAGACTTATAAATAAATTCTATATTTAAATTAATAATAATAATAAACATCATTTTTATGAAGATCAAAATGAGTCATCCCAGTAGCCAAACAATATTGGACCAATATTGGTTAAATCTTGGAGCAATATTGGCATGAAATATTGCTCCAATATTGGGGTGTTTACATTTTGCCCTTATTTAGCCAATATTTGCAGCCAATATTATGCTAATATTGGAGTTTCATTGGAAACATTGCCAATAAAACGCCAATATTGGTTAAATATTGGAATTTCACTGGAAATATTTGCAATGTAGCGCCAACATTTGTACAATATTGGCGTTTTATTGGCAATATTTCCAATGAAACCAAAATATTGGCATAATATTGGCTGCAAATATTGGTTACATAAGGGCAAAATGTAAACATCCCAATATTGGAGCAATATTGATGTTTTAATGGCAATATTTCCAATAATTGAAATATTGGCGCCACGTTGGACCAATATTGGTTTGCTACTAGGGATATTACGTACGCCGTACATTAAACATTAATATTCCTAGAACAATGATAAAAAATATATATAGATTAAAGATAGATAACTTTAACTGTTTGAAATGCGTATTTTTATTTGAACAAGTTAATTATACTGACTTCTGAACGTCTCATAATAGGTATGACACGCATTAAATATTAATATTCCTGGACCCATCACAAACAAATTTTAAACGAAATTTCACTTTTACAATTTTCGGAACTGCAAATTTTTAAACTTCCAAAAATCGCCCATTTTATATTTTTACACCGTTGCGTAGAGAGAAAAAATGCACTCTTAAATGAAATTTTTTTAAATCCCTATCGCAATTTCATTTTATATTATTATTTTTTTTAAGTTTTTATTACTATTTTTGTCATCATGTCAACAGAAGTATTTCATTTTTGGACATTAAACTTGGACAAATCAGAAAACGAATAAAATAAAAATAGAAGTATTCCATTTTTGGATATTAAACTAAACATGGACCAATCAGGAAACGAATAAAATTAAATAAATTGTGGAATTCAACCAATAAAAAGATTCAGATATACTATAGATTTCCCAATTCTCTACCGTGAACAACAACTTTTTTTTTTCCAAATAGTTAATAAATTACAAAAAGCTAAGTTCTAAAAAAGTCCAAAAATCAAATCATTTCTTTTATATTTTGGAAGTTTTTTCAAAAGCGATTATTTTTAAATCTCAAATTGTGAATTAAGGTATTAAATTTTACTAATAAAATTAAATTAAATCAACGTTAGATTTTTTACGATCTAAAATTATCATGTTTCATGTTAAGTGATGTTTAATTGTTTTTTAAGCAATTAGTGTAATTTTTTAAAAGTTTTATGGTTTATCGTTTTTTTTTTAAATTCTCAGTTGGACGCGAGATAAACCAATCAAATAAAGAACTTGTTAAACCAATCAAAGTCGAATCAAAAATATAATATGGATTGATGTCCTATTATTGTCAATATATAAGCACATTTAGAAACTTTTACATAGTTTTCATATTGATTGTTTTTTTTAGAATAATACTGCTTTATAACAATAATACAAGCAAGAATAATACAGTGAGAATATTACATTAAGTTCAATGTAAAATTAATTTTGACCGATCACAGTCCGTCATCCCCGCGGGTTAAATATTTAACAGGCATCTTCAGCTTTGTTGTAAATGTGACAACATCATTCAAAGGGGGTGGTGGAATTTTGCATTACATACTCCAACAATATGAATTTCGCTCCTCAGATTTTAGATTGTGATTATCAGTCCACACGGTACCATTGATTCTTTGTGTATAATATTTCTTTTTCTAGAATTTTCGTGACGTTGTCAAATTTCACAAAAGGAATGTACTTACCATACCAATTTCATTGCACTTTTTTTCCTTATTAATCATTATTAATAATTTTGTTAATCAATTATTTTTCTCGAATTTATTACTGTCATCATAAGTTCAGTTAGGATGAAAAACCCTGTATTTGTGACTAATTAGGTGGTTTGCGATGCCATGTGCTGTAGCAATTTTTTACCCTATTGATGTTTAGTATAGAACTACCACTCTGAATCTGTTGGTCAAATCTTCGAACAGACCGTATATAAACTTTAAAATATACATATAATTATTTAAAAGGCGTCACAAATATAGAAAGGCACTATTTAATATATGCCTAAGATCTTCGGAATGCACATGCGTCCTTTTTCAAAGAGGAAATATAACTGGCCAGAATAAAAACATAAAAAAAAAAATTGTACGCATGCGCAAACAGAGATCAGTCTATTGCTCTAAAGTGGGCTGAAAAGATCAATTTACATTTTCAGGATCTCCCGAAATAGCTAGGACATTATACCAAATCGCGGGAATATCATAAGAGAGGATATCGTTACAACCTAAATGTAAACTTTAAGATATAATTGATAATTTCTTAAAATATATTACAAATATATAAAGACTGTACTATAAGCTAAAATGAAGCATAAAGGATAAAAATATCATATTATTTTTTAAATAGTTAGAAAAGCATTTTCAATAATACATGAAATTGTTGGGTGATTTAAAATGTAGAAGTAGTACAACATTGATTTAATCTTATTTTATTATACAAATGTAGTATCATAATTCATAAGTGTAAGATTTAAAAATAATCGGTTAAAATAAAAATCGATAATATAGAAGAGAAAGTTTTGTTCATTGAAATTTCTACTTTAGATTATGACATTTATTTTTATTCAAAGTATCTATTTTTGATAATCGGATTACTATAAGTTACAAGATTTTCAAATTAAAAATTTTCACTTACGTAAATGTCGCTGTTTCTAATTATAGATAACAATTTCAAAAATAAACGTCTCGTTTGAATTGCATTTTCAGGTTCAGCTATTTAATTTATTTCTCTCTCTTTCTCGCTTTAAGTATAATGGTTTTTATTTTTATTAAGGGAAATTGATTTAATCAGATATATAACAATTATCATAAATTTTGTTTTGACCTTTGTATTGGACATGCTGCGAACCTTACCAGCAGCTGCCATGATGCTTGCAGCATGTTTTCCAACACTGTGTAGCATTTTTGCGGTACTAAAAATAATAAACATATTTTCTCACTCAACTCGTGCCCTTACTTTCTTGTATTTTATATTGGCATTACCGTACCTGGAAAACATTTCCTGCCACTTTGAGATTTTGAGAGCTTTCGAAAGCGCACGCGTCCATTTTCAAAAGACAAAGATGATTGACCAGGGAGGAAAATATAGTAAAATCAAAGTAAAATTGTACGCATGTGCAAACGATGTTCAGTCTATCTCGAAAGAGGGCTCCCGAAATATCTAGGATATTACTCCATACCGCGGGAATGTTATGAGATAGGACATCATTACAAACAATATCAGTCCTAAGTAAAATCATTGCATATTTACGGATTATTGAAAAGTAACGGTTAGATGTTGAAATGATTTTAGCTTTACCGATGTTTATCTTAATATATTCATTTTGACTCAAACTGTACTTGGCTTGTTAACTTGATATCACATATGTGCTATTTTAGCTTTTCTTTATGTATTCGAGGTGTATATTATAAAATAAACTGTTCTCTGACCTCTGGAATATATTAAATAATATAATATTTATATATTTGTAACACCTTTTAGGTATTTATATTGATATTTGAAAGTTTATAATAATAACAAAGAAAATTTTCCTTTATAACACATATTTAAAATACAGTGATTTGACGGTATATATATTTTTTAATATAATATTTCATGACTAAAAAGTGTAAAAATCAGCTCATATGTTGCTAACTAGTCACAAAAGCATTTCTTTAAATAACAAAATAAATTAATTTGATTTTAATAAAAACAAAAAGCGAGAATGTGAATAAAATTTGCTGAACTAAACGTGCACAAGGGAAGTTGAAATTCAACTAAAACGTTTATTTTCATAATCTTATACGTAAAATTAACAAGACTGGCATTTAAGCGAGAGAAAATCTTCGATTCGAAAATCGTGAAACTTAAATAAAAGTTACCTACTCTAGAGAAAGAATTTCCGAAATCAAATAAGTAACACGAGTCTAAATTTGAAGTAATCGTCAGAATCAAATCATGTTGGCAGAATTTTTGAAGTTATTGTTCTGTAGTATCAATTTAAATACACCATTTCAATTAAATACGAATTATAAAGCTCTTTTAAAAATGCTTTTTATGTTTTACTATATATTAAATTTATTTTTATGAATGTAACTAGATACCAAGTTAAATTATTTTCACTTAACAAAAGGAAAGTCTACCAAATGTTTTATAATCGAATTCAATAAAAAACGAAAAAAATGTAACAGAAATTTTGAGGAGGAAAGAAAAAAAACATTATTTACAATAAAAAATAAATAGACGTGTTTCGTGTTCTTCGAAATAAAATTGCTTATGAGAGCTCATATAAATGCTTATAAAACAGTGTTTCTATTACCCTCATTTTAATTTTTACGCTTCTTAAATTTTATTTATTTTATTTATTTTTATGAAAGTAAAGTGAAACACACTTTAAAACAAAATTTATTTTAATTAATTTATACCTGATTAAATCAATTTCACTTAGCAAAAAGAAAAACCATTATACCTAAAATGAGAGAGAGAGTGAATTAAAAATTAGATAGTTACACCTGAAAATGCAATTCAAACGAGACGTTTATTTTCTGAATTGTTTCCTATAATTAGAAATAGCGACATTTACGCAAGTGAAAATCTTTAATTGGAAAATCGTGTATGTTACATTAATCCTATTAACACAACCAGATGCTTTGAATAAAAATAAATCGCAGTACTTAAAAGTGAAATTTAAATGAACGTATCATTTTCTTCGATAATTTGGATTTTTTTAAGCAATTATTTTTAAATCTTATGAATTACGATACTACATTATATATGTATATATAAAATAAGATTAAATCAATGTTCCGCAATTTTTACACTGTTAAAACTAATGGTGACACCCCTAAAGAAGCTAAAATGGCACCTTTAACTAGGGTGAAAAGATAGCATCCTTAATCCAGAGTGCCCAATAATAACAAAAAATTAAAATATACAAACCGACTTTTGGCTCTCGACGGATTCGATCCCACAACATCTGGTTGCAAGAGCATTGCTCTAACCGCTCGGCCATCGAGCTCACCGTCAAAGTCTCCCTGAAATGTTCAAATGTCCTGAAACTCAAAGGTTGTTTTATATAAAAAAGCTCGCCAAAAGTTAGGCATCCGAAGTTCTGAACGAATTTGGAATAGCGCATAGCGGTGACAGTCATCGTAGGGAGAAATTGCTGTTTTGATCCAACTGTGACGGCGAGTTGAAGGGCAAGGATACACGTCAAAGAGCATGCCTAAATGACTAAGGGGTGTAAATCTTCCAACCTAGTGCATTGCACGGCACCCTTATCACTCAGTGAGAGATCAAACGGCACCCCAAACACATTTTCAAGCCCGCGGTTGTGAAATGGTAACACCTTTTCACCCCTGGGCGCTAAATGTAACTGGTTTGTCACCTTTATTTTTAACAGTGCATATTTTCAATGCTCTAACACTTTCATGTGTTATAGAAAATGCTTTTTTATCTATACTGTATGGTATTAGTATAATAATTTTAACCACTTATGATTCATCAGTAGTTTATAGTATAATCTATATATGCAAGGTGTTTTAGCATAGTGGTAACAAAGTTTCAGTAAAGTTTGAGTCAGTGTTAAATTCAGGGGATGTCCTGGGGTGGGACATCCCCCGAATTTGTGGATATAATACTTGTGGATTTTTTGTAGATATAATATTAAAAATCCCAAACATACATTTTTTGAATTTGTGATTTCAAAAAAGTTAAAGTATGAATTAAGAAATTAGTATTCGAAAAAAAAATGAATTGCAAATGATAGTTTTTTGATATTATGTCCTTCTTTATGCAAATTCTGAATTTCAAATTTTTTCAAGTAACTTTTAAATTAAAATTCATCAAAAAGATGGTTTAAAGTGTCATCTAAAATGTCTAGAAAAACATAATTTGAAAAAAAATATATATATTACTCATTTTAATCACAGATTTGTGTTGACAATAGTATAAGCACATTAAGCGAGGGAAAATATCATATTCATGAAATAATACATCAATAGAAGGGATAATATCATTCTGTTAATTTTAATAATCGAATATCGAACTTCAATTTGAAAACAGCCCCCAAAATATGCTCATTTTAAAATAATTAATTTCTCGTAACTAATCGGATAGATTTTATAAAAAATTGTATTTGGGCTAAATAAAGGGTGTAAAATTGATTTATAGCGTCAAACTTGGGTATTCTAATTTTTAAAAAAATGAGCTCATTTTGATATATAAATGGCCTCCGAATAAAATTTTATATACATTACATAAAAGTAGACTTTATATCCATTCGTTTAGAAGATGGAGCTTTTATCTATGGTGAGTTGTTGCAGAATTAACACGGAGTGTTTATTTCTTTTCCCACAAGCATGCATAATAATAATTTCTGTGTGCGAATGAATGCGATAGCTTTTTAATGATGCATGCGATAGCTCACAAATATGTTGTACTTAACTGTCACAAGAAATGTTTAGATTTTCATATAATTTGGCTGATAGATAAAGTACATAGTAGTTTTTTTTAACATTTTAATATATTTTTTCAACCCACTCTAGAATTAAAATTACCGAAGGTATGTCATTTAATAAAAGATGTAAATTTAATTAAATTGTAATGTTAAGGCAATGCAATAACAATAACGTCTTCATTTTAAAAACAGGAAGTTCAGCTTTCGAATCCAACTGATTGCATTGTGCAAAAAATGTTATGTCCCTAACGCAATGATGTAAGCTAAAACCTTTTTCAAAGAACTTATTGTTCGGTTTAAAATGTTAGAAGGAATCACAAAAAAGTGTCAGAAATTTCTATGCATATATTATATGTATGCATAGAAATTCCGGATATTGTGGAATAGTCAGACAAATTCAAATTATTCAATATTTGGTGCATATGAGGCTTTATTCAAGTGTAAATCTACCATACGACTCTCTAGTATTTGCATGAAGCCCCGTTGCTCACTTATTTTAGATATCGGTTGTTAAAGCGACGCAAAGAAATAAAATCTAACTCGAATTTTCGCAGTAATTTGTAGGTAAATTTTATAAAATTCCTATGAAGTAAAAAGTCCTATTGTTCATCAACCCATTGTTCAAACATTCTAGTCCCATTGTTTAAACATTCCAGCAAATCAAGCTCACTATAGCCATATAACTTCCTAGTAGTCCTATGAGTAATTGTAATCAATTTTATGAGGATAACTATTGTTGAAACGACGCAGTGAAATAAAATTTTATTTGAATTTTTGCAGTTTTTTTATCGAAATTTTTATAAAATTGGTATTATAATTATAAATTTCTATTGTCAGTTATATTAATCAAGTTCAGTACAAAGTAGAAGAGTTACGTTTGTTCCCGTGCTAGTCAGTTTTTGTAAAAAATAAGTGTTTTTTAAGAATCTGATCATTTATAAATGATACTCTAAGATTTACTCATTAAATTAATTTAATGATTTTATTTTTTAAATCATGGTTTTCCTTGGAGTTTTAAAATTTGTAGTGTTATAGGGGACTGTGAATTGTGATCACAGTCCCCTATAAAGACGAATACAAAGATTTGATACTGATAACATGAATTACTGTTAACATGAACAAAATTTTCATTCCACTTGAGGTTCATGTTAACCAGGTTCGACTGTATTTGCTGTCGTGATTTTTGTACATTACCGCAGATTAAGAAATATATGTCTTTTATCACATTCTATGTTTAAACAGAAAATATTTCTTTGTAGCGCATTTACTAATTATTTGGAAAATAGTTGTCGTCCTCGGTAGAGAACTGGGAAATCTGAAATATATCTGAATCTTTTTATTAGTTGAATTCCGAATTTCCGAGTTAGTTGAATTCCGAAATTAAGAATTACTCTCTGAATGTTGCCACAATGACAAAAAAGTAATAAAAACTTAAAAAAAAAATAATAATTTATAAACAAATCGTGACAAAGCTTTTAAACAAACTTCATTTAAAAGTGTATTTTTTTTCTCTACGCCACAGTGTACACATTTAAAATGTGACGCATGTTGTTCAAAATCCGTGCGGATAATGACGATTCGAGCCAGAGAAATACTTTTATTAATTGAACTTAACAGCGCCCAGTACCGCCTAAACGCTGATCTTTACAAAAAACCCACTTTTCTTTACGAAATCTGCTTTATACGATACCCTCTACCCTCCTTTACATTTTCCGTTGTATGATTTTTAAACAGCCATTACTTATTTACTTATTTTCTGCACATCTTCAACATCGTTAGGAAAATATTTTCGAATCATTCCAGATTCTTATGAAATACATGCATACAACATACAATATGTAACATAACGTTCTAATTACATAACTAGCATGTAGCGCAATACATCAATACATTTATTTTGATTATTGAAATAATGAATTAGACTTTGAAGACACAACAATAAAGCCTTCATAATTAGGAAACAGAAAATGAATTCTTTTTTCGCAACTTTATTAATGCAATAAGAAAGAAACCTAAAAGAGACATTTATTTTCAAAATTGTCACTAAGGATTTAAAAAAAGTGTGTCAGTCACGAGATGGAAAATCTTTCATTTCAAAATCGTTACTGCTATAGTAATCGCATTATCTAAAATAGAATAAGTCTTTACAAAATCACATAAATAGGAATGTTCTAATACGAAAAGCTTTCTAGAACCAAATCATTTTGTTACATTGTTAAAGTTATTCTATTCAAATTTTTGAAATGATGCTTTAACATGACATATCATAAATAAAGTAACGTTATTCTAATTGGAAACGCAACAAATTTCTAAATTTTTGAGCATTTATTAGTCTTGCGAATTAATCTTTCGGAACTATACTAATATAATAAGAATGAAACTTAAAACAACGTTTATTTTCATAATTTTCACTATGTATTTACAAAGTGTGTCAGTCACGAGATTAAAAATCTTTCATTTCAAAACCGTTACTGTTATAGTAATCGGATTATCTAAAATAGTGAAAGTCTTCAATATAACATAATTTTGAAACACCTATTTTATTTATCTATTTTCTACACATCTTCAATACCTTCCGAAAAGTATTTTGTAATATAATTTAATAATATTGTAATATAATTTTGTAATTTTGTAATTTTTATAATTTTGTAACATAATTTGCACTCCAGACTCCCATGAAATGCACACATACAACATAAAACTTGCAACATAATGTTGTAATTACATAACTAGCGGATAGCGCAATGCATTTATAACATTTATTTCACTTATAGAAATAATGAATCAGACTTTGTAGATACAACAATAAAGCCTTCATATATGAGCGATAGAATATGAATTCATCTGTCGCAACTTTATTAATGTAATAAGAAAAAATCTTAAAAGAGACGTTTATTTTCAAAATTGTCACTATGGATTTACAAAGTGTGTCAGTCACGTGATGAAAAATCTTTCATTTCAAAATCGTTACTAGTATTAGGTAGATTTCGCATGAAATACTACCCTATTGCGATCGCTCCCATCATGGAATTTCTGAAATTTTTTTCAGATCTACGCCGATCACGACCCCTAGATCCCAAAACTACCATTAGTAAAAAAATTTATCTATCTATCTATCTATCTATCTATCTATCCATCTATCTATCTATCGGTGTATACCACTTTCTTCTGGACACGATAACTTCCATAATTATGCTCAGATCTTCTTCAAACTTTTACATAAAATCAAGGGGCATAAAATCTTGGTTAAGTTCGTTAATGGGCAAAATCGGACCAAGGGGGTGGAAGTTAGGGGAAGTTAGGAGGGTCTTAAAATAGATATGGAATCAGTTTAAAGTTTATATTACTTCTAAAGAATGGGCCAAAAGTTTATGCATGATAGATTTTTGATAAAGTTAAAAATGGGCTCAAGGGGCGAAAAAAACAGGGCTTTTGGGAGAAAAAAAAATCATAACTTCATCAAATTATTAGATATCAAACCCAATTTAATTTTTTATAAATTTTCCCAAAATTATCTAAAACTTTTGTATTTACAAGTTTTTGATGGGAACAGCTTTTACTGATGAAAAAATTAAAAACGAAAAGAAAAAGGGGGGTGGAAAATGAAAAAAATCCATAACTTATTCAATTCTTAAAAAATCAAATCTAATTAAATTTATTTTACATCTTCTCAATAATATCTACGACTTTTATACTAACAAGTTTTTCATTAGACTAATTCTTATAGCAAAAATAAATTCAACAAAAATAGCAGTTAGAGAAAAAACTCAAATCCAAACTGCTTATATTCTGAATCATTTTTAAATTCACTTTTGATTTTAAACCCATCAAAATGGCAGATCCTCCTATTTAGGAACTGTATAACGTGACGTATTAGCAGCTTTTTGATAAAATCAGAATATTTTTCTAAAAAGACTGCCAAAAACGGTAACTTGAACAGAATTTCCCAAAGTGATGGTGATTGAAAAAATTGAGGAAGTATAACGAATTGCATTTTTTCTGACTTATTTTTAAATCCATTTTTGTTCTCAAACGCATCCAATTTACAGGTACTCTTATATAGGAACTATATAATGTGATGGATTTGCCAGTTTTTTGGTAAAGGCAGAATATATTTCAAAAAAGGCTGCCAAAATGGGCACTTCGCACAAAATTTCCCAAAGCTATCATGATTAAAGAATTGAGGGTGTATTCAAATAACAAATTGGTTATTTTAAGATTCAATTTTAAATTCAATTTTGCTCTCAAACGCATTCAATTGACATTTCTTTATTATTTAGGAACTATATAATGTGAGAATTCGTCAGTTTTTAGATAAAGGCTAAATATTTTTTTTTTAAACTGTCAAAGTAGGCATTTGGCACAAAATTTCCCAAAACGATCATGATTTAAGAATTGAGGATGTATGAAAATAACAAACTGTTTATTTTATAACTGATTTTTAAATTAAATTTTGCTTTCAAACGCATTCCGTGTTATTTAGGAACTGTGTAATATGCCGTATTGGTTAGTTTTTTGATAAAGGTTAATTATATATTTTTTAAAGCTGTCAAAGTGAGCACTGCGGACAAAATTTCCCAAAGCAATCATGATTTAAGAATTGAGTATGTATTCAAATAACAAATTGGTTATTTTATGACTCATTTTTAAATTCGATTTTGCTCTCAAAAGCATTCAATCGACAGTTTTTGTTATTTAGGAACTATGTAATTTGCATATTGGTCGATTTTATAATAATAAAGTCAGAATATATTTCAAAATATGTTGTCAAAATGGGCATTTGAGCCGAATTTCGCTTAAGATGATTTTGATAAAAAAAAATGTTCTTACATAAAAATAAATCAAAAAATTTTTAAAAGCGGCCAAAGAAAATTGTTAAACTGGATTTATCTCTAATCATACTTTATATTTTGTTGCTGAAATGAGCACTCTTCGAAATCTACCTCCGCCTATAGGCCAAGCCGACAGGGATTTTAGTAATCGGGTTATCTAAAATAGAGAAAGTCTTTACAAAATCACTTAAATAGGAATGTTCTAATACGAAAAGCTTTCTAGAACCAAATCTTTTGTTACATTGTTAAAGTTAGTTCTATTCAAATCTTTAAATTGATGCTTTAACATGGCATATTGTAAATAAAATAACGCTATTCTAAATGGAAACATAACAAATTTCTAAATTTTTGGACTTTCATTGGTCTTGCAAATTAATCTTTCAGAACTATACTAATGTAATAAGAATGAAATTTAAAACAACATTTATTTTTATTTTCATAACTAGCGAGCTACTCCCGCTAGCTGGGCCACTTTTTCCAAACGAACCTCGATATTAAGCAATATATAATAAACAAAAAAGTTCATTTAAAAAGCAAGTCTTGGTGTTCGAATCCTCAGCACAAAAAAAGTAAATTAAAGAGCTATGGTTGTTATGCGCCCATTATCCCGTTAAAATATGTGATTTCGCACAGTGGGCGGTACGGGCCCATCGTGCGAAGCCGGCTCACCGGCGCTACACGCCATGGTCGCCATTGTCCCGTTAAAAATATTTGGTTTTGCACGGTTGGCGCTGCGCGTCCATAATACATTTTCTCGTATTTTTTGGATCATCAGAAGCAGACTTTTACGCAGATTCTGAATATGTAATCAGTTTTTTTTTTACTTTAAAAACTGTCTGCATGATGGTTTAAGAAAAAACGCGCAAAAAAAAGTTTGGGTATTAAAAACTCCAAAAGACTGCTATAAAAAGAAAATAAGTAATTTCATTAATATCACAAACAACATAACTAATAAATAATTTTGGCAGCTCGTTTTCCGTTTGTACTAACAGAGATTAGTATTAATCGCGTAAATCTTAGGTTACACAATATTCGTGTATGCTACCAAAAAGAAAAAGTATGAAAATGAGCTACAACGATTAATACTCACATACAGAATAAATATATGAATAGCCAGTTACATCTGAGATCTTCAAAATATTAATTAGCAACACTATTACCTCTTAGTGAACATATCTTGCTGTGCTTAAATAGTTGTACTTATTATATTAATTAAACCGTTTTTAACATTTTTTACCAATCAGTTATTTTTCTCTTATACATTCTTTGATAAAATGACACGGGAGAAAAAGGGGTTTTCGGCTGCTTCTTCTTTTAGCCAAAGGGGAAAAGTTCTGGTCGATCACCGCAAGGTGGCGCAGGGTTCTGCTTGAGAGGTCCGTTTGAGCCCCGTTTGGGAAATGTGACGTTTTCCGTTCCGATTCCCGACCAGTTTTCATAACTTTTCATAATTTTCACATCGTAATTCATAACTTTTTTAATTTTGGTCTCACGGTCTCGAAAATGCCCGAAATGACTTTCCCGGAATTTTTCGAATCGAAAGACACCTCTCGCGACATCCAACTCGCCCGCTTACGAATTGTAATCGGCTTCAAGCAGACAGACAGACAGAGGCGCACGGATTTTATTAGTATAGACTAGCGAGCTACGCCCGCTAGCTGGGCCACTTTTTCCAAACGAACCTCGATATTAAGCAATATATAATAAACAAAAAAATTCATTTAGTAAGCAAGTCTTGGTGTTCGAATCCTCAGCACAAAAAAGTAAATTAAAGAGCTATGGTTGTTATGCGCCCATTATCCCGTTAAAATATGTGAATTCGCACAGTGGGCGGTACGGGCCCATCGTGCAAAGCCGGCCCACCGGCGCTATGCGCCATGGTCGCCATTGTCCCGTTAAAAATATTTGGTTTTGCACGGTTGGCGCTGCGCGTCCATAATATATTTTCGAAAAAATTAAAACTTGATCTTTTGTAGATCTTCCCAAATTTAAAGTGATTTTTAAAGACAAATCTGAAACCAGAACTGAAAAAGTAAAAACTTGCCCGGTTGTGATCTTCCGAAATTTAAAGGGATTTTTTAAGACAAATCTGAAACCAGAATCGGAAAAGTAAAAACTTGCCCGGTTGTAGATGTTCCTCAGCTATCCTTTGCAAAAAATCGTGTAAAAATTATAAAATTCGAGCGAAATACATATTTGAAAATAATGCTCCCTTAGATTTTACATTATCATCCAGGTCTTTTTGGGTGACTACTGTAGGCTTTTAATACGTTGGATGTGTCGGTGACTGCCACTGAACTTTAAATTTCGGCGATGTCAGTCACCGGTGATTAACAGTGTAAAAGATTACAAAACTAAAAAAATAGTATATTTTTTTAAATGATTCTTAAGTAAGTATAATACGGTAATAACTAAAAGTTAAGTAAATTTCAAATAAATTTTAAGTAAATGGTTAAAACAATATAAGGTACCCTGGGGTAATAACGCCACGTTAAGGTTCTACCAATTTTCACGGCTTAGTTTTAGATTGTATTTTTCAAACAAATATAGGATCTGATACAGCAACTCATTGACTATCTATCTAAAATAAAATAATTTAACAGATACGTATTCATAAAATGTAATGGCGTGTTTTCTTGACCAATGCTATTTGGCGTTAATACACACCTATATGAGTAATAACGCCATGCAAACAAAACTATAAAATGAGATGGAATAAAGGCATGTAGATTGCCCAATTCCAAAAATACAAACTCAACAGCCCTAGAAATTGACAAATTGCATTCTAAGCTATTGAAACTGTACAATTTGTTTGTGACTCTGAAAGAAAAAGAAAGCTGTGGTGGTGGCGGGGGGAGGAGGCAAAAGAATATCAGATTCTAAGCTACGTTCTGCTTAAAAATGACCATTTAAATAGAATTATTAGAAACATTGCACGGATTATTTGAATCAGTATTTATATTCTCATGTATGCATTCTATGCGATAGAAAATATTGATTTTTTTGTGAAAGTGAAAGAAAAAGGAGTGAGGGGAATCTTTAACAGAATATAACACCCTGTGTCTCTCTTTGCTTAAAAAGTCCCGCTTAAATATAAGTTATAAGAAACATTGCATGGTTTTAACCATTCATAATGTAATATTTTAACCATGTGAAGTTTTATAATAACTAGAGTTATATGTAATAAATATTTTTGTTAAACCTTAACTGCTACTACCGTCTCACATACCGCTGAGTTTTTCAAGTTTCAGAGTTTAACTTGCAATTTTTAGTTTAACTATAGATACCGGGAAAATTTTGTTTCATTTGGAGTCCTATTGCTATCTCTAGAGACTTTTGAATAGCGAATTTTATTTATAATAAGTCCTGTATATAAGGTTCAATACAAAAAAAAATATTCTAAAAGTTAATTTAACATTTTATTCATCGTTAGATTAAGCGGTCTGACAGGCCACTCACAGTAAGTTACGCGACAATTTTTGTCACAGCAGTTAAGGGTTAATACTATTATAGTAATCTAGTAAATAGTTTTTAACCCATAACTCCACACTAATGCGGATTCTCCAAACCTACAGTTAAATTGTCGACGTTTTAAAGAGCATGCTTTAATAATTTTTTAATACATTGAATAAAATTTTTGATTAAAAAATATTATCCCAAAGAGATCTCTTATTCAATTTTATACATAATTCATATGGTTATTTGTCATTATCTCTATAATAGCAACAAAATTAACCTTTAACTGCTGTTAGCAATCTGACTGAACACTGTACCCCCTCCCCCCCCCTAAAAATAGCTTTTAACTTGTATTTTCCAGTTTAACTATAGTTACAACTGAAATTCTCTTTCGTTTGGAGTTCTCGTAATATTGTTAGAAATATTTGAATAGATTAAATTTAATTAGAATTAATTCTGTACAAAAAGTTTAGTGCAGGAACAGTATTCTATGATTTGTAATCATGGATCGCATTTTAATCTTTAATATTACCGGTCTCGTAGACTACAATTTTTCTTTTAATTTTTTAGTTTAAGTTGTAATTTTCAGTTTAATTGCAAATACTACCGAAATTTTGTTTCATTTGGAATTTTAGTACTATCACCAGAGACTAAATAGGTGAATATTAAGTATAATACTCTTGTATAAAAAGTTTAGTACAAAAACACAATCCTATGAGTTATTCCCGCCTTTTATTCATCTTTCAATTTTGCGGTCTCACAAACCGCATCACATTCATACGTTACAGTTTCTGTCACATCAGTTAAAGGTTAAATTTATAAAGTTTTGAAAAACCGAACGCTGAGAAAGCGGACAGTTAAAATTTCGAACTCAATTGAACAATCCAGTGGAAATTTAATAGAAACCTGATTTTGAAGATGTTTGAATTTGAATCTCGAAAACATTTTGATATAGTTTTATTTACAAGAGTTAAAAATTATTTTTTACATTAGTAAAATAATAATAATAATAATGTAATAAAAAATAAAATAGACAGATTAATTTTAAGTATTGGGCACCCCCCCCCTTAATCTTACCATTTCAGCAATGATGATAATGCTGTCCCATATTAATATATAAACCCCCTTCGGATATAGTTCGGCCACTGTTTGGAATCAACCGGGGTAATAACGCCAATCCCTGGCGTTATTACCCCAGGATATTTATTGCGCAGTAAATCCTAAACTACAAATTATCTCGAGAAGATATCCAAAATCTTCTACAACAATTTGAAAGTACATGAAATACACTACAAATTTATGTAATAAACAAAGTATTTCTGGATAAAAAATATAGTCTTCAGATCAAAAATCTTATCTCGCAAATTTTAGATCAAGTGTTAATTTTAGTTGCTTGTAAAAACACTAAGACCTAAAAAATCAAATTAACTTGAAGCTGTTTTTTGCGATTTATATGACTCAAAACCCTTCTGCGCAGAGCACATGGGTGCCATTTACCTGATTATTTCATAATTATGCAAAATATAAGCACTTGGCGTTATTACCCCAGGGTACCTTACCTTTTAAGTTTTATGTCATATTTTAGTCTGTCAGTCATTGATGACAGATCCGACCTAAATGGAAAATATAGTGTCAGTGACTGACATAGCATTTAACGTGTCAAGCAATTTATGTATTTCTTATGGGTAGTATTTTTTCTTTATAAAGTGAACTGTTATTAGAGCGTCTTCACTGAAGGAATATCTTCGATTGATGACAGCTCTTTTATGTTCCCCATCATATCTTATCCTATATTGTAATACTAGCAAATCTTTCGTGAGCATGTGTGTGTAAATTTTACCTTAAAAGCGTCTTTAATGATTTTGACAAAAAATTGTCTTCTTTTATTTCGCGGTACTAGAAGGAAATTGTAATATGGCAGATGTTCCAGAAAAATCGATGAATATATAATTTTGTGATCAGTACGGGTCAATGTGTGTCAATGGAAAATCACTAAATGAAGACACGAAGTTGGCATAATTTCGCTAAATTAGGATATATTTTGCGAAATGTTGGTGATATTAACGAGATTTGAAAACTGAATTTCAAGAATGCCAATACTCAAACACAAGCCTATCGCCAAATGGAAAAATGCCGCTAAAATTGCAATTTTTTTTTTTTTGGCCAATTATGTTCAGTATTTGGCGAAAATAGCTCTATTTTAAAAGTATAGGAGTTCTTTAGGAATTTCCTATCGGAACTGGTGTATATTATTCAATGAGACAAAGATAATAAAAGGTGTTTAATTTTAACCAAGCATAGCTTGTATGAATTTCGCTGAGTTATCGAATAAAATTTAAATTTCTTTTGATCATCATTTTATCAAAAACAATTATGTTATAAATTTGCTCGTTCTGAAAAGAAATTATCGCTGATAATTAGAAAAATAGAAAATTTCGAGAGGCTGAAAAATACACAACAGTTGTTTGACGATATTACCAATGAAAAACCGGACCAAACTTTTGAGTGTGTCACAAAACTAAAAAATGATATTGTAAAAAAAGATTTTTTGTTCACAGCATGCAAAGAAAATTGAGTAGTTACTTTAATTAGTTTCTTTGAATATCCCGTTTGTTCTCACTAATTTATTACTGTATTAAAATTTTTTCACTAATTTTCTTTTTAAAGGGGCACAGAACCTTTGAGTTTACCGAAAAAAAAAACTCGCATTTTTAATATTACCAAAACGTAAAAAGGTACTATTTGGTTTTCCCGTAGACCAAAAAATTACCGCCAAACTATAAGATTAAATGTCAATGATGGAGGATTGTGAATGTCACATCCAATGACATTAAATGCGATACACATGTTTAAAACGTCATTAAGTGATTTTTAATTCCCCTTTCTATTTGAATTTTTATTACTATTTTTTCTAATTTATTTTTTCCCGTTATTTAAAATAAAAACTATGCCAACATGTATAAATTGACTATTAGTTTGGTGATTTTTATAATTTGGCGAAAATGGTCTACGGGGTAATCAAGTAGTACCTGCAAATAATATGCAATTAAGTTTTTTTTCTTTTTCCTCCGAAAGAAATATTCTTCACTACATTACCCCAAAAAAATAAATGTAAAAAAGGCAGATGATTCTTAATTTACAAAAATATACTATAATCACGAATAAAAATACACAATAACCTCTTTCGAATCATTCAGGATTCCAAAAAGCATTTTTTTTTATCTTTAGAAACCTCACTTACGAATTTCTTTTCAAATTTAAAGAAGAATTTATAAAAATAAAAGTTTTATTAGCTACCCATAATTTTCGGAAATGTTTTCGAAGAGCTCCTACAGTACATTGATCACTTCTCTCTAACAGAAAAATCGGTTTTTCAGATGCTATTAGATCTCAAGAAAATATTTTCGTATTCAGCAAGCATATTTAACAGACAAACATACAAAATTAGCAGCATTAACATTAACATTAAAATTAAAATTATTCTTTAAAATAGCAAATAAAGCCTTGGTGAAAAAAATGTTTAAAAATAGAAAACCAACGATTATAAATGCTCAAATAATGTATGAAAAGGTAGAAAACAGCCGTTTCGAACATACTATCAATTTTCTTCATCAGTACTCGCTGAGTCAGTCAGCTTGCTGAGTTTTGCACTGATAAAGAATCTCGATAGTAGATTCGAAACGGCTGTTTGCTACCTTTTCATACATTATTTGTGCATTTATAATCGTTGGTTTCCTATCTTTAAAATTATTCTGTTACAATTGCATGCGTAATTTTAGCTATGCAGATGAAAATGTTTAGTTGAGATATGGTAGCATCCGAATAATTTATAAAAATAAAAATTTCATTAGTTTTCCATAATTTTCGGAAGCGTTTTCGAGTATCAATTACGAGCAATAATCGCTTCTCTGAAATAGGAAAATCTGTTTTTCGGTTGCTATTATGTCTCAAGAAAACTTTTTCATGTTCAGCAAACATGTTTAAATGAAAAACATACATAATTAACAGCATTAACATCAACATTAAAATTAACATTATTATGCTAAAATTGCATACACAATTTCAATTATGTAGCTGAAAATGTTTAGTTAAGAACAGGTAGCATTCGAATTTCTGGGTAGAGCGAATTGATTATTTACATAATAAAAGCTGCTCGAAAAAACTTCCAAAAATACTGTCAGCAAATAATAATTATTATTATTTTTTATAAATTCTTCTTTTAATTTCGAAAATATATTCTGAGGTTTCTAAAGATAAAGGAATGCTTTTCGGAATCTTGGATGAGTCTGAAAAGGTTATTATATATTTACAGTCCTGAATATTGTGCATTACCGTAGATTTAAAAACATCTGTCTTATTTCAAGATCTATGTTTAAATGGAAAAAATATGTTTGTGGCGCTTTTATTTTATTTTTTATTTTGACAGTCTAAACACATTAAAAATCATAACTACTAGCAGGTTAAAAAATGGGAATAGTAAATTTTAAAGAAAAGAAATAGGTGTCAAAACTTTATTTTTTTATTGACATCATCGGCTTTAATGACTTTATTACATCATTATTTTAATAATTGTAGCAGAATTTTTATAAAACTTCCAAAATATTTCTTTGAATGTATTATCGCACCTTTATTTCAGCCAATAAACACATACAAAATCATAAAAATATACTTTTCCCGTTCCGAATTCTAATTATTTGAGAAAATTGAATAATAAAGATTTTCTTTGACGTTTTCTTTTGAACCATTTTCTTTGAAGTGGAAAAATAAAACGCCAGTGACAATATACATGTGGTTAATGATGAAAAGATTTTAAAATGCAAAGAAGGTACTTACATTTTATTCTGTAAAAGTATTTGTTCTCACTTAGTCAGTTGCTATGAAATAAAAATGTATTTCTTACAAGGATAAAAACATGAGAACGCTTGAAGCGTATTATGTATATTTTTAATAGTACATGGAAGATCTTGCTAAGTAAATTGTAGCAGATTTTGTGAAATATTTTGCATCATGTATTTTTACTCAAACATAAAAAAAAAGATTTATATATATATATATAGAAAATAAACATTACAGTCCTTATATAAATGAAAAGGAAATAATTTCATGCATGAATTAGTTTTTAAGGTACTACGAGATTATGCCGCCGACCAAAAGTTTAACGTCAAACTTCAAGATTAAATGTCAATGATGGATTATCGTAAATTTCATATTCACTAAAAATTGAACACAATACATGTTTTTGTTACGTCATCAAGAGATTTTTAATTTGACTTTCATTTTTATTTTTATTTATGTTTTGCTAATTTTTTTCTTTCGTTACATAAAAGAAAATGTGCATCAAATTTTCTAATTTGGCTAATAGTTTGGCAAATTGTACAATATCACGAAATTGGTAAACGGGATTACCAAGTAGTACCGTTTTCAATAACTAATTAATGTTTTACATATTTTTTGAAAAATATATCCGTTTGGTACATTTTCCCAAAAACCTGTTGAATATATCATTTTAAAATTTGTTGTGATATCAGAAAACATACTTTTTACTTACCCATCATACGTAGTATAGGGCAAGTCTTGCAATCGTTTTGAAAATCGAAAAATTTTTTTGACGGATTTACACGTTTTAGATAGTGGAGATTCCGAAAAACATATTTTTAGAAAAAAAAATTTGCCGTCCGTCTGTCTGTCTGTCTGTCTGTCTGTAAACGCTCTATCTCCCGAACAAATTGTGATAGAGACTTGAAATTTTGTATGTTATTAGTATGTAAGAATGGGACGAACCCTATTTAATATCAGCAACCTCGATTATCCGGAACTATTTTTTTCGGACTCTCGAAAAATTCGTTCTGATGAAAGGTATATAAAAATTTCCGAATTTTTTTGTTCTAAGGAATGGACGTAAAAGGCAATAAAATAACACACATTTTGCATATAGAACGAAGTCGATCGGATTATTAGTTGCCGAGATATTTGTAATCTTGTTTTCCACATTCTTCGATTTTTTATGACCCTGTATTTCATTCAAATTTCAATTCAGAAGTATATTTTAATTGGAAATGAGACGCTTAATCCGACACAGTTATTTGTTAGTTAATAGAATTATTATTTTTGGAGTTATAAGGATGTTTCTTTTACGCAGCTCGGTACTACTTGAGTAGTTTGGCGTTTTATATAATTTGTCGAAATTGGTACATCAGCAGTTCGTTAATATAGCATTACTATGTATATTAACAATATTTAAATGTTGTTTATGAATTGCAATGCATTGTATAAATAGTTTCGCATGTTTTATTTTCATATACATATAAATGATGGGTAAGTATTACGGTGGACCCCAACGACTAGTTGAGATTAAAAGATAACTGTTTACCTAAAATGGATTAGCTTTGAATAGCTCTCCAAGTGGTTGATCCCTTAAGTTACGAGTACGATGCCCAGCTTGGCATTTGTCCCACCCATATGTTGTTAAGGCTGCGTTTGCAGCACAAGATGGAATACTCTTCATGACCACTCATGACCACTTCATGACCAACCCTGATGCGTAACATGAGATACAAACAGACCCATCATCGATGAACACATATGCAATTTAATAAATTGTCCAATTAAATTTCAGCAAAGAAAATACGCTGGAAATTATTGAATATTTAATACGTTATTCACTAATATTTAATACGTGATCACTTGTTAACAAAGCGTAAAAACCAACAGGGTGAAAGGTCTATACGAATTTTTTCATATTTAGTAAATTTTTCAAAAATCAAAATCATAAGCTGATAAGCATTTCAGTATTATTGAGTCTTTGGAAAACTTATAATTATGAAGGATAACGCCACCTTTTGGGCTATTTTTGCCAGAAACAGTTCAGAAATGTTTCAAATGAAAAAACAAATTCAAAATTTTAAATAACTAATTAAAATAATAATAAAATAATAATAATTTTTTATTATTATTGTTATTATTATTATTATTATTATTTTACTAATTTTACTTATTTTATTACTAATTAATATTTTTTTTCTCCCTTTGGAAAAAAAAATGTACATATTATAAGTTCAGAAACAGCTCTATCAAGGTATAAATTAATCTGAAGTTTAATGAAAACTCGTGCAATAGATCTTGAGGAGGAGTTATTTCACAAATCATGAAAGATGGGCACACCAGCACAACATTTTGTTGATTTTCACCAAAAAGTAATCAGCACTTATATCAAGGTGTAACTGAATGCAAAGTTTTATTAAATTCCGTTTATTATTTCTTTAAATAGAGCACCAAAAAAAATAATAATAAATAAAACTGTGTTCCGTTTAGACAGACAATAATATTCACAGACTAACGTTTCTTTAAAATAGTGAAATCACGTTTAGGATCTTTTAAAACATATAAATCCACCGAAAATGGATGTTGATTTTTTACACTTATAAAGATAGAGGAAAGTAAAAAGAAATCAAGCAAAAATTATATATACATAAAATATTGTAATTTGCGTTTTTAAATATGTATAAATAAAACATTAACTTTCTCTAATTTCGGCACCCCCTAAATTAACATCATAAAATATACACTTTTTTAAACTTAAATTACAGTATTTAAATGAAGTTTGATATTAAGATAAACTTTAAATAATTATAAAATAATATAAATATATATTTTTATACTTAATATTTTTTTGCAGGACTAAGGTTTGTAGAACAATTTAAGCATATCATGTTTATTTCATTGAAAAGAAAAAGTAATACTTTCAAAATTATCTTTACACCAGAAAAAGTTTTCAGAATTGTTAATATGATGCGTCATATTTTAAATTTAAATGCTCATTGGGCTATAAAAATTGCGATTTTTTTTTGTACTCATAATGTCATAATATGCAAAATTAGGATTACCTTCATTAGTATGCGACAAAAAAATAATAGAAAAGTATTTTTTTTATCTTAGATGGTTTCCTCAATGAGAAAAAAGACACATTTTATTAAAATACGTCTGATTTCATGCATGAGTTGTTAAGACAAATTATCTATATTATTTTATATTTTTCCATGAACACACAAACACACACACAATGTGTTTTTTATAAATTAGGAATTTAATCTTTGCACTATGTTAAGAGGATAGACGTCTTAATAATCTTAAACAAAACTTACTTTTTTATGATTTTATATCTTTTGAACCGCCTTCGAAAACGACAATAACTTAAAAAAATCTGTAATCAAAGTAAAAAATGTAAAAAAAAGGCGATTGCAGAGGACCTTAGTAAGAAGATTTCGTATAGGGATGTGATGCGAAAATACGGCATTGAGGCAGACAAGTAAGTTGTTGAGCATGACGTATGAAAGCGCTCTATTGATTTTAATCATCATTATTTTCGGGGATTTTGGCCAACATTCATTATTACACCAATGCGAAGTTTGCCGACATCTATTTTATGTATGTGGCTATGCAAGTTAGTCGCTCATACCAAACGTATGTTAAAAAAATCTTGAGCTTTTCGAAGGATAGTCCTTTACTCTGCATAATATTACTTTTTCCACTGCAGGAATTTCACCATATCTTCCAATGCCTCTATCACGAATCGAGGCATAAAATGAACGACTCATACACAACTAGCGATGAAAGCACCCGAATGTTCGATGATCAGGAAGATTCCTATTTAGATATCGCTACATGTACATCTTTTGAACTGCTGCTCTATTTTCATGCACAGTCGTATGCATGTAATGCATGTAGGCAAGATCCACTTTTCTGTAACGATGCAAATTGCTCGAAATCCGTGCGGAGAACGACTATTCAGGTCAACGAAATTCTTTTATCCACTGAACTTAACAGTGCTCTCTACAAACTCAACACTGCGTTTGCTCACCCACATTAATAAAAGAAATCGGCTTAATAAAGTCTCCTCTACCTGTCTGATACATAATTTTGAAACATCTGTAAATATATATAAATATGCATACATATTAAAATGTCAAAATGCAAACAAGATATTGGCAAAGAATCTTTCAATACGTATAGCGTTACCCCTCGATTGTCTTCACTTGACAAAACAGGAGCTTTTAAGAAGATTTAGGAGGAAAACATTTTTATCAGATAAATAATTCAAAAACTTTTTTGTTCAATGTGATTCTTACACGTTATTATTTCCTTTTATTATTCGATATTAAAAGATAACACATAATTTTAAAGAATATCTGAAATGTTAGAGAAAACTATATAGAAAAACAGCATTCTTTTAAGTTGGTTAATAATATTTTAAAAATAAGCTATTAAAAAGTTTTCTTTATATTGGATCTTACCCGAGTTCTCAATCCTTCACAAAAGTTTCTTAGTTTTACAATATAAGGTAATCCTATGTGTCATGAGACTTTCTTAAAACTTTACGATGGATTACATTTTCGAAAGATGTCAAAAATATGCTAAGAATTTTTATTCAAATAATTAAATGTGTATTCCTATACATATATTTGTCTGGTACATATATTTTTTATATAGGGAGTTTGTATGAGTAATTTATCAATCTGATTTTCAAGAACCCTTAATTTATTTTTAATGTGAATTTTAAACTTTGAAATTGTTTTTTTAGTAAGTTTTAATTTTTTTCTGGTATTATCGCTGACAGTTTTCATGTATAATACCAAGAGTTTATTTATTTATTTTATTTTTTTATTATTTTTTTTTAGATATTTATATGTTTTATGTATTTTTTTACAGGGTATGAACTTGAGGAAGATATGTTAATTAAATTAGAATTCTACAGAGAATTATTATCATAAATGTAGAAAGGCTGAAATTTAAATAAAATTTGAACCTAATAGTAACCGTTGGTTTTGAATACATAAAATTTTATTTTAAAGTCAATTTGCATGTGAACTACCATTTTTATTCAAATTTTAATTTTAATTTATTTCTTGAAGATATTTTCAAGAAATACTTGAAAAGAAATAATCTTCTTTTATTAAAAGTTGGTGCAGAGGGTACAAGAGGTGATTCAAAAATATTATGTTAGAATTTGTAAGTATTGAATTTCATACATCCTTATAATTTATAAAATTGTTCATCTTAATTCGCATTAATGTACTAGACGGAAAATGTTAATAGGGTATATTTTTGTGTCTCTTTTCTCAAAATTACTAATTTTATTTGTAATGCTAAACAGTTCACATTCTTGTATTCCTATGCAATAAAGTACGCGATATAAAGCCCTGTAGACTTTTACGCAGTTTCAAGATGTTTTACGAGGTTCCATAAGACTGAGTACGAATTGTTTATATTGTACATACATTAAAAATTTTGTATGAAGATTTCGAAGATGTTCTAAGAATCTTTTTTTTCTTGGTGAATAAAAGATTCACAGAAATAAGGGTTTTCAGGTTTAAAATATAAGGGTTGACAAATTTTAATGGATAAGAGTTTTTTTTAACTTACAAATAAAACAAATATTTAAAAAATAAGAAAAAAAGGATACAATATAACAAAGACAAGAAAATAAAACATAGTGTGCAGCTATAAAATAGGCAGATTTTGAAAACTATGTCGTAATTTACTGTATTTTTATTTTTTTTAAATAATTTTCAAGCATGATTTTTATTTATTTATTTCTAACACCTACAGACAGATGATTATAAAACAAATTTATTTGCAGTGAAATAAATAAAAATAAAATAAAAAAATAATTGTTTCTGGTTTGTATTCCATAGTGAAATTTTAATTTTTATCCATAAAACTTCCATCCAATTAAACTTTAATCCATAAATAATAATAATAATAATAATAATAATAACATATATATGCATATATATATATATATATGTGTGTGTGTGTGTGTGTGTATGTATATGTATATATACACTGCTCAAAACAATTAAAGGATATTGCAGTTTTAGGTGGATTTTGCATCTGGGAAACTTTTTAGCTGACTGATACATGGTCGACAGACATAGTAGGTTATATGAGAATAAATTACACATGTTTGGCAGAAAAAAAATGAATTTTATTGCGCATTTGTGTACAAAAGGAAAAAAACACAATTTAAGCATATGAGAAAAAAAGAACAAGAAAAGGTGTTTTCTTCAAAGAACATCACTTTCAGTAGGGAGCATGGTTTCAACGGGCGACCAGCAACGTTGAACACCTTTGAGGCATGGACTCAATGAGGCTATTAATGACGAGTTGGGGTATTCTGCCCCACTCTTCAGGAAGAGCTCTTTCCAGTTCTTGGAGGGTTTGTGGGGGTTGTTGGCGGCCAGAAACTCGCCTTCCTAGAGCGTCCCAAACGTGCTCGACTGGATTCATGTCTGGAGAACACGCTGGCCATTCCATTCGAACGATTCCTTCCTCGAAAAGGAAATCCTCCACCAGGTTTGCACGATGTGGCCTGCAGTTATCGTCCATTAAAATGAAGTTATCTCCGATTGCTGCAGCGTAAGGGACTACAATAGGTCTGAGGATCTCATCCCTATATCGGCGAACAGTCAGAGCTCCATCTCGAATGATGTAGAGGTCAGTGCGCCCGTCAATGGCGATGCCACCATACACCAACACTCCTCCACCGCCAAATCTGACACTTTCGTGCATGTACGCAGTATTATTCCTACTGCCACGGTCCCTCCAGATGAAAATACGCCTATTATCCGGATGCACAGAAAAACGGGACTCGTCAGAAAACAGAATATTTCTCCATTCATTTCTCCGCCAGTTGACATGCTCGGTTGTCCACTCCCTGCGGTCGCGACGATGCCTTGATGTTAATCTAACACATACCATCGGTCGGCGTGCATACAGACCTACAGCATGGAGCCGGTTTCGGACAGTCTGAGTTGAAATCGTGGTGCCTGTAGCCGAGCGAAGGTGTTGTTGGAGAAGAGTAGCGTTCATGTTTCGGTGTCTCCGAGCTGTTAACGCTAAATACCTATCTTCATTGGGCGTTGTTCCCCGTCTACGATCTTGCCCTGGTCTTCGGCCTGCACATCCACTCTCCAAAAAACGGTTCCAGATCCTGGAAATAATACTTTGTGACACTCCAATGGCTTGCGCTACTTCGGCTTGACTTTGGCCTCCTTCTAACCTACCAACAATTCTCCAAGCTTCTGAATCTGTCAAATGACTTCGCTGAGACATCGTACTCATCGAAACAAAGCAATCACTGAATGCCGATCATCCTTGTCTTCATTCTCTTTTATCCAGTTGAAAGCCAAATTTCATTCGCTGCCGCTGAAGCGACGTTTTTGACGTCGAACTCAAATTTTGCATTGTCCACAGTTTGAAAACCAGAAAAATTTGTATTTGTGATTCTCTTCTTCTATTTTCAGCAAAAAAAAATTTCGTTTATATCTTTATTTTATATAAAACTTACAATATCCTTTAATTGTTTTGAGCAGTGTATATAACACAAGTTTGAGACTAGTAAACGAACCAAGCTTAAACCACTTAAATTATCATTACAGAAAATTCTAGTGATCTTTAGCGATTTCTTCAACTGTTAATTTTCTACACGAAGCCAATAATAAAATATCGCTTTTAATATATTTGAAAATTTTTATTGAATACATTATTGATAATACATAAAAATAATTGTTTGTATTGTTGGTGAAAAATCTAAATCTATCAGAGTAATATAATAATAACAATAATTCCATTATAAAATAATTATAATAATAAACATATACACGGTTTTCACTTGTATTCTGTAATAAGGACAGTCCGAGTTAAAACTCCTTGTTTTATTAAAATACTTTTTGTCTATCTGACATCATGGCTCACAGATTTTATGTGTAAAGTAAACAGCTTTTTATTTATATTTTTTATGCAGTGTATGATTTTTATGAAGATAGTTTAATCTAATTAGAAGTTTACAAGGAGTTATTATCATTTAAATAAAACATTAATCATAACATTAATTATACATTTTGAATAAATATTTATATGAAAGTCACCCTGTAGGTAAACTTTCAGTAGCATTAAAATTTTAATTTGAAAATATCTGAAGATATTTCAAAGAAATCTTGAAAAGAAATTATCTTCTATTATTAAACGGTTTATTCTCTTGTTACGCGTGGATGATTCATAAATATGTTTGTATTTGTAAATATTGACTTCCGTACTTCTTTATCTTTTATAAAATTCTATATCCTTATTCGCATTAATTTATTAGACACAATATTTTAATAGGGTATAGTTTTGCTTTGCTTTTCTGAAAACTAAAAATTTTACTTCGTAAAAATAAACAGTTCACATTCTTCTATTTCGATAGAATAAAGTATATGATATTAAGCCCTGTAGACTTTTAGTAGTTTCGACATATTTCTCTAGTTTTAACACGGTCTAAGAGATTGTTTACATTATATGTATATCAAAAGTGTTCTAAGTTTTCGAAGATATTCTAAGAATTTTTTTCGTTTTTTAGCGAATAAAAGATTTATAGAAATAAGGATTTACGGGTTTAATATATATGAATTTACAAAGTTGGATAGGTTTATTTTATATGCAAATAAATATTAAAAAGAAACGAGAAACAAATGATGAGATTATAAAATGGTGAATTTAATTAAAAAATTTATGTAATTTTTGTGAATTTGTATAAAATTTAAAAAGACAACAAAACTAAAAATATTGTGTTACATTACGAAACAATATATTTTTCTTGTCTGAATTTCAACACAAATTGAAACAGAAAGTATTCAAAATCCACAGTAAAAGTGATCTAGCATTATCGAACTGCGAAAAAAAACATTCATAATTAAGAAATGCACTCTCTCAAAATGTCAGCCAAAAATAATTCAAGTTGAGCCGAATTTCTCTCATCTCACGTTTTGAAAGACAGCTTATCATAAATAGTTGAAACAACTCAAGTGAATGAGTTGTTTATAAACAATTTAAATCTAGATGAGCCATTTAAATAAGCAATCTATATCAAGATGAGTAAAACATTTAAAAAACAATTCATTCACGATTCAATAAATTGCAGCTCTTTCCTGAGAGACCAAATTCACTCTTTCGTTTTAAGAGTGCAGTCCATGGTGTTTACAGAATTTTTGATTGACAATTGAAATTGCATTTTATAAAGATGATAAATTTATTCCGTTATGAGCAATAAATAACTTAATCACCAAGAAAGAGTATATATATATCATTTTTTATTTAGTTTTTTAGAACTAGTACAGCTAAAAACCTCTTTCAAAATGAATCAGTTTTTTTCAAAGTAATCTATATTATAAAAATAATATTACTTATAATTTTACATTTAAAAAATTATACATATTTTACAGAATTTCTAAATTATTGAATATTTACCTTTAAATATCAATGAATAACACATACCGCTTAAAGTCCGTTTAATGACGCTCTTATGAAGATTTGCTGGGTTTATTGGCAGAAGACCTGGAATGAAATTCGAATGGTCGCTGGAAGATTGATTCTGTCTTATTTCGATTGTTTTATTTTTGGATGTAGTAATGTGTGTAGAGAGTGTTTTTCTTTAAACGAAGAATAATTTTATGTCTTTTGCTATGTTCCAGAAGAGATATTCGCTTAATATTATGATCCGATGGTGTAATATCTGAGGTTTATATTACTTAATTATAAAATTTTAATTATTAGGCAATTTCACTTTAAAACATTATTCTGAATTATTGTTGGAAAGTGTTTCTTATATTTACAGTTGATCATTTCTAGCACTTTCTAACAAAGTTGAAATGTGCTTATGCATTTGGCTTGTCTGCCCGTCTGTCCACACTCTAACTCTCGTAAATATACTCGGGTTATCGTGTAATTGAGAAAGCATATTTAGGATCACCCAAGCATGTTTGGTATTGCATACGAAGTATGTACGACTAATGATTCATTTACAGGGGCAATCAAAAGAATTCGACTGCATTGTGGTATGTGGGGAAAAATTGTTTGGAGAATATTTTAATGACATTACGTTATCTCAAATGTAAGAAACTGACATAAATCTCTGGATTTTGCTACGATCACTCTAAAACAGATCATCCATAACATTTTAAAAATTAATTTACAGGGACACACAAAAGAAATCTCTTGCAGTATTGTCTTTGCGTAATAATTCGTGAAGCGTACGTTTTAAAATTCGTCTTGCGATTTAAATTTAGTTAGTTTTTGGCATATTACTTTTATATTTAAATTTTATACCTCATATATATGGCTGCACAAAAATATTCACGTACCATTCTCTTTATTAGAAGGAATTGCAGAAGGGGAATTTTCTGAACTATATGTATCTCTTAAATGAACTAAATTATGGAATGCATGTTGTTAATAAATACAAAACTATATATATTATACAGGGATACTAAAAAGTTCGAACGATTTTCCGATTGTAGATGGGAAAGCTGAAATTTGGTTTTCAAAAGTGTTATACATTTTGATATGGTGAAATGAGATGTAATATTTTAATTTTTTTAAACGGCGAACTTTTGTTACGCTATTCTAAATGTGCTGAAAATTACTCCATAATCTGAGATTGTCTCATGATTTTTTCTTTCTTGTTAAGAATAATCTGCAAGTGCACTTCCTCTAAACTTTCTTGCATCTTAGAAGAAAAATCTCATTACCTTTTCAAATCACGTTTGCTAAAAGAAAATACTTAAAGACATACAAATTTAAATGCCAATTTCAGGATTTCATGTAATTGAATATTTCTTTCCTTTTATTTGTATATACCAGACTCAAACTTTCAATTAATTATGATTGTGTTAGACTACCGAAAGACTTTTGAAGACATTTCAATCAAAGGAGTAATTTAATATCTCTGTCAAAAGGCACAAGTTGTGTCTGCATTTTTGTTTATGGTTTTACTACAAAAATGAGCGCGAGAAAAAATACTGTATCAAGTGTCGATTGTGAAACACAATCCAACAATTCCAGAATGCTAAAATGAAATTTCTTCAGTTAAATAGTTGAAAGAAGATATATAATTAAGGGAAGACAAGAATGGGTGAAACCCTATAGGTAATATATGAGTTTAAAATCCATTTCCTCAAAAACTACCAGACCAATTTTGACGAAATTTGGAATTCGTTATTCATTGGATTATGCACAAGAATTATGCTACAGTTTTTGTTCTGAGACTAAAACATTTAATTTTAGAGAATGACAATTTTTCAGATTTTTTTCCTGAAATGATTATATATTTTTTAATTGTCTAACACATATGATTTTATATTTTGGAGTTAAAGAGCTTTTTAGATGAAAAGTACAATTTATCGATGAGCTAACACTTCAAACTTCTGTAAAGTTTTTGAACATCAAACACGTGATATAATGTACATATAAACAATAGGACAAAATCTACTTTCATATAATAAGTAAGTACAAAAGGTTAGAGTAAAATTAATGGGAACGGGCTTTTGTGTCGCAGTCCTATTTCCCTTTGTACGATTTACAAAACGCTTAACAAATTTTAAAGAAAGATTACCACCCACAACCGAAAAGTAATGGAATTATTTTGTGCATCCATGTATATGACCTATAAATCTGTATATTAGGGTGGTTCAATTTTTTTCCGAGATAAAAATCAAGATACCTCCTACTTTTTTATATTTATCCATAGTATTACTCTTCTAAAATTGTAGTTGTTCAGGCCTATAGGAAGATTGTGCTCAATGACCCTTCAATTATATATTTTTGTTAATTTTACACACTTTTATAGTTTTAGATTTATGAGAATAGATATTTAAAATAATTTTGTTCAAAAAACTGTCTTTTTTAAGCTTTCAAAAATCCTAGTACAGAATATAAAGTTTTGTTGACGTATTTGATAACAACTGTTTGTTCTAATGCATCTGGGAACATTGCAACACATGCGACACTAGAAGCTGTCATTTTGTAAGCAAGGGACTTTTTTGATACTGCCTATGCTGATGCTTTGATTCTAAAAAAAAAAAAAAATGAAGATTTTGATTTATTTATCGATCAATGAAATAGATGCAAAATGTATTTGGGTAATGACGATAGAAAATTTATAAAAAACAGGAAGAACGACGAAAGAAAAAGTCACAGGTGCGGACATTTTATCAACAGCTATTGATGTTTATTCAATGGATGATTCATAAAACTTACTCCACTTCCCAATCAGATATTGATAGTGATTTTTTTCTGAATGAAAAAAAAAATCTTAGGTAAAAATCGTGAAATGATGTGTCTAAAACATAACTGTTCACATTTAATGTTACTATTTCTTTAGATCGTTAGAATACATGTGATCTTGAAGCTCTGCGCATGATTTCTCCAATGGTATCAGCTCTTGAGGCATGATCTTTGTGCACTACCTTTTTCAAGGAGCACTATAGAACAATTAAAATAAAAATCTAGAAAATATTTTCTGAGTGAAAAAAACATGGATTCAAACCAGAGTGTCCATTGAGATGGCAAATGTATACATGAATGTTGTGCATTAGGAAAGGTTGTCGGTTAACAGTGCTTGTTTTGGGAGCTCGTATTGAACAGTTTCTTGGCAGTTGACAGTAGAAAATCTAGTAAATTCTATTTTTAACCTATTACGAGAGGAGTGTCGAGAAAAACATTCAAGGTTTTTGTTTTGATACTACAACAATAAACAATTCTCACGTAAAAGGAATATTTCATTCATTTGGAAAACAGAAATTGGCCATGAAATATTATAGTTAGCTTGCCGATACCATGTCATGAAATTAATGTAGGCAAAGATCTTTAGATCATGCTTCGGACCATACAGCTTCCCAGAAGTTCCTCTCTTCAACAGATATAAGAATAATATATAATAAAACATATTATATAATAAATAACAAAAAATATGTATAATAATGATGTATAACAAATAGCATAAAAAAGAAATATTTACATTTCAAAGAATACCGAATTTTAAGTCGCACAATTCTAGCATTTATTCCTCAAAAATAATACAGAAACTCATTTATTTCGTGTGTCTTTTTAAATGAATGAAACATGCTATGAAAGCCCTATTAAAATGTAATCATAGTGAAATTAATTGATTTACCTGTTTCAATATCTTTGAAATAGTGTAATCGCATTAAAATACACTTCAAACGACTTTTTCCCATATACCATAATGTGATGGAATTCCTTTAAGTGCCCCTATAAATGAACAATTGATTCTACATACTTCATATATAACACCAAACATTCTTTGATAACCTTTAATAATCTTTATCAATTGCATGAAAATCGAAGCATATTTATGGGAATTAGAGCGTGGATAAACGGACAGACAAATCGAAAGCATAAACATCTTTCAACTTTGTGGGAAAGTGTTAAGAAAGACAGCAAGTGAAAAGTCAAATGTTCAAAGTCACAATATGTGTTGCCAACGCCTTCATTAAAAGTAATTTCCTGCTATTTAAGGTGTACCTTTTTTTTCTAAATAACCTCATGCATTACCATAAAATGCTTCAATCAGTTTAGCCCCGAAACGCATATCATAGTCTAAAATTCCCCTTCAGATATTTTCACAAATAGAAATTAAATTACTAAGTATAACAATAAACTAAGTTAATAATGAAATAAATTTGTACAGGCTTGTGTATTACCTAAATATTTTTAATATTTGATTAAGTTTTGTTGTTATAATGCAATCTGGAATCTGTGCAATTCTCATGGGTGAGATTCGAAATTATCAGCGTTTATTTTTGACAAATTTTTAATCTCTTTTTTAATGCTAACAATACAATGCCAATCTATAAATTTGAAAAAAATCTACAATTTTGCGTACAGGCGTTGAAGGGTTAAGTTTATTTTTAAATATCCAAATTAGAGCAAATATTTTACTATTTGAAAATATATTTCGATGAAACAGCACTAATAAAATTCTTATATACATTTTGTTAATAAAAGTGAACGATTAAAATTTCAGAAAGCTTCCTCGGAAACGTCCTAAATTTGAGAAATCCAATATTCTGTCACCGAAAGTTCGAATTCAAAATATCTTCATTCTACTCTCATGCTAAAAATAAAACGTATCAGCATTAAATCTTCTTTTAATTTACCAAGTAGCAAATTTATTTTTAACGACATATTGAACACCTCGATAAATAAAATGAAATAGTTTTCGCGAAATATTTAACACCATGTATTTAACTTATAAATAGAGATAGAAAAATAATTTTTTTTACAATAAATGTATTCATTATTGTCCGTATATAAATCAAAAGTATTTAATTTCATACATAAATTAGTTTTCAAGAAAAAATTAAGTTTTTAGGTGCGTGATCCAATAATTACTGTCCGTAGTGTGTATAAAATATTTGTACTGCGATGGGTGATGTGGAATATCGATGCCCAATGTCTTAGATGCCTCTATGCTGAATTTCAGAACCGTAGCTACTAAGGTGGTCTGGTGTAATAACGCTAGGCGAGGTAATAACGCCAAGTGCTAATACTTTGCATAATTATAAAATAATCTGGTAAATGACACCCATGTGTTCAGCGCAGAAGGGTTTTGAGTCATATAAATCGCAAAAGACAGCTTCAAGTTAATTTGTTCCATTTGTAGGTCTTATTGTTTTTACAAGCAACTAAAATTAAAGCTTGATCTAAAATTTGCAAGACACGTTTTGTGATGTGAAGACTATTTTTTTTTATCCGGAAGTACTTCGATAATTACATAAATTTCTAGTGCATTTCATGTACTTTCAAAATGTTGTTGAAGATTTTGGATATCTTCTCGAGATAATTTGTAATTTAAGATGTACTGCGCAATAACTATACCGGAGTAATAACGCCAATCCTTGGCATTAATACCCCGGTTGATTCCCAACAGTGGCCGAGCTACATCCTAAATACTCATTCAAATAAGCACAGTTAAAACTGTGCAATGTTTCTAATAATTCTATTTAAGCGGTCCTTTTTAAGCAAAAAGAAGCTCACGGTCTGATATTCTTTTGACTCCCCCTCCCCATACCACACCTTTATTTTTCTTACACTTTCACAAAAAATTGAAAATTTTCAATAGCTTAGAATGCAATTTGTCAAATTCTAAGTTTGTAGAGTTTGTATTTTTAGAATTGGGCAATCTATATGCCATTATTCCATCTTATTTCCTAGTTTTGTTTGCATGGCGTTATTACCCATATAGGTGGGTAATAACGCCAAATAGCATTGGTCAAGAAATCACGCCATTACATTTTATATACATATTTCTGTTAAATTAGTTTTTTATGTAGATAGTCAATGAGTTGCTGTATCAAATCATATATTTGTTTGAAAAATGCAATCTAAAACTGAGCCGTGAAAATTGGTAGAACCTTAACGTGGCGTTATTACCCCAGGATACCTTATATTAACATATTTTTTTAGACAGCATGAAAGTGGGGGGGGGGGGGGTAAAAGGCAGGTTTGGAGCTTATAGTGCTACATTTGTGACAATAATAAGAAGTGGATAAGGTCGTTTGGACTAGGGATCATAGAGATGTAGCCATGCCTCGTCCACTATCAAAAATCTAGCCTCTTAAATTCCAAACCAGCCTTTCAACCTCATCTCTCCTGAAAATTCCTTTAAAAATAGATCTTTAAAACATCACGCTCCCCCTCAAAAATGTTAACATCGCAGGTACGGTTCTGAAATGATGTTTAAATATGCACTGTTTTTATTCTCAGTACCGAATTTAGTTCAGAAAAAGAATAAAAAGCAGAGTAATGTAAGATTAAAAAAAGACCTGTACAGAATAGCAATGTCTAAGATTGTTTTATTTTCTTATCTTTTTGAAATTTTATTCTATAGACATTCATGCTTTTCTAGTATGTACATCTATACAGATAGATGCCAACATCATTTAATGATTCCGGAGTCTGATTTAAGACAATCATGTTTCTAATTGGAAATTTTTTTTAATAATCAGTTTAAAAAAGAAATTTTGTAAGTACCATGATGAAAGAACACATTTTTCCTGATAAACCCTTTCCGGTTTTAAATTTATTTGCCCTGTATCTGACTCTGATAATTAAAAGATATTGGCATTTATGCTATACCCAATCCTACGTTATATAGTTTTCTATAAAGTCTTATTATTAATTTAGCAAAGAATTCTTTCACTAATATAATATAGTTAACAATTCTTATATTTATTGTGCGAAACCCTCAGAGCGCTAGTGATACTCGCATTTGACCGTTTATATAGTGTATCATATGGGTATAAATGCTTTTATAATTGCTTTTATCGAATAGCATACTGTCATTACTTTAAATTAGCGGCACTGAAATTTTAAATGGAATCCATCTTAAGAGAAAAAATAAAATTTCTTCGTTTCCTTTTAATCTAATTGTTAATAATTCTATTTAAATGTAGAATCTAATTACGCTGGTGCTTAATTACGCTCTCTCTTGGGAGACATAATCGAGAAAGTCTCGTTTATCTAACTCGAAAAATAATCGAGCATTTCATGAAATGTAACGTTTTATATATAGAGGATGTTTGCGATGCTTTCATCGCATAATAAATAAGGTACCCTGGGGTAATAACGCCAGGCGGGGTAATAACGCCAAGTGCTTATATTTTGCATAATTATGAAATAATCAGGTAAATGACACCCATGTGCTCTGTGCAGAAGGGTTTTGAGTCATATAAATCGCAAAAAACAGCTTCAAGTTAATTTGTTTCATTTTTAGCTCTTATTGTTTTTACAAACAACTAAAATTAACGCTTGATCTAAAATTTGCGAGATACGTTTTGTGATGTGAAGGCTATCTTTTTATCCGGAAATACTTTGTTAATTACATAAATTTGTAGTGCATTTCATGTACTTTTAAAATGTTGTTGAAGATTTTGGATATCTTCCCGAGATAATTTGTAATTTAAAATGTACTGCGCAATAACTATACCGGGATAATAACGCCAATCCTTGACTTTAGTACCCCGGTTGATTCCCTACAGTGGCCGAGCTACATCCTAAATACTGATTCAAATAAACACAGTTAAAACTGTCCAATGTTTCTCATATTTCTATTTAAGCGGTCCTTTTTAAGCAAAAAGAAGCTCACGGTCTGATATTCTTTTGCCTCATCCCCTCCTCCCACACCACACCTTTATTTTTCTTACACTTTCACAAAAAATTGAACATTTTCAATAGCTTAGAATGTAATTTGTCAATTTCTAAGTTTGTAGAGTTTGTATTTTTAGAATTGGGCTATCTACATGCAATTATTCCATCTTATTTCATAGTTTTGTTTGCATGGCGTTATTATCCATATAAGTGGGTAATAACGCCAAATAGCATTGGTCAAGAAAAAACGCCATTACATTTTATGAATACATATCTGTTAAATTATTTTATTTTATATAGATAGTCAATGAGTTGCTGTATCAGATCCTATATTAGTTTGAAAAATACAATCTAAAACTAAGCCGTGAAAATTGGTAAAACCTTAACGTGGCGTTATTACCCCAGGGTACCTTATATAGTGCAAAATGGTTTTCTGATTCTAATTTCACGACAAAAATATGCAATTATCATTTTTTATATTTTGCATTATTAATGATCTCCAATTAAAGGAATTTATAAAATTTGTTTGAAAATAATTTTATTAAGGATACAATGGAGGTTAATTGTTTTTATTTCATCATAGTTTTTTGCAATATTTTCTTCGCACATTATATATGTTGTGGAAAATGGTTTTCTGATTCTAATTTGATGACATAAAATAAGCAATTACCATTTTTTATATTTTACATTATTAATCATTTCTAATGAAAGGAATTTATACAAATTTGTTTGAAAATAATTTTATTAAGAAGACAACGAAAGTTAATTGTTTTTTATTTCATCATAGAAATGTGAAATTTTGCGGAAATATGTATTAGGAGCACATTAAATACATTTCCAATCTTATAATAATTTAATGATATTTTTAATAAATCTTGTCTTCCTGAATAATAATCGAGCATTTAATGTGACGAAACATTTAACACAGTGGGGACTTTTGTAATGCTTTCTTCTCAAACTAAACATTTTGTGAAAAATGGTTTTCTGATTTTAATTTGTCTACAAAAATATTCAATTATCATTTTTTATATTTTACAGTATTAATAAACTCCAATAAATGGAATTTATACAACTTTGTTTGAAAATAATTTTATTAAAGAAACGGCGAAGGTAAATTATTTTATATCATCATAGAAATATGAAATTTTGTCGAAATATATATTTCACCATATGTTTATAGAACACATTAAAATACATTTGCAATCTGATTATAATTTAATAATATTTTTAAATAATTAAAAATTTAAAACGAAGTTTTAATATGCTTGGATGAGTCCTAATTTATTATATCGTTCCTCAATTTTTCATTTTAATCACTTAAATCTCTACTAGAAACAAGTCTTTGCATTGATTTTTTTTAATTCTTTAAAAAAATTAATATGTTATTTTTTTCTAAACTTCATTAAAAAATCTTTTTTCAAAGAAAAAAAATTCTAAGAAAAGGTTACTATATCTTTTAGTTCGTGATATATTAAGTTTTCTTTCAAACAAATTTACGTTTTTAGTTCTGTTCATAATTATATGAGTAAAAGAGCACTTAATTCCGTCATCTAGTCTGTCCGTCTACATGTAACAACGCAAAACTATCCAATCGAATCGTTAAAAAATTTAAATATATAATTTTGTGGAGTCAGTTAAAATTTTATAAAAATTGGTTACATAGCTCTATTAGAGAGACAATCAAAATTACGATCAATGGGGAAAGTAGTTTTAAGTATATTTTAATGGTTTTGCACTCTTTTGAACATAAAAAATGATATGCATGTATGAAGAATTTATTAAAGTGTACATTCTGTATAATCAGTGGTGCAAAGAATATTTTTTGTTAATTTACAGTACCACACAAATGTATTCCATTACATAATGGGATAGTATAGGGGGCGGGACAATGTTTTGAGCAATTGATAAAGCAATTGATAAAATAAAAATCTAAAAGCATCAAAGGTGGCGTATTGATGCTGCTGGTGGGGAAGCAATCCCCTACGCTTGAATATCTGCTTTAATTTACAGTTTTCAAACTTTTTCAATGGAAGTTCTGTTTCTCACGAAATAGTGTTTTTTATCGATTAAACTAACCATAAAATTTATTCCAGACTGGAATGATAAAAAGAAAACTATTTCAAAATCGTAATTACACCCAGAGAAAGTAGTTGATTAAAACTACAAAACATGTTTTGTTGAGTACATTTTGGTTGTTTTAAGCGAATTTTTTAGTTTAAGTAAAAAATTTGTTTTGTTGCTCAGACAAAAAAATATTGTTAACTCTTCGAAAATTTCAACAAATTTCATCAATTTTATTTAAGTTTTACTAAAATCTTGTATTTTGTATTTGTAATTCTAACAAAACTTTGTTGTTTTTGCAAAATTTAAATTGATGTGCAGTAGCCATACCTCTCTCACTTATTTTGTTTAATTGATTTATATAGTTATACCTTTTCAAATTTAGATGGATTAATGATGTTTATATTACGTTATTATGCATTTTGGATTAAAATTTTGGACAGAAAATTGAAAAAAAAAATCAACAATGTTTTTTTTTTTTTGTTTATTCAAAGAAAATTTCCATTGACCCTTATTTAAACTGAAAAATTTGTTGGACCCCCCCCCAAAAAAAAAAAAAAAAATGTTGATTCAACAAAATTTTTCTCTGGGTGTAGCTTCTCACATTTATTAGTCTTTTAATCTTTGGGACATTATGTAATGAAAAATTATAATCCTCTTCTTTCTTGATGAATGCTTATTATTTCTGATTTGACAAAAAACAGATCATCACTTTAAAATAAATTAGATTTTATTGAATTAAACCATATAAAATAAAAACTGAATATTGAACAATATGAAGAAATTTGTAAATGGCAATTTATTGGAGCTGTAGTAGAACTTATAAAATAAGGTTTTTATCGCCTTTTGATATCTCCAAAGGCTATAACAAATATTTTAGTTGTTAATGTCATCTTATAAGTACGTTAGAGGTTGGGAGTGGAAAAGTTTTTTTAGGCAGAAACAGAAAAACTAAAGATAAAAAGTAAATATATATATGTATCTATGTATATATATATATATGTTTTTTGGGGGGAGGGGGGGGAAGATTGGAAATATATTTTAGCAAAAACACTCACTTTAGAAAAAAAAGAACATTTTTTTTATAAATAAGAGGATTAAATTTCCGCTGTTACATTTAATCAAACTAAATTTAATAACAAATATGACACTGAAAAAGGTGTGTAAAACGATATTTTTTGACTGTAGGCCGTCTCAAAACTCATGTGCATATGGCGAATTATCAAAAGGTGGGATCATTAAACGTTAACTATTAGTGATTTTTTTTATTTTCAAATTTAAGGCCTTTTATTTTTTTTACAATATAGTATATAAGTCTATAAACTTATATCAAACATTAAAAGACGGCAATTATTCTGGAAAACTAATTATTAAAGCATTTAATTAATCAATCTACATTTGAGATTTGAGCGTGTTTCTAAGTAAAATTATATTATTACAAGTTCTAAATACACTTTATTTACACAAAAAACATAATTATTTAGAATAAAAAATTATAATAAATATTTTATTATACGTTTCAGGACATCAGATCATCTTTAAAAATAAATATATGGAAAAAAAATCGGCATTTAGATCGTTACGCAAATCGGACATTCCAATTTCTTATTTGAGAAAAGTGCATTTATTGAAATTTTTTTACGAAAATACATATATATACTTACAAATTAAACAAAAATAATTTTAAAGATAGATAAAAGAAATTAAAGTACTCACTTAACATGTTTTGCGTGAAAATAACAGCTTTGTTTCGATTGTTACTTCTGGACAAATGTCTTTCTAGAATAGTCTTTCTAACTTCAAAAAGCAAAAAATTTGTAGTGCTATTTGTTAACAAAATTTTAAAACAATCATCCATTTCCTTTATGCATTCGCTGTTTATCATTAGAATCTTCTAGATACAAGTTAAAACATTTTTTTATTGGTATAGTGGAACAGTTAACATTATGAATGTTCAAAATTGGCCATTTTAGTCAAAAAAATTAAAATTTTAAGATATTTATACAAAACTTTTAATATAAATTGTATCAATTTTTGTCTCTGAACAGAATTAGGAATTCAGTGAAAATAAAAATTAAAGTCAATGATGATTAAATTTATTTATTCAAAAGCTTAAAGTTATGATGTGTGTATAATGCCCACCTTTTGAGAACGTTATTAATGGTTTAATTGATAAACTATTAGTGTTATTTGTACAGTGCATGATTAGTAAAGTTTATCTTCTTGCTTTAAGGAATCAGGTAACCTTTAAAGAATCAAAAAGTCGATTTTTCAAAAAAATAGCTTATAATTAAAAAAGATTTTTTAAGAGCATTTAAAAAGAAACCGCATTCAAAAATTCGCATTAGAAGATGAGTTACGTCTAAAACATTTTGAGCTTTTCCTACATGATCAATGGTTAATTTAATCCTTATATTCAATTTTCTGAAAACAGAGATTTTGACCATCGCGTGCACGATTTCTGACAAATGGTTGCCTAGAATTTCACCAACTTTTTCCTGAATGTATTAAACATATATAGACACAAAATGACCTATTATTATGCTCCTAAATGTAGAAGTTTAGAATTCACGACTACTGAAGTATAAAAAGAATCTTGATATTTCAAATTTCTTTAAAAATTATTTTTTTCTCTGGATCTATAAGTTTTTTTTTTCATCGTCGGTCATTTTGAAAACAAATTATATATTTACCTATAAAAAAAAATATCTTAATTTATTTTAGCCACTCAAATGTGAAAAATCATACGCGCAATGCATGCAAGAATAATTCTTTAGCAGAAAATGTGATATATTTAAAGTTAAATTAAAAAAAGTTATATATGTGTATGCTTTTTTTAACAACTTTGATAAAATAAACCTTTCTTGACATTTGTCTTCAGTTCTAAAATTAAAAGTCAATGAGATATAGAGTGACTGCAGTTTTTACCGAGGTCACTTTTTCACGTATTTTGTTAGTTCAAAGGGTTTTGTTAATTCAACCCCATAATTATCAGTTACTCTTCATATGTTTTGTTGTAACACAGCAGAACTTAAGTTGGATAATTTTTAAAAATGAAGTGTGTAAAATTATATTTAAAGGATGCAAAAAATGTAGGATTCAATAATCATAGAATAGGAGACGATTCACCTCATCGAGCTCATAAATAAAAATCTAGAATTAGTTAAATCTTGATTTACATATTAAAACGCAATCGGTCTTCTAAGTCATATCTTTGGGGAAAACACGATTCTAACGGTTGACTCGTAGGTTTACCATAGTGCTTTCCTGTGGCCAAAAGTATGAAAAAATGAAGGATTAAGAGCAGGAAAACATAATGGTAAAACTGAAAGTCAACCACTAAAATCGAATTTTTATGTGTTTTCCTCTAAGATATGACGTAGCAGAACGATTGTATTGTAATATGCGACTTGATATTTAACTAATCCTAGATTTTCATTTGTGAAGTCGATGAGGTGATTCTCTGTGCTGGTCTAGGAGGAAGTAGAATGTGTCGAATAGTGCAAATATATTTTCTTTTGCTTCATTTCTCT
The DNA here is from genome assembly GCA_964019185.1 of Maratus speculifer. Classification (NCBI taxonomy): domain Eukaryota; kingdom Metazoa; phylum Arthropoda; class Arachnida; order Araneae; family Salticidae; genus Maratus; species Maratus speculifer. Next base: position 163,280,265 of record OZ025300.1, on the reverse strand, counting down.
CTAATTTATTAAAATTAAGTAGCACCTTGCGTTTACATTTCTGACGTATAAAATCAAAGTGTTGAATTCAGGCATTTTCCTTCAGGAGGCATTCATGCAACTATGGGAAAAGGCTATATTAGGTTCTGAAAGTAACGCTGCTCTTTAAAGCAAATAATAAATAATAAATATAAACACTTAAAAGAGGGTGCATTGACGCTCCTGGCAGGTAGAGAATCCCCACGAGCCTACACCTAAATTTCTGCTGTAATTAGCAGTTTCCAAACTTTTTCAATAGAAATTTTCTTTCTCACGAAATAGTGTATTAATATTAATAGTGTATCTATAATTTTTTTACGCCAGAATAGAAGAATATATATATTTCTCAAAATCATAAATAGCGTCTTACATTTATCACATTCGAAATTTTTCGAGTAATATGTAATGAAAATTAGTATTTATCTTCTTCTCTTGATCAATATTTATTGTTTTTGAGTTGAGAAAAAACAGATCAAAACTTAAAAAAATAAATCGGATTTTATTGAATTAATCCATATAAAATAAAAATTCAATAATGAACAATAAAAAGAAATTGGTAAATGGCAATTTATTGGAATTGTAGTATAAGCTATTAAAGAAAGTTTTTATCTCCTTATGATATCTCCAACGGCTTTAACAAACATTATAGTTATTTATGTCATCTGATAAGATATCAGGGGGCACGGCAGTGCCCCCGCCAAGTCGAGCGCGAAGCAAACACTGCCGTACCATCCTTTACTGGAACCATTTCGCCGCCTTTTTAGGCCCTTATTTGAGAACCTCTGGATAAGACCAGAACGCTGAAATTTTCGTCAACCAGTAAGCTATAATCACATACTTAAAATCGAAAATTTCAAGTCTATAGGTCATTTAGTTCCGAAGTTAAGCGAAAGCAAAGTTTCGCATTTATGACACTCACTCACTCACTCACTCATGATCATCAGAATAGAACTAATACTTCCCATAAACTCAGAGAGCTGAAATTTGGTACAGAGTTAGGGTTTTATGGCCACATAAAGGGAAAACTATAAAAACTAAGATAATCGAAGATCTGGAGTACCTGGTGACCCTGATTAGAAAACACAAGAGCCCAACCAAACTATTAGAGATCGACATACCGCCTTTACAAAAAATATTCAACTTGGTGGGCCTCTTCATTTGATGTCAAAAATTGAAGGTCTGAAATATCTAATGAAGAGCCCTCAGCTGGTCTTAGCTGTATTAGCAGTGGTGCAGCCAAGGGGGTGGTTTTAGGCTTAAAACCCCTCCCAGAGCTAAGAAAGATCGCTACGATTGCCGCTTATATGAATCAAAATCATACTTAATATTTAAACGTTTTGGCGTACATCAGATTCCGCCACTTTATTGAACCAGATTTCATTTAATAAAGGGATTCAATAAAATGGAAAAAATTCTACTTAAAACTGTGAAAGTGCATATTACATTGATCAGTTAAGTAAAAATTGGTTATTTGAACTAAATCAATTTTCTGAGCCGTATTGAGCCTCACTCGGACAGAGATATACTGTCTAACCGATTGATACTTCTGCTTTCGCATCCCAATGAAGGAAGGTTAATGGAAATAGCACAATGTTTGAGGGACTTACCAGAAGATACTGTTTGTTTACTACCGACTAGAAATATATGTATGCAGTTAGATAATGCTAAGAGGGAGCTAAAGTAATGCTTAGGATAAACATTGATGTTAGTTTAGGTTTAGTGAATGGGTCTATAGGCGTTGTACAGATAGTGAGGTGGGACCCGGAAGACCAAACAAAGCCTAAACAATTGGTAGTAAAATTCGCTAACAATTTGATTCACGAATTATACCTATTAAGTCAAAATTTGAGATCATACTCCGGGCATACGTGTACAGAGAACAATTCCCAATCTGTGTGGCGTATGCCCTAACAATTCACAAGAGCCAAGGTCTAAGTCTAAAAAATGCCGTCATGGACATTGGTACCTCCATATTCTCTTGTGGCCAAGCCTACCTGACGCTTTCCCGAGTAACCAATCTTCATGGAGTGCACCTCATAAATGTTGACTTCAAGAGTATAAAAGCTCAAGCTTCAGCGATCACAGAATACAACCCGCTTAAGCGTAAAAACCGCGCCGATCTTTCAGAAATTAAACCGTCTAAAAGAATAAATAATGAACGCGAATGGGCAATACGAAAAACTGTTGCTACTGCACAAGAGTCAGAACCGGAAAAAAAGAAAAGAAAGATTTGTAATAATAATAAAACTACTCCTAAAAAGAAAAAAAAAATGTGTCAAATAAAAAAATCTAATAAAATAAATCAATATGCCCACGTTTCTACAAAAAGAAGTGAAATCCCACCAAAAACATTCTGTAAAAAACTAGCCAAGTCTCGATGGAGCTGCTTGTTTATCTCTAAAAAGTAATGAAATCTAGACAAAGTCGTGCCAAGTCTAAGGTTCCTTACAGCGATTTCTTTATTATTATAGTTAATGTTGTGTGACTTGGCCGTTGAAGGGTACACAAGGGTACAAAACCAGGTGCTCCACGACACCATTGCACCAATCTGTCGTCAGAACCGCTACCCATTGACGATGACCCATTGACGTGTACCCTTCAACGGCCAAGTCACACAACATTAACTATAATAATAAAGAAATCGCAGTAAGGAACCTTAGACTTGGCACGACTTTGTCTAGATTTCATTACTTTTTAGAGATAAACAAGCAGCTCCATCGAGACTTGGCTAGTTTTTTACAGAATGTTTTTGGTGGGATCATACTTTCAAGGTTGGTAGTGGAAAATAAATTCTGAAAAAGAGAAACTGAAAAAATAGAAAAGGTAAAATAAGTATTTTTTTTAAAGATTGGAAATGCATTTCAGCAAAATAACTCATAAAAAAGAAACATATTTTCATAAATAAGAGGATTAAATTTCAGCTGTTATATTTAACTAAAATAAATGAGATAAAAAATCAAGACACTGAAGAAGGTGTGTAAAAAGATGTTTTTTCTGCAGGCTATCCCAAAACGCTTCGGCGTATATCAATGGTTTCGTGGATAAACAAATATTTATCTTATTTTTAAAGGGCATGGCAAGTTAGGTTTATCTTCCTCAGTTAGCTATCAGTTGATATTCAGATATTTTGTTGTAACACATATATAACACGGGATTAAGTTGGATATATTTGAATCATAAGTCTATAAAATAGTTTTATTTAAAGCATATAAAAAATGACGGATTTAATAATCAGGAAATAAAATGTGCCGAATAGTGAAAATATCTTTTCATTTGCTCCATTTTTCTCTAATTTATTAGCTTTAAATACCATCAAACATTTGCATTTCTCTCGTATAAAATCCAAGTGCTGAGTTCGGACATTTCTGTAACTCCGGAAGAAGTCTATATTTGGTACCGGGAAAGATGTTGTACATTAAGGAGTCAGGTACCCTTTAAATAATCCAAAAAAAAACGATTTTTTTAAAAAATAGCTTATAATTTAATATGAATCTTTAGGAAAATTCAAAGACAAACCGCATACAAAAATTCGCATTAGAAGAGCAGTTACGCTTAAAAAAGTTTGAGCTTTTCCTATACGATCAATGGGTAATTTAATCTTTAAAGTCATTTTTCTCAAAACAGCGTTTTTTATCACTGCGCGCACTATTTCTCAAAAATGGTTGCTTAGAATATCACAAAATTTTCGCTGAATGTATTAAACGTATACAGGCACAAAATGACCTATTATTATGTTCCTCAAATTTGAGGTTTAGAATTCACGATTACTTTTGTATAAAAAAATCTCGATATTTCGAATTTCTTTAGGAAATAATTTATTTCTCTGGACCAATAAATTTTGTTTTTTTTCATCGAAAATTAAGTCATTTTGAAAACACAATTATGTACTCATTAAAAAAAATCTTGGTTTGTTTTAGCCATTCAAATGTGAAAAAATGTGAGCGCAAGGCATGCAAGAATTATTCTTTCGTAAAAATTATATTACCTTAAAAAATAAATTTAAAAACACTGCATGTGTGTATACTTTTTTAACAACTTTAATTGACAAAATGAATACTTTTTAATTATGTGTTTTGAATTTTATAGTTAAAAGTCTATTAGATATAAACTGACAGCAATTCTTACAGAGGTCACTTTTTTACATATTTTGTTAGATCAAAAGGTGGCTGACCCCTTTAGACAATAAATTACAAATCTAAAAACTTAAGATGAAGTGGATTGATTTCTTGGCGGGGATAGAATACCCACGGGCCTACACATGAATTAATGCTGTAATTCACAATTTTCAAACTTTTTCAATTAAAGTTATGTTTCTCACGAGACAGTGTATTTATCGGTTAAACGAGCTGTACTTTTTTACGCCACAATCGAAGAATAAAAAATAAAATTGTTTTAAAATCAAAAATAACGCCTTACATTTATTGCTTTTGTGTTCTTTTCGGTATTTTGTAATTTTTTTTCATGTTTTCCCTTCTTGAATCGTATTTTTTCGTAATAAAATTACAAGAAGAAACGCAATTTTCCATCTCGATTCAAACATTATAATATGAATTATATTACAAAATATATAATGTATAATTAATATATGACTTTATATGAATATTATATGAATAAAATATATATTATATAATGAATATATCACTCTATATAAATATTATATGAATAAAATATATAGTGTATAATGAATATATTACTTTATAGGAATATTATATAAAAATATATTAATATATAGTATATGTACTATAAATTACATGAAATACAAAAAATTTCACTGTTTTAACCTCCTGACTGCCGCTGGCTGATTTTTTCGCACACTAACCTGCAGGTTTCACTGCAGCATAAGCAATCTTTAAATTAATATAATTCTACAAATAAAACCCAGTTTTGAAAAATTAAGTTAGGATTAATACTCTCAAAGATTATACACCTATACATAATAACATATTTTGTATCAGATTGGAATTTTTTTAAAAATATTTTTAATAAAATACAGAGAAAACAACATTACAATTTTACCCTTTTGCCGGGCAGTCAGGGGGTTAATTTCTTTCTTTCTAATCGATGACCTAGAAACCAACCTGCCGAGTTACCTCAGCTTAACGGGTTAGATACCTGGTATCGGGGCGGATTACCGCCTAATCGCCGCGTAGTGGCAATAAACCTGAATCCTTTGCTTCGCACGTCATCATATCTGCAGTACTTGCTTCGCTTTTGAGCATACATCGTTTTGTCGGCTGCTTAACGTTAATCCTGTTGTTTGTACTGCAAACTATTGTTCAATTTGGTCTCGTAATTTAGAACCTTGATCAGATGATTAGACCTTTACCTGGTAAGGCGCCTCAGAGGTATAATTCACAGGTAACTTAGAGGACTTTGCACCCACGCAAAATTTTACATGCACGAGGCGTCATTAGACTACATGGGGATTTCCCCCCTTTTTTTGACGCTCCACTAAGATAAGCACCCGGGTCGGCTTTTTAGATTAAGTGCTTTTTTGATAATCTTTGTGGTTTTTGCACATTGGGTTAACTGTGTGATTTGTTCCCGCACACTTAGTACCCATCTTACCAGTCGAAATGGGCCTTTGTGATCACTGTTTTACTTAAAAGTCGACTGAAAAAAGAAAGAGAAGTTTCAAATTAAAAATTTACATTTAATTAAATCCTCTTAATAAAAAATAATAACTTTAAATTAATAATTCGTAACTTTATTAAAATATTCTCTGAGGAAGAGTTTGGAAAAGGTTGAAAGTACTTAGAAGTTTTTTAAAGTATTTTTATTTTGTGTACCATCTCTTTAGTATTTTTGTCGAATTTTATGTAAAACGAATTTTATGTAAATTATGTATCAATTTTTTAATCTTCTTTTAAAAGTTTTATTAATATTTATTGTTTTTGCATTGAAGAAAAACAGATCAAATCTTTGAAAATAAATCACATATGATATTTAGTCACTACGATATTTATAGTCACATATGTTATTTAGTCACATATTTAATCACATATGATTCAATATCACATCTGATATTGAATTATTTCGCATAAAATAAAAATTAAATAATTAGCAATAAAAAGAAAATCGTAAATGGCATTATATTGCAGTTGTAGCAGAACTCATAGAAGAGAGATTTTATCAGCTTATGAGTCCTTAAACAGATTTAACAAACATTATTGTTATTTATATAATCTTTTAAGTACTTTAAACGTTGAAAGTAGAAAATAAGAGTTATTTTTGTGAAAAAGAGAAACTGGGAAACTAGAAAAAAAAAAAAAATAATTGTTTATAGATTGGAAATATATTTCAGTAAAATATTTAATTTGGAAAGAGCAAATTTTTCATAGTTAATAGGAAATTAAATTCTAGCACTTATATTTAACCACAATAAATAAAATAACAAAAGATGACATATATAGTTTTTATTAATATTTATTGCTTTTACGTTGAGAAAAACAGATTAAAGCTTTGAAAATAAATTAAATTTTATTAAATAATGTTACACAAAATAGAAGTTCAATAACCAGCAATAAAAAGGAAATCGCAAATGGCATTTTATTGCAGTTGTAGCAGAACTCATAGAAGAGAGATTTTATCAGCTTATGAGTTCTCAAACAGATTTAACAAACATTATTTTTATTTATATAATCTTATAAGTACTTTAACGGTTGAAAGTAGAAAATAATAGTTATTTTTGTGAAAAAGAGAAACTGGGAATCTTGAAAAATAAAAAACAGTTGTTTATAGATTGGAAATGTATTTCAGTAAAATATTTCATTCTGAAAAAGCAAAACTTTCATAATTAATAGGAAATTAAATTCTAGCATTTACATTAAACCACAATAAATATAAAAAACAAAGGATGACTCGGAAAAAAGCATGTAAAGTGATGTTTTATTTATTTTTTTCCTATATACAGAGAGCCCCTGAAGTAATGGACAAAATTCTAATGGAAGGTGATGTACACATAAAGAAGAACTTGTAGCAATGTGGCATCAGAAATGAAAACTCTCAGCGAAACACAATGCAAAGGAAATTAAATGGTTATTTAAATGTTGTTATTTTCCTTTAACTTTATTATTATTTAATATTATCATTATTGTAGGCTGATACGAGCTAAGAAAAATAACAATGTTTAAATAACCACTGAAGACGGTCGTATGAATTTGGCTGAAAACGTACCTGGGTTTTTAATGTATTTTTAAAGTATTTTGATGTATTTTGAATTATTGCATACAATAAATATGTACCGGGAATCTATTTTAGTACATTTTAATTGTACTTTTTGTAGTAATTTTAATTATTTACTTAAGATAAATTCGGCCCTATACGTCTTTTATTATTAATATTCTTTTATTGAAATAAGTATTCATGCCATATTTGTGCAATTATATTTTAAAGAAATAATATTAGTGATTTTTGCAGATTTCTTCTAACTTTAGGGAACATATATAACAGTGCTCTCTTTTAAAAAGATTTCAACAGCGTGCTGCAGACCGAATCACATACATTTTCTATAGAAGTAAGTTTTCCAACTTTTTCTTCAACGTTTAAATGAGCCGATAGGTGTCGGAAGCAAGTGAAATGGTTGAAATAGTTACACCTTACACACCATCTACAAATGTTGTAAATTAGTAGCTGTGTTCACTTTGACAAGATAGCTGTTTTTTTATATTTTTCCAATAATGAGTATAATTTTCCAATCATTCACAAAAGTAATCAACGATACCTTTTATCATTAATAACCCATATCCAAAATTCAAAGCAAATCGGATAACTCTCTATAAAAACCTATTTATGTTTAAGATTTTAAGAGGTGTTATTACCTGATCTCCCTTTATACTTGAGAATTAAACTCCCAAAACTACTCAAGGATTCACCTTATCAAAAAGAACACATATTCAAAATTTTTTTAAAAATCAAATAATTCTCATAAAAAACTCATTTATCAAATTTAAGACAATAATCTTTGATTCCCTATATGATACGTAACAAAAGAACATCAAAACTAATTTAGGGAAGCGTCTTATCAGTATGAGCCTATACTACAAAATTGAAGAAAATCCGTTAATTCTGCATGATCAACAGTTTACCTAAATTAAAAGGTATAGCCCCCAGGCTATCCCTTTTATATTTAACCTATAAATCTAAAAACAAATCAGGAAAGAGTTTTATCGGAATGAACCTATATCCAAAACTGATTCAAAATGGCAAATTCTTTGTAAAAAAACCATCTATTTAAATTAAGGGCTGAGGGTATCCCTATTTCCTCCTATATATACTTAACCAAAGAACACTCAAACACAATCATAGATGCTGCTCATCAAAATAATCCTATATCTAAAATTTAATTGAAATCTGATAATCCAGAATAAAAAATCCAGAATTAATCATTTATCTAAATAAAGAGAGGGGATTAGCCCCCAGTCCACATCCTTATATTTATTCAATGAACTCCCAAAAGTAATCAAGGATGAACTTTATCATAATACACTTATATCCAAAATTGATGCAAATCGGATATCTTTATCATGAGTTATCATGTTATACAGGGTGATTCATAAAAGATGGGCAGAACTTTAAGGGGTTATAGTACACTTAAAGACAAATAATATTAAATAGGAGACTAAGGGTCCCAGACGTTTTCCCAAGGAGATAGGGGGCATTAAAGTTTAGGGTCCGAAATTTCAAATGATTATAAAAAATGGAAAAACTGGTCGATTCGTTTGCGGTTTTTGCAAAAAATTTTCTTTATGCCAGTATTTACTTGAAATAAAATTTTAAAGTTCAATTTCAAAAAATGCCGATAGGGGGCGCTTTAGACTTTGGAGTAACAAACAACTATTTTTTAACGTTATTTTTTGTATTTCTTAAAATGATTTCGAAAGCTTAGACTTAAACTTAAATTTTGATCTAAAAATCTGAGTCCTAACGAGTAGTTAAGTAGCGTAAACTGAAATTTGAAATTTGAAACCCTTCTCCCCCCAGAACAAAAATCAGTTATTCCCGATCTTTGTGTCGTAGATTAGGCTCTAACTACTGCCGAGTTTTGCTAAAATTATTCTTTAAGTCAGTATTTTCTTGAAAAGAAATTTTAAAGAAAAATTTCAAAAAATTCCGATAGAGGGCGCTTTAGACTTTGGAGTAACGAACAACTATTTTATACCGTTATTTTTTGTGTCTCATTAAATGCTTTCTAAAGCTTAGACTTAAATTTTCAGCCCAAAATCTGAATCGTTAGACGTGGTTAAGTTTCTGGGGAGAGGGGTTTGAAATTTCTACTCCTGAGCACAGTTCAGTTTACCATGTCCACCCATTATGTGCTGTGATACGAGGTAAAAAGACACAAATTAGGATACCAAAGCATATTTATTAACATGTAATTACAATAAATGTTCAAAATTGTGACCATCAGAGGTTATGCACGCAGTACAACGGCGAAGAATGGAACGGCGAACATTCGCGAAAACATCAGGCTTTTCGAGCACTTCCCCTACAGCGGCGGAAAGTCTGGCGACCAGTTCCTCGGGGGATTCAATGGGTGTCTCATACATAAGAGCCTTCAATTGTCCCCAAAAAAAGAAATCAAGGGGTGAAAGATCTGGCGAGCGAGCAGGCCAAGCAACAGGACCACCTCGACCAATCCATCTGTTCGGAAATGTGATGTCCAGATAGTTGCGGACGTCTCGTACGTAATGGGCTGGCGCTCCATCGTGCTGGAACCACGTGACCCGCCGGATGCGTGGAGGAACAACGTTTAACAGGTCTGGCAGCACATGTTGCAGAAATGTGAGGTATGTTTTACCGTTGAGGCGTTCAGGAAGAAGGTACGGTCCGATTAGGTGGTCTCCGAGGATTCCTGCCCAAACATTTATGGAAAAATGGCGTCTCTGATGAGCATGTGGATACGTAGCATGTGGATTGACATCCGCCCATACATGTGAATTGTGTGTGTTAAATGTACCTTCACGTGTGAAGGTACAGTCATCGGTGAAAAGCACAGTTCGTCCAAAATGTGGATTTAGCGCGTTCTGCTGCAGAAACCAGCGGGCGAATTCAATACGATTTGGATAATCCCCTGGAGACAGTTTCTGGACTCGTTGCAGATGAAACGGGAGCAAATGTTCATCCTTCAGTACCCTCCAAGTCATGGACTGTGAGGTATCCACCTGCCTAGCCACTGTTCGTGTACTTGTACTTGGCTGCGCCGCTACTACATCCAGAATGGCTTCTGCAACAACTACTGATTCGTCCTTTTTTGCACGACCTGCATTCGACCGGGAAGCGAGAAATGATCCCGTCTCACACAACTGTCTGTGCAAGCGCTCGAAAGTTTTGCGGTTAGGCAACCGCCTGTTGGGAAATCGCTCTCCGTACATTCGTTGTGCCTCTGCACCATTTCCATCTGCCGCTCCGTAAATTAAATGCATCTCAGCCTTTTCCTTATTCGTGAAGGGCACCATCTTCCGATTCGTTACTACAGCGACTTACACTTGACTCACCGTTCAGTGGTTTTTATGCCTGAATCGTGTCGAAATTTTGCATACGTGTTCTTCTTCTTCCCCATTTGACATTTGCATACTTTCTGTCTCCTTCTTCACCCGGTGACTAGCGTCAGGAATGGAGCTTTAACGTTTGCATGAGCGACGTTTCCAACTGTGCCAGTGCCTTTATGAGTGAATTCCGACTATGCAGTCCTTGACGAAAGTTGTATTTTTGCCTCGTATCACAGCACAGAATCGTTGGGCATGGTTAAGTAGTGCAAACTGAACTATGTTCAGAAGTTGAAATTTGAACCCCCTCCCCTCGCTACTGAACCACGCTCAGCGATTCAGATTTTGAGCTGAAAATTTAAGTTTAAGTCTAAGCTTTAGAAAGCATTTAATGAGACACAAAAAATAACGGTATAAAATAGTTGTTCGTTACTCCAAAGTCTAAAGCGCCCTCTATCGGAATTTTTTGAAAAGTTTCTTTAAAATTTATTTTCAAGAAAATACTGACATAAAGAATAATTTTAGCAAAACGCGGCAGTAGTTAGAGCCTAATCTTCGACACAAAGATAGGGAATAACTGATTTTTGTTCTGGGGGGAGAAGGGTTTCAAATTTCAGTTTACGCTACTTAACTACTCGTTAGGACTCAGATTTTTAGATCAAAGTTTAAGTCTAAGCTTTCGAAATCATTTACAGAAATACAAAAAATAACGTTAAAAAATAGTTGTTTGTTACTCCAAAGTCTAAAGCGCCCCCTATCGGCATTTTTTGAAATTGAACTTTAAAATTTTATTTCAAGGAAATACTGGCATAAAGAAAATTTTTTGAAAAAACCGCAAACGAATCGACCAATTTTTCCATTTTGTATAATCATTTGAAATTTCGGACCCTAAACTTTAATGCCCCCTATCTCCTTGGGAATACGTCTGGGACCCTTAGTCTCCTATTTAATATTATTTGTCTTTAAGTGTACTATAACCCCTTAAAGTTCTGCCCATCTTTTATGAATCACCCTGTATATGTGCGTACGTATGTACAGGATGTCCAATAAATGACTGACCCATTTTGAATGCAAATACTAAAAAACGGTATAAGATAAAAAGTGTGCGGTTTACTGCATTGTTAACAGAGAAGCAGTAAATTTTTAGATATGCACTTTCTTAAAAAAATTCGAGCTTTGGCAAACAGATGGTGCTGGAGGCGGCATCAGGCTGTCGAAATTCAGAAATTACTCTAATTTTCATACGCATGAGCTTTTCGGCTCATTTCGCAGAGTCGAATATCTGTCGACATGTTGAATCGACTCTTCACTTTCCTACCTAAATTGACTTTGTTGATTGGAAAGTGATTTAAAATACCGTATTTACTCGTGTATAAGGCGCACTTTTTTTTCAAAATTTAGGGCAAAACTCCTAGGTGCGCCTTATACACGGAATAATTTTTTACTGTTTGGTGCAGTCGAACTATATACATATGAAACATGAAATTATTCAAAGAAGATATTAAAACTCGGAAAATGTTACTTAATTGAAGTATTACTGGATATTTATTTCACTTCTTGCAGCGTTTTATACAACATAGCTAGTGACATTATCTAAACGCTAATTAGCAATTCTCTTTACCGTCACTCATTCCTATTTCCCGTCATTCTCTTACAACCCGAAGTCTAAAAATGCATTTTCGTCTTCTTTTCTGGTTTGGTGTATTGTTTGTTTCGACTTTTTTTTTTTTTACTGAAATTCATTTGGTCATTCCTCATTACCGTATCAAATTTATGGTGCGCGTTATACACGAGATTTTAAGAAATCGCCATTTTTACTTGTGAAGGAGGAGTGCGCCTTATACACGCGTGCGTCCTATACACGAGTAAATACGGTAATATTTATGATAGAATGATGTCTATTATACTTAATAAAAAACAATAAAGCGACTTTTTAATAAGCATTGCCTTTTCACACATTTACCATAAGTAAATTGTATTCAAAAAATGTTTTTGTAACCGGTTAACTGATTCGATTTTTACGTACAATAAATTGAAAATATGGCGTAAACACGGTTCTTTTCTGTTAAAAAATCTTAATATTTAATCTAAAAATTTCTTCCATTAAATAGTATGAAATTGTATTTAAAAAATTTAGTGAAGTCAAAAATCTTTAAAGGATGGATCAAGCAAACTCTTCTTGCTTGTACGTCGTGTAGTGAAATCAGAAATTAAAACAGTGGTACGCAAATAGTGGTGGCGAGTTTCCTGCCTAAAATAAAAGCGAGGCAGTGACATATAAATCGGCACATAAAAATATAATACACCTTAGAATGAAGGTTTGTCTATATTTCGTCTATAAGAAATCCTGTCTTAAACATAAAAAAATATTAATCAAGACGGTGAAAGTAACATACGAAACTACCTGCTAAGATGGAAATCTGTGTAAAACAGAATATTTTTTGGATTCGAAGAAATGATCAATGGGGAAAGTTTGTAGGCAATAGAGTTAGAGAAATTTGTAAATTTTCCGAATCTCAACAATGGAACTTCGTACCTGTTCATCTCAACCCTGCTGATCTACTTTCTCGCGGATGTAGTCCTAAACAGCTGCTGAAGATGAAATGCTGGGAGAGACCAGAATGGTTTAAGTTATCATAAGAAAATTGGCCACATTCAGAAGCAAGCCCCAACGAAGAATTAATAATGATGGAAAAAAAAAAGAGAACTGTATTATCTACTCTTTTATGTTCTAATTCATATGAATTCATGATATATAGTAAAATTTCAAAATTTGGCAGATTTATTAATGTCGTATGTTGGGTGAAGAGATTCATAATGAAGTGCAGAAATCGAAATATATGTTTTCCATCAGAATTGTCAATGGAAGAAAAGGAAGATGCGGGAAGGTCGCTCTGGTATATAATACAATCTGAGAGTTTTGGTAATACTACTGACGCAATAAAAGGATTAAAGGTTATAAAAGATCAAGAAGGGTTGTTGAGAGTGAAAACAAAGATATTAAAGCGGAGTGACGAGTTTTCTTTCAGGTATCCAATTTTATTACAACCAAAACATCATGTAGTGAATTGTCTGATTCAAGAATGTCATTTAAAGAATTGTCATGCTAGACTTCAAACAGTTGGATTCTTTTAAGAGAAAAATATTGGCCAATTTCTTTCTGATGCAACATTAGAAGTCAATTGTCGAAGTGTTACAGATGCAAAAGATACTCTGCAAAACCATATACTACACCCCCAATTAATTTATTTCTGGATAAAGTTAGAGATTCCAAAGTTTTTGAAGTTGTTGGAGTTGATCTTTTTGGCCCTCTTTTCTTAAAGCAAAGATCCAAAGTTTGGGTTGTACTTTTTACATGTGCAGTATATAGGGCAACACGTTTGGAACTTGTATCCAGTCTCTCAGCAGAAGGATTCATTCAGGCACTTCGAAGATTTATATGCAGGAGAGGAAGGCCGGCTACTATATACACTGATAATGGCTCCAATTCTAGAGGAACCAATAGCCTTTTAAAATCATTGGATTGGAAGGCAATAGTTTCTTCAAAAGAACTGTCTCCTATTAAATGGAAGTTCATCCCTCCAGGTGGTGGATGGTGAGAGACTTATGAAATGACTTTTTCTAGGACTCTGAACTGACTTTTCTAAAACTCTGAAATGCCTTTTCTTGAACTCTAAATGTTTTATTATTGTTTTATTATTGTTTAGTTATTATCTTTATTTATTTATATATTTTTATTTTGAATTAGTGTTTAGTTTGATCAAAAGGGATCTTATGTTTAATTTGGCTTCCACGTAAATTAAAGGTGGGAGTATGTTAGTATTAGGTTAGTATTAGTATGAGGTGAATAAATTAATGTTTTATTTTATTCACAGCTTTTTGCAAGTTTGCTACTGTGATATTTAATTTATTTATGAAACACGACTCGTTGCTATGGCAGCGAAGCTGTTTTTTAATTGTTTTTCTTTTACATTTTTTTTTATCTTTTGAGATGAGGTAAAAGTTTAGGGGAAAAAGTTGGCATTAGTTTTTGATGGAAAGAAAAAAGAGGATTTTTTTGAGAGAATGTTTTTTTTTCTTGCTTGTCATGTGTTTTAAGTATTTTTGAAGAATTCTGTTATTTCCTGCAAAAATATGAGAAGTATTTTCAAGATCGGCATACAGAAATTTATATAGGACCATCTTTTCCGGTTTTTAGTACGATGATCAGAAATTTCCAAGGTAAAATTAATTCATATTTTCTACATATGTAAATACTTTGAATTCAGTATTTCTTCATACGTTCCTGTCATACTATTATTCTATATATATAATAAAATTAACTAAAAGAAAATTCAAATAAAAAGTATTTTGAATTATAGAATATTTTGAACCCAATTTTTATGTTTTGATTGTTTACAAAACAGCAACAATTCTTGGTTGTCTCAAACGCCTAAAACTGCATAGTCATATCCTCTAGCGTCAAATTCTCGCCTAGATTGGAGACACTTGACGAAAAATCTCCAAATTCGTAGACCAAAAATATATTGCTATAAATAAATAAAGCTTTAATGTGTTATAAATCTACACTATTTATCAAAAGGTGAGGCTTTTATCAAAACATTCCCAAATTTCAGCGAGTTCCCAATATAAAAAAAAAATGTTTTTTTCAAAAACAATGAGAGACAACATTGGACACAATACTCTGTATTTCGAATTAAAAAAAAAATAATAAAAATTCCATGAACAATGAGCAGGTTTACTAAATAACGTTTCACTGAGTATGCGTGAATGTAATAAAATATAAATGTACACAGTGTGTTAGCTAAATGTATTGAATACCTTTTGTGAAAGTCTCAAAAATGTAGCTTGAAAATTATCGTCGTTAGAAAAAGATCAAAATCCATTCTTCCCAAAAGAAAACAAAAAGAATAGGGTCTGTAATAAATATAATGTGACGTACAATATTGTGTATGGTGTATGTATACTAGTCAATAGATATATAAAAACAGCATATCTTTTTTTTTCATTTTAGGGACAATGAATTTTGAGTTTATTTTATCGACGATTATTTTCCGAATTTTTAAGCTGTAATTTTTAGACTTTCACAAAAGTTGTTCTATACATTTGGCTGACACGTTATTTACATTATGTTTTGATTACACACGTGCATAGGTTTCCATGTATTTGCTTTAGTTTTTTTTTTTTTTCAAGATTCATTCTGATAAGGAGCTTCCCTGATTAGATTTGGTGGCTCATTGATTAACTATAAAGGAGGTAAATGGGGTCTAATCCCCTTAATTAATTTTTTGAGAGTCCTTATTCTTTGCAATAAGAGTATAATATACAATTAGTGTAAAAATCTGGTGAGTTCAATGCCCTTAGTTAACTCGGCACTTTTCTTTTTATTTAAAATTATCACCATCAACCAAAATTCAGTTATGTTGAAATGTATGAACTTTGTATTTGGGATTAAATATGTGATTTGCAATTCTATGTTCTAACTCCTCTGAATTTATGTATGGAATTATGTAATACTTGTATATCTACTTAAATTCCCAAACCTTCTTGTATTTAAATTCTATTGCTTTTTATAAGCAATAATATCGCACGTAAAAATTTTTTGGATTCATTTAAATTTCAGTTATGTAAATTGTAATTGACATGACACAATAAACTTTGTTAACTCTTTACTACGAATGGTACTTACCGGGTGTCCCAAAAATGATTGATGGATTTTAAAATTCAATAACTTGCAAACGGTGACAGCTATTGAAAATTTTTTTGTAGGAGGGTTATTTTTATGTCAGAAGTTTTTTTAGTTCGAATTTCAAATAATAGATGGCGCTGACGGCGATTGAAGGCCAGGTGATCAGTGATGAGTGGGGTCAGTTTCGGCGTCGATCTGGGCTTCAACTGCCGTCAGCGACATCTATTGTTTGAAATTCGAACTAAAATAAAAATTACGGTAAAAAAACTCCTGACATTACACATAACCCTCCTGCAATTTTTTTTTTAAAAAGCTGTCACCGTTTGCAAGTTATTGAATAAAAATCCATCAGTCATTTTGGGGACACCTGGTATATGTACCATTGAATAAAACTTTATAAAAAAAAACTTATTTATTCTGTCTATTAATAAAAGTTTTTTATTCTTTCCACAGAAAAAACTCTTCTCGATCAAATTAAATAGAGTAGAGAAACAGTCGAAGCTAAATATTTTCTAAAAAGTGATAGTTTTATTATTCGTATGTATAGGTATTTCTTTTCTTTCTTTAAATAAAATTATGTGAAGCGTATTCAACTGCAAAAGTGTTTTCATTTATAGAGAGAATCATGATGCATTGCTCATTGCTTTTTTTAAGAATTGTGGTAATTTTCAAAAGAGTAATTTTGGTTAATTAATCTGTTGATTTTTGTAAATATTTCACAAAAAAATTATATTACCGACATATTTAATCAGTTTTAATGAAAATAAGTATCGAAATTTCACATTAGTATTATCTAAAAATTCAAGTAAACCTTCAGACATTAAAGAAGATAATTATTGAGGTGTATCAATTTCTTCATAAATAATTCGGTAGATAAATGGTTAAGGGATTCCAGGCCACAACAATCTTCAATTTTTTATCATTTTACTTTATATTTTCCTGCATTATTATTATTTTTTGCTTAAAATGATATTTAAATCAGGTTTCTATCTTAATTAGAACTAGAAAAAATAATTTCTGTTTGGTATGCTTTTAATATCTAGCTTTCAAGCAATCTTTCAAGCAATGGTTGTTAGGAAAACGTCTTCTGGAGAAAATGCGTTTTTCTTCATGAGGAGTTTTTTCATAATTTTTTCATATTTTAATTCTTATAATTCAAGAACCGTTTAAGATAATTAATCCAAATTTGAAACACGTCTTTTTCAATTGTTTTACTTTAATTTCCCTTCAGGAATTTTGAAAAAAAAAAAAAAAAAAAAAAAAAAAAACATTTACTTTTTAAAATACGATTTTTTTTTCAAAAGGTTACATCTTTTTTTTTCCTTCTTCTTCTTTTTTTTAAGTTAAATCTTTTTTTTTTAATTTTACTTTAAACATTTTTTTTTATTTAAATTAATATTTTTCAAATTGGTGAATCAAAATTAAAGTTTAGATTTGTTTTTGTTTGTTTATATGGAAAAATTAAAATTCTACAAATAATATTTCGATTTATAATGATTGTAAATTATCTTATTTTTTTTAAATAAATTTTCATTTTTCATTTTTTTATAAGTTTTTTTTTTGGTTTTGTTTACTAATAATTGCTTAACCATCACCACAAAGTTTTAACTCAATAAATGAAAATAATTTTCAAATGTGTCCCGGACCAAATTGTTTATTGCTGCACACATACCTACCTAAATAATGTTGATACTTTAAATCAATTTATAAAATAATTTCAAAAATTGAACTAAAAAGAGACAAAAGTTATACTAAAACTTTAACATTCTAAAGTGTTAAACCGCAATTAAAATTAATTTTTCGTTATTTTCATTATTTTGATACGACACAGTAAAAGATTTCTGAAACATTATTTCTAAAAATTTGAGTTGCATAATTATGTTTTATAAGGAGCATGTAAATATAAAGATTTTTTCTCATTAAAAATTTAAGTTAAAAAAAAGTCTTCATTTGGAATTTAGATAACTGTACAGAATTATAATTTTTTACATAAAGATCTTGAAAAAATTGAGAAATTTTTGTTATTTGTTTCTAGAAATTCGTAGAGTTAAGTTTGTTTCTAGAAATTCGTTGAGTAATTTATTTCTTAAATTTAATTGTCTGATATTTTCCGAGAAGCAAACTGTTTTAAGTGCGAAAAGCAAAAGGAACAAAAGTTTTTATGCATTTTTTTAATTATGTAAGGTTGATTATTTTAAAGTTATTAAGTTCTTTGGCAAAACTGTTTTCATAATTACCTTATCATTAAAGTAATTTTTTTAATTAAAAAAAATCAAATATTAAATTATTTAAAATAATACAACTAAACTATTTAAATTTAAACATAGTTTAACGCTAAGTTGTGACCTTTCTTATGCGTATAAGTTTCATTTAGTTTCAGATTAACAATTCCTGCAGCCACAAAAAAAAATTATAATTAAACATGACAACAAGACAGAAAAAAACCCGTCTTTTCATAAAAAAACTTCCTTTTTAACTCCGGTCAGTAGCCAAGGGATATATAGCAGGTTTCTGAAACAGACATAGATCAACGTGCCAATTAGTTATCTATTAAAAATATAGCTTTTACAATTGTTGGCAAAATTTTAATTTTTGCATTTTTTGCCAGGATTTTTTGTATCAAATACTTCGCTGCACTGTGCTCGAATTCATGCTTTGCTTCATTTGGCGACGCGGTACTGTGCCTTTTTAGGTTCATGCCGGGAACTTCATGTTTTTCGCAGTGAGATGGCACTCGATACTTTGGTTGCTTCATCTTATGATGCCAAAATATCGCTTAACAGACACTAGATATCAAAAGATCCCATACTCTTCTCATATTTCTTGAAATAAACTCGAATATACCGTATTTACTCGTGTATAAGGCGCAATTTTTGGCAAAAAATTAGGGCAAAACTCCTAGGTGCGTCTTATACACGGAATATTTTTTTACTGTTGGATGCAGTCGAACTATATACATATGAAACAAGAAATTATTTAAAGAGAACATTAAAACTCGGAAAATGTTACTTAATTGAAGTATTACTGCATATTTATTTCACTCCTTGCAGTTTTTTTATACAACAGAGCTAGTCACATTATCTAAACGCTAATTAGCAATTCTATTTACAGTCACTCATTCCTATTTCCTGTCATTCTCTTACAACGCGAAGTCTAAAAATGCATTTTCGTCTTGTTTTCTGGTCTGTTGTAATGTTTGTTTCGACTTTTTTTTTTTTTTTTTTTTTTTTTTTTTTTTTTCTACTGAAATTCATTTGGTCATTCTTCATTAGCGTATCAAATTTATGGTGCGCGTTATACACGAGATTTTAAGAAATCGCCATTTTTACTTGTAAAGTAGGGGTGCGCCTTATTCACGCATGCGCCTTATACACGAGTAAATACGGTAACTATCAGAGTTGATTGTGAAAGCTTGAAAGTCCATTCGGAGTACGCAAATTTCTTTTAGACATGGTTTTGTTGATACGACATAAGATAGTACTTCACATATCATACACATTTAGACTAATATTGATAGTTAAAAAAACATAGGATTAATTCATTTTGTACAAATAGTTCCATTAACTCTTTTATATTTTGCATACACGATAAACATATCGATTTACATTTTCTAAAAGAAAAATTATTAGAAAAAATAGCTCTATTGGCTAAATTTGATTTTTGGCGAATGTCTTTAAAGCATATAATTTACGTATCGTTGCATAAATTTATCGATCTACCAAAACTGAAGACAAAATACGGTTGGCCGAACATCGATCACATAATGATCAAATGGCTATTTAAGAATGTATTGTAATCTTTGTAAGGACCTGCTAGCACTCTGTTGAGAATGCTTTAAAAGTTGCATGAAAATAAATAAAAAATTATGATAATAAGTAAACAATTATGTAAATATTGACTTGTTTTTATTATTGAATTTTCGAATGTTCAAATGTGACCCGCGGGTCAATCAATCGTGAACCACCGTTAACGCATGTCGGATGACCCACCGGTAATGGACGTTCAAGCGTCACCACTGGTGATGCACGCCAATGTCCACTTGTTAAACTCACCTCATCAAAGAAAATAATCGATAATCGATAAATAATCGGTATTTAATGGCTCGAAATTCCATATTGTTATCCCTCTTTATTTGATTAAATTTGTAGGTTTCATAAGTTTAGTTTTTAATATAATATCAGATTCCTTGTATTTTTCCTTTTTTGAGTTTATCATGAAAATTTTATTGAAAACATTTCAACTCTTTTTGCAATTTTCCACTTTCATTTTGGTTTTCATTTTCATTCTTTAATATTTTAAAAGGAAATAGAATTTTATTACAACACGTAAATAGATAAAATTTTTCTAAAAAAAAAAAAAAAAAAAAAAAGAAAGAAAAAGAAAGAAAAAGAAAAAAAGTATTACGGAAATTAAATAAGGAACAATTTTGCAAAGTAATACAATACAATATCCTTTTTTTGTTAAAACATACTTTATACCTTAAAATATACTTAGAATATTGAAAAAGTTATTCCAGAAATTCAATTCCGTTACTTAGTTTTTTATTTTTTTAAGAATTTCGATGTGGGTACTGCGCAGTAAAAAAAAATGGGTGTATCTTAATTTACGATAATGTACTATAATCATGAACAAAATTTTACAAAAATTCTTCCGAGAAACCCGAGCTACCGAAAAGATCGCTTTATCTGTAGAAGCCTCACAAAATAGATGTATCTCTTAAATTTAAAGAAGAATTTATAAAAATAAATTTTTTTTAGCTACTAGTAGTTTTCGAGTGGCTTTTATATCAATCAGTTCTGTCTTTCCCCCCCAAAAAAAGTGTTTTGGAGATACTATCAGGTGTCAAATAAATATTTTCAAGTTTAGTAAACATATTTACCTGAAATCATCTAGAAATTACAGCATTAACACTAACATTAAAATTAACATTTTTTTTTGTTACAAAGGCATGCACATTTTTCAGTTATGCAGCTGAAAATATTTATAATCGTGGTCTAACATCCAAAAACCGTTTTTTTCTTTTTTGTTAGAAAGAACTGATTAATGTATTATAAAAACTACTAGAAAAATTTTCCGAAAATTACGGTAATATACCGGGTGCGTCATAAATTCGTGCAAACTTTAAAAGTCCATAATAAAAAAAGGTATGCTCGAAAAATTTTTCGGTTTGCGCAAGTGTGATCAGACGGATTTTGGATTTTTTTTTCATGTATAATAAAAAATGGTTCCAACAGTAACCAATAAAGGGCGTTCACACGTCATATTAATGCGTTTTATACTAATCAAGCTATCAATAAGATACTTTGCTGCAGATAGATTCGTCATTCGATATCGGCAGCATGCTATCCTTACCAGACCGAGCGCTAGTGGTTAAACTTTTCTATAAGGATGGTAAATTCACATAAATAGGCCAGTCAAATTGTCAGAAAAAAGGGCCGATAGATGCAAAAATTCTGCTAGAAAATTTTATGTTTTAAAAATGTTTATGGGGATGCCAGTAACAAGAATTAGTGGTTTTCCAACAAAATATCTCGAGACTAAATTTTGTGGAGCCAAAAAACCACAAAATTTTCGGACTTTTTTCAGTTTTTTGCCAATAACTCAAAAATTATAATTTTTTTGCGTAAAGTACTTAATTGCAAAATGAAACAGCATTAATTTCTCTATAAATTTTGTTATAAAAACTTTTTTCTAAATCCATTACCAAGCGTGCTATGTTTTTTTGAAAATGTCCCTTTTTTTAACTTTAGAAAAATAGACCTATTTTTCGCCTCCCATCCCAAAAAACTTTTTTCATCACTAACAATGAAAATTAAATACACCTATTGGTGGATGAGAAATGAAAGTTTTAAGAAAGGAAGGCAGGAGAAGCACAAATTCTAGGCACCCTATAAGAAAAACCATTACAAAGGGAGGGAGGGCCAGGGATAAAAAGGGAATGTAGATGGAAGATGGCGGCCACGTGACTTTCCCGAGCCGTAATCATTTAGATGCAAGTGTTCTTTTATATAGACATACTCTTCTAATATGCTGCTAATTAGTTTATTGTAGCTCTTTTCGTCCAGCAATGAAAAGATGAGTGAGCTCGACCGGAAATTGTGTTTCATTCGCCAAACGACTTCAAATAGTGATACTCGCGTTGTGAGCCAGAAAGAACTTGCCAGGCTCTTTGAACATAGCGTTCAGCGTCAAAGTAATATTCATCAAAAGTAATATTCATTAGATTTTTGGAAAGTAGAAAGGCAGTTAGAATACAGGATGATTGCCAAAAAACATATGCGAATGAAAGAATGATAGCAGCATGTTTTCGTCGGAGTGAAGATTCTACACAGACTATTGTTTGTCCCTCAGATCGAGCACTTCTTTCAAGTTTCAAGATAATTGCTCCTTATGTGAGAAAGGTAATCCCAATGACTTCAACGAAAAACAATATAAAATCCCTAAGCAAAGAGAAATTTGATTTACAAAGTAATGAAGTTAGAATCGAAAACTGCAATTTTGAAAGCTGCAGAAAAACGTGGGGATGAATGGTCCCAGAAAGTAATTGAACGTATTCAGCACGAACCTGATTAGCAGATGCGAACCTAACTTGCAGATGCATGGTATCATAGTTCTTGTTGTGTAAAACTAGATCGATCTGTAACAAGTGGAGATAAAAGAGAGCGTCGATTCGCACCATCCGTTGACTAAGCCAATGACATAAACAAGATCTTCATTTTATTCCTTAAAACAAATTAAAAATTTCAAAATAACAGAATTCAAGTTGAGCAGGCAAAAGAAGAAGCTGATGTCATGATAGTTATCTCAGCCATTTCAAGAGCCGTATCTTTTGAAAGCGTCGTAATTGTCGGAGAAGATATTGACCTTCTCGTGAACATGACGAGTTTAAGCTATCAGCACAAAAATCTATTTGTCCAAAAGCCAGGAAGAGGTAAGATCGAAACCAAATGGTTTTCAACCATGTCGTTCAAATACAATTACAACAATGTTCTTTTCACTCATGCAATCAGCGGATGCGATACAACATCCGTTCTTTTTGGGCAAAGAAAGTCAAAGTTTTGTAACGCTTTTGAAAAAACATGATCAGCTTGGAGAAATAGCCTGCGTGTTCAATAAATTAGATTCTACCCGTCAAGAAATCATCAAGGTTGGAGAAAATTTCCATGCTGCACTATACAGTGGATGCATAGATACTACACAGAAATTAAAAAACTTAAGTTTTCAGCTATTTGCTAAATCTGCCACAAAAAGCAAAGTTCATCTTGCAAGACTACTACCAACACAAGAGGCTGCGAAGCATCATTTTCTCCGATATTATCATCAGTTACAAGCTAAGCTAGGAAACAACATCCCTCCTGAAGAATGGAGGTGGACTCTCCGGTCGGGCGATCTCTTTCAGCCAGTTCAAATATGCCAAGACCCGGCACTTGAATCCTTGCTCCATGTTGTGTCATGTAGCTGTAATAAAAGGTGCAGCAAAGCATGTTCTTTTGATAAATTAAGACTAAAATGCTCAACAGTTTGCAAAACATGTAATGGGATCAACTACAAAAGTGTTAACGACATTATTTATCCAGAAGGAAGGGATGTAAAAATGTCACCGCAAGTATTTTTTACTATACCTAATATTAATGTTCTCCACTAAAGCTCTAAATACAAAAATTTACAATGTTACCGTTGTAATGCATCACAATTTGTATCATGCAAATACTTATAATTTAAATAAGATACATTAAAGCGGAAAAAATAATTTAAAATTGTGTCAAATTTTCGTTTTTGCAATTTTTCCGTATAGTTAGAAAAAAAGAGTTATTTTCAGAATGCTGTAGCGCGCTTAATAATGGCTTTAGAAAAACACCTTTCTTATGAAATTTGTAGAGAATTTAATGCTCTTTCTTTTTGTAACTGAGTATAGCAAGCAAAAATTTTATAATTTTTGAGTTATTGATAAAAATCTGAAAAAAGTCTGAAAATTTTGTGGTTTTTTGGCTCCACAAAATTTAGCCTCGAGATATTTTGTTGGAAAACCATTAATTCCTGGTTGCTAGCATCCCCATAAACAGTTTAAAAACATAAAATCTTCTAGCAGAATTTTTGTATCTATTTATGACAATTTGACTGGCCTAACAGTCGACTCTCGTTAATTCGAAATAGAATAATTCGAATCTTTGCTTAATTCGAACTAAATATGAAGAAGTCCCAAAATTTTCAAGGGCAGAATAACGTTAAAAAATTTCATTAATTCGAGCTCATTTTCTCTTGACTTCGTTTAGTTCGAACTAACGAGAATTCCGATTTTCCATTTTTCTCTTCATTGTCACGGATTTCAGATCATTTGAATAACTTACTTTCTTTGATTTTTGAGAAAATTGTTCCGAACGGGTATACATATAAATCCAATGCATTTGATATCCACTTTCTTAGTGCCCTGTCTGTCCATCAGTGACGCTTTAAATTTTTATCCCATTGTGCTTGTTTCTAATCTTTCAATTAGTTTATGTATTTATACATTCCAATTTAATATTAAGTCTTATTTTAATGATAACAGACGAAAAAAATTTAAAAAAACATTATAACATTAATTCCTTTGTTATAGTACCATATTAAGCATGTTTTCATTTCATATTTTCCATTATTCGAATTTCGGATAATTCGAACATTTCTTGCGGTCCCGATGAGTTCGAATTAACGAGAGCCGACTGTATACTGCATCGCGAAAGTTTCGCATGTGGAGCATCTTTTACTAACTTATAATAAATGCACAATGTCATGTCATTTTGATTTGTTTCATTGTCTATTTGTGTTTGCCAGATTTGCATAAAACGTCCCAATATGGCGTGTGAGTGCCCTCTATCGGTTATTTTTGGAATAATTTTTTATTATACATAGGAAAAATAACGAAAATCTGTCTGATCATACTCGCGCCAACCGAATTTTTTTTCGAGGATTTCTTCTTTTATTATGGATTTTTAACGTTTGCAGGAATTTATGACGCACTCTGTATATATATATATATATATATATATATATATATATATATATTTTATTTAAAAAATAATTCATTTTCTGAAGTTTCTAAAGATAAAGCTCAACTGTTTGGAATTTTGGGGGTCAATAAGAGGTTATTAAATATTTGTGTTCATGATTATAGTAAAGTTTCGTAGTTTAATAAATATCCCTTTTTCATAGTGTATTAATAGCAAAAGTATTTTTAGTGGGTATTATTTTGTCTTTAATAATTATTCAAGTTATTGTTTATTTGTAATATTTGTAGTATATGTCTATGGATTTCTTATTATAGCTTCATTTATATTTTGGCATGTAATAACATTATATTCAGTAAATTTTTATTCTTTTTTTATTCTTTTTTTTTTTTTTTGGAGATCCTGTTTTTTTAAACACACAAGGAATTTCATCGCGGATTTCGGGGGTTATGAATTCGAGTGAAAAACAAATGAAAATGTCTCTTAGTTGTAAACTACGATAGATTTTTTTCATTTAACATATATATTTTAGATATTTCTCTAACTATAATCATTATGATGCGTTAGCAATTTTGTATTAAAATAAAATTGTGAAATTTACAAAGCGGTACTTTCGTATTATATATATATATATATATATATATATATATCTTTAAAAATGGATAAAGTTTAAATTTCATTATGGAATATGAGCCGAAACAAGTGTTGAACTATTTTATTTATATTAATTTTACGCGCAAGTTATTTGCAATGGTCTGTTTGCATATGATAGAAATATAATTAAAATCATGCTTTAAAAAGATTTCGAATATTATGAAAAATGATACTGATATTCCAATGATAAATCCATCGAAAACCGGTATTCGAAAATTTTAACAGATTTAATGCTTTTTTTTCTTGGAAAAAAAGAATGTAAAAAGAATAAAACACACTTTAGTATGAATGAATACAGTTAGTTTATAATTAAAAAGTCTATAGGACACCGCATCAAATATAGGTTTTTAAGAAAAAAAAAAGCTTTGCTTTTCCCTTTGCAAAAATTAATAAATTATTCTAAAAAAAAAGCATTTTCCGAATGATAAGATCAGAGATCATTAATGATCATAATAACAAAATTTACTCTATCTTTTATTTTCTTATGACTCTATAGGATTTGAAATAGAATATAAGCAATTATTTTTTCCTCGATAAATGTATGCATTATTAACTAAATTTAAAATATAATTAATGGGCTAATTTAAATGAAAACTAATAAAAAAAGAACTTGAATTACTAATTTGATATCTTTTTTTAATAAACAATACTGTTTTAATGGAAATATTTTTCACGCTTTAGTCACAGTAAATGTGATTAAATTAATTATTTCTTTCTTCCTACATTATAAGACAAGGCTTTTTTATATATGTCTTTTTCCGTTAGCTTTATCACGATTATGTTACTTAAAGAAAATTAACTAAAAAACCTTTTTTTTTAACTTCCTGTAATATTTTTTAACTAATTGAAAAAAAAAGCTATTAAATGACAAAGCTTCCAAAAATGTTAATAAATTGGTGATGGTCTTTTTAAAATATTTAAAAAATAAAATGAGATAGTCGAATTAAAGTTATCCGCATCACAGAAAAAAATCTTATGAAATAGTTTGCTGTGAGATAGGTATCCAAAATAATGCTTAGTAGATGTAAAAAGGAGGGGCAAAATCGCCCAACCAAACTTTTAACAAATTTAAATACTTTGATAGATACTTTCTTAGAAATTTATATATGTTAAATAAACTGTCCTACATACAAACTACACAAAGAACAGTGTACGCACATTATCTTATTTCATAATTATTTTTCTTAATATAAGTAGCTTAAGCAGGTTTAGTAGCTTCTTGAGCTAAGTAGAAGAAATCTTTTTGTCTTTCTTATGCGAGTAGTAGTTTGATTGCCCAAGATAAATGTTTATTAAATATGCTACACAAAATAACTTTGAAAACTTGAATAACTTCAATTATAAGTTATCTTAAATAAATTTTAGTGCAATATTCACATTCTTAAATAATACATTTCAAAAGTGATTTTATGGTAGTTTTGAATTTAAGTATATATATATATATATATATATATATATATATATATACATATATATATGCACACATATATATACATTTAAATATATATACACACACATATATATACATACACACGCGCGTATACAACCCTTGGCAAAAAGTCTTAGATCAGTGTAATCAATTTTTCAATATTCCAAATAAGAGAACACGTATTGAATTATAAATGAAAAGTGAATTCAATATAACAGTCACATAATTTATAAATAAAGTAACTATAATGTTAAAAGAATCTACATAAATTTCTTAAACTTAAAAATAGTTATATATTGACAAATTATAAAGTATTATTCCGCATTTAAACAATTGTCTTTTTATGGATCCCTAACGCCCAAGCAACACGACTTATCTAAAGATTGGACGTTAATTTATCGCGCAACAAAGTAGTCCATCAACAAGATCACATCGTTCAACTGATCTATTTGTATAAGTTGAATAGACTTTTGTTATTTAATTTTCCTGTGTTCCATAAAGTAACCAATAAAACTGAACATTACACTGTTAAAAGTGTAGGCGACAAACCGGTGTCATTTGGGATCCGGAGGTGAAAAGGCCCTAGGGTCCATTGGAACCCGGGGCATTTGAAACCCTAGGGTGCCATAGGGGCTTGGGTATGTGGTTGCAGTGCCGACAGGTAACTTACTGGGTGATTGGAGGTAAATAAGGGGCCATGCACTTCGTATTGGCAGCAATGTGGCACCTCATCGGGTGACTGGAACCATACGCATGCGCTGTGACGTGTGTCTTTCTGTTTTCTGTGACGGCAAATAAAATCTATGGCTATGAATGAATGAAGGTAAGCTCGATGGCCAAGCGGTTAGAACGCTGAACTTGTAATTAGACGTGGTGAGTTCGAATCCTTCGACGGCCAAAAGTCGGTTTGTATATTTTTTATTTTTTTATTATTGGACACTCTGGATTAAGGGTGCTATCTTTTTACCCTAATTAATGGTGTTATTTTGGCTCCTTTAGGAGTGTCACCAGAGAGACAAGACATTTACCCCTAAAAGATGCAGTGTGTCACCATTAGTTTTAACAGTGTACATTGAATTTGAACTACAGTTAAGAAAAAATGTTGTTTTGAACAAAATCAGATGGTGAGACCTAAATAAAAGACTGTAAAAATGTCATAGAATAAAATTGCCATTATCCTGGTGGCCATTATCTGGCATGCATGTGAGGTTGTGGTTTCGAGTCTCAAAGCCCAATCATGCATAGCAACAAGGAATCGAAGAGATTTCCCACGAGATGTAAACGAACGCAGCAAAAATTTAAATACTGACAAATGCTTTCATATCTCCAAACCTTGGAACATGTGCAGAGTTTAATTTCAGATTTTATTTAGAAGCATTCCGGGCCCGTCAGGCTAATAAGGGCTCGACGACGCGCGATTCGCAATGATTGCAAAGCCGACACTGCAGTTAGGTCATTCCGCATTCTCTTTTCCCCCCTTTTTAAACCTATAAATAGTCTAATGTATTGCTAATCAACAGATATTATATATTTATTATTATCTAAATAACGGCTTGTTCCTTCATCGCATATATATGCCTTGAAATTACAAATGGATTACATAAAAATAACAGTTTTCAACATTTAACAATTTTAAATGGATAAACTTTTATTCTCTAATTGAAAATAAATTTACCTCTTGAAATTTTAAATTGCTTTCAATGGATAATTTCAAAATCTCAGCTAATCAAAATCTGAGACTTTGAGATATTTACCCTCGTTGATTGTCAGGTATTTTTGAATTAAGTAAGGCATATATTTTAATATGGAAAAGTGGTGTTAGCCCCTGTTATTTATTTATATTGTAAAAAAACAGTTAATGGATTAATTCATGGTTAACAATATTTTAGAAATGTAGTACTAACAACTAGAGTAAATTAAGCAAGAATTAATCTATTACTTAATTCTTTGAGATTAACCTAAATATTAAGGCATTTTGCAACTGCTTTAGTATTAAATTTATCAGGTTCATTGACACTGTTAATATTCTCTCAGGTAGATTTCCACTTACGCCTTATATAATTACATGGGTTTTCTAATGAATGAATCTATAGTGTATATTCAGTGTAATGCGAAAAGCCCTGTTACTATTGATATGGGAGATTATGGTTACAACTCATTAGCTTAAACAGTTACATATACGCAATATAAGTAAAAGCAATTTCTCTAATACATATTACATTTTTAATTCTGTTTATTTTTTTTAAATTTGGGATTTAAATCATATGTATGTAAGATATAAAGTCGGACAATTTAGAGAACATCCCATATAATATAATCAGATAACAGTCTCGTGTAAAAAAAAAAAAAAAAAAAAAAAAAAAAAAACGGACGTAGTCATTTAACTGAAAATGATAATAATTTCTTTCATTTTTGCTAAAATAAAAAAAGTTCGGGAGTTTACTTTCATTCCGAAGTTGTATTAAAATCTAAAATTTTTAATATAAACACCCAAATTTGAAAACATATTTGGATTTAATGGTAATTTGCTATTACGAATCAAAACAAAAAGTCGTTCGGTCAAATAGTTTCAGAATTAAAATTTGGAATTCTCAGATTTATATATATTTTTAATTGTGACAAAACAAGTTATATTTTGAGTAGTTTTTAAGGTATAACTCAAAAATTATTTGGCATAATAAACTTTAATTTCGGATTAGTATATTTAAAGCTTCCAGAAATAAATTTTATTTCACTAAATAATAGGTCACAATTCATATCTATTTTTAAAATCAGTTTAAAAATTTATACAATTTTGGAAGTTGCCTAAATGCGACTGAAATTGAGTTTTAGAATTTTAGAATTTGATTCAACATCAGTATGATCATCACCTCTTAAGCTTTTCTAAAACATAAATTGAGAGGAAACAATTTTCATTTGAACAGCTATTTCCGTTTTTTTTCCAGGGACATTTGGATGATTAAAATGCCTTGTGTGTTTTCTTTATTTTTAAGCTGATTGTGTGTGATGTATTGTGATGTTTGAAAAATTCAGAACAATAATTTTTGTTTTGTTTTCTAATTTATGTATTTAAAGTTGAAAAGTTTATTAAAATTTATTAAAGTTAAAAAAAAGTACTAATATTATTGCTATTTCCATTGTAGATAGAGTATTTTTATACTTCTTATAATGCTAATTAATGAAATCATCCTCTTTAGAGGCCACTCTACTCGCTCAAATAGACTCGGATGCATTTTCAGAAAGAATCACGTTTTGAGCACCAGCCTTGGCGAGTTGGCGAAAGCGAAAACGTTCATCTAGCTGCATGGCCAAACACAAAATAAACTAAGTTCAAATGTGTCATAAAACATATGGTTAAATAGAATTATATTTATTACAAGAGAATCTTTATCTACTGTTTTTAATTAACTTCTCAATTTCTTCGATATAGCGAGTTAAGGAAATAATATTTTTGAACTGAGAAAAAAAACCCGTATGTTTAGATGTTCTGTGAAATTTAAAGCTATTTAATCTGAAAAAGCTCTTTGTTTTAAACTATTTTTTAATCGTAAACAACGATGAATAATATTTTCTCATATTATAGTCTTTGTTTGATAATTTTTACGGAAAAAACAAACGAACAATAAGCGTGATCTCTTTGCAGAAGGAAGGGTTGCTATTCGCTAGGCGTTTGACGTCACAATCAAGAAAGGGTGCGTAGCATTGACTTCATCTCCGCGCCTATCGTTGTTCTGGCGATATGGTGCTTAAAACGTGATTCTTTCTGAAAATGGGACCCGGATGTTAATGATAAGTCTATGAGCGCGTTATTTTCACCTATCTTGCTCAAATTATAATATTTCCACACGATTCCTTTTTCGATATAATAGCTTAGGATTCTGAGAAGTTTCTGAAATTGAAATTATTAGGATGAGCGAAGCGAATCCTCTACTAGTCCACTCAAATTACAATTTGTCGTACGCTTTACAAAAAAAAAAAAAAAAACTATTCAATATTTTAACTTCAAATTAAACACAAAAATAAATTATGATCTGTAGATTTGCAGAATATAATTTTTTTTACAGTAAAACGTTAAAAAAATTATTATTTTAATTAATTTATTTTACATGCATATCCAATACGGAAGCATTTTAGAAAATAAATAAAAAATGAAACGCGTATATTTTCAGAAAAAAAGTTTAAATCATGGAGTAAATAATTATAGATAGAATCATGATTAATTTATTAAATAAAACATGTTTTCATTATCCCGCAAAATCGTTTGCACAGATGACACTTAAACATTTAAAAAAAATTGTATTATGGATTTTTTTTTTTTTTTTTTTTTTTTTTTTTTTTTTTTTTTTTTTTTTTGTAAACTGGCAACAAAATAATTGTAAACAAATAAAATTAATTCTTAAATTTGTTATATAAATGAAAAATTAAAAGATCTGCGTGAAGTTGTTGGTTCAAGCTCTTTATAAATATTTTTGCGAAGGTCGTGTTGTGGCTAAATAATATCGACTCATTAATCAGAAGGATTTTATAGAAAAATAAGACTTTAATAAGTTCGCAAACACAACAATAATTATTCGTGAAAACGTCACTGCGAGAATGAGAGAGCGCTTCGTTAAAAAGTAATTCCATTAATTGAGTTGCCATTCGCAGAAAGTAAACAGTTCTCCCACGCGGAGAGAATTACAGCAATTCTCATACGCTAACATGTATAAAAATGAAGAAATTAAAATAAAATGTTTTACAGTTGAAAATTCATAGTATCAACGAAAGCAGAATTCAAATGTTTTTTCCAGAAAAAAGGATTTTGAAGAAGTAACTTTCTTCAAGCTTTCTTCAAATATATTATTCTAAAATAGCTATCAAAGATTATCGGATGTTGATTACAAAGATTGGAAACATGCATATTTCAAACAATTAAAAAACACCAGTGGCTACTTGAAATTGTAAAAACATCTTTAAAAGAGCTTTTAGTTGAAAATTAAAAAAAAAATTGTAAAAGTTTGCTTCGAAAATATCTTATGCCAGTTTTACATCATAAGTAAAAAATTAAAATGCGCCAAAACATAAAATAACGTTTTTGTTTAATAAAGATGCAATAATAATAATAAAAAAAAATATATTGTTACTTTCAAATATCTGTTTTATAAAATAATGCTTCGCGAATCCAAACAAAGCATGGCTTTTGCTAGTCATAATATTAAAAATATATAACCAAAATTGAAAAGGTAAAAACTATCCCATCCTCAGCTATCCTATGCAAATAAATAAATAATTAAATAAAATAAAAAATAAATAAAAATGAAAAAAAAATAAAAACACGTCAAAATATTGAAATTTGAACGAGGTATTTGAAAATGATGCCCCCATAGATTTAACATTATAATCTGGGAATCTTTGTGTGAGTCGAGAGGATTCTTAAGATACCTTTTGCTTCACTGTAGCCAAAGATTTAGTTAAATAACTGTTCGATGTTTTAAGTTAGTGACGTGAAATTTTTAAGTATGCATAGGTACAAAAATTAAACTTATTTGAAGACTCTGATAACTGTGTAAGAATATTTTGTTTTCGCAAGAATGTACCAATATTCCACTGAATAACGCGATTTTTATTTAAAAGTTTTATCTTTGCAATCAGAGACCTGCGGAAACTCCGAGCAATTGGTCTAGTATCTATAACTGATTACACGCCGAATTAATATCTCAATGTAAGTATAATTTTATTTTTCCTATATTACAGCTTCAGATGTGTTAATTTATGCATACAAATTTAGGAAATAGCAAAAAACAAATGCGTCAGCAGTTTTTTTTTGGCTGTTTTTATTTCAGTGTTCGCATTTTTGAACATGATTACTGATTGACAAAGTATGCAAATATAACAAATTATTTTCCGCTATACGATGTTGTGTATTGTTCTCGAATATTTTCTAGATTTCCAAAAACCTTTAGATTCCTACCGGTCATATGTATGTAATATAGAGAAAATGATAAAAGCAAATAATATATATTTTTATGCAAATTAATGAATTTACATATTCCTTATGCATATGATAAATGCTTAAACATATTTTTTTTTTCAAAAATCTAAATCAACCTTATATTTTACAGTAAAAGTAAGGTCGTCGTTAGTATGTTGGAAAATATATGTTTTGTATTACACATAATGCAATGTTCCCATTTGGAAACACTGACGTTTAAACGGTTAAAAATATGCCAAAACCATCTTCAAGAATATTCAAAGTATTAAGAGCTCATCGAGGTTAAATCCTGATGTCTACCACGAAAATTAGATTCAACATACATGTTTTCGGTGCATACAGTTCCTCCACATTCAACAGGAGACGTACTAGACTTGCTCAGAAGTCAGTATGATAACCGTGTTATGTAAGAATCTTTCAAAACCGTTTTGACTTTTTTGGCCTCGTTATAGTCCTAAAGTATCGCCATTAGATTTTTTTCATTTAGATAATGTTACAAACCAAGTCTGCAGAGTCTAAAAACCGCAGAATAGCTAAAAACATCGGTAGTATGTATAAACCAGTATTCCAATTTTCCATGTGGTTAAAAAGTGGTTGTAGGAGAAGGGTATATTCTGATATTAAGAGTAATTTCTTTTTTTATTCATAAAAAATCGAAACTTCAAAAATAAATAAATAAATAAATACTAAATGAACAGATTTCCAAAAAGTGGTTGGGAAAAAATCTACTCTTTGTTACAAATTACTTTTTTTTAACTCCTTGTTTACCGTGTCAATGTGATTGTGCACATTGATTCTTCCAGTCGTTTTGGATAAAGCATTGTAATTTTGTTTTGTTTTACCAAAGTAAATGCTTGAATTTTCATAATTGTTTGTGAGAATTTTTGTAGAATGTCAGTAGTGCAAAATATCTTGAACTTAAATGATTTTTTATAAACTACTAACCTAAAATAAAGATGCGAGCACAAACAATTCGTTTTAAAAGTGGTTTTGTTTAAAGAAGAGGTCGCGTAATCATTCAAACTAAAATAGGAGGGTTTGCGCATCTGCTGCTTTGGAAATATGGCACATTTCCATTTTTTAATGCTAAGAGTAATTACGCAGCTTATTGGTTAATTTTCATACATTACAAATAACGTGTAAATCTTATAAATGAATCAATTTTGAAATGCCTCACCGATGTCAAACATTTACAGAAGGTAATCGAAGAATGGAGCATGTACCGAAAAAAATCTAAAGTGAATTGCAGAGACAATACAAAATAGCTGCCGTAAAATCCTTGCAAAAAAGCAGGGAATTCAGTGATCCATAACCAAAATTGTGGAATAAGCTGAAGCAGAATGAATTTGCGATGCGAATGATAGGTACAGAATGACTAATAGGTGCTAAAGCAGAGAAAAAATCAACTGGTTAAATATACAAGGTTTCTATTTTAAGTAATGAGAATAAATGCAGAAAAAAATTATTACCAATATCGGTGCAACACTTCAATATTTTTCGAAGTACGCTCATTGAGCATTGTCACACTCCTGCAGGGGACATTTTCCATAATTCGTATGCTCCCTGTAAGTCCACAATTGAGATGTCCCTTAAAACACCCATGCTAGCCGCTTTTACAGTATCCAGGGTTCCGTGGTTGCGTCCTTTCTGGGCGGTTTTCACTCTGGAGAAAAGAAAAAAGTCTGCAGGGGTTCAAGTTGGGACTATAGGGAGTCAGGGGAATCGATGTGCTGCCATTTTTCGTCAGGTACTCGCTGACCCTGTAGCAAGTGTGACATGGAGCGTTATCGTGGTGCAGCTTCCACTCTGCAGCAATTTCTTATCGCACTCGATTGACTTGTCTCTTCAGTCTTTTCAGCATTTCCACGGAGTAGGGGCCGTTCACTCTTTGTCCTTCAGGCACAAATTCCGTGTGGACCACAAATTTCGTATCAAAAAACACGATTAGCATTGTTTTGATCTTGGATTTGAACATTCAAGCTTTTTTCTGTCGCGGTGACTGCGGAATGTGCCATTCTCTGCATTGCCGAAAACTTGCCGAATCATTTCCAGCGTTGAAGAGCCAGATTTTCCAAGGCGAGCACAAAATTTGATCGCGTAACGTTGTTCAATACTTTGCTGCATCTTCAGCTTGCACACACTCTTTTTAGACGTATACGCCGAGCAAGATCCTTCCTCGACGAAAGCTAGCTGGCGAAGGCCGCATATGGCGTTTTAAAGGTTAACCCGCCTACTACTATTTCCAAACAGCGGGAGCACGTTATCACGCATTGTTGCGTCACGACAAAAATATGCTCATTACTTAAAATACAGATCCTGTACATAAACTTCGACCAGTGGTTGGATACAATGTATTGGTTGTGGCAAGTGACTGTACAAAAGCTCAACGATTTACGACAATAAGTACATCGATTGTGGATAACGATATCTTTCATTGGGAAATAAAAAACATTGAAACTGTGGAAAAAAAGCTGAAGCCATTTTCAAGCTAAACATATTATGAAGTATATTAGCGTTACGAATTCAATATTTCCAGCTGAGCAAAAAATTGCCCAGGCCGGGAATCGAACCCGGATACTTGGCTTACAAGGTCAATGCTTTACCTGTTAAGCTATCTGGGAGATAGCCGGCTGGGATTTTTCGCTTAGATAACCTTATTGGTCGTAACAATAGTTTTCTTGGCTTTATTACTGCTATTCTATTAAATTATAACATAAAATCGAAACAACAATGAAAAACCATGAAAAACAAATGAATTCAAAATGAGTCATGGATAGCTTAAAAAATAATAATTTTTATTTTTTTGAATAAAACGGTTGTTGTTCTCGATTCAGAATAAATATATCTGAATTATTATGGTGTCCGCACTTTTGGAATACTTTTGTTACCACAATACTAAAAAAAATATTAAAAACTACAAATTAATTAATAGCTCAAAACACAAATTGAGATACAGATTCCAAACAAATTTCATTTAAAAGTATATTTTCCCATATATACGACGGTGTAAAAATTGAAAATGTTAAATTTTTGGAAATATAAAAATTTGCAGTACCAAAAATTGCAAGACTGAAATTTCATTTCAAATTTGAAAGTGTTGTCATTTCCAAAAAGACTTATCTATTACGTACAGATATGTTTGCCCTTTATTGTATCGATAGGATAGATGTAACTATATAAGAAATTGAATGAATTCAGAAATTTATAAATACTATCACCTTATTTTTTTTAAATCATAAGAAACCCTTTAGGGAAAAAAAATGACTGGATTTATAAATGGAATCTCTTCGAAATGCTTCATCTTTATTTAATTTTAAATGAAAAATAAACATATTTTTCACAGAAAGGAGGAATATATACACATATAGATACCGGGTGTCCCAAAAATGACTGATGGATATTAAAATTGAATAACTTGCAAACGGTGACAGCTATTTAAAAAATTTTGCAGGAGGGTTATTATAATGTCAGGAGTTTTTTTACCGTAATTTTTTATTTTAGTTCGCATCGCAAACAATAGGTGGCGCTGACGGCGATTGAAGGCCAGGTCGACGCTTCACTCAGCACTGATCACCTGGTCTTCAATCGCCGTCAGCGCCACCTATTGTTTGAGATGCGAACTAAAATAAAAAATTGCGGTAAAAAAACTCCTGACATTATACATAACCCTCCTGCAAAATTTTTTTAAATAGCTGTCGCCGTTTACAAATTATTGAATTTTAAAATCCATCAGTCATTTTTGGGACACCCGGTATGTGTATGTATATATATGTGTATGTATGTATATCAAGTTCATTTATGAGGCTTATATTTGAGTCTTTGAAAAAATAGTTTTTCAAATGGTTGTCGTCATTTGAAAAAGTATTTTTTATTATTATTATTCCTTTTAAATGTGCGCAGATTCTCATAGCTTTACCTTATACGTTTATTTTTAATGTTAAAAAAAAAGAAATTTGCTACAATAAAGGAAAAAAAAAACCATTTCAAGTATTTAGCTTTACTCGCTTTTTAAAGCTCATGTTTTTGTATTTTGCATATAATTTCCTTTACATTTGTTCAACATATCCTACTGGATTATTTCTTTTGTGCATTTCGTTTTATTCTGAAAATAAATCAGAAATTTCATTGTTAAAAGATTGGTAGAAATTTGCATTTTATCTAAATATATTTTGCAAAAAGAAAATTACATTCAACAGTTTCCGAATTTTTCGAATATATATTATTTTTTACATAATAAAAAGAATGATTTTCTTTTTCAAGTAAGGAAAAAACTGGTTTACGTGTAAGAGAACCATGTTTAGTGAATTTATTTCAAAAGTTTAGATATTTGATCCCATTCTGCAAACTGTGCATGTAACTGAATAGCTAAATACATTCTATATGTTTGGTAAAGATTTATTAGAAAGATTTCGTATGAAATATTAGGTAGATTTCGTATGAAATACTACCTATTGCATTCTCTCCCATGTTGGAATTTCTGAAAAATTTTTGCAGATCTACACCGACCATGACTCCTAGACCCCAAAACTACCATTAGTAAAAAAGTTTATATCTATCTATCTATCTATCGGTGTATATCACTTTCTTCTGGACACGATAACTTCCTTAATTATGCTCAGATCTTCTTCAAACTTTTATATAAAATCAAGGGGCATAAAATCTCGGTCGAGTTCGTTAATGGGCAAAATCGGACCAAGGAGGTGGAAATAGGAAAGGTTTTTGTGAAAACCGAAAAAACGCGATAACTTCTTAATTAAAATAGATATCGAATCAGTTTAAAGTTTATATTGATTTTCAAATATGGACTAAAAGTTTATGCATGACAGATTTTTGATAAAAATGGGCTCAAGGGGCAAAAAAAACAGGGTTTTTGGGAGAAAAAAAATTCAAAATTTCGTCAATTCTCAAGACACCAAATCCAACTAAATTTTTTATAAATGTACTCAATATTATCTAAACCTTTTGTATTTACAAGGTTTTGATAGGACCAACTTTTACTGATGAAAAAAATAAAAACGAAAAGAAAAAGGGGGGAGGAAAAAGAAAAAAATCCATAACTTACTCAATTCTTAAGCAATCAAATCAAATTAAATTTATTTTACATCTTCTCAATAATATCTACA
Organism: Maratus speculifer; assembly: GCA_964019185.1. NCBI lineage: Eukaryota > Metazoa > Arthropoda > Arachnida > Araneae > Salticidae > Maratus > Maratus speculifer. The sequence continues at coordinate 163,241,910 of OZ025300.1, read as the reverse complement.
ACTTTTATACTAACAAGTTTTTCATAGGACTAATTCTTATAGCAAAAATAAATTAATTAAAAATAGGAGTTGGAGAAAAAACATCAAATCCAAACTGCTTACATTCTTACTCGTTTTAAAATTCATTTTTGATTTTAAACGCATCCTAATGGCGGATCCTCTTATTTAGGAACTATTGTAGTGACGAATCGTCACAACATTGCTAAATTAAATATGTACATATAAAGAATGATTAAGCACAACTAAAGCGAAAATACATAAATATTCGTATATAAAAAAAAAAGAAAGAAAAAAAGAATCATTGATTAAAGTAAAGTTTTAAATTTATTTTATTCACTAATATCTATTTTAAGTTCGTTTCATTCTTTCAGGTAGTAATAATAATTTTAGGTTTCAGGAAAAGATGAAAGCTATTTTTTGTAATTAAAGATATAAACTTTATGACTCTATAAAGTTCGGTAAGAACGAACGGTTAACAATGAACACCCAAGTAGAAATTCAATTGCTCACCATAAAACTTCAGACGTAACAATGGCAAAGGTTGTAAAAAAAAACCAGACTGTCTACAATTTTGACATTATACGCTGGAGCTAACAATAACAGAATTTACAGCCGAGAAACGCCCACAGGAGGGAGAATCGAAGAGGAGTCCGATGATTTTCCGCAACCCGTGGGAAAGAGATAAAAAGTTTTTGCTAGTGGCCAAAAGGGGTGTAACTCCCTACTGGTCAAGCAGGCCAATAAGAAGTGCGATGCAATGGCCCCCCAATCAAAGCGATAGCAGAAAACCAATGAAAAGAAAAAAAGGTTTTGGGGAGGAAACAAACAAACAAAAAAAAGAAATGGAGTTCTCTCCGAAAAAAGAATCTAAGATTAATACAGTTCTTGGTCCCAGCTATGTAGGTAGTAAATAGAAAAGTTTTGTAAGCGAAAATCATCTCCGGAACGGGGAAGCCCATGATTTGACAAGCATCCAAGTTTCTTTGACATATGATCAAATTTGCGAAAAGAAAAAATGAATGTCTGAAAATTACTGGAACTTCCAATATCATCATAATGAATTTCAGGCAACTCCAGATGGCAGTGCGTGAGGATATGGCAGACTATTATTTTTTTTTTTTTTTGAACAGTTACGCTCAACATGGTGAATGATGTGCATCATTCTCATAGACTATTCTTTTTATGAATATTTGCTCAACTTAGTAAAATTCACGTGTCACCAAAGGTGCGAGATGACAGTGCCGACTATATTTTTATACGAACAGTTACGCTCAACATAGTGAATTTCCATGTGTCTCCAAAGGTGCGAGAAAATAGTGCAGACTATATTTTTGATGAACAGTTGTGTGCCTACTGAGGAATTACATGATTTCCCAAAGATGCGGTGCGAATGAAAGCCAACGGATCAGTTGCTATGGATTACTACAACGAATGGATGACAAGGCTTCATATAAAGTGGTGAGCAATGTAATTTTTCTCTTGTGGTGTTACATCTTTGAGAAATGTTTTTTTTTTTTGTCAATTTTACATGTATATATAAAGAGAAATTTTTTTTAAGATGAAAATTAATTTTTTTATTTGAAATTTAAATAAAATAAAATAATAAAATAAAATAAGATAAATTAATATAAAATATAATAATAAAAAAAAATAAATAAATAAATAAAGAAGAAAAGTGAATAATAGGGAAATTTTAGGCTATGCCTTCTTAGTTGTGCTGTGAGAAATTGTGTAGGTTTATGATAACATGAAACTTAAGAAAAAAATTATTATTATGAAATGAATACATTTTTGAGTGGTGTTATCTCACTGTATTGATAATTATGAAATCAATATTTTGAATGGTATTTTTTTTTTTGTATTTTGAATAATATTTGTTGTTTGAAATAAATATTGGTGTGTACATAGATATCCTTGTTTTCTTTGATATTTTCTCTTCTTTATTTCTCTTTAAGTAATTTATAGATGCAGATTCTAAATTATCATAATTATATTTTTTTTTCGGAAAACAGTTGTTATTTACATTCATATTATCTCTTTAAAATCCTGATTTGCAATGTTGAACGTTAAATAAGTGGAATCTGAGATATTGCGATGTTCCTTTATTTAAATTATTGCTAAGTTTAAAAGAAAACAATTTTCTTTTTGGTAATATCCAGAACAATCTTTCACAACGCGGATTGGGATATTATCTTAATAATATTACTTTATTAATACTAACCACTATCTTTCGCGGACCTTGTAATGCGGTGGAATTTTCATCACAACATTACTAAAATTTAATGGTGCTAACACCAGGTGTTTAATTTGCATTTAGGATTAAAAAATTTATTTTTTTTCTGCATTCAATTATACATAAAAATATATATTCAGTATTACAAATTTTTCTTCTTAATTACCTATTTTCTGTTTCTCTTCTTTTACTAACAAAACATCACTTACCTATATTGTGTAAAACAAAATTGATAGTTTATGCATATCTAGAAAATTGATAATAATGAACAAAATTAATAAATATATGTATGAAATGAATACATACAGAGGAGAAAGGGTTTAGCTCACAGCACATTATTTAAAAAGCCTTTGTTACTAAAGATTTGTTTATATATATATATCTGTACTTTGAAAATTTATTTTGTGATTATTTTTGTGTGTATAGAAATAGTTAGGGGGATTTTGAAATTTTTATGAAGTATTTTTTTTCTCTTTTCCCTTTATGTGAGTGTAATTTCGATACCTAGATAAAAAAATTATATTTTGAGAGTACAGTACATAATAATTCAGTGTAAAAAAAAGTTAAAAAAAAAATATTAAAGAAAAACAATTAAACATCAATCTGTTAGAGATTTTCAAAATAGATAAATATAAATATGACAGGAAGAAAGGGAAGACAGGCTTCTCCCGAAAGGGAATCATTCACTATTGGAGTGGATACTCTGATAAATTCATTACAAAATTTTGAGGATAAACCGGATCAAAACATAACACATTTTTTTGAAGAATTTGAGGAGTTAGCTGTGGCGGCACAATTTCCCGACGACATAAAATTGGTATTGGCAAAATCAAAATTCAAAGGGCAAGCGAGAGAAGTTATGAGAAACACAAATGAATTGCATAAAGCACAAGACTATAAAACGTTTAAACAAAATGCGATAAAACAATTTCAAAAAGAAAGATCTTTTGCTGATGCTCAGTTGCAATTTATAAATGCCAAACAAACAGCTAATCAAACTATTGAGGAATTCGCAAAAAAATTCAATATAGAAGCACAGAAATATCTTGCTTTATCAGGACATGAACAAAAGAATGGAGCCAAAGAATTATTAGAAACTATTAAACTAACAAAATATCTTGAGGCGCTAAGACCGGACATCTCTTTCGAATTAAAAAAATACCCACCTACAAATTTCGAAGATGCGGTAAACAAAGCTAAAAACATCGAAAATGCATTAAACAGTAAATGTGCAGGTGAAATAAATAATTTGACGGAAACAAGTGAAAATAAATTATTTGAGGCACTTATTAGCATGTCACAAGACCAAAAATCAGAGATACAACAGCTGAAAGAACAAATAAAAAGTTTACAAATTGACAAAAACGAAAGTGAACAAAACAAAGCGGAAATAAATCATATAACACAAAATTTTTGTCATATATGCAACAAGTCCAATCACCAGACACAAAATTGTTATTTTAATCAAAAAAGTGCGAATTTTTTTCAACCGAGGGGAGCACAAAACAATGTTAGGCCAAGATTTCACAAGAATTACTATCAAAATAACAATTATAGAGGCTTTACAACATTTCCACAAAACTATGCACAACATTTTCAGGCACCACAAACATTCGATTTTGCTAGACCTCATAATAATCAAATTAGATTTAATGATATGCACAATCAGATGCCAAATTGGCAAAATTTGCACCAATCACCGATAGGACCTAATCAAATGTATCATGGAAATTATAATATGCAAAATATGGTTCCAATGCTAACTTTTGACCCAACACAGGGAAACAATACACAAATTGCATATACAGGGCAGCATCACAATTTCGCAGATACGCAAAATAGCCAAAATCTTTTGCCGCAAAATAATGAGAGAAACAGGGAACATCAGCCCACAATTACCTTTCCAAATGAAAACAGAAACAGAAGGGATAGGCAAAATCATAACAGGAACAGAGGACAAAGTAATTTAAACCGGTAAAGGGACTTACAAAATTGAGAGAAACACAAGCCCGTAGGTCCCGCATCATTGAAAAAAAACAGGGTTATAACATAAAACATAAAGCAAACAAGGAACTAAAAATAATTAAACAAAAACAAACAAAAAACACAGAGATAAGAAGAAATGAGAAAGAAAAAAAGATGGTTAAAGAAAAATTAATTGCAAGTTGTAATTTGGGTAAAAACAATGAATTACCAATGTGGAATTTAAAAATAAAAAAGATATAATTATACCCAGCCTTATTGACAGTGGGGCGAGTATAAGTTTAATATCCCCAGGGGTCTTCGAGAAAATAAAACAGACAGATATAAAAATTAAATATTTAGCCAACGCTATAAAAATTACAACTTTATCAAACAAATCGATTCCTTTTAAACACTGTGTAAAATTTAAGTTTAGATTTAACAACACTTTCTTAAATGGCACATTTTATGTAACTAAAGAAGAATTTGATCGTAATTATAAAATTATTTTAGGATACGATTTTTTAAAAAGTAATAAAATAATTATGGATTTTGAAAATAACACTTTTAAACTCAATAACTCAATTATACAATTAAATTCTAATAAAGATCAAATTACTGAGGTAAATGAAATTAAGCCGATACAACAAAATGACGAGTTTCAAACAATACCAAAACAAATTCACTCTTATCAGTATAATAAGATTCCGAAAATTAATACAAGAGTATTTGTAGAAAAAAGCATTACTTTGAGACCCAGAGAATCGAAGTTAGTGAACTTAATTTTTGACGGCAAACTCAAAAACGGACAACAATTTTTTTTCCAACCTAAATATAACAACAGGAAATTAGTAATCCAAAATTCAGTTCACGAAAATAAGGAAAATGAAAATAATTTATTCACAATATTAGTACAAAATAAATCTAAACAATACTTGAGACTTCACAAAGATCAGGAAATGGGAAAAATTACCACTGATTTTTTCATAAAAAAACAAAATAAATCAAATACTGATAATATTTACGAAGTAAATAACTTAAATATCACACAAATTAGAGAATTAAGAAAGAAAGAACTTTCAGAGAATGATTTTAAAGTTGATCACTTAACACCAAAGGTACAAAAGAAAGTACTGACAATTTTAATGAGACACGCTACTAACAACTATATAATGTGATGTATTGGTCAGTGTTTTGACAAAGGCAGAATATATTTCAAAAAAGGCTGCCAAAAAGGGTACTTTGAACAGAATTTCCCTAAGTAATAGTGATTGAAAAACTGAGGAAGTGTAACAAATTGCGTTTTTTCTGAGTCATTTTTAAATCCATTTTTGTTCTCAAACGCATCAATTTACAGGCTCTCTTATTTAGGAACTATATAGTGGGACGATTGGCCAGTTTTTTGATAAAGGCAGAATATATTTTTTAAAAAAGCTGCTAAAATGGGCTCTTCGCACAAAATTTTCCTATCGATCTGGATTAAAGAAGTAAGGATATATTCAAATAACAAATTGGTTATTTTATGACTCATTTTTAAATCCAATTTTGCTCTCAAACGCATTCAATTGACAGTTTTTTGTTATTTATAAACTATATATAATGTGCGTATTCATCAATTTTTTGATAAAGGCTAAATATATAAATTTTTAAAGCTGTCAAATTGGGCACTTCGCACAAAATTTCCCTATCAATCCTGATTAAAGAATTGAGGATGTATTCAAATAACAAATTGGTTATTTTATAACTCATTTTTAAATTCAATTTTGTTCTCAAACGAATTCAATTGACAGTTATTTCTTATTTAGGAACTGTGCAATGGACCGCATTGGTTAGTTTTTTGATAAAGGCTAAATATATATTTAAAGAAAGTTGTCAAAGTGGGCCTTTCGCACAAAATTTACCAAAGCGATCTTGATTAAAAAATTATGGAGGTATTCAAATAACAAAATGTTTATTTTATGACTCATTTTTAAATTCAATTTTGCTCTCAAACGCATTCAATTGACATTTTTATTGTTATTTAGGAATTATATAATGAGCGTATTGGTCGATTTTTTAATAAAGCTAGAATATATTTAAAAATATGTTTTCAAAATGGGCATTTGAGCCAAATTTCCCTTTAGATGATTTTCATAAAATTAGTTCTGACAGAAAAAATGAACTTAATTTTTTTTCTTTAAGCGGCTAAATAAAATAGCTAAACTGGGTTTATTGCTGATAATATTTTATTTTTTGTTGTTGAAATGAAAACTGTTCGAAATCTACCTCCGCCTATAGGCCAAGCCGACAGGGATTTATTCTATTCTTGTAGAAATAAATTTTATATTTGGTATGTTCTATGTTTGGTAAGTATTTATAATTCTATTCTTTTAGAAATATATTTTATACAAAAAACATAACATAGAGAATCGTCATGAAACATAATTTTTTTAAATAAATTTAAAATGCAACTTAAATTTTAATTAATACATTATATGGCGAAGAAAAGCCGGTCATTTTTTATTTTAAAAATTTTTATAAAAATCATTGATCCCAAAATGAGGCAAAAAATCGGAGGACTGTATCCAATTGAGCTTATGTTATCGACTACAATTTTCAGAATTTTCAAGCTTTTTATAAAAGTTGCTCCATGCGTTTCGCTAATACATAATTTCCATTATATTTTGATTGCATTCGCGTATGCGCAATGAATCGTTATTTAGTAAGGATTCTCATTTTTTATAATTTTGCAATTTTTTTTAAGATTGATTGCAGGGTATTGCAAGCACTATTGTTTGCCACAGTTTCTGAAAAAAACTTTTTTTATAGTAAAAACTCTGCTAATTGAAAGCAGAAAACTGCAAAATTTTGTACTGTTTTTATAAAAACTTTAATTTATTTTTAATTATTCATGCTGGTATCATAAAAAAGAATGCAGTTCATTATCATACACTATAAAAAAAATCTGTAAAGGTACTTAACTTTTTCTTGGAAACTGGGATTTCTAGAACTTTCCTTTAACGGTAACAGCAAAGATTCAAGTTTCAGAATCGATTACGTGAATTTTTCCTGTTATCATTACATGAAAAGTTCTTGGAATCCCAGTTTCCTAGAAAATGTTTAGTACCTTTACAGATTTTTTTACAGTGTAGTCCGCTTAATCATGTACTAAAACAGGAAGAAAAAGATGGGATATGCGTAATAGTTCCGTGCTTCCGAGTTTAACGAACTTATTTCAAAATCTTAGAGACTTAATCCTATTCTGAAAACTTGTGCATGTTACAGAATAGATGAATATATTCTATCTTTTGTAAGTATTTACAATTCCATTATTTTATACTGTAAAAAAAAATCTGTAAAGATACTAAACTTTTTCTAGGAAACTGGGATTCCAAAAACATTTCCTGTAACGGTAACAGCAAAAATTTAAGTTTCAGAATCGGTTACAAGAAATTTTCCTGCAACCTTTACATGAAAAGTTTTTGGAATCCCAGTTTCCTAGAAAAAGTTTAGTATCTTTACAGATTTTTTTTTACAGTGTAGAAATGTATTGTATACAAAATTTTAATATAGAGAATCGTAGTGAAATAATATTTTTCTAAATATAAAAAGTAAATCAAAGTTTAGTTAATACACTATATGACCAATGATAACAGATCACTTGCGATTTTAGATGTTTTAATAAATATCGTTGTTCCGAAAAGAAGGCAAAAAGATGAGTATCTATATCTAAATATAGTATGTATTACACTATATTGCCAGAGAACAATATTGCCGGTATTGGCTGTATTTGATCCCAGGGCTCATCTTTTGTAGTATATATATTTATATAGTTAATATTAAGGAAAAATACTTGCTGCGATTTAAAAAATTCCACACGTGATAGTTAGCAATTTAATATTTTACGTATACAGTTTTTCTTTTAAAATTTTAACAAACAATAACATGAAGATGCATCCGTGATGCAAATGTCGCAAAGAATATATTCGCTGATTCGTACTACATTTTAAGTATATAGCTTTATTTCCTTTTTAAATCAAATCTTTTTGCAGTATGCATGGAATTTTTTTAATTTATTTCACAATCCTTGCTGGATTATTTTCTTTGTACATTCCTTTTTATTCTAAAAAATAAATCAATGTTCCATTGTTAAAAAATTGGTAGAAATTTACATTTTATGAAAACAGCAATAATATTTTATAAATAGAAGGTAACGTTCTATACTTTTCTCAATTTCTCGAGTATGTAAAAATTTTAACAAAATTGTATTTTTTTCAATTTTATTAATTCTTAAGAATTCTTTTTCTGCTAAGCTTTACAATATTTTTTGTATAAATAATCTTCGGATGGAAGAAGTTTGCCAAAAATGTGTAAAAGGCGTTTTTTGTATATATATATATACATATAAAAATATATTGAACCCAGAAGGAGCCCTATACTAATTGATCTACTTTTTCAGAATTCTGAAATGACAAAATATACCAATTTATAAAATTTTGCAAAGAATTAGATTTAAATAAAACGATTTTATATTAAATACATATTTTATTTTTTTATAAAATAATCTCCTATATCACAAATTAAATGAGTATATATTTATATACTTAATGTTAAAGAAAATTCTACAAGTGATGTTTAGCAATTTGATATTTTACGTATACAGCCGGGCTCCCAAATGGTCCGCGAACTGAACACCAATATTTTTTAATAGAAAATTTCATGATAGGTTTCTATTAAATTTGCGTTATAATTAACATTCAAAGATCGTTTCTTGGTAATTTACAAGAAAAATCTAAAAAGGAAATTTCTCTAACAAAATTCTGATGTTCACTTGGCGAACCATTTGGGAGCCCTAATGCAGTTTTTCTTTTAAAATTTTAACAAACAATAACATGAAGATGCATCTGTGATGCAAATATCGCAAAGTATATATTTGCTGATCCGTACTACATTTCAAGTATTTAGCTTTATTTGCTTTTTAAATATTTTTGAAGTGTGTATGGAATGTTTAATATTTATTTCACAATTCTTGCTGGATTATTTCCTTTGTGCATTCCTTTTGATTCTAAAAATAAATCAGTATTTTCATTGTTAAAAAGTTGGCAGAAATTTGCATTTTATCAAAATAGCAATAATATTCGGAAAATAGAAGGTAACGTTCTATGTTTTCTCAATTTTTCAACTATATCTTACTTTTTACACACTGAAAGGAAAAAATTCTCTTTTTAATATTTCAATTTAATATTTTGTGTATGTAGTTTTTTTCTTTTAATATTTCAATTTAATATTTTACGCATATATTTTTTCTTTTAATATTTTAACAAACAATAACATGAAGATGCATCTGTAATACAGATTCGCAGAGTATATATTGGCTGATTCGTACTACATTTCAAGTATTTGGCTTTATTTGCTTCTTAAATCTCACGATTTAGCACTATGCATGATCTTTTTTTTTTTTTTTTGCATTCATTCGACAATTCTTGCAGGATTATTTCCTTTGTGAATTCCTTTTTATTCTGAAAATAAATCAGTATTTCCATTGTTAAAAAAATTGCTAGAAAACTAAATCTTATCGAAATAGCAATAATATTTTGTAAATAGAAGGTAACGCTTTATATTTTATCAGTTTCTCGAATATATACTACTCTTTCCAGAATGAAAAGACCAATTCTAGGTCTGAAGTGAAAAAAAGAAAAAAAGTTGGGATTTCCGTAAAAAATGTTTAAGATTTTTTTTCAAAAGGATTTAAATATGATTCTATTCTGTTGACTACCCATGTTAGAGAACTTCAGAATATTTTTTATGTTTTGTAAAGATTTATAATGTCATTCTTTTAAAAATGTGTTTTGCATAACAAAAAACTTAAATTTTATGATCGCATTGAAAAAAATTATTTATAAATTTTAAACGCAACTTTAACATTTTTATTAATATCATGGTTCCTCTGATAATAATTTTCTCAGGTGAGTGTTAATTAATCATTCTTCTATGAAATTATTGACTATTGTTTTTCAGTCTTTAGCAAATCGTCACAAAATTAAGTTTAAGTGAATCAGATTTATAGGAGAATTCCATTTAAAATTATGAGAAATGCGTTTCATTAGAAAATTCATTTCATATTTTTTAATTCTTATTATCCTCTTATCCTTCTTATATCAGCATTCCCTCGTACATATGATTAATCATATACAAATCGCCTTATTTCTACGAGTTCTGTCGCATGGCAAAAATCACATTCTTTCAAAATTTTAACCACCATAGAAATTGTCAGTACATCAACTGTTTTTTTTAAATAAAAAAGAAATTAAAATATTCAAGAAGACTTGTATCAAGGCCAAATAAAAAAAAAATCATTTTTTAATTTTTTGTTCCTTTTTATGAATTTTTAAATTTAATTTTTTTAATGGCAAAAATTTTGATAAAGTTTGGCAGAGAAGCTAGCTAACACACACGTCAAGATCTTGTATGTTCTGTACAAATGCTTAAAAATTTCTAAATCTCTTAAAATATATCCGTGCTATCATCACATGAAAAAAAATCAAACTATTTTTTTTCAAAATGTCACCATGTTTTTTTTATTATTATTTACTTGAACCAGCCCCAGACTAATATTTTAGATTTAACACCGAGCCGTACCCCAAAATCTTTTGTATGGGCTGGCCTTGGTCGGACAAATCTGCACAAGCAAAATAAATCCTTTTAAATACTTTAAGCACTTTGTGTACGAATCCTCGAAGCATAGCTGAACTCATCGTTTTCAGGATGTATAAATCATGCAGTTTCATGAATCGGTCAATTTTAGTGTTATAAGAAAACGAATTTTTTGTGCCATACTTGTTAATGTAATAAGTAATAAGCGCTTTTTACTAATAGTCCCTACAAAGCAATTTCCATTTGCAGAAAATTTGCAGTATTCTTGATTTGCAAATCTGCAAAGTTGCAGCAAAATCGGTAGGACAAGATTGAAAGTTTATAACAACCAAGGTAACGCAAGTTCCTAAGTCACCACATTTTGAATCTGCAAATAGCTTGTCATGCAAGTTAAACTCTGGCTGTATAAAATTGCAAATTAACGGCAAACAAGTAGAAAATTTAGTTCTGTCATGACTAAACTACTGTAAGTTCTTTGCAAGCTAGAAGAAAATATTGCTTTGTTTTTTCAAAAACACAGCAAACTTATTGCAAAGTAGTAATCTTATCATGCAATACTGCTTGTTTAAAACTATCAAACTGCCAATATAAATGACAAGTATAAAATGCGATATTAAAAAAAAATAAGTAATTCAAAATACAAACCTCTTAGAGTAGGCGTCGGCGACACGAATGACTACGTCATTGAGTTACGGGATTAAATCATGATGTAGGACAAGATTATTAGGTGTAGATTAACGAATGACTGGTCTGCCTCGGAATTGCATTGGAGGATACGATTAACAACGGGCACCAACTCGTCATCTTGGCGTCACTATTACGTCATCGAATTATGAGATGAAATTAGTGCCAAATTTAAGGTAAAGTAAAGTAGTTTTAAAATATTTTGGTCTGTCTGGGCATATCCTGGTACAAACCTACGGCAGACTAAAACTCATAACAAAGAAGACGTTTTAATGTACAATTCAAGCTTTATAAACATAATCTTTCGCATTACATTGCAATATATATTACTTCGCCATAGACTTTTAAGATGAAAAAATTATTTAGAAAAAGCTTATTAATAGTAGGCGAAAAAATGACTAATTTGGCATAAATTGGTACAAAGCGGAATGAAAGAGGCGCCCAAATCCTATTTTGACAGTACTATCATTTCATCGAGTTACGGCTTGTAATTTTGGCACATTAGAGTGACCGAGTAGTGTAATATGTATATTTCAGTCTGCCTTGGTAGGAGACGAGAAGAGGGGGCGCCAACTCTCCATTTTGCGGTATCATCACATCATCGAGTTGCGACTTGAAAACCTGATGTAGAACGAGATTATTAGGTGTAGATTAAAGAATGACTGGTCTGCCTAGACATTTCTTGGTACGATATGAATAGTAGCGGGCGCCAACTCGTCATTTTGGCTTCATTTTCACGTCATCGTGTTACGAAATGAAACTGGTGCCAAAATAAATGTAAGGTAAGTTGTTTAAGAATATTTTGTTCCGCTTGGACATATCCTGGCACAAACCCTCGACAAACAGAAATTTATAACAAAAATGCGTCGTAATTTACAATACAAATCCTAGAAAAATAGTAATTTAGATTACATTACTTCTCGCTTACTAATAATTTCCTTTTCCTAAACCATTAATTTATCTTGAAAGTTAACGGAGAAGTAGTGTAATGTAAAATACTATGTCTATAGGATTTGTATTGTACTTTATGACGCATTTTTGTTATAAATTTCAGTCTGCAGGGGGTTTGTACAGGAAGACCAGTATCCGCAGGCAGATCAAATTACTCTTAAAATACTTTATCTTACATTTAATTTGGCACCCGCTAAAATGGAGGACTGGCGCCCCACTCTGCTCGTCTCGTATCCAGATATGACGAAGCAGACGGAAATATTCCTATTGTACTAGTTGGTCTCTCTAATGTTCAAAAATTAAAAAGCCGTAGTTCTAAGACGTGATAGTACTGTCAGAACTAGAGTTTTGCACCTCTTTTTTTGAGCTTTGTACCAATTTATGCAATATCAGTCATTTGTTTTTCGCTTACTATTAATAAGTTTTTTCTAAACTATTAGTTCATCTTGAAAGTCGATGGTGAAGTAATATATATTGCAAGGTAATGCAAAATATTTTGTTTAAAGGGTTTGAATTGTACATTATAACATCATTTTTTATTATAAATTTTAGCCTGCCGAGGTTTTGTACCAGGATATACGTAGACTGACCAAAATATTCTTAAAATACTTTACCTTACCTTTAATTTGATACCAATTTCATTTCGTAACTCGATGACGTGATAGTGACGCCAAAATGACGAGTTGGCGCCTGCTGTTACTCAAACCGTACCAAGAAATCACGAGGCAGACCAGTCATTTCATAATCTACACCTAATAATCCAGTCTTACATCATGAATTCATCCCGTAACTCGATGACGTAGTCATTTATGTCGCCGCCGCCCGGTCTATCATTATTAAAAAAAAAAAAAAAAAAAAACCTCGACCAAAATACAATGAAGGAGGTTGATTTCAAAGTAGACTAAATTTCCTTAAAATTTCCGCTTTTTTTTTTTTTTTTTTTTGAAAAAATGATTTTTTTAATTGGTTTGCATATTTTTTGAACCTTTCTGTATTTACTAGTATATCCACTTTTTTTTTTCTGGCAATTAGAAATAATTGTAAAAATTCAAGGAAAAGAGACGATTCAGATGCCACGCCCATTTTCAATAATTATGCGTTAAAATTTATACTTGATTGAATTTTTATATTATATTCGAAGCACTATATTTTTAAAATGAATTTTGTATCAAGCTCATGTTGTCAAAGGGCAAGTGAAAATTTTTCTTTTAAAATATTATTGCTAACCGAATAAACTTCGTGTGAGGGATGGTGGACCAGAAGTAACGTGCGAAGTAACGTGCGAAGTAACGTTGAACTTTAATGAAACTAAATTTTTTTTTAGTGTTTATATATATATATCGATTCATGTGTTTTAAATTATTGCGAAAAAAATTCACATGATGTGGAAGCGTCAATGTTTTTCGCCATTCCAGAAAAATCATTCTTTTCTAATAAAAACCCCTCTATCGCCTAAAATACTCAAGCGATTTCGATAAAAAAATTGCTAGTAGAATATAAATATAAGATCGTAAGTGACAGACAGTTTTTAAAATCATTAATTAGTTTTAGAAAAAAAAATCGCAAAATTCTAAAAATCTGCCATTGCTCTAAAATAAAAAGGTTTTAGTAGCAGAAACAAACTTTCCGCCATAAATCTTGAGCATAATCGAAACGTCAAGAAAAAAAAAATTTTGAAATTTTTTTTTTTTTACTTTTCTTGACACACTCCAAAATTAACAAAATCGGTCAGGTAGTTTCCGAGGGAATGGGTCTTAAAGCTGCGATATTTTCCGTAAAATTGTACTCAGTCTTGTCTCTTTTAAGAAAAATATTCTTAAAATATGCCACAAGGGAAAAGACTCTTTTAACACCATGTCCGTTAAGTGTACACTATCGTTTTAAAAATTCAGTTTGTTTGACAATCATCACTTTTTTGAAGCAGAAATTTTCGCATTGTGTAATGAATGACAGGTAAAAGAATTATTTGCTTATTGAACAGAATACACCTGGTTTGTATGCTGGACATGACAGCCTGCTTATAAGTCATCGTCAATATACAGGGACGAGATAACAGAAGGAAATTTTACAGCAGAAGTGAGGTATAACCGCGAGCTCTCAATGGAGTCAATATTAATCGAACACAAACAGCCCCCTAAGCTCACAGGTGATTAGCGGCGTGGTACCTGAACCACTCGGCCACGGAGACTCCAGCTAAAAGGATGCGAGAATAAAGTCAAATACACACACACAAATAAATAAATAAATAAATACGTAGATAAAGCTGGTATACAAATAATTTTAATTACAAGGCCTAGCCGTTGCCCGTCAACAAGGCAAGGCTGCCCGCTAAAGTCACGGAGTCGAGAATTAAGGTGTAAAAAGGAAATTATACACATTATTAATTAAGATTTTTTTTTTCAAATAATGGCTATATATTGCTCAGCCTTTAGATTGAATTTTATATTAATCCTATATAAATATATTTTTTGCAATCTCGCTTTCATATATTTTATGTTTCAAGTTTTCTTAGCTAACAATATTAAGTAAAGCTAATTTTATTATTATTATTATTATTATTATTATTATTATTATTATTATTATTATTATTATTATTATTATTATTATTATTATTATTATTATTATTATTATTATTATTATTATTATTACATTTTTATGGATAAACGCGTACTTTACCACAGTATGAAAATGCCAATTACTACTTCATTGTTTGAAATACGGCCATGCATTATAAGGTAATATCACCTTGTTTAGGTGTATTTTACCTCTACTTAAAATTTACACCATAAGCTTTGAAACACTGTGTAAATGTTTAACACATAATATTTTATATAGAATAAAAATATATGCATAGTACATTTTAATGAAATTTAATAAACTTGTACCATTATTTAGATTAAAATCTCATGTAACTTCATTAAAAGCGGAAGTGCGTCAGTCGCTGATTAAAAGAAATTAATGATTCGTAAAATTTATATATATGTATTCAAACACAGAATTTTCAAGAATTTGAAATTAAAATGTTAAATCTAAATATTTATACAGATGTTTATTGAACGCAAATGATGCGTAAGATGAAATATTAACATTTTCATCTTTTGATGTAATACGTTTCAAAATTCACGGAGTTATGCTACATTAAATAAGTTAAAATAATTTTATCAGAGTTTATTTATTTTAATGTTGTGAAAGGTAGAGACGTTATTTTAAAAGTGTTACTTGATGCGTTCATTTTTTATGTTATTTAATTAATTTCTTGCGGCTATTGAACTTTTTCCTTTATAAAAAATTGAAAAAGCTCCTTTTTTTTTTTTTTTTTTTTTTTTTTTTTTTTTTTTTTTTTTCTTCGGCAACATTGAAGTTGAAATGTCAAAATTTTAATTTCAGTTAATTTCATTGAAAATAACTAATTTTATTACATAAATTAGAAAAAATAAAGTAGCTTTTTCATGCCTAACACGTATTTGAAAGAATGAGACTATTTATTCAAATAATTTGAGCAGAAACGGATAAAAAAGTACTAATGATGTTCACCCGAATTTATGATTAGAAATTAGTTTTCGCATTTATAAAGCGAAAAAAAAGATATATCGGCACATTAAACATAGGCATATTAAAAAAGTAATGATTTTGAAAATCTTGCTATAGATGTGAATATTGCAATAAACAAATTGGCTCTAATTTAAATCGATCTCCCTGTATATGAAGACAAGAGCTTCAAAATTCGCCTGACACGTTAAAGAAACTTTCGATAGATAAATTTTTGATACCACATTTCAAGTATATCAAATAAATTTGAAAGTAAGCCAAGATTCTACAATACCAGAAAATAAAACGTTGAAACTACACTGTAAAAAAATCTGTAAATCTACTAATAGTTTTCTAGGAAACTGGGATTTCTATAACTTTTTATGTAACAGCAACAGCAAAAATTCATGTAACAGATACAGATTTTCACTGAAAGTAAAAAAAAAACTCTGTAAAGAAACTAAGAATTTTTTAGGAAACTGGGATTCCAAGAATTTTTCATGCAACTGTAATCCAAGTTACAGATAAAATTTTAGTGTGATAACTGTAATTTTAGTAGACTTGTTTGTATACTTTCAGATTTCTGTAACTTTACGAAAATTAGTTTTGTAGATTTACATTATTTTTTGTACAGTGTACAGATAAAGTGTTAGCAACCATACAGATTACGGCAACTTCACAGCTGTAGGATTACAGATTTTTTTTTCAGTATAGTTTTGTTCCACATTATAGTGCTTTATATGTGGAAATATACAATCAGAATTGATCGGACTGCACCCGTAAATTTGTATCTTTCATAAAATTTTCTTTAGTGGAATATGATTTTGAATTCACCTACAAGGAAGGTCTCCATACGGGCATACTCAGAAAAATGTGAAAAAATTACAGAATGTTCTTCTCATATAGTTATATATGTTTATAAAAAAATTTCGGCGGAACCTCCTTATAACGTCCGTAAAAAAAAAAAAATAAAAATTTCGTTTATTTGGCGGTTTATCTCCGGTTGGCGAAAAAACGAAATTTTGAAAAATGCGCTTTTACGCTTCGAATACTTTTTAAAGAAAAAACTTTCTATGTTCAATTTATTTAAATAAGTTTAGTTTAAGTAATTTTAGTTTTGCATTTTTACTTTATTTTAAGTGTAATTTTGTCATATACGTTTATATATACTTATAACAAAATGAAATTAATATATTTTATCATTTAAAACACAATTTAAATTGATTAAAATTGTTCCAAATTGAAAAATACACTGTTAAAGTCTGCTGCATTTTGTTGCAACGCACTCCCTTGCTTGTATAGAAAACGGTTACTTGGCCGTGAAATGGAGCTTTCTCATTGGTTGAAATAGAGATATTATATACAAGCGGTGGTGTGCGTTGCAACAAAATGCAGCAGATTTTTAACAGTGTATGACACGGTCAATTCGCCGTGCTATGGAGCATTCTCATTGGTCAGAAAAGAGATATTCTATAAAAGTAGTGGAGTGATGTTGCAGTAAATGCTGCAGATTTTTAACAGTGAAGTCAATCAAAATCAATTTTCAGATTCGTTAAAATCGTCTGCTTTTGGCGAGGAAATGCACTGCTTGCCAAATCCCGCGTCGCTTTCAGCTTTTCACGCCAATTATTCCAAACTATTTTATTTTTTTACATGTCTAATAATGTAATTCCGCTGCTAATTTTCACTGATCCTTTATTACCTACATGAGTAATTTAATTCGTATTTTTTTCAAAAAATTCTGAGTATGCCCCCAATGAAGACCTTCCTTGCTAGCACGATTTCAAATACTATAAATGGTAATGCGCTTAAATAAAATTAACTGATAATCTGGGTTTTTCTTTGCTCTTGTTACTTACCCATCATACGTAATATAGGATAAATCTTGCAGTCGTTTTGAAAAAAAATAACAGTTTTTAATCAATTATACACGCTTCAGACACGAAATATATATTTTTAGAAAAAAATGCCATCCGTCTGTCCGTGTACCTGTAAACGCTCTATAGCACTAACAAATTGGGAAAGAGAGTTCAAATTTTGTGTGTACTTATTATATGAAAATGGAAAGATGCAAATTGAATATCACTAACCTCGATTATTCGGATCTATTATTTTCGGACATTTGAAATATTCGTTCTAAAGAAAGATTATAAAAAAATTCGAATTTTTTTTATTTTTTTAGGAGATATAATAAAAGAATATAAGTTTCGCCTAAACAATAAAATAGATCAGATATTTGTAATTCGGATATCGACACTCTTTGATTTTTTCTGACCCTGTGCTTATTTCAAATTTCAGTTTAAATATATATTTTAGTTTAAAATGAAACTCTTAATCCAACACAATAAACTTTTAGTTAATATTATTAATATTATAATATTATGTTAATATTATAACTTCATTTCTGAAGTTATAAGGATGTCTCTTTTACTCAATTCGGTACTGCTTGATTACATCGTTAGCTAAAACAAATACCGCCAAGTTTGTCGCCCACTTAGTGATATATCGGCAAATCTGTCATCAAAAATTACTTCCCAAAAGTGTCGCCGATTTGGCGTTATTTTTTATATTTTGCTAAATCCCCATAGATTCCCATCGTAATCCAACAGGGTCCCGTTTTGTTAAAAAATATTTAAATATACGTTTAAATTTTGTTTTGGAATTGCCATGCATTTTATAAATAGTTTACATTATAAATAGGTTTATATTCACCATTATATGTGAATTTGTATGGTATGAAAAAATAAAATAGTTCAAAATATAGACTATTTCACACAAAAAATAGAAATTATTTTTAATGTGGCACGCTTGAAGTATTCCTTATTTCAGCTGTAATGCTGCGTGTGTCCGAGACTGTATTCCAATAGTTAGAACACTCCCATATAATTGCGTAGGATATAGCACGCAAAAGCACATTATCAGAAATATAGACCGCGAGTCAGCAGCACAAAGACAATCAACTCATCGGGTTCACGGCTGAAATTCAAGAATTAGTAAACATTTGATTGAATATTAAAACTCAATCGGTCAGCGAATTTACATCTTTGAAAAAACCCCGAAAACACTGACGATAATTAATAATTAAAATAATACACTTAGTAAAAAATCACAGTAAAATGAAAAACAAAGCAGTACGCGTTTCACGCTAAAACAATAACAGCTCGTCATCAGCTGAAGCATACACGTGTCCGTAAGGAAACAATGTCAGAGATGAACTGAAAGAAAAAGGTTGGAATTTAAAGAGAGTGCGACAGACAACGCTAGCAGAAAGAGCACAGGCGGAGGACAAAAATGATGCCAAAATAATAAAAGCGAAAAAGATGGGGAAAAAATGGAAAAATACTAATAATAAAAAAATGAAATAAAATGAAAATAAAAATAAAATAGTTTATATATATGTATATATATACATATTAATATATGTAAAACGAAATCAGACAAGCGATGACGGAAAGAAACTACAAAAGTAACTTTCGCGAAAGATAGTGGGAATGGGATAATGAGAGATCATTGACAAGATTATTAGAATTTTTACAAATAAAATAAGCTTGATGAGCAATTAAGTGAGAAGGAGAGGCAGGTAAGAAATAAATCTACCATAGAGATATTGAAATAATGACCTGAAATCCAACAGTGAGAAGGAATCGAGGACTTAGAAATTTCTTAATCCCAGATACATTGAAAATCAAGAAATCTCTAGATCCTCGATGCATAAATAAGCACTCTTCCGATGTAGTTACAACACTGAAAAAAAAAAATCAACCGGAGTAATAACGCAAGTACATGGCGTTATTACTCCGTTAAACTTATTTCGCAGTATATTTTAAACTACAAATTACTTCGCGAACAATCCAAAATCTTCCACATACATTTTGAAAATACATGAAAGTCACTAGAAATTTATGTAATAAACAAACTTTTCCTAATAAATATTTTGTCTTTAAATCACAGAACGTACCTCTGAAATTTTGATTGGGTATTGACTCTATGTGCTATTTCCAGCAGTGAGGTTTACAAATGAAACATGAATGAATGAATTAACTTTTAGCAGTTGCTTGTGATTCAGATGACTCAGAGACCTTTTGCGCTGAACACTTACTAGGGAACGTTCCCAGGTGTAAGTTGTGGATATGGATGAGTGTGGTATCAAAAGAAAGATGTCTTAAAAAGCGCAATGTAAATACACGTCGAAATCCAACTGTTTTCGAGATATCAGCACATAAGGTGTGATTGAAAAAATAAATAAATTGACAGGTAGGTATATAAATTACTCGCAAGTCAAGCCTGCCTGAGAAACCATTCTATTTTACACACTTTATGTACATACAGTTTATCCATTATATCACGCCACACATTTGCCGAAAAAATTTGCCTAAAATAAAGTGCTGAAAGTAAAAAAAACGGATAGAAAAACTCTCGGAATGAAACCGTATGCGAAAACTTCGTAGAATGCGAAGTGCCTCTCTAAAAAAGGGGAAAATCCCTTACATTCAATGTGTGGGTGTAAATGATTTTGCTCGGTGGAAATATATATCCAGAAAGATTAAAAACAATGCAAAGAAATGTTTAATTTGCGAACAATTTATATATTTCCTTGTCAATTTATTCATTCACACTACAAAAGCTCTTATCTCAAAAACGGTTGTATTCGGACGGATAGTTCCATTGCACTGATTTACGTACATGGCGAGATTTTTCATTTGATATCACTCTCGTCGAAATCCACAACTTACACCTGTGAACATTCTCTAGTTAGATGCCATCTCCCGGATTCCTCGAAAATTGCAAGCAATATTAGCACTTGGCGTTATTTTCCCAGGACGAATTATGCATCAAAATTTGTTCTAACGAAAAGCATCAAAAGATTTTCATAGAATGTAATCCTTGAGAGTCTTAATCATTCTTCAATGCTTTGAAAATTCATTAAATTTATAGAATTATAATATCTTAAACATTGCTTATATTGCAGTGAAACCTGCAGCTTAGTGTACGGAATATTACGGGTCAAACGCTTAGAGGGTTAAGCCTTTTAAAATTTAAAATTGTAATATAATTCTTGTACATTTTTTTTTCTGAACTAATTTCCGAAAAATCCAGCTGGAAGCGAATTTGTAAATTAGTTTAACTTTAAATACTTATTAGTTGTATATTTTAAAATACGCTGTTTAAAATAATCTTTCTTTAAAAGTGCAATGATTACATCATATTAAAACTTTTAATAAAAAGAAAATTAATCACGAAGTAATTTTCACAAATTAAAAATGTCATGCAATTTAAAAAGTACGATTAGTTAAAATACGTTAGTCAGTTAGAAAACCATTTCAAGGAAAGTTAGTTACTTCAGATTTTTAAATAACATTTTAATCACTGTATATTCACTTGAAAGTTAATTAAAGTACGATTTTAAGCAGATTTCGCATTTTAAAAACTTCTTCATCAATATATGAGGGGATTCTTCACAACTTGTATGTTAAAGATTTACCGATACAGAACATTAGGTGTATTTTTATGAAAAATTCACAAGAATACGCGAAAAAAAGAATATAGATGATTTGCAAATGTGATGTTTATTCACACAATATGCAAGGTCATTTAATAAAAATACGGAATTAGGGAAAATAGGCCTAAAATGATCTCCTTAAGAAGAACACTTGTATAAAAATAATGCAACTGTTTAAATAAAGATTTTTTCCTATGCTAGGGGGAAATTTTTGAAGACCAGTGAAAAACTTTGAAATTCTTTATTTTTAAAAATAACGCGATCGAAATCACAGACTGATAAAGCACGACGCTTGTTTTACAAAATTATAGACTGTTTATAGAAAAGCAGTGACACACAGTGTACATGGTAACATCGGAAGTTCTTGTCCAAAAATAACCATAAATATTAAAGAACCTAATTATACTCGCTTGGATGAATTTCCTTAATAGAGTCAGACAAGCAAACAATGAAGTTCTTGCAGTTAATTTAAGGTTTACAATAATATGAGGTTCCCCAAGTTTTTGTCCAAAAATCTCTTGACTAATAAAATTTTATTGCTATTTTTTAAAACATTCAACTATAATTTTATAAAAATGACTAAATTTGCTTAATTTAATTTATCATAAATTTATATAACCTATACGTTTAAGGCAAAATTTTAGTCATCTGTCCTGAGCTTTCTACTGATCCAATTTTACTAATTTTTTTTTTATTCATTTGCAGATGTGTCTACACTACGTGTTTCTTGTTTTTTTTCTTTTTTTGATATCGCTATTTTTATATTTAAATTTAAAAAAGATTATAAGAAATTAGTACAATTAGAAATGGTGGTAATTAGACAACTCTCGACTTTGCAGAATTAAGAGAATTATAAAGTTTACTTATCTTGATTTATGCCATTTTGACATAAAATTGAAAAAATATTCTTTTTTTCAAATTTCATGTTTTAAATTTTTTTGTATACAGTTTAGTGGCGCAAAATCCCATTAGGGACATACTGCGCCAAAATATTTTGGGCGGAAAATTACAAACTGCTTTTGAAAACACGTACTTTGTGTTATAAAGTTCTCATATTTTTTTTCTTCTGCATGTGTCTGATATTAATTTTAAGACACTTGGCCAAATGCTTACTTCTCCTTTCCCTGCAGGCGAACACACTCACGGGCTGATGCTATTCCTGTTGGAACGTGATTTTCTAATATCTCGTTCTCATGTTATTTAATTTGTGTAATTTTTTTGTTTTTGCATTGGTTTTATAAGGTTCCTGTAAACATGTCTCCTTTTTTTTCTCTTTGATTTTGACAAGAGATTTATTTTATAAAGTTACTTTCATATAAAGTAACTTTCATTCTACTTTCATGGGAAGTAACTTTATAAAAAATATCTGTGACCAAAATAGAAAATGTAAAGAACGGGCGATTTTGAGGGGGACCTCATCTATCTAAGGCAAGAAGAAATATTTAAAATGCCAAAATGTGAACGAAAAATTAGAAAATAACCTTCCCATAGGAATAGCATTCGCTTGGGAATGTCTTCACCAGCCGGAACAGGAGCCTTAAGTATTTGATAACGGTGTTATATTTTTTAAAAAAAGATCATTTTCCTAAATAAAACTAAACATTTTAACACAAATGCGTGTAAAAATATAAAGCATGGCAATTTTTATTCTGCAGTACTGAGAGTATCACCTGAAGTTCAGAATGTGATTGTTTACGTGCAAACATGTAGTTGACACCAGCAACTTCAAGTTTTGAATTAATGATTTTAAGATGATCAAATTAAAATATTATTTTTTAATACATGCTGAATACGAATATGAGAAATATGTATATAATTATGAGAGGGATTTAGATATCATATGAAATTCTATGATCGTGTCGATTTGGACTTTTTTTTAACTTAAAAAATGTAATTATGATAGTAATGAATAATGCCGAATTTTAACACCATCTGTTAAAAGATTTACACCAAAAACTAAGCAATACTAATCCATATTAGGGACTAACTAAATCTGAAGTTTAGAATATTTCGTGCATTAGTTTCTAAGATAGAGCTATTGCGACAATCGGGTGTAAGGGCGTAAAGCAGGTGCCACCTTTTGGGCGATTTATACCAAAACGTAATCAGAACCATCTGAAGTTTTATGGAAATTCATCCATTAGTTGTTGAGATATAGCTATTTTAGAAATTCTGAAAAAAGAAAGAGATAAGCGCCCCTGTTGAGTGATATACACAAAAACATAATCACATTCAGTTTATATTAAGTTCTAGCATATCTAAAGATTTGTGAAACTCCATTCATTAGTTCTTGAAATACAGCGCGCGGAATTTTTATGTCACATACAGAAAGAAAGACTCACAGACAGGAATTTTGTAAAAATACTTTTTTTTTAATCTCTGACCCGTAAAATGTGTAAATCCATGAAAAAATAGAATTCGAAAAATTTCACGAATCCAATACTTTCTTCTTGTAAATATATAAGAAAGTAAAAACGATTTATTTCGCAAAGGTGTCATTTCGCATCAAATCTGGCCATTTGTAAAGTATTTTGTGAGTGGAATGCATTTGAATAGGACAACTATGGTTATATTTTAACAATGGAAAAAAGTTTTGTCTGTGGTTAAAAAATCTGTTTTTGAAAAAGAAAACAAATCATCAGATTAAAGCTGAACTCATAATAATTTATGGGGACTTTGTACTTTCGTTATCAAAAAAAAAAATATTAGACATTGAATATTAATAATTGAAACGCAGCTGGAGCCCAACTGAACTTCGCCCAACTAAAGTTATGACATCAGAAATGATTAGAAAAATCGACGATCTTGATAAACGATTGCAGAGAGAAAGCCAGGGCCGTAGCTAAGGAGGTGCTATGGGCGGCTCAGCCCCCCCCCTAAAATATTTTGAGCACCCCCTGGTAAAAGTTCCAAGGTCACTAAATGTTCCAAAAATTCAAATGAAATTCTGTTCAAAAATCTAATTTAGTTTTGAGACCCTTTCACAGTTTTGCAGTGTTACTAAACTGTATCTAAAATACGTGTTTCAACACTCCCTCATCCTATTGGTACATATGAAGCTAACAGGATGTTTAATTTTGCACCAGTTATACATTCAAAATTTTCATCATCATATACTTTTCTTAGCATAAAATGAAGTTATTACAACAGTTTAATGAGAAACATAGTACCTACAATGTGAATATGCACTAATTTATCTTTCAGTCTTAGAGAGAGAACAAAAAAATATGAGCCCCCCCCTACATTCCCTTGAGCCCCCCTATATTCCCCTGAGCCCCCCCCCCCTATCGTACACTTCTAGCTACGGCCCTGGAGAAAGCACGTGATATTTCTGAGACTATTGACATCCGAAATGAGTGGGTGTAAAATATATTAACAAATCATTTGGATATGGAAAAAAATTCCCGCAAAATGGGAGCCGCAATATCTCACTATTGACATTAAACGCATTCGTATGTACATTTCAAAAGAATGTTCAGTGAAATTAAAGCAAAATTCAAATGAATTTTAGTGTCGATTCATGACTGTTAACGAAACGTGGATTCAACAACAAGAAGAGTAAAGAACGTTCCAAAGAGGGGGATTTTTGTGTCCAATCTCCGCCGAAAAAGGCTAAAACGATTTTATCTCCGAACAAAATCATAGGTACAGTATTTTGGGATGAATGCGGCATAATTCTCGTCAATTACCTTGAAAAAGGCAAAATGTTCAATAGAGAATATTATGCCAATTTAATGAATCATTTGTAACTTGTTATGAAAGAAAATTTCGCGTTTTGCGAAGAAAAAAATTCTCTTTTATCAAGACAGTGCACGGGATCACCAAGGCAAAATTCTATGAATTCAATTACGAACTGCTTCCGCGCCCAACATATTCACCAAATTAAACTGCTGACGATTACTTTCTATATCGAAATAAGAATAAAATAGCTCAGTGGAAAAAAAATGGCTCTAACAATGAGTTTATTGCTGAAAAAAAGCTAATTTTGAAGGGTTGGATAAAATTGTATTTTTAAAAGTTCATAGAAATAATGGAAAAAAGTTGGATTAAGTGAATAGAACTGAATGAGGACTACATTGAAAAATATAATTTTTGACATAAAAATGCGTTTTTCTTGTCCAGGTATTTATCATACATTTTTTCTAATTTTAATTACATTTCTATAATAAGGGAAACTAAATTAATTACTCTATTTTTATGGAAAAAAAAACGATAAAAGAGAGATCTATAAGTATTATTAAAATTCTTCTTCTTTTTCATTTTAAAATTGAAACTGTAATTATTTTTTATTTCAATCAGTAGTGAAACAATATTGTGATTTAAATATTTTTTTAAAGAAAATTCGAAAACAATTTTTTTTCTTATTTTTCGATCATTAGAAATCAGTTTATTTTAGAAACCAAAATTCGTCTGTCATCTTGACCTTGAAAATATTTTCCATAGATGTAAAAAATATACACGTATTTCATTTTTATGAACAAAGAGAAAAAGAGCAAAACTAAAAGGATTTTAAAATTTGTTTGTTGTCGTCACTTTTAAATTAAAACTAAAAAGTGGAATTATAATAAAAGCTGAAAAAAAGGGATTAAATGATCAAGGGGTAAAAGAAGAATACAGGAAAAATTTCGTAAAAAATTTACATGGAAATATTTGAAAAATACGAACACTTTAAAATAATCAAATTAAAGCACGCGAAAATATTTACAGGTGATAAATACCCTACATGTAAAATTCCCAAATATTAAATATCGTCATATTTAGAATGCTTAAAAAAATTAAACGCGTAAATATCTTTAGAATTAACGCGCCAAAATCACTTTTAAATTAATTAATACATGTACCTTTCAATCTTAAATAAAATAAATAAATAAATCATTATATGAGCAATACATTTAATAATAAAAATTGCGTTATACATATAAAACGATTTACATTTCTGATTAATTTAACAAGACGTCACATGGTATAAAATAAGTGCGACTTGCAAATTTTATTATAGTTTATATCACTTGATTTAAAATAAATGACGATAAATGTATTCCATAATATTTTAGATTTTGTATGAGTTATTATTAGAAAAATACAATGTAGAAAATTCGAATATTCTTAATTATTAATATAAACAATATGCGTTTTGAAAATATGCATGATGGTGTATTAAAATAAAGAAAAAATTGTGAATAAAATGTACTTGTTCCTGTAAATACGTGAACCTCGATCAAAACATAAAATATAAGCGCAAAAACGATTCACGATTCTTTTCAATACCGTGTTTTTATAATTTATTTCAAGGCTGACAGAGATTTTTAGCCTCGAAACAAAAGGCGTGATCATATCGTCGTTACAAAAGTCAGAAAGATAGCGACGTTTTTAACCTAACACTTTTAAACAATTCGATTTTGAAATGTGCAATTTATCTTACTCATCATTTCCTAAAAATCCGTCAGTTTTTACGACAGCGATAGATGGGGCCATGGTTACCAAAAACGTTATTATATCGTTATTAAAGTACATATATATATACAGTCGAACCTCGTTAATACGCGAATCAGAGGTCCGATCAAAATTCGCGTATCAAACGGGTTCGCGTATTAACCAACGGTCGCGAATTTTTGTCGAGTGGTCTATCTAATAACAATCTATGCAGCAAAAACCCTTTTTTTGTCATTTTTAAGCATTTTTAAGACATAAAATGGCCTTTTATTTACTTTAATCATTATGTGCTTACTAAGCAAGAACGTTTGAAAGCTAAAAATTTAAGTAATCGTTATTTTCCCAAGTAAAAATCCTATGCCTTTTCAAATTTAGATTTATTATGTATGACACATAAAATTGAATAATACAAGCACAAAAATTTCTGCTAAGTATACGTTAACAAAATTAAAATTTTTGTTAGCTATACAGAACAGATAGATGCGATAATAAATAGTGTTGATAATAATAAAAAGTCAATTAAAAAAACTTACTGAAATCAATAATGTGATAAAAATTACTTTTTTGGAAACGTAGCTGTCGATTTTGGCCTGTCCGACATGCGGTCGCGCCATCACCATGATGTTTTCCGCCTTATTTAGGTAGTGGTAAAGTTCGCTTGTTGAGAGTTCTTTCTCCAGTGTCGCCGTATATTGTTTTAGAAAATTGAACTTTGGTATCTGTATCTTGGAGATGGATCTGGATGGATAAGATTGGAGATGGATCCGGAAGCGTAGGTTCATCATCTTCTTTCTCCTCAGTTTGTCAGTCGCAGTTACATCGGCGATAATATCATCGGCAATGATATCATCGGAGGTAACTAGATCTTCGTCGATATTAATGAACGTTTCTAAATCGACAAAAATTTCCCCTACAGTTTCTTGTGCGGCAAGCCATTTTTCTTCAACATTAGGGTGCGAGTTTGGCTCTGCGTAAATGATGAACTCGCTACTTTTGAAACCCGCTTTGTGAAAGCAATTTGTAATTGTTGTTACTGTCCTATGCTGCAGTAAGCATGTACATAATGTCAAAGGACACTTCTATCAAGAAGGATTGCTGTCGTGTTCCATTTGTTGAAGGTATCGGCGTACGACGCGAGTCTTGTAATTTACTTTGGCGCTGTTAACTATTCCTCGGTCCATTGGCTGGGTGACACTTGTCGAATTTGGAGGAAGAAATTCTATTTAGACATTATTCAGGTCTTCGTTATCTTTCAAATGCGCATGGCAGTTTTACACAAGCAATAACACACAGCGTGATTCTTTTCTCATACGCCGAACAAAACTACGAAGCCATGTTGTAACAATGTTGCCCATCATGCATGTTCTACGTTGGCTTTTGTACAGGCAGGAGGAAATTCTTGATATTAGCATCGCGAGTTGTGTGATTTCCCTATAAGCATCAGAGATGTGCCATCAGAGTTGGCACCGAACAAAATAATAAGACGCTCTTTGCTCAATTTGCCTTTCACGGCCATTGTTATATTGAGTGTCAGTTTGTAAAAAAGCCCAAATTCGTCCATGTTGTAAATATCCCGACTTGAGAAGTTTTTTACAAGCTGTGGAAGCATATTAATTTTCCAACAGTGAATACCTCATTTGTTGACTGCAGCTGACTCACAGCACACTTGCTTGATGTTTATGCCGTACCGAGTTTTAAATCGATCCAGCCATCCATTTGAGACATTGAAATCTAGCAATTTCATTTTTGCTGCGATTTCAAAAACTTTTCCTTGTATTAACAAGCCGCTTATAGGGATAGTCATAGAGCGCGTTTGAACAAACCACTCGTGAAAGGCCTTTTCAATGTCCTCAAACTTGGCGTTTTTTATTTTCTTGTTCTTTGTTCCTCCAACCACAGCTTGGCTAATGATGGCATTCCTATTCTTTAACAAAATCCTTAAAGCTGAGTCAGGTGTGCCTTTTTCTTTAACGAATTTACTTATTTGAGAAAGCTTGGGCGTCGTATTGGTTTATAATTTGTAACTTCTTAGTGATGGAGACAGCCTTTCTTTTAATGTTTTACTCTTTCCGCCATAGTTTAGACTAGGTTAAAAATGCATAGATGGATATTGTAAACTAGATAATACTGGGAGGGAGATGCGACTCTCTTCTTTTAAAAGAAACACAGCATTGATGAAACAGCGATTGGAAAGATTCATGTGATTGATCTGTGATTGTAGCGCATGGTGCATCATTTCTTAATTATGGCGCAAAATTCTTTTAATTTTTACTTTTTATAAAAACTAGCTGACTCGCGCAGCAGTGAACCTTACAAGAACTTCAAATTAGTATGTTTTATAAATTTCATTCCCTTTTTGTCTACATTTATATTTTTAAATGACAAAAATTGCAAGAAAAGTATTGAATTGAAGGTACGTTCTGCTTTGCGTAATTTGATTTTTTGAGCCTATGCGTACCGAAAGGGAGAGAAAACACGACAAAACACTCAGGTTTTTACTGATTTCAAAATGTTTTGTATCAATTATTTTATAATTTGAAAATTCTTAATTAGTGTCTCACGATAGGCCGAAATACATAAGCTAAAAATCTCTAAATGCTGTATTTTTTAAAAATTTGAATTTCCATTAAAACTTTACATTATGGTTTTATACAATCACCAACAGAAAACAGTTGTTTTTCAAAGCAGACATAGTGTTTTTAACTTTTGCACAACAAGCTTCGTCCCGCTTATGACATTTCATTGGGAGAGTTTTGATTGTGCAGTCCTGTGTTAGCCTCGGATCGGGCTCCAAATCTAGTCAGCGTGTGGTTTTGAGGGAAAAAATGCTCAATTTAAATGGGTTTAAGTAATTGTTGTATAAAATGCTTGAGAAAATACTTCCTCTAAAAATTCATATGTTTAGAACTAAGTTCATTCGCGTATTAAACGTAGGTTTTTCTTCCTAGGGACTGATAAAATTTCGCATATTAAACGTGTTCGCGTATTAACCATTCGCGTATTAAAAGGGGGGTTTATATGAGTAAGATAGGAGTATTTCAAGGGACCAAAGAAAATTCGCGTATTAAGCGGTTTCGCGTATTAAGCAGGGCGCGTATTAACGGGGTTTAACTGTATATATATATATATACATATAATATGTATATAGTATTTATTTTCTTTTTGTTTGAAGTAAGATACAAAACTGGTTTACATTTATTTTTGACATACTTTCTTGATTCAAATAAAGAGATGACAATAAAATATAGCTTTATATCAAAAAACACTTTAAAAATAGTAACTTTTTAAAAGTATCTCATTATAGGTTTTTGTTACATAATGCATTCAAAAGCAAGGGAGTCTTGTTGTACTTACACCGAACATAGGAGGAAAGGAGGTTGGTAGATAGAAATTCTTATCAACAAAGCAAGCGATAAAATTCTTTTTTTTTCTCTTATATTTATTAGCAAAAACAAGTTCATTTCAAATATGCTTTACATATGGTTTTTTAACCGGATTTATTTATGCATATACATGTGAAAAAGAATGAGAATGTCAAATGTCGGGGTATTCCATATTTTATAATTAAATAATTTTATCATCTAGTCATCTTATAGGCACTTTTTTATATAAAAATAGATAACCGACATAGAAAAGATAATACAGTTGAGTCTCTCTATGTCGAAACTCCATACATTGAATTTCTCTATATAACGAATTTTTCGTAGGAACGGTCCCCTTTTCGCATGATTACATTAAAAACAGTCTCTATATAGCGAAATATCTATCTCCATATACCGAATTTTTCATAAATTGGTCTTAATTTATTCAGTTTTAAAAAAGATTCGAAATCATATGGAATCAATTTTCCATCATTTATTTTTGATTTATCGTTCAGTGCTGAGTTTTTTTTAAATATTACTTCTCTTCTTGTTCTTTAAATCCAACGAATTCATATCACCTCCCACACATTTTTTAACATCCTTCTCAAAACAGAGTCAATTGGATTGTACACATATAAGAGAGGAATCTGTGAGAGGCACATAAGAGAGGCCTTCAAATGGAAGAAAATGTTAACTACATTTTTTCATTCCTTGCTAAAATTTGAGCATTTTTTTTTTTTTTTTTGAGAGCGTAACAATTTTAAAATCAAAACAACAAAAAATTACAGATTTCATCGTCTGAAATTAATGCAAGTCTTCCTCATTTAATTTTCATTAAGTTTTCAAATAAATGTCTATTCTCTTTTTTGAAACTGCTTAAATAATTAAGAAATAAAATGTTAGGTTAATATTTACTTTTAAATGTTTCAAATTCTTAATTAGAAAGATCAAAAATAATATTTGTTCAAAATTTACGCATTAAATACGATTTTTAACATCATTCTCCATACATCGAATTTCTCTATATAACGAATTTTTAACTGGAACGGTGGATTTCGTTATATAGAGACTCGACTGTATATTATTTTTAACCAAAGACCATGGTGCAAATAAAAAGAGAAAGTTTTGATCGGAACAAAAATGACATCGATATCAAAAGAACCTCCCCCCCTTCTCCGTAGACATATCTTACGATATCATGTGCCATATCTCCCCCTTTCCTCTAAAACGATAACATTATATGTGCACAGCCCCCAATAGCATTTGATCATCCGTAACCTGCTAATATTTTTTAAAGATGGCAGATTACTATGCCTTTAGAGTTTGATAAACTTGAGTGGTGATTGACGGTCGTAGTTCGAAGGGCACCAAGTTTCCTAGTTGCATATATAAATCTTTGAGCATTTGGATAATTATATGTTTTGAAATTTATTATATTTTTGTCATAAATAGCGTTTTGTAAAGAAAGGTGAAATCAGGTAACTGAAATGTAGAAGTCTACTTACGAAGACTTTTACCATTAAAAATGAATATTTTATTCGCAATTTTTCATTTAAAAATATAAATCCAGACTAAATCGAGCTAAGGATATAAAATCACACGAATTTAATATTCATTCAAATTTGTCATCATGGGTATGCCCAGTGGATTGGCTAGTATGTAAATAAATCAATTTTTCATTTAATTTCGCTTTCAGCATTCGGTAAATTAATCCCTTATTTAAATATTTAACTTCATGCAAACTATAAATTAACTAGCATTTATATAAAATCATTCTTTCCAAGAAAATATTCTTAAGATCATAATCTTTTCCATAAATAGTAGCAATAATCCAATTTTGTAAAGCTTATTTCTAATAATAGGAAATAACTAATTTGAAATCTTACGAAACACGAATCGTATTAGTGAATTTTAATACTTTATGAATGAAATTTTTCGTTTGCTAAATATTTGAACTTCTATACAAAAAAATAGTTTATTAAAATTATATTTAATGATAGTTAAGGTTCAGACTCAATCATTAGTTTCACTAATCTCATTATCATAAAAAAAATTATAATAGGAATCATTTGTGGTAAATAAAAAAAAGGAATTTCTCATATATTTTTTAGCAAGAAAGAAGAAAAATATTTTAAATTGATATCAATTAAAGATTCAAATATACGATTCGATTTAGAGAATGTCTCTATAAAAAAAAAAAAAAAAAAAAAAAAAAAAAAAAAAAAAAAAAAAAGATTATAATTGAAAAAACTGATTGCATATATATATATATATATATATATATATATATATATATATATATATATATATATATATAATACTGTTTGCCAACAGCTAAAATAATTTCTGGTAGATTCACTCCGAATTTTAATTTTACACAAGTGTTATTTTGTTTGATATTTTATAAAACAGTCCAAATAATATAAAATGCACAAACCTACAACTGAATATAAATACTCTCAAAAATAATATTTCATCCATAAACAGGTTATTTATTTATTTATTATTGACACAATAAATTAAAGGTAGCGGCCATACATCACTGTTATCTTACTAAAATATACGCCTTATACAGGGTATTTCGAAAATTTATGTCAGAAATGCAAACGCTTGTAGAGGGGTTTTATTGTATGGCATAGACAAGAAAACCCCTGAGTAGATTTGCTGCTTTCGAATGATCCAAAACTTGGAGAGAGGAAATTTTATTCGTGGGTGGAAGGCAAAGAACAGAAAAGGCTATAATACGATTTTTTTCCGTAAAAATTACAGAATTTTTTAAAATTGAACAATCTTGAATAAAAATTAATCGCAGTTCTTAATTTACATAAAAAAACAACAAAACCATCTACTAAAAGGGGAAAAAATGTTTGGGCACAAGCAATTAGCTTTTATTGATCCAAAACATTTAAAAATTTATGTTGGATACACAAATTTTACAAAAGTTCACTTTTATTTATTCTTAAAGACTCAGTCGTTAGCGAGAAATGAAATCCTGATTATATCCGACAACAAAGTTTTGCTATGCAAGAAGATTAAATCTCATTTCTGGACAATGCTTCCATTTATGCTCACCATTCCACGTCATTCCACGTCCCTCATAGAATGCATAGTCACAGTGACATCACAATGACGTTACTGTGAGTCACTGTGGTCACATAACATCTGTGACCAAAATGCCACCACGCAGTGACGTCACATTGTGACTGAGATGTGACCTTATTAAAATTTTTTTGAAAATTACAAATATTCTTTAAAAAACATGTTTCTGGCAATTTAAGTATAGTTGCTTTTGTCACAGTTTCGTCACAATGTTAATGTCAAATTAGTCACAAATGACACATTTTTCACAAATTTGTCACATTGTGACCACTTTCTGAAACGTCACAAACGAGCTCTAAAACGGCCATAACTACTTCACATTTTAGTCACTGTGACTTCACATCGACGTCACATGACGTCACATCGACAATCGATGGTCACAAAGTCACAATGTGACTTCACAACGACGTCACAGTGACGTCACCATGCCTTACGGGGTCATTCCAATTATTCCACGTCAGACTCACGTCAGTCGCCAGTCACTGACACTGAACTTTCCGTTTAAAGAGCAAAATTAGTCACAGAAAAAGACCCGGATGATAATATTAAGTTTATGAGAGAGTTCATTTCAAATATCTCGCTCAAATTTTAATATTTTTATATGATTTTTTGGGAGTGGGATAGCTGAGAACGATCCACAACCGGCCTAGTTTTTACCTTTTCCATTTTGGTTTAAGATTTTTTAAATAAAAATTACTTTAAATTTCAAAACCGGTTTAAACTGAGTCTGAAATTGAAACTATTACAATATAAAAAAATATATAAGCTGTCTTCAGCTATAGTATGCAAAAAAAAAAAAAAAAAAAAAAAAAAAAAAAAAAAAAAATCAGGTAAAAATATTAAAATTTGTGCGAGGTATTTCAAAAGAACGCTCCCATAGATTTTACATTATCATCCGGGTTTTTTTCTGTGACTATTGTGAGCCCTTAAACCGCCTCTTACGTAAGGATATAATGCTCTAAAGTATAAAAGTTGAGTAAATTTTAAATGAATTTTCATTAATTACTTAAAACAATATATATTTTTAAAGTTTATCAATTTTTACGTTGAAAGACACCGGTGACTGAATCTACTTAAGAGCCCACAATAGTCACAGAAAAATTACTCAAAAAGACTCGGATGACCATGTAATGTCTATGGGAGCGTTCTTTTCGAATATCTCGCTCCAATTTAAATATTTTTGCATGATTTTTTTGCACAAGATAGCTGAAGGCGATCCACAACTGGGCTAGTTTTTACTTTTTCGATTTTGGTTATATATTTTTTATATTACGATAGTTTCAGTTTCAGAACCGGTTTAATCCGGTTTCGAAAGTTAAAGTATTTTTTTAAAGAAAATCTGAAACAAAAATTTAAAAAGTAAAAACTAGCCCGGTTGTGGATCGCCCTCAGCTATCTTGTGCAAAAAAATCATGCTAAAATATTAAAATTAGAGCGAGATATTCGAAAAGAACGCTCCCATAGACTTTACATGGTCATCCGGGTCTTTTTGAGTAATTTTTCGGTGACTATTGTGGGCTCTTAAACAGAAAGTTCAGTGTCAGTCACTGGTGACTGATCTGAAACTCAACGTGTTAACAAATCGGAAATTGTCTGTCAAACGTAACAAATGTGGTGTTTTCGTACTATAACAAGCTTTATAAAAAAGCATTTCATGCAAAGTAGTTTATGCAAATTTTATTACGATTGTATGTTTTAAATTTTCTTATACAGAAAAATTCTGACTCATTCTTTAAAAGGGTGTATTTATCTAGAAGGGTATTAAAGCGCAATCTAGAATCATTACTTATCGTGGGATATCACTGAACCTATTTTGTGTGGTAGAATTTAATATAAGAATCGTCATGGCAGTATATAATCTGTACGTTTCATGGGATAACATTCAGTTAACTGACGTACTATATGATTTAAGAAAATAATTACCATGAAAACCTACAATCACTACTACTTTGAGATCATTGAATTAATTACGTATGATATAACAGAATGAAGAAAACTTTTATCAGTATCTTTTTCAGTTTTCATTCGATTTTCATAAAATTTTAAATGACTCAGAAAAATGCTGCAACAATTATAAGGTACCCTGGAGTAATAACGCCACGTTAAGGTTCTACCAATTTTCACAGCTCAGTTTTAGTTTGCATTTTTCAAACAAATATATGATTTGATACAGCAACTCATTGACTATCTATATAAAAAAAAATAATTTAACAGATATATATTCATAAAATGTAATGGCGTGATTTCTTGACCAATGCTATTTGGCGTTATTACCCACCTATATGGGTAATAACGCCATGCAAACAAAACTATGAAATAATATGGAATAATTGCATGTAGATTGCCCAATTCTCAAAATACAAACTCTACAAACTTTGAAATTGACAAATTGCATTCTAAGCTATTGAAAATGTTAATTTTTTTTTTTTTTGAAAGTGTAAGAAAAATAAATGTGTGGTATGGGCGGGAGGATGAGGCAAGAGAATATCAGACCGTGAGCTTCTTTTTGCTTAAAAAGGACAGTTTAAATAGAATTATTAGAAACATTGCACAGTTTTAACTGTGTTTATTTGAATCAGTATGTAGGATGTAGCTCGGCCACTTTAAGGAATCAACCGGGGTATTAATGCCAAGGATTGGCGTTATTACCCCGTTATAGTTATTGCGCTGTACATTTTAAATTACAAATTATCTCGAGAAGATATCCAAAATCTTCAACAACATTTTGAAAGTCCATGAAACGTACTACAAATTTTTGTAATTAACAAAGTATTTCCGGATAAAAAAAATAGTCTTCACATCACAAAACGTATCTCGCAAATTTTAGATCAAGCGTTAATTTTAGTTGCTTGTAAATACAATAAGACCTAAAAATGAAAAAAATTAACTTGAAGCTGTTTTTTTGCGATTTATATGACTCAAAACCCTTCTGCGCAGAGCACATGGTTGTCATTTACCAGATTATTTCATAATTATGCAAAATATTAGCACTTGGCGTTATTACCCCGCCTGGCGTTATTACACCAGACCACCTTATATGTTAATTTTCAGACCATTCGATTGTATATATTTTAGCGCTCTTATATGCGGACAAACTGACAGAGCAGGTGGTTATTATAAATATTACGTTTTTACGTAATTACGAACAGATCTGAAAACTCCATCGGCTACTTCAAAAAAAGCTAATGCAACATAAATATAAAACGTTTTTTTTTTATTTTTATTATTCTGATTTCAACGCATGTTTATTAATGTCTATTGAAATATTAAAATTTATGCAAATAAAATGAAAGTTGAGTTTTATTCCAAACAAGTTATTTTGAAGATTGAAAAGATCAAAATGTTTGCAGAGAGCAGAAATCATAAATCAATATTACACGGATTTTATTGAGTTACTGAAAAGATTTAGTCTCAACTCTTATTTAATGAATTTTTAATCTTATGCACAGACGTTTAATGGATTAGACTTTAACCTTTTCATCTGAAAAACATTTTGTTAAACAATTAGTTTTTATTAAAATGTATTTTAATGCAAACTTAAGCCAAACATTCACAATCTTATTAAAAATTAATCTGCAATCTTGTAAATGTATGTGCGTGTATTATTTTATAAAACTTTTTAATCAAGTACAATAAGCTATAACAATGCATTTTCTAAAAAAATAAGTGCATTATTTAAAATAATAATTGGAACAAGGATATAAAATGTAATAGATATTTTAATATATGGGATTTGCTGTAAATTATTTTTCGTATCATAAATGGATTATTCAAAGATCATAAGGTGTAATGCAGCATTATGCTGCAAAAAACTTGAATTAAAAAAATCTAATGAAATTTTTAATTAGTTTTCATTTTTCTGTAGCTGTAATTTCACAGATCTTCATAATTGTATACGAAATGTTGGACAAATATTTTACATGGTATTAAAATTCTCATATTAAGTATGTAGAACAGGTTTTTAATTAAATTCCGTAAATTACAAAGGTAAAACTTATGTTAAACGTAATCTTACTTCTCCTGTATTATTTATTTAATTTTTTTAAAATATAAAATGTAATGTTTGTCGTCATTTTTGGTGCATTTTTGTCAGACCGGCGAAAACAGCTTTTTTCTAGCTTTTTATGTACGCATGTAGGAACTAGAAACTACGTTTTTATGTTGAAATAAAATGCTTTGGGTTATGGCAGTGAATCCTTACGTATGTTACGCATGCCCATGAATTCACGTGTCGGCGCTGATAAGGGTACGCGAAATACTCCTTTTTTTCATTAACTATATTATAAACATCAAACGTATCTGTACGTAACGCATACTTTATTATTGCGCATGGCAACATTTTGAAATTTGAAATCAAATTTCGGTTTTGCAGTTTTTGGTACTGCAAATTTTTAAACTTCTAAACATCCCATATTTTAAATTTTTATACCGTCGCATGGGGAAAATGTACTTTTAAATGCAATTTAATTGAAACCTGCATTTTAAGTTACTTTTGAGACATTAATTTTTTTGTAGGTTTTAATATCCATTTTGTAATTGTGGCAACAAAAGAACTTAATTTCTGTTAAAAGTCATGGAGAATTAAGATAGGAGGTGAAGTAAGCATAAAAAAAAGGTTTGCAATATGAAACCATTTATCGCTCAAATTTTAATATTACAAACGATTTTAAGTCATTAACAAAAGAATGTTATCTCTTCAAAGCACGTGGTTTTGTTGGCGGTTAATTCGTCTTAATGCGGCAGATTTTAGGGTTGCATTTTTGGCGTCACCCCCAGATATTATGCTACCACTCTATTAATTTCTCTTTACTCAAAGTTAAAAGTAAAGAAGGAATAAACAGATTACTGAATCTTTCCGTTGCCATTTTTATCATAAAAAATGAAAATTTTTTAATTTAGAATGTGCATTGTGTCAAAAATATTGTCTGTCATAAAACTCGGTAAATTTTGTTTTATTTCGTTTTTATTTATCAATAAAATGATATTTAGTTTATTACAAACTTATTTTGCATTCGATACAACATTTTCTCTTTATAATTATGTATTTTAAAGAATAGTTCTGGGAATTATTTTCACCGTTATTATTTATTTCGTATCAAACAGCTGTGAGAATGCAAATTTATTAATCTGTATGTAAAATCTTTTTTCAAAATTTCAAGAAATATCAATGAATTTTAAAAAAATAAAACATGAAACTATTAAAAACAAACAAATGAAAACATATGAATCATTCCATGCCCAATTTGCTTCTTGAATCTAGGCAGTGGTTTTTTTTGCTGGGTTTTTGTATTATTCAGCGATAATGACGTCATGTCTATACTTTTCTATAAATACTTAGATCATAAAACAAGAATGATTAATCGGATGCAAATGACGCCATTTTATTTTAAAAAGCTTATATCTTAATTCTTCAGACTAAAATATGTTTTATAGAAGGACGTCATTTTGACCCCAGCTGATTTGCTATACCTATAAAATTCTTCAGTTTCGATAGTAATGTAAGCTAAATCACTCACTCATAAAACGCAATGCTTTACAGAAATTTAGAATGTCTTTATAAAAGAGCCTTGACATACAGTGTGCATGATGTGGGTGGAAATCTGTGTCTATAAAATATCTATTTATGTTACAGAACTTGATGATTCTCGACTGGTTTAATTCACTTTGCAGAGTTGGACTAGCAAATAAAGAAGTTCTTTGCAATAATTCGAATTCGAGACTATAAAATTCATCTTAAAATGACGAATGAAATGACGTCACAGGAATATTGTCTATCGTATATAATGCATGCAGATTATTCCAGACGTTTTCATTTACACTTGCAATAATATAAACATTTTAGTATCTGTTTTCAGCTAATCGCTATCGAGACTTCATGTTTTAAAATTAAATGGCTTTAAAATGATCAAATTAGAATGCCAATAAAAAAGGTTTAAATACGGGTATGAGAGGTGCATATGTAAATTTTCAGGTGGTGAAAATAATATTCGGTTTAGATTTCACGGGGAAAAATTCTATGATTGAGTCCAAGTGAGATAAATTTAGCTGTTTTTGATTTTGGATTGCCAAATATAAGAGCCGTAATTCACAACTTTGTCATGATAGCAGATCTTTTTTATATTTAACTGCTATTACATTAGATTAACGTTTAATTTGAATAATTTTTAAAATTGAGTTTTATGGAAATAGTATCTTATTAACTTTAGTTTTAATATCATTTGTTTTAGAATTAGATTTACCAATATAAGTTGCATTTCTTATTGTAACTAATTTTGTAGGTTTATTATAAATCAATGAAACAGTTTCTTCCTAAATATTCTCTTTTATCGAAATTGGGCGGGTCCTACCTTGTATTATTAATGCCAAATGTATCGATGTGTAACGCAAACGTCATTTTGTAAATGACAACACTTTGAAATTTGAGATTAAATTTCGGTTTTGCAGTTTTTGCTACAGCAAATTTTTAAATTTCCAAGCATCACACATTTTCAGTTTTTACGCAGTCTTGTAGGAGGGAAAATGTACTTTTAAATGCAATTTGTGTGAAAACTGTATCTTAATTTATTTTTGAGATATTAATTTTTTTGTAGTTTTTTTTTAAGTATGGCAACGAAAGTTTTCCACTTTATTTAAAAGTAAAATGGAAAAAGCCATAGACGAAAGAGATAGATGGAGGTGCAGTGTGCAGTAAAACTAGCTTGCAATATAATGAGATTTATCTCTCGAATTTAAATGACCCCCACTAGGTCCAAACAAAATAATCACTAGGAATAAGGATCGAATTCTTTGTCATCAGATTTGCATTTTTTCTCTAAATGAAAATGATCTGCTTATATCTAAACATTCTAAAAGTAGCATTTTATTGTATTATGAATTAAAAACTATACTAGCGGCACCCGTCGAAATTCGACGGAAAAGAATATGTATTAGATATGATATACATCAGTCTTATACACACAAAAAGATACTGAGCGAAATAGACAATTGCCATCTCATAGGGATAACATAACGTTCCGTGATAAAGATACACAAAGTTCAGAAAATAACAAAAAATAAGGAAAATAATTCATAAAGTATTATGTTATGCTTAACTTCAGCTACAAATCTTTTTAATGTGGTTTCTAGAGCCCTAAACATTATTTAAAAGCCAAATTATTCAGGAAGTTAACATAATATAATACCTCAGAAAATGAATTCAAAAATATCTGCATAGTTTATTTTTTCTTTGTTTAAACATCGCTTGATAACTGTACAATAATTATAATATCAACAAAACATTTTAATTATAATAGAAACAGGGAGTATTAAACTGCATAACCAATCCACAACACATTTACAGCATTTGCAATAAATTCAATTTATTTATTCGTTTGTAGCCTCCATGAACTTCTCAAAATTAATTTTATTGTCATGACAACGAAGAGAAAAACGATATCTTTGTTACTAAAAAGAATAAAAATTTTGTGTTTGTTATTAATATGTAGAAAACGTTTTATTTATTTTTATTTTAAATAATAACTTAATGC
Source organism: Maratus speculifer (assembly GCA_964019185.1). Classification (NCBI taxonomy): domain Eukaryota; kingdom Metazoa; phylum Arthropoda; class Arachnida; order Araneae; family Salticidae; genus Maratus; species Maratus speculifer. Next base: position 163,200,999 of record OZ025300.1, on the reverse strand, counting down.
AACGAAATGATTTTAATTAATTTTTGATATTATGTAAAATAGAAATATCGTAATACCGGCATATCACAGGTTTTATTCTTTTTTTTCTAATATGACATCATTTACACCTTCAGAAATACGCATCTTTTCTGAAATAAAAGCGTGATTTTCGCAGTTATTTAAAAATTCTTTAGTTTCATAAAATATTTATTATAATTAAATGAAAATGGCGCAATTTATACAAATATTTTCGTTTGCGCATACCAAGGACCTTTATATAAATAGAAGAAGTTCTGTTTATTTAAATGCAGGAATAAAAGTCACTGAACATGACATCATCACTGACACAGCTATAACAATATATATTATATTCATAGAACAAATTTATCTGGTCTCTGAATGATGACATTATCTCCATCGAAAAAATTTCGCTCTTTAGATATCATATTTTATTGAAGTATATTTTCTACGGTTTTATTTACGTAAAACTTAATAATATTACTCAGCAAATAATCTGTGTATTGTACCGCGATTAGTGAATAATTATGCACAATCATTTTATTAGGATTGAATTTTACGAAAACCATTATTTTTTTTCTTTGAAATGCGATGACACATTCACCAATGAGATCGAGATCCTGATTGGTGGAAAGCAATAAAGCAAAATAAATTTTTATTATAGAGAGAAAAGTTTAATCTGTTGCCACTGTTTTGAAGAAATGTCACGAAAAAGCTTTTAAAATTAAAAATAAAATATAAAAATTGAAATAATTAAAAAATTAGCCAGAATGGGCACATCTACACATGAACAGCTTTCATTTAAAAAAAATAATTATTAAAATAGGGCCAGTAGAAAGCTCAGGGCTGGTGACTAAAAAAACAGCCAGGTGTTTTAAATATATAGATTGCTTAAAGTTTACTTCTTTTTTGAAAAAGCACGTGGTTGTGTTTGAGCTTAATGTAACGTATTTTAGGGTTAAATTATTATGAATCTTCAATTAGAGTTAAACTATTATATTTCTATCTTCAATAGAAGAAAGTATTGTAATCGAAATTTTTTTCGACTTCCGGTTTTCGTCGGATTTACATGTTTTACTGGTCAGAGATGCCAAAAAACATGTTTTTACAAAATGTCTCTGTATGTGTGTGTGCGTGCGTCTGTATGTGTCCTTCTGTGTATGCATGTCTGTATGTGTCCGTATGTTGCCTTTCTACCATCAAAAAGTGTATGAAGATATGCATAGGATTGAGCCAAATTTTTTGTGAATGTTTTTGACTGTGGCAAGCAGGTTCCCCTCCAATTTTGAAATATCCCGATGGAAGGGAGCGCTTCAATAACAATTTTGTGCCCTTTTCAATATTGTACGGACTAAAAGTGAATGAAGTTATGTATTGAATTGAACCAAATTTTTTGTGTATGTGTATGGCTATAGCTAGTTGGACCTCCCCTAATTTGAAAAAAATTCATTAGAAGTGGGCGCTGCAATAGCGATTTTTGTGCCATATTCAATATTGTACCGACTAAAAGTGTATCAAGTTATGCATCGAATGGAACGAAATTTTTTCTGTAAGTGAATGGCTATGGTTACTTTATCCACCCTGAATTTGAAAAAAATCTGCCAGAAGGAAGCGCTATAATCGCGATGTCTGTGCCATTTTTATTATTTTACCATTAAAAAGTGTTTTAAGTTATGAATATAACTGAACTAAATTTTTTGTGTATGATTTTTTTGAGTATGGCGAGTAGGTCCTTTCAAAATTTGAAAAAAAATCTTACTATCGTTCTACTGTCCATCGACTCGTGCAGATACGGAAACTCGTTTTTACTCCGTTTAATTAACAGAAGCAGAAATTTAAGATGCAAATCATGGTATGTACTGCATTAATAATATTAACGCATTAACATGTGTAACTAAATTTTGAAATATTAAAATGTACGTATGAGATAGAAGAAAGTTTTGGGATTGGCACATCCAACTAGATACTCTATGGGAAAAAGCAGATTACGGTATATTTTTGTAGCCATTTTCAAACGAAAAGTAAAAAAAAAAAAGAATGAAATTAAAATACGTATTGTCGTATAAATATCATTTATTATAAAACCCGGTAAATATTGGTTTTACTTCGTTTTTATTTATCAATTAAATGGGGGGGGGGGGCATTTTTAGTTTTTGATAAACTTACTTTACTCTCGATACAACAAAGTGGATTTGAAAGAATAGTTGTGTATTTTATTTATTCAGCTCTTACTTAATTCGCATCAAATAGCTGAAAGAATGCAGATTTATAACTTCGTGTGAAAACATTTTCCGAATTTTGAAGAAATATAGATGAATGATTTCGGATAAAACATGTATGCATTATAAACAAACAAATGAAGGCATATAAATCAATAGATACTCAATTTGCTTCTTGAATTAGAACAAGAACCTGAGTTTATGTATTATTCCCCATTAGTGACATCATACGTTCATTTTTCTTATTTAAACTAGATTCGAAAAAAATGGCGGATGCAAATGACGTTATGTTATTAAGAAAAAGCGCCTATTTTATTTCTTAAAATTGAAATATATTCTGTAGAGGTACGCCATTTTTTCACCGGCTGCTTTGATATACATGGTGATCCAGAAGTTCCGGGAGTTTTGAAATGTTAATAATTAGAAAACTATATACAATAAGAAGATGCGGTTTTCAGATATATGCTCAGAAAAGCGTAGGATTTTCGTATATAATGATTTTTTTTAAATAAATAGTTAACATTTTTAGCAACAGGTGCCGCTACTATGTAGCATCGAAAGTTTCATTACCATGCGATATATAAGCAGATGAATTCATTGCGCAACATCTTTCCTGAGATTATTGATCAGATTTCTCTTTAAGGGTCCTTACTGTTCAAACTCTTTTTTGAAAGTTAAGGAAATTGCATTTAAAAGAAATTTCGATACAAAATTTGATGTGTAACTGCTAAGTTAAAAAATGCTTTCTTTTCATAACAAAGCTTTGTTAGTTATGCACTTTTACAAAAAGAATGAATTGACAAGTTTAGCATTGCGTTATTATCGTACAATGAGTGGAATCAAAACCGGTGACAAATAGGACCGATGACATTAAAAACCTGAAGACTATGATAAAAAGTTTTGAGGAAACAAGTTCATTGGAAGATCCTTTAACCCTTAAATGCATAGGATAGAACGCGTTCCAAAAAATGCGCAATTCAAAGAACAGAATTCATACCAGAAAAATCTAAATAGTAAATTTTTCTTTATTTAATTACGAATGGTCTGTCATTAAGTTAAGTGAAAATTGCTCTTTTAAATTTCTGGTGAGAATACGGAATATGTGAATAAAACCCCCAATAAATCGGGAACACTTATGGTATCGAAAATACAATATGCATTAAACATCGCTTCTCTTGTCACGACTATCCTCAGGAGTACGTTTGGAGATACCCGTGTCCTCACTCGCAATTTTTAGCACGAATGGCCTCCAAGATCTCCAGATCTTACCTGTTGTGACTTTTGGTTGTAAGGCTACTTGAGGTCTCATGTGTACAGAGATTGGCCTATGTCACTGACTCAGCTGAAAGATTCTACACCAGAGGGTTTCAAAGATATCCCCTGAATTGTTTTTAATGCTGTGCAGGCTGTTTTACATCGTCTCATGGCGGTACTTATAAGTTATGGGCTTCATATAGAGAAGTTGTAACCCTTGGACACTGATTCCTTATTCTTAATGAGCTGTATCACATCATAGTTATATTATACTATCTAGTTCAGCGCCACATGGTGGCCAAAAGTATAACTAATATAACATTTTTTTTAGTTTTTAAAAAATGAAATCCCACAAGTTTCTAAGAATGTCTGTGAGAACCGCATCTTACTATTGTGTATACTTTAATAATTATTAGCATTTCAAAAATCCCGGAACTCCTGGATCACCCGGTACTTCACAAGTGAAAGTAACGTAAGATATTCAAGAATAAAGTAGTCGAAATCACACACTAATAAAATGTAATTTTTTTACAAAAATATATGTGTCGTTATTTAAGAGTTGTAACATACAGTGATCACGGCATGATCGGAAGTCTTTGTCCAAAAAATAGCGATTTATGTTACAGTTCTTGATTTTCCTCGACTGGATGAATTCGCTTCACCCAGTTAGTCAAGTAAATAAGGAAGATCTTGGCAACAATTTGAGTTCGAGACTTTTAAAGTCTCGAACTCATGTGACGATATAGGATCATTGTCTATCGTATTTATTAGATGCATAAAATTACATTTACACTTAAGGATTTTCTTAAATAAAAAAGGGCAACTTTGTGATTATGGTTTAATTTAGTTTTGTTCGGAAATGCATGAAAATAACAGGTGTTGTTATTCAAAAACTGTCTAATTGCACTCAGTTTATTTTTTAAACACAATAGATCTTTTATAACAAGCTTTCAAAGTTGACGTTTTTGAGTACATTTTCCGACGAAAGCAAAAAAAACCGGTTGAAAAGCAGGAGAAAAACGAGTGATTACGTGATTGAGAAAGCTTAGAACTGGATAGGTAATTTAATTATAATAAAATGAAAAACTAAGATCGATTCGAAATCGCTTTCATAGTCAGGTATTCCAATTTTATATCTTTCTGTTAAAAATGAATTTGTAAATGTGTCAAAACATTTTGCGCTTGTTGAACACAGCAGTTGAGAAAACCCTTAAAATAATATAAATAGTTTAGTACTTCTTCCAAATAACAGTAATACAGGCTTCAAGTTCTTAATTAAAATAATTCTTAAATGATCAAATTAAAGTATCAATTTTTTAAAGAGATGAATGCGGATATGAGAGTGACAAATGTGAATTTTGAGAAGGTAAAAATGATGTCAGGTTTAAATTTCACGGAGAAAAAATTCTATGACTGAGTCAAAGTGGACGAAATTTGTTCTGTTTTTCATTTTGGAACACCAAGCATAAGAGCTTTAATTGATAACTTTACTATAATAACAGATCTTTATTATATTTGACTGTTTACATAAATGATCAAAGTTTAATTTTAATAATTTCTACAACTGAATTTTATATAAGTATTATTTTTATAACTTTAAATTAAATATCATTTGTTAAAGCGTTAGACTTATCAATATAAGGTGAATTTTTATTGTAACTGATTCTTAAATGATCAAATTAAAGTACCATTTTGTTAAAAAGGATGAATGCGGATAGGAGAGTGGAATATGTAAATTTTGAGATGGTGAAAATGATGTCAGATTTAAATTTTACGGGGAAAGAATTATACGACTGAGTCAAAGTGGATGAAATTTGTTCTGTTTTTCATTTTAGAATATCAAGCATTAAAGCTTTAATTGATAACTTTACTATAATAACATATCTTTATTACATTTTTCTGTTTACATAAATGATCAAAGTTTAATTTTAATAATTTCTACAACTGAGTTTTATATAAGTATTATTTTTATAACTTTAAATTAAACATCATTTGTTTAAGCGTTTGACTTATTAATACAAAGTGCATTTTTATTGTAAAGCTGCTATCTGATTCACCAACATTTCGATAGACTTTTGAGACAACACATGATTTCCTCCAACTTTTCGCGAAATATCCGCCCAAAACTCAGTGTGCTAGTAAACAGCAATGTCCCCCCAACTTTTTTCTGCAGTTCCAAAAAAGTCTCTCCTAGGCAAGACTTTTCATTCAACATCGAACGCTTTATCGAATCGGAGATAAGCGATTGATACGAATAGGCGATAAATATTAATGCCTGGTACTAGAAAACTGCTTTTTCTCCACGTTTTTCCAGGACAATTACAACATTTTTATTTTTTGAACGGTAAAAAATTGGGGTTAAAATCGTCTAAAAAGTTTGTCTCGCGTAAAGTTCGTCAATCTGATAAAAGCTTAACTGTTTTTGTAGATTTATTATAAATCAACGAAACAGTCCTTTCTTAAACCTTTTCTTTCATCGAAATTCTGCGGGTTCTACCTTGTAACGGTAATAGCGGAAATCACAGAAGTGGTTTAACTAGGAACGCATCAATAAAATTGGAGGTTTTAGATTACAAAGTTAGTCTCGTTTGTAAATATGTTGTACTTTGGCACAAGCAAAAAGAGGAAAAAGACCCAAGATACCAAGAAATTAATTGCTAAGGCAATGTCAATAATTTCTCTAACTGCTAAGCATATTCCACCAATAGTTATATATTTCCCCCTGAAATTGAATCTCCAAATGACAGTCACTTGAGACGCAGTGTTCTCGCTGACATTTAACCAACGTTAGTAATTTGGCTAATTAAAAATAAAAAAAAACATTCGCCAAATGAAAAAAAGTATTAGCAAAATAGATTCGCCGTGTAGCACAAGAAAAAAATTACCTTTAATCCTGTAATGTACCCCCTTTTTTTCAATATGTTCTAAAATAACCTAAGTTTTTATAATTGCGACAACGATTATTATTAATATAACTTAAACTATCCGCTACAAATATATTAAAAATATTTACACATGCATATGTATGAAAAACGAAAAATAAAAGAAAGAAGAAGCAAAAATTGAGCACTAGCAATTTGACGAATCTAATCCTTTGTTTACTCGTCAAATGAAGATTTTAGTCGCAATTTGGCGCAATGGCGAGCGACAACGAGAACCATGCATGAAAGTCTCAATGAGACGACATTGTAAAGTCACCTAGTGACTCGCACAAAGCAGCAGTCTCAATGACCTGTCAGTGGAGTCACATATAATAGTCATTTGAGACTCTAAAATGCAACGTATGGAATTTCCTATTTTTGTTTAATTGTAGTGACTGTGACTCTTGTGACCATGTGTGACTGAATGAGATGTTATATGGACTAGCTGTTATGCAGGGATAGTAATTATTCGAATTATATTACTTCCTTATGAATATTCGCGTGAAAATTGTCGTTTGAAAATCCCTTGAAAACTGGCATTTTGGGACTCGTCCTTAAATTTTGCACACCAGTGTATTAAGACATATATCTGTAAGATGTAGAAATAAAATGTAATAATAATAAAAAATACAGCATAACAACGGTTTGTAATCGAAGGAAACGTCATGTCTGACGTCATCACTGAAAGCGTGTATCGAAAGGAAATTTACTGAAAACATATGTTAACATACATCTATTTTCTCATACTAAATACACATAATTAATAGATATTGTCTCTACTCCATCTTAAAGACTGCTACTTCTACTTTAACTCTAAAAACGATTATCTCTCTCGTTTCAAGGCAAATTTTCAAGCATGTATTTGTATAACTAAACAAAAACAGTTATGAGAATATTTCCTAATGATGGGGTCGGAAAATACAGCCAGAAAATAAAGTATTAAGAAATGTATTTATAACTTGTAACAAATATTTTTACGTTTTAGTTGACTTTTAAGTAAGACAGTGAGCTTTATAAAGTTCATAACGTATATTTTATGTGAATTCAATGATTTCCTTTCTTTCTTGTGATAAATATATTATAACAGAATAGAGAACATTATTAAGTTTTTTTTAAGTTTGTAACTTCATTATTTTCTAACTCTCTAGTTAACTAATCCATATAATTATGTTAAATGGGACATTTATTTAACGTATAATTGAATTTTTGTTTCAATTCTAGGAGAGTTTATTAAAGAGCCAAGATAAATGATTTCGATTTACCTTCCTTTAATTTTAGCTTCCGTATGGGTATTGATATGTGAGAATTCCTTTGTTTTACTAACAAATAAATTGCTTGTTATTTCTAAAGATTTTGGATTTTGATAAAATAATAGAAATGACTTAATCACTTATTATTGAAAAGCTTATTTCTATTCATTTAGAGAACTTTTGTTTCCACCATTTAACTACGCGATACTTTTGAGAAGTTATCTTTAGAATATGTCCTTAATTGTGCTGTGTAATTCTTATTAAACTCAATTATTACTTAGCCATCATACGTAGCACAGAGTAAGCCTTGGAATGGTTTTGAAAATCGAAAAAATGACAGATTTACACGTTTCAGGAACTGGGAATTATGAAAAACTTATTTTTAGAAAACAAATTGCCGCCCATCTGTCTGTCCATCGGTCTGTCGGCCCTACTGTAAATGTTCTATTTCTTAAACAAACTGAGATAGAAACTTGAAATTATGCGTCTACTTAGTTTGTGATAAGGAAAAGAGCCTATTCAATACCAGTAATCTCGATTATCTGGAAGTATTTTTTTCGGAGTCTCGAGATATTCGTCCGATGAAAGCTACATAAATAAATTTATTTTTTTATTTTAAGGAGTGATTGTAAAAGACAATAAAAAATAAAAAAATGCATAAAGAATGAATTTGATCGGATATTTATTTGTTGAGATAATAAAATTTCTCTTTTTCACACTTTTTGATTTTTTTGGACCCTGTATATAAATTTCAAAACAGATATATATTACACTTGAAAATGAGATACTTCATCCGACGCAGTAAACTGTTAGTCAATAGATTTATAACTTTTGGAAGCATAAGAATGTTTCTTCTACTTCTTGATTATTCCATCGACCTGTGTTTGTATGTCATCGAGTGATTATACATTGGATATTTTACTTGTATTTTTATTAATATTTTACTAATATATTTGTTTTTTCGTTATTTAAAAATTACACCAATTTATATAATTTTTCAAGTAATTTGGCGATTTACGTAATTTTTACTGAAATGTGTCAACAGGATATTCAAGCGGTAACTGCAATTCATTCATAGAGCATTATTTTGTGTTAAAAATGTTTAAATATACATTCAGATTTTATTTTGGAAATGCAATGCGTTTTAAATAGTTCACACATATTTTATTTTCACATTTTATATTATAGTTCCATGTTGGCTAAGTATTATTTTGACCTTACAACGACTAGCTTTTAAAGGTTGTGTAAGAACTTCAAGTATATTGGTCTTAAAATCATAAATGAGAAAAATAGATTGAGCTTTTAAATTTATTTTACTAATCTACAGAAATTTGAAATGTTTCTTATTTTAAATAAGGTTTGTAATATTTAACAATTTACAGACAATTATAATTTTTTCAAGCGGTATTTGATTTAAAATACCATTATGCCATTATTTGAAATTTTCAGAGTTATTAAAAAAATACGTTACACACCTGCATAAAATTCGAGCACAATTCTGTCAATTTTCTGTAAGAAAATGGAAAGAGCGGGGAGGTCTACTTATACACAAGACAATTAAAAATGGAAAATAAAACACTTTGAATACAGCGAAATTCCGGATTTTTAAGTATACGAATAGTGTAATAACATGTAAAATATACAATAGTAAGAATTTATCATTGAAAAAATTTTCAACGATGTGGTTTTATTTAGCTGCCATGTTTTCTCATTGGAAATTGAAATACTTGGCTTGATTTTGTGTTAAATTAAACAAAAGTTAAGTTTACGCTAGTTTATGATTTTTTGCTGAATTTGCATTCGACAGTCAGCGGTTTACTTATACACGAGTATTTAGGTTAGTTTTATTTTATACTCTTATGCTTTCGTGTTTTTCATAAGAAAGGTCAAGGTCAGATCTCTCACTCAAAATTGTCTTTATATCACTAAAACATTTTTTTCTTCTTTTTTCTTTCTTTTTTTCTTTCTTTTTTTTTCGAAGAATATTTGAAAAATTGTATGCTTTGTAATTGCAAGTTGAACTATATAAATATTTCTTATAAATGAAAACCTTATTTTCATATTTGGAATATTTCATAAGCAAACATTACTTTTTACATAATTTTTTTTTTATTCAATCATATAAATGTGCGTGTATAAGACAATAGTTCTCAAACATTTATTCCTCGAATGTTATACATATTTATAGTATAAGCCTTTTTACTTGTAAAATTTATGAAAAAAGTTATTATTAGTACTGTTATTATTACTATTTATATAATTATTGTTACTGTTGTTATTATTATTATTACAGTTATTTTGGATAATTCTCTAAATACCTATTTAGTCAAAGCATGTTCAGTTTGAACTACCCATTTCTGAAGTGAAACGAAGTAATTTTTTGTTGATGTTAAAATTCCTTAGATGTAACATGCCGAATGAAAACGTAAACACGTCTGACCGTGGACGTGGCCTGGTGAGCTTGTAGGTTGAAATAATTTCTAGTTTTCGAAAAGTGTATTAGTCTTAGATTTATACAGTAGTGTTTGTTTTTTGGAAGTTTTGCGAAAGGATATTTGTTCAAGTTACAGGTGAAATACATTGTTATTATACGTCAGCTTTAGTATTCTTTTTCATAGTGGAGTTTGTAATAGTTTGATCTCTGGCTAGCCTCGGCCACTATGTCGGGGACAGAGATTAAAATTACAGAAAGTTTTGGTATTTACAGTGCTGAGTTTAAAAAATATAATTGGAATGATTCTAGAGAGGCAGAAGAACAAATCAAATATATTCCAGAATTATCGGAATATGTTATCATTTCAGAATGTAAAGATGGAAATTTTCACAGAGTTAATCCAATTCAAGTCAAGAAGGAAATTAAAAAGGTATTTACTAGAACCAATGAGATAGATGTATGTCGCTTTACAAGAAACAATAAAATACTTATTACTACGAAAAGTTACGAATGTGCTCAAGACATTGTCAGAAAAAAAAAAATCTTTGGTAGGGATGTTAGATACAGGTTCATGAGAGAAAATATTACGTCTAGATTTTTAATCTTTCAGATTGATCCGGAAATAACGATTGAAGAAATCAAAGAAGAAATCGAAGAGGAAAATAGCATTACCGTCCAAAACGTTAAAAGATTTCTCAGAAGGCAAAATGGTACCAACAGGGACTGTGTTAATTACTATTTATGGTCATTATCTTCCAGAATACGTGAAATTATTTTATGTAAGACATAAAATAAGATTATTTATTGATAGGCCAAGAAGATGCAATGTTTGTCAAAGCTTCACTCACGCTTCTAATAAATGTCCTGGTGAAAAAAAAAATGTAAACGGTGCAGTAAAGACCATCCAGAATTGCTCTGTCAAGAAACCGAGGTGAGGTGTGCTAATTGTGGTAAAGGGCACGAGGCTGATGATGTTAATTGCGAAATAAGGAAAAAAGAACAAGATATTTTAACATTAAAAAGTGAAAAACATATAACGTTAGCCGAAGCACGGAGGAAAATTAATGTCAGAGGTGAAAAGAGTTATGCGGAGAAAGTTAAACAAGAAAATATAGATGAAAAATTTCAAAAAATAGTTCTGTTAATAGACTTTAAATTTCAGCAAATAATGGATAGTTTCATGGAATTAGCTTCAACTATAAGTAACATGTTTCATCAGAGAGAAGTTCAAAAGGAAAACATGGAGGAGGATAACGTTAATGTAAGGTCTGAAAAACAAAAAAATCCTAGAGAGACTATTACTGAATTTGGTAATAGTTTGAGAGGTAAGAAAATGAAACTCAGTGATCGAGAACAGAATAACGACTTCTCGCAATTCTTAGTGACTCCGGAAAGTGAAGAAATGACTACTGACCTTGAAGGAGTGTCATAGAACTGTTTTGTGTAGTGTTGGTGTACCGGGTGTTTTCATGTATTGTGGACTGGTTTAGTCAAGTTTTTTTTTTTTGGTTTTTCCGGTGATCTGCTTGTTAGGAAGAGTTGGGGTAAGTGTTGTGATTTTTAATGTCTGTTTTTATTTTTAGGTTGTCCTTTTTTATTGCTTACTTCTGGTCGATGGATAATTTTATAATGCAGTGAAACATTAGAGGTGTTAAATCAAATTTGCCCTGGCTCCGTACTGGTATTTTCCGTAATAGCATGATATGGGCATTGCAAGAAACGTTGTTAAATCGTAATTCGTCACTTCATTTTAAGAACAGGAATGTGTTTCGGGTCGATAGGGAAGGTGGAGGTTTGAGGAATGGTGGGGGTTTATTGTTGGCAGTAAATAATCGTCTTCCAGTAAAAATGGTTAACTTGCCGGTCATTGGTCGAGACCACGAGTTTCAGGCCATAAAAGTTTGGTATAAAAAGCGTTGGATTACTATAATAAATATCTACGCGCCTAAAGGCTTTAATGCGGTTAATTGGTTAGAAGATATCAAAGGTTTAATTGGTGAAAATTATATTATTGTGGGGGATTTTAATATTAATTTTCTGGACTGGCATAATAATCCTAAAAAGGTAAAGCTTGACAATCTGGCAAACTGGATCAATCGGAATGATATTGTGCTAATGAACTTTGACCAGGTCACAAGGTGTCATTCTGGGGGAGGCGGCTCTCTTTTAGATTTAACCTTGGTATCTAATAATTTAGTTCGGCTATTCTATATTGCGGTTCAGTCCGATCCGATGGGATCCGATCATTATCCGATCTGTATCCATGAGGTTTGTGACGGCAGTGGCCTTAGGAGTGAATTTAGGAGTCAAGTTAACTGAGATGGTGTGTGGTCAAAGCTAAATGGTATGAATGAGCAGGTTTTTGATGGGGGTGTAGACATCTGGACTCAGGAGGTCACCAGCGCCATTGAGTCGAACTCGACGAAGGTCTCGGTTAGAAGGGATAATCTCCCTCCTTGGTGGGGGGTCCTCTCGCGTCGTTTGCTTGCGCTTAAAAGGTACTATCATAGGAAAGCAGTTCGGTTAGCCAGTGTGGATCTCTGGTGTAAATATAAAATGTACAACGCTAAACTTAAAAAGCAAATTAAAAAAGACAATAAAAAGTTCTGGGATGATGTGACGAGGGAGGCTGGAAGGGGACCGGGGATTTATAAAATCTTAAAAAGTATTACCAGAAAGGATACTGCTGAAGATAATACCGACTTTTTTTCCCGTAACTGCCCGCCAGATGCTGTTTCTCAAGCTAACAATTTATCTGTAATTTTTCAAAATTGTCCTGTAAACCAAAAAATTCCCATTGATTTCTCTGGCGATGACGGGATAGATTTAAAATTTTCTTTGGTTCAATTGCAGAAAGTAATTAACAAAAGCAAATCTACTACGCCTGGCATTGATGGGATTAAGGCGAGTTTCTTTAAAAAAATGAGTACTTGGATGCTTCGACAATTACTTGACGTGTATAACCAAATTTTGATCACTAAAAATATTCCAGAGATTTGGAAAGAAGTCATCATGATTCGCATTAAGAAACCGGGGAAAAGCAGAAATGATATCAGTGGTTACAGGCCCATAACTCTAACTGTCTCGAGCAAAAAACTTTTTGAGAAATTAATTTTAGAAATTTTACTCAACTGGAGCATTGACAAGAAAATTTTTCACTCTAATCATTACGGTTTCATTCCTTTTCGTGATTGTGAAGGGGCTTCTTATAAAATCTTCAATGACATTAGAAGGGCAAAACTAGCCAAGAAGAAGGGGTTTTTAATTGCTCTAGACATCAAAGGTGCATATGATAACGTGTGGTGGGATGGTCTCCTGTGGAAATTAAAAAAGCTCGGTCTAGGTGCTGACCTTTGTATCCTCATTCGGAATCTCATACAAGATCTCAAAATTCGGGTCAAATGGAGAGGTCGTCTTTCGGACTTTTTCTATTATTATAGGGGCTTGTTGCAGGGGAGTCCGTTGTCTCCTTTCCTTTTTGCAATATACCTAGTGGATATTTTTGAAATATTTGATTCAAGCATTCACTGTGTAGTTTATGCTGATGACATCTTTTTATACGGGTTTCATGATAATATAGATTGGATTAAAAATATGTTACAAGAAAACATTAACAGGGTAATTCAGTGGCTTCAGGCTTGGAACCTGGAAGTAAATCCCAATAAATGTAAAATAATGAAGATAGGAATATGGGAAGAGGGTGAGGTAGAAAATTTCACTATTAAAGGACATGATGTAGACTACGCTGATAATTTGAGAGTGTTAGGTGTTCAGTTCAATAACCATGGGAACTTAAAAAATCATATAGATATGCTGAGAGAAAAGGCCAGCAAAAGACTTAATGTGATAAAAGTGATAGCCGGAATAGGATGGGGCACCAAGACAAAATACCTTATTCATATAACAAAGAGGACTATTGGCGCTTTATTAGACGGAAACCCTAGAATTTTAATGCATTGCAATAACAAGGAAAGTCGTCAAATCCAAGTGATTTACAATGTTAGTCTCAGGTGGGCTAGTGGTCTGTCCAAGTGGTGTCCGATTCCTATTTTATTAAAAGAAAATAACGTATGGAGGCATGACTTAAGGAGAGAATTTCTTGCTATAAAACGGACTATAACGGAGTATAAACATGCTGAATATACGGATTTACTTTCTCAGGACCTGATTTACAGGTAAAAGCATAGACTGGGGAACTTCAAAACAAACGTAGCGGAGATGATTACTTACCAGTGGGGTACCAAGTTTGAGAAAGAGGTTCAGATAATAATTAACAACTTGCCATTCCAAAATAGAGACTTTCCGGATGACGTCATAAAAAATTCTTTTCACAGTTTTTTAAGTTGCTATAAGGATAATGCTATTTTTATAGGCACTGATGCTTCTAAGGATAATCAGAAAACCGCTATTGGCATGGTGAATCAGAGCACTGGCAGTCGTTTAGCTCTCCAAATTCCGCACATTAATTCAATTTTTTCGGCGGAGGCTATAGCACATTAGTTGCAATAAAGTTTTACGCCAAGGAGAAAGGGAATTATTTTTTTATCACAGATGCTAAAAGCGTTCTGGTGGCTTTAAAAAATGTTCATCGGAAATCTGTTGCTATCATTACTCGTCTGAGGAATGAAGTCAATATGAGGAGGTTGGAGAATTATGGCATCACTTTCATCTGGGTTCCTGGGCATAAAGGCATAGCAATTAATGAAGTTGCGGATAATTTAGCTAAACAAGGTCCCTATAGTAATGTTTGGATTCCATGGTTTTCTCCGGAGGATTGGATTACGGATATTAAAATGAATAAGAATAAGGAATCTCAGTGGGAGTGGGAGCAATATTGCATAAACAATAAGGAGCGCTGTTGGAATTATGATAGCATAGGGTATCCCCATCATACTTTACACAGAAAGAGTGGTGTAGTCTTTACAAGATTTCTAACTAAAACAGTTTTAACTCTTGGTCGGAAAAAAAAATTTCTTAGAGGTGGTTATGCGAGGTGCAATTTATGTCGTGAGGAGGATCAGACGGAAGAGCACTTAGTCTTAAGATGCAAAAAGTTTACTGGAATTCGGGAGCAGCTATATAAGAAGTTACAATTGTCGAGAAATATTTCGTATGTGGAGCTTTTTGAGGTAGCAGGAAAAAAAGGTGGTGTTTATCTTAAATGGTTTTCTAGTTTCTTGGAGGAGATTTATATTGATTGTCCTAGCTGGATTAGCGGGAATTAGCAGTGATTATTCACGCATGGTGGTTTTTGGCGTCTGGTGATGAATTTTTTGGAAGGTTGTATAGTCTTTGGGAACTAGATGTTAACTCCGTGGTTCAGCTGTGGTTATCGGAGAGAGTTTGATTAGTTGTGACTTTGATATGTGTCGTCTGTGTTTAGGGGAGGTTAAGTTGTAGGTTTTTCTTGGTTGGTGTTTGCGGATTAAGACAGCTATAAAGAAATATAAAGCTGCTCACCGGGTCCACGCGGGCCTAATCAACAACAACAACAACAACATGCCGAATGGTGTGTGATAATTTTTTTATGTTCTATTTTGTAAATAAATGCTTTTTTCTGCTGTAAATATGTTGATTATTTGTCAATTTAAATCCACTGAATTTATTAAATATATCAGATTAAATTTGAAATGATTGCTTTAAAACAAATTGATCAAAATAAGAACAAAAGTTATTATTATTATTATTATTATTATTATTATTATTATTATTATTAATATCTTTTATTATTATTATTATTAATAATATCATTTCTTAGTATTGTTATTATTATTATTACTATTATTTTTATTACTATTATTACCTCGGGAATTTGGATGAATATATTTATAGATATGCATTATACTAGTATAGAGTTATACATTTCATTTTAATCTAAAAATGTATGAAGTATAATTTTAGAACATATTGTTGAACAAAGGTCTTTAACTCGATTTAAACTTTTGTAAAAGCTAAAACACTAATCGGCAAATAATAAAGTTGTTTGGACAAAAATGATTCTCAAGACAAAACAGAAATTTTTGCGTATTATGTTATATTCAATGTCTCTCTCTCAGAAAAACAAAAAAAACTAGATTAAAAAAGTTCTATAAATGACACTGAACATTCAAATCTACAAAACGGCATAAAAAACTAATATAAAGGCGTTCACAACAATTGCTTTTGTATAATCTATGAGCAAGGTTTTAATGCATATTCACTTTCTTCTATCCTTACAAGGAGAAAGTAATGGGCTGTTGAATTTTTTCTAACTCTGGTTTTCGGCGGATTTATGATGGATCAGAGAACAGAAAAAGATGTTTTTACAAAATGTCTGTCTGTGAGTCAGTCTGTCACTCTGAGTATTGATGTCGGTGATTTATCTACACTGTGGGATATAGGTCTTAAGCGGTGGGGTGCCCTCCGTGGGGTCTTTTTAAGAGAACCTAACCCACATTTACGCAAGGAAATCCAAGGATCTAAAAAACCACGGAAAACTCCGAAATGTTTGGCCGACGGTCGTTCGAACCCAGCGCCTATCGTCTACCAGTTTGGGAGTCATAACCACTCAGCCACTGGTAGGGCCTGTCACTCTCTCAGTCAGCATGTGACAAAAAATTGTGGGTACTCAATCTCAGGAACTAATGCACGGAATTTTACAAAACATTACATTCAATTAGACCCTCATATAAACTGAAATTGTTTAGTTTTTGGCGTATATCTCCAAACAGCTGGCAGCTGGCGATCCTTTTCTACCTTTTTGACAATATCCGCAATAGCAGTATGACAGGAACTAATCGACGGATTTTCACAAATCTTCAAATTTCACAAGTGTTTGATATAATATGGTCTTGATTAGTTTTTGGTGTATATATGTCAACAAGTGGCGCTCCAATATGGCATTATTCATGATTATCTCAATAGTTCTATCTCAAGAACTAACGCACAGAATTTCACCAATCTTCATAATCAGTTAGTGCCTGATATAAAGTAGTTTTCCTTAGCTTTTGCTGGACAAAATCGCACAACAGGTGGCGCTGCTATTTAGACTTTTTTATGATTTATGCCATGATTTTATCTCAAAAACTAACTCACATATTTTCCTCAAACTTCAGATTTAGTTTGAACTTGACTCAAGTTATTGTTAATTAGCTTTTGACGTGAAACACTTAACTAGCGATGCTGCTATGCTTCTTAACTTTTTTTTTTTTTTTTTTTTTTTTTTTTTTTTTTTTTTTTGAGTATTAACATGCACGAGATAGAAGAAAGTTTTGGAATTGACAAATTCCACTACTTCATTCTTAAACAAGACTTTCAGTTATAAGAAATATTTTCGTCCAAATTGCGTTTTCGTACGTCAATTGCATTTTTATTTATTTATTTGTTTAGTTTTAGTTTTAACATTTATTTAGTTTTAGTTTTATCAAGTCCTTTTTTCGACTTTATATATTTATATGATACCATTTACAAACTTAAGAACAATGTTAAATGATAGTTGTTCTTCGAAGAATTTCAGTAAAAATTTTGATATATATTTTACAAAACTTTTATGTACAGTTTTATATTAAGAACACATACATACGATATCATTAAATATAAGATCTGGTATTTTCAATCAATATAAAATTATTTTGACGAAATCGAGACATCCCAAAACAATATCTGCTTGACTTTTCGAGAAAAGTAGAAAAATCTAATTTATTAAACTAAATATTTCGGTCGTGTATCCGGCAGATTTTCCTCTATGACAACAACATAATTCAACATCAGTGAAACATATTTCCAAAAATAGTCAGCTTAATAAAATATTCAAGTAACGTAGAAGATAGATATTGTGCATTTTCATTTACCGAATTTTGATTTTGCGTAAGTAATTTAATTTCGGTTATCTTACTGTGTAAATAATGAACGATATATTTGTTTGGCATAGAGTAAGATACTTTATGTTTCTAATAAACATTATATTAATTTTATATGAATTAATATAGAAATATATATATCTATGCGTATATTTATTTATTTACTTATTTATTTATTTAGTAGTGCTCGAAGTAGTGCTATGTTGAATATAAAATTAGGATTCAATCACCCAAATGTATACACATATATATCTGGGAATCTATAAAGAAAGTTATGTTAAGCAATAAATAAAGGAAACAGTTATTAGAAAAAATAATTCATTCATAATGAAGTAAAAATGTTGCATTATTAACACCATGGCATAGTTACCACCATCGTGCGAGTTTTTATTATAGCGTGGCACGAGCTTTTGTATGCCCTTGCCATAGAAAGATGCCGCTTGTGATGCCCATTATTTTGTAATAGCATTAAAGGAACTTAACTACAAATTTGGATGAAAATGCACCGACAATGTCATAATGGTGAATATTCGGTTCTCCATACTCTTATTTTGAACTTTTGCAAGCAAATCATTGCTAATCAGAGACAGGCCCCTGTTTATTCGCCATGGTGAATGTTTCCACGTAATTAATTCAAAGTTCATACCCATTTTTATACAATCGAATCACTCATCGCATTTTTAAAAAATGTTTTTGTTGTTTGCACATAAACATTGCAAATTATCAGCGACATCATATTGATTTTATGGTTCCTAGTATTTTAAAAGCAGATGACAGAACATAACTCGCATGAGGCGGGATATGAAAACTTTTTAAACATACGGCATAATATGCAGCCGACGCAATACTCAACTATCTAAAAACAATTTCACGTGTTATCTAATGATAGATAAACGAAATTTACTATCTATATTACCTTATGTAAATCGTAACATTAAATGTTTAAAACCCTAGCAATATTAAGAACAAAATATTATTTAAATGTCTAATATTTAAAATGAAGCGATCCAGTAGGTAATTTAGAGGTAATATACTTTCTATATCACCTTATGTAAATTTAGAGGTAATAGGTAATATACTTTCTATATTACCTTATGTAAATCGTAACATTAAATGTTTAAAACCCTAGCAATATTAAGAACAAAATATTATTTAAATGTCTAATATTTAAAATGAAGTGATCCAATAGGTAATTTAGAGGTAACATACCTTCTATATCACCTTATGTAAATTTAGAGGTAATAGGTAATATACTTTCTATATTACCTTATGCAAATCGTAACATTAAATGTTTAAAACTCTAGCAATATTAAGAACAAAATATTACTTAAATGTCTAATATTTAAAATGAAGTCATCCAATAGGTAATTTAGAGGTAATATACTTTCTATATCACCTTATGTAAATTTAGAGGTAATAGGTAATATACTTTCTATATTACCTTATGTAAATCGTAACATTAAATGTTTAAAACCCTAGCAATATTAAGAAAAAAATATTATTTAAATGTCTAATATTTAAAATGAAGTGATCCAATAGGTAATTTAGAGGTAATATACTTTCTATATCACCTTATGTAAATTTAGAGGTAATAGGTAATATAATTTCTATATTACCTTATGTAAATCGTAACATTAAATGTTTAAAACCCTAGCAATATTAAGAACAAAATATTATTTAAATGTATAATATTTAAAATGAAGTGATCCAATAGGTAATTTAGAGGTAATATACATTCTATATCACCTTATGTAAATTTAGAGGTAATAGGTAATATACTTTCTATATTACCTTATGTAAATCGTAACATTAAATGTTTAAAACCCTAGCAATATTAAGAACAAAATATTATTTAAATGTCTAATATTTAAAATGAAGTGATCCAATGGGTAATTTAGAGGTAATATACTTTCTATATCACCTTATGTAAATTTAGAGGTAATAGGTAATATACTTTCTATATTACCTTATGTAAACCGTAACATTAAATGTTTAAAACCCTAGCAATATTAAGAACAAAATATTATTTAAATGTCTAATATTTAAAATGAAGTGATCCAATAGGTAATTTAGAGGTAATATACTTTCTATATCACCTTATGTAAATTTAGAGGTAATATACTTTCTATATTACCTTATGTAAATCGTAACATTAAATATTTAAAACCCAAGCAATATTAAGAACAAAATATTACTTAAATGTCTTATATTTAATATGAAGTGATCCAATAGGTAATTTAGACGGCTCATTTTGACCACAAAAGTAATTATGACGTTAGTACAACGCCATTACTTATTTCGTTAAATAGCTAAATTTATACACAAGTGAGCGCTAGAGCAAGAAATAACGAAATAAGGGAGTAAGTTACATTACATAAAACTGTATCCATAGTGTCACCTAGTGTAATCATTTGGCATGAAGCCAAAAAGTATCTTTCTTGAAAAGTGGTAAATGATAGCTTTCATTTATTTCCTAGTTGCCTAAGATGGCTTTAATGTCAATTTATTCGCAATTCCTCAAATAATTTTAAAAAAAAAAGTTAACTATGCGAAACATACTAAGTAGACAAAATCAAAAAAGAGAACTTTATAGGAAAATTCCTTGAAAATAATTTTACCATGCATTTTCTTAACGAAAAGATACAAGTTGAAAATTGCACGTCAAGCGCAGCAAATGAGATGAGTTTGTACTGTAACGAAGTTTTAAAAATATTCAGACCTTGTAGCATGCAGTACTTCGGATACAATATGGTATTCGAAGACTTTTGAGTATCCCTATAAGTACTAAATTCTTATTGTTATAGAGGATGTCACTTGTAGTAAACCTCAAAAACGTACAGCGTTTAAAAATTATTCTTTTGAAAAGATTTTTTTAATAAAATTCTGCATTCTAATTTTTTTTCCCATTTTTCCTAGAAATAATAATAATCTATAACATGATAAACAACCTATTGTATTTTTAATGAACTAAACTTAGATGTATAGTCAATATGAATGAAGTTAATGAGAGCAAATTTTACTTATCAGATTAACTTCCTGCCCAGAAAGAAAAAAAGACTAAATCTTCTACATCACCTAAATTAATCGCAAAGTTTTGCTCTAAAAATATCGATAGCAGCACTAGTTGTGAGTTTGGCAGCTCATTCGAAATAATTCGTTAAGATTCCACCACAGCAGAACTTATCAAAGTTTCGTAAAGGTTAAGAAAAGTTAACCTAATTTAGTCCTAAGTTACCCTGATCGACTGTACGTAAAATATAAAGTTATTAAGAGGCAACAATAAATAAATGATAAGCAGAGAAAGTTTAATTTGTGCCAAATGGCAACACTGGGCACTACACTGTAAAAAAAATTCAAGAGGTTACTAAAAATTTTTTAGTAAATTTCCACAGAATTTTTTAGTAACCATTACAAGCATTTTTTTTTTTGCAAGTGAAACAAACATTTCTTTTGTAAACTGAACAAAAGAATTTTTTGTATAACTAACTTAAAGCTTTTTAGTATGAGCCACCAAGCAAACTTTAGTAATAGCTCCAAAATTATTTTTAGTTAATTAAAAAATATGTTTGGACTTCTGAAGAGGAAGATTTTCGGCAAAACCACAATAGATGGCAGCACCAAACATTGCTACCTGCTCTATTTTGACATGTTTCTAAAGGGGAGGGAAAGTCCACAGATTACCCATGGTAACTACTATGACAGGATTTTCATAATCCCTTTATTTAACGAGCACTAACATTGCATACATTCGGTGCATATTAGGTGGCGTCCAGCATCGAACCCGGCTACATTCAGCCTGGAGTTCGGTGCTATGACCACTATGCTATCACAGCCACACAAAGCGAGTTTTAGTAATAGCTATTAAAAATTTAAAACTATTAACTCAATTCGTTGCTAGTTTTTTTCTAATAATTCTTACAGATTCCTTGTAACAGAGTAAGATTACTAAAACGTTTTTAGTAATTACAAGGATCACTAAAATTTTTTTACAAGATCGACCTTTTTTTTACAGTGTAGAGGGCTAAATGATGTGCTTGTGGACCATCATATATCTAGTATCAGATAGCTATGGCTGCTGAAACAAATAAGAAAACAGGCAGTAAATAACATTTAAACAGAACCCCTCCCTCCATCCTAAGTGGAATAGTAATTTAGAGAATAGTAATTTAGTAATTTATGTAGGTATCATTCAAAAATGTAGGTTGAAGCTTACAATTTCAAAAAAAGCGCGAGAGAATGACAATAAAAAGTGACTTCTAAATCGAGACATAAAACTAAATCCTATCGAAATGGAACCTATCTGTAACGGAATATTTATATCTGGACATACACACAGACACAAGAGATGTGAAAGAAAAATGTGACAAACGAAAATAAATCTGGAGTATTATGAAATTATTGGCTTACTGGTTAAAAATTGAAAGTACATAAAATCACATTTTTTTTCGAAGAGTAAGTCACACTGTCAAAACGACATTGTTTAACTTTAATTAACCTTACTTTTTTCTAAAACAATCTATTTTCCCGTAGGCAAACAAAATTGTATGTTTTTTTTAAAATCATAAATCGAGTTATACACTGCGAGGCCCATAAAATATTTAAAGAAAAGTTACGTCTCACATTTTGTCTAACGTTTCAAGCAGGGATGCAGTAGAGTGTATAGGACAGTACACGCCATATACTTTCTGGATTTTTTTAAGAAAACAGTAACGACCTTTTGTTTCTCAAGAAATCTATTTTATATACATTCTAAGGTATACTCTCTGCCTTGAGCGTATATCCTCCTCATACAGTGACTATCCTCTGATTTTTTTACGACTGCATCATTTGTTTCCAGTATATATTTTTAAATTAAATTCCTTAAAGAACCTCGATAATTTTTAAAAATAGTACTGTGCACCAGTAATAATACTATTTGTACTCTACGAATGTGACTTTAATCCCTAATTTCATGCAAATATAGAGCGTGGCACATTCACGCCAATATGAATGTGGCTCTAACAACTAAATATTACTATAAATCAGATTAACCTATATAACAAAATCCTAAGTCATTTGAATGTCATCAACAGTTCCGGGATGACCGCTTCTCTTTTTATATGCCAAAAGACCATTTCGATATTTTTATTTTAGCCGAGCGCAAGTAGTAAATCACCAAATATTTTTCCAACGACGTCAATTCACTTAAAATATAAATCTATCACTCATTGCCTTAAAAATGCATAACTTTCATTTAAAGCAATACATATAAAATGCATACATCAGATACATTTAAAATAGAGATATTTCATTGGGCTCATTTAAAATAATATATACATATATATATATATATAACGAAATAGAGATTTTGGATTAAATTTATTTTCTGTTAACAAATAATATAAGATCCGAGGAAATCAATCTTTCATAATGGGCGAAAAGTTTTGCGAAATAAAGATAACTTAAAGGTACTTTGTAACGTGTATCACAATTTAATACAATACAGTTTTAACTCATAGCTTCACTGTTCAAATAAATTAACTTAGAGTGTTGTGAAACCGATATCCAATGTCAAATAACTGTCAGGAAAGGAAACTTTCACAAGACTCGTGAAAGGAAAATGTGACAAACCAAACTAAACGTGGAGTATTATAAAGTTATTGGTTTGCTTGCTAAAAAATAACAGCATATAAAATTTCATTTGTTCTTCGGAATATAAGTTAGACTGTCAAAACGACCTTGTATGAAATTAATCTTACTTTTTAAAAAACAATCTGTTTTCTTCTAAAAAAAAGCGACTGTATGATTTTCTTTTTCAGAAAACGCTTTATAAACTGCGAGGCAAATATAAATTTTAAAGAAAAGTTACGTCTCAGGTTTTGTGTAACGTATATATTTTTACATAGAATTAATTAAAGAATCTTTATAATCCATAAGAGGTAGTATTGTACACCAATTTTAATAGTAATGGTAATACTATCTGTATAGTTCGAATGTTACTGCAAACCATAATTTCATAAAAATATACAGCGTGGCTCCTTCACTTCAATATGAACGTGATTATCGTTGATAATTCTAACAACTAAATATAACTATAAATCATATTAACTCATATAATAAAAACCTAAGTCATGGGACTGCAATCAACAACTTTTATATGCGAAATTGCCATTTCCATACTTTTACATGTGTCGAGCTCAAGTGATAAGTCGAGAAATATTTTCCCATCGACATCGATTCATTAAAATATAAATCTCTCACTCATTGCATTTAAAATGCATAACATTCATTTAAAGCACGTGATAAATGTAAAATACGAGGGCAATTGGGAAAGTAACCTCCGTTTATGAATTTAAAAAAAAACTAATGAAAGGAAACATGTTTTATTACTCACGTATGAAAGACACGTTCTTCAGCTACTTCTCAACATAATTGCCATATTAATTAAAACAATTATCATAAAGGTAAATCAGCTTTGAAATTCCATCGTCACAGACTTCTGCCGCCGGCCTATTCAACTGCAAATACTTTTAAATTCAACTCGCACCACTCTTCCATTTATCAGAAAATTATGTAGAAAAATATGTTAAAGTTCTTTGGATTGAAAGAGTGGTGCGAATTGAATTTTAAAATAATCGCAGTTGAATAGGCCGGCGGCAGAAGTCTGTGACGATGGAATTTCAAAGCTGATTTACCGTTATGATAATTGTTTTAGTTAATATGGCAATTATGTTGAGAAGTAGCTGAAGAACGTGTCTTTCATACGTAAGTAATAAAACATGTTTCCTTTCGTTAGTTTATTTTTAAATTCATAAACGGAAATTACTTTCCGAATTGCCTTCGTACATATATCACATACATTTAAAATACAGATCTTTCATTCGACTCATTTAAAATACAATATATGTGTATGCATATATGTAAAACGAAATGGAAGTATTCGATTAATCTTATTTTCTGCCAATAAATAATATTAGTTCCGAGGAAATCAATGTTTCATAACGCACGAAAAGTTTTGTGAATTTAAGGTAACTTAAAGGTACTTTGTAACGTATATCACAATTTAATACAATACAGTTTTAACTCTTAGCTTCACTGTTCAAGTAAATTAACTTGCATTGCTGTGAAACCGACATCCAATGTCAAATAACTGTCAGAAAAGGAAAATTTCACGACATGTAAAAGGAAATTGTGACAAACCAAACTAAATTTGGAATATTATGAAATTATTCGCTTGCTGGACAAAAACTGAAAGTACATAAAATTTTATTTGTTCTTCGGAAAGTAAGTTACACTGACAAAATGCCATTATATGGAATCAATTTTACTTTATCGAAAACAATCTATTTTATTTTAGATAAATAAGATTATATGATTTTTTTTTTCAGAAAACGAGTTATATACAGCAAAGCCCATACAAATTGTAAAGAAAAGTTACACCTAAGACTTTCTCTAACGTTTCAAGTACATATTTTTGCATAGCGTTAATTAAATCATCTTGATAATCTTTAAGAGGTAGTAGAGTGTACTAAATAAATGCAATTTGTATCGTACGAATATGACTATAATCCATAATTTCATTCAAAAATACAGCGTGGCTCATTCACTCCAATATAAACGTGATTATCATTCATAACTCTAACAACTAAATATAACTATAAATCACATTAACCTAAATAATAAAAGCTTAAATAATATGACTGTCATCAACAAATTCCGGATAATTGTTTAACTTTTTATACAACAAATAAGCAATTCAATACTTTTATATTAGTCGATTGCAAATGATAAATAAAATAAAATAAAAATATTTTTCCCATGGACATTACATTATTTAAAATATAAATTTATCACTCATTGCCTTTAAAATGTATAAACATTCATTTCAAGCACATAAATGAAAATACATCCAATGTTTCACAACGCACGAAAAATTTAATCAATTTAAGGTAAGTTAACGGATTTTTGCAACGTACATCACAATTTAATACGATACAGTTTTAACTTATAGCTTCACTGTTCGACTTTACTTGAATTGACTTACTGAATTGACTTACATTGTTGTGAAACAAATATCCAATGTCAAATAACTGTCAGGAAAGGAAAATTTCACAAAACTTGTGAAAAGAGAATGTGACAAACCAAACTAAGTGTGGAGTATTATGAAATTATTGGTTTGCTGGCTAAAAATTGAAAGTATATAAAAGTACATTTGTTCTTCGGAAAGTAAGTTACATTGTGAAAACGACAATGTATGAAACTAAAGTTACATTTTAGAAAATACAATCTGCTTTGTTTTAAATAAATGAGACTGTATGATTTTTTTTCAGACAACGAGTTGTATACTGCGAAGACCATAAATTATAAAAACATAATTTACGTGTCATATAAGGCATATCACACACATAGCAGACGAAAGCGACAAAAGCACAAGACATGATGCAAAATCGATTTTTAACTCGGTTTTTCTTTTGTTAACAGTGAGAAATATTTCTTAACTCATGTTTTTTGTCGCATGTTTGTTTGGTGTTTGATATGCTTAACGTCTCAAATATTTGTTTTTACGTAGAGTTACTTAAAGAATCTTGAAAATCTTTAAGAAGTAGCAGTGTAATCAATAACAGTAAAAGTCCTTCCGGCAATGCCGGGAGGAAGAGGTAGCTTTCATATACTTATATATTTATTTATTTATTTTAAAGTAAGTTACATTGTTCAAAAATACTTAGCTCAAATTAGTGGAAATAATCTTATAAAATTAGTGATTTTATAAGATTGAATACTAGTTTTTGTCAAGACTGAATATTAATAGAAATTTTTAGAAATTAGTCATCTTTTATTCCACCTGGTTTTATTTTAAGCGATTTAGAGAGTCGCCAAATTCCACGATATCATAAAGTGTATGCCATTTTAAAGTAACACGATGGATCGTTCAGATCAGACCGTTTCAAAATGTCAGCCATAAGCAAAATTCAAAGTGCTATAACTCAATCAGTTTTCAAGATATCGACAAAATAAAAAGCGTTCTGGAATCGTTGTTTTAAGTTTTAACACGTAAAAGAAAAATATTTTTCAACTTTTCATTTTTTCGCATTTAATTTTAAATTTTAAATTTTTTTAAAAATTTAAAATAGCCACCATTTTGAAACAAAATGGTAGATGATGCTGGCCAACGAATTCGGTCGAGACATTTGTATGTACTATGTACATACCAAGTTTCATTGAAATCGGTTCATAAATACGTGTATTATCACGTGACAAAAATCAGATCGTTTCAAAATGTCAGCCATAAGAAAAATTCAAAGTGCTATAACTCAATCATTTTGTAAGATATAGACAAAATAAAAAGTGTTCTGGAATTGTTGTTTTAAGTTCTAACACGTAAAAGAAAAATATTTTTCAAATTTGGATTTTTTCGCTTTTAATTTTAAATTTTAAATTAAAAAAAATTAAAATGGCCACCATTTTGAAACAAAATGGCGGATGATGCTGGCCAACGAACTCGGTCGGGACATTTGTATGTACTATGTACATACCAAGTTTCATTGAAATCGGTTCATAAATACACGTGTTATCACGTGACAAAAATCAGATCGTTTCAAAATGTCAGCCATAAGAAAAATTCAAAGTGCTATAACTCAATCATTTTGTAAGATATAGACAAAATAAAAAGTGTTCTGGAATCGTTGTTTTAAGTTCTAACACGTAAAAGAAAAATATTTTTCAAATTTTGATTTTTTCGCATTTAATTTTAAATTTTAATTTTTTTTAAAAATTTAAAATGGCCGCCATTTTGAAACAAAATGGCGGCTGATACTGACCAACGAACTCGGTCGAGACATTTGTATGTACTATGCACATACCAAGTTTCATTCAAATCGGTTCACAAATACGTTAGTTATCGCATGACAAAAATCAGATATATATATATATATATATATATATATATATATGGTTATATATATATATATATATATATATATGTCAACATTTGAACGGAGGGTGGTTTTGGGGTCTGGGGGTCATGATCGGTGAAAATATACCAAAATTTTCCGGAAGTGCTTTCCTCCGGTCGGCTGCAATAGGTAGCTTTTTACTTTTTGTAATGAAAGCTACCTAATAAAAAGACTGCTATTTGTGTAGGAGGAAAATAATTTTAATCCACAATTTCACACAAACATACAGCGCGGTTTCTGCAAAACTCAACATAGTTCAAATGTCTAAAAGCTAAATATAACTATAAATCAAATTTATATGGAAAAAAAGCAGTAATGCGATATAGTAATAATGCAATAATAAAATAAGTACATGAATATATTTTTTAAGGGGAATCGGTACCATTTGTACTTTTTTTTTTAATTTAAGCATTTTAATTAAACTTTTTTGGCATAATAAAGGGCTCAACGATTTTTATCTAGAAATTTTTCAACTTGCCTGGCAAATGTTAAAAACTCTAAATTTTTAAAATTTTTTTATTAAATGTTAAATTGTAACTTCTCTTACACTTTGGAACATTTTCAGTTGAAGTGTACTCTATAATTTTAAGAATCGGATTTATCGTAAGTTAAATAGTCTGGGGGGAAATATGCAAATGCGTACAAAGTTAAAGTAAAAAAAAAAAAAAAAAAAAAAAAAAGAATTTCTTTTACATTTTTATGTGTATTATTTTACTTTATTTTAAATGCGATACTTCGTTTCATTACATGGACTATAAGAATCAACCAGAAAAAAATGGATCGAAATGAAAAATATACATAAAATTTTTATCACTTTGGACATGCCTATTCGTCGAAAAAACATGAAACGAGAAAAATCACTTTTAAGTGAAAGAACAAAAAATCAAACGTATCAAAACAGATGGCAAATTATGCAGGAATCTTGCTTTCGTAAGAAATTTAATTATTCATCCGCTGAAGGGCTTTCAAGAGCTCCTGTAAATATAAAGGATGTGCTTACTAGTTTTCAAACAACATTATTTTGAAGACGTTCTTATAAAACCAAATTTCACTTCAGGGATTAAATAATTAAAAACATAAATTCTGAATTAAATTCGGTGGGTGGAGAAATTAAATTATTGGGTGGTCTTATGTCATATGGGCCCATATAATTTGGCACCATTGCTTGTTTATCCTGTGTCAAAAGGCATAAATTAATTTAAAAAATATTTTTTATTGTTTAGCAGCAATCTGCTTTTCAAGGATATTTTTAGGTTTTTTTTTTAATGAATTTCAAACGATACCTTCCTGTTTCTCTTCCTCTTCTCCCATCGTTTCTTTTTCCCCTTTTTTATAGGAAAAACAGCAACTTTAATTTGGATAAGATTAAGAAAATTACCTTTTTATTAGAAAATTTGCGTTGCAAAACCCAGCTACTTTTTTCATTCCTTTATTTAATTCAGCGTCTTTGGTCTATCATAATTTTTATGCATAAAATGCAAAATATTGATTTCCAAATAGAATAATTTGTTTAATCTGTATGAACTTCCTAACAATACAACTTCAAAAAGTTTTCCTGTTTTTCATATGATCTTGATAAAATATTTGTATTTCGAAAAGCACTCTATTTTTACCAGCTAAAAGATTATTTTTTTTATTTCCTCTTATTTTGAATTATTTGCATAATATTTTTAGCATCAATTTTAAAATGCATTTTCTATTGTGTATCACAAAAGGGTGGAAGAAATCCCATCGGGACAAGTAATATTTGGCTTATGATATTAAAAAATTCCTTTGAAAAATGTATATTTTTTTTTCGGCGCTTTGAAATTTTTATCATTGGATGTGTATCTTTAGCATTGGCGCTGTTTATATTTCTATACATGAAGATTGTGCTTGTAATATTTGTGCTAATAAGAGGTCTCAGAGAATTTTCCATTTTATATATTAGAGATTTGAAAAGAGTTCAGTATCAGAAAATTTAGTCAATATACACTAAATTATTTTTCATTTCTTTAACACATAGTCTCCGTTATCCTATAAAACATCTTTGATTCTTAATTTTTTTCCCCAAAAAATCTAAAAAAGACAAAGAGATTCCGTTTGTTCCAAGCACGCATGCGTATTGGGTATATTAATAATAAATTAAAATTTATTAGTAAAATAAAAAAACAAAAACTCTATAAATTAATGCCTAATTTAGTTTAAAAAAACAAAAATGCTATCGTATTTAAAAATAAATCACAATTACTTTTCTCATGCATTCAAAAATACTCATAATTTATTTTTTTTAATTGAATGAGTGAAATGAATCTAAGTGTAGTTGAATTTACAAAGTTGTTTATAAATAAATATTCGCGTTTAAAATGCACTTTCAATGAACACATTTAAAAGATATTTTAATTTTAAAAAAAACTAAATGTAAAAAAAAATCTATGCTACTAAAAAATTTTTTATCGAATAACAATATAATATCCATATTTTACCTCTAACAATCTACATAAATATATTTAAAATTAATTTTATTATTCTATATTGTTACTAAAGTATAAAAACCTTAGCCACAATCCCATTACAGACGAAATTTTTCCAAAAATAATTTTAAAATAATTTTTTTAAGAAATCGATCAATCCGTACCCATCTGAAGCAAAAACATTTACCTCAAAGTGCTTTCCTGCTATAGAACTATAGCTTCGTGCTAGGGAGTTTGCCTTGTAACAGTGAGATGGCTTGTTCGAATCCAGCGTCTGCCGCATTTTCCTTTTTCACAATTTTTTTCAATTGACGGATATATTAACTCTTCTAACGGAGGAAAGCCCCACCAGTGGCCGATAAGTTCTGACCTCTCAACTGGTAAGCGGCAGGTGCTAGGTTCGAACCTAATCACGGCCCTCGGCCTAACTGTTCGTAGTTTTTGTGGTTTTCTTTGAACTTTGCGTAAACAGGGATTAGGTTCCCTTAGAAAGACCTTCACGAAGGGCATTCCCCCTGGGCCTATATCCTTAGAGTAATCGGCCGAAACAAAATGAACCAAATCTGACGGAGGTAAAGAAAACGAATATTTGTTGATTCAAAGTAATATACCTGCTGCTAGTAGATTTTCCATGAACTGGTGGATGTTTTTAGAGTGAAATCTTTTCATAAATGAACACCTACATTCCAAAATACTTTTTTCCTTAAATGTTTGAGGAAAAAAATGCAAATTTGAGGTTATACGAACTATATAAGGTGGTCTGGTGTAATAACGCCAGGCGGGGTAATAACGCCAAGTGCTAATATTATGCATAATTATGAAATAGTCTGGTAAATGACACCCATGTGCTCTGCGCTGAAGGGTTTTGAATAATATAAGTAAAAAAAAAACAGCTTCAAGTTAATTTGTTTCATTTTTAGGTCTTATTGTTTTTACAAGCAACTAAAATTAACGCTTGATATAAAATTTGCAAGATACGTTTTGTGATGCAAAGACTATTTTTTATCCGGAAATACTTTGTTAATTACATAAATTTGTAGTACATTTCATGGACTTTCAAAATGTTGTTGAAGATTTTGGATATATTCTCGGGATAATTTGTAATTTAAAATGTACAGCGCAATAACTATAACAGGGTAATAACGCCAATCCTTGGCATTAACACCCCGGTTGATTCCCTACAGTAGCCGAGCTACATCCTAAATATTGATTCAAATAAATACAGTTAAAACTGTGCAATGTTTCTAATAATTCTATTTAAGCGGTCCTTTTTAAGCAAAAATAAGCTTACGGTCTGATATTCTTTTGCTTCATACTTCCCCCCCCCACACACCACACTTTTATTTTTCTAACACTTTCACAAAAAATTGAACATTTTCAATAGCTTAGAATGCAATCCGTCAATTTCTAAGTTTGTAGAGTTTGTATTTTTAGAATTGGGCAATCTGCATGCAATTATTCCATCTTATTTCATAGTTTTGTTTGCATGGCGTTATTATCCATATAGGTGAGTAACCATATAGTGGTTGTGAACAGTGAGTTCATGTCTTGTGTTGGTGGCGTGTGCAAACAGAATTATATAAAAAAAAGGCTTTATTTGTAAATATTTTATGTGTGTTTATTGTTCTAAATGTTAGTACTGTCTTTCAAGAAATAAAAAGTATTTAAAGAAGACTATAGCCCCGACATATCGATATTTAGATACGTGATACTTTCCTTTCTTCTTGTAAATAAGTCAGATGAGTTCTTACAGTTTTATAGTTACACTAGTGTAACTGACAAACTTGAAACAAATTTTGCGAATTTTTCATTACATTAGTACTTTAATTGACGTATCACCTGAGATAGAAATGCGTTTATAATGTGTGTAGTCTAAATCCTAGAGAAAGTTATTCTGTTTATTATTGAATTTACAAAGTGTCAACACGTGATTTTCTTTTTGAGTTATCACGTTTTGCGAAAATGTCAGTTTTTGAAATAATTTTGAATATTTTTCTCTTTAAAAATATATTTCTGTATAATTCTAGAATGTATGCATGTTTTTCAACGTTTTCAAGTAAATGTCATTATAAAAAATGGATAACAAGAAAAACATTCAAAAATAAAAAAGTTATTTTAGATTTTTAAATCACAAGATTTTAAGAAATATATCTTTTACAAATAAACATTTGACTAAACAATTTTATTTTACTTGAGGGAGATGTAACGAAAAATTAAGAACAAATATTATTGACATGTTTCGATTCCATCAAATAAGAACCCTTGAATAAACAACTTTATTACTTACCCATCTTATGTAGTATAGGGTAAGTCTTGCAATCGTTTTGAAAATCGAAAAAAATTTTTTGACGGATTTACACGTTTTAGATAGTGGAGATTCCAAAAAACATATTTTTAGAAAAAAATTTTGCCGTCCGTCAGTCTGTCTGTCTGTAAACGCTCTATCTCCCGAACAAATTGAGATAGAGACTTGAAATTTTGTATGTAGTTAGTATGTAAGAATGGAACGAACCCTATTTAATATCAGCAACCTCGATTATCCGGAACTATTTTTTTCGGACTCTCGAAACTTTCGTTCTGATGAAAGGTATATAAAACTTTTCGAATTTTTTTGTTCTAAGGAATGGACGTAAAAGGCAATAAAATAACACATATTTTGCATATAGAACAAAGTCGATCGGATTATTAGTTGCCGAGATATTTGTAATCTTGTTTTCCGCATTCTTCGATTTTTCATGACCCTGTATTTCATTCAAATTTCAATTCAGAAGTATATTTTAATTGGATATGAGACGCTTAATCCGACGCAGTTAATTGCTAGTTAATAGAATTATTATTTTTGGAGTTATAAGGATGTTTCTTTTACGCAGTTCGGTACTACTTGAGTAGTTTGGCGTTTTATATAATTTGTTGAAATTGGTACATCAGCAATCCATTAATATAGCATTACTCGGTATATTAACAATATTTAAATTTTGTTTGTGAATTGCAATGCATTGTATAAATAGTTTCACATGTTTTATTTTCATATGCATATCCATGATGGGTAAGTATTACGGTGGCCCCCAACGACTAGTTTTACTTAAGAGAGGTGTAACGAAAAATTAAAAACAAATAATTTTATCTTACTTGTGAGAGGTGTATCGAAAAATTAAAAACAATCAATAAAAAAGGGATATTATTAGATGGAATCGAAACATGTCAGTAACATTTGTTTTTAATTTTTCGTTCCAACTCTCTCAAGTAAAATAAAATTGTTTATTCTAATAAAAAAATTTCAAACCTATCACTTCGGAAGGTGTGCGGATATCTTAACTGATTGCGAAATCACTGATGCTGTACTAAATATTACCACTAATTACATTAATAGCAAGCAGTTCAGATGTGAAGGGACGTGACAGATGAAAAGGTGTTATTGGGAAAAAATGTAATTCTCACTTGTAAATTAATATCTGCTTCAGGTGAACAAGACTGCATTTTCAAATTCAATATTCTTCAATCCAAGAAAAACTTGTTACAGAATGGCTGTAAAATTTAAAGCATAAAACTGATGTCAATGTGAATTAACACTGTGGCCTTAACGCTGTGGATTTAAAACAATTTTAATACGGTGCGGATTGACTAGTGCGAAGAATATGATATGACATTAGTGCAGTGAATAGACCCAACCCATCCATTTCAAATCCACCCGAACCCGCAAAAGTAATTTCCGGCAACTCGTCTCGACCTGAACCCGAAGTTATTCAACCCACACCCGACTAGAACCTTTCAATTTTTCAACACGCAACCCAGCTCGAATCCGTAATGTAATGAAAGTAAAACGTGTTTTAATGCCACTATGAAGAATAATCTATAATTGAATTTCTAATAAAAATTTTATATTTTATACAAAATGAGAAAATTCCATTATATTCTTTAGAATTCAAATATAGTACAAACTCTAAGGACCTCGTCATGGATAAATAATCAAATATCGCGTCGGATTATCCTGAACTTTATTTTTTCCGTTTGGAATCAATCCAATTTTCTTTCAATGGTTCTTTTTCTCCCTAGAAAAATTCTTTCGAATCGTATAAAATATATTTTTCCGCTCAGGTTTCTTGGAAGTTTCACAAAACGTTTGCGTATAACTATATTTCAGTGGTAAATAAATACGTATTTGAATATCTCTGTATGTTCAATTTACTGCATGACAAATAAAATGTATACACGAAAAAAAAAAAATATATAATCAGATTCTTTTTTTAAGAACAGTTTTTTCCCCAGAAATATTTAAAAATGTTTTCAACGTTTCGTTTTTAATATAAACAAAAACTGTGTTATCATATTACCAATATATTCATATACTTTTCCTGTGTGTAGATTGAGAGATGCCCGTTGTTCACAGATATAAGAATTGAAATATATAAATTTAGGAATTGAAAAAGGGACCGCTTAATATAGTTGTCCACCTTTCGAGCGAAAAGTCATTATGGAGATTTTATTGTATATAAGTTTTTAACATGAAAAAATAGTTTGGACATTTTTTTGAAATTCGAATTAACCAGATTCCGATCCGTTCGAGTTAAAACCCAACACAAAACAATAAAATCCAACCTTATCCGCAATAAAAAAAATGGAAGACAGTCATATACGAATCCCAAACGTAACGAAAAATTCTACAAGCTAATGAGCGTAACCTCACTTGATGCCGGACTCTAAATGGAATAAAACTAAAAATCCATTCTTTGAATATGCTTTAAATTAGTTGCATCTTCAAAATTTCAACTTATAAAAAATGCAAAATGCAAAAATTTCCTTTCTCTTTTGCTGTCTATCACACAGTTGTTTGTTATAATGAAATCTAAAAAATATAAACAATTAGATTTTTAACTATTCATCAGAAATTCTATAGCAATGCAAAAGCAATCTTTAAAATCGCTATCGTAAAAGTAGCTAAAAAAATAAGTTTATATTAACTTCTAAAAAGGAGTTCTAAGACAAAACAAAACCTGTGTTTAATGCAGGGGGTAGTGTGGAGTGATAAACTCCCTGCGGAGAAATTAAATCCCCCCCCCCTTCCGGAGCCACAGGAATCACTCCCGGAAAGAAGTGTCTGAATTCCACACTAGACAAAACAGACAAACACGCATTTTGCTTTAGTTAATCTTTGACCTCTGGTTTATAAATCAGGGATGAGATTTCCGCTTTTTTGCACACCAGTATAATCTTAGAGAAAATGTTGGTCTCTTAAATCGCAAAAAATGTTCCGATTCACTAATAGAGCATTGTCTCTAAAATTTTACTGATGTTCAAAAAAGCAGAATTCTCATCCCTAATAAATACTTGAAACGCGAAAAAATATTTTGGATGTTCTTTTAAAAAAAGGCTTAAATCAAATGCGGCATGCAAGAGTCAAAAATCCAGCCCAAAATAATTGAAGGCAACACAACCCTCACGAAAAAAAGTTAAAGTTAATCCGGGCCGCAACAAAAAAATTGAAGTGTCAATCCTACCCAAACACGACCCATAACTGGAAAATATAGCGCCAACCCAACCCGACCTAATCTTCTGATCGGGCTGAATTCGAGTAAAAACGGGTAAACCAATCAGATGCAGGACTCTAGTGGTGTGGTCTTAAGTGTTTAGGACGAATTTTTCATTAAGTATTATTTATCAGTTTTTGTAATTTTCCTTTTGCTTTTTTCATTAAAAATAAATCTGAGATTAACTTTCTTTAAAAAATTACATATTATCAATTCATCTATGTATGCATTTTTTTACTGAATTCTACAATTATCATGGCATAGGAAATTTAATTAACTTTATTCGATTTTTTGAAATTCGTGACTTTTATTTCTTTTTTAATATTTCTTACTTACTTACGAACAAATTTGATTAAATATTTTATTTTATTTTCGCTCAGCGTCATGTAAATCTATTGTAACATCTGCCTCGAGAAATTAAGAAAGATTTGCAAGCAATATTGATTTTAAGTACATTTTATGAAAGTTTGAAGATATTTATAAGTGACGAATCAAATTTCAGATACATAGTTATTGGTGTTTTACAAAGAAATTGTTTTAAGTTAAATTTTTTATATTCTATGATATCTATAGGTTAATAGGTATATCTATATTATATTATATTAATTATAGTATATTAACAGGTATATCTATAGGTCAAGTTATATTAAATTTAGTAATTAAATTTGTAGTTAGAAATTCAAGGAATTATTTGCATTTACTAAAGTTTATTATTTTTTTTTATTATGGATAAGCAAAAATTTTATAATATTTAAGGACTTTGCGTTGTAATATCGAATACTAAACCGAATAGATGTTGCTATCCTACGCATACTTTATTTACAAATTTAAAGTTTGTCACAAAGTTAAAGTAAAACTCACCGTTTCGGCTTGATCTATAAAACAATCACCAGGAGTAAAATTTTCTAAAATGCTAATTGGCAGGAAATAATCTACATACTACTTATCGTCGAAATTAACCAGGTTGTTAACAACAAGTTTACAGTCGAATTAGAAACAAATAACTTTCACATCCTATTTTATGATTATTTTATAAATAAAATTACTTTTTAAATGGAAAAGTTATCACAAAACAAAGAAATTAGACAATGTTATTCCAATTATAGAGGCGGCTAGATGAATTAGCATGATAGAAGCATTTGGATTATTTATTCAACGTGATTTCCTGATTTGTTCGGAAGAGTTTTTGGATAGTGTGGTATTTTATACTTTTACTTTTCAGGTTAAACGGTAGATGGCGCCCCTTGTCTATTCCATGGAATTATGTAAGGAACATAATGTATCTACGTTCCAGATAGTTGTTCTGTGTTTACAATATGTGTATATGTCGTCTGTAGTGCCTTCAGTTTTATTAAATATGTTTGTGTGTAAAAAGTCGCCCACCTCGATTATTTTAGTACTGTTCATTGCCTTACATTTAAATGCTTAAAGATAGTATAATGGCGACGAGATGTTAAAAGTTTCTACCGTAAAAATTTTAAAGGAATAACGGCGCGCCCAAGAGAAATGGCTTCTTCTTTCGTTTTTGCGTTCGACAAACATACAAGGTAACAGCAGCTTTCCAGAATATATCAGCAGCTTTAAAACAAGGGGGTGGTAAGTACATTGAATTTTAAAGTACTTTTTTTTCCTGTGTTATTGCATAAAGAATACGATGTTTTCATTCAAGGAATATGATGATAAAGTAGAAACATTTCAGGCTTATATTAAACGCCTGGAACAGAATTTTATTCTGAATGAATTAAAAGAGGAAAAAAAAGTTGCAGCCCTTTTATCTTGCATGGGCCCTAAGCTGTATAATTTACTGAGTAATTTATGTTTCCCTAAAGAATGTGAAACATTAAAATATTCGGAGATTGTTGATATATTGATAAAGCATCTAAGCCCCGCCCCCAACAAATTTATTGAAAGAATCAAATTTCGTAAGTGTTACCAAAATGAGTCGGAATCAGTTCAAGATTTCGCTGCTAGATTAAAGATGTTGTTTTACGGGTGATACATTAAATGAAAATTTACTTGAACAATTTTTACGCGGTTTGAAAAGCGAAAGCATTCAAAATAAATTGATTACGCAAGTAGAGGATTTAACTTTTGAGAAAGCAGTGGAGAAAGCTTTATCCTTACACAATGTAGATATTGAAATTTCTGAAATTAAAAATAAAAATTTCAGTATTAATAAAATTTCCAGTTCAAAAAATGTACACCCAAAGAAATTTTCTAACGACTGTCAGAAGTCAAATGTCAACAATCATATAAATAATACAATTCCTGAAGCAAATAAAAGTAAATTAAAATGTTATAGATGCGGAAATACTTCCCATCTAGCCAATTCATGTAGATTTATTAATGCTACTTGTAAAATATGTAAGAAAAAAGGCCATATTGGAAAGGTTTGTAGAAGTAAAACTTTCCAAAAACACGTAAATTCGGTAGATACAGTAAATGTATTAACTATAAAAAATACAGGTGCAAATCCTATTAAATTATCTGTGTTAATTGAAAATAAAGCCAGAGCGGATATGGAATTGGACACCGGTTCGGGAATTTCTGCTGTTCCTTTAAAAAGATTTCGCAGAATTTTTCCTGATTATAAAATATTTCCTCCAGATGTTCAGTTAAAAACTGCAACTGGTGAAATTTTTAAACCTGTAGGTTATGTTGAAGTAAATGTTACTTATGAAAATAAAACAGAAAAGTTAAAATTATATTTGATAAAAGAAGATACTTTTCCATTATTATTTGGCCGCGATTATGCCCCTAAGCCAGAAAATGTTTCCCAGGTAAAAGCATTTCTTGGTCTTGTAACTTATTATGCAAAATTTGTACCGAATTTATCGACAATTGCACATCCTTTGAATAATTTGCTTAAAAAGAATGTAAAGTTCAACTGGTCTTACAAATGTGATCAAGCGTTTAAAAAAATAAAAAGAGAAATTACTTCGGACAGAGTGCTGACGCATTTCAATCCTAAATTACCTTTAATCTTAGCTACGGATGCTTCTCCATATGGTATCTCTGCAGTTCTTTCGCATGTGATGCCAGACAAGACTGAAAAGCCTATTGGATTTGTATCCAGAACCTTGAATAATGCCGAAAAACGGTATAGTCAAGTAGATAAGGAGGCATTAGCAATAATATTTGGTGTTAAGAAATTTTTTCAATATTTGTACGGTAACAGATTCACTTTGTTTACTGATAGTAAACCATTAGTTTCAATTTTTTCACCTTCTAAAAGTATTCCGGTTTTATCAGCTGCTAGAATGCAAAGATATGCCATATATTTACAAGCGTTCCAGTATGACATCCGCTATAAGAAAACTACTGAACACGGTAATGTCGATGCACTCTCACGTCTTCCATTACGTAGTGAAGATTTGCCCCACGAATATAATTCAAATGAAGGACTTGATGAATCGGAAATCATTCAAATAAATCAACTTTCTGTTTTACCTTTAAATGCTAAATCTATTGCTTCAGCTACAAAAACCGATCCTCTTTTGCGACAAATTTTTCATCACCTCATTTCTGGTTCAGAAATTCCTAAGAATTTACTTTTTGGTGGTAAACAAGAAGAATTTACTCTTCAGCATGGTTGTATTTTAAAAGGTTGTAGGGTAGTTATCCCAGAAATCCATCGACAACAAATATTAAAGGAATTACATTTTGGTCATTTTGGTATAGTGAAAATGAAATCTTTAGCCCGTAGTTTTGTATGATGGCCAGGAATAGACCATGATATAGAAGATATTGCAAGAAATTGCTCTATTTGTGTAAATTTGAAAAATAATCCTCCTAAAGTTGATACACATCATTGGGAATGGCCTACTGCTCCATGGCAGAGAATTCATATTGATTATTTTGGTCCTGTTAACGGAAAAATGCTTTTGTTAGTGGTTGATGCTTATAGTAAATGGCCAGAAGTATTTATAGTTCCTAGTACAACTTCAGAAAATACAATTATTTGTCTTTCTTCTCTCTTTGCACGATACGGTTTTCCTATTTCTTTGGTATCAGATAATGCTAGGCAGTTTACATCTGAAGAATTTGAAATGTTCTTAAAAAGTCATGGTGTAAAACATAAGTTTAGTGCACCGTACCATCCATCTACAAATGGACAGGCTGAGAGATATGTGCAAACGGTCAAACGTGGATTAAAAGCCTTAGCGTCTGAACCAGGTACTTTACAAATGAAGCTGAATAACTTTCTTATGCAGTACAGGAAGATGCCACATGTTACAACGGGGGAAAGTCCTGCATCTTTATTTCTAAAGCGTCACATAAGAACAAACATAGATTTGATCGTGCCAAATGTTGCAAATTTTGTTCATGAAAAGCAAACTGCAAGGAAATCTAAAGTTAAAGTAAAAGAATTTGAAGTCAACCAGAAAGTAGCTGTAAGAAATTATACTCCAGAAGCCAAATGGAAAATTGGTCGAATTGTAGCAAGAGAAGGAAAATTACATTACAGAGTTCAAGTTGGTTCGAATATTTGGAAAAGGCATGTGGATCAAATAACTAATGTAGGAGAAGATATTTCTTTAACCAATGATCCAAATTCAGAAGAAAATGTTACAGAAAATTTTAGAAGTGAAAATACAAGTGTGAAGCAAGATGATTTTCCACCCTTACAGTCAAGTTTCACAGATCCGCAACCAGTTGACTCTCATGTTCCAGTTGTTCCAGATCCTACTCCAACTGACTTTCATAATCCTGATTCTTCGAGTTCTAATTCAGCTAACTCTGATAATATTCACCAAAAACCGTCGGTTCCTACTAGTGCTACAGTTGATGCCCCTGAACATGTAAAAACTAATTCTTCTTCTTCTCCACAGGTACTTAGAAGGTCCAGAAGACATCGAAGAGCTCCTGACCGACTTCATTACTAAGTGGGGAAGAGCTGTGGTATTTTATACTTTTACTTTTCAGGTTAAACGGTAGATGGCGCCCCTTGTCTATTCCATGGAATTATGTAAGGAACATAATGTATCTACGTTCCAGATAGTTGTTCTGTGTTTACAATATGTGTATATGTCGTCTGTAGTGCCGTCAGTTTTATTAAATATGTTTGTGTGTAAAAAGTCGCCCACCTCGATTATTTTAGTACTGTTCATTGCCTTACATTTAAATGCTTAAAGATAGTATAGATAGTGAACTTTAATTTCATCGTTAATATTGGTTTGAGGGATAATTAAAAACAAAATGTTATCCATAAGTTGATCGATAAATATAAAGTTTTTGTTAATCACCCCAACCACTTCTCTTTCAATTATCCTTTGCACTCGAGACGTGACACTTACTTACCACTCGTGTTATCAGGTGACACTCGTAAATCGGGACACCAAATGTTTTGGAAACTCCTAATATCTTACATTTTATTTCGACATGTTTCATCGCAGATTATTCGCCCATTATATATGGCTAAGAAAATTAGTTTAACATACTGGTGTGGAAAGCATTTGGAGCACCCATTTACGCGGCCCACTAGTGATCAGTGAGAATCACCTATTACGTTTAGATCACTGTTTGCTCATTCTATTTTTTAAATTTTGAATTTTCTTTCGATGGCTCTTAGATTTACATCTTTTAAGTGGCAAATTTCAAAATGTCAGAATCCCTTAGTATCACAAAAAATGTAATTTACTCGATTTATTTATTTATTTATTTTTGCTCCTGAAATCCTCAGGTAGTTATTATAACAACATAGTGATTCGCTACATAGGAGCAAAGACTATCACCATCAGCGTGCAGCCATTATATTTGAAAGAGATTTCATAATTCTTCAGATTCAGGAGAAATTACAATTTAGAAATTTTTTAGAACATTTTCACCCGTTCTTACAATTATTAACTTTCAATTTTTTTAGAAAAAGTTTTTAGAGATCATTTATGCCTTATAAGTAACTATCATGCCTAATCTTAAGTTACTAGCACCTACAAATTCACAAAAATTGCGTTTTAGGAGTTCTTTGGTCCTGCAATGATCAGGTGGTAATTACAATAACATAACATATAGCCTATGTTGGAGCAGTATCTATCACCATCAATTTGCGATTATTAATTTTGAAATTGTTTTTAAAATTCCTCAGATTTAGTAGAAATCGCAATTTAGAACAGTTTTCGCCCATTTTTAAGCCTTTTAAATTTTGAATTTTTAAGGCAATGCTATTAGAGATCATTTATAGAATATAAGTAACTACCATGCATATTTTCAAGATGTTAGCTATTGATGTATTACAAAAATCGAGATTTAAGATTTTTTAGCTCTTACAATGCTCAAGTGTTTGTGACACCGACATGAAATAGTGCCTATTTTAGAGCAAAGGCTGTCACCATCAATTTACAACAATTCTTTTAGGTAGATTTCGTATGAAATACTACCTATTGCAATCGCACCAGTTTATCTATCTATCTATCTATCTATCTATCTATCGATATATATATATATATCACTTTTTTATGGACACGATAACTTCTATAATTCTTCACCAATCTCCACCAAACTGGTACATAAAATCAAAGGGGATAAAATCTTGGCTGAGTTCGTTAATGGGCAAAATCGGACCAAGGGGGTCGGAATAGGGGGCGTTTTTGTGAAAACCGAAAAAACGCCATAACTTCTTAATTAAAGTAGATATCGAACCGGTTTAAAGTTTATATTATTTCTTAAAAATGGGCCAAAAGTTTATGCATGACAGATTTTTGATAAATTTAGAAGTGGGCTCAAGGGGCGAAAAAAACAGGGGTTTTGAGGGGAAAAAATCATAACTTCGTCAATTTTCAAGATATCAAGTCCAACTAAATTTTTTGTAAATGTTCTTAAAATTATCTAAAACTTTTGTACTTACAAGTTTTTGATAGGACCAACTTTTACCGATGAAAAAAAATAATAACGAAAAGAAAAAGGGCGCTGAAAAAAGAGAAAAATCCATAACCCCGTCAATTTTTAAGATATCAAATCTGATTAAATTTATTTTACATCTTCTCAAAAATATCTACAACTTTTATATTGACAAGTTTTTCATAGGACCAATTTGTATAGCAAAAAGAAATTAAACAAAAATAGGAGTTGGAGAAAAAAAACCTCAAATCCAAACTTCTTATATTCTGACTCATTTTTAAATTTATTTTTGATTTTAAACGCATCCAAATGGTAGATCCTCTTATTTAGAACATGTATAAACTGACGCATTGGTCAATTTTCTGATAAAGACAGAATGCATTTCAAAAAAGGCTACCAAAAAGGGTATTTTGAACAGAATTTCCCAAAGTCATCGGGACTGAAAATTTAAGGAAGCATTCAAATAAGAAATTGCGTTTTTTTTTCTGACTCGTTTTTAAATCCATTTTTGTTCTCAAACGCATCCAATTTACAGATCCTCTTATTTAGGAACTATATAATGTGATACATTGGTCAGTTTTTTGAAAAAGACGGACTATATTTCAAAAAAGGCTACCAAAAAGGGTATTTTGAACAGAATTTTCCGAAATCATCGTGACTGAAAATTTAAGGAAGTGTTCAAATAAGAAATTGCGGTTTTTTTTACTCGTTTTTAAATCCATTTTTGCTCTCAAATGCATCCAATTTACAGATCCTCTTATTTAGGAACTATATAATGTGATGCATTGATCGGTTTTTTTTGATAAAGACAGAATATATTTTGAAAAAGGCTACCAAAACGAGTATTTTGAACAGAATTTCCCGAAGTCTTCGAGATTTGAAAATTTAAGGAAGTTTTCACATAGCAAATTGCGTTTTTTATGACTCGTTTTAAAATCCATTTTCGCTCTCAAACGCATCCAATTTACAGATCCTCTTATTTAGGAACTATATACTGTGACTCATTGGCCAGTTTTTTGATAAAGATAGAATATATTTTTTAAAATGCTGTCAAAGTGAGTATTTCGCACAAAATTTTCCGAAGCAATCATTATTAAAGAATTAAGGATGTAACAAACAACAAATCGGTTATTTTATGACTCATTTTTAAATTCAATTTTTTTTCTCAAATGCATTCAACTGACAGTTTTTTTTATTTAGGAACTGTATAATGTGCTGTTTTGGTCGATTTTTTAATAAATTCAGAATTTATTTCAAAATATGTTGTCAAAATGTGCATTTGAGCTGAATTTTTCTTAAGATGATTCTGATAAAACCAGTTTTTGCAGAAAAATGAAATCAATATTTTTTCATAAAAGTTATTAAACTGGGTTTATCTCTAATCATATATAAATATATTTGTTGTTGTTGAAATGAGCACTCTTCGAAATCTACCTCCGCCTATAGGCCCAGCCGACAGGGATTTTTAAAAAATCGTATAGGCATTACTCGAGATGTTGTAGAATTCACCATGTCGTTTTTAGAGCGTATTTCACATTTTCACCTTTTTTTTTTAATTTCAAATTTTTAAAGAAATTTTCTTAGAGATCGTTTATATCTAATGAATTACTATCATGCCATATTTCATGCTTCTACACCTTTCAGTAGCACAAAAATCGTATTTTTTGAAAGCATTTTGCTCCTCCTTTCTCTTTGGGTTAGTGACACAGACGTAAAACAACATGTAGTTTGAGCAAAGGGTATCAGCATCATTCTGACAACATTACCCTTGAAATCAGTTAGATACTTCTTAGGATTGCTTAGAAATTGCCATTTAGATTGTTTTTAGAACACCTTTTTCCTATTTTAAACTCTTTTAACTATCCAATTTTTCAAGAAATGTTCTCAGAGATAATTTATATCATGTTAGTACCTACAATGCCAAATTTCACGTTTCAAGACCCTTCTGTAACATACAAACGCATTTTTGGACTGTTTTTATTTCTGTACTCCCTTTAGAGTAGTGGCATCGTTGTAAAATGTAATCTATTGTAGAACAAGCTCAATTATCATCATTTTCACACCATTAATTTTTAAATCACTTCGGTGCTTCGTAATGTAACACAGAAATTGCCATTTAGAACTTTTTGCGCATTTTCAGTTTTAAAAATTTTTAATGTTTTAAGAAATGTTTTTGAGATTTTTAATACATTACTAGTATCTGCCATTCCAAATTGCATATTTCTAGGCTGTTCTGAAACAAAAAAAAAGTTTGTTTGTTGCAAAGGCATTCGCAAACATAATTTTATT
The DNA here is from genome assembly GCA_964019185.1 of Maratus speculifer. NCBI lineage: Eukaryota > Metazoa > Arthropoda > Arachnida > Araneae > Salticidae > Maratus > Maratus speculifer. The sequence continues at coordinate 163,156,050 of OZ025300.1, read as the reverse complement.
ATTAAATTAATTTTGGGATTCCTAACTGAACAAGCAATGAAATCTGTCCTTAAAAATATGAAGTCAAATATCTTTTTTCATCCTCGAAGTTCAAATATAATTCGGCAAGAATTTTGATCGGTATTCGGCTAAACCGTGTATAGTCAAAAGAAGTCTTTACATTAATTTCCTCTTATTGCATCGTTTAATTTTTGTTTCAATACTCAGAATTTCCTTTGTCAGTTTTTACCATCTTCTTTCCGTCAATCGATGAATTTGGCACTTGGGTATCAACGTTACTATTGAACGTCTTGTATAATGTAGCACCAAATTCACATTGAAAAGTGATTTTATCATCGAACTACTGAAATGCTTAGCCGCAGGTTTTTTCTTTTTTAGAGCATTCTCCGATTTTTACGTTTATCCTTCTGTTTATTTTCTGCTAGCTGGTTTGTTCAACACCAAATGTCAAACACAGGCTTTGGAGCTCCTTCCCATTAACACAGGATTTCGACATTTGGGATGCCGATTTACTTTTTCCTCTTTCAATTTTAAATCGACTGAAATATCAAGATATTTTAGATTTGTTTTTGCACTCGAAATAGTTGACCTGTCTATTTAGTTTTAGGTAGCTTTCATTACAAAAAGTAAAAAGCTACCTATTGCAGCCGTCCGGAGGAAAGCACTTCCGGAAAATTTTGGTATATTTTCACCGATCATGATTCCCAGACCCCAAAACCACCCTCCGTTCAAATGTTGACATATATATATATATATATATATATATATTACAAATTTAAAAAATTTTCGCCAAAACTAACCTTTATACTACCTTAATTTTCTTATAATAATGTTCCGTACTTACTTCAAATTATTAAATTAAAATCTTGTTTCTAGATCTAATCTGTTAATCTGTATGCAGACGATATAAATTCTTAATTTGCCTTAAAAAACATTATTCCAGTATGCGTAAATTTAAAAAGATGGCTCTAAATTAAAAATATTCTTAATTAAAACTTTATTTCTTAATATTCCAAATAAAACTAATTTCTTCTATGTTTTTATCAACCCTTTTTAAGAAAATCTTATTAAATTTATTCCAAAACCATACCTTTCTAAAAATATCATTATTTTATTTTATCTATTTATTTATTTTTCCGCCGTCAACCTTTGATGTGTGCATTAATAAATTCATTTCTTTTCTTTTTCTCTTAAAATTAATCATTGATAAAAATCGTCTGCCTAAGAAATTATGAGTCGATTATAAATTGGTTAAATAATATCTTTTTTTTAAATAAATTTATCGTCTGTGTAAAATAGCCTCGTATCTGGACAAGAATTCTGTTTACATAAAAGGATGATGGTTTGAGATTACAGAAAGTTCTAGAATTTTCTTTTTAGTTTTAAAGGTGGAAGTCTCGAGATGAGAGAAGGAGAGAGATTCTGGAGTTCTTTCGTCGATGAGTACGGCTGATTGAAGTAAATGATGGAATATTTTTTGGACATTTCGGTAAAAGATCGTTTGCAAAAAGGAGTTTTTCCCTCTATAATGACTACAGTTGAATAAATAAACTTACAGCCACCAATGAGTGATTTATTGGATATTCTATATCTATTTATTTATTATTTTTTTCCTCGCTGGCCATGACTTCTGTGCAAAGAACGGGGACCCTAGCGATGATGTTTCTGGCTCCTAACTTTAAAATGTCACAGTCTTTTCTAGAGCCGACAGGATGTTTTATGCCTGCGCTGCCTTTTTTGGTTTTGGCTATGGAACGAAGTGATAATAAAAACTGTGGACCGCTGAATAATTTGCCCGTCATTATTGGACAAAAATCTTAAACAAAAACTGCCATAGTCTCATGATTTCTGGAGTGACAAAAACAGAAGAATTGTTCCTGTAAAGTGCTTTGGTCGATAAAAAGTAGTCCTCTTATGATGAAAAAGAAGAAAAAAATAATAATAATTACAAGACCATTTCTTGTTAATTGGTGAACAGAAAAATATTTTTTCGAGATAGTTGAGACCCATAGGATTTCGGTGAGATTTTTTTTTTTTTCGTAGTGTTTTGATTATTATTTGTATACTTTTTATGTATTTATTTAAATTAATTATTCTCTGTTTGTCAGGTTTATTTATTTGATTATTTGTCTGTGAATTTTATTTACTTGCCTATTTATGAGTATTATTATTATCATTATTATGTGTTGGAGATAGAAACATTTTTGTTCTTAAGGATTAAATTGAAGAGTATGGTATTCTTAGACAATTACTATTGCATATTAAAGATTATTATGATATTTTTATGCACGTTTAAAGATAAGTTCGTAATAATAATGAAGTATAAAAAAACTTAGAAGCTGAAGTTATTTTTTAAAAAAAGTACATTTTCTATTTTATTGATATTTGTTTGTTATCAAAACTATTCTCAGAATGCAGTATTTTCATGATAATGTTCCTACAACTAGACATTTGAGCTGAAAATTAAGTTAACATTTATGTTTTTCATTTTATTTGTTAGAATTTCTGGTTACAGTGAGCTTTGGTTCCCGGATTCTTATAATTTATTTAAATTCAGTAAGAAATATGGAACTGTGCAAGGCTGTTGCTAGAATTTTGACTGATAAATATGATTAATTTTTTCAGTAAATTTTGTGATTTTAAGTAAGAAATTACCTATAATTAAAATTTTTGAATCTGTTTATGATCTATAAAATAATAGAATTAAAAGTTGATCCCAATTTAAGGTATATCTATGATATTTACAATTTCTGTTTTATTAGATAAAATTTCTGGTTAAAGTTAGCAGCTAAATATAGTAATTTTGAAAAAATGTGTAATTGATAGAAATCATTAACTTTGAAATTTATTGCGAATGATTTTACGATTAGGATTTAATAAAGAAAATAGAAGTGCTTCATTTATTCTAATGAGTAAGAATAAAAAAATTATGGAAGATCCTAAGTTCGTACCGTTTGACCCGAGTTCTGGAATGAACATTTTGTCTTGGTTAACTTATTTTGATAAAACATGTGATAGGGAACAGAAAAATCTAGAATGGAAATTTAATTCTATTGCGCAATATTTGAATGGTGAAGCGCAAAAAATTTATATCAATGACTGCTTAAATTGTACGGATTATGAACAAATTAAGAAAATTTTGATAGAAAGACTCATTGAATTGGACTTCCCGAGTTTTTCTGATTTTTCAAATCTGAAATTAGATAATTTAGGCAATTTAGAAACTTATTTTCGTAAAAAAGTGGAAATTGGTAGGAAATTACATCTTAGTGAAAATATACTATTACAAGGTTTAACTGATGGTTTAAAACCAGAATTCAAAAACAATATTATTATAAATCCTTCTAGTAGTACCACAGAATGGTACCGGGTTGTCAAACAATTCGTGGAAGTTTCCACCCCACTAGTTTCAAACCAAGTAATAAATCAACCATCAGCTAGACGAAATTTTCAACCTTTTCAATCAACTAGGCCCTGGATTCAGCCAGTTAGGCCCAATAATAATACACCTAGGAATTGGATTCCCCAAAGACAATCTCAGTTTCAAAGGCCTAGAGTTTGTCAAAATAATTATATTCAAAATTCATATTCTTCAAGACCTTGTAGGATATGCACAAATAGGGGTGTAAGTAATGCTTATCATTGGGAAAGAGAATGTATTTTTAGGAATGAGGTACCATCCTCTGATACTCTTCCAAATATCTCACAAAATAATTTTCATAATGTTTGGCAATTAATTGTGTATGGATATACAAATAATTATAATTTACCATGTGTTGTAGATACTGTCTCAACTATTGCAATATTGCCACTTAAATTTGTTAAAAAACTTAATGCTAAAATTGAGACTATACCCTCAGTTACCATTGGTCACGCAAAAGGATTTTTACATATAAATAAAAAATGTAGTGTTCTTCTAAAAGTGGGTAAAATTAAAAAATATGTTAATTTTTTAGTATGCAATACAAATTTGGATTATGCTATTTTGGGGTTAAAAGAATGTTCTAAATTTAAATTAACCATAGAATGTAAAAATTGTATTGTAAGACAGGGAAGGAAAATTATAACTAACAGTATATCCATACATAATGAGAGATCCCTTCATTTCAATACAGTAAATATGGACCAAGTACAACAAAACAGGGATCAATCTAATGAAATTGTAACCTCAGAATATAAAAAAATAGGAAATTAAATACTGGTAATACTGTAGCAATAGATAATTATGATAATGAAACACTGAATGTAAGTAATCATGATATAGAGTTACAATCTACTTGTGGAAATATTAAGAAAAATGAAGACTGTGTTGAATATGATCACGAAATTAATGTGCATCCTGATTATAGAGGTTCCATGACTCTTCAAAATTTTCGCGATAATTCGGATTCAGATTTAACTGGGGAAATAAATTTAATTCAAGATGTAAATTTAAGGGAATTAGTTCATATTTATAGTGATATTTTTGCAAAGCATAAATATGATGTGGGTAGGATAAATATTGAACCACAACGCGTTATATTAAAATCTGACCTACCTATATCTTTGAGGCCCTACCGAACATCTCCCCTAGAAGAAATAGAAATAAAAAACCAAATTCAATCATTGTTAGCAGCCGGACTGATAAAGGAAAGCAATAGCCCCTATTCTGCCCCTGTTACACTAGTTATGAAAAGAGAGGAAGGTAAAAAAACGCGATTATGTATAGACTATAGAAAATTAAACGCAATAATTAAAAACGATGCAGAACCCTTGCCCCGTATCGATGGAATTTTAGATAAATTGAGTAGTGCTCAGTATTTTTCAACTTTGGATTTAGCCTCTGGCTACTGGCACATACCAATACATCCATCCGATACAGAAAAATTAGCATTTACAACCAATTTTGGACTTTTTGAGTGGCTCGTGCTCCCCTTTTGGCATAAAAACGGGCCCTCCCATATTCAATAGAACCATTCGAAGGATCCTTAATAAATATAAAATCGACTTTGCGTGCCACTATTTTGATGATATTATAATTTTCTCTTCCTCTTTACAAGAACATTTAAACCATTTAGCTCAAATTTTTGACATTTGCAAACAAGAAAACATTAAACTTAAACTTTCTAAATGTAAATTAGGCCAAAATAAAATCAATTTCTTAGGTTATGAAATCACTAATGGAACTATAACTCCAGCAAATGCCAATATTGAAACCATCAAAAATTTAAAACCTCCTTCCAATGTGAAAGAGTTACAACGATTTCTAGGTTCCATTAATGTTTACCATAAATTCATTAATAAATATGCTGAAATTAGATATCCTCTAAATCGATTACTTAAAAAAGACACAATATGGGAATGGAATTCAGAGTGACAGGAGTCTTTTGAAAAATTAAAAAATTCTTTAATTGCAAAACCCATCCTCAAAATTTATGATCCTAAATTACCTTTACATATGTTTGTAGATGCCTCTCAGATAGCAGTAGGTGCCGTTCTAACACAACCTGATAAAGATAATTTCTTACATCCTATTGCTTATCATTCTAGAATTTTGAAGAGTTATGAGCAAAATTATTTCATAACTGAATTAGAATGTTTAGCTATTATAGATACTCTTGACAAATTCTATCATTACTTTCATGGTGTCAAGTTTACAATTCATACGGACCACGCATCTCTAGTATGGTTAAAGAGTGTTAAAAACTTAAGAGGTAGGCTTTTTAGATGGTCGCTCAAACTTAGTATGTTTGATTATGAGATAAAATATGAAAAGGGTTCAACAAATGTCGAAGCAGACATGTTGTCACGAAATCCTGTTTGTCATTTTAATCAACATATTAGTTTATTGCTAGATAGGAAAGAAATTATAGAGATGCAAGACAAAGACAATGTTTGTGACAAAAAATATAAAAAAGAGAATGGAATTATTATAGTTCAGAAAAAGGGATTCAAAAAAATTGTTGTACCAATGTCATTAAGAAAAAAATTACTCCATATTGCTCATGATAATTTTGGACATTTAGGGATTCAAAAAATGCTTAATTTAATATCTCCCAACTATTATTGGCCTAATATGACAATAGACATTACAGAATTTGTTAAACATTGCGACACCTGTCAGAAAAATAAAAAACCAAAACAGAAAAGATTCGGCTTATTACAAGCTATGCCAGCAACAGATCAACCTTTTGAATGTCTTTCTATTGATACTGTTGGTGGATTTAACTATTACAACTCAACAAAAAAATTCTTACACATAATAATAGATCATGCAACTAGATTTGTTTGGGCTTTTCCCTCCAAAAATGTTACCACTGAAACATACACTAACTGTTTAAAACAAATTTTCAATATCAAAGCACCTCAAAAAATACTTAGTGACAGGCATAAATCTTTCAGATCTCCAAGATTTAAGAAATTCCTTAGAAATCATCATGTTCAACAGCGTTTTACATCCGCACATCATCCTCAGACCAATGGAAAAGTAGAGCGAGTTAATCAGACTATAGTTACCAGGCTTAAATGTAAAGTTAATTCCACTTCTTCTAAAATACCTTGGACTAGATTATTAAACCAAGTCATCGAAGAATACAACAATACGCCCCATTCTATCACCAGATTCCCACCTGCCTATTTATTTTATGGTCAATTGCCTTATGAATCTCCTTTAAAACAGAACTATTACCCACCAGTAGACAAAGCCCTCAAAATTGCGAAAGCGCGAACTCATGAATTTCACCTTAAAAGTAAAAGACTCTATGATCGAAATTTTGTCGAATGCCCATTAAAAATACAAGACTCTGTAATTTATGAAGAATTTAAATACCCTAACACTCGAAAATAAGAACCTACTTTCTCTGGACCATACAAAATTATAAATAAACTTTCTGATGTAACTTATGAAATAGATAAATTTAATTATGAGACAGGACAGAATTCCGTTATTGTGCATGTTTCTAAATTAAGACCCTATTTTTCACCAGAAGATTTTAAACTGTTTCATGAGCAACCCAAAAAACAAACAAAACCTCAAATACAATCACAATCACTAGATCAAATTAAAGTCAAGACAGTAGATTAAATTTTAATTCTTATTCTTTAAATATTTTATCACCATAATTTTCAAAATTAGCAGGTATGTTCTTGGTGCGCAACAAGAATATTACTTGTTTTTGGGAGTTTTTGGGATTAAATTGGGCTCCTTATGCAGGCATAAGGTGTGCACTTTGATTGTAAAGGCTTTCAAATTGATGTTGATAAATTAATTTTAAGTGTATTTAAGTCTAACTATATTTACTCATTTATTGACATTAGTATTATTCTACTTATTCAGCAGATATTTATGTTATAACAGTTATAAAATCTGATGATTCTACTCAAACCTATAACATAATATGTGATTTTCAGTGATTGTGAAAACTACAGGCATTAAAAGTTTTTCAAAAAAGCACACTATTTTTATTTCCATTTCTCAATTAAGAATGACACCTTTTATTCCTATTTGTATTTTAATATTAAAGTTTATAAACCATGTGTAGATAAAACATTATTCTACATTTGGCATTGAAAACTTATAATCAAATTTGACAATTTTGTAAAAGAGTATCAGAGAGGAATTATTGTAAGGAAATACTGGTTGAGAGTCCATTTTCTAAATAGTTAGATTTAATTTTATTTAGATTTTGGAATTATTATGATTTTTTTTTATTTATACTTTCGGCTAGCAAAAAAATACTTTCTTATGCTATTAGAAGATAAGAAAATTATTTAGTTGCTATGTAATTATTTTTATCCTCAACCAATATTTTCCCTATCAATAATAAACAAATTGTGATATTTTCTTTTGATTATACTCTTGTTTTATTATTATTATCATTATGATTTCTGTAATGAAGTTTAGTATTAATTATACTCTTATTGAGAAATATTAGGATATGGAGTCTTATTATACTATCACTTATTATTGTTGTTATTGTTATTATTTAAATTTTTCTATATTATTTATTATTGATATTGAGAGTGATGCTATTTATTATTAAAAAAATTGATATATTATTGAAAGAAAAATTTGATTGATTGTTAAAAGATGTTGGATCCAACATAACATAAAAAACAAAGATTAAACTAGATTTGGAGATCTTTAATTAAAGAGACTGTATTCAGTGAACACTGGAAAAGACTTTTATACACAATGGAAAGACTTTTTTCATTTGAAGAACTTTATTTAAAATAACCTATGCATTAAGTTATTATAATTATTTAAACTTTCCATGAGAACGAATTGTTATTGTTTTTATTATATTTTTTATCTCTTGCTTATTTATATTTATAACTTATTTACTGTTATTGTATGTATTATCTCCTATGCACTTACAAATAGTAAGTGATATTGTAACAGTATTGTATCTCTTTCAGGGAAATGCTCCTACCTAAATTTAATTCAGATTAATTTCCTCTTAACTATTTTATTTTAATCGCTAATATTTTTATATTGCGTTAATTTTCTTTTCTTCCATCTCTTGGCTTCCGGAGTTTGACAGTTTATTCCAAAATTTAACTTTTCTAAATTATTATATTTCTGTTGTCTGAACTTGTAGTTTTATTTAACTATCAATTTCATACAAATTTTCGGGGAGGGGGGATAATATTACAAATTTAAAAATTTTTCGCCAAAACTAACCTTTATACTACCTTAATTTTCTTATAATAATGTTCCGTACTTACTTCAAATTATTAAATTAAAATCTTGTTTCTAGATCTAATCTGTTAATCTGTATGCAGACGATATAAATTCTTAATTTGCCTTAAAAAACATTATTCCAGTATGCGTAAATTTAAAAAGATGGCTCTAAATTAAAAATATTCTTAATTAAAACTTTATTTCTTAATATTCCAAATAAAACTAATTTCTTCTATGTTTTTATCAACCCTTTTTCAGAAAATCTTATTAAATTTATTCCAAAACCATACCTTTCAAAAAATATCATTATTTTATTTTATCTATTTATTTATTTTTCCGCCGTCAACCTTTGATGTGTGCATTAATAAATTCATTTCTTTTCTTTTTCTCTTAAAATTAATCATTGATAAAAATCGTCTGCCTAAGAAATTATGAGTCGATTATAAATTGGTTAAATAATATCTTTTTTTTAAATAAATTTATCGTCTGTGTAAAATAGCCTCGTATCTGGACAAGAATTCTGTTTACATAAAAGGATGATGGTTTGAGATTACAGAAAGTTCTAGAATTTTCTTTTTAGTTTTAAAGGTGGAAGTCTCGAGATGAGAGAAGGAGAGAGATTCTGGAGTTCTTTCGTCGATGAGTACGGCTGATTGAAGTAAATGATGGAATATTTTTTGGACATTTCGGAAAAAGATCGTTTGCAAAAAGGAGTTTTTCCCTCTATAATGACTACAGTTGAATAAATAAACTTACAGCCACCAATGAGTGATTTATTGGATATTCTATATTTATTTATTTATTATTTTTTTCCTCGCTGGCCATGACTTCTGTGCAAAGAACGGGGACCCTAGCGATGATGTTTCTGGCTCCTAACTTTAAAATGTCACATATGTAACCATATACCGTAATTTCGGGTGTATAAGCCGCAGCTCAAACAATTCTTTTTCGACCCAGAATTTTTTAAAAAACAAATACAACTAGTCAGATCGCCGTAAATATTTGTCTTCAATCACTAAATAAGATTTCTGGGTCCAAAAAGAATTGTTTGATCTGCGGCTTATACACCCGAAATTACGGTATATATATATATATATATATATATATATATATCTGATTTTTGTTATGCGTTAACTAACGTATTTATGAACCGATTTAAATGAAACTTGGTATGTACATAGTACATACAAATGTCTTGACCGAGTTTGTTGGTCAGCATCATCCGCCATTTTGTTTCAAAATGGCGGCCGTTTTAAATTTTTAAAAAAATTTAAAGTTTAAAATTTAATGCGAAAAAATTAAAAGTTGAAAAATATTTTTCTTTTACGTGTTAGAACTTAAAACAAAGATTCCAGAATAGTTTTTATTTTGTCTATATCTTAAAAAATGATTGAGTTATAGCACTTTGAATTTTTCTTATGGCTGACATTTTGAAACGATCTGATTTTTGTCACGTGATAACACGCGTATTTATGAATCGATTTCAATGAAACTTGGTATGTACATAGTACATACAAATGTCTCGACCGAGTTCGTTGGTCAGCATCATCCGCCATTTTGTTTCAAAATGGCGGCCATTTTAAATTTTTAAAAAAAATTAAAACTTAAAATTAAATGCGAAAAAATTAAAAGTTGAAAAATATTTTTCTTTTACGTGTTAGAACTTAAAACAAAGCTTCCAGAACACTTTTTATTTTGTCTATATCTTAAAAAATGATTGAGTTATAGCACTTTGAATTTTTCTTATGGCTGACATTTTGAAACGATCTGATTTTTGTCACGTGATAACACGCGTATTTATGAACCGATTTCAATGAAACTTGGTATGTACATAGTACATACAAATGTCTCGATTGAGTTCGTTGGTCAGCATCATCCGCCATTTTGTTTCAAAATGGCGGCCATTTTAAATTTTTAAAAAAATTTAAAATTTAAAATTAAATGCGAAAAAATTAAAAGTTGAAAAATATTTTTCTTTTACGTGTTAGAACTTAAAACAAAGCTTCCAGAACACTTTTTATTTTGTCTATATCTTAAAAAATGATTGAGTTATAGCACTTTGAATTTTTCTTATGGCTGACATTTTGAAACGATATGATTTGTCACGTGATAACACGCGTATTTACGAACCGATTTCAAATAAACTTGGTATGTACATAGTACATACAAATGTCTCGACCGAGTTCGTTGGCCAGCATCATCCGCCGTTTTGTTTCAAAATGGTGGCCATTTTAAATTTTTTAAAAAATTTTAAATTTTAAATTAAATGTGAAAAAATCAAAATTTGAAAAAAAATTTTCTTTTACGTGTTAGAACTTAAAACAACGATTCCAGAACACTTTTTATTTTGTCTATATCTTACAAAATGATTGAGTTATAGCACTTTGAATTTTCCTCATGGCTGACATTTTGAAACGGTCTGATCTGAACGATCCACAATGTTGCTTTAAAATGGCATACACTTTATGATATCGTGGAATTTAGTGACTCTCCAAATCGATTAAAATAAAACCAGATTGAATAAAAGATGACTAATTTCTAAAAATTCCTATTAATATTCAGTCTTGACAAAAACTAGTATTCAATCTTATAAAATCACTAATTTTATAAGATTATTTCCACTAATTTGAGATTAGTATTTTTGAACAATGTAACTTACTTTAAAATAAATAAATAAATATATAAGTATATGAAAGCTACCTCTTTCTCCCGGCATTGCCGGAAGGACTTTTTGATTTCATGGCTGTAGTCTTAATGACCTGGAAGTGGCAGCACACACAATCACCTCATTGAATGCACTGCTAGTATTCCAAAATTTGATAGAATTAAATCCGCATATTGAAACACAAAAGAAGATCTTTCAAATCATATCTTGGTGGAAAACACATAAAAACTCCATTTTAGCGGCTGACTCGTAGGATTATCATCATGTTTTCCAGCCCAATGCTGTTTTCATGCCTTTAAGTGCAGTAAAATACATTGTTAAACCAATTGCTTAAATCATTTTTTTAGGTATTTTCCTCCAAGGTATGACTTAGTAGACCGATTGTGTTTCAATGTGTGAATCGAATTTCCACTAATTATGGAATTTCAGTCGTGAACTCGATGGCATGATTGCAGAGCTGCCACCTCCTGGTCCATTTATCATTTTCTTCAATATTTTCGCCCACAAAAATACTTGTTTCATTTCTGTTTATTTTCTTTCATTTCTTGTTTCTTTTATCCTTCTTTTTTTTGTTCTCTACATATTTTCTCTATTTTTTTCTTTTCTACGCTAAAAGTTTTAGATTTTACATTAGTTCTACCCTCATTATGCCATAATTATCCATTTTCTTTGATATTGTCCCCGCAACAGGGGTAGTCTTGTCTTATAAATAAGTAGACCACTCATTTAATACGTTATAAATATGCAAGCTTAACCATATGCAGAGTCTCCGTCATTTCCTACATTATTGCATTTTTCATTAAAACAATCTCAATGTTTTTTTATTGAAATAACTACTTTATTAAAGTTGCTCAGCATTTAAAATTTTCTTTAAGTTGGGATACTTAAATATTTAAATATGAGTTGATATAACATTTCCTTTCAAAGGAATTCATGCGGAGATTTAGACTTGTTTTATCTAATGATGTAAACATTTTCATGATTCTTACTCTGAAATTTATATTTATAGTTTCTAAAGCCAGTGAAAATGAAGTGTATTTTCGAAGAAAGCTAATTGCGGTTTGATTTTTAATCCAAATTTTCCACCGTTCTCTCGTTTACAAATATTCAAGGAATTTTCAAAACGTAAATTGTTATTTGTGAAAATTTAATTAAGTGTGAAGACTGTTGTAGATAATAAATTCCTTTATTTTGCTTTTACATTTGCATTGTAAAATTGAGTTTTATTTATACTTAGAAAAACTATAAAAATATCATCATTTTTTATGCAGATGGTTTATTAATACTTGAAAAAATATTCTTTCTTATTTATTTTTATAAGTATGAGGTTTGATTAAAAGTACAATAAACGTAAAATTATAAAATAATTCCATATTGTATCTAAGTTTTTCTTAAATGATTTTTTCGTTGAAATATCCTTATTTATTATGTTAAATTACATCTTATTTAATAATTCATAAATCAATATATTTCAATATAAATAATTTAAAGATTGAATCTAAATAATTTTAGGTATTTTCTAAGCTTATTCAGCCAAAACTATTAAATTTTTTCTCGTCTAATATTTTTAAAACTGCGATTGATCTCAGAGTTGTAGTTTTAGTCATTTTCTTCAGTATTTTTTCCATATTTACACTAGACTTCTTTCTGTATATTTTCTTTTATTTCTTCTTTCTTTTCGCCTTCCTTTTTCTTTCTCTAATTATTTTCTGCTTTTTTTCTTTCGTACGCTGAGAGTTTTTGATTTTACCTTAGTTCCTCCTTCATTATTCTACAAATGTCCATTAACTTTCATATTACTTCCTTGTAGCAGAATGAAACAGGGGTAGTCTTGTTTTTCAAATACATGGACCACTCATCTAATAGGTCATAAAAATGAAAGCTTAACCATATGCAGAATTTTCGCCATTCCCAACATAATTGCATTTTTCATTAAAACTATTTCAGTATTTTTATTGAAGCAGCTACTTTATTAAAGTTGTTCAGCATCTAAATTTTTCTTTGAGGAGTTGGGTTATTTAAATATTTAAATATGAGTTGTTATAACGTTTCCTTTCAAAGGAATTCATGCTGAGATTTAGACTTGTTTTATCTAATGATGTAAACATTTTCATGATTCTTACCCGGCAATTTATATTTATAGTTTCTAAAGCTAGGGAAAATGAAGTGCATTTTCGAAGAAAGCTAACTGTAATTTATTTTTAAATCCAAAATTTTCACCGCTGTCATAAAATTTCTCTCGCTTACAAATATTCAAAGCATTTTCAGAACGTAAATTTGTATTTGTGAAAATGCAATTAAGTGTGAAAATTGTTGGAGAAAATAGCATTCTTTGTTTTGTGTTTTCATTTGCATCATAAAAATTAAGTTTTATTTCTACATGAAAAAACTAAAAAAATGCCATCATTTTTTATTGTTTGCGAAGACAGTTAATTCGCAAACGCAAAAAAATATTTTAGTCTTTAGTACTCATATATAGTCTTATTTATTTTCATTTACATGCTAAGGATGAGATTTATTTAAAATTAAAATAAACGCAAAATTATAAACTATTTCCGATGTTGTATCTAACTTTTTCTTAACTTATTTCTTCATTGAAGTATTCTTATTTATTATGCTACAATTGCAACTTATTTAATAATTCATAAACCATTATATTTCTAGTACTATAAATAATTTAATGATTGTATCGAAATAATTTTAGATATTTTCTAAGGTTATTCAGACAAAACTATTTCTCATCTAATTTTTAAAAAACTGCAATTGATCTCAGAGTTGTAGTCTTAGTTATTTTATTCAGTATTATCGCCCATACTTACATTGGACTCCTTTCTGTATATTTTCATTTATTTATTTTTTCTTTTCTACTTCCTTTTAGTTGCTATAGTTATTTTCTCCTTTTTTTCTTTTGTACGCTGAAAGATTTTGATTTTACTTTAGTTCCAGTTTCATTATACTATAAATATCCATTAACATTTATATTCCTTCCCCGCCCCAGAATGAAATAGAGCTAGTCTTGTTTTTCAAATACCTGGACCATTTTTCTAATAGGTCATAAAATTGCAAGCTTAACCATATACAGAATTTCCGATTTTCCCTGCATAATTGCATTTTTCATTAAAACTATCTCAGTGTTTTTATTGACGTAATTAATTAAGTTGCTCAACATCTAAATTTTTTTGAGGAGTTGGGTTACTTAAATATTTAAATACGAGTTTGCTATAACGTTTCCTTTCAAAGGAATTCATGCCGCGATTTAGACTTGATTTATCTAATGTTGTAAACATTTTCATTATTCTTACTCTGCAATTTATATTTATAGTTTCTAAAGCCAGGAAAAATGAAGTGCATTTTTGAAGAAATCTAACTGCAATTTATTTTTAAATTCCAATTTCTTACCGCTGTCATAAAATGTCTCTCGCTTACAAATATTCAACGCATTTTCGAAACGTAAATTTGTGTTTCCGAAAATGCAATTAAGTGTGAAAATCGTTGTAGAAAAAAACATTCTTTATTTTGCCTTTCTATTCGCGTCATAAAAATTGAGTTTTTTTTCTAACGAAAAAACTATAAAAATACCATCATTCTTTATCGTTTATGAAGATGGTTAATTCACAAATACAAAAAAAATAATTTAGTCTTAAATAGTCTTAGATAGTCTTTAATAGTCTTATTTATTTTCATTTACATGTTAAGGATGAGGTTTATTTAAAAGTAAAATAAACACCTAATTATAAACTATTTCTCATGTTGTATCTAACTTTTTCTTAACTCATTTCTTCATTGAAATATTCTTATTTATTATGCTACAACTGCAACTCTTTTAATAATTCATAAACCATTATATTTCTAGTACTATAAAAAATTTAATTAATATATCTAAATAATTTTGGATATTTTCTAAGGTTATTTAGACTAATCTATTGTTTTTTTCATCTAATATTTTAAAAACTTGATCTCAGAGTTATAGCCTTAGTCACTTTATTCAGTACTTTCACTCATTTTTACACTGGACTCCTTTTCTGTATATTTTCTTTGATTTATTCTTTCTTTTCTCCTTTCTTTTATGTACTCTAGTTATTTTCTCCTTTTTTACTTCTTTTATACGCTGAATGTTTTTTGATTTTACATTAGTTCCAACTTTATTATACTATAAATATCCTTTAACTTTTATATTCTTTCCCCGCTCTAGAATGAAATAGGCGTAGTCACGATTTTCAAATAAATGGACTACTTATTGAATAGGTCATAAATATGCAAGCTTAACTATATACAGAATCTCCGACATTCCCTGCATAATTGCATTTTTCATTAAAACTATCTCAGTATTTTTATTGAAGTTGCTTCTATATTTGAGTGGTTCAGCATCTAAATTTTTCTTTGTGTAGTTGGGTTACTTAAATATTTAAATATGAGTTGTTAAAACGTTTCCTTTCGAAGGAATTCATGCCGAGATTTAGATTTGTTTTATCTAATGATGTAAACATTTTCATGATTCTTACCCTGCAATTTATATTTATAGTTTCTAAAGCCAGAGAAAATGAAGTGTATTTTCGAAGAAAGCTAACTGCAGTTTATTTTTAAATCTCAATTTCTCACCGTTGTCATAAAATTTCTCTCGCTTACAAATATTCAAGACATTTTTAAAACGTAAATTTGTATTCCTGAAAATGCAATTAAGTGTGAAAATTGTTGTAGAAAACAACATTCTTTATTTTGTGGTTTTATTTGCATCATAAAAATTGAGTTTTATTTTTCATGAAAAAAACTATAAAAAATATCATGATATTTAGTTGTTTATGCAGCTACAAATGAGAAATTTTTTTATTTGCATTTTAAGTGTGAGCTTTATTTAAAAGTAAAATAAACATAAAATTATAAAATATTTTCCCTATTGTATGAAAGCTCTTCTTAAGTCATTTCTTTTATGAAATATTCTGATCTTTTACGTTACAATATCAACTTATTTAATAATTCATAGATCGTTATATTTCGAGTACTATAAATAATTTAATGATAGTATTTAAATAGTTTTTGGTACTTTCTACACTGTAAAAAAATCTGTAAAAGTACTAAACATTTTCTAAGAAACTGTGATTCCAAGAATTTTTCATGTAATGGTAACAGCAGAAATTCAAGTTTCGGAATCGATTACATGGATTTTTCCTGTTACCGTTACATGAAAAGTTCTTGGAATCCCAGTTTCCTAGAAAATGTTTAGAACCTTTACAGATTTTTTTTTTACAGTGTAATGCTATTCAGCCAAAACTACTATGTTTTTCTCATCTAATATTTTTTAAACTGGAGCGTGCTGCCACTTTTTACTAAAAACATGATTTTTTACAGAAATTGTGTTGTCACAAATACCATATAAATATAAAATACCGTCGTTTAAAATATTTATGCCAAATTTACAGGACATTTCGAACATCACTCTACACTGTAAAAAAAAATCTGTGAAGGTACTAAATATTTTCTAGGAAACTTGGATTCCAAGAACTTTTCATGTAACGATAACAAGAAAAATTCATGTAATCGATTCTGAAACTTGAATTTTTGCTGTAACCGTTACAGGAAAAGTTCTTGGAATCCCAGTTTCCTAGAAAAGGTTTAGTACCTTTGCAGATTTTTTTTACAGTGTACGAATTACATTGTGTAAGTGCTACTAATTTTGTTTTCGGCATAACAATGCATGAAAGGGACTTTTATGTTTAGATTAAATGTTACTTTTGGGCAAAAATAAATGCAGCCTAAGGTTAAATAAGCCTGTGAAGCATTCCATCGCATATGCACTGCCGAAAAGAACCATTAATGGATGTTTTAGTAATTTAAATGTGATTTAACAGCGATAATAATGATGCTACACATTTTATACCTTCAATTACACCTCAAATTCCAGAAAACACTAAAAAATCCACCATATTACTTCGGATGACTAGAATCGAAATTGAGGTAGATACACTGGCGGAAAAAAAATCCCAACACCAAGAAAAACTTATTGTAGAGTAATGAAATTTGGACAGTGCATTTGTCTAGTTAAAATGTTTAATTGATTTGATTTTCGAGATCACAGGTTAATTTAAGGTCAATAAAATGCATTTCAAATGTGAAATGCTGTTACATTAAAAGTCGCTATAACCTCCAGAATTTTGAATGCATACTTGCACACGTGCATGCATTGTGTCATACAGGTGCCGAATGTCACTTTGTCGTATGGAGTTCCATGCTTGTT
This sequence comes from Maratus speculifer, assembly GCA_964019185.1. NCBI lineage: Eukaryota > Metazoa > Arthropoda > Arachnida > Araneae > Salticidae > Maratus > Maratus speculifer. The sequence goes on along the minus strand of OZ025300.1, from coordinate 163,138,491 downwards.
GTACTTGTTGTGTCAATACTGTGATGGTCAGTGCTGGCTGCGGATGACACCGGAGTTCTCATCCAATGATAGCCCGTACGTGCTCAATGGAAGACAGATATGGTGATCTCGCTGGTCAAGGTAACAGGTCGACACTCTGTAAAGCACGTTGCGTTACAGTAGCGGCATGAGGGCGCGCGTTATCCTGTTGAAAAACGCCCCTTGAATGCTTTTCTTGAATGGCAGCACTACAGGTTGAATTACCGGACTGACTTACAAATTTGCAGTCAATATGCTTGGGATAAGCCTGAGAGTACTTCTGGTGTCATAGAAAATTGCTTCTTAGACCATGACTCCAGATTGTAGATCCAGTGTTTTTAAGCCGCAGACAGTTTGATTGCAGGCGTTCCCCTGGCCTCCTTCTGACCAGCACACGGCCATCACTGGCACGAAGGCAGAACATGCTTTCATCAGAAAACACAACAGATCTCCTCTCCATCCTCCAGTGAGCTCTGGCTTGACATCATTGGCGTCGCAAACGTCAATGGCTTAGAATGAGTGGAATGCATGCCTTGCATCGAGCTGTCCTTGATGTAACCGATTTTTAACAGTTCGTTGTGTCATTGTGGTACCAACTGCGGCTCAAATTTCTGTCGCAGGCACAATACGATGAGCCACAGGCGTACGCCGAATACGACGGTCTTCCCTCTCAGTAGTGCTACGTGGTCACCCGGAACCTGGTCTTCTTGATGCAATACCATCCCTTGACCATTGCTCCCTACAATCATGCACAGTGGATACATTCTGTCCAACTCTTTCTGCAAAATCGCGGAAAGAAAATCCACTTTCTTGTAGCCCTAATTTACGACCTCTTTCCAATTCGGGGAGCTGATGATAATAGCTTCTTCGTCTTCTTAAAGGCATTCATGATCAACCTCAACTCAATTCGTCAAATTTTAAAGAGAAAAAATGCTCACGAACTTTACAGCACTCGTTTAAAGCAAACCTGTCTTTAATGTTGTGAGTGGCGCTACTAGCGCCACACTTATGCGCGAAGCCCGAAATTTGAATCAATGTCATCTTTCAGATGTATAAACACGCCTACAAAATTTCGTTTGGCTAACACAAGTCTTTCTTGGTGTTGGGATTTTTTTTTCCGTCAGTGTAGCTGACGTCGTAAAGATAATGACAGAAAGTACACTGTTAAAACTAATGGTGACACATTGCACCTTTTAGGGGTGAAAGGCTTGTCTCACTGGTGATACCCCTAAAGGAGCCAGAATGGCACCTTTAATTAGGGTGAAAAAGTGGCACCCTTAATCCAGAATGTCCAATAATAAAAAAATAAAAAATATTCAAACCGACTTTTGGCCGTCGAAGGATTCGAACTCACAACGTCTGATTACAAGCTCAGCGATCTAACCTCTCGGCCATCGAGCTCACCTTCATTCACTCATAGCCATAGATTTTACTTGCGTCACAGAAAAAAGAAAGACACACTTCACAGCGCATGCGCATGGTTCCAGTCACCCGATGAGGTGCCACATTGCTGCCAATACGAAGTATATGGCACCTTATTTAGCTCCAATCACCCAGTAAGAGACCTGTCGGCACTGCAATCACATATCCAAGCCTCTATTGCACCCTAGGGTTCCAAATGCTCCGGGTTCCAATGGACCCTAGAGCCTTTTCACCTCCGGGTCCCAAATGGCACCGGTTTGGCACCTTCACTTTTAACAGTTTATATGGAATATTTTTATGAACATTTGCGTATGAATAAGTTTGGCGCTAGATGATTCCGCACAGAGGATCAAAAACAACGGCGTGTTGGATCTAGAGTGCTATATGGACATATTGAAGTGCAATTCCAAATGTGTTTTACCGCTCATTTGTAAAATCACTACAAACATAGATATATCACTACACTATTAGAAGTGAAGGTGACAAACCGGTGCCATTTCTGACCCGGAGGTGAAAAGGCCCTAGGATCCATTGCAACCGGGAGCATTTGGAACCCTAGGGTGCCATAGGGGCTTGGATATGTGGTTGCAGTGCCGATAGGTCTCTTACTGGGTGATTGGAGCTAAATAAGGTGCCATACACTTCGTATTGGCAGCAATGTGGCACCTCATCGGGTGAATGGAACCATGCGCATGCGCTGTGACGTGTGTTTTTCTGTTTTCTGTGACGGCAAGTAAAATCTATGGCTATGAATGAATGAAGATGAGTTCGATGGCCGATCGGTTAGAACGCTGAGCTTGTAATCAGACGTTGTGAGTTCGAATCCTTCGACGGCCAAAAGTCGGTTTGTATATTTTTTAATTTTTTATCATTGGACACTCTGTATTAAGGGTGCCCTCTTTTCACCCTAATAAAAGGTGTCATTCTGACTCCTTTAGGGGTGTCACCAGTGAGACAAGCCTTTCACCCCTAAAAGGTGCAATGTGTCACCATTAGTTTTAACAGTGTATGCACGTGAGTCCAGTAAGAACTCACTTCAGTGGTTGGAACCAGGCGAAACCGCTTAAAACGATGAAAAACGCAACAATCAGCTTCGAAGGTTTTTTCTGGTGTATTCGGGGATGCATGAAGCAAAATATTATCGACTATCCTTAGAAAGGGGGGGGGGGTTGGGAAATGTCATAGAAAATATTTATGCAACATTATTGGACTGCTTGAACAGAAATCAAGGTTAAAAGGTGGATATTTGGCATAAAATGTAATATTTTACTTAATATTACTTATTTTTTACAACTTTCTAGTTCTAAGACAGCACATTAACTCAAACATCCAAACAGACGAGAGCAAATTTGAATAAACGGAAGTACAAATTGCTCCACCACCATCCAAATTTTCCGGACCCAAATCCCAGAAACTATTATTTGTTTCCTAACAAGAAGAGAAAGACATTTTCGTTAAGTAATGGTATCTAATGCGAAAAGATGCATAATTTAGAGCTGTAATACATGCACAGCAGACAATGGAACCAGGTGAACATCGTCTTAAACCGATGAAAGGCGCAACAATAAGCTTCAAAGTTCTTAACTGGTTTTTTTTGGGAGACGCAGATAACATAATAATTATCGACTATATCTAGAAAGGGGGAAAACTCATATGAAAGATTTATTCAACAATACTGGATTGCTTGAACAGAAATTATGTTAAAAAGATTGTATATTTAGAAGAAAAAAATGCTGTTTTATCAAGATAGCTCAAACATCAATATAAGCGCTTGCAAACTTGAGTGTACTTAAATGCAAATTGCTCCACCAATGGTATAGTCGAAAAAATATCAGAGGTTATATGGATAGAGAATATACAAAAGAGTATATCCTACATCCAAACTATACCCAGTTTCTGCAAAATATCCAGATTGTATAGGGCGTTTTTAACATATACCTTCCAGTACATGCCTGGGCTCCACAACCATCCACATTCTCCAGATCTAATTTTCCAAATCTATTATATATTTCCTAACTGGAACAGAAACATATATTTGTGAAATGATAATCGTATCATTTCACAATTGATTCGTAAAATATGTATATATTTTGGAGCCGGCAAAAATCGTAATACATGAAACACACATGTTACTGAACCGTTGGAATAAATGTATGTAATTTAAAAGAAACTATGTTAATGAATAAAATGTTTTTTTATTATTAGTCAATTGATATTTTTACTGCATATAGCGGAGCTAAATTTAAAATACAATTATAACAACTTATACGTGCTATTTCTTTTCTAGCATTCCTCTTATTATAGTTATGATATATATTTTTTATTTACTACACTTCCGCCTACCTTCCTTGATTTATTTTTCAGAAATTTAAGTAAACATTTATTGAACCAAGCACCTTTCAACCTTAAATTTTATTCATTAAAAAAAGAATAAATAATAGAAGGAAAATAGAATTTTTTGTTTTTGTTTTTCAATGTATATATCTAATTTTTAAGAATTGGATGGCTGTCAGCTATCTTAACCCTTTCGGATCTGATGTACTATAAATAGTACATGTCTTTTAACTGAATATTACTTTATTTTAAGAAATACTTTTGTTACTGTTTGTATGCAGTAATGTTAGGATGTGTATATGTATTTACTGTATGACATCGATAACGTTTAGGAATTTAGTATTAATAATAATAATAAATATTTGCACAATGTTATTTGCACCGTTTACGATTTTTTTTTATCTTAAACATATATTTCTCTCATAACATTTTTAAACATATACAGTAAAACTTCTAAATAACGGACACCTCGGGAACGCAGAAATTGTCCGCTATTCGGAGGTGTCCGCTATTGGGAAAACTTCAGAGATTCAAAAATCGCTAAGAAAAGCTTAATGTTTCATTAATTTACTTTTATATGTCCTAAAACCTCTATTATATAATTAATCAGAAATTAAATATATTTCTTAATCAATAAAATTGAAATAAATTTGTGCACACTTTTATCCACTGTTTATTATATTCTCGTAAAATGATCGGTTACAAAAGTTTACTTTTGCTTGCGATTACATGTAGTTTGTTTTTCTATGTGACGTTATTGGACATGTAGAGTTCCGGACTGGAACGGAAGGATTGCACTTTTTGACCTTTAAAAGCATAAAATCTCAAAATATTCTTGGGTGACATTTCAATGCTCTGGGAGATATTCCTCCCGGGCAACACCCTGAAATTAGTACTGAATGTGGGGAAGGGGGAGAGATTTTCCCCAGCTCTTTATCTCCATTTATCTGTGATCACAAAATTTGTAATCCGTTGTCCTGATAAGTTCAGAGGCCTTTTTGCTTTTTTTTTTTTTTTTTTTTTTTAAACATACTTTTTCATCCTTTATCGCCGAATAAAGTGTCCGTTATTCGGAATGTCCGTTATTCAGAGGTTAAACATACAAAAATTTAGGTTTTGGGAGTGGGGATTGAAAAACTGTCCGTTAAATAGAGGTGTCCGCTATTCGGGAGTGTCCGCTATGGAGGTTTTACTGTATTTAAATTTAAAATAAAGGTTATATTTCTTATAGAATCATTTGTAATATAGTCCATAAAGTATTAGAAATTTGTAATATCACTTAAATGTTGTTGTAATGTAATACTTAATGTAAATATTCCTAAAACTTTTTCTTAACGTATTGTCATACGAGAAAGAATTGAATAGTACACAAAACAACTACATTTGCTATGTTTAAGACAGTGAAATGTTCGTTAAACTTTGATGAATCTATTTGGATAGCTAGTATTGATGTTATTAACGTAAAAGTTATTTTTTCTAAAAATTGAAAACAATAATCGGTCCCGAAAGGGTTAAGTGCACAAAAGTCTGGTCATGTACCACCTCATTTATACATTTGATTTTAGTCCACTGAAAAGTAAAATTTAATATTTTTGCCACAAAAGTTCTTCATAATTTTGTACAGCATAGAGAAATGGTGTGCATTTGTTACGATTCTGTGTTATTCTATTTTATTCCAATATTAAAAAAATTTCATTCCTATAAGATAAAAAATGTACTTTAAAATATTTACTAACAACTTTTGCATAAAAAAATCTGCCAATAAAACTCCCGATGACATTTAGGTGTACTCGTAATTATGTAAATACGCAGCATCTGTAGTGTTCGTTCACTACGTCCATTCTTCTCTGTGTACATCATCGTATAACAGATTAAAAATTATACAATTGAATCGTTTGAAATTTAAATATATAATTATTGCACAATTCCGTCGTGTCATTTCAAATTTTATGAAAATCTGATATGCAATTTAATTATAGGGACAATCACAAGTGTTCCGTTACATTACGGCCAATGGAAAAAATAATTTCAAGTGATTTTGATTATGTTACACTTATTCGAACATAATAAATTGATATGCATCTATTAATTACGTTTTAAAATATACATTCTGTACTAGCTGTGGAGCAAATAATAATTGTTATTCCTTTATGTGGACAAGCAAGATTATTTCATTACGTAATACTATTAGGGGAAACACTGTTTGGGACGCATTTTAATTGTATTAAACTATTTCACATTTCATGAAATTCGTATAAGTTCCTGAGGTTTACTACAAGTTATTTCCTATATATTAGAAAGTAGAGAGTATTTACAAGAACACACAAAAGATTTCTGCTACTATACTTTAATTCGAAGCACTGTCTATCGTTAAACCGAAATGTGAATATTTAAAAAACTTCATTATAGTATGAATGCTCCTTATTTGCTACTTTTAACGTGCGATTTTCGACTTGTTTATTATTATGAATAAATTTTTTTGTGATGTATGGAAGTAAAGCATTTTTGTTGAATATATTCAGTCCAAATTTTTGTTTTTTTTTATCAAATGATTTTTGAAAAATCAATATTTTTTTTCATGCATTTTTTATTTATTACTGTTTATCTAAATAAATGAGCTACATATTTTTCTAAAGCTGCTACGGATTAGTTTTAAGTCAAATATTTCACCAAGACAAGAAAAGTAATCTTACTTTCAAATATAAATAACCATGCTTAAAATTTTAGTTACACGAGAAAAGTTTTCAATCTTCATATGGTTTTATTACAATAAACAAAATGAGTTTTTATACTCGTGAAAATAAATGTAAAAAAAAGTTATATGTTTGTAAAAGTGAGTTATGTTAACGTTACTAATTGAGTCATTATTTCAAGCATTATTCTTTGTTTCTTGTATTATTATTGAATGTGTTGTGGAAAAGAATTTATTACTACTGTACCATAAATTATATTAAAATTAGTATACTGGACAAAAAATAGTATAATACGAGTTATATACAACAAGGCCGTGTGCATACCGAACACAGTTCGTTATCTATAGTTAAATGTTTTTGTCTAACTCATTCCAAATGTCTTTTTAAAAGGAAATGAGTAGCTGTCCCGCACTTATCAATTTAGTGAAAATGGTCATATGAATTTTAAAGTTCAGTAACTTGCAAAAGATGACAGCTATTAAAAAATTCCGAAAGAAAGTGTTTGTCAAATGTCTCGAGTTCCTTTACAGCGATATTTTATTTTAGTTGAAAATAGCAGCGATATGCAAGCTCGGTAATGCATACTCGATATGGATGCGAAATAAGGAGGTTAAATGTATAAATTGAGTTCCTAAGTATACAATTGTATCCGCAAATAACTACTAAATATATTTCTGCTTCTTTCAGATGAATATTGAGAGAAGAGAGAAACAAAAAATCAGAGCTATCTACCGCGTATTGCTTTCTTGTCTATCATTTTTATTTTTAACTAAATTCTGGAATCGCAGTAAATAAATTTCTGATATCATACATAAACCTTCTTGAAGAATATCTTTCATAGTTGTCTCTTTTTCAAAGTTATTGAATTTAAAAATAAGCCAGTCCATTTTAAAACAATCTGTATGTTTAATGATTCATAATATAATAGCTCTGAAAAGTTTAATATGATAACTTGTATTTAGTTACCTTACATATTTATTTATATTTAGCAGAAAAAAGACGGTTAAGATGCTTAGAGAGTTTTAAGCAGAAAGCGCAATAATTCAGAGAATTAAATACTTACTATTAATATTTACCCAACATGTGTATGCATATATATATATATATATGCCTGTATATTATTGAGTATTATTGTTAAAATAACGCCTTTTATTTAAGTTGAATTAAAATGATTCGTTACATAGTAATCAGCATTTCCTTATTTCATTTACCCCTAATTTTTAATGGAAATATTAGATTAGTTAAATTGCAAAAATATCTATAAAATAAAGAACAAATTTCCTGAAAAAAAATAAAGGTACAAGAAAACCTAAAAGCTGGAAATTACGTCATTATACTTTGTATATATGTATTTTTTAAGCTCCTTTATTAATTAACATAGTTCGTGTCTGGAAAGATGGAATTTTGTTTATACATACATTTTGTTTATGCATAACGCCCAATCCACAAAAAAACGGACATAAGGATGAAAATTTAAATTTCTTTAAATATGATTGAAATTTTGCATATTAACAGTTAAGAGTGTACTATTTCATATTTTATCAAAAAAGAATTAAATTTTTGTCATTAACATACTTATTTTAATTAATAAAGTGACGCTATGACTTTGCAATGTAGACTACGGCAAAAAACTTTACATTTCATGGTCTCATACAGCTGAACAAACATTCTAAAAATCTCCAAACTTGGATATATATGATCTGAAAGCTATTATTGAGAGTTTTTTTCTGCAGAGAAGTGTTCACTAATCTTCATTACAAAAGGTAAGCATATTTAATTACTCTTAATTATTGTGTCACACCCGCAACAAAAAGATACATTTATATCTCTACAGAAAAATATTTTTGATTTAAAGTTATGAAATTTTATATTCAAAAATAGTTTATTAAGATACTTTGAAATACAGACACAAAAACAATTAATTAATATTTTATTTATAATTATTGAGCGTTGCGGGCGTGACATGTCCCTGTTGCGGGTGTGACATTTAATTATAATCACACCCGCAAGGCCTTTAAAATTGAATACAAATGTATATTTGAACAAATTATAAGTAAATTTATATAAGAATAATATGCTGGATAACATGTACTTGGCAGCTTTAATTATATCCTTTGATTTAATAGAGTGAATTCCAGTTAATAAATAAAAATTTGCATCATCTGAGCATGTGACACTGTGTGCAGTTGATTTATTCAGTTTGGATTGATAAAACTGTTGCTTTATTATAAGAAAATCATTTTATTAGTGATATATGATTAAGAAATTAATTTAAAATCTAAAATTTTTATAGAAATTAAAAAAAGAAAATTAGGAAACAATATTTTAGTTATTATCTTTAAATTTGTTAATTTTATTTTGTTATATATATATATATATATATTTGTTATTTGATAGTGTTTATCTAATACGAGTATATATATATTTAGTTTTTAAAAATAAGTAAAGCAATATTAGGGGAAGATTTTTTTTCTCTCTTTTAATTCAAATTAAATAAAAATTAGAAGTACGAATAATAGAAACTGTTAAAATGTTTATTAAGTTAGCATAAAATGTATATAGTCAGTTTGAAATTAACCAAAATTTAACATAATTAACTTTATGTAAGATTAGAAATTTCAAGGAATAAATATTAACAATTTGTTAAGCATATATTTCTGGATTTGAAGTGCTATATTTATTCAGTTTACACATTAATTTATTCTCTTTTGCAGAGAATGAAGAGTACAGAAAAATCACGATATCATCGGAAAATATGAAGAATATCTGCTAAGAGAAGGAAAAAGACAAAGCAAGGAGAGTAAAGAAGAGACTATTTAAAAAAATCATGGTAAAGGATGGCAATCCTTTTGCACTTCATCTCATGGTAAAGGAGTTGTCGACGGGGTTGGTGCAGTTGCCAATAAATTGTTAACGTTAGCAATGCTTTGCAACTATAAATTCAGCTTCAGATTTTGCCATGTGTGTAGAAAAAGTCCTAAAAAATATAAAAGAACTTTGCTGAATGTGAAATTTCAGAAGATATTGTGAAAATGCTTCATGCATGCTGACACCAAGCACAATTGGAACTCAACATTCAATGGACACATGTTGTTTCTATTGACATAGGAACAATTAATGTAGAAATTACTTCAAAAAGTTACAAGAAAATTTTTTTGTTACCATATTTTGTCAAAAATATAATATCCAACGATAAGAGTGCAGTTGGAGATTTTGTAGAAGTTGTTTTGTTCTCCACATTAAAAAAAAAATAAATAAATAAACGTGGAAACTTTGATGGACAAATAAGAAAAATAAATGGAGGTGATATAAAATAAGAGTATCTGAAAAAAAAAATTAAGAAAATGTGTATATTTGGCTCAGTCAGTCAGATGTATTCATACTTTGACAAGGATATAATATCCAACGATGAATGTGCAGTTGGAGATTTTGTAGAAGTTGTTTTATTCTCGACATTAAAAAAAGTGAAAACTTTGACGGACAAATAAGACAAATGGATTGTGATGATATAGAATTAGAATGTTTGAAAAAAAATTAAGAAAACGTGTATATTTGGCCCAGTCAGTCAGATGTATCCTAGGGAAAAAAAGAGCATTTTTGTAAAAAAAAGCTACCACCATCAGAAATTTTAAATTCAAGATTGGAAACGAAATTTGTTTGATATTTTGCTCTCTGATATTATAATTGTAATATTGCTTAATTCTTTAATTAAAAAAATCTGCCTTTAATATATTTGTGTATGTCATTAATTTTATTGGTCATACAAGTCACACCCGCAACAGGGCGTCACACCCGCAACGGAAATTTTGAATATTTTCTACAAAAGCAAGAATTGAGTAAGCAATTTAATTTTTTCATAGAATAATTATTTAAGTATTACTGTCTAATATTTAAAAAAATCAATTCACTCAGTTGTCATAATTCACAGAGTTTTGCATTTTTGTACTGAAAGATGAAAATGCATGTCCATTTTATGTCACGCCCGCAACAGGTGGAAATAATTTTTTTTTTATAAATAAATGATACATCGGACAATTTTCAGATTTGGATAAATGTATGTGTAAGTGGTCTACATTGAAATTCATACAAATTGAAACCAATGCTCAAAAATATTTTTGCTGGTGACTAATTTAAGTTGTGTAAATGTCACACCCGCAACTTTGGATTGGGCGATAAAGAGGTAAAGTTTGTTTCTTTGTAGGAGGTAATATTTTTTTGAAGAAAACGATTTTAAAAGTAATGGTAACAAAAGTATCGTATTTGTCACACTTCAAACATTGGTAATATCTTATGTCAATGCTATTACCACAAAAGGGCATCAGGAGAGAAAACTTTTAAAGGCCTAGAAACATGAAGTTTGACATGATGGTTACTAATTAGATATAATTAATTGCAAAGATCCTTTCTTAAAAAAATTTCAAAAAGATGAAAATCTGCAAAAAAGCATTCGAAATTTTTTTCTAATTGGCTCTTTCTGCGCAGTCTCCGGGAGTATTGTACCAATTTAAAAAAATAAGGTTGCCAAAGGTTATAGCCCTTGCTGTAATATAGGTATTTTATGTCTGTGTCATTACACTAAAGTGGATGCAGAAGCAAAATACCCTCTAAAGATGCGATTTTAGAATTAGTGAAGGCCTAGATTCATGAAATTTGGCACGGCAGTTACTTATTGCATATAAAAGATCTCTAAGAAAATTTATTAAAACATTCTGAATTTAAAAGTTATGAAAGCGTTCGAAAAGCGTTCAAAAGCATTATAAATTCAACAACGTTATAAATTCATAACGCAATAAAATAATGGTGAAAGCCCTTTCTCCAAGTTAGACCGCATTTTTGATTGTAGCCACTACCTAAAAGAGGGGGGGAGGGTGATGAGTAAAAAATGTTCTAAAAATTGCGAGTTTTGCTTTATTGAATGGCTTCGATACATGAAATTCGGTATGGTAGTTGCTTATTAATTACCAATAATCTCTAAGAACATTTCTTAAAAAAATCGAAATTTTAAAAGATGAAAATGCACGAAAAACGTTGAAAAATGCTTTAAAACCGGATTTATGAGTAGTATCAAGAAGTATCAAATTCATTTCAAATGTAATATTTAAAAAATGATGCAGACAGCACTTACTCTAATATAGACTTTGTTTCATGTGTGTGTCACAAACATATGGGAGTTGCAAGCGCAAAACACTCATAAAAATGTTATTTTTGTGACACTGCAGGGGCTAGCAACTTGAAATCTTGCATGATTATTACTTATAAGATGCAAATGATTCCTAAAAATATTTCTCATAAAATTAGAAATTTCAAAGCGATGAAATTCGGTAGAAAACGTTCTAAAGTTCGATTTCTATGAAATTTTATAAGCTACCAAACCAACTTCAAAAGTATTTGTTGAAAATTGGTGTGATAGAATCTTTTCAAGCAATAGTAATATTTTATGTCGATGCCACTAGTACGAGAGGGTTTCAGGAGCAAAAGAAACATTCTAAATTGCGATTTCTGTTATACTAAAAAGTCTAGACACTTTCAAATATAGCATGGTAGTTGTTTATAAAATATAAATGTGTAATATTTTGAGATATAAGTATTTGAAATTACCCCACTTTTTAAATAACGTTTAAATTTAATATTAAATAAAACATATGTTAAGTTTTAACGCGTGATTTTATTTAGAAAGAATATTGCTAACCATCGTCAAAAAATGTAAAATTTTAATTCAATAAATCAAAATTATTTTTATATGTGTCCCGGACCCCCCCTTAATTCAGAAACTTTACTTCAAATCACAATCTAATCTGCCATTGAAATGATGTAATTTAAAAATGAACTAACTTGATTTCTGTTTTGGTTCATTGGGTAAGAGTAAACATGAAATGTTATTCTAATTCATTTAATTCAGAAAAACGGGCAAACAGTTTAACTTTATTTGACTTTGCGAATAAGAAACTAATCAATGGCAAATTGTATGTTAATGAATAATATTCTGAGTTGTAAGTTATAGGGATTTAGAAATTAAGGAGTAAATTTTTCGTAAAAGATGTACAGTAAAAGCAAATGAATCGTAAGCTAAAAAGTTAATGAGCCTTATTTAAATTTTAGTGGATTCCGGAATTTATATTTTAACAAATCAATTCACATGAGATACATTAAGTAACGAGTAATCAGGAATTTTTTGAAGATATTTTAAATTTCTGAGACATGTTATTTTGTATTACTTGCAAAACTTTACCCATTTTTTAGTACTAACGATTGCATTTGTAGAAGTTTAAATTCTAACCATTAGCTGAACTGAAATATCAGTAACAGAAGTAAATATTAAATCCATGATTATATGCATAAATTGTTGTTATATGCTAAAATTTAAATATTTACGTTTATTTAAATGTAAAAAAATGAAATTCTAGAATTAATATTTTGAGTTATAACGATTTTAAAGTACCCCTTTTTTAATAAAGTTTAAATTTTAAATTTATTTTTTTTAACTATAAGAGGTTTTATTTTGTGATTGTGTTTAGAAACGGTATGGTTAATCATCACCAAAAAATTCTAAATTTTAATTCAATAGATAAAAATTAATTTGGAATGTATTCTGGGCCCCCTTAATTCAATAACTTTACTTCAAATACCTAATATGTAACCTAATCTACCATAGAAATTGATGGGTGTAAAACCCCCACATCACTCAAACCAGACAATTCTGTAAAGAAAACTAACTATTGGAAATAAATTATAAAAAAAGAAAGGAACAGAGGACAGTGGATTTACAACTCAGACAAGAAATTTATAGCGGCAATAAGACTGTGACGGACGCCCATAAATAAATGACAAAACAGAGACATTTTCATTATTGTGTATTTACGACAGGGCAAAAGGGGAAATCTCATCTCCGTGTGTGGTAATAATTATCAACAACATAGACATTCTGACGACTAGGCCTGTAGAAGCCCCTAGAAAATTAAAATTAGGGGGCGTTCAAGTTAATAGTCAATTTAAGGACAGCCAATGAGACTGGAAGGGGAAAAAAATATGTTAAAAAGAAAACTGTGAATGGTCGAAGGATATTCGACTACAGAATAATTAGTATACATTTGATTCTAGAATTTTTGAAATAAGAGTCAGTCAGTCAGTCAGTCTACCAAGTGTGCTCGAGTGATAATCTTCGCCAATATGAGCCACGAAAGTGTGCCGGACTTCTACTCATGTGTCTGGATATGCATTTGCCTATGATGTCAGCAACTTTAGAGAAGGTATGCTTTTTACCGAATTATTCCCCCTTCTTTTGCCCACAACTATAGAGTATGATAAAAACAATTAAATAAGAGTGAAACACTTGCACGCCAATTGTCCCGCAGATTAATTCATTATGGTGATGATAACTCATAAATTTATGAAAGCAATTTTCAAGGTTGAAAATATTGTGTTACAAAGCATAAAATGTAATTATGCAGTAATGCCAACAGCTACAAAAAAATGAATAGATTTTTGATTTGATTATTTTGTATCTTTGCATTTATTTATGTGCATGTATATATTTAGTGTATTATGTGTGTTCTGTGTTGTACAAATAAATGTTTTTGTTTTATAAATGACAAAGCATGGTATTAATTTATGGAGTATGTGTCGAAATTACTCTAGGTGCATACTGATCAACGTTTCATAGGGATCTGATAGCATAAAAAAAAACACAACGCATAAATTAATCTAATTTTTTTTGGATGAGAATATTTTTTTGTAAGAAATTTTAATTGGAAGTATTTTGTAAGGAATGTTATCATTTATATTAGGATTATTATTCTTATTCCTTAAGCTGCAGAAAGTATTCTTTTCCCTGATCAGATCCTAGAAACATAATACGATCACTAACAGATTTAATTATAATTATTATAAAATAAAAAAAATTGGTTGATCAAATTGATGCACAATTTTGGGGAGAGAAATATCGGAGAGAAATCAAAGGTACTAAGGAAGCAATATAATTATTACAAATTATTTTTAGGTATGTAAAAATCTCTCCATCATCTCAACCCCCCAAAAAATTGGTTGCCGTGATACCAGTTCCTTAATTATTTATTTTTATGTATTTAATTTAAATGATTAAAAGAACGAACTTGGTTGATTTTAGTACTTTAATAATACAGTAGTATTGTAATTTCTTTTAATTTGAGTACTTTAAAGAACCAAATTATTTTTCAAGAAATTAATTAGTTCCAATTTAAATATTATTACTGCCATATTAGAAGTAAATATTTAATTAATATTGTGATTATTTGAATTTTTTTTAAGAAAAAAAAATTAATTTTGGGATTACTTGAATTCCTTTTGTAAAAAAAAAAATGATAATGAAATGAATGAATGATTCTGACAAATATACATGTTAAAGGAGATAATTAGATTGGAGATGAGATAGATTCTCTTTTGATTATAAGAAAATAGGAGTTGTTGTTAAAATTGGTATATATACGTAAAATAATAAAATAAATAAAAATTTGTTTTTTCACATAATAAATTTTATGAATATGATACTAAACCGAGACATTGGCATGCAAGTGTATTTTTGTTTGAGATAATTGGCACATTTTTCAAAAAAAAAAAAGTGTATATATATATATATGTTTACACTATTGAAAAAAAAAAAAAAGAAAGGTTGTTATTTAATTTTATGTATTTATGTGTCTTATGATAGAAAGGATTTTATTCTAAAATTCATCAAATATTCTGATATTTTATGTTGAGTACAGATGGATAAAGCTGTATAAATTAAAAAATAATAATAATAAGATATGTGGATATATTTATATCAAATTGATTATTTTAATTAAATCATTGTAGTTTTATTATTTAAAAAATTAAGGATAATTGAGTTTATGACTAAAGGAGGTACGAGGAAATCTCTCAGAAATAGCACGCGTTTAAGTGGCGTTAAAACAAGAAGGCAATTAAAAATATTATTAAATAAAAACGAAGAAATTTCGGGAGAGAACAAAAACGATAAACAAAGAAAAAAAACAAAGAATTCGGGATCAAAAATTTCTGGGATAGGAAATATGGCAACTCCTAACGCAGAGCATTTAGTAGGATTAATTTATCCGTTTGATGGTAAAAAAGAAACTAATATCAATTATTTCCTACTACAATTTGATAATTTAATTGACAAAACGAAATATAGCGATGAACACAAATTAATAATTTTGAAAGCCAAGATCATAGGATCGGCAAGGGAAACTCTCATGCAGGATGAATCATTATTTTTAGAAGCAGACATAGGAAAATTCAAGGAGAAGTTAAGGGAATTATTTTCCGTTAAATGTAATTTCGGGGGTGCTCAGAATTTATTTTTCAGTCTAAAGCAGAAACCCGATCAAACATTAGCTAACTTTATAAATGAATTTAATGCTACGGCAAATTTATATATAAAAAAAAGTGGTCAAAAATTAGAGGATAACAGCAACGCAAAATTTTTAGACCAAATGAAATTGGCTAGATTCCTGGATGCAATCCGCGCAGATATTAGTTTAGAAGTGAGAAAAAATGCACCTGAAAATTTTGAGGCAGCATGCAAGTCCGCACTAAGATTGGAAGAGGCTTACAATCAAGCAAATATTCCCGAAATAAATAGCATTACCGTTAATAAGGAGAATGAAATATTGGGAAAATTAAATAAATTAAGTGCAGACAGTGCAGAGCAAATTCAGACACTCGTCACCGAAATAAACAACCTTAAATTGAAATTAAATAATAGATCGGAGAGAGAAAAAACATGCTGTGAGGTATGCGGGAAAGAAAACCATGAGACAAAAGATTGTTGGTTCAGACAAAAATATAGTAATGATAACGCGGCTACGAATATTAACAGATTTCAAATTAATAGAGGGTCGCAGGTCTCACGCACAAGAGGCTACAGAAATAACTATAAACAGCAACAAGGATTCCAAAATATGGGGTATCAGGGACATAATGGTAACAATAATTTTAGCAATTGGAACTATGGCTATGTAGCACCTCACTTTTCTACCCCCCCTCCCCCCATATACAATTATATGTATCCACAGGAATATTACTATAATACAGGAGCACAGGGGTTCGCACAGCCTTCAAGAGGTCGTGGAAGAGGTGGCTATCATAACAATTTTAATAAATCCCAGACAGATGAGCAAGAGGAAAATTATAATGAACAAAATAGCAAAAGGGAAAATAAACACAGAGGCCATTCCAAAAGAGGTTCATTCAATAACAAAAAACGACACGAAAAACAAAGGTCGGAAAACTAAATCAGAGGCTTGCTGAAAATAAACAACAGTATTTTAGCGACACAGGTGAGTCTCAGTTTAAAGGATGTCGCAAAATAAACAGATTTATTGCCAGTGTTAGCAATGAAGGAGAAAATCAGTTACCCATCATAGACCTAGAGATAAATAACATCAAATTTAAAGCGTTATGTGATAGTGGTGCGGCGGTCTCATTGCTTTCGCCCATTATTTTTGATAAATTAAAGGAAAAAAATGTAAAATTTAAATATCTAGGAAATCAAATACAAATACAAACTTTAACGAATTCAAAAATTTATTTTAAACAGTGTATTAGACTGGTTTTCAGAGTAAAGGGCAGTTTTACAACAGGTACATTTTACATCACAAATAAAGATTTCGGTCGAGAATACCAAATGCTTTTGGGATACGATTATTTAAGGGATAATAATATGATTTTAAATTTCAAAGAAAAAACACTTATTTTCAAAAATATAAAAATTAAACTGAATATTCCAGAAAAGGAAACAGGGATACAAGTTAATAATCTAACTTCAGAAACAGAAGACAAGGATAGGCAAGAAAACAATCCAGCAGGGTCTTACGTAAAAGAAAAGAATAATGTTAACAAGAAAAAGGCACAGTCCATCACTAAGCAAAAAAATATGTATGCTAAGACCATAGCAACAATTTTTATAAATGCAAATTCAAAAAAAAATAGTTAATTTACAGTGTCATGATGACATAGCAGAACAGGAGGTAATATTATTAGAACCCTTGAGAGACGACTCGAAATTCACATTTCAAACTTCATTGCATGAAGTGCAACAAAATAGTAGAATTCATGTCATAATAGCAAATAACACTGACAAAAGAATAAAGTTGAATAAAGGGATAAATGTAGGCAGAATAACAAAAGATAAAGATTTTAAACAGGATACAAAATCCGATGACATTGAACAAGGAACAATTTACGAATTAAATAGCTTAAATATCGAAGAGATCAGAAAATTAAGAGAAGCAGAGTTAAGAGAGACAGACTTTGATTTAACACATTTACCCGAAGACCTAAGAGAAAAATTAAAAAACATACTCATGAGAAAAGCGCATGCATTTTCAAAGTCATATGATACTTTAGGTCAAACATCTTTAGTTATACCAAAATTTAATTTAAGTCATGACTACCCGATACAAACCAAACCTTATAAACTACCTCAAACAGTCAGACAATATGCGAAAACAGAGATACGGAACTTACTAAGAGCAAAGATTATTGAAAAATCAGACTCAAATTATGCGTTTCCAGTAATTTTTGTTAAAAAGAAACAAAGTAATAAAGAAAAGAAAAATGAAACCAAATATAGAATGGCTATAGATTATCGGTTATTAAATCAAATTCTACACACATACAGCTTTCCCATACCGGATATTAAAGAAATTCTGTACTCGATCAGCGGAAAAAGGTACTACACGGTGTTAGATCTCCATAGTGCTTTTTTTCAGATAAATTTAAGGCCACAGGATAGGCAAAAACTAGCATTTATTACTGAGGAAGGAAAATTTAACCCTTTAAGGCTCGCTTTTGGGACAAAGAACAGCAGCGCTTATTTCGCAGAATTAATTGATAAAGTGCTGGGACATTTCAACAAGTCCCAAGTGGCATACTTCATGGATGATGTGGTAATTGGTACCAATACAATCCAAGAAATGCTACAAATTTTAGAGCAAGTTCTACAGACTCTCATTGACCACAATCTGACCATAGAGCCTTCAAAAATGCAAATATGCAAAGAAGAAATAGATTTTCTGGGCTTCCAACTCAACCGATGGGGATATTCCCCAGCAAAAAAAAACATAGACAAAATTAAAAACCTAGTACGTCCAAAAACAAAAAAGGGAGTAAGATCACTTCTGGGTCTAGCAAACTACTTTAGATCTTTAATTAGAAATTATTCAGATATTGTACATCCCTTAGTAGAACTTACAAAAGAAAAAGTAAAATTTAAATGGGGTGAGGAGCATGAACAGGCGTTGAAAAACATACAAGAAGCAATAATACAAAATCCTACACTTAGACCCCCAGATTTTAACAAGGAATTATTTTTGATATGTGACGCCTCGAAGCTAGCCATATCCTCAATTCTGGCGCAGGAGTCTAATGGCATTTTATTGCCTATCGAGTTTTTTGGGAGAAAATTAAGAGGGGCAGAAAAAAGCTACCCTAGTATAAAATTTGAATTATTGGCGATTCATGAATCAGTCAATCATTTTAAACATATTTTATGGGGTAGGCAATTCACGATTCTGACGGATTCGAAACCCATTACACAGCAAATGAATTTAGAAGCGCAATCTGACATAGTCAAAAGATGGATGACAGATTTGGCGGAATATAATTATGTTGTCGAGCATATTGAAGGCAAGGTTAACCCAGCGGATTTCGTATCTCGACATATTTGCAATTTAGAAACGGACTTACAATTACACAATACTCTATTTAAAGTCAACGAGGCTTTGTCTAATGACAATATTAAATCAGAACAATATGCAGACGAAAAATTAAGAAAGATAATTGACAAAATAGAAAAGGGACAAAACAATCGAACAACAAAAAGATATATGTTAAATGATGATAAAATATTAATTCTGAGACCAGGTACAGAAAAAAAGGAACTACTCATTGCCCCTGACTCTTTGAAAATAGCCATTATGGAAGACGCGCATTCCCCCCATTTTGGATTCCAGAAAACTTATGACACCATTAAGGATAGAATATTTTGGCATGGAATGTACAGAGATATCAAAAGATTCTGTGCGAACTGTACAGCGTGTCAAACAGCTAAACATCACAAAACAATAAAAGTACCAGTGCAAAGGGTGGTTAAAGACCAGGAAGTAGGAAGTATACTACATATTGACGTATGTGGACCTCTAACATTTTCTGTGCGAAAAGATAAATTTATTCTGACTATCACTGACGCAACTTCCAGATTTTTAGAAGCGGTTGCATTAAGAAATGTAGAAACACAAACAATTCTCAATGTGCTGAATAAGTACTTCAGTACCTTTGGAATTTGCAACAGCATATATCTGGACAATGCAAAATATTTTAGAAGTGATTTATTCAGAGAATATACAAAGGCATTAAATATAGAATTACACTTTACGAGTGTATACAGAGCCAAGGCGAATGCAATTGCTGAAACGGTAAACCGAATTCTGAAGAGCTCCCTAATCGCAATGTCAAAACGCACAACGGAATGGGACATTCGGCTAGATTTTTTTAAACTTCATTATAATAACACAATTCACAGGGCTTTAGGATTCGCTCCCGCACTCATTTTCTTTGCGAGAAAATTGAGAACTCCGTTTACTTCGCATATTCCCACAGAAGAGGTCTCAACTAAAACTTATGTGGCACAGAGAATGGCACACATTAAAGAAGTGAAACTACAAGCACTGGCCAATCAGTCACGCATGCAGGATGAGTATGCTAAAGAAGAGGACTTGCTACATACACCTACTCTGAATTTGGGACAAGTAGTATACTTAAAATGTATAAATCCGGGCGCTCTGGCGAACAAGTTTGACGGTCCTTTTGAAGTAATAAAAAAATTACGCAACAATAATTATTTACTAAAAGACCTAACAGGTAATTATGCTCGGCCTATAAAAAGGAACATTGATTTACTATTCGCGCCTAAAGCAGCAACTCCTCACATAGACGTGAAAGACAGTACGGCAGAGGAGGATTCAGAGGGGGAAACATAACAAAAATTTGAAAAAAGAAAAAAGAAACATAAGCCCTAAATATTATTTAAAATTTCTAGTGTATTTGTAATATATAGTGATTTGTATTATGTACTTAAGAAACAAATTTTATGTAGATAATTTTTTTTCTTCTCTTTTTGAAAACAATGCGTTTTTAAGACATCATATAATAACTTGCCTTTTAAAATCAAGCAACATAGAGAGAAAAAAAGGAAAGGGATAGCAAGATGAGTGTACTATTTCCCTCTGAGTTACAATTGGGGAAATGTGCAGGCACACTCGAAAAAATCATTACATACACTAAATATTACATAGGTACTTCACGGAACTTCATGTTGCACAAAAAAAAAATAAATAAATAAATAAATAAATAAAAAATAAATAAATAAATAAATAAACAATAATGATAATTATACATTGGATGACTAGGACAGAAGCAATTGCTCAGAATAAATTTGTCTAGTGCATAATCAATGATATAAAAAAAAAAAAAAACTTTAATTATTTATTTTACATATTTAAATAAAGTGGAAACAACTTGAAGAGAAATAACTCTTACAAACAACGCATATGAGAAATGGATATTAAAGATATGTATATTGGTACAAAAAAAAAAAAAAAAAAAAATTACAGATTTTCATATAGAAATTTGATAAGAAGTTCGGCGAAGTACGCAATAATAAAATGATATATAACAATGGCAAGGCAAGTTATTGACACAACAAAATAACATGGAAACTCAGCACATAGGATTCACAAGAAAAAAATAAAGAACTCAAAGAAAAAAAAAAATAAGGTTTTCTCACCAACAGAAGACTTTCCGCTTGACGAGATTGATGGATGGGCGGACAGGTCTCGGGAGTAAACAGTCGAGAAGGGAGAGAGTTGCTCCCGAATCAGAAAGCTTTCCCTAGGCAGGGCATGGCACAAAGCTATAAAATTGAATATCAGATTTAATCGCATGGCAATTTTAAGATGGTATGCTAAAAGGTAAAATGTTAAGATTAGGATTTTACGAAAACGCGTGTGATATAAGCATTCCCAATAATATTTAATCGGCAGAGTAAGATATAAAAAAAAAAATAAAATAAAATAAAAATAAAAAAAATAAATAAATAAGTAAAAAAAATAAATAAATAAATAAATAAATAAATAAATAAATAAATAAGTAAAGGTTATATTTTTTTGGAGGACATTTTACAGGATTTTTTTTGTCTTTACCTTTGCCTGAAAATAAAAGGTATTACAAATTCTTTTGATGCACGTTAGATATAAGTATAATGACATTACTCACGCAACGTAGTTTCAAAAGAAGGTCTTATAGGAGAGTATACAAAAGAAAGTTATAACAATTAGACTTCATCACAAGGCAATACTTAGTTACATTGGATAAGTAACAGACGCAAAATTATTTTAGAGTCTTATCAGGAATCTTATAAAAGCAAATAAATTAGGAAGTTTTTTTTAAATGTGAAGAGTAAACGACACTATATATATTATTAGGCATATATATATATTTTTTACCGACATAGGTGTATGGAAACATAACAATATTTTATAAAAAAGGGTACAATTGCACATAAAAAAAAAAAAAAAAAATTAATCGTAAGTGGCACCGACTTCGCACTTTCACACACTTCATAATAATATTTATATAAGGCATTAAAATACAATAATAATAAAACAATATAAAGGTTCATGTATGGATATCATACGGCAGTGTGAGTACATATATTTATGAATATAAGGAAATCTTTCTGCGGGCAGAGAGTATTTCTAAAACCTGGCCAGGTTATTCACTAAAATGTATATACTCGATTGTCAATAATACGTACAAATTAATATATATATAAATACAAATATTTAGGTATTAATAAAGAAAAAAAAATTCAATTTAACTCTAAACAACACAGTAAATTTTGGTAAAAAAAAAATAATAAAAAAATAAAAAAGATAAATTATTTTAATCAGTATGACATGCCGAATCATTTTAGTAATAAAATTAGATATAGAAGCCAATACATATTTCAAATGATTAAGTAATTTTATTTTCAAAATGTATTTTTTTTCCTTCCATACTATAGTGTCTTTTAAAATTTTAAATACTCAAACTACAACAAGAAAAGGTAAATAAATGGATGGTATATATACACACTCTATTAATATTACTTCATTTCACACTTTATAGCATTTACCAGCATTTATTAAAAGCATTTATACTTAGAAATATTCTTTTAGACTCTTCTAATGTAGCATAAGATTTATCAACAAAAAATATTTCAGGGATTTCACTCCCTTTTATTCATGTTTTGCTAGATAACCCCCCCCCTCAAATTAAGCATTTAGGAAACATATCAGATTTTTCTTTCGTTATATTTTTTTTTTAGATAGATATGCACGGTAAAGATTTACTTGCAGAAAGTTTTTATCAACAATATCACACCCAGTAATGAAAAAGAATTTTTTTTCGTTAAATTTTTTTTCTCTGGTGGCAAAATTTGACTATAGTTTTTCAAGTTTAATTGCAATTATCAGCCAGTGAAATGAAAAGGCACATTGATTTTCGAAATTTTTTTTTTCAAGTTGTGATATTATAATTTTTAGCATTGGATATTAAAATCTTTCAGGCAATGTTCAGAATCATAATATAATTTTAGGAACATTGTTAAACGATTGCATAATCGCGGTATTATTTCCTGAAAGGCAATTGCATTAGGATACTTCTCTGAGACTCCAATATATTCTGAGGGAAATACGAGATTTTCGACAGCAAGCGTCTTCAGCCAGTCTATAAGAAGCCATTTTCCCTGAAAATACAAAATAAACAGTACACAGTACATGGTTTTATAGCGAATATATGTCAATTTTATAGAATAAAGGGGTGAAAATTTACAAGGAAGGCATGCGTAGCAGGTTATAGGTTAATACGGGTTACTTTCTAATAGTTTAACATAAGTTTCAAGCAAAAGAAATATAATTTTTAAGACAAAAATACGAGAAAATAACATACCTGTGTGGCTTGCAAAGACCATAACATTCGCTATTCCCGTTACAAACAAGTTTTCCTCTATAGCGGGGTGGCTTATCGGACTTGTTTTCCAGGAAAGCTTATCCATTACGTTTTCAGGGTGTGAGGTACTAAACACGTCATTAGCACCTGTCAATCAAAATGCGCGCTACTGATAGGATGCGTTCTTTTTCGCGCTAGCTCGTTTTTTTTTTTTCCTCTTTTTCTCATTTAAGAAAACGTTCGCTTCTCGTGTGAAGAGCAATAAGGTATGCTTTGAGCACATGTGTCTGCAGCGATGTCCTCTATACCTCCTCCACGAGAATGAGGAGGAATGTGTATATAACATTACCCATTTTATCAACACTTAACATAATTCAAATTTGTAACATTCAGCTATGATTTGTGTTAATAATCTTGTGAAGTGTAGAATATACACAACAGGGTATATTTGTTTTTTTAGATATTTCATATGATGTACATAAAAAAGGTTTCTCAACATTGTATATATATTTTACTATTTTGATACTAATCCAGATATGTTATGCTAATAACATTGGTGTTGCTAGGAATTTGGGTTGTTTGTATTTTGTTTTGTTTTTGGGTTAATACATATTTTACTTTATGTGTTTAAAATATTATACATTTAAAATAAACAAAAATGTGCCAATACATCTCAAATTCAGGTTTAGATTTTTCGGAGCTTTCACATGTTATTTTTTTTTCTTCCTTAGTGTAAAAAAAAAAAAAATTATTCCAAATTTATACTTGGCTTTGATTGCATGATTTGGCATTTTAATGAATTAATTTAATTATTGTATCAAAATTTGGGCATGGGGAAATAATACACAGAAGTGAAGATAATCGGACCTTGGAAGTGTTCACCAGAAATGAATCAAAATTCCAATGAATATGGATACAACAGTTGCGCAGTGTGGTGTGCACAAAAATGATGTCTACAGACCTCATTTTTTTTTAGACCCAGGGGATAGATGATGGGTGTAAAACCCCCACATCACTCAAACCAGACAATTCTGTAAAGAAAACTAACTATTGGAAATAAATTATAAAAAAAGAAAGGAACAGAGGACAGTGGATTTACAACTCAGACAAGAAATTTATAGCGGCAATAAGACTGTGACGGACGCCCATAAATAAATGACAAAACAGAGACATTTTCATTATTGTGTATTTACGACAGGGCAAAAGGGGAAATCTCATCTCCGTGTGTGGTAATAATTATCAACAACATAGACATTCTGACGACTAGGCCTGTAGAAGCCCCTAGAAAATTAAAATTAGGGGGCGTTCAAGTTAATAGTCAATTTAAGGACAGCCAATGAGACTGGAAGGGGAAAAAAATATGTTAAAAAGAAAACTGTGAATGGTCGAAGGATATTCGACTACAGAATAATTAGTAGGGGGAACTGGGGTACATTGATACAGTTTTTTTTCTAAGATTTTTTTTGGTGTCAAGAAAGTAGAAAATTCAAGTTTTTTTTTCCATGGGGTGACAGCAAAATTTGTGTAGTATGTTATAAAAATGTACAATCATTGTTTTATGTAGTATTTTTGCATGTAATTTTAAAAAAATCAAAAAAAGTCATTTTTATCAATGTGCCTCATCCCCGGGGCAGATTGATACGTTTAAGAAAAATGACGAGAAAATAATACCAATGCATATTTTTCATAAAAAAATGAGTTAGAAAACCATTTTATATTTATTTATAAAAATTCAAATCACCCACAATTTATTTTTAAGCAATATTAAAGCAATCAAAATTAAATATATTATGACTTGAAGTTCTGTCTGTTTCTTGTCTGATTGTTGGCTGTGGTAACTTTGTCATATCCAGCACTTCAACCCCAGCATTATCTTCTTTCTTATGAAAGATGAAAAAATTACCAGTTTTTCTGTTTATAAATAGATTCATAAACAGAAAATAAAGGATAATTATATTAAAAATTCTGTTTATAATATAAGTATCATTTTCTGTTCTGCAGTTTGTTTTACTTAACATTTCTTATGTCGAAAATACTTTTTTCTCTGGAGAATCGACATAAATTCGAGATTTGCCAGAATGCCGTCCTTTTCTTTTATTAGTTCTACTAGCACTAGATACTGGGTAAGTTCCTACGTCTTCTGTTTTCAAAAATACTATAAAATGCTCTAATATAAAGAAATTAGAGCTATTTCACTTCAATAAAAACTAATATTAGAAATTTTTCGTGAAAAAAAGGTTGGATTAAGGAGTGTATGGTAAAAAAAATAATAAAAGATAATAAAAATATGAACTATTAAAGGATTTAGGCTGTATCAATGTGCCCCGTCATAAACTGTATCAATGCGCCCCATACAGCGATTTTGAATAAAATGAGTCTCAAATACAACACTTCACAATATATCTAACAATAAATAATAAGGAACTGATAAAGAGTAGCAGTACTTACCAGGGAGAGTATTCATTTTGGTTGAAAATACTGGAACAGTTGTATAATAGCCTTTCAATTGTACAACTCAAATTTACTTTTGAACAACAAAAACAATAAATCACCCGTCCCATTTCATCAAACTGCTGAATCATTCCAAGATTTTCTGTATGTAGTTGAATACACTAACATCACCTTTTGGAGCTGTTGTGAAACTTCCTGTAATGACCCTGTGAGCAATAGAGGGGGTGTATCAATGTGCCCCATGTATCAATGTACCCCAGTTCCCCCTATACATTTGATTCTAGAATTTTTGAAATAAGAGTCAGTCAGTCAGTCAGTCTACCAAGTGTGCTCGAGTGATAATCTTCGCCAATATGAGCCACGAAAGTGTGCCGGACTTCTACTCATGTGTCTGGATATGCATTTGCCTATGATGTCAGCAACTTTAGAGAAGGTATGCTTTTTACCGAATTATTCCCCCTTCTTTTGCCCACAACTATAGAGTATGATAAAAACAATTAAATAAGAGTGAAACACTTGCACGCCAATTGTCCCGCAGATTAATTCATTATGGTGATGATAACTCATAAATTTATGAAAGCAATTTTCAAGGTTGAAAATATTGTGTTACAAAGCATAAAATGTAATTATGCAGTAATGCCAACAGCTACAAAAAAATGAATAGATTTTTGATTTGATTATTTTGTATCTTTGCATTTATTTATGTGCATGTATATATTTAGTGTATTATGTGTGTTCTGTGTTGTACAAATAAAAGTTTTTGTTTTATAAATGACAAAGCATGGTATTAATTTATGGAGTATGTGTCGAAATTACTCTAGGTGCATGCTGATCAACGTTTCATAGGGATCTGATAGCATAAAAAAAAACACAACGCATAAATTAATCTAATTTTTTTTGGATGAGAATATTTTTTTTGTAAGAAATTTTAATTGGAAGTATTTTGTAAGGAATGTTATCATTTATATTAGGATTATTATTCTTATTCCTTAAGCTGCAGAAAGTATTCTTTTCCCTGATCAGATCCTAGAAACATAATACGATCACTAACAGATTTAATTATAATTATTATAAAATAAAAAAAATTGGTTGATCAAATTGATGCACAATTTTGGGGAGAAAAATATCGGAGAGAAATCAAAGGTACTAAGGAAGCAATATAATTATTACAAATTATTTTTAGGTATGTAAAAATCTCTCCATCAGAAATGATGCAATTCAAACATAAACAAACTTAATTTCTTTATCGATTTATTGAGTAACAGTAAACATGAAATGTTATTCTAATTCATTTAATTCAAAAAACGGGCAAACAAATTAACTGTATTTGCTTTTGCAAATAAGAAACTAATCAATGGTAAATTGTATGTAAACGAATAATATTCCAAATTGTAAGTTATAAGGATTTAGAAATTAACGAGTAAATTTTTCGTAAAAGATGTACATTAAAAGCAAATGAATCGTAAGCTAAAAAGTTAATGGGCCTTATTGAAATTTTAGTGGATTCCGAGAATTTATATTTTAACAAATCAATTCACGGGAGACATATTAAATAACGTGTAATCAGGATTACTTTGAAAATGTTTTAAATTTCTGAAAAATGTTATTTTGTATTACTTGCTTAATTTTACTCACTTTTTTAGTACTAACGATTACATTTATAAAAGTTTAAATTTCTAAGCATTAGTTTAACTGATATATTGGTAATAAAAGTAAGTATTAAATTCAGGATTATGTATACAAATATATTTAAAATTTAACAAATCAATTCACGTGGGATATATTATATAACGAGTAATTAGGATATCTTTGAAGATGTTTTAAATTTCTGAGAAATGTTATTTTGTATTACTTGCTAAACTTTACTCATTTTTTAGTATTACGATTACATTTACAACAGTTTAAATTCTTAGCATTAGTTTAACTGATATATTGGTAATACATGCAAATATAAAATTCAGGATTATATGTACGAGTGATTCTCCGTAAAGTGGCAAATTTGAGAATCACTGAAGGGAAAATATAAGCTACTTGTTTTTTATTATTTATTTATTTATTTATTTATTGAAAATTATTGCATAAATGTTTGTTTTAAGTTTCAATCAATATAAAAAATTCTTCAGCAGCGAATGTTTGAAATTTTTACAAATTTATGAATGTCAAAGTACAGGGACAAAGAAAGGGGATCTTTCATTCCAATGAATATTCTTGAAGGTTATTGCATTCATAAAGATTTCATATTAAGAAATTCATGTGTATGTGGAGATTCCTGTAATGCAACACATTTAAATCTTCAGGCCGATCTTCATACCTGAGCCGACTAATCGAAAAATGTCACATTTAATACGCGAATGGTTGACGCGTGCGGCTGCTTAATATATGGTAAATTTTCTTTACTTTAAAGGAAAAATAACGCTTAAGGATGCTCCTCACTCATTTCTCATTTACCTCGGTAATATTAAGTCCAAGTGCATGTCCATGTGATGCATTCTTGTATGTGAAATATATCATCGGTAAATTATTATGTGAAACTTATTTTTTTTGCGCACTGTTTTTAAAGGATGTTTCTTTATTTCTTAGTCCTCCAGAAATATTTAAGATCTATGCTACATTTTATACAAAGTGTTTAAATTTCAATCCCAATTCATCCGTTTTTAGTATATAAAATAATAAATTACACATTACTGTTAGAAATATTTGTACAACGAAGGTAAAAAAGATTCATCCTTTAAGAAAAATACACAGTAAACGAAAAAAAATATGAATACATTCATGAAATATTTTAAAATATAAGAATGCATCAAATGCGCATAGATTTAACATTAGCGAGGGAAATTCAGAAACTGCATGATCAACAGCCTTAAAATGTCAACTGAAAGATTAAGATGTGAAGTCTTTCTTTCTTTTCCAGTATTACTAATTTAATGGATTTTTTTTATTCCACTGTTTAAAATAACAGTAATACTTGCTTCATTCCATAACAACTTAATTAAGTCGAACCTTACTAATCGGAAACAGTGGAGCATTTTGGTTAAAAAAAACCCTCTAAATTTTCAACACTGTAATTGTTCTTTTGATCCAACATCTTAATTGTTTTTATCTCTTGCATCGCGTATGTTTTTCTGCAAATGAAGAGAAATGTTTTCTGGATGCTCAAATACGTCAGAAAAATTATGATTAGAAGGGATTCTACCTGTTTTATTACAGTGAGGTTTTAAATGCACGTTATACCACTACTTTATATTACATTTTGTGTTAGAGACAGAACAAAGATTAAACAAATAAAACTGCTGTTTTATAAAAATCCTATTTTGTCATTGTATTTTTACTATACTAACAATATTTTTTACTCGGAGATTAATAAGCATAGATTTCTTTCTTTTAACAATGATAATGAAGGACATATTATGAATGTATTCATTATTACAATTACGAAAATTATTTTATAAACTTGTTTGTCCTTTAAAGATATATATATATATATTTCTGTTAAAGAAATATTCTAGACTACACTTTCATTTTTTATTGTAACATACTAATCAACAAAAACGACAGAAAAAAATGTCTAAATCCCTATTTATATTCAATCATTATTCCAGCTGGTCTTATAAAAAATCAATTAAGTTAAAACTGAATAAAGTTAATTTTAATCTAAAAATACTTAGAAGGCACTGTACTTAATCGTATATATATATAAATAAAAGCTCCAACGTTTATTTAGATAATTATATAAGTTACATGCATCAAAGTAAGCTTAGTTACGGAAATATTATACAAATCAAGCTTAAAACACAGACCGCTTAACACGCGACATTTGTTAACTCCCTTGAAATGTGTATTAGCTAGGTTTTCACTGTATTTCGGATTAATTTGATAATCAAATATTGGACCTGAATATAAAAATAAGTGTACGAATGGAATATTTCCAATTAACGGAAAAATATCCAAACGGAGAATTTATCCGAGATCATTGTCTTAAATCGCCAATGCTCTAGCATTAAAACTACCTCGGCTAACAACCGGAGAGCATATTTTGCGTTTATTGGTAATAACATCTGGTCGGTCATATAGACAGCTCAACTGAATAAATCACAGTTAAAGGAATTCCATATAAACGATGGCTACTTAGATATGCTATTATTTTAGCACAACCATACTAATTGATAAAGTTATCATGCAAACTGTACGTTTTGAACTGAAAACTGTTTTTCCAAAAAATCCCAATCAATTATTCTAGCCCAGATCCTTAGCGTATACTGTCAATGCGCTACCGTTTAATCTACCAGGGCTGATATCCGTCGATGTAAACCAATTATCTGAATTCGATTCCCTAATTGGGCATTTTTTCGTTCATTTGGAAATATGATAACTTTGCCAATCAGTAGAATTGTGTTAAAATTAATTGCATAAACGTTATTGATTTGATATTTGTGTATTGATAATGTATGGTATTTTAAAACATATTTAACATCTCATGAGATTTTTCATAAAATATAAATTAATACATATAAAACAGTATTTTTTTACAGCTCATGATATTTAAATTCCAGAATTTTTGTCAAATAATACCTTCCTTGTGTATAATGTAGTAAAGTTCCATTTTCAATATGGCGACCATTACTACATAAAATATTCTATAATGCAGTGAAATGTGCAGGTAATTTATAGTATTTAGCTTAAACGTCGCTACATTATCTAAATTAGGATTACGATATAAACTGCTACACCTAAAATTATGGATTTAATTCTAAATTGCTGTTTGATGGTTTACGTTTACGTTCGGCAATTTCGAGTGACAGACGTATTCCAAACGCATATAAGTCGATTTTAATGGCATAAATTTAATAATTTCATTCCTTAACGTGTTTTAAATAACCTTACAGCAAATGGAAATATCACTTATTTCCTTATTATGCATTATTTCTCGGGAAATAAATAATTTTGCATGCGTTTTAAGCTATTTCATTTCTTTGACTAACGATTTTAGAAACCAAAATTCTATAAAATTAAATCATAGCAAGTTTTATATATTTTGATGCAATAAACAAAACATTCGTACGTAATTGTAAAATTGATGTGCACAATTTACTGTAATTTATTGTTTCATCGTCTATTTAAAGACATATTGTATAAAGAAAACCAATAAAGATTTGTTATATTTTTGAATTGAGAATTTTCATCACTTTTAACACGGGTTTATGGAACATTTTTTTAGTGTTTTGAGATTCTTTTTAGCCATAGAGTAATTTATTTAACCACTTTAGTGAAAATACTGAATTAAATATTACTCATCTGGGACAAAATGTAGTTGAATAGAGTATTACAATTCATAAGTGTTTTTAATCATTAAAACTAATGTTTGAAAAAAATTCAGACAAAGATGGGTTGTAAATGACATTCTTTGAAATTCACATTTGATTTACAATTTTTTGACAATCTACCTTGAAAAACGGCTGCAGTAAAGCTTTTTAAGTTTCAAATTGTCTTAAAAGTTTTGCTACCACTGTTTCTGAATAGTAATCTTTGCCTTGTTTTAGTGCAAATAAATAAAGAAATGCTCTATTCTAAAAAATTAAACTTAATCAAACGGTTTAACAAATATTTAAAACGAAAAATTTACAGTTTCAAGAATTAAGTTAAGTTCTTAAATCTACCAGTATCTATTTATGGTCTGTTACTAACAAATGACTGCGCAGAATGATATGAATATTCATTCTCCATCCTTTACAATGTTTCAACCTATGCTATTATGTAACGGAATATTTTTGTCCGGTCCTGTAAATTAATAACAAATATTTTTTGCACCACAGATTTTACAGCATTCATACTATAATACATACTTCATTTTGAAACTATTTTTTCCCAATGAACGCAATGCAATGAAATAATTTAGTTGTGCCTGTAATCAAACTATGCATCCGATTTTCACAAAATTTAAAATGACGTGACAAAATTATGAAACAATTGTATATTTTAAATTTCAAATGAATCGGTTGGGTCGTCTTTGCTCTTTTATAAGCTTACGGTAAAAAGGACGGAGCTGACAGTTACAATAATTGCTACATATTTACATAATTATGAACACACCTAAGAATAATATCCTCTTTTTAGAAAAATGTGAGTGCAACATAAACATAAATCGATTCTCTGTTGATTTTCATTTCAACTTATCATGATACAATCTCCATTGAAATATGAAATTTTATACAAGTAAAATTAAACTTTTCCAAAAAATTTACTTTGAAAATCTTTAAGGATAAAATATTTTGCAAAAAATGCGATGTATAATGGCTGACTTAGAAATTTTTATATTATCTTATTTAATTAAATGCGAAAAAAATATTAACAGCAGCTCATTCTGCCGTAAACCACCTCCTTAAAACAGAAAATAATGAATCCTCATTTATAATGTAATCGCCACTATATTTCTATTAAGTTATAATTCAATCTTTCGTATTTTTTTTTATTGTCGATCAAATTAACTTATTTTTGATTCAGGTAAGAGTTAACGAACATAGCTGGAAGAGAACAGAGCCCTCTAGTCAAACTGTGAAAAAATAAATACTTTATGATATTTCAGGTTTATTCAAGCAATGTTTTATTCCTGTAAACTTACTAGCATTTTTGGACTAAAGTTTAAAACATTGAAAAAGTAGATATCAAAATTTACTTAAATTTTATATAAAAGAAAATTATGTTATTAAAAACTCCAAGTTCACATACTAAAGTGATAAAAAAATACATTTGCATTTTCATCTAATTAGGTATAATTATGTTATTATGCGATGGCAAGTCAAGTACTAAAGCTTTGAATTTTGAACTGTGTTTCATTAACATAGTTTTTATTTGCTTCTAATAAAACCCTCAGGAAAAAAGAAACTCAATTTTATATGCTGCATTTTGAACGTAATTATATGATAGGAAGAATAAAGTGAAAACCTTTTAATCTATCAGGATAGATATTTTCTTAGGAATATAATTTGAATTTTTCTAAAATTTTAATTGATTCTTTATCATTAACATATTATTTAACTATATAAACATGCAGTTAATTAGTGTAATATATCGAAAAACAACTAATAAATAAGTGAAATAATTTTTTGCGAAAGCTATCACACTATAACGCATAATTATATGTCAAAGTATGATTGTTTTTAAAATAGCATATCACATAATACAATTTTTATGCCAATTTATATTTAAAATTTTGCGAATGATATTTATACCACTGAAAATATACAATGATAAATAAAATAGATACTATGTTGTGATACAAAGGCATTTATGATTTTTTTTCGAAATGTCATATGACATAAGTCAAGTTTTGTGTTTATCCCTGCTCTTAGTGTTAAAATAATTAAGGGGCTATAATAAAAATGAAATATTGGTAGAAAAGAAAGGAAATAATAGGTAAATGTTTTCAAAATTTAATGCTGCGCACAATGGAATTTGCTACATCTACTTACGTAATTAATTCAGATATAAGAACTATTCAGCTCCGAGATTGAAAAGCGGGAACGGATGTAAATAAAGGGCAACTGCATAATGCTGTTGAAGGAACGTTACACTAACAGAAACGTAATATCTTTTTACTCTAATTAAAGCGATCCTTTTGAACATTTAAAACGAAGTAAGAAAACTGAATGTAGTAATAATTGTCAAGATATAACGTAGTATTTCTTGTTAATTTAGGATGAGAATAAGTGTAACTAATTAGAATTTCCTGTTCTGTTCTCCTCCTGTTATGTAAATAAATATGAATTGTCGGTTAAATACAGCCTTATAATTGTATGAGATGTTGTGCGCAATAAGCTCTGGTATGCATTCGCATTAATTGCAAACAGAAGTTGGTGGGGCAAAAAAGAAAAATCATCTTCATTTAGCTTAAGATAATTTAAGATAACTCCATTTAAGGTATGTATTAAGTGAGGACGCATTCTGACGAGAGTCTGCAGAATTATCATTTCGGTAAAAACTTTTTATTAATCTTTTATTCCCTTTATTTACCGAGGTACAATGTATAATACCTTATATATATATATAAAACCTAAAATAAGCAGCTTCAAAATTTTAAAAAATCTTGCCTTAAACAGAGATAGTGCAATATTTTCCAACAAATTCTGAAAACTGTTATAAATTATCCCAGTTTAATAAGATGTCAAAGAAAATATTTTGGAAAATGCATAACACATAAGATTTCAATTTCAGCAGATAGATGCTATATTTATAAAACATAACCAAAATTTTACCAATTTTGAACCTTCTTCCACAATTTATGATAACATATGTTATCATTTCTCGATCCTCCCGCTCCCGCCTGATGATAACGTTATCAATGTCTGAATATTATTACTATTATTATTTTATATTGTTTATAAATTTGCAGTAATATACATGTATGATTATATAGTTATTACTAACACTGTTTACAGATTCAAGAAGTCACTAAAATATAAATGCAAGGAAAAAAATATACCAAATGACATCTAAAAATGTTAGTTAGTATTCAAAAGTAATAAATAATAGATTATTAACCTAATATAATTAAAAATAAAATTGACTTCTTGCATTGTCCTCTCCCGAACAGGGTATATGCAAAACATGTCAGCAAACAAGCGGATAAAATTATTTGTCTTTCTTTTCAGGTAAACGAAAATATCATTTATGTTCCTGGTTTCACTAAAAGCGAATTACATGCACACATACCAGAAAAAAAGAAATATAAAACGTTGAGACGTATTTTAGTAATGAAATTTTTAATAAATATTTATTGGCGTTAATTATAGATTTGTATTTTCATAAAAATATACAAAAATAATAATAAATAAACAGTAACAGAATATTTGGATGGAAAGAAAAAGTCATTAAAAAAGTTTCATTGTACCAAAAATGATAAAGGTATTAAAAAGCAACCCTCGTTCTCCCTTGCAATATCCAACGATATCAAGTGACAGACCCCCCCCCCCCCCCAAAGTGCTAACATTTTATACGCACCGCCCCATACATTTATGATAGAAAAAGTATTTGAACACTTTTATATAATCCTGTATATGATCTAAAGATCTGCAAGTAAACTCAGCTAAATAAATCTCTAAAAAATCCGCCATTTTACGCTACCACAAATAACTTTAATTTTTTAAAGTCTGAGCTCCATTGTAGAATCTACAAAATTATACTTATGGTTAATAATTAAAAGATGCAACCGTCCTTTTTAAGTTTTATAATATAAAAATTTAAAATTTCTTGCTCAATTTTCGGTAAACCTCAAACTTTCATAATTATCAAACATAATGCAGTAAAACAAACATATTCAAATGACACAAAATTTTAATTGTGATTGGAAACCAGCGCAAAATGAATCACGGGAAAGATTACAACTCAAATAACACAAAAGGAAACAATATTTGCCTAAACATGACAGTCGCTCGGCTAACAGAATAGAACCATCTATAAGAAAATATGACCATTAGAAACTAGCAAATAGTAAAGAATGTCTGTTTACTCATTACATCTATATTATAAAGGCCAAACGTATCTGTGCGTAACGCGTACGTCATGTTTTGAATGGTAACACTTTCCGATGAAATTTCGGTTTTTTAATTTTCGCTATTACAAATTTTTAACTTCTAGACATAGCACATTTTCAATCTTTACATTATTGTATAGAGAAAAAAATGCACTTTTAAATATAGTTTGTTAGACACCTGTATCTCAATTTGTTTTTGAGATATTAATTTTTTTGTAGTTTTTAGTTCAGTTTCTCTAATGGTGGCAACTTGAGTACAACATTTATGTGGGAAATAAAGGGAAACAAGACATAGAATAATAATAATAAAAAGAATAGAGATGCAGTTTGGTGACTGGAGATGACGCCAAAAATTTATATCTAAAATCCGCTGCATTAGGCTCAAACACAATAGCGTGCTTTCGCAAAAAAGGAAAAAAAAATAGCAATACAGTTATAGTTCACAAGACAATGAAGTGCTATTTTAGAATGCTTAAATAACAACAGATATTTTTCATTTAGAGAAAAAATGCATGACTGATGTTAAAAAATTTGGTCTATGTTTCCAAGTGAATCTTTTGTTTGGGCCAAATATGAAATTTAAATTGGAAGAAAATCGCAATCAAATCATTTTTATCGCATAGTGCACCTCCATTTGTGTCTTTTCTCAATGGAAAACAACAGATCACTGCATATTTTTGTTGCCATTTTTTCATAGCAATTGAAAAAACAGCAATTAAAAGCCTTCTATGTCAAAATATCGTCGGCTATAAAACACGGTGGACGTTGTTGGTTTTATTTTCGTTTTTGTCTATCAATTTAATGAATTTTCGTTTGTTGCAAATTTACTTTACAAAAGATACATCAATTAACCTTTACAAAAATGTGTTTTAAAGAATATCTGTGTGTCATATTTTCTTAGTTGGTAAAAGCTGAAAAAATGCAATTTTATTCTTTGGCAAAATCTTTGGCTAATAACTCCTATCTTGCGTCTAATACGGAAATACCGAATTCGATAATTTACAAAGTTTTATATGATTACATAATTATTATGTTTCATATAAAATTGTTGTTTGGAGTAAGTTAGCAATTTAAAAAGCATATTACATTGGAAAAATTTATTAGACTTTTCAATTTAAAATTTAAAAAAAGTTTTCCACCTTTATTTTGTGACCCGGGAACCCCGGGTTCTGTGTACTAGTTTTTTTAAATACGTTTAAAAATACGTTACTTATATTATTTTCTACGTTTTTGGATTAAAAAATTTTTCGTTAAGCAGTTTCATAGCTCAGAATGTAATACTTTGATGGAACTTTGTTGGTGTATAAATATGAATTGTCTTTATATACCATAAACAATTATCACCCTAAATATTAATTGGCAATTTGTGAGGCCTTCTAACTTAAAAATGACATTAAAATTTGTACTGTAGTTCTTAATATACATAGTGTCCACTCCCAACGGTGGCCAATGGCTAATTTCTAAACCGTCAGTGATAGACATACAGTTCCAATTGCAAAAATGCTTTAAAAAAGGTAAAAAATTGCTTTTCAAGTGATTTAGGTCAAAAAGCTTTTTATTCCAAAATTACGAAAATTAAATTTTTATACGGTCTCCCGGTTCTATAAGTGGTATTTAGTAAATTTTTATCACTATTAACAAATAATACAAAAAAGTCCCATTCCTCTGCAATTAAACCAAACCGAGTAATAGCTGTTTAAAGTTGAAGCATATTTTTTGCTGCAAATTAGGGATCAGTCACATATTTACTGGAAATAAAAAGAAACGCAAGATATAAAATTTAACATTAACCATTGAGAGTAAAATAATTTTTACATTATTATTTTTAAATTTATGTTGATGATCACATATTAAAGCAAAATTTGTACTAAAAATATAAGTAAAAAAATAACAGAAAGTTTGATAATTTAAATTATGAAAAGCAACGGCTACAATTGTTACAAAATGACATATATTTAAAATTCTATTAGATTATTTAACCTAACAGAATTTGGTGTAATCCTATAAAATAAGGAAATGGTACACACCTATAATTGTATTAATATTACAATGTCATTGGATATAAACAAGTGTCAAATTGAACTTCGATCGGATATTTGGAACTGAGTTAAAATTTTAATAGAACTTTTGAACTATGGAAACTTACATACGAAAGTTTTTAGCAAAAAGAAAAGCTTATTAAAATGACACACCATTTTAAAATAAAATCGCGATTTCATAAAGATAATTTTAAAACTCATGTCTTCAACTATTTTAAGCAATCTAGAAGTTAATTAATAAAAATTAACGCTACCGTAAAACTTATACGGTAGTAGCACCTTCAGTTAAATTGATTTAAAAATATTTTTTTTATCTTTTTAAAAACATTTTTGTAATTGGAACTAAACGTCTGTGGCAAATGGTTTAGGAATTAGATGTTGGATAGCGTTAAAAATGGATGCCCTTTATAATCATTTAAGCACTTAGTATATGTTCCCTGAAAACTAAGTCAGACTCGTTTGTTTTCAGCTACAGAAAAGCGGTTTAAGTCATGAAATTTAAAGTTTCCTTATTCTGTCAATTTTAACGTTAGATGAATGGGACCTTTTTTTGTATTGCTTGATAGGGTGATGGAAAATTTTTACTAAATATCACTAATAGGACCGGGGGACCGTATAAAAAGTTAATTTTCGTAATTTTTTAATAAAAAAACTTTTTGACCGAAATCGCTTGAAAAACAATTCTTTAGCTTTTTTAAAGCATTTTTGCAGGTGGAACTATATGTCTATGACTAACGGTTTAGAAATTGGCCACCTAACTTTGAGAGTGGACATCCTGTATAACAATATTGTATTTGAGTACAAATTTTTAGAGTTTCGTTCATCTGACAAAATCCTATTCGTCTCTGCCCTCTGTCTGTCCGTCAAAAATCCGTACACAAAAACTGTATAAGTCAGAGATTTCAAATTTTGTTTCTATGTTGCTGAATACCTCATATCACACGACAAATCATAAAATTTAAAAAATGTATGTTATTGTAATTAAATTCATTTTTTCAGTGTCTTCGTTCATTTTTGCAATTTAAATTTCAGAAAAGAACCTTACCCTAGTAGCAAACCAATATTGATCCAACGTTGCGCCAAATATTGCTAATAAAACGCCAATAATAGATTATATATTGGTATTTCATTGGAAATATTTCCGATGAATTCCCAATATTGTACAAATGTTGGCGATACATTGGTAATATTTCCAAGGAAACTCCAATATTTAACCAATATTGGTGTTTTATTGGCGATATTTCCAATGAAACCCCAATATTGGCATACTATTGACTGCAAATATTGGCTAAATAAGGTCAAAATGTAAACACCCTAATATTGGAGCAATGTTTCATTCATTTCACTCATTTTCAATATTATTCCTCAAATATATTGTCCAGTATCACGCCATTGTGCCAATAATTCTCCAAGATGTAGCCAATATTCACCCCATTTTGTTTGGCTACTGGGGTAATATTAACAACGTTTATCGTACAGTCATCGCAACTTGGATGTAAAGCACCTCGCTAGTAAAAAGGAGGTTTTCAGTTTGAACCCTACCGAGTTGTGGAATTTTAAAATTTCATATTCCGTTGGATTTAATTACAACTTCGTTTTTGTAAACCAATTTAAGGGCTTTTTATGCTGTCATAAATAATAACTGATTCTCACAATATTTTAGGATACCGTTTTCTGTCTGTTAAAAAAAAATATTAATTAATGATTTAACATTTTAAATTTCTTTTAAATGATTTTTTTTTTTCGTTTTTAGAAATTTTATTTTTTTTTTTTATATCGCCGCTAATTTTTTTTAATTTTGGATTTTTAAATCATTTGGAATTTTGGATATTGTTAAAATAATTTGATTATAACATTTTTAATTTGATTAAAATAAATAAATTCATTTTATTAATTATTTTTAAATTACATTCACTGTTGCTACCATCTATGTAAGAATTTAATAATTAAAAATTAAAAATTTGGATTTATTAATTAAAAGGTAAGTTGTATTGAAAGAAATATTAATCGAAACGCTCTGTGCGATCTGCGATCTGTGATCATACTAACCAACTTGTTTATAAACCTATCATCAATTAAGTGAATGAAAAATCGATTATGAAATTCTACCTTCAAGTAAAAGAACAAAGGTATTTTAAATAAAAGACCGGGCACGCAGTGTTCCTAAAATTTTTACATTTTGCTACCAGTATTTTAATTAAAATTTCTTCGTTATAGATTCATTTAACATCTACATTAGCATTATACAGTATCGATTTTTAATTTTAAAATAGTGATACCAAGATGTGAAAGTTTTAAGAATACTGCGAACCTTGAAAAAAGTCCAAAGAGAGAAAAAATTATGTATGTCCATTTTCTTTACATGATAGAAACTTTAAACAATTCATTTATCATAATAGAAAGGAGCGATTTTTTTAATTGAGAAGAAATCACCCAAAGTTTTCGGGATATAATGATTGAAGAAAAGTTATTACGAAAACTTTAGTTTACTTTCACTGGATTAGAATAAATTAGGTTTTTCTTGGAAAATCCGAGTAAAGAAAATATATGATAGGAAGAGATAACAAATAAAAATGCCTATTATGTTTTCGGATTAGACATAATTATAATGGTAAGGAAAAATAAGTCTCGTACTTAAGTTGGAAATATCAATCTTTATTAGGCTGGCAGTTTTTTACATTCTTATTTATTCCAGGTAACTTAATCTTGGAAACAAACTGATCTTTATTTTAGCTGAATATTTTGATATAATGGCTGACTTTGGTCTGAAATATGTGATTCATCCTCAAATGTATTGTTTATGATACATTTTCTGCGAATTATTTCTTAGGTCGTTCGTAATTATATAAATATGTAACTTCTATAGTCCACTGCAAACACATGAAAGACTTTTTCAACACCAAGTAAACATAAAAATCAATACTTCTAACTAAAATCATTTTCGATTGTGCCGTTTCGATTATACATGATTGAGTCCATATTTAAAAATGTGTAATTTTAAAGGCACCACCTTGAAAATATTTTAAAATGCTTTATATGTGTTCTTTTATGGTGTTCTAAATAGTAAAAGCTTACAATGAATTGTTAATTTGGTGACAAAATGTTGTGAAGTACAACACTATTATAAGAAACTATTTACAACATTATGAGAAACTATTTCAACACAATAAACAATACTATCTTTAGAACACATTACCCAATAGCAATACTTTCCAACACATTAAGAACACATTTCTAGAGAACAATACTTTCGGAATATTAAAAAGACAATCGCAACACAAAAAGCTCTTCACGACACATTAACGTGTTGTGAATTTGGGGAGAAAATAT
This sequence comes from Maratus speculifer, assembly GCA_964019185.1. Taxonomy (NCBI): domain Eukaryota; kingdom Metazoa; phylum Arthropoda; class Arachnida; order Araneae; family Salticidae; genus Maratus; species Maratus speculifer. The sequence continues at coordinate 163,097,653 of OZ025300.1, read as the reverse complement.
TTTTCGAAATGTGTTTACTTTTGTGTTTGTGCGTTTGCAGTGTCGTCTTTCAATCCGTCTATCTATCCGCATATAACAGAACAAAAACTACTCAATTGAATAGCTTGAAATTTAAAATATATATTTTTTGCATAATTGCGTCGAGTCACTTCAAATGTAATAAAAATCGAATGATTTAATTACAGAATCGGATAATTTAATTACAGGGACAATGAAAAGCATTCCGTTACATTACGGTTAATGGAAAAAGAAATACTTTCATGTGAATTTTAATGATGTTATACTCTTTCGAACATTATAGAATTGGTATGCATCTAATGAAGTTTATACTATAAAATACATTCTGCTCAATGTGCTTAATTTACTGGGCACACAAAAGTATTCTATTACACAATGGTACAGAGTGAAACAATATTTTGAGCGCGTTTAAAAACTATTAGACTGTTTAACATTTTATGAAACTTATATACGAGGGCATTTCGAAAAGTAAAGATACAACGTATGCCGGAGGAAAAGAAAAGTTTTGGCAAGCAAGTTGGCAACACAGGTGTTTACCTTGAACCGTTAGCTTTCTCCTCGCGGTCGTTCGACATTTCAACATTGATTCTGGTTGGAGTAGGTCGTGTTTAAAATGGTTCCGCCGATTCAGAATCCCGCCAAATGCGAAGTACGCTTCGTCTTCCGTTTTCTTCATGCAAGAGGTCAGAGCAAAGCGGATATTCACAAAAAAACTGTTTCTGTTTATGGGAACATTATCAATCAACAAAATTTAACGAAATGGTGTCGTTATTGATCTGTAGGTACGACCTATGTTCATGACGCACAAAGAACAGGTCCACCATCTCTGATCTCTGATGCCCTTCTTCAGAAAACGGAGGAAGCAATTCGTGTGAATAGACGTCTCAAATTGAAAGAATTGCACCAGAAGTCACATGTTGGAGAAAAACCATTTCACGACGATTATGAGATCAACGATGAAGTTGAAATGTGGTTCCGACAACAGGCGGAAACCTTCTATGACTGTGGGATACAAACGATTGTGCCCCGACTTAACAAATGTTTGGATAATGGGGGTGATTATGTCGAAAAATAATAAATAATCCAGTTAATAAGATGTAACTTAAATTTTCTAAATAAATGTTTTTTTAAGGAATGTGAGCCATTGTATTTTTACTTTTCGAAATGCCCTCGTACGTTGCTGAGGTTTAATGTTGATAGTACTTACAGGGACACACAAACCATTTCGGCCTCTATACTGTATCTGAAATACTGGTTGCTATTACACCAAGGTCAGAATATTTTTAAAACTCTGTTATAATACGAATACACCTCATTTACTACGTCTGGCATCCAATTTAATTTTTTTTAATCTTTATTATATAAAAAATGCCATTGTAGTTACAAAGCGCAGTACAGCTATTAACAGAGCTTAAATTAAAACAATGGCCAATAATCTCAACCTCTACCAAATCATACTCGTTCCTTTTTCTTAATCTATAACTTAAATATTCATAATTTTTGTTTAATATAAAAAAGTGTGAATAAAAAATAAAGAATATTCTTAAAAAAAGAATAGAGGAAGTTTGGACATTATGAAATATCATTTACATGTGTATTTATAAATCTGCAAAAGACTAGTTGGATGTAGCCAGCCGAAAAATCATGCTTTGTAATAGTTCAAAATTTCCTATTGCAGTGTCAAACTTAAATGGCAAACTATGAACTTCAGGAGGATTCTAATTATATGAAATTCCGTGGATTAGTTCTTAAGATATGACGATCGCTAAAGTCGCTTTAATCTTACAAAATGCAGCAGAGTGGTAGAAACTTTAAATAACTCATTTATTATAATAGAAAACAGCGATCTTTTTTAATTGAGAAAAAACACCGAAAGTTTTCGGGATGTAATGATTGCAGACAAGTTATTACGAAAACTTCTGTTTACTTTCACTGGATTAGAATAAATTATGTTTTTCTTGGAAAATCCAAGTAAGGAGAAGTTATGATAGGAAAAGTTGATAAAGAAAAATGCCTATTACTTTTTCGGATTAGATATAATTATAATGGTAAGGAAAAATAAGTCTCGTACTTAACTTGGAAATATCAATCTTAATTAGGCCGGCAGATTTTTAATAACATTCTTGCTTATTCCAGGTAACTTAATCCTGGAAACAAACTGATTTTTATTTTAGCTGGACGTTTTGACATAATGGCTGACTTTGATCTGAAGTATATGCTTCTTTCACAATTATATCATAGATGACACATTTTCTGCTGATTAACTCTTGCTTTTACTTATACAAAAGTGTCCTACAAAACATGTAACAATAATACGCATGTCACATAGCTTAAATTAAAAGAATAGTGAATATTGTTTGCCAATTATCTCAATTACTATTAAGTTATACTCGTTCCTTTTTCTAAATTTATAACTTAAATATAGATTTCGCACAAAAAAGTGTTAGTAAAAAATAAAGAAAATTCTATTAAAAAATGTAATAAAACTGCAAATGTATGGAAAACTTTTGAAACACTAGATGAAAATAAAAATTAACACTTACTAAAATTTAATTAAAATAGTTCGTTTAGCAGTTTCACAACTCTTTGTAATATTTTGATGAAAGTTTGTTGATGCATAATTATGACTCTCTACTGTTTTTATATATCATAAATCGTTGTCATCCTAATGCTACCAACTAACAAAAAAATGCCTTAAAATTTATACTGTAGTTCTTAAAATAAAAATAAAATAAAATATTGTATTTCAATAGAAAACTCATTTGAGTACATATTTTTTTATAATTTTAGCATAAGTGGATGAAAAATCGATAATAAAAAATCGATTATGATCGGCGACACCTGTAGAACGATTTACACAAAAATGTAAACAACAGTAAGTAATATTAAGGTCTAACTGAATCTGAAATTTTATGAAAATTCGTGCATTAATTCTATTTCATATTTCGTGGAGTTTCTTTGTGGAGATATGTGGAGATTTTTAAACCTAATAAAAAGCTATTCCATATCAAGTGTGGAATAGCTTTTCTACATGTCACTGCTGTTTTAACCCATTAATGCCTGAAATATTTTCTTTGTTAAAATTCAAATTTTCCATTTTCCCACCACTTTTAAAACAAGAATAACTTTTATCTTAATTTATCGAGGAATTTATCTCGAGAAAGAAAGTATTTATTTATCTTCCTTTTTACTGGTGTAAAAAGCGCTTATTTGAATTTTCTAAAAGTGTCCCAAAAATGGGACGCCAGGCACTAATGGGTTAACAATGCTATCGCCATGCTATTTTATTATCAAATACAGGTTATTTTGTGAATTTTAATGAATATTTTATACTTTAACAATTTATAAAGTAATAAATGCATGTATTTATGTAAGTGTCACGTCTCGGACATTTCTTCCGTTTCTTAAGGAATGGCAACTTATATGTAGAGAGACACATGATGTATCAAAAATATGAGTAAATGCTACAGAGTATGTATATGCTATAGAGTATGAATAGAGAATGTATATTTGCTTTTGAAAATTCAAATCCTTGTTTGTTTCTAATAACACCAGTTTGTTATTAAAGCATTGCTATTTAAAATATAAAATATTCACAAAAATGGAAAAACATCATGTAAACTGCATTGATCATTCATAAAATTATTATAAATTAAAAGTTAAAATATTGTAACACTTTAAATTGAATTATATTATTTCCACTCATTAGAACTTTCTTTTATATTTATAAAACAAAAAATAGATTCATAAAAATTGTTGCATTTCACATGTTAATGCGAATGTTTGTGCGTAATGTTTTCGCATGATTCATTTAAAAACTATAAGATTTCTTAAATACGATTTTAATACAGATGCTTGTTTGTCTAATCAACAATGGTTTAATGAATTGTTTAGAGAAATTTAATAGGATTTTCAAATTAATTACCTTTCATAAAAAACAAAAATATTATATCCTCGAAACTCCAAAAAAGATTCCTGATATTAATAAAATTTTTAAATTTTAGATTTTTTAATGATATAACTCTAAATCTTAGGAAATATTTCTTATTAAAAGAAAAAAAGCATCAGTAAAAGACTGAATATCGCCTCGTTAAAAATATATAAGGTACCCTGGGGTAATAACGCCACGTTAAGGTTCTACCAATTTTCACGGCTCAGTTTTAGTTTGTATTTTTCAAACAAATACATGATTTGATACAGCAACTCATTGATTATCTATATAAAAAAAAAATAATTTAACAGATATGTATTCATAAAATGTAATGGCGTGATTTCTTGACCAATGCTATTTGGCGTTATTACCCACCTATATGGGTAATAACGCCATGTAAACAAAACTATGAAATAAGATGGAATAATTGCATGTAGATTGCCCAATTCTAAAAATACACACTCTACAAACTTAGAAATTGACAAATTGCATTCTAAGATATTGAAAATGTTCAATTTTTTGTGAAAGTGTAAGAAAAATAAAGTTGTGGTGTGTGTGTGTGGGGGGGGGGGGATGGGGCAAAATAATACCAGACCGTGAGCTTCTTTTTGCTTAAAAAGGACCGCTTAAATAGAATTATTAGAAACATTGCACAGTTTTAACTGTGTTTATTTGAATCAGTATTTAGGATGTAGCTCGGCCACTGTAGGGAATCAACCGGGATATTAATGCCAAAGATTGGCGTTATTACCCCGTAATAGTTATTGCGCTGTACATTTTAAATTACAAATTATCTCGAGAAGACATCCAAAATCTTCAACAACATTTTGAAAGTCCGTGAAATGTACTACAAATTTATGTAATTAACAAAGTATTTCCGGATAAAAAAAATAGTCTTCACATCATAAAACGTATCTCGCAAATTTTAGATCAAGTGTTAATTTTAGTTGCTTGTAAAAACAATAAGACCTAAAAACGAAACAAATTAACTTGAAGCTGTTTTTGCTATTTATATGACTCAAAACCCTTCCGCGCAGAGCACATGGGCGTCATTTACCAGATTATTTCATAATTATGCAAAATATTAGCACTTGGCGTTATTACCCCGCCTGGCGTTATTACCCCAGGGTACCTTAGTACTATGTAAATAACCCTTATATCTGGATTTTCTTTAAAGTGTTATCTTCGAAGCAATTATGCTCAAAAGATAAATCTTTAAGAAAAACATAACACAATTTTCTGAGGATTATGTTTAATAAATAAAAAGATTTTTCTTCCATAGCTGGAAAATGATATTCGTAATCAATGTTTTTCATACTTAAAACTTAAAATGAAAAATATTTAATCCTAGATTTTCTAGAATTTGTACTGTTTTAAGAGCATGGAGTATCTAATAGACCTTAATCAATGCTTTTAATATTTTAATGAAAAATACCTAAACCTAGTTGTCCTTGAATTTATACTAAATTTTGAAAATTTTTCTATGTGCAAAAATGCATATTCAATTTTAAAATTAAACTTATTAATTAAAATTCATTAAATTACTTAAAATATTTCTAAGCCAAGAAAATATAAAAATTTAGTGTGTTTTGTTTGTCTCTTCTAATCCACTTATAGTATAAAAATGAGTTTGTTATTGAGAAAAGCCCAAATGTTCTTTTGAGTCGTTAAAAATTTACCTTTTAAAATTCTAATGCTTATTTGTTTCTAATAATGCCGTTTGGTTTAATAGAAATATTTTAAAAACATAAAATGCTTTAGAAAAATGGAAAAAAAGATCCTTTAAACTGCAACATTTATTCTTAAACTTATTATAAGTTAAAAATTAAGATGCTATAATACTTTAAATTGAATTACTTTACATTCATTCTTGAGAACTTTCTTTTATAGACATAAAACGGAAATAAAAGCTGCCATTTTTCGTATTCTGCTGCATTTTAAAATTGTAGAGTACCCTAAATACGATTTTGATTAATGTCATGTTGATGCCGGTTTGTGTAATCAAAAATAATTTAATGAATAGATTAGAGAAATTTAATTCAATTTTCAAAATAATTACCATTTATAAAAATTAGAAATATTGTATTATTGAAACTGCAAAAGACATTCCTGAAATTAATTAAAATTTAAAAGTTTGGATTTTTTTTAATGCTATAACTACAAATAACAAGAAATATTCTTTATAAAAATATTCAGCAGAAGTTTGAATATCGCCTGGTTAAAAATATGTAATAGTATGGAAATAACCCTTAACTCTGGATTTTCTTACAAATCTTATTATCGAAAAAACTATGTTAAAAAGAGAAATGTTTAAGAAAAGAATAACACATTTTTCTGTGAATTATGTTTAATAAATAAAAAGATTTTACTTCCATACCTGGAAAATATATTTGTAATGAATGTTTCTCACACTTTAAAATTTAAAATGAGAAATTCTTAAACCTTGATTTCCTTGAATATACACTGAGTTTTGAAAAATAGAGTATACTAATAAACTGTAAAATCTTCGAATTCTTAAAAGAAAGTAAACAAATATGTTTTAAAACACTTTATATGGAGACTAACTTCATTTCAATTCATGAAACAAAAATATTTTTAGGTAGATTTCGTATGAAATACTACCTATCGCATTCTCTCCCATGTTAGAATTTCTGAAAAATTTTTGCAGATCTACACAGATTATGATTCCTAGGCCCCAAAACTACCATCAGTAAAAAAGTTTATCTATTTATCTATTTGTCTATCTATCAATCTATAGAGAGGGTTTTTGTGAAAACCGAAAAAACGCGATAACTTCCTAACTAAAACCGATATCGAATCAGTTTAAAGTTTATATTATTTCTAAAAAATGTGCTAAAAATTTATGCATGACAGATTTTTGAAAAAGTTAAAAATGGGCTCAAGGGGCGAAGAAAAATAGGGTTTTTGAGAGAAAAAAAAATCATGACTTCGTCAATTCTCAAAATATCAAATCCAACTGATTTTTTTTTAATAAATGTTCTTAAAATTTTTTAAAACTTTTGTATTTACAAGTTTTTGATAGGAACAACTTTCACCGATGTAAAAAATTAAAAACGAAAAGAAAAAGGGGGGTGGGAAAAGAAAAAGATCCGTAACTGACTCAATTCTTAAGCAATCAAATCTAATTAAATTTATTTTACATCCTCTCAATAATATCTACAATTTTTATACTAACAAGTTTTTCATAGGACCAATTCTTATAGCAAAAATAAATTAAACAAAAATAGGAGTTTGAGAAAAAACCCTCAAATCATAACTGCATATTCTGACTCATTTTTAATTTCCTTTTTGATTTTAAACGCATCCAAATGACAGATCCTCTTTTTTAGGAACTATATAATGTGACGTATTGGCCAGTTTTTGGATAAAGGCAGAATATATTTTTAAAAAGGCTGCCAAATAGGGTATTTTGAACAGAATTTCCCGAAGTTTTCGTGATTGAAAAATTAAGGAAGTATAACAAATTGCGTTTTTTCTGAGTTATTTTTAAAACCATTTCTGTTTTCAAACGCATCCAATTTACAGGTTCTCTTTTTTAGGAACTATATAATGTGACGGATTAACCAGTTTTTTTTTTTTTTTTTTTTTTTTTTTTTTTTTAAATAAAGGCAGAATATCTTTCAAAAAAGGCTTCCAAAATGGGCACTTCGTACAAAATTTCCCAAAGCGATCATGATTAAAGAATTGAGGATGCATTCAAATAACAAATTGGTTATTTTATGACTCATTTTTAAATCCAATTTTGCTCTCAAACGTATTCAATTGACAGTTATTTGCTATTTAGGAATTGTGTAATGTGCCGTTTTGGTCAGATTCTTGATAAAAGCTAAATATATATTTAAAAAATAAATTGTCAAAGTGGACATTCCGCACAAAATTTCCCAAAGCGATCTTGATTAAAGAATTGTGGATGTATTCAAATAACAAATTGGTTTTTTTATGACTCATTTTTAAATCCAAATGTGCTCTCAAACGCATTTATTTGACAGTTTTTTGTTATTTAAGAACTATACAATGTGCGTATTCGTCGATTTTTTTTATAAAGGCCAAATATATATTTTTTAAAGCTGTCAAATTGGGCACTTTGCAAAAAAAATTCGCAAAGCGATCATGATTAAAGTATTAAGGATGTATTCAAATAACGAATTGGTAATTTTATGACTCATTTTTAAATTTGATTTTGCTCTCAAACGCATTCAATTGACAATTTTTTTTTTTTTGTTATTTAGGAACTATACAGGGTGATTCAGCTCGTCGGTGACAAACTTTAAGGATCGATAGAGCACACCTAGACGAACATTTTTGAATAGGGAATGTAGGGTCCCTGACGCGATGGTAAGGCGCTAGGCGCTTTCGAAAATTTGGGTGCCGAAATTCGAAACGTCATAAAAACTAGGGAAATGGTTAGATTTTCTTGCTTGTTGCGTCGAAATGATTCTGTTTGTTTAGACTTTCTTCAGTACCAATTTGATAAGCGTATCTCTTAAAACATGGATAGGGGGCGCTGCAGACTTTGGAGAGCTAGACAACAACTTTAAGCCCGTTATTTTGATAATTTAACACATGCTCGCCAAAGTTTATACTCTAACTTAAAGTTTGAACCCAAAAGTAGAGCCCTGCAAAAAGCGTAAGAGCCGGAATAAAATGTCAAAGTACAGGGTGGTCGAAACTCGAAGGCTCCTAAGAGATAAACAAACAGATTTCTTGACTTATGGCATGCATTTTCATGATTCTGTTTGCTGGGGCTCTCTGAAACTCAGTTGAACGGTACAAAAAGAAACATCGATAGGGGGGCGCTTTGGGCAAAAAACATAATTCGTTGACATTTCGGACGCTAACTGGAAACGGGGCGCTACGATCAGTTAGTAATAATGAAAACTCATTTTCTACCTCTGCTCAACACTTCTGAATAAATTTAGACCAAAAACATCAATGATACTGGAAATTTATTTACAAAAAATAACACTACAGAAGATGCTCGAAATTTCGACCTTGGGCCATGATGCAGGCTTCGCACCTCCGTCGCATTGAGGAGTGTGTGTTTCCAACAATGCCAGGAGTATCTCTGATCTGCCCTGCAGCTGCCACAATGCGCGCCACAAGTTCTTCAGCACTGCTGACAGGTGTATGGTATACCTCGGCCTTCAGGTAACCCCAAAGGAAGAAATCCAAGCAGGTGAGGTCTGGTGATCGGGCAGGCCAGTGAACTGGACACCCACGCCCGATCCACCGCTGGCCATACCTTGCGTTTAGATGGAGACGCACGTCGTTCGTGTAATGGGCCGGAGCTCCATCGTGCTGGAACCACATCTGGCGACGCGAACCTTCGGGTACGTGCGCCTCCTCCAGAAGCTGCGGCAGCACTTGATCCAGGAAAATCAGGTAATTTCCACCTGTCAGCCGTTCAGGTAACAAATAAGGGCCAATGAGGCAATCCCCCAGAATGCCGGCCCACACATTTACTGAGAAACGCTCCTGGGCTGCTCGGCTTCTGGTTTCATGTGGATTTTCATCACACCACACATGACTGTTGTGGGCGTTCCACATTCCCTCCCGGCTGAAGGTGGACTCGTCCGTAAACAAAATGCTGTTTACAAAACGGGGATCCCTGGATCTCATCGCCAAGTACCATCTTGAGAATTCGACTCGAGGGCCAAAATCCTGCTCTCTGAGCAACTGCACCCGCTGGATGTGGTAGGGGTGCAGATTCCGGGAACGTAAGATGCGCCACGCAGTTGCTTGCGAAATGCCAACATGTCTGGCGATATCTCTCGTGCTAAGACTTGGGTTGTCCTCAACCAGGTTAAGCACAGCCTCTTCGTTGTCGGGGGTGCTCACTGATCGCTCCCGTTCAGGCCTGCCTCCGTCGAAAGATCCCGTTGTGGACAACCTCTGGTGTACTCGAGCGAAGAAGGCATGGCAGGGGATTTGCCTGTTGGGGTAACGCTCGGCGTACAACCGCTGAGCGGCTCGTCCATTACAACCAGCAGCGCCATACGCCAAATGCATGTCAGCCAATTCAGAGTTTGTGTACCGTTCCATCCTACTACCGATCTGCAGACAAGTAACCCGAAGCTTAAGTAGGTACCGCACGTTCAAAAGACGTGTCTGCGCATACAACTACGTCATCTCGCGTTGTCGTCTACGCATTACGTATCTTTTGCATATCGATATGGTACGATATCTTTTGCATAAATCAGCAAAAAGCACCTTATGTAAATTTTATTGCGCGCATTGTGCATGATTGAAACCAGCTATGTTTGTTAAAAAAAACAAACAAACTGCAGTTTTAATAGCTTCTTATGATAAGTAAATTACTCTCTTGTTTTGTTTCTAACTGATCGTAGCGCCCCGTTTCCAGTTAGCGTCCGAAATGTCAACGAATTATGTTTTTTGCCCAAAGCGCCCCCTATCGATGTTTCTTTTTGTACCGTTCAACTGAGTTTCAGAGAGCCCCAGCAAACAGAATCATGAAAATGCATGCCATAAGTCAAGAAATCTGTTTGTTTATCTCTTAGGAGCCTTCGAGTTTCGACCACCCTGTACTTTGACATTTTATTCCGGCTCTTACGCTTTTTGCAGGGCTCTACTTTTGGGTTCAAACTTTAAGTTAGAGTATAAACTTTGGCGAGCATGTGTTAAATTATCAAAATAACGGGCTTAAAGTTGTTGTCTAGCTCTCCAAAGTCTGCAGCGCCCCCTATCCATGTTTTAAGAGATACGCTTATCAAATTGGTACTGAAGAAAGTCTAAACAAACAGAATCATTTCGACGCAACAAGCAAGAAAATCTAACCATTTCCCTAGTTTTTATGACGTTTCGAATTTCCGCACCCAAATTTTCGAAAGCGCCTAGCGCCTTACCATCGCGTCAGGGACCCTACATTCCCTATTCAAAAATGTTCGTCTAGGTGTGCTCTATCGATCCTTAAAGTTTGTCACCGACGAGCTGAATCACCCTGTATAAAGGGCGTATTTTGGTCGATTTTTTAACAAAGTCAGAATATATTTCCAAATATGTTGTCAAAATGGAGATTCGAGCCAAATATCGCTTAAGATGATTTTGATAAAACCAGCTTTTACAGAAAAATGAAATTAATTTTTTTAAAAGCAGCCAGAAAAAGTAGTTAAACTGGGTTTATCGCTAATCATATTTTATTTTTTGTTGTTGAAATGAAAACTCTTCGAAATCTACTTCCGCCTATAGGCCAAGCCGACATGATTTTTTTAATTACAATACCTCACTTTTGTGCAGTCCTGGATTATGGAATGTAGTGCTGGTCAAATTAATATAATAACAGGAAAAATTACACATTAAACAGCCTAGAAGTTAATTTATTGCATAACTTTTAGATTGGGATAAAACAAATTCATTTAAATTCTAATTTTTTTTCTTTCCTATTGACATATCTTTGAAAAGAAACGGAGCGTTGTTTATAGCATTTATGTGTAGAGAGATACATGAAACTTCAAAAACTTAAACATTTTTAATTTCAAAGTACATATATTAATTAAAATTTATAAAATTACTTGAAATCATTAAAGGCTGAAGATATATTAAAAAGTCCTTCTTATCCACTTACAGTATAAAGAAAATTTTGTTATTGAGAATAATCCAAATGTTCTGTTAAGTCTTTAGGAATTTACTTTTTAAAATTATAATCCTAAATTGTGCCGAATAAAATCAGTTTGTTATTATAACATTACTTTTAAAATACAAAACGCTTTATAAAAATGGAAATAATGCCCTTTAAACTACATCAGATACTCTTAAAATTAACTATAAGTTGAAAATTTAAATGTTATAATATTTAATTTATTTTCATATAGAATTTCTTTCTTCATGAAACGAAAATATAGATTCATAAAAATTGTCTTATTTCGTATTCTGATGCATTTAAAATTTCTAGAATGTCTTAAATATGGTTTTGATAATTCTAAACTGATGCCTATTTGTCTAATGAAAAATAGTTTAATGAATAGATCAGAGAAATTTAATATGATACTTAAAATATTTCTCTTTTATAAAAACAAACAAAGAGACAACAACAACAAACCATATTTTCGAAAGTCCGAAATACATTTTTGAAATTATTTACGTTTTAAAAGTTTAGATTTTTTAATGCTATAACTACAAAGCACAGGGAGTATTCCTTATTAAAAGAAAAAAAAATCAGTAGAATATTTAATATTGCGTCGTTAAAAATATTTAATACTAGCGGCCTTCGCCCGCTACGCTGGTCGGTTTATCTAAAGAAATCTTGAAGAAGTAGTTAGATAAGGTTCAGACATACATTAAAAAAAAAAAAAGCAAGTCGATCATTCAAAAAACGTTGGGAAATATCAAATATTTACTGTAATTTTTTAAGAAAAACAAAGTTTCGAAAAAAAAAATTAAATCGAAAAAAAAATTACACTGACATATTAATGCAAGGAAATTTTCCCAGAGAGAAAATTCGCCTTGAATACAATATTTCAAATTCTTTTAATTGCTTATAGGCGTTAATGCCAACATAGTGAAAAAAAATTCCATGCTGGGAATCGAACCCGGGCCATCAGTATGGCGCACTGACGTTCTACCGACTAAACCACATGGAACGACAGCCAGCTTGAAACTTTCTCATACTTAAGTAGACTGGCGAAAACATAACGATAGCGCGTTTTAAAATCGCACAGTGACATCTATTGGATTTTATATGTACTAAAAAACGTTATGTACTAAAAAACGTGAGCAGCGCACCTAATAGTTTCTTTTGTTTCTTTTTGTTACTTTTTTGTCTGTTGTCCGATTTTGATGAAACAAAGCCTATACACTGCCCGGGAGTGTGCATTCTTCATTAGTGAAAACCGCATAAAAATCCATTCAGTAGTTACGAAGATAACCTCGAACAAACAGACAGACAGACAGACAGACAAAAAATTCAAAAAAAATTTTTTTGTGTTTCATTGGTTTTCTTTTATCGCCCTGACTCCATTTTTGTCAATTATCTTCAATGTACAGACACACCGGGTCCTACTGTTTTATTATATGTATAGATTTTCTTTTATCACAAAGTTATAATTTACATTTTAAAAAATGCCCATAAAGTTATTTATCATGTTCATAATGCTACTTTCTTCAGAAAAGGGATCTCAACATAGTCTGTGTGTATGAGATCTCACATATACTTAATCAGGCTCTGAAAAGAAGAATTGCATTTTAAAAAAAAATGCAACATAAAATTATAGTACTTAGCACTACATGCAACAGAAAAAACTTACATAAAAATGTAAGAATATAGTAGTAGTCTAGACCAAGAACAAACAATGATGACCGGCAGAATTTTTCCTTCCGCATAATTAGACTCTCTTTTGTGGCAAAAAAAAAAAAAAAAAAAAAAATCACATGTATATTGTAATTATCAACTAACTTATCATATAATGTAAATCACACATATAATGATTTACCGATTAGCTACATTTAAAACAATTTTCCACTTTCCAATATTTTCCATTAAAACACACTTAAAACAATTTGTAGCAAGACGCATCGTTATATGCTTACAATGTCTATTGTAATAGGATTGGTGTTGTACCATTATTTTTGAATCACTTTCAGATTTTTAGAACGTATCATAATTGTAAAAATAATAAAAGGATTTTCATAATCTGGAATTAACTTTTTGCAACTATAGAATAGTGTAAAACTCTATAAATCGTGATGCTAATTGCAAATTTTTTAAACTTTATTTGCAGATTTGAAACACTCTTACCAATTCCCTTGTTCTCATGCTTTCATATTGCCCTAGATAGAAAGTAAAATATTATCGTGAAACTATATGGCATTTAATTAAATAAAATGAATTTTGTATCATATTAATCACGCTGTTATTAATAGGTAAACTATATTCTGTTTGATAAAATTCCAACCTTTAAGTAAAAGTTTGTAATAATATTAATTACTAGCGGCCTTCGCCCGCTACTCTGGTCGGTTTATCTAAAGAAATCTTGAAGAAGTAGTTAGATAAGGTTCAGACATACATTAAAAAAAAAAAAAAAGCAAGTCGATCATTCAAAAAACGTTGGGAAATATCAAATATTTACTGTAATTTTTTAAGAAAAACAAAGTTTCGAAAAAAAAAATTAAATCGAAAAAAAAATTACACTGACATATTAATGCAAGGAAATTTTCCCAGAGAGAAAATTCGCCTTGAATACAATATTTCAAATTCTTTTAATTGCTTATAGGCGTTAATGCCAACATAGTGAAAAAAAATTCCATGCTGGGAATCGAACCCGGGCCATCAGTATGGCGCACTGACGTTCTACCGACTAAACCACATGGAACGACAGCCAGCTTGAAACTTTCTCATACTTAAGTAGACTGGCGAAAACATAACGATAGCGCGTTTTAAAATCGCACAGTGACATCTATTGGATTTTATATGTACTAAAAAACGTTATGTACTAAAAAACGTGAGCAGCGCACCTAATAGTTTCTTTTGTTTCTTTTTGTTACTTTTTTGTCTGTTGTCCGATTTTGATGAAACAAAGCCTATACACTGCCCGGGAGTGTGCATTCTTCATTAGTGAAAACCGCATAAAAATCCATTCAGTAGTTACGAAGATAACCTCGAACAAACAGACAGACAGACAGACAGACAGACAGACAGACAAAAAATTCAAAAAATTTTTTTTTGTGTTTCATTGGTTTTCTTTTATCGCCCTGACTCCATTTTTGTCAATTATCTTCAATGTACAGACACACCGGGTCCTACTGTTTTATTATATGTATAGATTATGGAAATAACCCATAAATCTGGATTTTCTTTAAAAAAATTATCATCAAAGCAATTATGTTGAAAAGAGAAATCTTTAAAAAAAAACATTGTACAAATTTCTGAAGAACGAAATAATGAAATGAATAAATGAAAATATTTTTCTTTCATACCTGGAAAATGATATTCATAATCAATGTTTATCATAATTTAAAATTTAAAATAAAAAATATTTAAACTTAGATTTTCTAAATTTTATTCAGATTTAAAAATATGTAGTATACTAATAAATCATACTCAATGTTTCCCATTCATTAAAATTTCAAATGATATAATCAAACCTGGTTTTCCTAGAATTTATATTGAGTTTTGAAAAATGGAATACACTAATAAATTGTAAAAACATCCATTTCATAAAAGAATGCAAACAAATATGTTTTAAAATCATTTATGTTAAACCTAACTTCATTATAATTCATACAGTAAAAGACATTTTCTTTATAGTATCTTAGTTTTGCATAGTCTTCGATTACGGGATTTAGCTCTGGCCAAATTATTATGGTAAAAGGAAAATTTATGAATAAATCTACCTAGAAGTTAATTTGTTGCATTGTATTTAAAATTGGATTAAAACAAATTTATTTAAATACTATTTTTTTTCTTTCCTATTGACATATCTTTGAAAAGTAATGGAGAAATTGATGTATGTAGCACTTATAGCTAGATTGATACATGAAACTTCAAAAACTTGACTAAATGCTTCAGAGTATATATGCGTTTCTCTGTGCAAAAATCCACAAGTATTTTAAAAATTAAAATACACTTATTAATTAAAATTAATTAAAATAGTTGAAATCTTTATAAACCGAGGAAATATAGAAAAGTAGCGTATTTAGTTTGTCTCTCCTAATCCACTGACTGTACAAAGGTAAGTTTATTATTGGCTAAAGCCCAAATGTTCTATTTAGTCTTTAAAAAATTGCCTTTTAAAATTCTAATCATTATTTAATTCTTATAGCAACAATTGGTGTTATAGCATTCCTTTTATAATGTAAAATGCTTTATAAAAAAAAAAGTAAATGTCTTTAAACTGCATCAGTTATACTTAAAATTTATTATAAGTTAAAAATTAAGATTCCATACACTTTAAATTGAATTACTTTATATTCATTT
This sequence comes from Maratus speculifer, assembly GCA_964019185.1. NCBI lineage: Eukaryota > Metazoa > Arthropoda > Arachnida > Araneae > Salticidae > Maratus > Maratus speculifer. The sequence continues at coordinate 163,081,754 of OZ025300.1, read as the reverse complement.
ATAAAAACTTTATTTTATATTCATTAAACGAAAATACAGATTCATGAAATTTCTCATATTTCGTATTCTCATACATTTAAAACTTGTAGGATACCTTAAATACGATTTTGATTAGTTTTAAACTGTTGCCTGTTTATCTAATCAAAAATATTTTAATGAATAGCTTAGAGACATTTAATTGGATTTAAAAAATAATTACCTTTCATAAAAAAAAAAAAAAAAAAAAATAAAAAAAAAAAAAAAATAAATAAAAAAAATACATCCTCGAAATTTCACAAGGTATTCCTGAAATTAATTAAATTTTAAATGTTTAGATTTTTTAATACTGTAACTAATAAGCACAGTAAATATTTCTTATTTAAAAAAAGACATCGGTAGAAGATTGAATGTCACCTCGTTAAAAATATTTAATATTATGGAAATAACCCTTATACTTGGATTTTCATAAAAATCTCCGGAGCAATTATGTACAAAAGAGAAATCTTTAAGCAAAACATAACACAATTTTTGAGAATTATGTTTAATTATGTTTGAGGATTAGAAAACGATATTCGTAATCGATGTTTTTCATACTTTAAAATGAAAAATATTTAAACATGGATTTCCTAGAATCTATACTGATTCAAAAGTATGGATAATACTGATGCACTATAATCAATGTTTTTCATCCTTTAAAATTTAAAATGAGAAAATATCTAAACCTAGTTTTCCAAGAATTTATACTGAGTTTGACAACTTGAGATAACTAATAAACAATAAAATTTGTAAAAACAAATATATTTTTAAACCTGGTACAAGGTGTCTAACTTCATTATAATTCTAAATCAAAAAATGCTTTTAAAAATAGCTCAGTTTTGAATAATACTGTATTATGGAATATATTACTGGCCAAATTGTTGTGGTTACAGAAAAAATTACTCATAAATTAGCCTAGAAGTTAATTTATTGTATTACATTCAATATTCGGATAAAACAAATTCATTTAAATAATAATTTCTTTGTTTTCTGTTGAAATGTCTGAAATGAAAAAGAAATGGAGCAATGTATGTAGCATTTATGTGTAGTACTACAAGTCAGGTTTTCGAAGTTATATATATTTCAAGTGAGATATATGAAACTTCGAAAACCTGAATAGTTGCTATAGAGTATACATGCAAGACTTTGGGCAAAGATAAACATGCATTTTTAAAATTAAAATGCACTTATTAATTAAATTTCATTAAATTATTTGAAATCTTTATAAGCAAAAAAATATAAAAAAAAGGTTAGCGTGTTTTGTTTGTCTCTTCAAATCCACTTGCAGTACAAAGATAATTTTGTTATTGAATATAGTCCAAATGTTCTATTAAGCCATTCAAAATTCTAATCCTTATTTGTATATTGTAACACCACTTGATTTTATAGCATTACTTTTAAAATGTAAAATACTATATAAAAATAAAATAAAATCCTTTAAACTGCATCAGTTATTCTTAAAATTTATTATAAATTAAAAATTAAGAAGTTATAATACTTTAATAGAATTACTTTATTTTCATTAATAAGGACTTTAATTTATAATCATAAAACGAAAATATAAATTCAAAAAAAATTGTCTCATTTCGCAGTCTGATGTATTTAAAAATTGTAGAATACATTAAATACGATTTTGTTTATTTTTATACTGATGCCTGTTTGTCTAATCAAAAATAGTTTAATGAATAGATTAGAATAATTCAATACTATTTTCAAATTAATTAACTGTTATAAAAACAAAAAATATTATATCCTCGAAATTCTAAAAGATATTCCTGAAATTCAATTTTAAAAGTTTAGATTTTTTAATAATATAACTTCAAAACATAGGAAATATTTCTTATTAAAAGGAAAAAAAAATCAGTAAAATATTAAATATCGCATTGTTAAAAATATTTAACATTATGCAAACAACCCTTATATCTGGATTTTCCTAAATATCTTATATTCGAAACAAAGAAAAATCTTTAAGAAAAACATAGCACAAAATTCTGAGGATTATGAAAAGTTTTTTCTTCCGTACCTGGAGTTTTGTATCTGTAATGATTGTTTTTCATGCTTTAAAATTTAAAATTTAACATACTCAAACCTAGATTTCCTAGAATTTATATTGAGTTTAAAATAATTGGATTAGACTAATAAACCATAATCAATGTTTTTCATACGTTAAAATTTAAAATGAAAAATATCTGAACCTAGGTTTCTTTAAATTTATAATGAGTTTTGAAAAATGGAGCATACTAACAAATTGCGAAAACTTTGAATTCTTAAAAGAAAGTAAAAAAATATCCATAATTCATTGAAACATACAGGAATCTTCATTAAAAATAATTAATTTTTAAAATATGAATTTTTTAGAAAAAGTTACATCATTCATTATTTTTTTTTAATGTTGACTAATTTTTATTATTTTATTTAAATTAACATCTCCTAAAATGCTCTATCAAAACTAAAACTATTTCTGTTTATTTACATGAATTAAATTGAAGTTCTACAAATAATATTTCGAGTTATAACAATTTTGAATTAAACCATTTTTTCTCAAATGTTAAATTTAAAATTTTGTTAAATACATTCTGAAAAGTTTTATCATCTGATTTTGTTTAAAAATATTATGGTTAACTATATACATATTTAAATACAATTTTTACACAAAAATGAAGAAATTAATCTTCAAATAATAGTTAAAATAAAGTGTATAATAAGGTATACATCCAAATAACATTATGACCATATCGATATAATGAAAAAAAAACTTGTAATTTCCTCATTAGTTTAAAGTACACTTAAATACGTTCATCTTGTTCTTTAATATTTTTAAACCAGAAGAATATTCAACTGTAAATGCAATGTAAACTGCGAAGTGTTTGTGAATAGTTAAGGGACCATACATGTACATGGAGTAAGAGAGTCTTTTTAACACTTAAATGGTTTAACACTTACCGGCGCACTACTCTTTAAAGTTCGAAATTAAAGAAAAAATTAGGCAATCTATTTAGGTCTAGAGGAGTATACAGGTATATTTTTGTAAAGATTGCACAAACCATTTTAATTATACAGCTGTTGCCGAAGTGGTAACACCTAGCAAGTACAGCATAGATAAGCGCAGTGAGAAAAGCATTGCTGTGAAGCGCGTGTTAGAGTAAAATATTTTACCTATTATTTAAAAACAGTAGTATTTGATCTCTGTGGTGCTGCCATCTAGAACTCATAAGAAAGATTTAAAGTAGCCATAAGAGTAGTTTTTGAAATATTCACGGAGTTTTTGTGTCTCTAAACAGGGGAAATTTTAGGTGTTGCCGACCCGGCAACACTTCGGCGGAGGGGGTAAAATGTGTCCCAAATGCCCTTAGATATAACTTTACCAAATTGAATTCGCAAGTTGAGCTACTAGCAGCCTTAACCGTATAACAATAATTATTATAAACATTAAAAAATGGCTATTTTTCTTTGCAAATTTCTTTGTATTTCGTTTTTAGAGTAATATCAAATATATTACACTGAAATAAAGCTAAAAGTAATTCCAAATGCAAATGAAATGAATTATTCTAATTTTTAACCCTTGCCAATAAAGTTGAAAAGTGTTTTATCTTTCGGTTTTTCTGGCCGCGCTCTAACTCTCGTAAATATACTCAGATTACCTTGAAATTTTTGGACGTCAATGGCGTTTATCCTTACACGAACCACTATTGAAAATGAAGTTTCTACCATGATTAGTTTATTTACAGGTACCGTAAAAATTTTTCCATTACATTGCGGCCTACGGGGAAAAATCGTTTCAAATCTATTTTAAAGATGTTACACTCTGTCAAACATATTCAAACTTATATGTATCCCCGAAGTGCACAAAAATATTCATTTTCTAAAGTATGCAATAAAAAGAATAATTATTATTTATTTACAGGGCCACAAAAATGAATTCCATTATAAAAAATAAATAAATAAAGGGGGGGGAAGGTAAAAACTTTTGCGACATATTTTAATTATGGTAAACGATTTCATGTATAATCAGACTGATATACATCATTGAGGCTTAATATGAGTTATTTTATGCAAAATACTAAATTCATTGCATTTACAGGGACACACAAAAGATCTAAAAAATTAATTCTATCAGAAGGACTGTATATTATGGGCGATGGCTGTTTGATGGATAAAATGCATTTTTAATTATGATATGCGTCTTTAATTATGATATTCGTTTTTAAGTTTTACTAAATGTATGCATATTATATGGTGTGTATAAAAACTAACAGTTACACATTTTAGATATATATGGTTACACAACAGATTTCGGAAAGTCCACAGAATATGAGCGCAATTTACTTAAAGCTGGTTTTTAAATAAGTTATGCATTTTTGCGTTGAACTGCACTCATTTTACTAAAGCATGTTTGTAGAATATAGATAAAATGATATACTGGGTTACTCAAAGAACTGGACATATGGTCGTCTTTTGATGTTAATTTCTGAAAATGTGATTTAAATAGTTTAAAGAGTATTTTTGTTTGAATTAAATTTTAGCATAATGCGTTCGTGTATTAAAGGTACTTGACAAAATATAGAGCTGAACAAAAGTACTCAAATATGTTTCCATCTATTAGTATAAATTGCTGAAAGGAAAATTTCAACGAGATAGGCGTTTTCTTGCTAAACTAAATTTTCCCATTATCTATATATATCAACCAACAGATCAAATACAAGGCTCTTCAAAGGTATTGGAATACATATTTTACTACAGACAGTAATACATTAATTCTCTGGATAACGAAGCTTAGTTAAAGTTTTCAGGAAGTGTTGGGAAGTGTTTCATAATCTATGCTTAACGCGAGGTTTTTCTAACTTGTTTAAATTTATAATTTTGGAATCTTTATTAATCATCGAATATAATATTGATGTCTCGACACATTTAAAGCAAAATCGAAATTCAGATATTTTCTTCATTTTTCATGAAAAAGAACTTACCGAGTTCAATTAACACTTTCAAAGTAAAACTATTTTTTTTTTTTTTTTTTTTTTTTTTTTTTTTTTTTTTTGCTGAAACGTTAGAAATTATTGATTCATACCAGAATTAAAATAGACATTTATGAGAAACCCAGTAAATTGTACATCTCCGTAAGATATAAAACCACAATTTTATTTCACGTTTCTCGGACTAATATGAGATTTGGAGTTTTATTCATATAGTATAAACAGAGAACATATATAGTAAAACTCCCTTTTTTGCGAAGTTTTCTACTTAACAAAATTCTTTGTTGAATATTGACTTTGGGCAGTATTAACATGTGAATTAATCTCTATATTGCGAAACATAGATTCTACATAACGAAGTTTATTGCACTGTTGTTCTTGTAGAGGTTGCTTTTAGAATGGGTATAGGAATTTATTTCTGTAATTTGTGGAAATGAAATTATTTATATACTATTAATTTATTTAATTATCTCCCATCTAAGGAAAAAAAATACATTGAGATAAACACTTGCTATAGCCACTCTCGCATGCTGACACTCTGGCACTGACAGCGGTGGAGGGATGAACATTTTTTACAGCTTGACAGTATGTAGGAATTTCCAGTTTAACGAAAGTGTAACAGATAAATTGTTCAGATACCGGAAATTTTTAAGAAACAGTGTATGTTTTATAAGAAACTTGTACAAAGTTAAGTTAAGAGTAGTAATATTGTGGAAAAACAAAAAAAAGTACTCTACGCTGCAGTTTTGTTTACTTTTCTGTATTATGTGCGTCTTATTTAGACATTAATCTAATTAAATTTTTCGCCTATGGCTGCATCGGATAAAAAAATACAGTAAAGACAAATTTTACAGTAAAATTTTTCTGGTGGGGAAAAACAAGGATTCTGAACACTTCATACGGCAACATATATCGGTCCCTCCTCTCAAAGGGGTTAAAACGATTAAATGATAATTGAAAAGTGTTCAGTTAAACTGATGGCATTGAGCTCACAAACTATTCAAGCTAATTATGTATTACAGATTTATTTCAAAGAATAATGCCCTCTAAAAATAAATTAAGGATTGGGATTGGGTGGGGGGGGGGCACATTTTTCACAACAACCACATTTTTCTGTTTTATAATTTAGAAGTAATCCTAAATATTTAATCAGCGAAGCTCCTTATCAAAATAAACAAGTATACCAAATTTGATGAATGTCGAATAATTATGCATGAAAAACCCTTTTATCTAAATTTAGGGTGGGGTTTAGGGGTTAGACTCCCGTTAACACATTTATAATAGTTAACCATAGAACATACAAATCGAATCAGGAAAATGTTTTATCAGAATAAACTTATATACAAAATTAAGCAAATCGGATATTTTTAAGAAGAGTTACGTACACACATACATACGTACGTACTAGATATGTAGATGTACGTATAGTCGAGTATTAGGAAAAAAAGTAAACACTCTCTTCTAACACCCCACAAATTATTGTAGAATAAAGTTACTGTTACTAAACGATTGGAATTATAGTCTACTTTTAAATGATGTATATTCAATTTGCTTAGTTGGCTATTAATAACATAATAAAACGAACCCAAATTTCATTTTTAATGGCAATGCCCAATTTTAACAAGATATTAGAAATCTTCGCTTCACACTATTTCAAGACAGAAAATTTCAAGTCATTTGAATGATAAGCTTTTGAATTATAAACATTTAAAATTTAGCGCTTCTAATTCCAAATATATTTTCATATTTTTATTACCATCTTGAGAAATTGCGTTTCTGATGTGCTAACTTTTTATGTAGCAATAATGCTAAAATGCATTATTGCTACATAAAAAGTTAATTCATACCAAAACCAAAATTATATTATACCAAACATAAATACATTAAGTTGCTATTTTTTTTTAATTTTATGATATGATTTATGAAATTAATTTTAGAAAAAACTATTAATTGCTAACAACAAATTTTGAATGGATTTATATTTATTAAATCGTGCCTTATGAAAAATTAAAATTTCAAATTTTTATTACAAGTAGTTTTTAAATTATACTTGAAAAACGGCAAAATTAGTGTTTAAAGCGCCATCTACTATAGAGCTGTCTAGATATTTTGAAACTTCTTATGCGTTCCTATAATATAGCAGTCTTCAAAGACAGCTTGAGTGGCGCTTAAGATGCTTTGATCAAAAAGGCTGTTCTCTTGGTCAATGATTGAATACCGAACTTAATTAGGATATAACCAGTGAACTATGCTCGTTTTGAAATCGAAAATTTCTTGGAAACTTATCGTACAAATTGTATTAAAATTTGTTTTTAGGCTAATTTGAAGGGATTAGAGTTCATTTATGCTGTCAAATTGGTACTTCTACCAATTGTCAGTTGGGTACTACTACATAAAAAAACAAAGTTATGGCTCATTTTAGTATGTAGAGGGCCTGTAAGCAAATGTTTTATACTTTATTTAAAAGTAGACTGTGTTTTATATTGTTCGGTATATGTAACTTTTTTCTACGATAATTTGTTGAGGAGTCAGGAGGTGCTTAGTATTTTTTTTAAAACGACTGTGTAAATAAAATCTGCGAGAAAATTAGCACATAGACTTTGAGAGTCTGTGATCTAATAAAAGTGAATTGAACTAGGCAATTCCAAACTTATCTTCTATGTCATACATCTTAATATTCCAAAACGTTGTTACTAATGTTAATTCTTTAATATTATTAGATCAGTACTATAATAATCGTTTGACTTTCATCCTAAATTTTTTGCTCCGGTCAAATATTCTAATAAAAAACGATTTAGTTTCGATCATGATATATAATAAAATCAATATTTTTCCTCTTTCTGTTGTACTGCTGTTTGCAAACAGCTGACATAGCAGGATGCAAAGTTTCGTTCGTTTCATAAAACGCTTAAATTGAGGAAATCATAGGAAAATTGCGATTGTAACATCCCTTTCCAGCAGAATATTTCCAAATTGAAGGAAAATCTGATTGTCATAGCCAAAACCTATGTATGAAATTTGGTTCATTTCTGTGCATGGCTTTTACACCTAGCCAGGATACTTTTATAAAACTGACACAAAAATCGCTATTGTAGCATCCTTTTTCGGCGGAATATTTTCAAATTAAACGAGCCTTATTTCCATACGAAAAACCTATAAATAAAATTTTGTTATTAAATCATATTTGGTTCATACAATTCGATACACTTTTTGATGGTACAATTGCGACAGGACACACGCAGAAACATACCCACAGACAAATACTTTGTATAAACCAAATTTCTAGAATTTATTCTCCCTAAAACGTTCTAAAATTCGTCGGAAACTGGAACTAGAAAAAAGATTTGGATTAGGATACTTTCACTTATTATAGATTAAAAAAAGTAAAAATTATCTTCCAAAAATATCTGAAGTGGATATAATGTTTTTAAACTCAACTATTTTGAAAATTTTTCCTACAAATTCTCGAAAAACCAACAGATTGTCAACTATATGACCATTACTTAATAAAATTGTAAACAGTAACACTACAACATTAAGAGAAAACAGCTGTGAGGGAGTGTCCTTTGTGATAAAGGCACTCTAGCATTTTAGTGAGATAGCGACGTCAACGTTCTAACATGTGTGGCGCGGAAGTGACATTATCCTTTATTGAACTTTAACTTTCCAGAGCGTGTGTGTCGCCTCGAATCTACAGTTAGTTGCGGTTAGGAGTAATATGCAAATTTATAGCGCTGTCTTCAGTTTGCAATGTATAAAAGAGTTAGCCAGCAGTGTGAGCCGAGTTTGTTTGTGGTGAGCTGAGTAACCCAAGAAGAGTGCCAGTGAGTAAGAATTAATTTAATACGTTGAGTATTTTTAGTAATAAAGAGTGTTTGCAGCCACGGGCTGTCTTATTACAGATTTAAACTAGCTTTTAGCCGAAATCTGCACGTGGAGCTGGTGTGAAGTGCCTCGAACTGAGCTTAAGCCGAGGTCATGAGTATAGTTTATAATTTAACTTTTTAGTATTGTGCTTAGTGACTGAAATCTTGAACTATCACTCCACTTTCCCCTGTTCCAGAGGTTTAAATAAACTGTTTGATTTTATCTTATATTTAGAATTATGTATTCATTTAACCAGCTGAACACTAACCACGTCACAAATGACACCCAACGTGTGTACCATTCCGTTACACAGCTATTGCGTGAAGACGACAATTTGAAGACTAAATTATTCATCCTGAATAAAATAGTTAAAAAGTGTTTTAATGATAAATAAATTTAACACATTAGCTCAGATGAAACATGAAGACGCTAAAGCATGAAAGAGATCATATTAGGCATGCAAAACCATCTTTTAGCATCGTGGATATTATGCAAAATATGTTAAAATTTTATGGATCTGAATGATTGAAATTCTAAATAGTTCTTTAGTTACGTATAAAAATAAAAGTAATAGTGCAATCCTAAAAAAAAGTTTTATGTCTAAAATTTTAATAATGTATGCTTACATAAACTCTTTTGAAAAGATGTTTGAGCAATTTATCTATAGGTTGTAATCATCATAGATTGTTTCATTCCATTTAATGTAAAATGCCTGGCTTATTACACTATGTTTGCCAATTTAATCTTTTTTTATTATAAAAATTACATTCCTGCTACAATTAAAGTATGGCGATTTTTTTGTAATTTAATGAAACGCATGTCATAGTTTAAAAAACTGAAAGAAAAACAAAATTCTTGAAGATTATATTTTTTAAGTTTTCTTTGATAAGCAAACCTGAGTTGGCATGAGCGACTATTTTTATATCCCGTTAGTACCAGTATTTTTCTAATATAAATTTTCAAATAGATTTTTCTTACAATATTGTCAAAGTGTTTATTAAGGATTTCTGTTCTTAAAAAGTGATGCTAATAAGAATTAAAAAATAGTCGACCCCGATTTTTGTATTTTTTGTTAGAGTGATGGAAATTTTTTACTAAATATCATTTATAGGGCGAGGAACCATACAAAAATTTTACTTTGTAATTTTTTAATAAAATGTTTTTTGATCTAAATCGCTTTAAAAATATTCCTTTAACTTTTTAAAATAATTTTTGCAATTGGAACTATATGAATATGATTAACGGTTTAGAAATTGGAAACCGTTGAAAGTGGACACACTGTACATATATATTCATATCTTGTTGCAAAAAATAATTTCTGAAGATTTAAAACGTGAGACTCCTTATAAATTTGAAGGCATTTTAGATTCGGTGCCATAATTATTAAAAATATATCTAGTAATAGTTATATATTCATAGGGTTTTTTTTTTTTTTTTTATTTATTTATTTATTTTTTTTAATGATTTTCTAAATTGAACTTGAAATTATCCTTCACTTAATATAAAAACTTTTTTTAATTATTAAAAAGACACTTGAGAGCCATTATAAATTGAAGGACCTTAATATTTACATTAACTTTCATAGGGTAACATCCCCAGTAATTGGCACATTAAGGATTTGTCTTTAAACTTACTTCTATTTTCATTTCCAAGAAATAAAATATTTACTTGCAAATATTTTTAAATCAAAGAGTTTATATCTGTGCATCTATTTTGCCCATTAGAAGCAAAAATATTTGAAAAAGTATTTTTATAAAAATATATTTATAAAAAGTTGCTATAATCACCAGTAATTGGCACTTAGACTTTTACACAATTAAAGTAATCCTTTTCAACTAAACAAAACTGTTGTCAATTAAAATTTAAAATATACTATAAATCAGATAACAATAAATTGAAATGGACGCCTTAATTAAGCCAGAGAAAAAGCATTTGCAACAAAAATGGCTAATTTGATACAAGCCATAGTTGTTTCTCTTTCCTAGGCACTATTGACATTTAGTAACATAAATCAAAGTTATAATCTTTAAAGTAAATGAACATATAACTGGTATATGGTCTTGCATTTTTAAAAGTCTGGATATAAATCTTATTTTAGGACATTTTTGTAGGATGTGCCAATCACTGGTGCCTGCCAATTACTGGGGATGTTACCCTACTTGTTATGAACTTTAAGTAAGTTCTAGTTCCTATCATGTACTTTTAAGGAACTTGCATAAAGTGCCAATCACATAATGATTAATTAACATGAATCTCTAAAATAATTCTTAACAGTAGTGGAACAAATTGTTAAAGCTTCTAGATGACATGTTGCATTGTGCTCGATTATTCACTCAAACGAACAGTGGTTAAAGGAGTTTTAGAAATAAATGAATCGCATACTTGAGTGAATACATCAGCGTAAGCATATCCATAATAGAAAGCAAATGCATATTCCTGAGTAACATTGACGTCGTATTCACAATGACAACGACCTTTACAATATATATGTTTTTAGTGCGATCTTTTAAACTTCGAACCATCACTCGTTTTCATTTTTACACTGATAAATAGAAAAAGAGCGGTACTTTTAAAAGCAGTTTGTTTAAAATATTCAATGTATCTCAATTTATTGTTTTTAAAATAATTAAGCTTTATAACTTTTTAATGTGTGTACAACTGAAGTATTAATGAGAAAGAATAGCGATATAATGTTTCAAATAATAGAAGTGTACCAAATTTTCAATTTTGTGAAATCAACACTTAAGTAATAAGAATAATAATAATAATAAATTGATATTAAAAAAACAAACTGTGTAAATATATACAAATTTTATAAATATAAAATCTTGTGTATCTGCAACAACGATTATGAGGTGAAAAAATCTTTTTGAATCAGATAAATTTCTTCATCGACATTCATAATTTTTCAAAGAAAGAAAAATTGATTTCTTGTTCGAATTTTTAAATTTTGAGAGCCAATATAAAATGTAATATGCCGATAGAGCAGGTGGGAGTAAAAATACGCCTGGGACAAAAGCAGACCAAGGATGAGCGAGATCTTACTAAGTATGAAAGAGGTATTTATTAGGCATTACAAGTATTATGAAAGTAGTAATCATGCGACTCATGCATTCGATTTAATAGAATATAGTATAAACAGTCAGTTTTAAATTATGCCCTACGTAAAAGTTACGAAATACATAATATTTTTTCGGTGATTTCATTGCTTTAATACATTAGTCAAAATACATTTTGTTAAATTCACTTAAAAATAAAAAAATAAAACAATGCAGTAATGCAGCAAACATTTCTGCATCGTTTTTTATTAGTTGTTTTATTAGTTCATTATTAGTTGTTTTTGTTTTGCTACATTAATATATTACTTGATTAATTTATATTTTCTCAAATACTAACTCAATAATACATTAGAATTGCTGAGACAGACATACGTTTAAATAAATTATAAAAAGAAATTGTACCAATATTCAAATGTTTTCTCTTTATTTTGCATCTTCAATTTTGTCAAATTCAATAAACTTCAACATCCATAACGGCAAAAAGTAATTAAATATTATTAAATAACTTTATGTGTCAGATACTGTGTATCTCTTGTTTCAAGGAGAAGCAGAATATTTACTTCGGAGAGTGAAAGCAAATTATCAGAATATTTATTACCTGAAGAGGAAATAGGCTATTTTAAAAACATTTTAACCAGAATAGTTAAAGTAATTACAGAAGCTGGAAAAGCTCTCCGACGGTAAATTTTCCTGTCCTAGCATTTTCATCACGTAAAAGTTCTTTATGATGTAAAGGATGATAATACATAAGCGGCATTTTTGGCCCGAAAAGTTTGATACTTATATTTATGTATGAGATAAGATAGCTCATATAAATTATATATAAATATATTATAGAAGATAAATATATAAATATATACTAAATATATAAATAAATATTTAAATTATAAATATATTATAGAAGTTGGAAAGTTTAATAATAATATGCTGTTACATAACATAAAATAGACACGACATTAAATATTTTAAGATACTAGAAGATAAAATAAACATTGTGGAATACAAAAATATGAAAAATTTAATCAGAACTAATTAGTCTCTTCTGTAACATATTGCTTACTTTCTGAACAATGGGAGGTTGCAGCATCCAGAATATAATGCTTGCAGTCAGCAGTTTGAGCATGCAGCATGCTTTTGGTATCCACAAAACTTCTGCAATATGTGAAAAACAATCAACTACAAGGACCTTTACTTTACACTGATTATAAAAAAAAATTAATCTGTGGCGAATCACTAGCAAACAAAAAAAATATTTTTGTCAGTTTCCTGGTTCTAGACAGCCAATTCCTACTAATTTTGGGTTGAAAAAAATGAATATGTAAATGAAATTTTTTTATTAGCTCTTGTTTTCCAGATATAATACAGCCCACTTCAGAAAGACACACAACATCCCACACAAAAATTTAAAAAGCAAATTGAAGAAGAAAAAAATTCCTATGCAATAAATCCAATGCAATAGGCATGTTTCACAAAATAATGTTCATTTTTCAGAAAGCAGTGGTTGTTTTTAGCGTATTCTTGCGAATGTTTCCTTTTGAATTGCCTCTTGTATGTCAACGCCAGAGCATCTCTTGTAACAGTCCAACAGTAGTCGGCCAGCATTGACTCAACCCAACGACCCTGATATCTGCGTTTCATTACATAGATATCTTTGTGCAACCTTTCACCGTGCTCACCCTTACAACTTCACAGTTTTTAGGGAAAAAAATCAGGATTGGAGTGGAGGAAATGAAGTTTCAGAGACATTTTCATCCAAGGTCATGGTACTTTTGTAGGAGTTTTTCTCACCAAATGTTGGTAGTTCTCGGCGTTTCTGTTGCCTAGAAATTCTTGTACCACACCTTCTCAGCAGGCTTCCTAAGTTTCTTTCTCTTTCTCTTCCAAAACTTTATTAAAAACAGGATCCTTCATTATTGTGCATATTTGAAGGCTCACAAAGATTCCCTCTTTAACCTTTGATTCACTAAGTCTTGGAAATTTCGCTCTAAGTTACTGGAAAGCCTTGTCCATGGCTTTCATGAAGTTTATTAATCACAGCTTAATGTGCAGGGTGGAAGCAGAATGTTTTTTGGTTCAACTAGAGGATCATTTTGGACATTTCTGTCCTCAGGATTTAGATTTCTTGAAGGCCATTAGTCTTTTATTTAGTGAGAGTTTCTATCGCAACTGTCTCACAGACACAGAAAACAGCAATACTTGGTATAGCCAAATTGCATTCCCAGGAGTAAAGCAATTACTTTCAAGTCACCACAAACCTGCCATTTATGATCCTCGTATTTGATTGACTCTAGAAGTAATTTCACATTTCCGTAAGTTTCCTGCATGTGAACAGAATGTTCATTGGGAATAGAAGGAATTAATGTTGCCGTTGGTAGTAAGACTGCTTTCAAATTATGTGCGGAAGAATCTATAAATAACCTCCACTTCGGTGGATCATGAGGTATTTCATTGAATTCATCAAACCATTAACATCAGTACAAGCAACTACATGTTCTTTATTCTCAAAGAAATAATGAAGATTCTTGCGACGAGCCCTGAATTCTGTGATCTTGACTTCTAGTTGGATTCTATACGAAGAATGCAGTTGATGGGAATTACAGCGATTAAGCATACCAACTTCCAAACATTCGATTTCCTATATAACAGCCATAGTGAGATTTCTCAAGTTGGTTCCTACCTTGAAAACAAGAGCTAATCTCAACTTTTTATGTTTATTTTCGTGTTTAGCGAGACGACATGCTTCAGAAATACCTATTTTTGAGCCCGAAACATTTTTGATGTTGGGTAGTGTAACATTTTTGTATTAAAACCTGTATGGACGTATATCGCAAAAAGTTGGAATTCATCATCTGAGTTATTGAAAATATCCATTAAAAATAATTCAAAATTTCAAGATTTGAAAGTATTTTCCATTATAAAGTAAAGGACTTTTCATGTAAAATGGCCAAATTTTTCAGAACTGAAATACTAAGATAATTTTTATTTAGTTTTAATGTAATTTCTTAACTTATGTATGCTAAGATAATAATAGCCAGGATAATGAAAATTTCATTCCGAAACATTTTTTGCATTATCGGTTTTTTTTAGGATTAATTTTGATTAAAGGAACATGTTTTGATCATATTAGTTCAAATTTCAAGCAATGTTCTGTTTTATTTGTTAATTTATGGAAACCAGGAAAATGACTTAATAAAAGTCTACTCAGTTTTTACCAGGTGTCCCAGAAATGACTGATGGAATTTAAAATTCAATAACTTGCAAACGGTGACAGCTATTTAAAATTTTTTTGCAGCAGGGTTATGTACAATGTCAGGAGTTTTTTTTACCGTAATTTTTTATTTTAATTCGCATATCAAACAATAGGTGGCGCTGATGGCGATTGAAGTCCAGGTGATCAGTGCTGAGTGAAGCGTCGCCTTGGTCTTCAATCGCCGTCAGCGCCACCTATTGTTTGATATGCGAACTAAAATAAAAAATTACGGTAAAAAAAACCCTGACATAGTACATAACCCTTCTGCAAAAAAATTTTAAATAGCTGTCACCGTTTGAAAGTTATTGAATTTTAAAATCCATCAGTCATTTTTGGGACACCCGGTATAAAGACATTAATCGCATTATTTTCAAAGAAATATCTAAATAATGTTGCTGGTAGCTGTGATTTGACTACTTTTAATTTGAACTTTCTCAAAAATAAGACTAACTGAGCAGCATCATAATTATACCTGTAAAAGAACTGAAATGAGCATGCCAGGAAAATGATACTTAAATATTTCAGGGAGAATCATGTTTAATTATGGAAAATTAATTGTAAAATATATAATTTGCTGCTTCCCTCATATATTTGCTTTAAGCGGTACAAATATTATTTAGAAAAAAAAAAAAAAAAAAAAAAAACAAGAAAAATATATTTATACAGTGTAGCAGAAGGCCCTTTACTTTGCATACATCGCAGTGTGACATGCCAGGAAAATGACAATCTGCAATTCTAAGACTTTTAATCCCTTTATTTATGTCATTAGAAATTTAATATCTCTCAATAATATGTCTAAGGATTATTTTATTAGAATGTATCAAAAGAAATGGTATTACATAATATTTAATAAAAATTTTATTGTGCGGACTGGATTTTTTTTTAAATAATCACCCATATAGTCCGACAGCTGACAGCGCAAAAACTTATGTTATCGAGCACAAGGATAAAATATTTATTGTATGGAAGATTTGTAATTGGAGAATCTAATGATGCATTTCTGCCGAAAGTGAAGTGGTGCATAAGTCAAAAATTAATATCACTAGTGGCTCACTCGTAGGGTTATCATTGTGATTTCCTGCTTCCAGTTTTACACGTTTTCAAAACTTTGATTGTACGACAAACACAATGTTAAACCTACGATTGAATCACTAGTGGTATTAAATTTGGGCTTATGCACCACTTCACTTCCGGCAGGCATGGATCAGTAGATTCTCCTATTACTACTCTTCCATAAATTAAAGGTTTTTTTTTCCTTGTACTCGATAACATAGGTTTTTGTGCTGTTGGCTCTTGGACCAATATATTCTATATGCCTCGTTTACAGCTAAACACAGATAAATATAATTATGTCTTTTTATGAAGAATTAATTAACAACGTCTAGAATTACGGAGTTGTTCCTCAGTATAAGATTTTTTTTTATTTGATACACGTCAAGAGTTAAGTTACGCAGTACACTGATCGTTGTTCTAGTAAAATCTGTCCATATTCACGTTTCTGCTTTCTGCCAAACTTTTCGTCATCTCATCATGTTTTTAGATTTAACTAACATTTTTAATTTATATGTCTTGTTTATTAGATTCATCTTTTTTTCAAAAACAGACTCATCACCATTACTTCACTTCATTCTTGGTTGTCGAAAAGCATTACAAATGTCACAAAGTCACTGACATTTTGTAATAGGGCATTATTTGGTGCATAGTTTTTCGCCAGTTTATTAAACCATTTATGGCTTCAATGACCCACCTGATAGATGTAATAAGTCTTCATTCATTTTCTTTTCACAAGTATGCTAAAATTTTATTTAAAAAAAAAATTTCGGCATGATTGCGGTCACGTCAAACCTCCACGGAATCTTACACTGCCTCAAAAATGCACTATTGAAGTTCAAAATATCATTAGATTTAAGCCAATTACTAAAGCTTCAAAATTTCGAAGCAATAACCGAATTCAGTATAGATGCGTCATTTTGTTCCATCAGTGTAGTGTGCTTCCAAAACTTTCAAGAGACATTCCGATGTACTAACGAAAATCATTGGTTTCACAATATGTCTATGTTTATGCATGCTGCATTTTCTATGCTGAAATAAATAACTGTTACTTGTCTCTCTATATATGTAGGTTCCACGGATTATAAGAATAGCATTGTCATTTTTTTTCTCAGAAAAATGTTTTTTAAAAGCTCCTCTTGGGTGTCTGTTTCTGAAATTTGCACGACTCAGTAGTTCAAACTCCAGATATAACGGAACGAATTCTGACATTAGTATCTCAGTAGCTGGGCGAATGCATTGTAGCAATCTCATCTCACTTGATCAGTATAAAGCAAATAACTTGTTTAGTTTGCATTTTGCTCGACTCTAAAGTTCTCGCTTTCTGATCACGAGATCCTTGATTCAAATACAACTTTCTCAATACACTCACTTTTCTCATTAGTGACTCAGACAAACACGCAGCAGCAATCATCTCGTCTCATAACTAAGATATGGCAGCATTTTAAGAATCATCGATTCCAACCAAAGCTTGTGAAATACTCACAGCACGATGTTTGTCATCTCGCATCACACATACGCACGGCAGCATCAATCACGAGTTAATATAACTCGTCACACGTCGAAATATGTCTTTCTCACTGGGAATGGAATGTGTAGCGATGTCATCCCATTTGATCAGTTTAAAGCAAGTTAATAGCTGCGAGAAACTGGCTTCGCCATTTGCTCGGAGTTAACATTCTCGCCTTCTGATCATGAGATCCTTGGCTCGAATACAACCGGCACCAATCAACTCGCGCTTTCCTTTGTATTTTCCATTTTTTTGTTTATTTTAAATAGGACTGATTGCACTGAATGCAGAAGACCAGTCCGTTGTTTATCTAATATTAAAGGTAGAGAAGTTCTGTACCTATGCGTAAAAGTTGAACAAATTTTACACATAACAGAGTTAGCAAGAATATCGATCCCATTTGTGGTAACACCTACAAATTGATAAGAATCATATTCTGATTAAAGCTGGAACTTTAATGAAATCGAGGTCTTTACTGAGATTAATTTTCTGTATTTCTTGTAAAAAGTTCTCTTATTCCAACAGAAATATACTTGTATATTAAGAGACTATTTTCATTTTTCTATAGGATCATCAGGTAGCCAACCACTGGCCAAATGAGATTTAAGGCATCAAACGTGAGACGACAAAGCAACATTCCTGTTAATAAATGCATAACTTCGTGTCCTTAAACCCGGCCTCCTTCATTAGAGTCCTAGGAAGCTCTTGGTATTTAGGACGGAGTTAATGACATCATATCCCGTAATTTAATGCCGATCCAATTGGCAGAGACAGCTCTTGTTTGTAACGCCCCTTGCTAAGTCAACTTTCTCGTGAGAATTGGTCGACACATCATCTGACGTCATCAATTCCGTCTTAGGTCCCGCCTTAACAAATAGATGCTTCAGTAGCTTCTAATGAAGTTGGAAGTATAATGATCCTTAACGTGGTTCATCAAAAATTTCTACAACATTTCATATTGTACAGATTTCGTAAATGCAACTTGTTCTTTTTAACATTTTCCAACAGAGTGTTTATGCTTTCAATTTGTCTGTCCATCCGTCCTGCTGTCCGCGCTCTAATTCTCGAAAATATACTGGGATTGGAATTAAATTTATGACATTTACCCTAGCAGTAGCCCTATTGCAAATGAAGGTTCTAACATGACTAGTTTATTTACAGCGACAGTCAAAAGTTCTCCATTGATTTATGGAATATAGAAAAAAAAATACTTTCATATGAATTTTAAAGGTGTTATACCCTGTAAAATATATTCAAATTTATATTCATTTAAGAAACACAATAAAATGTACATCCTTTAAAATATGCAGTTAAAAGAATAGTTGTTATTCATTTACATACCTGCAGACGCTATTTTATTTTTTCATTGGTTAGTTTACCATTGTGGTTACCTGCTTTTCCTTAAGTCCTCTATGTTTTCGTAACTTTAGGTGAATGAAAACAGAATGATGCCTACCGATTACCGATCAACCACTTAAATTAGATCTGTAGATTATTTCTACCAAGATATGTCTATGCAGTCAATATAAATGACACACTTGTTGTATTTTAGTATGCTAATCAAATTCTGTCTAATTCTGAAATTTCATCCATCATTTTATGAGGTAATGACCTGTGTGTCAGCTGCCGATCTGTATGTACGATACTTGTCCTTCATTTTCCGAATTCCGTTCTAATAGCCATTCATAAGGGTAATATTTTGAAGCCTGTTCAGAAAAATATTTGTTTCCTATACATTCGGAATACTCTTCAAAAATAAATAACTACTCATATTTTTAGTTCAATTACAGTAACAAAAAGAAAATCTTAAAAATATCTTCACAACCTTTTTAAAAATTCAACTGTTTTACAGATTTTTAAAGCAAAATTTAGGGTTTAAATGAAACAGCGTATTAAATATATTCCAATTCCATTTGCACTTTAGACCACGGTGGCACCTACTTAAGCACTGAACTAGGAGATTTATAATATCTTCAAAATTAGCTGAAATAGTTTTAATAAATGTCAAAAAATACATATTTTCAATAAAAAATTACTATTTATTTTATATTCCAGTGCATATAAAATAATTATATTAGTACGTAAGGCTTATATTTAGTTGAAATTAGTGGATAATATGGAAAGTAAATTTGGCAAAACTTCACTGAATTATGTTTACGTCATTTTATCTAATGATGTTTATTAAACATGAAAAAGAAATTTTCCAGAAATTGCATCTTAAACTTGTATTTTAAAATTTTCATATGCATACAAAACTACTTTAGAATTAATTCCTAGAAATTTATTGCGTAAAAGTATACAAGCAGTCTGCTAAGTGGACATGACTTAGCTTTTGAATCAATGCTGAACTAACTGAATCCCACTGTTAAAATTTTCTGTAAAACGCAGAAAAAAGCGAGACTCTCTGTAAATTTACAATTGTGAACTCATGTTGAGGTTTATCGATCATCATTTTACCAACATTTCTCTTATAATATATCTAATTCCCTGCACTGTTAAAAATTTGAAATTTTTGCCACTCCACCGCTTTTATAGAATATCTCTATTTTGACCAATGAGAATGCCCCATAATACAGGAAAATAATCGTTTACTATATAAGCGGTGGAGTGGCGTTGCAGCAAAAGTTTCAAATTTTTAACAGTGTGTAGAAATTTAGTCTTTATTTAAAGAAATTTTTATCTTTGTTAAAACTTATAATTCAAAATACACACTTATAAAATTATTTTGAAACTTTATCAGAAATGTTTAAAAGATATTTTAGTTTAAAATGTGTTTTCTTTTCTATGAAGGTTGAATAATTTAGCAAGGAAAAAATAATGTCTTTGGTATTAGTGTGGATTGTTATCGTTTTTTCGTCGCTAAATCATAAAGGACATATTTTGGGCAAAATATAAAAAGCTTTTATACTTCAATCAATAAAGTGTTCTTCCACTGCAATAGGTCCCGGGTTCAAACCTCAGGACGGCTAGAAACAAATAGAGTGAATAAAAAGATACATCAGTTTAAAATTACTCACAAAATTCACATTCTTTCACGCTCGTTAAGGATTGAGTGATTTACTGATTTTTCAAACTAAATTAAATAAGTATTATCATTTAAAATAAATTTGCAGAGTATTGTGTATTTTAAACGATGTTAATTTACAGAGTTTATTCTAAATTTACCACATTATTTCTGTGTTATTAAACAGAAGCTCTGTTTTTGTAATCTCTGAAATTCTACTTAAGACTTAAGATAATGGACTATTCGTAGATTCTCTGTTTTTTTTACAGAATTTTAATTTATAGTACGGCTGTTGAGCCCGTAAATCATAAACGGTATTTTCTAACTATTAGGCTTCACTGAACCTAATGACACTTTTAAAATCAAAAGCATTCTACGCTTTAGAATAATACAGGGTGATTCAAAATAGCGTGGATAAAAGGATATGACAAATCAAGCATACAACAAGGATCAAAAATCACATTAGAACATAGGGTCGCAACCTGCTTATTGAGTCACAAATACAGGGTGTTTCATTCCAGCTACACCTGGTTTGAAAGTAATAATTTAGAGGAAATTAAAAATATTGTAATGAAAAGG
The DNA here is from genome assembly GCA_964019185.1 of Maratus speculifer. Taxonomy (NCBI): domain Eukaryota; kingdom Metazoa; phylum Arthropoda; class Arachnida; order Araneae; family Salticidae; genus Maratus; species Maratus speculifer. Next base: position 163,060,450 of record OZ025300.1, on the reverse strand, counting down.
CAACGATATTTACCTTATTTTGTGTGAAATGTGATAACATTCCGAAAAGATCTCAAAAAATGGATTGCTCAAACAATCGATGATACCGCATAAACTGATTATGACAGTCCAAAATGTGAGGTGTCAAGTGCATATTGCTGGTGCGCATAATGCAAACTTCTACCACTTTTGTTTGGTGTTATCATACTTAAAACAAAGATGAGAATGTCTGTTAAATGTTTTATTATAATATACTTCGGTTTTGTGAAATTTATTACTGTCAACCCAAATTGAGTTAGGATGAAACACCCTGTATTTGTGACTCAATAAATGGTTTACGGCCCTATGTTCCTAAGTGATTTTTTATCTTCGTCGTATGCTTGATTTTTCATATCAATTTGTCCACGTTATTTTGAATCTCCCTGTATAATAAGAGACAGAATCCCGTGCTCCAAAATGCTACCCGGCAATTAGAAGAAAAAAGACCAGAAAAGTGTCATAGAATATTTTTAGAATACGATTAATGCACCGTGTTGCCTTTTGACACTCACTTAAAACTGTTGCCTTTTCTCACAACTTAGTCAGATATGACAATTCCAAAACTTTCTGCTATCTCATAAATATTAAGAATTTCAAAATTCGCTTTCACAGTGCCAAAATTAAATGGTAATCTATGCCCATTGTGAGGATTCTAGAAGTATGAAATTCCGGGCTTTAGTTCTAGAAATAGAACTATTGCAAATATCGGGGAAAATGCTAAATAATAACGCCACCTGTTATACGATTTACATCAAAAGATCATCAGCAATAATAGTTATCAATGTAAACCTAAATCTGAAGTTTGATAAAAAGTAGCTTATTAGTCTTTGAGATAGAGCAATAGCGAGAATCGAGAAAAACTCGTCAGTGCAGCACCACCTATCGGGCAATTTATAGCTAAACGTAAAGAGAATCATTCCATATCAAGGATTTACTTAATCCGAAATTTGATGAAAATACCTATATTAAATCTTGAGATAGAGAATTATTGCATAAAGTGTGAAAAAGACAGCATAGCAGAGCCACCTGAAGAGCGATTTATACCAAAATGTAAACAGCATCCATTTATGTAAAGGATTAACAGAATATGAAGTTTGGTGAAAATCAGTACTGTAGTTCTTGAGAGAGTGCTGTTGTGGAAAACGTGAAAAATCAGCATAGCGACCTGTGAGCGAATCTGTTGAGCGATTTATTTTAAACACTAACCAGCGTCAAGTTATATTATGGACTAACTGAATATAATTTTCTATTAAATTCCATACTTTAGTTCTTGGGATAGAGCGCCCACAAAATTTTTGTCACATACAGAAAGACAGGCATTTTGTAAAAATATACTTTTTGAAATCTCTGATCCCTAAAATCCGTCGAAAACCCGAATTTGAAAAATTTCACAAATTTAGTACTTTCTTCTTGTAAAGATAGAATTAAGAAAGTAAAAATCATAAAGCTGAAAGATGCAAGAGTTATAGCTTTTCAGTATTTTAAGCTATTGCATAGCTTTTATCGCGGGCTTTGAGCGCGACGACCGAATGTAAAAATTCCGTAACGAGAAAAATGTAGAAATTCCGTAACGAAAAAAACCCTAACACTCGGCTAACGTCGATTCAGTTCGGCAGACTTCGGCATGGTATACTTCGGTAGACTTCGGCAGACATTGACGCGGTATTTTTCAGATATTTAGAGGATATCAAGTCTCAAACTTATATTTCTTATTTCAGTTACTATGAATCTATAGTTTCAATAATAAAAATACCTGATAGAATGTGCATAGAAAAGAATCGTCTTAAGATAAAACAAGGTAGGATAATGTAGCTTTTGGTGATTGGAGACCCGCCCAATGGTGAGGATCGAAAAATTTAAAATGCTTATAACTCGCGATCTAATTTTCGTAGAGAGGCCAAATTTTGTTTGGTAATTTATTATGAGACAGTGTTAATTTTTGGTGACAGGAGACCCCCCCACGGTGAGGGTCGAAAAATTTAAAATGCTTAGAACTCGCGAACTAATTTTCGCAGCGCGGCCAAATTTTATTTGGAAATTTATTATGAGACAGTGTTAATTTTTGGTGACAGGAGACCCCCCCCCCCACGGTGAAGGTCGAAAAATTTAAAATGCTTGTAACTCGCGGTCTAATTTTCGTAGCACGGCCAAATTTTGTTTGGTGATTTATTATGAAACATAGTTAATTTTTGGTGACAGGAACCCCCCTAGAGGTCTGCACGGGCCGGAATTTCCAGGCCCGGCCCGGCCCGGCCCGTTTAAATTTTTATATTTTAGGCCCGGCCCGTACAGAAATCAGTGAAAACAGGCCTGGCACGGCCCGTTTTGGCCCGTTACAATTTCTACGATTTCTAAAAAATTCAGATTTTTTTCATATTATTAAGATTTTTTTAAAGAATACTGCATACATATCTATGGAATGATTTTACAGTATATTTTACAGGAAATACACATTAGCAACATTAGTGATTACTAAGATTCTTAGGCTTTCAACAATCAAATAAAGATTCATCAAAAAATTAATATGGCTTAGAATGAAAGAAAGTTAAAAACATCGTAACTTTTGAAGCTGTTTAATAAAAGAAGATTTATAAAAATATTTCTATATCAATTTATTAAAGATTTTAAATCCAAATTCATTCGTTAACTCAAATATACGCCTTTCTGATACATTTCTAAATTCATTTTTTTCTCAGAAACGCACTGCAGGTATCTTTATTCAGAAACTATATAATCAAGTGGCATTAACCGTTTTTTGATACAAGGAATTTAAGAATACTGAAAGGAAATAAATTATTGTTATAGTCAGCATTTTCAATAGAATTTCCGGAAGCGATAGCATGGGAAGGGAGAAAAACCTGCAACCATTTGAGAAATTATTGTATCTGAACAAATTTATGCAAGTATTTTATTCATCAAAAATGAAAAATGCTATTCGATTCCAAATGCCTTCAATAGTCAGGCTTATCACTTTTATGTTTTTACAATTAAAAATTAATCTGAAAATGTGTCAAACTTTTGCGTTATTGAGAAATTAATTTAAAAACCATCAAGAAGTATATATCCAAAGATTAATCTCACATAAGTTCTTTATCGCTGTTAATAATTTTACAAATCATGTTGTCTGCCCTACAGATCTTGAGAACAATTAAGTCTTGTTCCGGTCCGGCAAGTTTATATGTAGAAAAATGATGCAAGCTTGATCTCGGCCCGGTATGAGTCAGCTAAAAAAATATTAAAACGGGTTACACACAATTAAAAAAATATTAAAACGGGTTACACACGTCCGATGCCGATCTTTTAAGCTATTGCATAGCTTTTATCGCGGGCTTTGAGCGCGGCGACCGAATCCAAAAATTCCGTAACGCGAAAAATCCTAACACATCCGTAACGTAAAAAACCTAACACTCAGCTAACGTCGTTTCAGCTCGGCAGACTTCGGCATGGTATCCTTCGGTAGACTTCGGCAGACATTGACGCGGTATTTTTCAGATATTTAGAAGATATCAAATCTCAAACTTATGTTTCTTATTTCAGTTACCATAAATCTATAGTTTCAATGATAAAAATTCCTGATAGAATGTGTATAGAAAAAAATCGTCTTAAGATAAAACAAGGTAGGATAATGTCGCTTTTGGTGATTGGAGACCCGCCCAATGGTGAGGATCGAAAAATTTAAAATGCTTATAACTCGCAATCTAATTTTCGTAGCGCGGCCAAATTTTGTTTGGTAATTTATTATGAGACAGTGTTAATTTTTGGTGACAGGAGACCCCCACGGTGAGGGTCGAAAAATTTAAAAAGCTTATAACTCGCGATCTAATTTTCGTAGCGCGGCCATATTTTGTTTGGTAATTTATTATGAGACAGTTTTAATTTTTGGTGACAGGAGACCCTCCCCCCCCCCGGTGAGGGTCGAAAAATTTAAAATGCTTATAACTCGCAAACTAATTTTCGTATCGCGGCCAAATTTTGTTTGGTAATTTATTATGAGAAAGTGTTAATTTTTGGTGACGGGAGACCCCCCCCACGGTGAGGGTCGAAAAATTTAAAATGCTTGTAACTCGAGATCAATTTTCGTAGCGCGGCCAAATTTTGTTTAATGATTTATTATGAAACAGTGTTAAATTTTGGTAACAGGAGACTCCCCACGGTGAGGGTCGAAAAATTTAAAATGCTTATAACACGGGATCTAATTTTCGTAGGGCGGCCAAATTTTCTTTGGTAATTTATTATGAGACGTTGTTACTTTTGGTGACAGGAGACCCCCCCCCTCGACGGTGAGGGTCGAAAAATTTAATATGCTTATAACTCGCGATCTAATTTTCGTAGCGCGGCCAAATTTCGTTTGGTAATTTTTAATGAGACAATGTTAATTTTTGGTGACAGGAGACCCCCACGGTGAGGATCGGAAAATTTATAATGCTTATAACTCGCGATCTAATTTTCGTATCGCGGCCAAATTTCGTTTGGTAATTTATTAAGGTATTGCATAGCTTTTATCGCGGGCTTTGAGCGCGGCGAAAGAATCTAGAAATTTCGTAACGAGAAAAAAAACCTAACACTCCGGCTTACGTCGCTTCAGTTTGGCAGACTTTGGCACGGTATCTTTCGGTAGACTTCGGCAGACATTAAAGCGGTATTTTTCAGATATTTTGAGAATATCAAGTCTCAAACTTATGTTTTTTATTTCAGCTAAAATAAACGTATAGTTTCAATGATAAAAATTACTGATTAACCTACATGTATTGCAAGATAATAAAAATATTTTAAACGATATTAATTTCTCATTTATTCAATAAAAGAAAAAACTGTTTTTTTATCGGTCATCACGCTCAAAAAGTATAACTTGAATTAATATCAAAGACAAAAAAACTGCTTAAATAAAAAGTAAATAAATAATTATGATTGCATAAGTTGATAAAAAATGCTATGCAATAGCTTTACCGCGGCAGTCCCCGAGTGCCACACGTCTTTTTTTATATTGTTACATTTTTATATTGATGCTGTCAAACTAGTATGGTTTCGTGACGCACATTTATATTTATTCTCGTTAAAACCATTTGCACTGAAAATAGATAATATTTTATCGTTTCTGCTTAAATCTTCAGAATGGGCCGGCAGGCCCGAAAATTTTTTTATCGGCCCGGCCCGGCCCGTATGGCCCGTTCAATTTTTTGGCCGGCCCGGCCCGGCCCGGCCCGTTTATTTTGTTTGTCAGCCCGGCCCGTTAGAAAATTTGAAACGATTCCGCCGGCCCGGTGCAGAACTTTAACCCCCCCCCCCCCCACGGTGTGGGTCAAAAAAGTTAAAATGCTTATAACTCGCGATCTAATTTTCGTATCGCGGCCAAATTTTGTTTGGTAATTTATTATGATACAGTGTTAATTTTTGATGACAGGAGACCCCCCCCACGGTGAGGGTCGAAAAAGTTAAAATGCTTATAACTCGCGATCTAATTTTCGTAGCGCGGCCAAATTTTGTTTGATGATTTATTATGAGAAAGTGTTAATTTTTGGTGACAGGAGACCCCCCCCCACGGTGAGGGTCGAAAAATTTAAAATGCTTATAACTCGCGATCTACTTTCCGTATGGCGGCCAAATTTTGTTTGGTAATTTATTATGAGAGAGTGTTAATTTTTGGTGACAGGAGATCCCCCATGGGCAGGGTCGAAAAATTTAAAATGCTTATAACTCGTGATCTAATTTTCGTAGTGCAGCTAAATTTTGTTTGGTAATTTATTATGAGACAGTGTTACTTTTGGTGACAGGAGACCCCCCCCCCCCACAATGAGGGTCGAAAAATTTAAAATGCTTATAACTCGCGATCTAATTTTCGTAGTGCGGCCAAATTTTGTTTGGTAATTTATTATGAGACAGTGTTAATTTCTGGTGACAGGAGACCCCCCACGGTGAGGGTCGAAAAGTTTAAAATGCTTATAACTCGCGATCTGATTTTCGTAGTGTGGCCAAATTTTGTTTGGTAATTTATTATGAGACAGTGTTAATTTCTGGTGACAGGAGACCCCCCACGGTGAGGGTCGAAAAATTTTAAATGCTTATAACTCGCGATCTAATTTTCGTAGCGCGGCCAAATTTTGTTTGGTAATTTATTATGAGACAGTGTTACTTTGGGTGACAGGTGACCCCCCACGTTGAGGGTCGAAAAATTTAAAATGCTTATAACTCGCAATCTAATTTTCATAGCACGGCCAAATTTTGTTTGGTGATTTATTATAAAACAGTGTTAATTTTTGGTGACAGGAGACCCCCCCCCCACGGTGTGGGTCCAAAAAGTTAAAATGCTTATAACTCGCGATCTAATTTTCGTACTGCGGCCAAATTTTGTTTGGTAATTTATTATGAGACAGTTTTAATTTTTGGTGACAGGAGACCCCCCCCCCCCACGGTGTGGGTCGAAAAAGTTAAAATGCTTATAACTCGCGATCTAATTTTCGTACTGCGGCCAAATTTTGTTTGGTAATTTATTATGAGACAGTTTTAATTTTTGGTGACAGGAGACCCCCCCCCCCCCACGGTGTGGGTCAAAAAGTTAAAATGTTTGTAACTCGCGATCAATTTTCGTAGCGCGGCCAAATTTTTTTGGTAATTTATTATGAGACAGTGTTAATTTTTGGTGACAGGAGATCCCTCATGGGAGGGTCGAAAAATTTAAAATGCTTAGAACTCGCGATCTAATTTTCGTAGCGCGGCCAAATTTTGTTTGGTAATTTATTAAGTTATTGCATAGCTTTTATAGCGGGCTTTGAGCTCGGCGAAAGAATCTAGAAATTCCTTAACGAGAAAAAACCTAACACTCCGGCTAACTTCGCTTCAGTTTGGCAGACTTCGGCACGGTATCCTTCGGTAGACTTCGGCAGACATTGACGCGGTATTTTTCAGATATTTTGAGAATATCAAGTCTCAAACTTTTGTTTTTTATTTCAGCCACCATAAACGTAAAGTTTCAATGATAAAATTTCCTGATTAACCTATATGTATTGTAAGATATTAAAAATATTTTAAACGATATTAACTTCTCATTTATTCAATAAAAGAAAAAAAATTGTTAGCGGTCATCACGCTCAAAAAGTGTAACTTGAATTAATATCAAAGACAAAAAAACTGCATAAATAAAAAATAAATAAATAATTATAATTGCATAAGTTGATAAAAAAATATTATGCAATAACTTTACCGCGGCAGTCCCTGAGTGCCACACGTATTTTTTTTTTTTTATGTATGTCTATTAAAGGAAAAAAAAATTAAGGATAAATAAGAAAATTATGCACTAAAGAGATAACTGACTTCCATTCTTGATTAACGAAGTCGTCCAAGGTCAAGTCGAAGTCGTCGAAGGCTTGCAAGGCCAAATGCCACTCTCTCCAATGTGTCAGAAATGTTTTCACATTTTTTACGTTATCGTAATAATTTGTTTTCATTATTTATGTACATATAGATAGAAATATACAGATAACTATATAAACAAAGTAACTGAAATAAATCTATCTCTAAAGAAATCAACAAGAAATGCGAAATACAGTTTTTCGTTTTATGAAACACTATTAAAGTTAACAACTTTTTAAAGCGAAATTAGAGTGTAACGTGACTAAATTTTATAGGAAACGAAATTACTCTGAACTTTTCTGAGACACTGAAGTAATTTCGAGGAACTTTTTGATCAGATTTATCACCCAGTGGGAGAAGAATTATATTATACCAATAAAATATTTGTTGACACCTTTAATAAATTTATAAAAAATTAAAAAAAAATTATAACATTCTATATTGAATTTTTCTTTATTTAATGTTTAATTGTGATAAAAATTTTAATTTTTTTTTTTTTTTTTTTTTTTTTTTTTTTTTTTTTTTTTTTTGCTATGCATCCACTGCGCGCAAAAACTTTAGCAATACTATTTGCTTAAAAGCCACCAAAATTTTGATAATGATGTAAAACTAATGTATCTTGAACTGATACTTCATTTGAAAGCAATTTATTTATCTATTTATTTATTTATTTATTTAAAATTAATATTTAAATTATAAAAATGTGAAAAAAATATTTTTTTTGTTTTAAAATTGCCGATTTCAAATAAAATACAAAGAAAATTGCTTATAATTGAAGCATACGTTCAAGATATATTAGTTTACATCATTATTAATTCTTTTGGGGGTACTTGAACAAATAGTTTTGCTACAGTCTTGTGCGCAATGGATGTATGGGATATATATATATATTTAAATATCAAATTTAAGCATAAAAAATAAATTGAAATTTCAATAAAGAATATTACAATAAATATTTTAAATAAAAAATATACTATATTGTTTATATTAATTTTTTTCATTTAAGCTTTATAGGGATTGAGAAGGAAAAAAAATGTACCATTTTGCTAAATTGCACTGCGCGGTAAAAACCTCCTTAAATACATACTGATATTTTTAGTTCATTTGTAATCCAGAATGATGAAATTAAAAGATTAAGAAATATCTTTACATAATTTTAAATAAGTGGAATACTTTTTCATTTTTACCGAAATGTCCTGCTTCCCCCAGTCACCATACACTCAGTTTAAATAAGTATTCCTAAATATTTGTATATCTTCCGTACTACATATCACTGTATCACTTGCTTGTGAATTGACCTAGGAATTTTAACACCTTCAAAATTGACTGAAATATTTCAATGCATGTCAAAATGTACATATTTTTCATTAAAAATTACCTTTATGTATTCAAGTTAGTATAAAATAATTACATTATCACATAGATATTAGATTTAGTTCAGTCAATAGAAAGTGACTTCGGAAGCTATCATGCAAAATTTTTGTGAAATATGTTTAAAACATTTTATGTAATGAAGTTTATTGGACGTGGAATTAACAGTAAAGAGATTTTCTAGTTATTACGTTCACTCAATTTAATTAAATATATTATCGATTGATGTTTATTTGACATGGAATTAACGGAAAATTAATTTTCAAGAAATTACAGCTAAAGAATTCTTTTATAACTTTCCTAAAAACACAAAATTAATTTAGAATTAGTTTCAAAAATTTATAAAACAAAATTAATTTCCACTGACCCTTAAAGATGTAAACTTAGGTGCACTTTTTTTTTTTTTTTTTTTTTTTTTTTTTTTTTTTTTTTTTTTTTTTACAGCAACAATACTTTTTATCGTTATAAATTTTCCCAATTGACAGAAGAGATATCGAAGACTACATGGCATACCTTATATTATGATCTATATGTTTCATCTGTGATTTGTGTTTAAATTTATGCTTCAGTTCGTTCAGTTGTAAAAAAATGGGCAATTTGGTAGAGCCAAATGATTCCGATTTCAATTTTCAAGCTGTTAACTGTTACTCTAAAATGAAAAAAATGGACGTAAACGAGTTCTTTATCAATCAGAATTATGATATCAAAAAAATAATGTTTAGGTGTACTTCATTTCTGTGGACAGTTTTTTTAAAATTGGATTAAAAGCTGTTTTTCTAATTGTGTGACTTTTTCGTGCCTGTTTCCAAGGCTGCTAGTAACAGCAAGTAAAAAAAATAAATAAATAAAGATTTTGTAGTTTTAGATATGAGGACAATTAAACAAATTAAAATTTTATTGAAATTGAAGAGATAAAAAATAACTGAAATTATAGCTGCGTTCATCATAAGTGCATTTGAATTTTTCAAAAACAATTAATCTTTAACAAATAAACGAATATTCTGTTTAACGAACTCATCCAAGATGTTTTGCTTCAAAGAAATAAACCAAAAAAATCTACTCTTCAGCGAAAAGCTTTAAATGAAACATAATTAAAATGCTCCGCAAATGATATATATATATATATATATATATATATATATATATATATATATATATATATATATATATATATAAAGCCGTTTTTTAACAGAATTCATTTTTGCATCCCTTTAATCCATTATCTACCGAATTATGAATTCATGAAAATTTTACATTTTAAAGTATTTTACATAAATTGTTTAAACTTAGTTTAAAGTTTTCCATAATCATTTAATAAATTTTTGAAGGATTTTAAAAGGATTGAAGAATTTAGAAGGATTAATTAAATTTGAATTTACAGGGGTTATGTGCAATATTTATAGCCCCACTCAAATCTTTTATTTTAAATTATTTTCTTATCATTTTGTAGAATTATAAAATGTATAAATGTGATGCTCTTACAATATAAATATAGACATAATTCCGAATTGAAAAATCCCCATCCCAATCGCTCAGCGGCAAGAAAGCTGAAAAGATGCAAAGTGAAAAGAAATCATCCTTGTAAAAATATTTGTGTTTTATAAAAAAATAATGCTTTTCGAACAAAATAAAGTAATGTATCTGTAACTCATACTAAACAGTATTAAAACTAATTGACGTATTAAAAGAATTTTATAATAAGTAATTTTAATGGTACTTAGAAGTACCGACGGTAAATAAAAGGTTAATGAACTATCAGTGTTTATGTTTGATTACCGAACTCATCCAAAGTTTTTGCATAGTCAGTGCATTGTCTTAAATAGTTTAGAATTTCATTAGTATTTTTCCAATCAATTGACAATTCGATAATTTAATTTGCTTTATCTGAAAATTTATTTTTTACTATGCATATATAAATATATTAACAAAAGAACAAGCGTAAGTCGATTTTGAATTAAAACAGTAAAAAACATTGAAATAAAATTATGCTATACTATTAATATTAAAAAAAAATTCTTATAGCAAAATTAAATTGAAAATGTTTTGGGGAAAAGAAATTATTTTGAACTTTTCTGAGACACTGGCAGAATTTTGAAGATATGTTTTCATCGATTTTATCAACCAGTGGACGAGGAATTTTTTTTCTACTAAAGAAATGTCTGTTAAATTTTAATGCTAGATTATAAAAATTCTGAAATAAAAGTTTATGTTGGTAAGTTTAATAAAATACAATTTCTTTTTTTCAATAGTATGTTTCAGACCATTTAAAACCATTATCGCATATTGCGTTTAATCAAATGTTCTGCTGCACAAAAATAAAAGAAATAAAGCGAATAAAAACGTCACGCTTTATTTTAGAACAATTACGCAAGTTCACTGCGCAGTCGACTGTAGTTAATTCGAAATCGGATAAATCGAATCTTTGCTTAATTCGAACTGTTGAGGCGATGCGTATTAACTTAATTAATAAACTGAGATGCTTTAGTAGACTGTCATCCTTTATTTTAAGTCATAGCGAAAGCGTTGCTTACTCTTAGCAAATCAAAACAACAACTAACAAGAAACAGACAATTTGCGTTTCTATAGTTACATAGAATAGCGAACTAGTATGATGCCACATTTCAAAGATAAATTACAAATAACTCTAACATACCCCCCGACATTGAAGGGTCAACTTCAATAAATTATATAGTACAAAATATTAACATTACAAATGCTTAAGTAATATGATACAATACAACAATTTTCTTTTAACAATGAAAAATACAATTATGAACATACAATAATAGGAAAACTAAAACTAAAAATACATAACAAAACCTTTTTTTTTTACATTTTGTAATTAATTTTCCGAGACTTGTTGTGGCAATAACGCAATTTTTGAAATACTTCTTTTAAGTATTCCCCTAGCGGTTTTAACTTCGACGACCCTAATCTTACCATCTGCACCAGGGAAAATATTTATAATGCGTCCTAGTAAGTATTTATTTGTAGGGAGGTCATCTTCTTTTATCAACACTAGGGTTCCTATGCTAACATTATTTTTCTCAAATTGCCACTTGGAGCGTTGTTGGAGCGTATTTAAATACTCTTTATTCCAACGATTCCATATCAATTGAATGTATTTTGAAATTCTATGCCATCTAGATAGTCTATTTTCGTTAACATTAATTAATTCTGCTTCAACGATGGCTGTCATAGGTCTTCCGATTAAGAAATGGCCTGGTGTTAAGGCCTCCAAGTCATTCACGTCTGAAGACAATGGAGTGATTGGCCGTGAATTTAATATAGACTCTATTTGAGCAATTACAGTTAATAATTCTTCGAACGTTAGCCTTGCATTACCTACCGTTCGCTTTAGATGATATTTTACCGATTTTATTCCTGCCTCCCACAACCCGCCAAAATTAGGTGCTCTGGGTGGAATAAATTTCCAAATAATATTCTCTTCTGACAAATAATTCGCTAACTTCTCCTCAGGATGTCTTAGTAAATTATGGAGTCTCTGTAACTCGGCGTTAGCACCAACAAAATTTTTTGCATTATCTGAAAAGATTACTGCGCACCTTCCGCGCCTAGCAATGAACCTTTTTAAGGTGGCAATGAATGCATCCGTGGTCAATTCTGACACTAGTTCGAGATGCACTGCTTTAGTTACAAAGCAAACAAAGATTGCCAAATACACCTTATTAAGAATTCCCTTTCTCTGTCCCTTATATTTTATGAAAAAGGGGCCACCAAAATCTGTTCCCACGTAATTAAATGGTGCGCTAGGACGTACTCTCTCTCTGGGTAGGGAACCCATGATTTGTTGTATGGTTATGGGGTTGCTTTTACTACAAGTTACACACTCATGCGTTATTTTTCTAGCTAAATTTCTTCCGCGTAGCGGCCAGTATTTTTGCCTCAAGTGGCATAACAATGCTTGTGCACCTATATGAAGATATTTTTTATGATAGTAAATTGCAATTAGGCTACACAGTTTACCCTTAGTTGGCAGAATATATTGATGTTTTTCAGCAAATTTTAGGTCTGCATTATCTAAACGCCCTCCTACTCTTAGCACATTACTTGCATCTAAAAAGGGGTTTAACAATCGCAATTTACTTTTCTTAGAAATTTGCTTACCTTCTAACAATGCAGTATATTCTGCCTTAAATTCAAGTTTTTGGATTTCCCGAATTAAAAATATTTCTGCTCGTGATAATTCTTCCATACTTACGTGCCCCTTTCTTTTTTCATCTAATTTTCTTGTGTTATCTAAGAACCTGAAAATATAACTTAAAACGTGTAATATTTTAGTATAATTGTTACTTATACTTAAAATTTCATTTACAAATTCACTAGAATTTAAACTTATTAGTAAGGTACTGTTTTTCAATTTTAATTCTGATGAAAAGTCTATATTGTTTTTCACTTGTTCTAAATCAATGCTGTGTTTGGATTCACTGTCTCTTTCTCTGAAGAAGAGAGGGCCATGCCACCAAAGTTCATAATCAATTAATTTGTCAAAGAATAGTCCTCGAAACACAAGGTCTGCTGGGTGTTTGATGGTATTTACAGCATTCATTGGGTACATTAATTGAGTAGTATAGGCAAATCCTGGAGAAGCAGAATCAGCTTTGAAAAGAGCAGAATTTGAACCTTCTATATCAACCTGTGGCTCCCCAGAATTTTGCAACTGTCTTGTTAAGGGTGTCTTGAGATTCGAATCCATTGGTGATGGTGTTTTTGGATTCGGAGGGGTCGGTACTTTGAATTCAGGTTGAGAATTTTTCGGAGAAGATATCACAGGCGAATGCGAAATTTTGTTGGCTTGAATGCATACTGGAGATTTTTTACTAATATTGTCTTTATTTTGAAAATCGTTGGTTTGAATATGTTGAATTTTTTCTCCATGAGCGATCATTTTCTTAGGCGTGATAATTTCAGTATTCTTTCCAGAATCAATCTTCGATACAACTGCTGCTTGTAGGATGTTTGTATTGAGAAGATTATGTAATTTATGTTGTTTACTTGCATCACCCACTGTATAATTATCAAAAGGCTCAACCTTACCGTCAATAAACATTTTATTATCATCAACCTGATGTTGAACTGGTGCTTCTCTTTGTATTTCACCGGAATTTGAATTCAGATACTTATGGTCAATTTTCTTTTCTTTTAATGTATGTGAAAAAGTACTTGCTTCATTACTTCTTAAAGGTGATTTATTTTCCGTTAAACGATTTGCTATCAACAATGATCTGTCCATATTTGTATTTTGATACTGGATAGTTTTCTTTTCATTTAAAACAAAGGAATAAATATTCTGTTCATTTCGTTCTAAAGATAATATGATTTCCGCTTCAGGATTTGTTTGTGGTAATGAACTATTCACGTTCATATTTTGAAACTTATCGATAGTTTTCTTGTTATTTGATTCAAATGAATAGAGACTTTTTCCATTTCGGTCTATAGATTGAGCAATTTTCTTTTCACGATTTGTTTGCAACAGCAAACTACCCATTTCAGAAATTTCCACAATTACTTCTTCATCATCTCTTCTATCTCTTCTAGTATGTGTACGCAGGAAATGTTCCTCACAATACTGCTCTTCTTTAATTTTTATTGGGTTTTTATCATGAACCGCTTCAATTTCCCAAAATTTTTGCATAGTGTTGGATAAATCATCCACTGATCGAACAAGACCACAATAATTATTAAAATTTTGTTGCGGCATAGACGTAGACCCACTGGCAACATAGCCAAAAACAGTTTCTTGAAAAACCAAATTTTGCATATTTATTTTATTTTGTCCAAGTAATTTAAAAAATACTTCGTTTGATAATAAAACATGTATTGGACCTGGTTTATCAAATTGTGGATCAGCTAACTGAAAAGTTTGTAAATGCTTAATAGGCATGATGTTTAGATATGTAGCTGGTGTTATGCGTGTAATTTTAGGAACAACAAAAAATTGCAATGTTTCATTAAAACTCCTGTTTTTATTTGCTATGGTTGTTATAATACTTTCCTTTATATTCATAACTGAACCATTTAGCCCTGAAACTGATGCGTTTATTTTCCTTCCTTTCAAGAACAATAACTCAGAACATTCCTTCGTTATAAAGTTATTTTGCGATCCTGAATCTAACAATGCTCTAAGAGGAACTAATTCTCGTCTAGCATTTTGTACATATATTATCGCAGTTGAAAGCAGTACTTGTTTACTAGAAGAGGACATCATACTCATTACAGTATTGTTAATAGTTGAATGCGTGTTATCAAATGAATGTGTATTTTCACCCAAAGCGGTAACAGACATCGGATTATTTGTGTAACTATGAGGAGTAAATGCGTTTGCGGTTGGTGATAAATTACTACTAATATTATTTTCATCTTGGTTTGCTATAGTCTGATTAGCATCAATATTTTCCTCACCGCGTTCCAGGTGGATCAGTGTGTGGTGACGTTTGTTGCATTTTCTGCACGTGCTTAAACTTTTGCACTGGCTAATGTTATGAACTGATGATAAACAGTTGAAGCATAATTTTTTCATTTTAACAATATTAAACCTTTTTTTTGCAGGTAAATTTAAGAATTGGGAACACCTCATTAAAATGTGATTGCCTTTACACATTGAACAAATGTGTGGACTTTCTGCTAACAAAGTCAAGGACTTAGAATTAAATGAGCGTTTCTGATCCTTACTGAAAGGTTTAACAGACGTGACTGTATGAATATTTTCCAAATATTGAGATCGTCTTTCTAAAAATAAAAGTAATTCATCTAACTTCGGAACTTCTTTTGAACTTATCGTCATTTCATAATTTTTTCGGGTATCTCTATCTAACTTTTGGAGAATGATGTTCAATATTAAAACATCTGAAAGATTATTTCTATTATAATTCAAAATCTTCAAGGCGCGAATGCTTTTTTTTACATTATCGACTAGATTTCGAAGATCTTTAGCGGAAGGTTGTGTAAGTTTATCTGCGTTTAAGAGTGAATTGATGTGTATTTCTGTTACTATTCTATCATTTTCATATCTGTCTTTTAATGCTTGAAATAAAGATGAAAAAGTGTCTTCTGTGCTAATCAAAGCTCTTGCATCACTTATTAATGCCGCTGATAAATAATGCAACTTTTGCGCATCTGATAGTTGCTCATTTGAAGTTATTAAGTTGTTAAATTGTAATTTAAATAGACCCCATTCTTCTGGTTTTCCGGAGAATTTCGGAAGAGATATATCGGGTAATTTAATATTTATCGCGTTGTTTATTTGAGTAGAATTTGGTTGAATTTCATTGGAAACTTTACTTTGTTCTAAATGTTTAAGTTGCTTTTTAATTTGAAATTTGGCCTTTATAATTTTTTCCTGGTATTCTTCGCTAGCACTAATGTCAATTTCATATTCTTTTTCTAAATTAATACCAGATTCTATTTCTTCATTTAGATTTTTTAGAGTTTGTTCTCTGTCATTTAATTGTTCTGAAATTTCTAAATAACTATCAATATCACTATTTTTATCTTTTATTAATGTTTCTAATTTACTAATTAATTTCGTAATTGAAGTGCGTAATGTTGCACGCTTCTTTTTTAATTTTTCAATGTTTTCCATGTTCAAAAACTTATAGTAAGAGCAAAAGGAATAATAAATAATTCATTACCTTGATTGCTGCGGCAGACGATTTTCTTTCTTTCTTTTTTTTTTTTTTTTTTTTTTCACCAGTCCAGCTTGTAAAATAATGTTCTAATAAAATTCAAGGATGAAAACAGTTCATTATTTTCGAACTTTTCTTTTCGAAGTGAAGAAAAAAATATATATAGACTCCGGGAGACGTGACCAGATGTATAATGCGGCGATGCGTATTAACTTAATTAATAAACTGAGATGCTTTAGTAGACTGTCATCCTTTATTTTAAGTCATAGCGAAAGCGTTGCTTACTCTTAGCAAATCAAAACAACAACTAACAAGAAACAGACAATTTGCGTTTCTATAGTTACATAGAATAGCGAACTAGTATGATGCCACATTTCAAAGATAAATTACAAATAACTCTAACACGAACTAAACATGAAATTCCGAAATTTTCAATGGCAGAATAACTTTAAAAATTTTCATTTATTCGAACTCATCTTCTCTTGACTTCGTTTAATTCGAACTAATGAGAATTTCAATTTTTCTTTGTTCTTTCCTTTCTCAAGATTTCAGATCCTTTGAATAACTTTCTATCTTTGATTTTTGTGAAAATTGTTCCGAACGAGTATACTTATATCCCCATGCTTTTGATATCCACTTTCTTAGTAATCAGTCTGTTCATCAGTGACATCTCAAAATTTTCCTACATTGTAATTCTTTCCAATCCTTTAATTAGTCTATGTATTTCTATTTTTTAAATTTAATATTAAGTCATATTCTAATGATAACAGACGAAAAAAAAATTTAAAAACTCTACAACATTAATTCCTTTCTAACAAGTGCCATTTTAACCATGTTTTCCTCTCTTTCTTTCCATAATTCGAGCTTCGGATAATTCAAACATTTCTTGTGGTCCCGACGAGTTCGAATTAACGAGAGCCGACTGTAATACTTTTTATGATTAAGGAGTCAAAGAACCTTCATTCGATATTTTTTTTATTATTAACTGTAGTTTAAGTACTGTTCGGAAGCACATTATATGAAATGTAGCACATATTTATCACACATTAAAGGAAAAAAAATTATTTTTCAGAAAAATAAGGAAATTTCCTGAATAGGATTAGATATTAATGAAAACTTTTCAAAAGTCACCATGCGTATTTTAAATCAAGTAGAATCTCCAAAATATGCCAGTTTGGTTTAGATGTTTTTTTATATCTTTTTTTTACATGTAAATGTTTTTTTTAACTGGATATAATTAAGAAAATTTAAGTTAGCTAAAAACAGCACTATAATGCAAAAATGTCGCAAATTTCATAAAATTTAGAAAATATGGTTTTGATCACCCTTCAGTCCAATCTTATAAAATTCGATGCACTGTTTTATTTGCATATATAAACCAGACAGGCTTAAATTTTTTTATATTTTAGTTGCGCATGGATCATTTTATAAAAGTCTTCAAAACGTTTAAAATATTCAGAAATATTCCTTATTTTTCTCCCTTTGTAGGATTTCGTATTTAAGGCTGATCTTAAATCAGAAAGAATAACTTTATGACATAAGTTTCAATTTATTTTTGTTCGAAAATGCATGAAACTAGCAGATGTTGTTGCTCAAAAACTATCTTTTTGCCTCACTTTTCCGTATTTTTTTTTCTTTTTTGGGGGGAAGGGGGAATTGTAAACGCAATACATTTTACAGAAATTTTTTTTTTCAAAATGGGCCTTTTGATTGAAATTTCACGTGAAATCTTAATACCACTCAAACTAGAATAAAAAACGTGTTAGTCATGTGATCAATTTCCCTTGTAAATCGATAGGTAATTTATTTATCAAAAAATGGAAAACACAGTTCTATTCCAAATCACTTCAATAGTCAGGCCTACTTGTTTTATGTCTTTCCTTTGAAAAATTAATTCGTAATTGTGTCAAAATGCATAGAGTTTGTTAATCAGAGCAATTGAAAACAGCCTTAAATATTAGGGAGACCCGAACCCCATTTTCGGCCAAAAATCATCAAAAGTTCAAAAAAAAAAAAAAATTATCTCAGAAAACGACAAAATACATATTTGCGAATATCCATGCAAAATTTCAAAACCCGGGGACATTTGGAACAGGCAGCAAATGATTTTTTTTTTATTATAGTCACTAGAGTTTTAAGGACTAGCGGCCATTTAAAATGTGTTTTCCTGAAAATGACTTTTTCCATATTTTGCCTAAGTTCAAAGTACTAAGGCTCAGTGGTAAAATGGTTTAGAAACGAAGTGTTTATGTTTTTAGAATCTTAAAAAAATTGCAAGAAAAGTGAGGAGAGATATTTTTTTAACTATTTCTGAAAATTTTACATAAATTGGTAAACATGAAAATTATAACGAATTTAAGAAAATTTACCATGCGTAATTTCTTACATTTTTTTCAGCTGATTAAAATAGAAAATTAAACATATCTCTCCCTAGGTCGTTTCCATATACTATAACACTATTTAAGAAATTTTAGTAATACCAAAATATTCAAAATTGTATGAGGAGTAGTAATTTTAAAAATTGTATTTTTCCACAAAAAATCATAAAAATCGACATAAAAATATACTTTTTTATAAAAAATGAATTTTTTTGCTAATTATTCCTTACAAAAAGATTCTTAAATAGTACACCAAAATTCATTACTTCAAAATCAATAATAAAAATTTTGGGTTTTTTCTTACGGGTCTCCCTTAAAGAAACCATTATAAAATCACTCATGTGTCTGCCTCTCACAGAGATATTGCTCATAAACTATGCACCTTGTAAAGCTCAAATTGGGAGACGTATTAAAGGCTTTTGACATTTCACGCCCAAAAAGGCTATTGAATTTGACGCAGAAATTAAACGATTAGGAAAAATATAGAGGAGCTAACTAAATTGCATAAAAAATATTTTTTCTTTGTATACCGTGCGGAATGCCGTGCGAATTCCTCCGCTATGCCGTACTCAAAATTTAGATACTATATTTTCAGAGATATCGTCGAAAATGTAGTACAAAAATTTGGTCCCTCAATCTGTTTTCGAATCAACTGAAATAAAAATCGCAAACAAAAAATGTACTAGAAGATAATTAAAACCTTGCATGAAAACTATATTACCCTAGGTCAAATAATTTTTTGAGAAAATCATCTTTTTCCGCTACACAAAAATTCAGTATTTCAAATTTGGGTTTATCTATACAGCAAAAAGAGTTGAGGAGTGCTGGAGGTACCTATCGGCACAGAAATTCAAAAGGACTGATGGTAATGATTTTCTGAAAGAAATTTCGGTAATTAGCTGAGATGTTAACCCTTAAAGGTATGGACTTTTGAGACATACTTAAAAACACGGGCGGCGCATGCTATGTGCCATCGTTTTTAAAGCCTGAATAACACATTGTAATAGTATAATTGTGCAAGGCAATACTGAGTAGTAGTATAAAAGCAATAAACGTCAAACTATTAAAAACAGACTAATTTAATTACAATTAATCGCATAATTACTATGGTAATTGCAACTATATTTTGCATTTTGTGGCTCTTTTAATGCACCACTCGCGTCTTTAATAGTTAATTAAAAATCTATTAGTAGAAACCATCACGGATCAATGTAGCGTGTCATCTTTTTGACCTCTTTCAAATCACTCTTAGCATAAGTTTAATATTTGAACAAGGGTTTTATTTTAGGCGCTCTGTAAAAGAAGAACACATTACTAAGCTGAATTTGGGTTTATGATATGCCAGATAATATTTAAATATACAAACTTTTATTGTCAGAACCAAAATGAATTTATCCTAAACAGAGTAGGATATGATTAAAAAAAGAATTATACAGAATAACAACTGTATTATCTAGAATTCTGATCTGTCTGAATTTTCACGGCATATCCATTTATACTTTTTTAGTATATGGAGTCATATTTTTTTAAATCTCATCATTCAATAGGCAAAGATTTTTTTTTGTATAATATAGATACTAACTAATATATTTATTGTACCGAACCATTAGCGGATGATTTGTATTGGGGGAATTATTTGTACTTGACCGTTTTGTTTTTGTCTTGTTAGATAAATATGCCCCATAATCCTTACAGTGAACCTTAAGTAGTAGTATTCAAAGTGCACTTTTAAAAATATAAAAATTGAGTTTTATGTTTTCTTGTCCCCTTACAATATTTTAATTTCAAATAAAGTAAATTATTGAAGCCAATTACTAAGAAACTGATCAGAAAGTAATTCTATTTTTTACAAAGTCTTATTATTGTTTTAATAATGATTTTTATGCAATATTGCATTTTGTAATAAATAAGAGTATTTTAAGAACTGAAATTTATCATAAGCTTCTGCATGCGGTGAGCATTTGTAATTCAAAATATGCTTTCGATGTTTGAATATTCAGATCCGAAAATCTCTGCACGTATATCTAAAAGTAATTAGCGGTTCATTTAGCATGATCTGTTTCTTGTACTGAAACATGGGAGCATTTATCATTGAAAGAGAATAAAAAGAACTAATAAACGAAAGCAATCACGTTTAGAATGATTGTATTTATTGATTTTGGGATGGCGTTCTTAGTACTTAATTGTTCTGCTGTTAGATACAAATAAATGATTTATTTAACACAAATATGAGGAAAATGTCTTTGAATAGCTGGTTATACAAAACATTTTTCATCGTCTCTACAATAAAGAATAGTATAGGGGAAGAGAGCCTAAAATGATTTCATTAAAAGAAAAACTTATGTAAAATAACACAACAGTTTAAATAAAATTTTGGTTTTATCCAAATATGTTTTACAGTACATTTTGCTTCATAAACATATTTTGATAATATCTTAAACCCAAATTGAGTAATGAAAGAAATAGATTTTTGATAAATATCCAAAGGGTTATTTTGCTTTCACCAAAGATTAAAATGATGCTTCATTTAAAAGTAATTGTAAATTTTTATCTTCGGCGAAACAAAGGGTATAAAAGTAATTATTACAATGCATGGTATAAAAGAAAATGTTTCACGATAAAATAGCATGCATATTTTTAATGTAAATTTTTAATAAAAAAGTGTCAAAAAAATTTGAAAAACAGTACGGAATATTTGAAAATTATAATTTAAGAAATATAGCCTTAATAACACCCCCATTCGAAAACTCGAAATATTTCAGTACCTATCGCAAAGATACGCATCATCGTCGTTCTCAGCAATCCTTGTGCGCGTCATGAGCGCACTTACGGCACATGTGGCACTGGATCGAATTTTGACTTGCTTCAGAGGAGGGAAATAGTTCATCGCAATAAACAGACTTGTATTCATCTTCTAAATCTTTTTCACTATATTCTAAATCTTTGTTTCTGGGCAACTCTTTTCTTATTTCTAGGAATACGTCTTTGAATTCATTCTTTTTCCTTTAATTATTCTGGCAGTTTCGTTATTAGATTTAGCATTTTTTAATTATATTTTCTCAGCTGCAGTCTGTTCTATCTTTTCTTTATGTTGTCTATTTTTCCTTTCGAAGCTCAAATAATTTTTATAAGGACTACTCGTTAAAATAGTACTGTCCATCGTTTTTTTCCCTCGGAGTGTTTGTCTTCAAAACGGTATGGTTTTGGAGCATTTTCTTTTGAAACGGTAACAAATCTCAGGGACACTAGGCTCTCATGATATTTAGGACCCGGAACGGGATTTTCTTCACCCAATAAAAAGATAGTAAAACGATCCACATAATGGATCATTTTACTCGGCCGCAGTGCCGTCCTTTTTTATAACATATAGCTGTATGATACCGAGAAACATAAAAAAAAAATTAGTAAGTGTAATTTACATCTAAAAACATACTCTAATAATTAAACCAAATCATATTTCTGTAACATGAAAAACATAAAACACAATAGGAAAATAGCCTGTCAAAAATTAAAAATTGAATAATATGATAAGTGTAATTTTTACTATACGTGGAATCAGGAAAAATAATTTTTTTTTCTGAACAAAGTTCTGCAGCTTTATTTAAAAATTGTAAAGATAAACATAACTTATAAGACAGCAAATGAACAAAAGTTCACAAAACTAAATGCACTGTTTGATTATCTCATCGACCAATTTCGTCAAATTATATAGATTGCCAAACTATTCACCAAACTATATAAAATACCCTAATTTTTATTTTAAATAAATAAAGTACAAATAACTTACTGAAACATTAACAAAAATACAAATTAAAACCTTTCACTCGTCATTTAAAAATTTTAACCTTAATTTATGCCTTTATGATATAATAAACAGGAGTAACGTGTTTACTCTCATGTGAATGTGAGATTCACTATCATCCTTGGTTAGTATTTAATCTTATAGTTTGGCGATAGTTTGTTGGTGGACAGGATAATCAATTGGTAAGTTTTTCATTTTAAAAAATCTTTTAAGATGACAAATTTGTATTAAAATACTATTTCTTATCAATACACTGATATCAAAACAGTAAAAATTATATTTAGGCCCAATTTTGTGCGATTATTACATTCATTGAAAATACCATGAAACCCGTTTAAAAGGAGTTTTCAAGGAGTGAACAAGAGTCATGTATTAAGAGGGATCGCATTTTAAACATAATTTGTATAATGGTGGAAGAACTCGGCTTACGTACTTATCTAATTGTTTAAATGAACTATAGAACTTTCATTTATATATTTACGATTGAAAATCGTTTATTTTACATTTATTATATTAAAATTGAACTTTATTCAATTTTAACGTTTTGACTAATTTTATAGGGCTAGCTAAAATAATAACTGAAAATAAATGTGGATTCATGCACCGTTTTATTATTGTCGATTACTGTGTATTAAACCAAAAGCATAGCAGCAAAATAATTATCCATATTCTAAGGCTATTCCATTTTCTAATAGATCATTTCCATATTCTAGTTCATTAAACCATATTATGATCATTCATTGAGCAAAGAAAAATTCTCTGATAAATTGTATTTAACAAGCCATATTTTAATTATTATTGTTAATATCTTAAATAATAGGAAAACAAAAGTAATAATAAAATAGCCTTATTAATTAAAAATTACAAGAACAACAGCATCGGAAACAATTTTGGAAAAATTACAATCGACCATATAAAAATATAAACATACAGTAAAATTCAATACATACATATAAAATCACGTTCATTCGATGACACTTTTGTGTGTCTGTTTTGTGTTTTGTATGTATTAGGGTGACGGTCTCACACATCAGAGGTCGTAAGTTCGAATCACACTTAAGAAAGTATATTTGTTCCTCTGTCGATAAATATAGATGCTTTTAAACTGTTTAATAGATGACATCACTAGTCTTCTTATTGCAGTTTTCGGATATGAACTTTTGACGAAATTTCTATTGTCAAACAAGCAAAGAAATTATACTCAATTTGACAAAATCTTCGGTAGGAGCATTTCCCAGGAAACGGTTTCTTCAAAAACTCAGAACATTTGATGGACTTTTGACGAAATTTCTATTGACAAACAAGCAAAGAAAATGTTTACTCAATTTGACAAAATATTCGGTTGGAGCATTTCACAGGAAACGGTTTTGACAAAAACGAAGAAAATTTCATGAAATCTGAGTAACCATTTCGGAGTGTGAAGTAAATTTACTTTTCTAACTAAACAAACAGGCTTAACATTAGTTTTAAATTTCACACTCTGATCAGATTTTGTTAGCTTAAAAGAGGAAATTAAGAAGAATAATGATTGTTGTTAAAGAAGAAACTTTATCTGATGTTTGATCATTTAAAATCTCAATTACAATTATTTCCAGCACTTAATGCTTGCTTTAGTTTTGTGAACTTTTATCCCTTTAAAAGTTTTAAAAGTATTTAATGGCATGCCTATTGTCTGTGTGTAACGTAATACATTACGAAAATAGCCGGAAAAACTGTTGAAAATAAAGACATTTTTTATTTTTATTTTAGATTACCTTCCTCCCTTTTTCTTCTAAATTACTTTGGATTTCTCAGAAATTACCGGTTCTATTACAAATAAAGAGATAATCTTGAAAACAACAGAGCATTTACGACGACTCATTATTTTGTACTTATTACCAGATGGGATATGAATTTATTTAATACCATATAAAACTATATGTAAGAGTGCTACACTTATAATAATCATTTAAAGTAATAAAATTTTGAAAAATGAGGAATAAAAATGAAAAATTCTGAAAATTCTAACGAGAAAATTTTCAAAGACAATGAAGAAAAAAAAAATCCTATTTTTGGTACATACAATGTTTTCTATTTCATTTCTTTTGTGCTCTATTAGTGTTTAAGTACCTGCAATTTTAAAATTTCTAAACATTTCTTATATTTATTTATTTAATATCTTTCAACTTGATTCAATACATCTGATGTAAAAAATAACAGCATGGTCAACTTATGTAATGGCCACTATTTTACGCGCATCTTATCAGCCACCTCAGCATTCTCCTCTCCATTTCGTATGGCACATTCACTTTGCGACATTATCTACTGTTTTTTTACTATAATTTCTAGGGTTACTTGTTCTTTTAAGTTTGGTATTTATGACATTTAAAAAAATGCGATGTTTTAGCATTTTTAGCGTTTATTATTTTCGGCCTCAATTTTTCGCTTAACTTATTTTAAAATCAAAAATAATATGCATTTCATACCCGTTCATTCGTGTATGTTCACAAAATAATGATTGTATTTTCCTAACTTTTAGTAAAGACTATGTAAATTCTATAATTCGTTAATTATACAACTTTTCTTGAAAAGTTAAGACATTGTTTCTTTTTTCTCTCATATGAAAATTTCATATTTTGAAAAAGAAAAGACAATCATTTTCACAAAAGTAAGCTTAAGTTTCGCTATTAGATTTTCTGCTTTAAAATATGGATTTATGTACAGGTTGCTCAAAAAATTGACCGAAAAATTAAAATAATAATCTACCATAGAACATGAGGTTGCAAACCATGTATTTTATAAAAAATAGAGAGCATTCTGCCTTAGTTCAAATTGTCTTGAAGGCAATAACTTTCATAAAAATGAAGAATATTGTAAGTCAACGTTTAATAGACATCATAACGTTTGTTGTATATGTAACAATATCGAAAGAAGTGGTAAAATTTTCTATTGTACGCGCTAGCTGTAAACACTTGACACTTTTAATTTGGACTGTGATTGCCTGTTCACATGATAAATTGATTGCTTGAGTATGTTTTTCCTGAACTTTTTGCGGTGTTATAAGTTTTATATAATATTCGCACAAAATAAGCATTTTTGAAAATTTCGCATAAAATAAGTTACGTATGACTGAATTTTCATTGTAACGTTTTGATTTTCTCAAACTTATTACCACCAAATAACTGAAACAATAGAATTTGCTACTGTAATTAATAAAAAAAATATTGGATCTTGTTAGCGTAATTGAAAAAAAAATACTATTGGTTCAAAAAAGAAAGTGCGAAGGTCAAATATTTTTTCATGAGTTACTTGGGATTAATTATGATTATTGTCTGAGCGAAGCGAAGTCTTAAACTCAGAGTACGTAACGATATTAAAAATCAAAAAAATTCTTTCGTCAAGCAAATCTCAAAAAGTACTTGTCGGATTTTGATTATGTTTGTACCAGTAGGTAGGGAGAACTGGGGTACATTGATACTTGGGGCACATTGATACACCCCCTGTACAGTACACAGGGTCGTTACAGGAAGTTTCACAACAGCTCCAAAAGGTGATACTAGTGAAATTAACAACATACAGAAAGTTTTGGAATGATTCAATAGTTTGATGAAATGGGATAGGTGATTAATTGTTTTTGTAGGTCAAAAGTAAATTTGAGTTGTACAACTGAAATGGTATTATACAACTGTTCCAGTATTTTCAACCGAAAAGAATACCCTCCCTGGAAAGTAACGCTAATCTTTATCAATTCCTCATTCTTTATTGTTAGATAAATTATGATGTGTTGGATTTGCCACTCATTTTATTTAAAGTAGCTGCACGGGGCACAATGATACAGTCTTTGTCGGGGCACATTGATACAACCTAAATCCTTTTCTAGTTCATTTTTTCATTACCTTTTATTTTTATTTTTACCATACGCTCCTTAATTCAACCATTTTTCGTCAAAAATTTTTACTATTAGTTTTTATTGAAGTGAAATAGCTCTAATTTCTTTATATTAGAACATTTTATAGTATTTTTGCAAACAGAAGACGTACAAACTTACACGATATCTAGTGCTAGTAGAATTAACAAAAGAAATGGATGGCAGTCAGGCAAATCTCAAATTTATATCGATTTTCCAGAGAAAAAAGTATTATCGACATGAGATATGTTAAGTAAGAGAAACAAGCTGCAGAACAGTACATGATAATTATATTATAAACATAATTTTTAATATAATTATCCTTTATTTTCTGTTTGTAAACCAATTTATAAACAGAAAATCTGGCAATTCTTTCACCTTTCCTGAGGAAGAAGAGAATTCTGGGGTTAAAGTGCCAGATATGACAAAATTACCACAGCCAACAAACAGACAAGGAACTGCCAGAACATCAGGTCATTATACATTTCATTTTGATTGCTTTAATATCGCTTACAAATAAATTGTGTGCGATTTTAATGTCTATAATTATATATAAAATGGTTTGCTAACTATTTTTCTGTGAAAAATATGCATTGGTGTTATTTTGCCTCCATTTTTCCCAGACGTTTCAAAGTGTATCAATCTGCCCCGGAGATGGGGCACTTTGATACAAATTTCTTTTTTTTTTATTTTTTTAAATTACATGCAAAAATAATATATAAAACAACAATTGTACATTTTTGTAACACACTACACAAGTTTTGCTGACATCACATAGAAAAATAACTTGAAATTTCTGCTTTCTAGACACCAAAATAAATTTTTGAAAAAAGCTGTATCAATGTCCCCCAGTTCCCCCTACCTATGAAGGTAATCTGGTGAATGCACCATCTACGAAAAACTAGTTCCAAATAGTTTAAAAGTTACATTTAAAAAACTGATAAAAAAGCACAATTTATTTGCTTACGTCACAGAAACTTGATGTGCGTCATTTTTCACCGACTGGATATTTTCATAGATAACCGAACCAGAACACATGGAGTAAATAGTAATCGTATACGCACTCTGAAATATTGAATGCAATAAAGCATTTTAAAATTTAATCATATAGGAAAATAAATCTGTTATTTTTTTCCATAAAAAAATGTCATAAAAACTTTGATTTAGAGATTTTGGGATAATCACTTAACCTCCTGACTGCCGCTGGCTGATTTTTTCACACACTAAGCTGCAGGTTTCACTGCAACATAAGCAATATTTAAATTAGTATAATTCCACAAATAAAACCCAGTTCTGAAAAATTAAGTTAGGATTGATGCTATCAAAGATTATACACCGATATTAATAACATCCCATACGGCCAAAACCATCCTCCGGACGTCCTATGCGGTCCTACACAGATCCGGGAGATCCTATAACCATCAAATCCTGTAAACGTCAGATTAAGACGTCCGGAGGACACCAGAATCCGGATGAACCATCCACGTGAATGGTTCATCCGGATTCTGGTGTCCTCCGGACGTCTTAATCTGACGTTTACAGGATTTGATTGTTACGTATCTTCGGAACGGTGAAATTACCAGTGCGCATGCGCCAGAAATGTCAACTGTCGCGATGTTTATTAATGGATTCTTGGATGGAATTTCAATTAAAATTTTACTCACTATTTTACTCTGGATATGTCTATACTAAAGGTAAGTAAACTTTCAAATATTAACCTTTTAGAATGAATTCTTGAGATTTGTACCAAAATATAACGATTTTTTTTATAATCTAATACCATGAGACAGACAACTTTCATAGAAAACATATAAACCGTTATAGCAATTTTTCATGTAAATATTCGTAATAATAATGCGGTATAATCATAAAACAAACCTTTGTTTATTATATTTTTATAGAAAATTGTAATTAATAGTATTGTTTTTAAAGGTAGATCAATAGGTGTCTGACCAAAACATTTACGATCGATTGTTTGGACACTAATTATTAGTTTAAAAATACATTAAGCATTCATTTTGTTAAGGACAAGCAAACAAAAATATTAAAAAGCCCCAAATTCAATTTTTAAATCAGGAATAACTTGCTTATAAAATTAATTTTGTAAAATAAAGGTTTAGAAATTTAATAACTAATTCTACATGTGGCCCAATGGCAAAAGCTCCAATTGCTGGCTCTGTGTAACACTAGCAGTTTCAATTTGTCTTTATTTATACATAATAGTTTTTAACTTGCTTTTTTTCTTTTTTGGAGGGGGGGGGAGGAGATATTCAGTGAAATACATACCCCTGAAAAAAAGATAAAATACACTGTTATAACTCTTCATTTAAAAAACATGTTGCAGTTGCTTTTTTTTTTCTTTTTTATGTGTTTAAAAACTGGCTTGCATTTTCTAAGAAAAGATTTTTAGACTAGCCTATTTCATCTGCATATTTTCCATTTTAGATGACAGTAACTTTGACTATGTTCTTTCTAAATCATTTTTTAAAAATGCAGAGCCCTGACTTTATTTTAATAGAGTGAGTTGTACCCCTATTTGCATCGAAATATTTCTTAAAACTCTTCAATAAATCGCAATATTTCAAAATTTGTATGCCTTAGAGCTTGCAAAAAATTATAGAACTTATTTCTTTAGAAAAACAGGTTATTCAGTCATTGTAATCCAATTGCATTTTGTCAATTTTTAATCCATAAAATCAGTTAATGTTTATCTTTCTGTATTTACCATGCGTAAAAATCACATTTTTTACAATCGCTGCTAAGTGTGTTAGTGAAGCTTCTCTTGAAAGAAATAATTCTTCAATAAAATATAGGAAACTATGTCTAAAGTTGAAGCATAATATTGCTGCAAATATTTGCATCTGTGTAATAATAAATGCAGTGGTGCAGCCAAGGGGGTGGTTTTGGGGTTAAAACTCCTCCCAGTGCTAAGAAAGATCACTATAATTGCTGCTTATATGAATCAAAACCAAATTTAATATTTAAATGTTTTGGCACATTTCAGAATCCGCCACTTTATAGATTCAGATTTTATATAATAAAATAATTCAATTAATTGGCGAAAATTATACTTTAAATTGTGAAAGTGCATATTACAAGAATCAGTTAAGTAAAAATTGGTTATTTGAACTAAGTCGCTTTTCTTAGACGCACTATGCTAGAAAAAATTATGGTTTCCTGCCACACAGATGCTCTTTGAGTTTAAGTATTATACAGTGAATATTCTAATTAGTAGATACTGATTCTATTAACCGGCGATTCAAATAACTGGCAATCATCTTTATCAGAAACTCAAAACCCCTCCCTAGAACCGAATTCTGGCTGTGCCACTGAATAAATGTATACTTTTCAGTTAAGCTGGACACCAGTGTTACACATATATGTATATACAATGTGTGTGTAAATATAACTCTGATGCTTGGCCTAAAAACAGGGTTCATACTCATCAGGGGAATATAGGATTCCTGGGAAAATCAGGGGATGAATTTAGGTTGTAAAAATCAGTGGAATCTCAGGGGATAATACAAAAAAATTCCCAAACCTGGAAAATTTTGCCAAAATGACAGTCTTTTCTGGGAAATTGGGGGCAATTGTTACTGTTCGCGTGCTTTATTATCATATCATATGTAATATTGAAATATTGTTAATTGTTGATATGGAAAAATTGCACATTCCGAAAAATACATCATTGGATTCTCAGGGGATTTTTTCTTGGAAGATGAGTATGAACCCTGAAAAAGTACAAATAAATGTATTTGAATCATGCATTAATGTTGCTTCATTTGTTTGTTTAATTTATTTAAAGTATTCTTTCAGCCTGTATTTATTTTCTGTCTGCAGTAAACATGAGGCTTGGTAAAAGAATTTCTTCTAATTTTTTCCTCCATCCCATGTATTTTGTTAGTTTTGCAAATGTACATGATCTCAGGGTCAAAACTAGCCTTTTTTGCTAGTTTCGGCCTGGAGCAAACTTTAATTTTGATTGACACCCTGCTTCTCACACCCAATTAAAGTTATCAATCATAGATACACTATTAAAAAAATATATATATATATATTTAAAAAGCAATTAATAAAATTAAAATGCTAGCAAGAAATATGTAAAACACACTCACAAAGATTATTAAGACTAGCTTGAGCGTTAAGAGTCTTCATTAGTCATGCGAAGAAACTGGACAACAAATGTTAGGCCTATGAGAACATTCTTTTTAGAATTTCTGTTTTGCATATCAGTAGTTTTAAATGCTTTTTATTGCTTTAGAATAGTTGAAATGGAATTCTAACCAGGTTAGTGTTTTCTTTTTCAAATTTTGGTTGCAGATTTATTTTTTAATAAAGTCACTTCTATTTTCACAAATTTAAAAAGAACAATCCCAAAGTTTTAACATTAGCATGTGGGTTTCTTTTGTACTTGATATATGTACTTGTATATATATCTACATATATTTTCGCATGAAAAAACAAAATCTTCATTTGGTTCTCCCTTTGCCTTTCGCTCTGACTTCTGGGACATATATCCCCGCTTTACTTCCCTAGTTTCGGCACTGCATGATCTTAAAACTAAAAATAAATAATACAATGTTTCAAAGACATGGCATTTTTATTGTGATTATTTTATTTAGAAACTTGCAGGAGTTTCTTTAAATACTATACTAAGTAATAGGCAAGTAAATATTCCTATACTTAGTATATTCGTGCTTAAACAGAAATTCCTTACTTTTGCAAATTTGACTTAAGGGTGTATTTTGATTCAAACTGCTTATTTTCCGATTTATTTTTTAATTCACTTTTGTTCTCAAACGCACCAAACTCACAGATTCTCTTACTTAAACACTACTCAAGGTGCCTTGATTGTCAATTCTTTGATAAGTGCACAAAATATTTCAAAAAAAAGCAATCAAAAAGGGCAATTTGAACTGATTTTTCCGTAGTAGGAGATCTGGGAACGAAAAAAAGGGTCTTCCTGAAAAGTTAATTGCTCATAAATCAAATTCTAATCAATTGAGAGTAAAAAGACATCACACAGCACCTTATACGTCTCTTCGAAAATCCCCTCAGCAAATTTCATGTTTCTACTTTTAAAAAATGTGTCTGAAATTGTATCGGAAAATTTCGAGCTGCTGAAGGTGGAAAAGCGTTTTTTCGAATACACCCTTAAATGAAATTTAAAGCCAGTTTTTTTTCTAAACTTTGTACATTAATACTTAAAAAAGATTAAATATTGTTTTTCTAAAAACTAATTGCTTATCTGTGTTATAAAAAACTAAATTATTAAAAAGCTTTAATGTGTTTGTTTATATTTTCAATTTATTTAAAAATGATTTTTAAAAATTGATTTAAATCAATGACTTAAAAAAATCCATTGATTTAAATCATGAATTTAAATCAATTATGTTGATTTAAATTTAAAGCAACAAACCCTGTGGAATAATGGAGAAGGTACCTTAATTTCTTTGAATTTACTTAGGTCAAACGTAAAAATAATGGAAGCTCTTCTTGATGCCACATGTGATCATTTATATTAATTGATTTATGTAGCTTCAGTTATTTTATTTATTATTTTTTATAGGCACAAATTGTAGAATCCGTAAAGTCCCAGCATTGATAAATGAAAGTATGTATGGATAAATCCTGGAAATATTTGGCAGTCAATGCTCAGTTCTAAATAAAATTTTGAAATCGGTAAGGTTTCTTTAAATAAGACACCATAATAAAATAAAAAATTCGGTACTACTAGGTTATCCCGTCGACCATTTTCGCCAAATTATAAAATTCGCCAAACTAATAGCCAAGTTATATTTGTTGGCATAATTTTTATTTTTAATTACAAAAGAACAAATAAATTGGTAACACATGAATAAAAATACATTTAAAAAGTGAATTTAAAACCACTTTATGACGTTTTCAACACGTATTGTGTTTAATGTGTCATTCACAATCATCTGTTATTGGCATTTAATCTTATAATTTGGCGATAGATTTTTGGTCGACGGGATAACCTAGAAGTACCAAAAATTCTTATCAAATCTATGCATATGTGTATCTTCTTGTTATATATTCTTTAATCTTACTTCATTTATATTAATTAATACATTCTTTAAAGTATCCAAGTAAAGATAATTAAATGCAAGTCCTAAAATAAATCCACAGAAATTTTCTGTCATAGAAATAAATGCAACTTCTTGTTTTAAAAATGAAAATGCATGTGCAAAATTATTACTATAATGGCAATTACTGGAAATGATGAGTTTGAAAATTTTGGTACTACTCTGTTAACTCGTCGGCCAATATCGCCAAATTATACAAATCGCCAAACTAATAGCCAAATTATACATACTGACACAATTTTTATTTTAAATAACAAAAAAACAAATAATTAGTAGAATATTAATAGAAATACAAATAAAAAATGGAGATAAAAATCACTTAATTACACTTTAAATGTTAATCGTATTTAATGTCATTGAATGTGACTTTCACGATCATTCATTATTGGCATTTAATCTTATAAATTGGCAATAATTTTTTGGTCGACGGGATAAACTAGTAGAACCAAAATTTTATATAATAGAGTAGACTTCCTCAAATCTGCACAGCATGTGACCAGAGGTTGTGCGGATTTTAGCATTTTGCGGATTTCTGGTCGTTGATTTCCTTACATTTTTTAAACAGTAATTTGAAAGTGATTAATAACACAATCAAAACTATAATGAATGATTACAGTATAATGAAATATTATGATAAGTAATAAAGTAAAATAATAAAAATTCATATAATTTTCAAATGATTTAAATATTAAAAGCAAAGGCCAAATTAATAATCAGTTATGTATGATTAAATATTCATTATAAAGATTAAATGTAATTTTCCTAAATTATTCAGTGAAACTTGCCTCATAAAGGTACATTACTAATTCACATCAAAATCAGAAAACAAAGAAATATTATTTCAGGTTTAGCCAGACTTAATAACCAAAAAAGCTTGATTAATGTATAAATTATAATTGGTAAGAAGATTGTTATTACCAGTGATATCAGCAATATCTTCAATTTTTTCACAAATAAATTTATTCTTCCTTCATGAAAAAACATGAATTCAGTAATATTAGCAAAAATTATAAATTAAAATATATATTGAATTTATATAAAAATAAAAATGTCAAATTTTGTCTCTATATTTGAACTAACTGTTTCATTGTTTAAATCTGTAAATTATGTGCAGATTTGAAAGAGTCTACTGTATTTGAATCTTTTTTATTATTATTGATTTTTCTACAATTTTATTGTAATCAAATGATAATCATCAGAAATATTTAACTGTTTTTAGTTCAACTGTATATTTATTTATTAAATAAAAAAGCAAATTAAACTTTGCAGAGAAAATATAAACAATTTTTTGTAGTAAATTAAGTTGAAAACAATTTTTATAAGTAAGTAAATAGCCATCTTTTCTATAGTTTTCATTAATAAATATATATTGAGAAATTTAATTATTTATTTACATGTAATACATTGAGAATCTGAAACTTAAAGTAACATGTAATTCGGGTTTAAAATTGAAAGTTACACCCAAAACTAAATATGGAAAAAGAAAATTACAGTATCTGGAATGGTTGGGGCAGATATATTCCCGATAACTGGTTTTTCTGGTTAACTGGTTAGGCATTAAACCAGCATCCATTTGATAAGTTTTATGGAATATATGTTGTTATGGTATTACTTCTAATTTTCAATTGATTATTAGATTACTTGAATTAATAATCAGATGCAAGTAAAATTAAAAAATAGAATTTGAAGGAATATAATTTATAGAAATCCTTTGGGTACAAAAATTTTTCTTTTTCCTCTGCATAAAAATTGAAAACATCTAAAGTACAACTAAATACGTTTCCATTTCAAAAACTAGATGTTGTCATCAAATTATACAATTGTTTCAAGCAATGCATTTGTCAAATTGGCCACATATGACACTTTTTTCTGCAAAGATTTCATTATCAGCCTATTAGAAATAGAATTCTTGGTAACTGGTTTCCGGAAAAATGGTTCCATACTGTATATATTATGCTTTCAGTCGTAGTGTCAGTTTGGTTAGAAACTGATTCCAGACAAACAATTGCTATGTTGTATTTTCAGTTTTGTTTGTATATTATAGTTATGCGAAAAAGTGGCCAGTGAAAAATTGTCTATCAGCGGCTACCTAATGGCCACTTTTTTACAATGGGAGAATACAATTTACTTATTTTTTATCAACTATACTACTTTTTTAGGTTTCAATCTATTTATATTAACATATTTATTTAAACTATTCAGTCTTAGATTAATACTTATAACAATTTTAACTGTTT
This sequence comes from Maratus speculifer, assembly GCA_964019185.1. Classification (NCBI taxonomy): domain Eukaryota; kingdom Metazoa; phylum Arthropoda; class Arachnida; order Araneae; family Salticidae; genus Maratus; species Maratus speculifer. Next base: position 163,025,658 of record OZ025300.1, on the reverse strand, counting down.
AGTATTTTTAAATAAAAAATGGCCACTAGTTTAAACAAAGTGGCTACTTGAAAAACTAGTCTTACTGGCTAGTGGCCACTAAGGAAATTTCCCAATTTTACCTTATACCATATAATGTCGAAATTATTATGTCATATGACTGTCATAATGAAATTTGTTGCAAGAGTATAAAAGTATAAAATAGAGCCCCTTTTCATACATAATGAATAAAAATTCAAAGCCTGGTTGTTGCGATTACAGGCATACAAAAAATAAACTATTTTCAATCAAGATTGGGGAAAAAAAAAAAAAAAAAAAAAAAAAAAAAAAAAAAAAAAAAACGGAAAGAAAGAAAGAAAACAAAATATACGTCCTCTGGGAGACTAAGTGAAGCACAAGAAATTTGATTGTGTGATATATATCAATGCTATTTGAATTTTGCTATATATATTCACTCTTAAATATTTTTGCATATATTTATTTTGATTTATGTAGTGAGATTAGTTACTTTTATTCTAGCCATGTGCAAATTTTGCTCACAGCATTCTTTTTTGCCTTTTATTTTTCACATATTGATATTTATGTAAAAGAATGTAAGTGTTATGTATTTTATACGAAATAAGTGAATGGCCATGGTTCTTCGCCATGGTTCTATGCTATCACTCGCCATTGTGCCAAATTCCGACTACATTCTTCATTTGGCGAGTAAACAAGCGCTTAGATTTGCCCAGATTCATAGTACTCAATTTTTGCTTTTTCATTTTTCATACCATGCATATACAAATATTTTTAATATATTTGTATTGAATACTTGAAATTAGATTAATAACAATCATTGTTGCAGTTATAAAAACTTAGGTTATTTTAGAACGTATTGAAAAAAGGAATGCATTAAAGATAATTTTTTTTAGCCCTACACGGTGAATCTATTTTGCTAATACTTTTTACATTTGGCGAATGTTTTTTTTTCTAATTAGCCAAATTATTAACGTTGGTCAAATGTCAGCAAGAACACTGTGAGTGGTTATATTTAAAATAAATGAAATCAGAATGGGCTGGTTATCAGAATATTGCAATTTATCATCTGTGTCTGACTAGCATAAAACTACTAAAGATTGTTAAAAAATTATTAAATTTTGCATTTTCTTTTACTCAAAAATTGAAACTTTCCTTATTTCCTTTTATACAATTTTTTTTTTAACTTTTGCAGTCATAATGATATTTTACTCTGAATTTTAATTAGGTTTATTATTTTTTATTTTATTTATTTATTATTATTATTATTATTTTCAGGTGCTGTGAAGGAAAAAAAGTACATATCAGGGGAACATATTGAAGAAGTATTAAAGACATAATTATGCCATGTAAAAGAATGCAAATGTTAGGTAAAATAAAATCCGAAAATGTAAATTAAAGTTTATCAGATATTAAATGTATTTATTGTTGTTATTTTATTTTGATGTTTTTCCCCTTAACATTGGTTCTAAATGCACATGTTTTAGAAATTGAATTTTTTTAAACTTTAAATTGATGCATTTTATAGCAACGAGTAAAGTATTTGTGTTATTATTTAGAAATATGATATCCATATTGGAATAAAAGATATAAATAGATTTAGTTGTAGTTTTGTTATAGATTTTGAAAAAAAAACAAAAAAGAAAAAAAAACATTATTGGCATTTTAAAAAAGGATTTTACTATATGTTTCATATGCTTAATATCAAACTTTTCATACATTTACTATAAAAATTAAAGAATTCAATGGAATTGCATACATAGAAAAACTAAATTGAATAAATATATAATTTATTTGAAACAAAAACTTATTGCAGTCTAAAATACAACTATGAAGAACAAAACAATTTGTCAGGTAAGAAGTGTTAAATATCATGAAATCTGATAGAGTAAGTATTATCAAATTCTTATGATCCTGTGTTTTTATAATTGAAGCTATTAAAATTTTAAGAGAAGGGAAAATGTACTTAAATCCATCTAAAAATACAAGTTTGTTTAACGAACTTTAGTAATTGATTGTGTAATTGCTTTTGTATTTAAGACGTGATATCATGGCATTTTATTTTCCTATGATGTATATTAAAAAAATTCAAAATTTATGCTATCTTAGTGGCAATTGATCATCATAAGTTTCTCATTTTTAAAGAATTAAGCTAAAGATTTTGGTTTAAGGTAAATAATATAAATAATTGATTATTGACAAAAACTTTTAGTAGCAAATATTCCACAAAATGGTTACCTACATATTTTTTGATGTATTTCTTGGAATTTTAATTTATAGAAGTGTAAGTAAATTAAAAAAATACAAAGAATATTTGATATTTGTGAATGAAGTATCTTCTTTTTGAGTTTTAATTTTTTTAGGCATATAGTAGGAAATTGCTTTTACTTTTTTTTTTTTTTAATCTCTTTAATTTTTATAAAATGTGTAATCCAAAAAAAAAAAAAAAGAGAGAGAGAAAATTAATAAAAATATGAAAAATAACTAAAAAAAAAATCCAATAAATAATTTTAGAATTTTGTTAATATTTGATTTAGAGCATACTCATTTTTTTTCTTTTTAAGTAAAAACTTCTTGCATATTCACAATATTCACAATTTTTGAAATGAAATACAAAAATTTTCACATTGTACATTGTGTATTTACATAGCAAAAAAAATGTTGAAATCTGAAATGTGTATGATATTAAACGAAAAGTATAAAGGAAATTCAATGTGTTATATCAGATAATCAACAAAGAATCCTACCCAGTTATATCTCATTCATTATATACTACTTATTAGATTTTATTAAAGGATGTTTGAAAACAGAAATAATATATTTCACTTGAAATAGATTAGTATTTTTCTAGAGTTCATTTTTAATGCTTATTTTAAAATTAATATTTTTATTGTAATTTATTTATAAAGAATAATGTTTGTGAGAAACAACAGCAAACAATTATATAAAAAGAAATCTAATAAAAAAGTTTTAATAAAAAAAAAAAGAAGAATGATTTATAATTAAATAGAGGGGAAGTACTGTTGCCCCATCTGTTCTTTCCAAATGGTGCTCCGATTTTTATTGATTTTATCTTGCACAGTGGTGTTCTATTTACACATTGGATATCTAAACATTTCTATTTAAAAAAAAAAAATGGGTATTGTCTGGGCTACCAATATTTTTTAATTAAAATGTTGCATTATACCCTCCCTCCTGTGCAAGATAAAATAAATAAAAATCAGAAAATCATGTAGTAAAGAAACGTGGAGCAATTTGCAACTTCCTCATTTTTTTTCTTATCTTATTTATTATTATAATATTATTATATTTCTTTCTTAATGATTATATTTGCTGTTGTTTTTAGCAAACATAACTCCTAATGAATAAATCACAATAAAAATATTCATTTAAAAGTAAGCATTCAAAATGAATACTAGAAAATTACTAATCTCTTTCAATGTTTTGCATCATTTTATGCCGGAGAAGTAGAGGATGCATAATTCTATTCAATTTATCTCGTCCTATGAGCATCCTACCGCCATCCTATAAACGTCGAAATATGACGTCCGGAGGACGGGAGTAGGTGTCGCTTTTTGCTCTCCTCCGGACGTCCGCCGGATAACGATCGGATATTATAGGATGTCCGCCGGATGAGGCTATATACTGAATAAGACGCTTATCGTACGTCCGCAGGACGAGTTTGTGCCGTATGGGATATTTTGTATCAGGTTGGAAAAAACATCTTTTTTTTAATATTTTTAATAAATTAGAGGGAAAACAACATTACAATATTACCCTTTGGCTGGGCAGTCAGGGGGTTAATAGCATTTTTTAATCGCTAAAAGGATATTTTATACTTCGCGTTTGAAAATTAGAAAAAATTATATTTTTTAATAAAATATTTCTCTTTATGACATCATTTTCTCTTTTTATTTGTTTTCTTTTAACTTGTATTTCGTTTGTGTGTGGAAGTCAATTCTTGTCACTAATTTTTCGGCACAAATACCACGCGCGCACCAGATTTGGCGCAATTTTTTTCTAAAGCCCATTTGGCGAAAATCCCGTTTTCAAATAACGCGTACATACACATTTTTAAATTTTTTTCTATTATTTTCAAAAAGAACTTACAGTAAATAAAAAAATAATAATTAATAACTATAAAAACAAATAATATATATAATTGAAAAAAAAGGAAATGAAGGGAAATAAACATTTTATTAGTGAATGAACAATATTAGCAGGGGGAACATCTATACTAATAAAAGAACAAAACGCTCTGTCTGTCTGTGTGTGTGTCTGTGTGTCTGTGTGTCTGCGATGGCTAGCAAATTCTATGGGACGTACGAAGTTCAAAATTTTTATGAGAGTAGCCCAATATCTCTCCTGATGCACCTGAAGCTCAGAATTTCAAAATTCTATTTATTAACGGATTTATTAATTAAATTCCAAAGCTCACTCTCATAAAAAATCGCCTTTTTTACTTTTTTTTCTTTCATTTTCTTATGATTGGTTGGTTGCATAAAATTTTCGCAGAAATAATTTAAAAAGCTGGGATAGAGCTTTAAAATTCATAGACTGGCAAACTGTCAGTTTAAATGAGGATTTTTTTTATCACAGCTGCTGTACGCCATGAAGGAAAAAAGATAGGTGGAGGTGAAGCAATCCAAAAAAAAAAAGGTTTGCAATATGAAACCATTTATTGCTGAAATTTTAATGTCTCAAACAAAAGCACGAGGAAGGAATTTTGTATTAATAAGACGAATTGAAAGAAATGAATTACAGCTAAAGCATATTTTACGAAGAAATAGTAATTTATTAAAACGTTTATTTTCTATTATATTATTTATTAAAATAAATGTTTGCTTTTAAAATAATTGAAATTGGAAAATTAGAAATAATTAAATGTCAAAATAAAATTAAATAAAATATTGAAAACCTTTGATTTGAACTAAAAACTGTATTACTAAAAGTTTTCTTTTTTTTTCAGAACTTTTTAATTCTTCATAACTTAAATGAAAAATGTTTATGATTTAACAATATATTAATAATTCCATGTCAATATATAAAATATAATGATGAAAACCTTCTTTTAAAATCATGCATGAAATTTCCGTGAACATGAACGAGATCCGAACCTAAAAATTCTGTTTGAAAAAATACCTGAAATTTGAATCGAACCAAATCTGAACTTGACAAAAATATTCCAAAGAACATTAACCGGATCCGAACAAGACAAAAAATTTCCATGCGCATGAACCGAATCTGAACCTAAAAAAATTCTTTGAAAAAAATCTCGAAATCTGAAATGAACTAAATCTGAACTTGACAAAAATATTCCATTGAAGCATGTTCTTATGTTATACGCAAGTTACACGCCAGAGAACCCGAACCCAAAAATTACATTTGAAAAAAAGCCGACATCTGAATTAAACCAAGTCTGAACTTGACAAAAATATTCCAGTGAAGCATGTCTTTATTCGAATCAGACAGAGAAATTTCCGTAGACACGCAGGAAGACCTGAACCCAAAAATTCCATTTGAAAAAAACGCCGAAATCTGAATTGAACCAAATCTGTTCCCGACAAAAATATTTCACAGAACCATAATTGAATCCGAGCAAGGCAAAGTAATTTCCATGGACCTGAATCCGACAAGAACATTTTAAATCGAATTTTAAAAAATACCTGAAATCTGAATCGAACCAAATCTGAACTCGACGAAAATATTCTAATGAATCATAACCAAGATCCGAACAAGACAAAATGATTTCCATGGACATGAACACAATATATAGTTAGGTAACATTTGGGTTGCAATTAGGTTGCAATTACATTAAGGTAAGTCTTTGATTTTATTTAATTTCACGTTAGGTTACAGTTAGATCACGGTTAATTTAAAGTTAGGTTAAAGTTAAATTGCATTTATGTTATGGTTAGAGTAAGGATAGGCTGCAATAAAGTGACGGCTAGGTTACATTTATGTTATATTTAAGTTACGGTAGGGTACTATTAAGTCGCAGTTAAGTTACAGACAGGTTATGGTTACGGTACAAAAGTTTACGGTTAGAAATTTGTCCACAGAGTGAACATTACCCATGTTCTGATTAAAAATATGCACTTACTTTTGTTAAATGGCTCTGAAATTATAATACTATATACCAATCTTTTATCATCGAGTATCGATTTCATTCACGGCATAATCGGATTTAAGAGTGGTATAATTAGTTTGAAATTCTAACTATTTCACTTGGGACTTCTATGTAAAAAAAAATAATTAGTTACGTGACCAAACAGTGATTTTTACGGGTAAATATCAACACTCTAACACGAAAATAACGCAATCGTTGGATACATGTTCCCTCCCGCGTTTCTCATTGCTCATTTTAAGTATTTTTAGAGCTTAATATTAGTTCTTTTTTAAACCGATTTTTCTCTCACTCAGCTGCCACGTATTTCAGACAATGCATTTCTCCATGCTTCGAGTTAATGATAAAATCATACAAATTTCAAGTTCGTTTAATATTGTCAATACGGACCCGAGCAACGCCGGGCGGGACAGCTAGTCTCAAATAAAACAACGCCATTTTGCCGCCAATTATGTACCCTGGTGCGTATGTGACATATGTGCCCATTTTCCCCCCATTTCCTGTTGGCATACAGCTTTGAAATTTGGAATATGTATGCATACCTGGGAGCGATACAGGAATTGGACATTGATTAAAAAAAAAAATCGATCTCTAAGTAGGGCAACGGGGGTTATTTTTTAAAGATTTATGCAATTTATACTGCTTATACTGTTTTTTAAACTGCGTAAAGGAGCCACTTACCTATTTTTATATACAAGAAGTAAGTGGTATGTAAAAACATTAATGCTATATATAAACAAAATGCTTAAAGAGATATAAGCACCGGGCTTTGCGAGATTTTTTATGCCAATCAGGCGAAAACATCGTTTCGATTACCAGATATATATAGCATGCTACAATAACACGCTATTTATTTATTATAAAAAGAAAAAAAGAATGAAAGAAACATTTTCTTTTATAAAAAAAAAAAAAAGAAATGACAAACAATAAATTATAATACTTTTAGAACAAACAATTTATTATTACATTTATATGATAACCATGTCAGGCAAACAAACGCCCTTTTGGCACCAATTAGGTACCTCGGTGTGTATAGGGCATATTTATTTGTAACCTATTTGCATATTTATTTGTGTATGTGCCATATTTATTTGTAAAAATTAGCATGAATGTTTACCAAGTTTGTTTTCATAGCCGCTTATATCTTTTTGCAACGTAGCGCACCTTTTGAAGCCAAAACTGCACAAAAGAAACAAAAATCAATATCTGCCGTAATTCTTTAAAAAATGTAATGCACATTTCGTAATCAGTAGGTTCAATAAGCAGATCTTTTTTTTTTTTTTTTTTTTTTTTTTTTTTTTTTTTTTTTTTTTGTTACTTTAAAAGATGTTTTATACGACGTCCTTTTTTGGATTCATCCTTTTTCCATATTTGATAGTATGCGTCTACTCGTTTTATAACTTTTTTTAACTTTCTTCTTTATTAACAGTGACATTTGGATTTCCTATTCAAATAAAAATTCTTCTAAACGCAAGGAATTTCGTTAAAATAAATAAATAAATAAAATGCGGACATCTATTGCTCAAAGCACAAAATGTTTCCTATTGAATTACACTGTTAAAAGTGAAGGTGACAAACCGGTGTCATTTGGGACTCGGAGGTGAAAAGACCTTAGGGTCCATTGGAACCGGGGCATTTGGAACGCTAGGGTGCCATAGCGGCTTGGATATGTGGTTGCAGTGCCGACAGGTCGCTTACTGGGTGATTGGAGCTAAATAAGGTACCATACACTTCGTATTGGAAGCAATGTGGCACCTCATCGGGTGACTGGAACCATGCGCATGCGCTGTGACGTGTGTCTTTCTTTTTTTTGTGAAGGCAAGTAAAATCTATGGCTATGAATGAATGAAAGTGAGCTCGATGGCCGAGTGGTTAGAACGCTGAGCTTGTAATCAGATGTTGTGAGTTCGAATCCTTCGACGGCCAAAAGTCGGTTTGTATATTTTTAATTTTTTATTTTTGGACACTCTGGATTAAGGGTGCCATCTTTTCACCCTAATTAAAGGTGTCATTCTGGCTTCTTTAGGGATGTCACCAGTGAGACAAGCCTTTTACCCCTAAAAGGTGCAATGTGTCACCATTAGTTTTAACAGTGTAGTAAAAATCAGTAAAAATATCATTTTTATAATGATCGAAAGATGACTTATTTAATAACAGAGTCATATATTATGAACGTTATGGATAAGGCATTATTATTTCTCGAAAAAATATAAAAAAAATAAAATGCGGACTGCTCAAGACCAATATTTGACTGAAAACAACAACCATTTTCTAAATGCTTTTTTTTCTAAATGAAATTAGTTAAAAAATTTGCTTTAAACGAAATGAATAAAAGACTTATATTTTCAATGAAATAAATGGGATTTGAAAAAATATTGGCAATTTATCACCATAAATCTATCAATTATACAATCGCTATTTGGTATGCAAAATGAAACAATTAGCACTACTTTTTGTACCCGAAAAATGGCCGTTGCTTTTTTTTAAGGTTAAAAAGCAGATTACGAAATATTCCTATACAGAAATGCTAACCACCGCTTATTGCAAACCAGAGTTTTCTTATAGAAAATATTATTTTTTAAATCCGCAAAATGTTCCAATTAAATAAAACAACATTTTCTGTAGTAAAATACCGATATCCAAAAAGCCAAAGACTTGGCAGCTCTGCTTTTTTTTTTTTTTTTTTTTTAAATAGTCGGGCTCAAATTTAGTCAAGACCACGTTTTTTCGCCAAAAGCAGCTTTTTTCTATTTGTGTAATTAAGATAAAATTCCTTGATGTTGAAATAAAATGTTTTGACTTATGCTATTATTGCTTACTTTTATTTATTTATTTGAATTTTAAATCAGATGACTCAAAATCGTGTTTTTTAAATGTACGGAAAAAATGCCTTTCGAGAGAGGGCGAAAAGAACAATATTTGGCGATTTACTACCTGCGCTTGACTAAGTGTCTTACTACCATCTATTTAATATTCTTCACAGTACTTCGCTGTTATAGGGATTTTGGCACTTTTATAAAAAGTTTGACGTAATTCGGGTTTAAGAAAATGAGTTTTTTACTGAACGATACAAAGAAAAGAAAAATGAATACTAAGAAATACTAAGAAAAGTAGAATAAAGTATTATATCGATCTATGTATATTTAAAAATGCATCTGCTAACACTAATTAGATAATTTATGTGTATGAGATAGATTTTGATTCTATACTTCCATGCTATAAATCAATACCGTTTGAGTGTTTTTGAAGTGTTATCATTGGAAGTACTTAGCCGATTTCAGAAATAATGAGGGCAAAAAATGTTGATAACCATCTTTGCTGCAAAAAATACCATATTTTGTATTGGTACAATAATCTCCATCAATGCACGAGCAAAATAGTTCTAAAATTTAGAATTATTTTATATTAATATGACTACAAATTTTATTTATTTATTTATTTATTTATTTTTGTGGTAACTTTTATGATATACTATTCTCGTTATGAACAATTTCTAAAAGATTCGACAGTTTAATTGCACAAATACAACTTTCTAGAAAAAATTGAAATCCCATTTTATTGAGAATATTGCCATTTCTGGGATAATGTTGGGGTTAGAAGCTATAACTTTGGCATCACAGAAACTTATAAGATGTAAATGCTCGTTCAGGACGATTTCTTAAAAAATGATTCCTTAACTCTTATCGACAACCTCATTACATCCGTGGAAAACAGATATTCAACAATATAAATTATCCGGACGGATCTCATATCATATAAAATAGACTCCATTTTCTTCGAACATAATATTTTTTGTTATTTAAAGTTACTCAAATCGGTGCGGAACTTCTGTTTATGCTCATGACATCATTTCAAACAGTTATAATTTCAATATAAGAAAATTTGGTGTTTAATTTTCTGTATTACTTTTAACGTTTTGCATATTTTAAATTTTATATCCATGCATGGCTTTGCTTTCTCTTTTATAAAAATAGTATATGCAGCTTTATATAAAAGATTTTGTAGTTCTACGATTCAATATGCTTAATTTCATCATTATATTTTATCACAATGAATGACCAATTAAAGTTAACATCTCATTTTCTTTACTTATCGCAAGTTATTAAATGTGTATTCTCAGCAATATCGCTCAGACTAATCCCTCTGAGGGAAGTCCTAGTATATATGTATACCTTGTAGTAGCTGAAATTTTATTTCTTAAGATAAAATATATATTTTTTTTAAAAATGAGAATTATTTTTGTTTATGTGGCAACAAGTATTGTGACAACAAGAGAAAAAAAGAAAACTGTTCGGATATCGTGGATTTATACATATTTTTTTCTATACTAAAACGTAACGGGAAGGATTTTAATTAACATCAAAATTTTAATGATTAAAAAAAAAAACATGTTCTGGTCTGGCGTAAATTTTTACGCAAGTGGAATTGCAATAACAAATTAGCTGCTATCCAAACAACGAAACAATTTAGTTTCTACGACAGGCAGCAAAAAAGTTGTTGCTTGCAATACATATATATATATATATATATATATGATATTTTAGGGGTGTTCCTGCAAAAACACAACGATCCGACGAAATGAAAATGATGACGTGAACAACATCGACGGTCGATCTGTCATCATCTGTCACATCACATCCAATACATTCGCGGCCGAAGCAAGTTAACAGATGGAACTCGATGAATGGTGATGTCACTTCAAATAATTAAAATTCTACGAAAGACCGGTGAATATCACATTTTATTATAGTTCAATTTCAATGTTACTCCATCATCACAACTAGACTTCCCGACACACCAAGCCAATGTCTCGAAAAATAACAAAAGAACGAAAAAGAGGTTCGATTGAAAGCCAATTTCGGGAAAATACCACCACTACGGTAAAACGTTCTATAAATTACTAGAAGAGGCAACGTACGTGCTTAACAATTTTAAGGTCAGTCAATTCTGATCTCTCTCTCAGCGAAAATTGACGCTCTGAAAATTCTCAGAGAAATTGGCAACGACTCCCTGCTGACGCACGTAAGTAAAGCACAATAATGTTCATTCGAAGGTAGTTGTAAAACATCTCTAGCACTTCCATTGGATTATAGATGGAGCTTGGTGCTGGTATTCTTTATCCATCGGTGTAGTATTCAGGGGTGAACAGCCCACACGCGGACTCATTTGAACCTGCCAGCAGACGATAATTTAATAAAAAATAAACAAAACAAAATTAAAGCTTTTGATAAATGTTTTTATCCTAAAAAGGGGAAATGGATTAATGGAATGATTTTAATAGTTCGAAATAAGATATTAACATTTAAGTAATACATTTTAGTTCTTTTTAGGAAAATAAATAATAGATTATGGTTAATTAAAGAAAACAAGAAAATCAACTTTAGCCGATAATTAAATATTAGAAAATTTCGGAAAATAATAATGAAAGTATGTTCTTATAAGATTTTAGAACGAAATCGATGTGCGCTCCCGAAGTTTGATTAAGAGATCAGCGCCACCTAGCTGATAAATGATGTAACGCTCAGTTGAGCTTCGTTGTCCTTCGAACAACACGTTTGTATCGAGCGCCCTCGCTCTCAAATCAAAAGCTCATTTAAATGTTTGCCCCCTGGCAATAATCAATAAAAACCTATGGTATAATAAAATCAGTCCACTTTTCTCTAACGCTGTCGACATATGGTCCTAGGCGACCGGAGAACAGCTAATTAAAAAATGACTACTTTAATTACTTTAAATCGCCAACGCGGCGTATTGAAAACTAAAGTAAATAAAATTACGAAATTCATTAGTGAATATGAATGCATTCATCTAAAAGGATCGCAAGAAAAGCAACAAGAAGAACGACTCCTCTTAGAAAGCAAAAAGGTTTCTATTTTGGAAATTAAAACGTCATTACGCAATTTAATAGTGTCGTATACAACTCTTCCGGAAGATGTCGACATAACAGATTCTTTGGAACTAGCAACTGAGCTAGAGGATGAACTGGAAGATTCAGAGGCAAAACTTAACATTATTCTTTCTAAATATGAATGTGTTAATATGAATAATGAAAATCCTACTGTTAGTAATAGCTTTAAAATTCCAGACTTACCTCTACCCAATTTTTATGGAAAATATGATGAATTTCAAAATTTTAAAACACAAATTATGTCTATTATCGGAAATAATAAAAATCTGAATTCAACTTAGCAGTTATGCTACTTAAAGGGCTGTCTAAAAGGTGAAGCCAAAGGCTTGAGTCAGCTCAAGATACTTACGAATCTCTTTGGCAATCTTTAGAAGAAAGATATGAAAATAAAAGAGCTGTCATTGATTGCCATATTATTAAACTACTTAATTTTTCAAAAGTACCCGATTCTCCTAATCATTTAATGCAATTAATTGATAATACAAAATGTAATTTGCGTGCATTAAAATTACTTAAATTTGAATCTAATGAGCTGTCAGATGCTTTAATAATGCACATCTTATTTCAAAGATTAGATTCTGAAATAAAAAAATCGTTCGAAATGAAATTAAATAAAAACGAAATTCCTAAGTTAGCTAGCTTTTTAAGCTTTTTGGAAGAAAGAAGTCGTATTCTTCAAAATACTGTTATTTCAAAGGAACAAAAAAAATCTCCGTATAATAATTGGAAATCTGGCACTAAGCCAAACATGGAAAAATCCCTTTTAACAAAATCAAAACAGCGAAAGGGTTGTATTTTTGGATGTACAGATTCGCATTCCTTATATAGATGTGAGAAATTTAAACAAATGAACGTGATAAAGAGATCAGAATTTGTTAAAAATAACAATTTATGTCAATCTTGCTTAAACAGCCATCTACCTAATCCTTGTTTATCTAAAAATAAATGCCTTTCTTGTAACAGCAAAGAGCATAATTCATTACTTCATCCATTAAATGAAAATAATATCAGAAGGCAATTCATTGTTGAAGATCAGACAGAGAGGCGCCAGGTGGATTCACCCCCCTCCCTTTCTCCTGATAATCAAACATTTTTCGCGAAGGAAAATGAAATAAATAAATCTTGTGTAATTTTAAACACAGCTGTGATATATTTGAAGGGCGGTTCTGGGGAATTTCAACCTTTAATTGCTGCATTAGACAGTTGTTCCTCTTCGCATTTATTGTCTTCTTATGCTGCAAATCTATTAGGATTGCGTAAACAAAAAACTCATATTTCCATTTCCGAACTTAATGATCTATGTTTAAACGCTAAATCATTTGTTAGTACGGAATTAACGAATGAAAACAAAACTAAATCTTATCAATTAGATATGTTAGTTGTTCCTAAAATCGCTAATCTACCACCCAAATATATAAATACGTCAAAATTAAAATTGCCGTCGAACATAGAATTAGCGGATAATAATTGGAATAAGCCGAAACGCGTACATGCATTGATCGGAGCGCAGTTATTCTATGAATTAATAGGGTCTAATAAAATTAAAATTGATGATTCCCAATTAATGTTAGTAGAAACATTTTTCGGTCACGTTATATCAGGAACTATATGCAATTCTATCTCAAATTTAAGGGAATATTCTGATTCTTGTTTTTTAGTAACAGATTATAAAAATTTGGAAAAAGAAATAAGTGCTTTTTGGGAAATGGAGCAAGTAAGTGAATTAAAACCCTTAGTTAGTGAGGAGTTAAATTACTGTAATGAACATTTTTTAAAGACTCACTATCGGAAACCGGACGGCAGATATGTAGTTGAATTACCCTTTAAGATTCAAATGTTAGATAATTCTCTGGGAGATTCAAAACAAATTGCCGCTAAAAGATTAAATCAGTTATGGAACCGTTTAGAGCGGGATCCCAAATTAGAGGAATTATACTCAGAATTTCTAAAAGAATACACTACTTTAGGACAAATGGAAGAAAATTCCGATGACATAAATCCTGATAAAGGATATTTTTTCCCTCATCACGGTGTTTTGAGACCATCAAGTACTACAACTAAACTGAGGGTTGTTTTTGATGGGAGTTGTAAAACTACTAATGGGAAGTCTTTAAACGACTTATTGTTTAAAGGAGGGATAATACAGGATGATCTTTTTTCAATTATGATTCGTTTTAGAAAACATATTTTCGCATTTACAGTTGATGTAAATAAAATGTTTCGACAAATAGAAGTAAATCCGTCGCATACTAGATACCAAAAAATATTGTGGAGAGAAGGGAGGGAGGAACCTGACAAAATCTACACTCTGAAAACGGTCACCTACGGTTGTGCAAGCAGTCCATACCTTGCCACTAGAGTGCTCCAACAGTTAGCGATAGATGAAGCCAACAATTTCCCATTAGCTGCCGAAGTTGTAAAGAACGATATGTACATGGACGATTGCCTGTCAGGTGCATCAGACATTTCCGAATTTTTTGAAATTAAAAAACAATTAACAGACATTTTCAAAAAAGGTCAGATGGCCTTGCATAAATGGCGTTCTAATGTTATTGAAGAAATAAATCCTGATTATCAAACATTTCCCTTTAATCAAAATGCCGAAGAAACTTCAACAAAAACTCTCGGAATAATGTGGGACTGCACTAATGATACATTTAACTTTAAAGTTATCGACAACAAAAGTTCTGACTACACAAAACGCGAAATTCTAAGTCAAATTGCAAGACTCTTTGACCCCCTTGGCTTGCTCGGCCCTGTAATTTGCCGTGCAAAAATCTTCATGCAACAACTATGGTTGCTAAAGTGCGACTGGAATGATAAAATTCCACATCATGTTGCTCAAGAGTGGGACAATTTCCTCAATTCACTAGTTCTTATAGAAACCATCAAAATTCCCAGATGTATTCTTATTAAAGATGCATCAACTATCCTCTTACATGGGTTTGCTGACGCCAGTGAGAAAGCATTTGGAGCTTGCCTTTATCTTCAAACGAACACTGACTCAAATTCGCCTGTTTGCCACCTCATTTGCAGCAAAAGTAAAGTTACCCCTATCAAAACTGTCAGCATACCGAGGCTTGAACTTTCAGCATGTCTATTGTTGTGCCAACTTGCTCAAAAGGTAATTAGAGCTATGAAACTTCAAATCGACAAAGTCATACTTTGGTCGGACTCTACGATTTCCCTAGCATGGATAAACATGTCCCCACATCTTCTAAAAACTTTCGTGGCGAACCGAGTGGCTAAGATTCAAGAACTTACCAAAAACTACGAGTGGAGATATGTGCCATCAAAACTAAATCCAGCGGATGTGTTATCCCGAGGTCAAGATGCAAAATCGCTTGCTACAAAAAAACTGCGGTTTGAAGGACCCGATTTCCTGAAACAAGACATTGTAAATTTTTGTCCACAAAAGGACTCTCATAACAAAGACGAACATTTTTTAAAGGAACTAAAGCCAGTTCCGGTTCTCACTTCAATTATAAACTATGAATTTTTGAACTCGTTTCTTACCATTTCAAATAGTTATATTAAATTAATGAGAGTGTTAGCATTTATTTTCAGGTTTGTCCACAACTGTAAAAATCAGAGTAAACTTAAGGGTTCCTTAACTCTAGATGAACTAAAAGTTTCTAGAACTTTCTTAATTAAGAGAGCTCAAGGTGAGTATTTTTCATCAGAAATTTCGTCATTGAAAAAGGGCATGTCTGTCCCTGTAAAAAGTAAGTTGATCTTTATAATTTAATTTCAAGAAAATGCCGACATAAAGAATAATTTTAGTGAAAACCGCAAATCAATCGACCGATTTTTCCGTTTTTTATGTTTATTTGAAATTTTGGTCCCTAAACTTTAATGGCGGCTATTTCCTTAGGAAAACGTTTTGGACCCTTGGTCTCCTATTTAGTATTGTTTGTCTTGATGTGTACTATCACCCCTCTTTTATTGTAAAAAAAATTCGGAATCACCCTGTATATATGAGTTTCTCTTTAATATTTATAGATTTTTTTTAAATAAAAAAGTAACACCTTTTAAAATGGCTAAGAAAATTACCACGTTTTGTGTTTGAACAAACAAACACTCTGTCAAACAGTAGCGCTGAAAAGTATCGTTTGTGTATAAAGGATTAAAAAGTTCTGAAAAACGCATACTTTACTCATAATTAATGTTTTTTTCATTTCAGATATTTTTTCCGCAAAAATGCATAACATATTTTGATTTTTTTTACTGAATTTAATAACATTTATTCATTAAGAAAATATTTTCGTTTTAAGCATGTTAGGTAGATTTCGTATGAAATACTACCTATTGCGGGCGCTCTAATATTGGAATTTCTGATAACTTTTTGCAGATCTATGCCGATCACGACATTTAGACCCTAAAACTGCCATCAGTAAAAAAGTTTATATATATATATTACAAATTTAAATTTTTTTCGCCAAAACTAACCTTTATACTATCTTAATTTTCTTATAATAATGTTCCGTACTTACTTCAAATTATTAAATTAAAATCTCGTTTCTAAATCTAATCTGTTAATCTTTATGCAGACGATATAAATTCTTAATTTGCCTTAAAAAACATTATTCCAGTATGCGTAAACTTAAAAAGATGGCTCTAAATTAAAAATATTCTTAATTAAACTTTATTTCTTAACCCTTTAATTCCCATGCTAGAACACGTTCTAGAAATTATGTAGTTCATTTCACACCAGAAAAATTCAATGGCTAATTTCGTTTTATTTAAATACGGAATGTTCTGTTATTGATTAAATAAAATATTGTTGTTTTAATTTTCTGGTGGGAACTGAAATATTCGAATTAAAATGTCTCGGGCGGTTTGGGATCCAGAGGGTTAATATTCCAAATAAAACTCATTCCTTCTATGTTTTTATCAACCCTTTTTAAGAAAGTCTTATTAAATTTATTCCAAAACCATACCTTTCAAAAAATATTATTTTATTTTATCTATTTATTTATTTTTCCGCCGTCAACCTTTGATAGTGTGCATATTAATAAATTCATTTCTTTTCTTTTTCTCTTAAAATTAATCATTTATAAAAATCGTCTGCCTAAGAAATCCTGAGTCGATTATAAATTGGTTAAATAATATATTTTTTTTAATTTATTTATCGTCTGTGGAAAATAGTCTCGTAGCTGGACAAGAACTCTGTATACAAAAAAGAATGATGGTTTGAGGTTACAGAATGTTCTGGAATTTTTCTGTTTAGATTTAAGAGGGAAGCCTCGAGTTGAGAAGGAGGATTCTTGGGTTTCTTCTTCGATGAGTACGGCTCGCTGAAATAATGATGGAATGTTTGCAAAAGGAGCTTTTCCCTTTCTCATGATTACGGATCAAATAAATGAACTTACAGCAGCCAATGAGTAATTATTTGGATTCTCTACATCTATTTATTTATTTTCCTCGGTGACCATGACTTCTCTGCGGTGAAAGGGAAACCCGGCGTTGATGTCTCTGGCTCCTAACTTTTAAATCGTCATATATATATATATATATCACTTTCTTTTAGGCATGGTAGCTTCTATAGTTCTGCTCCAATGTCTTCCAAATTTATAAATAAACTCAAGGGCTTTAAAATCTCGGCTAAGTTCGTTAATGAGTAAAATTGGTCCAAGGGGTTTTTGTAAAAACCCCTCTGATTTTTTTTTGACAACCGAAGGGTTTTCACAAAAGGGAGGGTTTTTGTGAAAACCGAAAAAACACTATAATTTTTTAATTAAAATAGATATCGAATCGGTTTAAAGTGTATATTACTTCTTAAAATAGACCAAAAGTTTATGCATCGCAGATTTTTTATAAATTTAAAAATAGGCTCAAGGGAAAAAAACAGGTTTTTTGGGAGAAAAAAAAATTATAACTTCGTCAATTCTCAAGATATAAAATCCAATTAAATTTTGTATAAACGTTCTCAGCATTATCTAAAACTTTTGTATTTACAAGTTTTTAATAGGGCTATTTTTATTAAAAAAAAAAAAAAAAAAAAAAAAAAAAAAAAAAAAAAAAAAAAAAAAACGAAAACAGAAAGGGGAGGGTGAAAAAAGACAAAAAATCTATAACTTCGTAAATACCTAAACTTTTAAATCTAGTTAAATTTATTTTACATCTTCTCAATCATACCTACAACTTTTATACTGACAAGTTTTTCATAGGACCAATTCGTATAGCAAAAATAAATTAAACAAAAATAGGAGTTGGGAGAAAAAAAGCTCAAATACAAACTGCTTATATTCTGATTCAATTTTAGATTCATTTTTGATTTTAAACGCATCGAAATGGCAGGTCCTCTTTACTTAGAAACGATATAATGTGAAGTATTGGTCAGTTTTTTGATAAAGACAGACTATATTTAAAAAAAGGCTGCCAAAATGGTATTTTAAACAGATTTTCCCCAAGCGATCGTGATTGAAAAATTGAGGTATTCTAAACAACAACAAATTGCGTTTTTAGTGACTCATTTTTAAATTCAGTTTTGCTCTCAAACTCATCCAATTGACAGGTTCTCTTATTTAGGAGCTGTATAATGTGCCGTATTGGCCAGCTTTTTGATAAAGCTGAATATATTTTAAAAAATACTGCCAAAGTGGTCACTTCGCGCAAAATGTTCCGAAGCGATCATGATTAAGAATTGAGGGTGTATTTGAATAACAAATTGGTTATTTTATAACTCATTTTTAAATTCAATTTTGACTCAAACGCCTTTAAATGATAGTTTTTTTGTTATTTAGGGACAATATGATTTACCGTATTGGTCTTTTTTTAATAAAGTCAGAATATATTTAAAAATATGTTGTCAAAATGGGCATTTGAGCCGAATTTACTTTAAGATGATTCTGATAATCGCAGTTCTTACAGAAAAATGAATTTTTTTTCAAAAGAGGCCCAATAAAGTTGTTAAACTGGGTTTATCTGTAATCTTATTTTATTTTTTGTTGTTAATATGAGGGATATGAGCACTCTTCGAAATCTACCTACTCCTATAGGCCAAGCCAACAGGGATTTTTTAAAATTGAGAGAGTTTATGGATACATTTAAGGAACCAGATTTTTAAGAAGCCAGTGACTCCTAAATCCAAATAACCCAGGAGCTACACTGTGAAAGAAACGCATAACAGTAACACAATTTATATGTGGGAAAACATTCAGGAATTGGAAGTGCAAAGTAACTCACACATTTTCAAAAGAAATATAGACTAATTACATCAAATTTGTATATCTTATTAAATAACACAAATATTTTAATTTAGCTATAATATAAATCTTGCGGACGCACAGTACCTTTAAACATTCAAAAACATTGCGTTCTTAATTATGTAAATATGTGACATCTGTAGCCGTAGTTCAATCCGACTGTCCAGATATAATAACGCAAAAACAGCCCAACAGTATCGTTTGCGTTTAAAATATAATTATTACATCATTTGGTTGACAGATTTCAAATTTTATGAAAATCGGATGAATAGTTCAGTTGTAGGGGAAAACAAAAGTATTCTGTTACATTATGATCAATGGGATATGATGCGCTCGTAATTATGCAAATACATCGCAACTATATAGTCATTCAATCCATCCATCTGGCCGTACATAACAGACCAAAAACAACCCAACCGAATCATTTGAAATTTAAAATACATAATTTTGTCGATTCCTTCCAAATTTTATGACAATCGGAAGCATGTTTTAATTACAGGGACAATTAAAATTATTTCATTACATTACGACCAATGAGAAAAAATAGTTTCAAGAGCATTTTAATTATGTTACACTCTTTCGAAAATAAAGAAATACACATGGTTCTATGAAATATATACTGAAATATACATTCTGTACTATATGTGATGCAAATAATAATTTTTATTAATTTACAGGGCCACACAAAAGTGTTCTATTACATAATGGTATAGAGGCAAACATTGTTTGAGTTGCGTTTTAATTACATTAAACTACGTTATATATTAGAATAATTTATAACACGATTAGTTAACCGGTAAATTAATTACAAATTAATAATTAATTCGGACTTTTTTCACCCACTTGGAAAATTTACATCTACGTGACATATTTTATGAAATTAATATACGTTTCTGAGTTTTATTAGAAGTTAATTCCTGTATAATAGAAATGAGATAATGTTTACAGGGACACGCAGAAGTTTTCTGGCACTGTAGTACTGTAGTACGAACGCACTTTATTTGCTAAGTTTGACGTGCAAATTCCGACTTGTTTTGTTTTGACTATTTTAAAATTTTACGTATGTATTTATTTATGTTGCACAAGCTAAAACAGAAAAAATTCTTATATCTTATTTATTTATTTATTTATTTATTTTCCCCTTAAAAAAACTTGAAATTTTATAATTTTTCTTTAGTGCTAAAATTAAATTGCAACTAAGTTTTTCTCTGTATATTTTGGGTTTTAATTGAGAAATGAGTATGTTATGATTTTATTTTAATCAGAAATTGATTTCTATATGCGTAATTTAGTATCTCATCATACGCACAGCATAATCATGAATTAGTAAGATTAATTTTTAAATTTACAATTTTAAACGTTAGTTATATACCTACAACATTTATTTGTCTAGATATGTAGTTAAAGTTATATAATGTAGGCAGAAAGAAAAAAAATAATTACATGTTGTTTGTGTTTTGGTATTCTGACTTTTATTGTTTCGACCAACTCAAAGATCCCCAGCCACTTAAACTATATACAATCAAAAGATAAAGTTGAGTAAGTAAGAAATTCAAAGTGATATATGTATAAATAAAATATATCTATCTAAAGTAAGTAATCATGGTAGTTGGGATTATTAGGAAAACCTTATTCTATATTTTCATTGTGTCATACAAGATTACTTATTAAAAAATTGTGAATGTCTGCGATTATATTGCACTATAAAAAATAAATCAAACATTTCTTTTTTTTTTTTTTTAAGAACAAACAAGAAAAAATACCTTTAAAAAAATCTTAACACAGATTATTTCAGGGGTGATATATTCTCTTCCGAATATTTAAGACATACGGTTTCGAAAAAAATAGCTTTAAAAATATATTACTGGAAAATATCGAGTTTTTTTACAAATGGTAGCTGAAAATTCCATTTTGTCTATCGTCAGCAAAAAAAGGCTCGAATTTCGTCAATATGTCACGAAAAAAAAAACCCGTAAATTTCATCAAAATATTACGAAAGAAGACGAATTTCGACGACAGGTCGCCTAAAACCTCAAAATTTGCCAATTTTCTCAGCGAAAATCTTCTCTTTCGCCAAAAGATTAGTTAAAAATGTGAATATGATCTAAAAATCATAAGAAAAAAAGAAGCGAAAATTTTGATAAATCTTCGCGGGGAAAATGCAAAATTTGCCAATCTTCGCAGAAAAATCAATTCTCTTAAAGAGGGGCAAAGGCAAATTTCCCTAAAGAATCTAGAAAAAAGAAACCCGCTAATTTTGTCAAAGGCTCACAAAAAATTCACAAATTTCATCGAAGGATCGAAACAAAAACGCTAATTTTGTCAATGTATCGCCAACAAAAATCTTGGAAATTTCTTCAAAATATTGCGAAAAAAAGGTAAATTTTGCCAGCGAATCTCGGAAGAACCGCAAATTTTGTCAAATTTCAGAGAAAAAGATTTCCTATGTCATCAAAGTTATAGAGAAAACGCAAATTTGGTCAAAAAATCATGTAAAAAATGCGCATATTTAGTTAAAAATTCGATGACAAATTCAAAATTCGTTCATATTTACTGACAAACAATTAACTCCTCTAAAAGTTAAGTGGAAAAGGCGAATTTCTCTAAAGAAATCCTTAAAAAAAAACCCTGCAAATTTTGTCAAAATATCACAAAAATACACAAATTTTATCAAAGGATCTCAAGAAAAACGTTAATTTTGTAAAATTATTCCATAAAAAAACAAAGAATTGTAAAAATATGATTTCTGTCAAAGGATCGCGGGGAAAATAGAAACGCGAAATCCGTTAAAGGTTGGCAATTTAGATGCCCAAAATTAGATGCCAAATCCAAAAATTTCGCCTTCACGTGACGACTGGTGACCGTTAATCTACATATGTAGGATTTCTGCAAATACTAAGTAATTCCATAGTTATTCAGTGTTATATTAGAATTTTAATTCTCTTTAATTTTGTTTCAATTATCTGTACATTTTAATATTTTTCGAGGAAATAATTGATTCGAATATCATATATATAAAATATATATATAAAGTATGTCGATGTCTGACTTAAAGTAAACTTTTAGAAAATAGTATGCATACAAATTAATTTTTTTCCTTATACAAAACATTCTGTTATAAAATTACGATTGTACAATTCATAAAATGCTATCGCACATTAATCATGATAAATCCAAAAAAATATAATACAAATGAAGATAAAAAATTAAAAAGGGCATTATTATTGTTCAAAGTAATGATTCGAATAGATACTAACGAGATACTTACATATGAATAATCATAAGCACATGCAGAAGAAAAATTAATTTAACTAATATACTATCGTCAAAAATAATTTTTTACATACTCATTATTTAACAGAGCTTCAAGCAATTAAGTCCTAAAATTCTTTATTCAAATATTGCAATCAAGATAAATTTTATCTGAAGATGTCGAAAGGCACTTATAATTAATGAATACTCAATAGCAAAAGAATGCAGTGAATTTTATTATTCGTGATTTATTATTGTTTATGATTTTTTATTAACATTTTGGAAATTTTCACGTTAATACTTCAATTAATTTTAATTTTTACTGCAATGAGTATAGACAGATTTTACTACATTTTTATTTATATAATGATTGTGGTAGAAAAAATGCATATAACATGTTGCAATATTCAGATACACAATGTAATGTCGTCATTAAATTTATGTTTGAAAAAATTTAAGATTTTTTATATTAAAATTGTAAGTAACATAGAAAACTTCAATGTAAATACCCAATTTTAGAATCATATTTTATTTTTTAGGTTAATTTTACTCTCGTACTCAATTTTAGCATGGAAAAAGTCATTAGTTAAAACCCTTTTAAATAGTTCCAAAACAAATTGAAATGGCTTATATATTGTAATCGTGGCTTATAAACAAATCGTCAGAATGATCTGTAATTTTAGAACCTCGCATTTGAAGCTATTAAAAAGCTATTTCTGTTAACAGTTTTGTAGATTACATTTTTTTCTAATACAGTCGAGTCTTTTTATAACGAAACTCTATCCAGAAAATTTCCCTATTTAAGGAATTTTTTTGTAGAAACGGTCAATTTTTCCATGATTATATTAAAAATAATCTCCATTTAGCGAATTATGTTTCCTCTATATAACGATTTTTTTCAGAAGTGTTACTTTATTTGTTGAAAAAATGCGATAAATTGTTTGTGGAACACATTTTTATTTCTGATTCCTGGTTTATGTTTCTTAGTTGCATTCTTCTACCTTATTTTATATATTCAAAGGCTGTTGTTGCCCAATGGATAGAGGAACAGCCTCGAATGCCTGGTACCGGATTCGAATCTGGCTCTGGCTAATTTTTTCACTCCCGTTGGGTTTAACGATATATTGCTTCTATGTCTGTAAAATATAATCTTGGTCTAGCTCGAGAAAAAAAAGAAAAAGTCATGCTAGTACGATGGCTTAAATGAAGCAATGCTTGAGTATATTACAGGTTGTAAGAGATCGGAATTCTGTACCCATAATTTTAGAAAAAGCTCTAGGATATGCTTCATTTCCTGGGCATTCCGAATTCTATGTCAGCATTAGTTAGTTAATAAACTTTAAGAAGAGACTTGGATTATTCCATAAAACTGCCTGTAGTGAAAGTGTGGATGATTCGGTAACAGTATTTGAAAATTAGAAAACCTTAAAATACCTGAAATTTTGAAGGAATTTTCTTCTGCAAGAACTTTCGACGCTGTTGAAATTGTGCTCTTTTACAAAATCCTACCAAACAAAACTTGAAAATTAAAAATTTTAGCTACCGATCAGTGGCAAAAGTTCCTCTTGATGTTTTAAAGAAATGAATTCCTTAGAAGTGCACTACGATTTTAAGTCCTGGATGACCATTGAAATTTTTGGAAAATGATTAAAAACATTTGACAAACAAGTGACAAAAAAATTAATGCTTTTATTATTGACAATGATCAATCTCCTCCACAAAACAGTTGAGATAAACTTCCATAACCATTCCTCTTATTCACATGTATGTGACTAAATTTTATGGACACTATATCCCAATAACTTATGCACGGAATTTAATAAAAATTTATATTCAGTTAGTCTTTGATATAAATTGGTGCTGATTAATGTTTGGTGTAAATTACTTAACAGGAGGTGCTGAGATGCAGTATATTTTCCAATTTCTGCAATAACACATTCTCCAGAATTAATGCATGGATTTTCATCAAACTTCAGATTCAGTTAGTCCTTGACATTAATTGGATTTCTCTACATCTTAGTGTATACCGCTCAACAGATGGCGATGCTACGCTGCATTTTTTACGATTTCCGTAATAGCTCACTCTCCATATACGGTTTTTCACAAACTTTAGATTCAGCTAATGCATGAATTAACATTGTCTACATTTTGATGTAAATTGCTAGACAGATGGAGCTGTTGTGCTATATTTTTTGCGATTTCCCAAAAAATGTATTTCAAGAATGAATGCATGGATGTTTGTGTAACTTCAGATTCAATTAAATGTTGACATAGGTTATCGCAGATTGTTTTGGTGTAAATCACTGAACAAGTGACTCTAATATGCTAGTATATTTTGCATTATTTACACGATTTTATCAATCGTCATATCTCAAAAACTAATGCACGGAATTTTATGTCAGAATCTTCATATGGTCATAGATAGTCATTTAATTTTGGCACTGTGATAGAGAATTTCGAAGTATTAACGCGCATGCGATTTAAGAAAGTTTTGAAATTGTCATATCCTACTAGGTTTACTATAATTTCAATTAGACGTTTATTTTCAGTTTTGAAACAATAAAATAAAAAATAAAAATATATTAAATTAATATTCAGTGTTGAACATTCATAATATTAAACAAATTGCTGAAACACAATTTTTGTTTCAAAATTTAAGTATTAAGTTAATTTTTTTTCGTTCTCTGTTCAGCGAGTTTTTCTATGTAATGAATTTTTTCACTGAGCAATGGATTTCGTTAAATAGAGAATCGACTGTATTAATATCGCAATTTATCTATTTTGGATATAACATTTAAAAAATATGTTTTTCATCATAATTTAATTTTAACATAAATCGCTTTCTAGAAGCTTTAAGAATACCAATTTAACACTCTCAGTACTACTGTCAAAATATAGCTTAAATGTCTAAAATTTAAATATGAATGATCCTATAGGTAATTTAGATCGCCCTCAATAATTATACTATTCAATACTCGACCACGATCCATTTCGTTCAATAGTGAGATTTACATACAACTGAACATAAGAACAAAAAACTTAGTACATGTCGGAAGTGCCTACACCCGTTCGTATGACAACGCTGTGCCCACAGCGAATTGCATTTGACAAAATGTCAAAAATTATCTTTCTCTTCATATGAGATAAATGATAGAAATATTTGATTTAATCCCTGATAGACTAGGATGGGGTCCGTGTGATCAAATTCGTAATTTCTACAAATGAACAAATAAATTTAACTGCGCGAAACGTACTAAGAAGAAAAATTATGGAAGAGACCTTTATAGGAGAATTCCAAGACACATCACATCACATCACATCAAGACACATTTCACCATACATATTCTAAATGAGAAGAAGCTGCAAAATTTTTTAATACTTGATTTCTCTTTCTCAGCAAAGAAATTCGCCTTACATAGAATATTTCAAAAGAAAATCGAAATTTCAGATTTTTAATTGTTTAAGAGGCACAAATGCCAACCTAGAGAAAATGTTTTCATTTCGAGATAGGAACCCGGCAACATATCACACTGATGTTCTACCGATTGAACCACATGGAAGTCTTGCCTTGACGTCTTCATGATTATATGTGGTAAAGCTACAAATGCAGCAGGCCGTGGATGTTTTTCATCTTGTTTCGTGTTTGCCCAACGTCGCACATTTGGGCCTCCAAAGTTGGCAAAAAATAAATTTTACTTTAAGAAAAAAGCACATCATAGAATAGTTTGTAGACTAAAAGTGGTAAAACTTTAAACTTTTACATAAGCTATAGAGCAATTTCTTAATTAATTTACAAACCTTTTTCAATATTTTTTTGTAAAAAAATTAGTTAAAAACAAGAATTTAAGATAGTTTTATACAAATTAAATATTTAGAAATAATCCATAATATTGCATTTAAAATTAAAAAATATATATAAACACAATTAATAATTTTAAAGATTATAAAGCAAACCTTAAAGTTATATTATAGTTGGAATTTATATTAAAATTTAAAAAAAAAATTTCTTCTTTTCATTTAAACTACTTGTTCGTACTTTCTCCGATTATGGAGTTCTTATACCAAAAAATCGTATTATTTTTTAAAAGTTTTTTCGTTAAAACGTTTCATGATAGTCAGCTTCATTTAAATGCATTATTTTGTAATAAACAAAGTATTTACATTTGTCTTTAACAAATATATATATATATATATATATATATATATATATACATATACATATATATTCATGTTATATAATCATGTTTGGCACACCTGTACACTAACAAAAATTGAAGGATGATTAACTACAAAAATGACCATATCATGAAAAAGGAAGCAAAAAGAAAAAAGATTTTCTAAAATATTTACCCTTCTAAAACTCAAACTTAGTAGAAAAAAATATATTTAATACTTAACTCGCCTTAACTCATAACTAAAACCTTCAATGTTTGTAGACACTATTAATTTTTTCCATAAATTTCACCACTATATATTCTAAGCGTCTCCATATCTATAAAAATCGTATTAAAACAAATTGAAAGTTAATGAATTTTTGTTACACACCTTTAGTTAAAGATTCCATAGTATAATAACACTTTTCCATAAAAATATTTTTTTATTTACTACAGAGAATTTAACAAACAAATGTTGAAACAAAATTATTCTTTTTTTTTTTTCATTTATTATCAAAGCGCATTATGCAGTTTAACATCTTTATTTAGTAACTATCAAGATAACTTTGCGCAATTTTTATTACTGGGCAATTGTTTACTGACATCTGAGCTATTAACCTTCTCACTGACAAGCCCGTCTATAGACGTTCCCTAAGCTGCAGGTTTCACTGCAATGCAAGCAATAATTAAAATTATATAACTCAGTTGATTTAATGGATTTTTAATACATTGTGCAATGATTAACACACTCAAGGATAACATTCATATTCGTAAATAAGATTTTTCTATAATTATGAAAGAATCATATTTTTTTAGCAATTAAAAAAAGATGCTGAGAAAACAACTTTACAATTTTGCCTTTTTGCAAGATTCTCAGAGGGTTAAACTGACGTATGTCGGTAGTTCAAAATAAAATTTTATTTTTTCGATTTTTTGCCAGGTTTATAGGTTTTTTGCTCCATTGTGCATCGGTGGCACAAGAAAAATATTCCATCTTTGGCTGCATTTGTTGTCTTGCAAACATGCAATAGTGAGAAATTCCAGAGTGGGTATCGTTTCATGTTGTTCAGTTGATAAAACGTCGGTCCGCCTGTACTGATGGCCGGGTTCAAGTCCCGGCATGGGCAGTTTTTCACTAGATTGGTGTATACGCTTCTTAAGCAATTAAAAATATGAATTTTCATTTTAAATAAGCTAGAAACTGTCGCGGTGGTGTCAAATCGACCAAATCTTAGTATTCTAAGAGTTAAAATTATAGTTTATTCTGTCAAATAGTTTTCGATTATGCTCAAAATATTTTTCGATTATGCTGCAATTTATTTTATAATGAACACAAAAGAATTTAACATTAAGAGATTGAATTTTAAACTTCTATAATTCTTAAGGAAATCGCCTAATAAATTTTCCTTTGTTATCTCACGGTAAATCTGTTCGAAGAACATACTTACTTTGAAAAAATTATTTCCCCCACATTTAATTTTTTTCAACTTCCACGGTGACAATATTGCAATTTAAAAGACAGATCTACCGAGACAAATTTTTAAGAATGAAACTGAATTTCGGTAATCTTCTTATTTTCGATCAAAAGCGAAAACAAAATGTCCAAACATATTTTTGAACAATTAATACATAGATAATTATATGAAATACGCATCACTATGAATTTACTGTATGAGTTTATTAATTATACTAGATAATAATTAGTTATTTCTTTCCTAAGATTCCTTTCTATGCCCTTGACTCAAACTGCTTATTTGCTTATAAAATAAAATGTAACTAGTAAGTGAAGGATATAGAATGTTTTTCTAACTACACGAATTTCATCTAATTAAAAATGTTTTATGTAGACATATCTCGATTTATCATTTATAATGATTTTTGTGCATTATTACTTGTTTTACTAGGTATTTCTCAAAAACAACGTATTATTTGAAAGACTTCTGCTGCTTCAAACTAAAAGTTTTCGATTACTGTTAATTAACCCGGGAGGACGTGCGCTTACCAAAGGTATGAATGGCTTTAACTTTGCCATCAATAAATTCAAAGAATGAATAGCCACTTTATTTACACGGAGATAATTTTGTACAAATTTTGCAATAAAATAAACTGAAGATTACTTTAAAAAAATTAGTGGTTACAATTGTAAAATCCATACGTACTCCGGGTCTTTTAGCCCTGTGCGTGTCCTCCCGGGTTAATGAACTTATGAAAATCGAAACTTAATTTTAATTATACGATGCTTGCAACAGAGTGATGTGGACGCACGTCTTTAATAGTGATAGTGATCATTGATATTTGTATCAGCAAATTCCATACGCTCATATCAGTAAATAAAGAGTGGCTCATTTGAGCAAATACAGCTCAAAACGAAGATTATGTTGTAATTTCCGAAAAAAAATTGAAAATTTTCGATTTTTTTTAAATGCAGATAATTTTAAATTGTAATTTTGTAATATGTTTAAAACATATTTACAATAATTTTGAAATACATATTCGTTGGAAACGAATTGTCTTGTATAAAAAACATGTTTGTATAAAAAAGATATAGTATATTAAAACATGTTTTGAACGTAAAATAAATGTGAAAAAGATGTACTCATTAATAAATAATTAATTTTTGAATTTCTGTTCATAAAATCTACCATAGCTTTGTAATGAATAATCGTATTGACTTTGGGGTGGTGTCATTCCATCAAGAATTAGAAAATATATAACATAACATATCCCACTTCATATGATTTTAAAAAGTAATTTTCTTCCTCCCCCCTCATCGAGTTCAAATGCTCCCTTTTAATTTTCGTGAATGGCCATCAGCTGCTATTTCTATTTCTTTGTCATTGAATATGAGTATTAATGCAGTATTACCTATCAATGGAATTATTTCTTCCCCACTTTGACTTTAGAGCAAGAGATTCATTCTATTTGGATTATTTCGAATCTTATGAATTTAAGCATATGATTATGAAATCGTAATTCAACTACAGTCGGCATTCGTTAATTCGAACACGTCAAAAACACAAGAAATATTCGAACTATCCAAAGTTCAAATTGAAAGTATGAGAGCAAACTTGTTTAAAGGTGTACCATTTCAAAGGATTTAAGGGGGCTCAGAGGTTAAAAACTTTTCAAAAATCGATTTTTTATGATCTAGTTTGGTTATTCAATTAATTCTTAACTCAATGCAAAAAACCGCATAAAAATATTTATTATTATGCATTTTTCACGGAGTTATAAGCATTTATGTATCAACACTTTCGCAGCCGCATCCATATAATTTCAACTTTAAGTAGCGTTTTCTCAAAACTTGATTTTTGACGATTAACACCAAGATTAAAAAAAAACTATTTGATGGAATGGCTTAATTTTTTTTTGCATGCATATAACATCATTATCTATAGAATGAATCAATATAGTTTAGATAGTTTAATATTTTGAGTATTTTTGATGAAAAAAATGCTGTATTTTTAGGAGTTTTTTAATTTTCACATTTCAGAGATTTTTTAATAATGTTGTTTTTGAGTGATAGTTATATCCTTAATTCATTCTCTAGAGAAAAGATTCCGGATCATTTTAAAACAAAAATTAGGTTCTTAAGTCAATTCAACGTTAAGATATTTTGGTGTTGGTGATATAACAAATAATTCTTTTTTTCGAAAATTGTGTTACATGAATTTTGCTATATTTCTTATTATATTACTTTGAAGTACTTCACTTTATAATTTTATAAGACTACAAATATGCCTTTAAAATATCAGAAAGTTTAAATTAATTACACTGAATACTTCTGTTTTTATATGGATTTGAGGCGAGAGCTCTGTTTACATGTTTTTCCGTATCGATCAACCCCTGAGTCCCCTTAAATAAATTTCTGCTGCTATAATTTGAATATGACTTAATATTTAATTAAAAGATATAAATACATACACTAATTAAGGGATAAAGAACAAGCACAATAGTACAAGGGGTGGAAATGTCATTGAATGGATATACGGGGTGTTTGATAAAATGCTATTTAATTTCTACTGGCTGTGTCACCTAGCAACCAAAATATATTTAATTATTTCAAAATGTAAAAAGTTTTCTGTGCAAACGATAATTTGTGATAAATGCATTATCTGTTTATTTCTTCTGTTTTGACCTAAGCTGTGTGAAGCAATATTCTTTTTGTTTTGAGTTTGATTAGAATGTTTTTTTAATGAGTTATGTGAAAAAATGTTACGGTTTTTATTGGAGTTGTGTTTTGTGAAATTATTAATGTTCGAAAGAACCTGAGTTGAGTTTACTCATGAGAATAAACTGTTTAAAGTGAGAGATGCGTATTTAATTTTGAGTTTAGTAAGAAATTAATAAACTTTCGAAAAATTGAAAGCTTCATATGGTCCGTCTTATACGGAGAAAAATCAGCGAGTTGTTCTACGTCAATGATTGAAGGATAACTGGTGAATATTTTGTGCTGTTTTGCTATTTCTTCGATGTTAGAACTCATCTTTTAAAGAGCCAAGAGGGGTAAGTGCACCCATTTAATTTTTATTCATTAAAAATGAGTATGAAAGAATTAAAAGCAAAAAAGAAAATTTTCAAAACAAACTTGACAAAATTAAAAGAAAAATTATCGAATTCTGAGCTAGAATTAAATGAATTAATTCTCATAAAGGAGAAACGGAATAAATTAGAGAAAAACTTTTCTGAGTTATTTGAGTCTATTTATAAGATAAGTAAAGTAGATGAAATTGAGGATTTTATTAAGGAAAACGAAGAAATTAATGAAATTTTAGAAATAATGGAATTTGAACTTACAAAAAAGTTATCAAAAATGAAAGTGCAAACTGTTAATTTAGAAAACGCCACAAAGGCTGATAATAACATTAAATTGCCAAAGTTAACTCTTCCTGTATTTACGGGTAATTTTCAGAGTGGCTTTCTTTCAAAGATATATTTAAGGCTACTGTACATGAAAATTCTAATTTGTCAGGGGCAATGAAATTACAATATTTGAAGTCTTCATTGAGAGGAGATGCCTTTCGTATAATTCAATCTATTTCAATCGTGGATTCTAATTATGAAGTTGCATGGTCGCTTTTGGAAGAACGGTTTTCAAATTCGAGAGAACAAGTTTACGCGCATTTAAAACGTTTTTTAAATATTCCTGTTATTCAGAATGAGTCCCCAGCAGCATTATTAAATCTAATAGATATAACAAATGAATGTATTAGGTCGTTAGAGATTTTAGAACAAAAAGTTGAGGGGTTTTCTACTACTATGTTTGCTTATATTTTGGCTCAAAAATTAGATGTAAATACAAAAATGTGGTGGGAAAGACATCTTAAGCGGGATAATTTACCGAGTTTAACTGAATTGCTAGAATTCTTGAGAGACCACGCGCGTACACTAAGTGCGTCCAAACAAGTAAAAACAAAGCGAAATTTTCAAAACGAAAGCCAAACAAAGCATAGCTTTTCAAAGGTAACATCCATGGTTGCGAGTTTAAATGAGAAAAATATGCGCAAATGTGTTGTATGTAACCAGGAAAATCACAGTGTTTTTAAATGTCCCAAATTTAAAAAATTTAATGTACAGGAAAGAGTAGATTTTGTGAAAAAAAACAATATGTGCTTTAACTGTCTTTCAGAATTCCACTGCGTCAAAAAATGTAACTCAGCATTCTCGTGTTCAAAATGCCATAAACGCCACAATATACTTCTTTGTTTTGATAGGCGTGAGAGAAATTCCAATGCGGTGGGAAACACAAAAAATTATAGTGATAAGGAAGTGCCAAATGCATTGTCAACGAATGAAAGTAAACCAACATTAAATGTTGACGCCATACCATTTGAGTTAAATAACCAAATTCAAAATTTCACTGGTACTTCAAATGTGATATCGAATAATGTTAAAACAGTTCTTCTTTCCACTGCTATTGTTTATATGAGAGATAAATTCGGAAATAAAGTTCCGGTGCGTGCTTTACTGGACAATGGTTCAATGAGCAATTTTTTAACATTGCAGTTAGTTGAAAGATTAGGAATTCGAAAAGAAAAAAGTAATATTTCGGTATCGTGTTTAAGTGGATCCTCTGTAGCGGTAAAAAATAAAACTACTGCCTTGATCAGTAATAATTCGGGAGATTATAGTCGGGAGTTAGATTTCCTTATTATACCAAAGATTTCGCAAATTATGCCCTCGAAATATATTAATATTTCAGAGCTAGGAATTCCAGAGTCTATTATTCTTGCTGATCCTGAATTTAATAGACCAGGGAAAAAAGATCTTTTGCTAGGATCTGAAGTATTTCTAGAATTGATAAAGGTGGGTCGTATAAAGTTACCAAATTCTAAATTAATACTGCAAAATACGGTGTTCGGTTGCATAGTAAATGGGAGTGTTTACGATTGTAACGAGCAGGAACAAATACATTGTGGGTTAATTACTGAAACAGATTTAAATTTCGAAATGAAAAAATTTTGGGAAATTGAAAGAGTAGAAGAAAGTACACCATTGAGAAATACAGAAGAATTAGCATGCGACACCCACTTTATAAACACACATCAGAGAGATATAACGGGCAAATTCATAGTACAAATGCCGTTGAAAAAAGATCCTAGTTCTTTGGGAGAATCAAAGCAATTTGCGGAAAATAGATTAAATTCACTTTGGAATAGGCTAGTCAAAAATCCAAATCTTTTAGAGTTATATTGCGCATTTATGGCGGAGTATAGAGAGTTAGGCCATATGGAGGAAGTAGAGAAAACAGATGAGCCAATACATGCGAATTATCTACCTCATCATGCTGTTTATCGCCCAGATAAAAGTTCTACAAAATTGAGAGTTGTCTTTAATGGTTCACATGCAACTTCATCAGGAGAATCCCTAAATTCCATACAGCTGAATGGAGGTGTCATTCAAGATGATTTGTTTAGCATAACACTTAGATTTCGTACACACCGCTATGCATTTACAGCAGATATAAAAATGATGTATCGCATGATACTTATCGATAAAAGTCAACGTGATTTACAGCGCATAGTTTGGAAAGATACTGTAAATGGTGAGATGAAATATTACAGACTATGTACAGTCACATATGGCACAACTAGTGCCCCTTATTTAGCCATGCGCTGCCTTAAACAGCTTGGTATAGATGGTGAATCTCAATTTCCGTATGCTTCTGGTGTGGTACAATCAGACTTTTACATGGACGATGTCCTGACTGGAGCAGCTGACCTAAAATCGGCTAAGAGACTGCAAATTGAGCTTATTCAACTATTAAATACGTGTGGCATGAACTTACATAAATGGTTTAGTAACCATCCAGAATTAATGGAGCCAGCCTTTAAAAATGAGAATTACACTTTTGAAAATATGAGTGAAACTAAGGCACTAGGACTTTGCTGGAGTGCCAATGATGATACTTTTACTTTTAGTGTATCATTCAGTGAGCAAACCAAGGTAACTAAAAGAAGTGTGCTGTCAAATATTGCTCGCATTTTCGACCCCTTGGGTCTACTTGGACCAGTTGTGACGAAAGCAAAAATTTTCCTACAAAGACTGTGGAGACTGCAAATTGATTGGGATGAAAATCTCCCTACAGCTGAGCTTGATGATTGGTTGCAGTTTTTAGAATCATTAAGAGCCATCAATAATATAAGTGCTGTTAGATACATGTTTACAAATAATCCAGTGCAAATTAAAATTTGTGGCTTTTCAGATGCTTCGGAGAAAGCCTACGGTGTGGCATTGTATGCTGTGTCTTCAAATTCTTCAGGAGAGCAAATTTCTCAGTTGCTTTGCAGTAAAAGTCGAGTTGCACCAATCAAAACAATCACTATTCCTCGCTTGGAGCTCTGTGGTGCAGTTTTATTAGCCAAATTGATGAATAAGGTTGCCAAAACCTTAAAAGTTCCTAAAGAATCTGTTTACTATTATTCAGATAGTACTATTGTATTATGTTGGATTCGAAAACAGCCGTGTGACTTAAAAACCTTTGTGTCATCACGTGTGGCTACGATTCAGAATCTTTCTGATATCAGTCATTGGGGACATGTGGCTTCTTCTGATAATCCTGCTGATCTTGTGTCACGAGGTATAGATCCAGACAAACTTCTCCAGAGTAACTTATGGTGGAAGGGTCCACTATTCCTAACACAACAAACTGAACCTTCTTTAAATACTGTCGAACTTGAGCAAAATGATAAGGATCTATACAGAAGAAAATACTCTTAAAAAGACTTTTTCAGAGACTTCACTTTTAATATCAGACTGTTCATTTTTTATTGAGTATTTTTTGCAATTGAGTAATAATTATGATAAATTAATAAGAATTCTTAGCTATGTTTTCAGGTTCATTCAGAATGTCAAGAAGCCAAAAGAAAGGTATTCAGGTAAGCTAACATCTGCTGAATTGAAGAAAGCTGAGCAGTTTATCATAAAATCTGTTCAAGAAAAAGAGTTCAGTTCTGAATTCACATTGTTATCTAAGGGTAAGGAGTTACCAAAAAATAGTAGATTACTTTCATTAAATCCTTTCTTGGATAAAAATAATTTAATCAGAGTTGGAGGTCGTCTCCAAAATAGCACGGTAAATTATGCCCCAAAACACCCAATTGTACTGCCCTCTAAACACAAATTAACAGAATTAATTATCGAGTTTTATCACAAAAAATATCTACATATAGGACCACAAAATTTACTTTATTGTGTTCGAAGAGAATTTTGGCCTTTAAACGGTAGGGCTATTTGTAGAAAAATTGTACATAAATGTATTACATGCTTTAGGGCCAAACCTAAATTGTTAGAGCAAATTATGGGCGAGCTCCCAAAAGAAAGAATAAATGTAGACTTTGTTTTTAATTGCACAGGAACTGATTTCTGTGGTCCATTTTTGATTAGATATAGAGGTCAACGTAAAGGTATTTATCATAAAGTTTATGTTTGTATTTTTATTTGTATGGTAACAAAGGCAGTGCATTTGGAATTAGTTACTGATTTAACGTCTGAGGCTTTTATTGCCACATTAAAGAGGTTTTTTGCCAGACGAGTCAAACCTCAAAAAATTTTCAGTGATAATGCAGGTAATTTTGTGAAGACTAATGTAGAGCTTAAAAGGTTGCATGAATTGGTAAACAAACCAGACCAGAACCTTACTAATTACTTGATATCTGAAGGTATTGCTTGGGAATTTATTCCCCCTAAAGCTCCAAATTTTGGAGGTTTATGGGAATCGGGAGTCAAGTCCTTCAAGTATCACTTTAAACGTGTTGTGGGCAACTCTAAATTAACTTATGAAGAAATGTTAACTATAATTGTCCAAATTGAAGGTATCTTAAATTCGCGCCCGCTTACTCCCTTGAGTACAGATATTGATGACTTGGAGGTCTTGACCCCGGGACATTTTCTTATTGGTCGCCCACTTAATGCCATTGCTGAATCTGACTTGAGTAATATTGAAGACAATAGACTTAACTTATGGCAAAAGACCACTAAAATGGTTCAGACCATCTGGAAAAAGTGGAAAAATAGTTATTTAAGTACATTGCAGCAAAGGCATAAGTGGATGATATCAAAAAACAACCTCAAAATAGGAGATATGGTTGTAATAAAGGAAGATGATCTTCCAGTGTCTAAATGGTTATTAGGGAGAATTGTAGAAGTATTTTTTGGTAATGATAATAGAATAAGAGTTGTAAATATAAAAACCCCAAATGGAATATATAAAAGAGCAGTATCCAAAATTGCTGCATTACCTTTTGAAAAGTAATTCAGTTTTTATAAGAAAGTGTACATTATTGTAAAATTTCTTTATTTATTATGTATTATGTAAAATTGTTAAATATTTGCTTAAATTTAACTTAACTGTGACTCATTTATATTGTATTTAATTGTATTGTTATTTATATTTTTTACAATGGTTGTAATTCCAGTGTTTTAGTTTGAAACCCCCCTCAGAGGTTTCAAGAGGGGCGGTATGTTTGATAAAATGCTATTTAATTTCTACTGGCTGTGTCACCTAGCAACCAAAATATATTTAATTATTTCAAAATGTAAAAAGTTTTCTGTGCAAACGATAATTTGTGATAAATGCATTATCTGTTTATTTCTTCTGTTTTGACCTAAGCTGTGTGAAGCAATATTCTTTTTGTTTTGAGTTTGATTAGAATGTTTTTTTAATGAGTTATGTGAAAAAATGTTACGGTTTTTATTGGAGTTGTGTTTTGTGAAATTATTAATGTTCGAAAGAACCTGAGTTGAGTTTACTCATGAGAATAAACTGTTTAAAGTGAGAGATGCGTATTTAATTTTGAGTTTAGTAAGAAATTAATAAACTTTCGAACAATTGAATTCTTCACGGGGCACTAAGAAAGCGGATAACAAATGCATGGGATTATATGCCTACTAGTTCAGCATAATTCTGGCAAAACTGAAAGAAAGGAAATTATTTCAAGGATCTGAAGTCCATGAAAAAGTAAGAAAAAAATGAAAATTCGGAATTCTCACTAGTTTAAATTAAACGAAATCAAGAGAAAATGAGTTCGAATAAATGAAAAATTTTCAATGTTATTCCGCTTTTGAAATTTTTTGGACTTTATGTTTAGTTTGAATTAAGCGAAAATATAAACTATATAATAGTTTTATTCGGCTTAATAATGGAGTCAGTTTTAAAAGGATACCTGAATAAAACAATTTTGAATCCCGTCCATGGTTAAGGAAGCATAGGACATTTAAACTTGAAAAAAATACTTTTTCGGTTTTTGATATCTTCTGAATGTTTTAAAATTTCTTATCAGTATTCAAAAACCCCATTCAAAAATCTGCATCATTTCTCGAGTTATAATCATTTGTAGACGATGAGTACAATTGAACTTCAAAAGCAATATGAATTTTAAACAGCATTTTCTCAGATTAGTAAATTCTCAGTTTGCTCACACTCTTTAAACTAAGCTACGTCTTAAAAAAATATCAAACTCCGCATTTCTTCGTAGTCCACATGCAGAAAACAAAACAAAAATCAGACATTTTGGTTATTTATTTATTTGTTCTTGAAAATTTTGAAATGTTTTTGAATTTTTTCTTAATTTCTTATATAAAATTAAATTTCAAACGAAACTTTTTTGCATATATTTTGGATTTAAAATTGAATTAGCCATGTTATGATTCTATTTTGCTAAAAAAATTGTTTTCTAAGTGAATAATTTTGAGTTTTATCATGCGCGCTGAACTAAATCACGCATTAGTGAGATGAAGTTTTAAATTTAAGATTTGAATAATAATTTTCGACATAAAACATTTTTTTTTCCTGGATGATGTAGATAAGGATATATACTTTAGGAAAAATGGGAATGAATGGTATTAACTGCAAATTGCTTGAGTTTTGGTACATTGAAAAAGGCCTCGTTTTTTATTGTTTCGAAAATCTCTGAGGTCCTGTGTACAATTAAACATACTTTTTTCTTCCCCCAAAACAGGGTAAAACGGTTTATTGAGCGATTTCATCGGATCTTCATTTCTAGTTCCAAAACCTTTAGACTGTGAAACAACGACACAGACAATCGCTTCATAGAGTTTACGGATGAAAACTTAGGATGATTAAAATCTTGAATTGTATATTAAAACAATATTAGTTTGCCAAACCATATCTTGGTGGAAAACATCCAAAAGTCCGGTTTTAACGGTTGACTCATAGGTTTACCATGTTGTTTTCCTGCTCCCAATTCTTCATGTTTTACACATTTGGGAGCAAGAAAGCACAATGGTAAACCTACGAGTCAACCACAGAAATCAAGTTTTTAGCTGTTTTCCAACAAGATATGACTTAGCAGATCGATATTGTTTAAAAATACAATTTTTTTATTTATGAATTATTTATTATTGTTTTATATTATATTTATTATAGAGATTTAAATAATCCTAGATTTTAATTTTTGAAGTTGATCAGATGATTGTCTGTGGTGCTGCCTCCTGGTCTAATTGTTATTCACAAATATTTGTGAATGGCCATCAGTTGCTATTGTAAAGATTTATTTTACCTACATTAAGTATAACTTTTGACACTATATTCTTAAAACCTGATGCAAATTTGTAACAAAAGATCGTATTGGTTTGCGAATATTGCCATTCGATTCTGAATTAAAAAATACGCTAGAAAGGATACCTTACATGACCTATTTAAAATTCTTCGCAATCTCTCCTCTTTTTTATGTTTCTCCAAACCATGGCAAATTAACCTTATTTTAGAAGACTCGAAAGGTTTTTGTTTCTAGTGCTAAAACAACGTTCTTTCGAAATTTTGCTTCATAGATATCAGTTGTTCAATAATAATAATAATAATAATAATAATAATAATAATAATAATAATGTTAATAAAATTAATAATAATAATAATAATAATAATAATAATAATAATAATAATAATAATAATAATATATATTACATCCCTAATCTAAGAGAAAATTTTCCAACAATGTATAAAAATATTTTTTTAATTACTCTACCAAACTTTAAAAGTTAAAAAGAAAGTATAAAATTACTAGCTATAAACACAAAAGAAGTTTCATCCTTTATCAGCGTTTCAGATTTAATAAAGACAAAATTGCAAGGCTTTCTTTTTACTTTGATCACTTAACAGAAATCTGCAGGACGCTTGAATGTCACGTTTATTATAAAAGTAATTTAATAATTAGCCAATTTAATAATGCCATATATATGAGTTTATATAGATCAGAAAATTATCGATTCAGGAAAATTTGCATTGAAAACACTGCATTGACTTGTTACATAATCATTTGCATCAAGTTATACTTTTAAGTTTAGTAAATTTAGAATCTTAAAATAACAAAATATTGTTTATAAATTATAAGTATTTTGATTAAGGTATTGCACATTCTTATTCAAAAATTATAAATTTTTTCGAATATAACTTATCATTTTTATTAATATCTTATTTAATTTTGTAGCAATTTTTTTTCTGCTTGGGGTATTAATATTTATTATGTTAGAAAATATGGATACAATTTGCAATAATGTGTTAATTTCTAAAAATAATTTAAATAAAAGAAAAAGCAGAAACGAATTCAAAGAGAATTAAATTACTAAAAGTTTTCTTAACATTTACTTAAGATAACCTCAGGTACATTATCTACTATTGTAGAATCAGTTTTCATTAAAGTACACAATTTATTTTTTCATGCTTAAAAATATATATAATTTTAAAATTTTAAATTGCATCACGACAAAAAGCATCTTTTAATAAAACTTCAGTTTATCTGACAGACATTGATATAGAAATACTTTTAAAAATATATTCGGATAAAGAAAAAGAGATCATTTTGTTTAACAGTGCAGTGTTATATATATATTCGCTATATATATGTAAAAAGAAATAATTCGAATTTAAATATCTAATTTTTTTTAACTCAATAACATAAAGTAGATGTTTTCTTATTTTTCAAAAATATTACGGCACAGTCAAGTAATATTACTGACGAATAAACGAAAATTCTATAATTATGGATAAGTATACACTACAAAAGAAATTGTCGATTTTGTAATGTAATGCTGGCACCCCAGTTACCAGAGTATTATATCATAAAATGAACAATAATAAACCGTAAAGAAGCAGTAGTATACTGTCTTATAAATATACTAGCAATAATGCTTCGTATATTATTGCTTAACGGTATGTAACTGCTTACTTTACTTTTTATTATTATTAATATTGAGGTATAATACTATCAGTCGACAATAGGATATCATGATTTAAAACTAATAATTATTATTTTGCATTGTACGCCTTTAAAATTAATTTCAAATAATGCGATTATGCAAGTATATTCAAAATAATTTAAGTAGTAACTAAAACCTATCCTGTTTTCATAAGATAATAAAATAGACTTTCTGTTTATATTAAAAGTATTTTATTTGAATTATGTGTAAAATTTCCATGTAAAAACACACGTGTTCCTTAGAAATTTACAAAGAAAGTTTAAAGATTAGCTATTCTTTATAATACGCTATTGACAACTTAATAAATTTTGTTTTCATAGATTTCAATTAATCAATAGTGAAAAAAAAACTAATGTGAATTAATAGGAAGAGATAAAAATTTATTAAACACACCATAAAACATAATTGAATTTTCTAGGTCTTTCGAAAAAACTGAGTCTTTCTTCCTCAGGTGCACGTCTACTATGCTAGCAGCAGCACGCTTGAAATGAAAAGGCGGGAAAGGGAGAAAGCTGAAGGAACGGCCAATAAGAAAGCAGAAGGCAACAGCAATCACGGAAGTATATAATCAAAACGGACTCACCAAGAAGGGGAAGGAAGAAGCAAAATTATAAGAAGAAAAAAAAAGGGAAATTATACATAGATTATAATCAAATGAGAATATACACATATATGAGAGCTCAATTAATATATGTATGTGAGTGATTCTCAAAATAGGGGACAATTTATGTCTTTCGGCATACAAAAAAAAATTGAGAGGTTTTCTGTCATGTTTTTATATTTAGATATGTTTGTCTTAATATTATTCATTATTTGCACTCAAGAATTACTCACCTTTTAGTTAAAAACACCTTAAAATAACAGAATAAATGTTCAAAATGTCATTAGCATGGATGTCCACAGCAGCTGTGCCTTGTATATACTAGCTTTTTAAAGAGTTAATATCATGTTTATAAAATAAAACAAATGTTATTCTTTCTTTAAATTAATCAAGGAGAGGATTTATCCAATAAATTTCTTTTTAAAAATAAAATTATAGTATATAAAAAAAGAATTAAAGTTTGTCCTCCATATTCTATTTTCAGAACAAGGTCATACTATAACAGCTGGTTAATAATCAAAATTTCATTTTCATAAATGACAATAGTTTGAAAATATAAAGTTTCTTCATGGCAACAAGTAGCCATTTTATCCCAGCCTGAAAATAGAAGCATGTATTGTATTTTAAGAATAGAAGTTGAATATTAGGGGCGTACATCAATTGAATGTCATTAGAATGGATAATAATTTTCATGTTTATTTTATAATTAAAATTTTTATTTTACTTATTTTCATAGGACTTTTGTGTTTTAGAAAGCCCCAGAAAGGACTATTGCATTGTGATTATATTATGGCTCATAATCTTATTTAAATTAAAATTTGTCATTAGCAAGGACAAATATCAGTGTCATTAGCATGGTTTTTCTGTCCATGCTAAAGACTCCTATGTGCATAAATGTAACCATTGCTTATATTGTATATTTTAAAAAGTTTAATTTTACATATAAATTTAGGTATTACATTTATTATCCCTAAAATATGCATTAAATCTGTCAGAAAATCACTAAGACAGCTTCTTACATTGTTAGTGTCAGAATGTTGCTCATGTAAACAAAGTTTGCTCTTTGGTAATGTTTTTATTCTATTTATATGTATATATGTAAAAATGGAAACCATTTGCTGAAAAGGAAGGCTAATAAATATAGAAAAAAAATATTTAAATAGGAAGAAAATAAAAATTTCTTAATATATTTATTCCATGCAATTTTTTTTGTCATTAGCATGGCTCAAAAAATACTAATTATTTTTTTTTAGTTAATTTTTAAATATTTAGCTCTGCTGACTACATGTAAAGTATACCTAATACTATATTAACAACACCTATTTTTTTCAGAAATTTTGCTAACAGTAATTTTTTTAAGATTTCACTTTTGAAATTGTCCTCTATTTTGAGAATCACCCATGTATAGATATAGATATAGTCATATATGTATAATTACATGTATAATGGATATATATGTATATTAATTGAGCTCTCATATATGTGTGCATTTTCATTTTATTACAATCTATTTTCAATTTCCGTTTTTCCCCTGCTTACCATTTTACTTCTTTCTTTTCTTACTTTATTTTGTCCGTTTTGATTATACTCTTCCGTGATTGGTTGTTGTCTTCTGCTTTTATAATT
The DNA here is from genome assembly GCA_964019185.1 of Maratus speculifer. Classification (NCBI taxonomy): domain Eukaryota; kingdom Metazoa; phylum Arthropoda; class Arachnida; order Araneae; family Salticidae; genus Maratus; species Maratus speculifer. Next base: position 162,983,072 of record OZ025300.1, on the reverse strand, counting down.
CCTGTTCCTTAAGCTTGTTCCCTTTCACGCTTTTTCATTTCAGTCGTGCTGGTTTATTCATGGTAGACGCATGTTTTCTTACCGCCTGATGAAATAAGATTCAGTTCTTTCGAAAGAAAAGCGAATTCAAGTATTTTTTTTATGGTGTGTTAAAGAAGTTTTTCATCAACAGTGATTTAAGTATTTTTAATGTGCCCTTTATATATTGTGAAATATCATTTATTATTAACATATTTGTAGGGATAATGTCATTTATAGAGAAAAATGGAAATTTGTAATTTTATTGTGCGTTGGAACAAGAGTTCCAATGTTCCAACTGGACGAAAACAAAAAAGTCCGAAACAGAATTCGAACCGGTAACCTTTGGGTTAAGTCCCTATTTTCTACCATCTGAGCTCTTGCGCACAATCCTGACAGATACATAGTTCACATAATTCAAACTGACCAAGACATCTGATCTGATATGTGAATCAAATACACAGAATAAATATAATGGAAACTTCAAGAATTTATTTCCATGATTTATTCTTCTTATCTGATTTTATAGAGCATTGGCGGCTTTGATCAAATTGACCTGGTTCGAATCTTTTCCTGGTAATTTTTTTGCCCAGTTTCTGAAAAATTAGCACTTTATTCATGCATGTGTAATACTTATCCAACGTTTTTCTGGAGTTATGTTGACTGCGTTTTATAAAGTTAAAGGTAATTAGAATTTGAATGGCATTTTAAGAATACATAATTTAAATAATGTTTAAAATATGACTTATAATATCATCTAAATATTAAAGAATAATTTAATATGTTATTTAAAAAAGCAATCTTAAAACACCAAAAAACCAAACGTAAACAATTCACAATTAAAATTTTTGTTGCAGCCCTCAAAGTTTCTTTAAAATAATTGTTTATAAATTTTCATGCATCATAGCTCTATTAGCACTTTCTAAAACATAAGCATTTACGAAAGTAAACTTATAAAATACGTTGTAGAACTTATATTTAAAAACTTAAGAAATGGAATTTAAAATATTTTAACTATTTTTTATGGCAGAATTTATAATATTATGAAAGCAATTTATTTTAATTTTTTTAACTCATCATACCGTCTTAACATTTAAGTAAGTTAGCGTCAAAAATGTCCTTCGCTATTTGTTATCTGAAGCTTATTCAGTTTAACAGCTGTTGTATTGTAATAAATTATCGAAATGAAAATGTTTGTAGTATCATAAATTTCTAAATTATTTTAGACACTCAATCAAAGTATTCTTTCCAAAATATTAATAATATCATCTACATTTTATTGCAATGATTTTCACAGTTAGTTTCTCCATAGTACTCTATATTTTGTTATATACTTTCTTCTATCTTTACAATTAAAAAGTATAAGATTCGTAAAAATTTTCGAATTTTCTGATTTTTGACTGATTTACACGTTTTAGGTTCAGAGAACCCGTCAAACATCTTTTTACAAAATGTCTGACTGTGAGTCTGTCTATCTGTGTGTGACGAAAATTTTGTGGACGCTCTAAATCAAGAACTAATGTTAAAATTTTACAAAACTTTAGATTCTGTTAGACCTTGATTTAAACTAGATCTGATTTGTTTTTTGTGTATATTCTTCAACAGTTGGAAGGATGAGCTATGCTGCATTATTCACACTTTCCACAATAGCCATATCTCAACACCTAGCGCATAAATTTTTATAAAACTTTAGATTTAAGTACTACTTGATATAACATGGCTATGATTACGTTTTGGTGCAAATCGCTTTACAAGTGGCGCTGCCGTGGTACATTATTCGTGAGGATTGTAATTGCTCTATCACAAATATTAATACACAGAATTTCATAAACATTAGATTCTGTGAGATTTAGTATAAACTAGATCTGATTAGTTTTTGGTGTATACCGCTCAACAACTGGCGTTGCTATGCTGCATTATTTACAATTTCCACAAAAGCCATATCTTAAGTGCAAGGGCATGGATTTCCATAAAACTTTATATTTAGTTAGTATTTGATGCAATATGAAGCTGATTACTTTTTGGTGCAAATCTCTCAACAGGTGGCTCTACTATGCTGCATTTTTCACGATTTCGCTATAAATGCATCTGAAGAACTAGTGATGGATTTTCATCCAACTTCAGATTCAGTAGTATCTTATAAAAAATAATCCTGATTAGTGTTTGGTATACATCGCTCAACATGTGGTGCTGTTATGCAGATTGTTTTTAAGATTTTGCAATAGCTCTATCTGAAAAACTAATGCACGGATTTTCATCAAATTTCAGATTAAATTATAAGTTGACATTAGTTGTTGTTGAATAGATTTTGGTTTAAACCCCCCAAACCGGTGACGCTGCTTTGCAACATTTTTCAGGGAATATTAATATGCATAAGATAGAAGAAAGTTTTGTGATTGCCTCATCGGACTAGTTTGCTTTTTGACTCTCTTGGTTAGGCACCAAAATTATCCATGGCTTGGGTCCAAAGTTATTATACTAGTATACTAGTGTGTTTGTTTAGTAGAATCATGTCATTTTTATGCTTCGCTTCTTGAACGATTTTTTGAAGAATTATAAATTTTCACGAATGGTGTTTTACTGTGTCACGAATGGTATCTGTACTTAACCCCTTGGAGACGTGCGTCCGTGTAGGTACCGCAAAAAGGCTTAAGAATCCTTGTTTATCGCTACCGGTAAAATTTTCCTTATTAATTCAGAGCATTTTTTAGATTTATTAAGTCATAAAATTATATTTAAAAAAAACGCTGACTAAACATTGCAAATTTCGTAAAAAGCTCCAGTCGCGAAGGGGTTAAATACACTACAGGGACGCCACGCCCATTCATGGTACATTCTATACTAATTTTCTATTGAAAACGTTAAAAGAAAACAATTATGATTTTCAGAAATGTAACTAAACGATGCAAACAAATTAAGTCTATGGCTATTTTAAAGACTTAATGAAATAAATAAAGTAAGACAGGATTGCATAGAGTTTAAAAGAAATTTTATAAAAAGTTTAAAATACTAAAAATATTAAAAAGACATTTAGTAGAGCTTTTACCAAGCAACCACAAGGTCTAATTACTAAAATATAACCTTTGTAAGACAAACAACAGAGCAAAGCATATATAGTTAAAGGTATTTTTTAGAAACAAACAATATTCCCTAGAAATAGAATAGGCTTCATTTAATGTTGGCAAATATTTTTCGAATATTATTCAAAGACAGTTTCTTTCATTTTTCTGTAAGGACATTTAAATTTCTTCCTGATAATTCACGTTAATCTCCACTTATCCATATACACACACATAAATTGTTTATAATTCGAATACTGACAACAGAATTTAGAATGTGTTTTAAACTGGTCATTTTAAATATACTTTTAAAAATGCTCATTATACACTCTCAGAATTTAAGCAATAATTTATCATCAAGAATGTTCTGAGCTATATTTAACTTTTAAGCTTATTTTGTTTTGACAGCTTTTGCATTGAATAAAATTGTAGAACAGCATTGAATAGAATTGCAGATGCAGCAGTAACGAAACTTTCTGCTGCATCTTAAGTTTCGAAATTCTTTAAGACTGGGAATCTAAAGCTCTGATATTCTAAAACATTTCTAAAATTCTATGAAATCTTATATTCTTTTTTTAAACTGAATTTAAACAAATATTTAACAGAGAAATTCATCTAAAGTTTTGAAAAAAAGTTTGGAAAAAATAGTACACTGCTAAAAAAATTAGGGGAACAAGGAAAGAATTTAAGAAAACCTTGCGATATAGCCATATATTGACATAAAATGGATAGTTCACGTGTATTAATGTGCGATATAGAAAAAAAGACGCAAAAAATTGTAATTACGCTTTAATTCTTTAAAAAGATGGGAAAAACATGAAAAGATGATTTAGAGCAACAATTTCTCTACATGTAAATGATAAAAAATTTATTGTTTATAAATGATGCACGATCTTTAATATGGCTCGTGGTCTCCTTAACCCTTTCCGGCACGGGGAAAATCTGTACTGAAATGAGAAATTATCGACTGACACCGAAATTCACAAACGATTTTTTAAATATTTTGAATTTCTTAATTTAAGCTTTTATTGTGATAATAAAATTTTACTAAAATATTACTGGTGCCGTTTGCAAGTATGAAATTAGAATTAAGTATCCCAGACTGGACACAATGTGCCGGAAAGGGTTAACCCCTTGGGGACGAGCGACATACATACATGCCATAAATAGGCTTAAGAATTTCCACCAGTGAAATCATACTGTAAAAATAATATATAAAAGGGCAGAATTTTCTGTTTTTAAAAACCGGTGACAAAACATTAAAAATTCCGTAAAAGTCTCCCGTCGCGAATATGTTAAACAGCTAAGACTACTGCACACCATTTTTCCATGAAAGCAAGATGTTTTCGATAAGACTTTGGGGAGTACTGTTCTAATCCACAAAAAGTGCAAACTCCAAGTCTCGGACAATAAAAGGAGGTCTTGGTCTGACAGCAATGCGTCCCCCGAGCATGTCCAGAACATGCTCAATTGGATTCATGTCAGGAGAAATTGCTGAATATTGCATATACTGTATTGTTTCAGTTTCAAGCATGTTCTCTACAAGTAGACCTGTATGCAGTCTTGCATTATCATGCTATAAAACATGTACAAAGGATGCAGTTTTAGGTATGACATAAGGTCTCAATATCTCGTCTGCATACCTTTAGTCCTTTGAAGTACCATTATATGCATTAGACATATGCAGCTCCGTATGTCTACGTGTACTGTATTGTAACCTTTCACGAACAAATGTGGGGTTATTTCTAGTGTCTCTTTTTTATCCATACGAAAACACGCCGGGTTGCACTCCAGACTGAGTGAGTCAGGTAAACAGCACTTGGCTCCAATAATGTTGCTCCCAATCTTGATGTTCAGAAGCGCATCTTTTTTAGGCTACCGGTGGTAATGTTCTATTATTGGATTGCGGGTATTACTTGATTATCCCGTCGACAAATTATATACATCGTCAAACTATTCGTAAATTTATCATATATATTGAATATTTCCTACTAAGCGAAAAATTGCCTAGGACGGGAATCGAACCCAGATACTTGGCTTACAAGGCCAATGGTTAACCTAACTGGGCGATAGCCAGCTGGGATTTTTTTCTTGTAAGCCAAGTATCTGTGTTCCATTCCCGGCCTGGGCAATTTTTCGATCAGTTGGAAATATTCAATTCGTATGATAACTTTACCAATCAGTTTGATTGTGTTAAAATAAAAGAATATTCGTAAATTATAGAAATTGGTGCAGTTTTTATTTTAAATAAAAAAAAACACATAAATTAGTAAAAGATTAATAAAAACACAAGTGAATCGTTGAAATAATTGTAACTTGATGTCCTAACAAACACATGTAACGTTTTTAGAGTCAAGTGAGTGTGGCATTTACGATAAGCTATTATTGGCTTTTAACCTTATAATTTGACGATAGTTTTTTGGTCGATGGGATTTAAATAGTACGGTACTGTGTAAAAGAAACATCCTTATAACTCCAAAAATGATAATCATATTAGCTAATTGTTTCCTGCGTCGGATTAAGCGTCTCACATCTAGTTAAAATATAACATTTAATTGAAATTTGAATGAAATACAGGGTCATAAAAATCGAAAAGTGCGGAAAATATGATTACAAATATCTCGGTCTCTCCTTAAAATAAACTACACTCTAAAAAATAAAAGTGTAAATTAGATAAATTTACATATATATGTGTGTAAATTCCTAAAATTACACACCTGACATGAAAATTACCCACTTTTTCCAAAGTTTTACCTGTTTTTATGTGCATTTTAGCTTAACAAACTAAGTGTGTATTTTGTTATCACTTGAAAAACATAAATAAATGTGTCAATGCTGAAAAATGTCTGAATTTACACAAATTGGTACGTTATTGTAATTTACACATAATGATATACACATAGGTAAGAGTGTAAATTTCTAAAGTCACCCATTTGTCATAAAAAATACCTATTTTAATGTGTGTTTAGTTTGTGGCATTAAGTTTGTAAGTTTGTTATCAGTGCATAAACTCAAAAAAATGTGTAAATGTAGATTACTCCTGAAATTACACTAATTATTGTGTTGAAAAATTATAAATGCGTGAATTTTAAAGTAGACGTTACGAAAGGGATAGGAGGCTTACATATTATTCAGAGCTACACTTTTTATTTTAGTAAACCCATTCCATAAATAACATGGTGTCATTGCTTTGCTGTAACAGTATTTTTAAGTAATAAATTAATATATTTATATATTTTTATAAGATACTCTGACCACCTCTCTCACTCTCCCCGTTTCAGCAGCACGTGAACATTTAAAAGAAGTTAAAAAAAATTAATCTCGACCCATGTAACAAATGTAACAAATATTTTGTTACATGTAACGTAAAATTTTATTCATTTAATTAGTAAATTTTAATTTCGTTTTCCGAATTCCCTTTAAAAATTTGTACATCAAATATAAAAATGCTTGATTGTATAATTATAAGTTTTGATTAAATCGTAATTTCTTTCAGCCATCGCACAGACTGCTCTTTTTCACAATTTTACTTGTAATTTTCTGTAATAGTGCTAGATTTCATTCTTAAAGCGATATTAGGAAGACTTCATAACGAGGCATTATAATAGAGATATAATCCCACTTTATGCTTATTCATAAAATTAAATTATATTTTTTGTACTGTTGGTATTCTTTTTTGCTGATCCCCCCCCCCCCTTAATAAAAAGGATAGTAGTTTAATCTTCAGTAAAATCTAAAAACTATTTCGAATTCATTTAATATGTAATATAAAATATAATTCACGTAATTAAGATAATTCTAAATTCGTATCTTGAGTTATTTATACATTTTGCACATCAAATATAAGTATGCTTGATTTTACCATAATTTATTTGAGCCGTCTGGTAGCTTGTAAACTTTTATCCATTTCAAAGTTTAACTTGTAATTTTAGTTTAATTTCAGTTCGCAGTACAATTGATGGTTGTATTCAGGAACTACTTCAACCCCGAGTTAGACGCGAATCTAGCATACAAAACTAAAATCGTAATGCTCGTTGACTTGACTTCATCATGTTTAAGTTGAAAACTAATGGTGTGTCCAGCTGATTACAGGCGCTCTCGTTCAGAAAAATATAATTCACGTTATATATATAATAAGTTATTCTCTTATAAAATATAAGGTATGTAATGTCATACGTCCGTATTACCTCCAATTTTTTTTATCTGGTTTGTTTCTATTTATGTATAAATGTATATGATACATGTTGGATTGTTTTTTACGTATAAGAATTTTTTACACGTATAATTTACTTGCCTTAAAAACATGTCAACATTACATAACTCCTGATAAATGTCTATTAAAATAACAACTGTATCTAAAGTACTTGTATCTAAAGTCATTTATTTCTTGAAAAATTTTCATCTTAAAAAGAATTTATGAATGTATGTTAACAGTAGCAAAATAAACATTAACATCATTTTTTTTTGGGGGGGGGGGGGTGAGGTGTTAAATTTTGGTTCGGTTCTGTGAAAGATATTATAGTTTATTTATAAACTATTATACAAATACCATATCTATAAATTATATATTCTGATTTATAAGTTAAACAATTCATCTGAGTTTTATTAATTTATTGAATTTTTTTTAAATTATGAAACTTATAATGTTAACTAAGTTTATCATCGATTAAAACTATAGCGTTACTTTTGAGTTTCTACGTTACATTTCCTAATTTTGAGAGATTAATTTTTTTAATTTTTTATCTTAATTACATTAAATTTTCAGCTGTGTTTTAATTTGAAAATATTACATCGGAATAACTATGTTCCACTAAAATAGTCATAGTAAAGAACACATAATTTTTTCTTTTTAATTATAGAATTAATAAAAATACACAGAAGTAAATTGCAAAATGGCGCAAATACGTTGATTTAAAATAACTCCAGATCAAAAATTCTGAAGAAAATTTTTATTAAAGAAATGGCTTTTTCTTCAAATATGTATTTTTCCATTCCAATTTTGCATATTATTACAGAACTTATATGACATAAAACATATGATTGTATGTATATAAAAAATTATAACAGTTGTGTCATAATGAATATTCAAAATCGAACTTATCATTCTCTCCCTCCCCCTCTACATAAATATCCCCCGCCGGGTGAGTTTTATACACTTAAGGCACAAATGTAATTATCAAATAAATTCTACGAGCATTAATTTCAAAAATTTATAAAAGTCAATTGATATTTGGATAGAGACACTGTATTTCTCGTTTTATTTTTTACTATAGCTGATAAATAAAAATACACATTAGTTTCATATCTAAAATTTTAATTAGAATATCTGAAATTTTCATTTATGAAGATAGGATTAATTTCATTAATGTAAAAATACATTTGTATTTTTTTTCTTTTTTTAAGACACAAATTTTTAAATATAAATTTAATGCAAAAGATGTTACTTTAATGATTCAACAGCTTTGTTGATAGTTCTGATAATATTTTATATGGCAAATTCTTTGTAATGATGAATATTTATGAAAAGAAAACAATTCAACATGTAATATAGGTGATTTATGTATATATAAACAAATCAGCTAAAATATTTGCAGGTAATATGTGTGTGTATGTGTGTGAGATGAAGTTTACATACATTTTTTCTATTTTTTTTTATAGCATTTTAAATTTTACTTTTATAACTGTATGTAACACAGTACCTTCAATATAACTGACTTTGTATGTTGAGTCTGAAAAATAAAAAATGAAAAAATGAGTCTCAACTCTGAAAATAAAAAGTGTGGAAATTGCAAGTTTACCAACTATGATTATTCCATCTGATTAGTCTAAAATATATCATTAATTAATTATTTATTTTTCTTTACCTTAATTTTTAATTGCATGTTCTGAATAATATATAAATGAGGGGAAAATATAAATTTAAAAAGCAAGGAAGAATATAGAAAATAAAATAGCAGTTTTTATGTGTATATTTAGAGGAGAGTGGGGAGGAATGGGACACTTTTCACAAAAATAATAAAATCAACTTTACTTGACGCAAATACAAAAACTTTGATTTATAGAATACAAAATGAAACACTTTCTAATGTCCTTGAGCAATATAGAAACATAATTTGAAGAATAAATTTTATAATTAAAGAAATTGAAAATGTCACAATGTGTCCCATACTTCCCCACTAACAGAGAAGTAATATTTGTACTATGATGGTTGATGAGGAATATCAAAAACTAATGTCTTAAATGGCTATATGCTGAATTTTAGATCCGTAGCTGCTATAGTAGCATAGTTTTAAAGGGAGGGGTAAAGTTCTAAAAACCTATTTATAGGGAGTTTTTAAGAGGAGGGGAGTGAGTGTGATAGGCTGATTTGGAGCTTATGATGCTACACTTGTGATAGTGGATGAGAAGTGTGTACATCACTATAATCCCGAGTCCAAACAACACTATTTTATCGCATCCACTATCACAAAACTAGCCCCATAAGCTAAAAATCAGACTTTCAACTACTCCCCCCCCCATTTTACTCCTCCCTACAAAACTATATGAATATTGCAGCTACGGTTCTGAAACTAAGCATAAATATATCGATATCCTTCATCAACCCGTTGCAGTACAGATATTTCACATACACTAGACACAATAGTTATTGAACCTCCATCGAATATGCGTATTTTGCATATTACGCAAAGAACTGTGTAAATTACAATATCACAATAATATGTGTTTTTGCGTAATACATATTTATCAGTGTAATCACAGAAGATTACACAGATCAATGAGTAAGAATATAACGCAGATATATGTGTATTCTTGCGCAATTTACACATTAATGTGGGTATTTCATGAGTGATCGCAATAACTTTTACACACTTTGTGTTATCATCAAATTACATACTGAAATGTGTATTTTGAAATTTACACATTAGGCATGTATTTTGGCAATTTACACACAAATTTACACATATAAACAAATCGTTTTTGTATCATCGATTTACACATTTTTGTGTTTACACTTTTATTTTTTAGAGTGTATTCCGAAAAATTATCCACGCCTTTTATCTAAACGAATATTTTAAGACTCCGAAAAAATAGTTTTGGATAATCGAGGTTACTGATATTAAAAAAGCGTCTTTGCACTATTATATACTAAGTACACACCAAATATCAAGACTATCTTAGTTTGATTGGGAGATTCGTTTCTTAAGTGTTTACAAACACACAGACAAACAGAGAGACGGATGGCAAATTTTTATTTCTAAAAGCATGTTTGTCGGAATCTTCAGTATTTAAAACGTGTAAATCCGTCTTTATTTATTTATTTATTTATTTATTTATTTAAACGATTGCAAGAAATATCCTATACTTCGTATAATGGGTAAGTAAAAAGTTTACAAGTATGGAGTTAATTGTATGACATACTATGGTCGCTACTATCAGCTGATTTTAGAACCGAGTATGAAACTTACAGAAAGCATGAAATAGAAGCGCTAGCTCTTCAGTGATTAACGCCAAAAATGAATCATCATCGATTTTCAGAAAATCAACTTGTAAAATTTCGTCAGATATAGACAGTGTTGCCGTATTTGGTAGGTTTTTTATTTAGAAATACTACACTCACATGAGAAATTTTTGAATAGCGATTCTCATATATTTTATTTAAGGAAGATCTACCATCTTACAAGGCAAAAACAAATAGTATAACTAACATGTAAGAATTTAAAAAAATCAGCTAGATGCAACAACACTGAATGCATATATATAGATATCGCTGAAATTTTGAAAACCCAACATGGCAGTACAACTTTTCGACAACATGCTTATAAATACAATCAGCATCAATTTATCTCAGTATGATTGAATATGCATAATAGAGAAATTCCGTTTATTAGTTCTTGAGGTACAACTACGAGTTGTAGTGTTTAAGTTTTTAGAAAGTAACACATAAAATAATTTCTTACCTCTACATGTTTTATTGCTTTTCAAAGTACTTTCCTGCAGCATTTATATATTTTTGTTTTCGAATAAATCAATCATCTAAACTTTATGCCACTCTTAAATTTGCATAGCAGAAACATGGCAATAGCAAGTTTCGACGGTTTCTTTCAAATTTTTAAAACACTGAACACACATTTTAATTTTTAATAGCGGAAATTAAAATTAATCATCTGTTGCTCTGTCTAGTGAATATGAACAAAGATCGAATAATTCTATTTTTTTCTACGCTTCGAATGTTTCATAGTTAGCGAATAAGCGAATGAGATGGCCTTATCCTGGAGAAAAACGATATGACATTTTGATTTTTTTTTTTTTTTAGTTCTGAAATTATTTTTGGCAAACAAACTTGGTATAATAAGGAACATTGAGTGTTTTGCAATGATTGAAAGAAAAGTTGCAATGCATCGAGATTTACAGAGAAACATAGTTATCGTTACATAGCAGCACTCCTTTTTGAAGCACTCCTTATAAGAAAATTTTTTGTCGGTCTAAGTTCATCTAAAAACACCCGAACTTTTAAATGATCTTGTAAAATTGGATGCAATAGGGTTTTTTAAATATTCAAACATCCTTCCATTTATCATATGTCAGTCAAAAATATGTTAGTTATCTCACAGTATCAATGTTTTGGGGAATCACGACACTTTTTGATCGGCCTTTCGAACATCATGACTGATATTCTTACAATCGCAGAATTCTGGAAACTAATTGTACATCATTGCAATAGATAATGCCTTGTAGAAAGCAAACGTACATACCTCTCGGACGTTTCCAAGGGTAGATTTCATTCATCTCAACAATGTTACGGTATTAAACCATGTCGAAAATCACAAAAAGAAGTCCGTGTGAAGTCCCTTTGACTTAATTCCAAATTTATTTATCACTGATTTGAAAATATCAAAGTAAGTTCAATTACACAGCTCTTGATGTTCTATAAACGTCTAGATTTACGTAAAAGTTCGAATTTTGTTAAAAAATCACCTCTGCTGATAGAAGCAGCTCATTTAAAGGCTTTTAAAATTAAAAGAATGGATTAAAAGAATGGATTAAACTTCTAAAATATGAGATGACTGTAAATCTTGTTGGGTCAGAAAATCCTACGAATTTATGTCGTGGTCAAACTAAACGCGGTTTCGTGATTTCATGCCAATCAAACTTCTATTTTTGTGTTAAAACCTGCTCAAATCGCAATTCAACTGCCATTTTGTACACGTTTTAAAGCAGACATAAATCACTTCAAGTATAATCATGCCTGTAATATCTTGAATTATTTGTACCATCATGTGTGAATGTTATTTTATCGTAAAAAACCTTTTGTACCATTGTTTGAATTTTAAGACATTTGAAATGCTTATTTTAGACTTGCATAAATGTAAGAATTTTATAGTTTTAGTTTAGCTTTTCATTTAGCATAATTGACATATTCGAAACTTTTTATCCTAGTTCTAAGCGTTGTGCCCGTTACTGATTGTTTTAAAACAGATTTTTCAATAGAAGAATAAGCATAATCATGCACCGCCATCTTGAAAACATTCCTTCTACATCGTAATCAGAGTTTTGATAGTCATGCACTTCTTTTCTGTCTAAAAATTCATTGGATTATAAAGAGAATTGTGCATAACACTTTCAAATTTACTTATTTTTACGGCAACGTTCAGATAGATTGTAATCGGAAAAGCACTAATTTTACAGCTTTTTGTTCTTCAGTTAATGATTTTTCGCGAACCAAACTCAAAGCAGTAGTTGCGTGTCCGAAAACTTTAAATCTAGTGACTACTAAACATAAATATCATCACAGATGAGCCCAGATGATGAGTCATGGCGTCATCTCATTATGCTAGATTTAAAAGAAGGTACTGGTTCTAAACGTGTTTTGAACCATTAGCACGAGCTCGGACAGCGTCTGTCCGGTTTAGCATGTGTTAGCGGTTTGATGCTGTCCGAATCCCTGTATAAAAGTTAATAATACAACATAGTAACACTTGTAGAAAAAAATATTTTTTCACTTTTATGGTGGAATTAAATTCACATATTGTATCAGATATTTGTATCTAAGTTTGAGGCATTCAACTCATTCCGGAATTTCATTATATACAACAAAATTATAATGTGGTTTTAAACATTTTTCCAACATTGTATTTATTCGTATTCATTACTCACACAATATAATATTTAATGTAGACAATGATTTTTACAATAATAACTATACTTTATACCATGTCTAAATTCAAGACATACACTCTTTCTTGAATTTCATCATGTACATGTACACTGTTAAAAATAAATCTGTGAATTCACGGTGAAACTACTGGCAGCAAAGCAGCTGAACTTTTACCGTTCCATTAGTAGATTTTCTGTTTTGAGAAATAAAAGAAAGGAAAACTCTGTTTGAAGAAACAGTAACTTTCTGTTACAAAGATTGATTTATAATGTTAATAATTTAATATAATTTTTACAATTAATGAATCGATTAATCGTCCTGAATTCGAAATTTTCGAGTGTTTTTAAGCTGCTATATTATTTTCCTTAATTTATTTATTATTATTATTATTATTATTTGTATAATTTACCTCAAACCGTCCTCAGGATCGAACCCGAGACCTTTTGATAGCGGAACAAATCCTTACTGACTGAGCCAAATCTGCGGATTCCGACGTGTTCAAAGTATGCATTCTATGAGTTATTGGGAAAATCTGTTGTGCTTTTCGAAGATTTCCTTTCAAATATATTCGTTAGAAATATTTGTAAACGGTATTTTTTATTTTAATTTAGACTGATGCATAATACTTATTATTTTTTAAAATCAGTTTTAATTTTTTAACTAGTTTAAATAAAAAAAAAATAACTGTTTAAAATCGCTGGGTTTTTTTTTGTATGAATGAAAAAAAATTATTCATTTTTTACAAAAATAATGCTACAGACAATTTTTTGAAATTGTCGTACACTATTTATTTATTTATCTATTTATTTTGGCTAATTAGTTAAAAGATTTTTTTAAGAAATCAGAGAAAAATAAAGAGAAAAAATGTAATTTAAAAGGGATTTTTTTATGTTTTCATTTTCTTATGACGCCAGTGGTATTTGAACCCACAATCTGCGTTCGCTGGCGATTAGCGGTGGGGTGCCTTGACCACTCGGCCACGGAACCCTCAACACTACGGAGTGTCTCCGTTTTTTGTTTCTATTTCCATCCGTTTCGTTATTTTCAGGAAGTATGGTGGAGTTTTCTGATTTTTAACGCAAAAATGCCCTTTTGTTGTGATAAGGGACTTTTTCTGTGTAATTCAAGAAAAAAAATATTCGTGAATTTTAAAATTTTTTTAACGATGCACAACAAAATTATTACTTAGTCTTAAATATTTTTCCAGCATTGTATTTATTCGGATTATTTGTTCATTACTTACACAATCTAATATTTAATGTAGATGATGATTTTTACATTAATAACTATATTTTCAAGCGATAAAATACGTTTTGTATCTTATTTTTCAATGAAACCCGTGTTTATCAGAAATTTCATTTAACGTTTTTCTTTCTGAAAATTCGTTTCTGAAAGTTCTTTAAAGCCTCAGATTTAATATAAAGTGCATTAATTAATTTAATTATTTGAAAACATTTCTTTTACAAGGTTAATTAAATTCCCATTTCCTGAAACGTAATTGCATTTCCTGTTTCAGAATTGAGATTAAAACAGCCATAAATACAATTGTAATGGACGTATGAAGAAAACAAAAACAAAATAAATTAAAGGAAATGGAATTTACGATACACATTCTTAAAAATATGATATACACTAAATAATCTTAAAATTAAAACTGTTAGATTGTTTTAACAACAATCTTTACTGCGTTTCAGGTAAACATCCTTTTCATTTTTTTTTAAATTATTGCACTAAATTGTAGAAATGAGAATTAAGCCTCTAAATGAAAAGTTCCACGCCAGAATAAAAAGTTAATCTAGCATTAAATAAAAATGTATATTATTCAGATTAAAAAAAAAAAAAATGTATGAATTAATAACAAAAGTCGTGCCATCTCTATTTTTATTAGATTTTGAGATAAACATGATATTTTAACCACAAAATGTAATAATAATAATAAATAAATAAATAAATAAATAAATAAATACAAAATTAAATTGTATGGAAGGCCCAATGATAGCATCTTTATCTCCACGTGCAGATAATGTAGAAATTTAAATTAATGTATGGTAATATTATGGTAGCTCAAAAGAACCTGTTTTTAGCTGTGATTTTATTTCTTTCCTAGCTTTTAGCTCGCAGGCTATCAAAGCCTGGGAGCTTGTGTGCCCGCCCGTTCTGTATGTATGTACGTACTATAATTCATGATAAAAATATCCGATTCATTCGAAATTTTGGAGATAGGTATATTCTGATAAGGCGCGTCCCTGATTAGTTTTTGGAGTTTATTCTATAAGTATAAGAGGGGGAACGGGGGATAATGCCTTCCCCTTAATTTATATAAATGCGTTTTTATTCAGAATTATCAGTTTTCGTTTAAATTTTAGACATAGGATTATTCTGATGAAGGCACCGCGACGATTAGTTTTGGGCGTTCTTTGGATAAATATAAAGAGGGGGAACGAGGGGCTGATCCCCCGCCTTTAATTTAGATAAATGAGTTTTTATGCAGAATTATCATTATTATTTCAATAAAATTTTAGACATAAGATCATTCTGATGACGGCATTTCCATGATTAGTTTTGCGAGTTCATTGGAAAAGCCGCAGAGGGGAGAAATGGGAGGTAAACCCCCTTTATTTAGATTAATAGGTTTTTCCCGCAGAATTTACAGATTTGCTTCAAATTTTGGTTATTGTTCATTACGATAAAGCGCTTCCCCGCTTTTTTTTCGAATTCATTGGATAGGTATAAATGGCGATCGATGGGACTACCCCTCTTAATTTAGGTAAATGTTTTTTCTTGCAGAATTAACAAAATTGTTTCAATTTTTGGATACAGGTAATAAGATGCTTCCCTTATTATCTGTAGGGTTTTTTTTGTAAAGTATAAAGGGAGTATGGACGATTACCCCCCTTTAATTTGATAAATGGGTTTTATGCAGAATTATCCGATTTGCTTTAAATATTTAATATGAGTTCTTTCTGATAAGGCGAATCTCTGAATCTTGAAAGTTTAATGGTTAAGTATAAATGAGGGAGATGACTCCTCTTAAATTATATAAATGTGATTTTATGAAGAATTATCCAATTTGCTCTGAGTTTTGGATACAGGTTTTTTATATGATAAAGCAGTACTACTTCGTTATCCCGTCGACCAAAAAACTAACGCCAAACTGTAAGATTAAATGCCAACAGTGGATGACTATGAATGTCACATTCAATGACATTAAACACGATACGCATATTTAAAACGTCATCAGGAGATTTTTACTTCCTCTTTTTATTTGTATTTTTGTTAATGTTATACTAATTTATTTCCTTTTTCGTTATGTAAAATAAAAATTAATGCAGCATGCATAATTTGGCTATCAGTTTGGCAATTTTTATAATTTGGCGAAATTGGTCGACGGTATCACCAAGTAGTACCGATAAAGCATATCCTTGATTAGTTTAGGGTCTTCAATGACTAAGTATAAAAAAGGGGAAATGGGTGCGAGATATTTCCCCTCTTAATTTGTTTTTCGAAAGGCATTAACCTTTGGAAATATAAGGCGATAATATACAACTATTATTCGTAGTATGTGAGCTCAATGCCATCAGTTTAACTAGGCAATATTTTTTTTATTCTTAATTATGCCTGAACGACCGACATAGTCAACCCCCAGCATGAGCGCACTTACCAGAAGACGGTGCTTAACGGCTCCAACCAATAAGAAATCAGTTTATAGCACTTCTACCAAAATCTTCTTACACACGTCATCTGTTATGACCGATTGCAATGGATGTCTGTAGCACCAACGTTTTTGAAGATACGCGGAGTGATTTCACTCTTCCACGGACACTCTGAAAGCCTAGTTTTGACTTTACGATATTTTTGCGTTAAATTTTATGACATTGTGCGATAAAAATCAGCAAAAATGAATTCTATGAATAAGTTTAATATGTATATTGTATTGTTGTTATCCTTACTGTGTATTCTTTTATTTTTTTAATACTGCTGTTCAAGGTTCTACCTCTAAAATTACTATGAAATTCCACACTGTAAAAAATATTGTTGATTTTATTGAAAAATACTGACATATATGTCAATATTCTTTAAAATAAACAAATGAAACAAATTATATATTTTTTAAATACTTTATAATGTCCTCTTAAAGTTTATGCAATTAGATATCGTGAAAATGATTTTCACCATGTCTAATTTGACACTCATTTTAGTTTTGACAACTATTTCATTGTTTTAAATTGTAAATGTGCAAATTTCTATCACATTATAAATTCTTAATTTACTTAAGCTTCTGAACATAAATATTCGCTTTAGAAGTAAACATGACAGCTTTCTGAATAATTTTGAATGTAAATGTGAAAATCCGCCCTTCAGACATTTGAAACACACATATAGGATGTTTGATAAAACATGGGCGAATTTTTAAGATGCGATTGTACACATCCAAACATACAACTTTCATCAAAGAATGTATGATCGGAAATAAAACGAAACGTGTTAATGCATTTAGAAATTTGGTTCACCAGACGTTAAAGCTCGATTACTTTTTAGATGTTTTTGTAATTATGTAGGGGAGAGGGGAGCACCTTTGAACTGGGGCACCTTTGAACACTCTAAATATTTTCCTTCTAATAAATTATTTAAAAAAATGTTTATGGTAATACATTGCTGCTGCTTCAAGGGAATAATTATACAAAGCTGTACCATTTTATATGAACAGTACTGTCTAAACAAAATAAGTATTTTTATACCTCCTGAATCTAAACGTAAGAAAATGAAGTTATAAGACTTGTTTACAAACTTCTATCCCTAAAATTTTAATTTGTTGTTCAATGCTTAAACAAAGATGTTATCTTTAGTTTATAAGCTTTGTTTTATTCAAATTCTTCTGCCGAATTGAGTAAATCGTTGTAATATTGAACTCCATGTGATGGGGCACCATTGAACAAAAAGTTGGGGCACCATGGAACAGCCAAGATATACTGAATAAACTGGTGATAAATAATAACTGAAATAATTTAAAGAGAACACTTAAAACTATGAAGTAAAGAGTTGTTAATGTATCTAAATATTATTATTTCTGAATTTTTTTAATGGGAAAAGAGGTTAATTAAAAATTCAAAGAACATGGACTTATACTGCTAACAATTCCTCTTACTACACACATAGGTTTCAACCTCTGTATGTATCAGTAATGGGAAGTTTCGAATCTAAATTCATTTATTGGATAATTACAAATCCTGGGCACAAAATAATGATTCATGATTTAACAGGTTTTCAAACATTATTTCTGGTTTCCCTAACGGGTAAAACGGAATTTTATATCAGGTCTCTTAAAAAAATAGCGAATAAAAAATTTTAATTTTCCAGAAGGCATCAGATATCACATTGGTGTATTTCAAGGATATAGTAGAAAAGTTTTTACAACCAAACACAGCTGGAGAGATACTTAGTGTTTTATCAACAATGAGTTTTGACATGAACTTTAATGGATTTAAGTTTGGTTAAATAACAAAAAAATTAGTAATTTAAACAAAATGTGGTTATTTAATTTTATCCCTATTACTTTATAATTCTGTAACATATGCAATTTTTTATAAAAACTCTCAATGTTTTCATATTTTATTCATTTGTTTAAAGGTGCCCCTTGCTTGTTCAAAGGTACCCCTACATGGGGCACGTTTGAACAAAAATCTTTCAACTTTTTAAATCCTCACAACTTATTTAATTTCTTTGGAAAATATTTAGTTTATGGTTGTTATGTGTTGTTATGTGTTGTTTTTATTATGAAATGCTTTAAACTCAATAAATATAATTCAAGTAAGAAATATATTGATTTTATGAAAAAATGTTCAAAGGTGCCCCCCTCTCCCCTAAATATGTACCACCTATTGTTGTAGTTCAGTCCGTCCGTCTGTCACTCTGTTCGCTTATAACAAACCAAAAACTGTCCAACAGAATCTTTTGAAATTTAAAAATTCACAATTGTTGCGTAATTTTTTCGGGTCATATAAAATTTTATGAAAATCGGATTGATAGTTTGATTACATAAAAAATCAAAAGTATTCCGTTACATTACAGTAAATTGAAAAAAAATAGTTAAAGTGCATTTTAATAATGTTAAACTCTTTCAAGCATAATGAAATTGATATGCATGAATCTATGAAGTATTTACTAAAATTCTGGACAATGAGTGGCACAAAGAATATTTATTATTAATTTATAGGACCACACAAAAGTATTCCGTTGCGTAATGGTAGAAGGGAAAATATTGTTTGGGCTGAGTTTTAATTATAATAAACTACTAGCATACGCAGCCCGCTTCGCCGGGCTTAATTTGAAAGTTTATTTAATAATTTATGTGTATGGTACGCTTCTCTCTCAGCTGGCGACGGATCCCCCGGTGACTCTACGCTTCTCTCTCAGCTGGCGACGGATCCCCCGGTGACTCTCCCCGGACCATCGGCACTCCACGTGCGTCGGGTGAGCGTCAGAACAAACTTTCAGCATATACATATGGGTGGTTGTACTTGAATGCACAGACCTGCGCGTTTTTTTCTATCTTGCTTTTATACCTCTGGACCGAGTTGGCGCATTGCCAAGATTTGCTTTCCCCTGTGCCTCAATTAATTAATTATCCTCAGAATTCCTTTTATTTATAGAGATTTCATATTTTCCAAATTTAATATACGTTGCTGAGGTTGCTACAAGTTATTATCTGTACAATAGAAAGCAGATACACTGTCAAAAATACAACTCTCAAATTTGACGATTCAACAATCCTTGAGCTGTATTTCATCGTTTTTGACAATAATTTCGTATCTCAAACACGTGACTTTTAACGAAACGTAAAGTCTCAAATATGTGACGCATTTTTTTTTTTCATGCATTTTAAAGAAATAGCTAGGACAGCTGTTTGCCGAGAGAAACGCTTCTGTACCTCCTCAAATGCTGCGATTTTAGCAATCAGATAATATGCTGTATATGTTATTTCTGTCTCAATTTATTTAAAAAACCGCACTTTTTATCTTTTTTCAGAAAATACTAAAATATATTATTATAAAATAATAATAAATAAAATTAGCCATTTTTTCGGCATCTTTTTGCTTTTTTTTTTTTTTTTTTTTTTTTTTTTTTTGGTTAAATTTTTTAGGAATGTTTATTACAATTTTTCTTTATATATTCGCATTGTTCATTATGGCTTACATCTAAAGAAATATATTTCGTGTGTTCAAAAAAATGTTCAAATAAATAAACAAATAAATAAATAAAAATAGTGAGTAAAACTTCAAAATTCCAGGATCTTCTTTTCATTGAAGACATTTTCTCATTTTCATTATAACAATCAAATAAAAAATATACATAATTGATCCCTCTTATTTCTAAAAACAGTAAAGTGTTAAAATCTTAACCTCAGAGTGATAAAAATTTCCCTAATATGCACTTCAAAACTCGTTATTTCTCAAAAACAAATTAGCCAGACCATTTTCTAACCATTCATTAAGCAAAGAAAATTTCTCTAATAAATTACATTAATAAAACCATATTATAATTATTATTATCTTTAATCATAGGATAACGAAAATAATGAATTAGCATTATTAATTAAAACTTGCAAGAATTAAAACAACATGCACAAATTTACAATCGGCCTTAAAAAAATATAAAAACACTGTAAATTTCAGTACATACATTTAAAATCACTCTAACTTGAAGACACTTTAGCGTAACAGCTAAAGCAACCCTCTCCCAAGCAATAGGTTGTGAGATCGAATCCCCGTTAAGGTCGTATTTTTTCCCCTTTTGTTAAAAACAGAAGTTTTTTAACTGTTCAATAGATGGCAACACCAGTCATCTTTTTGCCTTTTCTGAATAAGCACTTTGACGAAATTTCTATCATCAAACATACAACGAAATATATTTACTTAAAACGACGAAATATTCGCTTGGAGCATTTCCCAGGAAACGGTTTCTTCAAAACTGAAGAAAATTTCTTGAAATCTGAGTGTCCATTTCTTAGAGTGATAGTATTTACTGGGACCACATAAGATTTCTACTATACTGCGTCCGAAGTACTGTATATTATTACACCCAAATCTAAATAATTTAATTTCGTTATAGTATAATTGCACCTCAATTGGTACGTTTTCTGATCTTTTTGATTTATAGTCAGAAAAACGAAACAAATAGCATGCAAATGTTATATATGAAAGAAGAAGAAGAACGTTTTTTCAAAAATTCGCCTTGATTAATATATGTAAAAGTTGTTAATCCGAATGTGGAATTGTTAATTGCGGTCGGAACGTATCGTAAGATGTTGCCTTTCATTAAAAGGGAAAAGGCTGATATGCATTTTTGATACAGAATTGCAAAAGCAAATGGCTTACAGATGCTCTATGACTATACAGAGAGCAGTTTCCCAACTTTCTTGTCTCATATCCAATCGACCTTTGTGTATTTCTGCCTCATATAGTGACATCACTTTCTGCGCCCTCTAGTATCTTTGCGTTTTAATTCCGAATGTGTATTCTTTGACGAAAGTTATTTCTTTTTGGATGTGTACTATCCTCTTTTAAAGTTTAGGTCAAGTTTCCTGAAACACCTTGTACATAAACAATTAATTAGTAATGACAACATGCATTAAGAAATATATTTCCTTCGGTTTTCTAATAGAGTTTTTGGATAAAATGACGCTTTAAATTTATTCCTTGAAGAATCACAACGGAATGATGACGATGGATTCACGACAAACAATTCAATACGAAATAATTCGTATGAATTTGGATATGTCATATTCGAGAATGTGGAAATTCAGATTTGAGATTTATCTTTCATATATTACCCTACACTTAAACTTTAAGATAAATGCATTGGTCAAATACCAATTGTGGGCATCAATTTCTAAGGATTAAAAACAAGCCTAAAATGTATTTCTTAAAAGCGGATGAAAAAAACTTGATTCACTAATATCATTAAATGTAATTTTTCTTAAAGGATTAGAATCGTTTGTTTTCTTCTATTGATACAATTTTTCTTTTCCTAAAGAGCCATAAAAAGAGATTTTTTTGGCAAATTCTTTGAGATTTCATTAAAAGATAAGTTTCTATTTAAAATATTGTTTCTTTAATATTATGTTATTTTCAAAATCAAACTATTGTCGATATACTCTAATACATTGCATATAATTTCTTGGATAAGCCAATTTATGCATCAGAAATTGAGTACGGTCATTACTGAAGCATATAGGAAGGAAACATTTTTTTTATTGTTATTTGTTCGAAGAACATAATTAGAAAATCTGAACGTTTATTCTGATGCCTGAAGGTTGGGACAAGGCTAATATGCAGGGTCTAGCAGATAAGTAATTAGACTTATTCTAAAAAATTCGTTTATTTGAAGATAATTTTATAAACAATTAAAATTTTTTTTAATAATAATTCAAAATAAATGCCTTCTGTATTAATACACTGTTACCAACTATTAAGCCATTCATTAATGTCCATCTGGAAGTCTTCAATCGGAATGCTATTCAGAATGCGAGCTATGGGTTTCTGCAAATTCTCCAACTTGTCAAAACGACAAACTTTTAAGTAGGATTTTAACCGAAGGAGTAGAAAATATTTATCATGGTGACAGATTGAGGCTGTAAGGTGGTTGGGGGAGCATTGCAACATTTTCTTGTGCCAGGATCTGATTCACATTGAAAGATGAGTTGGGACCAGCTTGGCAGAAATTTCCCAAGTCTCAAGTTCTTTCCTGGCGATTTGATACACCATTTTGTATGTCCCAACATTTCTGCAGTCATTTGGATACTCATTCAATGATCACAGCACTAAAGCGTTTTATTTATAGCCACATTGTCTGAAGTTTGATAACTTGATAAAAGTTCAGTGGGTTATTCGCCATCGTCATTTCACTTCCGCATTTGAAGGCTTTGATCCACCTAAACACTTGACATTTGCACATAAAATCGTTTCTGTAGTCTTCTTGTACTGTAACAGGCTTCTCGGTATACAATTTCATTAGTTTTATACAAAACATTATGGCGTATTGCTGCAGAACTCTTCACTGAATTCTGAAGACATATCGTCACTTTCAAACTCGTGTCTGCTTCTCATGAGTGATCTGTGCGCTGCAAAGGTTAATGGCCAAATGACTTCCACCACACTCTACACTGTAAAGAAACGAACTATTTTACAGAGATTTTACTAGCTATTGAGACGCCAGTACAATTCGCTGTTTTTAACGGGAAATTTGTCGTACACTTCAGAAATTTTTCCTGTTTTTTTTTTTTTTTTTTTTTTTTTTTTTTTTTTTTTCTAGAATTAACGGAAATTTTTCTGTTAAAAAACAGTAAGTTGTATTGGCGTCACGATTGCCGGTATAATTTCCGTAATATCGTCCGTATTTTTTCTTTTACAGTGTACAGCCGACGGTCCCCGACGCTCATAGCATCCACAACCGCCTAATTTTCCCTTTAATCTTGGCACAAAGGATTCAATCTCATTACTTCTTATCAATACTCTGTACATATATAGCTTTTGGAACTCCCTATCATTGTAATAATAAGTGAATATGTCTTCATAAGTGGCCCACTACGGGTGCATTTATCTTAGTAATATTACGAAACACGCTTACAATTATATATTTACTGTTAAAAAATAATTAAAATAAATAAAATAGAATTTTAAGATTCTCATTTCTATTTTCCCTGCGCAATTTCGAAATCTTATTTAAACTAGTCTGTTTAAATATACTTTAAACTGTGCCTCATGGTAGCTTTTTAAAATTTAAACAATGAGTTAACGTCAAAAATGTTTTCAACATATCTAACTTGACGCTTATCCCTTTTTGACAGCTGCTGCAGTGCATTAAATTGTAGAAATAGCAATTTGTGCGCATCATAAACTCTTAAATCGTTTAAGCTCAGAATTTAAAGTTTCGTTTATGAATATTAACTGAGTTTATATTTAAAAATCATACACAATTTTCTAGGATCAAGATTTCTTAAATGAAATATAAATATTTAAGTAATCATGACGAATATTTACTCAAAAATATCTTTTCCTTCATATTTTAATAGAATATTTGGATAAGCATACGACTAAAATTGCAAAAGTTGTAACAAAGCAGTTTGAAACATAATCTTATTTTTAATATTTTCCAAAAAAGTTAAAAAATGTTTATGTGTTCGATTTGTCCGTCCGTCAGACTGTCCAAATTCTTGCTCTCGTAAATACCTTGGATTCTCATGCAACTGATAAATGTATGTTACCAAAACATGTTCTGCATTGTACATGAAATATGTGGGATTAAGATTTAATTTACAGGTGCTATCAAAAGAATTACCTTACATTATGTCATACGCTGAAATATTGTTTGCACAGTATTTTAATGATATTACTTTACATCAAAAATATTAAACTTTGTTAGAAAGTGATAAAAAGCATCCAATCATTCAAAACAGAACGAATAATAAAAAGTATATATGTATGTTTAATTATGTATAACTTAATACGTATAATAAATAAATATTGCATGAGCGTTTAAATTATTTTATTGAAAATTATCTATACATATATAAAATGGCTTGACTACACGCATTAAAATCCAATCTCGATCTCAGATGATATGGCAGGTAAACTAGTAACATAATGAAAATTCGCAAAATATGTCTCAAGTTTGTCATTTATACCAGTGTAAATATAAAACTATTTAATATATTATCATGATATATACATAGAATGGACGAGTCCTTACTCAAAATAAAAAGTAGTCTCTGACGGACGCTTACATTTATTATCTGACGAACAGAACAAAAAACAAACAAGTAAAAAATAAAACATAGATTCATTCTTCGTAACTTTTCTCAACAATCTTTATCGAACATCAATTCGTCGTAAATATTTTATAGTTCTTAAAAGAATCGTCTTAAATCTTCGCTTTTAAATCGTCGGAATAATCACTTTAGTTTTTAATCAACATCGTTAGCCGTCGTTCAAAACATTCTATTTACTTTCTTCCTTCCATTCCTCGTCACACAGCTTCGAAACTTCCCGTTTCTTATTTAATCTCGACGCAGAGTTCCGGTAAATGAGTGGCGGAGGGAAATACAGTCCAATTCAGGTGCAACAGAGAGTGTAGCCCACATGCGAGAGTATATCCCACATATATATATATATATATATATATATTATCATATACCTTAACACATTACTATACACTTTTTAACAAGAAGAAAGTATTGGACTCGTGAAAACATTCTACTCCCAATTTTCGATGGATTTGACATTTTAGATGGTACTGAACACGATTTGATAGTTTTTAGCAAATGTCACTCTGCGAGTCTGTCTGTGAGTCAGCCATTCTGTCACACTGTGAGTTTATATATGGCAAATATTTTTGGGCACTCTTTCTTAAGAACTAATGTACGGAACTTCACAGAACTTTAGATTCAGTTACATCTTGATAAAAACTGGAGTCGATAAGTCCTTAGTACACATTACTGAATAAATGATGCTGCTATGATGCCTTATTCACAGTTTTCAAAATAGGTCTATCTCAAGAAATAATGCCAATTTTCATAAAACATTCGATTCAGTTTGTCCTCAATCTATTGGAAAGTATGATATCAAATTTATACTATTCTGTACGATCAAATTCTATTCTGTACGAATGATTTTTCGTTATTGTTTCATTTTTATTCGGAAAACATTATTTGGTATTGTCACATGCAATTTTGTATTACATAAATAACAACAAGAGATAGATTTTAAACAAACAAACACCTTTTTTGTTGAAAATAAAAGCATTTGGATTTGATTTTGTAACATTAAATCATTGAAAAACAAAAAATTATTTAGGAAGGAAGGTTAACTAATTTCATTGTGTTTAAGTTTTTATTCAGAGGGAATATTTTCAAAGATTAATTTTCATTTTTCCTTATAGTACACTTATCATCTTTAAAATTTTGCTGTATTTCATGACAAAGTCTGAATTCTTTGAAATTCAATCTTGTGGAAAGAAACCAGGTGTGTATTCAATAAGTGATCGAAAGCAAGATAAGAAATTATATTCATTGCAGCGGTTTCCTTTCTTTTTTCCAAACTGTTACAAACTATCTCAACCTGTTTAAAGGCTGCGCAAATACAATGCTATCAATGTTATTGTTATGTTTTTGATAATTTTGAACCTCCTCCACCCATTTTTTGATATCATACCTTATCATCCATCAAACTCCCCTCCATCCTCGGTAATGATACCGTTATCAAAGTGTAAAAATTTTTAGATTTATAGAATTTATTTCTGTTGTTCAAAGTGCATACAAAATTGGTTACATTTATTTTTCGAAAAAAAAAAGAAAGAACATATATTACATTATATTTTCTTTTTGATACAAATGAAGAGAAGTCAATAAAATATAACTTTGCATATGAAAAAATTGTATCAAATAACACTTAAAAGAAATACTTATTACTTAAATGTATTTCATAAGATTTTTTTTTGTTATATAATGCATTTAACAGTAATAAAGTCCTGTTGCGTCTGCCCCGAACGGAGAAAAGGTGGGTGATAGATAGAAATTCTTATCATCAAAACAAGTGGACAACATCCCTACTCCTTCTCTTTCTTTATTAATAAACACAGGCTTAATTTCGAATAAATGCCACATATGGTTTCTCGAACAATAATTATGTATTCATACACATATGAAGAAGAATAGGGCTATCAAACGTTTGAGTATTCCATATCATCCATTACAATTAAAGAATTTTATAATAATTTAGTGATTTTAATAATGCATATTTATGTATGTATATTAATATATATTTTAATGTATAGTTATGCATATTTAATTATATTAATTTATATTTATATAAAAATAGATAACATGCTATTTTGTACAAAAGCCCATGTTACAAATAAAAACAGTATATTTTGATTGGATCAAAAATTATATCGATATCAAAAGACACACTCTCCCTCGCCCTAGAGATATCTTACGATATCATACACCAGATCACCTCTCTCTCCTAAAATGATAACATTATATATGAGCAGTCCCTTACAAAAGAGCATTGTATAAATATTATTATATCCTTTTTAGAAGAAGAATGTTTTCGTTTCGTGAAAAAATTCGACTCCCGGTTTTCGATGGGTTTGACATTTTAGAAGGTCCTGAGCACGATTTGATGTTTTTTAGAAAATGCCTGCCTGTGAGTCTGTCTGCCACTCTGTGAATCTATAAGTAACAAAAATTTTGTGAACATTCTATCTCATAAACAGATGCACTGAAATTCATAAAATTTTAGATTCAGTTATATCTTAATAAAAATTGTAACAGATTAGTGGCTGGGGATATTGCTCAACAGGAACACTGTTATGCTGCCTTATTCACAATTTCCACAATAGGTATATCTCAAGGAATAATGCATGAATTTTCACAAAAAATTCGATTCAGTTAGTCATTGATATGATTTGTTGTGTACTACTTTTTGGTGCTAATCGCTCAACCAGTGGCGCTGCAATGCTGCATCATTTATGATCATTGCAACAGCTATATCTCAATATCTACTGCATGAACTTCCATTAAACTTCAGATTCAGTTAGTCCATGATGTAGATTAGTGTTGTTTAATTTTTGGTGTAAATTTCTCTATAGGTAGCATTGCTATGCTGCATTTTCACCATTTTGCAATAGCTGTATTTTAAGAATTAATGCATGATTTATAGCAAAAGTTCTGATTCAGTTAGCATCTAACTGAATTATAACAAAAAAGTATACTAAAATTATAATTTTTTTTATAATGAACAATTATAATAAAGAATTATAATTGTTAGTTTTTGATGTACATCACTCAACAGATGGCGCTGTTATGCAGAATTTTTTTAAATATTTTTGTCTCTATCTCAGAAACAAATGCACATATTTTTATCAAATTTCAGATTCAGTTAGAAGTTGATACAAATTATTGCTGACCAGATTTTGGTGTAAATATCCTAACCCTGTCGCGCTGCTATGCTGCATTTTTGTACAAGAAACAAGTTTTGGTACTAACAAATGATAACAAATAATGGAATCTTTTAAACTTATATATTAACCGCAGTGATAAATAGCAATTTCAGTATGTTTAAAATATATAATGCACCATAAATAATTTCTCCCATAGACCTGACTCCCATAGACGTAACTGAACTGATTTTGAGTATTATTTTAGATTAACTACAAACGCTAGACACTTCATTTTGAATACCGAACATTTCATAGTAAATTCCAATAATATAGATCAATTTTATAAAAACCTGACTATATTTATGCTTGTCAGAGCATTTACAGAATGACGGACGCTATACAGACAAACCAATTCATAAGTATTTTTAAATTATGTTAGAAAATGTTAAAAAGTAAATCTTGGAAATTATTTTGAAACCTGTAAAAAAATCCGTCGAGATACTATAATCAGATAAATTGCATTTAAAAGTGGTTATTTTTACCCTATTTTAAGATGTAAAAAATAGCATTCTGTGGTAATAAAAGTTGACAAGCTTAAGAAAAATTGTGAAATGAAATATTGAAATTAATGCAACCGTCAATTAGAGTTCTCTCAATTAAGAAAGAAAGAAGGTTGTTATTTATATAAGGGTTTCATTAAAATAAAATTTGCATTATCATCTTGGTGATAAAATTCTCAAATAATTCTGGTGCCAAACTATAAAATTAAATTAAATTTTAATTTTAATGAAAATTTAATTCACTATTTCATATGATATCTAGCAATTAAACCAGATTTTTTAAATTGTTATTTCTGTTAGAAGCAGAAATTAATGATGTTTTTAAATAAAGTGACTTCTGTTTTGAAATTGGAACAAAAAACTATGTTCGATATCACAAAGTAAAATCATAAGAAATAAAATATTGTATAAAAAAACCCCTTTTTTTTACCCCAAGAACAAGAATTCGCAACGATTAATCTTTGTTTTCGTCTATAATACCTTTATCCTCTTAAAAGTTTTTTTTTATATTTATTTAATGACATTAATCAGTATCAAACTTTATTTTGTGTCAAGAAACGAAAGAAGTGATCCGTAAATGAAAGAAAGGATGATTTGGTGTATTTATATAATCACTTCACTTTTTTTTATTAATTTTTTCTGATAAGTTTTAACTCAATACTGAAGTTTAAAAAAATAAATGTGTAAATTAGTTTTTTTTTTTTTTTTTTTTTTTTTTTGCATACACATATGTGTAAATTTGTAACATCACAATTTTGTCATAAAATCGTGCACATGGCATTAAAATTGACCTATATTTATATGTGTTTATGTTTTAATAGAAATGTGTAATTTGTAATTCCTTCGAAAACTTAAACAAGAGTGTAAATGGTAGAAAATGTAATGGATTTAACCGAAATGGTATGATAATACAGTTTACAAATTTGCATATTACGCTAACATCTGCGTATTTTGCATAGTATACCGAAATGTATATATGGTTATTATAAAGATATACACTTAAGTACAGAATATTACACAGAAGTAAGCCTACAAATAATATACAGCTATATTTGCCAGAACAGAATATTTTACAGAAATATCCATAAATAAACTGATAAAAAAAAGAAAAAGAAAAAAAATCATGATAATATTTTTCCGCAATTTCACAGAAAAAGTTCCTTTTCGGTGCAAAAGGGATTTTCCGTTATAAATCGGAAAATTGGATCACATTTCCGGAAAATAAGTAAACTAACGGAGATGATAGGAAACAAGTTGTAAGTTGCACGTGAAGCGTAGCAAATAAGATGTGTTCGTACGATAACGAAGTTTTAAAAATATCACTCTCATATATCAATCTGATAAAAGTGTAAATATTTAATTACAATTAATATGCGCACCAAACAATGTTCTCCCTGTACCATTATGTAATTAAATATTTTTGTGTGGCGTTGTAAATCAATAACAAATGTACTTTGCACAACAGATTAAGCAAAATGTATATTATAATATGTACTTTATAGATGCATATCAATTTTATTATGTTCGAATGAGTGTAACACCATAAAAGTACATTTGAACCATTTTTCCTCATTGACCGTAATGTAATGGAATACTTTTTATTGTCCCTGTAATTGATATGTGCATCGAATTTCATAATATTTGAAATGATTCAACAAAATTATGTAATAAGTATGTATATTGAATTTCAAACGATTAAAACGCATTTGAAACCTTTTCACCATTTACCGTAATGTAACAGAATACATTTGATTGTTCTTGCAATTGATCTATGCATCCGATTTTCATAAAATTTGAAATGACTAGAAAAATTATATAATAATTATCTATTTTAAATTTCAAACGATTCGGTTGGGTAATTTTTACGTAGTTATGTGCGGAGAGACGGGCAGACAGACGGACGGACGGGCGGACAGACTGAACGACAGCTATAGGTGCTACGTATTTACAAAATTACGAACGCTCCTAAAAACGGAGATACTCCGTTATCTGCCACAAATTTGTGTTGAATGCTTACAAGACTGACATGTTGCTGCACAGAAATGAAAAACTCAACGAAAGAATCTCTTTTGTATGATTTGTATAACTATATGATTGTATATGTTTTGTATGACTGTTGCATCGAAACTGTGTTGCTATTTGTCATCGAAATTAAAGAATATTATAAGTTCTTACCGAATTTATATTAATTTATATTACTCATTTTTTTCCAAATTTCCCAGATAGAAAAAATTTGCACACTTAAAAAACTTTTTTAAAAAATTGTACACAATTTGTGCATGAAAAGTGAATATTTTTTAATATTTCAAAAGTATACATTTTTGTGAAAATTATCTGCATTTTTATGCATAAAAATAAGTGCATATCTTATGTTTTAAAAAAACTGTACAATTTTTTATGAAATAAATGAATATCCGACTTTTCCTAAATATGTTCACATATTTTTGGAAAAAAATATGTGCATTTTCTATGTTTTCAAATATTGTGTATTTTTATGAACTAAAAAGTCTGTAAAGTAATTTTTTGCGTAACACAACCCCCAAAGTGCGGAATTTGTCCGCTATTCGGAGGTGTTCGCTATACACAACTAAAATGTCTAAATATGTATATGTGTATGACTAGAAATTTGAAGAGTAACTAATTAGAGGTGTCTTCAGGACTTTCTATAATGGAGGTTTTTCTATATATTCCAATATTCCAATACGTTAAAAATAACTTATGTTTTATTTTTAAATAAAACTGCTGAGGCGTTAAATTCTGTGAGGGATTTCACTCCTATGGGAGGCTTCTACAGGAGGACTCCCCTAATAAACACACACACCTTTAAATGATTTTTTTTATTCTTTTTGTTAGTAATTGAATATTTTAACATGTTTGAAAAAAATCAACAATTCTTTTAAAAATGGAGAAAAGTAAAGTTTCGTTCATCAACATTTAAAATCTGTAGAGTAAAAAGAGTAGTGTTATCGCTTTCTTATTTCAAGATTATCTTGAACAACCAATTTAACATTAGTTTATAACACATAAACATCAAAAGAAACAAAACTAAAGTTTATTATTAGCGGCTATATTATTAAAGCAGTGGTTTATTGTTAAAGTTTATTATTATTTTATTAGCGGATTTAGAGGAACAAACCCTCCCCCCTCTTAATAGAAGATTTTAGTCTAATCTTTCTCTTAGTGTTAAATTATTTTAAATTACTTTAAAATTATAAATTTACTATGTCTTTAAAATCGGAGAAAAATAAAATTTTGTTAATTTAATCTCAAAACATTGTAGAAGAATTTGTCACCGCTAACTGAATTAAACACTGCACTTGAACTCGTTAAGATAATTTAAAAAAATAACAATTAATTTCCATGGTGGATCTAAATGGAACCGCTCTCCCTCCCCCCCCCCCCCCCCCAAAAAAAAAAAGGAAGAAAATTTATAACTGCGCTTTCCCCTAATAAATATATATATTTTTTTGAGTAACAATAAAAGATAAAATTTACTGTGTTTAATAAAATCAGAGAATAATTGGTTTGCTAAATTTTAAAATCTAGAAGCGGTAGTGCTATTACAGCGTAAATTCAACATTGACTCCGTCCATCTGTTTTAGGTAAATTTTGGACACACAAGTCTAAATAAAAGAAAAAAATAATTGCCATGAAGGATTTTAGCGGAAAAGCGCACAGTCACCATCGTGAAGTTCGTAGCTGTCCATTCCCTTAGTGTTTCATTTTATTTTTTTAAGTTTAAAAAAATGAA
Source organism: Maratus speculifer (assembly GCA_964019185.1). Taxonomy (NCBI): domain Eukaryota; kingdom Metazoa; phylum Arthropoda; class Arachnida; order Araneae; family Salticidae; genus Maratus; species Maratus speculifer. The sequence goes on along the minus strand of OZ025300.1, from coordinate 162,950,588 downwards.
AATTATAATAATAAAACAATACTGTGTTTTCCAAAATTGGCCAAAAAGAAATTTTAGTCAGTTCAATTTCAAAATTCAAGGATCACTTTTCATTCGAGAAAAGTGTTCATAACAATCGAAGTGAAAATATGTATGATTGATTTCTCTCTCAAGTAAATACAGAAATTTTAAAGTCTTAATCTCCAAATGAAATTGATAAATTCTATCCAAAATAAACATCAAAATTGTTTATTTCTCTACAACAAATAATTCACGCCATATTCAAATAATTCATTATGAAAAAAATCAACCGATCAGTTATTTTAATTAAGCCATTTACTAATTACACATTTACGTAAGAAAAATCTAAATAATAAATTTACTCCCTATCTTATAAACATATCAACACACCAGAGTCAACTTTATTACCTATTAATCGTATTCAAAATCATTCAAAACTCGTCACCTGAGAATAATAGGGTTCTAAATGTGTTTCTGGAAAATTTGAACTTATCGATATAGAAATGCACTCTATGTAACTATGAAGGCATTTCTAGATTAAAATAATGTCATAATAAAATTTTAATGTCATACGTAAATTATATATATCATCATTTTGATGTAAAAATACCTTCATAGATACAAATAGAACTTTTCTATATCGATAAGTCATTTTTTTCAAAAACACAGATAGACCTTATTATTCTCAGGTGACGAATTGTGGACTCGGCAGTAAAATTAACGCTAGCCTCTCACACCCTAGGTAGTAAGTTCTGTCCTCGTCGGAGAAAAAAAAAATTGTCTGTACTAAAATCTCCAGTACTAGTGAATATAAATTTTCCCAGGGCTCTAAAAAGATGACGTCACCAACGTCTTTTTTTTTACTTTTCGTGCACATTTCAGTTTGCATTTTTTTATGCATAATGAGAAGTGGCCTAAAAACAAATCTTCTGGAAAGAAAAGAAACGCACTAAGCAAATGTTTGTATTTCAAGCAAATTTGTTTTGTCATCATTAAAATACTTAGTTCAAATTTACATGCCAAACTACAAGTTTATATATTATGTACACAAATCCATATTTTTTTATATATTACAAAGAAATGTTTGTACTTATGTGTAATTTACATGTTTAACTGTGTATTTCTAAATTTTGGCACTTTAATTTTTTTTTTTTTTTTTTTTTTTTTTTTTTTGGCGTAAGTGGTAAACAGTTTGCATGACTTTAATAACTGCTCTAAACATATAGTATATCTCTAATAATAGGATTATTTCACAAGTGAAAGAAAAACACTGTGGTTCAAACTATTATGTAATAGGTACTAATAAAAAACTATGCTCGTATCAAATGCAAGCCGATAATATATGGCATGTGTTACTATCTAAAGTTACTTTCAGTTAATGAATGATCACTGTGTAAGTGCTGAGTAGTTTGTGTATTTCATAGGTGAACAAAAGGCCATTCTACTGGTTTACTACTAATCCGGTTATTTCATAAATGAAGGAAAAGCATTCTAATTAATCATTTCTATGCTTGAAGTCATAGTTCTCGATCCCGCTTGCCTTTTCGCCAAACAGTGACAAAATGCTTCATTTGGCGAGTAAACGAATATTCAGACTCGTCAGATTGCGAGTGCTTATTAAGTGCTTAAAAATGTCTGAAACATTTACATATTTAGAATGTACTTACTTTTAATAACTTCGATCGCGAACAGTCAAATTTTTATTTTCTTAATAAATTTTAAAAATTAGATTATTTTTCAATATATTCAAAAAAGGGATAGAATATGGGACTTTAGAAGAAATTTCACTATTTCAGGTCGAATCATTTTTACTTTTCAGTTGGCGAATGCTTTTTCTTTCTTATTCGGCAAGTCACTATATGTAAAGATACTTTCGCTTACTCGAGAATAATCTGTAAGTATTGAGTAGTTTATGTGATTACGTTTAAGCTCTTCAGATCTGAGCATAAAATAACTTTACAAATATATAATTATTGCTTTTCCATATTTGAAATGACACCATAGATGACAAAAGAGTCATTTTTATGAAATCTGTATTTTAGGGGACTGGTAAGTTACGAATATGGATGGTTTACGAATATGGATAAAAAAGTACTAATCCCTTTGAAATATCAGTTTATCTATCAGTAATATAAATTTACGCCATAACAAAATTAAGTTCTTTAAACAACTAAATGATTAGGAAATCCTCAAAATGTTTTATTGTAAGGCATTCAAGTTGAATAATCATGAATGTTTCTTACTTTCTAGGCCATGATGTCTTGAAGGTATTTTCGAAGCTTAGATGAAAACAATATTTATTTTATGAGGTAATATTCATGAGTACTGACATTTATTGGTTTTGTTTCAAAGCAAAAAACATTCAGCTGTATAGAAATAGAATAAAAATGCAAAAAATTCGAACAGTTTTGTTTTTATGAGGAAAAGAATGGAGTAACACATTTGTATACCTCAGGTCTGAAGAGGATAGTTACTAAAAACCAACTTTTGTACTAGTCAGGGTTTTTCGAAAATAATGGAAAAGCATTTATTTAATTAGTTCTATGCCCGAAGCTATTATGGTTTGGTTTGGTTTGTTTTTGTCGTCCGATTATCTGCGCTGGGGATATAGGACCAGAGGGGGAGTGCCCTTCGTGGGGGTCTTTCTAAGGGAACCTAACCCGTATTTACGCAAGGTTCGAAGAAAACCACGAAAACTCTGAACGGTTAGGCCGACAGCCGCGATTGGGTTCGAACCCAGCATCTGCCGTCTACCAGTTGAGAGGTCTGTACCTCTCGGCCACTGGTTGGGCTCGAAGCTATTATGGATTTAATGAGATTGATGCGAGACTAGATACACGATCAAATTATAACACAAAGATTCAGTTTATTTATCTCATGTTATAATCTTCAAGAACGTGTTTATAATGGGTCATTTTGTTGTAAATACACATCTGTTCATCATTTTAATACACATAAAAAATATGCTAATGGTTAATAAATATTTTTTCATTAAATAAAATTCAATTTCAACACAAAAAGAAGGGAAAATTAGTGATTTTTTCTCCTTAGCATATCAGAGTAATAAAAATTAAGTATAATTCATTATAAACTTTACTTACTGCATGCAGCAAATTAATTATGGAGAAAAATAATCAGCGCTTCGCATGCAATCAATTATTATTATTATTATTATTATTATTATTATTTTGAAAAAAAAATGTGAAACGAATAAGTTAGATTTATCTTTTGCACATATTGCATTCGTGACGCACAAATTATCAGTGATATTATATAGAATACATATGATACAGAATACTGATATCATGATACATAATACAGATTTTACAGAATACTGATATTATACAGAATAAAATACAGAATTTCTGCGGTGTATTTCACAGTTTATTTTTTTAATTATATTAACAATATTTGAAAATTACTATTAAATAGAATGAAAAGATTCTAATTCTCTTAAAAACTTCAATCATCAGAACGCATTTTTACTTAATTACTTTATCTTAAAAATATTGGATATTTAATAATTTCAAAATGAGAATAAATCAGCAATAATACTGTTATATATAGTTTGTATTTTACAAACTATCTATGGAGAACTCTATTTATAAAGATAATTTTGATTTAAATAGTCATTTTCTATTAATTTAACATTCATAATTATTTGGCAAAGGTCACTGAACACTTTTTCAGAAAACAGCACTAAAACTTATCATAGAATGAAGAAATAAATGTGTCCTGTTAAACTGGTCGCATAGAACTCACAGGTTGTTCACTCTTATTGTATATTATAGCCTTATTTCAAAGATTAATCTCCCTCGAAAAATGAAAAATCCGACAAAATCACCAATTTAGCTAAATTAAGGGGTGAATATCCCCCCCTCTTATTCTTAATCAAGATCAATGAATAAAAAAAAAAAATATTCGATATCTAAACAGGAAATCTCTTTATCAGAATAAACCGATATACCAATTTTGAAGCAAACCGAATAATTCTGCATGTTAACACATTTATCTCAACCAAATGCGGGGGGGGGGGGTAAATTTTTTACATAACTTTTCATAGTATATTAACAAAGATTTTATTATTTTTTTATAGTATCAGAGAATCCAAATAAATTTAAAAAAAATAAAATACTTCAACTTATTATAGAAGTTAATGCGCCCTGTATTTTTTGTATTTTTGAAGCGAAATATCAATCAACATACGTGGATATTTGAACAATTATTATGCCAAACGCATATAAGATATTTGTAATAAATGGTTGATGTGGAATATCGTAGCCTAATATCTTAGATACCAATTTATTCAATTTGTGAACCGCAGCTGCTATATTAAATATTTTTGGAGGGAAAGATAAAGCTTTAAAGTCCTGGTTTTAAAGAATGTTTGGTACTACTCCGTTATCCCGTCGACCAATTTCGCAAAATTATACAAATCGCCAAACTAATAGCCAAATTATACATATTGACCTAATTTTTTTTAAATAACGAAAAAACCAATAATTAGTGGAATGTTAATAAAAATATGGTACTACTCTGTTATCCCGTCGACCAATTTCGCCAAATTATAGAAATCGCCAAACTAATTGCCAAATTATACATATTGACATAATTTTTATTTTAAATAACAAAAAAACAAATAATTAGTAGAATATTAATACAAATATTAATAAAAATTCGAAATATAAATCACTTAATGACATTTGAAACGGGTGAATCGTATTTAATGTCATTGAATGTGACATTTACGACCATCCATTTTTGGCATTTAATTTTATAATTTGCTAATAATTTTTTGGTCGACGGGATAACGTAGTAGTACCAAAAATACTAATAAAAAGTTCGAAATATAAATCACTTAATGACGTTTTAGACACGTGAATCGTATTTAATGTCATTGAATGTGACATTAACGATTATCCATTATTGGCATTTCATCTTATAGTTTAGCGATAATTTTTGGTTGACGGATAACCTAGTAGTACCAAATTTTTAAAGGGGGGGGGTTAAAAGGCTGTGTTGGAGCTTACTGGTCTAGATTTGTGACATGACTTTTGTTCCGTACCTAATAAGAAGCGCTGTATTAGAGCGTCATCTGTGAAAAAGAAGGACCGTGTGGGTTCGAGAGTTTAGAACAGAGTTGTGTTTGTTTTGGTTTTGTGAGAAGTGGCGATATGAGATCGCATTATGAGTTTTGAGTTTATATAGTGAAATAAAAATTATTTTTGTGTGTGACAGTCCACTAAATGAGTGAGTTTTGTGATTTCTTCAAGCTATCGTCAACACCTGGTCCGGTAGAAGCCGGAATATTTTCGCAATTTCGAATCGCCGTGGATGAAAATGAGTTTTCTTTGTTTCTTTGTAATAAACAACAGATCGTTTGAATGGCACATCTGCAACATTTGAAGGAAATTAAGTAAGAGCATGAGTTTTGTTGGTTCATTTACCCCATAACTTAGTAGTTTTTTTTTTAATTTCTGTTATATTTTATTGTTTTATTTTGAGTTAAGGTGTTAATTGTTTTGAGTTTTGTAAATTTGTTCTTAAAATGATTAAAGACGCGCGTATGTCAGATTTGCTCATTGCTGCCGCGGAATTAGGAGAAAAAGTAAGCGATAAAGCCACGAAAGCAGAGTTAATTAATATTATAAAAAATACAGAGAAATTTAAAAGTGACTCTGAATTTGTATCTAATTTAATAGACGGTATAATTGAGGAACGAAAAGAAGAATTTGAGCGGCTCGAAAAAAGTAAACAATTAGAATTGCAGTTAGAGCAAATTAAATTGGAAAGAGCTAAGGCCGAATTAGAATTATCTCGCATGCAAATAAATTCTAAAACTAATGACAGCGATTCAGAAAGTAAAATTGATTCTCTGGACTCTTTAATAAAAAGTATAAAAACTCTAACAATTAGAATTCCGAGCCGCCCAGAAGGTTGGGGTCTTTTTTTTGCTTCTTTGGAAAGATCATTTATAACAAAAAATGTACCCGATAAATTTAAAGCTAAGATTCTTTTGAACTTATTAGGGGAAAAAGCTTCAAATGTAATTTCTTACATAAGTGATAATGAGTTGGGTGATTATGATAAAGTAAAGAGAATTGTTCTTAGAGAATTTGAACCAACACCCCAATGTTGTCTTAAGCAATTCAGAAAAACTGCTAGGCAGTCGAATGAAACACATATGCAATTTACATCACGTTTAATAACTAGCTTTGATTATTATTTAAAATTGAGAGAAGTGTCCGATTTTGAGAAGTTGAAACAGTTAATTGTATCAGACAAATTATTTCAATGTTTAGATAAAGATACAGCAGCTCATATTAGTGTTAAACAATCGGATTCATGGTTCGGTCCCGTGACGTTAGCGAAGGAAGCAGATTTATTTTTTGTGTCACGCGGTAAATCATTAACTGAGAATAATAATCAAAAATCTATGAGAAATGTGTCTAAAGTATTTTTATCTGATTGTAAGAGTATAAAATGTATACTTTGTTTTGAAAGCCACCCGATACACAAATGTAAGAGATATATGGCATTATCTGTTTCTGAAAGGATAGAGGTAATTAAGAAAAACAATTGTTGCTTTAATTGCTTAGGCAAACATTTAGTTAATAATTGTAAATCAAAATTTTCGTGCTCATTATGTAAGCGAGAAGGTAAAACCAAGAGACATCATTTTTCATTGCATTTTCCGAGAAATGAGATATTGCGCAATGCAAATGTGAATGGTGAAAATGGGAAGGAAGCGCCTTTCCCCACCGTAAGAGTAAGTGAATCAAATCTCTCGGCAGATTCGCCAATATTTGAACCTAATCAAAACAATAGAAATAATAATTCCGTACTTTCTACGCGAGTAATAAATCAAACAAAAACTGTTTTGTTAAGTACAGTAAATTGTTTATTGAGAGATGAGGCGGGAAATTACTATAGGGTACGTGTGGTTTTGGATCAAGGGACAATGAATAATTTTATGACGGTAGATTGTGCAAATAGCCTCAAATTAAAAAAGGAAAGAACTAATTTGGCAGTTTGTGGTATTGGTGACACATTCACAAAAATTAAATCTGTTGTTACCGCAACAATTTCCAATTTAGAAAGAAATTTTGAAAAAGAGCTAGATTTTTTGATTGTATCTAAAATTACGGATTTCATGCCATCAAAAATTTTTAATATTAATGTGCCAGAGTTAAAATATGTAAAACTAGCGGATGAAAACTTTAACAAACCAGGTCGCATAGATTTACTTTTAAGTGCTGAGATATTTTATGAGCTGTTACGGCCAGGCCAAATTTGTCCGGTTAATAGTAATTTGATTTTTCAAAATACAGTTTTTGGTTATGTAGCAAGTGGAAGTATTCCCATTCCAAGTCAGGGGAGGGTACATTGTGGTTTCATTCAGGACAATACTCTTTTAAACGAAACCATAGAGAAATTTTGGAAAATAGAAGATGTTGAGATTGAGGTACCCAAAAATAAAGAAGCAATAATTTGCGAAGAACACTTTGAGAAAAACGTTAAAAGAAATATTACAGGGAGATATATTGTTAAAATGGCGTTAAAAGAGGATCCGCTTTGCTTAGGAAAATCCAGAGATATTGCCTTTAAAAAGTTAAATTCGCTGTGGAATCGATTCTTAAAAGAACCTGAATATTTAACATTGTATAGAGAATTTTTACGCGATTATGAAAGATTGGGTCACATGACAGAGATTTCGGAAAGGAGGGAAGAAGTAGGAATTTATTATATACCGCATTTAGGAGTATACCGCCCTGATAAAAGTACAACAAAACTTCGTGTAGTTTTTAACACGTCTTCGAAAACAACCTTAGGCAGCTCTCTTAATTCCTTACAGTATAACGGTGGAGTTATTCAGGAAGACCTTTTTAAAATAATGACAAGATTTCGTAAACATATTTATGCATTCATAGCTGACATTAAACAAATGTATAGAATGATTTTAATTGATCCGAGTCAAACTAAACTTCAGAGAATTCTTTGGAAGGAGGGGGTGAATGAACCAGTTGAAACTTATGAGCTGAAAACTCTTACATATGGAACAGTAAGCGCCCCATATTTAGCTACTAGAGTTTTGCTTCAACTATCGATAGACGAGCAAAACAACTTTCCCTTAGCATCCCCAGTTCTAAAAAGAGATTTTTATATGGATGATGTGTTGAGCGGCGCAGCCACTTTAACCGAAGCTAAAGAGCTGCAGTCAGAGTTAGTGGAGGCTCTCAAGAGTGCAGGAATGGATTTGCATAAGTGGCATAGTAATAATTTAGAGTTAAAAACAGAACCTGACAGTGATTATAATTTTAGAGAAAAGACAAAAACGCTTGGTGTGATGTGGAATCCTAGTAGTGACAGCTTTACCTTTCAAATACAAGTAGAAAGTGTAGTTTCGCCAACGAAAAGAAACGTGCTTTCAACAATCGCACGAATATTTGATCCGCTTGGCCTCTTAGGGCCTGTTGTTACTAAAGCTAAAATTCTCATGTAAAAGCTGTGGTGTTTGAATCTAAATTGGAGTGATCCACTTCCTGAAAGAGAAGCACAAGAATGGCAAAGCTTTATCCAGTCCTTGCCAGTGTTGAACAATGTTAGTGTTAAGAGGTGCATACTAATTGGGAAACATGTTAAGATCGAGCTTCATGGTTTTTCTGATGCATCCGAATCTGCCTATGGATGCGTTATTTATTGCAAATCAACGTCAAGTGATGGAGCCTTTAAAGTAAATTTGGTTTGCAGCAAATCCTGAAAAGCACCCCTTAGGCATCTTAATATTCCAAGGTTGGAGCTTTCTGCAGCCTTTCTCTTAGCAAAACTGATATCCAAAGTGAAAAGTGCCTTACAACTAGAGACTACTGACATTTATTTATGTAGCGATTCGATGATCGTACTTTCCTGGTTACGAAAAGAACCATATCTTATGAAAATTTTCGTTGCCAACCGTGTAGCGGCAATACAGGACTTGACAAAAGTTCAAAAGTGGCGTCATGTGTCTTCTGAGAACAATCCAGCAGATCTCATTTCAAGAGGAATGGATCCTGAGAAACTGGTTAAAAATGAACTGTGGTTCAAAGGTCCGATGTTTCTGACTCAACGAGACTATCCTAATCGTGAAATTCCTACGTCCATCATTAGAGATGAATTTTCACAAGAACTAAAAAATTTAGATCAAGACTTATCTGTTTTTTGTGTAGCTTCCAATCCTTTTATTGAAGTGTTATTTAATATTACTAACTGTTATACTAAACTATTGCATGTTCTAAGTTATCTTTTCAGGTTTATTCACAACTTGAAGAATCCAACTGAAAAGAGGATGGGTCCTTTGAAAACTCAAGAAATATTAAAAAGTGAGATATTTATTATAAAAGAGGTCCAAAACAACGAGTTTTCTGAGGAAATTAAGTGCTTAATTCACCAAAAGAATGTTCCAGATAAAAGTAAGATAAAATGTTTAAATCCTTTTTTAGATAGGGATGGAATAATAAGGGTAAATGGTAGAATAAAAAATTCTGATTTAAGTTTCAACAGTAAGTTTCCAATTATTCTACCTAAGAGTCATAAATTAACTAAGTTAATTTTAGAGGCATATCATAAGAGATATTTTCATTTAGGCCCTACTGCCCTATTACATTACGCAAGACAAAAGTTTTGGCCAGTTCAGGGTAAAAAAACATGTAGAAAAGTCGTGCATGATTGCATTAAATGTTTTAGGTTTAAACCTGTAGGTGTTGAACAATTAATGGGTAATTTACCAAAAGAGAGGGTAACTCCTGATTTTCCATTTAATTGTTCAGGGGTTGATTTTTGTGGGCCATTCCTTATTAAGTATAGAAATCAAAGAAAAGGAATTTTCCACAAAATATATGTGTGCATATTTGTATGCTTAGTCACAAAAGCCAGTCACCTTGAAATTGTAACTAATTTAACATCGGAGGCCTTTGTGGCATGTTTAAAGAGATTTGTGGCTCGCAGAGGTTTGTGTTCGAAATTATATTCGGACAATGCGAAAAATTTTATAGGAGCTAATAAAGAGCTTTCTAAATTACATAACTTAGTTTTAAATCCAGATGAGAGACTTTCAAATTATTTGTCAACTGAGGGAATTGATTGGAATTTCCTTCCTCCAAGAGCCCCTAATTTTGGTGGCCTCTGGGAAAGTGGTGTAAAGGCGTTTAAATATCATTTTAAAAGAGTTTTAGGTAATTCTAGGTTGACATATGAAGAATTCTTGACGGTTATTACTCAAATAGAAGGAATTTTAAATTCCAGACCGCTTGTACCTCTGTCATCAGATACTGATGTGTATGATGTGTTAACCCCTGCCCATTTCCTAATTGGCAGACCCTTAAATGCCATTGATGAGCCAAATTTAACTGAGATTAAAGACAATCGGTTATCTAACTGGAAAAAACTAACAAAAATAATTCAATTTTTTTGGAAGAAATGGCATATTCAGTATCTTAACAATTTGCAACAGAGGTCCAAGTGGATGGAAGAAAAATATAATGTAAAAGTTAATGAGTTAGTGCTTCTTAAAGATGAAAATCTACCCCCTCAAAAATGGGCATTGGGTAGAATAATAGAAGTTTATTTTGGTGAAGATAAACGGGTCAGAGTTGTTAAAATAAAAACTCAATCTGGAGTTTATAAAAGACCAATATCAAAAATTTGTATTTTGCCTCTCAATCTGTAATTTTGTATATTTTTCTGAGTATATATTTTCTGTGTATTTTTCTTGTAATTATATATTTTCTGTGTTTTAATATTATCAATATATTGTTACTATTTTATATTTGCATTTGTAAAGACTGTATAATTTAATGGTTGAATGTAACCATTGCAACGCGGGGCGGAATGTTCCGTACCTAATAAGAAGCGCTGTATTAGAGCGCCATCTGTGAAAAAGAAGGACCATGTGGGTTCGAGAGTTTAGAACAGAGTTGTGTTTGTTTTGGTTTTGTGAGAAGTGGCGATATGAGATCGCATTATGAGTTTTGAGTTTATATAGTGAAATAAAAATTATTTTTGTGTGTGACTGTCCACTAAATGAGTGAGTTTTGTGATTTCATCAAGCTATCGTCGACAACTACTCAATATAATATCGAGTCCAAACGACAGCATCTGATCCACTGTCAGAAATCTAGCCCCATAAGCTCCAAACCAGCTTTTCGCCCTACGCTCCAAAAATATATTAATATAGCATCTATAGCTCAGAATTTGAGCATATATGCACTTTAGACAATAGACTTTGATATTCTACATCAAACCATCGCAGTAAAAATATTTTATGTACGCTTGAGACAGTAATTGTCGAATCAACATCGTAATTACATTCGCAACTTTTTTTTTTCTTTTTCAGATATCCAAAATAAGTGCAGTGTTTTCTGTGATTATGGCAAAAATATAAATAAAAAAAAAACTTTTTTATAATTGCTCTTATAGCATTATCATTATTCCTTAAATAATTTTTAAAAAATTGCACAGCGGAATTTAGATGAATCTTTTCTTCCTCGTTTTAAAAATAAAACTTTCTTTCAACTAATCATATAGAAACCAATTAACTCGGCATTTATTTGACTCAGTATATAAATCAGCATATTCCGTTATATTGCCAAGTTCAAATTTCATTTGTCGTTTTTTGCAGATATTATATAACTGCGAATATTTCCAGTGATTAAACTAAAAATATAATAAAAAAAATTCACTAAACCCTTTTTTAATAATGTATCCCAATATCATGGGGAACATTTGGTTTTTTTAAGTCACCCAATTTACCATTTCCAACATTCCTAGAAGAGTTTACAACAATTTAATTATTTTCGATTTGAAAAGAAACGAATAAATATTAGTCCATAAAAAATGGAAATAAACTGCGAATGAAGTCCAATTTGAAAATCTCGATTACCAAAGCAAATTGATGCAATCATTTTTGAAATCCGCGGGTTTTTATGGGTAATTGGTATTAATTTCACAGTCAAGCGTTCACTATTTTAGGTAAAAAAGCTGTATGATACACAATCAGTCCTTTAATCAGTCTATTCATTATGATTTTACACATATAGGGTAGATTACATTGCAATAAGGCTGCTTCATTTTCGTTTATATAAAACTTTATAAAAATATATCCTCAAATATTTTTGGTGTAAAATTATAAAAATGTATTTAATTTATGTTTATAGTGATACAACATTTCAGATGATATCTAGCATTTAAACCACATTTTTCTTTTAATTTCTAATTCTGTTAGAAACTGAAAGTAATGTTGTTTTTAAGCAAATTGACTTCTGCTTTGGAATTGGAACAAAAAACTAAATTTGATGTTACAAGATAAAATCATATAATTAAAATAACAAAAATATTGTGTGAGAAAAATCTTTGTGCCTTTTCTTCTTTTTTCTCTCATTCTTTTTCTATTTTTTTTACCTCAGAAACAAGAATTTACAAAGATTAATCTTTGTTTTCGTCAACAATACTTCTATCCTCTAAACTTATTTTCACATGAGTTTAATGACATTAATCAGGATTCTATCAAACTACTTTTTGTGTGTAAAAACGAAGGATGTAATCCGTAAGTTGAAGAAAAGAAGATTAGCTATATTTATGTAATATCTAAACTTTTTTTCATTTTTATAATATTTTTTCATTTTTATTATATTTTTCCCAATTTCTTTTTCAATTCGTTACCGCAGGCTAAAAAATAAATGCGTAAATTAGTCACTTTTAGATACATGTATGTAGAAGTGGGGCGGATGAAAAACGGGTATTAGAAATAAATCACATGTTCCAATATTTCACTGAGTGAATATTTAATTAAAAATAAGTTTCTTGGTTAGATAACTGGTACATATACAATTCTAGGCTAAAATAAAGTAAAAAATGAACAGACACAAAATGACTGGTTAAAGTTACTTATGGGTATCAATCGATCCCTTTCACACAGTTCTTGGTCGGAAACTCGTTCCGATAAAAACACGGGCGTGCAGAAAACCCATCTGCTCTGCACCGCAGATCAAAGGCATCTCTCTCTGCAAAATCTTCTAGCTCTCCACACACATTTCTTATTGCACTTAGCTTGCAAATATTTTTCTGGGCTGGGCTTTGAACTCTGCTCGGCTATTGAAACTATGCACATGCATTGTCAGTCGAAGTCTTGTGGTTTCTGGGGCTAAATTACCTCTACATGTATGTGTAAATTTGTAACATTGCACCTTTGTTATAAAAGTTACACACATATAATTAAAACTGACTTGTATTTATGTGCATTTCTTGTCTTGTTATATATAATACCTTCACAAACTTAATAAAGTTTGTAAATGGTAAAAAATGTAACGAATTTTACCGAAATGGTGTGCTAATGTTATTTACAGTTTTAGCATATTATACAAATATCTGTGTATTTTCCATGTTACACCAAAATGTGTATATGGATACAGTACATATATACGTTCAAGTACAGAATATTATACAGAATATTACAAAAAATGTCGCACAGCTATATTTGTAAAAATAGAATATTTTACAGAAATATGTAGACTTATGAGACACAATAATAGCCATACTTAAAAATTAGCTTGAGTAATAAGTAGCTGAATAGTAAAGTTAATGGCCTTTGAATTACAGTCTGCCCCCACTTAATCAGGTAATGGATAGTTGCTGCCCGCACATATGCAGAATGCTGTGTAACAGAAATGGTCCCTATAAGGTTAATATTAAAAATACTCGTTTTATCACAAACAAATCCGGTTAATCACATAAGTTACTCACAACCTACTATTCCAGATTTTGTAAATTTCTGTGAACGCCATGAATCGAAAAGTTTTAAGAACAGAAATATTTCCTTTTGTTATAAATATTTATTATTTAATAAATCGAAGAGCAGAAATAGTTGTGAAATAATAGACTTTATTTTCTCAATTCTTGGAAGCGCATGGAAATGCTGATTTTGTAAGGCGTCATTTTCTTTTAAAGCTCGACATACATACCAGGGCCCAATAGATCAGTGAAAGTCTCTGAAATGAGCGGTTCTCTGAGCGGTATAATATTATTAGGTACATTATGCTCGTATCAAGAGAATATATTGTATGTGATACTATCTAAAGGTGTTTTCTATCACCGGATCATTACTGTGTAAGTTGCTGAATTGTTTGCATGCTTCATAGATGCTCAAAAGTCATTGTATTTCTTTAGTATTAATCCAGCTCTTTCACCCAAAATGAAGAAAAACAATTCTACTTAGTAATTTCTATGCTTGAAGCTATTATGTATTTAATTCAAATTCTATGCTGATATCAGCAAAATATCGAGAATATATGGTAAACATTGGTACGTGAAGATATTTTCGCTTACCCGATATTCCGTCCGTAATCTATTGAGTAGTTTATGTGACTACATAGATGTTTAAAACCCAACTCCTATACCAGTACGGATATTTCGAAAATAATGGAAAAAAATTGTTTAACCATTTCCATGCCCGATGCTATTAAAGTAAATGTTACTACACAGTTCAAAATTTTGCTCTAGTTATAACCAAATTTTGGTGCTCAATAGCTACCACCATAAGATGGTGAAATCTCATACCAACATTTGAAGCTTCCTATTTTAACCTTGTGATATAACACATATTCTATTATATATATTTCTATTAATTTTTCGAATGTTAGTTCCCCCCCCCCCTTTTAAAATTTAATTTTAAAAGAAAAACATTTTTAATGGGTATTTTTATTGTGTGTTCGTCTCCAAGTGCAGATAAAATAATAATAATAAATAAATAAATAAAAACAAATAATAAGTTAGTTTTAAAATATCATTCCATTTCTAGATTTTTCTTTCTTGTTCTTCAGTTGATTAAATATCAAATGACTGTTATAAATAACTGCTATTTTTATTTCCCAATCATTTCATTTTGTCTTGTATAAAGAACTTAATTTGTTACCGGTTGTGTAATTTCGTTTAGGGTTGCCGGGTGTTGCACGTTCTCGCCACGAGCGATAATTGCTGTATTCTTGACAACGCTCTTTTTTTAAAATTTCCCCTTTGCTTATCATATAACGGTCCTTTTTACCTGTACATTTTTTTGCTCGGATTGGGAATCTATTCTATGCCAAAAGACTTTTTTTGGCGTTTGTGAAATGTGAAATTTTTGTCAGTTTTACGTTTTGTCTTGGTGGAGAAAACACGCTCGCTCGCTGTTGTCAAATTGACAAATATTTTCATTATTATGTTCTATGCGTGCTGCACTTGTGCACATTTGAGTGAATATGCTATACTACTGCTGTTTGATATGCTCATATTTCAAGTGTTCTTCAAAAATAAAGACAATTTAGTCAAGTTGATTGTGAACTGAGTTTTCTTCATCAAAAATGCCTTAAACACTTCGTTCCAGAAAAAAGGTAAAACATGAAACCTGGGGCTGCCTACGATATTGCAATACGATCTGGCCAACCTCATAAAAGGTGGCATTATTTTCATACACTTTCCCATCACAGAACCTATTATTCTCATACACTTTCCCATCACCGACCTCATTCCAACTTTTGGAACTACGCTTCAGCATGAGCTTCAAATATTTGTTCAAGACTTCACCATCCTACGGTGGCAGCTATTGAGCACCAAAATTTGGTTCAAACTAGGTCATGATTTTTAACAGTGTAAGTAAAGAGATGTTCGCTTACTCGATATTCCGTTTGTAACTATTGAGCAGTTTACGGGACTAGATAAATATTTAAAACCAACTTCTCTACACTGTAAAAAAAATTCAAGAGGTTACAAAAATTTTTTAGTAAATTTCTATTCCACAGAATTTCTTAGTAACCATTACAAACTTTTTTTTGCAAGTGAAACAAGCATTTCTTTTGTAAACCGAAAAAAAGAAAATTTTGTATAACTAACTTAAAAATTTTTAGTATGAGCCACCAAGCAAATTTTAGTAATAGCTCCAAAATTATTTTTAATAACCATTACGTGCGCCCGAAGGGCAGGAGGTTCCTTCGAGCTGCATCCAGACTTCTGAAGCGGAAGATTTTCGTCAAAACTGCAATAGATGGCAGCGCCAAACATTGCTAACTGCTCCGACAAGATTTTCATAATCCCTTTACTAACGAGTACTTACACTACATACATTCGGAGCGTATTTGGAGATGGCCAATATCGAACCCGGGACCTTTTAGTCTGGAGTCTGTTACTATAACCACTATGCTATCAAGGCCACACCAAGTGAGTTTTAGTAATAGTTATTAAAAGTATAAAACTATTAACTCTCTTCGTTGCTAACTTTTTTCTAGTAATTCTTACAGATTTTCTTGTAACCGACTAAGATTACAAAAAATTTTTTAGTAAGTACAAGGGTCACTAAAGTGTTTTTAGTAGATCGACCCTTTTTTTTACAGTGTACAAGCCCGGATATTTAAAAAATAATGAAAAAACATTTTGTTTAATCATTTCAATATACGGAGCTTTTAAAGTAAATGTTACTATGTAAAGATACTTTCGCTTATTCGATATTTCATCTGTAACTGTTGTATAGTTTACGTGACTGCATAGATACTTAAAAACCAACTTCTTTACTAGTCGGGATATTTCGAAAATAATGAAAAAGCATTTTGTTCAACGATTTCCATATGCGAAATTATTAAAGTAAATGTTACTATGTAAAAATATTTTCCCTTACTCTATATTCCGTCTGTAAGTATTGAGTAGCTTGCGTGATTGCATAGATACTTAATATCCAATTTCCCTACTAGTCCAGATATTACGAAAATAATGGAAAAAAATCTTATTTAATCATTTCCACGCCCGGAGCTATTATGGATTTAATGAGATTAATGCTCGAGTAGATGTACGATCATATTATTACATACATTTTCAGTTTATCGATCTTATGTTAATATCTTCGAGAACCTGTTTAACAAGATACTTTTCACGGTATACATTTGTTAACCGTTTTAATAACAATTTAATAACAATTTTAATTTTTCTTAATGATTAATAAATAGCATTTCCATTAACGTATCAGGGTGATAAAAGTAATGGTTTGTTTAATATAAATTTTAGTTACTGCATATCACAGTTAATGAACGAGTAAAACAATCACTGTTTTGCATGCAATAATTTTTTTTAAAATATTGAAACGAAAAAGACAGATTTATTTTTTGCACATATTGCATTCGTGTAAGCAGAAATCATCAATGATATTTTTAGGACAAAATACAAAATATCTGCTGTGTATTTCACAGTATATTTTTTTAAGCAACAATAATCGAAAATTACTATTAAATAGAATAAAAATATTCTAATATTATTCAAACTTCATTCATCAGAAATTATTTTTTAATTAATCATTTTCGTACTTAAAGGAATTGGATATATAATAATCTCAAAATGAGAAATAAATAACCAATCATACTGTAACATATAGTTTGTATTTAACGAACTATCTATGGAGAACCCTATTTATAAAGATAATTTTGTTTTAAACAGGCTTTTTTTATTAATCTAATGTTCCTAATTATTTGGCGAAGGACAATAAATACTTTTCCAGAAAATAGCATTAAAACTTATCATAGAATGAAGAAATAAAACTGTCCTTTTCAACTGGTGGCATTTAACTCGCATTTTATTCACGTTAATTGCATATTATAGCCTTATTTTAAAAATTAATGTCCATTGAAAAATAAAGAAATCGACAAAATAACCAATTTAGCTAAATTAAGTTTTTGAATACCCCCACCCCCTCTTACTCTTAATCAAGATCAATGAATCAATGACAAAAATTATTCGATATCTAATCTGGGAATTGCTTTAAAAGAATAAACTCATATACCAATTTTGAAGCAAATTGAATGATTCTGCTTGGGAACCCATTTATCTAAACCAAATGCGGGAGGGGGGGAGGGGTTGAATTTTTAACATAACTTTTCATAGTTTATTAACAAAGATTTTATTTGTCTTTTTATAGTACCAGAGAATCTAAATAATTTTTTAAAATAAAATATTTCAATTAATTATAGAAGTTAATTAGTCCTCTATTTTTCGTATTTATTAGAGCAAAATATCAGTCGACATACGTGGATTTTTCAACAATTACTATCCTAAGTGTATAAAAGATATTTGTACTAAAATGGTTGATGTGGAATATCGTAACTTAATAACTTAGATGCTAATTCGCTTAGTTCCAGATTCGCAGCTGCTATATAAAAATATTTTCGGAGGGGAAGATAAATCTTTAAAGTACTATTTTTAAAGAAATTTTTAAAGGGGGAAGGTGTTAAAAGGCTGTGGTGGAGCTTATTGGACTAGATTTGTGACTACTCAATATGATCTCGAGTCCGAACGGCAGTATCTCACCCACTGCCACAAATCTAGCCCCATAAGCTCCAAACCAGCTTTTCGCCCATCCTTCCAAAAAATATGTTAATTTAGCAGCTACCGCTCGGAATTTGAGCATATATACATTTAAGACAATAGGCTTCTATATTCCACACAACCCATCGCAGTGCAAATATTTTATATACGCTTGGGAAAATAATTTTTTAATCAATCTCGTAATTACACTCTTAACTTTTTTTTCTTTTTCAGATATCCAAAATAAATGCAATGTTTTTTGTGATTATGGCAAAAATATAAATAAAACAAAAAATAAATAAAACTTTTTTTATAATTTCTCTCATTGTATTATCTTTATTCCTTAAATAAATTTTAAAAAATTGCTTAGCGGAATTTAGATGAATCTTTTCTCCCTGGTTTTAAAAATAAAACTTTCTTTCAAGTAATCATATAGAAACCAATTAACTCTGCATATATTTGACTCAATATATAAATCAGTATATTTCCACATATTTCCAAATTCAAAATACATTTGTCGCTTTTTACAGATATTTCATAACTGCGAACATTTCCAGTGATTAAACTAAAAATGTAATTAAAAGAACAAAATTCAATGAACCCTCTTGTAATAATGTATCCCAATATCTTGGGGAACATTCGTTTTTTCTTTTTTAAGTCGTCCAAATTTCCAATATTCCTAGAAGAGTTTACAACAATTTAGTTATTTTCGATTTCAAGAGAAACGCATAAAAAGTCCATAAAAAAATGGAAATATATTGCAAATGAAGTTCAATTTGGGGATCTCGCTTACCAAAGCAAATTGAATAAAGTCTTTGCCCACATACGTTTTAACAGCTTTTAATGTCACCTATTGAAAATAAACGTTTACTTTATGCATTAAAAAATATTTTAAGAATATTCTAACAGTTTTACTTATTTAAAAACTTTTTAATTACATTCCCGTTCTTTTTGTCATTTCTTTCCGATAATTGCGTTCCGAAAAAAGACAGAATCAATGACCATCGTCTTAAAGAATTATACTTATTACCAGGACGCCTTTTAAAATAACTTTTATTTATTGAGTTAAAATTTCGATTTTTTTATTATTATTTTTATTATAGCATTTGTTAAGATAATCATATGATAAATTATCGTAATTTTTTCTAATTTACATTTTAAAATTTATTTAAAATATGGGGTAAATTAAAATTGTCATAACTTGAAATATTATCTGTAGAATTTCACTTTTTTACTTATAAATAAAAATAAGTACATAAGCTTTAATTTTGATTGAGCATTTTTAAAAATATTAATTTAAATAAAAATTAAAATTATTTAAGTAAAACTTTTGAAAAAAAATCATGAAAAAAAGTACAAAAGCAATTTTTTTTCAAATTTGTTGAATCAAAATAATGTAAAAGAATTGAAAAAGACACGTTTCAAGTTTGAACCATTTAACTTTAAAAGTTCTAGAATTATAAGAATTTAATTAGGAGAAATTATGAATTGAAAAAAAAAAAAAAAACACCACGAAAAAAAATTCATTTTCAAAAGAAGTCGTTTCCATAACAACCATTGCTATAAAACTTGATTTTGAAAATAAATTAAAACTTAATAAAATGAATATTTCCTAGTTAAACTCATGGCATTGGGCTCACAGGCTATGAACACTAATTGTATATTACAACCTTATTTTTTAATAATTAATTACCTTCAATAAACAAATTAAGGAATAGATTAGATCTCCCATTTTCCCTCTTTACAATTTATCATTGAGTCCCCAAAATTAATCATGGATACCCCATATTACATAATAAACCTACATCTAAAATTCGAAGCAAGTCAGATAATTCTGCAAAAAAATTCATTTATATAATGTAAAAGAAGTTATCCCCTGTTCCTCCAGTTATATTTAACTATCAAACCCCAAAAATATTCTAAGATTCGCCTGATCAGAAAAAAGCCGATATCCAAAATTTAAAGCAAATCGGATAATTCTGCATACAAATCCATTTATCTAATTTAAGGCGGGATAATTGCCCGTTCCCTAGTTTATACTTCACAAAAGAACATCACAACTAATCAGGAAATGATCAATATGAACTTTGTATGAACTTTACCAGTATGAACTTATATAAAATTATTGAAGCAAATCGGATAATTCTGCATGAAAAACTAGTTACTTAAATTAAGAGGGTAGCCCTCCTTGATACCCCCTTTATACTTATCCAATTAATCGATCAAAACAAATCAGGGTCACAAGTACCTTATCTGAATGAGCCTACATCCAAAATTTGCAGCAAATTCCGCTGAAAAAAACCTATTTACATAAATTAATGCTGGTTACCCCGCATTTCCTCCCTTTATACTTAATGAATGAACTCCGAAACTAATCCTCGAGGCGCCTTATCAGAATGATCCTATACCTAAAATTTTAATGAAATCTGACATTCTGCATGAAAAACCCATTATTCAAAATTAAGGAGGAGGGGAGGTTTGGCACCGTTCTCCGCCCACAAATACTTATCCAATAAACTTTTCAAACTAATCATGGAGCGCCCTCATGAGAATGATCCTATACCTAAAATTTGAACGAAATTTGAAAATTCTGCATGAAAAACCTACTTATACAAATTAAGCCCCCCGTTCCCCCTTTATAGCTATCGAATGAACTCCCGAAACTAATCAGGGAAGCACCTTTTCAGAATAAATCTATATCCAAAATTTGAAATAAATCAGATATTTTTATCATGTGTTATAGCGTTGCATACATACGTGCATAGACGGGGAGAACGGGTGGGCATATAAGCTCTCATCCCTTGATAACCTGTGCGCTAAAAATCAATGTTTCCTGTTCTAATTAAGATAGAAACATAATTTAAACGTCATTTAAGGTAAAAAGAAATCCTAGAAATTTTTACAGTTGTATTTTTTTATTATTATTTGATGAATTTTGTATCCTGGCCCTTCTTAAAAAGACAAAATCTGGCAAAAATTATATGAAATTTGATAATGAGTTTGGTAGATAATAATTAATTTTGATTATTCCTTTTATTTTGCATTTTTAAGGTTTCGTACTTAAAAACTGAAAACGGAACAATTAAGGTGACTCCTCTGGTCTGTCTCTCTGTCCATTTATCTTTCTTTCACAGCTATTTTAACTTTCTGATGTACTGAAAAAACTAAAAATGTCAGTCTCGTAATGTCCTTTCACTAACATAGCCATTTATTAAAATACTCCTATAACAAAAACCACCATCAAAGGAACTGCAGGTTTTCAATACACAACCAAGAAACAATACCCATTCTACGCTTATTAAAACTAATAATGTTAGTAGATGAGGCGGGATACTTTCTTTGTCATTGTAGTAAATCCTTTGATTATAATTTCTGGCACGGTTAGAGATCCAATGGAATCTAAAAGACGTTTTCTGTACACTATTAAAAACTTTTAATCTGTTTTAATGTAAATATTATGAACTAATGAACAGTTATTATAACATATGAATAACCGCCATGATATGAAATGCAGGCTTTCAATATACGATCAAAAAAAAATAGCCGGACCTTTCTTATTAAAACTATAATGTTTATAAATGAGGCTGGGCTTTTTCTTTGTCATTGTAATAAATCTTTTGATTATAATTTCTGACGCAGTTAGAGATCCAATGGTAAAGTAAAAGACACTTTCTGTACACTATTGAAAATTCAATATGTTTTAATTTCAATACTATGTATCAGAAGTTATAATATATTTTTTTAAATATCACATTTGTTTTAAAATTATGCGTTAAAAAAATATATTCTCAACATTCTAAAATTTTAAAATTGCGTAAATTTACCAAAAACTATCAAAATAAGGGATCATTGAGATAATCTTCTTAAGATGTAAACAACTACAAATTTAGAAGTTGGATACTATAGATAAATGTAAAAAATAAATAGCGTATGTTTTTATCTCATAAAAATAAGTTTTTAACCATTCTTGTGGACTCCTATATATTGAAATGCTCATTTGATTAGAAGTATGATAACTTGTCCTTCCTTATATTTTTATTTCACCTTTGATAATGAAACTTCTAGAAGAGTTATTAGGATAACTTGCATTGTAAATCTCTTTTAATGAGTTATTAAGAAAACCCGACATCATTATAAGTCCATGTTTCTTTGAAGATGTTTTATGTCAAATTTTCTGATGTACATTTTGAGTTTCTTAATGTCCTTTAATTAGCATAACCATTTATTAAAGTACTCTAATAACAAAGACAACCATGAAAGGAACTGCTGGTTTTCTATAAACAACGAAGAAACAATACCGGGGCTACCCTTATTAAAACTGTAATATTAATAGATGAGGCTAGATTTTTTCTTTGTCATTATAATAAACCTTTTGATTATAATTTCTGACGTTGTTAAGGATACAATGGAAAACTGAAAGACGTTTTCTTCACGCTGTTAAAAAAGTTCAATAAGTTCTAGTGTAAATATTATGTACTAGAAGTTATGAAAGCTTAAAAAATGGCACCTTTTTTTTTAAATTATGTATTATAAACATATATTCTAATAATTCTTAAAATTTAAAATTGTGTAAAATTATGAAAAAGTGTCAAAATTAAGTATCACTGAGTACCATCTCGTAATCATCTCAGATGTAAACAACTTTAAATTTAGAAGTTGGATATTATACATAAATGTAAAAAAATAGGAAATATCTTTAAATCGTAATTTTTTTAACTATCCTTGTGGACCTCTGTGTATTCAAATCATATTCAATTAGAAGTATCGTAACTTATTTTTCCTCATATTTTTATTTCAGATTTGATGATGAAACTTTTAGAAGAGTTATTAATGTAACTTCCATTGAAAATATCTTTTAATTAAAGTAATTAAGAAAACCCAACATCATTATAAGTCCATGTTTCTTTGAAGATGCTTTTATGTCTAATTTTCTGATGTAAATTTTCACTCTCATAATGTCCTTTAATTAACATACCCATTTATTAAAATACTCTTATAACAAAGACCACCATCAAAGGAACTAAAGGTTTCCAATAAACGACCAAGAAACAACACTTAGACTATACCCTTATTAAAACTATAATGTTAATAGATGAGGCAGGATTCTTTCTATGTAATTGTAGTAAACCCTTTGAATATAACTTATGACGCTGTTAGAGATCCAATGGAATATAAAAGACGTTTTCTGTACACTGTTAAAAAATTTAAATCTTTTTTTATGTAAATATTATGAACTAGAAAATAATAAATTTTCAAAAATGTTACTTTTTGTTTTAAAATTATGTATAAACATAAAAATATATTCTCATCATTCTAAAAATTCAAATTCTTCAAATTTCACAATTTCAAATTGTGTAAAGTTACCAAAATTTGTCAAAGTAAGGGATCGTTGAGACCCATCTTTCTTAGGTGTAAACAGCTACAAATTTAGAAGTTGGATACTATAGATAAATGTAAAAATATACGGAATGTATTTATATCGTAATTAAAAATAATTAAACTATCTTTGTAGACATTTGTATATTCAAATGCATGTCCAATTAGAAGTATCGTAAATTACCCTTTCTTATGTTGCCATTTCATCTTTCATGATGAAAATTTTAGACGAGTTATTAAAATAAAAACTCATTGAAACTATCTTTTTATTAAAGTAATTAAAAACAAGTTGGAAATTGCACGTGAAGCGTAGCAAACGAGGTGCGTTGGTACGATAACGAAGTTTTAAAAATATTACTCTCATATATCAATCTCATAAAATTGTAAATAGTGAATTACAATTAAAACGCTCATCAAACAATGTCCTCCCTATACCATTATGTAATGGAATACTTTTGTGTGGCCTTGTAAATCAATAACAAATGTTCTTTGCATCACAAATTATGTAAAATGTATATTATAATATGTACTTTATAGTTGCATATAAATTTTATTAAGATCGAATGAGTGCAACACCATTAAAATGCATTTAAACATTTTACCCCATTGACTGTAATGTAACGGAATACTTTTGATTGTCCCTGTAATTGATCTATGCATCCGATTTTCATAAAATTTGAAATAACTTGACAAAATTATGTAATAACTATGTATTTTAAATTTCAAACGTATAAAATACATTTGAAACTTTTTCCCCATTGACTATAATGTAATTGAATACTTTTGATTGCCCCTGTAATTGATCTATGCACCCGATTATCAAAAAATTTGAAATAACTCGACAAAATTATGTAATAACTATGTATTTTAAATTTCAAACGATTAAAATGCATTTGAAACTTTTTCCCCCATTGACCGTAATGTAACGGAATACTTTTGATTGCCCCTGTAATTGATCTATGCATTCGATTTTCATAAAATTTGAAATGACTCGACAAAATTATGTAATAATTATGTATTTTAAATTTCAAACGATTCGGTTGGGTAGTTTTTGCGTTGTTATATGCGGACGGACAGACAGACAGACAGACGGACAGACAGACAGACAGACGGACAGACAGACAGACGGACGGACTGAGCGACAACAATAGGTGCTACGTATTAACATAATTACGAACGCACCTAAAAACGAGATCATTATAAACCCATGTTTCTTTAACGATGCCTTTGTGTCTAATTTTCCGATGCACATTTTCAGTCTCTTAATGTCCTTTGATTAATGTAGCCCTTTCTTAAAATACTCTTGTAACAAAGAACCACCATCAAAGGAAATTGTAGGTTTTCAATAAACGATTAATAAACTATATATTAGATTAATTTAGAACGCGATTTTTTTAATTGGAAAATCAATTATAACAGATTTTATCACGCACATGGAAAATTTACATCTGTTATTGATTGAAAAATCGTGTTATAAATTAATCTAATATAATTTCGTATGCAGCGTTTTCTTCACTTTCTACAGGGTGTTTCTAAATTCATGGTCCAAACTTTAAGGGGTGATAGTACACATCAAGACAAACAATATTTAAATAGGAAATCAAGGGTCCCAAAGTCTTCCGAAAGAGATATGCGCCATTAAAGTTTAGGGTCCAAAAATTCAAATGATTATGAAAAACAGAAAAATTGGTCGATTCGTTTGCGGTTTTCACTAAAATTATTCTTTATGTCAGTATTGTCTTGAAAATAAATTATAAAGATAAATTTCAAAAAATGACGATAGACGGCGCTTTAGACTTTAGAGTAACGAACAACTATTTTTTACCGTTATTTTTTGCATCTCATTGAAGGTTTCGTGAGCTTAGACTTAAACTTAAATTTTGAGCTCAAAATCTGAATAGTTGGAAGCAGTTAAGTAGCACAAACTTAACTGTGTTCAGAGGGTTTTTAATTCAAATGATTATAAAAAACGGAAAAATTGGTCGATTGATTTGCGGTTTTCACTAAAACTATTCTTTATGTCGGTATTTTATTGAAAATGAATTATAAAGATAAATTTCAAAAAATGCCGATAGAGGGCGCTTTAGACTTTGGAGTAATGTACAACTATATTTTACCATTATTTTTCGCATCTCATAAAATATTTTTAGAAGCTTAGACATAAACTTAAATTTCGAGATGAAAATCTGAATCGTTGGGAGTGGTTAAGTAGCGCAAACTGAACTGTGTTCAATGGGGGTGGGGAGGTTCAAATTTCAAATGATTATAAAAAACGGAAAAAATTTTCGATTCGTTTGCCGTTTTCGCTAAAACTATTCTTTATGTCAATATTTCCTTGAAAATAAATTTTAAAGATTAATTTTAAAAAATACCGTTAGAGGGCGCCTTAAACTTTGGAGTAACCAACAACTATTTTTAACCGTTATTTTTTGTATCTAATTAAATGCTTGTAAAAGTTCAAACTTAAATTTTGAGCTCAAAATATACATCGTTTTGAGTAATTAAGTGCGGAAATTTGAAATGTGTTCGAGGGGTGGGGAGGGTAACATTTTAACTCCTGAACACTGTTCAGTTTCCGCTTCTTAACCCCTCCATCGATTTAGAATTTGAGCTCAAAATTTAAATCTAAGCATTTGCAAGCATTTAATTAGATACAAAAATAACGCTTAAAAATAGTTGATGGTTACTCTAAAGTTTAAGGCGCCCTCTATCGGTATTTTTTGAAATTAATCTTTAAAATTTATTTTAAAGGAAATATTGACATAAAGAATAGTTTTAGCGAAAACGGCAGACGAATCGACCAATTTTTCCGTTTTTTAAAATAATTTGAAATTTGAACCTCCCCACCCCTATTGAACACAGTTCAGTTTGCTCTACTTAACCACTCCCAACGATTCAGATTTTCATCTCAAAATTTAAGTTTATGTCTAAGCTTCTAAGAAAATTTTATGAGATGCGAAAAATAACGGTAAAATATAGTTGTACGTTACTCCAAAGTCTAAAGCGCCCTCTATCGGCATTTTTTGAAATTGATCTTTATAATTCATTTTCAATAAAATACCGACATAAAGAATAGTTTTGGTGAAAACCGCAAATCAATCCACCAATTTTTCCGTTTTTTATAATCATTTGAATTTAAAACCCTCTGAACACAGTTAAGTTTGTACTACTTAACTGCTTCGAACTATTCAGATTTTGAGCTCAAAATTTAAGTTTAAGTCTAAGCTTACGAAACCTTTAATGAGATGCAAAAAATAACGGTAAAAAATAGTTGTTCGTTACTCTAAAGTCTAAAGCGCCCTCTATCGTCATTTTTTGAAATTTAACTTTATAATTTATTTTCAAGACAATACTGACATAAAGAATAATTTTAGTGAAAACCGCAAACGAATCGACCAATTTTCCTGTTTTTCATAATCATTTGAATTTTTGGACCCTGAACTTTAATGGCGCCTATCTCCTTCGGAAGACTTTGGAACCCTTGGTTTCCTATTTAAATATTGTTTGTCTTGATGTGTACTATCACCCCTTAAAGTTTGGACCATGAATTTAGAAACACCCTGTATATGTTGACCTTCACTTTATTCTGTTGAGCTGATCCGTAGTATCAGACCAGATTAAAGGATCGTAAAGGTTAATTGGGTGAAATCGTCCTCCAGTGTTCGTGTCCGAGATGGCTCAGTTGGAAGATCATTGGCTGCATTAGCCAATACATCCCTGGTTCGAATCCTGGCCCGAAATTTTTTCGCCCACACGGAAAATTTACGTCTGTTATAATAAACTATATCTCAGATAATCTTATAAAAACTGTGATGTTAATAGATGACAAAGATTCTTTCTTTGTCATTGTAATAAATCATCTGATTGTAATTTCTGACACTGTTAGAGATCAAATAAAAAATTAGATGTTTTCTGAACAGTGTGAAGAAAAGTTCAATGTGTTTTAATGTAATTATAATGCACTAGAAGTTATAAAATTAAAACATAAATCATTAATTATAATATAATTTATCATTAATTATCATATAATTAATCATAAATTATTTATTAAATCACATTTCGTTTAAAAAATGTATATTATAAAAATATGTCCTCACCAATTTAAAATTTTCAGATTGTGTAAAGTTACCAAAAACTGTCAAAATAAAAGCTCACTGAGTACCATCTTCCTGCAGTTGTAAACAGTTACAAATTTAATAGTTGGATACTATAAATAAACTTTAAAAAAAGTCTTTGTGTTATAAAAAAATTTTAAATCATTCTTGTGGACCCCTGTATATTCAAATGAATATTCAGTTAAAAGTATTCTACTTATCCTTTCCAGTATTTTTATTTCACCTTTGATGTTGAAAGTTGTAAAAGAGTTATTCCGATAACTTCCATTGAAAATATCTTTTAATTAAAATAATTAAGAAAACCCGGCAATATTATAAGTCCATGTTTCTTCGAAGATTCTTTTATGTCTTATTATCTGATGTACGTTTTCAGCCGCTTTATGTCCTCTCATTAACGTAGCCATTTATTAAAATGCTCTAATAACAAAGACCGCCATTAAAGGAACTGCAGGTTTTCAATATACACTGCTCAAAATAATTAAAGGATATTGCAGTTTTAGGTGGATTTTGTATCTGGGAAACTTTCTAGCTGATTGATACATGGTCGACAGACATAATAGGTTTCATGAGAATAAATTACACATGTTTGGCAGAAAAAAATGCATTTTATTGCGCATTTGTGTACAAAAGGAAAAAAACACAATTTGTGCATATGAGAAAAAAGAATAGGAAAAGGTGTTTTCTTCAAAGAAAATCATTTTCAGTAAGGGGTATGGTTTCCACGGGCGGCCAGCAACGTTGAGCACCTTTGAGGCATGGACTCAATGAGGCTATTAATGACGAGTTGGGGTATTCTGTCCCAATCTTCCAGAAGAGCTCTTTCCAGTTCTTGGAGAGTTTGTGGGGGTTGTTGGCGGCCAGAAACTCGTCTTCCTAGAGCGTCCCAAACGTGCTCGATTGGATTCATGTCTGGAGAACACGCTGGCCATTCCATTCGAACGATTCCTTCCTCGAAAAGGAAATCCTCCACCAGGTTTGCAGGATGTGGCCTGCAGTTATCGTCCATTAAAATGAAGTTATCCTGATTGTTGCAGCGTAAGGGACTACAATAGGTCTGAGGATCTCATCCCTATATCGGCGACCAGTCAGAGCTCCATCTCGAATGATGTAGAGGTCAGTGCGCCCGCCAATGGAGATGCCACCATACACCAACACTCCTCCACCGCCAAATCTGACACTTTCGTGCACGAACGCAGGATTATTCCTACTGCCACGGTCCCTCCAGATGAAAATACGCCTATTATCCGGATGCACAGAAAAAAGGGACTCGTCAGAAAACAGAATATTGCTCCATTCATTTCTCCTCTAGTTGACATGCTTGGTTGCCCACTCCCTGCGGTCGCGACGATGCCTTGATGTTAATCTAACACATACCATCGGTCGGCGAGCATACAGACCTACAGCATGGAGCCGGTTTCGGACAGTCTGAGTTGAAATCGTGGTGCCTGTAGCCGAGCGAAGGTGTTGTTGGAGAAGAGTAGCGTTCATGTTTCGGTGCCTCCGAGCTGTTAACGCTAAATACCGATCTTCATTGGGCGTTGTTGCCCGTCTACGACCTTGCCCTGGTCTTCGGCCTGCACATCCCTGCACATCAAAAGGGTTCCAGGTCCTGGAAATGACACTTTGTGACACTCCAATGGCTTGCGATACTTCGGCTTGAGTTTGGCCCCCTTCTAACCTACCAACAATTCTCCAAGCTTCTGAATCTGTCAAATGACTTCGCTGAGACATCGTACTCATCGAAACAAAGCAATCACTGAATGCCGATCATCCTTGTCTTCATTCTCTTTTATCCAGTTGAAAGTCAAATTTCATTCGCTGCCGCTGAAGCGACTTTTTTAACATCGAACTTAAAATTTGCATACTCCACAGTTTGAAAACCAGAAAAATTTGCATTTGTGATTCTCTTCTTCTATTTTTGGCAAAAAAATTCGTTTATATCTTTATTTTATATAAAACTTCAAATATCCTTTAACTGTTTTGAGCAATGTACAACCAACAAACAATACCCAGACTACCCTTATTAAAACTATAATGTTAATAGATGAAGCGGGATACTTTCTTAGTCATTGTAGTAAATTCTTTGATTATAATTTCTGGCGCTGTTAGAGTTCTGATGGAAAACAGAAAGACCTTTTACTTACATTGTTAAAAATGTTCAATCTGGTTCAGTGTATGCTATTTCAACACTAGAGAGCCTGGAAATTTTACTCAAATTTGATAATAATATTTCTCCCAAAAATTTTTATACAAAATTATTTAATTTATTTATTTAATGTAAATCTGCATGTTCCTATTTCAATTATTTCAAGAAAAAATTTCTCGTTTGAGTTGAAATTTAATCTCATAAATCCAATCAAAGAAAATTGCAGGATAAACGATTAATAAACTATATCTCAGCTACCCTTATTAAAACTGTGATATTAATAGATGAATCAAGATTATTTGTCTTTGAAATAAATACTCTGATTGTAATTTCTGACACTGTTAGAGATCAAATGGAAAATTAGAATATGTTTTCTGAATAGTGTAAAAAAAGTTATATGTGTTTTAATGTAAATATTATGTACTAGAAGTTATAAAATTAAAACAAAAATCACCTTTTGTTTAAAAATTGTGTATTATAAAAATATTTTCCCATCCTTTTAAAAATTTCAAATTCTTGTAAAGTTACCAAAAAATGTTAAAATAAAAGCTCACTGAACACCATCTTCCCGCAGTTGTAAACAGCTAGAAATTTAGAAGTTGGATACTATAAATAAATGTTTAAAAAATGTATTTATGTTATAAAAAATTTTTGACTCATTCTTGTGAAGCCCTGTATATTCAAATACACATTCAATTAAAAGTATTCTAACTTATCTTTCCTAGTATTTTTATTTCACCTATGATGATGAAAGTTATAAAAGAGTTATTCCGACAACTTCCATCGAAAATATCTTTTAATTAAAATAATTATGAAAACCCGACATCATTATAAGTCCATGTTTCTCAGAAGATTTTTTTATGTCTAATTTTCTGATGTACATTTTCAACCAATTTATGTCCTCTTATCAACGTAGCCATTTATTAAAATACTCTAGTAACAAAGACCACCATCAAAGGAACTGCAGGTTTTCAATATACGACCAAGAAATAATATCCAGACTATCTTTATTAAAACTATAATGTTAATAGATGAGGCGGGATACTTTCTTTTTCATTGTAGCAAACCCTTTGATTATAATTTCTGACGTTCTTAGAGATCCAATAAAGAACTGAAAGACATTTTCTGTACACTGTTAAAAAGTTCAATATTTTTAAATGTAAATGTTATGTATTAGGAGTTGTGAAAGTTTAAAAATACATAACCTGCTGTTTTAAAATTATGCATTATAAACATATATTCTCATCATTCTAAAAATTTTAAAGTGTCAAAAATTTACATAAAAAAGTTAAAATAAAGAATCGCTGAGCAGCATCTTCCCACCGATGTAACCAGATACAAATTTAAAAGCTTGATACTATAGATAAATATAAAAAATATACACTGGCGGAAAAAAAAATCCCAACACCTAGAAAAACTTATTGTAGTGTAATGAAATTTGGACAGTGCATTTGTCTAGTTAACATGTTTAATTGATTAGATTTTCGAGATCACAGGTTAATTTAAGGTCAATAAAATGCGTCTCAAATGTGAAATGCCGTTACATTAACAGTCGCTATAACCTCCAGAATTTCGAATGCAAGTCTGCACACGTGCATGCATTGTGTCATGCACGTGTCGAATGTCACTTTGCGGTATGGAGTTCCATGCTTGTTGTACAAGCTGTGTCAATACGTGATGTTCAATTCTGGCTGGGGATGACACTAGAGTTCTCATCCAATGATATCCCATACGTGCTCAATGGGAGACAGATCTGGTGATCTCGCTGGCCAAGTTAACATGTCGGCACTCTGTAGTGCGTGTTGCGTTACAACAGCGGCATGAGGGCGAGCGTTATCCTGCTAAAATTCCCCTTGAATGCTTTTCTTGAATGGCAGCACTACAGGCTGAATTACGAGACTGACGTACACATTTGCAGTCAGTGTGCTTCGGAGAACCCCGAGAGTGCTTCTGCTGTCATAGGAAATTGCTCCCTAGACCATGACCCCAGATTGTAGGTCCAGTGTGTTTAGGCCGCAGGCAGTTTGGTTGCAGACGTTCCCCTGGCCTGCTTCTGACCAGAATATGGCCATCATTGGTACCAAGGCAGAACCTGCTTTCATCTAAAAACACAACAAATCGCTACTCCATCCTCCATTCAGCTCTGGCTTGACACCATTGACATTGCAAACGGCAATGACTTAGAGTTAGTGGAATGGATGCCTTGCATCGAGCTGTCCTTGAAGTAACCGATTTCTAACAGTTCGTTGTGTCACTGTGGTACCAACTGCAGCTCGAATTTCTGTCGCAGACGCAGTACGATGCGCCACAGCCGTACGCCGAATACGACGGTTTTCCCTCTCAGTAGTGCCACGTGTTCACCCGGAACCTGATCTTCTTGTGGCAGTACCATCCCTTGACCACTGCTCCCAACAATCATGCACAGTGGATACATTCCGTCCAAGTCTTTCTGCAAAATCGCGGAAAGAAAATCCACTTTCTCGTAGCCCTACTTTACGACCTCTTTCCAACTCGGGAGCTGATGATAATGGCTTCTTCGTCTTCTTAAAGGCATTCATGATCAACCTCAACTCAATTCGTCAAATTTTGAAGATAAATAATGCTCACGAACTTTACAGCACTCATTTAAAGCAAACCTGATTTTAAAGTTGTGAGTGGCGCTACTAGCGCCACACTTATGTGCGAAGCATGAAATTTAAATCAATGTCATCTTTCAGATGTATAAACACGCCTACAAAATTTCGTTTAGCTAACACAAGTCTTTATTAATGTTGGGTTTTTTTTCCGCCAGTGTATAAATAAAAATAGGGAATATTTTTTATCTTATAAAAAAAATCTTGAACAATTTTTCTGGAATCCTATATACTCAAATGCACATTCAATTAGAAGTATCTTGCCGTAGATTTTTATTTCTTGTTTGATTATGAAACTGTTACAAGAATTATCAGATACCTTCATTTTAAAATAGTAACTTTAAATTAAAGTAATTAAGAAAACCAAACATCATTATAGGTTCATGTTTCTTTGAAGATGCCTTTATGTCTAATTTTCTATTGTACATTTTCAGTTTCTTTATGTCCTTTCATTAAAATAATCTCTTAAGATTTTATTAAAATAATCTCATAAGAAAAATCACCATCAAAGGAACTGCAGGTTTTCAATATACGACCAAGAAACAATACCCAGGCTACCCTTATTAAAACTATAATGTTAATAGATGAGGCATGATTCTTTCTTTGTAATTGTAGTAAATCATTTGATTGTAATTTCTGAGACTGTTAGAGATCCAATGGAATCTAAAAGACGTTTTCTGTACACTGTTAAAAAAATTAAATCTGTTTTAATGTAAATATCATGAACCGAAAAATAAGAAATTTTCAAAAATATCACTTTTTGGTTTAAAATTATGTATTATAAAAATATATTCTCATGATTCTAAAAATTTCATATTGTGTAAAGTTACCAAAATATTTTAAAATAAGAAATCGCTGAGAACCATCTTACCTAGGTGTAAACAGGTACAAATTTAGAAGTTGGATACTATAGATAAATGTAAAAATATAGGAAATGTCTTTATATCGTAATAAAATAATTTGAACTATCTTTGTAAGCCTGTGTATATTCAAATGCATATTCAATTAGAAGTATCGTAAATTACAATTCCTTATGTTTTCATTTCATCTTTCATGATGAAATTTTTAGAAGAGTTATTAAAAACTCATTGAAACTGTCGTTTAATTAAAGTAATTAACAAAACCCGACATCATTTATAAACCTTTTCTTGTAAGGTAGCTTTTAGATCTAATTTTCAGATGCACGTTTTCAGTCTCTTAATGTCATTTCATCAAAGTAGCCATTTATAAAAATATTTTCATAACAAAGACCTCCAATCGAAGGAAATTTCAGGTTTTCAATAAACGATTAATAAACTATACCTCAGCTACCCTTATTAGGTGCGTTCGTAATTATGTAAATACGTAGCACTTATACGTGTCGTTCAGTCTGTCCGTCGGTCCGTCCATCCACACATAAAAACGCAAAAACTACCGACTCATTTGAATTTTAAAATGTATAATTATTGCATAATTTTGTCGAGCCATTTCAAATTTTATAATAATCGCATGTATAGATCAATTACAGGGACAAACAAAAGTATTTCATTACTTTACGGCCAGTGAGGAAAAAAGGTTTCAGATGCATTTTAATGGTGTTACTCTCATTCGAACATAATAAAATATATATGCATGTATAAAGTATATATTATAATATACATTTTGCATAATCTGTGTTGCAAAGAACATTTGTTTTTGATTTACAAGGCTGCACAAAAGTATTCCATTTCATAATGGTATAGGGAAAATATTGTTTGGTGCACAGTTTAATTGTAATTAACTATTTATAATTTTATGAGATTGATATATGAGAGTGATATTTTTAAAATTCGTTATCGTACGCACGCACCTCATTTGCAATTTCCAATTTGTTAAAACTGTGATGTTAATAGAAGAATCAAGATTCTTTCTTTGGCATTGTAATAAATCCTCTGACTATAATTTCTCACACAGTTAGAGATCAAATGGAAAATTAGAAGATGTTTTCTGAACAGTGTAAAAAATGTTCAATGCGTTTTAATTTTAATATTATGTACTAGAAGTTATAAAATTAAAACAAAAATCACCTTTTATTTAAAAAATGTGTATTATAAAAATATATTATCGTCCTTTTAAAAATTTTAAATTGTATAAAGTTAACAAAAAGTGTGAAAAAATAAAGGATCACTCAGCACCATCTTTCCGCAGTTGTAAACAGCTACAAATTTAGGAGTTGGATACTATAAATAAATGTTTAAAAAAGTCTATGTTTTTAAAAGTTTTTGAGCCATTCTTGTGTGTATCCTTGTATATTCAGATGCATATTCAATTAAAAACATTCTAACTTATCCTTCCTAACATTTTTATTTCACCTTTGATAATGAAAGTTATAAAAGAGTTATTCCGATAACTTCCATTGAAAATATCTTTTAATTAACGTAATTAAGAAAACCCGACATCATTATAAGTCTATGTTTCTTCGAAGATTCTTTTATGTCTAAATTTCTCATGTACATTTTCAGTCTCTTTATGTCCTCTCATTAACGTAGCCATCTATTTAAATACTCTAATAACAAGGACCACCATCAAAGGAACTGCAGGTTTTCAATACACGAACAAGAAATAATACCCAGGCTACCCTTATTAAAACTATAATGTTAATAGGTGAGGCGGGATACTTTCTTTGTCATTGTAGTAAACCCTTTGATTATAATTTCTGGCACTGTTACAGATCAAATGGAATGTAAAAGACGTTTTCTGTACACTGTTAAAAAATTTAAATCTGTTTTAATGTAAATATTTTGAACTGGAAAATAATAAGTTTTCAAAAATATTACTTTTAAAATTATGTATCATAAAAATATGTTCTCATCATTCTAAAAATTTCAAATTGTGTAAAGTTACCAAAATTTGTCAAAATAAGGGATCGTTGAGAACCATTTTTCCCAGGTGTAAACAGCTACAAATTTAGAAGTTGGGTAGATAAATGTAAAAATACAGGGAATGTATTTATATCGTAAAAAAAATTTAAACTATCTTTGTAGACTTCTGTACATTCAAATGCATATTCAATTAGAAGTATCGTAAATTACCATATCTTGTATTTTCATTTCATCTTTCATGATGAAACTTTTAGAAGAGTTATTAAAATAAAAACTCATCGAAACTATCTTTTGTTTAAAGCAATTAATAAATCCCGACATCATCATAAACCCTTTCTTGTAAGATAGCTTTTAAATCTAATTTTCCGATGCACGCTTTCAGCCTCTTAATGTTTTTCCAATAATATAGTCAGTTGTTAAAATACTGTTGTAACAAAGACCACCATCAAAGGAAGTTGCAGATTTTCAATAAACGATTAATAAACAATACTTCAGCTACTCTTATTAAGGGATTTCAGGAGTCTTACTTTTTACTTGTTGGTGCAATTTAGCAACATGTCACATTTAATTTTTTTCTCAGCCCTATGAGATATAAATGCAAAATATAGATAATTTAATATATTTTCTATTTAAAATAATTTTTACAATACTCTGCATTGAAAATTTATTTATTATTTTACGTTTAATTTTGATTTAAAATTATTTTTTGTCTTGCATCGACTGCGTGCAACATTTCTTAAAAACTAATAAAGCAATTTGCATGAAACTTGGTAAATATCTTCATTTTAAGTTAAAGAATAACTTGTACTTGAAATTATAATATTACAATTGCATTTATTATTTAAAAATGACAATTTTTCAATTAAAAAATGACTTTTTTCATAATTTTATAAATTAAATTTTTATTTAAAAAAAATTAATTACTTTCAAATGAAGTATAAGTTCAAGATACATTAGTTTTACATGATTACCAATGTTTTGGGCTGTTCTTAAACTAATAGTTTTGTTACAATCTTGCGAACAGTGGATGCAAGTCAAAAAACAATTTTAAAATTTTTGTCAAAATTAAACATTAAAAAAAAACAAATAAAAATTGAACATAGAATATTATAAAATACAATAGAAGAAATATTATACCGTTTAAATTAAAAATTTTATGGCTCTAAGTTTATTAGGGACTGACAAAAAAAATGTGACATGTTGCTAAATTGCACTACCAGATAAAAAGTAAGAGTTGTAAGACACCTTAAAACTGTGATGTTAATAGATGAATCAAGATTCTTTCTTTGTCATTGTAATAAATTTTCTGATTATAATTTCTGACACTGTTAGATATCAAATGGAAAATTAGATGCTTTCTGAATAGTGTAAAAAAAGTTCAGTGTGTTTATATACAAATATTATATACCAGAAGTTATAAAATTACAACAAAAATCACCTTTTGTTTAAAAAATATGCATTATAAAAATATATTTTCATCATTTTAAAAAATTTCAAATTGTGTAAAGTAACCCAAAAGTGTCAAAATAAAGGCTTACTTAGCACCATCTTCCCACAGTTGTAAACAGCTACAAATTTAGGAGTCGGATAACAAATAAATGTTTAAAAAATGTCTTTATGTTATAAAAATTTGTTAAACCATTCTTGTGAACCCCTGTATATTCAAATGCACATTCAATGAAAAGTATTATAATTTATACTTCATTATATTTTTATTTCACCTTTGATGTTGAATGTTATAAAAGAGTTATTCCGACAACTTCGATTGAAAATATCTTTTAATTAAAATAATTAAGAAAATCCGAAATCATTATAAGTCTATGTTTCTTCGAAGATTCTTTTATGTCTAATTTTCTGATGTACAATTTCAGTCTCTTTATGTCCTCTCATTAACGTAGCCATTTATTAAAATACTCTAATAACAAAGACCACCATCAAAGGAACTGCTGGTTTTCAATATACTACCAAGAAACAATACCCAGACTACCCTTATTAAAACTATAATGTTAATAGATGATTCGGGATACTTTTTTCGTCATTGTAGTAAATCCTTTCATTACAATTTCTGGCGCTGTTAGAGTTCTGATGGAAAACAGGACGACCTTTTACTTACATTGTTAAAAGTGTCCAATATGGTTCAGTGTATGCTATTTCAAAACTAGAACGCCCAAAAATTTTACTCAAGTTAATATAATAATATTTCTCTCCGGAATTTTTATTCAAAATTATTTAATTTCTTATTGAACGTAAATCTGAGTGGTTCAATTTAAGTTGTTCTAAGAAAAATTTTCTGGTTTGAGTTGAAATTTAATCGCATGGTTGGAGTCTAATCGACTCATTCTGGTCGTTTTATTGTTAACCTTCGTAGCCTGTTCAAATTTTACTCAATCTTGATAAAAACATTTCACACCAGAATTATTATTTGAAACATTTTAATATATTTAATTGATTTATTTCATTAAACTTTCTCTATGAAAAAAGTTCTGGTTCGAATCGTATAAAATAAATTATAGTTATGGGTCGATTAAACCCATTCAGGGTAGGAAGGTTAAAGAAATATCTTTTCTGTCTGTATTGATCAAAGAACCACACGCGAAAGAACTTTCGGGGCCGAGTGGTGAAAGCACCACGCCGCTAATCGCCTTCGAGCATAGAAGGTTGCGGTTCGAATCCAACTGGCTCCATCGCACGCACTCTTTGAGTAGAGCTCCTGGGTGTATAACACTTGTGTTGTAAAATTTCCTTGGGCTGTCTCGTCCCTGTAATATTGACGATAAATTAAAAGCAGGCTTCATGTCGAACACACTAATCAGATGTCTGCTGTTTTATAAACAAACAAACAAAAGAACTGTCTCCCGTATAAAATAAATCAAATTATTATTACTCAACATGGCATTTTGCAATGCAACAATTATTTGATTTTGTTTTTTTAATAAAATATTTTGATAGAGGATATTGACGTAAAATTAACGCAGTTTTTATGGTTTCGTTCGTACGGTGAAACCCTATTCATCTCAGTACTCTGTCTGAGTCCGCACAGAAATACTGTATAAGTCAGGGACATAAAATTTTATATATATACACCTGAATACCTTGTGTCAAACGAAAAATCATAAAATTTCGAAAGCCTATTATTTTGTTTCAGTTACTTATTTTAATGTGATCCGTTCATTTTTGCTGTTTAAATTTTAGAAGAGAATCTTAACTTAAACGCCTTGCGTTTCGACATCATAGCTTGGAAGTAAATAGCCTCGCTTGAAAATTGAAGGTTATGAGATCGATGTCAGAATAAACCTACATCCAAAATCCGAAGCAAAACTTTTACTTCTATCAAGAGATATCGCATTACATACATACAATACACATAGAACATACTGGCGCAGTAGTTGTCAGGCTTTGGTACTCTGTGAGCTAAAACGGTCTCTGTAAATTCCGGTATTAATTAATCATTTTATCATTTTATGAACAGAATATTTTTGTGACGAAAGTGTTAAAAAAAGTAATTGATATATTGGGAATTTTGAAATTTTTATGACAAATTTGACTATTTTTTAATCATAAGCTTAAAAATTTAATGTAGGTAACAGTTATAAAATAACCTATTATATTGTTAACGAGCCCTCTTAAAGCAACATTGTTGTGCATATGATTCTAATTGTGTATTCACAAAAGCCTTATATCTCTTTATAAAAAATCATTAATTCTATGAGGAGCAAGTAATTGCGTTTGTGTAATTCTGAACCAAAACTGCATGTATATCAAGCGCTCCAAGACCTATGGAAGAGGTGTCCGCAAGATTAAAGGCGGGGTCAAGCTATACGCCACCTAGTGGCAGGGGTGCATAACAAGAGGAATATTAAGTAGATTGCAGTTTCTTTTGTGTGAATGGTAACAAAACTTTTTGTTTCTATAAAATGTTACTTTATAATATTGCGTAGAATAAGTTTTAGGTTTGAAATATTGTAAATAAATATAGAATAAATAAGTGTAGTATGACAAAATATTAACATAAAATATACTAAGATGAAATATCATTTAACTATGCGATACAAATATCGCTGATTAAAATATGTTCGATTTTAATTATGTTTTTAATGTAATGAAAGATGACTCATTAAATTTGGTAAGTAGCTATTATATAAATACAAAATTTTGAATCAGTGTCACATTTTACTAAATTCTTGATGAGTTAAGTTATACAAAATTGTATGCATCGTAGTATTTACTATGATAATATACTGTTTATCAATGTTTAGAAATGTATAGAATTTAATACTAAATAAAACTTTCAACTTTTCATTTGCCAATTGCAGACGATAAAAATCCAATGTTTTCTTGGTCGTATCGACTTTTATTATTTAACTTCCAAACGTTTCATTCTTTTAATTTAAAATCCTATTTCATTATACGTATATTCGGAATAACTTTAATTTTAAATGTATGTATTAAATGTTGTTTTGTTAAGCAAAGAAATATTGTTAATTTATTTGTTTAAATATTTTACAGTTCTGGACAATAATTTTACTAAAATCGTATATTAAACTCTCTCTCTCTCTCTCTCTCTCTCTTTTTTTTTAACAGACAAAGCTATTTCGAGAATTCATATTAAAAATTCAATCATAAATTTCAAGCTATTCTCTCAATCATGACAGATTAATCAAGTGTACGAAATTTATTGCAAAATATTTTTGTTACAGTTTGTTTCGATAAAATCATGTACGTTTATAAAAATAGTCACAATATCATTTTAATTTCGGGAGAAAAAGTACTAATTAGTACTCATAAGTACCATATAATGCTACGAAAAATATTGACTTTTAACCTAAAATTCAAATAACAATGCGACTTTTTTAAATACACACGTATTTAATCAAAAAAATCTATGTATTTAAAAAAAAGTCGCATTGTCATTTTAATTTTAGGATAAAAGTCAATATTTTTCGTAGCATTATATAGTACTTATGAGTACTAATTAGTACTTTTTCTCCCGAAATTAAAATGATGTTGTGACTATTTTTTTAAACGTACATGATTTTATCAAAACAAACTGTACCAAAAATGTTTTGCAAAAAATCTCGTAGACTTGATTAATCTGTCATGATTGAGTGAAAATTCAGAAAATATGCGCAGGAGATGCGGAGATAATAAACATCTGCGCATAAATGACGTCAAACCCGCGCATTCATAAACACCCCTGCCACTAGCTGGCACAGCTATGTTAATTTACGACAGATTCTAGCATTATCTTGGAACGCTTGATATATATCCAGTTTTGTTCTGAACTCTCACCGAAAATTTCGAGAAAAAAAAAGCAAAAGGGGTTTCACGACTCCTTTCTTTTTTTCCGTACTCCCTAAGTTAGTTAAGTAAAATTTAATAAAACTTTTCTAATAATTAATTTCTAATAATTAATAAATCTTTATTAATCGTAAGTAATGTAAAATATATCCCACCGCCCCTCAAGAATGGTGAATTAGAATTATACTAAGAATTCTTATTTGAGATACTTTCGGAACATAAATCATCACCTGCCGCATTCCTGATGAAAGAGATTTACGGAAATGAATAACACATTAATATCTTTATGATATCCACTGTGATATGACATTTTAGATAATAATGCTGCTATAATATTTCGAAACACTGCAATATCCTTTTCAATACTGATTTTGAAATGGAAGAAGGAGGGATTATAGACAGCGATATTAAGCCAAGGAAATCACTCAAAATGGATTTCTTAGTCTCGAATATTTCAATATTTATTCCATTATTCACTCTTGAATTGTTCCAAAATGATTTCTACAACTAAAAATTCTCTTTTTTTTTTTTTTTTTTTTTTTTTTTTTTTTGCGTTTGGCATTTTTAGATAACTGCTGCGTAACTAGAGAAAATGATGAGGATTGGATAGAGAAAGATGATTATGAAAAGGGAAATCAGAGACTTTTGTAGAGTGATGAATGATGACAAGGTAACAACAATGGAAAAAAAATTAAAATTTGGTATTAATTTTCTGTTTTATAAACACAAGGTAGAAACTGTCGAATTTTGACGAATGAAAACGTTTAAGAAGAACTGTTTCATCGATTTATTATAAACCTGGTATTGATAAGTCTAACTCTTAAACAAATGTTATTTACGTTAAAGTTGACAAAACACTACTTCTATAAAACTCAACTGTAGAAATCATTAAACTTTAATCGTACATGTAAGCAGTTAAATATAATAAAAATCTATTATTATGATAAAGTTGTCAATTGAAACTCTTATGCTTCGTATTTTAAATGAAAAATAGCAAAATTTATTCCATTTTGACTTAATCATAGATTTATTTACTCTGTGAAATCTAAATCCGACATAATTTTCCCCATCCTAAAATTTACATATGCACCTTCACTAGCGTCAACTTATATGGGCCAATGGGATCCCATCCAATAATATAAAGTCTTCGCCCACCCAATTTTTTTTATTTAATTCATAATTTATGTATTTTTAAATATTTTATCGCTTAAATAATTATGATTAAATAATTAATAATATATAATTAATTAATTAATTATAATTAAATATCATTAATTACAATAAGCTACTTATTCTCGTAGGAATTGTACTTTTTAACCTAGTTCATTCTTTCCTACTAGAAGAGAGCCCGTCAAAATGACGTGTTTGCATTTTTAAAGGATGATAAAAAATTACAACTGTGGTCAATCATAGCCACTTTGGGCTGAAACAATTTTCATAAATACAGCGATTAAACTTGGAGAGGAAAAAATCTAAAAAAAAAAAAAAAAAAAAAAAAAAGGAAAAAAAAGGAAAAAAAAAAAAAGAAAATTTTAACAGAAATCTGCATTTAAAACTGTAGCAAAACTATCTGGTAGATGGGGGTGGGGATTAAAATGAAATTTAAAACGCACCCGCGGTTTGCTTAAATAAAAAGTTTTAATTAAATATTGTTTTTGAAATCGTGAAAAGATTTCACAGCGAAGTAAAACGTAGTGACGTCATTTACAGCTCCCACTGTGAATCTGACCAATGAGAACGCTCCATTACGACTATGGAACGGTTTCATTGGTCAGAAAATAGATTGCCTTTAAAATCGGAGGTAACTTTTCACAATGTTTTTATAGATTTGAAATTCTCAAGAGTCATTCACGGCTGTAAAGAAAAAAAAATTAAAGCAACCCAAATATAAAAATTTTAACAATATTGCATTTAAAACGCACCTTCGCTTTCCTTTAATAAAAAGATTTAATTAAATATACTTTTTGAAATCGTGGAAAGATTTCAAAGCAAAGTAAAATGTAGTAACGTCATTTACAGCTCTCACTGTAAATCTGACCAATGAGAACGCTCCATTACGACTATGAAACGTTTTCATTGGTGAATGAGTTTCTTTTTCTCGTGGATAGGTTGACCCCGGAATTGTTATACACGGAGGGGTTTTATATGTATAATTAATCCTACAATTTCCGATAGGATTTATGAACCATTTTTTTAGTATGATCTAATAAATTTCTTATATGTCTATGAACATTATATTTTGACATCTAGACACCGAGATTAGTTTTATTTTCCTGTTTGGACTTGCGCCAAAAAGAAATTTTGTAAGAAAAGATGATGTCTATACATACTGGACATTCGAGAGGAAAGGGTTAAATCCAAAGTCCATATTTTAAACTAAATCCCAAAGGAAGAACCTGGATGATATTATTAAAAGATTGTATAGCAAACACAAAAGTGATAATTTT
Organism: Maratus speculifer; assembly: GCA_964019185.1. Lineage (NCBI taxonomy): Eukaryota > Metazoa > Arthropoda > Arachnida > Araneae > Salticidae > Maratus > Maratus speculifer. The sequence continues at coordinate 162,907,382 of OZ025300.1, read as the reverse complement.
TGTCATCTTCAAAGCGACTCGGTAAAAGCTATTTAACATTCTCTTTGAATTTTTTTAAATTTGCTCTTTTTATTTAGCGCCGAATTTTATGAATTTTATAATGAATGTCTTAGTATACATTAAAAAAATATATTGTTTTGTAAAATGGCGCAAAATTAAAGAAAGTAGCAAAATAAATTAGTAATTTCGGTATAAAACAGATAAATATTACTTAAATATTGTAATTTTTTACGAAACATTGAATTTTCAGGCATGTATTGGCTATCTTTTTGTCCACTTTTTTTGGTGCTAAAATGTAAAATTGAATCTCATCTGTCTATATACATTAATGTTGTCATATGAGGGGATTTCTGTTTAAATTTAGAATGCTACCACATCCTGGAGAGAAACATTCCGCATAATAGTAGAATAAATAAGACAAATTGCTGTTCAAAAGTAGTAGTAACATTCTTAAGATTTTTTAAAATGATTGCCTAATTGATATCACTTTCAGGTACATGTCAACGCTAAAATCATCGTTGATGCAAATGTATTCGTGCAAAGTGTGTTTAATGCATACTTGTTCAACAACAAAATTAAACAAAGGTAAAATACAAAAGGCTTCGCTGTCCACAGATAACTTACCGTCGAACCAGTAATTTCAAAGGAAGTAGATTAGCAAATTATATCTTCAGTTAATTGTTATAATACGCTTATGACAAATTGTTCTTGTCATAATATTCTTATGTATTATTAATATATTTTATAAAGTGCGCTGAAAGATTTATTCTAATATGATGTTTAGAAGTTTTAAAAAATGCATGTAAAGCGAAATTTAATAGTCATCTGTTGTCAAAGGCAAAATGAGGTCTTTCTTCCCAATGATATGTTTGTCCTCCATAATATAAGTGCAATAGTGGAGTTCATATTGCTTTCACATTTACAAAAACTCTTTATCGATAATTTAAAAACTTTATTCAATAAATTTAGTATTATGCTAAGAATAATATTAATCTCTTAATATTGATTGTTACAGGGTTGACAAATGTTTTAAAATGGAGTACCAATAGTTCAAAAATATATTTTACATGGCCTTGTTAAGACAACTAATAAACAAATTTAGTGGACTGAAAAATTATAAATTAAAACAACTTGAAAATTAATTATTCTTCTGGGATGAGTAGCATACATATAGATATTACACTATAATAATTATAGATTATAATAATCATACTAATAATCATTATAACAATCATATTTTAGTAATTAATAAAAAAAGTATATTATTAATTGTGTTGTTACATCTTGGATGAAAATAATTAAAATGAAATTCATATCCAGTTAATTTTAACAGAATTCTATCAGAACTAGAATTATCTGGCAATTGCTTTCAATTTCATTTTTTATATTATGAATTTTCGAAAATAGACTTACAAATGTATGTAGCAAGAAAAATTATTAAAAGATTAAAAATCACAGTTTCTTCAAATAGCTCTGAAATAATTTTCTCAGCGGCCAAATTTTACCATCAATATTTTCCTTAATATTCACGAATTAAAAAACTTTGTGCGAATATTAATACAAAAAATAAAAACTATAAAACGGCGTTAAAATACATAAGTACTTAGAAGTAAACTCCCCAAAGTGTTGTATACTAAGAAAATCAATCATCATTTTAATTATAATTAAGCTAAAATTATTCAAAAATATACTTCAGTATGGGGTTTTTAAGAAGCTTACAATATTTATAAACATAATTCTTATTTTGCTTATTGTATAAACAGAACCCCTTTTCTCTCACAACTATGGAAGGATCCTGCGTAGTTACTCTTTTTTAGCACTTTCCAACAAAGTTGAAAAGTGCTTATGCTTTCGGTTTATCTGGCCGTCTGGTCGTTTGTCCGCGCTTTAACTCTCGCAAATATGCTCGAATTTCCATGAAATTTTTGGACGTTATTGACTCTAGCCCTAGCACGAACCCTATAAAAATGAATTTTCTACCATGATTAGTTAACCTACAGGAGCAGTAAAAATTTTCTGTTACATTACGGCCTATAGGGAAAATCGTTTCAAATGAATTTTAAAGATGTAACACCCGATCAAACACATTCAAATTTATATGCATCTACGTAGTGCACCAAAATATGTATTCTGTAAAATATGCAGTGAAAAGAATATTTATTCATTTCCAGGGCCACACAAAAGAACCATATTGCACAATAATAAAATGTCGAAATTGTATGCGACAATTTTAATCATGAAAAACGATTTAATGTACAATCAAATTGATGTACATCGCTGAGATTTTACACGACTTACTTCACGCATGATACGAAGTCAGAGTATTTACAGGGACACACAAAATATTTCAAATAGTATACTTTCAATAGTATATTTTCCGAGACACTGAATATTATGGATGATAGCTGTTAGCTGGATGAAATGCATTTTCAAATATGATATACGCTTTTACGTTTTATTAAGTATATGTACATCATATAGTGTGTGTAAATACTAATACTTACACAGTTTAGAAACACAGGGTTACACAAAAGAGATCGGAAATGTTACTGAATATAAGCGTAATTTACTTAAAGAGTTTTTTAAATAACGGATGCATTTTTAAGTTGAACTGCATTCAGTTTACTAAGAAATGTTTGTAGAAAATAAATAAAAAGATACACAGGGTCATGCAAAAAACTGGAAAAAGAGTCATCTATGAATGGTAATTCCTGGAAATGTGATTTAAGTAGTTTAAAGAGTATTTTTGTATGAATTAAATTTTAGCAAAACGCTTTCATGTAAGAAAAATACTGGGTAAACGACAGGGATGAACAAAAGTATTTAATGATGTTTCAACCTGTTAGTATAAATAGAAAATTTTCAACAACTAGATTAGCTCATTATATAGTACATATAATCAACCGACAGATCAAGTACATGGCTGTTTAAAAGTATTGGAATACATATTTGGCCATGAATATTAACACCTTTTTTCCTTGTATAACGAAGTTTTGTGATGATTTCAGGAAGTGTTGGAAAGTGCTTCATAATCTATGCTTAAAGTATGATTTTCCTTACTTGTTTTTAGCTATTTTCGTTCAGGTGCGTTATTTCTTTCAGATATTTAAACTCCTGTTTTAACTAATCCAATCAATTAATTCAGCCAGTACTCAGGGTTATGGCCGAGCGGTTCTTTTGACCCATTTCACTTATTTTTCCTTCAATGTAGAAGAGAATTAGAGTATTCTTGAAACGATATGTTATAATTTGTGGGGTTTTACTTCTAAATATTTATGCACTATAACGTTGTTTTATCTATTTTTACTTTATTTTTACTAATATCTAAGACTTTTTTTTTATTTTGATAGTTTTGATACATTTTCTTTGTTCGATAAATTTAAAAAGCCTAACTGAAAAAGATTTAAATTCTTCCTTTTTCAATTAATGGAATTAAAACAATATAAGGCAACTTAAGTTTGTGTTCTTTGTGCAACATTACTGTGTCCTGATTTACAGCCGTAAGCACCGTTGCGCTATGTCAAAATTATTGTTTCGCGTGTCAAAAGTTGCACACGTCATAAGTTAGCCGACGCTGGATTAGACAAGAAAACACTGCTGTTGACTTCCTTGGAAAGCGTTTGTCTACATAACAAAAAACATCAATATTAATAAAATTCTCATGGTTTTTTAGCATTAGAGGCAACAATAAGGCTGAGATTTGATGAAACGTCCAAATATCCTTTTCATTATAAATACAAATTTTCATTTGAAAATATAAAATTTTAGTCATAAGTTGTGACATTAAAAAGAGAAAATTGCTCAGAAGGATTTCTTACTTCTTGAAGTAATGTAAAAATTCTTTTATTCTCCAGTCTTATGTTAGCAGGAATTCCATATCTATTTCATGAACTCTTGAATGATGTGATTGTACTAATTTTAGAGAACTATTACATGAACTTCAAATAATATAGAAGACTTAGCTACATGAAAATATAATACGAAGAAACTGCCCTTTCACGAAGTTTCGTCGTTACATATAAATACCCTGTTACGAAGAAAATTCGTTAAATAAAAATAAAATTTAAATCACAAAATTTTTATAATAAAATATTACAATGACTTCATAGTCTTAGCATATAAAGCGAGTCAGAGGATCAAAATTTCCCTCTTGGTTTTCTCTTTATTTATTGGTATTTTTAATAATTCTCTTCTGTTGATTCTTTCTTGCTAAAATTACTTTCATATTATAAAAAAACATATTAAACAATTTTAGGGACCATAAAAAAAAATTGTCTATTTATTTGTTTATTTATTTTTTGCTAATGAAATGCTACAAACTTAAATAAATTAAATAATACACATAATATATTTTTGCAATGATTACATCATCAAAAAAACAAACTCTATTTGTTCTGTCCATCTTCACATATCAAGTAAGCAAAATTTTAATTCTATTTTTATCAAAATGGATTTTTATTTCAGAATTTGTCATGTTTAAAAGATTATTTCAAACTAAAACTAAAAGTAATTTTCTTGCAAGCACACATGAATTTTTTATAGAGTTGTAATTTATGCTTAAAAAATTAACTTTATGATTTTTAAGTTCATGCACAAAATTTAAATTTCCATTTTTAGATGTTAATATAAATCTGGATACTCTTTTCTGCAATTCGGAAGCTATACTATAAATTTTATAAGCATTTTTCTTTTAAATTCTAAAGTTAAAATAACAAGATTTTTCTGCAACAAATAAAAGAAAAAAAAAAGGAATTAATTTTGGCAAATGATTCATGATTTATATTCAAAACTAAATAAGTTTATAATTTTCAATATAATATATTAATATTTCTATTTCTTTTAAATTTAAATTTCTTTTAAATTTAATTATTTTAAGAAACATATATTGTAGGAGAAAAAAATGATTAATCGTACCAATAAATAGGGGAATCAATGGACATGATTCATATCGGAATACTCAGAAAAATCTTTAAAAAAATTACAGAATGTTCTTCTCATGAGGATATATATGTACGTTTATAAAGAAAAAAATTCTGCAGCATTTCGATACAACATCCGTAAAAAAGGAATGACAATTTCGTTATTTGGCGATTTTTCATCGTTTAGCGATGTAATGCAATTTGAAAAAAAAAAAATACTTTTTAAGTTAAATACCCTTTAAGGAAAAATATGTTTCATGCTGAACTTGTTCAAATAAATTTATTTTAAATAACTAAAAGTTTTATCATTTTAGTTTATTCTAAATGCAAGTTTGTTATATTAATATTTATATGCATTTATATTGAAATATAACTATGAAAAGTAACGATTTAAAATTAAGTTCAAAATTTAAATTATCTAAAACTATTTCAAACTCAAATTGAATTCAATTGTGCATTATGGATCGAAGTTTGTTGTTATGGAAACGATTTCTTAAATACTGAAAAGTATAACTAAACCATTCCTTGTCTTTTTTTTAAATACACTTAAACGTATGAAATTATTATTTTATATGAATATTGATTATTTATATGAAATATTTTTTTCGGTGCTAAATTAAAATACTGCAGCAACAATCTATGTAATACAATATGCACATATATATATATATACATATTTATGTATATACTCTCTCATTTTAAGTTTGAATTTATTAAATACTATTTACATGCATTCTAAAGATCCATAAACAAAACAATTTTCAGTCACATTAATGTCGTTTGATTTTGGTGAGGAAAAATGCTTCTCGCCAAATCATACGATGCTTTTGCCTTTTCACGTCAATTATGTAAAGTAGTGTTTTATGTTATAGAGACTTTGTACTGTAATTCCGCCGCTAAATTTAACCGATCCTGTATTACATACATAAGTAGTTTAATTTTTTTTCAAAACATTCTGAATATGCTCAGTATGGAGACTTTCCTAGTAAATGTATGAAGTCATTTCTATATTTAAAATAAAATTTCTGTTGTGATGTTATGAAATGTCGCGCTATATTTCTCATTATTCAATAAGGTACTTGTGCCTAAAATAGTAATCCTAAGGAAAATCAATTTTTTCATCCCCATGTACATGTAATAGGACTCCATAAATATATGACCATGACCCCTGGACTGTTGACTATCATTATTAGAATTAGTGACCTTGTAACTATTCAAGTTTAATTTAAATGATAAAAACCAAACAATATGTCCATATAAGGAACCACTAGTCCCTATTATGGACAGGTGGCTCCTTATTGATCTAATATAAATGGTGTATGGAAAAACCACTTTTCTATAGAATTTTAGAGGAAAGGATATAAAAAATGTATCTTAAGGTATTGCAGGGTAGGGTAGGGTACAGTAAATATCTCCAGAACATGCAGTTAAGAACGGGCGGTCATTTTCGGTTGTGGATCTTTGAAGACAGATGCAAAGCACCTCAGTTACTACAAAATATTATGAAATGGTAGTTGGTTTTGCTTAGCTTTCTATTTTTGTGAATCTGAAGATTCATCTGCTGTACTTCCAATGTGGGCATAAGGTGTCCATATTGGGAATCGGGGGTAGTTTTATTAAATCTTGTAATAAATAAATAACGAAAACTTTTTAAAACAATATATGCAATAGCAATTGAAAATATGTTTTAAAAGCTTTCTAAAACACTCCAGTTTTCAATATTTAAAGTAATTTTATAATGTCCAATAAGAATTTAAACTTAGTTGTTTTTACGATCAGCACACCACGAAACAACAAGTTTCCTTCTAAAGGGTGAACAGCGCGCTTTTTTGTACTTTTCTGGCTTAATTTTCTTTTCAACTGCTTTCCTTCACGGACATGTAGCGCGATTTCTCTATCAAAATTGTTACTTTTAAAAATATTAGGGGTGTCCATATTCAGAGCACAGTCCATATTGGTACAAGTACCTTATTAAAAGTAGACGAAAGAGGACCTAATTGGAAACCTTTATGGTGAGAAAATTGTTTAAAAAAGATTTCCCTTATGTCTGAAATGATATACTATTTTTCGTTCTTAGATTGGGTTGTTACTCAATTTCTTTTCATAGTATTCTCGATTCCGTTTCTGACAGCATTTTCAAAAATTTGCTTAAATGTTGAACCAAATTGGATTACATGATAAAAAATTGAAACTGAAAGATGTAATCATATGGAAATGCAAGATAGTCATTTTTGTAATATATTGTACTGAAAATAGAATCCAAATGAATTCTTCGATTAATTTTCCGTTTAAAAGCACTTATATTAATTTCAATATACATGATTTACATTACCAAATACTGTTATCATTTTAATACTCAGATTGTGTTAATATGTTTATGTAAATAAATCGTCATTATAATAAAAGAAATTAATAACAAAGCAAATTATTAATTGGTATTTTCATAAATTTTATTAAAATAAAAAATGAGTTCTCATAAATTTTATTAAGTATTTTTTATTGATGAAGCCTTTTCATAGCTAAAAGATTTCACTAATGTCTAAATAATACAATACCTGTTCCATTTTTAGGTGCGTTCGTAATTATGTAAATACATAGCACCTATAGGTGTCGCTCAGCCCGTCCGTCTATCCGTCTGTCCGCCCGACCGCATATAACAGCACAAGAACTTAACCGAATCGTTTGAAATTTAAATTATATAATTATTACATAATTTTGTCGACTCATTTCAAATTTTATGAAAATCGGATGCATAGATCAATTACAGTGACATCAAAAGCGTTCCGTTACATTAGGATTGATACGGAAAAAAGTTTCAAATGCATGTTAATCGTTTGAAATTCAAAAAAAAATAATTATTACATAATTTTGGTGAGTCCTTTCAAATTTTATGAAAATCGGACGAATAAATCAATTACAGAGGCAATCAAAAGTATTCCGTTACATTACGGTCAATGGGATGAAAATGTTTCAAATTCATTTTAATCGTGTTATTCTCATTCGAACATAATAACATTGATATCCATCTATAAAGCACATATTATAATATACATTTTGCATAATATGTGGAGCAAAGAACATTTGTTATTGATTACCAGGCCTAACAAAAGTATTCCATTACATAATGGTATAGGGAGAACATTGTTTGGTGCGCATTTTAATTGTAATTAAGTATTTACAATTTTATGAAATTGATACATGGGATAATATCTTTAAAACTTTGCTATAGTACGAACGCACCTTATTTGCTACGCTTCACGTACAATTTGCAACTTGGTTCTTAGATTGACTATCATTTGATTTCTTTCCACGGTATTCTCGATTCAGTTTCTCTTCTCATTTTCAAAAAACTCGCCTAAATGCTGAATCAAATTGGAGAACATGATAAAAATTTAAAATAGAAAAATGTGATAATATGGAAATGCAAGATAGTCGTTTTCGTATGATATTGTACCAAAAATAGAATACGAAAGAACTGTTCTCTCAATCTTCAGTTTAAAAGCACTTATACACTATATTGCCATTGATTATCGGACACTTGCGATTTTAGACATTTTACTAAATATCTAGAAAAATACATGAGGAATCATCTCGAAACTCTTAGTGTATAAATATAATAGTATACGTCATACATCGACGTGAAGATTTTTTACCGAAACGCCATAGGGGACCGTCAACAAATTAAAAAAGAATGAATATCTTTTGAATAACCCTGTCAAAACTAATGTAGCAAAAGCGCTCAAACTCTAGATTATGATTGAATGCCTTATTGTAATACACTGTGTTCATTTTTATGCAAATAGCATGCCCACTTGCAGAGTAATTAAGGTTTTTATAAAAATGGTTCCAAAATTTTCCAAGTTTTTCCATTATAATTTTCAGAGTTCTTAATATAAAATAATATTTTTTTCAGAAAATATGACAAACAACATTGCACACAGTACCCTGTAATCAGAATTAAGAAATAATAAAAATTGTATGAAAAATGAGTAGGTATACTATATAATTTTTTACTGCGCATGCGTCAAAGATATCAAAATTTCATTTACATATTATGTTAGCTAAATGTATAGAGCAACTTTTGTCAAAATCTCAAAATCATAGCTTGAAAATTCTGAAAGTAATCGTCTATAGAAAAAGGACAAAATCCGTTGTTTCCAAAATGAAGTAAGAGTAATTATATTAATATGCGTAAGTAATATGCGTATATTAATATGCGAGTAAGTAATTATATTAATATGCATTACTTCTTGTTGATTTGCTTGGGACAAAAATGTATCGAAATTGAAAACATTTTAATATCTTTAGAAGGTCAATGAAATTGTAACATTTTAGGTAACTATGATGCTGCGATATTATAACATATCGTAAAATTCTTTTTAGCAGCTGAAAAAATAAGAGGCTACTTCAGCCAAGCAACAAGACCTGTTCCACAATGCTAATTCTATTTAAGAAATTTCTAAACACATATCGGCGGCATTTCTATTTAATTTAACAATTTACATTAGATAGCTGACATCAAATTGTACAAAAGCCGCTTTTTAATTTATTTTTATTGTTTACAAATATTTTTTATGGGCATACTTTCATTTTCGGAATCGGTTTTCAAAACAAATTTGCAATCAATGTCGTAAAAGTAAATAACGGCCATTGTAGATATCGATCTGTGCTATCAGCGAAAAAAAAAAAATCACATAAAAATATGGAAATGCAACCGAGATTTCTCTATAAATTTTTCGATAGGATTAGCATTAGCGACCAGGTTTTTTTCAGAAGAGTGAAGTATCCCTTAAGAGCCCACACTACTGATTGAAAAAGACCGGGATGAAAATGTTAAGTCTATGGGGGCGTCCTTTTCAAGTATTTCTCTCAAATTTTAATATTCTTATATGATTTTTTTTTGTTTAGGACAGCTCAGGAAAATCTACAACCGGGCTAGTTTTTACTTTTTCAATTTAGGTTATATATTACTTACCCATCATACGTAGTATAGGGTAAGTCTTGCAATCGTTTTGAAAATCGAAAAAATTTTTTTGACGGATTTACACGTTTTAGATAGTGGAGATTCCGAAAAACATATTTTTAGAAAAAATTTTCTGCCGTCCGTCTGTCTGTCCGTCTGTCTGTCAGTCTGTCTGTCTGTCTGTCTGTCTGTCTGTCTGTCTGTCAGTCTGTCAGTCTGTCTGACTGTAAACGCTCTATCTCCCGAACAAATTGAGATAGAGACTTGAAATTTTGTATGTAGTTAGTATGTAAGAATGGGACGAACCCTATTTAATATCAGCAACCTCGATTATACGGAACTATTTTTTTCGGACTCTCGAAAAATTCGTTCTGATGAAAGGTACATAAAAATTTTCGAATTTTTTTGTTATAGGGAATGGACGTAAAAGGCAATAAAATAACACACATTTTGCATATAGAATGAAGTCGATCGGATTATTAGTTGCCGAGATATTTGTAATCCTGTTTTCCACATTCTTCGATTTTTCATGACCCTGTATTTCATTCAAATTTCAATTCAGAAGTATATTTTAATTGGAAATGAGACGCTTAATCCGACGCAGTTAATTGTTAGTTAATAGAGTTATTATTTTTGGAGTTATAAGGCTGTTTCTTTTACGCAGTTCGGTACTACTTGAGTAGTTTGGCGTTTTATATAATTTGTCGAAATTGGTACATCAGCAGTTCTTTAATATAGCATTACTATGTATATTAACAATATTTAAATTTTGTTTATGAATTGCAATGCATTGTATAAATAGTTTCACATGTTTTATTTTCATATACATATCCATGATGGGTAAGTATTACGGTGGCCCCCAACGACTAGTTTTTCCTATTACGATAGTTCCAATTTCAGAGCAGATTCAGAGCAAGTATTTTTTTCTTTTTAAATCTAAAACTAAAATTGAGTCAAAACTTTTTCAGTCAATAGTGTTGTCTCTTAAGGTAAATAATAGTTTAAAAAAAATATTTTCAGCTAACAGTACATTTTGTATTCCTTACTTAAAGACTGAATTTAATTTATTCCGCTTTCAAAGGATTCTCGAATGATAGATATCATTTTTACAGATTTGAAATAACTTCGAATCAAATTACTTTATACCCTCGGGAAAGAGATGTCGGGAAATTAAAAGCATATTAATTTCATTAGAAAGTGGATGATATTATAACCTCTTAGACAAAAATGATGTTAAGGTATGAAAAAAAAAATTGTAGCATTATTCTTTATCATTCGTTTTTAAAGTAGGATAGAATTCATAACTGAAATATTAAGGTAGGGAAAACTTTCAAAACATATTGCCCACTGGCGAGACATTTTTTCCGTTTTGTATGCTTAGATTGCTTCATTTCTAGGTCTTATTGTTTTTACAAGCAACTAAAATTAACGCTTGATCTACAATTTGCGATATACGTTTTGTGATCTGTAGACTATTTTTTTTTTTTACCCGGAAATACTTTGTTAATTACATAAACTTGTAGGACATTTCATGGACTTTCAAAATGTGGTTGAAGATTTTGATATCTTCTCGAGACAATTTGTAATTTAAAATGTACAACGCAATAACTATAACGTGGTAATAACGCCAATCCTTCGCATTAATACCCCGGTTGATTCCCTACAGTGGCAGAATACTGATTCAAATAAACACAGTTAAAACTGTGCAATGTTTCTAATAACTCTATTTAAGCGGTCCTTTTTAAGCAAAAAGAAACTCACGGTCTGATATTCTTTTGCCTCATTCTCCCCCCCCCCCCCCCACACACACACACGCAGACACCACACCTTTATTTTTCTTACACTTTCACAAAAAAATTGAATATTTTCAATAGCTTAGAATGCATTTTGTCAATTTCTAAATTTGTGGAGTTTGTATTTTTAGAATTGGGCAATCCACATGCAATTATTCCATCTTATTTCATAGTTTTGTTTGCATGGCGTTATTACCCATATATGTGGGTATTAATGCCAAATAGCATTGGTCAAGAAATCACGCCATTAAATTTTATGAATACAATTTTATGAATATCTGTTAAATTATTTTTTTATATAGATAGTTAATGAGTTGCTGTATCAAATCATATATTTTTTTGAAAAATACAAACTAAAACTGAGCCTTTCCTTGGCAGAACCTTAACGTGGCGTTATTACTCCAGAGTACTTTACTTTAAAATATTATACTGTAATGTTACATTGTTTAAAATACATTATAAATCGAAATGTCTGAAAATCAGATACTTAAGTTTCTGAAATAGAGTGTTCAATTTTCAGACTTTTTAAACTGACTTAATTTTCTCAGACACTTTATAGGTCTGAATTTCGGACAATAATTGCGTCTGAATTTTTGTTTGACCAACTTTCATTTCTCGACAAAAAGTAGCCTCTTTTTTCAATTCCAGAAAAACTTTTAATTTTTAGAAATTTATGCATTTAAAACATGAGAATTAAGCATTCAACAGAATTGCAATCACACACTTCACGTTTATTTCAACGGCATTTACATTTACTTAGTTAATTCATATCGCATTGCACTTGCTCATTGCGGTACACGAACTCGAGGGGTAATGTTTGCTAGCGTCTTCGATATAACCACTTAGCCAGGCTCCACACAGTAAAGCTTCAAATATTGTTATTTGCGATGCATAGAGTATTAGTAAATATTTTTTTATTTAATTATTCTTATGAAAGTTTTACACATTTTCTTTCTAAAATTTTGGCCCCACCACTGGTGTCTCCGAAACTCCTAGACGGCAAATGCTGATTTCGAACCCAATCGCGGCCGTCGGACAAATCGTTCGGTGTTTTCAGTGGTTTTCTTTGGACTTTGGAGTTCTTTGCATAAAACAGGCTAGGTTATCTTAGAAGGACGCCCACGGAGGACATCACGGATCCATGCCTTTACTACGGTGAAAACAAAATCAAAAACCAAAACATACAGTTATTTTCAATAAAAACACTAGATGGTGCCACCACTCAAAACAGTCAGTCAATCATAATTATGTTACATTTACAATTATGTAATTTTTATTAATATTTTGATGTAAACCATGTAATAATTTTAACAAAACAGTTTGTAATTACTATTTTGAATTAATACAGTAAGTTTTAATCTTTTCCAATATATACTTATCATATAATCTGTTTTGTCTTGGATTTTTGCTTAACTTCATCAGTGTCAGACAGGGTACACAGTGCTATTTTTTATTTTTTATTTTATTTTATTTTATTTATTTTTGTCGGTATCTAAACAATATTAAAAATAAAGAAATTGATGTGAATAGAGTCTAACAGATAGAAGAACTAAACAAAATAGCAATTTGTTTCTTTTGCGCTTTTTCTTAGCCAGCTATGTGTTATTTAAAAAAAATGTCTTGCAGCAGAAATGTGCAAAAACGCAAACGTAAACAATTTTACTGTTCAAAGATACGACTAGTGGAAATAATTTGTAATAATAAATTATTAAATTTATATTACATTTATGTTTTTCAATGTTTTTTTTAATGCTAAAGGGGTAAAATACAATTAAGGATATTCTCAGAAATTGTCAAAAATTTACTTCTGCAGTCCTTATATATCATCATATTTTATACATAATAATAAATTGTAATTTTTTTTCGCTTTTCAACCCTTCTTAGTTATCAATTTTTTAATGTAAATCCGTAACTGAAATCTAAAAAGTTCATGAATAAACGCTAGGATTTGAACAGCCTTTTTAGCAAGTATATAAAATTTTAAATTCAGGGGATGGGGATCAGGAAGGGGGAGAATCACTTATATATGAACAATAAGACCCTCCACCCATGAAAATTTGAGATTTCGTGTTTTCAATGGCCAAGAAGTGCAATTATTCTCACGGAGCTCTACGGTTCCCCTCCCTTATGAACAACAGAAATCCCACCCGCAGATAAGTGTCTGAATTCAACACTAAGGTACATATTGTTGGTTTTCTTTCTGATTGGAAATGTATAGTTTTTCATTTAAGACAGAATTGTGTTATCGACAAATTAAAATTTGAATTCAAATAGAAGTTTTTAAATACAGAAATATACACTTAGAAAGGATTTTTTTTTTAATTTACGGAAAGAAATTTACATTAAAACACAAAATACATTAAAATACAATTTCCATATTTTAACGGATATTTTTAGAGCGTATAATGCTTACAAAAACAGAAAAAAAAGAAATAAAATTTAAAAATGCATAGATCTATTGCCGGACATTGCAGTTTGGTTAAACATGCATGTGATTTGGACATTTGAAGTGTAATAAATCCAGATGTATAAACGTGTCTTAAAAATTAAGAAATATTAAAATGTCTGACAATTCAATGCTCCGTTTTAACCCCTTGAGGGGCAAAGCACTTCTTCTACTAAAATGTTAAAATGATTGATTGACACCGGTATTTATAAACAATTTTATATGAAACAAAGTAAAAGCTTTTCTTCGAGTATATCATATGAAACAAAAGTTGATTCTTAAATTTTGGTGTCAGTGTGGCATTTGGGAATTAAAATTAAGTGGTATATAAAATATACCGGTGCTCTTCAAGGGGTTAAGACACATTAGGGCGGAACGTAAAAAACATTTTTTCGGAATTCTTTTGTCCCTAGTATGAAAAAGTTGTGAAGTGGTATCACTAACATACTCACAAAATTTCACAATAATCAATAAATATCTTCCGGTTTCACTTTTGGGTCGAAATATGCAATTTTAGCCGAAAATGTTGTAAATTTTCACATTTCAGCAATATTTTTAATTTGCGATTTTTTCTTCGCCCTAGAGCATAAAAGTTAACAGAGTACATAAGGAACATAAGTCCAAAATATTAAAATAAATAAAAAAGTATCTTTCGGTTACACTTTGGAGTTATACTTGGAAATTTATCGAAAATAATGCAATTTTTCACATTTTAGGGATTTTTTTTAGTTTTAGATTTTCTATTCCCGCTAGCACGGAAAAATATAATAGAAACATAGGGGAAAGACTTTAGAATAAACAATAAATATCTTCTGGTTTCCCTTTCGGCATCTAAAAATGTGAAATTCGCCAAAAATTATGTAAATTTTCTCAGGGATTTTTGTCTTATCAATTTTCTCTTCTCGCTAGCGTAGAAAATTCAGAAAACCATATGATAAACATAAGTGTAAAAATCTAAAGTAATTCATAAAAATCTTCTGGTTTGACATTTATTACATAAACTGGCAAATATATGGCATTAATGTGCACAAAAATCATAGAACAATCGAATTAAAAGCAATTTGAGGGATATTCCTCTAATAAGTTCAGCTTTCTGTTCGTTTACTGTAGTGTTACCGTTATTTTAATGCTCTGCTCGTGATAGGTTCGTAATGAGGATATTCAATTTTAGCTTCTGTATTTTATTGAAAAATAATACATATGAAAGTGTTTACAAAATTTTAATTTTAATATTGTGTGGAACTAATAGTGCGCATGGAAAATATTACACAGAAACATCACAATTAAGGCGCTGTACAGGGGATTTTTCTCATCCCTTTTTTGGTATCCTACAGAATTATGAACTGGCGTTCTACCAACTTATGAAAATATAATGTACTTTTTTGTTGGTGAGAAATGAAATAAAATATAGATAAAAACCAGACCCACTTTTGGGGTGATAGCGGATTATGGGCTGAAATGGTTGAAGCAATTTGGCAGGCTGCCTCAGTTCCAACGGTTTCTAGGCAAAGAATAGTCCAAATAATTGGTCTTATAATGATAAATACAAGAGTATAAAGAAGTTTGACGCTAAGGATGAAACTAAGTCAAAATAGAAAATTTTCCTATTGGAAGGGAAAAAAACGTCTGTTTCAATTTTTTTTCATACAAGTGTACATCTTTAGAAGGACGTAAATGCCCACGTGATATACAAATTTCAGAATTTGAAGACAGTTTCTTGAGGATCAAAAACTTCAAGGAAATTATCAATAGACCCAGTTGATACACTCGGAAACACGGCCCACATCACGGAAACTTAGTAAATGAACGAGCAGGCTCGAAAAAGAATAAGAAAGTTTCAGAAAACGGTATAAAAGGGAAAAAGCAATCAGTACTGCTTTATCGAAGACTTAGTTGTTTAAATCTTTTTTAGTCTTACTGATGAACAATTGTGTCACGATCTTAATGATAAACCTTTCGAGTCATTGCAATCGAACATAAATACTATAAGTATATCACGAAAAACCCGTCGTCCTGCTCTCGCCAGAACTTGAGACACAATGGGAGTGTCCGAGTAACAGGAGCACTTCTTGAAGACAGGCATAATACAAGAACAGAAATAAATAAATATCGCATGAAATGCCAAATCCAAGATTAGAGTTTCATATCCACCAATACCTTAAAAAGCTATTACTTTGACCGCCGAAAAGATCAAACTTTAATTCAGAGGAATATTCAGGGAACTTTCCATCAACAAAGAGTGCTTGAAGAATACTTGACACTTGTAGAAGAACCTGGCTGCGATTAACTTAGGGCAAGTGTCACCAATAACCTCTTCTGCTATGTTTCTCATGTGATTTTCCATACTTTCCTCCCCAGCGAGAAGAGAAAATTGATAAGAAAAAAATTCCTGAGATGTGAAAATTTACATATTTTTTGGCTACTTTGACATTTTTAGACCCCGAAAGAGAAGCCGGAAGATATTTATTTGTAATTTAAACTTTTTTACTTATGCTTCTGCATATTCTTCGAGCCTTTCCATGCCGCGGGAATAGAAAATCGAAAAATTAAAAAAATGACTCAAATGTGAAAATTTGTATAATTTTCGATAAATTTCAATTATTTAGAACCCAAAGTGGAACCGGAAGATATTTTTTAATTGCTCTAATATTTTAGACATGTGTTCCTTATGTACTCTTTCAGTTTTTCTGCATTAGGGCGAAGAAAAAATTGAAGATTAAAAATATTACTGAAATGTGAAAAATTACAACATTTTTGGCTAAAATTGCATATTTCGACCCAAAAGTGGAACCGAAAGATATTTATTGATTGATTTGAAATTTTGTGAGTATATTACTGATACCACTTCACAACTTTTCCGCGCTATGGAGAAAAGAATTTTGGAAAAAACCTTTTTACGCCCAGCCCTAACTTACATGTCTAAATTTCAGACATTTCAGTTTACATTGTTTATCATAGAATGTATTACTGTGATATCATAACAAGATTGGCGTAATTTAAGAGACCTATGATGTCTGAAATTTCCATTTCACACATTTTAGTGTATTTTCAGTTACACATGTGTCTGAACTTACGACGCCTCTATTTGCGGTGTATCTAATTCATCAATATAGAAGCATATTTTCTATTGCGCAGAAGCACATTTTCTGAACAACGTATACCAATTTTATTACAAGTGAAATAGATCAACATAATTAAAATACGTTGCAAATAATGTTCCCTCCTATACTATTGTGTAACGGAATTTTTTGTAGTGCCCTGTAAATGAAGAATGGATATTATTTGGGCAGCATATTCTACAGAATATGTATTTTAGTGCTTTTCATAAATACATAACAATTTCATTAAATTTCGACGGATGTAACATCATTAAAAAGCACTTGAAACTATTTTGACTAGCACTTGAAATAATTTTGACTGCCTTTGTATTTTAACTATACATCCAATTATATTAAAATTGGAAAAGACTCAAAAACGTTAATCTCAAGTTTGAAAATATATATTAAATCACTTATTACTGAAATATAATAAATATTTCAGCAAATTTTACTTGATTTTCATTGTGGCGAAATATTATAATTCTGATTTCGAAACTTTATTAAAGAAAAAAGTATTGTGATGACATTTTTTATTTTGAGCTATTTTATATTGATCAGGCTAAATATTACAACTTGATGCTTATCTGAGAAAATAGATGTTTTGATACCAAAAACATAACAATATTCTTGGAATATGCAATATATTACAAAATATAAGACAGCAAAGTTTCCGATATGAAACTTCACAATACCCTTTTCATTATTTCATGTCGTTGGTTTTGAAATGTAGAATAAGGACGAAAAGGGAATTCCTATTGTCTCCTAATGTTATATCTGTACTATTCCTCACATAGATTGGCTGTGATTCAATTTTTGTACCACAGAATTCTTAAATAATTTGCTTTCAGAATTTCGAAGGAGTTATTGCATCAGCTTCTATTTCTGGCAAATTTATTACGCAAACATAATATATCTATGAAAATAACAGATTTGATATATTTCAAAAGGGAGTCAGATACTTCTTGAAATATGATAAATGATGACAATGAACCAGAAATGGTATTAAAAAGTATTTTTATATATTTTTTAATTTGAGTAACGTGACTTATTTTTATAGATTAAAAAATGAAATACATTTTGTTTTAGTTTCATAGTGACAGAGCATTTAATTATGCTTTTAAAAAGACCTCCTTAAATGAAAGTAATCTTTTACTAAGCGTTTTGTTGTTTTTTTATGAACCAATTTCTAAGCTCTTGATGAATATCTTCAAAAAAAGCTGTGTGGAGTATAGAAAAAACATATTAGGGGCATTGTACCTTGAAATTGGACAAAATATTGGACGATTTTCTTATATATATATACATATATATATATATATATATATATATATATATATATATATATATATATATATATATATATATTAACTGAAAGCTTCTTTAATTGTAAATATTTTCACACTTATTTCATTTTTGCATATACCCTGTCAAAAAGTATAAAGTTCAAAACTCTTTATAGGAAACTAGGATTCGAACTTTTCATGCAACGATAATAGAAAAAATGCACTTAACTGCTTCTGTTACATGAATTTTTGCTGTTACCGTTATGTTAAGTGTTCTAGGAATCCCAGTTTCCAGCAAAAAAATTTGCAACTTTACAGATATTTCTTTACAGTGTGTATGGCAATTATATTGCGAGACATTGTGAATTTTGTTTATAGATTCATAGTAATTACCCACAAAAAAAAACTTTAAACTTATTTTTCTGCATGTTTATACCTTTAAAACTTGATAGTTCGATAAATACTATGGTTGTTTTTCTAATTTAGTTAGTGGATTTTTTTACTTGTTCTCCATCGTGTATTTAATATATTTGTGCATGAATTTAACAATCAAGTTTATTATTATTTTTATAAGATATATCAGTTTGTGAGTTTGTTGAATATTCTTGCATTTTTAATATATACAAAAGAAAAAAATCATATTAAATGTGAAAAATCTCATGCATTTAAAAACCTATGTACAGTTCTGTATACTATATTCTAATGAATGTGGAGCACATTGGAGCAAAAATAGTATAATTTATGAAAGAAGCAAAGATTTACTAAGAGTAAACTACGTTACTAAGATAAACTAAGAGTAATTAAATTTTCATAAAATAAGCACTTTTACAAGATTTTTATTTTATTTTATTTCATATTCAATCCTTGTTCAAGCATGTTCAAGCCCAACACTCGGAAATAAAAATTCTGGATTTTTTTTTTTTTTTTTTTTGCGATAATTCATTTTAATAACAACATATTTTATTAAGAGGAGACGTTATATTTTTTAAATTTTATTATTATTAATATTAATAATATTTTAATTCTTTATATTTAAATAAAATTCAACACCCAACAATATTATTATTAACAATTGTCATGCAACCATCCCCCTTCGAACACGGATGCATGAAATCCACCCGAACTGAATTAATTCTTTCTGGAAGTTCTGAGTAGTTTGTTAATGGTTACTCAAAGAATATTATTCATGTAAATAGTCATCCTATGTGTGTATATTGTGAATAATTCTGTACATTAAACTCAATAATTATATATCAAGAGCCATCGGCCATTCCGACATTACAATAATAATAAAATTCGATGTAAAATATTTATTCTAAAATATCTTTCATGTAATTATCAATTAAAATAATTAAGCTTGTCTACAATTTTTATTATATTTTCTGTCAGTTATCTAGAATATACAGAGGGATCATAAAAAATTCTTCGTTACATGAAACCTCAGCGGTCTAATCGCTAAATAAATTTTAGATATACACTGGTGTCCAAAAGTTAAGCATAATTGGTAATTAAGTAATGAAAGAAATATAAATCGAAATGTGGTGAAACTCCAGGTGTGTAAACAAAATAGTACGCCTCATATATTTTCATGAAAAGTTTTCCCCGAAATAAAACAGGGGACCGTCAACAAATTGAAAAAGAACGAAGATCTTTTGGATAACCCTGTCAAAACTAATATAGCAAAAGTGTTCAAACTGCACATTATGATTAATTGGCTTATTGTAATGTACTGTGTTTATTTTTATAAGGATAGCATATACACTCGTAGAGAAATTAAGGTTTTTATAAAAACAGTCCTAAATTTTTCCAAGTTTTTTGCTTATAATTTGCAGAGTTCTTATTATAAAATAATATTATTTTCTGAAAATATAACAAACATCATTGTACACAATACCCTGTCATTTAAAAATAATAAAAATTGTATGAAAAATGAGTATGTTTAGTAAATAATTTTTCATTGCGCATGAGTCAACGATATCAAAATGTCATTTGCATATTGTGTTAGCTAAATGTATAGAGCAACTTCTGTAAAAGTTTCAAAAACATAGCTTGAAAATTCTGAAAATGGTCGCCTATAGAATCAACTCAAAATCCGTTAATCCTAAAGGAAGCAAAAAAATCAGGGGTTTTACCTAAATATAGTTGTACGTGCAATATTGTGTAGGCACAAAACAATGGAATATGGATACAACCCCTCATATTTTTGCTTCATTTAGGGAATAAAGGATTTTGATCTGATTCTATCAACGATAATTTTCAGAATTTTTAAGCTATGTTTTTGAGACTTTCACAAAAGTTGCTCTATACATTTAACTAACATAATATGCAAATGAAATTTTAATAGCGTTCACGCATGCGCAGTAAAAATTTTTTAGTAAACCTGCTCATTTGTCATACACTTTTTATTATTTTTAATTCTGATGACAGGGTATTGTGTACAGTGATGTTTGTCATTTTTTCAAAAAAGAACATGTTTTTATATTAAGAACTCTGCAAATTATAAGCAAAAAACTTAGGACTGTTTTTATAAAAACCTTAATTTCTCTACGAGTATACATGCTAACCTTGTAAAAATTAACACAGTACATTACAATAAGCCAATTAATCATAATGTGCAGTTTGAACGCTTTTGCTACATTAGTTTTGACAGGGTTATCCAAAAGATCTTTGTTCTGTTTCAATTTGTTGATGGTCCCCTGTTCGATTTCGGGGAAAACTCTTCGCGAAAATATGTGACGCGTACTATTTTGTTTACACACCTGGAGTTTCAGGACATTCCGATTCATATTTCATTCATTACTTAAAAATAATTACTTAATTACCAATTATGCTTAACTTTTGGACACCAGTGTACTTACTTGAAGTTATGCGCTCGAGATCATAATGATTTAGAATCATAGAGCTCTCTCGATGGAAAAAAGATATTTCGAATGGCAACACCCATTTTTTCATGAGCGAATTCATCAGCAAATTGAAGAAATATGAATAGAAATGGAATGATACGCGTACAATGAAAATTGTCGGTGAAAAACTCTTGTAAAAAAGACCATTCTAAAGGACCAATGTTAACATAAGAGAGAAGAGAGAAAAATATTTATTTCAATTCGCAGTTTTCAATATGCCCATCTTCGCAGATAATAACGCATTGCATGCGCGAGACTGTTCATAAAAATGCCGAACGTAACATTTGAGAAGGATTATGAACAATTTTACGTTTCATGGCATCTTTTAATTTTGAAATTTTTTTTAAATTGGTGAGTAGACCTTTGATTTCAGATAAACCCAGAATCAGAAATCCATTGGAGTGAGGTCGAGGAATCATGGTGACCTGAAACTGCAAACTTGCAAGAGATGATTCTATCCTAACGATTATTGTTCAACACTTGTTTAACAGATGTGGCGAAATGTAAAGGAGCACCATCTTACATCCATACAATATCATTAATCGACATTTCGCTGCTTCAACTCTGAACGTACGTAATTTGCAACATTGTGGTATATCGAACACTTCTGATGGAGCACAATTCCATATCTGTAGAAGTGAAATGTAGGGACCAAAAGCGATTTCGTTTGCTATGCCGTACCGCGCCGTCACTTTAGCTTCATGTACAAAATTGGTGTCCATCCTGAGGATTTTCATCAGCCCAGTGGACACAGTTCAGGGATTTTACATTCCAAGGTAAAGAGAAATGTACATCATCCGTCCATAACATTCTCAGTGGACAGCTGTTATCTTCATCACATCTCAACAGTCCAAACGCTGTTACTCGTTTCCAGGATGCAACATTCTTATGCGCAAGAATCGATAGGGTAATATCCGCAGAACAGTGCACAGAACCTTGCGAATTCTTGTTTTCGATACACCAAAACTTCTTCCAACACTTCATGCAATATGCAACGGATCTATAGTAATCCTGCTATGCTCTTCTACAACAACTTTGACAGAAACAAATGGTTATTCGGATTGTCCCTGATCACATGTGCATCTAGTTTATTTAAATTCATTCATCAAATCGCGTACAGTTTTTTACACGTTTTCGTCTAACTTAGGACTTTGGCAATAAACTTTCACTGTTTCAGGTACATTTTCCCCGTTTTGTTAAAATATGTAAAACCAATGTATCACAAATCAATTCACCTCTTTATTTTATTCTAAATACTATTTTATTGGCACGTACAAATAACTGGTTGAAAGTACATTTTTTTCTGACTGTTTATTAATATTTTTCTAGACGCAGTGATTTGCATAGGGTGTTCCGTGATTAATATTTTTCCTATCTATTCCTGTGAATTATTCAAAATGCTTCAGATGACATCGTCTTTAAATTGTCATTGATTCCTTAAAATATACTATTTTGCAAATATTTTATACCGGTGTAACGATCTTAAATATCACTTGGAATGCGTGATAGTTCGAAAGATGTGAAACCCTAGATAAACGCTTGATATAACTTGATATTCGAAAGGAGGACTGTCTCCCGAATTGTTTCTCCTTTTAACTTGTGCCTGGCTGTTTGCTGTCGTATCGAAAGAGCATGTTTTTTATATGAGAGGAACGAAGTAGTGGAAGAAATGTTTTTCGGTAGCCGATTTTTTTGCACTTGAGAATTGATCATTGATGCAGCCGTAGAAAAAACAGAGGATATATGCTCTAGGCAGGGAGTATATGCTCAAGGCAGCGGATATAACCTAGAGTGTATACACTATACTTTTGTGAGAAGCAGAGGTTATAAGGTGTCCCATAAAAAAATCCAGAATATATACGGCGTATACTCACGTATACTCTCCACTACATCCCTGGAGCTGAGTAATATTGTAAAATTTGCTTTAAAATTTGTTTTGAGGTTTTTTGTGTACACGTAGGGAAAATAAAAGTGCAATCATTAGTTTTAGCGTGCTGAATATCACGTTGTATGAGAATTCATTAGGACTGAGTTCCACGATATTGCACCGGTAGGTTTGGCCGTACATGTATCGTTCGAACGCCATTTATAATTTTCCAATACTCGGATCGATGTGTGAAGGGAAAAAAACGTTCGACTTTCAAAAACTTTAAAATGCTTTTACCACACCCAATAACGTGAGAGCTGTATTGTTTTAAATCATCACGATCTCGAACACATAACTTCAAATAAATAAATCTTTGGGCCTCCGTGCCCAAGTGGTTATAGCACCACGCCGCTAATCACTTGCGAGCGTAGGAGTTTTGAGTTCGATTTCCGCTGGCTCCATAGAACACACTTTTTGCGTGGAGCTCCCGGCTGTATTTCTCTACACAGTTGTGAATTTTCCTCGTACTGTCACATCCCTGCATATTGACGATAACTTCTAAGCAGGCTTTGAATTCAAGCACACAAATCAGATGATATTTTTCAATAAATAAATAAATCTGAAATTTTCTTTCCATTGATTATGTGGCTACGTGAATAGGGATATATATATATAATATATACAGGATGAGTCATAAATATCGAAACAATAGGCTAACTCCTTAAATATTGCCCCTAGACTCATACTTCCAATTGCAAAGTTTCATAAAAAAGTTAAATTTTTTGATAAGATAAATTGCAACTCCATGGGGGGTCTATTTTAAAAATTACGAAAATTAAATTTTTATACGGCCCCCAAAGGATAAAACTTCCAATTAGAAAAAATTTCCTTATCCATTCCTGAATTGAACAAAAAAAAAATTCAACTCGATATCTCCAAATCCCTGAAAGATATTAAATTCCAAAATTTTCCAAAATTCGTGACTTACACCACTTAAGCATACCCCTGAGCGCAGCGATATCAGTTCATTTGAAGTACAATTTAGGGAAAGACCATAAATTTACGCATTATTAAATGTCGATCCAAGACAATACTTTAACTTTTAGATATAAAATAAAAGCGTATATGTTTTTGATTTAAAATTCCTTGAAATATGATAGATGTCTGCAATATCTCGCGATTGGCGCCAGGCTCGTAAATGGCACGATCCATTGGCTGGACCGTCTTATTAAACACTTATTTAAAGTGTCATTAATTTAAATGATATTAATTAAATTCTCATTAAACGTGCCTTTAAAAATTATTGCCGCAGGCAATAAATTTAGTAAAAATAGTAATAGCGATAATGACACTTCTATTAACGGAATTATTGAAAACATATTTTACTAAATTACACAGAAATATTTTCAAAAATCTACTTTTTACTATTCAGCTTCAAAATTTTTGTGGTTTTAACCTATTTTTAATTTTTTTCTATATTTACAAGAGAAAAGTATTGGATTCATGAAAATTTTGAATTCCGGTTTTCGACGGATTCACACGTTTTAGGGCTCAGAGACACCGAAAAGCATGTTTTTACAAAATGTCTGTCATTGTGACGGCTCCTGTATCTCTGTATATGGCAGAAATTTTGTGAGCGCCCTATCTCAAGAACTAATCCACGGAATTCAATAACAAAATTTATATTTACTTAGTTTTTAATATAAATTGGAGCTGATTAGTTTTTGGTGTGAATCGCTTAACAGTTGGCCCTACTATACAGGCTTTTGTGCGATTTCCGCAATAGTTGTAACTCCAGAATTAATGTAAGGAATATCATCAAATTTCAGATTCAGTTAATCCTTGACATGAATTGATGTTTTTTATATTTTGTTGTATGTAGCTCCACGTATGACGCTGCAACACTGCAGTTGTACGATTTCTGCAATAGCTCTATCTTAAGAACTAATGCAGGAATTTTCATAAAAAGTCAGATTCAGTTACTTCTTGACATGAATTGGTTTTGTTTAAGTTTTTGTATCAATCGTCTTTCCGGTGGCGCTGTTATACTGAATTTTGTATAATTTACACGATTTCAGTGATATCAATTACTAATGCATAGAATTTCGCATCTTTAGAGTCCCCAGATTGCTACATCCGAGTAGTTTATTTATTCCAAACGGCATTTAAAAAAACAAAAATATTTATTCGAATGTTAAAGTCTAAGAGTATGACGTTTCTTTATTTTTTATGCTAAGCTCCCACTAATATTCCGTTATAAGTGTATTTAATTGATCAAGATTTAATGCGTTCGAACCAAACATCTTTTTAGAAATTCAATTGAATAATTTCAACTTAAAATGTTTAACAGTGTGTCGCCCGGTTTTTATCCCGGCCAATTATCTACAATAGGAATATAGGTCCTATGGGGAGGTGTGTCCTCCGCGAGGGTCTTTCTAAGGGAACCTAACCCGTATTTATGCAAGGAAACGCATGGTTCGAAGAAAACCACGGAAAACTTCAAACGGTTAGGCCGACGGTCGTAATTGTGTTCGAACCCAGCACTTACCGTCTACCAGTTTGATGGCCCATAATTAGAGGCACCTTTTACGCATCGTATAGTAGAAATTTTAACAAGAAAAATATGAAGTTGACAGGGCCAAAACAATGAAAAAATTTGAAATCGACGTGATAAAAAAATGGGGTTTAAATCACTTGACGCATTTAAATAGTAGTTAAAGAAAACAAATATGGCAAAACTTAAACAAAATCTGAATTCGAAACTATACAAGACGGAGTTAATCACCTAGAAACTTTTTAAAAGAATTTAAACGCTAGGAGCCCATCTTTGTTTAAAACTAAATGCACTTTTCTGCATCAGATGTTTTTATTTCAGAATTTCTCATTTTTAAACAGACATAAGTCAATAAACGTCGGCTACGGTAACAGTCTCACTAGTTCAATAGTTTTTTAACATCTCAAACTCTCCAACGCGCCGCAAAAAGTTTTCACTTCAGAAAATTTACTTTTAAAAATATGATTTGTTTGAAAAAATTGAAAAAAAAATGAAACAATTGAATCGTGTTTTTATACTGCTAGTTTAAATACTTTTATTTAAAAAAATATTATTTAAAATGCTGAATCAAAATTGAAAATTAGACAATTTTATTTAATAAAAAAAAATTAATGCGACAAATAATATTTTGAGTTGAAAAAATTTTAACTTACTCTAAATTTTTTGAAAAAAAATATTTTAATTAGTCTTATGATGTTATAACGCTTATAAATTACGTGGTTAACCATCACAAAACATTCAAAATTCCAACTCTATAAATAAATAAATGTTTCATGGACACCTTACAGTAATATTCTTTCTTCAATTACTCGCATTTCAATTTGTGTCTGATCCCTTGAAACCTCACGATTTATTAAAATTGTCATAACTTTCTGAGTTTTGAAGATATCAAGATGAATTTTTTTTGTTCAATTCAGGAATGGATAAGGAAAAATTTTCTAATTGGAAGTTTTATCCTCTGGGGACTGTATAAAATGTTAATTTTCGTAATTTTTAAAATCCCCCCCCCATAGAGTCGCAACTTATCTTATCAAAAAATTTACCTTTTTTTTATGAAACTTTGCAATTGGAAGTCTGGGTCTATGTGCAATATTTAAGGAGATAGCCTATTGTTTCGATATTTATGACTCACCCTGTATACACTGTAAAAAAAAAGGTCGATTTACTAAAAAAACTTTAGTGATCCTTGTAATTACTAAAAAATTTTTAGTAATCTTAGTCGGTTACTAGAAAATCTGTAAGAATCACTAGAAAAAAGTTAGCAACGAATAGAGTTAATAGTTTTATATTTTTAATAGCTCTTACTAAAACTCAGTTGGTGTAGCCTTGATAGCATAGTGGTTATAGTAACGGGCTTCAAGCTAAAAGGTCCCGGGTTCGAAACTTGCCACAGCCAAATACACCCCGAATGTCTAAGTCCCGTTAATAAAGGAATTATGAAAATCTGGCCGGAGCAGTAAGGAATGTTTAGTGCTGCCATCTATTGCGGTTTTGCCGAAAATCTTCCGCTTCAGAAATTCGAAGGAAGCTCCTCCGCTTCGGTTGAACGTAATGGTTATTAAAAATAATTTTGGAGCTATTACTAAAATTTGCTTTGTGGCTCATACTAAAAATTTTTAAGTTAGTTATACAAAAAATTCTTTTGTTCAGTTTACAAAAGAAATGCTTGTTTCACTTGCAAAAAAAAAGTTTGTAATGGTTACTAAAAAATTCTGTGGAATACAAATTTACTAAGAAATTTTTAGTAACCTCTTGAATTTTTTTTTTACAGTGTATATAGGAAAAGTTTGTTTATGACTAACCTATATATATTTTTTCTTAAATAAATTAAAACTAGCAAGATATATAGAGCTCTCATAAATCGGTGAAGTAACAATCCCCAAAGATATTGTAATGATATATTTTACGTACAAATATTACATTATAAAATACGGAAACTAATTTATTTCTAATAGCATTCCTCCGCAGAGTATCACAGTGTCGCATGTAAAATTAGCGTTCCATCAAATGTACAAATATTTCCAGGAGGACCAAAGGATAAAACGTTTTCATATGAATGGGCGGAGAAACCTTTGATCTCAAAAGCAATGCTCTCGGGTTGTTTATCAAATGGTCCTTTAGGCGTGAACAGGATTTCACAGTGTGACATTGCAACATTTATTGCATAGGGTGAAACGAAGCGATATATTATCTCTAATAAATATTACTATTTATTGATGCTGCATTCCATTATAAATGCGTTCAAATCTTAACCTTTTCGAATTTGGTGAACTATTAATATTACATGACATTTAATGGAGTATTATTTTATTTTAAGAAATAAATTTACTACTATTTGCATCTATTAATGTTAGTATATGTCTATGCATCTACTGTATTATTTCGCACATGTTTAATCATTTAGTAATAGTAATTATTATTACAGTGAAACCTCCAAATAAGGGACACTCCGAATAAGGGACACCTCTATTTAAGGGACAAAAGTTCCAGTCCCATAGTTGTATCTTATTTGGAAGTTTCACTGTAATAAAAACTCCGAATAAGGTACACCTCTATTAAGGGACAAAATTTCCGGTCCTATCGGAGTCCTTTATTTGGAGGTTCCACTGCATTATTAGTTACTTAATTATCTATGCATTGTTTGCGTTTCTTTTACGTTAAACATATATTTTGCTCTTTGAATTTAAAATAAAAGTTACTTTACTGAAATAATCATGTGTAATAAATTGAATATCTATTAGAAAGTTGTAATACAAGTTAAATCTCCTTGTAATACAATATTTTCTAAGCATCTTCAAAAATGTTTCCTTAGCCTATTGACATACGATTTTAATTTAGTAACACGCAAAATAACATCATTCGTTATCTTTCAGACAATGAAATATACTGCTCAAAACAATTAAAGGATATTTGAAGTTTTATATAAAATAAAGATATGAACGAAATTTTTTTTGCCGAAAATAGAAGAACAGAATCACAAATGCAAATTTTTCTGGTTTTCAAACTGTGGAGTATGCAAACTTTGAGTTCGACGTCAAAAACGTCGACAAAATGAAATTTGACTTTCAACTGGATAAAAGAGAATGAAGACAAGGATGATCGGCATTCAGTGATTGCTTTGTTTCGATGAGTACGATGCCTCAGCGAAGTCATTTGACAGATTCAGAAGCTTGGAGAATTGTTGGTAGGTTAGAAGGGGGTCAAACTCAAGCCGAAGTAGCGCAAGCCATTGGAGTGTCACAAAGTGCCATTTCCAGGATCTGGAACCGTTTTTTTGGAGAGTGGATGTTCAGGCAGAAAACCAGGGCAAGGTCGTAGACGGGCAACAACGCTCAATGAAGATCGGTATTTAGCGTTAACAGCTCGGAGACACCGAAACATGACCGCTACTCTTCTCCAACCACACCTTCGCTCGGCTACAGGCACCACGATTTCAACTCAGACTGTCAGAAAGCGGCTCCATGCTGTAGGAATGTATGCTCGCCGACCGATGGTATGTGTTAGATTAACATCAAGGCATCGTCGCGACCGCAGGGATTGGGCAACCGAGCATGTCAACTGGAGGAGAAATGAATGGAGCAATATTCTGTTTTCTGACGAGTCCCGTTTTTCTGTGCATCCGGATAATAGGCGTATTTTCATCTGGAGGGACCGTTGCAGTAGGAATAATCCTGCGTTCGTGCACGAAAGTGTCAGATTTGGCGGTGGAAGAGTGTTAGTGTATGGTGGCATCTCCATTGACGGGCGCACTGACCTCTACATCATTCGAGATGGAGCTCTAAATGGTCGCCGATATAGGGATGAGATCCTCAGACCTATTGTAGTCCCTTACGCTGCAGCAATCGGAGATGACTTCATTTTAATGGACGATAACTGCAGACCACATCGTGCAAACCTGGTGAAGGACTTCCTTTTCGAGGAAGGAATCGTTCGAATGGAATGGCCAGCGTGTTCTACAGACATGAATCCAATCGAGTACGTTTGGGACGCTCTAGGAAGACGAGTTTCTGGCCGCCAACAACCCCCACAAACTCTCCAAGAACTGGAAAGAGCTCTTCTGGAAGAGTGGGGCCCAACTCGTCATTAATAGCCTCATTGAGTCCATGCCTCAAAGGGGTTCAACGTTGCTGGCCGCCCGTGGAAACCATACCCCCTACTGAAAATGATTTTCTTTGAAGAAAACGCCTTTTCTTATTGTTTTTTTCTCATATGCACAAATTGTGTTTTTTTTCCTTTTGTACACAAATGCGCAATAAAATGCATTTTTTTCTGCCAAACATGTGTAATGTATTCTCATATAACCTACTATGTCTGTCGACCATGTATCAATCAGCTAAAAAGTTTACAAGATACAAAATCTACCTAAAACTGCAATATCCTTTAATTGTTTTGAGCAGTGTATTTGTTAAACATTAACTAATCTATTAAGATAGCTAGAGTTATTGTTATTAACACAAAAGTATTCTTTTCTAAAAATTGAAAAAAAAATCGGACCCGAAAAGATTAATTCGAAAATTACTAAATATAAATCTGTTTTATCAGTTAAAATTTATGAAAAAATACAAATAAATGTATACGCATTATTTAAAGGTGAGTACCAATACATTATTTTTTTTCATTTCTTTTAAGTTTCCTATAAAATTGTATTATTATTTTTTTTCATATAAATATATATATATAATAATAATATATTTTATTATAAAAATATTGAAATATTGAATATATGAAAATATTTTTTTTTTTACACAATATCTAATGTGATTCCGCCGCTATTTTTGACTGATCCTTTATTACATAAATAAGTACTTTAATCAGTATTTTTTTTCATAAAATTCTGGGTATGCCCAATATGGAGACCTTCCTTGTAAGTATTTTATATTGCAATAAAAATATTAAAGCAAACATAAAAATTCATAATTATATAAAAACAAAGTAAACCCGAACTTAAACTTCTTTATTATAATATTTTGTTATTACTATTAATGCTTATATATATACAGATACATTCACACACACACACACACATACATACACATGCACACACGCATATAAATATATACATTACCTCCATATTTCTGCTTATCGAAATATACTCCTCAATCACTTGTTCAGAATCAAAAGTTTATGTTCCCCTCATCTTATTAACAAAAACATTAAAAAATTAATATTTGATGCGGTAAATCACGGTTTTCCTAAGAAATTCATTTACTCTTTATTATACAATTAATACTTTTATTACTTATAATTTGCAGTAGAATGTTTATTGTCAGTTACTTTTAGCATTTTGCGCATAAAAAAATATAAATAAAAAATATAAAAAAATTAAAATTACACAAAAAAATAAAAAATTATAAAATCTTAAAAAAATTAATCAATAGGCCGGCTGGGTGGGAAGATGTTAGATTAAGGAAGTAGGGTGATGCTGCTGGAAAATATATGCACATTTGTTAATATGTTTAATCATATATATATATATATATATATATATGATTAAACATATTAACATATATATATATATATATATGTGTGTTAAGTTGTTATAGAATCCCTTGTTTATTCCACTGGCTTTAATATGAAATGTAGTTTGAGGCTGATCCATTGATCAGCCTCAAACTACGTTGATAATATAATATTATTTTATATTACATTTATTATATTCTTAAATTGACAAGTTAGTTATCAAAATAACTTATCATTTGCTAGTATATTTTAGAATGATTTAATAAATTATCAACTCCCCAATTTTTGCTTTAAACAAATAAGTAACGTAATTTGTAAAATTTAGCTCTTACGACATTAATCAATCCTATTTTGCATTAAATAATCCTTTTTAGAAACAAAAGATGGCATCACTGCTCATTTTTTTCTGTTATTATCTTCATTATAAAAATATACATTCATTATTTGTTTGAATTTTGTAAAATATCCTTAATAGTAAGGTATTTTTTATCTATTTTCTTTTCTTTTATATTTATTTTTTTACCTGGAATTTAAAATAAATTTTTATTTCTCACTTTTTAGATTAAGATCTAAATGTCATTATTTATTTCTTACTTCTTAATAAAACCTAATTACTAACGTTTGTGACAATAGATGGCGCTCTGTATAGTATATTCGTATTTATTCTTCTTAAAGTAAATATTCATCGATATTTAATCGTTTTAATGTAAATTTTTATCGATATTAATTAAAACTTGTTATTAGTATAAAAAAATTTACAATTTTCACTAAATTCATAACAGTTTTATTTACTAATGTTTTGTAATTAATTATTTTTAATAATAGTTATTTAAATTATGTATTATTAATTATATTTTTTTTTTTGGTTTCTGAAATAACTTTCTTTGTTAACTGTCAACTATAACTGCTGGCAAAGTGAGATTCAGTGATGGTAACGCGTATTTTTTTTTCCCAACCGGGTTTTGCCATCTTGTAATATAATTGGTCAGAGATGGTTGCGTCAAAGACACTTTTGTTGGCGGGAAGGTATTGTGCTTGGCGAAAATCCTAAGAGTAGAGAATTTAGATAGGATGGGCGGAGAAAGAGAAGATTTTTTTTTTTTTTCAATAGTTTTTGTTTAAAATAGGAATCGATGGAAAAGTGATTTTTACAGAAAGAAAATTATTTCCATTAACTTATGAAAAAGCAGGGGGGAGGGAGGAAGGATCATCTGCGTTTCGACAGCATTCTGCTACTTTTTAAAGAATTGAAGGTTATGCAGATTAAAAGATGACAAAGTGAAAATTTCGGAAGATAAGAAATTTATATAAGATTATTTACTGTAACCAGAAATTAGCAATATTATAAAAAGTTTAAGAGAAAAAAATTTCAAAAAAATTTAATCAAAATTATAATGAATGCTTGGAATATACTAAAACATTAAAATAATTAAGTAGAGTAATAAAAATTAGCATAATTTTAAACAGGATTAAATTATTCTAAGTAAATAATTAATAATGTACAAATAATCAATTTGTAATTTTTTGAATTTAACATATACCTTAAATTTATATTGCATTTTTTTTATTTTAAATTTTCTATAAATTTATAATTTTGTTTAATTATAAATTTATTTAATTGAATTTGTAATTATTTAAATAAATTATAAATTTTACCTTTCTTAATGATTTTTTAATAATTTTTATAATTATGAAACTCTGTATGCTCTAAGGATTATGTGGTTGGAGAGAAGAAAATAAAATTGATGTTAATAAAATTGATAATGATGTTATTTAAAGAAAAATAACCCAATGCTTACAAAACTCAAATATACTGTAAAATATAACACAGCATTTAGCCATTTAAAAGTGGACATCTTCTAAACAAAGCATCTTACAAAATTCGAATATGTTGTTGAAATATAACACAGTATTT
Organism: Maratus speculifer; assembly: GCA_964019185.1. Lineage (NCBI taxonomy): Eukaryota > Metazoa > Arthropoda > Arachnida > Araneae > Salticidae > Maratus > Maratus speculifer. The sequence continues at coordinate 162,874,181 of OZ025300.1, read as the reverse complement.
ATCCAATTAACAAGGAACATCTTCTAGAAACCCCTATCATTTTCTTTCACTGAAAAAAGTTGAAGATCCAGTTATATAATTGTTTAAAACTGCTATATTTGTTGGATATTAAAAAATTACTTTAATGATGGTAAGTTTTTATTCCTTAGCTTAGTATCTTCATTTCATTAGAATCTGTTTCAACTTTGAAACATATGCGCGAATGAATGTAAATTCTTGCATTACAGAGTCCTAAAAATAACTTTGTTTACCAAATTTAAATTACTACTCTCAATGTAATTACTTTACTCCAAAAGAAAAAAAATAAAAACTCTAATTAATCTGAAATAACGAAATAAAACTAGCTATTATAAAAATAGTCATTGTTAAATATAGTCAATTAGCCATGTTATTAATTAGAAACCTATCTAGAAAACATCGCCATGGACCAATGCGGTATTGTAACTTTTCGACCTGCTTTCGAAGCGCGCTTCGTAAAATACCATGTTTAAACTTTGTACATGGTTGTACTTTGTAGTACGGAATCTCTTCTATGCGAGTAAAACTCACAATTCTCAGATTGTTTTTAAATTGTATGTTATAATATCTATATTATAATAGTTTTATGCAATGTTATATAATATTTACAATTATTGCGATTGTCAAAGAAATCTTTCAAAAATAAGCTTCGTTATCTTATTATTTTTTTTTTCTAACACCAACTTTGACAGTATTTTCTAAAATATTTTCTGCTTTTACCAAAAAATTGAAAACACCATTCGATTACGTAGTTTATTAATAAGAACAATTGTCTCAGCACGAGCTGATGGACAATAGAAATACGAAAAAACAGAGAAAATGATACAAAAAGCATTATCACAGTGATCCTTTCCCTTGGAATATTTCCAAATTCAACGAAGATCTGCTGGCCATAGCCAAAAACGTACACAAAATATTTAGTTCAAATCTGTACCTAACTTCAAATACTTTTCGATGGCACAATAATGAAAATAGCACTTTTGCAACGCCCTTCTTCCGGTAGATTTTTTTTTTTTTTTTTTTTTTTTTTTTTTTTCAAATTCAAGGTTGGCATGCTTGCCATACCCAAAAATTATCATACACAAAAAATGTGGTTCAATTCTATGCATATTTTCATACACTTTTCGATGGTACAATGGAGATACACGGACATACGGACCCACACAGTGGCGTATCTAGACTTCTCATTTCGGAGGGTGCTAAGTTATAGTAAAAGTTTCTGAGAGAGAATCATATGAAAGATAATTTTTCCGCCTTAAACAGATTTTTTCATAACAGGTAATGCATAAATTATACCGATCCTGCTAAGATTGAATTGCATGGGACAGCAAATATTTTGTTTAAAAAAAGATTTAGTCTTAATTAGTAAAGTTTTTATGACCTGAAAAGATAGCCTGTGTATAACGGAAATTTGGTGAAACAGTTTTCTTGTGATCTCTGTGAAACAATACTTTTTTAATAAAAACCTGCCTGAAATGAAAAGTTATTCTGCTCCTTAAAAAGTCTATCTTCGCAGATATCATTACATCTTTGTAAACTTTTGTAATTTTATTTCATGGGGTTTTTTTTTTTTTTCCAAGTTTTAAAAGGGACTGCAGTCCCATCAGCCCACCCCCTGAATACGCCACTTGACACACACACACGGATCGACAGATATTTTCTAAAAACATTTTTTTTGGAACCTCTGATCTCTAAAACGTGCAAATTGGTCAAAAACTGGAATTCGCATAAAATTTCGATCACAGTACTTTCTTCTATTAAAGATACAGCAAAGTAAAAATAAATATAACTTACCGAGATTCATTCTAAAAAATTATTTAAAAGAAAAGAAAGAAAAAAAAATCGGAAAATTTTAGGAAATTGGCTCTGATAAGGGCCATTCTTTTTTAATTTCATAAGACATAGAATTTGTGAAAAAAAAAAAAAAAATCTTACACTATAAGAAATAGAAAATTAAAACAAAGAAGTGTTTTTCGCCAAGCACGATTCCCGCCAAGAAGCGTCGAATTCATGCCGAAAGCTCTGGCCAATCAGATTGAGAGACACAGTTTGGATGGCAAAACCTGGTTGGGAAAAAAAATTATGCGATGGTAACTCGTGGGAATTTTCCCTTTTTGTGGGGAAAACAGAGGCCTGTGGGAAAAAGGGAATTTTTGTACTTTTGTGGGAAATTTCGGCGTTTTTGAGATTTTACTTCCACAGCTTTTGTATCAGCAATTCCCCCTCCCCCCCCCCCCCCCCCCGAAATAAACGGAATAACATTTTTGCTGATGAGATTACTGTGCATAATTCTTAATTATTCATAGTATGAAGGATTGGTTATAGAAGTTGGATGATCTTTGCCACAGCAGAGGTAGGTGGGACAAGCAGAGTTAAAGCAATTTGGTACTCTCCCCCCCTCTTAACCGGAGAGATGAATTATATAACTGAGAAATGTCAACTCTAGGAGGGTGCAATAGATATATTGTATCCTCATGAGTGTTAACTTCTGCTTCTCTCAAATCTGTTTTTGATGCTGAATGTGATTTTTTACAAAAGACGGAAGTAGAGAATCAAACGTGAAAACATTTCCTTCGTTATGCTGCATTCAAATTTCTGGGAAAGCCATAGAATCAACTAAAATTGACTACGATAAAAAGTCTTGAATTACCTATGTCTAACATATATTGTAAAATTATTTTTTGCTGTCTAAGAGTGAATCCTCGAAGAAAGAAATATCTTTTTCAAAGAGATAATACAAAGTATACGACATTTTAAAAATATTATGTTAACAGATGTAATACACCTATTTCTAGCAGATATATTAAAATTATTTAAAAAACAAAAGTTTGAATTTATTACTGATCGTTGAAAGAATGTGCTTAGTTTATATAAACCAAGTAACTTTTTTTATGATGTTGATTCTTAAGTGCATATTCTGCTATTTAATAAAATAAGAAAAATCTTGGAAAGTTTTCAATTGTTTACTTTTACTATAAATTTCTTTGAAAAACCCTTTTTAAATGTTCCAAAGTGCAATAGAGGAGCGATAATATAAATAATGTTGCTCGAAAGTTTTTGGACTGAAGGCAGCACCGGCAAGCTTAATTGTGAGGGGAAAATCAGGCCGCTGTGGGAATTTTTGAGGGAAAATCAGGCTGACGAGGTTACCATCACTGGTGAGATTGCAAATTATAAATTATGTCACATGGTGGCGATTGATCGTGTAAGTTTTTCTTTTTGATAATTCAATTATTGTCTTATTATTTTTCTAATATTTTTGTTTGAACTATGTTTTCCATTGCAATTAATCTTTTGATAATTCAATTATTGTTTTATTATTTTTCTAATATTTTTCTTTGAACCATGTTTTTCATTGCGATTAATCGGGCAATTTAGAAATCGTTTTTAGGTTTATCCTAATTTCTAATCAGAAATTTATCGCAATTAATGTGTCTGTTTTGCATTGCCCTTGAGAACGAGCTAAACGATACTGCCTTTTAAGTTGCTTTCATTTCAAATCTTCATTTCCGCTCTCACATTCGCATACGAAATCTCTTTATTTAGATCTCCTATACCTGCTTTTAAATTGCAAACAATCAGTTTTGTATGACCCTGTGTATTAAATTGCACTTGTGATGAAATACGTAAACTTGCAGTTTACACTTAAATAGATCATTTCCTTAATTTTATAATTATTTTTTTGATTACTTTCTTACTTCCAACATATATACTTATATACCCCGTTCATATTTTAAAAATATAATTTTTTAATAGATATACCACATATAACAAACAATCGAGAAGGAAACCAAATAAAAGGATTAGTGACTAATGAGGAATGATCTACAGTTCCATCGTATCATACTTGTGACCTTTTCGATCGATTCTAGTTATAAATATGGCCTTTAAAACAAGTGAAAATTGTATGTCAAGCTTTACAAATAAGATGTGTTCGTACTATAAAGAGATTTTTAATAAATATTTCAGATCTTTGTATACAGCACTTCGGATACAGTATAGTAGCCGAAATCTCTTGTGTGTCCTTGTAAGTACTTTCTGCTTTCTATTATATACACAGAGTAACTTGTACTAAACCTCAGCAACGCTTACCAATTTCATAAAATGTGAAATAATTTAATATTATTAAAGCGCGCCCCAAACAGTATTTCCCCCTATACCATTGTGTATTGGGATTTTTTTGTGCAGTCCTGTAAATTAAATGAAAATATTTCTCGCCGCACCACCGATTGTACAGAATGCATATTTTAGTATATATTTCATTTATAAATTTTAATTTATTATTTTCGAAAGAATGTAACTCTATTTAAAACGCACTTGAAATTATTTTTTCCGATTGGTCGTAATGCAATGGAATACTTTTGATTACTCTTTAATTAAACAATGCATCCGATTTTCATAAAGTTTGAAATGACTAGACAAAATTATGCAACTACTACGTATTTTAAATTTCAAATGATTCGATTGAATAGTTTTTGCTCTCTTACATACAGGCCGGCGGCGGCGGCCAGACGGAACGACGACTATTTGTGTTTATGTATTTATATAATTACAAACGCACCTAAAAAGAAAATAAGTCTTAAATTATTTCCTGACATTACACATTAACATATAACATCCAATATTAACCTGCCTCTTATGATATAGCAGTATAATCGAAAAAACAAATATTTCTATATACATTATACATGGGATCATACGCATATTCTAACGCAAATTTAATTTTGTTCTTGATGTTATTTATTAAGTGCTATATTACCGTGCTTTATGTAAAATTACGGTTTAATCAAGAAGACAATTATCGCTATTGATGTAAGTGATAAAACGGTCTGGTACGAATTGTAGAAAAATTCTTTGATCTCAAATGAAATTCTGCGCTGGTTGTTTATCAAGGAATCCTTTCGAAGTAAAAATACTTTCTTGATCTAACGATTCCTTTTTCAATACACCATTTATTGCATGCATTGAAACGGAATAAATTGTTATCTGTAATAAAAATTCGTCATTTAATGCGATTTTAAATTACAAGTACATTAAAATTTTATTTGAAATTATAATTATTTTATATCTCTTAGATCATAGTTAGAGAATAATTTATTTAAGCTTAACAGATATCATTTAAATCAAAAAGAAATTAGATAAGAGAAACAAATCATCCTTTTTTAGATATCAAGGTTAATATTAATAAATATACTTTAAATTTGACGTATATCTTAATGATAAATATGTTATGCTCACGTACTTTCTCTCTATACTTACAGGGCTCCTTTCTTTATTGATGTAATCATATAAATACATTTTACACATTTACACTATATTGTTATAACTTTGTCAATTCAGGACATATCAGATCCGATTGAATGTATTACCTTCTTGATGTTATACACAACTATTATAGTGACAGATTTTTAATTTTCCAACAATTATAACAAAAAAAAATTAAAAAAGAAAAGATTTTTATACTTATTTATTTTATTTTATATAGTACCTGTACCCTATATGGACACCTTAAGGAAAATGTATTTTTTTCACCTCCATGTACAATAGGGTGGATCGATTGTCTAAAGCGAAAAAAAAATTACCATTCATCAAAATCTACCTATGCGGAAAAGATGTTCTATTGTACGGAGATTAAGGAAAAAATAATAAAAAAATTAATTTTAAAATTTAATACTGCCACAAAAGGGTTGAATTTTCGAAAAAAATGAAAAAAGACCGAATTTTGTTTAGGATATTTTTGTCAAAAACTAATTATTTTAAAAATTTTTAAAAACCAACAATGCGGAAAAGATGCTATATCGTATGGAGGTTAAGTAAAAAACAATAATACGTAATAAATTCAAAATTTAATACTGCCACAAAAATGTTGAAAATTCGATAAAATATTGAAAAAATGGAAAAAGATCTAATTTTGGTTAGATTTATTTTTGACGCAACATAATCATTTTAATATCAATCAAAGCCTACTTTTGCGTAAGAAATATTATATTGCATGGATATTAAATAAATAAAAAAAAAACTAAGTTCGATATTTAATACTGCTGCAAGTGATTTAAAGTTTCGAAAAACTGGCAGTTCCAGTTTTTTCAGTTAGGATTTGTCTGCTTGTGTATTGTGTAGCTTAGTGTACCTTGAATATTACTGTTCCATGGCGTTGTTAAAAAAATAAAAAATAAAAATAGAGAGAGAGAGAGAGAGAGAGATGCATTACACCCTATTTGGATCTGGCTTTGATATGGCAGTAAATATGCTCCCTATTACAAAAAGTTAAAAAATTTATATATTGGTATTTAAAAAATAACCGAAGATAGGAATCAGCCAACATCTATTTATTTCCTGCCAGTGAGAAAGAGTTGATAATAAGTTACAAACGCTTGTAAATGAGATTCAATCTCAATAATTTACCGCAGCAGCATTTTAAGAAAAAATAAACTATTTAACGACAAATATTGCGCTCTTCTTAATTCTTGTAAAACAAAATAAGATATTGAAAGCTACTACAGTCTTTTGGACCATTTCCGAAAATACTGCCTATTTTTCAGTTCAATAGATTTGAATATGTATATGAATATTGAGTGTAAACTAAACCGACGTATTGAGAGCAAACTCACTTTTCTGCATCATTAGCTATCACTGAAAAGCCAAAATGCTGCCGAGCTAGAGGTGTCACATCACCTGTAGTGACGAAGATTGGCATCAGCCAGAATATTGGACAGTTTGGGCACTTCCGGCCAAGCAGGTACTGCCATCGTATCTGGTGCACTTCAAGATGTGGGCATTATCTCACAAAATTATGAATAGAATGCTATTGACAGAAAAAAAATCTGCATGACAAAACAAACCAAAGACCACTCCATCGTTTTAGCTATTCTCTTTTAGTCTTTTGTAAAAGATTATGATCATGGCCATTTTCTTTAAACTTTGATGAATGTAAACACAGGCTACATCATTAGAAAACAACAGAAGAAAAATCATAATAGAAGAAGACTTGAGCTTGAAAAAAGAACTTGGTTTCTAATACATCGGCCACATATATGTAAATTCTGGGAGATCACCAAACAATTTGAAAACACGACGTACATTTTTTGTCATGTGTAAACAATAATATACATGTAACAAAGTTGGTTGCGATCGGTTGTGACGGAATATCTTTTAACATAGATGTTAAAGAATGTGCTATTCGAAATATGGAACCAATCTTAAAGCGTACACTACAATGGTTTATGTGTTAGTTATACACCAGTGAGGTTCCACTATGTCATCTTTTTCCAGCGTGGATGTAACCGCGGCTGGGAAAAAATGTTTCACTGGTGAAATAGACAGATTATTCGCAGCATGTTAGAAGCTTTTTGTATTTTCATTTATGTCAGTATATGAATTCTAAAAGCGCACGAGTGAAATCAAACGGTTTGCTGTAATCCTAATCATTAGATTAAAAAAATATCTATATATTTCATTTACCAGCTTTTTGACCATTTGCGACGGATTACATAGATTTAATTAAATAGGAAATTGTGTCGAACCTCCACTAACTGACGGATTTCGTAACGACATGAATTCAGAAGCAATAGGTAAATCCAGCAATCACTCCAGTGGCAATAATATCTACTATCAATAATATCTATTCACGCAACACTCATTCCACAAAACTAATAATCAAAAGAGTCACGGAAGTATTTCTGCTGTGTATGGACCATACATAAGATACGGTTTTATAAAAGTCGAATTGAATTACAAAATCTCATGTCGATTTTCAATACCGAACGTCATTATCACCAATTGCAATGTTGACGATATTTCTTGATTTTATACTAATGAAGCTGTTAAATAAGAAACTAAAGTTTTTATCTTATAATCAATTAAATATCTCCTCATTGCAATAATTGTTAAAAATTCTAAAATTCATATTTTATTTTACAAAAAAAAAAAAAAAAAAAAAAAAAAAAAAAATATTTTTTACCGTAAAAACGTTCAAATACATAAATTTGAGCCACATTGCGGCAGATTTAAATTTTGAAATTAATTTTTTTAATTATTTTTCTCATACTCAGCATATAACATAACATCTTTTATGCATAGGTAGATTTTGGTTAATTTTTTAAACTATTATTTTTAATCAAAAATCATCTAGCCAAAATTAGGTCTTTTTTCATTTTTTTCGAAATTCAACCTCATTGTGGCAGTAGTAAAATTTAAAATTATTTTTTTTAATTATTTTTCCCTTAATCTCCATCCAAAAGAACATCTTTTCCGCATAGGTAGGTTTTGACACCGTGAAAAAAAAATTTCAATCCACCCTAATGTACATGTACAAGTCATATGAATCCAAAAACGTGTGTCCACTATCCTTGGACTATTGACTATCATTATTAAAATTAGCGACCTTGTAATTATTCTGGTTTAATTTATATGATAAAAACAAAAAATGTTTACAAGTGCCAATATAAGGAACTACCTGTCCCTATTATGGACAGGTGTTTCCTTATTGACTTTCTACACCGTGTGTATGGAAGAGCCACTTTTCCAAGGGATTTTAGAGGAGAGGGAATAAAAAAAATGCAACTTAAAGTATTCGGAGGAGGAGGGGGACAGTAAATATCTTTAGAACATGCATTTTCGAAAGGGGAGGATCATTTTCGGCTTTTACCCTTCGAAAACCCATGCAAAGCCCCTTAGTTATTAATATTATGAAATAATATTGTTGGTTTTACTTAGCTTTATAGCATTTGTTTGCGAATGTACATCTTTTATTACCCAGTCCTCACAGCATGGACAAATAGAAACTTTTTCACCATGGGCAGTAAGTCCCATATAATCCTCATGAACATATCTGCCACATGTTTGAAAAAGCATCAATACTGCAAAAGAAGCAGTACCAGCTCAGCTCTCTTTTGTTGAGGAAGTCATACCATTGGTGCCTATGATTTCGCCAACAGATATCCTACTGGCGGCGGGGGCTTCTTTTTATTTTTCTGCTAGGGTTTTTGGAAGAAGTTTTTGGGGGGATTGTTTAAATGGCATCTTGTTGAACAAAGATTTTACCACTTTGATGCCTTTTCAATTTATTGCTTGTGAACGTTGAATTTTCTTCATTCTTACAGTTGTAGTCGAAGGGGACATAAGCTGTCCATATTGGGAACCGGGCGTAGTTTTACTAAATCTAGTAACAAATGAATAAGGAAAATATTTTTAAGCAAAATATGCAATAGCAATCGAAAGTATGTTTTATTAGCTTTCTAAAATACTCTACTTTTCAACATTTAATGTAATTTTACCATATCTAATAAGAATTTAAGCTTGCAAGTAATTAAGATCAGCACATCTCGAAACAACAGGTTTCCACGTAAATAGCGAATAGCGGGCTGTTTTACACTTTACAGCCTTTATTATCTTTTCAATTGCTTTTCTTCGCGAAAATGTTGAGCCATCTCTCGATCAAAATTATTACCTTTAAAAATATTAGGGGTGTCCATATTGAAAGCCCTGTCCATATAGGGTACAAATACCTTAAAATTAAATTTTGTCCAAGTGTTTATATGTATTCCATTTCATGTATTTGATAAAAGTGTGAAAAAAATTCGCACTAATTAGAAGTGGCTAAGATATTAAGGTCTAAAAAAATTGTATTTTTTACTGTTTCACGATTTTTTGTGTGGATTATTGTTTTTTATGTAATTTATTGTATGTCCCTGCCGACTCGGCGAACTGGTATATTTCTAACAAGGAGACCACCAAACATGGTGCGCACAGATTTTGATGATTTCAAAGTATGTTGTAGGGTTCATACCACTAATTATTCTGGTAAAAGGGTTTCTTCAAATAAGCCTTAGTTTTTTAGAAATTGGGGGTTAAATTTCATCGTATATTTTAAATACCCATTAGTATGGCTTTTCTGAGTGGATGCGTGACGCTGCGGCAGCGTCCGAGTCTGCGGATCCGAAGATTGTGAGATCGAGACCATCTATGACTCTTTTTTCCTTACTTATTTTTATAGTTTTTAAATATTAAAAATTTTAAGCAGATTTAGAAATTCCAAAGCTTTTGATATTTTCTCAGTAAATTGCACTTACATTTTCGAATTTTTTCATAAAACATTATTTTTCTGTTATTGGCAAAATTGCAAAATTAATTTATTCCTAGAATTTTTTTTATTAATTATTATTTACATTTTTTATTTTAAGCAAAGTTCAGAAATAATAATTTTTCTCTTTTTTTTATTTTATAGAATTTCATATGAAAATTTTAACCTTTTCTTCTATAAAAAATACAAGATAAATTTGGGAGTAATTTCTCAAACGTATTTAGGATTAAATAATTCAAATAATGCATATATTTCAAAGAGTAATAAAATATCAATGCAGTAATGCTAAAATGTAAGTTTTTACCAGTTATCCAAATTTTCAGAGCTCTGAAAATATAATAGTCTCCAAAGTTAAACCTTAACAACATTTATCGTTTGCACAAATAAGAAATGGCAGATTAAATTTAGAACTATTTTTTTTATTATAACAGATTAAAACATTATGTGATTCATAAAAATTCAACTGGATTGCAAAACTCGTCTCTAAATGAGATAAAATTTGTGATACATATGTATTTTTATTAATTTATTTATTTTAATCGTCTGCTTTCCTTTCATCGGTTATATCAAAATAAAAGAAAATTTCTTTTTATTGACATTATATTTGCTCTTATACAAAGGACGATTAAACTTTTTTCTGTTTTAATCATTTAATGTATTTTTAAATCTATTTATCACGAATCAAGTATTTAAGGAATATAAATTATGTACATTTATACCAGTTTTAAAAAAAATTAAATCCAATTTCCGTTTATATTAAAAATTTCTGAAAAAATTTTCCCGAAAAAATTTATAAACGTACTGTTTTTTTAAGGGATAGTTTACCTCAAAACTGATCAAAAAATCGATATTTGTTTATAAACATTTTAAACATTAAACGAAATCCTGTTTAGTAATGAATATTGTAAAACCTCATTTTTACCCATACGACAATTTGAAAATTTTGTTTATACAGCCACACAATTGATAACTTTAAACGTTTTTTTCCCCCTCTATGTTCATATTTTTTTCACTTTCATGTTTTAAAAATGCTAAGGCTTTTTATTTATTTATTTATTTATTTATTTATTTAATATAGAGATTCAAAGTTTTTTGTACATGGTCATCATTACATATGGGTTAAATATGTGCATGGAATTAGCTTTAAGGTTATTATTATTATTATTTTAAACAGAAGTATACGTGAAGATATGTTAGATTTCATCACTCTACTCTACATATGTCATTAAAAAATTTATATTAAATGTAATATTAGATTATCTAAAAATCCATGCAAATCTTGTGTAATACACATTTGACAACCTAAAAAATGTTTTTGAGTAATCTAAAAATATTAATATTTAAAGTAGTATGGATTTTAAATGTTTAAATTTTCTTATATTTTTAAAAACTTTAATTAAAAATGCAGTTTATTTATTTATTTATTGCAAAATGTACTATTTCTTGATCACTGAAATGCAATCAGTTCGCCATTTGAACCATTTTTTTAAATCAAAAAATATTGTAAATTTAAACTGACCCCTTAAGGAAATATAAAAAGTTTCAAAGATGTAAAATTGCCAATTCTGACTAAAATTTGTAACATTTAAAAACTTGAAAAAAGTTTTTAAAAAAACCTCTTGCCGGATTCGATCTCACGACCTTCGGATCTGCAGACTCACAAGCTGCCGCAGCGCCACGGATCCACACAGAAAAGCCATACTAATGGATATTTAAAATATACGCTGAACTTTAACCCCCCCCCCCATTTTTCAAAAACTAAGGCCCATTCGAAGAAACCCTTTTACCAGAATAATTAGTGGTATGAACCCTACAACATACTTTGAAAACATCAAAATCTGTGCGCACCATGTTTGGTGGTCCCCTTGTAAGTTAAATACTAATTTCACCAACAAAGACTATATCGAGATTAGAGAAAAAGCAATTTAACAATTTTATCTAGTCTCTTTTCATAAGTTCTTAATTTCATTTTCCTGTACGAGTTCAGCATTCTTAATACGATAACTTTTTTTCAAATTGTTAAATTGTTTTTTCTCTAATCTTGATTTAGTCTTTGTTGGTGAAATTAGTGTTTAACTTAGAATTCTACCACCACCTGTACGGGATTAATGCGAAACGGATTCAGCCCTTGATGAGAAAAATATGTATGATTCACTCTTATTAATCAAACCTAAGCATCTTGTCATACAATAATGTCCTTAAGGTGAATACATGGTATTTGAAAAGCATGCGTTTTTAATATTTTTGAGTGAAAAAACTCTATTATGGTTAATTCTAAAACAAAACTCATATATTAAATTGTTCTTGTTTTAGAAATACATTACTGGTTAGAATCGAAATATTTTTATTATGTATCAGTCGAAATGTATGCTCTTGGCGCTTCTAATGTAATATCTCTGAAACCACAATTTGAGAAATTGTTTTCTTAAGCATGAAAAATATTATCTTAATTATATAAAAATAAAAATTAAATTAATTAACAAAAGCCTTATTATCAGATTTTGAGAATAATACTAATAATTTATGATTTTATTTCGTAAATCATATTCTTGTTAAATCTGTGCCTTCCAGTAATAAACAGGTAAGGCACATTTTTTAAAAAAACTGAGATAATTTGGGAAAATGTAGCTGAAAAAGAGTACTTTCATGTGCCATAGTACTGAAAAAGGAAAATCCAATACTTCCCGTCATTGGGCGAGTATAAATTTTCATTTAAAAGTTGAAAAGACAGTAATAGTTCAGTAAGTGCATAAAGTAACGGTAATAACCAGATTAGATTTCTATTTATTTCTTAAATCGTCCATAATTCTGTGGCTTCCGGTAATAACCAGGTAAGGCACATTTTTAATATTTTGAGTAATTAATGTTTAAAGTTTTCAAAAATGTCTTTTTATCATTACTTTTATAAAATAGATTAGAACTCAATAATTTTCACTACATTCAATCAAATTTAAATATTTAATTTTATTTACATTTATAAAAAGTACATATAAAACGGTAATAACCAGATAAAAGTTACATTTTTAATTAGTTCTCAATTAATAAAAACCTTTTCTATATAACTATTTTGGAAAAAAAAGAAGTTCTTATATCCTAATTGAATGCAGTGAAAATTATTAAGTTCTAATCTATTTTATAAAAGTAATGATAATTTTTTTGAAAACTTTAAAGTTAATTAATCAAAATAATAAAATTTGACTTACTTGGTTATTATCGGAAGCAACAAAAATATTCTACGCTCTATATTATTTCCATTCTTGCATGCATATCTCTCATAGTTGAATGCTCTCATAAATACATTTAATATACTTAATTTTATTCAATATAGTTTTTTACAAGAATTTTCCATACATATAACTCTTATAACTATCCTTTTTACAGTCAAATCAATGTCACATTGACTAATAAGGTATCCTTTTCACTTCTCTCACATTATAAGTTTGACTTTGTAAATCAGTTCCATGTACAAATATTCCATGACAAAATATATAACTTGAGACTAATTTAATTCCCGATTTTAACTCTCGGTGTTATATGACAATACCTCATTTGCCATTATGGTCCAATCAACAGGGCGAATATCGCCACAGGCAGAACGTTTCAGTGGGACTATAACTTTCTTCTCGAATTACAAGAATCTCTGACTGTTTGATTGAATTTAAAATTAATTTCTGAAACTGTGGAAGGTAATTTTCTTGTAAGAATTATTTCAAGTACTACGCGTGAATTATATGTTGTTTTCAGCGACACAGATTCACTATTTAATGCTATGTTTAACTACAAATGCACTGTAAAAAAATCTGTACAGTTGTTATATTTTTTCTAGGAAGCTGTAATCCCTTAGAATCTTTTTATGTAAAAGAAAAAATCATGAAACAGATACATTTTTGAATTGTAAATATAAAAGTTTGAAATCTTACTCAGAATTTTTTGGGAACCTGTATATCTAATTTAGAAATTTTTATGCATAGAAATTTTAATGCAACTGCCACGGGTAACAGATAAATTTTTAGTAAGATTACTGCAATTTACCGTGGATTCTTTTGTAAAGTTACAGAAATCTGTAGCTTTACAAAAGCAAGTCTGGTAGATTTACATCCTTTTTAGGTGCGTTCGTAATTATGTAAATACGTAGCACCTATTGTTGTCGCTCAATCCGTCCGTCCGTCTGTCTGTCCGTCTGTCCGCATATAATAACACAAAAACTACCCAACCGAATCGTTTGAAATTTAAAATACATAATTATAACATAATTTTGTCGAGTCATTTCAAATTTTTTGAAAATCGGATGGGTAGATCAATTACATGGACATTCAAAAGGATTCAGCTACATTACGATCAATGGGGAAAAAAGTTTCAAATGCATTTTAATCGTTTGAAATTTAAAACATATAATTATTGCGTAATTTTGTCGAGTCATTTCAAATGTTATGAAAATCGGATGCATAGATCAATTACAGGGACAATCAAAAGGATTCCATTACATTACGGTCAATGGGGAAAAAGTTTCAAATGCATTTCAATGATGTTGCACTCATTCGAACATAATAGAATTGGCATGAATCTATGAAATATATACTAAAATATGCATTCTGTACAATCTGTGAGGCAAAGAATTTTTATTAATAAATTACAGGGCCACACAAAATGTTCCACTATATAATGCTATACGGGGAAACATGGTTTGGTTCGTGTTTTAATTATATTCAACTATTTCACATTTTATGAATAAGATATACGTTGCTGCGGTGTAATAATAATTACTTCCTGCATATTTACAGGAAACGTAAAGATTTCGACTACTATACTGTATCCGCAGTACGCTCTACTATATCAGCAAGATCTGAATATTTTTAAAACTTCGTTATCGTACGAACGCACCTCATTTGCTACGTTCACGTGCAATTTCCAACTTGTTTGTATAATGTACAGAGAAAAACATAGGAAACATACAGATTTTTCTAACTTTACACCTGTAGAATTGCGGTTTTCTTATAGAATAGAATATGTAGGGGAAAGACATCCCCTTTCAATCAATTTTGATTTTGAATGGAAACATTTGTATGAATTTGTTTGATAACTAAATAAAATATTATATTATAACCAAATATAATATCATCAATAGCTGGATAATTACTAATAAGATATCCTCTACAGTTCTATCGCATTATACTCGTAATTTTGACTTAATAAATTGGTTCCATGTAAAAATGTTCCATTACAAAATATATAACCTGGGACTAATTTAATTCCCGATATTACTTCTCAGTGTTATATGGAAATTCCTCATTTGGCATTAAAGTCCATTCAACAGGGCGAATATTGCCACAGGCAGAAAGTTTCTGTAACTTTCTTCTCGAATTACAATAATCTTTGATTGTTTATCGGAAAGTTTTTTAAGAGTGACCTTAAAATTTATTTCCGAAACTGTGGAAGGTAATTTCCTTGTAACAGTTATTTCAAGTAGTGCAGGTGAATTATATGTTTTCAGCAACACAGAGCCACCATTTAATGCGGTTTTAAATTGCAAATACAATGTAAAGAAAAATCTGTAAAGTTACTAACATTTACTTAGGAAACTAGGATATTTAGAACATTTACATATAGACAATAACAAAAATTCTTGTAACAGATACACTTTTCCGTTTAATCAAAGCCCCACCAGTGGCCGAGAGGTTGGGACCTATCAACTGGTAGACGGCAGGTGCTGGGTTCGAACCCAATCGCGGCCGTCGGCCTAACCGTTCGGAGTTTTCGTGGTTTTCTTCGAACCTTGCGTAAATACGGGTTAGGTTCCCTTAGAAAGACCCCCACGAAGGGCACTTTCCCCCTGGGCCTATATCCCTAGTGTAGATAATCGGCCGACAGAAATACACCATACACCACACCGTTTAATCAAAAGCTATGTAATGTTACTCAGAACTGTTTAGGAAACTGGGTAATCTTACAGTAGAAAAGTAACCTTACCTGGAACTTTTTATGCATTTGCCACTCGGGTTCAGATAAATTTTTAGTAAGATTACTGAAATTTAAGTAGAATCTTTCGTAAAGTTACAGAAATATGTAGCTTCAGAAAATATATAAATTGAGATTAATTTAATTCCCGCTATTACTTCTCACAAGGAAGGTCTCCATACGGGCATACTCAGAAAATTCTGAAAAAAATACAGAATGTTCTTCTCATATGTTTGTAAAAATGTTTTGGGCGGAACCCCAATAGAACATTCGAAAAAAAAATAATGAACATTTCTTTTATTTCGAGATTTATCATCGGTTGGCGACAAAATAAATTTTCAAAAATACTTTCTTTATGTCAATTTCTTTTTAAGGTAAAAATGTTTCATGTTCAACTTGTTTAAAGAAATTTTATTTATATAAAGTTAGTTTTGTCAGCTTTAGTTTGTATTAACTGCATTTTAGTCGTAATGTATTTAAAATGAAAATTAACTGTGAAATTTTATGAATTAAAACAAAATTAAAATTAATTAAAATTGTTTTCAGTCTCAAAATTAACTCCAATCTAATTGAGCTCTCCCGATGCAATTTCGTTGCTATGGAAACAAAAACTTCTCCGATATCGAAAGGCTTACTGCAGAATTCTTCATATGGCCTTTATTTTATCATAGGCCTAAATGAAAAAGTACTTTTCAATATGAATACTTTTCAATATAAAATTTAAAGTGATAAAATCAAATAACCGCAGCAAAAGCGATAAAAATATGTAATACAAAATACATCATTGCATAAAACTCTCTGATTGTTCAAATTTAAATTCATTAAATACTATTTACACGTTTTTTAAAACTTAATTGAAGATAAACTTTCAGGTGCATTAAAATCGTTTGCTTTTAGCGAGGCAAAATGTTGCTCGCCAAATCGCGTGACGCTTTCGTCTTTTCGCGCCAAATACTCGAAAGTATTTTATTTTTTTACTGAGCTTCTTTTGTGATGCCGCCGCTAAATTTGACTGATCCTTTATTACATATATGAGCAGTTTAATTACTATTTTTTTTTTCAAAAAATTCTGAGTATGTCCAGCATGGAGACCTTCCTTGTCAGTGTTATATGACAATTCCTCATTTGGCATTAAGGTCCAATCAATAGGGCAAATATCGCCACGATTAGAACATTCCAGTAGGACTATAATTTTCTTCTTAAATTGCAATAATCTCTGACTGTTTATCAGCGAGTCTTTTAAGAGTGACCTTAAAATTGATTTCTGAAGCTGTGGAAGGTAATTTCCTTGTAACAATCATTTCAACTAGTGCAGGTGAAATCTAGGTAAGTGTGGTTTTAAGTTACAAATACACAGTAAACGAAAATCTGTAAAGTTACAAACTTTTTTTTAGTAAACTGGTATTTCTACAACTTTTTATGTAAAGCCAAAAACGAAAATTCCTGGGACAGATACATTTTTGCGCCGTAAATAAAAGAAATCAGTAAGGTTATTCAGATCTTTTTTAGGAAACTGGTATACCTAGTACTTTTTATGTAAATGCCAACTAAGTTACACATGAATTTTTGGTAAGGTTACTGTAATTTTGTTAGACTCTTATATAAAACTATGGATTTCTGTAGCTTCAGAAAAACTAGTTTTGTCGATTTACATGTATTTTTTTCGTACCATATAAAGATAAAAATTGAGTTTATCAATAAGATTTTTCAAAATTTACATGTGTAGAATTCCAGTTTTTTAATAGTGTTGGGTAGTGGGGTTAATTTCGTCCAATTTCATTAAATTTTAATTTTTAATGGACGCATTGCATATAAATAAAAACATTTTACAATTATTTACTTAAATAGTTGTCACAAAAATAAAAATCTTAAATATGTTGACAAGTTTCGGTTCAATAGTAAGAACCGTATTCATAACACATATACAATCAGTAGAAATAAATGACACTGGATACAAAAATAATCTAAAAACACAAAAACGCAAACACTGCGCCCTCTGTGATCGCAAATAGCGTACGCTACGATGGCTCCCTCTATTAGACTCATTTTTCAAATATTTATTAGGAGTTCCAACCAAAAAATCGGAATATCAAAGGAAAAAGTATCATTACACACCCTATCCCTCCTAGAATAAATCTCAATAGATTCACGGATCCTTGAGACAAATATTAACCCTCTCTTTAAAAACAACCTTGACAACGCAGTCTTACCCCTGCCAAATTTAATGTCAGATTCATGCTCTCCCCTCCTAATCCCAAACGCTCTACCTGTCATACCAATATAATAATTAATATCCCCCTTCATTCTATATCACCCCTTCATTTCTATATGGAATTTCATACACACCCGCGAGATCATCTTTTGCAACCACACATTACTGTAAATTTGTTTGATAAATGAAAAAAAATATTATAAAAGAAATTTAAATCTAAGACTAATTTAATTCCCAGTATTACTTCTCAGTATTGTATAACAATTTCTCATTTGGCTTTAATATCCAATCAACAGGGCAAATATAGCCACAAGCAGAACGTTTCAATAGGACTATAAAATTCTTCTCGAATTACATTAGTCCCTGACTGTTTATCGAAGGGTTCTTTAGGAGTGATCTTAAAACTGATTTCCAAAACTGTGGAAGATAATTTCCTTGTAACAATTATTTCAAGTAGTGAGGTGAATTATAAGATTTTGGCAACAGAGATTCACCATTTAATCCGGTTTCAAATTAGAAATACATTGTAAACAAAAATCAGTAAAGTTACAAATATTTTCCTAGAAAACTGGGATTTCTAGAACTATTTATGTAAAGGCATCAACAAAAATTCCTGCAACTGATATACTTTTTCACCGTAAATAAAAAAATATGTAAAGTTAGTCAGAATATTTTAGAAAACTGGTATACATAAAACTTTTTATCTAACTCCCCAGATTATAGATAATTTTTTAGTAAGTAAGAAGAATATTTTGTTTATACTTAAAAAAGGAAGGTAATTTAAATTTAATATTTATTTTAGTTGTATAAAATCAGCTGTATCAATTAAATATACATGTGTATATTCAAAACCTTAGGTAGGAGAGACTCATTAAAAAATACTAAAAGATAGGGAGAACTGGGGCATATTGATACAGTTTTTTTCTAAGAGGTTTTTTTTTTTTTTTTTTTTTTTTTTTGGTGTCCAGAAAGTAGAAATTTCAAATTATTTTTCCATGTGGTGTCAGCAAAACTTGTGTAGTGTGTTATAAAAATCCATAATCGTTGTTTTATATGGATTCGTTTAATTCGCTTTAATCGTTCTTTGTGTTTTTGTATTTTTGCATGTAATAAAAAAAAGTCATTTATCTCAATGTGCCCCATCCCCGAGGCAGACTGATACACCTCATGGGGCACTTCGGTATGTTTGGGAAAAATGGAGACAAAAATACACCAATGCATATTTATCATAGAAAATTAGTTAGCAAATCGCTCTATATTGATTTATAGAAATTCAAATCCCACACAACGACGGGAATTTATCTGTTTATAAACTATAGCATGAACTTTAAGGGTTTTTTTCTCATAACTCACTGGGTATTGCGCTTTATGGCTCTCATGTATTTATATGCTAACTAGCGGCCCGCCCTCGCTTTGCTTCGGGTAGAGCAAGTCGTCCAGTCCCATCTCCATAAGGATTAATACCAAGGTAAAAATAAAAAGCTTTTACTGAGACGGCATTTTAATTATTATTTTTTTATAAAAAAAACCACTTATTGTGACGTAACTATAGCAGCCATATGCTGTCGCGACATTTTTTTGTAGATAATTATTCGTACTGCAAAGTCGTAGTACATTATTTTGTTTTATAATTAATAATGTTCGCAGCGCACGCGAGGTAAGAATTTTTAAGGTAATTTTTCTACACCTTGGGTTACATTATTGGCATTTCAGTAAGGATCCCTATTTTTTTAAAATATAATATAGCCTATGTTCACCGGAAATAGTGTAGCTGTCCAACGGTGAAAGAATATTTTGGTACTACTCTGTTATTCCGTCGACCAATTTCGCCAAATTATACAAATCGCGAAACTAATACACAAATTGTACATATTGACGTAATTTTTATTTTAAATAACAAAAAAAAAAAACAAATAATTAGTAGAATATTAATAAAAATACAAATAAAAAGTCAAAGTAAAAATCAATGACATTTTAAACACGTGAATCGTGTTTAATGTCATTGAATGTGACATTCACGATCATCCATTATTGGCTATTTAATCTTATAGTTTGGCGATACTTTTTTGGTCGACGGGATAACCTAGTAATACCGAATTTTTCAAATCCGTCAAGTACTATCGGAGTCCATTCAATTCAAACAAACAATCAATCAAATTTTTCTCCCTTATAATATTGGTATCGATGTGACGTCATTATTTACTGATTTTTAATTAGTTACATATATTCATGCTTCTTGTTCTTTTAACAAATGCTTCAAAATTGTAACATTTAACAAATACTTCCTATGTTATTTAAAGTATGTCGACATGTTTTTTCAAATCAAATTTTTTATTAATAATTTAATTCTTTCTCGTTCACTTCTAATTATGTCGCCATTTTTCACAGAGAACCTCTTATTAACGTAACCGATATTCGTGCGTCCTATATAATAAAATGTTTTTTTTTCCAAGTATGACGTCACATTTTTTCCCCTTTGAATTATTTTTATTTTAATTTTTCACGTGGATACTGTTCAACAGAAAATTAATTGCCGAAGAGAAATTATTCCAATTTTTGATTTTCTTGGCAACGCGAAAGAAAAGTGGTTATTTTTTATTGGAAAATTTTTCATTGATTCTGTATGAAAAATACTGAAATTTTGAATTATTAAGGAAAATATTTGAATAAGTTAAATAAAAATTAGCCTATGTTCACCGAAAATAGTGTAGCTTTCCAACGGTGAAAGAATTTTTCAAATCTTTCAAGTAGTTTTCAATTCTAACAAACAAACAAATCTTTCCTCTTTATAATATTAGTATAGATCAGAGGTTCCCAAAGTGTGCTCCGCGGAGCCCTTGGGGCTCCGCCTGAACTTTCCAAGGGCTCCGCGGCGTTCCAGCAAAATAAACAAAACATGAAAGAAATTAACGTATTCCAAGTGGAAGATTTTCAAAAGTATGTAGGAATTTTTGAGTGTGTGTGCGTATGTCAGAAATAAATATATCTAAACTGAGTTGAAAAATAGACTCTAAAAGAAAGGGTTTGAATTTTAATCTGTCAATTTTCTGTATAATATTTTTGGTTTGAATTGCTTTATTTATGTTTCTGCATTTAATGTTTTTTTTTAATTCGATTTAAAATGAGCTACAAGAAATAGTACTCTAAATCGAATGCACAACGTAAATCGAAGCAGGAGAGGGCCATGAGTACTGTTAACTCTGTTTGTCGAACAAAATGGAGAACAATTTTGTTCTTTGAAACTCAGCCTATTCATATGTTTATACTTAATTCTTTTTTGCTCACATTTCATAATCGGACGAAACAACAAAAGAGCTTTTGGCCAATGAAAGCGTTTCTGAACCGTTGACTCCAGATCATGTATTTTTATCAAAGCAAGCAGAACCGAGACACTCTGTTAAAGCAATTTTAATAAAAAATTAAAATATGATGAAAATTTCTTAAACATGTGATTTACTGAAACAGATGATGATCAGCTTCTCTGTGTGATTCGTGATAAAGTTTTGAACAACAGCTCAATGTTTCCGGCAAAGTTGCGCAGTCATTTTGATTTTAATCATCCAGAATTAACCACTTGAAGGGCGGTGGGATCTACTTTATCCCGACTAATTTAAATGAGATTCTCACCAGAAAGATTTAACGAAATTTGATATCTTTAATTTTGGCCGCAAAATGATTGATAATTGTATTTATTTATTTTAAAATAAAACTTTTCGATTTTTCCGGTGAGAACCAATCATACAGAGAAATTATTGCCCCTCAAGGGGTTAAAAGATAAAACATTTGATTTTTTAAAAAGAAAATGCAAAGAAATTTTAGCTTTAAAGAAAAGTAAGGCTACAGCTGCGAAAACAAACAATGAAAAGATGTTGTAAGCTTCCTACTTAATAAGTTACAAAATAACACAAGCTGACAAAGTCCATACCATTGCAAAAACTCTTATTAAATCTTGTGCAATTGATATTTCCAGATTTTTATTTGATGAAAAAACTGCCAACTTAGTTTCCAATGCTCCTTTGTCAAATAACACTATTCTGCGACGAATTATCGTTAAGGCAGATGACGTAAAAAAACACTTATTGGTCGCCGGCTTGGCATTTTTAATAGCATTTGTTCGCTATGTTCATTTCCATAGCTATCAGAAGAATCTTCTTCTTTGCAGACCACTAGAAGCCAATACATCAGAGGATAAAATATTTAATATTTTGGATGAATTTTTAACATCAAAAGAAATACCATGGGAAAACTGCAAAGATATATGTACTGATAGTGCAAAAGCAATGGTAGGTCTTAATGTTAGGAATATTGCTAAAATTAAGGATAAATAAAAGGAATGTAGCAGTTGTTATTGTGTTCTTCTCAGACGTACGCTAACCTCAAGAAAAATTCCTCTGGAAATTATGAAAGATCTGAATGATGGCA
This sequence comes from Maratus speculifer, assembly GCA_964019185.1. Classification (NCBI taxonomy): domain Eukaryota; kingdom Metazoa; phylum Arthropoda; class Arachnida; order Araneae; family Salticidae; genus Maratus; species Maratus speculifer. Next base: position 162,851,493 of record OZ025300.1, on the reverse strand, counting down.
TAAAAATAATAAACTTTATAAAATCAAGACCACTTAAAAGTGGACATTTCAAACTAATTCGCGAAGATATGGGAAGCTTACATCAGTCCTGCTGCTGCATACTAAAATAAGATTGTGATCCCGAGCAAAAGCGTTGACACGTTTGCTGGAGCTGCTTGCAGAGGTTGAAGCATTTTTGACAGATCACAACCCTCAGTTAGCAACAATTTTAAATGATGAAGATTGGTCTTGTAAATAAGCCTATTTGACGGACATTTTTAGTAATGAACGAAAGGAATTTACCGTTTCAAGGAAAAAGTGTTGCTGTTTTTGATGCAAACTCCAAAGTGTCAGCATTTAAGAGGAGACTTACTTTCTAGTCTGAATGTGTAGAAAAGGTGATATAAGTTGCTTTCCTCTTACTAAAATGTTCTTTAAAAACCATAACAAGTTTGAGAAAAAAAAATTATTTAAGATCATCTCGAAGCTCTGATAGGATTACTTTCCAGCTACTGAAAATAGGATGCTGGATGATACTAAATCTTTTCAGTGTAAAAACAAATCCACACAGCTTAAGCTCTGAGGCATACGAAACTCTCATTGATTTAACATCTCAAAGCGATCTAGAAATCTCGTCTCAAATCAAACCTAATTCTTAATTTTGGTGTCATTTCACAGATGAATACAAAATCTTTCCAGGCAGAGCAAAATTAATTTTACTTCCATTTTCAACGACATATCTGTGAGAAACTGGATTCTCTACTTACACAAATTTCAAAGCAAAATACAGAAATCGGTTAAATGCAGAACCATACATTCGCTTGCAGTTATCGAAAATTACACCAGATATAAAAAAAAAAACTGCGCACAACATAATTGCGCATTTTTCACACTAAACGTTTTTATATTACCGTTCGTCAAACTTTATGCAAGATTAAAAAAAATAAAAACTATCGGCAATTAATATTTGTATATTGTATATTGCATATTAATAATAATTCTATAATAGTTTATAAAATTGTATTTAATTTTTAAAACAATGTCTATCGCTGAAAATGTCTTTTTTTTAAAAGATCGTGTATCATTTAAAATCCCTCACTAGATTCTTTTGTATGTAATCTTTGTATATATTTCTTCTTTATGTATAAAAGAGTTTGTTTTCCTCGTTACTGAACGTTTTCAGAAATCACAAATTTTTAACTATATTTTTGGGTATTTGAAGGAAATATCTCCATTATACAAAATAGATATTTTAATGCAAAAAAGGTTTTAATCCTTAGTTTTATTTTATTATATACAATAATAGTAATATTAAATAAAACTGCTAAAGGGTTATATCATAAAAAAAATGATTTTTGAAATTTCTAGTATGAATTCAGAATTTCTGTATCAGGAAAGGGCCAACCTGAGAACCAAGGTTCAATGTAGAAAATTACTGGCTCATATTTTTATCCAGCGGATTTTTTTCTGTTCCATAGGCATAAAAAAAACATTCATTTGTAAACCACAGAGTATTGTTCAGTTTAGGGGCTCCGCATTAGAAACTCTTCCCAAATAGGGCTCCGCGAGCCCAAAAGTTTGGGAACCGCTGGTATAGATTATATTCTATCGATACACTAACATTCATCCAATTCGGTGACACAAGCCTCGGACCCTCTGCTTGTTAGTTATCCCGTCGACCAATTTCGCCAAATGATACAAATCGCCAAACTAATAGGCAACTTATACATGTTGAAAACATTTTTATTTTAAATAACAGAAGAACAAATAAAGTAGTAAAACATTAATAAAAAGTCGAAATAAAAATCACTTTATGATGTTTTAACCATGCGTATCTTGTTTAATTCCTTGAATTGTACATTCACGGTCATCCATTGTTGGCTTTTAATCTTATAAATTGGCGATATTTTTTTGGTCGACGGCATAACCAACCGAAGTACCCCAAATATGCATATGATATTTCTGTCCTATTTTCATGGTACTTTCCCAATAATACCTTCACTTTGACGTTTTTATAAATCTTGGTGCAGTTTGGACTTCAGAAAGTCAGATTTCATATCTGATGAACGTTTATTCTTATTTTTGCACATAAATATAGCGTAGATGACATATAGACACCAAGTTGGCGCGATCTTTTCTGTCGCCAAATTAGAGAAAACTTTGATTTTGAATATTGCTGTAAGTGATAATATTTTCGATTTATTGTGATATGTATATTTTTTATTATATTTATTATTGTGTTTATTATTTATATCTTTTATTTATTACTTGAACTATTGTTACTTTTTTTGGTACTATTTGATTACATTGTCGACCAAAAAAGTATCGCCAAACTATGGAATTAAGTGACAGTAATGGATGATCGGGAATGTCTCATCCAATCGCATTAATCAGGATACATGTGTTTAATCCTCTGAGAGGCAAGGCATTTGTGCTCCAAAAATAGTCAAATAATTAATTCTCACCGCAATTTACAAAAAAGTTTAGTTGAAAATAATTAAAATCGTTTCGTCACGTATATTATAAGATCAAAATTGTACTAAAAAATTACTGGTGCCAGTTGGCAATTAAAGCATTAAAATTAACCGTTTGCAGACTGCAAACGGCGAACCTCAAGGGGTTAAAACGTCATCAAGGGACTTTTAATCCCACTTTTTATTTGTATTTTTATCAATGTTTTATTAATTTATTTCTTCTTTCATTATTTAAAATTTTAAAAAATATATCAATATGTGTAATTTGGCGATTTGTATAATTTGGTGAAACTCGTTGTCAAAATAAACAAATAATGCAAAAAAAGAATGATCGAGGTAAACAAAATAACAATATTATTAAAAGTAACATCTAAAGCAGCCATGTAAAACTGTTATTTTTTTTAAACACGAAAGAATTATATTTCCAATTTGCATGCGCGAAATATAAAAGATGCTAATGGCGATTATAAAACACTATTATAAAAAGTATCGCAAAATGTGAAATACTAAGTTAATGAGAATTGTGGCTTTTTTTTTTTTAATTAATGAAAAAAAAAGTTTTCTTTTCCAATTTGTTTCTTAAGTTTAATTATGATTTATTGTACTTAAATAAAATTGTTTGCACATTTTCTTTGCTCCATGTGCTTGAATTTAGAAATCTAATGATAACATCCAACTTGTGAAAATGACACACTTTAAATTTTCGTGACATATGTAGCCAAATTGTGCGCTTTTATCAGTTTCTTAAAAACTATTTGGAACTTATTTGTCGTAGTAAGTGTGTTCAGTAGGTTACATTCATAGGTAATTTCTGGTAGAAACAGAAGCAAAATCCGTCAAGTATTTTTTTGAAATTTCTTTGACGAAAGAATTTTGTTTGACTTTTAATTTCGTTACGTACTATGTGTATTAGCATTCGCTTCGCTCAGACAACTATTTACTCCATGTACTCTGATTCGGTTGTTTAGGAAAATATCCAGCCGGTGAAAAATGACGCACACCAAGTTTCTGTGACGTATGCAAATAAATTGTGCTTTTTTATCAGTTTTTTAATATAATTTTTAAACTATTTGTAACTAAATTTTGAAAGTAGGTGAATTCAGCAGTTTACCTTCATAGGCACCTTCTGGTACAAACAGAATCGAAATCCGACAAGTATTTTTTGAGATCTGCTTGACGAAGGAATTTTTTTTATTTTTAATATCGTTACGTACTATGTGTATAAGACTTCGCTTCTTTCAGACAATAATTGAAGAAGAAAATATTTTATGCTAATTTACAATAAATACTCGAGAAAATAAAACCAAATAGACAGTTTTGGAAGGTTAAAAAATAATTTTTATTTTTTCTTGTCTTACAAGTTTCAACATTTAATGCAATTTTTTTAAAACAAGGAATTGGACGTGTGTAATGACGTTGTGTGAAATCACATTGCACTTTCATAAAAATATAAAAATGGAGAAATTATTTCCTCTTGTTTTAAAAATGTCAAAGGTTAAAGAATTCGCAAAATGACAGATTTTGAAAGCTTTTAAATCGCAAAAATAATCGCAAAATAAAACTGTTTCTGAAATAGCTAAAGTTTTAAATTAATCAAAACGAGGCATACATAAAGTACTCTCTAGAAATGATAATTTTAAGCTGATAACAAATTGTGGATGACCACGTATAACGGCTGTTCAGACTGATCGGAAAATATGGAGATTGGTATCTAGACAAAATATGTCCCATCCGTCAAATTAAAAAAATCTGAGTTTACAGTTGTCCAAAGACTCTGTATATAATCGTATTAAAGAGTGAGATTACACCATAATGAAGAAAATATCTTGCAAACCATCTCTCACATTACATCACTAACATGCAAGAATGAACTGACAAAAAAAACCACACGTCCTATGAGGACAAATAAACCTACAGTTTTATTCAGCGATGAGAAAAAACGGAATTTAGATAGCCCTGATGTATTAAACGCGTAAGCATTAATTGCGTCCTCACGCTAACAGCTTGGTTTTCCTGCCGTTTTCCGAAAACTTTTTTAAGTCAATTTACTGTGTTTGTAGAATTATGAGCTAACATTCCTTTTAAAGACTTTCAAGTTTCATTTTTTGAAATTGCATCCCTTCGGCAAATGATCTCTCTTAAGAGCCCACACTAGTCACTCAAAAAGACCTGGATGATGATGTTGAGTCTACGGGGGCATTATTTTCAATATCTCGCTCACGTTTTAATATTTTGACATGATTTTTTTGCATAGTATAGCTGAGGATGATCTACAAACGGACTGGTTTTTAATTTTTCGATTATAGTTTCAGATTTTTCTTTAAAAAATACTTCAAATTTTTAAACTATCATAATATAAAAATATAAACAAAATCGAAAGCGTTCACAGATCAAGTACACATCAATTCCAGAAATAAATAATTAAAATGATTATTGTCTACTTTAAAACTTTTATTTAAAACAGTTTCGTCAAAATTATTAGAATTTATGAAACTCTCTTTAATATTATTATTTGCAGCCAATCTATATAATAAAGGCCAAACGTATCTGTGCGTAACGCATACGTCATGTTTTGAATGGCAACACTTTACGATGAAATTTCGATTTTGCAATTTTCGCTATTGTAAATTTTTAAACTTCTAGACATTGCACGTTTTCAGTCTTTATACCATCGTTTAGAGAAAAAAATGCACTTTTAAATGCCGTTTGTTAGAAAACTGTATCTTAATTTGTTTTTGAGATATTAATTTTTTTGTAGTTTTTGGCTCAATTTCTCTATTGGTGGCAACTTGAGTATCGCATTTATGTGGGAAAAAGAGAAAAAATAGCCATAAAGTAAAAAAGAAAAAAAAATAGAGATGCAGTTTAGTGGCTGGAGGCGACGCCAAAAATGTAACTCTAAAATTCGCTCCATTGCATCAAACACAACGGCGTGCTTTCACAAAAAAGAAAAACTTTTAGCGATGCAATTTTAATTCATAATACAATGAAATGCTATTTTATAATGCTAAAATATATTTAGATCTTTTTCATTTAGAGAAAAAATAATGTTAAAAAATTCAGTCTCTGTTCCATGTGATTGTTTTGTTTGGGTCGAATGAGAGACTTATATTGGAAGAATAACGCCCATCAAACCTTTTAATCGCATACTGCACCTCCATCTATCTCTTTTCTCCATGGAAAATAACAGATCACTGTATATTTTAGTTGTCATTTTTTCATAGCAACTGAAAAAAATAGTAATTAAAATCCTGTTATGTCAGTATATCGTCGGCTATAAAACCCGGTGAATGCTGTTGGTTTTATTTCATTTTTATCTATGAATTTAATGACTCTTAGTTCGTTGTAAACTTACTTTACAAAAGATACATCAATTAATCTTTACAAAAATGTATTTTAAAGAATATCCGGGTGTCATATTTTCTTAGTTGTTTTTAAAAACTGAGAATGAAATTTTATTCTTTGGCGAAATCTTTGACTAATAACTGCTATCTTGCGTCTAATACGCATGGCCGTTGTGAACAATAGGGAGGGCTCAAGAGAATGTAGGGCGGGCTCATAGTTTTTTTTTTCTCTCTCTCTGATGCAGAAAGATAAATTAGTGCATATTCATATTGTAGGTACTCTGTTTCATATTAAACTGTTAAAATAACTTCATTTTATGATTAGAAAAGTATATGATGATGAAGTTTCGAGTGTATAACTGGTGCAAAATAGCCCATCATGTTACATTCATATGTACAATTAGAATGAGGGAGTGTTGAGACACTTATTTTAGATACAATTTAGTAACTCTGCAAAACTGTGAAAAGGTTTCGAAACTAAATTAGATTTATAAACGATATTTCATTTGAATTTTCGGAACAGAAATTCATTGAGTGACCTTGGAATCTTTTCCAGGGGGGGGGAGGGGCTCAAAATATTTTAGGAGGGGCTGAGCAGCCCATAGCGCCCTCTTAGCTATGGCCCCGTTAATACGGAAGTACCAATAATTTTTAAAGCTGTATATGATTACATAAATAATATGTTTCATATAAAAATTTGGATTCCATATCTATTTGGAATATGTTGGCAGTTTAAAAAGCCTATTACGCAGAAAAAAATTATTAGACTTTCCAATTTTAAATTTTAAAAAAGTTTTTCACCTTTACTTTGTGACCCGGGAACCCCGGGTTCGGTGTACTAGTATAAATAGTGGCAAAAGCAGATTTATATATAAAATACAGTGGAGTATTAAATAGAGAAACTCAGAAATTTTATCTCAAGATTCCGCTGTGCTTTTAAATTTCTCATTCGTAATGACCTTTTAAATAAAATAGACAATTCTCTCTTAAGAATATTTCCGAAAGTTGGCATCTTTAAAGCTTTTCTGTAATTCAAATATTTCTCTTACTTTTACAGCTATAATATTAAATGAAATTACAAAATGAAAATTTGCATCACTTCAGGAAAATTTAAAAATAAATAATATCAATATTGTTTTTAACCCCTTACCGATGGGAGCACTTTATGAAATTTTTAATATTTTGTCACCAGTTTTTAAAATCGTAAATTTGTGTCTTGTTAAATTGAGAAATTTCTTTAACTAAACAAGGCAAATTTTACAGTATAGTTTTACTGGTGGGGTAAAAGAAGAATTATTAAGCATTTTTGTTGCACGTATACGTGTTGCTCGTCTCCAAGAGGTTAAAGAATAAAAGTACAGCAATGCAAGTTTGAAATATTTTGCTTCCATAGTATAAAATCTTTCCAAAAATGTACCGTCTGTATCGACAATTGTTAAGCCATAATTACTGCAGGCCTAAGAACTTTTTTAAAGATAAATATTACTTTAATGGACTACGTACCAGGAATCGGCCACTAATTTTAAAATTTAAAAACAAGCCCAAAATGCATTTGTGAAAAATGCCGAAATAAATTTGATTGAATAACATCTTCAATGCTCACTTTCCAAAAATTATTTCAAATAATGTTTTTTTTTTTTCCTGCTGATATATTAGCTTTTTTTACAGTATCTTCAAAAATATATTTTTTGGTTAATTCTTAAAAATATTTTACAAAAGTTGGTTTCTTTAACGCTTTTCTCTAAATTAAATTTTGAATATTTATATGGTTTTGATAGCTATAATATTGAATAAAATTAAAAAATAAAAATTTGCACCACATCAGAAACTTTTAAAGCTAAATAATATAAATGCTGTTTTTAAAAAATAAATGTACAGTAATGCAAGTTTGAAAAAATTTGCTTTTATTTTATGAAATCTTTCAAAATAATGATGCCTAAATCTACAATTGGTGAGCCGGAGATAATTGTGGATTAAGAATTTATTTTAAGGTAAATGTAACTGTTATGGACTATGTGTCATTAATCGACCACTAATTCTTAATGTTTAAAAGGAAGTTTAAAATTCGCAGTGGGAACATCCTTCAATGTTCGCTTTTCATAAATTGTTTCGGATAATAGTTTTTTTCTGCTAGTACATTTGCTTACTATTTATAGTGCCATAAAAAAGTTATTTTTTGACTAATTCTTAAAAATATTTTACTAAAAATGGTGTTTTTAACGGTTTTCTTTAGTTCAAATTAAAAAAATTATATTGTTTTTATAATTATAATATTGAATGAAATTATAAAATTAAAACTTACACCACATGAGAAAAATTTATACCTAAATAGTATAACAGCTGTTTATAAAGAAAAAAAAATACAGTAATGCACGCTGAAACTTTTTTCTTTCGAAGTATAAAACTTTTCCGAAAACATACTGTCTGTATCAACAATTGTTAAGCCAAAATTACTTGGATATTAAGAACTTATTTTAAGGTAAATGTAAATATAATGGACCACAACCAGTAATCGGCTACTGATTTTAAGAGTTTAAAAACAAGCCCAAAATGCGTTTATGAAAAATTACTGAGATAAACTTCATTGAGTAAGCTTCAATGGACACTTTTCTTTAAATTATTTTGTAATTTTTTTCTGCTAGGATATTTGTTTAATTTTTATAAAATAAATTATAAAATGTGAACTTGCACCACATTAGGAAAGTTTAAAATAAAATAACATAAATAATGTTTTTAAAGAATAAAAGTACACTAATGCATATCTGAAAAATCTTGCTTTCTTACTGTAAAATATTTCCAACTAGTTGGATGTGCCAATCCCAAAACTTTCTTCTATCTCATACATACACGTTAATAATAAAAAAATAGTTACTCATTTTAATGCTTTAATAATTTGAATTCAATACCCTACCTACTTTGATTTTCATCTTAAATTTCTTCTTCAATCAATTAATCGGAGTAAAAACGAATTTCCGTCTCTGCACGAGCCGATGGACAATAGAATGATAGGCAGATTTTTTTTTTTTTTTTCAAATTCAGGGAGGACCTACTTGCCTTATCAAAAAATAGTCATATACAAAATGTTTAGTTCAGTTCTAGAACTAACTTCATACACTTTTATGTGGTGCAATGCTGAAGATGGCATAAAATTCGGTATTGCAGCGCCCCTACCGGCGAATTTTTTTCAGATTCAAGGCGATCCAGCTAATCATAGCCGTACACTTACACAAAAAATTTCGTTCAATTCGATGCATAACTTCAAGTACTTTTGGTCGGTACAATATTGAAAATGGCACAAAATTCGCGATTGCAGCGCCCCCTTCCAGCGGATTTTTTTCATATTCAGGGAGGACCAACTAGCCATAGTCATACACAAAAAATTTGGTTCAATTCGATGCATAACTTCATAAACTTTTGGTAGGTACAATATTGAAAATGGCACAAAAATCGCGGTTGCAGCACCCTCTTCCAGCGGTATATTTCAAAACTGAAGGAAAACCTGCTTGCCACAGCCAAAAACACTCACAAAAAAATTGGTGCAATTCTATGTATAACTTCATACACTTTTTGATAATGGGATGGCGACATACACACAAACACACAGACAGACACACAGACAGACATTTTGTAACAACATGTTTTTTGGAATCGCTGACCCCTAAAACGTGTAAATCCGTCAAAAACCGGAAGTCAAAAAAATGTCGATTACAATACTTTCTTCTATTGCTCTTCTTAAGATAGAAGAATGTAAAATTTACTGTCTGTATCAACAATTGCTCAGACAAAATTATTTCAGGCTTAAAAACTTGTTTAAGGTAAATATGAGTATAATGGACCACGTACTAGTAATCGGCTACTAATTTTTAAAATATAAAAAATCTTCCACTAATTTTTAAAGTTACTTTTAGTCTTTAAAAATAGATTTTTTGACAATTTTTTAGAGATTTCATTATGAGATAAAATTTTATTAAAATATTGTTTCTTTAATATATTTTTTTATATATTAAATTAAAATACTGTTGTCGTATTCTATCACATTGTACATAATTTATTGGATAAGACGAAAATTCGAAAATTCCTGCGTCACAAATTTACCAAGCATATTGCTGGAACACAGCAGAAGGTAACGTTTTATTTATTTATTTATTTATTTTGCTACACTGTTTCTTTTCTTAATAGCCCACAATAAAATAAGACTTTTAGACTGCGTGTTAAGCAGATCACTGCTAGGAAACCCACCAGTGCTGCTCAACTGTTCAATACCGTGTTAATACTGTTGATGCTGTGTTTCGTTATTTTAATAGCACGAAATAAAATTTGCTACTCGAATATACTGAAAATAAATTTGAGTATTTGTTATTCATTACCCTGTACGTGACTCTAGTTACCAATGGGTTGACAAGATTACAAGAGATATATTTTGTTATTAATCAGTGACAGTAATTTCAGTGCATTATTTTATCAAATGTTGAATACCGGAAATGTATTTCCTCATAAGGATATATGTATATATTAATATATATTTGGATGTGCACCAATACCTGTGTTTTTGCTTTAAATTCATTTAATTTGATATTTAAAAATTTATCATAAATTAAAATGTATTTTAGTATAATAATGTATAATAGCATTATAAGATTTCTTTAAGATCAGAAGCAAGCTCTCTTTTCTTTTCCAGTGTGCTTGGAAACAATGTACTGCTTGGATCATCCTTCGATGTAACAGAGAAACTTCAGGACTAAAAACTCCATTAATTATAGATATGCTCTTACAAAATTGTTTCAGTCATTATTAGATGGACTCTTAAAGCAGTTAAGTGAAAAATATATAAGCGAAGCATTGAGCCTAAGACATTTTGGTTTTTAGTTATTTAAATAAAACTTAGTTTCCTTCTAATTTGAAGACTAGAGTTTTTTTGTTCAGTACCTCTTCTTAAGAGATATACACTTAAACATAATAAAAACTAATTTACGAAAAATTGCAACTGAATATGAAGTTTGATTGAAATCCGTGAATTTGTTTTTCAGAAAGAGCGCCCAAAAATGAGTGTTACTTATAGCCAAACATTATTAAAAACAGTCAAAATATGTTTGGGATCTTCTAAAACGTATAAATTAGTCGAAAACCGGAAATCAATTTAAAACAAATCCGATACTTTGACCTTGTAAAGAAAATATTATTTTACAAAAATAGATTGCTGATTTAAAAAATAGTTAGAATTTATTATTTATCATATGCTTTTTATTTCCAATGTCTTTCATTACCTGTTAAATAATTAACGTTACAAGCTAACTTTGCTTGAAAAACCTTCTATGTTTTTAATCTTCATTGAACACGGAATTAGATTACTAAAAGTTATTAGAATTTCCGAATATCCCTATTGATATTTTATACATTAAACACATTTAAGGTAAATGCACCAGTAGTGGGCCACTTAAGGACATTTGTAAAATTATTATTAATATATTAGTGACTTCCAAAAAATATTTATTTTATTAGCCTAGTCCTTATCTTCATGTATCAGAATAAACATTCAAATTTTTAAAATATATTCTTTAGAAAAAATTAAAAATAAAAAATTTTACCTTCCTCTATGCTCCAGTAGTGGGCATAGTAAATTTCTGATGCTCTAGTAGTGCCCCCCCCCCCCCAGAAGTGGACCACTCCATTCTTGAGTTTAATGTGTACTGTACAAAGGTTATAATTTTTTTACATTTCTACACTTAAATATACACACATTTGAAATCATATTTAGAAGATTTGATGATTACGTAAAATAATTTCAGCTTCTCTTTAGTTTTTTTCGAACAGTCTGTAATATTTTATAACTTAAATAATGAAACTTAATAACCTAATAGAATAACTTAATTAATGAAATCTGTCCTATTTGTTCCTTTGTAGTAGTGATAAATTTTAAGATATACATAATAAAAACGGTAATTAAATGCTGAAATGATTGCAAAACTAGATTATATATTTATAATAAAAATGAAAATAAAAGAAAAAACAATGTGAGTGGGATTTAAATTTAACTGCATTTATTTATCTTTTACAGCCATTTTTTTACAAAAAGAATACAAAAGTTGACGATCTGTGTGTCTGAGTTCTGGTTGCGGTACTATTCTAACTATATCGGAAAAATTTATGCTAAAGACATAATTTTCCTTAATGACAAAGTCTTTTTTATTTCCAGTTGACTTCAGTCCTTGAACAAACATTATTGTTTCTTTAATTTCTTGAACTACACACAAATATACATATTTTTATGTATTTCTTTTTCCTCCGATTATTGAGACAAGGAATAATTGTCCCTATTTAACTTCAGATTCTTCTGGGATAAAGTATTGGACCCCTGGCCTACTACTGGAACAACTAAAAATTTAACGACCCAGAAGTGGGCCACCCTCTAAACTTAATAGTGTGTTAGTCTTATACCTTTTAAGCATAAGAAATAAAGTATTCATTTACACAATGTATTAGAAATGTGACATTTTAATATAAAATACAATATACTTTTAAAGAAAAAATATTGAATGAAAACTTACCTGGAAAGTAGTAAGAATGAGCCACAAAATCCTTGCATTTTAAGACAGGAAGAAAAACATCTTTCCAGTTCAAAAACTATCAGAATACTGAAGATGTACCTTTGTCTGATAACAGATAAGGGTTGTAGTCAATCAGCAGTTAGTTTGTTATCTGACAGGGGTGACTAGAAAATTTGTTTTTCAACTTTGAAAGTTGGTGGCCCACTATTGTTACATGGCCCACTACTGGTACACTTACCTTAGATTTTGTTAGTTGTAATCCAAATAATTTAATCAAATTAGTAAATCAGCTTTTCAAGTATCGCATTTCGAAGCTTACGGTATTAAATATTAAAATTTGTACTAAAAAAGAATTACTAACACTGTTTATAACTTAAACAGTTTTTTTCCGTAAAAACGTTTCTAATAAATATCATAAAAACTCAAGCTGGACACGGAAGGAAAGAAAATTTCTACATTCAGAAATCCGATTAACTATTTTTTCTTATTTTTTTATCACCTTGGCAACACAGTTCAGAAAATTATTTTAATGAATAACAAGTTGTTTTCTAATCCTCTTTATCTATCAACTCATATTGCAAAACCAGAGTATAGAAACGACTTAAATATTAGATACACGAGTCTCAGGTTTATTTCCACTAATAAGCTGAAGTATGAAGTAAAATGGATTTTGTTAGCTTACGCAAAATTATAATAAATCAAATATCTTTTCCTGTGTTTTAAAAATTGTAGGTGCGTTACATTGCCTGAAACCAAATATGTATGTATAGGGTTATTATAAATGAATATCCCAAATATACAGGGCTATTAAAAGAGATACAACCTTGTTCTTCATCTAAAATCAAAACAGTGAAAAGTTTAAATTCAACACTGTTAATAGTGTTTAATGGAGTCCGGGACACAAAAATCTTCACATTTTGCAAAATAAATTTATGGTATTAAAAATTTCCACTTTTTTACTGCTTAAAATTATGTTTAGATCATGTTTGTATGTCAATTAGAAGAGGAAATATCAATTTCTTCGCTTTTATTTGTTTTCAAGCGATGATTGTCATGAAATGACTTCTTGTGAAAGTCCTTATTTCTCCATGATGGGTTTTTTCACAATTTCTGGGTTTAAAATCGTTATAACTCAGAAACAGTTAAAGTTAAATGCTTCAAACTTGAACATGTCTTTTTAAATTATTTTACTTTGATTTTGATTCAGAAGATTTGCAAAAAAATATTTACTTTTGAAAATATTATTTATTTATTTTTTAAATTATACCATATTTCCAAATTTTTATTTTAAATATTTTATTATTTTATTTAATATTTTTAAAAATTCTTGATCTAAATTAAAATTTGGTTATTTCTGTTTATTAAAAAAAAAGTTCCAGAAATATTTTGAGTAATAATAAATTTAAATTACCCCACTTATATATATATATATATATATATATATATATATATATATATATATATATGAATATATATAATTATGAGAATTTATATCAAATGATTTTGTTTACAAATAATATGGTTAACCATCAGAAAGCATTATTTAAAATTTTAATAAAATAAATAAAAATTATTTTAAAATGTGTTCCCGGACCTCCTTAATGTGAGTCTCTCCAGCGTTTTACCACGTGTTTGTTTTGTTGGGACCAACTGTCGTTGACGAACTTGGAACACGTATATCTCAAAGAGTCACACCGGATATGCTAAAAAAAGTGGGGAACAAGTTAACGCACCATTTCGATATCGTTCGTATTTTTGTGCAGTAAAAATTGCTTTGTAAAAACAACAAAATATTGGTTAATATAATCCAACCAAATATTTTGTGCCCACAATGGGGTTTGACTAATCAAATAAATTTATTAATTCAACAAAATTTTGCTTAAAATTTGGTCATTCAAATCAAACATTTTGGTTGGAGCTACATTAACCAAAATTTAGTTATTGTAACAAAACAGTTTTTTCTGTGTGGAGGTTCTTACACTAAACATTTATAACTCTGTTGAAGTTAAACATTCAATTGTTATTTTTCATTTCTATTTAACAAGAGTATTTTATTTTTTATATTGTTGTTTTCCTTTAATAGCCTTGAAAATTGCAGTATACATTTTTAATCACCCTATATATGTATATTTATTATATGCTTCAATTAAAATAAAAATATTCGTTCCGGTTCCTGCTTTCGCTTTCTCAATAATGACAGATTTTGGTTCAATATCAATCCCTAGATTATTTCCAAACAAAAAAATCTGTATTATTCAAATTAAAAGAATAATAATTTTCTTGAAAAACTTTTAACCACAATGTTCCATGTTCGATGCTGCGCTTGAATATTTTTCTCTCAGTTGAATTCTTCTAAGAACGTATCTATGATGAATTTAGTTTTTAAACCTAAAGTTTATCTGTTACATTGCATATCAAATGCACATATATGTGAACATACACGATACAAAAATATGAATGTTTCTTATTGTACAAAAAAGCAGTATAAAAATGAATGAAAATACAAAATAAGCATATTCTGACTTAGTCATGATCCAAAAAATCGTTCTTTACTCGTATAAATTTCAGAAACAACTATATTTTCGATAGTTATAGACACATTTTTCGTCCAAAATTTACACTTTTGCGAAGTTTGGTCACTAATGACATACAGATTAGTACTAGTAGGCACTGTAACATCTTGTTAACTCTAGATGTTAAAATAAAATAAGAGAGAGCAAATACCGAGTTGACCATAACTAAACCATTGAATTTATTAGTGTTGAAAATTAAATAGTGATGATGAGATTAATCATTATTTTAGCAATACATTGCACGTTGGAGAACTTTTGCGTTCACAGAATAATGCTTGGTTAACAACCGTAACTTTTCAAAATGGAATAGCTGTGAAATTTAAATTAGATACCGGCGCTGAAGCGAATGTTATCACAGAAAGTTTGGCTAAAAAGCTTAAAGATTTTACCCACGACTCTAAAGTAAAACGCTTAAAGTCTTTTAATAATGGGTGTACACTAGTGACTGGCGAAACTGATATCAAGTGTATTGTTCAAAATGTACCAGTTGATCTGAGATTTTTAGTAGTTAATGGAAATTTTAATTGTATATTAGGATGTTCTACATGCGAAAAACTTGGCTTAGTCAAACGTACTCCTGAATCTGTACAGATTAATGAAATAGGAGCTGAAATTCCAGATGCAGTTTTTCAAGGTATAGGTTGTTTAAAAGATTTTGAATACGATATTAAACTTCAAGATGGCGCAAATTTGAAAATTCATCCACCTCGACGAATTCTGTATGCAATTCGTGATACTGTTAAAAAAGAAATTGATCTTATGGTTAAAATGAAAATTTTAAAACCGGTAACGCATCCCACTTCTGACACAATGTAACATCTTGTTAACTCTAGATGTTACAATAAAATAAGAGAGAGCAAATACCGAGTTGACCATAACTAAACCATTGAATTTATTAGAACACTCGAGACATGAAGTAAGTTGAAGTAGTAATACATAAACTGTTACGTGACAGTAGAAATGTATAAAGTGCTCACGTGACAGGCACTAATGACATACAGATTAGTATTAGTGGAATAAGAGCTCTCAAGCAATCAAAATAAGAAACATTCAGTGTGTCATAATATTTTAAGAAAGAATACAAGAATATTATATTTTACGAAATTGGTGATGCTTAATTATTTTTTTTTTAGGATTTAATTTTGATTCAAACATTTTTAAAATTATAAGATGAAAAGTAAATGCATAGCACCACCAAGGCATGTTTATTTACGATACTTACTTTTAAATATGATTTAATAACTATCAATCAATAATGAAAAAAACATGATTATAACACTTATTTTTTTTCAAAAATTTTTGTTTAAGTTTTATAATTTACTTTACTGTATGATATTCCGTTTTATAAATTATTCCTGAAAGTTTAATAACTCCCCTCATCACAAGATTCTCTGTTTATCCACATTAAATGACTATTTTTACTTTCTTCTATCTTTACAAGAAGAAAGTATTGGATTCATGAAAATTTTCGACTTCCGGTTTTCGACGGATTTATACGTTTTAGAAGGTCCTGAACACGTTTTGACTATTTTTAGAAAATGTCTGTCTGTGAGTCTGTCAGTCTGTCTGTGAGTCTGTCTGTATGTGACAAAAAATTTGTGGGCGCTCTATCTCAAGAACTAATGCTCGAAATTTCATAAAATTTTATATTCAGTTAGACCTTGATATGAATTAGCGCCTATTGGTTTTTGGTGAAAATTGGCCAGCAGGTGGCGCTGCTATACTACGTTTTTCATGATTTTCAAGATTGCTATATCTCAAGAACTAATGCACAGAATTTCCCCAAATTTCAGATTCTGTGAGACCTTAATATACATAGACGCTGATTAAGTTTTGGTGTAAATTGGCCAGCAGATGGCGCTGCTATGCCACGTTTTTTGTGATTTTTATGATTGCTATATCTCAAGAACTAATGCACAGAATTTCACCAAACTTCAGATTCCGCGATACCTTGAGATACATAGCCGCTGATAAGGTTTTGGTGTGAACTGCCCTATAGGTGGCGCTGCTATGCTACATTTTGCACGATTTTTGCGATAGCTATCTCTCAAGAACTAATGCAGAGAACTTCATCAAATTTTAGATTCTGTTACACTAGATATACTAATATATAACATACTTAGACGCTGATTACATTTTGGTATTAACCTTGCAACAGGTGGTGTAGCTATGCTGCATTTTGCACGATTTTTCCAATAGCTATATCTCAACAACCAACACATAGAATTTCATCAAGCTTCAGATTTTGTTACAAAATGACATATAACATAATTACACGATGATTACGTTTTGTTATAAATCCTTCAACTGATGGTGCTGCTGTGCTATATTTTACACGGTTTTTTTTCAACTAGCGATATCTCAAGAACTAATGCACAGAATTTCATCAAACTTCAGATTCTTTTACACCATAACATAATTAGACGCTTTTTTATGTTTTGGCATAAATTGTCCAAGATATGGTGTTGCTGTGCTACGTTTTGCAATTTTTTTGTATAACTATAGCTCAAGAACTAATGGACGAATTTCCATCAAATTTCAGATTCTGTTAGGTCTTGACATAAGTAGATGCTTATTAGGTTTTAGTATAAATTACCCAACATGAGGCAGTACTAAGCTCATTTTCTCAAAATATTTAATTAAATTTTGCGTTTTAGGCTTTTCGGATACCAGAATCTCAGTAGTCTAAGTAAAATGTTCGAGGAAATTCGATAGTGGGTAATTTTGGGGTCACCACGTTTTTTTTTTTTAAATATTAAAATCTGCTTATGAGATAGAAGAAAGTTTTGGGATTGACACATCCAACTAGTTCATTATCTTGTTAATTTTTGAGACAAGAATGTCCATTATTTGTTTCACGAAAATGTTGCAATTTTATGATTTTAGACAGTTTTGCATGCTTTACCAAGCACTTAAATAAAATAGTCACGCGACCAGATACCTACTTCTCTAAAAGTTTAAACTTCCTCAAAAACAAATGGTAAGAGCTTTAGACATTTTTCTCATGTTCGATAAAAAAAGAAATATATTAAATAAAACAACTCAACTGCGCTTAGCTGCTCAAACAACCTATCCCGATGTACGTTGAAAGAGAAGGAAAAACAATATATATAATTTGTGTTTCTAAATAAAAAAATTATTTCGTATTTGTTTATTACTCTTGTGAGATTTTAGGTGAACCAAAAATGATGAATATGACAATATCATATGAGAATATCATAATATAATTTATTATGAATAAAAAGTTGCAGAACAATTGCTGTCTCATATGAACTGTAATTATATTTAATTGACACTAGTGAGCCTTGAACGGCGCGAGATATGCTTGCGATACCCCGTTTACGTACTTCAGACTCAAAAAATAGTTAATTTGATCAGGGTTAAAAATATTGGAAAAGATTAAACTATAATTTAAAAAGCAGAAGCGAATTCCCTGTAAGCATATTTTCATTCATTTCCTTTAAATAAGAAACTTTAAGGTGGAATCAGCTGCTGTTAAGACACTTAATGGTCTTTTTCTTGTTTGATTAAATAAGATCTGTTAAACACTTGAAAATAAGCTAAAACAAAAGAAATTGAGTTGACAGAGTTTTTGTCTCCCGGTTTCTATTAACAAAGCTGAAACAAGGTAGGCATAATACAACGCTGATTTATTAAATGTGTTCTTTTAAAACTCACCTAATTTTAATTTTTTTTAACATTTACAGAAAAATACATTAATTTTTAGAAAAGAAACACATTGTTTGAAAAAAAGGAAATCTAATAATCCCTAACTTCCCCCCCTTCCCTCATTTTTTCAACAAGAAAGATATACCTTATATCCTGGTGTATAACACGGCTTTAGTATAATACGCACCACTAATTTGAGAATATATATTTTTATTTCAAGCATTTACTGACGTATAACACGCATCATTTTTTTCCCACGAGAAGAAACGAAAAATAAAAACTCTCCCCCCACTTTAGATAAATGTGACTTTTCTTTGCTACATGTAATACCAGTCGCCTCCAGTCTGCTCAACTCCTACCTTTTGCAATCTAAATAACCCCCTCCCCCCCAAATCACATATGTTTGAGACAAACCGATCACTACCCCATCCCCCTCCCACCTGCGCTGATCCTACCAATAGAAATTTCCCGTGTCATGTAACATTCGTCATTTGTTCAAAACCAGCAGTGTAGTTGTAGTAAAACCTGAGGGTATACGCTTAAGGCAAACGACATACCATAAATTGTATATACTATAGATTTCTTGAGAAACAGAGGGTATACGGTATTCCTTAAAAAAATTCAGAAGATATACTCCTATATACCCTACACTACATCGCTGTTTGGAACCATAACTTTTAGATACGTTGATCTTAAAGTTTATGAAAACCCTTCTTCATCATAAACAATGCCTCAAGTAAAACGAAATAAATAAAATTCCGGATTTAAATGTAAAGTAATAGAGTTTTGAAAAGAAAATTGTAATCCCGCTGTTGTAGCAATAGAATGTTCGATGTTAGTGAATGTTCTGTTGGTGAATGGAAGAAGAATGAAGCTGCGATTCTAAATACGCCTAAATAAAAATGTGCACAGGTATTACGAAGTGGCCTAATTTAGAGGACAATGTTGTCCAGTGGATATTATAAAATCGCCAAAATGGACTAATAATAATGAGCAGTAGTGTTTGTTTGTTTGCCTTACAAAGATCAAAAAAGATCCCCAAAGAAAATGAAAATTTTAAGGCAACAACAAGTTGGTATGACAGATTTATGAATATTGTTCTTCGCCAAAAGACGAAAGTTTCCCAAAAACTTCCAAAAGACTTGACAAAAAAACTGTTAAGTTTCCAGAAATTTGTCATTGATAAACGAAAGTATAAAAACTATGTCTCAGATTGGGAATATGCACGAAACGCCTGTAATGTTCGATATGATAAGAAACAGAATTGTAAAAACAAAAGGTGCAAAAACTTTTTCATTTAAAACTACGGGAAATGAAAAGTTCCACTTGACAGTGGTTCTTTCTTGCTTAGCATACGGTACTAAATTAAAACCAATAATAATTTTCAAACGAAAAACAAAGCCAACTGGTAATTTTTCAAATGGAATTTTTCTGCATGCCTCTCCTGGCTGAATCTGAACTTGAATCTCTCTATGAGAAAGGCTGGATGGACGAAAGTAGGTTAAAGTTATGGATACGTAATGTTTAGGAAAAGCGTCAAAGAGCTTTAAAAAAAACCAGCCAACTTTTAGTTTGGGATATGTTTGGACCCCATAGAACACCCGGAATTAAAAAAAAATAAAAGAATCCAAAAGAGAATTTGCAGTAATTCCAAGTGGATTGACTTATTTAGTTCAACCACTAGATGTTTCAATAAACAAACCTTCCAAAGAATGTTTAAGGTGGCAATGGAACACATGGATGCTAGAAGGAGAAAAAACCTTTACAAAAGGGAAAAATATGCGGCATGCGACTTTATCCCAAATATGTGAATGAATTATAACATGGTGGGATGAAATCAAACGGGAAATAATTACAAATCATTTTAAAAATTTGAAATTTCCTAGGATGACTATTTATGGCTAGATGAAAATGACACTGGTGATAAAATATATGAAAGTGAGAGAGGGGAAAAAGATGACATTCCCGAAAGTATAAATGAGGACGAGTACAATGAATTTTTCATGTGATCTAATAAGTAAGATTAAGTTTTTTAGAAAATATATACTGTAAGTTTCTTTGTTTATTAAATATATAAATGAATTTATATAATTCTAAAAATTTGGAATGTTTTATTCTTATGATTTTACTTGAACCATTTTATATTCGGCGTATAACACGCATACGGAAAAATGAATTGATTTTTCAGAGTTAAAAGTGCGTGTTATACGCCGGGATATACGGTAATTTAATTGCTATTCTTACACAAATGTTTTTAAAATTTGAAAAAAAATATTTCTTGAAAACTAACTTCAACTTAAAAAAATCTAATAACACTTTTGATATTCGTGGATCAATGCGGATAATTTGTGCTAGATTCACCTCCTGGAGTTGAATATTTTAGGATAAATATTTGTGAAATATAATCAGTCATTTCGTAAAAACTTTAATAAATTCATTTCATTAGTTATTTTGTTAATACGAGGTGGAACCCGTCGAATTTTGACGAAAGAAAAGGTTTAAGAAGGAACTGCTCCACTTATTTATAATAAACCTAAAAAATAAGTTACTATAAAAAATTCATCTTATCGTGAGAGCTAGTCAAACTTTCAAATAAGTATTATTTTAAACTAAAATTTAAAAAGTACTATTTTTGTATAACATAGTTGTCCAAATTATTAAAATTAAACTTTAATCACATACATAATCAGTAAAATGTAATAAAGAGCAGCTATGATGAAGTTGCCGATTGAGGCCCTTATTCTTGGTATTCCCGAATAAAAATATAAAAATTTATTCCACTTTCACAGAATCATAGAAGTTCCTTCCCGTGAAATCAAAATCGAAATCGATTTCAGTTTCTCAGAATTTACATACTCACTTCTCATATCCGTATTCACCATGTTTTTTTTATTATTTTTTTATGGCATTTTAAGTTTTATTTATTTATTTATTTCTTTTCGTATGTGCACATGGACATGCGATTTTATTTTTCGCAAAATTACCATCGTCTGAATATTGTACACGAACAATTTTTCAGCCCTTTGATATATTTCAAATCAGCTTTCTCCAAGACTGATTTTTCAACATTTTTAGATGATCCATTCGTCTGAACTTTTTTTTATCAAAATTCATGAAATTCTTGAAAAAGTATCCTGATGTTGCTTACAAAGAGCTGAGTATGCAATTCAAAATTCGACTTCATTAGGATAGTTAAGTCGTATTTTAAACTTATTAAAAAGGTAAAATTTTGATGAAAATCGGTTTGGAATTCAGAATTTAAAAAAAAAAAACTAAGAAATTTCCTAGAGATTTAAAACGATATTAAAAAATCGATACACATTTTTTTTTTTTTTTTGCATTAGAATTTCAAATAATTAAAATGCAAAATCCAAAAACACCTCAAAAACTAATACATATGGAGCATTTAAATTTTTTGTGCTAAAATTTTAAATTGTTAAAAAAAAATGTAATAAGATTTGAAATTTTCTTTTGTTGTTGTATATACTTATAGTGAAATGTATATTACACAAATTTTTTGATATGTTTGGTGAAAAAAAATATATATATAAATAAAGCCCACCGTCCTTTTAGCAAAGATGGAAGATAGATTAAGAAAAAAACATAGACCGGGCGGCGGCGACACGAATGACTACGTCATCGTGTTACGGGATGAAATCATGATGTAGGACAAGATTATTAGGTGTAGATTAAGGAATGACTGGTCTGCCTCGTCATTTCTTGGTACGATATGAGTAACAGCGGGCGCCAAGTCCCCATTTTGGCGTCACTTTCACGTCATCAAGTTGCGGGATGAAATTGGTACCAAATTAAAGCTAAAATAAAGTATTTTAAGAATATGTCGGTCTGCCTGCGCATATCCTGGTACAAACCGTCGGCAGACTGAAATTTATAACAAAAAATGACGCTATAATGTAAAATTCAATATGACTACGTCATCGAGTTACGGGATAAAATCATGATGTAGGACAAGATTATTGGGTGTAGATTAAGGAATGACTGGTCTGCCTCGTCATTTCTTGGCACGATATGAGTAACAGCGGGCGCCAACTCGTCATTTTGGCATTACTTTCACGTCATCGAGTTACGGGATGAAATTGGTGCCAAATTAAAGCTAAAATAAAGTAATTTAAGAATATTTCGGTCTGCCTGCGCATATCCTGGTACAAACCCTCGGCAGACTGAAATTTATAACAAAAAATGACGTTATAATGTAAAATTCAATATGACTAAGTCATCGAGTTACGGAATGAAATCATGATGTAGGACAAGATTATTGGGTGTACATTAAGGAATGACTGGTCTGCCTCGTCATTTCTTGGTACGATATGAGTAACAGCGGGCGCCAACTCGCCATTTTGGCGTCACTTTCACATCATCGAATTACGGGATGAAATTGGTGCCAAATTAAACTAAAATAAAGTATTTTAAGAATATTTCGGTCTGCCTGCGCATATCCTGGTACAAACCCTCGGCAGACTGAAATTTATAACAAAAAATGACGTTATAATGTAAAATTCAAAATGACAATGTCATCGAGTTACGGGATGAAATCATGATGTAGGACAAGATTATTGCGTGTACATTAAGAAATGGCTGGTCTGCCTCGTCATTTCTTGGTATGATATGAGTAACAACGGGCGTAACTCATGTGTATAATGTTTATTTTAAAAGATTATTATTTTACTAATTTATAATCGAAATCAAAATTCGAATATTCGATGAATTACTAATCTCGATGAAGACATAGTTTTCTATTGATTATACAGTCAAGCAGACGATTTTCAATACTTTATTTTAGCTTTAATTTGGCACCAATTTCATATCGTAACTCGATGACGTGAAAGTGACGCCAAAATGGCGAGTTGGCGCCCGCTGTTACTCATATCGTACCAAGAAATGACGAGACAGACCAGCCATTCCTTAATCTGCAGCGAATAATCTTGTCCTACATCATGATTTCATCCCTTAACTCAATGACGTAGTCATTTTGAATTTTACATTATAACGTCATTTTTTGTTATAAATTTCAGTCTGCCGAGGGTTTGTACCAGGATATGCGCAGACAGACCGAAATATTCTTAAAATACTTTATTTTAGCTTTAATTTGGCACCAATTTCATCCCGTAACTCGATGACGTGAAAGTGACGCCAAAATGGCGAGTTGGCGCCCGCTGTTACTCATATCGTACCAAGAAATGACGAGGCAGACCAGTCATTCCTTAATCTGCACCCAATAATCTTGTCTTACATCATGATTTTATCCCGTAACTCGATGACGTAGTCATATTGAATTTTACATTATGACGTCATTTTTTGTTATAAATTTCAGTCTGCCGAGGGTTTGTACCAGGATATGCGCAGGCAGACCGAAATATTCTTAAAATACTTTATTTTAGCTTTAATTTGGCACCAATTTCATCCCGTAACTCGATGACGTGAAAGTTACGCCAAAATGGCGAGTTGGCGCCCGCTGTTACTCATATCGTACCAAGTAATGATGATGCAGACCAGTCATTCCTTAATCTACACCCAATAATCTTGTCCTACATCATGATCTCATCCCGTAACTCGATGACGTAGTCATTTGTGTCGCCGCCGCCCGCTCTAACATAGTATATTTAAAATTACATTGCTACTGTTTCTTACAGCTTATTATCGAAAAAAATATAGACAGGAAAAAGCGCGATATCAATAAAAGTTTTTCTAATGGACTTTAAACTGTAATTTCCCAACATCATCCAAAATTCGAAAAAAAAAAAATTGGAACGATTAAGCTAATGAACACGTTTGGGTTCAAAACACAAATTTCCCAACTAACTAAATTGAGTGCAGAATATCTCGGACACTAATGGCGCTTAATGTACACTGAGTTGTAAAATAAGACCTTCGTTCATTCTAATATTTGTAATTTAAAATTACAATCAGCAAATATTTCAAAAGAGGACTCCACGATGGTAAATAAAAATGTCTGAAACAAACTCCATGTTAATATGAATAGATGAAAACAACGTTTGAAGCATTGTAACACTTTATTTTTTGTATCAAACTTGTATCGGTATTCATAGTATACCGTCATCAGTACATAATATGATTGCTTAAAAAAATACTGAAATATATCCAGGTGCAGCAGAATAAATGATGAAGTTTATTAGGCAATATAATTATACGTAATTGTAGTAAACAGCCAACATATGTTCAGTAAGGAAATTTTGTTGGGGAAGCGCATTTAATGATAAAGTTTATTAGCCAATAGAATTATAGATTATTTTAGAAAACAGCCAAAATTTTTTTCATAAAAGAAATTTTCTGAAATATATGTAGGAGAAGTGAATTCAATCATGAAATTTATTAACCAGAATTACAGGTAATTTTAGGAAGCAACCAATGTTTGCTAAGAAAAGGAATTTGTATATATATATTGAATGTATTTAAGCTGAAATATATGTAGGAGGAGAGGATTCAAAGATAAAGAATTTGTATATATGTATTGAATGTATTTAAGCTGAAATATATATAGGAGGAGAGGATTCAAAGATAAAGAATTTGTATATGTATTGAATGTATTTAATCTGAAATATATGTAGGAGGAGAGGATTCAAAGATAAAGAATTAGTATATATGTATTGAATGTATTTAAGCTGAAATATATGTAGGAGGAGAGGATTCAAAGATAAAATTTATTAGGTGGTAGAATTTCAGGTAATTATAGAAAGCAATCAATGTATGTATGCCCAGAAAAGAAATTTGCTGAAATGTATTTAAGGAAAGCGTGTTTAATGATAAAGTTTATTAGCCAATAGAATTACAGGTAATTTTAGGAAATAGTCAATGTATACTCAGAAAAGAAATTTGTTAAAATATATGTAGGAGAAGCGGATTCAGTTATAAAATTGATTAGCCAATACAATTACAGGTAGTTTTAGAAAACAGCCAATGTATGCCCAGAAAAGAACTTTTCTGAAATATATGAAGGATAAGCGAATTCAATGAAATGAGACAGTTTATTAGCCAATAGAATTATAGGAAAGTTTAGGAAACAGCCTAGCTTGTACTGCACCAAGTAGTTTCTTATTGAAAGCTGTAATATGTTACTTACTTTACGAAACAGTGAACAAAATTCAAAAGTAAAATTCTTTGCATAGTAATATTCAAAATTTAAGTATGTAATGATAAAAACCAATTTGAAGTATATAACTTTTTTATTCAAATGATCTTTTAAGTAGCTTGTTTTCTAATTTTCTGCTTATATTAAATAGAGTTTGATTAAATGACATTAAATACATTTCAGTTCGATTTAGTACATTTAATATACGTTAATAAAATTAATTGATTTCTTTAAACATTCACTTCTCATGTGCATATTTATCCAAAAATATGCATTTGAGACATTTCTGAAATGCTTAAATGAGCATAACTGAAATGGGCTAATTTAAGAGAATTCAGATTTAACATTTGATGACTTCTGATGCAGCATTTCAGAGATGTTTGATAATTATTTATAAGTATTGGGAAATTTTGTTCAAATATTCAAATGGATTTCTAGACTCATTTAGTTTCGATGAGTTTTCATTTTTTGAAATTATTGGAACGAAAATCATTTAAATGATTGAATACTTTTTGATGGATTTATAAATACGATAATTTATTGATCTGATCTCCCATTATTAAGAAAAATTTTAAACCAAATTCGCAAAACTATAAACTAGCCAGGTTGTAGATCATCCTCAGTTATTCTATGCAAAAAAAATCATGTAAAAATATTATCACGTTGTCGCTGCTAACGAAAACACTTGCGAGCTAATGCTATTCCTATGGGGAGGTTCTTTTCTAATAACTTCTTTACTTTCGATATTTTAAAATATTTTTTTACATTCGATTACTGAGGTCCAGTTCTTTTTTTCCCTTTTTCGATTTGGCTGCTGATATTTTTATAAAGTAACTTTCATTTTGAAAACCAATTCCGAAAATGAAAGTGCAGTTCTAAAGAATGTCTGCAACACAAATAAAAAAAGTTAAAAAGGAGCGATGTAAAGAGGGACCTCGGCCATACACTTTAAAAATAAAATAAAAGGTCGAAATGCAAACGAGTTATTTGAAAACAACCTCCCCATAGAAATAGCATTAGCTCGTTAACCTCTTCACTTGCTGAGTCAAGAGACTTAATAAAAGATGCCTGTATAACACCAACTAAGATAATATTAAAACTTTTTAGAGAAAGATATTGACCATTTATTTAAATACAGAAATCAATTTTAAATCAAATGAAGTTTAAAAAACAATTTCATAAAAACAAGAACTATCTGATCTTCAGGAAGCCCAGAAGAAAATTAGTCGTAGCCGCACGATTTTTCTGAATGGTTGGTACTAAAGACAATATGGTCACGACCCGCCCTGAGCCTCTTTTGGATCATACCCTTTAAATAGGTTGGGATTTAGATTTCATATTTTATTTTTTGATAAATTACAGTTAAAAAAGAACATGATGCTATTTCACAACAAAAATGTAGTGTCAGATTATTTTAGCGTTTTACAATTTTGTAAAAATCCGTTACAAATCAAATAGAGTTTTTATTGATAAGGTATAACGAGGTAGTGTCAGTAACGTAAACAAGCCATTGATATCCTCCCGCCTATCCTCTCTTTCCGCATAAAGTTTTTTTCAGAATTACTAGCAATAAGAATTTGTATTTTTCTTCAACGATATAGTGATATTTTAAAAGAATACAAATGCTGTTTTTGTAGATATATCCAGCATTGGATATAATCGAAAAAAAACTAGGTTTTTAGAGGCATGAACATTGAGAATCAGCGACAGAATGTCAGGAATGGAAAAGTAGATAAATTTTTCTAAAACAAGTTTGTAATGCTCTTCACAAATTTATGATGCATTCTTTCTACATTGGCTTTAGTCAGGCTCAAGCTTTATCAAACAAAAATGATCCTACACTGTATTAATTATGTCAAATCTTCTAACTTGAAGAGCTCATTCAAAAAAAAGAAAGAAAAAGAAAAAAATCTCCTTTTAGTATACACTGCTACTTAGGAACAGTTGTTTTAAAGCAAAGAAAAGTTAAAAAAACTGCGTGTAGAATAAAGTTAATATTTCCTTTTAACTAAGACATTTTTTAATATTAAAATTATATTTTATATTTAAAAAATTAAATAAAAGTATTGGATACCACATTAGTTCAAAAATAAATAAATAAATGGGAAATTTTAATACAAAAAAATACATTGATTCACCAGAAATACATAACGCATCTACTACATGCATCAGTATTTCATTTCAATATCTACATATAAAATTAGTCTTTTTTTTATAAAAAAAATAAAAGTAAATGAAGATACGTCACTTTTTAACATTTTTAAATGTTTATTACACCTGAGTGAACATGGATATTTAGATATATCTAATATTATATTTAATATACTTTTTTACTGACGCATATAGTGTAAAACATGAAATCTAACAACCTTCATATACTTTTATTTTCTGAATAAAAGACTAATTCCATGTGCACATTTAACACATATATAATAAAAAAAACCGCACAAAAGTTCAAATCTCAGTCGCAAATACAAAATAACTTTTGCGTTTTAAAACCATGAAAGTAGAGGAAATATAAACACGTAGAAAAAGGCATTAAATGTTTTAATTTGTATGGGTAATTGCAACCGAGTGTATTAACAAAATTCAAAATAAGTAGTAACCATAAGTAACGAAGTAATTACCATATGAGTAAAGGCCTGATGTGTCAGAATACTCACAATTTAATAAGCTTTCATTTAATATTAAAAAAGAAAAATCGATTTTTTTATTAATTGTAAGGTAAACATCTCCTTAAGAATGGAAAAAATATACGAAAATATCAACATCTGACGAGTTATATGAGTATAGGCTATCGTGTTTTTTTTTCTTTTAAATAAAATTGCATGAAGATGTATTAGATTTCCTAATAGTATAAACTGTATGTATCAGTAAAAAAATTAAATTAAATGTAATATCAGATTTGTGAAAATTTCTGCGTCACTCTTCTAAATCTAGAAAAACAATTGAGCAAAAATATAATTTTTTTTTAAAGTAGCATTGGTTTTTAAATTAAAATTTTTATAAACTTTTATATTAATATGCAGTTATCTTTTTCCAAAATGTACTTTTATTTGAACATCGAAATACAGTAAGTTCAACATATGAGTCATATGTTTAAAAAAATAAACAAAATTTTGAAAAGGTAAACAGTCCTCTTAAAAGCTTATTAGCATTAATTAATACTTACTTCCATTATTCATTTAAAATGCCTAATTTTTTTAGTTTTATAGATCCTAATTTTAAAATTGCAGGGATTTGAGAATGCAGGTAAATTTGTTCTTTAAAGTTTTAGCAAAATATTTAAATTTTTAAGCAAAACTTTTAAATAATCTAAACTCAATAGCAATTTAACATCTCTAGAACGCTAGAAAAGTACATAAATCTATTTTAAACACTTTAGAATTCACTCAATGCTTGAGGCACTTTCAAAGTTGTGGTTTGAGAGATTCTATTTAGAGTCAGAAAGTTTTGTTTGACAGACGCAATGTTTTTAATTTTTCCGTGATAATCATCTTAAGAATGATATTTTTATTTAGAAAATCTTTTGATACTAATTATTTAGAGTGCTATTTTTTGTATTCAATTTAATTTCTTTCTTTTTTCAAAGATATCGCTTTGTTGATAGAAAGTTTTTCCCAAAAAGTCATGTCTTTCTTTGCTGCGTTTATTTCATTAAAGTAGTATTGTTAAAGTACACTTATTATCTAAATTAAAACAATGTCCAAAATTCATTATTTTGTTATTTATTTATTTATATTTACATACGATTTTTTGTCATTATTTTATATTTTATAAGTCTGTTTCCGTAAAAAGTATTAGAGGTAGCATTTAAAATCATTTATTGAAATTAATATTTAAATAATATGTTCAAAAATTCACTAAAGTAACGTTTTCCTTCTTATCTGGAACATGATAAGTTGATTGTCTGTAGGTCTTTCGTTTCTATATTTATCTTGCTGCGAGGTCAACCGATTACCATCCTTCCCCTAATCCTTTCTTCTTTTCTTTTTACTTACCCATCATAAGTAGTATAGGGTAAGTCTTGTAATCATTTTGAAAATCGATAATTTTATTTTGATGGATTTACACGTTTCAGATACTGGAGATTCTGAAAAACATATTTTTAGAAAAAAAAAAAAAAATATGCCGTCTATCCGTCTGTGTGTCTGACTGTAAACGCTCTATCTCCCGAACAAATTGAGATAGAGATTTTAAATTTTGTATCAACTTAGTATAGGGGAATGGGACTAAGCCTATTGAATATTAGTAATCTCTATTATCCGGAACTATTTTTTTTTGGACTCTCGAGTTTTTCGTTCTAATGAAAGGTACATAAAAAATTTCGATTTTTTTTTGTTTTTGGTTTAAGGAATGGACGCAAAAGGAAAAAAAATAATAAATAAATAAATAAATAAATAATAACACAAATTTTGCATAAAGAACGAAATCAATCGGATAAGTAGTTATCGAGATATTTTGTAATTCTGTTTTTCACATTCCTTGATTTTTATGATCCTTTATTCCATTCAAATTTCAATTTAAAGATGTATTTTAATTGAAAATGAGACACTTAATTCAACGCAGTAAACTGTTAGTTAATATGATTATTATTTTTGGAGTTATAAGGATGTTTATTTTACGCAATTTGGTATTACTTGAGTGGCTCGGAGTTTTATATAATTTGTCGAAATTGGTTCATCAGCGATTCATTAATAGAACATTACTATGTATATTAACAATATTTAAATGTAGTTTAATTTTTTCTTTGGAATTGCAATGCATTTTATAAATAGTTTTCACATGTTTTACTTTCATATTTTATAGTATGCATATCCATGATGGGTAAGTATTACGGGGGCCCCCAACGACTATTTTTAAATATTTTCATTTATCTACAGTCAATAAGTGCGTTTGTCATATCGTTACAAAGGTTTGAGTTAGAAAAAAAATCTCTGCAGATTTACGCAGTAGGATATTATACATACGTTTTTTCGTAGTTCGCAATTTTTCCTCTTTTTAAAATTTTTATCCATAGCGCGGGAGGGAAAAAGCTGAAGTTTCTTTTCTGCTACATCTTTAGTTTCTTTATTCAATTTTATGTCTCATATTCACTTTTTTCCTTTCATCAATTTTCCTTTTAGTCATTCCTTTATACAATCGGCTCTCGTTAATTCGAAATCGGATAAATCGAATCTTCACTTAACGAGAGATGATGTAATAAAATTTTTAATAGCAGAATAACGTGACATTTTTTAATTTATTCGATTTTTTTTTTCTCTTGACATCGTTTAATTCGAACAAACAAGATTCCGATTTTTCGTTTTCGATTACTTTCATTCGAAATTTAGATCCTTGAAATAACTCTTTCTTTCTTTTTTGACAAAATTGTTCTGAACATGTGTACATATAGTCCCATTCATTTAATATCCGCTTTATTAATGCCCCGTCTGTCCATCAATGACATCTCCACCCCATCTTCATTTGTGCTTGTTCCTATTCCCTTACTTAGTTTATGTATTTATATCTCTGAATTTAGTATTAAGTCATATTCTAATAATAACACAGTTGATATATATTTAAAAAACACTATAACATGATTTTTTTTTGTAATAGGATCACTTTAAACATGTTTTCTTCTCATACTTTCCATAATTCGAACTCTGGGTAATTCGAACATTTCTTGTGTTCCCAATGAGTTCGAATTAAAGGGAGACTAATGTATTTATTTGTTCTTTTTTCCCATTTGTGTAAATGAATTTATTAAATATATACAGGACAGTTGCACCATAAAATTTAACTAATAAGATGTATTTATTAAAATACAACACATTGCGCAGTGGTGCACAAAACAAGAATTTTAATATACATTTGTACAATTAAAATAAAAAAAACTATCAACGGATAAATTTATCTTACAATATACCAAAAATATGGCATAACACCATAAAATCTTAAAATTTTTATTTCGTTGCAATATTTTAATTTTTACTCACGTGTAAGTGGCAACATTTTTAAACTTTTAATTGATTTAGATTTTAATTTATTAGAAATATTATCTCTCGATCAAGATGCAAACTTAGTCCTTCCGTTGTCATATTTTCCTGAAGACGCCCGCAGAAGACGGCGCGAAACGTTCATAGTTTTATTTTATTTTAATTAGTTTTCTTATTCCAAAAATGATCATTGTACCATAATTTACAAAAGTTGTTGTTTATTGGCTTTTGGTGTTATTCGCCCAATACGTAGCGCTATTTTCCTGGCAGAATAATACATGATTTTATTGATAGTAGTATATAAAACACTAATGTATAGAATTTCATACATTTTTAAACCACATAATGGGCATAGGTTGCAATTAATTTTGGTTATGGGATAATGAATTTTTAAGTACTAACATAAATAAGGTAGAAGAAAGTTTTGAGACTGCCTCATCCAGCTTGTTAAATTTTAATCTTCATTGATGTTTTGTTTAATATCAAGTGATGGAAAGCTTCAATTAATAGTTAACAATTCCTATGTATACAAACCTTTTCACTTTTTTCTATATCCAATGATAAATTTTAAAATAATAAAGGTAAATGATACTTATTCAGCTTAATTCTTTCTTTTATTATTGAATCCTTTTCGCAAATATAACTATAATTTCGCAGGTAAGTATAGTTAGAGTAGAGTAAACGTTATTAAAAATAAAACAAGATCGATTCAATCTGTTATGTTGTAATTGCTATATCCACAAGTATTACTAAGCCACGATAAATCTAATCATGTTTTGGGCCGTATTCTATTTATCTTTCCAAACTCCCAATTTTTTTTATATCCGATTAATTTAGATCTCTTTTAATAAAAAATCATAGCTGGTACATTGTTTTCCAAATGCAATTTTCTTATCGGAAACCGATCTCCAAATCCTTTTCGGTACGTCTTTTTTGTAGCGACGCCAAAAATGAATCGCTAAAAGATTAAGATTTATCGTCAAATAATAAGATATGAAGGCATTTATTCATATTTGGAGCATGTGACATCTCATGACATATGTATAGAATAATGCTCAGCTCATATATATGACATTTCATGATGTATATCTATACTTTATAGTCATGTATTATGATAATCATAATTATGGAAACAAAAGAGATATTTGATATATTAATACGATGAAATGACAAAAATATATATAAATATATGTTTAAAACCCTTTTTCAATAAATAATGGAATCTATTTTTAAATTTCTGGATTCGTCCTTCAATTTTCTAGGAAACTTAATCTTTTTTTTTTAATTGAACTTTCCGAATAAGTGTAAAATATGTCGAAAAAAAAGCTAGTATCAATAAATCAATCTAAGGGGACACGAAAAATTGAAAATGTCCTGGACACAGGAACTTGGTATTTGGGACATAGAAAAAAAAAAAAAAAAAAAAAAAAAAAAAAAAAATCAGATAAAAATATAAAAATTGGAGCGAAATATTTGAAAAGAACGCAACAATAGACTTAACATTATCATCTGTTTTTACTGTGACTACTGTTGGTTCTTAACTGTTGCCAGTAGTGCCAAAACCTGCTGTCATATTTTATTTCTGAAGAGACATTCTGCTCGATTGCACCTGGATATATTGACAGAAATTAAATGACTGTCATATTACGGCAACCCTTGTTCTTAAATATAATGAAAATAAAATAAAGGTATTTCATAAATTTAAAATGATGTGCACTTGCATTAATAATTTGAAAAAAAAATTATAAAATATTGTTATTAAATAACATAATTAGTCCTGTCAGCATGCGAATTTTTAATAATATTTAAAATTACTATTATTTCTTTTGCAGTATTTATATTTTGTGTTTGGGATATGATTTTTGTAATACTTTTTAAACAGCTTTAAATTTTTTGACTACTGAGCAAAGTAATCTAATAATTATGTAAATCTGAGTTATAGAAATTTACACAACTATTCTCGATCTACATTCAGTTATTTTGCATTACTTTTAACTAATATAAAAATAATTTTGCACTATATAATCAGTTTTTATATATTACTAGCTGACCTGCCTGGCGTTGCCCGGGCCCGTGATGTTATTCAGTTTTCAGATGTGTTATTTGTTTCCCAAATGGCCCTTAAATTAAACTGAAATTTCTATGAATTTACATCTTTAAGTCCATTTTGTCAAATTTTATATTTTTAAATAGAAAAATCGCGAAAAGCTTTTGAATTGAAAAAGTGAACGAAACCGCGACGGAACACTCAGGTTTTTACTGAATTCGTAAAAAATTTCACATATTCATTTTGCAAAAAATAATTCTATCCATACGAAAGCTCCTAAATTTTTGTAAGTTATGTAAATCTGGTTTATTGAAAGGCTCTTAAAAGATTGTGCAAAGCACGGACATTTAGTTACTTTTAACGTAGCAAAAATGTATTCTCCATGAGCCGGGATGTGATTCGTATTTGCGGTGTATTTGAACGGGTTAAATCTCATATATTTTTTAACAAATTGCACCATAGATTATAAAAATGTTTTAGCTTTAAGAAAATATTTTCGGTTTGTCAGGACGTATAGAATTGCGCCATGTAAAGGTAAGACCGCAATGAAACGATCTGGTTTTTATTGATTTTATTTTGTAAAAAATATTTGCACTCGTTCGAAAGTTTAATTTTTTTTAAGAGGGTGCAAATTTGGTCTATTGAGATGTTTTTAAAAGATTGTGCTGAAATATGTACGCTTAGATACTTTTAGCATAGAAAAAAAAATATATCCGTGAGTTGCAAAGACCTCCTTTTGAAGGTGTATTTGAAAGGGTTAAATCTTATATTTTAAAAACCTATTGCATTATAGCTTATAAGAATGTTTTTAAGCTTTAAGAATATGTTTTTTCTTTTCCGGTACCTATGAGACTGCAAAACCGCAATGAAAACGATCTGTTTTTATTGATTTCATCAAATTTTTCGCACATTTTATTTTGTAAAAAATATTTCTTTTGGTCCGAACGTTTCGAATTTTTTGTAGGGAGTATAAATTTGGTCGATTCAGAAGATTTTAAAAGATCGAATTGAAATATGTACATTAAAATAATTTTAGCATAGAAAAAATATCCTCTCTGCGAGTCGCAAAATGACCTTCTTTTCCAGTGTATTTAAAAGGGTTAACATCCAAATATTTTAAAATCAATTACACCATCGGTTAGAAGAAAGTTTCATCTTTCAGTTATTCTATTTTGTTTGTTTACATCTTAAAAATTACGTCCTGAAAGAGCATTGATAAAAGGGAGAAAAATGGTTTTGGGGAAAACGACTCTTTTTGAATACTTCTTTTTAAAGGGTTAACTGCAACATTATTTCTAATTGATTATAGCATTTGAGACCTAAAAGTACGATCGTTTGAAATATGTATGTTAAGTTTAACTGCATCGAGCAGTTTGGTTGATTTTGATTTAAACAAAATGCTCCAAAAATAGAAATAAACGCCGAAAAATGCTTCCTCTTTCGTTTAAGTGAATAAAGATTTTGTGCACATGCGCAAACGTTTTCTTTCCCCGAATATTAAAAAATCCCTTTTTAAAGAAAGCGAGTTCCACTTCGTAATTAATATATCTGAAATTAATCAAAATATTAAAATTCTGAGCTTCAGGTGCATCAGTAGAGATATTGGGCTACTCTCACAAAAATTTTGAGCCTCGTACGTCCCATTTCGCTAGCCATCGCAGACACACACACACACACACGCACAGACAGACAGAGCGATTTGTTATTTTATTAGTATAGATTTTCTCAATCATCTATTACTAATCTGAAATGTATTTTCCGAACTTTTAATAACAGTTTATTTATAAAACAGCTTT
Organism: Maratus speculifer; assembly: GCA_964019185.1. Lineage (NCBI taxonomy): Eukaryota > Metazoa > Arthropoda > Arachnida > Araneae > Salticidae > Maratus > Maratus speculifer. The sequence goes on along the minus strand of OZ025300.1, from coordinate 162,815,980 downwards.
TTTAATGTCAAATAGTTTATTTTATACTTTAACGACTAGGCAATCGTTATTCTATAAAATAACTAGTTAAATCATAGAATCCAATAATTTTACATACTTTAACAGATTTGACTAGTTATTTTATGAAATAGCTAGATATTTTATGGAATAACTGAATTATGCGCTTTAACGGTAACACATATACAAAGTGTAGCAGGTATTTCAGAACACAGGTTATTGGTGAAATCATACCCTGTGCATCACTGTTACAAATTATTTTCTGGTACATATAAACATGTCAGAAACTAGACTAACTGAGGGAAGGATGAACTATGCCACTATTGCTATATTGATTGAAGAATCCTCCGATTTATAGATTGCTGTTTTCTTGAAACTGAACCGTTCATTCATCTTAAAGTACGGCGGATATTGAAGGAAGCTGAAAAGTTTGAAATGGCAAACGTTTCTCATAGAAAATTATATTGCTGAAAATGTGGCAGTATCAAAACGAAATTTGTGGCTTGCGTAGATTAAAATCCTAGGAAATCGATGAGTTCGTTCGCTATGAAGTTACAAATTAATGAGACTACAATCCGATGTGCGATGTGTAAGGCCTTTAGTTATAGGTCACACATGATGAAAAGAAAACAGTTCTTACCTTACAAAGTAAGACATAACCGCCTAAGTACAGTCATATGCCATAACAAACCGAAACACCATGAAGAGCCAGCAATGATGTTGTTTTCCTGAGGTGAGAAAATTTTGCCTAACTCCAAGAAGTGACCCGTAAAAAGATCTATGGCTATATAAAATCCCAAAACCGATTTCGACCTTCATGCATAAAAAAATATTCAATCTCACTGATGAATCTAGGAGGCCGTGAGCAGCAAAGTGAACTCGAGCCTCCACATTTCTTTCATCAAGGTGTCAAAGTCAACTTCGTTGTTTATACCGATTTGTTTAAACACTGGATTACTTCTGAAGCTAGCGAGGGGGGGGGGAATACTCTTTCAACAAGACTTTGCTCCATCCCATAGTGTCCACAGATCCCAAAAATGAAGAGCCAAAAAGTTTCATGATTATGATATCGCCAGCTTGTTGCCCTCTAGCTCCGCGAGTATTGAACGGAAGGGTAATTGGGCATGTGGTGTGATTAACCCCTTAACGCGCAGTGTTGCCGGTTCGGCAACACCTAAAGTTCCCCCTGTTTAGAGACACAAAAACTCCGTGAATATTTTAAAAACTACTCTAATGGCTACTTTAAATCTTTCTTATGAGTTCTAGATGGCAGCACCACAGAGGTCAAACTCTACTGTTTTTAAAAAATAGATAAAATGTTTTACTGTAATACGCGCTTCACAGCAATGCTCTTCTCACTCTGCTTATCAATGCTTTACTTATGGGAGGTTACCACTTCGGAAACAGCTGTATAAGTAAAATGGTTAGTGCTATTTTAACAAAACAGTACCCGTGTACTCCTCTAGGCCTAAATAGATTGCATATTTTTTTTTCTTTAAATTCCAACTTTAAAGGGTAGTGCGCCGGAAAGGGTTAAGAGGGGTTGCAACAGATATCCACTTAGCACTGTTGCTGCTCTCAGAGAAGCCGTTTGCATTCAATGGGAAACTTTCACAATACAATCTGATTATCGATTAACAATTAGTTTTCACAGTGTATGGAGGTTTTTATTGCGACTGACGATGGTAAGGGTGAATGAGATCATACATTGTGTATGTGATCACCTAAAACGAGCATTAAAATATAAAATACACTTAATCTCTAGTGTCTGTTCAACTTTGAAGTAGGAGTTATTTTGTTGTAAAATACTTCCTGAACATTTCACATACATATGTTGCAGCCAATACCCGAAATTGGCCAATTCTAGAACAGGCCGGCCAATTCCCGAATTGGCCAGCAACGCTAAAGAATGACTGGCCAATTCTAGAATTGGCCAGCCAATTCGCGAACTGGCCAGATGCAATTGGCCAATTCGCGAACTGGCCAGATGCGATTGGCCAATTCGCGAAATAGATATGAGTGCTCGGCTTAATCCTTTCTAACATAGTTGAAAGTGTCTATGAATTCAAATAGTCTAGACATCAGCCTGTCCCTGATCTAACTCTAGTAAAGTTTCCGGTTAACTTGTAAATGTCATCGTATTTGGTTTATCAATTAATTTCGATATTTAAAGGGAATTGTGTACTATTTTTAGTTAATTTAGTTGGGTACACAAAAATATTTCGTTTCAATCTAATCAATGGGAATCTTTTTTACTATACAATTTAATGTTACATTATTTTTATTACAAAAAAATTGTTACCTATGCATCATAGTTCGGATGTTGGACAAGGCTTCCCGGCCAGTTCGCGAATTGGCCAGCCAAAACCCGAAATATGCTATTCATTTCATGTATTTCGGGTTTTGGCCAGAAAGCTTGGCCAGTTCGGGTATTGGCCGGCCAGTTCTAGAATTGGACAGGCTCCGGGTATTGGCCGCAACACATATAAAAAGAAGACATATGACTCACGTATGACATATAAAACGTTTATAATACGTACATACTGTCATATGTTGTGCATACAGGTACGTTTCGAGAATTATATATGTATATACATGATTATTTATAATCTTGGTAATGACCTTGGCGAAATTGTAGTTTCAATCCAGGTTGAATAGTACTGGTTGTAGGGCCACTATAATAAGAATGTACCTCATTTTCCATTCCACTCGATAATTATATTATAAAGTAAGAATGCTCTTAATAAAATAAGAATTACTGTGATTTATGACCAGATCATATATATATATTATATTCTTTTTTTTTATTTAATGTAAGTGATCTCGCCAAGCTGCTTCTGGTAAATTATTATTGAAAAACCGAACGAACTTAGATTATGGTCTATTTAAAAACTGACTTTGTTTCGATCCCTCTTTAAGAAGTTTAGCAGTAATCAAATTTATCTCTATTATGCCTCTAAAATAAATGAAATGAATTGAGCCTTGTCTACCGTAGGAGGTATTCTTGCAAAATTTAAGTAAAAAATATTCTTGCTCTAGCCGACCTACCTGCCTTGCCGGGTCCGTTGATAATATAATTAAATGAATCTGAAATTTGTTTTATGGTAAAGTATAGAAAGTAAACCCTCTTTTAGTTGACATGAAATTCTAATGAATTTAAGGGGGCTTATATTTGGAACTTTTGTGAAAAGTTTACAAAACGTAGGAAGATGGGAGATGGTATATTTGGAATTTTAAAAACTTCATAGGATTTTCACAATTTGCAAAATATTATATGATCAAATTAACATTTTTGTGTTTTGAAAATTCCTTCCATAGAAAATAAACAGATTCAGTTATAAAAATAAGGAATAAATAAAAGAGACTTTCACAAAATATTTAACTTAGATTTCAAAGGAATGTGAATGCAAATTATAAAACTTAAGCTGAATATGTATTGAGTGTAACATATTGAGTCTTAGTGCATAAAAATCTTGGAAAACATTATTAGTATTCTTCGAAAGAAACATTCATTACAAAAATCTGGAAAAGCGAATACAAAAGAATGCCATTCTGATGCACTAGTATGTAACGTGTTGAGATTAAAAAAATATAGTACAAGATATAGTATTTAGGAGATATAGAAACAAAAAACTTAAAGAATTTCGAAAAAAAATTGAAGGATTGAAAACATCAGAAAATAAAATTTGAAGAGGAGGTGTTATTAATTGTGCTTTTCAAGAAAGAAAAAAAATGACATATATGAAGGAGATTTAATTTTAATACTTTACGGTACTTTACATCTTTACTTGATATTGTCTGAAAAACTTGGCTGCTCACAATGTGAAAAAATTGGTTTAAAAAAAATCAAACTATACTTAACAGTTAAAAAGCTCGAAATACCTGCTTAGGAAACGCAAGGGACGACATGTTTCCAATGACAACATAATTTTTGTCCTATTTATATTTAACTATAAAAATCATTGTTATTATTTTTTTTTTCATTCTGAAGTCCTAGATTATTTTTTGTTTTTATTTTCAAACTAGTTTTATCATTTTTAAATCGACACTTGATTGATTATCTTTAGCTAAAATGTATGTATAATGTATAATACTAAAATTTTAAAGCTTTTGTATAAAATGGAGTAAATTTTTTTAATCAAAACCTGGGTGATGATCACCTTCTGGCAAAAAACTTACCCGTAACCTAATTATACCGTTCTCATTATTTAATTATAACGTTACCGTAACCGAACTGCTATATAACTGTTACCTAAAGGTAACTTAAATATAAGAGACCTTAACTTAATTGGAACTTAACTCTAACCTAAGCTAACAGTAATCTTACTGCAACCTAACAATAACTTAATCCTTTCGTAATATAAATCTATCCTGGCCGCGAGCGTACTTCACAGAAATTTAATTCCCCTTTAGACCGTCAAGGGGGACAATACGTTTTATGCGAACATCCGACACAGGCTACCACTAAAATCTTCTAGTTCCACTCTCTACTGCCAAGATGAATATTCTTTAGTAAATAAACATATTTTACAATGAAATACCGATTTTCAATCTATCTGTAGATACTCGGCGTCGTGGAGCCTTAAAAAAGAACTTAAGAAATTTATTGAAATTGCTATTCAGAGAGAATAGTTACCACATTCAATTAAGGGCAAAATATAATCTATAAGGAACTCTGACACAGATTGCTTTTGCATAGTAGGTGTGCTGCGCACATAATTAAAACGTGTTAGTTACACTTTACACCATCACGGGAGGCACTCTGTTCTGAAAATAGCTATTCCGAACAATATTCTATTTCAATCCTATCCATTTAACATATTAGTCGACACGTGGGGTATTAATATAAGAATTTCAGAAAATTACTAAAATTAACATTCGGAAATAAAAACCATTAAAGATAAATTGAGGGCACAATATATTCTGTACGAACGTCCGACATGGATCCTTGCTGCCTTCTCAACGTAAAGTAGGCATGTTATAAATTAAAAAAAATATTATTCTGTATTTAAAAAATATAATCAGAAATAAAACAAGACATTTAAAAATAAACAAAAAAACACTTATAAAATTAAATATATATATATATCTTTAATAGTATAATGTAGATTATTTCTGTTTAAAATGTTGCTATTCGCTAGAGAAACAGAAAGCATTAAAATGCAAGGACTTATTGTTGCCAATTTCTACTTTCTAGTGGTAAAAGCGACAGTATGGTGTGTTCTAATCTTTTAATCAACGTTAATCATTTCTTTAAACTTTTATTAAAACAATAATTCTTGTTTTGTAAATAGATAAGTTTGCACCATGTGTGCCCAAATTGTCCACTAACCAATTAATATCGCCAATTTTTTCCCAGATATTTTCGTTCAACCAATAAAAGTGCAGAAAAAACTGAAAACCGATGGGGCAAATAAAATGTCCGCTAGGTTGTCAAGTTGGTGTGACATTAACTAAAACTGATACATTCTATTAAATTTCCATATTTTTTAAGTAATAAATATTATTTCCACAGCATGAGTTAAAACTTCGGACTAAAATTTAATATTTAGTAGAAAGTATTATTTAGTTTGATCGACTACACTTGAAACATTAAATACCCAACTCGGTGTAGCAAAAGAATTGCAGTTAGATTGACGCTATGCGCTATGTAATTTCTTAACTTCAACTTCCACTTTTAGATCACTCTGATTTTTGTAAACAGAGTGCAGCCGATATGTTGCTTTGATTAGAATGATTTTATTTCGGTAAAAATATGTGACTATTATAGTCGAAAATAGATATGAAAGTGGAGCATTGCGTCTCTCAATGATTTAAATTTATGTAAATATATATATATAGGATTGTAAATACTTATTTTTATCTTATTAAACGTTTTAGTTAAAGAAAAGTTCAGCGAAGAATTTACTTGTTTCGATTTCCCTTATGATGTGCATTATTTCTTCTTTTGGATTTATTCGATAGATAACATTTGAATTTAGAATGCTTTTATAGATTATTTATGATTAAATATTCGAAATAGTATTTACTCGACCTTTATACCTTCGAATGAAACCTTGATTTGATGATGAGATATTTTTTTTCAGGTTTATTTAATTCCTCTTCAGATTTGTTTAATTATTTTGGAAAGAGCATCAGAAACAACCAACTGAAAGCGGGGCCGTCGCGAAACAATTTTCTTCTTACGGGCCTGATCAAAGAAAAGATGACATCACGCAAGACATTTGAATAGCAAACGGAATGGTTGTATGTATGCATAAAAAACAAGGCTATAAACTTCCGTTTTATGATATTTTTTATAACAATTTGAGGCTTTTTTTAGATTTGTTTAAATTATACATTTAGTATTAAACACTCAAATTTTAGTAAATAACTTTTTTTTTTTTAATTTGATGTCAAAACTAATCTTACCCTTTTATTTCAAATACGTATGATTCATGGGTTGATGCGGGTTTTTTTTTCTTGGGGCCCATTTTGTGAAAAGTAGCAGTTATTTTTGTGAATTTCACTACATTTTTGTGAATTTTATTATATTTTTGTGAAAAACAACATTTTTTGACGACAGCTGAAATCTAGTAACTCAAGTTCGAACCAAGTATTTGTTAACAAAAACTAACTTCTTTAAACACTTTTCTAAAGTTTTTGTTTCTTAATAATTGGTTTTATGTACAAACTAAACATTTTAAAATCTAACAAAATAATAAAAATAAGTTTTTGTGGAAAAGAATTATGTGAAGGGGCCTATTTTATTAAATTTATTTTTGCGAAGGGACCCATTTTAATAAATTTATTTTTGTGAAGGGGCCCTAAATAGGTCCCATATTTGTCTGGATCGACCCCTGGTGGTAGACAAAATTATACATTAAAATTACACAACTTTAGCAACAAAATAAATAAATAAAGAAAATAAAAGAAATGATACAGAATTAAGATTCGTGATATTTTTCATAGCGTTTAACTTGAAATACAAATTTGTGGCAGGAGAAATCCTACATTAAAAGTACGCAATTTTAGCAGCAAGTAATTTAAGTTTCTTATAAAAATAAAAATGCCTTAATTTTAAATTGTAAATATAAGGATTATAATTGCATAAACTCATAAATAAAAATATTAATTTTTTCAAACAATTAAAATAAAAATGCTTTTTGTCAATTAAGTTTTCAAATTTCATAATGCATAATTAACCTAAAATACACATTCTTTTAATAGATATTACAACTAAAAGAGCATTTTTCACTAGTAATATGAACTTTCATATAATTTACAATAAATATGGCATTTAAGATTCTCTCATAGAAAATAATCACTTTTGTTAATACAGATATATTTTTTTTATTATTACAAGTGGATTTCGTAGTATTATTTTAGAATTTTATATAGTTATTTAATAAGATATTTATAATTCCTGACAAATAAAATTTAAATAGATATAAAAGTTGGTTTCCACATTTGCATTTATTTATGAAATGCAGAACGAAATAATTTTTTTCAATAATGAATTACATAATAATATTTTTTTGGCTTTGGAAATTGTAGGAAAGCACTTCCATATTTATAATTGATGAGTTTTTGAAAAGCATTTACAATTATTTTCAGGGGGTATTAATTGACTTTTATCACCCAACATAAAGTATTTACATTTCAGACGGGCACATTTTATTCGGGCAATCTAATTCTAAAATTTTTGTCTTCAACGAATATGGTAATGCACTCACAATATTTTCATTTATGTGAAACTTCATATTCAATATAACTAGTTATAAAAGTCAATACAGACATGATGTCATTTTTATCTCAATATCTTCACTGCTGTTAAACACACCGCAAAAGAAATCCAACATGTTTAATTCTTCAATTTCATCTACAGCTGTATTATAAAAAAAAATTTAATTGAAATTGTTTATTTTGTTGTTAGTATAAGATAATTAAACTTAAAAATTTTAACTTTTTTCTGCTTCCACATAGTAAATATTCCATATAGTAAATATAAAATATATATTCTGCTTTCATATAGTAAATGAGTTTTTGCACACATTTAAATGATACGATAAATTTAATATACTCATCTGATGATGTTGTCCAAGGCGGGCCTCTAAACTATCAATCTGATTTTTTTTTATATGTTTTTTAAGAGATATTCATTAAATAATATTTATTTCGTCTATCCCTATGTATAAGAGCTTAGTACTATTAATGTTTTAAAATTGTTTTTGATACATGCAAACTGAATTGTAAACAAAAATCTAGACCCAAAATAGAACAAAAAAGGGCTTTCTTATTACTCTTATCTATTACATGATTCTAAATGTTTATTTCCCTACTTCAAAATAAAACTTTACTATTCACATCACATCTAATACCACGTGGGAATGGCATAGATTTGTTTAATTCATTTTAAATAATGAAGTAAAAGGAAATACTCATTGACTTGATTAATCCGTTGTCCACTAATTAATCCTTTTAAAATGCTCATTAAAAAAATCCGTATAATAGAATAGTAATAGATTCAAATTATCTAAAAATATACACACAATATTAATGATGATTGCTTCAGACCGAGCATAAGCAAAATTTCATTGAGAGTGAAGTGGTCAGTGAGATGAAAAAGTTAGATCTCGTATATGACTCATTTCTTCTGCTTGGGATCTTGAATCAGGCCCGTAAGAGAAGAAATTTGATTCGCGACGGCCCCGGTGAAAGCCAGCAGAAAAAGATGGGTACTTTTGAAGAGTGAAACTTAATAAATCAATCATTCGAATGCAAGAAGAGGATAAAGAAAGAATACTTTTGATGAGAGTGAGTTGCAATGTTTTATTTATAACTCAACTAATTATTAGAATTTTATAATTCTGAGTCTCGTGTACATCAGGAGAGGTCTTAGACAAAAATAACAAACATTTTCAGCCTCATTTTCAGCCGCGTGCCGTAAATTTTGCTAGTCATCGCACACACAAAAAAACTTTCTTTTACTAATATACATATAACACAGTTTTAAATTACGTATAATATAGTTTTTGCTTAGGTATGAACGAAATACATTTGATGATAGTCAAGGTTCTTTTTAGAAAAAATAATAAGGTACAGTCAAAGATCTATAATCCGCACACCCACAATCCACTGTTTTCTATAATTCACGTTATTTTACGAATGTAAACAATGAAATAAACTGTTAAAAAACTTACAAATTAGTGATCCAAAAACATTTTTTTTAGAAAAATTTTAAAAAAATGAGAAAACAATAAGGAAACAGTGAATTATGGGTGTGCGGATTATAGATCTTCGACTGTACTTTATATTATAATGAATGGTAAATAATGCGTACAGTTAGCCTAAATGTTTTATAGGGTTTTTACAGTTTATTTATAAGTATAGGACGCACAAATATGCTGATACACGGCAATATACATATACTTATCATATTACTGGTACATACCACCAATTGTTCAATCTGTACGCCTTCAGTCATCTAGCATATATCCAAACAATAATCCAGTTCCATCAATACCTATATTTCTGTATATTTCCGTTACAGCAGCAATTATGCTTTCCCCAATGCTTGTAGTTTTGATGGCATTTGGGGTACGTAAACTTTATCCTTCGCATAACTTTACAGAAAGGAATCACATGAACATGAGACCTAGAGGACCTATGGCTCATGGCAACAAAGGAACAGGACCACGACTATCGGAACATTATTTTTGCTACCATCTTGTACAGTCACCCCACAGACCTGTCATCTAGCGCACACGCAAGCCACGAAGCTAGCTTTTAAACTTTATGAGTGTATGCATCTTGTCAGGTATCACACGTCTGTTTAGATCATACATAGTGAATACACAGAATTTTCAAACCCGATGAATCATTTAAACTAATCCTGTACAATATGTAATTCGTTATTGAAAATTAAAGTTATAAAATCACCCTTGAATATTTCTAATCAATTTTACATAAGAAATAGAGTTTTTTGAATAGCAGAATCCATTTTGTAATATTTACTACAAAGTAAAACAAATATATTCCAACATAATTTTAAATAATTTTGTTTGTAACTGAAAGTACAAAAGCACTCAACAAATTTTCTTCGAGTAATAATATGTAGAAAGGTTGTATTTCATAAATTCTGAATTATATTCAACGTATTTATAAGTAGTCGTATTTTATACGTACTTTTGATTAGTTATATTACGTTTAAGTGTATTCTTTTTATCATTTAATACTGCTAATGCAAATTCTTTAATCTGAATCCTTAAATTCCAGATGTGTTTACTTCAAAGTATTTAGGATTAATTGTGTTGGTTTTTAAACGTCTCCCATCCCTTTTAAATAAAAGACGCATTAGAATTCAAAGAATGTGTATTGAAATCATTAAGTGCTATTCTGCGGTTTCTTAATGCTCTAAAAATACATTGGCGTTTCAAAATAAAATGCAAACGGCATCGTGTCTTGATTAGATTATTATTTTCAATTCAAAGAACTTAATTAATTTTGATATAGTTTTAAAATAATTATTATTTCAGAGTTTATGTAAGGATAAAAATAAATTAGAGCAACTGATGCCATATAACAGACAGTTACTAAATGATAGTAAAATTCTAATATGTTAAACCATTTATACTCTACATGCTGCCCCGGCAAACTTTTACTTACGGGCTGAGATACTTCATCATACCATTGTAGGATATAATTGTTCATATTTATAAAATTAATTGAGATTTGTATAAAGGGTATTTAAGATCTTTCCATTTGGCTTGTATATTTTGTTGGAAACACAAAATGTGCCATATTACTTCCAATCACATTAAATTTATATAAAACATCTTAAAGGCCTTTTTTATTAGTCAAAAGTTCTTTTTAAATATAATCCTATTTCTGCTGCAATGGTATGTGCATTTCTTAATCTACAACTCCAACTAAATATTATTCTAGATTAATTAGATTTGCACTCGATATTTCTACACTTAAAAAATTAACAAAAATGTCTTGTACTTAATAATTAAAGGAAATCTGATTTTTTTCTTCTGAAGTAGGAATTCTATATTATTATTATTGCATTTTATAATTATTATTGAATAAATAGTGTTTCTTCTGGTGAAGTTTGCCTTGAAAAAAATACCTCTCTAACTTTACACACTACTACTTCGAACAATAATCTTTTCAGCATATTTCACCAATATATTCAATAGAAATCCCCCACGAGGTGTATTCTTTGGAAAAATTGGTGTCAATATTTTGGTAACATATAGTTCGCGATTACACAAACATACAACCCTGCTGGAAATATTAACATTTGTAATCAAAATGGTTTTTTATACTACTGTTCGCTTACTACTTTAATTACCGTAAAATGGGGTGAATCGGAACACTTTTCAACTTCAACGTTAAAAAAAAGCAACAACTGATTTTTTTTACTTTTTTATTTTTCTACTAGAAACTTCGGTCTTGTTTTGTTCTTTACTTTTTAAGCAAAAACGGAACATTTTTACTGTTCATATATGTATTATTTATTTTTTTAATGGTGTTCCGATTCACCCCGCAGATAGGGGTGAATCCGAACAAATGTTATAATCTTTATTTATTCCGATTCAAATTTTAATAGTATTAATAAAAACAGGTATTAATGATAAGGGAGGAATAGGAGCACGTAGTTACTGTGAAACAAAGCCTTTATTTATATACAAGTAAAGATATGCCTTTTTAAAAATTAGAAAACAACTTTGAAACCAAGAAAAATTAAAATTAATTTTAAGAAATTATATTCGAATTGCAGAATTAGAATGTAATACAAATTCAGCCCTGTTCTGTGTTATCCTTTACTAGTAGTCATTGAGTAAGTGAATCTATTGAGTAGCCCCGATTGCTGCATGTATTAATACGATCTACTAATACGCCCTAATCCCCAGCTCGTAGTACTGTTTTCATCTCTCTCTTTTTTAAATGTTTTTTCATTTTTTGATGTTTGTGCAATGTTGTGGATGCCAGAGAATAATTCTGTGCAGTTTTTCTAACTAATTTCCTATAATTAAATTATTTTATTATGTGTTCCAATGTCTGTTGGATTAGGCGTTGACTTTTTTGTTTAAACAAGTAATTTCTTGGCACCTTTAAACTCTTCGAGTAATTAGAACAAACAAAATATTGTTACAATACATATTCATACATATATTTTCATATATTACATGTAACTATTACTATATAGAAAAATAAACCATGAGAGAAAACGTGTTCCGATTCACCCCGTAAATCTTAAACCTCTGATGTTACAATCCATTTTTCATTTTTAGCTCACAGGCTATCATAGCCTGAGAGCTTATGTGCCCGTCCGTTTTGTATGCATGTTCGTACGTTCGTACATTCGTACGTGTGTAATGCGATAACTCATGATAAAAATATCCGATCCACTTGAAATTTTTTATATAGGTACATCATGACAAGCCGCTTCCCTGATTAGTTTTTGGAGTCCATTCGATATGTATAAGAGGGGAACGGGGAGTTCATACCCCTCCCCTTAATTGATATAAATGGGTTTTTCATGCAAAATTATCAGTTTTCGTTCAAAATTTAGATATAGGATCATTCTCATGAGGCGATTCCGTGACTGTTATTAGGTGTTCATTGAATAAGTACAAATAGGGGGAACAGGGGTTCTAATGCCCCTCCCCTTAATTTATATAAATGGATTTTTCAAGCAGAATTTTCAGATTTCATTCAAATCTCTGAATAGTTTTGGAAGTTTAATGGTTAAGTATAAAAGAGGGGGGTAACTCCTTTTAAATTATATAAATGCTAAATGGGTTTTTATTAAGAATTATCTCATTTGCTCTGAAATTTGGATATAGATTTTTTATATAATAAAGCATATCTTTGATAGTTTAGGAGGTTCAATGATTAAGCATAAAAAAGAGGAAAGAGGAGAGATGTTTCCCCTTAATTTATTTTCGAACGGAATTAACCCTTTAAAATATAAGGCTGCAATGTACAAATAGTATGCGTAGCCTGTGAGCTCAATGCCATCAGTTTAACTGGGCAATATTCTTTATTTCATTATGTAGTTTAGAAATAAGTAGAATTTAATACAGCATATCGTTTACAGGTCTATCTTTAATTAAAACTCCCCTCACTTAGGTTTAGAATACGAAAAATACTGTAGTTACATACAAAGTTTTGAAGACGTTTACAAAATGAGGTTTTTAAGGATCCTTTTGAAGTTTTTTTATGTACCCCAGTAGTGGTGCAAACATGTCAAAACTGAATTTTCCGACTCTTAATGTTATTACTGTCTTATAAAAAAAATGGCAACTAAAAATATCATCACATATATTTATAATCAATTTATTTGTTTGACCGGGAAGTTTCGTTCATATTCACCCCATTTTACGGTATTTGTTTTTTACATTATGAAATAAATGTGTTGAGGCCCGCACACTGGCACACATATATGTTTGCAACCCGCGTAATGGCGCACAGAGATATGTTTGCTGTCCGCAAGAAGGAAAGGTTAAGGATGGCTACGTTAAACAATTACGAATAAAATTTTTATTATATTCTGTACAGTCATGGGGAAAAAAGGAAACAGCAACTAGTAACTCTGCAACAGGTTATTGTAGAAGAAAGATTCTGGTAATAAATAATTGAACTTAAAATATACGTTTAATGAATGTCTAAGAAGTTTGCTTAGAGTGCCGTCTATATAGGGTGTTTCACTACCAAATTGACAAATTTTGAGAAGTGATAGTACACATGAAAACAAATATTATTAAATAGGAAACCATAGGTCGCAAACGCCTTCTGTTGGAGCTAGGGGCCATTAAAATTTAAGGTCCAAAACATCAAACGATGATAAAAAACGGAAAAATGGGTCGATTCGTTTGAGGTTTCGGCTAAAATCATTTTTTATATCAGTATTTAAAAAAACATATATAAAGGTTAAATTCAAAAATTGTCGATAGAAGAGGCTTTAGACTTTAGCGTAACGGACAACTACTTTTTACCATTATTTTTGCATGGGGTTGTAATTATTCTAAAGTTTAGACTTTAACTTAAAGTTTAAGCCGAAATTCGGAAACATTGGGATCGGGTAACTAGAAAAAATTGAACTGTGAACAGACGGAAGGGGGGGGTGAATTTAAACGCTCATAAACATTGAACAAACTAAATGATTTTGTTGCGGTTGCGTGTAGGTCATTCTCTGGATAATTATATTATTCAAAATAGCGTAGGGGTTAGGTGTCCTCATTTTTTGTAGAGAGCGCTTCCGACACATCTCTGACATTTAAATGGTATTACTCCTGGATTTTTTACTACCAGACCTACATACTTTCAGAAAGGGTTAAGTATGCAACGACTCGGAATCACATAGGGATGCAACGTTGAAAATTCCATTTTTGCGAGTTATGGTTAAAAGAAACGGAGAAAAAAGCAACAAGTTAATGTGACAGAAACCAGTTTATTTAAAGGTTTTACTGCAAAAGATGTTCAAAATTACGACCAGAAGTAGTCCAGCATGCTTTACAGTTGCGTAGCATGGAATTCCTCACGCTGTAAAAGATTCCTGGCATCTCTGATAGCTTTCTGGCAGGTACAGAAATACGAGCTACTTGGTCTTCAATTGATGGTACGATAGTCTCATACACCCATTTTTTCCTTTGACCCCAGCAGAAGGAGTCATCATGATAGGTCCGGCGATCTGGTAGGCCAATGAACCGGGACACCACGAATTATCCACCGCTATCCACATATGTTGAGCTGTCGGCGAACGTCACTGGTAAAATGTGGAGGAGCCCCATCGTGCTGGAACCGTATAGAGCGGCACAATGGAAGAGGAACATGTGCTTCTTCCAGAACTTCCGACAAAACTTGTTGTAGGAATATCAAGTATGTCCTTCCGTTCAAACGGCAGTTTAGAATGTATGGTCCAATAAAGTAGTCCCCAAGAATGTCGGCCCAAATATTGATAGAAGATCGCTCACACGCTCTCGTACCATGGGTGTTAGCCAAAGCCCAAATATGGGCATTATTATTATTGAAGACTCTCTCTCTTGTAAAAGTTGCTTCTTCTATAAACAATGCACACACCGCAAATGTGTTATCTGATGCAATATGTTGCAAATACCATTCAGCAAACGTTTCTTAATATGTTGATAAATTCCAGGGTATAATTCTTGCACGCTTTGCAGATGGTATGGGGAATTTTATTATCCTATAGTATCCACCAGACAGTGGTGTGTGAAAATCCCACCTGTTGGCTTATCGTACGAGTACTCGTGCTTGGATGGTTTTTTGGGATACTGAACATTTGTTCCTCATTATATGGTGTCCTTGTCGTTCGTTTTCTCGATTCATCTTAACTTTCTATAAACAACCAGTCTCACGAAAAATTCTATTCACACTTGAGACCGTATAATGGAGTGCACGCTTAAGTAGAAAATGCTCCTTATATAACCTCAGAGCGGCTTGTCCGTTATAGTGAACAGCTCCATATACAAGCAACATTTCGATTAATTCATCATTTGAATACTCCATTCTACTAGCTTTGGAACAGGTTCACGAATGATAACTTCAGCGTGATCGCTGATCACGCGCATTACCGTTCAGCGTCATCTATCGTCGCTGTCAAGTTCTCGGACTACTTCTGGTCGTAATTTCGAACACCTTTTCTAATAAAACCTTTAAAATAACTGTTTTCTGTCACATTAACGTGTTACTCTTTCTTTGCTGTTTCTGTTGCTTTTTTTTCTGATACCTTTAACCGTAACTCGCAAAAAAAAAAGAATTTTCAATGTTACATTCCTGTGTGATTCCGAGTCGTCTTTGCATCCTTAATATATCCTGGAAGTAATGTTGGTCTGGAAGTAAAACACCCAGGAGTAATGCCATTGAAATGTCGGAGATATGTCGAAAGTGCCTTCTACCTAAAAATCAGTACACCAAAGCAGTACGTCATTTTGAATATAAAATTTTCCAAAGGAATGGCCTACACGCAAATCGCAACAAAATCGATTATTTAGTCCAACGTTTATGAGCACATAACCCCCCCCCCCGGCTCATTTTGAATTTTTAAATGTAACCATAAAATGTTTTGAAAAAAATCGTGATATAAAGAATGATTTTAGCGAAAATTGCAAACGAATTGATCCTTTCTCCGTTTTATATCATCGTTTGAAGTTTTGGATCATAAATTTTAATAGCCCCTAGCTCCTACAGAATATTTTTGCGCCTCATGGTTTCCTATTTAATAATGTCTGTCTTTATGTCTACTATTAAAGTTTGTCGGTCTGGCAGTAAAACACCTTCTATATAAACATTTGAATAACAATTAAGTATATCTAATGAGTGTATATCTAATGAGTGGATATCAAATCAGTTAGAGTAAAATCAATGTGAGTGGACGTGACATCCTAGTGGTATGTTCTCTGAAACAAATCGGTGATCGCACGTCCGACGAAGTAAATGAGGTGCGTTCGTAATATAAAAAAGTTATAAAAATTTACAGTACTTCCAATACAATGCAGTATCCGAAACCTTTTATGTGTCCCTGTAAGTACTAAAGTCATTCTGATATACAGGAATTATCTTCTAGTAAACCTCAGCAACGTACAGGGTGGTCATAAAAAAACTTTGCCGATATATGGAGCTCTAGCGGCCAGTCCGCTCAACCGATCGAGGTGAAATTTAAGATATAGCTATTCAGAGGTATGATCTCGAGATTCTCTGAACGGCAACAAAATGGCTCTCACGGTTATGGTTAAAGTTACAGAAACTCGAAAATTTCCAATAGCAACATCCATTTTTTTTCATCGCAAAATGCTCAGCGCATGCGAAAACCCTAAAGAGCGTTGGAATCATACGTGTATCGCAAGAAACGGACATGTTATTCACGCACAAAAAACCGTTCTTGGAATTCCCCCCTTCCCCCATAAAAAAACTCGATTGGGGCGCAAGGAGGAGATTTGCATATGACGCAGTGTCAGTACACTAATCTCTGATTACAATACAGATGGGAGAAACTAAAACTTTTTTTTTGGTTAAACATTTTCCACATGGGTGCCATCACAAGCATGGCACCCATGCGGGAAAATGGAAAATGTGTAATCAAAATAAAAGTGCCTGTTTCTCCGATCTGTATTGTAATCAGAGATTAGTGTACTGACTCTGCGTCATATGCAAATTTCCTCCTTGCGCCCCAGTCGAGTTTTTTTTTATGGGGGGGGGGAGGATTCCCAGAACGGTTTTTTGTGCGTGCGTAACATGTCCGTTTCTTGCGATACACGTACGGTTCCAACGCTCTTTAGAGTTTTCTCATGCACTGAGCATTTTGCGATGAAAAAAATGGGTGTTGCCATAAGAAATTTTCGAGTTTCTGTAACTATAACCGTAACCGTGAGCGCCATTTTGTTGTCGTTCTCAGAATCTCGAGCTCATACCTCTGAAGAGCTATATCTGAAATTTCATTTCCATCGGTTGAGCGGACTGGCCGCTAGAGCTCCGTATATCGGCAAAGTTTTTTTATGACCACCCTGTAGATCAATTTCATAAAATGTGAAATATTTTAATATTATTAAAACGCAACCCAAACAACGTTTCTTTCTCTACCATTATGTAATAGAAAAATTTTGTGTGGCACTGTATTTTAATAAAAAAAATTGAGTGGACAGAATGTATATTTTAGTATATATTTCTTCTATGCAATGAATTGTATTTTGTTCGAAGGTGTGTAACATCATTAAAATGCACTTGAAACTATTTTTCCCATTGACCGTAAACTAACGGAATACTTATTTATTGACCGTATAATTGAATTGTACATGCGATTTTCATAAAATTTGAAATGATTCGAAAAACTATGTAATAATTATATATTTAAAATTTTACACGATTCGATTGTGTAGTTTAAACTTTGTTTTTTGAGGACAGACTTCTTTCTTTATAACTGTCAACAAGGCTCTTACTTGCCGAGTTACCTCAACTTAATAGGTTAGATTTCTGGGCGGGCGACCGCCTAATTGTCGCGTAGTGGCAATAAACCTGATTCCTTTGCTTCGATTATCATATCTGTAGTACTTGATTCTCGTTTGAGCATACTTTGTTTTGTCGTTTGCTTAACATTATATCTTGTTGTTTGTACTGCAAATGGCTACTCAATTTGGTCCCGTAGTTTAGAACTTTGATCAGATGACGAGACCTTCACATGGCAAAGCACCTCCAGAGGTATAAATTCACAGATAACTTGGAGGACTTTGCACCCATGACAGATTTTACATACACCAAGTGCCATTAGCGTACATGTTGGGAATTTTTGACGATCCTCTAAGACAAGCACTTTTTAGATTAATAGCAAGACTATTTAGATTAAGTGCTTTGTTGTTAATCTTTGTGGTTTTACTGCACATCTGGTTAACTGTTTGATTATACTGACAGACTTATGGACAGACGGGCAGACTGAACGACAATTATTAGTACTACGTACTTACATAATTACGAACGGAACTAAAAACTTAAAATATGAGCGTTAAAATCAAAATACATTTACTCAAGTAGGTAGAATTCCCCCTAAATAAAACTATTTTTAAATATTCAAAATATACATTTTCCGCATTATTGTTAGCAAATTGCCATTCGCGGAATGCATTAAATTTGATCTGTCGAGTTAATAGTATTTCGAACCTAGTATTTCAAGACTTAAGATTTATATTACAGAAAAATTTAACGAGAAATTCAAAACTTAAGCAAAACGTTTCTAAGAAATCACAGAACTCAAAACAGTTGTGGAATTAGGTCATTAAAAAAGTGAAATAAGAGGATTTTCAGAACTTACTGAAATGTCTGAATAAACTTGCCCACACAATTTCAAAAATTTTGTTTATATCTTCTTTGTTATTCATATTTAGTTACATATTTATTAATGCATAAAATATCGCCTGATTTTCAAAACAGCATTTTAAGTATCATTTTTCCAAATTTCCATTATTTGAATTCATATTTCACATTCAATGAAAAATTGAGAAATTTAAAGACTCTTCTTAAATAAAACAAAAGCAATATATTTACTTAATAAACTGATAAGAACGTATTACGTTCTACCATAAATCCGATTTACTCTTTTTTATGTATTTTCGTCGCCGAGGAATTCAGGCAGTCATTTAAATTCCTGAATAGCCTAGTTATTTCTGTAATCGGATTCGCTAACATTTATTATACTACAATCGGAAAAGAAGTATGAGGGCTTTCTTTGTTTTCTAATGAACTATGATATAAAGCACAGAAAGATTTATTCTGCAGAAATAAAAAAAAATATGCAAATATGTTTAATGTAATAGTTTAAATTTATTTTTATGCATAGACAGTTACATTGTAAATAAAATAAAAATATCGTATATAAAAGTGTATAAGCCGAGAAAATTTCGACATTTTTTGGCTCAAAAATAGGGAATCGGCTTATAAACGAAAATAAGAAAATTTCAAAAATGTATATTTTGAAATTAAAAAGAAAAATGGTAATTAAAAAAAAATACTTTTAAAATACTCACTAACTTCTATAAATACTTTAAAACTTCATTCTTTATCGTAATCTTTAAAGCAAGTCCTTAAAATCCCTTTCTGTCGTTGGCACATCAGTATGTATGAAGACAGTGTTAAATTCATCATCATCTTAATTGCAGTTATCTTTAAAAAATCAGCATCTAGAGTTCCACCCATCGCATTATTGATGCAATTTTTTTTGAAAAACCAAACGAACATTTGTTGTAACAATAAAATAAAAAAAAACTAGTTGGATGTACCAATCCCCAAACTTTCTAGTATCTCATATATCTTAATATTTCAAGCAAATGTTAAAAATTTTTCATTATTAATTCAATACTATAACAACTTTGATTTTCATTTAAATTTCTGTTTTAGTCTATTAATCGGAGTAAAACAAGTTTATTTGGTTCATGATGATTATTAAAATCAATAGTTTTCATTTGTTCTGTTATTATCCGCTGTTTGCAAATAGCCGGCTTAGGAGGACAGGAGTTCACATCTCTGACGAGCCGATGGACAATAGAACGACGAAGAATCCTGAAAATCATAGAAAAAACGCTATCAAAATGTTCCCTAACCACACAATATTTCCAAATACAAGAACACATACAGACATTCCAATACTTAGAGAAAAAAATTTGTTCATTTCTATGCATGACTTCATACACTTTTTGGTGGTACAGTATTAATAATGGTACAAAATTCACTATTACAGCGCTTTCTTCTGGTGGATTTTTTTTTTCAAATTCAGGGAGGATCTACGAGCTATAGCCAAACACTTACACAAAAAAATGGTTCAATTCCATCCATAACCTCTTGCACTTATCGGTGATACGATATTGAAAATGGCACAAAAATTGTTATTAAAGCACCCCGTTTCGACAGAATATATCAAAATTGAAAGAGAACCTGTTTGCCAGAGAAAAAGTACACAAAAAATTTTCTTCAAGTCTATGCATAACGTCATACACTTTTCAATGGTAAAATGGCGACATACGGAGACACAGACACACACAGACAGACAGATATTTTGTAAAAACATGTTTTTTAGACATCTGGCTCCTAAAACGTGTAAATCCGTCGAAAACCGGAAATCGAAATTTTTTTCGATTACAATACTTTTTTCTATCGAAGACAGAAAAAGTAAAATAATATACGATATTTGATTTTTATGAAAAAGCAAGTCATAATTAAATGAGCAGGCTCCAATTAAATGGAGCGCTCAGGATAGAATATTAGAGATTAATATTTTCGGAGAGTGCATTTTATTATCTAATATCTATGTACAAAAAAATGCTAGATTTTCGTTTGCTGAATTTTTCCTTGCTATTTTTTAACATCGGTTTATATACTGGTTTTCGATTTTTAACTTTTTTAAAATGAAAAATCTTATACACGGCTTATACACGGATAGGACTATACATAATAATATGCGTTAATAAAATCATAATACGAAATGCAATATTCCCTCTTGATTCAACCACAAGCTAGAGTTTGTAACGCTTCAAGGACATTCAACGACCTTTTACCAGAAACTTTGTAAAGAAATGTTTTCTCATTTTAATGAAAACAATACTATCTTCAGATACAATGACCAGTAAGTCACGAAATTTCCGTTATTAAGGCACCTAAAATCACTTAAAACCTTTTATGCGGACACACCCGGACAAGATACGCCATATAAACTTGAGCATGTTCTCCATTAACTTAAAAGTTGACAAACAATAATATTATATTTTTTACAAGTTTAAAACAAACATTTTAATTAAGTATTTTAGTACTTTCTGTCTGAAATTCTCGCAGACATCGTAAAGGAATATTTTCAGTATTTGCCGTTCTTTTCGTTTCAAATATGTCGCTTCGTTCGAAATGGCATAGTTTATATTTAACAAAGCAACCGAAAGTCTAGGATATCAATAAAAATTATTATATTGGCTTTAAGGTACCCGCCTACTTTTAAAATGCAATTTTCGGTCAAAAACCCGATTTTCTATATTTGGTTTAATATTAAACCCTCATATTTTACCTTTCTAAATCAGTTTGAATTGTGTTTCTATCTTGTTTAGAACTCGAGTTACAGGAATTTTAATATTAGTCATTTAATAGGTAAACTCTGTTTTTTAATTATATTTTGTACTTTTTCTCAAAATGAGATTTTGCACATTTTGCTTTATCGCAAAACATCATAACTCGAAAAATCATGATTGTAACATTATGAAACTTTGCAAAAAGTACTCTTAATGTGTTTATTTAGGTTTTGTGCTTCTACTATTATGATAGTTATTTATTTTTTCATATTTTAATTGATAGAAGTTATGAATTGTCGGATATTTTCTTGATTTTTCTGTGAGTAAAAGCTTCAACTTCTATAATTTTTTAAATAACATACTTATAATTATGAAAATGCATCAGTACCTCAAGAAAGTTTCATTAATCATAATAAAATTTACAGAATAAAAATATCTTAATTTAAACTTGCGTTTTGATGTTTTGCAAAGGGGCTATTTTAAAGCAATTTTTATGTATGTTTTGAGCCTAAAAATCAAAATATTTAATAATATAAATATTTTTTACATTTTATTCATAATTTTTAGCTATATTCTAAAATATAATGCACAGAAGTAGGCAATTTTTCAAATATTAAAAAAAATCCCTTCTGAAGGTAGGCAAGCACCTTAAAATCCGATGACACATAGAGTATGCCATCATTTTTTCTACGCTAAAAATAAATAAATGTCCGTTTTTAAAAACCATATTTTTAGCTATCTCAATAGAAAAGATTTGCATTACCTACAAAAATTTTGAAACGTTAAGGCTTGTCTGAACATTTTTTTTACAAAAAAGATAATGCATGAAAATGTCGACGAAATTAATAAAAACGTGGGTGTTTCGTTGCGGTTTTACTCACTTTCGATATGCAAAGATACCAAAAATAAGATTACCCAGGAAATAAAATATAACTAGCATACACATTCATCTCAATATTTTTTTTTTCGAGGTTGTTTTCATCTAATGATATAAATTCATTCAAAATTGAGTTAAAGATATAAAATAATACAAATTTAATATTTTTTCAGGTTCATTCTTTTGAGCCTAGCCGGTGACAAGCAATTCAACTCGTATAAAAATAAATTCAATTTTAAAGATTACATCTTCATGTAAATTTGATCCATCCTTAAGTTGATTATTTGAGACAGTTTGTATTGTTTGATACAAAGTTACATATATTTACCTATGAACTGTATAAATTTAAAATTACACAATTTTTTTCTTCTTTTAGATTTTATTTTAAATATTTAAAGACAGAAATAGATTTTTTATAAGTTTAGAGATGGTGATTCCATGAATTTGAAAAAAAAATTATCTTAAAAATAATTAATATTAAATAAATTTCAGTAACTATCAGACAAAAAAAACCTAATTAAGTTAATGTAGTTTGTTGACTTTACTCATGTTTTAAAATTAAGTTCAAAATAAATTAAAGATCTTCATTCCCCGTTTCCAGAAATAACTAATTTCCGAAACAGTTTTAGTTTATTTCCTTTCAAATATTTAATCGAAAATTAAATTAACATATTTCACTTGAATAATATTCTTCATTTCTTATGAAACAGTAATAAAAAATTAATATTTTATTTCAGTTTCTTTAAAATAATTAAAATAATATAGATATCAGTTGTAAGAACTACTTTCGAATCATTAATTACTTTTTTGTTACCATTAAATGTCACCTATTATAAGTATATATAAAACCCCTCTACATAGTACGTCAGGTATTTGAGAACAAATCAACGCCTTATGTTAAACAAGTATTTCACTAGAGATAGAGGTTTTTCTAACGTTCTGTATAGGTAATTACTTGGCATCATTCATTGAAAACTCTGTGAGCCACAGTAACCGCTTCTACAAGGTGAAAAAACTCGTTGGAAGTAATCGTCAGCTGAGTGTTGGAAAATTTGCCCTTGCTTACAAAACGGCTGCTTTAACCGTTTAAACGCCAATGTTCCCGAATGGGAACATTGCATTATTTGTAGTAGAAAACATATATTTTCCAACATAATCACGATTTCCTTATTTTTCCTAAAAACGATAAGGTTAATTTCAACTTTTTTTAAAAAAAAAAAAGTTTAAGCATTTATTACAAATATAAGGAAAATGTAAATTCATCAAAAATTTATTTATCGTGTTATCTATATTACTTATATTTTACCGCTAGGAATCTAAATGTTTTTGGAATTCGGGAAAATACCCAGAAACAATATACAATAGCATATAGCGGAAAATAACTTGTTATATTTGCATAGGTTGTTAATCAATAATCATGTTCCAAAATGCGAACTAGAAATGCTAAATATTTTTTTGATATTTCTTAAACGTGTATGCATAAATTAAAATATTTGAAGCTGTAATATACGCAAAACAAAATTATAACTAGGACTTCCCTCAGAGGGATTAGTCTGAGCGATATTGCTTAAAACAGAATTTTAATAATAATATGCTAAAAAAACAAGTTGAATGTAGATTCTGGCATTGCTGTAGTCCTTCCGGCAATGCCGGGGAGGAAGAGGTAGGTTTCATATACATATTTATTTATTTTAAATCAAGTTACATTATTATAACATACGACGATCAAATTAGTGGAACCCGATTTTATAAGATTGAATACTAGTTTTCGTCAATACTGAATATTAATAGGAATTTTCAAAAATTAGTCATCTTTTATTCAACCTGGTTTTATTTTCAGCGATTTAAAGGGTCGCCAAATTCCACGATATCATGAAGTGTATGCCATTTCAGACCATTTCAAAATGTCAACCACACTGGAAATTGAAAATACTATAGCTCAGCCATTTTTCAAGATATAGATAAAACAAAAATGCTCTGGAATCTTTGTATCAAGGCCAAAAACCCAAAAGAAAAATCTTTTCAATTTCTTACTTTTTTGTAACTAATTTTAAAATTTTAAAATTTAAAAAAATTAAATGGCCGCCATCTTTTTTCAAAATGGCGGATGGAACTGGCCAACGAACTCGGTCCAGAAATTGGTATGTACTATGTACGCACCAAGTTTCATCCAAATCGGTTTATAAATACGCGTTTTATCACGTGACGAAAATCAGATCATTTCAAAATGGGAGCAACACTAGAAATTAAAAGTGCTATAACTTAGCCATTTTTAAAGATACAGACAAAACAAAAATTGATCTGGAATCTTTGTATCAAGGTCAAATGCATAAAAGAAAAATCTTTTTCAATTTCTCACTCTTTTGTAACTAATTTTAAATTTTTTTAAAAAATTCAAATGGCTGCCATTTTGAAACAAGATGGTGTATGGAGCTGGTTAACGAACTCGGTCCAGGCCTCATTACTTACTATGTGCACAAAAAGTTACATCCAAATCGATTCATAAATACGCGTGTTATCACGTGACAAAAATCAGATCGTTTCAAAATGTCAGTCATAAGAAAAATTCAAAGTGCTATAACTCAATCATTTTTTTAAGATATAGACAAAGAAAAAAGTGTTCTGGATATGGTGTTTTAAGATCTAACACATAAAATAAAAATATTTTTCAACTTTTAATTTTTTCGCATTTAATTTTAAATTTTAAAATTTTTAACATTTTTTAAATGGCCGCCATTTTGAAACAAGATGGCGGATGATGCTGGCCATTGCACTCGGTCGAGATATTTGTATGTACTATGTACATACCAAGTTTCATTCACATCGGTTCATAAATACGTTAGTTATAGCACGCCCAATCCACGAAAAAATGGACATGCGGATGAAAATTTAAATTTCTTTAAATATGATTGAAATTTTGCATGTAACTGTTAAGAGTGTACTATTTCATATTTTATCAAAAAAGAATTAAATTTTTGTCATTAACATGCTTATTTTAATTAATAAAGTGACACTATGACTTAGTAAAATAGACTGCGGCAAAAATCTTTACATTTCATGGTTTCGTACAGCTGAACAAACATTCTGAAAATCTCCAAACTTGGATATATATGATCTGACAGCTATTATTGAGAGTTTTTGTCTGCAGAGAAGTGTTCACTAATCTTCATTACAAAAGGTAAGCATATTTAATTACTCTTAATTATCGTGTAACACCCGCAACAAAAAGTTACATTTATATCTCCGCAGAAAAATATTTTTGATTTAAAATTATGA
Organism: Maratus speculifer; assembly: GCA_964019185.1. Classification (NCBI taxonomy): domain Eukaryota; kingdom Metazoa; phylum Arthropoda; class Arachnida; order Araneae; family Salticidae; genus Maratus; species Maratus speculifer. Next base: position 162,790,285 of record OZ025300.1, on the reverse strand, counting down.
AACTTTATATTCAAAAATAGTTTATAAGATACTTTGAATTACACACACAAAAGAAATTAATTAATATTTTTATTATAATTATTGAGCGTTGCGGGCGTGACATGTCCCTGTTGCGGTTTGTGACATTTACTAATTAAAGTCCCGCAACGTCTTTTAAAATTGATTACAAATGTATATTTGAACAAATAATATGTAAATTTATAAAAGAATAATATGCTGGAAAACATGTACTTGGCAGCTTTAATTATGCCCTTTGATTTAATAGAGGGAATTCCAGTTAATAAATAAAAATTTGCATCATCTGATCATGTGACACTGTGTGCAGTTGATTTATTCAGTTTGGATTGATAAAATTGCTGCTTTACTGCAAGAAAATAATTTTATTAGTGATACATGATTAAGAAATTAATTTAAAAGGTAAGATTTTTATAGAAATTAAAAAAAGAAAATTACGAAACAATATTTTAGCAATTTTCTTTAAATTTGTTAATTTTGTTTTGTTTTTTATATACATTTTTTTAATTTTGTTATTTGATAGTATTTAATATGTATATTTTCAGTTTTTTAAAATAAGTAAATCAATATTAGGGGAAGATTTTTTTTCTGTTTTAATTAAAATTAAATAAAAAGTAGAAGTAAGAATAATAGAAACTGTTAAAATGTTTAAATTAGCATACATTGTATATGTAAGTTTGAAATTAACCAAAATTTAACATAATTAACTTTATGTAAGATTAGAAATTTCAAGGGATAACAATTAAAAATTTGTTAAGCTTATATTTTTGGACTGGAAGTGCTATATTTATTCAGTTTACACATTAATTTCTTCTCTTTTGCAGAGAATGAAGAGTACAGAAAGATCACGATATCATTGAAAAAAGATTAAGGAAAACCCATTTAAATATGAAGCATATCTACAACAAGAGAAGGAAAGAGACAAAGCAAGGAGAGCAAAGAAGAGACTATTTTAAAAAATCATGGTAAAGGATGGCAATCCTTTTGCATTTCATCTCATGGTAAAGGAGTTGTCGATGGGGTTGGTGCAGTTGCCAAGAAAATGGTAACACTAGCAACGCTCTGCAACTATAAATTCAGCTTCAGATTTTGCCATGTGTGTAGAAAAAGTCCTAAAAAATATAAAAGAACTTTGCTGAATGTGAAATTTCAGAAGATATTGTGAAAATGGTTCATGAATGCTAGCACCAAGCACAATCGAAGCTCAACATTCAATCGATACATCATGTTGTTTTTATTGACGTAGGAACAATTAATGTAGCAATTACTTCAGAAAGTGATCACAAGAGAATTTGTTTGTTACCATATTTTGTCAAAAATATAATATCCAATGATAAGAGTGCAGTTGGAGAATTTGTAGAAGTTGTTTTATTCTCCACATAAAAAAAGTGAAAATTTTGATGGACAAATAAGACAAATCAATGGGGATATTATAGAATAAGAGTATCGGAATAAAAATCAAGAAAATGTGTATATTTGGCTCAGTCAGTTAGATGTATCCATACTTTGACAAGGGTATAATATCCAACGATGAATGTGCAGTTGGAGATTTTGTAGAAGTTGTTTTATTCTCGACATTAAAAAAGTGAAAACTTTGATGGACAAATAAGACAAATGGATGGTGACGATATAGAATTAGAATGTTTGAAAAAAATTAAGAGAACGTGCGTATTTGGCCCAGTCAGTCAAATGCATCCTAGGAAAAAAAAGAGCACTTTTGTAAAAAAAAGCTACCACCACCAGAAATTATAAATTCAAGATTGGAAATGAAATTATTTTTATATTTTCCTCTCTAGATATTATAATTGTAATATTGATTAATTCTTTAATTAAAAAAATTTGCCTTAAAAATATTTGTGTATGTCATTATTTTATTGGCTATACAAGTCACACCCGCAACGAAAATTTTGAATATTTTCCACAAAAGCAAGAACTGAGTAAGTAATTTAATTTTTTCATAGAATAATTATATAAGTATTACTGTCTAATATATAAAAATATCAATTCACTCAGTTGTCATAATTCACAGAGTTTGAAAGATGAAAATGCATGTCCTTTTTATGTCACACCCGCAACAGGCGGAAATTATTTTTTTTATAAATAAATGATACTTCGGACAATTTTCAGATTTGGATAAATGTATGTGTAAATGGTCTACATTGAAATTCATACAAATTGAAACCAATGCTCAAAAATTTTTTTGCTGGTGACTAAATTAATTTATGAAAATGTCACACCCGCAACTTTGGATTGGGCGAGCATGACAAAAATTAGATCGTTTCAAAATGTCAGCCATAAGAAAAATTCAAAGTGCTATAACTCGATCATTTTTTAAGATATAGACAAAGTAAAAAGTGTTCTGGAATTGATGTTTTAAGATCTAACACATAAAATAAAAATATTTTTCAACTTTTAATTTTTTCGCATTTAATTTTAAATTTTAAATTTTTTAAATTTTTTTAAATGGCCGCCATTTTGAAACAAGATGGCGGATGATACTGCCCAACGAACTCGGTCGAGATATTTGTATGTACTATGTACATACCAAGTTTCATTCAAATCGGTTCATAAATACGTTAGTTATCGCATGACAAAAATCATATATATATATATATATATATATATATATATATATATATATATATATATATATATATGGTTATATATATATATGTCAACATTTGAACGAAGGGTGGTTTTGGGGTCTGGGGGTCATGATCTGTGAAAATATACCAAAATTCTCTGGAAGTGCTTTCCTCCGGACGACTGCAATAGGTAGCTTTTTACTTTTTTGTAATGAAAGCTACCTAAAAAAAAATCGATAAATGTTTTTTAGAAGGGCGATCCCGTTTAGATTGCAATGAACTAACTTCATTTTCCTTGTGTTTATAGTATAATAGCAAACAGAACGGCGTGAAATACCCAATTGAATAGCAATTTCTCTCTGAGACATTGGAATTGCTGAATAACAAAGAGATACAATTTGACGTATTACTTTTTCATTGACTAGATTCATCAAAAACGGATTTTTTCTTTAGTTTAAATGCTTTTTTATAGACTCTGAGTAAAAAAAAAAAGCAATTTAACAATAAAATGAGTGGCATCCCTTCGAATTCGACGAGAGAAATGTTTAAAATACCCGATAGATTTGATTTTAAAAAAAGCAAAAGTAATTACATTATTGAATCAATATATAATAAATATATTTACTAACTAAATGTCAAATATACCAGTTACGATTTTGCATGCAAATATTCGCACATCTTCAGTTAAAATTGTAATCTGAGTGCCAGCGAAATCAAGAAATTTTATTTTATATGCACTCACAGAAAAATAGTTTTATTATTTAAAAAAAAATAAAATAAAATAAAATAAAAAATAATTTCATTTTTACTATGACATTATTTTCACTAACTGAAGTCATCTGAAAGTAAAATCTCAATCTCAGTGTTCATAATGAAAAGAAATATTGAAATGTAATATCGGGTACTACTAGGTTTTAACGTCGACCAAAAAATTATTGCCAAACTATAAGATTAAATGCCAATAATGGATGATCGTGAATGTCACATTCAATGACATTTCGGTTCATGTGTTAAAAATGTCATTAAGTGATTTTTATTTCGACTTTTTATTAATATTCTTATTAATATTCTACTAATTTTTTTCGTTATTTAAAATAAAAATTATGTCAATATGTATAATTTGGCTATTAGTTTTGCGATTTGTATAACTTGGCGAAATTGGTCGACGGGATAACAGAGTAGTACCTAATATCGTTATGAGTAAAAATGCGATGTTTTAAATAGTGACGTCATTTTCTCTTCAAATGTTTTTTTAAAAGTTACTGTTGCTAGTAATATGAAAAAAAGCATCCGTAATAATATTGTAATTCCCATTTATCTGGTTACTGAATAACATCATATTCCTCATTTGAAATTTTTCTTATTTTGCTTTAGACATTAATTTTTATCACAAATTATTTTCTGTTATTTTATTTACATTATTAATATTATTTCTCAGTAAATATATATATTTTTTACCTCAATTAGTGCATAATTATACGCAATCATTTTGAAAAATAAATTTTTATTATCAAGAGAAAAGCTAAACTGAGTTGCCACCATTTTGGACAAATATCGTAGAAAGCATTTAAAATTAAAAATAAAATATAAAAATGGAAATTAAAAAATAACTAAAATGGGCACAACTACAAATAAATAGCTTTTATTTAAAAAATAATTTTCAAAATCGGTTGAGTAGAAAATTCAGGACTGATGACACGACATTTTTTAGCTTGTCTGAAAGAAATAGCATCGGAGGCTAAAAGAAGAAGATGCTATCTTTACTTGATTATATACTGTCACAAATCGAAATGACAAAAAATAGCAAAGTGAATAGTACAATTGCTAAATATTACACAAAAATTCCTATACGCGGTTGAAAAAATGGGAAATCAAACTATACAAAACAGCCATGCATGGGTATAAAATGTGAAATGCGCAATACATTAAAAGTAATATAGATAATAAAGCATTAAACTATCTTGTATCGGAATTTGAACTCTTTGAAATGACGTCAAGAATATACACACCAATTTTAGTACCTAAAAGTGGCGCAAATCATTATAGTTGAGTAGAATGAGGAAATTTTTTATATGGTGTGTGGTGCCTTTAAATAATTAGAACAAAATATTTAATATAAAAAATAATATAATGTCTACATCTGTTTTCTATACATGCGATAAAGTTTTCGATAAAAACTTAGGGTATTCTCTCTTTAAAAAATTATGTATAAAAATCTCGAAAACGCCAACAAAGGAATACAATGTGGCCTTTCGAGTGTGTTCCAGATATGATCAATCTGATTTAAATGGGTCGTGCATGATAGTTACTACATACGCTGTTTTGTTTTCTTTTCAAACTCATTCTCATGAAATTGAGCTGTATTTCGCTTTAGCATGCATGAAATAAAACGAGTTGGCAATCATGAATGTAGTAGAGAGTTTACAGAGGTACACGCCGTATACTTTTTGGATTTTTTAAGAATCACCCTCTTTCTCAAAAAGCTGCAGTATATACATTCTTGGGTATATTCTTTAACTTGAGCGTATACTCTCTGGTTAGAGCGTATATTCTGTTTGTTTTTTTACGACTATGCCACAGTCGGAAATGTCTATCGTATAAGGTACTAACGCGATCTGAATACCTCGTCTGCATAAGCTTTGAGCCGTCAAGTGTCATTTTTTCCGTACAACATGCTGGCTCAAATACGCCAATGTGAACTCGATTGTGCAGTTTTACCCGAAAAAGTTATTATTTAAAAGAACTGCTAGTGAAATTGAGAAAATGACTAAAATAGTAAATCTGAAAAGTTAATATCAACTCCTCCCCATACTAATTTGTAATGGAATTCTTTTGTGGTGACATGTAAATGAAAATAAATATTTTTTGTGCGGCATTTTCTGAAAAATATATATTCTTGTGCTCTTGATAAATGGATATCAATTTCATTATGTTTCTACGGTTCATTATGTTTCTAACATCATTAAAAAATAATTGGAGCTCTTTCATCCCACCGGCCGTAATGTAACGGAATACTTTTGACTGTCCCTATATTCGAAATATTTATCCAATTTTATTAAAATTTGCGATGACTCTACAAAATTCGACAACAAATAGATATTTAAAATTTCAAACGATTCGGTATGCTAGTTTTTGTGCTGTTATATGCGGACGGATCAGACGATGACTATAGGAACTAAATATATATATTAATTAGAACACCTAAAAAATAGTTAAATTTAAAAGCGCATGCAGAAATTGTAAACGCATTTCAAGAAATTATTGCTTAAAGACAGTATTGTAACCGATTTCTTTTGTGTTTCTCTGTAATTGGATTAAAAAATGCTATGAATATCCTGTTAAAACGTAATCGTAATGAAATTCAGTGATTTATACAAGTTTCACACATTTGCAATAGCTTAATTTCATTAAAATACTCTTCAAAGGATTTCCCTCAATAGACCATAATTTAATGAAATTCTTTCGGATGTTCCAGTAGATAAACTATTAATCCCACATATTTCATCTACAATACCAAACATGCCTAAGGGACCCTAAATATTGCATACCTTGCAACCACATCAATTCATTAAATGCAAAAAAAAAGAAGCTAGCCAAAAAATTTAGAACAGGATATGGTACATTTTTTTAAAACATATATGGCACCAAAATATCGTTATTTACATTGCATGGTAACCCGGCTGTTGTTGTTTTTTATTTAAATATTGTGTATTTTTTTTCTATATTAATTTAATCTAGATTTAATCGTGTTTTTTAATTGTTAGTTTCTTTTTAAAATAACAGAAATTAATTTTAAAATAACTTGCGCCAAATTTGCACCAACCCGATGCGTATATGATATCTCTGCCCTAATTTCGTGGTACTTTTCCAGTACCTTAACCTTGGCGTTTTTATAAATCATGGTCCAGTTTGGGCTTCAGAAATTGAGATTTAAAACTTGATGATGGTTTATGTTTATTTTTACTCATAAATATGGCACAGATGTTATATTTATGTGTACAAATATAAGCTCACGTTAGCTCGATTTTTTCGCCAAATTGACGTGAAAATGTTGTTTTTGAATATTGCTATAAGTATTTTACGATTTACGATTTATTGTGAAATTTATATTTTTTATTATATTTTTTATTATGTCTATTATTTATAACTGTTTATTCATCGCTTCAACTATTGTTTCTTTTTCCCCTCTTTCTTTCTTTTATATATTTATTTTTTTTATATTACTTGATTATTCTGTCGACCTAAAAAGTATCGCCAAACAATAAAATAAAATGCCAATAATGAATGATCGTGAATGTCGCATTCAATCGCATGCAATACGATACATGTGTTTAAAACATCATCAAGTGATTTTTTATCCCACTTTTTATATGTATTTTTATCAATATTTCACTAATTTATTTCTTCTTTCGTTACTTAAAATAAAAAATATGTCAGTATGTATAATTTGGCGAAATTGATCAACGAGCTAACCAAGTAGTATCAATATTTTATTTAAACACGCATTGGTACTTACGTATTAACGCCACCGCAGCAGAACTTGCGCAAAATAATGGCGTCAAAAATTGAGCCAAAAAATGCATTTAAAGGCTCTAAAAAGCACTAAAACACTAAAAAATGCTGTTAAAAATCAGCAAAAAACAAGGCAACAATAAATCCCAAAGATAACTGCAGTGGCGTAATACGTAAGTACCTACGCATTTTATTTAAACACGGCAGAATTGTATCCAATTCGCATCTGCGAAACATAAAAGATATCAATGACGGTTATAAAGTGCTATTATAAAGAATATCATTAATTCTCAAGTACTAAGTTACTAAGAATTAAGGCTTTTTTTTATAGAATTAACAACAACAACAAAATTATTTTCCAATTTGTTTCTTAAATTTAAGTATAATTTATTGTACTTAAAAATTGTTTGCGTATTTTCCTTGCTCCATGTGCTTAAATTTGGTAGTTTAACGAAAACATCCAGCCAGTGAAAAGTGACGCACACCAAATTCCTGTGACGTATGCAAATAAATTATGCTTTTTTATCAGTTTTTTAAACATAATTTTTTAAATATTTGGAACTAATTTTTGAAAGTAGGAGCTATCACGAGGTTACCTTCATAGGTACCTTCTGGTACAAACAGAATTGAAATCCGACAAGTATTTTTTGAGATTTGCTTGACGAAAGAATTTTTTTGACTTTTAATATCGTTACGTACTCTGAGTATAAGACTTCACTACGCTCAGACAATTAGATTGCGATATTAATTCGGCGTGTAAACGGTTAAGAGCCGCAACATTATTGTGTGGATAACTCTTAGACCGGGAGGCTGCAGCACAGACAATCACCCAATCGAGTTCATTAATAAAAATCTAGAATTCGTTAAATTTATTAAAATGCAATCGGTCTGCCATGTCATATCTCGGTGGAAAACATTTAAAAATCCGAATTTAGCAGTTGATTCATAAATTTATCATTATGTTTTCCTACTCCCAATCCTCCATGTTTTCGTACATTTGGGTGTAGGAAAGCACAATGGTAAACATACGAGTCAACCGATAAAATCGGTCTAAGTGTTTCCCACTAAGATAAGATTTGGCAGACCGACTGCGTTTGGATATGCGAATCGAGATTTAAATAATGCTAGATTTCACCCGTGAACTTGATGAGATGATTGTCTGTGCTTCCACCTCCCGGTCTATTTTGGAGTTCCTCTCGACAGCGCTACTTATGAAATAGCTTACTCAGTTAACACCCGGGGTGCTGGAGGGTCAACAAGTCGAAGAAAATATGGTCATGAATGCTTTGGCCATTCTTTTTGGTTTGTATGGGTTGTATGGGATAGTTCATTGTCTTGTTGAAAAAATGTACAGCTTCCCACGTGTTACAGAATTTCGTCTTCGATTCACACATTTATCACTGAGATTGAAAGTTGTCTGTACCTGTCTATCAGAACTTTTTAGGTTTTTTTATACCATCACCAATCTCTTTGCGGTTTACTTTCTGGACCTGGACAATTTTTTTCTAATTGGAAAAAAAAACAAAGCATTCATAGCTCCTTAAGAAGGCGATTGTCCCTAGTCAGGTGATTATTCTTGATTATCTCTACCAAAAGGGATATTACACTACCTTCTTTAATTTAAGATAAATGAGTTTTTCATGCTTCAAATTCTCTTACTTGTTTATTATTATAAAGCGATTACCTGATTATGTTTTGAGGTTCATTAGTAAGGTATAAGGAGGGGAGAAATGACGAGCTAATCCCTAACCTTAGTTTATTTTTCGAGGGCTTATATTTCGAAATAAAATTATAATATGCAATTGTGCGCTCAGTGCCATAAGTTGAAAAGCGCATTCTCTTTTTATTCGTAGAAATTTTGGTTTCACATATATTAATTTATTTGATGTAGTTCAGATAGATTTATGATTAATATCCTCATATGTGTTAGCAATGCTTTTAAGGATTTTAATTTAAATTCTTGAATCAAATTAATTAAAATTAAACTGGTAAAAACTTTATGCCTTCCTTTTAACATACTTAAGTGATGCTATTCTAGTTATTACTTATGATTTACACCAACTTCACCGAATGAAGTATAAAGTGTAGTTTTTTGAAATCACATATTTACTTTGATGTTATGTGCAGATATATAATTTTGAATGTAAAATACTTACAGACACAAGTTCCTTCTTAACATAAGGAATATTTCCAATTGCTAATTTATTTAAATATACGATAGTTATAAGAGAAAATTAAAGTCAAAATATACTTTTAGAAATTTCCGTTTTGTATTTTATGGCATTCAATTGAATTCCGAAAATTTCGCAAGGAGTTTCTTCTTAGGTATTTTATCGATATGCAATTAGACGTATATAGCATAGTATAATAGTTAAATAACTTTGATGCACGGACGTGTGTAAAAGCAGTTAATGATTCAGAACTAGATTCTTGAATGTAACCAACTTAAATTATAGATAAAAAATTACTTAAAGAAGCGCGTTACGATTATTAATAACTATTATATGATACTTTAGTAGTCATAAACAACTTATCCATACAAGTATCTATCAGGTTTAGATATGCGACCATTATCTAAAACTATTCTTATGTGATACTATTATTTTATTTGGTAACGTATTCTGCGTACTGTAAGATCTAAAATAGCATTCCTTCTTTATCTGTAGTCGTAATCCGAGTAACAAGGGGGGCCTAGTTCTGGTTGAAAGAATGTAGCATACAATAGGTGGCCTGTAGCTTGTAAATCAAAGTTCATTGGTAAGAGAAGTGAAGATGGGCGAAGAGAAAGTTATGTCTTAAAAGAGTGACCTTCCTTTTAGAAACGGAGTCCGTGGTGAAAAAGAAATCAACCCCTTTTGCTGATGGGTGATTGGAGATTGGGAGTTGAGATTTTAGTTTTGACCTGGCGAGAGAAGAGTGAGGTTGGTCAGAGAAGAGTTCTGGTCCAAATGATAGTGGCGTTGAACGAGGCTCTAAGAAGACTGAGCTTCGGTGTGTGGAGAGATTAAGAGTGATCTTTGAGTTTATTTGCGTACTTGAGAGAGGTATAGAGTGGCTTAACAATGCACAGAACGGGTGTTTTGTATTTAATTTAATGTTGAACTGAATATTAACTGAATTACTATATCCGAGTTCGTAATTGTAAATATTGTGTAAATAAATTGTTCATTAAGTTTAATTGGAAAAGTTAGTATTCTTCACTACGTAGCTCTCATGCGTGTCCGATATCACGTAATTATATCGGTGGTAGCAGTATACTAAAGTAAAGGATTATTCTTCAAAGTTTTGAGGACATAGGGGGGAATTCGACATTTAAAGTTAAGGAATATTCTTCAAAGTTTCGTGAGCTTAGAGGGAAATCCGACAGTATACATAAAAACATGTTCCAGTTACAAACTTTAATTATTTTATTAATTGTAAGCTTTGCACAGTATTGGTCACAAATAATGAATAACCTATACGGTTTTAACCTTTATGCGGTGTTCATTTTACGTTATTTCAAATATGCCGAGCTTCCGAGTTTCCTGCGCATAGTTTAATGAGAAAATATTCTTTAGTTTCATTGGAACATTTGAACTGTTTAACAGTACAACAATTTCTTCAAAATAATAGTCTTGTACAAAAAGGCTGCCAGACTGTGTAAAAAGAAATATTTTTACTACGCTAAATTAAGTTTTATGGAATGCCAAACAAAGTGTAAATATGCACTATTTAATTGTAAGTATCGAACTAGGTTGATCAAAAAGACAAATTAGGATAATATTATATTAGATGGATGTGCCAATTCCAAAACTTTCGTCTTTTTCATGGATCTTAATATTTCAAAAAGTAGTTTCAGGAGTTGATACTTATTTGTCAAATAACATACCAACTTTAGTTTTCATCTTAAATGACTGCTTTAATGAATTAATCAGAGTAAAAACAAGTTAATCTATATCATGATATTTACTAAAATCTATACATATATATATATATTATTATTATTATCTTATACTTTGTATTAGCTGTTTGCAAATAGTCAGCTTAGCAAGACGCGATTTGTTCTCAATGACAAACAAATGAAAAATACGAAAAACTGAGAAATTTATTCGTAAATCGCAATCACAGCGCCCCTTTCCAGTGGATTATTTCCAAATTCAAAGAGGATTTGCTGGCCATAGCGAAAAATATACGGAAAAAGTTTGGAGTTAATTTGTTCACAACTTCATAACTATTTTAGATGGTAAAATATAGAAAAATCACACAAAAATCCCTATTACAGTAACGCCTTCAGGCAGAATATTTTCGAATTCAAGGAAGAATTTCTGGCCATAGCCAAGTACATGCATAAAGAATTTGTTTCTACTCTGCATAACTCCACATTGTTTTCGATGGTAAAATATGGAAACACGAATGGTCAAACAAACATTTTGTATAAACTTATTTTTTCGGTATCTTTGACCTTAAAACGTGTAAATACGCAGAAAATTGGAAATCAAAATATATTCGTTTGCAATATTTTTTCTATCTTCAATAGGAGAAAGTAAAAAAGGGCTATACAGGATAGTAATCTTTGATATTATTTAGGCTTCATAACTCTTTGAACATTTAAGATATAGCCATCTATACTTTTCTAATATGTACACGTACAGTCATACCCAACGCTATTGCGCATAGTTTTAACAAAATCCTATTTTTTTTTTGCTAACGATTTTTTATAATAATGCAATTAGTAATGTAAATATTTATTGTATGATCCCTCTTGATCCGTTGATCGTTTATTGTTAAAATAAAAGGCATCGAATCCCATTGATTAAAGAATTGTATTTTTTGTTTGGTATTTACTTCATAATGCTATAAGATAAATTTCCTTAATTCGTACAACAGGAATATTTTCAACTGTGTTAAGTTTTATGCTAACAATTTTCGATTACAGTTAGAATAATTTTTTCTTTTATGATAAGTAAAATTTGATTGGATTAGTCAAGCAGTTTTTCAAATCTAGTTTTCAGAACTTTATACATTGGATTTTCGATAGAAAAGACAAACTAGTGAAATTCTTCAACGCTTAACACGACATTTTCTAAACAAGATTTAAAAAAAAATGCGGAAATGCTGAGTTTCGACATAAAAGAAAAATAAACTGTACTTTCAAAAACAAAATTTTCTGCCTTTAGCTTGTTAGAACCCAGGCAACGCAATTCGTGTTAGAATACGAATTCATAAATAACAAGTTGTTCCTAAAATCTGATACATCTGATTCTTTTTTATATAATCATATAATAACAGTACGGAACCTAATACCGCAAACTCGATTATTTCTTTTAGGATAATAATCTAACGTGTTTACCCTTTATCTACCTCATTGTGAATTCATGAAAATTTTACATTCTAAAGCATTTTACGTAAATTGTTCAAACTAAATTAAATTATTTACATAATAATTTAATAAATATTTGAAGAATTTTAGAAGGGTTAATTAAATTTGAATTTACAGGGATTTTTTGTGCAATATTTACAACCCCACTCAAATCTTTTATTTTAAATTGTTTTCTTAGTATTTTGTAGAATTATAAAATGTACAAATATGATGTTCTTACAATATAAATATAGAAATATTTCCGAATTGAAAAATCCTCATCGCCCTTCCTCAGAGCCAAGAAAGCTCAAAAGATATAAATGCAAAAGAAATCAACCTTTAAAAATATTTGTTTCGAATAACCAATAATGCTTTTGAAACAAAATAAAATAATGTATCTGTAACTCATTCTAAACAGTATTACAAATAATTGACGTATTATAAGAATTTTATAATAAGTAATTTTTATGGTATTTACTCGATAGATGAAGGGTTAAGTAGAATAGGGTTATTTTTTAAGGTAAGGAATTTGCGAAATTTTTAAAGGAGTTCTCTCCTTTTTTAACCATTATTCATTTTATATATTGTTATCCATGCATTTTTGGTAGACAATATCCACCGGAAGATCATATACATATGCAGCAAATATTTTTTTTAAATAAAAAAAAGTGAAAATAATAAACTGTTACACTACATAGCCATTAATGACCAGACATTTTTAATTTTAGACACTTTAAAAGACGCCAGAAATTGATATATATTTGAAAAAGTATTATAAAGTATTTAAAAGTATATATACTTTTTCTCAAATGGTTGCCATTTTGCAAGTTTTCAACTTTTTAACCTGAAAAGCTGAAAGTGCGTCAAGCTCAAGACGTTATTAACTACTTTTACAATCCTTAACGAAGATTGATTGCAAAATGGTTCTGACGATCTATCTTATTCAGTACGATCGGGAGTGCCATGGCTCATAGAAACTCTAGTCACGTAATAAATTTTTTGTTGATTTTTTTTTTTTCGAAATGCTTTGCAATTGATAATGAATAACATGATAAATAATCGGAGCTAAAATCTTCATATCTATTACAGGAAAAAAAACCATAAAAATAATTTTATTTTTGCCCTACTATAGGCAATTCACAAAAAAAAAATAATAATAATAATAAATACCTGGCAATTCGAAACTGTTATTGTTTCTCTGTTTTGGTTTTACTTTTGCAGTTTTAATTTGTTTTCAAATAAGTATTAAAAGAAAAACAAAAATTTGATCAAGATTATGTCACATTTAAAATGATACCTTTAAAATGTGTTATTAAAAAATTTCTTGTAGCACCTTTATAAAATTGTTTACACGGATATTTTATAGAAGTTAATTTTGAAATGCTTGTTTGGTCTTTTTTATAATCAATTGCAATCATAACCCTTTCGGGTCCGAATTTTTTTCCATTTTGAAAAAAAAAACTTTTTTTTAATAACAATAACCATAGTTATTCAAATAGACTTATTGAAGTTTAAAGATTATCTCACTGTCTGAAATATAACAAATGTATTTATTTTGTGTACTTTCAATGCATTTAAATGTGAAAATAGGTTAAGGAAGTGTTTTTGGAGACACTTGGAAAATAAAGTATTGCAACAGGATTTGGGAAATTATTACAACTTTCTAATGTTTTTTGCGTTTTATGACATATGATTCGCTCAGAAAAGTAACCTATATTTTTAATTTAAAGACTGAAATATAGGTACAAAATAAAGGAATCGCCAGCGGTACAAAGAGTGTTTAAAAAAAAAACATTTATTATTATTGTTAATACTAACAAGGAAGGTCTCCATACTGGCCATACTCAGAATTTTAAGAAAAAAAAATAATTAAAGTGCTTATGTATGTAATAAAGAATCAGTCAAAATTAGCGGCGGAATTCAGATGAGAAATTATGTAAAAAAATAAAATAGTTTCGAATATTTGGCATGAAAAGACGAAAGAGTCACTCGATTTGGCGGGCAGCTCTTTTCCTCGCCAAAAGCAAACGATTATTATGCAACTCAAAACTGTTAGATATTTAGAATGCGTGTAAATCGTATTTAATGAATTTAAACATAATCAATGAGAGAATTTAATATATTATATACATATACAGGGTGTCCCTAAACAAATGGTATATACGCTAGGGGGTGATAGAACACATCAAGCCGAGTAATAGTAAATAGGATACCAAGGGTCCCAAACGTTTTCCAAAGGAGATAGCCGCCATTAAAGTTTGGGGTCCAAAATTTCAAATACACATAAGAAATGGAAAAATTGGTCGATTGATTTGCGGTTTTCACTAAAATTATTCTTTATGTTGGTATTTTCTTAAAAATAAATTACAAAGATAAATTTCGAAAAATGCCGATAGAGGGCGCTTTAGACTTTGAAGTAATGAAAAACTATTTTTTGCCGTGATTTTTTGCATCTCATTAAATGGTTTCGTAAGCTTAGACTTAAACTTAAATTTTCAGCTCAAAATCTGAATAGTTGGAAGCGGTTAAGTAGCACAAAATTATCTGTGTTCAGAGTGTTTAAATTTCAAATGATTATAAAAAACGGAAAAATTGATCGATTGATTTGCGGTTTTCACTAAAACTGTTCTTTATGTCGGTATTTTATTGAAAATGAATTATAAAGATAAATTTCAAAAAATGCCGATAGAAGGCGCTTTAGACTTTGGATTAACGAAATAATCCATCATAATACTATTCTTTGCCTTTATTTTTTGCATCTCATTAAATGGTTTCGTAGGCTTAGATTTAAACTTAAATTTTGAGCTCAAATCTGAATAGTTGGGAGTGGTTAAGTAGCACAAACTGAATTGTGTTCAGAGGGTTTAAATTTCAAACGAAACGGAAAACTATAAAAAAACGGAAAAATTAGTCGATTCGTTGGCGGTTTTTGCTAAAACTACTCTTTAATTCAGTGTTTTCTTGAAAATAAATTTTAAAGATAAATTTCACAAAATGCCGATAGAGGGCGCCTTAGACATTGGAGTAGCGTACAACTATTTATTACCGTTATTTTTTTAATCTCATTAAATGCTTTCAAATTCTTAGATTTAAATTTTGAGATCAAATTCTGAGTCGTTGCGAGTGTTTAAGTAGCGCAAAAGTGAACTGTGTTCGAGGGGGCTGGGGTTAAATTTCAACTCCTGAACACATTTCAGTTTGCGCTTCTTAACCCCTCCCAATGATTCAGAATTTGAATTCAAAATTTAAGTTTAAATCTAAGATTTCGAAAACATTTAACAAGTTTTTGAAAGTATTTAATTAGATTAAAAAAAAAAAAAACCGGTAAATATTTGTTGTTGGTTACTCTGTAGTTAAAGGCGCCCTCTAACCGCCCTCTTTTGAAATTTATCTTTAAAATTCATTTTCAAGAAGATACTAACTTAAAGAATAGTTTTATTTTAAACCGAAAACGAATCGATCAATTTTTCCTTTTTTTATTATCATTTGAAATTTGAACCCTCTGAACACAGTTCAGTTTGTGCTACTTAACCACTCACAACTATTCAGATTTTGAGCTCAAAATTTAAGTTTAAGTCTAAGTTAACGAAAACATTTAATCAGATGCAAAAAATAACGTAAAAAGTAGTTGTTCGTTACTCCAAAGTTTAAAGCGCCCTCTGTCGGAATTTTTTGAAATTTATCTTTAAAATTCATTTTCAATAAAATACTGACATAAAGAATAGTTTTAGTGAAAATCGCAAACCAATTGATCAATTTTTCCGTTTTTTATAATCATTTGAATTTTAAACCCTCTGAACACATTTAAGTTTGTGCTACTTAACCGCTTCCAACTATTCAGATTTTGAGCTCAAAATTTAAGTTTAAGTCTAAGCTTACGAAACCATTTAATGAGATGCAAAAAATCACGGCAAAAAATAGTTTTTCATTACTTCAAAGTCTAAAGCGCCCTCTATCGGCATTTTTCAAAATTTATCTTTATAATTTATTTTCATGAAAATACCAACATAAAAAATAATTTTAGTGAAAACCGCAAATCAATCGACCAATTTTTCCGTTTGTTATGTGTATTTGAAATTTTGGACCCCAAACTTTAATGGCGGATATCTCCTTTGGATAACGTCTGAGACCCTTGGTTTCCGATTTACTATTACTCGTCTTGATGTGTTCTATCTCCCCCTAGCGTATATACCATTTGTTTAGGGACACCCTGTATATACATATTATATTGCATATATGTATTACTTGTTGAAGTAGCTATCTAATTAATCACTGGAAAAAATGTTTTCATAGATAAAAAAAAAATCATATTGAGAAAAATTATCTTCATAAATTTAAGCGTATTCAAAAATAAAAGCCACATGTTTCCATAGCAACAATTCTCAAATAAAGTTTGACAAGGAAACAAATTTAATTAATTTAAATTATGAATTTCGTTTTATATCTCAAATTTTGATGATTAAATTTGAATATAAATACATATAAATATCGATATAGCAAAATTACACTTAAAACAAATTAAAAGTTATAAAACTAAAGTTATTAAAACAAGTTCAACATGAAACTTTTTTTCTTGAAGTATATTTGACACAAAGTATTTTTTGAAATTACATTCCTTTGCCAACCGGCGATAAATCGCCAAATAACGAAATTTTCATTTTTTTTACGGATAATGAATGGAGGTTCCGCCGAATTTTTTTTTATAAACGTACGAGAAGAACATTCTGTAATTTTTTCAGATTTTTCGGGGTATGCCCGTATGGAGACCTTCCTTGTAAGTATCAAAACTTAAATGAAGTCATAATAAGAAAGTTATAACCATATACTATCATTTCTATATGTAAAAGGTAACTAAGAAATTGATAATACAAAATAATATTCGATGAAAAGACATGTACTATTGATAGTACACAAGAGCCGAAAGGGTTAAACACGAAAAAAGCTGTTAGTTGCCTCGAACTCAATCGATTTGGCCCTAAAATCCCACGAACATAGGTAAAATGATTATATAAGATCGCTACTCGTTGTTTGATTAACATTTAAGCTTCCTAAATCTTTTAAAAGCAATTTGAATTCGCGTGTATTTAGACTCTGTGGGATCATTCCATGGTAACTTGCGTTAAATTTTGAAATAATTTTAGTATTTTTAGTAATATATCGCACACACAAAAATTATTCAAAATGTAAATTTTTAATGATTTGCTAATTAAAGTTATTCAACGCCGAATTTAGATGAAAATCACATAGTTTTAATGTTATTTCTTTACATTTGGTAGATTTATTTACTATGGTAACTGCCATTACTGAAAAAGGAATGCAAGCTATTGTATGAAATGAAATTTTCATTATCAATTTTTAGATAATTTTAATACAAATTGACTCTTAGGTAGGTTTCATTGACAAATCATGTTAATTTTATGTTTGGGTATTTTTTGTAGTGTTATATTACTAAAATTACTGCAGTAAATTGTTTTAAATGTACCGTAAGTTATAAAACTAATTATAACTATAATTATTAGAATGAGCAAAGCGAATCCTCTACTAGGCCACTCAAATGGCATTTTGTCGTACACTTTACAAAAAAACTATATAATATTTTGACTTGAAATTAAACACAAATATAAATTATGATCTGTAGATTTGCAGAATATTATTTTTTTTTACAGAAATATTTTTCAAAAAATTATTACTTTAATTAATTTATTTTACATGTTTTTCTATTACGAACGCATTTTTTCAAATAAAAAGTGAAACACGTACTTTTTCAGAAGAAAAATCATGGGGTCAGTAATTATAGCTAGAATCATCATTAAATAAATAAATAAATAAAATATATTTTCATTATTCTGACAAAATATTTCAAAAACTGCTTTCAGATTTTCAAACTATGCTCATTCCTTTTAACTATGTATAGTTTCATGATTTCTTTTATAAAACTTATAAAATACTTTTTTTTCAGAAAAATTATAGCATATTTTTAATGAATTAAAATTTGTGAAATTTTTCTTATTAACATTCAATTATAAAAGTATTTTTCTGTGTTAAAAATTCAAATACACAATTTATTCTTATTTTGTGAAATCATTTAACCAGACGATATTTATGAATTTTAAAAGAATTACATTATGTTTTTGAGAAGTGGCAATAAAAGAATTGTAAACAAATAAAATTAATTAATATTTTGTATAATTCTACTTCGAAAATATTTTTATTTATACCAGTTTTATATCATAAATAAACAATCTGAGGAAATTCTTGTAATTTGGTTGAAATACATTTTAAAATTAAAATGCGCCGAAACATAAAATTACATTTTTGCTTAATAAAGATGCAAAAGTAATTTAAAAAATATAATATTACTTTCAAATATTTATCTTATAGCATAATACTTCGCGAATCCAAACAAAGCATGGCTTTTGCTAGTTATCTAATCATTAAAAATGCTTAAAATTAATAATTATTAAAGATTTATTTATAAGAAAAATACAATTTACTTATGAGGCAAAACGTGCATAGCTTTTTTTTCCAAATTGTGTTTACCTTATTTTTTAATACTTCTATCATTATTTTAACGATTTAAAATACAGTCGAGTTTCTATTTAACGAAATCCATCGTTCCAGTAAAAAATTCGTTATATAGAGAAATTCGATGTATAGAAAAAGATGTTAAAAATCTTATTTAATGTGTAAATTTTGAACAAATATTATTTTTGATGTTTTTAATTAAGAATTTGAAATGTTTAAAAGTAAATATTAACCTAACATTTTATTTCTTAATTATTTAAGCAGTTTCAAAAAAAAAAGAGAACAGACGTTTATTTGAAAGCTTAATGAAAATCAAATAAGCTAGACTTGCATTAATTTCAGACGAAGAAATCTGTAATTTTTTGTTGTTTTGATTTTAAAATTGTTACGCTCTCAAAAAAAAAAGCTCAAATTTTAGCAAGGAATGAAATATTGTAGTTAACATTTCCCTCCATTTGAAGGCCTCTTTTATGTGCCTCTCATTGATTCCTTTCTTATAAGTGTAACAATCTAATTGACTCTGTTTTGAGAAGGATGTTTAAAGGTGTGTGGGAGGTGGAATGAATTCATTGGATTTAAAGAACAAAGAGATAAGTAATATAATAAAAACTCAGCACTGAACGATAAATCAAAAATAAGTTATGGAAAATTGATTCCATATGATTTCGAATCTTTTTTAAACTGAATAAATTAAGACCAATTTATGAAAAAATTCGTTATATGGAGATAGATATTTCGCTATATAGAGACTGTTTTTAATGTAATCATGCGAAAAGGAGACCGTCCCTACAAAAAATTCGTTATAAAGAAAAATTCGATGTATGGAGTTTCGTTATAGGGAGAGTCGACTGTATATATATGTATATATATATATATATAATTTTTATCTATGCTTAAAAAAATAAATAATTTTTCATCAAAATGTAATCACCGATTTAAAAAAATCTGTTAAAAAACGTTGACACATTGTTAAATAATATTTTTTAAACAATGAAAAAACAATCAAGCGACAATGGAAAATAACCTACATCTTAGCCCCAAAACATTTCTTCGACTCACACTAATGAATAGGAAAAGACGCGGGTCCCATCCACTGATGCAAAGAATCAATAACCGGCCATCACCTAAGATTTGCGGAAGGGGTAGGCACAGATACTCTAAAATAATATAATTTACTTTTTTATGTATTTAACTCTTTGCGGCGCAGGACAAATTCATTGCTTAAGTGTTAAAATTAATGTCTGACACTAGAATTTTAAAACAACTTTATTTGCAAATAAGAAAGCTCTATATTTCACGCATTCAATAAACCGTAATTTTTTTAAACGAAATTCCGGTGCGAATGTGGCGTTTGGGAATTAAAATTAAGTGGTATATCTATGAAACCACTGCGCTGCAAAGAGTTAAACTATGGATTATATAAGTATACATACGATGCGATGTACGTAAATTACTTTGAATACTTATCAGAGGTGTTAAATTGAAGTAACGATGAAAAAGAACAACTTAAAATCTAAACACGAAAGAAAAAAACTCATGGTTCAAGCATAGATTATGAAACATTTTTCAACATATTTAGAAAAATGTTACAGAACTGCACTGTTTAATAAAATAAAATATCATGTTTAATTGAATCATATGGAAACGTATAGAACGTTTGAAAACTCAATTTCAAATATTCCCATGTGGAATCAGAAAATTATCCCAATTCTTCACCAGCTTTGTATGAAATATATGGATTTGTATATTAATTGCATGCCAAAATTTAGTTCATTTAAGAATTACATTAGTTCAGTTAAGAATACTAGTACCATTAATTTAAATATAAAATTTAAAACTCTAATAAATTTTTCACATGTAATAAGATTTTTAGATTGCCGAATAATACTAAAAAACGCATTTTTAATTTCTAAGCTTCTTGCAGATTTTTTTATTCATGTTTAATTTATAAAATAATAATTGTGAAAGGTATTGGTATGAAGATTTTGATAACTTTACATATCTTTTTATCTTATACAATTAAAAAAATTAACATTAATAAGAATCTTGTGTTAAATCAACCTTTGAATTAAAATGCTACACGACGGAAAAACACCGCTAGAGTGCTTAAAGAGGTAATCAGGAAATATCAATTATGAAAGCAAAGAAAGCTTTGAATTTGCCAAAACGGTTTTCGTATTAGACGCATGTCAGAAGTTTTCCGTCGAAAATTTTGTTACTTTCTTCAATATTTTTGTTTCTGATCATTTCAGTGCTGCGAGCGCCTATTTCAATCACATGTCTGTTAAACTTGTATTTATTTACATTATTTTCTTTAATGATTTATCGAGGAGGTTTTAATTTTGCTGTAGTATATTAGCCGGAAACAAATCCCTAATTCTTTACATTTTTTAAGGGAAAATAGATTAATCTTTCGCAATCAAGTTTCACGCGGTAGAGATAAAGTTAAAAATAATTCACACCTGATTTTTTTTTAATCACAGCCAATCAGTAAACTGAAATACAATTTTCAAACAATTTACTTTTCAAAGTTTTTTTTTCTTACTTGGTAATAATTTAAATTGTTTGATTTCATGTTAAATTTGAGTTTTTTAATCATTTTATCTGTATTTTCACCATTATTTTACTTATTTTTTCATGCAGCTTTAATTGCATTATAGAAAACTATCCGGTACAATATTTATAGACTTATGTGACAATTGTATATTAGCATTTCTTAATGGAGACACGTGATAGAGATTAAAATGAAATGCTTGAAAAGCATAAAATCGTAATAAGTGAGTCAAATGAGATAGTTTTCAACCAAATTGCATTTGAAAGTAGATTTATTTTCCTATAGGACAGAATAAAAAAATAAAAATTTGCTATTATTAGATGATCAAAAATTGCAGCAAAAAAATTTTCAGAAAGTCATTTCATCGTGAAATGTTACCATTTACAAAACGACGTCAGTGCTACACGCACGGACACATTTCTTCATTATGTGATATAAATAGGTATATGTTGCACATATGAAAAATCGTATGCGAGTAGTAAAATGTAGAAGTAAAGAAATGACAGTACATGCAATTTTTCAAAGAAAGTTTGTTCTGAAGTTAGCTCTATGACTAATTCAAAATTTGTTTTATACACTAAACTACACAAATATTGCCTGACATCACTGCAATGTACAAAGAAGATGCTGTATTTTTCATGTAACGCGCGTATCTTGAATTTTATATATGATGCAAAATCAAATATTCAATTGCATTTTAAACTATAGATATTGATGAATTTTAAAATCTCATTTCCTCATTTACATCTTTCTTTTTCCATTTCGGATCAATTATCTATATGAAAATTGTATATAGTATTTTTTACTTTTCTTAAAACATATTTGGAAAATAAAAGTTGTGCTACAAATAAAGTAAAAGATAAATTGGATAAAATAAATATAGTTTAAAAAACTAAAAAACACGCTTTTTAAGTATATCAAACTAAAAAGTGAAAAATAATTCGTACTATAATCTGAAAACGAAAATAGATGAAAAATACTATATTGCTATAAAATCATTGTTATTATAGATATCAATTAATAAGCAATAAATAAAATTATCGTGGAAAAAAAAGCGTGGGGTGCTCGATCTACCATGCTCTATCTATCAGTTCTTAAGAAGCACCCCACGCTTTTTTTCCACGATAATTTTATTTATAATTATCGTCAGTCAATACCCAGTCACTATAGTTCCTATCTATTCTTTCTTTTTACTTTATGGCTATTTTCCCTTTACTTCGGGCAGAAATGTAGTATTAAGTTTGCCCTCTCCAGAAAAATTGAATTAAAACTACAAAAATATAATATCTTAAAAATAAATAAAGATACAGTTTTCAAACAAATAGCATTTAAAATAGACAAAAACAAATAGCATTTTTTTCTCTATTTAACGGTATAAGGATTGAAAGTGTGCAATGTCTATAACTTTCAAAATTTGCAGTAGCGAAAATTGAAAAAAGTGAAATTTCATCGGAAAGTATTGCCATTCGCAAAAGGATGTATGCGTTATGCACAGATACGTTTGGCCTTTATAATATAAATTTTAGTTGAAATTCCTCCTTCAGCATTTTCCATTAATAAGGAGATTCACACATGAATTCTTTTATGCAGACCTGTATATGAGGTATAAAATTTATATACAACCAGGAAAATGCAAAAAATAAAAATAAATAAATAAATTTAAAAATGCATGCCAAAATTGAAAGCGACCTTCCAGCGATTATTATTCAGAGACATATTACTGTAACCGCGCTGGATCAGGGGAAGTCCTATGAATTCACTTTATGTCGTAATCATCTTATATAGTGAAATATTCAGTAATTATATCAGTTTCAACAGCGTAATGTTATAAAAATACTTTGCAAATGATTTTCACCATATTGTTTAATGTAATGGTATTCTTTTGGGTGTTCCTTGAAATGAACTATTTTTCTCGATACTTTATTTACGATAACAAATATATCTAGGTGAGCCTAAAGTACGTTTTACAATTTAATAAAAATCCAATATTTAAGGAGGTTAAACCGTTGAGAGGCAGGCAGAAAAAACAAATGGGTAAACAGTTTTCAACTTTGTTGGAAAGTGTTAAAAAAAGACACAAATTGCAATTAAAGTATTAATAGGGCACCATCTTCCACATGAATTAGCGGTATTTTCTTAAAGCGTCTGCGCATTACACAATCACGTGTGGCAATCCAATATGGCATTTTATTCCCAGTTAACCGGCATTAAAAACTAAGAGTTTTCTTTTTTAAATTGCTTTAGAAGTTTTGTATCCCTTACTACTTTCCCAGCTGATCTAAACCAAACTTACAGCATGCTAAATGGCAGGCTTTCATTTCACCCCCCCCCCTAATCAGAAATTAGCTGCCTTTAACACTTATGTACATCGGGCCTTAAATATTTGCTCCTCCGATAGTTTACTTAAAGCAGAATTAAACCATATCGAATCCACTGCCATTGATCGGGGTTTCCCGATCGAAATCGTTGATTCCATTCATAACAAATTAAGAAAACGTACTCCTTCGAACTTCAACTCAGACCGCAATGTTAATTTAGTTATTCTTCCATATTTCCCAAAAATCAGTCATCAAATTTCTAAAATTTTGTCAAAATTTGACTTTAAAATAACCTTTACTCCTTTCAATAAAATACAATTCTCAAATCTCAAAGATCCAATAGATGATTTGTCACATTGGGGTATTTATAAGATTTTTGCGAATGCGATAAAATGTACATAGGTCAGACGAAGCGTGACTTGAAAAAATGTGTGGGAGAACACAGTGCTAACGCTAAAAATTGTGAAATAAAATGTTCCGCTATCGCCAACCGTTGCTGGTCCAATAGTCACAATTTTAAATTTTCCGAAGCCTCAATAATACAATATTGTTCATCTATTTATGATTTAGACTTTTGGGAAGCTTTTCAGAAAAACTCTATAAATTGGTTAATGACATGTCCAGTACTCCAAGATTTTCTGATGTCTGGTTTCCATTCCTGTAATATCACTCCCCCTCCCCCTCCTTTTCTCCTTGATTTGGACTCGTCTAGTGGGAAGAGACATATGATTGGTCTCCTTCTGAGTGCGCGTGCCAGTTTACTTTTACTGTTGCTCTGCGACGTTTCATGGTCAGTTCGCCTTAGCGGCCAGCTCAATGCACGGTTTTATTTTATTTTATTTAACGATGTGACTTTCTTTTACGTTTTACACCTTTTTAGCACTAATGATGGGACTTTAGAAGTCCCGAAACAGCTGTATGCCTTTAACATCTTTTATTTTATAATATTTGTGCTCTTTTACGTTGTTTATTTATTTAGCTATATATAAGCTCGAAGTACAATCCTCCCCCCTTCTCAAACTTACAGCACCCTTTGAGGCAAATTATTTAGAGTGTTTCTTCTTTCTTCCTTATTCGACATGTTATTTTTTTCTCTCTTATTAAAAATATGCTAACAAAAGTTTTAGAAATTGCATTCCAAAAGATACACACGGTCGCATCTTGTCTTGTCTATGTTTATTTATTTAAAGTTTTGTTTTCTTAATAAAAGTATTCCGCAAAATACTGTTATACAAATTAAATCTAAATTGTAAAATAAATTCTTTTATTTTCAGTATAAAAATTCGTTTTGACGCAATAAAATGTATTACATTAATTTTTAACTCAGAAAGTTTCTATGATTGTGTGTGAAATGGGAATGCGTGTCATATCACAATTTATGTGATTGATTTAATAAACTTA
Organism: Maratus speculifer; assembly: GCA_964019185.1. Taxonomy (NCBI): domain Eukaryota; kingdom Metazoa; phylum Arthropoda; class Arachnida; order Araneae; family Salticidae; genus Maratus; species Maratus speculifer. The sequence goes on along the minus strand of OZ025300.1, from coordinate 162,765,037 downwards.
AAACGCTGTGTTAGACAAATTGTTTAGAGTGATTGTTTGTTATTCTTTGACATTTTAACTTTTTTCTCTTTTTAAAAGTATGTCTATTTAATAAGAAAACCTTTTGAAGGTTTCACTTCGAAAGATACATTTTGATACTTGTTCGTATGCCGCTGCATTTTTAATTTCCGATTTCGTGAAAAGTTACAAAGTTTTCCTCAAAGTAAAACAGTAGTGTAATTCTTTAATTTGGATTCCATGAGTGAATACTGAAAGGTTTACAAGTATTTTGTATTCTTGGAGAGCGGTGATTATTTTAACCAAATTATTGATTACTGGTTACACTGTTAAAAAAATTCGGAAATTCACGAACGTTTTTTTCCTGAATTTCACAGAAAAGCTCCCTTTTTACAATAAAAGGGTATTTTCCGTTACAAATCACAAAATTCCATAATATTTCCTGAAAACAACGAAACGGATGGAAATAAAAACAAAAAACGGAGACACTCCGTTGTGTGGGGAGCTCCATGGCCAAGTGGTCAAGGCACACACCGCTAATTGCCTGCGAGCGCAGATTGTGGGTTCGAGTCCCATTGGCGCCATGGAATAATGAAACACAAAAAATTCCTTTTAAATTGCATTTTTTCTGTTTATTTTTCTCTTTTTTTCTTATTAAAAATCTTTTAATTTATTAGCCGAAAAATAAATAAAGACAAAAATAAATAGTGTACGATAATTTAAAAAAATGTCTATATATATATATATATATATATATATATATTGTTAATAAAATTGTTAATAAAAAAATTTTTATTAAAAAAACAGTGGTTTTAAACAGTGATTTTTTTTTAATTTAAACTATTTAAAAATTAAAAATGATTTTAAAAAGAATAAGTATTATGCATCAGTCTAAAATAATATGTTTACAAACATTCTAAGGAATATATTTGAAAGGAAATCTTTAAAAAGCACAACAGATTTTCCCACTAACTCATAAACGACATACTTTGTAACGTTTAGCATCAGCAACTTTGGATCAGTTCTTAAGAATTTGTTCCGCAGTCTGAAGGTCCCGAGTTCGATCCTGAGGACGGAGTGAACTAAATTATCCAAAGTAACAATTAAGTAAAATAACATAGCAGCTTAAAGTCCCTCGGTGATTTCGAATTCTTTGGAGATTAATCGGTAAATCATTTTTAAAACTTATAATAAATTATTACTATTATAAATCAAACTTTGTAACGGAAAGTTACTGATTCTTACACTCATTCCGAGTTTTCCCTTCTTGTATTTCCCACAACGGAAAATCTACTAACGGAACGGTAAAAGTTCGGCTACTATTGCTGCCGGTAGTTTCACTTGGAAATCACAGATTTATTTTTAACAGTGTATTATGTAAAACATTTTACTGATTATTATTTAAAAATCCCGATTTTCATTATAATTTGTATCCGAATGTTTCAATAGAACTCTTGGTTCAAATTTTGATTTAAAAAATTGTACATTTTTTTTAATAAAAAATAATGTCATATCTCCTCAATTGCACAGCAGAAGTTTTGTGCTAATATCAAGATTGAGAAAAACTTTTCTGGCCTTTACATTTCAAATAACAGTATCAGTATTCAATAACTATAAAGTGATATAGGTAAGATTCTTACCTGTATGGATCTTCGTATTCATTTCCTTTTAAAATAAGCCGACAGTGGACAATCCAGAAACGCCTTCTTACTGCATGAATTCGTTATTTTATTTTTATTTGTTCTATAACTGAATTAAACGTAAAAGTTGAAGCATTAATGATGCAATAAATAAATCTCCATTGTAATAGGTTTGTCTTGTTGTTGACGGGTGCCTGCAGGGCAAGAGGGGTGCTGGAACTTCCAATGGACTGCACCCAGGGGTTTGAAAGCACCCAGGACTTCTGAATCGCCACCTTCTCAATTTTGATAGGTCTCTGAAAGAGGGAGAATGTTTCTCCAGAGATCATTACCCATGGTAACTGCTAAGACCGACACAGGACTTCCAGAACCCCTTTATTTAACGAGCGCGTACACTGCAATACACTCACCGGGCTCTATGCTTGACATCACTTTGGTGATGTCAGGCATAGAGACCGGGACCTTTAAGTTTGGAGTTCGGTGCTATAACCACTAGGCTACCACAGGCCTAGCAGGTTTGTTTTAAAAGTATTATATTGTGAGACAATGAGTTACAAAGTATTAAGTTTTACTCATCACAACAGCTCTAGAATTTACATCTTTTTTTTAATTACAAAAACAGAAGAGATAAAAAAAAAGAGAGTCCTCAAAAGGTTTATTTAATGTTCCTTGTTTCATTCTTTCTTTGATCACGTGATCCTCATATACATTCACTGGAGACGTAGATAAGCAGTCTTTCCACATAAATCCTTGCTAATGTTGTATTATTTCATATGATGTGTTTTCAGCTTCATGTTGCAATACTTACTTGCATTTTATTGATTCATTATGTAATTCATCGAGTGATATATTTATCATTACAGGGTGATTGCATATCTTCGACAAAATTTCATACCGTTATTTTGAAAAAGAATTGAAAAAAAAATGATGTGAAATTAACAAATCAAATTATCCCTAGTTATCTCGGGTTCATATACATTACAGTCAATTAATATCCCGAGAAAATCTGGGTATATCATAATTGGTCACTATGATTAATTGGTACTATTTGATTATCCTGTCGGCGAAAAAGTATCGATAAACTATAAGAAAGATTAAATATCAATAATAGTTGATCATATACACTGTTTAAAAAAATCTGAAATTCATGGATATATTTTTACTGAATTTCACAAGAAAAGTCCCTTTTCACAACAAACGGGCATTTTCCGTTAAAAATCAGAAAAATCCACCATATTTCCTGAAATAAAGAAACGATCGGAAACAGTAAGAAAAAACGGAAACACTCCGTTTCCTGAGGGTCACAGTGGCCGAGGGGTCAAGGCACCACGCAACTAAACGCCTGAGATCGTAGATTGTGGTTTCAAATCGTTTTAATGACATTTTTTTCCGTTTTTTTTTCTTACTAAAAAATCTTTTAACTAATTAGCCGACCAAAAAATAAATAAATAAATAAATAAATTGTTTGCGACAATTTTAAAAAATTGTCTGTAACTTTATTTCTGTAAAAAATTAATATTTTTTTTGATACATTCATTTAAAAAATAAAATAAATAACAAATAAATAAATAAAAAAATCGAATTTTAAAGGGGATTTTTTAAAATTTAAACTAGTTAAAAAATTAAAATTGATTTTAAAAAGTAATAAGTATTGTGCATCGGTATAGAATAAAATGAAATAAACCGCATATGAATGTTTTAATAATTATATTTAAAAGGAGATCTTTGAAAAGAGCAAGAGATATTCCCACTAACTCATAAAAGACATACTTTGTATTGTACAGACGGGCATTAACAGCTTTGGTTCAGTCGGTAAGGGCCTATTCCGTTGTCAGCAGGTCTCGAGTTCGATCCTCCGAGCGGCTTAAAGTAAATTAAACAAAAAGAATAAGTAAATAAATTAAACTAAATTAAATAGTATAGCAGCTCAAAATCACTCGGGAAGTTCAAATTCTTTGACGATTGATCGATTTATTAATTAAAAAAATTAAATTATTATCTCTTAAAATCAAACGTTGTAACGGAAAGTTACCGCTTCTTCAAATGGAGTTTTCCTTTCTTTTATTTCTGAAAACGGAAAATCTACTAACTGAACGGTAAATGTCTGGCTACTTTGCTGCCAGTAGTTTTACGGTGAATTCACAGATTTTTTTTTAAACAGTGTATATCACATTCACTGTACATTAAACATGTTACACGTGATTGTTACTTCATTAAGGGATTTATAGTTCGACATTTTATTCATATTTCTGTAAATGTTTTAGTATTATTATCATTATTATTTTAGTTATGCAAAATAAAAATTATGTCAATTTTTATAACTTGGCAATTAGGATCAGTTTCTGAAAAGATATTTTTTCTCTCATTTACAATGGTATTTTGTTTGAAAAAAATAATCAATGAATTTGTACTGCTACTTTAGATTTGGAACTGAAGAAGTTCTAATATGGTTCTGATAAAAAGATTACTAAATGAAAAAATGCATGTTTGTGTGATATATTTGAGTGAAGGAGAAAAAAGGGGTTTATTTATAAAAATGGGGGTACTCTGAGATGAACAGCCTTTGAAAAAGATACAAAAAGCAAAAGGTTAGGAAGCATTGCTCTATTTGATAATTTTATATTTTGAGGTATAACAAAGTACTTTACATGAAACACTTACAATTTTTGCTTCAAAGGATACGCATGTTGTAACCTTTCTATGCGCGTTAAAGAAAACATTATTGTTTTAAAATAAAATTTACTCAAAAGAAAAGCTCTGCTAATTAAGTATTAAATCCATTCCTCTCCAAATAAAATAAAAAATAAAGATCTCAGTTCAAACAAAAAGCAAATTCATGCATCAATACCAATTATTATTATTTATGGTGATAACGCAGGTAATTTGTTATATTTCTGCTTTATTAATAAAAATGTAAATTGATTTTTTTAATGTAAACCTAATTTACAAAATAGTAAGTAACTAGCTTTGTAGTGTATTTCTTCATTAGTTTAGTATTATCTTACGTTTATTACTTTTTTTTAAAGTATTTTATCCTTGACAACTTTAGAGTTTCCTTCGTAATATATGTATGTATACTGTATATATATATATATATATATACATAGCTGCTGCAACATTTTTTGTTGTTGTTGTTTACGTCTAAACGCATTTTAAATTATGTTTTTTTTTCTTTTTTTTTTTTTTTTACCCTGATAAGTTTAAGTTGGGGCATCTGTGGCCGAGTGGTTTAGGCACCCTCCCTCCCCCCTAGTCGCTTTGAGAGTATAGGCGTTTGTTTGGGTTTAATTCTCACTGGCTCTAATGCAGGCACTCTTTGTCTGGAGCTCCCTTTACTATCTCTCCTGTATTGTAATGTTTTCCACGTACTATCAAGTCCCTGTATATTGACGATTGCATATAAATTGTCTTTCATGCTGTGCACATAAGTCAGATGTATGTTGTTCAATAAATAAGCTCAAGTTTTGAGCAAGGCAACAAAATGCATTTTAGTTACATCTTTTGTAATGAGTTAATTTTCACTTTGATAATCTCTCGGGCCATGACTTTTTCCTATCTAAGAAAAATTTAATTTTTAATCAACTAACACATAGTTCAAAATAAGTTGGGATTTTTTAATATTTACTAACATGAGAAGAATTGAATACTAAATATAAAAAATGCTAAACACCCCAACAAAATCAAAAATCACCATTTTTTTCGAAAAAATATTTTAAACAACATGTTCAATAAACAGGAAAACCCTTGAAGAGCCAATCCAAGCAGAAATATTTCAACAAATGGGTAAGTGTGATTGCAAATCGCACATAGAGTGTGATCGCAAATCGCACATTTTTTAAATCAGAAATTTATAAAAAGTTATCGGAGATATAAAAAAAAAATTATTTCTAAAAACGAGAAAAATTGTTTAAACGAAATTTAAAATGTTGAATCATTAATAAATCGGAATAATTTTTAAAATGGAAAGATAATTGAGTTCCAAAAAATATTATGAATGTCAGTGATAATATTGGGTAATAAATGCCGAATGATAATAAGATATAAATTATGATATACAATATAAATAATTTAAATACCCAATGATAATATTGGGTATTCAAAAAATAAACGAAAGGAAGCTAAGTGTCTACATTTTAAAATAATGAACTCGGAACACAAAAGGAGTGAAGTAAAAAACGCCAAAAGTAGTAGAGATATATATGTGTTTTTCGCTCTCTTCAAAAATTTTCTATTTTGGGCATTCAGTATGTTCCATTTCGTATTTATGTAAATACGAAATTGCATTTTAATGATGTGCGTTTGGATTTATGTAAATACTAGCAACAATTACCGTCGTTCAATCCGCCAGTCCGTTCGTTCACAAAAGCTACCCAACCGAATCGTTTGAAATTGAAAATATATAATTGCTGCATAATTTTCTCGTTTCATTTCAAATTTTATGAAAAGCGGATGTATAGTTTAAACAAATGGACAATTAAAAGCATTCCGTTACGTTACAGCTAATGGAAAAAATAGTTTAAAGAGCATTTTAATGACGTTACGCTTATTCGAATATAATAAAATCGATGTTTATCTAAGAAGTATAAACAAAATATACATTCTGTACAATGTGTGGTACAAAGAATATCTGTTATTGAATTACAGCGTTACACAAAAGTATTCCACTGCATAATAATTCAGGTAGAAACATTACTTGGGAAGCATTTTAATTCTATTAAATTGTTTTGCATTTTATGAAAGTGATATACGTTTCTGAGGTTTACTGAAAGTTACTTTCTGTATAATGTAAAGCAGCTAGTATTTTTAGACACGCACATAAAATTTGGGCTATTAAACTGTATCCGAAAATCTAAAAACTTAAACCATCGTTATAATTCAAAAGCACATCATTTGCTATGCTTGACAGGCATTTTCCGACTTGTTAATCCTGAATTCGTCTAAGCTTACCTTCAAAAGAAGGGTGTGTTTAAATTATTCTCGGGGTTTCCCTCTATCATAAGTTTTGATTTCAGAATAATATAAAAGTATTGTATATCCGGATACTGGAATGAAAAATGTTTTATTAGCATTCCAAAAAAACTGATGTATGCGTAAATGTGTACCTCAAAAGCGTTTTTATCAAATGATTGTTAAGAACGGATTATATATTAAAAACAATTAACATCATCCGAGTTTTCCATTCAAGATTATCAAAGAATTATTAATAACTTTTATTTGCTCTTTGTCCATTCACTGTCAAAAATCTTGTCCTAGTTTGAACCAAATTTTGTTGCTTAATAGCTGCCACTGTAAGATGGTGAAATCTTGAACCAATATTTGGAGCTCCTCTTGAAGCATAATTCCAATAGTTGGAACGAGGTTGAAATAGGAAGCTCAAAATGTTGGTACACGATTTCACCATCTTATGGTGGCAGCTTCCGAGCACCAAAATTTGGTTTAAACCTGAGCAAAATTTTTAACAGTGTAATCACAATTCGCACTTTCCTTTTCTTACGCATTTATGAAAACCCTTTATATTGTGAAACGGCCATTAATTGTAGTAATTTCCGCGATTGTATCTGACATTGCTGTTGGCTTTGGTAAAGCTTGTGAACGCCCATTTTTACAGTCATAAATTGTAGATTAGTAAATTTGTATTTTTTTCTCTTGAGAATGTGTTGAGGCTTAATTGATTAAACATGTAAATTTTAGATTTCTGACATCTCCTCTGTAATTATTACTCTTTTTTTCTTATTAGCTTTAAATAAAGCTGCTGTTTTAACGAAATTCAGGGTCATGTCGACTTTCTTGCCTGATCTGCCCGAGGGAAGCGTTATAATGATATACGTTTCATCGGGTATGGTTTTATTTAATATGGGTAGGGTTTTATTTAGTTATAACTTTTCATTTTAATAAATGATAAAAATAATAATATTTTACATGGACAAAGTTCAACTCGAAAAAAAATAGTAATAATAATAATAATAGAAGCAAATGTTTAAAGATAGAAAACCAACGAATATGAATGCACAAATAAAGTATGAGAAGGTAGCAAATAGCTATTTCGAATCTACTATCGAGATTCTTCATCAGTGCAAAACTCAGCGAGCTAAAAATAGCAAAACTGAGCAAAGAGACAGAGAGACGCAGGCTTATATACCCGCTATGGGAACAATCCCGCCTAAAGAAAAGCAACCAATGAGAAGAAAGCAGCCAAAAACCACTGGGTGGACAAGTAGCGACATCTATCGGAGAACAAGCAAAACAAAAACTAAAAAGCGAGTGAAAAAAAAAAAAGTATTAAATGAAAGATTTCCAAATGCCAGGAAAATAAGGAGTACTAGATAAGTCATTGACTAAGGAGTGAGAATTTTTTATGATGTGGTAAGCTTCCCAAAAATCGAGATCGAGAATGGAAGGACATTTATGGATGATGATGGCTGAAGAAATGTTAAACTTATGTTGTGAAGACCAACAATGTTGAGCAATAGAGGAACGTTTAAGCTCCTGATTTTTGACATACCTTTTATGTTCCATTAAACGAAATCTGAGAGCACGTTTAGTCTGACCAATATAAGAAAGACCACATTGGCAAGAAATTTGATAAATACCCCAGTTATCTAAGCGATCAATGGGGTGCTTAAGATTTGAAAAAGCAATCTTATTAACAGGAGAAAAAATAACATTGAAATCGAACCTTTTTAAAATTTTAGCAACTTGCTGACTAATTTTGGGGAAAAAAGGCAACACAACCAAAGGATTGGAGTTCGAATTAAAGTTTTCCCTTTCAGATTGGGTGGATTTTATCAATTTTCTATGAATAGAATCTATAATATTAGGAGAATAACCACGATCAACAGCAATAGCTTTTAGGTAATTAAGCTCATCTTTGAGTAACTGAGGAGTTGAACAAATATTGGAAGCCCGGAAAACAAACGTTTTAAAAGCCGCAACTTTCCGGTTTGGAGGATGAGAAGAATATCTGTGAGGTGGAAGACTGACCGCAAAAGGTTTGCGAAAGACAGTAGTCTGAAAATTATATTCATTGCGAATAACAAGAACATCCAGAAAAGGAAGGCAATTGTCCGATTCAGTTTCAAAAGTAAATTGGATGCAAGAATCAATAGAATTCATGACAGAGAGAATATGATTTATATTAGAATTCACTTCAACTAAAGCATATATATCATCTACGTAACGAACATAGAAAGGAAATTTTAAGATTTCAAATAATTTTATTTCAAAGTAATGCATGTACAAATCGCATAAAGTCGGACTAAGAGGATTACCCATAGCCAAGCCGTCAATCATACGAAAGAAATTCCCGTTAAATACAAAAGTATTTTGAGATAAGCAAGCACGAGTTAGATGAACGAGCTCCTCGATTTCGAAAAAAGGAAAAATGAAATTCACAGAGCCTTTTCTTGAGGCAATCTAAAGCACCTTCGACAGGAACATTAGTAAATAATGATTTAACATCAAAAGAAACCATCATGTGGCCTTGTGGCTTAAAACTGTGAAGTTTCTTAGCAAATTCAAAGGAATTCTTAACAGTGAAAGAATCACTGCTTGACAGAGGAGAAAATATGGAAACAAGATATTTTGCAAGTTTATAAGAAGCCGTACCGATACTGGAAACAATGGGTCTAAAAGGTCTTCCTTCTTTTGAATTTGCTAAGAAACTTCACAGTTTTAAACCACAAGGCCACATGATGGTTTCTTTTGATGTTAAATCATTATTTACTAATGTTCCTGTCGAAGGTGCTTTAGATTGCCTCAAGAACAGGCTCTGTGAATTTCATTTTTCCTTTTTCGAAATCGAGGAGCTCGTTCATCTAACACTAACTCGTGCTTGCTTATCTCAAAATACTTTTGTATTTAACGGGAATTTCTTTCGTATGATTGACGGCTTGGCTATGGATAATCCTCTTAGTCCGACTTTATGCGATTTGTACATGCATTACTTTGAAATAAAATTATTTGAAGTCTTAAAATTTCCTTTCTATGTTCGTTACGTAGATGATATCTATGCTTTAGTTGAAGTGAATTCTGATATAAATCATATTCTCTCTATCATGAATTCTATTGATTCTTGCATCCAATTTACTTTTGAAACTGAATCGGACAATTGCCTTCCTTTTCTGGATGTTCTTGTTATTCGCAATGAATATAATTTTCAGACTACTGTCTTTCGCAAACCTTTTGCGGTCAGTCTTCCACCTCACAGATATTCTTCTCATCCTCCAAACCGGAAAGTTGCGGCTTTTAAAACGTTTGTTTTCCGGGCTTCCAATATTTGTTCAACTCCTCAGTTACTCAAAGATGAGCTTAATTACCTAAAAGCTATTGCTGTTGATCGTGGTTATTCTCCTAATATTATAGATTCTATTCATAGAAAGTTCATAAAATCCACCCAATCTTAAAGGAAAAACTTTAATTCGAACTCCAATGCTTTGGTTGTTTTGCCTTTTTTCCCCAAAATCAGTCAGCAAGTTGCTAAAATTTTAAAAAGCTTCGATTTCAATGTTATTTTTTCTCCTGTTAATAAGATTGCTTTTTCAAATCTTAAGCACCCCATTGATCGCTTAGATAACTGGGGTATTTATCAAATTTCTTGCCAATGTGGTCTTTCTTATATTGGTCAGACTAAATGTGCTCTCAGATTTCGTTTAATGGAACATAAAAGGTATGTCTAAAATCAGGAGCTTAAACGTTCCTCTATTGCTCAACAGTGTTGGTCTTCACAACATAAGTTTGACTTTTCTTCAGCCATCATCATCCATAAATGTCCTTCCATTCTCGATCTCGATTTTTGGGAAGCTTACCACATCATAAAATATTCTCACTCCTTAGTCAATGACTTATCTAGTACTCCTTATTTCCCTGGTATTTGGAAATCTTTCATTTAATACTTTTTTTTTCACTCGCTTTTTAGTTTTTGTTTTGCTTGTTCTCCGATAGATGTCGCTACTTGTCCTCCCAGTGGTTTTTGGCTGCTTTCTTCTCATTGGTTGCTTTTCTTTAGGCGGGATTGTTCCCATAGCGGGTATATAAGCCTACGTCTCTCTGTCTCTTTGCTCAGTTTTGCTATTTTTAGCTCCCTGAGTTTTGCACTGATGAAAAATCTCGATAGTAGATTCGAAATAGCTATTTGCTACCTTCTCATACTTTATTTGTGCATTCATATTCGTCGGTTTTCTCTCTTTAAACATTTGTGCACAAAGGCTTTATTTGCTATTTTAAAATAGAAGCAAAGTTATGTATTTTTCACTATAACGGCAAAACGTTGGATTGTGGAACGCAGACAGTTAGAATTCCAAATACAGTGAAACCTCCGAATAAGAGGAATCTATGGGACCGGAAATTTTGCCCCTTAAATAGAGGAGTCCCTTTTTCGGAGTGTCCTTTATTTAGAGATTTCACTGTATGTTATATTACATGACCTAAAAAGAATTATTTATATTTGAAATTGATATACAAATTCCGACGATTGTGAATTTATTTATTTATTTCGCAAATTAAATTTCTTAATTAGTTTTAATATAATTTAAATTTTTTTTTTGATAATAAAAATGTAATGTGAATTTCACTACCTAAATTAACATTTTAAAATATTTTGCATAAAATTGCAAAGTTTTTTAAAGCTAAAATTTCATTATCCGAGACGAAATTTAAAAATTTTAAGAAGAAACTGAAAATGTCTTGATAAGAAATAAAAACAAAAATAACATTTAGAAGATTTTCATTAAATATTTTATAAAAGTAAGTTGTTTTGAAAATTAATTAGGTAGTTAGTCTTTCGAAATTTAATCGAATTTTAATTAGACGTATTCTGCAGAAGTTTTTGATTAATTATCCCCGCTTTATTCGTGCCAGTAATAAAAATAATTGATTAGAATTGAGATGTTTATATTTAATTAATTAAAATAATACAGATATTAGTTTTAAAGAATATTTATTAAGATTAATTAGAGCTATTGTTTATTATTATTTATTTATTTAACACAATTAAAATTCCCTAAGATTTCAATTTAAAATATTGCTATTCTATTATGTATTTTGAATTTTGCTACATATTTTCAGACCAAAAAAAAATATATATATAAAATTTATTGAAGTTTGGTAAAATAATTCGAGAGAATTATTTTTCTTATTATAATTAAAATGTCTAAATACTGTGATTAATTAAAACAACCATAAAAATTTTTAAATGCTGACTTTTAGAAAAGTCTGTTAAAAATTAAATTTCGGAAAATACTTACTTCAATGTTAAATTTCTATAAGTATGTAAAGTTTCAAAAATAGGCTTATATCTTATCATGCAGAGAATTTAAGAAGATTTTTTCCCCTTTGATAAAATACTTTAAAAAACAAAAAAGAACATTTTAAATGTTACATTTCGATAAAAAATACCAGTATAAAATAATCGTATCTAAATTTGGTATTGAAAGTATTTGGTGAATTTTGTATACTACTTTTTTTTAATTATATAATTTAGTATGTTTATTTATAGAGTTGTGAAGTAAAATCTATACACTTTTTAATGATTTTCTTACCAAATCAATATTGCTTTTATTAAAGCTCAACATAGCACTAATATAAAATTATATCTATGTTATAAAGGCCAAACGTATCTGTGCGTAACGCATACGTCATTTTGCTAATGGCAACACTTTCAAATTTTAAATGAAATTTTGGCATTGCAATTTTTGCTACTACAAATTTTTATACTTCTAAATATCGCACATTTTCAATTTTTATACCATCGTGTAGGAAAAAAATTCACTTTAAATGAAATTTGTTTGAAAGCTGTATCTTAATTTATTTTTGAAATATTAATTTTTTTTGTAGTTTTTAATACCTCTTTTCTAATTGTGACAACAGGAGTACTTCATTTCTATTAAAAGCAAAGGAAGGAAAAAAGGAAAAAAATGTTTACTGTATCTTTATGTTGCCATTTTCTCATTAAAAGGGAAAAAATGAGATTTAAATATTTTCTGTTATAAAACCCGTTGAATTTTGATTTCATGTTTTGAATCAAAATGATGAAATTAAAATGCCATTTTTTTTTTTTGAAAAGATGGATACAGATACGAAATGTGTATTTGTAAATTCTGATATTATAAAAATGATGCCGGGTTTAGATTTCACGGGAAAAAATTCTATAATTGAGTCAAAGTTGAATAAATTTTGCTTTTTTTCATTTTGGAATACTAGCATAAGTACCTTAATTGATAACTTTATCATAATAACAGATCATTAAACATGTTCTTTCGTCAAAATTTGACGGGTTCTACCTTGTTATTATAAAAATAACATTATTGGTTCAACTGTATCGAACATGTTTTCACAGAGCTGTGGATATTCTATTAAAATGCCCTTTTTTGGCCGTTTTAACAATTTCCAGCATTGTTGAAATATGTTTATGATTTGTCAGTCCGTCTATTTAGGTAATTATAGGTACATAAAAAATTATTATAATCTATGAAATTTTCATTTGATTAAATTTCTTCATAATTTTAAGGATACTTAAAATTTACTTAGACAGTTTTTAAAATCATACATCATCGGCATCTGACGTCTACTTTGTGTTGGTGAAAATGGTATTTCAATAATTATACGAAGTAATGAATTATCGTGCTTCAAATTTTTCCCATAGTTTAACATGGTATTTTGAGATCAAGGAATTTCATTTCAACGGAACTTTAAATATATTTATTTACATTGACTAGCGACGTTATTTACTTTGACAGCGAGAGAGTAAAAAGATAAGCTGCGAAAGAACCAATCAAACCTAATCAAAGATCAGTTTAAAAAGATTCTCTTTAAATAACTTGCGGGGCATGTTTATTTTAAAATATTCATTAGGAGCATTGTAAAATGCATTTCATGTATATTTATTATTCATATATTAACACTGAAATATTTATATAACAGTCGTTGGTGATTCCATTGAAAACACTTGGATATAATGCATAAATATTTATTCTTAATGGATAAGCTTATTCTTTTTGAAATTGATTTGAAAGTTTTAACATAATTGATCTTAATGATTCCTCTGAAATTTCCAAAATTTAATACTATCAATTAGTTTAGACGTTTCATGAATGTGCATCAGGATCATTAAGAGCTATTATTCGATTACTTAAAACCCATCGAATACTTTTTCTTCTAAAATAAAATGCTTTTTTCCATACTGTAGAATTTCTACATAAGTTATTTTCAACCGAAATATTTTTAATCAGCGTAGGTGATGTCATTTTAGAAAACTGATCTAATTATATACCTTTTTATTAAACATAAATCATCGATATTTTGCATTTTTTATAAATGTAATAAAATAATAAACATTTTAAATTTGTTTAGTTATTCCATTATTGTTATTGTCTCGAGCGAGTTCGCCTGTCATCTTTATCCACCATCTTGTTTCAAAGTGGCAGTCATTTGCAACGTGCACTAATGCTTAAATATCATTAATACTTGCTAGCATCAAATTCTCGCAAGCTTGTCGATAAATAGCAAAATATTGCGAAATTTGGAGACCAAAAACATATAACCATGAATGAAGCTAACTTGGCTATAGCTTACTAATTTTGCGTAATCTTCATTCAAATTCAATAATGACGAATATTATCTTATTGCGTTCGTCACATTTTATATTCTTAAAATTAAAAAAAAAATCTTCGAGTAAAAAATGAAAAATTATAAATCGAAGAAATATGAAAGCTATTTTTTCTTCCCGGCACTGGCAAAAATGACTTTTTATAAATGTTCATTTAAATCTTTATCAACTATATTTACCAGTAATCAATATTTATGATTAATTTCATTGACATTTATAATAAAAGCCGTCGATGATTTCATTGAAAATTCTTGAATATATTGCGTATTTAGTCTTAATGGAATAGCATAATCTTATTGAAATTAATCTGAAAGTTTGAGCATAATTGATCTTAATGATTCCTCTGAAATTTCCTAAACATAATGCCATTAATTAACTGAGATATTTCATGAATGTGCATTAGCATCATTAAGCGCTATTATTCGATTACTTTAAATCCATAGAATACTTTTACATCTCAAACAAATGCTATTTTCAGTACCGTTGAATTTCCACGTAACTTATTTTCAATCGAAATTACTATAATCAACCTTATCTGATATCATTTTTGCAAATTTACTAATATGTATTGTTATTAAATATATATAGTTAATATTTCACATAATTAATATATTGTTACGAACTTTGTAAATAGTCAGTGTTTGTACTGTAAAATAATGTAAATAATCTTATTAAGCTCCATTTCTTTAGTAATATTAGTTTTTGTTACATTGTATTCGTTATCAAGCAAACTTGTCTATTATTTTCAGTGTATGTCTACGGCAGATTGGCGAAATATTAAAAATATCGCCAAGTTGGCGTCACTTTTGGCGACTAATTTTGGTCGCCAAATTTGCCGATATATCGCCAAGTTGGCGACAAACTTGGCGATTGTTGGCGATGGCAACCCTCCCCTCTCTATGGTAACCCCCCTTTAGATATGCTGATACATTGAATGTTATTCCGTGATTTTCTGGAATATTCGAGAAGGCTGTGGAAATTTCCATTGCATGCTGCGAGCCTACATAAGGAGAGCGATAGGAGCTGTTGTGGTTATTATTTATCAGTCAGTCATTGAGTGAGCTACGATTAAGCAAGTTTGCTTGAGTTTTATTTACGTATTTTTGAATGTGATTTAGTGTTGAGACATTGTATAAAAAGTCTCTGGAACCTATATCTGCACTTGTACGATAGATATGAACAATTATTTTTGAATATCTAGTAATATTTGTGAGTTTCGAAGACTCTGTTGTTCTGAAGATCTGCAAATAAATTATTTTCTACTTTTCTAAAAGACAAGAGTTTGAAGTTGTCTAACCATAAGATCAAAAGAGCCCTATATACGCAACAATATAATATATATAATATACAGGGTGATTATAAAAAACTAACCCGACATTTGGGCTTCTAACTATCATACCATTCACAGAAAGTGAATGAAATTTTGGGAAAAGATATTTTGAGGCATGCGCTCAAGAATGATATGGAAAACAATAGTGTCACTCAAACAGTTACGGTTGCAGCGAGAAAATTTCGAAAAAAATCGAATATCAACACCCAGTTTTTTGTATTGGAATGTGATCTTCATTGTGAAAAATCCCATATGGCGTTGGTACGCTAACTGCAGCATGAAAATCAGCGGCGGTAGATAGGCTAAAAGTGAGGGCAACCGATAAGAACAGAGAAGCAGCATAAAATAAAGCATTTTATTTTGTTTCACAAATTTTCCACATGACATCCTTCACAAACGATGAGATCAAACAAAATTTCCATTAACCCAAATTTAAACAAAACGATTTGTTAGACCAAACAAATATTTGTTGATTTAACAAAACGTTTTTCTGAGTGTACTGCACGCGATAAAATCCAATTTCTTTTTCATCTCTTTTTTTTTTTTTTTTTTTTTTTTTTTTGCTTTTTAGCTATATTTCATTTTTCGTTTTGAACACGTATAAGGACATTGATTAAGCAAAGCACAAGATATAAATAATGTAATTATGGCCTTTGATTTGCAACTTAAAATATCTTACATTTAATTACGAAATAAAGTTCCAAATAATTAAAGAAAAATCTTTAGATAATATACAATCACAGAGCTATTACCGAATATTTTATTGGTTTGTTTTGAAGAAAAATTAAAAAAATTAACGTATTTTAAGTATATTTAAAATTTATTATCTTGACAGTTTGGGCAATAATTGTTCCTAATGAATCCACAATGACGTTTGGAAAACATACCTGAGATTTCGAAACATGAATGTGTATTAACATCATTTGGTGCTATTATTTGATAACTTAATAATAGTAAAATACCATTACATCTCAAATGAAATGTAAATTAGAGAGCCATTTAATAATCAAGTGGGTTTATTTTCAGTAGGAGATCAATTCGCCGGCATATGTAAGAATACGTTTTTCTAGAGTTTAAATTAAAGAAACGAATTCAATGTCATGAAATTTGTTTGCATAAACTGAAATTCTATGAAAAATTACTACGTGTTTTTCAGTATTGTTATTTCAGTCATATATAAATTTCAAAAGAGAACAACAATTTCAACGTTTTGCATGCAGACCTTATGACATAGATATATTTTCTTTCCTTGTTATCTGTTATTCACTTTTCGTTTTAAACACTTAGAATTACCATAATTAAGTAAAACACAAGATACAATCTCTGTAATTACGGCCTTTGATTTGCAGCTTCAAATATCTTACTTAGATTTACAAAAATATGTTACAATAGTAAAAAAAAATATACAATCGCACAGTTGTTACCGAATATTTCATTGGTTTGTTCTGAAGAAAAATGCAAAAGCTTAACGCATTTTAAATATATGTAAAATTCAACATCTTGATGCTTTGGATAATAATTGTTCCTAATGAATCCACAGTAACGTTTTGAAAACATATCTGAGACTTAGAATATGAATGTTTATTAACATCGTTAGGGGCTATTATTTGATAACTTAACTAGCTGACCCGCCCGGCGTTGCCCGGGTCCGTATTAACATTATTAAACGAACTTGAAATTTGTGTGATTTTATCATTAACTGGAAGCATACAGAAGTGCATTGTTTGAAATACGTCGCAGCTGACTTTGTGAAAAATCGGTTTTAAAAACAACAACTAATATTAAGCTCTAAAAATACTTAAAATAAGCAATGAGAAACACGGGAGGGAACATGTATCCAACGATTGCGTTAGTTTCGTGTTAAAGTGTTGATATTTTCCCTTAAAAATCACTGTTAAATCACATAACTAATTACTTTTTTCGCATAGAAATCCCAAGTGAGATATTTTGAATTTCAAACTAATTATATCACTTTTAAATCCGACTATACCGTGAATGAAATAAAGACATGCTTCACTGGAATATTTTTGTCAAGTTCAGACTTGGTTTAATTCAGATTTCGGCTTTTTCTTCAAATGTAATTTTTGGATTCGGGTTTTCTTGCGTGTTCACGGACATTATTCTGCCTTGTTCGAATAAATACATGCTTCACTGGAATATTTTTATCAAGTTCATTTCAGATTTCCAAATTTTTTCAAAGAAATTTTTTAGGTTCAGATTCGGTTCATGTGCATGGAAATTTTGTCTTATTCGGATCCTGTTACGGTTCTTTGGAATATTTTTGTCGTGTTCAGATTTGGTTCGATTCAAATTTCAGGTATTTTTTCAATGGAATTTTTAGATTCGAATCTCGTTCAGGTCCACGGAAATTATTTTATCATACTCGAGTCCGGTTATTATTCTTTCTAATATTTTGATCGGATTAAGATGTGGTTTGAGTCAAATTTCAGGTTTTTTCAAATCGGATTTTTTAGGTTCGAGTCGGTTTATGTCCATGGAAATTATTTCGTCTTGCTCGAATCGGGTTATAGTTCTTTGGAATACTTTTATCGGGTTCAGATTTGGTTCAATTCAGATTTCGGGTTTTTTTTTCAAATGGAACTTTTGGGTTTGGGTCTTCTTGCGTATTCACGAAAATTACTCTGTCTTGTTCGAAAAAGGAGATGCTTCACTGGAATATTTTTGCCAAGTTCAGATTTAGTTCAGTTCAGCTTTCGCGAAGTTTTCAAAGAAATGTTTTGGGTTCGGATTGGGTTCATGTCCGTGGAAATATTCTGTCTTGTTCGGATCCGGTTGCGGTTCTTTGAAATAGTTTTGTTAGATTCAGGTTTAGTTCGATTAAAATTTCAGGTATTTTTTCGAATGGATGTTTTAGGTTCGTATCGGGTTCATGTCCACGAAATTATTTAGTCTTACTCTAATCCGATTATGGTTCTTTCGAATATTTTGGTAGGATTTGGATGTGGTTTGGGTCAAATTTCAGCATTTTTCAAATGGAATTTTTTAGGTCTGAGTCGGGTTTATGACCACGGAAAGTATTTTGTCTTGCTGGGATCGGGTTATAGTTCTCTGGAATATTTTTATCGGTTTCAGGTTTTGTTCGGGTCATATTTCAAGTTTTTTTAAAGACAATATTTAGGTTCGGGTCAGGTTTCATGCCCACTAAAATTACTTTGCCTTGTTTGGATCGGGTTATGCTTCATTTGAACATTTTTATGGGATTGAGACTTGGTTCGGGTCAGTTATCAAATCCATAGTTTTTTTTTTTTTTTTTCCAGACAGAATTTTTAGGTTCGGTCGGGTTTATACTCACGGAAATTTTGTCTATCACGGATCGGAGTGTGGTCTATTTTTTCTGGTTGGGATCCGGTTATGTGTTAATTAGTCTAAACATTAAGGTTATAATCAGTTTTGCTACTATTCTTTTTATGGCTATTTCTGATAAATAATTTACTTTGGTATTTGATAATTTATTATGGTGTATGAATCGTTTGCGGATACGAACAATTGTACGCCAAACAGCTATATATTTTTTTGTTTTAAAACCAAATTAAAGTACATAATTTAATTTTAAATTGAATAGAATACATTTAAATTTTATCAATGATAAAAAAAAAGAAACTCCCTGAAAAGTGTTGTGTGATTTTTTTTTACTGCAACACAGCTAAGGATTCATAGATTCTAATGTTCGAAATACTAAAGATCTGCGTACAACTACACAGTAAAAAGAAATTGAGTGGAAGTATAATGTCTTGGGCTGACGCCAAACATGTAACCTTAAAATCCGCTACATTAAGTCCAAATAAGTATCAACAAAACCATGTGCTTTGACACGCCGATCAATTCAAACTGGTTTAAACCCGTATTTCTTTGTTTTTCACCTTTTAAACTGTTATTGAATAGATGACTAAAATTTCGTTTAAAAATAACGTTTTGTGCCATTATTGACTGTAATACACGATCGGAATGCATAAAAGATACAAATATATCAATCATAGGCAAGAATTGTGTGATTATTTTTATCATATGACTTTGAAATATCAATATAGAATTTTACCCATTCAAGATTTTACTTGTAAAGTTAACATTCTTTCGTTAATGTCTTAAAATCGTCTGCACTCTGAAATCTAGATTTTAGACTAATATTTGTTATTTAAGTTTTCGTGCATGATTTTAAAAGAATGTTTTCATAAATATATTTTATATATTGACATAGAATTATTTATATGTTGTTAAATCGTAAACATTTTTCATCTACGTTATACAGTATTAAAAAGTTCTGAAAAAAAGAAAACTTTTAGTAATACAATTTTTAGTTCAAATCAAATGTTTTCAATATTTTATTTAATTTTATTTTGACATTTAATTATTTCGAATTTATCAACTTCAATCATTTTAAAAGCAAAAATTTTTTTAAAATAAATAATATAATACAAAAAAAGATCATTTTAAAAAATTACTATTTCTTCGTAAAATATACTTCAGTTGTAATTCATTTCTTTGAATTCGTCTTATTAATACAAAATCCCTTCCACATGCTTTTGTTTGGGACATTAAAATTTGAACGATAAATGGTTTAATTCAACCCTTTAAAAATGGTTCAACCCTTTTTTCGGTTTACTTCACCACCACCTATCTTTTATCTCCATGGTTTACAACCGCTGTGATAAAAAATCATCATTTAAACTGACAGTTTGCCAGTCTATGAATTTTTAAAGCTCTGTTCCAGCTTTTTTAATTATTTATGCGAAAATTTTATGCAACCAACCAACCATAACTAAATGATGGGGGAAAAAAAGAAGAAAAAAGGCGATTGTTATAAGAGTGATCTTTGGAATTTAATTAATTACTCAGTTAATAAATAGAATTTCGAAATTCTGAAGCTCAGGTGCATCAGGAGAGATCTGGGGCTACTCTCAAAAAATTTTTGAGCCTCGTACATGCTGTAGATTTTGCTAGCCATCGCAGACACACACACACACGCAGACAGACAGAGCGATTTGTTATTTTATTAATATAGATACCAGTAGAATAGCATTACATC
This sequence comes from Maratus speculifer, assembly GCA_964019185.1. Classification (NCBI taxonomy): domain Eukaryota; kingdom Metazoa; phylum Arthropoda; class Arachnida; order Araneae; family Salticidae; genus Maratus; species Maratus speculifer. The sequence continues at coordinate 162,744,425 of OZ025300.1, read as the reverse complement.
TCAAATGAAGTGTAAATTACAGGGCCATTTAATATCCAAGTGGGTTTCTATTCAGTAGGAGATCAAATCTCCGGCTTGTATCAGAAGTCGTTTTTCTAGGGTTTTAATTAAAGAAACGAATTCAACGCCAAAAATTTTGTTTTATAAACGAAATTATGCGAAAAATTACTACATGTTTTTTAGTACTGTTTTTTTTTTTTTTCAATAATAAATTTAGTAAATGTTAAGCTATTTTTGCTAATTTTATTTTGTAAGTCATCTTGATTAAAAAAACATGAGTGTTTTAAGTGGCAAATTTAGCATTGTCAGATTATAGAACAATTATACATTAATTATTCTTACATTGCAGAATCATGATTTTTTTAAAAATACAGTTGCCTCTCGATAATTCGAAATCGGATAAATCAAATCTTCGCTTAATTCGAACTAAACATGAAGTCTCGAAATTTTCAATAGCAGAATACCATTATTAATTTTCATTTATTCGAACTCATTTTCTCTTGACTTCGTTTAATTCGAACTAACGAGAATTCCGATTCATCATTTTTCTCTTCTTTCTTACGGATTTCAAATGACTTCAATAACTTTCTTTCTTTGATTTTTGTTTAAATTGTTCAGAACAAGCATATATATAATCCAATGCATTTGGTATCAACTTTCTTAGTCTGTCCATCAGTGAAGCTTTAAATTTTTCTTCCATTATGCTTGTTTCTAATTTTTAATTGGTTTGTGTATTTATGCATTCTAATTTTATATTAAGTCATATTCTAATGATAACAGACGAAATAAATTAAAAAAAAACACTTTAACATTAATTCCTTTGTAGTAGTACCATATTAAACATGTTTTCATTTCATATTTTGCCTAATTCGAACTTCGGAACATTTCTTGTGGTCCCAACGAGTTCGAATTAGCGAGAGCCGAATGTATATAGAATGAAGTTTGCCGATAAATAAACAATTCGTTTCCCATTAAAATGTTGTAGATTTTTCTCATATAATCACGATCTGCAATTTCTCTTTTTAACACTTTCCAACAATGTTGAAAAGAGTTTATGTTTTCGGATGGTTTGTCCGTCTGTCCGCGCTCTAATTCTGGTAAATATACTCGGATTGCCAAAAATATTTGAACGTTATAAACGCTTACCATAGCACGAACCCTATTGAAAATGAAGTTTCTACCATTATTATTTTATTTACAGGGATAGAAAAATTTTTTAGTTACGTTAGGGGGGAAAAATCATTTTAAGTGAATTTTAAAGATGTTACACCCGGTCTAACATATTCAAATTTATATTCATCTACAAAGTGCATTAAAATATGCATTATGTAAAATATACAATTAAAATAATAGTTATTATTCATTTACAGGGCCACACAAAATAATTTTAATATATAATAATAAAAAAGGAGGTAATTATTTGCGACATATTTTCATTATGGTAAACGGTTTCATGTTTATATGTTTCCTTTTATCCTTTTTTGTTTTTTTTTATCTTTTTTTGTTTCATATGGCGATAACCCACACCTCCTTAAATTAGATAAATATTTTTTTATGCAGAATTATCCGATTTATTTAAAGTTTTGGATCTAGGTTCTTTCTAATAAGGCAAATCCCTGAATAGTTTTGGAAGTATAATGGTTAAATATCAAGGGGAGAACGAAGGATATCCCCTCTTAAGTTAAATAAATTGGGTTTATGCAGAATTATTAAATTCCCTTCGAATTTTGGAAATAGGTTTATTATGATAAGGAGTATCTCTGTTTATTTTGGGGTTCAATGGAAATGGGCTAGCTATCCCCTTAACCTTAATTTGTTTTTCGAGGCGCGTTATTCCTTGAAAAATTCTTTTTTCTTTTACTTTTATGTATTTTTGATGTAAAGAATATATAGAAATTTCGCTTTCTACCATAAAAGAAGTTTAGAAGATTCCTATCCTGAAATCCAATTTATTATTCTATCGTTTATTGTCAGGGCATATATTTTTTTATTACATGAATAACTCGTTAGTTCTTTAATCCTATTCATCTGATGTTTGTTATAGCATATGCATAATATAGTACTCAAGAAATTTTCAATTTCTTGAATGAGGTTATTATGATTAGTTTTCTATGCTAATACTCAGAGACACGAAGTAGAAGATAAGAGGTACACAAAATAACTATATTTTACGTAAAGGACTTTACTTATTTCCAGAAGAAAATGGTTAATAGTAATTAAAGAACACGCAAAAATATTTGTCCTTAAAAGGCTCATTAAAATGAAAACATTTATAATATAGATTAGTTTAAAAAGGATTAGAAAGAAATCTAACACAAAAATTTCAGATTTTTTTAAATCGAAATTAAAATTTAAATGTAGTGTTGTACTTCGAATAAATATTTTCATATCTGTGTATTGTTTTTTCATAAGAGGCTATTTGCATATAAAAATTGAATACACATAAAAAAGTGCCACAGCAAAACACACAGCAATACCACACTTTTATTTTGTATTTATATTAAGTATCCAACTAAATTCTAATGCTTTGCACGTGCCCGTGATGTTGGACCGTTAAGTGAACCTCAAATTTGTACACTGTGAAACATTTGTGTTACGTTACTCCATAAAATTGGTGGCAGCTACGATTTACATTTTACAGAGTAATTTTTCACTTATATAATGGTGTAAATTTAAACATATATTACTGGTGTAACTTCGCAATGTTACACCAGTTATATCGGTTAAAGTATTCCACAAAATTGGAGGCAGCAAGGCCGCCACCAATTTTATGGAGTAATGTTACACAAATGTGTTACAGTGTATGATTAACATGACGTGTGTTTAACCCTGTTTTGTCTAAATCTATATTTTTAAATGAAAGAAACAACAACCATAAAATATAATACACACTGTTTTGCGTAATTTATTTTTGAAGTCTATGCGTACCTAAGGCGAACTTATCCGAGATTAAAACATTCAGGTTTTTACTGATTTCTGGACCTTTTTTAAATATTTTGTCACATTATGCAAAACACTTAAAGCGATTTTGAAATTTCTTTTCACATTTAACATAACGTTTTTATTACTTTTTTTAGCACTTTCCAGCAGAGTTGAAAAGTGCTTATGCATTCAGTTTGTCTGGTCATCTGGCCGTCTGTCCGTCTGGTCGGATGGCCGTCTGTCCGCGATAATAACACTTAAGCGATTTTGAAATTTCTTTTTACATTTACCATAATGTTTTTAATTACTTTTTTAAGGTATTAAATACGATGAATAAAACTTGCGTCAAAAAGTAAAAAAAGTTTTTCTTTTTAAATTTAATTTTATTGCGTAATTTCAGATGTCTTAACTTGAAATTCGTGATTTAACAAGAATTTCCTTTAAATAAAATACATAGGGATTTTCTTCTTTTTTTCTATTTTTGTGGTAAATTGTATATGAAAATCTTAATTTCTAACATAACAGAAGTTACAAGCTTCTTTTCCTGAAATCCAATTTATTATTCTATCTTACATTGTTAAAGCATCTACTATTCATAAAAATATTTTAGTTCATGAATAACTAGCTATTTCTCTAATCCGATTCATCTGATATTCGTTATAGCCAATGCATAATATAGTAATGAAGAAAGTTTGAATTTCTAGAATGCTAATACTCTGAGATACGAAGCAGAAGAATATTTTCGAGAGGTACGCAAAATAACAATATTTTATGGGAAGAACTTTACCTATTTCCTGAAGAAAATGTTTCATAGTAATTAAAAAGCACGCAAAAAGTATTTGTCTTTAAAACGGCTCATTAAAATGGAAACATTTATAATATAGACTACTTTATAAAGGATTAGAAAGCAATCTATACGAACACTATAACTTCGGTTTATTTAATGAATTTAAAATTTATATTTACTGTTGCAAATCGAAAAGATATTTTAATATATTTGCATTATTTTATCACAAAAAATATTTGTATATTAAAATTGAATACACAATAAAAAGTTCAAACCAATTGCCATAATTTTATTTCGTATTTAAATTTAGTATCCAACTAGCTCACTCACCCGGTGTTGCCCGGCCCTTGATTAGTGAATCTTAAATATACATGAAATTTGTATGATTAATATGGAAGCAGGACGTTTCGGTCCCGCCATTTCGGTCCCGCCGTTTCGGTCCCGAGACATTTCGGTCCCGAGACATTTCGGTCCCGAGACGTTTCGGTCCCGAGACATTTCGGTCCCTGGCCGTTTCGGTCCCGAGACGTTTCGGTCCCGAGACGTTTCGGTCCTGAGACATTTTGGTCCCGAGACATTTCGGTCCCGAGACATTTCGGTCCCTGAACTTTTCGGTCCTCAGACATTTCGGTCCCTTCTCCAGCAAGCTGAAATTTTGTGCACGGGAAATATCTGACATAATTTTATAGGGAACATTTTAGAGTGTTGAATTCGGGGGCGAATCATTTCCCCCAGAGCTATCAATGCCCCCCACCGGAAATTTTGAGATTTTGTGTTTTCAGTGATAAAAAAGTGTAATCCCAGGACTCTATTGAATCCCCCCGGAGCCACAGAAGTCCCTCCCGGAGAAAAGTGTCTGAATTCAACACTGGTTTTTTAACTGAAAGCCACTTAAAGTTCTAGTGTAATGCGATTAATTAGAAGTAACAAGTACCCAAAAACCGCTTACACGTATAACTCGGATCCAAACTCAAACATATTGCAGCGGATCCAAACGCCATGCAAATTTCATATGACAGAAGTAATTGTTTTCAGGAGTGAGGGGAGGATTGTTCTGTGGATTTATATAGAAGTTCCTCAATCATGAAGATCTGGTAACTTAAAAACACGTATAAGTCGAATTTAATTTGCTTAAGCAAATGTCCATGGCCTACACATTTTCAGTTGCATATAATTTGTACAATATGTGTTTAATAATGAAAAAAAAATCTGAAAATAGTTTTAGAAATCTTTATTTCATCCTATTATTTAACGGCACATCATTTTTAGATTATGGCATTTTACATTTTTTTAAGGGGTTTTTAACATGGAATTGTGATAAAGCCACATTATTTTTTAAGTTCTGCCTCGGGATTGACTAAAACATTTTATTTTTTAAATAATTATTTTATTTCGCTATTAAAAAAACTATTTAAAAGTTTGCGTTAATCTTTTTACATATAACAATTATTGCTACGAAATAACTTTTTACGTGTAACAACCTTTTTACATATAACAATGCAGGAATTACAAATCCTTTTTAATACATTAAACACTTTTTATGCTTAATACATTTAAAAACTACGAGCGAAATAAACACGTCAAATCTGGGAGGTCCGTCCGCATTTGAACTCCAGAGTAAAAAGGACATTGTATTATAGAATGAGGGATTTCATCTGACAAGTGTATAAAGATCAAGATAAGTAGAATAAAGCTAACTACCTAGCTTTTCTAGCTATCTTGTATAAAGATGACTATTTGTTCAGATGGGCGTTGACAATTGATTGACATGCAAAATTTTTGCTTAAAAGAGGTTAATAGTAGTACTTAGCTGATACTTATATGCATATATTTCAAATTTTATAGGAACACCAACATAAAAAATTATAAGTGTTTAAAAATTCCCGGCACTCGGTTTTGATTTGTTTCTTACTTAATGTTATACATTATTTTATTAAATGATTAACATAATCTTAGAAAATTTTAAAGCATTAATAATTATGCTGTTAAATTAAAAATTTTTTAAAAATTAAATTATTTTTATCAAACATATTTATTAATAAGAATTCAAAATTATTTTAACTGTTAATTGTTTAAGTGACTTATTTATCAATTACTTGTTTAAAATCTAGTTTATAGCTCTTATTATAGCAAAAATGAAAAAACATATTTTTTAAATTTCAGCTACTATAATGTTATCAAGTTCATTAGGATATATAAAAATTATAAGGATTCTCAAAATAAATATGTTATTTATTCATTTATTGGTTAGTTTATGATATTTTTCTTACTCTTTAAAAATAATTAATTAATATATGATTGCTTTTTGCGAACTGTAAACTATAACTTTGTTTCAGAAAATTTAAATCTGCATCTGGATAATAATGTTACCTAACACTGTTAAGAAATATTTTTACGCATTGTTACAGTGTTGCATTATTATGTTTAATTAATTATTACGTTACGTTAATGATTTTTCAATAATAATAATAATAATTTCCTTTTTTGAAATAAATGATAATTTTTGAATAAAAACTTATGGTGATGAATAATTGCTATAAATTAAATCTCAAAACAGTTAGTGATTTTAAAATTAAAATCAAATTAATATTTTATTAAATATATGTATTTTTAATTTAATGAATCTTTATTTAATTAAATTGATAAAATTATTAATACGCATTTCGAATTTTACTTTAAATAAACTCAATAAATAATCTGTTTTATATTCAGTTTATCATTATGTTTTGTAGTAGTTATAAACTGAAACTTATTGTTTACCTGTTTATTTAATTTATATATAAAGTTACTGAAATTTAAAACTATTAATCAATCAATAATAAAATTAAAATTAGAATTGTCAATTTTTTTTTCTGTGAAAGTGGGAGCGAAAAGGTAATGCAAATAAATAAATAAATAAATAAATAAACAATAAATTAAAAAAGCTTAGTTTTGTTAGTTAAAATTTGAAAATAAAATTATTTAAAATAATAATTACATTATTATATAAAATTGAAAAATAATCATTTTATTACAAAGAAATAAGCCCACTTTCAATAAAATTAATTCACAAAAATTGTCTTCATGAAGTGAGAAAACTGTGGAAAAAAAAATTGCAACCAATAATTATTACATAAAAAAGGTCGTTGGAGCATTTTTATTTTTTAAACAAAAAATTTTCGTAGCGCGCCTTGTTAGGAAATCACTAATTTAAAGATTCTAAGAAAGTGTGCTAAAACAATCAATAAAATATGTATTTTAGTTTTTTGTATAGATAACATACCTAATACAAAGAATATATGATAATACTTAAAATATTCATTATGTTAAATAATAATAATAAAGACAGTGTAAAATTATATAACATTATTTAATCAAATTTTCAACTTGCTGTGATTTTATTATCACGAGTTACAATAGATTAAACTTATTGGACTATTATATTCAGCTTTGTATAAAATTTGAGGGAAGGGGGGGGGGGCAGGAGAATAAAAATATTAAAAAAAGCCCGAACAATGTTGAGCTTACAGCGTTTAGTAGGCCGTCATCAATCAGAAACCAAGTTATAAGGTGGCCGACAAAGAAATAGCAAGGGACCGAAATGGCCAGGGACCGAAATGGTAAGGGACCGAAATGTCTCGGGACCGAAATGGCCAGGGACCGAAATGTCTCGGGACCGAAATGGCCAGGGACCGAAATGTCTCGGGACTGAAATGTCTCGGGACCGAAATGGCCAGGGACCGAAATGTCTCAGGACCGAAACGGCGGGACCGAAATGTCGTGTACCCGATTAATATGACATGTTTTCAATATTTCAGGATGGCTTAACGTGAAAATCGTGATTTAACAAAGCAATTCCTTAAACGAAGTTCATAGGGGTTTTTTCTTTCTGATAAAATGTAAATGAAAGTCTTGGTTTTTAATATAAAAGAAGTTACAACCATCCTTTCCTGAAATCCAAATTGTTATTCTATGTTTTATTGTCAAGGCATCCACTATTTATAAAAACATTTTAGTTCATGAATAATTAGTTATTTCTTTAATCCGATTCTTGTGATATTTGTTATAGCCAATGCATAATATAGTACAAAAGAAAGTTTGAATTTATAGCATGCGAGGTATTATGATTACTTTTCTATGGTAATACTCTGAGATACAAAGCAGAAGATTGTTTTCAAGAGGTGCACAAAATAACTATATCAATTACTAAAATAAACAACATTACTACAGCTACTACAAACAACTACTACAACTAAAAAATATCAATTCCTAAAGAAAGCCTCAAGATAGATTTAAAGTTGATGAATAAATAATTTACAAAAGCAATTCTTATAAAAACAGTAAAAAAAAAAAAAAAAAAAAACAGATTTTATGTAATAAAATTGTGGATAAATACTGCCGTAACTGTTTAAACATACCAATTTAATAAAATAAATAAAATAGTTGAGATAAAAATGTGACTCACCTTAGAATATTTGTGTCCTATATTATATCTATTATATCCTTAAAATATTTATATCCTAGAATTGAAATTGCAGACACTATAACAGTACGATTTTTAGACCTGTATTCTGCTCTTTTCATTTTATATTTAGTAGAAATAACACTTTTTATAATTAAATTAAGATTATGCACAACAAGCACGTATTTTATTAATACTCACATAGTAAGCTATTCTGTGGACTATACTACACTAGTATATCACTATGAGCTTTGAGGTAGGGGTAAAGGCTAGTACAATGGACGACTGATCGTGACGTCAGAATCCGGTTTGCAGCTTGTCCGGTGGCTTCCTTATAGGACGTGTTGATTCAAACCGAGCTAAATTACTTTGCTTCACTTCATGTTCGGCAAAATATCCTGAGACTTTTGCCAAAAGTAGCAAAAGTGCCATCTATATATTATGCAAACTTAGAGAAGGCACTCATTATGTTACAATATTTAAATTTAGTATCCAACTAGCTAACTCGCCCGACGTTGACCGGCCCATTATGAGTGATCGTTAATGAACCTCAAAATCGTATGATTAAAATAAAGTATCTTTAACTCTGTTTTTTAAATTTATATTTTTGAACGAAAGGAATTGCAAAAGAAATATTGAATTGAAAGTATATGCTATTTTGAGTTATTTATTTTTGGAGTCTATTCATACCTAAAGTAAACGAAACCGAGACAAAACAATCACGTTTTTACTAATTTCTTCAACATTTTCACACATTTTTTTTTTTTTTTTTTTTTTTTTTTTTTGTAAAAAGTATTTCTAAGTGTTCGAATGTTTAAAATTTTTTGCAGGTAATGTAAATCTGGTTTATTTAAATCCTCAAAAAAAAAAAAAAAAAAAAAAAAAAAAAAAAAAAAAAAAAAAAAAACTGTGTTTATAAATAAGGTAAAATAAGGACGTTGGTTATAATAAGAAATTAAGAAAATAACTGAAATTATTATTAGAAAATATTACTTAGAAGAACATTCCACCGATAAGGGCGTTGAATGTTCTATATAAACAATGCACTATGAAATAGTGGTCAAAAAGCTTTCCAACCATATGTTACATGAGTAGTATCGGCAAAGTTTAGAAAAGTGATCCACTGGAGGGAAGAGGTAAGAAAGCACAGTAAGTGTACAATAATAAAAGTAAGTGGATACAGATATTTATCACGATAAATGAGAGAAGGTGCGTCTTTAAAATTCGAAAAGAGACCTCGAAGTCCTCTCCGTTGACTCGAATCATCCCTACTTTTTAAATTTTTATAATCTGAAATAAACTTTCTTGAAGTTTCAAATTAATCGGTTGGCGAGTTAACAGAGTTTTAGAAAATTTGTGTTCATTTTCTATTCAAAAAAGTTTTATTTTTCAGTTTTAAATCGATTTTTTGTCAAACAAAATATTCTGAACCGATTTTTTGGAATGCATACATTTTTAATTAGCGTACAAAGGTAGACGTAAACGCAAAAGCTTAAAATCTCAAAACGCTTTAAAAAAAAAAGATATACCGTTCAAAAGAATATATATGTATATATACTTGTATATAATTTATCGATGCTTATCTATTCGAGATCGCGTTTCTACAATTTAAAGTGACATAGCTGCGAACATCTTCCGCTTTTTTGGCCCGGAAAAATTTTACAGAAAATTTTACCATTTCAAATCGCCATAATCAGCTGATTAAATAAATCAAAAAATTCCATTAAATTTTTCCGGGCTAAAAAATGAGAAGAGTTGGCAGCTATGAAGTGAGTATATGAAAGGAATTAACCAATTAGTGAAACACTAATACATGTCTAAGCTTATAATTAACTGATCCTATTAATATTTACACTTATATAAATTATGCAAGTGTGCTTAAAAATTAAATCTAAAAATTGAATATATGAAAAATAAATCTATAATAAAGCTTTCAAAAAATGCCCAGTAGGAAAAGATGACAGTTTTCGTCATTAAAAACAACTGTACTGTCTGTGAAATATTTTTACCTTTTCGAAACAATACCAGGATAATGTTTAGAATTTCTGAAAATTGAATATTTTTTTTATGTCTAGCTAATATTTAGGTACGTGCATAAAAGGTTAGCACTTAAAGTTGTCATTATATACGTCCATCCGCATATAGTAGAGAAAAAACTACCCAGCAGAACCATTTGAAAATTAAAATCTGTAATTTTTACATAATTTTTTAGAGTCATTTTAAATTTTCAGAAAATTGGATGTATAGTTGAATAGTAGAGACAATAAAAAGCCCCCTTCCCGTTACATTACAGACAATGAGAGAAAATAGGTTCAAGTGCATTTTAGTGGTGTTATACTCTTTCGAACATATAAATTGATATGCATCCATGAAGTATTTTCTAAAAAATACATTCTTCACAATCTGTGGTTCAAAAAATATTTGTTATTAATTTACAGGATATCACAAATGTATTCCATTACATAATGGTATAAGAGGAAACATTCTATGGGGCATATTTTAAAAATATTAAAATACTTCCCGTTTTATGAAATTAATAAACGTTGCTGAGGTTTGCTACAATTTACTTCCTGTGTAATAGAAAGCAAATAGTATTCATAGGGACACACAAAATATTTCGGAGACTATACTGTATCCGAAGTACTGTTTACCTTTATACTAAGATCTGAATATTTTTTTAAACTTTGTTATAGTGCGAACGCACCTCATTTGCTACGCTTGAAGTGCAATTTCCAACTTATTTCGAGTTTTTAGGAGAGGTAAATTATAAAATAAAGCCCTATTTAAAAATGCCCAGTACATTAGCAGGCCTTCATTAAAGCAAACTCTTGGTTTTTCTTCGAGATGTTCGAAGAAACTGTCTGCCGTTTGATAAAAATTCATGCTTTAGTTCAATTATGAATACTTTGCCATTATTTTACCGAAGTGGAACCCGTCGAAATTTGACGAAAGAAAATGTTTAAGAAGAAACTGGCTCATTGATTTATAATAAATCTACAAAATTAGTTATTGTAAAAAATGCATCTTATATCGGTCAATCTAACTCTCAAACATATATTATCTAAAATTAACAAAATTCTATAGAACTATCAACAATTTCATAAAACTCAGTTGTCAAAATTATTAAAATTAAACTTTAATTTCTTACCTAATCAGTAAATTATTACAAAGATCAGTAAATATGATGAAGTTATCAATTGAAGCTTTTATGATTGGTACAAATGCGAATGAAAAAAAAATATTCCAAATTAACATGATCACAGGCGCTACATTTATTATAGCATACGCATTTTAATTTGTATTTTTTTTCTTTTCAATTTTAAGAGAAAACGAAGTGAATGTGTTGCCACAAAAACAAAATTGGTAGTAAAAACTATATAAAAATTAATATCTCAAAAATAAATTGAGATACAGACATATTGAACTTAAAAGTACATTTTTTTTTCTTTATACGACAGTATAAAAATTTAAAATGTGCGATGTTTAGACGTACAAAATTTGCAGTAGCGAAAATTGCAACACCGAAATTGTAGGGGAAAGTGTTGCCATTCGCAAAATAACGTATGCGTTACGCACAGATACGTTTGGCCTTTATAATATAGATTGGAAGTTTCATATTAATTTCTTAAATAATTATCAGAAATTTAAAATATTGAATTTCAGGTTCACCAGCAGAGGCCTTCCTCTACACTCACGAAATTTTCATTCTTGTACGTGAAATAGGATTCGCTATCCGCTGCACATACACAAACAGAGAGAGCGAAACTTTCATTTATTTCATCATATAAGCCTGGAAGTAGAAACACTAAATTAAATAAATTTTTAGTGATAAATTAGTAAAATATAAATGATTCAAAAATGAACAAATTAGTTTTAAAAATTAAAATATAAAAATTGTAAAGTTTAAAGTTGATAGTAACTTAGAAATTCATTAATGATACTTTATGTATTTCATTACCTTTTGTTTTTTGTCATGTATATTATTCTCACTCTAATTTGTTTATTTACATTTATTTTTTTGAAAAAAAATATCAATTCCTAACTCTGAATTTGATAACCATTTATAATCTAATCATAAATAAAAACTTGTAAATATTTTTAACCATTTTTATCTATACGGTAATTATTTCGCGAGATATTGTACGATTTACAAAATGAAGTTGCAAATAATTAAGAAAAAATTCTTTAAATAACATACTATCACACAGTTGTTACAAAAAATATCACTGAATTTGTTCTGAGAAAAAATTCTAAAGATTATCGCATTTTAAATATATTTAAAATTTATTATCTTGGATGTTGGGTAAATAAATACCTCTAATGACTCTACAATGATCTTTTGAAAATATGTCTGAGATTTCGAAACATGAATGTGTATTAACATCATTAGGCGCTATTATTTGATATCTTAATAGAAACGAATTCAATGCTATAAAATTGGTTTGCGTAAACTGAAATTCTGTGAAAAATTACTATGTGTTTTTCAGTATTGTTATTTCAGCCATGCAAAATTTCAAAACAGAACAATAACTTCGACGTTTTGCATGCAGACATTATGACGTAGATTTCTTTGCTTTTTTGCTGTTTTTCACTCTTCATTTTGGGCCCATAAAATTACGCTAATTAAGTAAAACTGAAGATAGGAACTTTGTAATAAAGGCCATTGATTTGCGACTTGAAATATCTTACTTAGGTTTACCAAATAAAATTGCAGATAATTAAAACAAAAATTATTTAAATAATTTACAATCACACAGTTGTTTCCCAAAATTGCAATCAGTTTGCTTTGAAAAAAAAAACTGAAAAGATTAACACATTTTGAACATATTTAAAATTTATTATCTTGAAGGTTGGGTAAATAATTACTCCAAATGACTCCACAATGACGTTTTGAGAACCTGAGATTTCGAAACATGAATGTGTATTAACATCATTAGGCGCTATTATTTGATAACTTAATACCACTAAGATACCATTGCATCTCAAATGAAATGCAAATTACAATGCCATTTAATATTCAACTGGATTTATTTCAGTAGGAGATCTTTCATCGGCTTAATAATCAGACATCTTTCAAGAATTTGAATTAAAGAAAAGAATTCAATGTCATAAAATTGGTTTGCGTAAACTGAAATTCTATGAAAAATTAATACATTCTTTTCAGTATTGTCATTTCAAGCATAAATTTAGAAAATCATTATCTATTTTTGCTAATTATTTACCCATCATACTTAGTATAGGGTAAATCTTGCAATCGTTTTAAAAATAGATTTTTTTTCTTTTTGACGCATTTACACGTTTTAGACATCGGAAATTACGAAAAAAATATTTTTAGAAAAAAAAAATGAAAAGTCGTTCGTTTTTCTGTGTGTCTGCGTGTCTGTCTGTCTGTAAACGCTCTATCTCTCGAGCAAATTGAGATCATTTTGAGTCTTAAAAATTGGTATGTACTTAGCATGTAAGAATTGGAGGAAGCTTTTTTAATATTAGAAACCTCGATTATCCGGAACTATCTTTTTCACACTCTCAAATTATTCGTTCTGATGAAATGTCTATAATTTTTTTTTTAATTTATTTTAGGGAGTGCATGTAATAGATAACAAAAAGCCATAAATTTTGCAAGAAGAATAAAGTCGATAGGATAATGAGTTGCCGAAATATTTTTATCCTATTTTCAAGATTCTTCGATTTTTCATGACTTTGTATTTCATTTAAACTTTAATTCAAATATATATTTTAAATGGAAATTAGACACTTATTCCAACGCTGTAAATTTTTAATTAATATAAGTATAATTTTTGGGGTTGTAAGGATTCTTCTTTTACGCAACTGGAAATTGCTTGATTATCTCATCGATCAAAAATTACCACCAAACAGTAAGATTGAATGACAATAATGGTTTACCGTAAATGTCACATTCACTTGACATTAAACACGTTGCATGCGTTTGTTACGTCATCAAGTGACTTTTAATTGGATGTTTTATTTATAGTATTATTAAACTTTTACTAATGTATTTGTTATTTCCTTATTCATAAAAAACAATAATAATATCCAAATTTGAGTGATTTACTAATAGTTTGGCGTTTTATATTATGTGTCGAATTGGTTCGATGGGATAATCAAGTAATACCCGCAATTCCGTAATGGAGCATTACTACGTATTAAAGATATTTAAATATAGGGGAAGGTGGTGTATCTGGCACCAATTTTGACTTTTTAATTTTTAATTTTATAAATTGCCAAAACTAAAAAAATAAAAGATTTTTTAAAACTTTATGATGTTATACACTACATATATTTGTCTGAAATTTTTATATAAAGAAATTCCATGAAAAGTTTCTAATTAAAAATAAAATAAAAATAGGACCGAGTTACACCACTAGTAGTGTACCTTGGTCCCATTACTAAGAATGGAACTTATTTTTAGAGAAAAAAATCAACATTTATTAATCAAGAAGCTACATATATAAATTTTTTAAACATATCATTGTTTACTAGGTTTTAAAAATAAGAAAGTCTAAATAGATATAAAATTTCAGAACAATTACGCTTACTAAAATCACAAAACACATTAAAACTTATTTATGTTAGTAATTATATTTATTTTTAGCCAAGATTGGAATCAGATAACACAATACCAAATGTTAACTTCTTGAGCTGCCTTTCAGATCAATTAGACAATACCTAGTGTACCTTGGACAGAATTCAAGGTACACCACTTTTATCAGGTTCAAAGTACACCACTTGACACTTAAAAAATACTACCAATCATGATGTTAAGGTTAGGTCTAACTTTATTTAAAGAACATGGCGTAGTAGCTAAAGCATTGCTTTATTATGCATAATGCTCATTTTTTTTAATCGATACGTTTAAGTATAAAAATAACATAGAAAATTCTCAGCAACATTTACTTTTCAAAGGTGAATTTCCCTTTTTAAATTTTTACAATTAGTTGAGCTTCTAAACAAATGTCAAGAACTTAAATGAGACCTCTGGTGGCAAATATTTATTATACAAATGTTCTTGTTTAATGATTTAAACAAGTAATGCTACAATTATCATATGTCCAAGGTACACCACTCTTTCCTAAGTTTAAATTTTATCTTGGAAATGCGATGCATTTTATAAATAGTTTTCACAAGCTTAATTTTCGTATTTTACAGTATGCTAGTTCATGATGGGTAAATATTACAGTGCCCCCCCCCCCCCCAACGACTAGTTTTGTTTTGCAAGGCATATTGATTCGAAAATATGCGTGTTTTAAATTCAAAGGCAACACTGTCAGATCATAGAGCAATTATTCTTAAATTGTTAAATCATAATTTGTGTTTTTTAAATAAAAATAATAAAATGGAGATTACCGATTAATAAGAAATTTATATTCCATAAAAAAGTTTCTTGTACACAGAATTTTCTTTTATAATTACGATCTACATTTTTTTTGTATATATAGTTAATTAGCCTCTTTAAATAAATTTTGATTAAAACCTTATTCTATTATTTTAACACAACCAAACTGATTGGTAAGTTTATCATACGAATTGAATATTTCCAACTGAGCGAAAAATAGCCCAGGCCAGGAATCAAACCCAGATACTCGGCTTACAAGGCCAACGCTGTACCTGTTAAGCTAACTGGGCGATAACAAGGGGTAATTAGATATAACTCTCCATATACCTACTTATCCCTCCGTTATATGGACTTCCATTACCTGCGGTTTATTCTGCCGAGCTGTCTAAATGACAGACCAGATGTAATGACCAATAAGGTTATCTGAGCGGAAAATCTCAGCCGGCTATCGCCCAGTTAGCTTAACATGTAAAGTATTTGCCTTGTAAGCCAAGTATCTGGGTTCGATACCCGGCCTGGGCAATTTTTTGCCCAGTTAGAAATATTTAGTTCGTATAAATTAAATAAGATAAAGATATTTTCGTGGGAGATTAAAAAAAGGATTCACAACTTGCATTGTTTATTCTTAAGCGTGTGTTAGATACTTAAAATGCATTCTCCTACTTTCTTTGACATATTCCAAGAAATTAAAGTTTGTCTTCAAGTGTTTTTATTTTAAAAACTTAGATGTAAAGTACGAATGAATAGACCTTTTTTTAAATATTTCATTACATTATGCAAAACATATAAAGCTGTATCGAAATTTCTATTTATATTTTAAATATTATTTTTAATTATCTTTTTAGTTATTTCATACAATTGTTAAAATTTGCGTCAGTAGGTAAGGAAGCGTCAGTCTTTCGCTTTTTTGTTATTTTACTGCGAAATTTCAAATTGCAATAATTCAGGACATCTTAACGTGACATTCGAGATTTAACAAAAAAATACCTTAAACGAATTACATGGGTATTTTCTTCTTTTTTTTCTATCTTCGTGGTAAATGTTATATCAAAATCTTGGTTTCTAACATAAAAAACAATTACAAGTCTCCTTTTCTGAAATTTTTTTTTGGAAAGGCATCTACTATTCTTAAAAGTATTTTAGTTCATGGATAACTAAGTTCATATAAGTTCATGGATTTCTAATTATTTTTTAGGAATTGAATACGATGAATAAAATTTGCGTCAAAAAATTAAAAGAGTTTTTAAACTTTTTTTTTTTTTTTTTTTTTTGTAAGTTTACTGCTTGATTTCAAATTACAATAATTCAGATGTCTTAAAGTGAAATTCATGATTTAACAAAAATTTTCGTTAAATAAAGTACATAGGGATTTTCTCCTTCTTTTCTATATTTGTGGTAAATTGTATACGAAAATCCTAGTTTCTAACATAAAAGAAGTTACAAGCCTCCTTTCCTGAAATCCAATTTATTATTCCATCTTTTATTGTTAAGGCATCTACTATTCATAAAAACATTTTAGTTCATGAATAACTAGTTACTTCTCTAATACGATTCACCTGATGTTTGTTATAGCCAATGCATGCCAATCCATTATTTTAATTGTGGGTTTTAAGTTAATATGTGAAATAATTATTATAAATTTAATATTCTGGATCTCAGGTTCACCTTGAGAGGCCTTCGTCTAAACTCACGAAATTTTCTGCTTTTCGTCCATACATTCGTTGCTCATCGCACACAGATAAAAAGAAAGAGCGAAACTTTTATTCATAAGTATTAGCATGAAAGTCGAAGCACTAAATTAAATAAATTTTCAGTGATTAGTGAGATATAAAGATTCAAAAATGAATCAAATAGTTTTCAAATTTAATTGTAAAAAATGTAAATTTTTAAAGTTGATAGTTACTTTGAAATTAATTAATCATACTTTATGTATTTCATTACTTTTTGTATTTTATCATGCATAGTACTCTCACTCTTATTTGTTTATATATATATATATATATATATATATATATATATTGAAAAATATACTAATTCCTAATTCTTTATTTGATTAGTATATAAATTTTTAATAAAGACTTGTAAATACTACCTCTGACAATAAAGTTAGGCGAATAGCCCTGTAGCATTAATGTAGATGAAATATTAACGAAAGTTACCATACCATCCTTCAAAATAGTCACCTCCTATAACTATGCACCGCTGAGATCTGCTATACATGTCCTGGGAAATTTGCAAGAAGTCTTTTTTTGGGATGAAGTTCAAAAGCTTCGTCACCTTTCGTTGGATGTCAGCAATATGGTCACATCTCTTTCAAAGAGAGTTTGAGTCGTGAAAATAGAAAAAGTCTGGGGGATTGAGATCTGGCGAGTATTGTAGTTGTTCAATTTCCACCATCCCTCATGAATTTCATTTGGTGTCTTGCAAATCTTAAAAAACAAACTATAAACTGATCTTTTATTCGTTCATTTTCCTGTTCTCAGTTAAGAACCAACACACTGAACAAGCACTTAGTAAAGCACGTCTTACACAGTACATAAAATACGCTCAACTGAACAACGGTGGGAGAAGATGGTCTACACTTGCCTCTAAACAGGTGCAGCGTTTTGTATCCCCAGTGTGACCAGATAGGTCGTTCTGAATTCATTCACTGAACTTTATTATCGGAGGTAGTATTTTGACCCATTTTTCAGTAGTTCGATTTGTCTGTCCATCTATCCCTGCTGTTACTCAGGTAAATATACTCGAATTTCCATACAATTGAAAAATATTAATGATGCTTAGCATGACATGTTTATTATTGTACATGAAGTGTTTAGCATTAGTAGTTCTTTTACAGGGATACATAAAGGAAATCCATTACATTATAGTGGATGGGGAAAATCGTTTGTAGAATATTTTAATGACATTACGCTGTTTCAAATACACTATATTGCCATTGATTATGGGACACTTGCGATTTTAGACATTTTACTAAATATCTAGAAAAATTCATAAGGAATCATCTCAAAACTCTTAGTGTATAAATATAATAGTATACGTCATACATCTCCGTGAAGATTTTTTACCGAAACTCCATAGGGGACCGTCAACAAATTAAAAAAGAATGAATATCTTTTGAATAACCCTGTCAAAACTAATGTAGCAAAAGCGCTCAAACTCTAGATTATGATTGAATGCCTTACTGTAATATACTGTGTTCATTTTTATGCAAATAGAATGCATACTCGGAGAGTAATTAAGGTTTTTATAAAAATGGCCCCAAATTTTTCTAAGTTTTTCCCTTATAATTTTCAGAGTTCTTAGTATAAAATAATGTTTTTTTCAGAAAATATGACAAACAACATTGCACACAGTACCCTGTAATCAGAATTAAAAAATAATAAAAATTGTATGAAAAATGAGTAGGTTTACTAAATAATTTTTTACTGCGCATGCGTCCAAGATATCAAAATTTCATTTGCATATTATGTTAGCTAAATGTATAGAGCAACTTTTGTAAAAGTCTCAAAATTATTGCTTGAAAATTCTGAAAGTAATCGTCTATAAAAAAAGGAGAAAATCCGTTGTTTCCAAAATGAAGCAAAAAAATGAGGGATTTTATCCAGAAGTAGTCGTAACATCCCGTATTGTGTATTCTACATTGACACTAATCAATGAATACATGGATACAACCCCTCTTGTTTTTGCTTCATTTTGAGAATAACGGATTTTCAACTTATTCAATTGACGATTATTTTCAGAATTTTCAACTTATGATTTTGTGACTTTCTCAAAAGTTGCTCTATACATTTAGCTAACATAATATGCAAATGAAATTTTGATATCGTTGACGCACGCGCAGTAAAAAATTATTTAGTAAACCAACTCATTTTGTATACAATTTTCATTATTTTTTAATTCTGATTACAGGGTACTGTGTGCAATGTTGTTTGTCATATTTTCTGAAAAAAATATTATTTTATATTAAGAACTCTGAAAATTATAAGGAAAAAACTTGGAAAAATTTGGGACCATTTTTATAAAAACCTTAATTACTCTGCAAGTATGCATGCTTTTTCCATAAAAATGAACACAGTGTATTACAATAAGGCATTCAATCATAATCAAGAGTTTGAGCGCTTTTGCTACATTAGTTTTGACAGGGTTATTCAAAAGATATTCATTCTTTTTTAATTTTTTGACGATCCCCTATGGAGTTTCGGTAAAAAATCTTCACGGAGATGTATGACGTATACTATTATATTTATACACTAAGAGTTTCGAAATGATTCCTCATGTATTGTTCTAGATATTTAGTAAAATGTCTAAAAGCGCAAGTGTCCCATAATCAATGGCAATATAGTGTATGTTGAAACTGATAGAATCACTGACTTTCAGTTCAATATAATTACGATAGAACAGGACATTCACTACAAGCTGATTACTGTAACATAGACATTCATAGCATTTGTTTTTCATTAACAGTGACGACAAAAGAAATCGGACACACCACTGTCTTTAACCAATAACTGATGCAAGGCCAGTTTCAGTTTCGGTATACGAGTTTAACAAATTTTATGCATGTTACTTCGTTATATATAAATTGTATACCTCGTATACACGGCAGCATAAAAAACAAGTAAAATAAAACAAAATGAATAAATATATAAAATATCACGTTTTGTTGTCCTTATTAAAGGAAATTGCTCAACGCACCACGATTTCAACTCAGACTATCCGAAACCGGCTCCATGCTGTAGGTCTGTATGCTTGCCGACCGATGGTATGTGTTAGATTAACATCAAGGCATCGTCGCGACCGCAGGCAGTGGGCAACCGAGCATGTCAACTGGAGGAGAAATGAATGGAGCAATATTCAGTTTTCTGACGAGTCCCGTTTTTCTGTGCATCCGGATAATAGGCGTATTTTCATTTCGGAGGGACCGTGGCAGTAGGAATAATCCTGCGTTCGTGCACGAAAGTGTCAGATTTGGCGGTGGAGGAGTGTTGGTGTATGGTGGCATCTCCATTGACGGGCGCACTGACCTCAAAATCATTCGAGATAGAGCTCTGACTGGTCGCCGATATAGGGATGAGATCCTCAGACCTATTGTAGTCCCTTACGCTGCAGCAATCGGAGATAACTTCATTTTAATGGACGATAACTGCAGCCCACATCGTGCAAACCTGGTGGAGGATTTCTTTTTCGAGGAAGGAATCGTTCGAATGGAATGGCCAGCGTGTTTTCCAGACATGAATCCAATCGAGCACGTTTGGGACGCTCTAGGAAGACGAGTTTCTGGCCGCCAATAACCCCCACAAACTCTCCAACAACTGGAAAGAGCTCTTCTGGAAGAGTGGGGCAGAATACCCCAACTCCTCATTAATAGCCTCATTGAGTCTATGCCTCAAAGGTGTTCAACGTTGCTGGCGCCCGTGGAAACCATACCCCCTACTGAAAATGATTTTCTTTGAAGAAAACACCTTTTCTTATTCTTTTTTTCTCATATGCACAAATTGTGTTTTTTTCCTTTTGTACACAAATGCGCAATAAAATGCATTTTTTTCTGCCAAACATGTGTAATTTATTCTCATATAACCTACTATGTCTGTCGACCATGTATCAATCAGCTAAAAAGTTTCCCAGATACAAAATCCACCTAAAACTGCAATATCCTTTAATTGTTTTGAGCAGTGTATTATTTTTAATAGTTTATAGAATTAGAAAATGTACAAATACAATGCTTTTACAATTGAAATATGAAATTTTTATTAAACTTTTTCCGCGCAATCTTTCAACATCTAAAAAACTGAAAATGCTCAAATTCAAAAGAAATCCTCCTTTTAAACTTTTTTCTATTTTTGTGCAACCAATAGTGCTTTTGAAACATGTGAAGTATCTATAACTCTTTCTATATTATATTAGTATTAAGCAATGTAATAGATTTTATAGCAAATTATTTTAATGGTACATTAATCCGTTCCGGTCTGGCGTATTATTAACGTGTAATTAAGTAGAAGTGTTTTTAATAAATATCATGATTTAAATTTTCTTAACAAGCTATTTACATGTAATAATGACAGTATAAGTCGACGCGTTTTTTTATTATGATATCATTTATGATCATTACTCTTATGATTCCATCATTTATCGTGCCGTGTTTAGTAGTAATAATAATAATAATAAACATATACTGGACAATTTCGCCATAAAATATAACTACTAAGAATGTATTTATTAAAAATACATAACCTTGCTCATTGGTTTAATACTTTACGTTATAATATTGGCCCAATATTTTAAATACTTTAGGAATATTTTTGCTTTTGCTCGTGCTTAGATGGCAACATATTCAAACGTTTGATTAATTTCGATTTCATTTTATTAGAAATATCTCTCGCGCAGGAAGTATTCATCTCTGAACCTTTAGTTATTTCACCAACATATTTTCCTAAAGACGGCTGCAGAAAATAGCAAGAAACTTTGATTTTATATAATATTTTATTTTTAATTGTGAAAGTTCTTGTTTTTGCGCACCAATGAGCAAGATTATCTATTTTTAACAAATACATTCTTAGTAGTGATTATAATAATAGTATGCTTATTTTTCTTTCCATCGTTGGCATTTTTTAAACATGTATTTTACTATTTAATTAAAAAACATTGTTACTTTTCTGAAGAGATATAGTGTCATAAAACACAAAAAGAACTCTGAAAAGTTTAATTTCTATTAAAAGTTTTTATAATTCGATATTTCCAAAACACCTCCAAAAACTTTTCTTTAGTCTATTTTCATATGAAAATTAATTGAATAGTTTGCAAAATAAGTACATTTGTTAGATTTCATACAATAACATATTTTTTAAACTTTTGTAAATTTATTTGGATAACTAGATTATTAACATAAAAAAAAATTCTCTCAAATTTGAAAGGGTTAAAGAGCGTCGAGGTAATTTTAAAAAATATAAAACGATAAGTAGTGAAAAGATATTAAAAATCTATAAAAGCTGTTTTAAAACCTTGTTTCTCTTCCTACAGTTCATATAAATACTTCATAAATTTCACAGAAGAATTGCGCTGAAAATTAATGTAACTGCAGAATTTTGAAAATATGAAAATATGCTTCCTTTTAGTATTTTGAAAACAACTGTTAACATATTAAGTAAATCCATATGAAATGTTAATTTAGATTAAAGTTTTAAAAGCAGGTGGTTGCTGCATTTCGTAACTTACTTAATTAATGCTAACTCAAGTAATAACAGTGTAAGTATTTTAGTAGTTTCGGTAGGAAGAATGAACGTGCTTAGAATTCTAGAGAACTAAATATTTTCTACGTATTTAAATGTTTCTACACATCTGGATTGTTCTTAGAACGTAGAGTCCTCTAAATTTACAGAAATAAATCCTCCGTTTAAAAAAAAACTCCCATTAATTTTACTATAATAAGAGTATATTAATATACACATTATAATTTGATTGCATTCACGCATGCACAGTAAAACATTATCTAGTTAACCTAATCATTTTTCATTCAATTATTACTTTTTTTAATGCTGAATACAGGGTATTGTGTACAATACTGTTTGTCATATTTTCTGAAAAGAATATTTTTTATACTCTTAAAATTATAAGCATAAAACATAGTAAAATTTGGAACTGTTTTTTTTATCCTTAATTTCTCTACCCATGTGTATGCTTTCTTTATGAAACGAACACAATTTATAATAGTCCTTCCGGCAGTGCCGGGAGGAAGAGGTAGCTTTCATATACTTATATATTTGTTTATTTATTTTAAATTAAGTTATATTATTCAAAAACACTAAGCTCAAATTAGTGGAACCTGATTATGAGCTTGGTCGAAATCTTAATTCAGGTGCACATCCACACTCATATTGAAATCGATTAATATATACAAGCGCTGTCGCGTTCAAATTGATTTTTTAAACAATGTCACCCACGTTAGAAATTCAAACTGCTCAGGCGTTTTTTAAGTTAAAGACAAAGCAAAAATACTCATGAATTCATTAATAAGATAAATACTTTAAAAAGAACCTTTTTTCATTTTCTAATTTATTGTTTGTACATCATTATACATTTAAAAGATTTTTGGACAAACTTAAATGGCTTCCATTTTGAAACAAGAGGACGGAAAAGGCTGGACAGTGAACGTAGTCAAGGCATTGCTATGTACTATGTGCACACGGAGTTATATCCAAATTAGTTCATAAATACGTGTGTTATCACGTGACGAAAATGAGTTCATTTCAACATATGAGCAACACTAGAAATTAAAAATGCGATAACTCAGTCATTTTTTAAGATACAAACGAAACAAAAAATGCTCTGGAATCTTTGTATCAAGTTCAAATACATAAAAGAGAAATCTTTTTCAATTTCTCGCTTTCTTGTACCTAATTTTGAATTTTAAAATTTATAAAAAAATTTAAATGGCTGCCATTTTGAAATAAGATGGCGGATGGAACTGAGTATCGAACTAGATTCAGGCCTCAGTATATACTATGTACACACCAAGTTATATCGAAATCGATTCATAAATACGCGTGTTATCACGTGACAAAAATCAGATCGTTTCAAAATGTCAGCCATAAGAAAAATTCAAAGTGCTATAACTCAATCACTTTTTAAGATATAGACAAAATAAAAAGTGTTCTGGAATCGTTGTTTTAAATTCTAACACGTAAAAGAAAAATATTTTTCAACTTTTAATTTTTTCAGATCTTATTTTAAATTTAAAATTTTTTAAAAAAATTAAAATGGCCGCCATTTTGAAACAAAATGGCGGATGATGCTGGGCAACGAACTCGTTCGGGACATTTGTATTTACTATGTACATACTAAGTTTCATTCAAATCGGTTCATAAATACGCGTGTTATGACGTGACAAAAATCAGATCGTTTCAAAATGTCAGCCATAAGAAAAATTCAAAGTGCTATAATTCAATCATTTTTTAAGATATAGACAAAATAAAAAGTGTTCTGGAATTGTTGTTTTAAGTTCTAACACGTAAAAGAAAAATATGTTTCAATTTTTAATTTTTTTGCATTGAATTTTAAATTTAATTTTTTTTTAATTTAAAATGGCCACCATTTTGAAACAAAATGTCGGATGATGCTGGCCAACGAACTCGGTCGAGACATTTGTATGTAGTATGTACATACCAAGTTTCATTCAAATCGGTTCATAAATACGATAGTTATCGCATGACAGAAATCAGATACACACATATATATATATATATATATGGTTATATATGTCAACATTTGAATGGAGGGTGGATGTATGGCAATTCTGTGTTTATTTTGTTTTGATTCGTGTTGTTTTGGAAATTGAAAAATGGTATAATGTAGTACACTCTCAGAAATAAAACTCTCATTTTTGACGATTCAGAAATCCTTGAGCCTTATTTCGTCGCTTTTGACGATCATTTCGTATCAGAATCACGTGACTTATAACGAAACGTGAACTCTCAAATAATTGACGAAAGTGCTTCCTTAATCATGGCCAGACTTGATGAATTTTAAGGAAACTGTCGCGGTAGCTGTTTATAGAAGGACCCGCTATTGTACCTCCCCAAATCTTGCGATTTTAGCAAGGATATATTTCTTGTTTAAAACGGTACTTTTTAGCGTTTTTCAGAAACTAATGAAATGTAAGCAATTACTATTGCTACATTAGTTTTTTTTCGGGGGGGGGATGTTTATTACTATTTTTATTTATTTATTTGTAAGTTGTATTTCGTTTTGATTTCATTCGAAAAAAAATTTACTTCGTTCTACAAAACCGTTCAAAAAGTAAATTTGATCAATAAAATTTCAAAATTCTAAGATCTATTTTATATCCAATATCTACTTTTTTCACTCAAATTAAAAAAAAATATATTTTTTTTCTCTCTCCCCTCTATAAACAG
Source organism: Maratus speculifer (assembly GCA_964019185.1). Lineage (NCBI taxonomy): Eukaryota > Metazoa > Arthropoda > Arachnida > Araneae > Salticidae > Maratus > Maratus speculifer. The sequence goes on along the minus strand of OZ025300.1, from coordinate 162,719,010 downwards.
TAAATTGTTAAAATCTTATCCACCTACTTAAAGTCTCGCTTAAAGTAGTAAAATCTCTCCCAATAAGCACTTCATAATTCGTTATTTCTGAGCAACAAACTAACCAGCCCATATTTTAATCATTCCTTAAGCAAATAAATTTCCCCTAGATGTTATTTAATTAAGCCATATTATAATTATTTATTAACCATTAGAAAATCAAAATAATAAATTCGTTTTATTATTTAAAACTTGCAAGATTTATAACAGAATGGATAAATCATAATTATAAAAATTTAAACACACACTATAATCCACTATATGCCTTTATAATGATGCTTGTCTGAGTAATATGTGGCATGAACGTAGGGCGTCGGACTGCTACACTGTACGTTATGAGTTCGAACCCCACGTCTGACATGTCTTTTTTGCTTCTGTCATTGAATACATGAGCTTCTAAAAATTCGATAGATGGCAGCACCAGTCCCTTTTTGACGAAATTTTTTGACGATTTGGTATCGTCAAACGAGTGAGGGAAGTGATTTTATCAATTTGATGAAATATTTGTTCGGAGCATTTCCCAGTAAACGGTTTCGTCAAAAACGAGAAGAATTTCGTGAAATCTGAGTATTCATTTCTGACTGTGTAGTAGGGTGGATCGAAAAATCGAAATTCGGATAATCGAATCGGCGCGGGGTGCAAAAGTTGCCTTTTATGCATACTAATTCACATGTGTTTTTTTATTGAAATCCATTCATATCTTCCGGTGCTCCAAACGCCTCAAAAATAGTTAAAAATTGAAATTTTTATCAATTTTATCATTTTTTTTCGCTTCTTAATATTTTTAAAATTATTTTTGGCGCAGGTTGCAAAAGTTGCCTTATATATATATTAGTTCAATCTTTTTTTAAAATTTGAATCCATCCATATCTTCCGATGTCCCCAAGCGGTCTCAAAATAGTAAAAAAAAATTGAAATTTTATAAAAATTTATAATTTTTGTTTTTTTCATTTATTTTAAATTATTTTATCAGCAGGATAAAAAATATGCATTTTATAGTAAATTAGCATGCATCCGAATAATTTTCGACTTTGATAAATTTCTTCCAATGACCCCCAAAACTTTTAATTATTTGCCGAAAATGGAGTTACATGCAAATTTTGAGCTAAAAAATACAAGTAAAATTAACAGTTAAAGGATAATTTATCTAACGTAAAACGTAGATCGAGAGGATGAGAAATCGTTAATCGTATTTTATTAAATGTATAAAATAAACTTTTTATACTTTATAATTTGGAAGACAACATAGATAGAAGAGTTCTCAGCAATGACCAGCAATATCTATATGATATTTGCATAGCAATATCACGTGGTGAATGTGGTTCTAATCTGATATTAATGAAATCTGGTCCAGTTTATCACTCAAGATTGCTAACAACTGCGTGTAGAATTTTAAGGTTGTAAGTGGCTACAGAAAATCCTTCTGATAATCTCATTACTCTTACAACATCTATTATGAAGGTATATTGCACCCGTATGGGTCATATCAAAACTAAGCCATCCATAACTGAAGGAGCGCGTCATATTTGGAAACTTATCACATATTCTAGATATTTGGAACCCAATATAAGAAAGATCGTAGATGCTATTATTCAACGAAATAGTTTTTTTTTTTTTTTTTTTTTTTTTTTTTTTTTTTTTTTTTGCCACCCTGAAAATTTGCTATTATCAATGCTCACAGATAACACAGAACATATCAGATCTTTAGCAATGCGAAAGCTAATTTGTGATAGAAATAAAAAGAGAAAATCACCAGAAGTGAGAATTTTCAAAGTACCCCAAATAAACTTCAAAGCGGAAAATTATTTTGAACTTATTGACTGGCAATGAGTTGGACGTTTTGAACCACTTCTTTTGATGAATGTGTCTTGCGAAGAAATTGAGAATATGATAAAAGTTCTAAAAACGAATGAATGGTCAAAATATCCATGCCATACCCAAGCGGTTGAAAGATGCGTTCGATTAGTGTCTGAGGCATCAGAAACTGTATCTGGACAAGAAAAAAAACACGGTTTTATATTGAATAGAATAAAATCAAGAAGCCATATAAAACACTTTGATACCAAAAAAGTTTACAAGCTTTAAAAATATGTAAATTTCCAAATTGAAGGATGTAAAACATTTCTCTGCCTAAGTTCGATTTTTGTAATTTTTATGATTTAATGCTTTGATTTTTAAATTTATATGTCGCCTATTATTGTAAAATTAATGTTATTTAAAACCTTATACGTTATTAATTAAACTGTTTTCAAAATTTTTAAGTATTTTTCGTAAATTATAATTCTTAATACATTTTTGTAAAAATTTCAGTTTTTAATTATAATTGGTGCATCAAAGATGTGAATGGATTTTGATTAAAAAAATATATTGGAACTGCAGAGTTATGTAGTATTGTAATAACAACTTTCCAACCCAGTGCCAAATGAATTTCAAAAAGTAAAATAAAATAAAATAAAATAAAATAAAGATAAAATAAAACAAAAATTTTTTTTCAAGAAAATTTCAATTTTAAACTATTTTTGTGGCGTTTGGGGCACCGGAAGATATGAATGAATTTTATTTTTAAAAAATATGTAAGGTACGATAGATAAAAGATAGCTTTTGCACCCCGCGCCAAAAGTAATTAAGAAAAATTAATAAAACAAAAAAATATATAAGAAATCATAAAAAACTCTATTTTTAATTATTTTTGGGGCGCTTGGGGCACCGGAAGATATGAATGCATTTTAATAAAAAAAAACCCGTAAACTAGTATACATAAAAGGCAACTTTTGCACGCCGCGGCGATAGTGATTTCTAAAAAAAATTTTGTTCCTATACTTTTCGATCCACCCTACTGTGTAAGCCATGTGAAGGATCGCTTTTTTTGTGTTAAACAAAATGCATTTACAGTCTGTTTTCTCGTACGTAAGTGTACAAACCTGAGTACGTTATATACTTAAATCAAACAAACAAAAAAATGGATTATTTCCGAAAACAAAAATCTTATGAAATGTTTGGTAATGTTTCTCAATTATCCCACAATATTGTGCGATTAGCTACACAATTGATTTTCAAATTTAAATTTCGATGAAAGTGCAGATTAGAAAAGCTTATTAGGTGCATTCGTAATTATATAAATCTGTAGCGTTTATAGTTGTGATTTGCTCCTTCCATCTGTCTGTCTGTCCGTATATAACATCGCAAAAACTACCCTACCGAATGGTTTGAAATTTGACTAATATAATCATTGCTTCTGTCATCACTTGATATTGTAAAAATTTACTTATTTTCCTGAAATGCCCTGCAAAACAAGAAAGTAGCAGTTGAATTGTACACCTGATTGACTTACCGCCAAAACAGAATGAAACTTGGTTGGTCCTATAAATATGTATATTCGTTGGTTGCATTGGAATAAAAGAAAGTGATCTTACCAAAATTGAAAAGTAAAAAAGAGCGATTAAAGATAGACGTCAACTACTCAATGTAAATACAGGGTGATTCATAAAAGATGGGCAGAACTTTAAGGGGTTATAGTACACTTAAAGACAAATAATATTAAATAGGAGACTAAGGGTCCCAGACGTATTCCCAAGGAGATAGGGGGCATTAAAGTTTAGGGTCCGAAATTTCAAATGATTATAAAAAATGGAAAAATTGGTCGATTCGTTTGCGGTTTTTGCAAAAAATTTTCTTTATGCCAGTATTTTCTTGAAATAAAATTTTAAAGTTCAATTTCAAAAAATGCCGATAGGGGGCGCTTTAGACTTTGGAGTAACAAACAACTATTTTTTAACGTTATTTTTTGTATTTCTTTAAATGATTTCGAAAGCTTAGACTTAAACTTAAATTTTGATCTAAAAATCTGAGTCCTAACGAGTAGTTAAGTAGCGTAAACTGAAATTTGAAATTTGAAACCCTTCTCCCCCCAGAACAAAAATCAGTTATTCCCGATCTTTGTGTCGTAGATTAGGCTCTAACTACTGCCGCGTTTTGCTAAAATTATTCTTTATGTCAGTATTTTCTTGAAAATAAATTTTAAAGAAAAGTTTCAAAAAATTCCGATAGAGGGCGCTTTAGACTTTAGAGTAACGAACAACTATTTTATACCGTTATTTTTTGTGTCTCATTAAATGCTTTCTAAAGCTTAGATTTAAACTTAAATTTTCAGCTCAAAATCTGAATCGCTGAGCGTGGTTCAGTAGCGAGGGGAGGGGGTTCAAATTTCAACTTCTGAACATAGTTCAGTTTGCACTACTTAACCATGCCCAACGATTCTGTGCTGTGATACGAGGCAAAAATACAACTTTCGTCAAGGACTGCATAGTCGGAATTCACTCATAAAGGCACTGGCACAGTTGGAAACGTCGCTCATGCAAACGTTAAAGCTCCATTCCTGACGCTAGTCACCGGGTGAAGAAGGAGACAGAAAGTATGCAAATGTCAAATGGGGAAGAAGAAGAACACGTATGCAAAATTTCGACACGATTCAGGCATAAAAACCACTGAACGGTGAGTCAAGTGTAAGTCGCTGTAGTAATGAATCGGAAGATGGTGCCCTTCACGAATAAGGAAAAGGCTGAGATGCATTTAATTTACGGAGCGGCAGATGGAAATGGTGCAGAGGCACAACGAATGTACGGAGAGCGATTTCCCAACAGGCGGTTGCCTAACCGCCAAACTTTCTAGCGCTTGCACAGACAGTTGTGTGAGACGGGATCATTTCTCGCTTCCCGGTCGAATGCAGGTCGTGCAAAAAAGGACGAATCAGTAGTTGTTGCAGAAGCCATTCTGGATGTAGTAGCGGCACAGTGGCTAGGCAGGTGGATACCTCACAGTCCATGACTTGGAGGGTACTGAAGGATGAACATTTGCTCCCGTTTCATGTGCAACGAGTCCAGAAACTGTCTCCAGGGGATTATCCAAATCGTATTGAATTCGCCCGCTGGTTTCTGCAGCAGAACGCGCTAAATCCACATTTTGGACGAACTGTGCTTTTCACCGATGAATCTACCTTCACACGTGAAGGTACATTTAACACACACAATGCACATGTATGGGCGGATGTCAATCCACATGCTACGTATCCACATGCTCATCAGAGACGCTTTTCCATCAATGTTTGGGCAGGAATCCTCGGAGACCACCTAATCGGACCGTACCTTCTTCCTGAACGCCTCAACAGTAAAACATACCTCACATTTCTGCAACATGTGCTGCCAGACCTGTTAAACGTTGTTCCTCCACGCATCCGGCGGGTCATGTGGTTCCAGCACGATGGAGCGCCAGCCCATTACGTACGAGATGTCCGCAACTATCTGGACATCACATTTCCGAACAGATGGATTGGTCGAGGTGGTCCTGTTGCTTGGCCTGCTCGCTCGCCAGATCTTTCACCCCTCGATTTCTTTTTTTGGGGACAATTGAAGGCTCTTATGTATGAGACACCCATTGAATCCCCCGAGGAACTGGTCGCCAGACTTTCCGCCGCTGTAGGGGAAGTGCTCGAAAAGCCTGATGTTTTCGCGAATGTTCGCCGTTCCATTCTTCGCCGTTGTTCTGCGTGCATAACCTCTGGCGGTCACAATTTTGAACATTTATTGTAATTACATGTTGATAAATATGCTTTGGTAACATAATCCTAATTTGTGTCTTTTTACCTCGTATCACAGCACACAATGTGTGGACATGGTAAACTGAACTGTGCTCAGGAGTAGAAATTTCAAACCCCTCTCCCCAGAAACTTAACCACGTCTAACGATTCAGATTTTGGGCTGAAAATTTAAGTCTAAGCTTTAGAAAGCATTTAATGAGACACAAAAAATAACGGTATAAAATAGTTGTTCGTTACTCCAAAGTCTAAAGCGCCCTCTATCGGAATTTTTTGAAACTTTTCTTTAAAATTTATTTTCAAGAAAATACTGACATAAAGAATAATTTTAGCAAAACGCGGCAGTAGTTAGAGCCTAATCTACGACACAAAGATCGGGAATAACTGATTTTTGTTCTGGGGGGAGAAGGGTTTCAAATTTCAAATTTCAGTTTACGCTACTTAACTACTCGTTAGGACTCAGATTTTTAGATCAAAATTTAAGTTTAAGTCTAAGCTTTCGAAATCATTTAAAGAAATACAAAAAATAACGTTAAAAAATAGTTGTTTGTTACTCCAAAGTCTAAAGCGCCCCCTATCGGCATTTTTTGAAATTGAACTTTAAAATTTTATTTCAAGAAAATACTGGCATAAAGAAAATTTTTTGCGAAAACCGCAAACGAATCGACCAATTTTCCCATTTTTTATAATCATTTGAAATTTCGGACCCTAAACTTTAATGCCCCCTATCTCCTTGGGAATACGTCTGGGACCCTTAGTCTCCTATTTAATATTATTTGTCTTTAAGTGTACTATAACCCCTTAAAGTTCTGCCCATCTTTTATGAATCACCCTGTATATATATATGGTCGGATTTTTAAGTAATGAGCCTCACTATATTTTTACGTTAGCGTACTTCGGCGTGCGCATCTGTTGCTAGGGAAATGGTGGGAGACCTTTATATATTGGCATATAAAGGCTGAAAAAAGTATCTAGCGCCAGCGAAGGGACATTAAGAATGTATGGAAGAATAATCGCGATAACGCATCCAGCCACATCTATTTCATCGCGCTTGCCTGGCTCGGCTAAACGTTCCAATTGTCAAACATCCCCCGCATAGTCCTGACTTGTCGCCCTCTCGGAACACGAAACACGTCTACTTGGACGCCTTCGAATCATGGATATGCCGCTTACAAAAGTGCGTTGATGCAGGAGGTACCTATTTTGAAGAAAACTATAGGCAAGTGTACCAATCCGTTCAATAAATCTGCCTTTTTGAACAAAAGCTCATTACTTATGAATCCTACCATGTATATATATATATATATATATATATATATATATATATATATATATATTTAAAAAAATCAAAATGTGAACCAGTGTGTGTGTGTGTATGTCTGCTCAAAATAAAATCCAATATTTAAGGAAATAAAATCATGAATGTATTACAGAAATGTTCAAATAAATTTTATATTCAAAATCAAATTCTATATATTTTTATTTTAGTGAGGAAAACAGTATAATTCATTCAAGAGGCAAGAAAAATGCATTTTCATAAAATATATTTCTCCTTTTAATATTCAAAGAAATGCATTTTTTCAAGCTGAACTGGTTATTGATTTAGATTATCAGATTGAAAAATCCATTTCCTTTCTGACTGTAGAAACATATTTCGTGATTTCTAAATTTTAAATTACATTTATGGCTTCGTTAATACTAAATTGTTTCCGTTTCATTTGCTGTAGCTCTGAAATCATCAATAGAGTATATTTTTCATTGTATAAACATTTTCATACACAAAATAAAATGAGGTAATAATGATTATAGAGCAGGCATATCAAACTCATTTACAGCTATTTCAAATTAACCTTTTATACAAAGTCTCGGACCACATAAATCAAAGTACATAATATTACCATTTTACACAATAAAATCTGTACATGCAAAATTCAACCATGTAAAAGAAATATTTTATGCAAATTTCGAAAATTAATATTAATTGTAGTTCATTTTATCTTATTGATAAAAAAAATACTTAATTATCAGATTTATCAACTAAATCTATAAAATTTAATTGATTTTTCTAAATTGAATTTATTAAAATATTAAATTGAACACGTTGTTCTATTAGTCTTTAGCTAGCAACGGCATAGTTGTCGACCTTTCATATTTTTTTAAAGCAGAGATGAAAAAAAAAACTTTTGAATAAGAAACTTTTTTTAAATAAACTAAACATGTGGTTTAATTTATTAAAGACATTTTCTAGTTTAAATTATGTGTATTTTGCTGGCAGCTACACAGTTATGTCGAACAAAATTATACCAGGGAATTGCTCATTTTACATCCACATATTTTTGGCTGATATATGCAGGGTGTATCTGAAATGCTTCAACAATTTTAGAGGGATGACTGTACTCACCAAGACGACCAAAAAATACAGTGGAACATGGGGTCACAAATGACGTTTAAAGGGTCAAAATCGCAAAATTAATGAAAATATCTAAATCCTTGCATGTTTATTTTCTACAGAACTGGTTAGTAGCACGAAGCTGGTTTTCCTTTCACTGTATACATACGCAGTTAGAAAGAGATAACCAATACTTGGAAGAAAGCCAAACAAATCTGTGAGCAGGAATCCACGTACACCAATTTTCCATCTTCTTAGAAACAGACAATAAATGCAACTTGGCAGTAAGCATGGTAAGTATACTGATAAAAAATTGCTGCATTTTGCTGCAACACACTCCACCGCTTGTATATAATATTTTTATTCCAACCAATGAGAAAACTCCATTTCACGGCCAAGTAATCGTTTTTTATACAAGCAGGGGAGTGCGTTGCAGCAAAATGCAGCAAATTTTTATCAGTGTACATGAAATGCTAACGACGATAAGTAATATCATTGCGAAAACATTTTGTACAGTGTTGAACCTATTCTGTGCCATGAATAATTTTCTGGAATGTTTCTTTCTTGTCTCAGTTTGTCCATTTCCAGACGCATTTTCTCGATTTTCTTCAATCAAAGGTCTGCGACCGCATGTTCCATTTTTTTAAAAATTCTCCATGAGTAATATCAACCCACTAACTTTGTTGAAGCATTTCAGATACATCCAGTAGAATTGCACTGAATTTTGACTAACGACAGCAATAAATTACAAGCAACGATTTTAACATCAATAATATAACAGATTCAGATTCAGCAGCGCGAGATAATCCACTAATCGAGTTAGGCTTCTAAATCCTGCGTTGCAACTTTATTCAAACTAAAATTACATTAAAAAAAAAAATGAAAATAATGTTTGCATTTTATGATATCATTAAAAAAAACTATTTTCAAGTCTATAATTGAGTTTTTGAATGTTCTACTTACAAATCTATATAAGTGTTGTTAGATGTTCTATTTATAAGTCTATGAGTAATTTGTTGAAAGTTCTTTTTATAAAACAAGAGGCTGAAATACACAAGTAATCACAATAAATGAAAATAACTGGTAATGTATGGTTTTTGATTTTCTGTTATGATTCTGCCACTAAATTCGACTTATCTTTTAATATATATAAGTAGTTTTTTATTGTTTTTAGTTTTCTGAATATGCCAAGTAACGAGATCTTCCTTCTAACTTTTCCAGTGCAAAAATCATAAATCATTTTAAAGTATGTCTGATAAAGTAGATGCTGTTATCACAGTAAGTCACACACTTTAAGAAAAAATCTGTAAGTTTACAAAACTTTTTTTAGGAAACTGCGATTTAGAGAACTTTTCCTTAACGGTAACAGCAAAAATACAAATCACCCTTTTTTACAGTGCAGATGGTGCTCAAACTCTGCGTTACAACTCGGTATAGTAGTCCTAAATTACAGAAAACTAATTCTTACTATACTATTTAGATGTGACTTTTAAATAACAAATTCCAGGCATTTTTTATACAGAAAGTATTTTCAGCATGCCAATCTAGTATTTTGAGAAAAAATCTATAAAAATAAAAATTGCATTATTTTTCTATATTATAATGATGACTTTCTCGAAAAACAGATTAACAGATTAATTTTATGCAATTTTATCTGAAACGCATTTTAACTTTTATAAGAAGTTTTATTCAATTTTTCTTCTTTTTTTAATTTTTAATTAAACATCTTCCTGCCTTGTAGTACAAGACGCATAAGCAGACAGCCATAATTAATCCGATTAAGTTTCAAAAGTTAAAAAGACAAAAATGTCTTCAGAAAAACAATCCCTAATTATGTATATGTAATTAAGACAAACAACTTTTTTTACTAACATGCAAGAAAGCACTGTATTTTAAATTGCATCAAAGTATCGACCTTGGATTAAAAAAAAAATCATAAATTTTCTAAAAATAAAATATGAAAAAAATAATTGATTTTTGGATTAAATACAATCTTCAAAGGCAGCATTATTGAGCTAAATTTAGTTAAATTAGTAAGAAACGTTAAGAGCGAATATCATCCCACTACTTATATTAATATAGTAAAAATGTGTAATCTTCTGTTAAAATAATAGTCAACAGTGTAACGATTTGAAATATCTAGCATAATAAATTCTGGCATAAAATCTAAAAATTTTAAAAACAGATATATGTTGGATTTTTGATATTTCTTAAATACATTTTGATCTGTTCATTTTTATAAAATGATTTTCATAGAATGGTACAATTATTGCTGCAGTTTTCTCGTCAAAAAATTATTTCAATATCATTTACAGTTATTTCAACTTTAATTAAAAAAATATATATATTTCAATATTTATCCACACAATTTTTATTTTGAAAGAAAATCTAGTACTACACTACTTCATTTTTGAATCCCTCGACGCATTTGACATTAGATCAAAAATGTTTTTTTTAAATGAGGAAAGAGAGAGGATTGAAAATAACCGTAACACTAAATATTTAAACCGAACAGTACCATGTGACACTCTGTTTTGATCGAGACATCAGGTGGCGCCCAATCGCTACGACAACAGTTCTCCAGTAGAAACAGCAGCGCAAGAGACACACGAGGCCAAATCGTAGCAAAGATCTTCGTAAAGGTCATGCTGTGGCCTTATGCTGTACCCCACGCAGAATGTTATGACAAGTCCGAGATTCAAGTTATGACAAGTCCGAACATCTGGACTAAGCAGGCAAAGCCGTAACCAATTGTGCCGAAACCAATAGTGTCCTCCGCTGAACAACATATACCGTCAGACCGACATTGTCAGATGAACAAGTTCATACAATTTAAAATTTTTATAACCTGTTGTAACTAGCATTACATCTCGAGGAGACGTGACTACCCTTTCATGTAGACTAAAGTGTCTCATATAAAAGATACTTCACTAAGAGGATTACGCATCAAACAGGGGGGGGGGATCACTTGGTTAAACCGAATTAGAACACATGTTAGACTAAATCCGTATTACGCCTCTAGAGGGTCACGTTGTACCACCTCAGGTACCCAACATGCTCGGCACCTAAAAGGCTTACAAAGCGGAATGGGCATTTTTATCGCTTTTCAAGACCAAGCTTTGATAGATCACATTTATCAACCCAACCCATATGTACGATAAAGTCGACATAAAATGTGTCCCCACCAAGACACTAAATTCTACCAACAAACAAGAAAACAACTGTAATTCTGTATATTCATTATAATGTTGTTAAGCTATAAAATGTTATACACTTGCGGTTTCCTCTTTCATATTAATTATTTCTTAATTACCATTGTCATAAAATTACGACATTTTCTCCATTTATGTATTTCGAATTCCTTTTAAAAATGCAATTTAAGATAAATACTTGAAATTTCTAATATGTTGTTTTAGACTAGAATTTCATGAATTTTAAATTCTGTTTTGGTCTAATCGCATTTTGCAAACGACTTCGAAATAGATATGCATATATAAATGTATGTTTAATGTATCTTCTCTTTATGTATTAGCCCTTCGGAGTTTTTAGTAATTTTAGCAAAAGTAATTTAAAAAAAACCAAAAAGTAATAAAGTGACAAAAAATCTACTCTTGAAAAAAAATTGAACTTTATAAAACGCAAATAAAATGAGATTAACGTCATCAAAAATCTGGTATTGTCTCTTGAAGCTTTTTAGATTTATGTCTATAAAATTCACAAGTATACGCTATTGATACAGTTTAGAGCATCTAAATGCTGAGTTTACAGTATTTCCTGACGCGTTTTAATCAAATAAGCACAAAATAGCTTCGTTAGGAGAAAACTATGTGATGTGAATTCAAAAGAAGTGCATTATACCCGTTCTAATGTTTTCGAACTATAATATATTTTATAAAAGCAAACAACATGACATAAACTTTTAAGTAGGACTCAAATTCAATACTTTTAAAACAAAGTTAAAGAAAGACACGACTGGAACTCCATATCTATTCACATCTTTATTTTTATATCATTTTATACTCATTTATTACATGTAACTAAATTTTATTTAAGTGTTTATAGACCGGGGAGGGACAACACAGACAATCACCTCATCGAGTTCAAGGATAAAAATCTAGGATTAATTAAATCTCGATTTACATATTAAAATGCAATCGGTTTGCCAAATCATATCTTGGGGGAAACCCCATAAAACCTGAATTTTTTCGGAAACTCGTAGGTTTACTATTATGCTTTCCTTCACCCGAAAAGATGAAAAGATGGAGAATTGGGAGCAGGAAAACATAATGGTGAATGTATGAGCCAACCGTTAAAATGGAGGTTTTTAGATATTTTCCACCAAGATATGACTTGGCAGAACGATTGGACTTTAATATGCCAAACGAGATTTAACCAATCTAAGATTTTTAGCCACGAACTTGATGAGGTGATTATCTGTGCTGCCGTCTCCCCGTCTATATCATGTACTGTATATTTCCGTGTGTCAGCTAATCCATGTATAAGACGAGTATATGATTTTTGAGTGAAAAATCGTCCGAAAATATATAAGCCGATATTAAAAATATTGATGTAAAATTCAGTGAACGAAAAGTTAGAACTTTATTGTACATAGATAATTTTTAAAAAAATGCGCTCTCCGATATTATTGATATCTCTTATTTTATCCTGGGAACGCTACCAAATTTAATTTAATCCTACTCAATCTGATATGTCTTGCTCTGTCATAAAAACGGAATACCTTGACATTGGCTTGAATTACTACAAGAAATGATCGTTTGATCTTACAATAAATTTTGCATCAATAATGTAATGGATGACTCTGGCCATTTTTGAAGAAGATTGCGATTGTGCTGATGATGAATTAGACGTTATCGATATCCAATCTCGTGTACTAATGAAAGAAAAATAATTTAATAAGTTGCTTGAAAATTCTGTTAATGACTTTAAAAATGAATGAGGATTGTTAACTTTTCAGCACTTTGCAAAAAAATTGAAAAGTGCTTATGCATTTGTTTCTTCTGTCCATCTGTCCATGCTCTAACTCCCGTAAATATCTTCGGATTTTCATGCAATTGATAAAGCTTATTTAGAGTCATCAAAGCATGTTTGATATTGCATATTAAGTATGCAAGACTAATGGTTCACTTACTGCAAAGGAATTGGATTACATTATGGTATATGGGGAAAAATCCTTTCAAGAGTATTTTAATGACATTACACTATTTCAAATGTATTTCAAAATTATTTAAATCACTGATCAAGATCAAATTTCACTACGATCACTTTAAAACAGAGCAGTAATAGCATTTTTTATTAATTTACTAGGTCACACAAAAAAAAAATCGGTTACAGTACTGTCTTTGCGCAATAATTGCTGGAGGGTACGATTTAACATTCGATATGCGTTTTTAAATGCAATTAGGGTTTTTCACATTAGTCTTTATATATAAACTCCATGCTACATATACAGGTTTACACAAAAGTATTCGCATACCATTCTTCTTATTAGAGGAAATTAAGAGCAAGTTCGATTAAAACTAGTCGTTGGGAGCCACCGTAATACTTACCCATCATGGGTATGTATATGAAAATAAAACATGTGAAAACTATTTATACAATGCATTGCAATTCATAAACAAAATTTAAATATTGTTAATATACGTAGTAATGCTCTATTAAAGAACTGCTGATTACCGATATCGACAAATTATATAAAACGCCAAACTACTCAAGTAGTACCAAACAGCGTAAAAGAAACATCCTTATAACTCCAAAAATAATAACTCTATTAACTAACAATTAACTGCATCGAATTAAGCGTCTCATTTCCAATTAAAATATACCTCTGAATTGAAATTTGAGTGAAATACAGGGTCATGAAAAATCGAAGAATGTGGAAAACAGGATTACAAATATCTCGACAACTAATAATCCGATTGACTTCGTTAAATATGCAAAATGCGTGTTATTTTATTGCCTTTTACGTCCATTCCTTAGAACAAAAAAATTCGAAAACTTTTATATACCTTTCATCAGAACGAATTTTTTGAGAGTCCGAAAAAAATAGTTCCGGATAATCGAGGTTGCAGATATTAAATAGGGTTCGTCCCATTCTTACATACTAACTACATACAAAATTTCAAATCTCTATCTCAATTCGTTCGGGAGATAGAGCGTTTACAGACAGACAGACAGACAGACAGACGGACGGCAAATTTTTTTTTCTAAAAATATGTTTTTCGGAATCTCCACTATCTAAAACGTGTAAATCCGTCAAAAAAAATTTTTCGATTTTCAAAACGATTGCAAGACTTACCCTATACTACGTATGATGGGTAAGTAAAAAGTCTTAGTGATAGAGTATAAATATAACATGATATGTAGCAACGAGTTTTAAAAAATTCGCAGAAAAACAAACTGTCCTCGATAAGTCTTTAGCATAATCGAGTGAATACGGATTCAAAATTTCATCAAAATTTCTTAGGTAGTTTCTGAGGAAACGAGTTTTAAAATTCACATATATATTAGAAGAACTGAGTCAGTTTTTCTTTCCCTTTAAAGCTAAATTTATGACAGTTTTTAAATTAATGTAATATCCATTCTTGTTTATGAAATGATTGCCATAAAAATTTAATTTCAACAATTCTCTTAAGATCTTTATTGCGATGGGAAATAGCCGTGTTGAAGTTTTTCATAGAGCGCATCTTAATAAATCACAAATCTAAAAAAAATATACTATTTCATATGAGAGTTTTAGAATGTAGGACTTCTAGAAATAAGTGATATCTCCTTACCTCATAATTTTTGGTTTCTGAACTTAGAGAAAGATATTATTACATATTCGCAAAGAACATTTTGTGAAATATATCAAAAAGTAGATGAAAAACGCATGTGTATTTGATGGTTTTTGTTTCGAAAAGTCCCAATATGCACATTTCATTCTCTTGTGCATTTGCTATTTCAAATTCTTCTTTCTGTGTCTAAACATTTAACAATGCGATGCCAGCTGCTAGTTTGTTGAATAAATTAGCAGACGTTCGTGTTGCTAAAATACTTCTTAGCTCACAGGCTATCAAAGCCTGAGAGCTAATGGCCCACATTACATACATTGGCTAATGTATTTATGTATGTGTGTACGTAACGGGATAATTTTTTATAAAATTATCCAATCTGAACCAAATTTTGTAAATATATTAATTTTGTTAATTTCTCTGTAAATATATTAATTTAATATGTATAATGGTAATAAATATTACAAGTATGCATTTTTACATAGAAATGCAATAGCTATTGAATTTTTATAAACAGAATATTTTTAACATTAGTTATAATACGAACTAAAGGTAAGTCGAAACCGAATTTCGAAGCACTTCCTATTTTCGGTCAAAAACGAAAACGAAAATGTCGAATTTTTTAAAAGTTATTAATAATCAAACAAATATTAATAATTATACGTATTTATTACATATACATAAATATTCTTTACTTATGCATAATTATGCGTATATACTAAGTACACATGATTATTAGTTACGTACAAATGTGGTCCAAGTTGCCTCAATATCTTAGACCCAGAAGATTTTATATTTATGTAAAATACAACGTAATAAATTCATCAATTATACAGAATGATTTCCTACTTATGTGAATTTCATTTATTTTTAGATATACACACCTATGTTTATCTAGTACAATGATTGCTGTAAATGATCACTTTTTATACTAAAACTTTCTGAAAACTTTCTTTCTATTGCAAATACTTCTGCGCAGTTTCAACGAAATTTTTTTTCATTACCGTTAAGTCGGCAGCTTTTAATGAGTATATTCAAAAGTTTAGTCATATACATGCATTGCTTGCTTTAAAAATGTTCATGTCTTGAGTCATTCATAATTAATAAATATAACAATGCAATTCATAATAATAATAAGTCTCATTTGAGCGGATACAGCTCAAATCGGTGAGTTATGTCAAAAATTTCCGAAGGGAAAAACGAGAAATTCGGAATACAGATAATTTTGGTCAGGCCAAATTTTCAGCAGCATTTTCGCCGAAAACAAATTTTCGGCTAAACTCAGATTTTTGCCAAAATCGAAAATGAAACCGGATTTTGAGTCTATTTCTAGCACCGACGCGTCTCATTTGCGACGTTTGACTTACGATTTCCAATTTCTTTTAATAAATTTTGCGTAAAGTAATAGTGAAATTTAGTATTAATTTATTGAAAAACGAAAAATAAATTCGAATAAAAACGAAATACATATATAATTATGTAACAAACTACTGTGCTTAAATTGTTGAAAAATATTTGATTTAAACTAAATAATGTATCAAATTATAGTTTTATGAGAACTACCATAAACTAATTTGCAGAACAAAGTTGATTTCTAAAGGGAATCACCTCGAAATAGTTCGTTAAAGAACAAGAAAGAAATTATCATTAGAAACACACAAGTGCAGACATTTGGGATACAACTAATTAAGAAAGTGAAAAAACAGAAGCAGTCTATACCAAATCGTATTATTTAATGAATTCCTAAGATACTAATTCTGACTATGTATTATTTTTTTTTATTCTGTAGTTGTTTGGCATGAGATTTTTTTAAAGGGAGTAAATTATGTTTTCACACTCTGATTGTTAATTACTTCTTTACAATTTTACTTCGAACACCAAATATGATATCATAATCATCGAAATGCGTGAGAAAAAGTTAAATATGCTCATTTGGATTGCATATGTTAATATTCTTGTCCATAATTATAACGCTCACACACAATTATTAACACAACTGTCCTTTATACATAATGCGTTATGGTGTTAGACGTATTTTACATAGTTTTGTTTCACTTTTTCTAAGCATCCGAATTAGATTAACTGTAAGTTAAATTTTCTGTAAATAATTAGCTTAATATAATTTTAGTTAGTTTGACCACTCTCGTTCACAATGTATTACTCTAATCGATTGAAACTAATTTCAAATTTTTTTATATCCCAATATTAGTATTCTGTATTTCATTATGTCATACTTGTATTATTATGGGGAAATTTAATCGTGACATATATAGTAATTCTAACAAATAAATATGTATTTAGGATAAAGACTTCTTGGAATAATAGATTACCTCAACATAAAATTGCTGATTGTTAGAGACTTGGTGTAATTAAACACTCTCAAAAAAACTTCCATCAATTCACAGAAAAAGTACTGGCAGCAGTGCTGCCAGCAAATTTCTGTGAAAAGACGGATATCCGTCTTTTTTTTTTCCGTCACTGGAAGAAAATTTTCTGTTTTTTGAAGGAGCATCCGTCATGTTTTTCTTCGTTAAAAGAGAGAAAGTTTTCGTATTTTGAAGGAAGTCCGTTATTTTTTTCTCCGTTTTAGGGAAGAAAATTTTCTGTTTTTTGAAGGAACGTCCGTCATGTTTTTCTTCGTTACAAGAGTGAAAATTTCTGTCTTTTGAAGGAATGTCCGTTATGTTTTTCTCTGTTTTAGGAGGGAAATTTTCCGTCTTTTGAAGGAATGTCCGTCATGTTTTTCTTCGTTACAAGAGAAATTTTATGTTTCTTGAAGGAAGTCCGTTATTTTTTCTCCGTTTTAGGGGGGGGGGGGATCTTCTGTTTTTTGTGCAATGCACGCTATGTTTTTCTCTGTTTTAGGTGAAAAAGTTGTTTCTTTTTATTTCATTAAAGATGTTCTTTATAGCCTAAAGGAGCTACACTTTAACACATGAAATTGGCAGGTATCATTCAAAAAATGTGTAAAGTTTTGATAAAATTCAGATCATTCATAAAATGCCGTCATCTTTGGTGTTTCAAATTTAATACCAAATGAAGTCGAAATAGAAGACCTGCTTTATCTCAGTTTTCCATTTTATTGCAATTTAATTACCTATCGAATTATTAAATATTTAGATAACTTGATCATGCTGTCCCCCCCTTTTTCTGGACTGGTTTTGCTTTTGTCGGCAAAAGCGGTTCAAAATACCAATTTTGATGGCTTGTCCCGAAAGATCTATTTTGTTTACAAAAAACAGAAAACTGAGTGAGTTTCGGTTGTTTCTGAATAACATTTGTTTTCATGCATTTCTGAGAAAAAAAAAAAATAACGTATGTCACAAAGTTGCCCTTCTTGATGTGTCATTAAAGTAACGTCAAAAAAGCATTACTGTATTTTCTATTGCAAATATCGTAAATATATTTCATAGATGAGTAGATATGAAGCAAAATATTGAATATAATTAATAATTTATTCCAAGTAAGGAATGGGAATGATTTGTTCATTTCGAATCTGTTTACTTATACTAGTATCCATTCACGAAATTGCCAATCATTGAATAAAAAAAATTCACTTACCTTTCAATGCCTTAAATTATATTAATGAAAATTGAAAAACAAATTTCTCCTGAGAAGTTATTCTATTTTAAAGCATATAAAAGTTTAAGAAATTTTATTCGAAATCAAAAAACATCCATAAACCTTTTATTTATTTATTTATTTATTTATTTTGGGGGGAGGGGGAGAGATATATTACAAGAATCTCATTTCCTAGAAAATAAAAAGGATTTTTTCAGAAATTTCCTTTTCTCCGTGTCTAAACAATAACAAAAAGATTGAAATATAAAGAAACTACATGCAGATTTGCTTATTACATTACGATCACTTATTTAAAAAATATTAGAAAGTCTCGATCTGCTTTATTCAACTATATCATAACATGTTACTTTGCATTTAATTTTTTTTTAATTTTTTATGATAGAGAACTAGATTTTTTAAAATATTTCTATTTCAAAATTGTGAAAAGAAAAATGAAATCGAAGCTAACGTATATTGTAATAAAGATTCTAAATTTCACCCCCTCCCCCTCACACTCAAGCTGTGAATTCTTAAATTCTAGATCTATTTTAATACCAAATTTTAAATTATACAAAATATTGCACATTTCAGATATTCAACTTTACTTTCAAGATATACATTACACTTTTTTCTGAATAATCAGCAATAATTTTAAGAGTAGTATTAATAATTTATATTTTGTGGTATATATATATCCATCCAGCTGTACATCCATACATTTTAAAAAATTCAGCTCTTTTATAAAACACATTTAGCTAAATATATCTCTCAGCTTTTGTCAATTATTGGTCTTATCACATATCAGGATTCATGATTTTTTTTAAAAACTCCCACAGTATTGTTTCATTATTTTTCTCTTGATTTATAAAATAAACATTATGCACAAAAATATGCATGTCAAAGTATCACCAATATATTATTAATAATATTACACAATTTATGTACATGATTAAAAGACAACATTTAGGTTAGGGTAAAAAATTTTATTATACAAAATACATGGTAAACTACAAATCAAATGTAAATTATTATAAGACAATAAAAAGACAAGGAAATGTTTTAGTTAAAATAAAAATAACTACAGTAACTACTTACATGGGTGCTATGCCTATGATGGCACCCATGTGGAAAATGTTTAATAAAAATAAAGTTTTAGTTTCTCCGATCTGTACTGTAATCAGAGATTAGTGTACTGACTCTGCGTCATATGCAAATTTCCTCCTTGCGCCCCGATCGAGTTTTTTCTATGGGGGGGGGAGGATTCCCAGAACGGTTTTTTGTGCTTGCATAACATGTCCGTTTCTTGTGATACACGTACGGTTCCAACGCTCTTTAGGGTTTTCGCATGCCCTGAGCATTTTGCGATGAAAAAAAAATGGGTGTTGCCATTGGAAACATTCGAGTTTCTGTAACTATAACTGTAACCGTGAGGGCCATTTTGTTGTCGTTCACAGAATCTCGAGCTCATACCTCTGAATAGCTATATCTGAAATTTCATTTCGATCGGTTGAGCGGACTGGCCGCTAGAGCTCCGTATATCGGCAAAGTTTTTTTATGGCCACCCTGTATAATTACAATCTAATTGTTATATCCCAAGAAGAAAAAAACATTAGGCAGTTTCATTCGGTTAATCCAACACTTCATACAACAAATAAATGTAGCAAAAAAAGCAAATAAAAATTGAGTTCAAACACACTTAAAAACTTATAGGACCAACTATTAGGTTTAACCCTCATTGCACTGTGTACCATATATGGCACATACCTAAAAACATAATTCTCAATGTGTGCCATAAATTTGGCCAGTATGATTACTGTAATTGATCAAGAATAGTCCAAAGAATGGAATTACATTTATTTAGTCCATATCAGATGGTTGCATTTGACAAAAAAATTAGAAAAAATTGTGCAGTTAAGGTTTGAACATCTAAGAAGTATTTTTTATTTGCTTTGTAAGTTGATTTTATTTAATGTTATTCAATAAGCATTTCATTAAATTACAAAATATTATTCCACTGAGATATAGCTTATAGGATATAGTCCACTCTCTCTAATCCACAATCCCTTATAATCCACACTGTAACTGTTTTCAGACCATAATAAAAGTGGATTGCCCTTGTGAATTAAGAAATTTTTAATGCATTCATTAGACTGAGATATTTTATGTACATTATGAATAATACGATACATTCTAAACACATTCTTTAGCTATATAAAAAGATAAAATTTCTTAGAAGTGATAAGTATCCCATGAGCACAAATCTCAGATTTTTAGGAAAACAAAGTTTTGTTATCGATCAAGAAAGACTGATCTTTAAAGGCTTCAGGACACAGTAAACAAAAACTATAAAGCAAATAGAAATTTGTTCCATTAGTGCTATATCATTTATATATCATTGATATTGAATATAATCTTTTTTTATATCAAAAATCCTTTCTTTCACTAGGGGGGCTCCGCCCCCCCTGCTCGTTACGCTCGCCAACCCCCCCCCGTAATCGCTTCGCGATTCCAAGTTGTAGGCTACCCCTGCTTGCTGCGCTCGCCAATACCCCATGGAATCGCTTCGCGATACCTTATTTTCCATACACTCAATTTTGGAATTCCTCTCATAAACGTGCACTTATTAAAATACCGAGCATTAAATATCCATAAAAACCAGGAAAATCTACCAAAATAGCAGCAAAAAAAATGAAAGGAAGCGTACTCATTTCCAAGTCCACTTGAGACGGAGCCCTTTCCTGATTGGTCTATTCAACTCATGGAAGGTGTGGCCCACCCGGACGCGTTATTTCCGGAAACTTTACACATCAGCATCATTCCAGGAGTCATTCCTAGAAATTTGTTTAAGGCTAGTTTTTTTTTTCTTTTTTTTTACTATAGAAGGATTTCTGTGTAATTTATTTGCAGTATGATTATTACATTTGTTGATAAATTCCTAATATTAAGATGTAAACAAAGGAATGACCTATAATCTGTACAATTCTATAATTCACAAAATCCTTGATCCCAACATGTGATTAGCGGAGTGTACTGTAACTATTATAAATAACAGTGAATTACCTGCCACAGAATAAATAAAAAAAACATTTTTGTATGTTTTTTTTTTTTTTTTTTTTTTTTTTTTTTTATTATTATTACTAAAAACATACATTTCAACTATATGCAGATCTGCCAACTGCTATGAAAATAAACCTTAATTCTTACAATTTTGAGTTATTATATTGAGTTATCATAAACTGCAATGCTATGATGAATGTCTTGAACTATGATTTTTTTTTCAAAAATCACAAACACATTTTTTACATTTGCAATTTTTGAACTATGAAAAATTTTTCAAGAGTGATTTTGATGTGAAATTTCCAAAATTTTAAAGCATTCTGTTCCGGAAATTTTAAAATAACGACAGTTATTATAAAAATTTGGACATAAAACAGGATTGTACAATAAAGTTCTTAACATAAAATCCTCAATGTTTCTTAACCACCAATAAATCGTTTTTTCGTAAGTATTTATAACAAGAATTTTCTTCTTTAAAAATTTTGTTGCCATCTTGTTAAAAATCTCAGAAAACACACAAATCTTCCCTTAGTATCTGAGTAAAATCGCGAATTTCATTCGAGTTTGTAAAGCAAAATATTGAGCATTTTAATCATAAAAGAAAAAATTAACTGGATCTGATGAATTAAGAAATTTTTAATGGATTCTGCATTCCTTAGAATGAAATATATTTATGCATCTTGTAAATAACAATTCAACTACTTTATTCAGAACGCATTTGTGTGCTGTATAAAAGTTAAAATGGCTTTTGAAGAGGCGTTAGCTCTGTAGGATAAATATCTCAGTTTTTAAGAAAAACTTTTGTTAATGATCATGAAATCCTGATTCTTAAAAAGTCTCAAGTTAAATTAGAGCAAAAAGTAAAAAATGTAAAGCAAATCACTATCTCTGCAATGTCTGATAGATTTAAAAAATAAGTACAAATCAATTCTATTAATTTTGTGATACATTATTTAAATATATTTCTAATATATATAGTTTTTTTTATATTACTTAAAATAAAGCATTTCTTTCATTCCCGTGTTATTTATTTACAGTGTCATAACAATATCTGATGATAAATCCCACATTAAGACTGTAAACAAAGAAATATGACCTTTAATCCTCAAATCCCTTTGTCCTGACCTGTGAGAATTAAAAGAAATATATTGTATTCCAAATTTTGTCAAAAGGTCATCTAAATGAGTAGTGAATTTTGTTGATTGGTGGCCACAAGATGTTGCACTAAACTATCATGAATTTTGGTAAATGGCCGCGTAAAAAATAAACCTCATCTGATCGCAGAAGAAAATAAATTTCATCAAAAAGATGGTGGTAAATGCGTTAAATTTGTAAACTATCATAGAAAATGCAGATATCATCAAAAGATCGAAGAAAGAAAACAATTTCGTGTGAATTTCATCAAAAGTTCACAGTAAACAATGCTGTTTTAAAAAAAGAATCGTGGTAGAGAAAAACAAAAGATTTAACTTACATTACAACTTTCTAGTACTTTTTCCGATTTACTACAAATGATTGGTTTAGGAAAGTAACATTTATTTTAAATTTAAATTGTTGTGAAATAATTGCAAAAAAAAAAATAAATGTTTAAAAATTTACTGCACTTGCTACAAACTTTGAACCTGGCCTACTTTTACAAATATTAAAGAAAAAAAACTGAAACAAGAATAAATTCTAAAAATCTTTTAAAATTTTTCACAATTTTGAAAAAAATTAATGTAGTGAGTTAAAAAAAACTGGTACTTCTAGGTTATCCTGTCGACCAAAAAATTATGGCCAAACTATAAGATTAAATGTCAAATAATGGATGATCGTGATTGTCACATTCAATGACATTAAATGCGATTCACGTGATTAAAATAAAGTGATTTTTATTTCGACTTTTTATTAATATTTTTATTAATATTCTACTAATTATTTGTTTTTTCGTTATTTAAAATAAAAATTATGTCAACATGTATAATTTGGCTATTAGTTTGACGTTTTGTATAATTTGGCGAAATTGGTCGACTGGATAACCTAGAAGTACCAAAAAACTTCATTTTTTTAACGAATTTCAAAAAATGGTCATAATAAACCAACCAACCAAACTCCAGATTAATTTCAATTTTATGCTTTATGGTTTTTTTATTTTTAAAGATTGGCAGTTCTGCTATATGCTGATTACTTAAAATTTGATATTTTAACATTCAGGTAAGCTGAAAACATTTTGAAAGGACATGAGCTTATTGCTCAAACTCAACTTTTCTATTCGCAGGATTTTTATTATCCGGATATTTGGATCCTCTCTCGGGATTTATTTCTGCAAAGAGACTGAAAAAAAAATTATCACAATGTAATAAAGAGAAAACAGTAAAAATATAGAAAATATTTAAGAATATGCAATTTATATGAACAATTTTTACACATAGATATTGTTGGATAAGATCTTTTCATTATTTTCCTATCATATGTACATTGATTTGAGCCAACAGATTTCTATTCTTTCCTTATGAGATCTAATCAAGAATCGCATGCAGGTGAAATGAGGAATGTCAGCATTAATAAAAGTTTTATCAATGAGTTATTGCACTTTAACATAATATAATTAAATCCCCCCCCCCCCTCATATCATAAATTAAGGGTGACTACAGGAATTGAGAAACAAAATTACCTGATTACACTTGAATCGATTTTTTTTTCGCTTAAATGAATGGATGAGGTTGCCTTTGAGGTTGCTTTTTTAGGTGCGTTCGTAATTATGTAAATACGTAGCACCTATTGTTGTTGTTCAGTCCGTCCGTCCGTCTGTCTGTCTGTCTGTCTGTCCGTCTGTCTGTCCATCCGCATATAACAATGCAAAAACTACCCAACTGAATCGTATGAAATTTAAAATACATAATTATTACATAATTTTGTCGAGTCATTTCAAATGTTATGAAAATCGGATGCATAGATCAATTACAGGGACAATCAAAATGATTCCATTACATTACGGTCAATGGGAAAAAAGTTTCAAATGCATTTTAATCGTTTGAAATTTTAAATACATAATTATTACATAATTTTGCCGAGTTATTTCAAATTTTATATCAAAATCGGATGCATAGTTCAATTACAGGGACAATCAAAAATATTCTGTTACATTGCGGTTAATTGGGAAAAATGTTTCAAATGCATTTTAATAGTGTTACACACATTCGAGCATAATAAAACTGATATGCATCTATAAAGTACATATTATAATATACATTTTGCATAATCTGTGATGCAAAGAATATTTTTTATTGATTTACAAGGCCACACAAAAGCATTCCATTGCATAATGGTATAGGGAGAACATTGTTTGGTGCGCATTTTAATTGTAATTATTTACAGTTTTACGAGATTGATATATGAGAGTGATATTTTTAAAACTTCGTTATCGTCATTTGCTACGCTTCACGTGCACTTTCCAACTTATTAATACTGGAATGGACTTTAGTCGTTTGTTTGTTTTTTATTATTTTGCATTTATCATATTTTTTTTTCGGAAAAAATGTATAGCTTTCGTTTAAATAAATATATTAAATATATAAAATTATAAAAAAATATATATAAGTGTATATAATACATGTATAGGTTTATTTATTTACAGGTATATATATTATGTTTTTACATATGTATATTGCTATATATAATTACATATACATTGAAATACATCTAAAATGTATATAAATGAAAATATTTATATAAACATCGTGAATATTTTAACATGTGGCATATGTAACGTTTATTAAATAAATATATCTTTATAAATCATCCAAAAATCGTGTTTTTCAACCTTTTGAGAAATCTGGTAAATTGCTAAAATGGCTTTTAGTTGCCAATTTCGATTTTTTCGCCAGTCGTAACAACAGAGCATGATAAGGAACTTTTCCCCAAATATAATATAGGCACCGAGATACCTAATTGCCATTATTTTGCCTAACATGGTGACCTGGCTATAGTTGTTTATTTATTGAAAAAATTTCTTTTTTCTTTTTTAAAATGACATAAATAGTTTTGTTCTATATAGTTATTATATAATATATTGTTTATTTATAATATCCTCTTTCAAATAATAAAAAATAATTTAAAATTGTATGTGTGTAACTGATATTCAAAAATTAAGTTATCTCCAAATTGTTACAAAAAAAAAAAAAAAAAAAAAAAAAAAAAAAAAAACATCGCACCAAAACCGATATGACATTTGTGCCACATATTTTATTTAAACATCAAACGTTGTTGTTTCCAATTTACATTCTAATAAACATATATTCTACGATAACTTCAAGTGAAATTAAGTTGACAACTAAGTACCAGACTTCATAAAGAAAACAAATGCAGAAGATTCATTCGCATGAACGGTAAAAAATATTAAACCACAAAAAAGATTCGCAAAGCATTCCAACAATGAATGGACATGGACACTAATTCCTATGACGTCATAGCATGAAAATTTCATCAAAATCAGTTAAGCCGTTTCCGAGAAATTTTTATGGCGTGGGCCACCCTTATCATTTAGGGATATTAAAAATAGATAACAACCTATTCTCAGACCTACTGAGTATACATATAAAATTTGATCAAAATAAGTTAAGTCGTTAATTTAAAATAAATAGTTTCACGCAAAAAGGCTGCTGAACTTTCTTTTATTTAAAACAATTTTTTATAACGTACATTTTAAACATATTACTAGTTGGTAAATAACGAAATTTCCTATATATTAATACTTTCACAGCAAAATAAAAAAATAATTTAGAGATTACATGTTAAATTTAATACAGACATAACTTAAATAAATAGTTTGGCGCAAAAAGACTGAGAAACTTCCTTTTAATTGAGACAATTTAATATAACATACATTTTAAACAACGAAATTTCTTATATTTGCATGATTAAAAATATCTTTTTCATAGTTAATAATGCGTCCAGTAAGCTAACAAACAAACTAATTTTTTCTGAAAGTATTTTTTGTTTGAGTTCGGGCAAACACCATGGTCACACGTTATAAAATATTTTTGTAACAAAAATTACAATTACTCGTATTTATCATTATAAGTTTAATTCGGAATTTCTAGTTTTCTTAAGAAAATAACAAGTATAAGCTACATTTGATATTAAATTACATCGCAGTTATACAATTTAATGCATAGCATAAAAAATGCTTAACTATGCCAGCTAAAAAGTAAACAAAGCTGTATAAAAAAAATGAAGTTGATTATAACTGTTATACTAAAGGCGTACCTTTCATTAAATTCGACCATGTCGCCATTGTTCTTAAAATGACATTGCACTAGTGCACTATTAAAAACATGATCTAATTTAAAAAAAAAAAACACATGCAAACTTGATTTAGTTTTCCATTCCATTGATTTAGTTTTTTATGTTCTACAAAGAATAATAATAATATTGCTCACCTTATGTTTGCTGCATTTTCACCTGCCATTCGAAAGTTTGGAACGCGCTTGTCATCTGCAAACTTACGATTCGTAATCAAAACAGAAAATTAATTTGAAAAAGACAAATGCGCATGCGTGCGGGGAATAAACGAAATTTATTCGTCTTCTACAGACTTGCTGGAACGATTCACAGAAAAATAACGTCTCCAAGGAGTACAGAAATTATTTGTTCGAGAATGAAGCAAAATGTAGTGTATAAAGACGAATATTTCTGACAGTGAATGTAACTTGGCGCAGAAAATGTATAATAATTTAAAACATACATTAAAAACGCCATAATAGATAATTTTTTAGCAGTTTTTGGCAGTTTCAATACAATGAATAATGAAACTTGGACTTGGAAAAATTACTTGACAGAGTATCTGGAGGGATCAACTCCATACCTGTAGTAGAAAAATTCAAGTCATAGCCAAAGTCTGACAAACAGAACATCAAAAAACGGGGAGGGAGAGTCAAATCCCGAAAAACCAAAGGCCTTTTAAAGGCACCAACAATAATAAGTAAATACAGAATGTATATTTTAGTATATACTTCATAGATGTATATCAATTTTATTATGTTCGAAAGTGTGTAACATTATTAAACTGTACTTGAAACTATTTCTTCCATTGGCCGTCATATAACGGAATACTTTTGATTGTCCCTGCAATTAAACTAGACATCCGATTTTCATAAAATTTTAAATGATGCGACGAAATTAGACAATAATTATATATTTTAAATTACAAACGATTAGGTTGTTTTTTTTTCCTTTTACAAGCGGACGCACAGATTGACAGATTGACGGACAGACTGACTAAACAACGACTATAGGAGCTTCGTATTTACATAATTATGAACGCACCTAAAAGGTAGGCTACAGTGCCTTAAGTCACGAACGCGAGAATAAAGTGTTTAAGCACATACACTAGTTAAATGCGGTTGTTAAAGCTCTACTAATGTTAAAGCTCTCCATGTTACTTCCAAATATCTCACTTGGAATTTAATATTTTTGAATGATATTTTTCCAAGGATAGCTTCGGACGATCCACATTCTTACTAGATTTACTTTTTTCTACTTTAGTTTCAGATTTTTTAAAAATAACTTTCTTGCCGAAAACACTTGAAAAGGAATCTAACATTAAAAGTGCCGAAATATTTTTAAAAAATATAACAAAATTAAAAAGAAAAAAGTAATCTATTTAGAGATTGTCCTCAGCTATCCTACCCAGGAATATCACTAAAATTATTAAAATGCAAGCGAGATATTCGAAAATAACTCTCTCATAAAATTAAATTTAGCATTCTCTTTTCTTCCGATAACTAATGGCCTCTTAAGAAATTTATCGATTTCGAAGATGTTTGAACGAGGAACCTATGGTCGTCTGCCACGTATCGAGGAGTCTAAATGGATGTGGTGCTGCTGTGATCCAGTATCTGTAACTAGAGAAAGACAGAAGGTGACGTCACTTCGAAATAACATACTAGAAATTACAAAATGGTCAGAGCTCAGAAATCTTCTAATTCTAGACAAATAGAAAATAATTTTTTATTTCGTATTTGCTTGTGCAAGATATGTAGTTTTTAGTTTTAATCACATTTTGTGATTCATAATAGTTAAAATTTCACATTTCTTCGCATACAGGAATAAAAAGGTATTCTCTCTATAGTCCTAAAATCATTTTTGTATCAAATTGTGTTTTCAGATATATTTTTGCAAGATTTAAGAAATGTTATTTACGATATGCAATTTATCTAAGAAGTGAAATATTTTATCTACGAAACATTGGAAGAGACGTTTTCTGAATTAGTTATATTACTAATTCATAATAGTTTACTGTTCGTATTTCATTCTACATGCATAGTTAATAAAGTACATTCTTTGTCGTTCAGAAGTAAATTCTGTATCAAACAATATTTTGCAACATTAGTTTATGAGCTTTAAAAAATATTTTACCTATAACGAAAGATTATTTATGTAAAACATTTTCATTTTATATTTCTGATGAAAAAGATATAATTTTTGGAATTAACTATATTTCTTTTTATAATATTTATCAAGTTAACTATTCATATACTTCTTTGGAGAAATAATAATAGATTCTTTGTCGCTTAAAATTCATTTTTGCATCAAAAGTTACTTTCTGGTATTCGCTTGTAAGATTACTCAGATATTTTTTACGATATTCAAATTATGTAAGAAGATGAATTTCACATTCGGAGATATATCCCATACTTTGGGGATAAACGGCGGAAAATATGAATTTTAGATCGGGAAATATGACAGAATGTATGAAATAAGTCTTTTCTTACACAAATTTTTCCGTGTTGTAAATGATGGATTAAAGTTTTTTTGCTTGTTTGTTTACATTTTCACTGAGCCTACATTCAAATATTTAATGGTTATAACATTTCATTTTGCTTTAATAAATAACAATGTCTTTAAAGAAAAAAAGAAAATTCAATATTAAGCGCACTATAATATTACAATGTAAGAAAATCTAAAAATGCAAAACAATTAAATACAGAGATTGTCATTAAATATTAGAAAATGATAAGAATATCAAATATTATAGATGAAAATAAAGGCAATGAATTTACAGATATGCTAGTGACGATTCCAGCAACAGCGACGAGGCTAACGAAAAAAAAAAAAAAAAAAAAAAAAAAAACAGGCTATTGAGGTTTATTCCACATTTTTTTTCTTTTTTACAGACCGCTTGAGTTACGTGTTTCTCGAATGCACCAATGCTGGTTTACGAATGGTGCACCAAGTCAGTCTAGCGGTCTGTAAAAGCATTTGGGATGTCCCGCGGTAGCCTGTCTTTTTCCGTTAGCCTTGCAATAGTGTCAATAATCTATTTGGTTTTAAATGTTTTATAATTATGAACGGCATGTTCAAAATTTTGAAACCATGCGTATATTTCTATTTTTGGACTGTTTAATTAGTGCAACGCTGATCTATTGAGATATATGCTGAATTTTTGCTTGGTAAATTTCGATTTTTTTTTTCAGATGTTCCAAATTATTATCAGATAAAATCATTGTTGTTTTCCCTTTATTTTGGCAGAAAACGTAGAATTGAATATTTGCAATGCATTTGCTTATAATAACCAACTGCAGCATGCAAAAAATGCGATTAGTTCGCATATTTTTCTATATTTG
This sequence comes from Maratus speculifer, assembly GCA_964019185.1. Taxonomy (NCBI): domain Eukaryota; kingdom Metazoa; phylum Arthropoda; class Arachnida; order Araneae; family Salticidae; genus Maratus; species Maratus speculifer. Next base: position 162,688,977 of record OZ025300.1, on the reverse strand, counting down.
TGCAATAGCGTCAGAATATCGTTGTGCGATATATAGTGACTTAGTTGCAGCATTAATGTATTCACTTAGTTGTTAGAAACGCTTCTTATATAATACGCATCTCTCTTTTTAAGCCCTAAAATCATTGGAATTAAATGCGCATTAGACACAAGAAAACCAATGCGAATATGGATTATATAAAACATTTTCACTTTATATTTCTGATGATAAAAAGGTAATTTTCTAATTTATTATATTTCTAGTTCTCAATAGCTAACTTACAATTATTAGAGAACAAAAAGAAATAAAAAGTAGTTAACTTTTAATGAAAAAGGTCATTCTTGTATCAAATATTATTTCATAATTACAGTTTGTAAGATTTAGAAAAAGTTCTAAGCAGCGCTAAGCAAAATGATAAACAATCCAAATTTTTGTTTATGAAATACTATTTATTTTATACTTAGGATGGAAGAGATTGAATTTTTCGAATTAATTAAATTTCTAATGCGTAATTCTTACCTATTTATAATTCATTCCAAAAGTCATTATTTAATCAAACGAACCGTTCTGAAAATCTTTTTCAAAATTTAACCTATTAAACGTTGCTCCTAATAAGTACAGGCTATTTAAAAAAAAATTCATATTGTTTGATTGCCACCACTATTTTGAAGTAAAAATATTCACTTATGCAATACTAGGTAAATTGCTGCGAGAATAAAATAAATTATACTGTTTAAAGAAAAAAAGACGCGAATTAAACAATCAATAAAAAAAAGTAACCTTCATTGAATTAAGTCACGAACGGCTATTACCAAGAAAAATTGTAATGCTGAAAATCGAAATGATAGATGGCTACCGTTATTTTTGAAAAAATTGTATCACCTTATTCAATTGATGAGATATCTTCCATAAAGTAAGTCATATTTTTCCATTCTAAAATACTGGAAGACAAAAATCATACTATGTGACAGATATGGCAAGTTTTCATGGAATTAGCCAAACGCGAGTAACAAGGTGTAAGAACCCACACTAGTCAGTATGCAAAAGGTAATGTTAATGCTCTGGGGCGTTATTTTCAAATATTTCGCTTGCATTTTAATATTTATGAATGATATTTATGCAAAGGATAGCTGATGTTGTTGTTGTTGCTGTATTCATGTCGGCCGATTATCTACGCTATGGGATAGAGGCCCTATGGGGTGGGATGGCCTCCGTGGGGGTCTTTCTAAGGGAACCTAACCCGTATTTACGCAAGGCTCGAAGAAAACCACGGAAAACACCGAACGGTTAGGTCGACGGTCGCGATTGGGTTCGAACCCAGCACCTACCGTCTACCAGTTTGGAGGTCAGAACCTCGCGGCCACTGGTGGGGCGATAGCTGATGAGAATCTATAATTGGACTAATTTTTAATTATTTCGATTTTAGTTTCAAATTTTTTAAAGTAATTTACTTTTTGAAAACGCTTGGAAAGAATTCTGAAATAAAACCTGTCAAAATATTTTTTTCTTTTTTTAAAACTAAAATTGAAAAAGTGAAGACTTATCCATTTAGAGATAGTCCGCATCTATCTTACATAGGAACATCGTTTAAAAATATTAAAACGCTAACGAGATATTCGAAAATGATGTCCTCATAGAATTAACATTAGTATTCTCGTTTCTTTCCATGACTAATGAAGGGCTCGCACCGTTTCTAAAATTTTCACCTTTTGCTACCGGTATTTTCAATCAAAAATATTCCTGGAAGGTTACTTTAATCTTTCCAACAAAATTATAGAATAAACATTACCGTTTTAAAATTGTGGTAGGAAAGTATGAAAAGTTTAGAAACAGTGCGAACCCAGATTTCTTATTAAATACTAGCTGATCCGCCCGGCGTTGCCCGGGTCCGTATTAACAATATTAAACGAACTTGAAATTTGTATGATTTTATCATTAACTCGTTACATGCAGAAATGCATTGTCTGAAATACGTAGCCACTGACTGTGTGAAAAATCTGTTTTAAAAACAACTAATATTAAGCTCTAAAAATACTCAAAATGAGCAATGAAAAACGCGGGAGGGAATATGTATTCAACGATTGCATGATTTTCGTGTAAAAAAGTTGATATTTACCCGTAAAAATCACTGTTAAGTCACGTAACTAATTATTATTTTCACATACAAATCCCAAGTGAAATATTTTGAATTTCAAACTAATTATATCACTCTTAAATCCGACTATACCATGAATGAAATCGATACACGATGGTAGCTAAAAGGTTGGTATATAGTACTATAATTTCAGAGCTATTTAACAAAAGTAAATGTTATTTTTAATCAAATCTTGCGTGTAGGTTCACTCTGTGTATAAATTCCTAACCTTAAACTTTTATACCGTAACCAGAACCTGTCTGTAACCTAACAGCGACTTAACAGTACCCTACCGTAAATTAAATATAACAGAAATGTAACCTAGCCTAAATGTATTCACTTTATTGTAACATATCCTTATTCTAACCATAACATAAATGCAATTTAACTTTAACCTAAATAATATAATAGAAAAAAACCATTTTAAAAAATTACTATTTCTTCATAAAATATGCTTCAGCTGTAATTCGTTTCTTTCAATTCGTTTTATTAATACAAAATTCCTTCCTCGTGCTTTTGTTTGAGACATTAAAATTTCAGCAATAAATGGTTTAATATTGCAAACCACGAAGTAAGACACTTCTTACTCCGTGTTGCAATCCATTTTTCGCTTTACTTCGCATCCACCTATCTTTTTCTCCATGGTGTACAGCCGCTGTGATTAAAAAAAAAATCCTCATTTAAACTGACAGTTTGCCAGTCTATGAATTTTAAAGGTCTGTCCCAGCTTTTTTAATTATTTCTGCGAAAATTTTATGCAACCAATCAACCATAAGAAAATGAAATGGAAAAAAAGCGAAAAAAGGCGATTTTTTATGAGAGTGAGCTTTGGAATTTAATTAATTACTCAGTTAATAAATAGAATTTTGAAATTCTGAGCTTCAGGTGCATCAGGAGAGACATTGGGCTACTCTCAAAAAAATTTTGAGCTTTGTACGTGCTGTAGATTTTGCTAGCCATCGCAGACACACAGACACACACACACACAGACACACACACAGACAGACAGAGCGTTTTGTTCTTTTATTAGTATAGATCTCGATTTTAAAAAACCTGTGGTCCATTGTCACTTTTTCTGGAGTCCTAATGGATGCGATGCTGCTCTGATCCAGTAGTCATAATTAAAACAAGTTGGAAATTGCACGTGAATGTAGCAAATGAGGTGCGTTCGTACGATAACGAAGTTTTAAAAATATTCAGATCTTGCTGATATAGTAGAGCGTACTCCGGATACAGTATAGTAGTCGAAATATTTACGTTTCTGTAAATATGCAGGAAGTAATTTTTATTACACCTCAGCAACGTATATCTTATTCATAAAATGTGAAATAGTTGAATATAATTAAAACACGTACCAAACAATATTTCCCCGTATAGCATTATATAGTGGAATACTTTTGTGTGGCCTTGTAATTTAATAATAAAAATTCTTTGCATCACAGATTGTACAGAATGCATATTTTAGTATATATTTCATAGATTCATGCCAATTCTATTATGTTCGAATGAGTGTAACATCATTAAAATGCATTTGAAACTTTTCCTCCATTGACCGTAATGTAACAGAATCTTTTTGATTGTCCCTGTAATTGATCTATGCATCCGATTTTCATAACATTTGAAATGACTCGACAAAATTACGCAATAATTATATGTTTTAAATTTCAAACGATTAAAATGCATTTAAAACTTTTTTTCCTATTGACCGTAATGTAACAGAATCCTTTTGAATGTCCCTGTAATTGATCTATCCATCCGATTTTCATAAAATTTGAAATGACTCGACAAAATTATGTTATAATTATGTATTTTAAATTTCAAACGATTCAGTTGGGTAGTTTTTGCGTTGTTATATGCGGACAGACGGACTGACAGACAGACGGACGGACTGAGCGACAACAATAGGTGCTACGTATTTACATAATTACGAACGCACCTAAAAAGACAGAAGGTGACGTCACTTCGAAATAACTGACTGGAAATTCGAATTGTTTGGAACTTAGTAAATTTTATTAGCGTAGCAAAATTAGAAATGAATTTTCATTTCATATTTATTGTGGGAGAGATGATTTTTTTCCGATTCAATCACAATTCTAATTCATAATAATTAAAATTTCACAGTTCTTTGCATGAAAAAATAATAAGATATTTTCCCTACAGTGCTAAAGACATTTTTGTATATCGTGCTTTCAGATATTGTTTTGCAAGATTTATGAAATATTGTTTACGATATTCAATTTATCAGAGAAGGTTGTATTTAATATTCAGTGAAATGAAATATTTTATCTGATAAGCGTTGGAAAAGATGTTTTCTGAATTAATTACATTACTAATTCATAACAGTTAATGTTCGTATTTCATTCTACGTGCATAGTTAATGAAATACTTTCTTTGCTTTAAAAAAGTAAATTCTGTTTCAAAGGATACTTTGCGTTATACGTTTGTAAAATTTAAGAAATATCTTAACTATAGCAAAAGATTATTTGTCTGAAGCATTTTCTTTTATATTTCTGATGGAACTGATTTAATTTTTCGAATTAACTACATTTCTAATTCATAATAGTTAGCAAGTTAACTATTTATAAAGTCCCTTGCAGAAATAATAATACATTCCTTGTCGTTTAAAAGACATTTTTACATCAAAAGATACTTTGTCATATTCCTTTCTATGATTTAATAAATATCTTTCATGATATTTAAGATATGTAAAAAAACAACGAATCTTACATTGGGAGAAATGTACCATACCTTTCGTAGAAAACGGGGAAAAATGCGAATTTTAGAAGGCTAAAAATGACAGTATGTATGAAATAAATTCGCATTCAGTCTTTCTCTACGCATATATTCCATGTTGTAAATTATGGATTAAAGTTTGTTTGCATTTTCACTGAGCATTTATTTGAAATATTTAACAGTTATAATATTTCATCTTACTTTAATATGTAACATCGTCTTTAAAGAAAAAAATATTTATAATGCGATATATTGCGCACATTCTAGCACATTCTCATTAGGTGCAAAATGTCGAAGCCGAATTACATAATAGACCGGCAGGGCAAGGGATTTTATACTCCGTAATTTTTCGTAGCTCTGTTACCTGAGAAATTAAAATATATCTGTTATTCTGTTCTAGTTATGTTTTATAAGAAAAATAAACAAATATACTACAGTCTGCCTCAAATGTTTATTCAGAACCAGAAAATGTCTTTTATTAAACAGCAAAATTAGTTAAAATTTTATTAGTATGATGTGTCAATCCCAAAACTTTTTCCTATTAATAAAATCTTCTATTGATGCTCTGATTTAACTTGATCATAGTGAAATTCATTGATTTTAACAGTTTCAATACTTTTGAAATATCGTAATGTCATAATCGTACATACTTCATATGCAATACTAAGCTTTTGAACTTTGTTGGAAAGTGCTAAAAATATAACCAAAATTGAAAAATTAAAAACTAATCCATTTAGAGATTATCCGATGCTATCATACGCAGGAACATCACTTAAAAATACTAAAATGCAAGCGAGATATTCTAAAAAAAACTCTCTCACGGGAGTAACTTTAGCATTCTCACTTCTTCCAGTATCTAATGGTCTCTAAAGAAATTTCTTCATTTCGAAGACATTCGAATGAAGAACCTGTGGCTGAGTATCACACATCCAGGAGTTCTCATGGATGTGATACAACTGTGATGCAGTATTCATAACTACAAAAAGACAGAAGGTGACGTCATTTCAAAATAATAGATTGGAAATTCGGAATGGGCAGAACTCAGAAAATTTTATTATTGTACAAAAATGGGGAAAAATTTTTGATTACATGTTTCTTGCGTAAGATATGTAATTTTTTGGTTTAATCGCATTTCTTATTTATTATAGTTAAAATTACACAATTCTTTGCATGAAGGAATAATAAGATATTTTCCCTACAGCGGTAAAGAATTTCTTGTGTATGATGTTTTCGGATATTGTTTTGTAAGATTTATGAAATGTTGTTTACGATATTCAATTTAGCTAAGAAGGTTGTATTTAATATTCAGAGAAATGAGATGTTTTATCTGAAAAGCGTTGGAAGAGATGTATCCGAATTAATTACATTACTCATTCATACCGGTTTACTGTTCATATTTCCTTCTACGTGCATAGTTAACGAAGTACTTTGTTTTCTAAAAGTAAATTCTGTTTCAAGCGATACTTTGCGTTATTCGTTTATGAAATTTAAGATATATTTTAACTACAGCTAAAGACTATTTGTCTGAAACATTTCCTTTCATATTTCTGGTGGAACTGATTTAATTTTTTGAATTGTCTATATTTCTAATTCATAATAGTTACCAAGTTAACTATTTATAAAATTCCTTGCAGAAATAATAATACAGTCCTTGTCGTTTAAAAGTCATTTTTTTGCATCAAAAGATACTTTGTCATATTTGTTTGTAAGATTTGTAAATATTTTTCATGATATTTATGATGTATAAGAAGATCGAGTTTTACATTCGGAGAAATATACTACACTTTGGTAGAAAACGGTGGGAAAATGTAAATTTTAGAAGGCTAAAAATGACAGAATATTTGAAATAAATTCGCATTAAGTATTTTTTTACCCGTAATTTTTCATGTTCTGAATTATGGATTAAAGTTTTTTTTGTTTGTTTGTTTACATTTTCTTTGAGCATTCATTTCAAATATTTAATGGTTATAACATTTCATTTTACTTTAATATGTAACATTACCTTTAAAGGAAAAAAAATATTTTAATACAATTAATTGTGCATATCCTAATTTTAAATTACAATAGGCTGTTAGTGCCAAATGTTAAAGACAAATTGCAAAATAATCTGAGAGGACGATTGCTTTTGTTCACCACAATTTTTCGTAGCTCAGTTATCCGAGTTATTACAATGTATGTGATTTTCCGTTCAAGTTATGTCTTATGATAAAAATTTACAGATATACTACAGTTTGCCTCAAAATTTTATGAATAACCAGAAAATATCTTTTGATAAATAACAATACTAGTAAAAATTTTAACTTGTCAGTTGTGGCAATCCCAAAACTTTCTCCTATCTCATATATGTTAATATTTCAAAATTCGCTATCACAGTGCCAAAATTAAATGAAAATCTATGAGCATCGCTAGGATTCTAAAGGTATGAAATTCCGTTTATTAGTTTTTTAAATAGAAGTATTGACAATATTGAAAAAATACTGCATAAAAGTGCTACCTGTTGTGCGATTTGCACCTACACATAATAAACAACAATCTTAACAAGGTAAACCTGAATCTGAAGTTTGATGAAAATCGATGGATTAATTCTTGAAACAGATCTATTGTTCGAATCGGGAAAAAAAATCAGCATAGCAACACCATCTATTGTGCGATTGATACCAAAAGGTGAATATAATCAGATTCACTCCATATCAAGGATTAACTGAATCTAAATTTTGATGACAATCCACGCATCAATTCTTGAGATAGAGCTGATACAGATAGAGTAAGAAAGGAAGTATACCAATGCCACTTGTTGAGCAATTTACACCAAAATGCAATCAAATAAATTCATGTCAAGGACTGACAGAAACTGAAGTTTGTTGAAAATTCTTGCATTAGTTCTTGAGATAGAGCTCTTGTAAAAATTGTGAAAAATGCTACATAGCAGAGCCACCTTTTGAGAGATTTACACCAAACATTAATGAACATCAAGTACTACCTGAATGTATTTTTTTATGAAATTCCGTGTGATAATTCTTGGAACAGAGCGCCTACAAAATTTATGTCACATACAGACACACAAACATATTTTTTTTTTTAACTTTTTTTTTTTTTTTTTTTTTTTTGTTCTCTGACTCCTAAAACATGTAAATCCATCAAAAACTGAAATTTCAAATTTTTCAGAAATCAAAACCTCTTTTCTTGTAAATATAGAAGAAAGTAAAAATGCATAGTATTTGTTTATTAAATCTGATAAAAAAAAACAAATAATTCATATCAGAATTAATAACTGGAATCATATAAAGAGAAAACATACAAATCTGTAATTTTACAGTATTTCAAGAATTTAGGCGCAGTGGGAAAAAACGTATCAATAAAGATTTAAAGTAAAAAACTAAAATTTGTTCTACGAATTCTGAATACAATTTTAGCAAAATGTTACTATATCGGCAAGTACAATTACTTTCGATTGTTTTCAATAGTGGTTAAAAATCTTCAACGAACTTCGAAAATAATGAAAATAACTCAAATTTGTCCGTTTATATATAAAAAAAACCCAAAAAATCCTGTTTTTTTTTTTTTTTTTTTTTTTTACTGCAAAAGTTCAATACCAGATAGATGCATCCGAACCTGTATTAATTGTAAAATTCGCCATGGTCAAGTCATGTGGTGGTGTAACTTGTAATAACTGGCCGTGTCTTGAATTAACACAATTTATTTTAATGCAGTAAGATCCTCATTTACACAAAGATTGGAAAAACACACTAACAAATATAAATAATTATCAGTTCTTTTCTATTTTCTTTTTAGGGCCGAGCTCACTTTCTTACGCAAAACCATTCCAAACTCTGCTGATTTTTTTCTTTTTGTAAAATAGGGGGTACTGTTGGAGCAGAGAGGGAATTTTCGAACGTGACATTCGTGAATCCGAAAATAAATTTACAAACGTCTACGAGCAATAAAATTTCCTATCCATTAACAACAAATAAAGAAACAGCAAGTTTTAGGTAGCTTTCATTACAAAAAGTAAAAAGCTACCTATTGCAGCCGTCCGGAGGAAAGCACTTCCAGAAAATTTTGGTATATTTTCACCGATCATGAGATTCACCCCCCCCCCCCAGACCCCAAAAAAACCCCTCCGTTCAAATGTTGACATATATATATATATATATATGTGATTTCTGTCATGCAGTAACTATCGTATTTATGAACCGATTTTTTTTAAACTTGGTACATACAAATGTCTCGACCGAGTTCCTTTACCAGCATCATCCGCCATCTATTTTCAATATGGCGGCCATTTAATTTTTTTTTAATTTAAAATTTAAAATTAAATGCGAAAAAGTTAGAAGTTGAAAAATATTTTTCCTTTTTTCCAGTGTGTTAGAACTTTAAACAGCAATTCCAGAACAATTTTTATTTTGTCTATATCTTAAAAAATGACTGAGTTATAGCACTTTAAATTTTTAGTATGGCTGGCATTTTGAAACGATGTGATATTTGTCACGTAATAACACGCGTATTTATGAATCGATTTCGATGTAACTTTGTTTATACGTAGTATATAATGCAGCCTAGACGGAGTTTTTTGCCAGTTCCACATGCCATCTTGTTTAAAAATGACGGAATATTATTTTTGTTTATTTAAATTTTTAAATTAGGTACAAAAAAGGTAAAAGTTGAAAAAGATTTTTCTTTTGTGGGTTTGACTTTAATGAAAAGATTCAAGAGCATTTTTTTCATCTATATCTTGAAAAATAGCTGAATTATAGCACTTTCAATTTCCAGTGTGGTTAACATTTTGAAACGGTCTGAAATTTGTCACACGATAATACTATTTTTATAATCTGATTTGAATATAACACCGTGTATACATAGTACATACCCAATCTCTTGACCGAGTTCACTAGCAAACTTCATCCACTATCTTGTTTCAAAATGGCGGCCATTTAAGTTTGTCAAAAATCTTTTAAATGTATAATGATGTACAAACAAAAAATTAGAAATTGAAAAAAGGTTCTTTCTAGAGTGTTTGATTTTTTAATAGTGAATTCCGGAGTATTTTTTGCTTTGTCTTTACCTTAAAAAATTCCTGAGATGTAGCATTTTTAATTTCTAATGTGGGTGAATATTTTTTAAAAATCAATTTTCCCGCGACAGCACTCGTTTATATTCATCGATTTACATGTGAGTGCGCATGTACACATGAATTAAGATCTCGACCAATATCATTGGTTTGTTTTATCCAGCATGTTGTTTTAAAATGTCATACACTTCATGATATCGTGGAATTTGGGGACCCTTTAAATCGCTTAAAATAAAACCAGCTTGAATAAAATATGACTAATTTCTAAAAATTCCCATTAATATTCAGTATTGACAAAAACTAGTATTCAATCTTACATAATCGTGTTCCACTATTTTAAGTTTCGTATGTGTGAATAATATAATTTAAAATAAATAAATAAGGTATATGAAAGCTACCTCTTCCTCTCGGCACTGCCGGTAGGATTTTTTTATATTATTATCTATTTATAAGGAAGAAACAGTGGGATTAATAGCTATCTTTTTTTTAATGAAAGGGGGAAAATAATTAATATTGCTTAACAATGAAATTTTAAATGCTCCTTTTAATTCTTTTTCTTTTTCTTTTTTTTTTTTTTTTTTTTTTTTTGAAATTACGTTTATGAAATATCGAGCTTTTTGCTTTTTTATATTTATTCATGGACGCGACTTACGTTCAATTTAAAGATGAGTGTTTTCTTGCATATCGAAAAAGAAAATATGTCTTAATTACGAATGTATAATTAGACATTGTTTTCCTAAAATATTTTTTTGTTGTTGTCCGGATTTTTGAGACTTAACTAGAATAATTATAGTGTCTGCTTACGTGTCTTATTAGAAAAGTGATTGAGTAAAATAAATATTAACATAACTATCTGATAAAAATAGATAAATATATAAAAATATTATTTCATTTAACTTCCTGACCTTTGAGCAAAATTGCAAAATTGTATAATTGGTTTCGTCTGAGTTTTTCAAAGGATAAAAATAAAGGATATATTTTTTAAAATATGATATAAAAAATATAATCTTTCGGAGTGTTAAAAATTACATAACACATTTATGATCGTGGGTGTATATACGCACCTTCAAAAGGTAAGTCCCAAGTTCCTTTTTGACACTAGTAATAAAAAAGCTGCTATATTTGAATTAAGTACTTTCGTGATTATATATGTAATGGTAACTGTTTAAAAACAAGTTGGAAATGGCACGTCAGACGTAACAAATGAAGTTCGATCGTACTATAACGAAGTTTTTAAAATATAGAGTATTGCGGGTACAATACAGTTTTAAAAATGTTTTGTATATCCCTGTAAATAATACATGCTTTCTATTATTCTGGAATTAATTTGTAGTAAACCTCAGCAACGTATATCAATTTCATAAAATGTGAATTAGTTTAATATAATTAAAACGCACTCCAAACAATGTTTCCCCTATATAATTATGTAATAGAAAACTTTTGTGGTCCTGAATATTAGTAAAAAATATTCTTTGCACCCACAGATAGTACACAATGTATATTTTAGTATATATTTCACAGATGCATATGAATTGTGTTAAGTTCGAAAGAGTGTAACATCATTAAAATATACCTGAAACTATATTTTATTACGCAACGGAACATTTTGATTGTCCCTGTAATTGAACTATACACCCTATCTTTATACAATTTGAAATTATTCAACAAAATTATGCAACAATTATATATTTGAAATTTCAAACGATTAAGTACTTGCGTTATTATATGCGAACGGACGGATTTAACGGCGACTATAGGTGCTATGTATTTGCATAATTACGAACGTACCTAATAAGTGGTGCCAAATGAATACAATTTGTGTAGCAGAAGTCTATGGAAAAAGTGTTAATCTTTCAAAACTTCAATATATCCTTGTTATATTTATTTAAATAACTAGGAGTCTCTGCCCCTACAAGCAATGCTCATCAACCCCCGTTCAGACACTAAAAACTGTAAAAACACGCAAATTTGATCTAATTTGATAACAAAAAATTTATAATTGTAGTTTTTCTTTCTTTTTTAACCTTAATTGTCAATTTTCCGGTAAACGGGTTTCCATTCATTTTCCTTTCATTGAGGAATTTTAATGTCTAATCAGTTAATGCTAAACACTTACTGGCTTTTTACAGGTTTCATTAAACAAAATCAGTTAAACAGTGAAATACACTGAGTCTTTGCATTCTGGTATTTTTTAAACCGCGGTATAAGAAAAAATAAGGCATTTTAAATGTATTGTTTGAATCTGATGTAATTTTCACTAAATTTTTCTTTCTCTTTTTAATATCCACGTGAAAATTATTCTGTAGTTAAAAATATAATATTTCTGCCATCTTAGAATTTACAACAATAATTAAAACGTTCCTATCTAAATATGAAGTAAAAGTCTTTTCTAAATTTTTTCTTATTTCAGCTGTTTTAGAACATTAAATGGTCATTTTAAATCTGGCGTTATTTGTTTTAGTTGCTGCTTTTAACCCATATTAATGATTTTTTTTTATTATTTGAAATTTTTCTCTCTCTTTTTGATATTTACGTGAAGAGATTTTTATTGCTAGAAAAGAAATATTTTTTTATTTTCTTTTTTACATTTACGGCAGTTAACGCCCCAGAGTAAAAAGAAAGAATAAAATAGAAGTAAAGTGGCTGGGAGTGACGCTAAAAATGTAACCCTAAAATCCGCCACATTAAGCCCAAATATAATTACGTGCTTTCGCAAAAGAGATGAAAACTTTAATAATACAGTTTTTAAGTCATAATTCAATGAAATAGCACTTTAGAATGCTTAAATATAACCAGATCACTTTCATTTAGAGAAAAAATGCACGGCTGATGTCAAAAAACTTAATCCCTAATCCACGAGATTGTTTTGTTCTGACCTAATGAGGACATTTAAATTTGAGCGATAACTCTCTTCATAATATGAAGTGCGCAAGCCGATTTTAGAGCATACTGCCCCTTTATCTATCTTTGTACTCCATATATTAATGCATTTATGTGAATTCATATTTTTAATATTTCTTTCATTTTAATATCTACAGTAAATATAGTTTTATAATTTAATTTTTCAAATTTGCCGCTATTATCTTGTAGCTATTTAATCATCCTTCTTTTTACTCTATGTTTAAATCTCATTTAATTTTTTTTTCCGTTTGTCATCGTCGGGTGTAATTATTTTTTTTTTATTTGAAGTAAACATGAAAACATTATTCTTTGATACTTGGCAGCAATTTAAAGTAATAATTTTCTCCAAAAAATATGGGAATAATGTTTTTCCAAATGCTGAAAATTTGAATTTAAAAGGGAAATAAATCCTCAAAAATGAGTCAAATAAAAAGCATAAATGCAGTCTGCACACCGGGAATTTCTAATGTATAAAATGATCTCGAAATTTTTAAATTCCTATGTATTATTTTTGCTTTTGTAAATATTTTTTAATGTGACCAATTTGAATAGCAAATATCTCTTAAAATATTTATCCAATTTAAAAACTGCCTGCATCAGCGTATTTGTCAAGCATTTCCCTATAATACCACCAATTTTCATATTTTTGTACTCAGTAGGTTTCTTAATATTAGAGAATAAATGCGCTAGGTCATAAAAAAATTCATTGTCAGGCGGTGACAGTGTTAGTTACTTTTTTTTTTTTTTCTTTCTTTATTTTTTACTTTCTTCTATCTTTACAAGAAGAAAGTATTGGATTCATGAAAATTTTCGACTTCCGGTTTTCGACGGATTTATACGTTTTAGAAGGTCCTGAACACGTTTTGACTATTTTTAGAAAATGTCTGTCTGTGAGTCTATCCGTCTGTCTGTCTGTCTGTCTGTCTGTATGTATGTGACAAAAAATTTGTGGGCGCTCTATCTCAAGAACTAATGCTCGAAATTTAATAAAATTTTATATTCAGTTAGACCTTGATATGAATTAGTGCCTATTGGTTTTTGGTGAAAATTGGCGTGCAGGTGGCGCTGCTATACTACGTTTTTCATGATTTTCAAGATTGCTATATCTCAAGAACTAATGCACAGAATTTCACCAAACTTCAGATTCTGTGACCCCTTGATATAAATAGACGCTGATTAAGTTTTGGTGTAAATTGGCCAGCAGGTGGCGCTGCTGTGCCACGTTTTTCATGATTTTCATGATAGCTATATCTGAAGAAGTAATGCACAGAATTTCACCAAACTTCAGATTCGGCGATACCTTGAGATACATAGCCACTGATAAGGTTTTGGTGTGAACTTCCCTATAGGTGGCGCTGCTATGCTACATTTTGCACGATTTTTGCGATAGCTATATCTCAAGAACTAATGCAGAGAACTTTATCAAATTTTAGAATCTGTTACACTAGAATATATAACATAATTAGACGTTGATTACATTTTGGTATTAACCTTGCAACAGGTGGTGCAGCTATGCTGCATTTTGCACGATTTTTCCGATAGCTATAGCTCAACAACCAACGCACAGAATTTCATCAAACTTCAGATTTTGCTACAAAATGACATATAACATAATTACACCATGATTACGTTTTGTTATAAATCCTTCAACTGATGGTGCTGCTGTGCTATATTTTACACGTTTTTTTTAACTAGCTATATCTCAAGAACTAATGCACAGAATTTCATCAAACTTCAGATTCTTTTACACCATAACATAATTAGACTCTTTTTTACATTTTGGCATAAATTATCCAAGATATGGTGTTGCAGTGCTACGTTTTGCAATTTTTTTGTTATAACTATATCTCAAGAACTAATGGACGAAATTCCATCAAATTTCAGATTCTGTTAGGTTTTGACATAAATAGATGCTTATTAGGTTTTAGTATAAATTACCCAACATGAGGCACTACTAAGCTCATTTTCTCAGAATATTAATAAAATTTTGCGTTTTAGGCTTTTCGAATACCAGAATCTCATTAGACTAGGTCAAATGTTCGAGGAAATTCGATAGTGGGTAACTTTGAAATCACCACGTTTTTTTTTTTTTTTTTTTTTTTTTTTTTTTTTTTTTTTTTTTAATTAAAATGTATTTATGAGATAGAAGAAAGTTTTGGGATTGACACATCCAACTAGTTTTTTAAGAATAGAATGATGCTTCTATCGCAGTGAAATCTATCGCTTCGTGAATAGGTACATCAATTCACGGTGGTGAGAATGCTAAAATACATTAAATAAATGTTTTAAGTTTATAATCATAAATGTTTTATTCCTTTTCACATTTTTTTAAAACTTTATCACAAATTTCTTCATTTAAGTATTAAGTTGTTTATTCCTATACTTTTTTCATTTCCCAATGTCTCAAAATATAATACATTTGAACAATAGACTGAATGTTAAGCGGATCATGGCTAATTAATCCCTAAATGGTAGTCAACTGTTCAGCATAATTTTATTCGATTTAAATTAAATTTATTTCAATTTTAAAAAAAGTTGGAATGTGGCAAACTGTAGCATTATTCCACAACTCTAAACTTGCTAGTACAACAACAGAGTACAAAGATTCCCTTTTAAAAAATCTAGATATGCAGAGAACACAATATTTAACAGCGTTTTCGTAAAAGAAGTGTTGTGTTGGACGTAATCGATTTATTTATAACGTTTGTTAGTTTTTGTTCATTTATTGTTCATTAAAATAATTAAAGTATGAAAATTAAATGCTTCATTATCAATTTATATAGCAGCATTATATATTTTTAAAACGGATAACAATAAAAAAAAAACTAAGTGTGCAAAACGCACTGTCACGTTTAGATATTTTAAACTTCCAATTTTATCTATTGATAATGTGACACATTATATTTTTACTTATAATATAGATAAAAAATTAAATTTTTTAAAAATAAATTAGTTTAAACTTAAAACGTAACTTTTTTTATACATTTGTCATTTTAAGTTTGTTAAAATTCGAAATACTCCAAATTTGATAAACATGAAAATTCACGCTGCAATTAAGACTACTATTGTTACAAGTAACGGTGCTATTTTATACATTTTCTGTCATTTCTATAGCATTTTTATCAAATTATTTGCTATCTTAATATATAAAATTTACTAAATTTTGAACCATTGTTTATTGTGAAATCTATGAATAATTAAGTGTTTTAAAATTTCATTTTACATTACCAAAACTGATAATAAAAATTATGAATAAACGTGTCTTTTAGTCATCAAAAATGTAAAAAAAAAAAAAAAAAAAAAAAAAAAAAAAAATTCAGTGTGAAGTGCTTCAAATTTTTATTGGAGCTTAGTTTTAAATATAATTTAATTTACTACTAACTGAACAAAAAAGATGCCTTTGTACTTATACTTGATTTTTCCAGTTCTTAAATTTAATTATTAAAGCGAAATAGTAAAATATTTTTTTACAATCGTAAAATTAAAAAAAAAATGTTTTATGAAGACTTAACGAAGAGTTAAAAAAATAATCAATTTTTGCGCGGTGGATTACCTTAATTTTTAAATTCAACTTTATTAAAACTATTAAATTATACTTCTAGAATAAAAAAGAACACCAGCTTAAATTCTTTTGTGTTAGAATGTACATATTCGTATAAAAATGTCTTTTTGATATCAAATAAAAATTTACATTTAAGTATAACATTGAATAATTATAAATTTTATTTTGTATGATAAAAAAATTCACAAGAAAGTTCTTTTGATGCATTAATTTATTTTTGTCTTTAAATGAAGTCTTTGTTGAACTTAAATATTAGGTAATGTTTTATCAGCAAAGTTAATATCCGTCCTATTAAACTAAAAAGAACTGAAAATATTCGTTAAAGAAATTATTTATAGAATAAACTATTGTTAAAGCAGGTTGGGTGCACTAAGTAAAATCTGTTGAAACACATTTTCTATCGGTGTTGCAATTCATTTATTAACACACGTAAGACATTTAAAATGTAAGACACAAACTAAAAAAAATCTATATCTCTATATATGTATATGTAAGAAATTTTCAACTATAGACTGAGTGCTAAGATTAGAGTGATAGCTAAGAGACTCCTCAGTGCTGCTCAATGATCACCATAGTTTTATCTGGTTTAAATTACATTTGTTACATATGAAAAAAGCTGGAATGTGGCATTCTATGGCGTTATTCTAGAATTCTAATATTCTTAGAAGAACAACAGGGTACGGGGGTTTCCTCTTAAAGAATGTATTTTTGAAATGATTGTATGGGGCACATAATAATAAACAGTATTTTCGTAAAAGAAATGTTGTATTGGTGATTTATATTATTTGTAAATTCTTGTCCATTTATTGTCAATTAAAATAATTAGAGTATGAAAATTAAATGCTACATTATTAATTTAAAAAGCGGTTAACGATAAAATTAACAACATTAAAATTAACTGTCGAGCGTAAACTGCATTGTCACTTTAAGATATTTTAAACTTTACACTTTAACAACTGAAAATGTGACTATATTAAATTTTTGTTTCTAATAGAGATAAAAATTAATTAGGAAATAAATTAGTTTCGACTTAAGAACTTGATAATAAATCTTTCTTTGTTTGCCTATATCTGTCATTTTAAATTTAATAAAATGCAAAATTCTCCAAATGTGAAAAACATGAAAAATAAGGAATAAGCAATAAGGAAGAGTATTGTTACAAGTAATGGTGCTATTTCATACATTTGATATAATTTGTGTGATATTTTTATCAAATTATTTGCTATCTTAATATATAAAATTTAATAAATTTTGAATCATTTTATATTGTAAAATCTATAAATAACTATGTGTTTTAGAATTTTATTTTACATTACCTAAAATCATAATAAAAATTATGAATAAATATGTCTTTTAGTCATGATAAGTGTAAAAGAAACGCTTTTTCAATGTGAAAAGCTTCAGATTTTTAATGGAGCTTAGTTTTAAATAGAATTTGACTTGCTACTAACTGAACAAAAAAGATGCCTTTGTACTTATACTTTTCTTTTCCAATTCTTTAATTTAATTATTAAAGCGAAATAGTAAAATATTTTTTAAATTCATAAAATTAAAAAATGTTTTATTTACGCTTACCGCATAGTTAAAAAATAATTAAATTTTGTGTGAAGGATAACCTTAATTTTTAATTTTAATGTTATTCAAATTGTTAAATTATATTTCTAGAATAAAATAGAACATTAGCTTAAAATCTTTTGAGTAAAAATGTACATTTTTGTATAAAAATGTCTTTTTTAAAGTTAAATAAAAAATTCATATTTAATAAAGACGTTGAATAATTATGAATTTTGTTTTGTATAATTAAAAAATTCACAAGAAAGTTCTTTTGAAGCATTAAATTTTTTTTATCTTTAATTGGAGGCTTTGTTGTAACTTAAAAGCTAGGTATATTTTATGAATAAAGTTAATATCAATCCTATTAATTAAAACTATAAAAAACTAAAAAAGGTTTTTTATTCGAAAAAATTTACTTAAAGAATAAATAACTAAGAAAGTGATAAATAAACAATGAAGAACTAAGCATGGAATTTCAAAGAACTTTAGATTTAGTTAAACCATGATGTAAACTGGAGCTGATTAGTTTCTAGCGTATATCGCTTAAAAGGTAGTGCTGCTATGCTGCAGTATTCACATTGTACACAATATATCTATCTGTAGAAATAATTAATAGACATTTGTAAAACTACAAATCCAATTAATTCCTGATATAGTTTGGTTTTATTATTATTATTCTTTTTACTTTTTGGTATAAATTACTGCTTTGCTGCATTTTTTACAATTTCATAACAGCTGTATCCCAAGAACTAATGCATGGGTTTTTATCAAACTTCGGATTCATTCAGTATTTGATAAAAATTTATCCTTATGAGATTTTATTGTACATCATCCAGCAGGTGGCGTTGTTATACTATATTTTTTTTTTAGATTTCCGCAATAAATATGTCAGAAACTACTGTACATATTTTCACCAAACTTCAGATTCAGTTAGAAGTCGACGTAAAATGTTGCTGACTAGATTTTGTTGCAAATCAACTTACTAGTCGCTCTACTATGCTGCATTTTTTCAGAAAATCTTAACACAAATGAGATATAAGAAATTTTTGGGATTGTTACATCTCATTACAACCCCATATATGTTTCATAACTATGTCTCTAGGTACAGCTATCGCAAAATCGTGAAAAAGGCAGCATAACAGCTCCACCTGTAGGAAGATTTACACCAAAAAATCTACAGGGTGGTCATAAAAAACTTTGCCGATATTTGGAGCTCTAGCGGCCAGTCCGCTCAACCGATCGAGGTGAAATTTCAGATATAGCTATTCAGAGATATGTGCTCGAGATTCTGTGAACGACAACAAAATGGCACTCACGGTTACGGTTATAGTTACAGAAACTCGAAAATTTCCAATGGCAACACCCATTTTTTTCATCGCAAAATGCTCGGCACATGCGAAAACTATAAAGAGCGTTGGAACCGTACGTGTATCGCAAGAAACGGACATGTTATACACGCACAAAGAACCGTTCTGCGAATCCTCCCCCCCTACAAAAAAATTCGATTGGGGTGCAAGGAGGAAATTTGCATATGACACAGAGTCAGTACACTAATCTCTGATTGCAATACAGATCGCAGAAACTAAAAGTTTTATTTTGATTATACATTTTCCACATGGGTGTCATCACAGGCAATTATCAGTGATGGCAATTAACGGTCTTCAATGCTTTATCCCCCTTAACACCTCCTCTTTTTACGCCATATGCCATATATCGGCATGTCCTACTGCATATGTTTCAGATCTAACCCCTGATTGGCCTTTCATTTCGTTCGGTTGCCTTTTTACGCTTTTATGGTAATTTGTCTGTTCCGTCTTTATTTTTTGCACACCAGTGTGTGTATATATGTGCATATATACATCTATATGTATATATATATGTATATATCTATAAAAGAATATATGTACATGTAACACTAGTGCCTGGCTAACCGAAAAGTACCGAGATTTCTAACATTGTTTTATATGCGTTAGCCCACTCAAAAATAATTTCAAAAAAGTAAAATATCTGAAAATGAAACTTAGCATCTAGTTCAAAATGTAGTTAAAATAGAAACAGTATTAAAGTTCATTCGCTGACTAAGAGACGATTTAAACATTTTATTTGATATTTTAATGAGCAAAACAATCCGTACACTAATTACTAAATACTTTATTCTAATGGATAAATTCGGTATTTTTTTTCAGTTGCTCTGTGTGTTTTGTAAAGAAATCGATGCTTCTATATGTATCCAGTATACGTTTTTTTTTCTTTTAATAAACAAAAATTGGGTTAAATGCTCGATGGAATTATTTCTCCTTTTCTTCATAGTAAAAACAGCTTAAATTTCAGCAGTTGACAAATTAGTATTTCTTTCAGAAAAGCTTGTTTTGAAATATAATAACATAGGGGGGAAATTTCAAGAATTTTCTAACTTTGTTTGATCCTCGTTACTTGACTCAAAAATATTTCAAATAACATTTTAAATGATGTCGAAAAAAGAAATCCCGAAATGAAACTCTGTCTCCACTTCAAAACGTACCGAAAATAGAAATACCAGTAAAGTTCATTCGATGTTTAAAAGACAACTTAAATATTTCATTCAAAATTTTATTGACACAAACTATTCAGTGCAATATACTTTACTCAAATAGATAAATTCAGAAAATCTTCTGTTGCTCTGTTTGTTTTGTACAACGTCAATGCATAAATTTGCAGGATTATTTTTAAATGCTTGCATAAAATATTCAACTGAGTTATTTCTTTTATCGTTTCTTCATTCTGAAACTGTTTGATTTTCAAGTGTTGATAAGTTTGATTTTCTTTCAAAAGTGCTTGTTTTGAAATATATTAATACAAGAAACAAAATGTTAAGAATTTTTTTATATTGGTTTTATTCGCGTTATTTTATTAAAAAAAATATGTTACATAACATTTTAAAAGATGTAAAAAAGAAAAAGATCTGCAAATGAAATACTTCAAAGCATATTGAGAGAAACATTAGTAAAGTTCAATCGATGATTGAGTGACAATTTAAATATTTTATTCGATATTTGAAAACCAAAAACTATTCAGTGCAATATACACTGCTCAAAACAATTAAAGGATATTGCAGTTTTAGGTGGATTTTGTGTCTGGGAAACTTTTTAGCTGATTGATACATGGTCGACAGACATAGTAGGTTATATGAGAATAAATTACACATGTTTGGCAGAAAAAAATGCATTTTATTGCACATTTGTGTACAAAAGGAAAAAAACACAATTTGTGCATATGAGAAAAAAAGAATAAGAAAAGGTGTTTTTTTCAAAGAAAATCATTTTCAGTAAGGGGTATGGTTTCCACGGGCGGCCAGCAACGTTGAACACCTTTGAGGCATGGACTCAATGAGGCTATTAATGACGAGTTGGGGTATTCTTCCCCACTATTCCAGAAGAGCTCTTTCCAGTTCTTGAAGAGTTTGTGGGGGTTGTTGGCGGCCAGAAACTCGTCTTCCTAGAGCGTCCTAAACGTGCTCGATTGGATTTATGTCTGGAGAACACGCTGGCCATTCCATTCGAACAATTCCTTCCTGGAAAAGGAAATCCTCCACCAGGTTTGCACGATGTGGCCTGCAGTTATCGTCCTTTAAAATGAAGTTATCTTCAATTGCTGCAGCGTAAGGGACTACAATAGGTCTGAGGATCTCATCCCTATATCGGCGACCAGTCAGAGCTCCATCTAGAATGATGTAGACGTCAGTGCGCCCGTCAATGTAGATGCCACTATACGCCAACACTCCTCTACCGCCAAATCTGTCACTTTCGTGCACGAACGCAGGATTATTCCTACTGCCACGGTCCCTCCAGATGGAAACACGCCTATTATCCGGATGCACAGAAAAACGGGACTCGTCAGAAAACAGAATATTGCTCCATTCACTTCTCCTCCAGTTTACATGCTCGGTTGCCCACTCCCTGCGGTCGCGACGATGCCTTGATGTTAATCTAACACATACCATCGGTCGGCGAGCATACAGACCTACAGCATGGAGCCAGTTTCGGACAATCTGAGTTGAAATCGTGGTGCCTGTAGCCGAGCGAAGGTGTTATTGGAGAAGAGTAGCGTTCATGTTTCGGTGTCACTGAGCTGTTAACGCTAAATACCGATCTTCATTGAGCGTTGTTGCCCGTCTACGACCTTGCCCTGGTCTTCGGCCTGCACATCCACTCTCCAAAAAACGGTTCCAGATCCTGTAAATGACACTTTGTGACACTCTTATGGCTTGCGCTACTTCGGCTTGCGTTTGGCCCCCTTCCAACCTACCAACAATTCTCCAGGCTTCCGAATCTGTCAAATGACTTCGCTGAGACATCGTACTCATCAAAACAAAGCAATCACTGAATGCCGATCATCCTTGTCTTCATTCTCTTTTATCCAGTTGAAAGTCAAATTTCATTCGCTGCCACTGAAACGACGTTTTTGACGTCGCAATTTGCATTTGTGATTCTCTTCTTCTATTTTCGACAAAAAAATTTCATTTATATCTTTATTTTATGTAAAACTTCAAATATCCTTTAATTGTTTTGAGCAGTGTACTTTGCTCAAATAGATAAATTCTGAAAAAAAAATTTTCGTTGCTCTGTGTATTCTGTAGAATATCAATGTTTCTATATTCGGAATAAATAAGAGCTTATTTTTAAATCGTTATAATAGTATCCGACTGAGTGATTTATTTTATTTTTTCTTCATACGGAAACAATTTGATTTTCAAGAGTTAACACGTTTAATTTTCTTTCAGAAATGCTTGTTCTGAAATATAATAATATCGGATACAAAATTTTAAGTATTTTAATTCATTTTTCCCCTTTTTCTCTTTAAAAAGTATTTCAAATAATATTTTAAATGATGTAGAAAAGAAAAGAATTTGCGAATGAAACTCTGCATCAGCTTCAAAGCTTACTGAAAATAGAAACATTAGTAAAACTATTGACAAAAACTATTCAATGCAATATGCTTTGCTAAAATATATAAAATCTGCACATTTTCAGTTGTTCTGTATGTTCTGTAAAATGCAAATGCTTCTATTTTCGTAAAAATGGGTATTCTTTCTTAGATAGCTGTAGAAATAAAACGGCTGACTTATTGCTTTTATATTTTTTTCATATTGAAACTGTATGATTTTAGAGAGTGATTTTAAATATTTCATTCGGTATTACATTGACAAAAACTATTGAGTGCAATATTCTTTGCTTAAATAGATAAATTCTGAAAAGATTCAGATGCTCTGTGTGTTCTGTTCAATGGCAATGCTTTTATATGAGTAAGATTGGAGGTTTCTTTTTAAATGATTGGATAAAATATTCCGCTGCGTTCTTTCTTTTCTTTTTTCCTCATATTGAAAAAAGTTAAATATTCAAGACATGACAAGTATTATTTTCTTTCAGAAATTCTTGTTTTGAAGTATAATATAGGACACAAAATTCTAAAAAATGGCAGAACTTTTCGTTAGCCGGGAGACAGTTTATATCCAAACACTTAATTATGCACAAATATATATGCACACATTATGCACACATATTATGCACACATATTATGCACACATAAATAAATATATATGTATATATACACATATATGTCTGTAAAAATATATATTTATATATAACACTAATGCCCTCTATCCGAAAAATACCTATTTGTCCATCATTGTTTTATACTCGTTTTTCATCTCAAAAATATTCCAAAAAATATTTTAAAAAATCTGACAAATAAAGATGCTTGCATTAAAACCCCTGCATCGACATGAAAACGGACTATAAACACAATCATTAGGAAAAATAATTCGATGATTAAGAGACAATTTAAATATTTTATTCGATATTCTATTGACAAAAACTATTCAGTGCAATATGCTTAGTTCAAATAGATACATTCTGAAATTTTTCATTTGCTCTGTGAGTTTTGTAAAATATCAATGCTTCTACATGCGTAAATTTGAAAGTTTGTTTTTAAATGATTCTGTAAAATATTTAGTTGAGTGATTTCTTTTGTTTTTTCTTCATACTGAAACAGTTTCATTTCCAAGATTCAACAAGTTTAATTGTCTTTCAGAAATTATTGATCTAAAATGTAATAACATAGGACACAAAACTCTAAAAATTTTAAACCTTTATTTTATTTCGCTTTACTTTTTAAAAAAGTTATCGTCCTTTATTACTTTAATATAGGACACAAAAATCTACAAACTAAAAATATCTGTTTTATTTTCCTTTATTTCTTTAAAAAGTATTTCAAATAATATTTTAAGTGATTTAGAAAAGGAAAATCTGCAAATAGAACTTACCATCATCTTCAAAACTTTCTGAAAATAGAAACATTAGTAAATATTATTCTATGATTAACAGACGATTTAAATATCTTATTTGACATTCTTTTGACAAAATCTGTACAGTTCAAAAAGATTTACTGAAATAGATATGTTCTGAAAAGTTTGTCCGTGTGCTCTGTAAAATAACAATATATCTATATGCGAAAGATTGGAGATTTATTTTTAAATGAGATTTATTTTAAAATAATCCGTCGCGTTATTTCTTTTTTATTTTTTTCATATTGAAAACGAATTCAAGAATTGACAAGTTTTATTTTCTTTTAGAAATATAATAATATAGAATAAAAAGTTTTTTAGACTTTTCGGTACTTTCCGATTAGCCGGGCGCTCTTTTAATATACATATATATATATATATATATATATATATATATATATATATATATATATATATACATAAATATCCATGTGTAAATGCGTATGTATGTATTCATACACAAATACAGGGTGATTCCAAATAGTACATATCAAGACAAACAATATTAAATGGGAGACCAAGGGTCCCAAACGTTTTCCAAAGGAGATAGCCGCCATTAAAGTTTTGGGACCAAAATTTCAAATAAACAGAAAAAACAGAAAAATCGGTCGATTGATTTGCAGTTTTCACTAAAATTACTCTTTAAGTCGGCATTTTCTTGAAATTAAATTATAAAGATAAATTTCAAAAAATGCCGATAGAGAGCGCTTTAGACTTTGGAGTAACGAACAACAATTTTTTGCCGGTATTTTTTGCATCTCATTAAATGTTTTCGTAAGCTTAGACCCAAATTTTGAGCTCAAAATCTGAAAGTGGGAGTGGTTAGTAGCACAAACTGAATTGTGTTCAGAGGGTTCAAATTTCAAATGATTATAAAAAAAAAAGAAATATTGGTTCGTTGATTTGTGGTTTTCACTAAAACTATTCTTTATGTCGGTATTTTCTTAAAAATAAATTATAAAGATAAATTTCAAAAAATGTCGATAGAGTGCGCTTTAGACTTTAAAGTAACGAACAACTATTTTTTGCCGTTACTTTTTGCATCTCATTAAATGTTTTTGGAAGTTTAGACTTAAACTTAAATTTTGAGCTCAAAATCTGAATAGTCGGGAGTAGTTAAGTAGCACAAACTGAACTGTGTTTAAGGGGGGGAGGTGTTCAAATTTAAAATAATTATAGAAAATGGGAAAATTTGTCGATTCGTTTGCGGTTTAAAATAAAACTATTCTTTAAGTCAGTATCTTCTTGAAAATAACTTTTAAAGATAAATTTAAAAAAATTCCATTAGAAGGCGCCATAAATTTCAGAGTAACCAACAACTAATTTTAACCTTTATTTTTTTTGTTCTAATTAAATGCTTTCAAAAACTTATTAAATGTTTTCGGAAGCTTAGATTTAAACTTAAATTTTAAGCTCAAAATCTGAATAATTAGGAGTAGTTAAGTAGCGCAAATTGAAGTGTCTTCAGGAGTTGAAATTTAACTCTTCCCTCTAATCGAACACAATTCAAATTTTCGCTACTTAAACACTACCAATGATTCAGAATTGGAGCCTAAAATTTAAGTTTATGCATTTGAAAGCATTTAATGAGATTAAAAAAATAACAGTTAAAAATAGTTGTACGCTACTCCAAAATCTAAGGCGCCCTCTATCGGCCTTTTGTGAAACTTATCTTTAAAATTTATTTTCAAGAAAATGTTCATTTAAAAAATTAGTTTTAGCTAAAACCGCAAACGAATCGACCATTTTTTTCATTTTTTATAATCATTTGAAATTTAAATCCTCTGAACACAGTTCAATTTTTCTACTTAACCACTCCCAAATATTCAGATTTTGACCTCAAAATTTAAGTTTAAGTCTAAGCGTACGAAAGCATTTAATAAGATGCAAAAAATAACGCCAAAAAAAGAGTTGTTCGTTACTCCAAAGTCTAAAGCGTCCTCTATCGGTATTTTTTGAAAATTATAATTTATTTTTAAGAAAATACCGACATAAAGAATAAATAGTTTTAGGGAAAACCGCAAATCAATGAACCAATTTTTCCGTTTTTTATAATCATTTGAAATTTGAACCCTCTTAAACACAATTCAGTTAGTGCTACCTAACCACTCCCACTTTCAGATTTTGAGCTCAAAATTTAAGTTTGAGTCTAAGCTTTCGAAAACATTTAACGAGAAGCAAAATATACCGGCAAAGAATAGTTGTTCGTTACTCCAAAGTCTAAAGCGCCCTCTATCGGCATTTTTTGAAATGTATCTTTATTATTTAATTTCAAGAAAATGCCGACATAAAGAATAATTTTAGTGAAAACCGCAAATCAATAGACCCATTTTTCCGTTTTTTATGTTTATTTGAAATTTTGGTCCCTAAACTTTAATGGTGGCTATCTCCTTCGGAAAACGTTTGGGACCCTTGGTATCCTATTTAATATTGTTTGTCTTGATGTGAACTATCACCCCTCTTATATTGCAAAAAAAAAAAATTTAGAATCACCCTGTATATGTATTATATACACACTTTTTTTCTATATAATACAAATATATATGTAAAAATACATATGTATATATAACACTAGTGCTCTGCTATCCGAAAAATACCGCTTTTTTCGAATTTTTTATACTTGTTTTTTCACTCAATGATATTTAATAAAATATTTTAATAGATGCTCTAAAGAAGAGCTGCAAATGAAACTCAACATCCACTTCAAAACGTACTTAAAATAGAAACATAAATAAAGTTTATTTCATGATTAAGAGAGAAATTAAATATTCTATTGAGAAAAACTACGTGCTCAGTATACTTTGTTGAAATGGTTACATTCGGAAAATTTACTGTTGCTTTGTGTGAATTTTTAAAATGTCGATAGGCAAGAATGGGGGTTTATTTTTCAATGATTGGATAAAATACTCGACTGAGTTATTGCTTTTTTTTCTTCATACTGAAACAGTTTGATTTTTAAGAGTTGACAAATTTAAATTTCTTACTTTGAAAAATAATATTATAGGACACAAAATTCCAAAAATTTTCCATTATTGTTTCTTCCCGTTATTTGACACAATAATATTTCAAATAATATTTTAAAAGATGTAGAAAAAAAGGCCTGCAAATGAAATTCTGCCTCTATTCCGAAACGTAGCAAAAATAGGAATGTTACTAAAATTAATTTGATGCTTGAGAGACGAATTAAATTTGTAATTCGATATATTACTGCCAAAAACTGTTGAGCGCAATAAATTTGCTTTACTCAAGTAGATATATTGTGAAATTTCTCACTTGTTCTGTGTGTTTTGCAAATCGTCAATAGTTCTGTATCCGTAAAGATGAGGGTTTGTTTTTAAATGATTCCATAAAATATTAAGATGATTAATAATTTTTTTTCTTCGCACTGATATGTTTTGATTTTCAGGAAGTTCGATTTTCTTTTAGAAGTTGACAAGTTTGATTTTCTTTCAGAAATGCTTGTTTTGAAATAAAAAAAATATTAAACACAAAATTCTAAAGTCTTACAACATACAATAAATTCGGCTCATCCGTGTATAATAGATTTAATAAACTTTAATAAAAAATTACGCACAATACTTATAATATAAAATAGAAATAATTTAGAATTTAGAATTAATTTAATAGACATTGATTCTACTTTTTGTTGTAAGTAGTACGTAATTTTTAATGTCTGTTATATACACCTATGAGCCGAATTTGTTGTGTGTTGTATTATCAAACAGTGTAATAGGTCTTTTTATAATTTCTAAAGTGTTTTTTTATTATTATTTCATTCTCGTTAGTTTATTCAATAATATTTTAAATAACTTTTTAACATATGTATAAAAGAAGAAGATCTGCAAATGAAACTCATCATCCACTTTAAAACGTGCGGAAAATAAAAATATCAGTAAAGTTCATTTGATGATTAAGAGACAGTTTAAATATTTTATTCGATATTATATATACAAAAACTATTCAGTACAATACGCTTTGTTCAAATTAATAATTTTTGAAAATTTTCAGTTATTCTGTGTGTGTTCTGTAAACGTGAATGCTTCTATATGCGTAAGAAATAAAATTTATTTTTAAATGATTGGGTAAAAAATATTCGGCTAAGTTATTTCTTTTATTTGTGTTTTTTTTTCATACTGAATTAGTTTGATTTTCATGAGTTGACAAGTTTGATTTCCATTCGGAAGCGTGTATTTTTTTATAGATAATAATATGGGACGCAAGATTCCAAAAATTTTAAATCATTTCTTTATTCTCATTATTTCTTTGTAAAATATATTAAATAATATTTTTAATTTTCAAGAAAATTAAAAGATCCGCAAATGGAACTTTCCAACAACTTCAAAAGCAATGAAAATAGAAACATTAGTAAAGTTCGTTCTATGTTTAATAGACGATTTAAATAGTTTATCCTATATTTTATTGGGAGAAACTATCTGTGCTTTCTTCAAATGGATACATTCGAAAAATTTTCTGTTGCTTTGTGTGCTTTGTAAAATGTTGACGTTTCTATGTGCGTAAGAATGACGGTTTATTTTTCAATGATCCGATAAAATACTCTACTAAGATATTTATTTTATTTTTTCTTCATACTGAAACAGTTTAATTTTTAAGAGTTGACGAATAAGGAATTATTTTAGAAAAGCTTATTTTGAAATATAATAATATAGCACACAAAAAGCAAAGAATGTTCTATAATTGATTTATTCACGTTATTTGACATAAAAGTATTTTAAATAATATTTTAAAAGATGTAGAAAAAAAAGATCTGCAAATGAAACTCTGCCTCCTCTTCAAAACGTACCGAAAATAGAAATGTTAGCAAAATTCATTTAATGCTTTAGAGTTTATTAAAATATTTAATTCGACATTATACTGAGAAAAATTATTCAATGCAATAAATGTGCTTTGCTCAAGTAGATATATTCTGAAAATTTTCAGTTATTCTGTATATTCTGTGAAATTTCAAGCTACTGTAAGAGTACATTTGAGGATTTATTTTTAAATGATGAGATATGATATTCAACTGTGTTATTTCTTTTATTTTTTTCTGCATGCTGAAGGATTTTCATTTTGAGTAGTTGACAAGTTTGTTATTCTTTCAGAAACAAAAGTTTTTTAATATATTGATATGATACACAAAATTTTAAGATTATTCTATCATGGTTTCATTTTTGTTATTTTATTCAAAAATATTTCAAAGAATATTTTAAAAGATTGAGAAAAGGAAAAGATTTGCAAATGAAACTCTGCATCGATTTCAATATGTACTTAAAACAAAAAGTTTAGAAAAATTCATTCAATGATTAAGAGACAATTTAAATATTTGTTCAATATTCTAGTGAAAAAAACTATTCAGTGTAATACGCGTTGCTCAAATAGTCATATTCTGAAGATTTTTAGATGTTCTGTGTTTTCTGTCAAATGTCAGTGTTTCTCAGTGAGGATCTTTTTTTACATGATTGGATAATATATACGGCTGAGTTATTTCATTGATTTTCTCAACGTACCGAAATACATTGATTTTCAACAATTTGCAATTTTCTTAGAAAAATGCTTGATTTGAAATGTAACAATGCAGGACACAACATTTACAGAATTTTGAATCATGAATTCATTCTCGTTATTTAATTAAAAATGTTTCAAATAATATTTTAAAAGACGGAAAAAAAGAGAAAAACACTGCAAAAAACACTGCATTCACTTCAAAACGTACTGAAAACACAAACATTAGCAAAAATCATTTGATGATTAAGAGACAATTTAATATTTCATCCGATATTCCACTGACAAAAACTATTCCGTACAACCGTTTTGCTCAAATGTATAAATTTTGAAATTTTTTAGTTTCTCTGTGTGTTCTGTAAAATGTCACTGCATCTATACGGGTAAAAATGTTGGATTATTTTTATATCTTGAATAATAATTATACTTATTAACCTCATTTTATTGATGGAAGATCGTAGATTTATAGTAATTAGATAGAATGAAGAGATAATCAAGCATTCATTCAGTAAATTAAGCACAATATAAATCCTTATCAATTCTTTACAATGCCAGAAAATAATCTACTCATTGAAAAATATGAAGTTTTTAATGGATGGTCCTTACTGATATATTGATTAGTAATATTTCTGTTTTATTTCTGCAGTTGATGTAGTTGGTTTTCACAGTACTCCTTGTTTTAAAAAAATATCAAATCTGTCTTTCACGGTCTTCCAGCACCGATTTTTCGTTTTGGTGTACCGCCACGGGATAGACCAGCTTTGCCTGTATCAGGACATTGATAGTTTGACTTATACGATCATTTTGTTCTAATAAAGTCAAAGAACGAGGTTGTTTGGTAGGTCTAAGCTTTTTATTTTGCATCATATCAGAAGAGCTTTTTTTTTATCTGAGGAAATAATTTTACGTTACTTTGTACTATTATATCTTTTCAAAACGATACCAGAACTAAAAATTAAAGGGATAATATTAACTTATATCAAGTTGCAAGGGCCACCACTGCACGTAATCAACAAGTAATATAAACTCTCGTTCACTTCCTCTATTTAAAAGTGGAATTTTTTTTTTAAAAAAAAGGAAACAGCGTGGCATTAAGATTGTGACTAAATTATGAAGAATTTTTTTAGGGCTTTGTAATGTAAAAGAGTTGAATAACAATTATGTAAAATAAGAATGCAATATGTTGTCACATGCTTTATTGTACACACTTAAACATATTAAAAACAGTGTAACTGAACTATCAAACTGTAAAAGTAATAAATATTGACATGTTAAACCAATAAATAATAATATTGCAATAACATCCTTTATCGTGTCATTTAAATAAAATGTCTCCCTGAGACGCTTGTTAAAAATAAAAATAAAAATAATGTAACTAAAATTTCATTGAAGTGTAAAAAATCCTGAAAATTAACTCAACAAAAATTATTTGCGATTTTTTGCACTCTTACTTACTAGACAAAATCAGTCGTATAAAAAATAGTGTAACCTTATAATAAATCTGTAAAAATATTAAATTTTAAAGCTGTAAAATAATAAATAATTATCTTTAAAAATGTCACTTATTATGTCACTTATTACAAAAGCATTGTCAGATGCAATTAACTACATTAAATCCAGGGAAAATTTAATAATAAAAGGAGAAAGTAATAAGTTACTTAACTTCAAAAATATTCATTAAGCTTTTCAAAGCATATATTTTGTAAAACGTAATTAACAGTATTGAAAATTACGCAAGTATATCATAATGCTATAAAATAACAATAACAAATATAATTAAACTTCAAAGATTTTAATTGTTACTTTAATTAATGCACTTAGATCATTTTAAATAATAAGATTATTTAATTAAAAATAAATGAGTTTGATTGAAAATAATAACAAATTCTCAAAATTTTATTTCCATTGCAAATTTGTTTGAATAAATTTCAGACAATGCTATGAATTTTAATTGTAGCTTTATTTTGTACTATTATAAAATGTAACTGTCAGTATCAGAACTCAAAACAAGTTTCATTTGGTAAAAAGTTTTTTTTTCGAATAACACATAGTGTGACACAATTAACTCGAGTTCGTCACATTAACTTTGTTGCACCTTTATTGGGATTTTCACAACGATAAGGGTTTTCACATGGATTACACTTGTGTTTCAGGTTTCAAACCATTTCCTTCGGGAGGACATTGTTTGGGTGGATTCGTAGAAGTACAGTTCTTCTCTGTCTGTCGACTTGAACCACCTTTAGTGCTCCTGGGGAACACGCTGTTCTCTCCGCGCAGTTGAGCGTTTACATCGGCGGCTGCACAAGTAAATGCCTTTGCGAAACTTTTCTTGAAATTATCGCTAAGAAAGGCGTAAAGAATTGGATTCACCGCCGAATTGGCGTACGATAGACATCCCGTGAGCAGCATCATCGTAAAACTGAAAGTGTTTTGTCCAGTGTCTGGCGGCATAAAGGTTAGCCACATCTGTGCGCACCAGTACGGAAGCCAACATATGACGTACACAGTAATCACTGTCAGAACCAGATAAGTGACCTTCCGGTGAGTTCGCTTCTTTTCCTTACTTTTGTTCTTCGGACCTACTGTCTTCAGTTTGCAGATGACGAGAAAATAGAAGACGAGTATCAGCACCAAAGGAACCGCAAATCCCAGCGTAAAAGCGTAAAGAGTAAAAGCCATTTCGCCATTCATATAAGCATTTTCTGGCCAGTATATGTTGCAAGATATGTAAGGTCCTGTTTTGAGAATGCTCGCGTACATGTAGATTGGCACCATCAAGAGCGCGGAAAGTGTCCAAGCGGTCAAGCAGACGAATTTGGCAATGAAAGCCGTTCTGAACCTCGGTGATTGTATGGGATGGCACACTGCAACGTATCTGTCAGCACTCATGACTGTCAACAGAAGGCTGCTAGTGAACTGATTGATGCTGGTAGTCGTCATGTATATTTTACACATCACTCTTCCGAACGGCCACGATTCGTAGATCATGGTAGTGAGCAAAAATGGCATTCCGATCAGGAACATTTCGTCTGCTAGAGCCAAGTTCAGAATATAGAGGTTTGTCACCGTCTGCATTTTTGAGAAACGCAAGACTACGTAGATAACGAGAGTGTTACCACATAAGCCAACCAAGCCGACTAAGCCGTACAGGATTTTCGCAAACCCCACAATCACTGGTGGAGGTCCCAGAAAACCATCAAGAGGATCATCATCTGGAAAGGAGTCGTTGCAACAGTTGGAACTTGTTAAAATGCTGTAATTTGCCATTTTGAATTCCACAATAAAACTTTATTGGAAATGTCTTTTTTATTAATAATTTGCACTTTCTCTTATTTGATCATTTCGAAATAATTATTTAATGCAAAAATTTCCCCAGATCATTTGTTGTTTCAGATGTGGAATTCATGAATGCTAATTATCCGAAACATTTTAACTAACAGGGATTTTTAAGTTCTTCGTTTCATTGTAAAATTTTCATAATGTTATTTTATCAGATACTCTGTCCTAATAGCGTAAAATATCATGGAAGTGCCATTGTACCAAGTTACTTTCAAACTTCTTCATACTATAGGATGTTTGCATGGAAATCTGCAAAATAAAAAAAAGGGTTTTAGAAATGAAATTTGAATGTCAGTAATGTAATATTATTATTGTTAAATTTATCAGATAAGCTGTAAAATATTAAAAAAGAAATAAAAGAAATCGTAGATTAAAATGTATTTAGTTAGAATATCAATTACACTTTCGGAAATGCATTCTGCTAAAATACTGGGTAGTTATAAAACAGGTGGTTAAAAGTGGTCGCAGATCGCTTAGAGAGTTTCGTTAAGGATTTCTTTTAAAACAACTTATCCTTTAATTAATGAATTCAAATTGTTAATTTATAATTATTATATAGATGGGAGTGACAACAAATTTAACTTAATAACTATAAAAGATAGCTATTCGTATTAATCAAATTAAAAATATTCAAATCAAACTATGTAAATGAAATCTAAGATTGCGAATTTTTTTTTTAAATCCGTAACTAAAAGAGTTTAGCGGAGATGTAAATAAAATTTTTAATTTCTAAAAATGATAACATATATTTAAACGAAACTTACAATGTAGAAAATCAATAATAAATTACAATACATTTTAAAACAGGAAAAATATTAAATTCCAAAAAATATTATGAATGTCAGTGATAAAAAATATACATAAAATAAACCTTTGAATTGGCAAAGAATATGAAATTATTTTTAAATAAATCCAACTTAGTATCAAAAATTTTAGGTTCCAGTACCGGAGATCAATTTCGGGACTTTCTGTTTACTAGCCAAATGCTTTGCATCCAAACCACGATGTCTACTTGAAAAACTTTGAAATTAAAACGCTCTCTTTTACAATTTAAATCGCAAAAACGAACAGATGATTTTGGTAAAATTAATTTAATTAAATTAATAGACGTTTTTAAAATTTTATGATTTGCTGTGTGACACGGGATATTCATCTGTACCTACACAAAATTTGAAATCTCTGACTTACACACTTTTTGTGTACGGACTCTGCGACAGACAGTCAAAGGACAGACCCGAATAGGGTTTTGTCAGATGAACGAATCTCTAAAAGTATCTCCAATATATAAACCTCTAGCGGCCTAACCGTTCAACCAAATGGATTTTTAGTATAATTTTTTAACATTTTAATGTGATTTTATCATCAAATTTGAGAAAACTAAAAATTCGGTCATAAATGGGATAAAATTACAGTGAATAACTTATATGTCCCTAATTAAGTATGAATTTGATCATTATCAATTAAAGGCTGAAATGTCTGGATGTTATTATCATCTAAATTTTGATTAGTTTTTAATTACTGAGTAAACGAACATTCACAAAATTACATGAATTATGATCAATTTGCAAACATAAATTATTCCTATAAATTAAATGATCAGAATCTAAATGAATTTTTTTTTTCACTTAACATTTTTATTAGAATTATTATTCATGCAGAAATACCGAATTTCTAAAGAATGACTTTTTAGGTTCAAAATTTTAAACATAAAATAATGTTTAAAATTTTTGTAAGTTTGTATATCAAAAGTTTGTATATCAAAATAGATATACAAAATATATTTAATGTATTTCAAACTACTATGCATAACTATATATTTATAACTAAGGATGAAATCTGAGAGTGATAGGTAATTTGCAGAGTTGACAAATCACATGTCATCTGAAACTTGGTTTGCATTGCGTTACAAATTAAAGTGGTCATTTACAAATGTATCTAAATATAGATATACTTGCCCTTATTCATATGGACATGAAATGGGAGTCAATATCCCAATTCCCTGTATACAGAAAGTACGAAACTGACAATTTCCAATGTATTACACATTTGCAGTAACTGCAAATGAGTTACAATGTTTATTCTCATCTGTCATATAAAACACATTGCATTATAAAGCTAATCAGCATAAAATATTCACATTGATGGCTGGAGCAGCTTTATATCATTGGATTAAATTACATATCGCTATGAATAGAAAACAAATTTCAGGAAAATATAACATGTTTGCATGGTAATAACAATGTAATAGTATACATTAAAAATAGAAAAAATGTAAAATTATGAGTAGTTGCATCAGTATTGACAGATTGCTGAATTTCTTATCACAACATATAACATTTCTTCCGAAGAATAATCTTTGTTTTATTAAGATACGAAATGCAAGTCGTTAAATACA
Source organism: Maratus speculifer (assembly GCA_964019185.1). Taxonomy (NCBI): domain Eukaryota; kingdom Metazoa; phylum Arthropoda; class Arachnida; order Araneae; family Salticidae; genus Maratus; species Maratus speculifer. Next base: position 162,653,488 of record OZ025300.1, on the reverse strand, counting down.
TCGAAGATAACATTTCTGAAATAGTTGTAAAAATTTAGAATAATAATAATAATAAGCTTCAGAACACTGGGTTTATCTGTTTTCAAAACATAAAAGTATGAAAAATAAATTTACTTTTCTTGTACCATGAATATCGCCCATTTTAAGACTCTACATTGTACATTTATGAAGTCACTTTCATTTGTAAGTAGGCATAATCGCTATATATTGTTAGTCTGATTGAAAATAATGAAGCAGTTGCTCATCTTTTTCTATAAAAGCATCAAATCTTTCTGATAACAGTGTCAATTATTTTACTTAGTCTGATTTTTAAAAACATATTACGAAGGATATTTAAGCTGAAGGAATCGATTACAGTTATAGATATGCACCTTTTATAAGACATTAAAAACGTTGCTCCATTTTTCAGTACATAAATATTAATTTCAATAAATTTTATCCTTTGTTAAAAAATGCATAGTTGCACACTATTCATTTTTTGTGCTAACACTACTTTTGACTCATAATCATTACCATATTTCATCGCAGAACTCTGCAATTAATTAGAATTAAATTTAGGCAAAGAATTCTATTCCAATGGATAACTAAAAATTGAAATAGTAAAGCTAAGTATATGCTGATAGATATTCAAATTTTGATTTCAAAAAATATTTTCAATTTTACAAATAATGTATAAAACATAAAAAAGTAGATTAGAATTCATGGGGGGCAGGGGTGGGTAAAGGTGCACGCTACGGTTGCTAGTATTACATATTATTAAGGCTCAGATACATTTTTTTAGAAATTAAGTTCTGTCTAGTAGACTTTTAAAAATAAAATGTGTTCATTACGCAACTAAAAAATAATAATTTATCCCTTCTTTGAGTTATTTATTTTTGAAATTAGAATAATAACAATAAATAAAAAATAAAATTGAGAATTATATATATATATAAAGTCAATTTCAAGGCTCTCATAATGAAAACTACTTTTATTAATAAGAAATTTGCTTTTACACTAATGAATAACAATGTCTGGTCCAATAAAGTATTTGTGAAGCTAAGACATAAAACAACTAAAGAGAAATTAAAAGAAAAACGCGTGGAATTTAGCCGGCAACAAAAGGCTTTTATTTGTTTCTTTACTTGAAGGAAATTAAAGATTCCTGTTTTCTTTAATTTGCATTTTTCCTGTCTCATTAACTTTTTATTCTGCTCATAAAGAACAACGAAATTACGCACAATGCATAGATTTAGGTATAATTTCTAGGAATTGAACACATAAATTCAATTATTCATGTATGGCAATACCTAATTCATAGACACTTTTAAACTATGTTGGAAAGTGTTAAAAATGAGTTAAAAAATGAAATGAAACGGTTATTTTTAAAATAATTTTTTTTCTTTCTTTTTATTTATTCAAATTTTTTTAGAAATTTAATAAATGCTTCATAACATCATCTTCTATTGAACCACAAGGACATAGAGCGAGCAGGAAAAGGGGACAGAAAGCAGCTTTAACCTCGAAACCTATTCAAATACCTATCTTCAATAATACAAATACAGTAATTGTTTTTTGCAAAAATAATGAAATAAATGCATATTATGTTCGTTTTATTTAATGAAGTCATTTTCGTGATTAAATAATTAAAAATATCTAAAATAATAATATATTAAATGTTAAAAAAATAGAATAGCTTTTATTTTTTATATTTAAACAAAATAGCTTTTTAGTTATTTAATAGAATATTTAACATAATGCTATTCTTTAATTTTATTTTAATTAAACTGTATCATTTCACTGAAAAAACTTTCTAAAAGTTTTTTTTGTATAATTTTCTTAATTAAAGGGAATAACTTTTGTATTCACTTTCTTGCAGCCATAAATCAAACAGTTTTTTTTTTCTGAATAATTCCAAATTGTCTGTCTGTCTCATTCAAAATAACATTTAGTAGTTATTTAAAAAAATCACTCATTACGCACCACAAAAAGATTAAACTGTCTCTTCTTAGAGAAATTTTTGGAACAATCTGAATAATAATAATAGGGAAAAAATAAAATAGAGGAATACATATACAGGGTGTTTCCGTTAAACGTTTCAGAACTCCTAAGAGGGGTAGAGTACATCCTAACGACTTGAAATCATATAGCATTGCGGGGTCACAAATGCTTTCACGACGCGCTAGATGGTGTTTTGCAAAAGTTCCGAGCTTTCATGCAGGGAATCATCATTTCGTATAAGCGCGCCAAGTTAGTAGGATGGCTGATTATACGAATGCAGAGTTAGCCGATATGCATTTAGCGTACGGGGCTGCAGATTGTATTGGGCCAGCCGCACAGCGCTTGTACGATGAACAATATCCGACAAGGCGTATCCCCAGTCATAATTTCTTTGCAAGCCTGCACCAGAGGTTAGCGAGACAAGTTCATTTCAAAGAGCTATCAGGGACCTGGTAAGAATAGCACGGATTCCGGCCATCGAAGAGAATGTTCTGCAGCAGGTGCAGGAGACTGACAGTATGAGTACCCGAAGTCTAGCGCATTCAATCTTGTTTTCCATTCCAGCGTCTGCAGGATTCTCCGAGACCACGACATTCAACCGTTTCACGTGCAGCGTGTCCAAGCACTGCAACCGGATGATTATGCACCTCGTATTGCTTTCGCACAGTGGTACCTTGGAAAGTGTGCTTCAGATCCTCTTTTTCCTGTTAAAGTGTTATTTTCCGATGAGGCATCCTTCCCAAGGGAAGGAATTTTGAACAAATATAACGGCCATAGCTGGGCGGAGGAGAACCCGCATGCAATACGACGTCGTGCAGCACAGACTCAATTTTCGGTCAATGTTTGGGCCAGTATTATAGAAGATCACCTCACCGGACCTTACCTGTCATCGTTTCGTCTAACCTGACATAACTACTTGCTCTTCCTGCAGCAAGCATTGCCGCTACTTTTTGGAGAAGAACAGATTTCTGCATCGACGCAACAGACAATGTGGTTCCAACACGATGGAGCTCCTGCCCATTTCATTAGATATATTTGTAACTACCTAGATGTAACATTTGGTCAACAGTGGATCGGACGTGGTGGTCCCGTGTGTTGGCCTGCTCGGTCACCCGACCTATCATGTCTTGATTTTTATTTCTGGTGTCATATGAAAACACTGGTTTATGATACCCCTGTTGACAATCCTGAGGAGCAGACTGCAAGAATCGCAGTAGCTGCCGGAGAAATTCGAGATATGCCTGGAGTATTCGAGAATGTTCTGATTTCCATGCGCTGTCAGGAGATGTCAAGAGTGCATTGTTCAGATGGCAGAAATTTCGAACACTTACTTTGACCCATGTACCTTTTGCTTTTATACATGCATTATTAAAACGATTTTTCACTTACGGTGCCTTTTCTTTATAGTGCTTCTGTGTACATCACCGCTTCAGGAAAGCATTCCCGACGTCAGGATGCACTCTACCTCTCTTAGGAGTTCTGAAACGTTTAACAGAAACACCCTGTATATATTTTAAAGAGGTCACGTTAGAGACTTCCACAACGAACGCTATTCTTTACTAATGAGAAATTCACTTTGACTGTAATTTTTGTAAAGAATTGCTATGGTGTGTATATCTAAATATTTTGTATAACAAAATCTATTCTGTTTATCTTTTTTTTTAATTTGATTTACTTTTACTTTTTACTTTATGTAATAATAACTACATAAAATGAGAACTTTTTTTTCATACTTTCACTTATTTTTGCTTCTTACTTTATGTAATAGAAGCTACATAAAATGTTTTTTATTATTATTATTATTGATACGACTAAAGATAAAGTTATTAGAGGCAAAGAAAACACTTAAAAATAAATATTTTGCTCAAATACTCATGTTTACCAATACAAAAAAATTACTATACATAGATTACTTATTTTAATATGCTCTTTTTAATGTTTTTATTCCATAAAAAATATTTTGGAACAATTTAAAATGTAGATTTTTCGAGATAACTTTTTTTTAAAAAAAATATTGACACTTAGAAAAAACAATCTTTGAATAAAGTTTTTATTTTAATCTGATGACTGATTAAATCGTTTATTTAAACGTAAATGTAACTATATCACAGTAAATGAAATTTATGGAATTATGTAAATAAATTTTCAGGCAATCATACCATACTTACTTCTTTATAAGAGATTATTAATTAATAGCGTATTTCATATTTCATTTTACTTTTGTCCAGCTGTTTCAAAAGAAAAAAAAATCGCCATTAATACAATAGTACACCGACAAGCATATTTATTTCCTTAACGAAAAAACTAATTTTTGATTGCCAGTATTCATTACGGATGCTGTGGAAAACTAGTTTTTTTTTTTTTTTTTTTCCTTTCTGCGTTAAAACATTTTCTGATTCATTTTCTTGAAAAGTAATAGTAAAAAGTACTTTAATCTTATTGAGATCCGTAACAAGAATACTGCTCAGTTGAAAAAAATACGGTAAATATGATGTAGAAAGTTTTAAAGCTCATGAATAATTCGGTATCATTGTAGAAAGAGTCGATTTGATTTATGACTGCTGAAAATAATTATTATTAAAAAAATAAAATAAAAAATAAAAACAAGACATTTTTCTAAAGATTTTAAAGAAAAAAACAACATTTGGTAAGAAAACAAAAGTTAATCTGCATAAAAAGTTCATTTAAAAAAAAAATGTAAATATACAAAACTTTTTTTGTGAATTTACAAAACTAGTTTTGGTAAATGTACAAAAATCTGTGTGCTTGCAAAAATCCTAAAATTTTATTTGTACACTGTACAGATTGAGAGGATGTTATGTGTTTTAGTATCACACATTTAGTAAGGAACAGAAACTTTAAAAGAGAAACTTCCAACATTAAAATAGTTGAAGAGTACAAATGAAAGAGGAAAAATTTTTTTTTAACTTTTTGTTTTGTTTTGTGAAACCAATAATGTTTTTTTATATATATAAACAAGATAAAGTATAGTATCTATTACGCGATATTTAAGTTGATTTACTATTAATCAATAAATTAAATAAATTTCGCAACAAGTCTTTTTTTTTTTTGGTGTTTTGAAATGCAGTAGGGTCAAAAGGATTAAGCTCTTAGTTCAATCTTTTTTTTATGATTATGTAAATTTATTGTTACACTTATTTATTTATGACGTTTTAATTTAGTGGGCTATAACCAGAAACAAATGTTTAACAAGTGCTTGTGTGTATTTTGGATCAAAAATGGATGTAGGACACAATATTATTTTCTTAGAAACACAGTACAAAGGTTTATTCGTACTTCTTCTTGAAGCAATGAATCACTACATGGAAAAGAGTTGGATTTTTTAAATATAAATTTAGACGTTTACTCACCAATAGTAATTAATGGATATTTTTTTGTTTTAAAATAGAAGGTGAATCATTTTCAGAAAATATGGACCAAGATCAGACTGTCACAGTAGCTGTCAGAGGTTGCAGTGCTGTTGCACCCTAAAAGTAAAACAACAATACAATGAGTATAATAATCTATAATAAGCAGCAGAAGACAAATTCTGAATCAAATAAAAAAAATAAGCAAACTATTTGAGAACGTGAGTTTCAAAGATTGCTATAGCCAGAAACACAAATTTTGAAAAAATGTAAAAAACCTCAAAAAAAAAAAAGTTGTTAGTTTGCTATTTTTTGCAAATTCGAATAACTTAATTGGCACCACGGTTTTAAATTTTAAAAATTCTCTTCTTTTCACCTGAATTATTAACAATTAGATAAGGTGCATTTCACTATTTCAAAATGCTGACACCATAAGAGAAGTCTGAATTAAGAAGTAGTCAACTGGCAAAACTGCCTCTAAGTTCATTACTTTTCATTGTAAACCAAAGTTTTACAAAACTACAAATTTATCATGAAATTCGTTTTTTTTCTTCTTTTTTTTGTAGATTGCAGTGTTTTTTCGGTGCATATTTACGAATAGAAATGATTGATAGTGCAATCATGATTTTTTTTTTTTTTTTTTTTTTTTTTTTTTTTTTTTTTGAACTATCCAAATTTCGATATTCATGTCTTCATTTGTTTTCAAACAGAAATTGCGGAAGTTTAAAAATGTACATTTAAATATCTATGAAACATAAAACGGTACAATTTAGAACGTTAAAGTGTGAATTATACTCCTTTTTTAATATAAAAATCTGAAAAGGTGTAAAGTGCGAGAGATAGTGAGATTTTTTTTTTTTTTTTTTTTTTTTTACAGAGATTTAATACAATTCAATTTTTGGAGCATTGATTGATAATACTTAATTATTCTCTAAAACAGCTGTTACATGTCCAGCAGTAGTGTATCTTATTTCCGAGACTAGAACATAGCAAAATGGATGCAAAATTTTCGTTTACTTACAAGGACAACGGTGGCCGTCGTGAGTATTCAATGGAATCATTCATTTTCTTTGACTGTGAAATTTCGAAACTACCGAAGCCACTTTCTGCAGCTTATTGTTATTTCTACGTTTGACTTATGTAATATCAATTACAAATTTGAATGTAATTAAAAAAAGTAACGTTACCTCCCGAAAAAAATGATAAGTCTGATAAAGATTGATAAAAATGGCAGATATCGATTAAAAAATGCTTATTTTTATCTTACATTTTTTAATTTTTTAATTTTTTAAGAAGTGTTACTATAATATTAAATTTAAAAAACTATTTTTTTTCACCATGGCCTTGTTGCAACAACAACAACAAAAATCTAAGTGGCAGGTTTTGTCTGTGATGTCCATATAAAGATGTAAAGAGTGTAACTTACCTTTAAAATTAATGAACAGAGTATTAGGATAATCTTGATTTCTACCTTATTTTAAACACTTTTATCACTAACATTGATGTATTTCCATCAGATTAAAAACCAGCAACAACATAAAAGGAATACTTTTCAATGCTTTTGGTAATCAATGGAAACAATGTTTTTCAAATGGATATTTGGTGAGGTAACACTCACACATGCACAAAAAAATGCATTTGACGTACCAACATCAGACATTGACAGACTTATAAATGTCAGAACCAATTATACATTCCGAAGTCATAACTTTCGGAGAATTTATAATTATTAGAATTTTTCACCTATAACGCATTTTATATTAAGTAGAAGTAAAATTTTTGAAGTTTATTAACAAAAAGAATGTTGAAAAAATAAAAATATTTATTTGTTTTCAGAACTTTCGTCCGAAAATAAAATTGACAAGTAAGGCAATTTTTATTTTTCAGTTTAAACATTACACTTTTTAAAACTTTTTTTAAAATTTTTTTATCATAAATCAAATACTTTGGATTTGTTATTTGAGAGCTGTCCTAAATCGTAATTCCTTGTATATTAGAATTTTTGGAGATCTTAATTTTTTTAAATTAAAAAAAATTATCAGTCTCGTCTTAGGCATAAATAAGAGAAAACTAAAGGGGGTGACCGAGCGTAACTCAGTCAAAATTAACCGTCTGTTCAAGTTGATATAGATACTCATTGTATCATTCTCTCTGTATTGTTACCATATAGCAAGTTATTTATACCAGTTTTATTTAGAAAATTAATTAATATAAAAACTATGTTTGTAAGTACTTGTTTATGAATTTAGCATTATCTGCAGAACGGAAAGATATCAATCTAAATTACATTTTTAGCTCGATTCTTATTGATTTAACCATGCATCTAGATTCCTATTAAGAATGTCTAAAATATTTTTTCATATTCTGAAAAACAATTTTTTTGCCAAATTTGGCGACGTCCTTTCATTTGCGCCAAATATGTGTTTTGGCGATGGTAATCTGGAAAATCAATTTTTCGCCCAAATGTCGACAGTATTTTGTCAAATATCGCCAGCTGTTTGGTTTTTACCAACTTCTCGGCATTGTGATTCTGACCCGTAGTTAGCCAAAATGATTCACTAATCAAATTTGCCGAACATGTAACTTAACTCAATGTTCTTCTGTTAATCAAAAATGGTAGGATAAAAAATTTATTAAAAATCATTTAAGCTGTTTCTTGGGTAAAATTAGCTTGATCCGCAGTGATCCTAAACATGACCCACTAATGTAATTTCCTAAAACATTTGATTCAGCCCAGTAATCTTCTGAAGACTGAAAATGGTAAAATACTATTCAGTTAAAAATCGTTACAGACATATTTTAGAGAAAATTACTTAACCTGTAGTGATTCAAAAATGACTCACTAATCGAAATTTCTCGAACATATACTCGATGACTCTTTTGTGCCCTAAGATTTTTTTTTCAATATTGTTTGAGCAGTTTTTTAAATACAATTAGTTTGACCAGACTTATGGTGGCCGCAATAGACGCACTAATCGAAATTTCTCGAGCATATAGTCTAGCCCAGTGATATTCTCGCAACCGAAAACAGTATAATATAAAATTTTATCATTATGATGTTCATCAACATTTGACCTAGCTTAGTAGTAATGTTGTGTCCAAAAATGATAGAATACAAAATTTAGTCAAAAAGGTTAGAGACGTTTTTTAGATAAATTTAGCTTGACCCGCAGTGACCCCAAAATAACTAAATTATCGAAATTTCGCAAACATAATATCTTGACCAATGATCTTCCCAAGTCCAAAATCGGTAGAATACAAATTTCAATCAGAATGGTTAGAGCCGTTGTTTAGATGAAATTAGCTTGATCCTTGTATAATGCAAAAATGTCCCCAGTAATCAAAATTTTGGAACATATGATATTTGGTTCAATGATCTTTTCGTGCCCGAAAACAGTACATTAGAAACTCTTTTCAAATTATTTAAGTCGTATTTTAGATATCATTTGCTTGACTTGAACTCATAAAAACAAAAATTAATCAAAATCGTTCGAATCGTTTCCTTGAAAATTAGCTTGACTAATACTACAAAAATGACCTGCTAATCAAAATTTCTCAACCATGTGATCAAGCAATATGATCCTATCCTGTCCGAAAAAGGAATAATACGAAATCTTGAGCCCCTTTCTGGATTGAATTAGCTTGAACCTGACCTATTATGAGTCAAAATAATTTCCTAGTCCAATGTTTTTCAAAATGTGACTTTGTCCAATAGTATTCATGTGTCCAAAAACGGTAGAATACAAAATTTAATCAAAATTTTTAAAACCATTTTCTAGTTAAAACTAGCTTGACCCACAGTGACCCAAAAATTATCCATTAGTCAAAATTTCTCCAACATATGGCTTAGCCCAATGGTCTTCTCGAATTCTCAACAGTAGTATATAAAATTCAGTCAAAATCGTTAGATTCGTTTTACTGATAAAATTGGTTTGATCAATAATAACCCAAGACTGAATCCATTAATCGAAATTTCCCAAATATGTGAACCTACTCTATCTATGTGATCAACACTTTTCTGAAGACAAAAAACGGTTGGGTACGAAATTTAGTTAAAATCTATTGAGTAGTTTTTTTCATATATAATTAGCTTTCTCCTGCCACTTTATGACTCAAAATGAAACACTAATAGAATTTTCTTGAACATGTTACCTAGCCCAATGGTCTTCTTGTACTTGAAAAGGGTAAAGTAGAAAATATTGTCGAAATAGTTAGAGCCGATTTTTTTTTTAATTACACACACATACAATTTTTGCTCGTATTATAGTATAAGGTAAAAAAAATTGAAAATTTATGTGATATTTTTGTCTTTAAAATTAAAATGAATTATTTGTGGTACATTTAGTATCAATATTATTCGTTGAATGCAAGATAAATATGCTTCATATAAAATTTAGAATTTTTTTACAGATATATAAACATTGCCGATTAACAATCATATTTGAATGTAATCATACCCAGACACTACATATTAGATATGCTGCCATGAATGTAAAATAATGTATCAACAAATATAATGAATAGACACTCTAATTCAAATGCTTGAAATTATTGAATGAAAGATGAAATACTCAGCATGCTTCCCTCTGATATTAAATATTTATAATTATATCGTTTTATTAATGTAGATAAATCAGTAAGTCGGAAACTGGTTGATAATGGACACACATCTTTTCAGTGTATATATGTATAATAAATGTACTTGTTAAATATATTTACTAGTGTGAAAATATATTATACAGCACTGTCGATAAGCTTAAAATAAGTCGTCGTGTCATGATACAATTAATTTAAACTATATATAATGAGCTCACAACTATAGTAAACATAGTCCGTTTTGAAAAAATCCCTGTCGGCTGGGCCTATAGGCGGAGGTAGATTTCGAAGAGTGCTCATTTCAACAAAAAAAATATGTATATATGATTAGAGATAAACCCAGTTTAATAACTTCATTTGGCCGTTTATGAAAAATTTTTAATTTCATTTTTTCTGCAAAAACTGGTTTTATAGAATCATCTTAAGAAAAATTCAGCTCAAATGCCCATTTTGACAACATATTTTGAAATAGATTCTGAATTTATTAAAAAATCGACCAAAACAGTACATTATACAGTTCCTAAATAACAAAAAACTGTCAGTTGAATGCATTTGAGAAAAAAAATTGAATTTAAAAATGAGTCATAAAATAACCGATTTGTTGTTTGAATACATCCTTAATTCTTTAATCATGATTGCTTCGGAAAATTTTGTGCGAAATACTCACTTTGACAGCATTTTTAAAAATATATTCTATCTTTATCAAAAAACTGGCCAATGCGTCACAGTATATAGTTCCTAAATAAGAGGATCTGTAAATTGGATGCGTTTGAGAGCGAAAATGGATTTTAAAACGAGTCATAAAAAACGCAATTTGCTATGTGAAAACTTCCTTATATTTTCAAATCACGAAGACTTCTGGAAATTCTGTTCAAAATACCCTTTTTGGTAGCCTTTTTCAAAATATATTCTGCCTTTATCAAAAAACCGATCAATGCATCACATCATATAGTTCCTAAATAAGAGGATCTGTAAATTGGATGCATTTGAGAGCAAAAATGATTTAAAAACGAGTCAGAAAAAAACGCAATTTCTTATTTGAACACTTCCTTAAATTTTCAGTCACGATGATTTCTGAAAATTCTGTTCAAAATACCCTTTTTGGTAGCCTTTTTTGAAATATATTCTGTCTTTATCAGAAAATTGACCAATGCGTCACTTTATACAGTTTCTAATTAAGAGGATCTACCATTTGGATGAGTTTAAAATCAAAAATTAATTTAAAAATGAGTCAGAATATAAGCAGTTTGGATTTGAGGTTTTTTCTTCAACTCCTATTTTTGTTTAATTTCTTTTTGCTATACGAATTAGTCCTATGAAAAACTTGTCAATATAAAAGTTGTAGATATTTTTAAGAAAATGTAAAATAAATTTAATCAGATTTGATATCTTAAAAATTGACGGAGTTATGGATTTTTCTCTTTTTTCAGCGCCCTTTTTCTTTTCGTTTTCATCGGTAAAAGTTGGTCCTATCAAAACCTTGTAAATACAAAAGTTTTAGATAATTTTAAAAACATTTACAAAAAATTTAGTTGGACTTGATATCTTGAAAATCGACGAAGTTATGAATTTTTTTCTCTCAAAATCCCAGTTTTTTTCGCCCCTTAAGCCCACTTCTAAATTTATCAAAATCTGTCATGCATATACTTTTGGCCCATTTTTAAGAAGTAATATAAACTTTAAACCGATTCGATATCTACTTTAATTAAGAAGTTATGGCGTTTTTTCGGTTTTCACAAAAACGCCCCCTATTCCGACCCCCTTGGTCCGATTTTGCCCATTAACGAACTTAGCCGAGATTTTAACCCCTTTGATTTTATGTACCAGTTTGGTGGAGATTGGTGAAGAATTATAGAAGTTATCGTGTCCATAAAAAAGTGAGATATATATATAGATAGATAGATAGATAAACTGTATTTCTTACGAAACCTACCTAAAAAATAATGAAAAAAAAAATAATAAAACCCTTGTTACCCGAAAAGCATGAGACCAAAGTATGTTTGATTAACCTGGGTTCCATGGGAATTTTCGGATAACCGGGAGGGTTATGGTGAAAATTTTTTTGATGAAAAAATGTGATTTTAATTCAAAACATCGTTGTAACAAATATGTCGTTGTATCGTATTAAAACCAACTTGACTGAAAATAAAAAATTATTAATTGCTCCAACAGCAAGTCGATAACTTTTTGATTGAAATCGAAGATCAATGCCGATAGCGACGTAGAAGGAATTTGCTTTTTAGACATTTGAGCAGAGAATTTTCTGCGCCGAGGAGAGGGATGCGCACACAACGTGGAGCCACGAAAATCAAATACAAACGGTAAATTTTATAGGTAAAAGATGCGTGTTTCAGTATAAAAATTTGCACTTCGCAAACAGAATTTAAATAATACTGATTCTGAACGCTATAAAAAAATACGTAATTTGAGTCACGTTATACATGTTATACGTTACGTGTTGAATCACAATACGTAATTTATTTCATAACAAACATGCTTTTTAGTACTATTTTTACCAGTGTCTGGTAATACCTTCCAAAGTTTTGATTTTTACATATTTTGCTTCTAATTTCTAAAGCTAATAAGTATTAAAAGAGCTCTTGAATGTATTAAACAGATTCTGAACTGTTTTGATCTAAAATTTACAAATAAAATAGTAATCATAAATCAAAATGTATTAAAAGGTGTAATTTTACATCGGTAAAAATAGTGTTAACAGAAACAATTTTTCATGTTTTAAATGGACTTTAAGAAATTTTAATATTTCTCTTAAACTGATTTTCTGATAACCGGGATTCGGATAATCGGGGTTCTGCAGTAGTCAATTCAGAATATATCTAAAATCTCACAATGAACAAAGTCTGTTACATCATACTTTTCTTTATATGTCATTCGCTTACAGAGTTAGTTTACTGTAGGACGGGATAACATAGATTTTATCTATTTTTTAAATGGACTATCTCTTTTTTTTTCTTTCAAAATGAACTTAGGCTACTATGGTTGTTAGCCCCTCATTTGATAAATGGCATTTTAAACGTTTATTGAGACACAAATTTTCACAATTTTTTTTCCGATCCTACAAATTTTGAAGAAAAAAAAACAGCAATTTTTTCATTTACAAAAAAATTGTATTTTCTGGTTAAAAAAAAAAAAAAAAAAAAAAAAAAAAAATTTATGACAAAGTTTATAAAATAAGTTTATAGAATGAGAGTAAAAATTCTGATACTTAGAATTGAAACAAAAAATGCCTTTCTTACTAGCTTAGGTCTAAAAAATTAATTTTTATAAAATTAAAAATTAATCTTTAATTAATTTTAAATAATATTAAATTTTACTAATTATCTTTGAAGAAAGCTATTGTCACCTCCACTTGTCAGAAACATAAAATAAAGTTTTGTGACTGTGTATAAATTGCCTTTATTAACAACAAATTTCTTTTATTTTCGCAAGTAAATGTTTTAAAAAAAAAGACATTAAGTATTACAAACTTTTAAGAGATATTTGTTACAGAAGTGATTCTTTTTTTTAATAAATATATATTAAGAAATATCTGTTGGCTCCCGGTAATAACCAGGTAAGGCACATTTTTGAAAAAATTGAGATAATTTGAGAAAATGTAACTTTAAAAAAGCACTTTCATCTGCCGTAGTACTGAAAAATGAAAATCGAATATTTCCCGTCATAGGGCGACTATAAATTTTCATTTAAAAATTGAAAAAAAAAATTAATTGGTTCTCAATTAATAAAGACAATTTTTATATAACTATTTTTGCAAAAAAAGAGTTTCTTATATCCTAATTGAATGTAGTGAAAAATATTAAGCTCTAATCTATTTTATAAAAGTAATGATAAAAAGACATTTAAAAACTTTAAACGTTAATTATTCAAAATATTAAAAATGTGCCTTACCTGGTTATTACCGGAATCCAAAGATATAATAAATGAAACAAATATTTTTTGAATTTAGAGGCTTCGTTAATTATGTCCACAAATAAAAGCTATTTTTTTGTTAACAATTGAGAAATTATGTTGGTATAAAACATGTTCAGATCACAAATGATTATTGTTAAAGAAAGTTTTTCCTCTTCCCCATTTCACAGAAACGCAAAATAAAGTTTAGACACTGCATTTAATTGCTTTTGTTAACACGTTCACTGCCGCTTACGTGAAGATGTGATGATAGTCAATGCCGAACTGTAGAAGTGGGTTTTTCCCAGAAGACGATTTACTTTTTATAACAAAAAATCAGTGAAAGATTTTTTCGCGCGAGCATGGGACTGGCTATTGGACATCACCCCACATCACGCGCTGGAGCGTGAGTGGCCCCTTAACGTTGGCGCCATATCACGCGCTTCCGCGTGAGCGGCAGCGAATGTGTTAATAACAAATTTCTCTTATTTTCTCAAGTATTTTTTCCCCAATAAATGACAACCTTTTAAGAAATATTGGTCGTGGTGACAGTTTAATTATAAAATTAAATATTCCTTTTTAATTAATTGTAAATAGTTTTTATTAATTTATAATATTAAATTTTACGAATTATCTTTAAAGAAAATTATTGTCACCTCCATTTGTCAAAGACATAAAATAAAGTTTGGTGACTGCGTATAAATTGCCTTTGTTAACAACAAATTTCTTTTATTTTCTTAAGTAAATGTTTCAAAAAATGCCATTAACTAATACATACTTTTAAGAAATATTTGTTACAGAACTGATGATTTTAATAAATATGTACTAAGACATATCTTGGGCTTCCGGTAAAAAGCAGGTAAGGCACATTTTTGAAAAAATTGGGAAATGTAACTTTAAAAGAGTAATTTCATCTGCCATAGTATTGAAAAATGAAAATCGAATATATTTCCGTCATAGGGCGACTATAAATTTTCATTTAAAAATTGAAAAAAAATTTAATTGGTCCTCAATTAATAAAAATCATTTTTATATAATTATTTTGGCAAAAAAAGAGGTTCTTATATCCTAATTGAATATAGTGATAATTATTAAGTTCTAATCTATTTTATAAAAGTAATGATAAAAAGACATTAGAAAACTTTAAACGTTAATTACTCAAAATATTAAAAATGTACCTTACATGGTTAATACCGGAAACCACAGATATAATAGCTGAAATAAATAAATATATATTTTTTTAATTTAGAAGATTCGTTAACTAATGTCCACAAATAAAAGCTACTTTTTTAACTATTGAGAAATTATGACGATATAAAAAATGTTCATATCACAAATAATTATCGTTAAAGAAAGTGTTCCTCTACTCCATTTCACAGAAGCGCAAAATAAAGTTTAGTGATTGCATATAATTGCTTTTGTTAATAACAAAGTTCTCTTATTTTCTGAAGTATTTTTTCCCAATAAATGACATTAACTAAGACAACCTTTTAAGAGATATGGTTTGTGGAGACAGTTTAATAAATTACAAGCAATTAAATAACATATAATATATGCCTTTATTAACAGAAAATTTCTTTTATTTTCTCGAGAAATTGTTTCGGATAATAGCATTAACTATGACAACCTTTTAATAGATATTTGTTACAGAAGTAGTGATAGCTTACTAAATTTCCATGTAATAACATTCAATAACTTTTAACCTTTCAGGTTTGTTAAATAATGCTCACAAATAGCAGCTATCTTTTTTTAACTATTTAGAAACTAACTTATGAATTGTGTTATTTTGACAAATATCAATTTTTAAATAGTTTTCGTTGTCTCTGTTTATCAGAAAGACATAAAAAAAGGCGTGCCCCACTAGTGGCTGTGAGATCCTGCTCTCGAAACTGGTAGACAGCAGGTACTTGGTTCGAACCCAATCGCTGTCGTCCTATTAATCGTTCAGAGTTTTCCGTGAATTTCTCCGAAACTTGGACTTCCTTGCGTAAATAAGGGTTAGGTTCCATTAGAAAGACCCCCCTTAAGGCCTATATTCCTCTTGTTCATAATTGGTCGTCATAAACACAACCAACCATAATAAAGTTAAGTGAGTACCAATTAACAATAAATTTCTCTTAATTTCTCAAGTAAATATTTCAAAAAATGCCTTTAAGTATTACAGACTTTTAAGAGCATTTGTTACAGAAGTGATGATTTTTTTAATAAGAATATACTAGTGTAATAACATATTTTTTGTATATTTAGAGGCTTTGTTAAATAATGTTCACAAATTGCAGCTATTTCTTTAACTATTGAGAAATTAAGTTGATAAAAATTATGTTTATATCGCAAATAAATATCGTTAAAGAAAGTTTTCCTTTTCTGCATTTCCCAGAAACACAAAATAAAGTTTTGTGACTGCGTCTAGTTGTCTTCGTTAACAACACATTTTTCTTATTTTCTTAAGTAAATGTTTCAAAAATTGTCAGAAGGTATTACAATTTTTTAGAAGATATTTGTTACAGAAGTGATGAATTTTTAATAAATATGTATAAGTAATATAATAACTGAAACATTTTTTTTTTTAAATTAGAGGTTTTGTTAACTAATGACATGTTGACAAATAGCAGCTTTTTTTTTAACTATTGAGAAATTAAGTTGATATAAATCATGTTCATATCACAAATAAATATCTCATGAAGAAAGTTTCCTCTTCTCCATTTCACAGAAACACAAAATAAAGTTTAGTGATTGCATATAATTGCTTTTGTTTAGAAAAAAAATTATCTTATTTTTTTAAGTATTTTCTTATGACATTGACTATAACAACCTTTTAAAAGATATGTGTTGTGGTGAAAGTTTAATAAATAACAAGTAATAACAGATATATATTTTTTAAATTATCAGGATTGTTACTTAACGTTTACAAATAGCAGCTATTTTTAAAAATTATTGAGAAATTAAGTTGATCTAAATCGTGTTTATATCACAAATAATAATTTTAAAAGAAAGTTTTCATCTCCTCTATTTCTCAGAAACGCAACATAAAGTTTAGTGAGAGCGTATAATTGGCTTTTTTAACAACAAACTTGTATTTCCTCAAGTAAATGTTTCAGAAAATGACATGAATTTGACAATGTTTTAAGAGATATTTGTTACAGAATTCATGATTGTTGAGTAAATATATATTAAAAATGTAATAACGTGAATAAATATTTGTTTAGCATAGCAACTTTGTTAATTAATGTTCACAAATAGCAGCTATTATTATTTAATTATTAAGAAATTAAGTTTATATAAAAAGCTTTCACAAACGAATATCTTTAAAGAAATATTTCGTCGTCTCCATTTATCAAGAACACAAAATAATATTTAGCGACTGAGTATAATTGCCTTTTTTTAACAACAATTTTTTTTCTAGGGTAAATGTTTCAAAAAATAACATTAATTGTAACAGTCTTTTATGCGATACGTGTTATTGCAGTAATGATACTTTATTAAATTCAAGTAATGCCATAAAATACATTATTTTTTTAACTTTGTATCTTCGTTTATTATTGTTCAGAAAAAAACAGCTATTTTTTTAGTTATTGAGAAACTAAGTTGATATAAAACACGTTAATATCCCGAATAATTATCATTAAAAAAAGATTTCGTTGCCTCAAACTCTCGGGAACACAACATAAACTTTAGAGACTGCGTATAAGACATTATGATAACTAACAAATTGCTTTTGTTAACAAAATTTTTTTTCTTATTTTTTGGGTAAAAGTTTCAAAAAATAACATTAACTGTAACAGTCTTTTATGAGATATGTCTTATAGAAGTAATGATCCTTTATTAAATTCAAGTAATGCAATAAAAAACATTATTTTTTTTTCACTTTGTACATTCGTTTATCATTTTTCACAAAAGCACCTATTTTTTTGTTATTGAGAAACTAAGTTGATATAAAAAGCGTTCATATCACAAATAATCACCTTTAAAGATAGCTTTCGTCTCCTCAAGAAAGACAAAATAAAGTTTCAATTCTCAAAGTTTATTGACTACACAGAATTGCCTTTGTTAACAACAAATTTCTCTTAGTTTCTGGAGTAAATGTTTCAAATAATGACATTAACTATGACAACCTTTAAAGGGATATTTGTTAAAGAATAACATGGCATTTTATAAATATATATTAAGTGACATAATAATGGAATCAAGTATTTTTTTTTTTTTAACTTAACCCATTAAACGCCAATGCTTGCGTTGCGGGAACATCTGGTATATGTATTTTTTCAAAATATTTTTTTAACTATTTAAGAAAAAAAGTAACTATAGAAAGATAATAGTATTAAATATAAAATATATTTTTTCAAACCTATATTTCTTATTTTTGTATTTTTTACAATTTTTTTAAAATAGAGAATTTTGGAATTTTCGACTATCTCAAGTAAAACTAGTTAAAAAAAATATTCATTCTTCTCAACTACAGTCATATTTTAAAACCAACATTTCAAGTAATACCATATTCAAAAACTGAAGGAAATAGTTTTATTTAAAGTAACAATAGAGGGGTGTTTGCAATATTGACTGGTGTTAATGCAAGAAGAGCCGCTCTAAGCACTGCTAATTTGCTTTTTGAGGGATTCTTACACACTGCTATCTCAGTATTGTAGCCTTTGACTACATAGACATAATTAACATAAAATTAATTCTTTCAATGAACCCATCTATAAAAATGATTTCACATTTTATCATATTTTTGAATTTACCTTGTTTTTATATTGATAGTTTTATTGAAATGAGTATATGATCAAACGAATTCGTAGTACATATAGTTATTTGGTCCATTTTACAATACAATAAATACATTTTTTATGCAGTAGCACTAGATAATTTGGAAGAGATCACGTTTTTGAAAGAAAAAAATATGCTGCCCCGTATTCTGCTGGAAAACATGCATCGTCGCTATATTTGAACATTTACACTACCTTAACAAATAGCGACATACGTTATTTGCGAAACAAACGTACAAATTACACGAAGGGAAAAAAAAACACACTTTTGTGGAGTGTCTGAACAATAAGTTGAACGCTAGAACTTTTTTATGTCTTAATAAAAATTTTAAATTTTACTCAGCGTTGGAAAAATGAAAAAAAAAACAGCTCTTCTGACTAAGAGACATAGCAGCTACTATACCATAACTTTTATAGACCGTGTGTAGAATGTTTCCACTTCAGCCAGTTTACTCGCTGGCATCATCCAGCGGCCTATTTAAAAAATAAAGCTAGAGGAAAAATCGGCCCCTATAGAAAATATGCCCCAGTCTCTCCTATTTTAGAAGTAAAAATGCATTTTATGCTCGGATTTCTTTACCGTACTACACTGTATATATGAAAGTTATGCGAAAATTTTATTTTAGAAGCACGAGAATTATTTCATCCTGTAAACAATCAATCATAATGGCTAAATGAATAAAAAAGATCTGCGAGTACTAAACCATTGCATAGGTTACAAATAAAAAAATAATTAAGAAAAAATTAAAGACAAACATGAAAATTAATCTTTAAATGTAATTATTTTAAACAATTATAACTCTAATAGTTATAACTCTATTAGTTATAACTCTAAACTTTCAAGTTTTTAACCCCATGAAATGCGGGGCATAATATATCCCATTTTATTTTAATGTTAAAAATTCTGCATTGACTCCAGAATTTTAAAATATTTTTTTATTTTATTTTATTAAGTACGTGATGAAACGTTTTAGTATTTTGAAATAAATTTATTTTGAAAATCAGCTTTCATTTATCATTTAAGAATATTACGAATAATTTACCGCTGTTAGAAATTTTAAAAAAAAGTTAGTTGATGAAAAAAGTGTTTAAATTGCAAAAAATTACCAATGGGGAAAGATTTTTTCGCGTCTCCATTTTTAAAAACATGAAAAAAAAATTTACTGCCTCTTTTAACAATAAATACTCTTATTTTCGAATGTGTATGATTGAAAAAAAAAGCTATTAGATCTAATTATAAAATTCTCTTGGAACTTGGAATAGAAATGATGATAGATTTAAAAATGAATTACAAGTAGTGTGTTAATAGGAAATATTGAGAGTTTTTTTTTTTACGAGAGCAGGATAAGTAAGGTATAGTAAGTAAGATAAGTAAGATAAGTAAGTAAGTAAGAGCAGGATAAGGTTATGCGAAAAAAAATTACATCAGAAAATTTTTAACAAAAAATTCCCTTTTCGTTTTCTTACACCTTTCATAGCTAAAATGTTATGCAGCGTTCCAAGTTATTTTTAATATTTCAGCCCAGTAAGTATGTAATGTAGGAAAATTTATTGCATAAAGAATAGAAATTATTTACAATACTCATGAAAATAACTTTAAGACCAAACTATTAAGTGATGAGTGAGTCATTGGCGTGTTACAAAAACTAGTCCTTGGGGGTCCACCGTGATACTTGCCCATCATGGATATGCATAATATAAAATATGAAAATAAAACACGTGTAAACTAATTATAAAATAATACCACAATTCCAAAATAAGATTCAAATGCATATTTAAATAGTTTTAACACAGAGTAATGCTCTATTAATGAACTGCTGATGAACCAATTTCGACAAATAATATAAAACGCCAAGCTACTCAAGTAGTACCGAATTTCGTAAAAGAAATATCCTTATAACTCCAAAAATAACAATCATATTAACTAATAATTTACTGCGTCGGATTCAGCGTCCTTTATCCAACTAAAATATATCTATGAATTGAAATTTGAATGGAGTACAGGGTCATGAAAAATCGAAAAGTGTGGAAAAAAGGATTACAAATATCTCGGCAACTCATTATCAGACCAACATCATTCTATATGCAAATTTGTTTTATTTTATTGCCTTTTAGATCCGCTCCTTAAAATAAACATTTTCGAAAAAAATTATATACCTTCCATCAGAACGAATATTTCTAGAGTCGTTCCGGATAATCAAGGCTACTGATATTCAATAGGCTTCTTCCTATTTTTACATATAAAATACACACCAAATTTCTTTTATCTGAATTTATTCGGGAGATAGAGCGTTTACAGATACACTGACAGATGAAAGGCCTTTTTTTTCAAAAAATATGTTTTTCTGTATCTCCAGTATCTGAAACGTGTAAATCCACAGAAAATATTTTTTCGATTTTCAAAACGATCGCAAGACTTACCCTATAATAAGCATGATTGTTAAAAAATAAAAGAATGTGATATTTTCGAAAAAGAACTTCATGAAAATACATTTTCCTCAATATTAAATTTCCTTTCATATTTGCAATATGGATTGTTGGTGTTCCGAAATTACAGCTATCTTTTAACTACTTAAGGAACTAAATTGATGAAAAAATGTTCCTGTCACAATTAGCTATCGTTGGAGAAAGTTTTCCGTGCTTCATTCTTACAGAAACATGAAAAAAAAATAAGTTTGGTAAATGCTGTAATTGCTTGCAATCTGTAATTGCTTTTTTTAATAATAAATATCTCTCATTATCTAAAATATATAAAAATGTCATTAGCTTCAATTCTGAAAACCTTCCCAGAGAAAATTTCTTTTAGGAATGATGATAGCTTGTTAAAGAAATTACAAGTAATTTAATAACACAAATATTTAGTTTTAGTTTTATTAGTTTTCTGTATATTAGTATTGAATAAATATACGTGAGGAAACAAAAAATGAAACTTGTTTCGGAAGTGAAAAATTTATCGTGATTTACCTTTTAGCGAAATTACTTAAGTTTTCAGACAGCTTGTTGTCACAAATTTTGAGACGAACGTGATTTTTAAGAAATTTGTTCTCACAAAAGGCACCGAATTTAAAATTCAATATTTTCGATTGATATATAAAGACTGATTGAAATTTTTTAGAAAAGCTTTAAAAACTGACAATGTAACTTTAAAAACTGTACAACAAAGCAAACGTTTTGTATCTGAGGAAATTTGTGACGTTATCCTTTTTTTTAACTCCAAAACACAGTGTCCCAATTTACACATGATTATTATTCATAATTTTAACTAAAATAAAAGTATTTGAGAACAGTTTCCAATAGACTTAACTTTATTTGAGTGAAAAGAAATAAAATCAGAAAGATTGATGGAAGTGTATAACTACAGGGTGAGTTTTTAAAATTATAACCCGGAAAAAAGGTAACAGAGAAATTATAATTTGTATTTGCAGTGGAACCTGCTAAAGTGATCACCCTGGTAAAGTGACGACCTGGCTAAAGTGGCCGCTTTTGGAATATTTTGTTTATGCTCATAATAAAATATATAAGAATTGTGCGATAATGTGACCACCTGTGTAAAGTGACGTTGTATGTTATTTAAATTGTCAATGTTATTTGGCCCTGTAAAATGTGACTATCCATTTTTCTGCTTGAGAAAATTTTCAAGTTAAAAGACCAAAATGGTTATCTTTTGAAATTTTATTTTGATCCATTCAAAATGTACAAGAATTTACCTCCATTAGTGACCGTTTTCTTAATGTATAAAGTGACCACTCCGTCCTTTATTGTAATGATATTTGCACTTATCTAAGATTACTTTTAATGAAAATTTTATTACTACCAGTTACAGAATTGTTATTATGCAAATACAATTAAAATAAAAATACTTATAAATTACAGTGCACCTTGTAATTATATGTTATTTAAATCAATTACTGCAGAATTCCAATTGTATTCAAAAGAAATAGCGTGAGTTTTAAGTAAATTATCTGTTAAGTAGAATATTTATAATTAGAAATTCAGTGATAGCAGTAGTCAATTAATCAGTTCATTATTTAATATATTCCGTTTTTCTTAGTTATCGTTAGTTTTATTTTTTGAGATCATAAAACTTTTAATGTGTCATTTTGAAAGATACTTCATAATGTGACCACCTCTATATAGTGACCATTTTAGCCGGTCCCAAAGATCGTCACTTTAAACAGGTTCCACTGTACGTAATTTAAGCAATCAAAGAAGATATTGATATATATCTCTCAGAATTGCTATATTGAGAACTTGTCTTCATTTTGGAAAGTTTTCAGCTGAATTGTTTGAAGATACGTAATCCCTGGGAAAATGTTTAGAGACTATAAACATGTTCTGTTTGCCAAGGTAAAAACTTCGTAGACCATTACATTCTAATATGCCAATGGATTTCTGTCTAACCAGGAAATTCTAACATTTAACATGATGATGTGATGTGATGGTCTGTGCAGCCACCTCCCGGTCTATTGTTTTAAGTTGTTGTTTTTTTAAAGGGGGGAGGGATATTTTATTTGATTGTACGATCTTCCTCTGAAGAAAATAAAATGTTACATCTTTTCTACATGTAAGTGTTTGTTACTTCTTTAACTCCATTGTTTTCATTTAACGTTTGAAAAGTCAAATGTACTCAAACCATCAACTCGTACTTGGAAACTCTATTTATATAATGTGAATCCTCATTTAAATAAAACACATTCACAGTTGAATAGTATAAATTGTCTACATAGAATCTTACACTGTAAAAAAGGGCGATTTTACGGAGATTGTACAGGTAATCGGATGTCTGAATTCACTATTTCTGTTCACTATTCACTGTTTTTTAACGGAAAAAGTTCCGTAAATTCACGAATGTTTCTCTTTTTTTCCGGAATTTACAGGAATTGTTCTGTTAAATAACAGTAAATTGTATTGGAGTACCGATTACCAGTACAATATTTATAAAAATGCCCGCTTTTTACAGTGCAGGTTTTCAAGTGCTAATTAACATATCCTTCACCCTGTATTCGCTAGAGAAATTCAATAAATTCTTCATAAACATTAAGCGAATAAAATCGATCAAAAGACTTCGAAATTTAATTATTAAAAGCATTGGTTGAAAGAATGGTTATACCACGTTATCTGAAAATTTAGAATATGTATGCAAACAAGTTACAGAAGCAAAATATTATGATACTAATCAAACTAAAGGCAAATGCATGTCATTACATAAAAACACCATAAAGACAATACAGTAAAATGATGAATTAACAAACTTTCAAAAATGATTCAATGCAGTAATTAAAAACTTATAATCCAATATATTATTTTCTTTTATAGATTGTCTTTATTAAGTATTGGGAATTATCACATTCTATGTAAAACCTGAATATGAAATATCAATGTAAACATAGTTGATAAAATGAATCAAAAGATACTGTATTAATTTTGTGCATTAAGAATCTTTTAGGTCTTATTTCAGTTAAATAATGTAATAATATTTGCATACTAGGTAATGTGAATTCTCATTTACATAACACACGATCACCGTTGAATAGTATAAATTGTCTACATAGTATCTTAGCTTTTCAAGTGTTAATTAACAAATCCTCCAATCCATATCTGTTAGAGATATTCAATAAATTTGATAATCATTGTGCGCACAAAATCGATCAAAGTACTTCAAAATTTAATTATTAAAAGCATTCATTAAATAATCATTAAACCATGTTATTCTGAAAATTTTGAAAATATATGCAAACAAATTAGTGAAGAAAAATTTAATGAATCTAGTCAAACTAGTGGCAAATGCACGTCATTATACAAAGATACCATCCGGGCAATATTTCAGAAAAATAATGAATTGAAAAACTTTGGAAAAGCATTCTTAATGCAGAAAATAAAAGATTCATAATTTGATATGCTTTTCTCTTTTATAGCCTGTCTTTATTCATTATTAAGAATTATCACGTTCTATGTAAAATCTAAATATAAAATAACAATGTAAACATATAGTTGATAAAAAAAGCTCATGATTCTGAATTAAATGTGTGCATTAAGTAACTTATAGGTATTATTTCAGTTAGATAATGTAATAATATATGAATACTAGATAATGTGAATTCTCATCTAAATAACCCACGATCACCGTTGAATAGTGTAAATTGTCTACATATTATCCCAGCTTTTCAAGTGCTAATTACAGGGTTCATACAGCTCAGAAAATTTCTCAGACCATGAAATTCTTCTGTACCAGTATTTTATTATAAAAAATAAATATAGGGATTGAATATTAATAATAGGGATTAAATATAGGGAAATGTTATACTTTTTTTTACTAGATTTATTTTCTCATAAAAAAATATTGATATTTGATCTGGAAATTTCCTTGAAGAGTAGCAACCCTGTAATTAACAAATCTTTGACCGCTAAAGAGATTCAATGAATTTGATTACAATTGAACGAAAAAATCGATCAAACAGCTTCGATAATTAATTTATAAAAGAATTACTCGAACAAATGGCTATACCATGTTATTCTGAAAATTTAGAAAATGTATTCAAACAAATTACCGAAGCAAAACATTATGAAGCTAATTAAACTAATGGCCAATGCATTTCATTCTATAGAGACACCAACGCGACAATATTTCAGAAAAATGATGAATTGACAAACTTTGGAAAATGATTTAATGCAGGAAATAACAGATTCATAATTCAATATATGTTTCTCTATCATAAGCATGTCTTTATTAAGTATTGAGAATTATCGCGTTCTATGCGAAACCTGAATATGAAATAACAATGTAAATAACACTATCACAGTTGAAAAGTGTAAATTGTCTACATACTATCTTAGTTTTCGAGTGCTAATTTACAAAACTTTCACCTTATAATCGCGAGAGAGATTCAATTAATTTGATTATCAATGTGCAAACAAAATATATCAAACTATACTATGGAAATTAATTATTAAATGTATGGATCGAATGAATGATTATATAACATTATCTGAAAATTTAGAAAATGTATGTAAACAAAATACTGAGGCAAATATTGTGAAACTAATCAAACTAAAGACAAACGCATGTCATTCTGTAGAGACACCTTCCACACAACATTTCAGAAAAATGATGATTTGACAAGCTTTGGAAAAGGTTTCAATGTAGGAAATAAAAGACTCATAATTCAATATGTTTTTCTCTTTTATAGCTTGTCTTTATTAAGTATTGATAATTATCACGTTTCATGTAAAACCTGAATATGAAATAACAATGTAAACATCTAGTTGAAAGAAAAGATAGAGATTATGTTTTAAATTTGTGCATTAAGTATCTTTTTCATAATATTTTAAAAGTTCATCTGACTAATAAAAAAGTATGTACATTTTTACAGTTTGAAATATACAAATAAAACTATTATGTATATTTGTATGTTTTAAAATATGCAATTCTTTTACGTTCAACTACAGCATAAGGTATTTATTATATGTATAAGTTATTTCCTACATTATAAATGATGATCCAGTAAGATGGATTTCCCAGTATGATGTGTTTTTTTTATTACTTATAGGTATATAAGCCGCCAGAAAATTAATCCTAAATTGATTGCTTATATACAAATCTTTCCCCCTGTATTCGCTACAGAGATTCAATTCATTTAATTATCACTGAGCGGACAAAATCGATCGAAATTCTTCGAAAATTTATTATTAAAAGCACTGATCGAAGGAATGGTTATAGAATGTTATCTGAAAATTTAGAGAATGTATATAAACAAATTACGGAAGCAAAATAGTATGAAACTAATCAAACTAATGGCAAATGCACGTCAATCTATAGAGACACCATATGCAGAAAATATTTCAGAAAAATGATAAATTCACAAATTTTAGTAAAAGATTCAATACAGGAAATAAAAGATTCATAATTTAATATGTTTTTCTCTTTTATAGATTGTCTTTATTAAGAATTCAAAATTATTACGTTCTATGTAAAACCTGAATATGAAATAGCAATATAAACATATAGTTGATTGAAAAAAAAATGAAGATTCTGTATTAATTTTTTTTCATTAAGTAACTTTTAGGTATTATTTCAGTTAGAAAATGTAATAATAAATATATACTAGGTAATGGGAATTCTAATTTAAATAACAGACGATCACCGTTGAATGGTACATGTCGTTCTATAGAGATACCATCCACACAGCATTTCAGAAAAAATGATGATTTGACAAGCTTTGGAAAATGTTTCAATGCAGGAAATAAAAGATTCATAATTCAATATGTTTTTCTCTTTTATAGCTTGTCTTTATTAACCCTTAACTGCTGTGACAAAAATTGTCGCATAACTACTGTGAGCGGTCTGTGAGACCGCTTAATCTAAAAGTGAATAAAATGTTAAATTAACTCTAAGAATGCTATTTATGCATTAAACTTTCAATACAAGGCTATTATGAATAAAATTCAGCTATTCAAAAGTTTCTAGAGATAGTAATAGGGCTCCAAAAGAAAGAAAATTTGACCAGAAACTATAGTTAAACTAAAAATCACGAGTTAAACTCTGAAACTTGAAAAACTCAGCGGTCTGTGAGACCGCTAACAGCAGTTAAGGGTTAAGAATTGATAATTATCACGTTTTATGTAAAACCTGAATATGAAATAACAATGTAAGCATCTAGTTGAAAGAAAAGATAGAGATTATGTTTTAAATTTGTGCATTAAGTAATTTTTTCATAATATTTTAAAAGTTCAGCTGACTAATAAAAAAAGTATGTGCATTGTTACAGTTTGAAATGTACAAATAAAACTATTATGTATATTTGTATGTTTTAAAATATGCAATTCTTTTACGTTCAACTACAGCATAAGGTATTCATTATGCGTATAAGTTATTTCCTACATTATAAATGATGATCCAGTAGGATGGATTTCCCAGTATGATATGTTTTTTCATTACTTATAGGAAAGCCGCCAGAAAATTAATCCTAAATTAATTTCTTAAAACTAGATTATGTCTGTAGTACTGTATTCATTTTAATAATGCTACTATTGTAGTAAAACCTGTTGCGCAGTGAACAGATATATCTGTCTGCAGCGGTAACAGGGTTAAATAACACACGATCACAGTTGAATAGTATGAATTGACTACATAGTATCTTAGATTTTTAAGCGCTAATATACAAATCTTTCCCCCTGTATTCGCTACAGAGATTCAATTCATTTAATTATCACTGAGCGGAAAAAATCGATCGAAATTCTTCGAAAATTTATTATTAAAAGCTCTGATCGAAAGAATGGTTATTGTTGGGTTCTTTTTATTAAATTTCTTCAACAGATCATTACTTTAATTAATTGCAACAGAAGCTGCAAACACATCTTTATTTTGGTCTAAAAATTCTTGCATTTTAGATTTTAAGGGGGGGTCTAGATGGCTTAAATCAATATCAGAGCTCCAAGTGAGATCAGCGTGATCAAAGTCAGCTATTGGAGTGGTTAAATTTACATTACAAGTTATATTATTATTATTTAAGGGTATATTAGCTTTATCTACACACTTCTGAATTTTAGCAACATAAGTATTTTTCCCTAGCTTAACAGTTTTATCTGAAAAATTAGCAAGCGAAACAAAAAGGCCATGTTCTGGAGTACAAATGGCTCGAGAAATAAGAAGCCCTTGGCTTAAATTCTTCGCTAAAGGTTCTAATATCAGTATATCATTATCTTTTATAAAATTATTTCTATTACATTTAACTTCAGCTATTAATTTTGACTGGGGGGGAACAGAAATTCTCTCGCATAAAATAGCTAAGGAAGTACTTTCACTATTCCAGTTATTATTATTATCAATAATGCCTAACTCATTAGTCTGATTTGCTCTATTTACTAACTCCTTTTCATTATCCTCAGATATGTAAAAATTTTCATGAACATAGGTTGAATTTTCCTGTACAATTTGACTCGCTGATTGCTGGCTAAGGTCTAAAGGCACATTATTCTCATTAATTTCATACTCATTAGTACTTGAGTTACTCCCTGGTATACTTTGCAAACAAAAAATCTGAGCAATTTCACTTTCTGACTCTTTCGCATTAAATGTTATGCTTGAGTCTACCCTTTCCTCCATAATGGGATACATATTACCCTGAACCGTCTCATTTCCACTACTCAGATTCCCAAATTTTTCTTTTACACATTCCTTACTCTTTTTGTTTACATTTTTCCTAGGAGTACTCTTATTACTACACTTACTTCTCTGTTCACTATCAGAACTTTGCTTGCCTTTAGATTGCACATTACAAGTATTTACATAATTATTCTCCAAACCTATACTATTTACAACATTTTTTTCTCTAGAATTTTTCACAGGTAAAACATTTGACATATGACTCTCTACTATTTGCTTACACTGCGTTTCAGTAGGAACATCTAAAACCACATTGTTATTTTTACAATTAATTACAGCCTGATATTTACTTAAAAAGGGCATCCCCAAAATTACACTAAACTCATCGGCCAACTTACCGTGGACAATAAAAAACTCAGACTGACATAATAAATTATTAAATTTAAAATTTAAGGAAATTTTATGGTTTAAAAGCACTCTCTCGCCAGTCACCGTTAAAATAGGGGTGTTGCACTCTACAATTTCATAAGAATCTAAACCATTAAGTATTGTATTACTTAAAATATTTATAGCAGATCCTGTATCACACAGCGCATTAAAAAACACATTACTTACATTTATGAAGACAGTAGGTAAATGATAAGACTCGGGTGAAAACATACTAAAAATAATTGGGAGGTCTAGAGGCCTTGATGGGGACGATTCGACCAAATCGACACCAGCCCTTACCTGTTTAAAGAATTGTTTTGATTATTCCCTTCACTAATTGAGCTTTGAACATTCTCGCTTTCTATATTTACACCATTATCATTATTTCTATTCCCTCTACCTCTGTAATTATTATATCCTCCCCTGTGATTTTGGTGGGACTGAGAATAACTATCCCTACCTCTTCCTCTAAAATTCTGAAAGTTCCCTCTACTAGCATTTTGGTTTTGTGGACAAAATCTGGCTATGTGCCCTGTTTGGGAACACACGTAACAGATGAATTCTCTATACTGAGGCCTCTCAGTAGTGTGAAAGTCTCTTTGCTGATTGCTACCCTCTAAAAATCTCTCTAATTTACTAGTAAGAGCTTCTACCTTCTCCCGCAGTTTACTAATCTCCTGCTCTGACTGATTAGGGTGACTTGGCTGGATAGCAGCACATGCAACACTTTGCTGGGCAATTTGGGGGAAAAAAGGGTTCATATTCTCTACCGGCATGTTATATAAAGGATTAACACTCTTTAATGCTTTTTCCTCAAGGAGGGCAAATTCTAAAATTTCAACAGGTGTCTTAGGGCACCTAGTTATAACTCCTCTTCTTATCTCAGGAACTAAATTACTTAATAACATAGAATGCAGTAAAGCTTCCCTGCTTTTATCAGCAATATTCTGTTCTACACCCTCCACTACTAATGCTTTAAGGGACAAATCATATGCTCTGTCGTAAAATTCCTGAACAGGCATATGGGGATTTTGTTTAAAATTCAAAAATTGGGTCAAAGCAATATCAGGGGCTAGCTCTTGCGTATATCTCTCTTTAAGTACTTTAATTATTTCTTCAGTTCCCTTAGTGCGGTGCAATTTATATATCCTAGCAGCATTCCCACTTAATCTACTTAGTAGGGCAAATTTTTTTTCATCCTCTGACCAATTAAAGAACTCGGACAACTGCTCATACTTTTCTAAAAATGCAGAAAATGAGCAAGAGTTGCCTTCGCCACTAAAAGGGGGAATAAGACTGACATTTTCGATTAATGCGCTCTTTTTCTGAATAAGAGCGAGCTCCTTGAAATGCTGATTTTCTGTCATTTTTTAGGCAAAACTTCACACCGAATTAAAAATAAAATAATAGAAAATAAAGTAATTTAACTGCTACTTAATTCTCAGATGTCCAAGAAAGAGAGAAAAAAAATAAATAAAAAATACATAAATACATAACTTATATTGGCATATAATTCTCTCAGTAAGCCCAAACACTCATTTAAATGTAAATATGACAGTAAAAAATTTCAAAATAAATCGTTTTTTGAAAACCCGGTAAAATTGCCTAACTAAAAAAAAACATTTGAAATTAGTAAGCTATGTACACCCCTATTGGTTATGCACAACATACACTAAAATAATCAAACATAATACACAATAAAATCACAAAACACATATATTTTCATTTCGTTTCACTCTTAATACAGTAAATATATATCAAAATTCAGGCTATTGTTGTAATAAATAGGCTCTACTTCATAGTACTATTTTTATACTTATTGTGACACAATAATCAGGCTTTTCACACACGGTACCATTTATTTGTTACAATAACCAGGCTTTTCACACACGGCATCATTTATTTTTCACAATAACCAGGCTTTTCACACACGGCACCATTTATTGTGTTGCCGTTGTTTTTATTTAATTTCTTCAACAGATCATTACTTTAATTAATTGCAACTTCTGCTCAGCAAATTATACTTAGTTAATATAGATCAATAAATATTCATCAGCTTTATTAAAAAATTTAATGAGCTCTGGGTCAAATTTCCAATTACATGAATCTTGTTGTTGGTTTA
This sequence comes from Maratus speculifer, assembly GCA_964019185.1. NCBI lineage: Eukaryota > Metazoa > Arthropoda > Arachnida > Araneae > Salticidae > Maratus > Maratus speculifer. The sequence continues at coordinate 162,622,219 of OZ025300.1, read as the reverse complement.
ATTAAATAAACTAGATGCTTATATAAAAAAAAGAATTAAGTTAAGATAAGATTACACCAGTTAACATTAAGAAATCAATAAAAAAAAAACAAACTAAACGACAAATTAAAACGATTAAAAGGATAAACACAAATATCATTTAAGATTCTTTAAAATTTAATGAATACAAGTAAATAAGAAAGAACACAGCAAGATTCTCAATCTGACCCAGTCTCAAGTACTAAACCTTGATCTGCAGTAGAACCCAACATTTATCAATGTTGATTCCTGAGATATTAAACTCATACTGATAATTTAAAAATACAAGATTCAATCTAACATTATAAAAGAGAGAAGAAAGACCCTGAAATCCTTCTTATTTTCAAGAAGGCAAAGAAAGATATAATTTTGAATAAATTAAAAAACTAGAAATAATAAACATAAACACCCCAGAAATCAACAATGATATTTTTGACCAATTTCGTATAGTGTTAGTACATCTGCTTTAACTTCTCCATTTTTTTTTCCTTTTATTTTGTTTATAAGATAAGTTAATTCATTTAAAATCAAGTGAATTTCTTAACAGTTTCTGCTTTAAAATTTCTATTACCTAGTCAAATATCTTTACTCAGTTTAAGCAATAGTATATTAATTAATCAGTGTTAATATAATTTCCGGTCTGATAAGTTATTTAAAAATTCTAAATAAAAAAGGTAATGGTTGAAAATTATTTTACCTCCAAACATTCAAAGAAACTACTTTAATTTTATGGTATTACAAAACTTAGTATAGTTATTTCGATATTACAGAGGTTAAAATTCAATTAAATTAATATCAAGGTAGGATAAATAATAAAAAAAAAACTAAAAAAAACTATACTAAAGCATATCCCTTATATATACATTCTCCTTTATTTAATTTAACAAACAAAAACAAAAAAAAATCTGAATTCACTAATACAACTTTTGTTGTAAACATAAGGAAATACTAAATCACTACAAGATTAATCACTAGGATAAAAAAATCGTTTAAGATTAAATACATAATATATCTCTTACCAGCAGCTGAATTCTTTCATTTACCCATTTTGGGTATTTATCATTTATATGATGGACAACAGTACACAAAATCTTCCATGCACTAGAGCAACAGTCTCTAAGCAGAATTCCCAGTGTCTATACTCAGTTTAAGCAGCAGCTGAGTTCCTTCATTTACCCATTTTGGGCATTTTTCATTTATATGATGGGCAATAGCACACAGAGTCTTCCATGCACTAGATCAACAGTCTCTACACAGAATTCCCAGTGTCTATACTCAGTTTAAGCAGCAGCTGAATTCTTTCAAGTTTTTGTCTTAGACCGCTAATCATTCCACCGCTCACGGTGAAGGCTAAATCGGAAGGGATATCGTTTCGCGGCAAGCTCTCGGTTCGCTCCGGCAGGTAGTACTTTTTCTTGATTAACACTCGGGGTGTCTTGTCTTAGATTGCTAATCATTCCACTGCTCACGGTGAAGGCTAGATCGGAGGGGATCTTCTTTCACGGCAAGATCTCGGCTCTCTCCGGCAGGTAGCATTCCTGTCTGACTTACACTTGGAGTGTGTTGTCTTTTTAGACTGCAAACCATTCCACAGCTTACGGTGAAGGTTAGAACGGAGGAAACATTCTTTCACGGCAAGCTCTCGATTCTCTCCGGCAGGTAGCACTTTTTCTTGACTTACTCACGACGTGCTTTCTCCTAGACTCCCAATCTCCAAGAACTCTTTTGGCCTCCCCTCTCCCAGATTAAAAAACAGGGGAGGGGGGGAGACAAGACTTATCCGCAATCGTTTACTAGATGCTCTCCATACGAAGCTCTGACCAAGACTCCCTTTATTTCCAAAAAACCAATTGCACGTCCCTCTGCAAATCAAAAGGGGCACCAAAAACTAGGAAGACTAATGCTTTCCCCTTTCTCTCCTCGACCAGGGTCTATCTCATTGGCCAAAGCCACAGGCACCCTCTCTCATGACCAAATATGGTCATCGCTAATATCCCTTACTCTCAATCACGTGGTCAGATAGCAGGGACAGCTGAAGTTTGCACCTGCTTGCAGACCAGTGCTCGCCGATAGCCGTGAATAGGCACCCTTATCTCAGATCAGTCATAAAACTTTAAGGGTCTGGGAAAATATCTATTCCGCCTCAAATGACAGTCAACGTTTGTCATGGGTTATAAAATTTTAGGGTACTATTCATTCACGTACGCAAGCAATAAACTATGCGTGTGGGCCAATTTTTAACAAGGCTGAATATATGCCCTTTACAAACAAGCCAGAAGCTACTCTTCTTCGAAAAAAATTAACAAAGGACCACTTTACTGAAATAGTACAATAATTCCAGGACAGAAAAAGCATTCGTACTAACGGGTGTTATTTACGCTAGATAAGGGAATGGGAAGCTTTCACTTCCATTCACAACAATGCCTTTATTCTCGTGAGAACGATCATAAAAATAAATAGAAAAAAGGAATGTCCAGGGTTTTCGCTACTAAGAAAAAAAAGGATAATTTTAAATATGAGATACATAAAGCATTATAAAAAACCGTATTAAAAATATCTTAACAAGAGTTCTTTTTAAATTTGGAATATTAAAATAATTTATACAAAAAAAAATATTACTAAAAAAAACATAACATTATATAGAATGTTATCTGAAAATTTAGAGAATGTATACAAACAAATTGCGGAAGCAAAATATTATGAAACTAATCAAACTAATGGCAAATGCACGTCAATCTATAGAGACACCATATGCAGAAAATATTTCATAAAAATGATAAATTCACAAATTTTAGTAAAAGATTCAATACAGGAAATAAAAGATTCATAATTTAATATGTTTTTCTCTTTTATAGATTGTCTTTATTAAGAATTCAAAATTATTACGTTCTATGTAAAACCTGAATATGAAATAGCAATATAAACATATAGTTGATTGAAAAAAAATGAAGATTCTGTATTAATTTTTTTTCATTAATACTGTCTACATAGTATCGCAGCTAATTAACAAATCCTTCACTCTATATTCGCTACACAGTTTCAATTAATTGGATTATCATTGTCATAACAAAATTGATCAATGTAAGGTACCCTGGGGTAATAACGCCACGTTAAGGTTCTACCAATTTTCACGGTTCAGTTTTAGTTTGTATTTTTCAAACAAATATGTGATTTGATACAGCAACTCATTGACTATCTATAAAAAAATATATATATATATATTTAACAGATATGTATTTAGAAAATGTAATAGCGTGATTTCTTGACCAATGCTATTTGGCGATATTATCCACCTATATGGGTAATAACGCTATGCAAACAAGATTATGAAATAAGATGGAATAATTGCATGTAGATTGCCCAATTCTAAAAAATACAAACTCTACAAATTTAGAAATTGACAAATTGCATTCTAAGCTATTGAAAATGTTAAATTTTTTGTGAAAGTGTAAGAAAAATAAAGGTGGGGGGGAGAGAGATAAGGCAAAAGAATATCAGACTTTGAGCTTCTTTTTGCTTAAAAAGGACCGCTTAAATAGAATTATTAGAAACATTGCACAATTTTAACTGTGTTTATTTGAATCAGTATTTAGGATGTAGCTCGGCCACTGTAGGGAGTCAACCGGGGTATTAATGCCAAGGATTGGCATTATTACCCCGTTATAGTTATTGCGCTGTACATTTTAAATTACAAATTATCTCGAGAAGATATCCAAAATCTCCAACAACATTTTGAAAGCCCATGAAATGTACTACAAATTTATGAAATTAAGAAATTATTTCCAGATAAAAAATAGTCTTCACATCACAAAACGTATCTCGCAAATTTTAGATCAAGCGTTAATTTTAGTTGCTTGTAAAAACAATAAGACGTAAAAATGAAACAAATTAACTTGAAGCTGTTTTTTGCGATTTATATGACTCAAAACCCTTCTGCGCAGAGCACATGGGTGTCATTTACCGATTATTTCATAATTATGCAAAATATTAGCACTTGGCGTTATTACACCAGACCACCTTACATCGAAAATTACTTATCAAAAGCATTGATCGAAAGACTGGTTATACCATGTTATTCTGAAAAATTAGAAAATGTTTGTAAACAAATTACTGAAACAAAATATTATGAAACTAATCAAACTAATGGCAAACGCATGTCATTCTATAGAGACACCATCGAGACAACATTTCAGAAAAATGATGAATTGACAAACTTTGAAAAGATTTCCAATGCAGGAAATAGAAGATTCATAATTCAATATTTTTTTCTCTTTTATAGCTTGTCTTTATTAAATATTGACAATTATCATGTTCTATGTAAAACCTGAATATGAAAAAGCAATGTAAACATATAGTTGGTAAAATAGATAGAGATTATGTTTTTTAAATTTGTGCACTAATTAACTTTTCCATAACATTTTAAAAGTTCAATTGACTAAAGAAAAAAATATGTACATGTTTATGTTTTGAAATTTGCAAATAACAACATTATATAAATATATAGCCTGTCTTTAATCATTATTAAGAATTATCACGTTCTATGTAAAAAAAATGAATATAAAATAGCAATATAAACATATAGTTGATTAAAAAAAAAAAAAAAAAAAAGCATGATTCTGTATTAAATTAGTGCAATAGGTAACTTTTAGGTATTATTTCAGTTAGATAAGGTAATAATAAATGAATACTAGTTAATTCGAATTCTCATTTAAATAACACACGATCATCGTTTAATGGTTTAAATTGTCTACATATCATTCTGGCTTTTCAAGTACTAATTAACAAATCTTTGACCATATGTCCGCTAGAGAAATTCAATTAATATGATTGTCATTGAGCAAACAAAATCGATCAAACTACTTCGGAAAAATAATTATTAAAAGCCTTAATCGAAAGAATGGTTATACCATGTTATCTGAAAATTTAGAAAATGTATCCAACCAAATTACTGAAGCAAAATATTATGAAACTAATCAAAGTAATGGCAAATGCATGTCATTCTATAGAGACACCATAGAAATAACATTTCAGAAAAATGATGAATTGACAAACTTTGGAAAGGTTTCAATGCAGGAAATAAAAGATTCATAATTCAATATGTTTTTCTCTTTTATAACTTGTCTTTATTAAGTATTGACAATTATCACGTTCGCTGTAAAACCTGAATATGAAATAGCAATGTAAACATCATAGTTGATAGAAAAGATAGAGATTATGTTTTAATTTTGTGCATTAAGTAATTTTTCCGTAATATTTAAAAGTTCAACTGACTAGTGAAAAAAAATTTATGTGCATTTTTACGTTTTGAAATATGCAAATAAAAATATTATGTAAATTTGTATATTTTAAAATATGCAATTCTGTTGCGTTCAATTCAACATTGAGTGCCATGTATTTAAAGTTATATATAGTTTTTTACCTCGTATAAAAATTAAAAGAATTTTATTCGACTGTAAAATAATCACAGGATCAGTTTTTGATATAGAAGAAAGGTTCAAAGAAATTTATTATAAATTTGAGATTACATACGATTTTGAAAATATTCATAATATCGTCAGATTTCTTTCAGAGAAAGAAAAGTCAGAATGACCATTAACTCATATAGGTTTTAGAAACTGACAGAAACATCTTTCACGAAATTACGAAACAACATTGAGGATTATTTACAACAGGGCGCGAAATTACCACTCGGCAGCTCGCCATTGGCGAATAAGTATTAACCGTTGGCGAGTAAGTTTGTCTTTTAAAATGTTGTGCTTCAGATCAAACTATGCACAGCGATACACGAAAGTATTTCAAAATGAAGCGATGGTATTTTTTTTCCAAAAGAAATAAAAATGCTCCGTCGCCTATTCTTTCGTCTTTCCTACGGAGGAATGAAATTACCCTGTCTGCATTCATGCATTCATACCCTCCCCCATTTTCGTACCGCGCACGTTCCAATACCGAATTACATAGTTATTCACTCCTGCGCGAAGAGGTTCAGGTTTCGTTACCTAAGCCCATAAGCATCACCTAAGCATCACCTAATATCCCATATTTTTCATAAAATGTAAAATATTCCAGATTTAATGGAAAGCACCTTCTAATAATCGTCAATTTAAATTAAATTTGTCATAAATCTTTTATATTCTGCGCAGGTTTGGGGGTTGACGTTGTTGTCTGAATTAATGTAAAACAGTGGCGAGAAAAAATTTTAGTCTGGCGAGAACCTTTTAAGCTGAAATTTCATGCCCTGATTTACAAGGTCTGGCTATTAAACAACCGGACTAGAGATGGCACCTGCAAACAGAGAGCGTGGAACAGTCAAAATGTCCTTGACGCTATTACCTAGTATCTACACGCCCCACTAGTGGCCGAGAGGGTCTGATTTCTCAACTGGTAGACGGCAGATGCTGGGTTCGAACCCTATTGCGGCCGTCGCCTAACTTTCGGAGTTTTCGTGGTTGTCTTCGAACCTTACGTAAATGTTTTTTTAAAAATAGTGTTATTAACCCATTTTAGGCCAAGCACAGAAATTTTATAAAATGTAGCATCATTTTTATTGAAATATGCTTAAATTACATACATTAAGACACAAAAAAAGATTCGTGCATGAAAAATAATATTTTATATAAGAAATAATATTTTATATAATAATATAAAATATTATTTCTTATAATGAATAATATGAATATGAATAATATTTTTATGACTTTTGTTTTATTCTTATTTCATATACAGAATTTGCAACTTTAATCTATTTTAAAAACATATAATTCATTTCAATTGGAATAATAATATATTTTTAAAAAGTCGAATTTGTCAAAGGCGTTTCAAATTAAAACTCTAGCGTATTTTGAAAATTTTTTAAGAGAAAGTGTTTACTCCAATTGAATTACTAATATTTTATGGATGTCTTCAAAAGCCTTAAAAAATAGAAGAAAAATAAAATTCTTGAAAAAATTGTGTCAGAGTGTTAAAAAAAAATATTTATCAAAATGTTTCGTATACGAACCTTTGGCCGAAAATGGGTTAATTATAAAAACCTTGTGTGGAAAACTACAATCATTAAAACCAACGTTTGAACACACAATAATAAAAACAAAAAAACAGACGTATACGTTTTGCAAGTAACTAGGACTCGCTTCCTTAGTGTTCAAGCGGTAAAATGTTTAAAAAAATTAACTGTTTACAAGTCAGAAACCCAAATGATTGCAAACACAGAACCAAAATACCATCAGGTCTCAGTATCCAATAGAATTAAAACGGAAATGAAGTTTCGTGACATAACAAATCTAACCAGTTAGATTTGTTATGTCACGAAACTTCATTTCCGTTATCTAACTAATTTGTATCTAATTTCATAAGTATTTTTGACTAGGGATGCTAGGTTTCAGTTAAAAATGAAGATCTGCCCTTCAAAGCTACGCTATTACATACCGGCTACTCGTGTAGTGACATGCACTTAGAATATAGCTAATCCAGAAATTCGCAAACAAGTGACGCACAATATAACAAAGATTATATTGATTTTATCAAATATTATTCTACGCGTAAGTCGTTTTTATTCAGATTAATAAAATGAAGCCGAAATTTAACACGAAAGTTAATGTTGGTGTAATGTTGAAATAATAAATTGAAATATAAAAGTGCAACAATTTTTTAACATATTTGCACATATGAGATAAAAGGAAGTTTTGTGGTTGTACATGTGAGTATAAGCAAGAAACTGGGCCCAATAGACCCCATTAATTATGCAGGTGTATACGAAATACTTTTTCTGCTAAGCAACAATCAGCTCAAATATTATGTAGAAGTGACTGGTCTAAAATTCAACAAAAGGTTTAAAGAACATAAAAGAGTTATTAAATATAATAAATCAAGCACATCCATATCAAGACATTGTTTATTAAATGAAGTAAAGTCAATTGATTATAACAATGCAAGAATTATTGCTCGGCAGACAAACCCTGATAAATCTAAAATTCGAGAATCAATAGAAATTATAACACGGAATAATCAGCTATGTTAAGATAATTTATTCTATTTTATGCTTAGTGCTTGGATAGACTTTCTAAGAACAGAAATAAAGTTCGAATGAACATATAATTTGATATCTCCACTGCAGATGGCATCACTACTGTATTCATATGCAAATTTGATGAAGTTCCTTCTAAGGAAAGGCAGAATTTGCTTTTACTATTGTATCATATAAACTTTATAACGTGTTGGTTTTGTCTCTTAATGTTTCCCTGATGATGAACAAGTTTTATTGTTCAAAACTGTAGGAAATTAATTCTAATTTATATTGCTAGTAGTACGTAATTTTTAATTAAAGTTTTTAACATCTATTATACACTGATGAGCCGAATTTCTTGTATGTTGTGTTATTCATAAAGGTCTGTAAATTAATTACTTTAACTTTATTTAATTTAATCCAATAAATTCAATCGTAATATTAATAAAATATAATAATGATAATAAACTGATTAGTGAACATTTATTTAATAAATTTAATCATTCTTATAACTCAAGTGCATTTTAGTTCTATAAAATTCAATGGAAGTATAACATATATACTGTCACATTATAAAAAAAAATCTGTAAGTCTACGGATGTAAAGTTACAAGAATATATATGCTTTACTAACATTTTATCTGCGCACTTTAAAATAAAGTTGTAAATCTACAAAGCTAATCTGTAGCTTTACAAAAGAATCAACTAAAATTACAATAATTTTACTAAAATTTTATCTGAAACTGGTTGCTGTTGCATTTTATGTTCTCGGCATTCCATGTTTCTAAATAATCTTACAGATTTTTTCATTTACGGTGTAAATGCGTATCTGTAGCACCATTTTTTATTGTTGCCTTTACATTAAAAGTTCAAGAAATCTCAGTTTCCTAAAAAAATTGTAGTAATTTTTTAACACTGTTTTACATGTAAATATATCAAATATTTAAAATCAGTCAATAGTGACTATTCAATAGATGTTTTCTTCAGGGAAAAGAGAGATTTTGAAGATTTCTTTTTCAGTTATGTTGTTTTAGTATTAAATTGCTTTATCTCAAATTTTTATTCAGGTGTTCAGGTATTTTTTGTTTTTTTTTCTTTTAAAAAGCGCGCAATTTACGTATTGATATACATCTTTAAGAAATCTTTCAATGAAGGTTAAAATATATCTTAATACTTTATTGTTATAATAAATAAAGTTATCCTCTAAATAAGCGCATATACAGTTATGTAAAAAACTACATTAAAAAAATTTTCTAGCTAAAGATCTATAATAGTTAACAATATTGTTAGAAGCTAGGGAAACGAGTGTTAAGAGGGTTATTAATCGAAAACTTAACTAAGTTATTAATTGAAAGCCAACTCATAAAAAAATCAGATAATTTGTCGAAAACTGGATTGCCATCAAAAACACGTGGCAGAAAAATAATTAATATATGGAACTTTTTTCCACCTTTCACATCCTACATATACGAAAAAAAGTTTTCATAATATTTATTAATTACATTACGCAGTATTAAAGCGAAACAATGTCGTTTCATGTGTGTGCAATTTCCGGATATTTATTGATTTTTTTTTCTTCTTAAAAATAAATTTTGTGGATATATTTAAAATACGAGACTACATATGTAAGAAATTTCTTGATAGATAACAATCTAAATGTCTGATTTGTTTATCTTTTTTGAAAAGGCTATCACATTTTTTACATTTTTATTCTCTTAAAGGTAAATTATATATTTTTTCGCATTAAATCCTAGAATTTTTTTTTTAAACCTAACAATAAATACCGATCCAACATCAAGAAAAAATGTAAATTTAGTATTATCTGTCAAACATAGTCTCGAATCTATAGTGGTTTGCAAAATTTAAGGATGAGTCCCAAAATGCCAATTTTCAAGGGATTTTCAAGCGATAATTTTCACGTGAATATTTGAAAGGATGTAATAGAATTCCAATAATTAACTATCTTTCCATAACAGCTAGTCCATATAACATCTCATTCAGATCACACATGGTCACAAAAGTCACAGTCACTACGGCGAAACAAAAAAAAAAAAAAAAAAGGAAATTTCAATAGTCTCTTTTACGAGTCTTAAATGACTACTGTATGTGACTCCACTGACAGGTCATTGTGACTGTTGCTTTGTGTCAAGTCACCAGGTGACTTAACAATGTCGTTTCTTTGACACTGTTGTGTGACCACTCATCTGGAGACTCAATTTCAAAGTCTGTGAATGTTGCAATATGATAAATAACCAAATGAAGTCACACTAAAATCACGGTGACTTTCTGCCACAAGACTTTGTTAAATGGTGACAGAGACCCAACTGTGAAGCAATCACTGTGAAAAGTGGTGAAAAGTATCAATGTGACTTTAATGTGACATTATTTGGTAATTTATCATAATGTAACATTCACAATGACTTTTAAATTGAGTCTTCAGATGAGAGATCACACGAGAGTCTCAATGAAACGACATTGTAAAGTCACCTGATGACTCGCAACAAAGCAGCGGTCACAATGACTTGTCAGTGAAATCACATATAGTAGTCATTTTAGACTCATAAAAGAGACGTATGGAATTTCCTATTTTTTTTGTTTCGCAGTAGTGACTGTGACTCTTGTAACCATGTGTAACCTGAATGAGATATTATATGGACTAGCTGTTATGCAGGGATAGTAATTTTTCGAATTATATTATTTCCTTTTAAATATTCGCGTGAAAATTATCGCTGGAAAATCCCTTGAAAATTAACATTTTGGAATTTGCCCTTAAATTTTGCACACAAGTGTATGCATTTTCACACATTCATCAAATGACTTTCTTTGAAAAAAAATATTAAAAAATAGGAAAATTTTACTTTTTTTTGTAGATAGATTTCGTAAGAAACACTACTCATTATATTCTGCTCTATGTTAGAATATCCGAAATATTTTTGTAGATATAAGTCGATCATGATCCCTAGAACCCAAAGCTTTATCTATCTATGTGAACACAGATACATATATATAAATGCAGTCGAACCACGTTGATACGATCACTCATGGGGAATATTTGTTTTTGTCTGTGATAACGTACGTGTTATCCACATTTTAAAAATGTTACATATTTCACATAACAAGATGAATTAACTCAAGTATCACTAATCTAAAAGTAATCAAAATCTTATCGAAGAATTATCAAAATGTACTGTACTATTGGTATTGATTTTGTTTTTAAAGATTTATCCATGAAGAATACAAACCCACATACATTATTAAAAATCTGCAACTTTTCTTGCGATGTGATTTCCTCGTTTTTATAGAAAATTATTTCATAACAATATTATGGAGCATTTTCATTCGTCAAAAGATAGATATTTTATAAATGCGGTGGACTGAGCATGCATCAAAAGTTTGCATATTTTTAACAGTGTAACCGTGGGATAGCTTTCGGTGGAAGTCTTTTTAAGGAGAACCGTATTTACGTTAAATCCGAAAAAATCCACCAAACCTCCGAACAGCCAATTTGATTTATTTTTTCGGATTAGAATCAAAGATCATTGGCACAGCAATCTCATAATTTTATTAGTGTATAAAAAAAATTTTGTGGGAAAAAATATTTGGCGTCGTATACTTTTTTTTTAAATCTCAAAATGTAATTCTTACAATAGAATTTAGTCTTTTAAGTGGGTAGAAAGAGCAATCTCCCGATAATTTTACATTGAAAAATCATCTATAAATTAATAACTTGTAATATAATGAATTGAGCTTAATTAACACCAGAAAAAAATGATGAACCAAAAAGAAATTTCCTAAAATTAATAATTTGGAAACTATTTTTTTATTTAAATAGTTTTTGAACAAATCTAAACGTAATTAATCTACATCATCAAATTAGATCTGTATCTAACTTCTTAAACAAAATTCTTTGAACAAAATGCATAATGCACTACGCCTAAAATGTGCCACACATTATTAAAAATCTCTCACAATTTTTTTAAATTTAAACCATTTTTATAAAAAAGACTGCATACCTACAATTCATTTCTATTCTGACCAATGAGAATATATCATAGTATGCTTAAGTAGCCGTCATCTTCATAAATGATTTAATAACTGGACAGTTGTTACTGTTAAAACCTTTTTCAGTTGCATAAAGTATAATTTTTGACTTTGAGTACGGTAATTTTGTAACAAATGTCGAACAATCTTCCGGAAGGTATAGTTCGACTCAGAATTTAAAAATATGTAAAAAAAATGGAAAGCATTTGTTATTTTTATTTATTTTTATTTTTATTTATTTATTTATTTATTTATTTATTTTTTTATTTTTTTATGAGGAGATTTATCAGATTTATATGTATAGTGCCAAAAAAGTGTTTGTTTGAAATTTTCAGGAATAGTCATTAATTGTTGTATTTTACTCAATTATTGTTCAATTTTACATGTACTAAAATAATAGAGCAATTTAGTTTTCCCATAAAAAATATACAAATCAATACTGAAACTATTGAGTTTTTATGCACATCTCAAATTTTTATAAACATAGAAAAATTGTTCTTTCTCAAGCTGAAAAAAAACACTAGTAGGAAACAGGATAAATATAGCTGAATCAAACGATAAAAAAAAGAAATGCATTATTAATAAATTTTTGTATATAACAGCTGTGTTCGTCACCTTTTTCCATGATAAATTGTACATTCATCATGACATTTCTAAATAATTTTTTTTCAGTTACATGATCTAGGTCTATATCCGGAAATCGATTAATTTTTCATAGAAATCCTGCTATTATATCCAAACCATTGTAAGAAATATGATTTTTTCATGATAGCCTTCTATCGAAATCCTTTAATCTTTGTCATAAAATTATTGATAACCTATATTTTCTTTATTAATATGATCAATTTATCGACTAGCAAAGCATCTGTTATTCAATCTGATGTTTTTTATGCAATTCCTAATTTAAAGTTCGCTTGAATGTTTGTTACTTGATTTAGCCGAACTAGGTCAACATGTTATTTGATAATTATTTATCGACACGAACTAAAATGGCTTTTAAATATACGAGGTGGAACCCATCGATATTTGACGAAAGAAAAGTTTTATAAAGGACTGTTTCTTTGATTTATAATAAACCTACAAAATTACCTACAATAACAACAATAACAAAAAAGAAGCATCTTACAATGCTTAGTCTAACTCTCAAACAAATATTATTTAAAGCCAAAATTAAGAAAAAAAAATACGATTTCTAAAAAATTCAGTTGTGCAAATTATTAAAATTAAACATTAATCGCATATGTAATCAGCAAAATATAATAAAGATCAACTATTATGATGAAGTTATCAATTAAGGCTCTTATGTTTGGTAAAAATGCGTATTAAAAAAAAAATTCAAATTGACGCGATCTTAGAATTTCACGTGAAATCTAAGCCCGTCATAATTTTCATCTTCTCAAAATTTACGTGCGCACATTTCAATTTTTATCAATTTTAAGAGAAAATGGCCGCAATTACAAAAATAGTACTAAAAACTATAAAAAAAAATTAATATATTGAGAATATAAGAAGAATAAATTGAGATACAGCTTTCAAACAAATTGCATTTAAAAGTACATTTTTTTTTCTCTATACGATGGTGTAAAAATTGAAAATGTGCGATGTTTAGATCTATAAAACTTACTGTATCAAAAATTTCAAAAACGAATTGAATGTGAAAGTGTTGCCATTCGCAAAATGACGTATGCGTTACGCACAGATACGTTTGGGCTTTATAATATAGATAGATTAACGCATAGCACTTGTACATTAAGAAGACGTTTCAGTGAGAAATTTGTGTAGTTTTGGGAATAAATGACGAAATAAAAAGCCACGCCTATTTTTTATTTAGTTGAATAATGATTTTAACCCATTTTCGGCCAAAGGTTCGTATACGAAACATTTCGATAAATATTTTTTTTTAACACTCTGACACATTTTTTTCAAGAATTTTATTTTTCTTCTATTTTTTAAGGCTTTTGAAGACATCCATAAAATATTAGTAATTTAATTGGAGTAAACACTTTCTCTTAAAAAATTTTCAATATACGCTAGAGTTTTAATTTGAAACGCCTTTGACAAATTCGACTTTTTAAAAATATATTATTATTCCAATTGAAATGAATTATATGTTTTTAAAATAGATTAAAGTTGCAAATTCTGTATATGAAATACGAATAAAACAAAAGTCATAAAAATATTATTCATATTCATATTATTCATTATAAGAAATAATATTTTATATTATTATATAAAATATTATTTCTTATATAAAATATTATTTTTCATGCACGAATCTTTTTTTGTGTCTTAATGTATGTAATTTAAGCATATTTCAATAAAAATAATGCTACATTTTATAAAATTTCTGTGCTTGGCCTAAAATGGGTTAATATGTAGAAAAATTGGAAAAGTTTAAATATTAACCCTTTCAGGTCCGATTTTATTTTCCATTTTGAGAAGAAAATTATTTTTAGTGATATTATATCTTAATCGTAAAGACGCAAATAGACTAGTGAAGTTTAAAAATTATCTCACTGTCTGAAATCAAACGAATGTACTTATTTCGTGTATTATTCAATTCTTACTGATATGATAGTATATTAAGGAAGAGTTGTTTGAGACATTTGGAAATTATCGTATTACAATATGGTTTAACCCTTTATCTACCAAATTATTTATCGAGAAATAGTTTCACGTGAATAATTGTCTTCTTTAATATCCGAAGATATACTGGAATTTTTAAATAATAATAGTGGGAAATTTAGAAGTGTTTTTTCATTAAAACTGATTAAATATATCGGTATTTATATATATATATATATTTTTTTTTTTTTTTTTTGTAAAATATTTACAAAAATAATCAAATTTTTTAACCAGAAATATTCTTATGGAAATATTACAATTCTCATAAAAGAATTGTATTTAAAGGTATTGTGATCCTCTCTGTAAATGGAAAGGCTTTAACCGTCAAAAATATTTCATATAACATTTTTTCAAGGAAAAAAAGATATACCTATGAAAATGATTAAAAAAGGTACCTCTTTTTAAAAATATTTAACTTTGACTGTTTTTTTTTATTCTATCTAAATTAGATAGAGTAAAGTATATTGTGTGGTAAGTAAAATAACTTTTATTAATAGATTGATTAAATTCGTATTTTATTAAATTTCCCACAATGGTACTTATAAGTACAGTTGGTAGATAAAGGTTTAACAGATATTACAACTTTTTATTTTTTTTCTGCATTTCATAACTCCTAACTGATTAAAAGGTGTAACCTGTGTTTTAAATTTAAAATGTGAAAAATATCTGTAAAATAAAGGAATAGCCAACGGTGAAAAGAAAATTAAGCAAAATTTTATTATTATTGTTATTACTAAACGTGAAAAAACAAATGAAGTCATAATGTCAAAGGCACAGCCAAATGTTATCATTTTTATATGGGAAAGTAAAAAAAAAAGTAATTTTTAAAAATAAGTAACACTCTATGAAAAGACATGTACTATTCATAGTACACCAGATCCGAAAGGCTTAAAATCCTAAAAAATAATATTTCGTCTCATGAAGAGCTTAATAAGTTTTTTTAGCTTTAGCAGGTAATAGATTAATCCATAAAAACTCCATCCACAACAAGCATGTAAGTGTAATCTCAGATCGCACAGAGGGTTTCGTTTAATATATGTCTTTCAAAACAACTTATTCTTTAATTAATAAATCTAAATAATTAATTAATAATTATTAAATTCTTCCGTAGATGGTAGCACCAATAAATACAATTTAAAAATAATTATGAAAGGGCGATATTTTTTTTTATCAAATTGAAAATGTTCAAATTAAATTATTTAAATACGATCCAAAATTCAAATTTTTTGAAATTAAAAAAAAAAATAGCGGAGATATAAATATTTTTTTTTACTTTTAAAAGCGAAAATTTAAAATGAAACTAAAATTTATAATACTGAATCATTAATAAATTGCAAAAAGTTTTAAAATAGAAAAATCTGGATTTTAAAAATATTATGAATTTTAGATGAACGAAATTTAATATTATAAACCTTAAATTGGCCAAAAATACTCTTCATATTTAATAAATCTAAAGATGAAAATTTGAAGTTCCTGCATCTGGGTTCGAACTAAGAGCCTTCTGTTTGCTAGTGAAATGCTTTACCTCCAAGTCATAAATTTCAACATGCAAAATGTTCAATTTAAAGTTCTCTTTTAAAATTTAAATCGCAAAAAAAAAAAGAAATCGTGAAAAAAAAAAACAATCATGAAGAAAAACGCATTTTTAAAGAAGTCATTTCATGACAACCATTTCTTGAAAGTTAAATTTTGAAAACTAACCCAAACGAAAAATTTAATATTTCCTCTTCTAATGAATATAGAAACAAGATTTAAGCGTCAGTTTAACACTAGAATGCCGGTAAATTTTACGCAAGTTTTATAAAATAGAATTTGAACCAGAAAAATAGTGTTAAATCATGCAGTTTATTTGTTTAGCTCATTTCATTGCATCTAACATATAATTTATTTCTTGAGGATTTTTTGATTAGAATCGAATCTAGTGATCGGTGTCGAAATGTCACCTTCCCGGCGTTCTAGTGTTAAGCATAAAAAATTGAAAAAAAAGAGAAAAAAAATTAATGCAATATTTGTTAAGAAAATTTGAAGACTTCGTGTCCCGGATTTCCTTAAACCTTTTCATTAATCTATAATCTGAGATAAATTATGAGAGTAGTACGAGTGGGAAATCTAAGAATAGTGTTAAAAAGTGTTGCATTACTTTATTTGTTTCTTTAAGCTTATGTATCTCACAAATATTCAGAATATTCTAAAAAATATTTGTTATTTCAGAATGAAATCATTAAACGAGTCTTATTCTTAAATCCAAATTTAGGGAGTTAATCACTTAACTGATCAATATTTGTGAAAAAAAAAACTTTCAAATAATGCTCTTTTTTTAATTCTTTTGCAGAATATTTAATCTTTTATCTCCAGTTTTTAAAAGTCGAAACTTTTGTCTAATTAATAAAAGTTTTTAAAATGATATTTATTATTATTATTATTTTAATTTTGAACTAAAATTTTAACAGGATATGCTTAAATGATATAAGTAAAAACTAGAAAGATTTCATCCAAAGAAAACTCTGAAAATTGATAAGGCTCTTTGTTAAGAACAATTTGACAGAAACATTGATAGTACTTATCGAAACGACGGATGCGGCTTATATAATACGGTGGTTTGAAAAAAAAATAATCGCAACGCAAATGTACGTGAAAATTTCTTTTTGTAACAAAAAAGAAATTCGTAAAATATTAAACCTTAGGTAATATATTTTGCTGCCGCAAGAGAATCAAAATTTCAAAAAATCACAAAAAGTGCATTTTTTTTCAATTTTTCGTTTAAATTACGCAAACATACGAATACAATTTCGAATAAAATACAATAACTATATAAAAAAATTAGAAATGTCTAGCTCAAAATTCAATAAGTTGAAGTCATATCTTTTATTGTCGCAAAGGGCACATTTAAAAAAAAATTAAAACATTTCAGTTTATCGTTTTTCTGAATTTTCTGAACTTTTGTAATGTGCCATGATAATAAAAAATATATTTTATAAATATTGATATGATATTAAATAGCTAATAATTTTGATACATTCATATGATTGATATTTTCTAGTATTTTCAATAGACTGGAAAATAAAAGAAGGTAATCATTCATTTGTCTTGATGATTGCTTCATGTACTGAAGTTTTACTACATGCCAACAAGTGACAAATATTCATGAGCTACATATAAAAAAAATGTAAAATGAAGTAATTAATTGAATATTTGAAATACAGACATCTATAGTAACTGAAATAAACATATATTTAACTGAAATATGTTAAATGAACTTAAAATGGACATATAATCAGTGTTCGTACGTTTCAAGGTGTTCCATATATTTTATCAGAATTTTTGCGAAGTAATGTTTGCTTTATCTAAAAAAATTTATCTTCACATACACTGTAAAAAAAAAATTCAAGAGGTTACTAAAATTTTTTTAGTAAATTTGCATTTCACAGAATTTTTTAGTAACTATTACAAACTTTTTTTTTCTTGCAAGTGAAACAAACTTTTTTTTTTTTTTTTTTTTTTTTTTTTTTTTTTTTTTTTGTAAACCGAACAAAAGAATTTTTTGTATAAATCACTAAAAACTTTTTAGTATGAGCCACCAAGCAAATTTTAGTAATAGCTCCAAAATTATTTTTTAGTAACCATTACGTGTGCCCGAAGGGCAGGAGCTTCCTTCGAGCTGCATCCAGTGGGTAAAAAGACAGATTTCTGAAGCGGAAGATTTTCGGCGAAGCCGCAATAGATGGCAGCATAAACTTTGCTACCTGCCCTATTCTGACATGTTTCTAAAGGAGAGGGAAAATCCAGAGATCATTACCCATGGTAACTGCTACAACAGGATTTTCATAATCCCTTTATTTAACGAGTACTTTCATTGCATACATTCGGTGCATATTTGGTGGCGTCCAGCATCGAATCCGGGTATTTCAGCCTGCAGTTCGGTGCTATGACCACTAGGCTATCACGGCCACATCAAGTGACTTTTAGTAATAGCTTTTAAAAATGTAAAACTATTAACTCTGTTCGTTGCTAGCTTTTTTCTAGTAATTCTTACAGATTCCTTGTACCCGAGTAAGATTACTAAAAATTTTTTAGTAATTACAAAGATCACTAAATTTTTTTTAGTAGATCGACCCTTTTTTTTACAGTGTATAGAAGTGAGAATATATACATAAAAAAACATTCTGCCACTTAAACACTTCAAACGTCTCAGCTTATATGATAAATTCAAAGGAGAGTTTATCTGCTTCAATGTACAGTCTAAAAATTCGATTAAGATTAAAGTTCCATATTGCTTGAGATACTTGTCTAAGGCTTCGGGGAGAAAGATCAATTGAACCCTGTGTATTGAAAGTTTTTCAAACATATACTTTTGCTCAGTTGATAAATAGTTTTTTACCAATAGCTAAAAGATCAGGTTTAATTGACTTAAACTTTGCAATTGTTAATGATTGGTATTATTAATGATGCCAGTCACAAGGGAGTTACAAAATGAGTCTGATATGACCATGAATCCGTCGTTATCAAATTGATTGAAAAGATATCTCACCGGCCTTAATTGAAATGAGGGCGAAGAGGCCACGAAAAAAGTTCTAAACCGTTCTAAAGTCAACTTATAGCACTACCATTTCTTACAGAGTTACAGACAGTCTGAGAGTAATTATTTCTGCAATTACTATTTTATCTTTCTACAAAAATTGTATAATTACATTGCAAATAGAAGTCGCCCTGACGGATGACGATGACAAATGACAAAAATAATAGGGCCTTGGTTTAAGTTTTAACCTTTTACCTGGTATCTTGGTTCTTCATTGACTTCGTGAGGATGAAAGTTTGCGCCGTATTTCCCCTGGCAAAAACTTTTATGTTTAGAGCAAACAAAATGTAGAGTGAAGGAATATATTAAAGAAAATAAGCCAAGTTAAATGTGATTCTGTAGAAGTAAGAAAAAAAATTAAGGACACTCATCTACAAGCATTTTTATTATAGACGGATGATTTTAGAAGCATTAAAGTGATCATGGTACTCAATCTGAATGAAATTAACAATAGGAAAAATGCTTTTTGTTGTCTATTATAACCGTAAAACCTATATAAATTTTGTAAAAATTGTAAAAATTAAAAACGCGAAAAATTTAAATTTTTAACAATTTTTAGACCGTTTCCCACTTTTGAAATGGTAAAAGATATGATGCGACCATAATAAAAATTTACTGTTACAATACTAATGTACCTATTAGTATAGTTATTGCGTTCTGTTAGGAATTGTTTTACTATATTTAGACAATTACAAATAAAATTAAAATATTTTGTTTTTTGAGATTTTTCGTAAAAACGACTATTTGTGGCAGTAAAAGATAGTAATAGATCCATGTTGTATTTTATGAATTTAGTTATTTTTAACAAAATGCAATTTTACTGTGCTATTACGTTTCGATTACAGTTATTTTGAATTTTTCGATTTAACGTATAACATAATCTTTACACCGATACTCTTGATTGTGAAACAGCTCCACCGTGTTTATAGAAAACGATTATTTGATGATATTATTGAATATTCTTAATGGTCGTAAAAGAGATATTCTATAAAAGCGGTGGAATAACAAAGCAACAAAATTTGCAAATATTTAACAATGTACATTAACAACATTTTAATCCAATTAGCAGATTTATAAGCAAGAGTTTCTCTCGGAGTGTAACACTAAGTGTAGATAAATCTAATTATTGTACTTTACTTACGAAAATTTATTGTGTTGCCATGTATATTTTTATAACTTAATCAACATTAAAGTTAGTGACTTATTCCAATTTTAAAATCATCTGCCTGTTTTAAAACTTTCTACATATAAATTTAAAAAAAAAAGATGTCGAAAATGATCGATTCTATTTTACACAATTTTCATTTTCAAGTCTGCTTCTCCCACAGGATTTTGTTGCATATCCTGTTAATAAGACGTCTTAATACTTGACATTTCAATTTCATCTCTCTGATTTAAAAAAAAAGTGGAACTGTGGTTGAATCTTACTTACTTAAAATGAAACAAAATGAAATGCAGAGACTTAAATCTTATTTTTCACATTCCAGTGCTTTTATGTCATCCTATTCGAACGAAAGATTATTCGAAAGTTTTATATGAATTCTGCAAATTGGTGTCTGACAGAAAGATCGATGAAACTCATTTGGCAATTCACTTTTTATGCTATAAAAAGATATAGGAAAAATTAAGTGTGACAAAAATATCCATTGTATATTTATGTCTAAGTAGCTTAATATTTAAAACAAATGCGTAAATAAATGTGTTGCTTAAATTTAATATTATTTGAGGTAGATATGTGCCTTTTTACCAGCTAAAACACAGTTAAATTCTAATTCTAATTTAAAAATCTTCTATGTATTTTAGAACATCCTACATCTAAGCTAAAAGAATGTCATGTCGAAAGTATTATATTCTGTTTTATACATTTTCCATTTTCATGTCGGCTTCTTTCACAAAATTCAGTATGTATTTGTGTTGGGAAAATGTCTTCTGACTAGACATTTCATCTCTTAGAACTTCAAAGTGCAACTGCATATTAATATTTCATCCAGAAAGACAAAATGCAATCCAGAGACGCAAAATCATATTCTCCGTACCTCCATCATCCCCTTTAAACGAAAAATTATCCGAAAATATTAAATTTCTGCAAATTGGTATCTGACATACTATAAGGACGAGATGCAGCAAAAATTGTATGAAACGAAAATATCTACTGTATATTATATATGGAGATTCTTCTTTAAAAAGTTCTTTTGAACACATAAGTAAATAAACTCGGAGGTAAATTAAATTCTGACACCGTTTTTAAACTTTTAAATGACTTATATTAAACGTTAATATTTACAAAAAAGATATTTACATAAGACTATTTGCAAAGCAAACAATCATAACTCTAATTAATCAATTACATCTTATACGGGAACTCGTCTTCATCTTACGTTCTTTTTACACCAACTTAAAACTAAAAACATTCCATTCTCCTTTCTTCCGTTCAGTTTTTTTTCTACCGCTTAAATCGTCTGGCTTCTTAGGAATTAATAGTTTCTTCAAAATCGTCTGCCTCACTGAGAGCCTGTTCATCAGAGTTGCGATGCGTAGAAAATAATATGCAGATCTAATAGTGGAGGAGATTTCCCATATTTCGGCCATACTGATGTGACATTCGTCCTCGAATGTATTCTTGTTGGCTGGAAACAGCAGCTGGATCATCTGAAAAGATAAAGAAAAAAAAACACAGCAGCATCCAAAGTCTAAATTGAAAAAAAGAAGTCATCATTCAAATTGTTTATCAAAGCTTAGATTATTTCTTGAAAAAAATTCATATATTTTATTTTCGCGTCTTTTCGTCTTCTCTTTCTTACGTCCTTTCATCTTCTTTTATCTTACGTCTTTTCGTCTTCTTCTTTCATACGTCTTTTCATCTTCTATTACCTTACGTCTTTTCGTCTTTTCTTTCTTACGTCTTCCGTCTTCTTTTATCTTACGTCTTTTCGTCTTCTTTCATACGTCTTTTCATCTTCTTTTACCTTACGTCTTTTCGAGAATAAAGTTAAAATTCTATTAGTTGTCAGTCCAGAGGTTTGTCATAGTTGGTATAGTGTCACAACCGGTGAAATTCTTTTTTTTTCAAGCTTCGTCCGTCCACGGCTTCATGTACTCTGCACATGTACTGGTGACCATGGGTCCTTCGTTGAATCCAAGTTTCTTTACATCGTAGGTGTCATTATTTTTTACTTTTATGACTTTGTAAGGACCTAAATATTTTGGTTTTAACTTCAAACCTGGACCTTGTTGTGTGCGTTTTATAGCAATCACATCATTAATCTTAAATTTGTTAGCTTTCTTTCGTCTGAGGTTGTAAGTTTTACGGTTCTCTTCTTGGACTTTTAAAATCTGTTTTTTAGCATTTTTTCTCATATCTTCGCGATTATTTGTAAAATCAGATTGTATTTCAGCATTCAGAAGACTAGTAATTTCAATGTTATTTTTTAGTTTCATTTTAGTACCAAACATCAATTCAAAAGGAGTTGTGCTTATACTTCTCTGAAAAGTCGAATTTATCACCTGTTGGACGTTGCTTACATGTGTATACCATTTTTTAGGATTATCGACAGACAATTTAGACAGAACAGATATTATGACAGAATTTAGACGCTCAACTTGGCCGTTAGACCTGGGTAATCCAATGGTAATCGGGATATGTTTAATATTTTCATTGATGCAATAATCTTCAAAAGCTTTAGAGGTAAATGCAGGACCTTTATCTGATATAATTCGAACTGGATTTCCAAAGATAGATTTTTGGATTTCTAATTTAGAAATTACTTCGGCAGCATCGGTAGATTTTGTGGGATACAACCAAACAAATTTTGTGAATGCGTCAATGACCGAAAGGATATGTTTGTAATTTTTATTAGTGCTTTCTAATGGACCTAAGTGATCAACATGGTACGTATGCAATGGAGCTTCTTCTTTTTCTATTGGGTGAAGTAAGCCTTCTTGTTTACCACATTTTCTATTAACTAAAATACAGGGAACACAATTTGCTATACATTTCTCAATTTTTGTTTAACTTTAGGGATGTAAAAATCATTTTCTAAACTTTTCTCTGTTCTTGCAACTGCGTAATGACCTTTTTCGTGAGCGGCCTTGATTATATTCATTTGCATGTCTTCCGGTACAACTAATAAATCATTACCATTAACACATTTATAAAGAACATCATTTTTAACTAGATAATCATCATAAGATTTCACCTTTAGGATTTCTTTTATTGTTTTAATATGGTCATCGGTTTCTTGAGCTTGGATAATTTTTAAAGTTAAGCTATCTTGGATTACCATGCAAATAGGATACCTACTTAATGCATCAACATGTCTCATACTGCTACCCTGTCTATGTTCAATAACATAATCAAAATCGGATAACATTATTGCCCATCTAGCTATTTTTGTACTCATTTCTTTTTTATCCATAGTCATTTTAAATGCATTACAATCGGTTACAATTTTAAATGGGATACCTAGCACATATACTCTAAACTTTTTCAGGGCTTCAATTACAGCTAAAACTTCTAATTCGTAACTAGTGTACCTCCGTTCAGCTTCGGTGGTTTTTTTACTTGCGAAATAAACTGGATGAAATTGATTATCTACTGGAGATTGTTGCATTAAAACAGCTCCATAGCCATCAATACTGGCATCACAATGGATTTCGGTTGCACTTTTGGGATTGTAAATTAAAAGTACTGGTTCTGACGACAAAATACGTTTGAGTTCATTAAAAGCTCTTTGTTCTTCTATATCGAATTTAAATTTTGAATCTTTTCTTAGCAGGTCACTTAACGGTGTAGCTATAACCGAATAATTTCTTATAAATTTTCGAAAGTATCCTGTCAATCCTAAATAACTTTGAACATCTTTGGTACACTTTGGTTCGGGAAAATTTATTACTGCTTTAGTCTTCAGTGGAGAGGGATACAATTTACCATTTATGATTCTATACCCCAAGAAATCAATTTCACGCTTCAAAAAATTGCATTTTTTAAGATTTAATTCTAATCCATATTCCGATGCAGTTTCGAGTACAAGTTTTAATTTTTCTAGACCTTCAGCTTCGTTTTTAGCAGGTATTATTAAATCATCCATATAAATGACAACAACGTGATCTTTTAATAGGTTTCGAAATACATTATAAATATACTTTTGAAAAACACTAGGGCTATTGGTCAACCCGAATGGACATTTCACAAATTCGTATTGTCCTTCATGAGTAACAAACGAGGTGTATTTCCGCGAGTCTTCTTCAACATCTACATGAAAGAAACCGTTTTTCAAATCTATGGTGGTAAATACTTCGGCAGAATGTAATTGGTCTATTACATCATCAATAACTGGCAAGGGGAAATGCTCGCGTACTGTCTTTTTGTTAAGACATCTGTAATCAACACAAAGTCTCATTGTGTTATTTTTTTTCTTGACTAAAACAACCGGCGAAGAAAAATTAGAAGAACTTTCTCGAATTATTCCCTGAGCTAGCCACTCCTCAATTTGGTTTTCGACTATTTTTTTCTCGCATGGCGGTAATCTTCGAGGAGAAGAACAAACTGGGATTTCGTCAGTTAAATTAATTTTCATTTTAACATCTACTGTTTTAGTTTTAATTGGTACATAATTTTCAATTAAAGAGTATAACTCTGAAAGTAATTTTTTGTCAGCAATGTGAGTTAAATCAATTTTAGGCTCATCCAAAACATTTACAATATTAACTAAAAAGTCATTAGACTGAACTTCAGCTTTAAACAGTTTCACTTTATTCTCAGAAATAGTTAATGTACCTTGATGAATAACATCAGTGCCAATAATTAAATCGAAATTAATGCAACTGTCCTTAACGACAAAAATAGTAACTTTAAATTTTGAACCATCTACTTCGATTTCTGAATTGAAACAACCTTCTGGTTTAATTGAGGCTTTTCCTAGACCGGTCAAAGAGATACTCGTAGGTTTTAATTCTACAAAGTTCTTCAAATTATCATAAATACTTTTCTTTAACAGTCTTTTGGCTACCAGTATCTATTAAAGAGATTAAACGCAAAGAATAAAGCTTTATCTCTTTCAGAATTAAATCTTGGGATGTAATAATGTTTACTTGTGAGTGAGCATTTTTAACACTTGTATCTTTAGATTTATTACATTGAAATGATTTATGACCATAAGCGTTACAAGCAAAACAAAGCGGCCCTTTATCTTTATTTACACAGTTAATACTCTTATGATTATTCCCGCCACAATTAAAACAACGCATATTTGGCTTTACAGGCTTAAATTTGTTCTTAACTTCAACTTCGGATTTAATATTAGGCTTAGCTCCTTCATATTTATGAAATTTTGCATTTTCATACTCCGATCTTATTTTTTCATAAATCTTTAATTTTTGTTTAAATTCAGCAATATTGGGACAACCATACAAAAAAGATTTTTTAGAAATGGGGTCATTAATTCCATTTATTACATACTGAATAAGGGCAGAATCTTCAACATTGCCTTTTGAGCATAATTGTTTCATATTTAAAAAATATTCATCTAACGATTCATGTGGTCTAATTTTTCTTTTGGACAGCAATTCGTGTAATTCAGCTGAATTGCACGTTTGACCAAATTCAGATATGAGTAGGGCTTTTAATTTAGACCACGAATTAATATTTGTTTCACTTTCAAGAAATAATTTTGCTTTGCCTGTCATACGGCGTTTAGCCAAAATCAATTTGTGCAAATCACTAACGTTAAATAATGAAACAATATCTTCAAAATCGACAATCCATTTATTAATATTTTGTACTTGAGTACCTTCAAACATTGTAATCATACTTTCAATATCATTAATAGAAATGCTTGGTTTAATAACATAATCAGGAATCAGAATTTTCTGATTTTCATTACTTTCACAATTAGAACTACCAGAATCATTTCTCATATTATTCTCAAAAACAGTTGAAATATTTTTAGTTTTATCTTGTAAATCATCATTAAAATCATCGACACTTTCGTCATCACTAAGAGTACCTACATCGGCTATCATATTAATTTTTAAAATATTAAAATCACATAAACTAGAAATTATTCTGGCAGCAATTTCATCAAAAGTTCCCGAATTATTAATACAAAAAACATTGCAAATGGTAATTAAGTCGTTAACATAAAAATTATCTTTAATTTCTTTGAATTTAGTTTGATATTCATCGGAATCTACTTCAAACGTAAACC
The DNA here is from genome assembly GCA_964019185.1 of Maratus speculifer. Taxonomy (NCBI): domain Eukaryota; kingdom Metazoa; phylum Arthropoda; class Arachnida; order Araneae; family Salticidae; genus Maratus; species Maratus speculifer. The sequence continues at coordinate 162,595,756 of OZ025300.1, read as the reverse complement.
CAGTAAAATTCCGAATTCTACCTCGATTATTTCTGTCACCGATTTCTCCAAAAATTAATTTGTGCAATGTCTTAATACTAGCTGATTTTTCAGTTTTCAAAGAAAACTCTAATTCCTTTAAATCAACTAATTTTTCCATTATTGAAAAGAAAAATGAAATAATAAACTCACTTCATAATCAGATGCTCAGCTTCACACACTTTGATTTCACTTTCATCGCAAAATTTTACCTCTTCTGAAATAGCTTTGTAGGCTTGACATTCCATCACAGTTCTAAAAAATATCGGCTTCCAAGATATTAAAAAAAATATATTTCCATCTCTGTGGGCGTGCGTCTGTATCTCACTTACTGAGACCAAAATTTATGGAGATTCTTCTTTAAAAAGTTCTTTTGAACACATAAGTAAATAAACTCGGAGGTAAATTAAATTCTGACACCGTTTTTAAACTTTTAAATGACTTATATTAAACGTTAATATTTACAAAAAAGATATTTACATAAGACTATTTACAAAGCAAACAATCATAACTCTAATTAATCAATTACATCTTATACGGGAACTCGTCTTCATCTTACGTTCTTTTTACACCAACTTAAAACTAAAAACATTCCATTCTCCTTTCTTCCGTTCAGTTCTTTTTTCTACCGCTTAAATCGTCTGGCTTCTTAGGAATTAATAGTTTCTTCAAAATCGTCTGCCTCACTGAGAGCCTGTTCATCAGAGTTGCGATGCGTAGAAAATAATATGCAGATCTAATAGTGGAGGAGATTTCCCATATATATATGAAGAGCTTAAGGGGGCTCAGGGGTTGATCGATGTGGAAAAACATGTAAACAGAGCTCTCGCTTCGAGTCCATATAAAAACAGAAAGTATTCAATGTAATTAATTTAAACTTTCTGATATTATGATATAAAATCTGATATAAAATTATAAAATGAAGTACTTCAATGTAATATAATAAGAAATATAGCAAAATTTATGTAACACAATTTTCGAAAAAAAATTATATGTTATATCACCAACACCAAGATATCTTAACGTTGAATTGACATAAAAACCTAATTTTTGCTTTAAAATGGTCCGGAAACTTTACTCAATAGAATGAATTAAGGATATAACTATCACGCAAAAACAACATTATTAAAAAACTCTCAAATTTGAAAATTTAAAAAACTCCTAAAAAGTACACCTTTTTTTTCCTTTAAAATACTCAAAATAATAAATTATCTAAACTATATTAATTCATTCTATAGATAATGATGTTATACGAATGCAAAAGAAATTTAAGCCATTCCATCAAATGGTTTTTTTTAAATCTTGGTGTTAGTCGTCAAAAATCAAGTTTTGAGAAAACGCGACTTAAAGTTGAAATAATATGAGTGCGCCTATGAAAATGTTGATACTCCGTTAAAAATGCGCTTATAACTCCGTTAAAAATGCAAATATTTTTATGGCCTTTTTTGCATTGAGTTCAGAATCAATTGAATAATAAAACTAGATCATTAAAAAATTTGATTTTTTGAAAAGTTTTCAACCCCTGAGCCCCCTTAATATTTAAAACAGCTGCTTGAATAAATATGTTACTTATATATAATATCATTTACGATAGACCTATGCCCTTTATCAGCTAAAATACAGTTATCATGTTATTCTAACTTTTTAATCTTCTATCTATTTTAGAACATCCTAAATATGAGCTAAAAGAATGTCATATCGAAAATGTTAGATTCTGTTCTATACATTTTTTATTTTCAAGTCGACGTCTCCCACAAGACTTGGAACATATCGTGTTAGAAATATATCTTCTCACTAGACATTTTAATTTCATCTTTATGAATTTAAAAGTACAACTGTGGTTTAATCTTACTTACTTCCAAAATCACAAAACAAAAGACAGAGGCTTAAATCATATTCTTCACATCCCATTAGAATGAAAAATCATTCGAAGGTTTTAAATAAATTCTGCAAATGGAAATCTGACAGAAAGATGGATTATAATAATTTCGGTATGCATTTTTTATGCTATAAAGACGAGAAGTAGCAAAAATTTAGTGTAACGAAATTATCCATTGTATATTTATGTCTAAATATTTTAATATTTAAAACAACTGCTTGAATAAATATGTTACTTAAACATAATATCATTTGACATAGACCTATGCCTTTTATCGGTTAAAACACAATTAGCTTGTTATTCTAATTTTAAAATCTTCTAACTATTTTAGAACATCCTAAATATGAACTAAAAGAATGTCATTTTGAAAGTCCTAGATTCTGTTTTATACATTTTCCCTTTCCAAGTCGGCGTCTCCCACAAGACTTGGTACATATCGTGTTAGAAATATATCTTCTTACTAGAAATTTTGATTTCATCTCTGAGAATTTAAAAGTGCAATTATAGTTTAATTTTACTTCCTTCCAAAAAGACAAAATGAAACGCAGAGACTTAAATCATATTCTTCACATCTCACACTGTTAAAAATAAAGAAGACAAACCAGTTACATTTGGTGCCCAGGGGTGAAAAGATGTTATCATTTAACACCCGCGGGCTTGAAAATGTGTATTGGGTGCCGTTTGATCCCTCACTGGGTGATTCAGACTAATAAGGGTGCCGCGCAAAGCATACCGTTGGAAAATTTTCACCCCTTAGCCTATTGCGCATGCTCTGTGACGTATGTCTCTCCCCTTTAAATTCGCCGTCACTGGTGGATCAAAATAGCAATTTCTCCCTACGAAGACTATCACCGCGCATACGCTATCCCATTTTCGTTTAGAATTTGGATGGCTAACTTTTGGCGAGCTTTTTATATAAAGCAAACTTTGAATTTCAGGACAGTAGAACATTTCAAGGAGACTTTGAAGGTGAGCTCAATGGCCGAACGGTTAGAACGTCGAGCTTGCAATCAGACGTTGTGAGTTCGAATCCTTCGTGGCACAAATGTCGGTTTAGAATTTCTTTTATTATTGGGCACTCTTGATTAGGGATTCCATCTTTTCACCCTAATTAAGGGTGCCATTCTGGCTCCCCTAGGGGTGTAACCAGTGAGACAAGCCTTTCACCCCTAAAAGGTGCAATGTGTCACCTGTAGTTTTAACAGTGCATGTCATCCTATTCCAACGAAAAAATATCCGAAAGTTCTATATAAATCTGCAAATGGGAATCTGACAGAAAGATCGATAAAATTCATTTGGGAATGCGTTTTTATGCTACAAATAGTATATGCAGAAAAAATTAAGTGTAACGAAAATACCCATTGTATATTTATGTCTAAATAGCTTAATAACAATTTCTTGAATAAATATGTAGCTTAAATGTGATATCACTCGAAATAGAACTGTGTCATTTGTCAGCTAAATCACAATTAGATTGTTATTCCAATTTAAAATTTTTCTGTGTATTTTGGAACATTCTACATACAAACTGAAAAAAGAACATGTTGAAAATGATAGATTTCTGTTTTACAAAATTTCTATTTTCAAGTCTGATTCTGTCTCCCACATGATTTCTTATATATATTGTGTTAAAGTCTTCTTACTTGACATTTCATTTGAACTCTATGAATTTAAAAGTGCAACTGTGGTTTAATCTTACTGACATCCAAAGAAGATAAAATGCAATGCAGAGACTAAAATTATATTCTTCACATCCCATGTCACCCTATTTGAACGACCCTATTAGACAGTTTTATATAAATTCTGCAAACGGGATTCTGGCTGAAAGGTCGATAAAACTCGTTTGGAAATGAATGAATTTTTTATGCTATAAAAACGGGATATAGCAAATATTAAATTTAACAAAAACATCCATCCTTTATATCTGAAGAGCTTAATACTTACAACTGCTAAACAACTGCTAAAATAACTGCTTCAATAAATATGTTGTTCAAATGTAATATCAATCGAGATAGACATGTGCCTTTTGCCAGCTAAAACACAATTTACTTCTTATTCTACAGTAAAACCCCGATATTTCGAATTAATGGGACCAGATCCAATCCGGGTTATCCGGAAAATGAGAACAAATGAAATAAAATGAAACATACTTACAGAAAATCCCCTTTATATTAAACATATTCAATATTTACAGACAGTAAAAATGTTAAATTACTTTGTAATTATAAAGTTTGTAATCTTCTGTTGTGCCAGATTTGCGGGCCGTATGGTCACACATCCGCTTGGACATAAAATGTTCGTTGTGTGTAGTCTCCATATGACGTTTAAAATAAACCATTAATTCTTCTAAAAGGGACGTTGCTTCATTATGGCTAATAGAAAACTGTGAAAATTGGAATAATTGCCAAACTTAAATGATACATAGTTGCTCCTTTGATAGATAACACTTAAGAGTTTAATTAAGAAACCTCAAAGTATTCTTCCGAAAAAAATTACAAAAGACTTTTTTTTTCAGAATATGAGGCTGAAAAAAAAATAGGTTATGGAAATTTGCCGATCGCTTCTCCAACTTGAAAAAAAACTGCTAAGACGGATTCGGATTATCCAGAGATTCGAATTAACCGGAGTTTCGGATTAACGGAGTCCGAATTAGCGGGGCTCTACTGTAATTTGAAAATCTTCTATCTCTTTTAGAACATCCTATACATAATCTAAAATAATGTCATGTCGAAAGTGTCGGATTCTATTCAATGCATTTTCTATTTTCAAGTCGGCTTCTCCCACAAAACTTGATATATATCATATTAGAAATATATCTTCTTACTAGACATTCCAATTCTTTCTCTAAGAATTTAAAAGTACAACTATGGTTTAATCTTACTTACTTCGAGACAAAATGAAGTGCAGAGATTTAAAATCTTATTCTCCACATCTCAGTGATTTTACATCATCCCATTCAAACGAAAAATTTTCCGGAAATTTTATATAAATTCTGCAAATGGTAATCTGACAAAAAGATCGATAAAACTCATTTGGGAATGCATTTTTCATTCTATAAAAATGAGATGCAGAAAAAATTAAACGTAACAAAAATTTCCATGTCTATTTATATCAAAATAGAAGAATATTTAAAACAAGTGTGTAAAAAAAATTGTTTCTTAAATTGAATGTTACTTGAGTTAGACCCATGCTCTTTGTCAGCTAAATTGATCAAAAGACGTATTTTCTGGATTATTTAATACGTTAATTATCACTTGCTAACTAAATGTAGAACCAACATTGTGTAAAGTTCAAGCCGGGGATCGAATCCACAATGTTCACAAATTTTCTCACTGTTGGTTCTACGCTTAGTTAGAATATGAAAACTCGCGTATTAAATAATCAATAATTTAAAAGCTGAAAATTTAATGTATTTTCTCTTTAAGGGAAAACAAGGCTCAATGCAATCCCGTGAGAGATTATATGTTTAAGACTTTACGCAGACATTTTTTTCTGCAGCTAAAACTTTTTATTTTAGAGCAATGGCAGTCTTTTAGAATTTTTCCATTTTTCAAATTTTTTTGGTTGAAAGTTATTAATATTTTTAACTGTCTGCCCCATATGATTTTATACATATACTCTTAATATAAAAAAAATCGAAATCGCACCTGAATTTTACATGTTAACGGGATTTTTATCTGAAAAGAGCAATTTTTCTGTGTTGGTGTGTTGGTATTATTTATACCGGCGAAATATCTGCACAAGTTATGCTGAGATTTACACGAATTGGTGAGTTATTTGAATTTAAACATAATTATAGGTACACATGCAAGTGCGTAAATTTTTAAAATCACTTACATGAAGCAAAAGTTAAATATTTTACATGAACAACATTTACCTTTTTATGCGTATCTAACTTATAAAATCAATTTGTTATCTCTTAATAAACTCAGACACGTGTGTAAATGTATAAAAATATTTGGAATTACACAAAGGGCCGTGTTACATATTATAAATATATAAATACACTATATGGCCAAATATGACCAGTCACTTACGATTTTAGACATTTTGTTAAATATCCAGAAAAACACCATGAGGAATTACTCTTTTTGCGTCATTTTGGGAATAACAGATTTTAGATGATCACTCTCAGAATTTTCAAGCTAGGTTTTTGAGACTTTCATAAAAGTGACTCTGTACATTTATCTAAAAAGATATGCAAATGAAATAGATAGACTTCACGCATGCGAAATGAAAAATTATTTAATAAACCTGCTTATTTTTCTTACAATTTTTATTATTTTTTAATTCTGAGTACAGGGTATTATGTACAATGCTATTTTTCATGATTTTGGAAAAGAACATTATTTTAAGTTTTAATATGCTATGTTATTTTATATTAAGAACTCCGGAAATTATTTTCAAAATACTCGGAAAATTTTGGAACTGTTTTTTATAAAAACCTTAATTTCTCTACGAGTATACCTGCTATACGCATAAAAAAGAACACAGTTTACTACAATGAGCTATTTAATCATAACCTTCAATCTAAGCGCTTTTGCTACATTAGGTTTGCCAGAGTTAGGTTTGCCAAAAAATTTTCGCTCTTATTAATTTTTTGACGGTTCCGAATGAAGTTGCAGGGGAAAAAAATCAGGGAAATGTATGAGCTGTAAAATTATGTTTACACACTTAGTTTCAGTATAATTCCTCGTATAGTTTTCTAGATATTCAACAGCATGTCTGAAATCGCAAATGGCCGGTTACTTTTGGGCACATAGTGTATGAAAGGACAGCGCCAAGATGCATATGCTGGGGAAAAAACTCTTTAGAACTCTTTAGAAACTCTTTAGAACTCTTTAGCAATTCTTTAAAATTAAAAAAGAACCATAATGTTTAGGTGTTGGTATTATTTTTGACGGCCGATTATCTGAACGAGGGATTTAGGCACTAGGAGAAGTACCGTGCTAAGGAGTCTTTCTAAGGAAATCTAACCAGAATTTACGCAAAGTTTTCCAAAGTTCGAAGAAAAACACGAAAACTTTGAACGATTAGACCGAAAACAGGTGGGACTGAGTTCGAACCCAGCACTTCCTGTCTATCAGCATCAACAGCAAAAAAAAAAAAAAAAAACAGTTTTTAAGAGTGCTTAGAAACTTAGACACTTCTAACCTGTGTAAATTTTATTAACAGTTTTACCAAACACATGAATTAAATTAAATATAAACAAACACGAAAACTTTGAACGATTAGACCGAAAACAGGTGGGACTGAGTTCGAACCCAGCACTTCCTGTCTATCAGCATCAACAGCAAAAAAAAAAAAAAAAAAAACAGTTTTTAAGAGTGCTTAGAAACTTAGACACTTCTAACCTGTGTAAATTTTATTAACAGTTTTACCAAACACATGAATTAAATTAAATATAAACATTTTTATAAAACTTCGTTACTTATAATAAGCGAGTATAAAATGTTAGAGTAATTTAATGTGCGTGTTGGTGTGCCGTCTCAGCTTTGTCTTCCCTTAAGAAACCATGCATGCAAGCGTATGAGTAGAATTAGCAGACATTTGGAATAGGTATTAAACTTTTTGAAAATTCCGAAACAGAAAGAATTTTTTCATATCTTGTTTTTTTTTAATGGTTATCATGTATTTATTTAAGTGTAGCCTTCAAGAGGCACAGAACCAAAATACTTATTTGAAATAAAATGATTACCCCCCCCCCCCCCACGATAAAAAAAAAAAAAAAAAAAAAAAAAAAAAAAAAAAAAAAAAAAAAAAAAAACATATAGTACTAGACTTTTATATTCAATTTTTTTTCTTCGTTATTTATTTCGAATTCTGCTGTTTTATTTTTATTATTACGCTTCTATTTATAATAAAAGAAAGATATTTTTGGCTTTCCAAGATTAATAGGCTGAACATTCTTGGAGCATACTTTGATTCGTCTATATCTTAAAAAAATATCTGAGATATAGCACTTTGAATTCCTAGTGTGTCTAACATTTTGAAACGATCTGATTTTTAATACTCGATAATATGCGTATTTATGGACCGATATGGATGTAACGCTGTGTGTACATAGTACATACGAATATCTCAACGGAGTTCTATTACATCTTCATCCGCTATCTTGTTTCAAAATGGCGGCCATTTAAAATTGACTGAAAATTTTTAATAATGTTAAAAAATATATAAACTGAAAAAAGGCTTTCCCCTGTGCTTGATCTTGATACATGGATTTCGGAGTATCTTTTGTTTTCGTTGACTTAAAAAACGGCTGAGATATAGCAGTTTGAACTTCTAATGTGGTTGATATTTTTAAAAATAAATTTTCCTGCGACAGCACACACTAATGTGCATGTGCACATGAATTAAGATTTCGACAAAGTCCATTGGTTAGTTTCACCCATCATGTTGTTTTACAATGGCAGGCAGTTCATGGTATCCCGGAATTTGGCAATTTTATAAATCGCTTTAAATAAAATCACCTTGAATAAAAGATGATTAATTTCTAAAAATTCTGATTAATATTCAGTATTGACCAAAACTAGCACTGGGTTCCACAAATATGAGCTTCGTATGTTTGAATAATATAATTTGATTTCAAATAAATTAATAAAAATATAAGGAATATGAAAGCTACCTTTTCCTCTCGTCACTGGTCGTAAGGACTTTTTTTAATGTTATAAAAATATTTATAAAATATACATTTAATTTTATTTGAAGTTCGTTAAAATCTTATTCAGCTCATCATATTTTAACTTTTAAAATATTAAATTAAGTATAAATTATAAAAATATTTAGTAAGCTAATAATAACAATAGTTTGACAGAGAGGGAGAAAGGAGGGGTAGAGAAACCTTTCAAGAAGAAGAAAAATTAAATTAAAAGTAACAATATTATGTAAAGATAATTTAAAAATACGAATGCATTCCATTCCATATCCGCAGGCAAAACACTTATCATTGAACAATACTTTTAATAACTTCGTACAAACTTATTATGACTTCTTTTAACTTTTAGAGTTTGGGCTAAATGTCTTCCAGATGTTATACTTGTTTGTGAATTAAACATGAGAAACTTTGAGTAACTCCAAAGAAATTTGATCCGAGTACTTACAAAATTGAAAACTTTTACAACACCTCTAGAAATATTACTATTTATTGAACAAAATACCGAAATCTGAAAATCTGCTTTTCTCATTTTAAGGTGAAATAGGAATACATACGCTTCGTTCTTTGAGTATATCTTTTTTTTTTTTTTCAAAATAATTCATAGTTCTATTTATCGTTTTTTAAAAATGTTTTAACCCTCTATCTACCGATGACGGTGCCTTTAAGTGCCATTAAAATTACATATTATAAAATTCTTTTAATACATCAATTCATTGAAATACTGTTTAGAATGAGTTACAGATATGAGTTACTTTATTTTGTTCCAAAAGCATTATTGATTACACAAAGGAAAAATATTTTTAAAGGATGATTTCTCTTGTCTTTGTATCTTTTCAGCTTTCTTGGTGCTGAGGGATGGGGATTTTTCAATTGGGAAATATTTCTATATTTATATTGTAAGAACATCATATCTGTACATTTTAAAATTCTACAAAATTCTAAGTAAACAATTTAAAATAAAAGATTTGAATGGGGTTATAAATATTGCACGAAATCCCTGTAAATTCAAATTTAATTAATCCTTCTAAAATCCTTCAAAAAATTGTTAAATGATTATGTAAATCTTTTAATTTAGTTTAAACAGTTTACGTAAAATGTTTTAGAATGTAAAATTTTTACGATTTCATAATTCGGTAGATAAAAGGTTAAAACTTAAAAAAGAAGTCGGCTTTTGTCATTTTAAAAGGAAATATGAATATATAAGCTCTTTAGGTGCGTTAGGTAAATATATATATTCATAGTCCATCAACTCGCCATCTAGTCCCTTCGTTCGTCTCTCAGTATGTCCGCGTGTAACACAGCAAAAGCTATCCAGCAGAATGGTTTGAAATTTAATGTATATAGCATTTGTTGAATTTTGTCGAGTTATTTTAAATTTCATAAAAATAGAATACAAAAATTAAGAACATATTAATGAAAGTTTTCTTCATTCTATTAAATCCGTATTAAATCTCTTTCCGCAGAATGGAATAAATATACATTTCGCAATTATCTTTCATTGTGTTCTCTTCTCACAACGTCTCTATCTCTATTTTCACTTATTTATTTATTTCATTTGTTTGTTCGTTATCAAAATATTTCTAGAACATATATTTAATTTTATTTGAAGCATGAGAACCTTTTTTTCAGCTCATCAGATTTTAACGCCTAACATGCTAAATTCAGTATAGATTTAAAAAATGTTAATTAAACAAATAATAATTCTAATAATAATTTGAAAGAGGGACAAAGAAACTTTTCAAGAAGAAGTGCACCGAAAAATAAACTTAAAAGTATTATTTCTCCATACAGATAATTTAAACGTACAAATGTTTTCCATTCCATATCCACAGGTAAAACGTGAGCAGGAGGAATTTCAGGTTTCATTGAACAACACTTTTAATTCCTTACAAACTTATTATGACTTCTTTATAAACTTCGAAAGTTTTGCAAAATACTTCCCAGGTGTCCTTCTTGTTTGTAAATTAAATATGAGAAACTTTGAGTAACTCCAAAGAAATTCGAGCTGAGTTCCTTCAAAATTGGAAACTCCGACGACACTTCTAGAGCCACTACTATTTATTGAACAAAATACTCAAACGTGAAAATAAGCTTTTGTCAATTTAAAGTGAAATATGAACATACACCCTTCGTTCTGAAACAACGAATATTGATTACAATTCATTCTATAATATAGAAAAATTGTAGGAAGCATATCTAGGAATATGCTAATCTTAATGCTTCTATATTTCATGTAACAATAAAAAAAACCATCAGAAAAAAATGTATTTTATACTCTTCAGTTTTGTTTTCGTCTATTTTGTTTAATAATAATGTTTTATTTCTTAAAAATGTAAGAACAGTTATGAATTTAAAATTGTCTTAAATCAATTAAAAATACAGGATTTTGTCACAATATTTTTTCCAATTCCGGAATCCGCGTCACTCTGCTTATGACGATACTTTTTTCTGCTTATTAGAGCGTCGGAATAGCGAGGTTAAACTGTATTTCTTAGTTATTTTGTCAGCGTACTCTTCTTACACAGTCTTTCATTCGCTCTCTCTCTCTGTCTCTCTACTTTTTGGTAGCTTTCATTACAAAAAGTGAAAAGCTACCTATTTCAGCCGTTCGGAGAAAAGCACATCCGGAAAGTGAAATATGAAACCTTTCAAAAAAAGTACACCGATAAATGAATTTAAAATATTAATTTTAGCTAGAGATAACTTAAAAATACGAATTATTCTCATTCCATGTCCACAGGTAAAACATCAGCGAGAGGAATTTCAGATCTCATTAAACAACACTTTTTTTAACTCCTTACAAACTTATTATGACTTCTTTATAAGCTTCTAAAGTTTGGACTAAATACCTTCCAAGTGTCATTCTTGTTTGTAAATTAAACATGAGAAATTTTAAGTAACTCCAAAGAAATTCGATCTCAGTTGCTTCAAAATTGGAAACTTCGATGACACTTCTAGAGCCACTACTATTTATTGAACTGTGAAAAATCCGTTTTTGTCATTTTGACGTTAAATATGTAACCTTTCAAAGAAAAGTACACCGATAAATGAATTTAAAATATAAATTTTAGCTAGAAGAAAACATAAAAATACGAATGCGTCTCATCCCATGTCCACAGGTATAACATTAGCGAGAAGAACTTCAGATCTCATTGAACAAAACTTTTAACTCCTTACAAACTTATTATAACTTCTTTATAAGCTTCGCAAGTTTCGACTAAATACCTTTCAAGTGTCATTCTTGATTGTAAATTAAACACGAGAAACTTTGAGTTATTCCAAAGAAATTCGATCCGAGTTCCTACAAAATTCAAAACTTCTACTACACTTCTAGAAATATTACTATTTAGTGAACAAAATACTGAAATGTGAAAATCAGCTTTTTTCATTATAAAGTTAAATAGAAATACATACGCTTCTTCCTTAAATATATCTTTTGACTGTTTTTTTTCAAAATAACTAATAGTTTTTTTATTGTATTCTAAAAATGTTTTAACCCTTTATCTACCGACGGTACTAATAAATACCATTAAAATTACTTATTATAAAATTCTTTTAATACGTCAATTAGTTGAAATACTGTTTAGAATGAATTACAGGTACATTACTTTATTTTGTTCCAAAAGCATTATTGGTTACACAAAGCAAAAATATTTTTTAAATCATGATTTCTTTTCCCTTTGTATCTTTTCAGCTTCCTAGGCAGTGAGGATGGGGATTTACGTAAAATGCTTTAGAATGTAAAATTTTCATGACTTCATAATGCAGTAGATAAAGTTTTAAAACTTAAAAAAGAATTCATCTTTTTCATTTTAAAGGAAATTATGAATATATACGATCTTTAGGTGCGTTAGGTAATTATATAAATTCGTAATGTCTCAAGTCGCCATCTAGTTCCTTTTTTCGTCTTTCCGTCTGTCCGCGTGTAACATCGCAAAAGCTATCCAGCAAAATGGTTTGAAATTTAATGTGTATAGCATTTGTTGAATTTTGTCGAGTTATTTTAAATTTCATAAAAATAGAATACAAAAATTAAGGACATATTAATGAAAGTTTTCTTCATTCTATTAAATCCGTATTAAATCTCTATCCACAGAATGGAATAAATACACATTTCGCAATTATCTTTAACTGTGTTCTCTTCTAACAGCGTCTCTCTCTCTCTCTCTCTCTATTTTTACTTATCTATTTATTTTATTTATTTGTTCGTTATCAAAATACTTCTAAAACATATATTTAATATTATTTGAAGCATGAAAACCTTATTTTCAGCTCATCAGATTTTAACGCCTAAAATATTAATTTCAGTATAGATTTAAAAATATTAAGTAAGCAAATAATGATACTAATAATAATTTCAAAAAGGGACAGAGAAACCTTTCTAGAAGCAGTGCACTGAAAAATAAACTTAAAAGCTTTAATTTTCTATAGAGATAATTTAAAAGTACAAGAGTTTTCCATTCCATGTCCACAGGTAAAACATTAGCGATTAGCACATTGAAAAATAATTTTAATATAATTTACAAACTTATTATGACTTCTTTATAAGCTTCGAAAGTTTCGACTAAATACCTTCCAGGTGTCATTCTTGTTTGTAAATTATACATGAGAAACTTTTAATAACTGCAAAGAAATTCGAACGTTCTTCAAAATTGAAAGCTTTGACGACGTTTTTAAAACTATTACGATTTATTAAAATACGATACTGAATGTGAAAAATCTGCTTTTGTCATTTTTAAGTGAAATATGAATACATATAATCCGTTTTATAAGTACAATTTTTCGACTATTTTTTTTTTCAAAACAATTAATTTCTTATTGTTTTCTAAAAATACTTTAAAAATTAAGTGTAGAAGTCAGCTTTTGTCATTTTAGAGTGATATATGAAGATTTATCTTTTTTGGTGTTTATTACAACTTTTTTATAAACTTCTAGAGTTTGGACTAAATATCCTCCAGATGTCATTCTTGTTTGTAAATTAAACATGAGAAATTTTGAATAATTCCAAAGAAATTCAATCTCAGATCCTCCAAAATTGGAAACTCCAACGACACTTCTAGAACCACTACTATTTATTGAACAAAATACTGAAATGTGAAAAATTTGCTTTTTTCATTTTGAAATGAAATATGAAACCTTTCAAAAAGGAGTACACCGATAAATGAATTTAAACTATTAATTTTAGCTAGAGATAATTTAAAAATAAGAATGCGTTTCATTCCATGTCCACAGGTATAACATTAGCGAAAAGGATTTCAGATTTCATTAACCGTTTACACGCCGAATTAATATCGCAATGTAATTATAATTTTGTTTTTCCTATATTACAACTTCAAATGTTTTAATTTATGCATACAAATTTAGAAAATAACTAAGAAAAAATATTTCTACAGTTTATTTGATTGTTTTTATTTCAGTCTTCCATTTTGGCACATGATTATTGATTGAAAACCTCTGCAAATATAACAAATTTTTATCCGCTATAGGCTATTATATATTGTTCTTGAGTATTTTCTCGAATTCCAAAAACATTTAGATTCCTATCGGTCAAATGTAAGTAATACAGAAAAAACGATAAAAGCAAATAATATAATTTTTATGTGAATCAATGAATTTACTTTTTCCTTATACATGTGATAAATACTTAAACATAAATATTTTTTTTTCAAACGTTCAAATCAAACTTATATTTTACAGGAAAAATAAGGACATGTTGGAATATACATGCTTTGTATGTTGGAAAATATATGTTTTGTATTACAAATAATGCAATGTTCCCGTTTGCAAACATTGGCGTTTAAACGGTTAAACAACACTTTTAATAACGTCTTACAAATTTATTATGACGTCTTTATTAGCTTCTAAAGTTTGGGCTAAATATCTTCGAGGCGTCTTTCTTGTTTGTAAATTAAACATGAGTAACTCCAAAGAAATTTGAACTTCCTTCAAAATTGAAAGCTTAGACGACGCTTCTAAAAATATTACTATTTATTGAATACTAGCGGCCTTCGCCCGCTACGCTGGTCGGTTTATCTAAAGAAATCTTGAAGAAGTAGTTAGATAAGGTTCAGACATACATTAAAAAAAAAAAAAAAGCAAGTCGATCATTCAAAAAACGTTGGGAAATATCAAATATTTACTGTAATTTTTTAAGAAAAACAAAGTTTCGAAAAAAAAAATTAAATCGAAAAAAAAATTACACTGACATATTAATGCAAGGAAATTTTCCCAGAGAGAAAATTCGCCTTGAATACAATATTTCAAATTCTTTTAATTGCTTATAGGCGTTAATGCCAACATAGTGAAAAAAAATTCCATGCTGGGAATCGAACCCGGGCCATCAGTATGGCGCACTGACGTTCTACCGACTAAACCACATGGAACGACAGCCAGCTTGAAACTTTCTCATACTTAAGTAGACTGGCGAAAACATAACGATAGCGCGTTTTAAAATCGAACAGTGACATCTATTGGATTTTATATGTACTAAAAAACGTTATGTACTAAAAAACGTGAGCAGCGCACCTAATAGTTTCTTTTGTTTCTTTTTGTTACTTTTTTGTCTGTTGCCCGATTTTGATGAAACAAAGCCTATACACTGCCCGGGAGTGTGCATTCTTCATTAGTGAAAACCGCATAAAAATCCATTCAGTAGTTACGAAGATAACCTCGAACAAACAGACAGACAGACAGACAGACAAAAAATTCAAAAAATTTTTTTTTGTGTTTCATTGGTTTTCTTTTATCGCCCTGACTCCATTTTTGTCAATTATCTTCAATGTACAGACACACCGGGTCCTACTGTTTTATTATATGTATAGACTATACTGTTTGTGGAAAATCCGCCTTGTATATGAAAAATCCGCCGTTATTTTGAAGTGAAATATGAATACATATGCTTTGTTCTTTAAGTACCTTTTTCGACTACTTATTATTTTTTTAAAGCAATTAAATTTTTTATTGTTTTTTAAAAATATTTTAAAACCGAAATATGGAAGTCAGTTTTTGTCATTTTAAAGTGATATATGAATATATATGTTTTTTATGTACTTATTACTTCTTTATAAACGTCTAGAGTTTAAACTAAATATCCTCCAGATGTCATTTTTTTTTCATTTACTGAATACGAAAAATCCGCTTTTGTCATTTTGAAGTGAAATATGAATACATATGCTCCGTTCTTTAAGTATATTTTTCGACTATTTATTATTTTTTTTCAAAACAATTATTTTTTTTTTCTAAAACTACTTTAAAACCGAAATGTGGAAGTCAGCCTTTGTCATTGTAAAGCGATATATGAAGATATATGTTTTTTAGGTGCTTATTTCGACTTCTTTATAAACTTCTAGAGTTTGGGCTAAATATCTTCGAGGTGTCATTCTTGTTGATACATTAAATATAAGAAACTTTGAGCAACTCCAAAGAAATTAGAACTTCCTTCAAATTTGAAAGCTTAGACGACGCTCCTAATATTATTACTATTTATTGAATACGATACTTAATATGTAAAATCCACTTTTGTCATTTTAAAGTGAAATATGAATACATACGCTTACATTTTTAAATATATTTTTGAATAGTTATTTTTTTTATAATTAATAGTTTTTTTATTGTTTTCTAAAAATATTTTAATATTTTCGGTCACGGGGACCTCTTTTCTTTTACTTATAAGAAATAATATGTCTAATTTATTTATTTATTTTTAATTTTTATTTTAGTTACTTCATACTTTGCTTGAAATATTTCACATTAAGCCTCATTGATACATATCAACCTTAATATACATGAAATAGTTTAATGTATGTAAAATATGACACAAATAATTCCCTCTTTTACTATTATGTAATGGAATTCTTATGTGAAGTCCTGTAAATGAATAATAACCATTATTTTCATCACATATTTTACATAATCCATATTTTAGAGCACTTCGTAAATAAAAAAATATTATAAATTTTAATATGCTTGACAGTATGTAATTTCGGAAAATTAATTTGAAATTTTTTATCCCATAGGCCGAAATATAACAAAAAAATTTCGGCTGTCTTTGTAAATAAACCAATCATGTTATAAATTTCATTTGACATAGGGTTCGTGTGAAAGTAAACGTTGATAACTTCCAAAAACTTCATGGCAATCAAATAATATTTATAAAGAGTTAGAGCGCAGCAAAACGGACATACAAACCGAAAGCATAAAAGTTTTTCAATTTGGCTGAAAAGTGTTTAAACCTTTTTTCATTTCCAAAAGAACTTATTTTTAAACATTTCATTTATTTGTATTGTAAAAAGTGAACATCGTTTACTATAATTATTTATATTATGAAGAAAAGTGCTTCAAACTTTTGAGTTTTCTTTCATTCGATCCGATGGCAATGCATTTCATGTTTTCTTCTTGAAGAAAAAGAAACTAAAATTTAATGGATATATTTTCCTAAAAGAAACGTTTATTCTTATAATTTACAAGAATATAAATACGGACTTCACGTATAATAGAATGCGTGCAAAACCATTTTCTTAAAAAGGTCTCAGGCCTCATAAAAAATCACATTCGGATGATTTCGGAAATTCCGATTTTTTTTAATGTTAAACTCTGTTAAAATGTTAAAGTTCTTTTTTACATTTTGATGTAATTAATTTAAATTTCTATTAGAAGGAAAGTTGTTTCTTTTTTTAATTACATCGTCTGAATAGCGAAAGCTGTGGAAATACTGTAATCGGACATGAAAAGATTTGTTATAGTTGCATTTTTTTATAATCATTTACACGTTAATTATCATACCACTTATCTGCTCGACAAATATCTTACGCCTTGGAGCACCCAATAAACACTAGATCTGCATCTTGCAATTTCTTAAATACATAAAATGAAAGAATATATATCCCAATCCCAATTAATGGTTAATTATTTGATTTCACTAGTTATGGATTCTTTAAGTGATTTCTGTTTTAAAATATAATGTTCTTCTAAAAAAAGCATTTTTTATTTCGAAAGGAATTTCTTCCAAAACTTTTTTATTTCTTTCTCTTTGAAAGGCGTATTTCGTTAAACTTAGTCATTTATATTATGAAGAAAAGAGTTTGAAAACTTACAGTTTTATTTCATGCGGACGAATGCATTTCGTGCTTTCTTCCGCAAGAAAAATCATGTAGTAAGAATAGCAGACTTATATAGCAAGAATAAGCATTATGGTTAATAAATTTTATTTGTACTTGCAACTAAGTTTTAACAGGCGGAAATAATAATTCAAAAAAATGAATCCGAAACGTATTTACATTTATGTTCCGTAAAGGATTAATGTTCAGTGGTACAAAGAATACATCATTAAAGGGGTATAAAGTAAAGATAAAGAAGAAACAAAAAATTATAGAATATACTTTTCCTAAAATAGATATTTATTATCATGATTTACAAGAATATAAAAAAGGACTTCACGTGTACAAAAATGTGAGTGAAAACTACTTCTTTAAAAGGGTGTCAGGACACTTAAAGATTCACAATTTTCGAAATATTATTATTTAAGCTGTAAAACTCTTATCTTTTTAAAAAAATTTCATATAGTTATTTCCTTTATATTTCCATTACAACAAAAGTTATTTCTTTTTTAATTATATCTTCTTAATAGCTAAAGAGATGTACGTATTTAAAAGTTTCGGAAAAACCGTAGCGTTTTCGAAACATTCAAATTATTTTGATCCAAATGATGATTTTGAGCATAACGCGAAGGATATTTCTGAAACGTCTTAACATATTTTAATGAAATTTTCAAAAATTACATTTCATGCTAGTCTGCATTCCGTTGTACTCAAAATTTGATTTTATATTATTCAAAAAGGTATTTTGAGAGGCAATTAAGCTTTTAAAATTTTCAAAATTTTGTATTAGAAAAATGCAATATTGTATTAAAGATATAGAAAATTTTTAAATACAAATATAGTTAGATTCTATATAATTACCATTATCTGAAGTGTAATTAGACATAAGAGATTTTATTTTACTTACAAAGTTTATTTTTTAAACTTGTACGTTAGATATTATACCAATTTTCCTCTCGATAAATATTTTACTGTTTGAAGCTCCCGACAAATTCAAGTTCCGCATCTTGCAATTTTTTAAATACATAAAATGAAATAACATATTTACATATTTTATCCCAATAGGAATTAATGGTTAATTATTTGATTTCACTAGTTATGGATTCTTTAATTGGTTTCACTAGTTATGGATTTTTTAATTGATTTCACTAGTTATGGATTCTTTAACTGATTTCTGTTTTAAAATAATCATGCTCTTCTCAAGAAAGCGTTTTTTTTATTTCCAAAAGTAACACTTTCTCGCTGTAAGTCAATTGGTTATGACTTATAGCGAGTTTTTATTTTACTAACCAGATTAGAACCGGTAACCAAAACTAACCATCCATGTCCCCAATTTCGTATCTCTTAAGCTATTATGTTTAATTTTTAAATCAATGTTGTCTTCTTCCAATTTTTTTTTTATTTCTTTGTCTTTGAAAGGCGTACATCGTTAAACTTAGTCATTTATAAGTTCTATATAATTACTATTGTCTGAAGTATAATTAGATATGAGAAATTTAATTCCACTTACAAAATTTATTTTTTAAACTTGCACGTTAGCTATCATAGCAATTTTCCGCTAGTCAAATGCTTTACTGCTTGATGCACCCAACAAATTGAAGTTCTGCATCCTGTAATTTTTTAAATATATAAAATGAAAGAGCATACTTATACATTTTATCCCTTTAAAATTTAAAGGTTAATAACTTAACTTCAGAAATTAGATATTTTTACTTGATTTCTGTTTTTAAATATTCTGTTTTTCTAAAAAAAGCTATTTCCAAAAGTTATTTCTTCCTAAACATTTTATTTCTCTGAAAGGCGTACGTCATTTAACCTAGTCATTGAAGTTCTGCATATTGCAATTTCTTAAAATACATAAAATGAAAAAACATACTATATATTTTATCCCAATAAAACTGAATTGTTAATTGTTAATTGTTTAATTTCCCGAGTTATGGATTTTTACTTAACCCTTTCGAGTCTTGTGTACTATTTATAGTACATGTATTTAAATAGAGTAAAATTTTCTTTTAAAAGATACTTGCTATTATTTACATATAGTAATGTTAGAATATGTCTATACGTTTACCATAGGGCTTCCTTTATGTTTAGGCATTTAGTATCAACAAAAATAATTATTATTTGCTTAACTCTCTTTTCCCCGTTTGCGATTCTTTTATGTTTAACTTATATTTCACTTATTAAATTTAAAATAAAAGCTACTTTTCTGAAAGATTCATATGTAATAAAGCGCAAAAATTATTACAAAGTTGTAATATAAATTTAATCTCTTTGTAATTCAATATTTTCTAAATACCTCCAAAAACTCTTCCTTAGCCTATTGTCATATGAAAATGAATTGAACAGTATGCAAAACAACAACATTCGTTATCTTCTAGACAATGAAATTATCATTAAATACTAATTAATCGATATGGATAGCTAGTGTTAATGTTATTAACGTAAAAGTAATTTTTTTTCTAAAAACTGAAAAAAAGAATTCGGACCCAAAAGGGTTAATTTCTGTTTTTAAGTATCATGTTCACATAAAAAAATATTTTTTATTTCTAAGATTTTCTTTCCAAACATTTTATTTCTTTGTGTTTTGAAAGGCGTACGTCGTTTAGCTTAGCCATTCATCTCATGAAGAGGGGGAGTTTGAAAACTTAGTTTTATTTCATTCGGTCCGATGCTTTTCGTGCTTTCTTTGGCAAGAAAAATCATCTAAGAATTACAATGAAAGAATATGGGAATAGGGTTAATAAATCTTATTTCTACTTGCGACTAAGATTTAAGAGACGGAAATACAAAAAAGGTTGAATACGAAACGTATTTACATTTATGTGTCTTAAACGATTAATGTTCAGTAGTACCAGTGGCGTAGCAAGCGGGGAGCGGAGGTGGCGGTCCGCCCCAGGTGTCACCCTCTAAGGGGTGACACCCAATCTCTTTTTGCAAATCTATATATAGTCTTTGGAAAAAATTCTAAAATAAAATGAAAATTATAGCGCACGACGCAACAGAGTTATTTTTTTTCTCTGAGAATGCGAGATTTTTCTAAATAAGATATGCACCAGAGAACAAAAACCAACCTATCCAACGAATTTGCAGAGAAAGCAAACTTTAAAAGGAAGACTTATCTTCTACATATAGACACCGCATTGATTTATGCGGATTATGGGTTGAATGATAAGTTGCTCCTGTGTTTTTTTTAATGCAAGAGGACAAAAGGTAAATAAGGAATGATAAAGTCATTTGATGTAATAACATAGAATTTTAATGGAAAACATATGACATATAGGGCGGGGAAGGGTCCCACCATTATCATCCGCCCCGGATATCACCTATTCTAGCTACGCTATTCATTGGTACAATGAATATGTCATTTAAACGAGTATCAAGTGAAAAAGAAGAAACTAAAATTTATAGAATATAATTTCCTAAAAGAGATGCGTATTATTTTGATTTACAAAACTGTAGCTACTGACTTCACATGTAACAAAATGCGGGTCAAAACCATTTCCTTAAAAGCGTCTCAAGGATTTTAAAGTTTAGCAATTTTCGAAATACTATTATTATCATTATTATTAATTAGATGTTGAATTCTTATCATTTCTGAACATTTTGATGTAACTATCAATTTTCTGCTCGAGAAATGTCTTACTGTTTGAAGAACCCTATAAATATTAGTTCGGCATCTCAAAAATTTTAAAATACATAAATTTGAAAAGAAAAACAAACTTTTATCTTTTCCCCAACATAAATAAATGGTTAATTATTTCGAGGGTTGTGGATTTTTACTTGATTTCTAAAAAAAGGGAATTTTTTATTTCCAAAAGAATTTCTTCCCAAAGATTTTATTTCTTTGTATTTTGAGATGCGTACATTGTTTAACCTAGTCATTTATATCATGAAAAATGTAGTTTAAAAATTTAAGTTATTTTTTTTTTCGTTTGGACCGAGGCATTTCGTGCTTTTCTCGGCAAGAAAAATCATCTAAGAATTACATAGCACGAATGTGGCGTGAAGGTTAATAAATCTTATTTGTACTTGCGTCTGACAAGGAAGGTCTCCATACGGGCATACCCCGAAAAATCTGAAAAAATTACAGAATGTTCTTCTCGTGTGGATATATACGTTTATAAAAATATTTTCGGCGGAACCTCCATTCAGTAACCGTAAAAAAATAATGAAAATTTCATTATTTGGCGATTTATCGCCGGTTGGCAATGGAATGTATTTCAAAAAAATACTTTATGTCAAATACACTTCAAGAAAAAAAAAGGATCATGTTGAACATGTTTTGATAAGTTTAATTTAAATAACTTTAGTTTTGTAAGTTTTAATTTGTTTTAAGCATAATTTTGTTATGACGAAATTTATATGTATTTATATTCAAATTTAATCATCAAAATTTGAGATTTAAAACGAAATTCATAATTTAAATTTAATTAAATTTGTTTCAAGCTGAAAGTCCAATTGAGAATTGTCGATTAGATTTTGTTGCTATGGAAACACATGACATTTAATTTTGAATACGCTTAAATATATGAAGATAATTTTTCTCAATATGATTTTTTTAGCTATGAAAACATTTTTTCCAGCGATTAATTAAATAACTACTTCAACGAGTAATATATATATATGTAATACAATATGTATATAGATGTATATAGTATATTAAAGTCTCTTATTGTTTATCTTTAAATTCATTAAATACCATTTACACGCAAACTAAATATCTAACAGTTTTGAGTTTCATTATAATCGTTTGCTTTTGGCGAGGAAAAGGGCTGCTCGCGAAATCGAGTGACTCTGTAGTCTTTTCACGCCAAATATTCGAAAATATTTTAGTTTTTTACACAATATCTAATGTGATTCCGCCGCTAATTTTGACAGATCCTTTATTACATACATAAGTACTTTAATTAGTATTTTCTTCATAAAATTCTGGGTATTCCCAGTGTGGAGACCTTCCTTGTGAGTTTTAACGGACCGAAACACACACACAGACACACACACATATATACGAAACATATTTACTTTTATGACTATTAAATAATTAATGTTCGGTGGTACAAAGAATATTTCATTTAAACGCGTATAAAGTTAAGATAAAAGTTAATGAATGTATATTACTAAAAGAGAAACTTCTTATAATTTACAAGGCTATAAATCTATAAATATGGTCCTAAAAACACGTGTAACAGATTACGAGTAAAAATCATTTCTTTAAAGTGGTCTCAGGGCTCTAAAAACTTCGCAATTTTCGAAATATTATTACTATTATTATTATTATTATTGAGATGTTATATTCCTATTATTTTTAACATTTTGATGTAATTTTTTTCTCTGAAATTTCCATTAGAACAAATTTTATTTATTTTTTATTGATATCCTGTCAGTAGCTGAAGCTGTGTGTTTAGAACTTTTAGAAACGCTGCGGCGCTTTTCGAAACTTTAATATTATTTTTTTATCGAAATGACGTATTTGATCATATCGCGCAGGATATTTCAAAAACTTTTTACTATATTTAAATGAAATTTTCAAAACATATATATCATGTTAGTCTGCATTCACAGAATCCGTAAATTAATTTTTGTTGTTCAAAAATGTATTTTTGGAAACAAACTTCCAAAATTTTCAAAATTTTGTATTAGATAAATAGAAATTTGTATTAATATGTAATTTTTTTAAATACAAATTTATTTAGGTGCTGAATAATTTTTATAGTCTGAAGTATAATTAGACATGAAAATGTTAAACTCGTTGATAATTTATTTTGTAATCTTGCACGTTAGCAATTATACCAAGTTTCTGCTCAACAAATAACTTACAGTTTGTAACACTCTCTGAATACTAGTTCAGCATCTTGCAATTTTTTAAATACATAAAATAAAATAAAACACAATTTATCTTTTATCCAAACAAAAATTAATGGTTAATTATTTAATTCAAGGAGTTTTAGATTTTTACTTGATTTATGTTTTAAATACCATGTTCTAAAAAAAATTTATTTCCAAAAGATTTACTTCCCAAACATTTTTTTTTTTTTTTTTTTTTTTTTTTTGTATTTTGAGAGGCGTATATTGTTTAACCTAGTCATTTATATCATGAAGGCGGAGTTTGAAAATTTTAAGTTTTATTTCATTCACTCCGATGCATTTCATGTCTTCTTCGTCATGAAAAATCATCTCAGAATTACATGACAAGAATACACAAGAAAGTTAATAAATGTTATTTGTACGTGCAACTAAGTTTTAACAGACGAAATAAAAAAAAATGAATACGAAAGATATTTACATTTCTGTGTCTTAAAATGATTAATGTTCTGTGGTACAAAGAATATATCATTTAAACAGGTGTTAAGTGAAGATAAAGAAGAAACTAAAAGTTAGCGAATATATTTTCCTAAAAGAGATATTTATCATTATAATTTACAATACGGACTTCACGTGTAATAAAATGCTGTTGAAAATCATTTCTTTAAATGGGGTTATGGACTCTTAAAGATTCACAATTTTCGAAGTATTATTATTATTTAGATATTAAACTCGTATCTTTTCTGAGCATTTTGACGTAATTGTTTCCTTGTAATTTTTATTAAAACAAAAGTTATTTCATTTTTAATTATATTGTCTCAATATCTGGAGCGGTGCCGTTAAATGTTTCGCAAACGCCGCAGCATTTCCGAAACTTTGAAGGTATTTTTATCCAAATGACATTTTTGGGAATAAAGCGCAGAGTATTTCAAAAACTTCTTAATGTATTTTAATAACGTTTACACGTTCGTGAGAAAGCATATGTAACGCCACACGATATACAAAGAAAATTTTCCACACTATATACAAGAACATTTTTTTTTCGAGTAACATAATTAGCCCCTCTATATTTTTCTAAAATATGTTTGTGAATATCTAAAAATCTGTAAATATGCATGTCAATAGTTTTTAATACATCCCCCAATTTTAACTTTCCACGTCCCATAGTTTACGAGTAAAATAGCTGTGACAGACAGACACAGAGGTGATCTTATAATGGTTCTGGTTTCAATTTTTAAGTACGGAACTCTAAAAACACATACGAATGTTTTAGAAATGGCGATTAGTAACTGATAGTTTCTCCTTAAAAATGAAATTTTCATTGTTCAGAAGTAGAGAAAAATAAAATACGTGCATAATATAATATAGCAAATTACAAAAAATACATTAAATCAATAAATGCAATTTTATATTCTATGCTATTAATAAAAAAAAAAAAAGTTTCGCTCTGCCTGCGTGTCTCTATGTGTGTGTGTGTGTGCACGATAAAGTAAATACTTTAATCTTAAAACCTCCTCTGTGGTACTTCTTTTCAGCAGTTGAACTGTTCATTCAAATGCATTCAGTTGTTCTTAGAATTAAATAAAAAGAATATTGCCCAGTTTAACTGATAGCATTGAGCTCACAGGCTACGCATACTTGTACATTACAGCCTTACATTTTCAAGGGTTAATTCCGTTCGAAAAATATAAGAAAGGGAAACAGCTTTCCCTTTCCCCCTTTTTATACTTAATTATTGAACCTCCTAAAGTAATCAGGAACATGCTTTATCATATAAAAAATCTGTATCCAAAATTCAGAGCAAATCGAATAATTCTTTATTAAAAGCCATTTAGCATTTATATAATTTAAGAGGAGTTATCCCCCTCTTTTATCTTTAACCATTAAACTTCCAAAACTATTCAGACATTTGAACGAAATCTGACAATTCTGCTTGAAAAACCCATTTATATAAATTAAGGGGAGGGGCATTAGAACCCCCGTTCCCCCTGTTTATACTTATTCAATGAACACCTAATAACAGTCACGGAATCGAGAGATCCTACATCTAAATTTTGAACGAAAACTGTTAATTCTGCATTAAAAACCCATTTCTATCAATTAAGGGGAGGGACATGAGCCCCCCGTTAACCCTCTTATACATATCGAATGAACTCCAAAAACTAATCAGGGAAGGGCCTTATCAGGATATACCTATATATAAAATTTTAAGTGGATCGTATATTTTTATCATGAGTTATCGCGTTACGCACGTACACACGCACGCACGAACGAACATACATACAGAACAGGCGGGCACATAAGCTCTCAGGCTATGATAGCCTGTGAGCTAAAAAGGGACTCATTTATACACATATTCACAGTAAGCTTTTTAGAGTTTTTTTTAAGGGGAGTCCGGGGCGCAAATATCTTCAATTTTTCAAAAAAAAAAAAATATTGCATTAAAAACTTCTCTGTTTTTTTTATGCTTAAAATGATTTTTAAACCATGTTTCTACCTTAATTTGAAGAGAATACATTTTTTTATCGTTTTGGTTTGTTTCGAAATCTAGCTTTCAAGCAATGGCTGTCGGGGAAATAAACGACTTCATATAAAAATTAGTTTTTCTTCAAGATGATTTTTTTTCGCAATTTCTCAGTTTCAAATTATCATTACTTAAGAGAAGCTAAAGATAAATGCTTCAAACTTGAAACATTTCTTTTTTGATTTTTTCACTTGAATTTTGATTCTGCAAATGTGAAAAAATATTTAATTTTTAAAGTGTTATTTTTTTAAAATAAAAGTGCCATCATTTTTTTCTAATTTTTAATTTAAATATTTCTGTAGTTTTTTAAAATATATATATATTTTTTTAAATATTGAGTCAAAATTAAAATTTAGAAATTTCTGTTTATTTAAATGTAAAATAAAATGAAATTCTACAAAAAATATTTTAATTTATAACGATTTTAAATTACCCCATTTTTTAAATACTTTTTTTATTTTTTAATTTTTTAGAACAATTCTGAGAAGTTTCATCGTTTGATTTTGTTTAAAAATAAAATGTTTAACCATCACAAGAGAATTCAAAATTTTAACTCAATAAACAAAATTTATTTTTAAATATGTCCAGGACCTCCTTAATGATAATTGCTCTAGTAGATTATTTGTCAAATCTGAAAACTTAAACAGAGAAAAAGAAATCAAAATCAACTGTAGATTCTTACGCATCTGTTTATAAATTACAAATTTACTATTGAAATTAATGCATATTAAAAAACAAATATACGTGAACTTTTAAGGACAAATAACGTTTATCAGTCAATTCAAAATAAAAAATCATATAAAGAAATATTTAAATTTTTCCTTTATACCAAAGATATCTTTGAATATCTACAAAAGAAAAGTTTTACTCTTCTTCACGCTCTAAAAGAAGTTTCAAAGAAAAGAAAGAATACAATGGATAAAATAACCAATATACGTTTACGTCTTTAGAGCGTTAATGATTAATGGACATGAAATAAAAAAGGCAATAGAACAATAAATATATTAATAAAAGTTAAACAAGTTACATTAATAATAAATCCGCAATAACAATTGTTAAATACAACTGAAATAATCAGGTTATAACGACATATCTTTTTATTAAGATCTGCATGAGAGTTCAATATTTTTATGCATTTATTTATTACCTTATTAGGTGAGTTCGTAATTATGTAAATACGTAGCAACCAGAATTACTACAGTCCACATATAACAACACAAAAATCTACCAAACCAAATACACTGTAAAAAAAAATCTGTAAAGGTACTACACTTTATCTAGGAAACTGGGATTTCAAGAACTTTTCCTGTAACGGTAGTAACAAAAACTGAAGTTTTAGAATTCGTTACATGGATTTTTCCTGTTATCCTTACATGAAAAGTTCTTGGAATCCCAGTTTTCTAGAAAATGTTTAGTACCTTTACAGATTTTTTTTACAGTGTACTTCAAAGGAAAAATTCCATACCAAGCTCCGTTTTTTTTATTATTATTATTATTATTATTATTATTATTATTATTATTATTATTATTATTAAAATTATTGATGAAGTGGCGATCTTCTGCTTTTGGGGTTGCTTTTTTCACTACTTTATCCATTTTTTGTGTGTAATTTTTTGAATTTAGTATATTTTTATCGAAAAAAATTATATTTCTTTTAATTTGATATGTTTAATCAATATATGAAATCCATGAAATTATAAAAATATTTATCCGTATATAATATTGATTTAGAGGCACATACTATGTATTTATGTATGTATATCTCTATATATAAATACATATAGAGAGAAATATACCTATCATGTATACATTGTAAAAAAAAAATCTGTAAAGGTACTAAACATTTTCTAGGAAACTGGGATTCCAAGAACTTTATATGTAACGATAACAGGTAAAATCCATGTAACCGATTCTAAAACTTAAGTTTTTGTTGTTACCGTTACAGGAAAAGTTTTTGGAATCCCAGTTTCATAGATAAAGTGTAGTACCTTTACAGATTTTTTTTTTTTTTTTTTTTACAGTGTACGCATAAAATGTTTTATATAAACATCGCATAATTTTTTAACTCTTGGCATATATATAATATTTATCAAATAAATATGTGTTTATAAATTATTAAAAACTCATATTTTGCCGCAATCTTAAAAAATTAGATAAGATGTTAAAATAGCTTTTTGTTCCCTTTTTTTATTTTTTCGCCAGTCACTCCTTTTGGAAAAGGACAATAAATTCTTCCTGCAGTATATATAATTGTTCAAAAACTTATGAAGTCATCTAAAATTTTATGAAAATCGTATCAAAACTTAAAAAGATGTTAATAAAAGCTTCATTTCTATTGAATTTTACTATAATATATATGCAGATTAAAAAACAAATTTACTTCAGTTTTTATGGTCAAACAATGTTTATCAGTCTACTGAAAATAAAAAGCATCCAAAAAATTATTTTAGTATTTTTCTTTACAAACAAAGATATCTTTAAACTATCAACAAAAGAAAAGTTTTACTCTTCTTCACGCTCTAAAAGAAGTTTCGAAGGAAAGAAGGATGACAATGAATAAAATAATCAGTGCATGTTTACGTATATAGAACGTGAATGATTAATGCGCATACTGAAATAAAAAAGCAATAGAAAAATAAATATATCAATAAAAGTTAAATTAGGTTGCATTAATAATAAATTTAAATTCGCAATAACAATTGTGAAATACATATATTATGTATTTATGTATGTACATATTTCTATGCATAATTACATGCATGAAGATACACATATATGTACATACTGAAATACAAACGCAATAGAAAAATAAATATATCAATAAAAGTTAAACCAGGTTACATTAAAAATAAATTTAAACTCGCAAAAGCAATTGTGAAATACTGCTGCAGTAATCAGGTTATAATATTTATAGCTTTTGTTTTAATTTACATATATAGTAAATATATGAAATACATAAAATCATAAATACATATATATGTATTTAGAGATACATATATTTATGTATTTATGTATGTATATCTCTATATAATATAATTACACATATGGAGACACATATATAGACATACTGAGATTTAAAAAAAACAATAGAAAAATAAATCCTTATATATATTATAAATGTGAAAGTGTGTCCGAAAATTGGAATGAACTTGGCCTCAAAACGGATGGATTAATGTCTTTGAATTTTTGTATATAGATAGATTATTGGCTTGAAATGAACATAGGCTAATTTTTATTTATTTTATTCAAATATTTTTCTTAATAATTCAAAACTTCACTATTTTTCATACAGAATAAATTGAAAAATTTTCCATAATATTTAATCATCTTTCTTTTTTCGTTGCCAAAAAATAAAAAAACCGGAATAATTATTTATCTTCTGTAATTAATTTTCAACTGAAAGATTTTCACGTGATAAAACAAAATGAATTAAATAAATGGACCCTATTCTGTTTTTCGGTTCGAGGTTAAAAACCGCAATTTTACCAATTGTGACGTCAGAGGAATACTGTTTTTCTTCTTATATCAGGCAGACGATTATGTAAAATTTCTTTTACACTTAGAAGACTTCACAAGAATATAACTTCACACTTTACAAGAAAATAACTATTTTAATAGTTTTTTCAGATATTAATCCGTAAACAAAATGAACCCTTTTCTTTCTTTCGGTTCGAGGCTATACAATTCAATTTTTTACCAATTGTGACGTCACAGGACTACTTTCCATTAAGAATTTTAAACTTATCAATGTAACGTCATATCTGAAACAAAGTATAAGTTTTCAAGTTTTTATTTTAATAACACAATGTAATTTAGAGTAAGTGCTAAAAAGAGACGACTGTGACGTCACATATTAAAAATAAAATTAATATGCTCTGATGTTGTAATGAAATGAGATTGAATTATGATATCAAAAGTTATTATTTAAAGAAAATTAAGTTTATCGTCTGAGCGTGGTTAGTATAAATATTTAATTTTAAAATGAAATAAGTTTTTTAAAGATTAAGTATTAAATGATTAGAAAATGTTAATAATTTATACACATCGTAAATAACGTAATGATCAATGGAAAATACTTTTTACCATTCTTAGAAAGTAAGAAAAACTCAACTAATAATTAAAAAAATATATTTTTGTGTGTTAATTCTTAAAATTGTTCAATTCTTCAAATATAAATAAAAATCGCTTTAAAAATGTACTATCGGGCTTAAAATCTAAAGATTTAATGTAATTGTGAGACAATACATTCCCTCAGTCAATATCACAATTTCGCATAATGCGCTCGAAGTGTGCTGGAAACAGGTTTGTAAATGGATATTAATTCCACTTTTTTTAGCTCTTAAAAAGTAAAAATATGTTGTCACTTTTAAGAATATTTTTTTACAATAAATTTCTATAAATTTTTATGGTATGCAAAACATATATGTACAAATTATACAAAAATGCCACCTAAAACACAGTTTTGAAGTAGATTTTTCCGAACACTGTTTTTTTTTTGTTGTTGTTTTACGGAAACTACCTCCATTTTGACACTTTCTAACATGGTCTATAAGTGTTTACGACTTCAGCCTGTCTGTATACCGGATGCCGAGTGCCTGGGGTCTGCCGTCTGTTTGTCCGTGTTTCAACTTGAGTAAATATAGTAGGTTTCATACGAAAATAACTTACGTTATTGAGATTTGCTATAGCATGTGCGGCATTGAAAATGCGCCAGGTAGCAATTATAGCTGAATCACAGGAGCACTCATAAGGAGACTTTACATTATGGTTTAAGGAGGAAAAATCATTTCTGGTGTATTTTGATAATGTTACATAATTTTAAATGTAATGAAATTTACATGTATTTTTAAGGTTCACAATAACATGGATGCTGAATAGCTTTTACAATTATCGTATGTATTTTAAGGAAAACAAATGCATCCTGAAGTTCAGCTACATTTGGAATAATAAGAGATGTTTGTAGATTTTAAATAAATCATGTATCGGACTATACAATAAACTGGATATATGGTCACCTGTGCAATAGCGATTCCCGGAAATATGAATTCAATAATATTAATCGGGTTTTTTCTTGAATAATTTAAGCTAAATATGCGGTCGTATAAATATTTGCACGTAGTATGCAGGACTGTAAAAAAGAATCCAAGTAAGTTTCTGTCTATTATTAGAAATTGCTAAAGGTGAATTTTAATCTTCGTTACACTTTTTCTAACTAAGCAAAGTTTTAACATTGTATTTAGAATATTTACAAACTCATAGATCATATACACAGCTGAAGAAAAGAATGGGCCGGCGAAGTTATGTATTATGGAAATGTTGGATTTTTTTTATTACCTAGGTTTAACATATGATTTTTCTTTCTTTGATATGGAATTCTGAAATACACTACAACATGATTTGTGTACAATTGGGGTGCGTTACAGTTGTTCTACAGTATAAGTAATTGCAATTTCATTTTCGCGATTGCTCATATTATCTAACACATTTCCATTTTATTTGACCGAGTTCTTTAAGTCCCCCCTAAAAAAACTACTGCATAGCCTCCTATAAGATATGTGTTATGTATATTTTAAATTATTATTAATGAAACGTTTTGTTTAACTAAAGCGTTTATCTTTTTTTTAATGCTACGTGAACGACGTCACGGGTAACAGCTAGTATATGAATAAAAGTTAAACTTGGTTAGATTAATGATAGATTAAAATTTGTAAAAATAATTGTGAAACACTACCATAATAATCAGTTTATAAAGTTTATAATATTTATAGTTTTTGTTTTAATTTGACATGTATAATAAATATATGAAACCCATAAAATTATATATATATATATATATATATATATATACAGAGGTGTGAAAATTATTAGAATAATTGTGATTTTTTTCAGTTATGCTTGTTCAGTTATACTTTCAGTCATATGCTTGCAATGTTTCATGAAAGGCAGTTTGATTTCTTGATCTAGTCAATTTTTCACTTCTTTAGAATAGTTTCGGCGAAATAATTTTGTTAAATGTTGCCATTTCTTAAAAGAAAAATATTTGATCAAAAGTAATCAAATGTGATTGCATAGCATAAAGAATTTGTTTGATTAACAAACGAATTTAAAATAAAATTTCTAAATTGCCTGCTTGCTATGCTAGTATTTTCTTTCTTTTCTTCAGTTGGAATCAGTATTATTTTATTCTTAAACAAATCTTTTTTACTGTCTTGATCAGTTTAAACTAATTGTTGGCTTATTTTCGATTGCAAAAGGATTTTTGTGTGATTATGGGTATAGAAATTGATATTTCACCTAGAAAACTAGATGTGGTAAAGTCTATAATCCAAGAATATAACTATACATAGCACAAAATCACTAAAAAATCAAAAATTTCGCAAGCATGTGCGTTGAGAATAAAAAGATTTTTGCCTCCAAATGGGAATATGAAAGTTCTAGAGTAGGACAATGCAGAAGTAAAAGTAAATTTGCTGAAGAGACTGAAAGAAAATTAATTCATATTGCTAAAGCTAATAAAAGAGCAACTATTCATGAACTAAAAATTTCTTTGCAAGCGTATGAAGTAAATATATTTGATTATTCTATTCGTAGAAAACTTATCTCAGCCGAACTCAGTGTTCACCCTTCTCGAGAAAAGACTAAAATCATATCTACTACGGCAAAGAAAGAATTTGTTAAGGCAAAAGTTGTGCAAGAACAATTTAGAAATGGCTGGAGCAAGTAGAAAAATATTATTTCCCCCTTAATTAATCAATTGAACTTAAGTTATTAATTTGTTTTCTTGAAATCATGTTTTTTGCATACTGACTAAAAATACAGAAATGTTTATAAATTTGATTAAAAAATTCTTTTTAAGAATATTTCTCTACAAATTACATACCTTAAAGAATTTTTTGTCTTTTAGATTTGTTTTTCTTATGAGTGAATGTTTACTATATAAGAAGAAAGCTGTCAATATGTTAGGAGAAGTACCAGTGAAGAATTTTCCATAAATTGCTTAGCACAAATAGTTAAACATCCAACGAAAATGATGGTTTGGAACGTGATGTCTTCTCAAGGTACTAGACTATTATACATTGTAGAAGGCACAATGGACCATTATCAGCATAAGAAAAATGCTTGAACAAAGAGTTATTCTATAATTAGAAGACTGATTTCCAAATAGACTTCATATTCATGCATGATGAAGCTCCGTCCCATACAGTTTCATCTGTAACTAAATTTTTGGATGAAAAAAAAACATAAAACAATTTCATTGCCTAGAAACAGTCCAGATATGAATCTCATAAAGAATCTTTTAGCCATTGTAAAGGAAAAATTAAAGAAATGCAACATCAGTAACAAGAATGATGTGATAGAAAGACTCGTCGGAATTTCACACCATGACATCGAAATACAAATTAATTGCCAAAAACTCATACAAAGTTGGCCAAAAAATGTCGAGTCTTTAATAAAAGACAATTGAATGCACACTAAATATTAAGTGTATCATTATTTTTTAAATAATGTATTATTTCTGTAATATAACAAGATTTTATTGTAAATTTCACAATTATTCTAATAGTTTTCACACCTCAGTATATATATATATATATAAGTAAATGTATTTAAAGGTACGTATATACTTATGGATGTATACATGTATATATAATTATAAAACTAAGAGTATGAACATCGTTATACTAGCGGTAATTTTACATTATTTAATGGCATGCATATATGTATATATAATTATAAAATTAAGAATAAGACATCTTTATATTAGCGGTGATTTTAGATTATCTAATGGCATGTAACACATGCTAGTGATTAATATTACAACTATTTTATTTAAAAGGATAACTTAGTATAAATTATAATAATTATTACTCTATGTTAATATTTTTCAGGTTTAGTAATTTTTATTCTATTTAGTTTGATTTTTTCATTTAGTCAGTAGAGTAAATAATAGGTCAAATTTCTTAGCCTATAGCTCGACTTATTACATAAACTGACTGGAATATTGCCCATATTTCTTAATTATGTATATCTGACAAGTGATTTACAATATAAGATTTTCTCTTCTTTTTCATCCATTGTGCTTTTCATATGTCTGTTTATATTATTTTCACAGAGCTTCATAAGTCACATGGTGATCTATTTTGTTTCTTCTAAATAAGAGCTCAAAAAATTGTCATGTTCATTATACTTGCTTAAGTACAGTTTATCTATTGTTCTTACTCAGTTTTAAATTTTGGTTAATATCTATGATGCATTGGATTTATTTATAAATGTATTTTTATGTATAATTATATGTATGGAAATACATATATGGACGTACACAAATAAAAAAGCAATAGAAAATTAAATATATTAATAAAAGTTAAACTAGGTTACATTAATAATAAATTTAAATCCGCAATAACAATTGTAAAATACTACTCTAATAATCCAATTATAATATTCATTGCTTTAGTTTTAATTTGACATATATAGTGCATATATGAAAAACATAAAATTATAGAAATATACATACGTACTTAATATTTATTATTTAGAAGTACATATAATATGTATTTATGTATGTATATCTCTATCTATAATTACATATATAAGATACATACAGGGCCATACTGAAATAAAAAAGCAATAGAAAAATAAATACATCAATAAAAGTTAAACTAGGTTACATCTATATTAAAAAGGCCAAACGTATCTATGCGTAACGCATACGTCATTTTGCGAATGGCAACACTTTCAAATTTTAAGTGAAATTTCAGTTTTAAAAATTTTGCTACAACAAATTTTTAAACTTAAAAACATCGCACATTTTCAATTTTTACACCATCGTGTAAGGGAAAAAATTTACTTTTAAATGAAATTTGTTTGAAAACTGTATCTTAATTTGTTTTTGAAATATTAATATTTTTGTAGTTTTTAATACCGCTTTTCTAATTGTGGCAACAGGAGTGCTGAATTTCTCTTGAAAGCAACGGAAAAAAGGAAGAAATTGATTACTGTAGCTTTATTTTGCCATTTTCTCATTAAAAGGCAAAAAATTGAAAATTAAATATCTTCTGTCATAAAACCCGGTGAATTTTGAAAATGATCAAATTAAAATGCTAATTTTTTCTGAAAAGGTGAATACGGATACGAAATGTGTATTTGCAAATTTATATATGATGAAAATGTTGCCGGATTTAGATTTCATGGGAAAAAATTTCTATGAGTTAAAGTTGAATAAATTTTGCTTTTTTTTTCATTTTGGAATACTAGCATAAGAATCTCAATTGATAACTTTATCATAATAATAGATTTTTATTATTTTTTACTACTTACATGCACAATTAAAGTTTAATTTTAACAATCTCTTCAACTGAGTTTTATAGAAATAATATTATGTTGATTTGACGTTAAATATTGTTGGTTTAAGAGTTAGACTTACCAATATAAGGTGAATTTTTTATTGTAACTAATTTTTTAGATTTATTATAAGTCAATGAAACAATTCCTTTTTAAACATTTTCTTTCGTCGAAATTCGACGGGTTCTACCTTGTTAATAATAAATCCGCAATAACAATTGTTAAATACTACTGTAATAATCAGGTTATAACGAAGTATCTTTTTATTTAAAACTGCGTGACGAGTTCCTTTTTTATGTATTTTTTATTACATTATTAGGTGCGTTCGTAATTATCTAAAGGCGTAGCAACTACAGTTGTCCTCTGGTCCGTAAGTATATCCACAAATAACAGCACAAAAACTACCGAACCAAATGTTTTGAAGCGCAGTGTAGGGAAAAGTTCAATATCCTGTTCCCTTTTTTGTGGGGGGGGGGACTTTTTTTTGGTATTAAATGAATCTATGTGCTGAAAACTCAGGCCTTTGGGTTGGCTCTTTTACTACTGAAATGTACTTTATCCATTTGTTTTTTGTATATTTTTTTCCATTTATCATACTTTTTTCAAAAAAAAAATTATATCTTCTGATTTAATTTTTGATATATAATTAGAATACATAAAAATATAAAAATAAATATTTGATATTTGCAAATTTTTACATCTAAACTCTATAGTAAGACAAAGAACATTTTATAAAAATTTACTTGACAAAACATTTACTTGAGAGTAATACAGGGGATTTTTCTGAAACGTTTTGATTCTATGACTTATAAATTTTTTAAATAGCTAATTCAATTGCTTTTCTCATAGCTGATCTTTTATAAAGGACTGATTATTTATAACAATCACGAAAGTTAATATGTTTTACTTACAAATTAGAGAAAAACATTTTAAGGTAGTTTTTTTTTTATTATTATTAATTATGCTTTTATTGAATAAGCAATCGCTGTTTATTACGATGAATTAGGGAAATAATAATCAAGAAACCATCAAAAGAACTATTACCCCGACAGATAGATTTGATAAATAAATATTAAGCAGCGTATATCATTTTGTTTAGTTGCAATCCTTCAAAAGCTGCAATCTTTTGCGGTATTCTTGCTTTAGTCATTAGCCGCATGCTCATATTATCAGCGCAGAGGAGAATACATTGAAAAATTTTATTTTTTTATAACTAATTTTGAAAGCGGCAGACAGGTAAATAAGCCGCTGTATTTCGGTCTTCTTACATAATTATATAAAAATTCGTATATAAATATATGTATACATATACACTTTTTATTTTAAAGTAGTATTGTCTTAGACACGAAAACATTCGTTTTATTTTAAAGGAAAAAATTTGTATTAATAGAAGAAAAATATTTCCACTGATTTAGTAAAATAAATAGGGTCACCTGAGAAGAACAAAGAAAATACCTCTGCGGTACATATCGTTCAAGTAAATTTTTTAGAAATATTTTGCGTTCATTACAGAATATAATTTTATATAGTTAAAAGTGTAATAATATAATTAAATTTTTTTAAATCTTGTTGTAGTTACTCAAGTTGGCAAACAGAAATAACATTTTATGTTCACCTTTAATTATATGCGTACTACACGGATGTTTTAATCTCAAAACTTTAATCTGTCTCATGCATATATTAGTATTTCAAAATAAATGGCAATCTATGTCCATCATGAGGATTCTGAAGTATGAAATTCCGTGCATTATTTCTTGAGATATGACTATAGCTGACGTCCTATAAATCATGCAAAATGCGATATAGGAGCGCCACATAATGATGGATTGACATGAATATCTAATCGGCAGCAATTTGTGTCAACTTTTAACTGAATCTAAAGTTAGATATAAATTCGTGCATTAGTTCTTGACACAGAAAAATTCCAACAACCGCGAAAAATGCAACATAGAAGTGCCACTTTTTAGACGATTTACACAAAAATATAACTATCACCACATTATCTCAATGCCTAACTAAAAGTTTTGTGAAATTCCGTGCATTAGGTCTTCAGATAGAATGCCCACAATTTTTTTGCCACATACAAACAGACATTTTCTAAAAGCCATCCAATCGTGTTTACTATGTAAAACGACATCAAAAATCGGAAATTTTTCATAAATCTAATAATTTGTTGTTACAAACACAGAAGAAAGTAAATACACTAACCATAATGTAATGAAAATTCATACACCTCTACTGGTATACGTGGATCATTGAGCAATTTAAAACCTAATAAATTAAAAAAAATCAAATAGAAATATTTTAAACTGTTATATAAAGGGAAACAATCAATCGTTATCATCAAAATGAAACTCGTATGCTAAAAGTGATTATAATATATTACATATCTTAAACCTTTTAATCCTTTCAGGGATAAGCGTTCCTGTTCGAAGAAAGTATTTTCAAAAAAAAAAAAAAAAACAATTTTGCAACTTTTTTCCACTAAAGTTATAAAATTAAAAATTAATTAAAAGTTTTCCATATAAAAGTAAGTCAGGATTAAAATTAAATGGAATGTAATATACACTATATTGCCATTGATTATTGGACACTTGCGATTTTAGACATTTTACTAAATATCTAGAAAAATACATGAGGAATCATCTCAAAACTCTTAGAGTATAAATATAATAGTATACGTCATACATCTCCGTGAAGATTTTTTACCGAAACTCCATAGGGGACCGTTAACAAATTAAAAAAGAATGAATATCTTTTGAATAACCCTGTCAAAACCAATGCAGCAAAAACGCTCAAACTCTAGATTATGATTGAATGCCTTATTTTAATACATTGTGTTCATTTTTATGCAAATAGCATGCATACTCGCAGAGTAATTAAGGTTTTTATAAAAATGGCCCCAAATTTTTCCAAGTTTTTTCCTTATAATTTTCAGAAATCGTAATATAAAATAATATTTTTTTCAGAAAATATGACAAACAACATTGCACACAGTACCCTGTAATCAGAATTTAAAAATAATGAAAATTGTATGAAAAATGAGTA
Source organism: Maratus speculifer (assembly GCA_964019185.1). NCBI lineage: Eukaryota > Metazoa > Arthropoda > Arachnida > Araneae > Salticidae > Maratus > Maratus speculifer. The sequence continues at coordinate 162,557,387 of OZ025300.1, read as the reverse complement.
GGTTTACTAAATATTTTTTTACTACGCATGCGTTCAAAGATATCAAAATTTCATTTGCATATTATGTTAGCTAAATGTATAGAGCAACTTTTGTAAAAGTCTCAAAATTATAGCTTGAAAATTCTGAAAGTAATCGTCTATAGAAAAAGGACAAAATCCGTTGTTTCCAGAATGAAGCAAAAAAATGAGGGATTTTATCCAAAAGTAGTCGTAACATCCCGTATTGTGTATTCTATATTGACATTAATCAATGAATATATGGATACAACCCCTCTTGTTTTTGCTTCATTTTGAGAATAACGGATTTTCAACTTATTCAATGGACGATTATTTTCAGAATTTTTAAGTTATGATTTTGTGACTTTCACAAAAGTTGCTCTATACATTTAGCTAACATAATATGCAAATGAAATTTTGATATCCTTGACGCATGTGCAGTAAAAAATTATTTAGTAAACCAACTCATTTTGTATACAATCTTCATTATTTTTTAATTCTGATTACAGGGTACTGTGTGCAATGTTGTTTGTCATATTTTCTGAAAAAAATATTATTTTGTATTAAGAACTCTGAAAATTATAAGGAAAAAACTTGGAAAAATTTGGGACCGTTTTTATAAAAACCTTAATTACTCTGCGAGTATGCATGCTATTTGCATAAAAATGAACACAGTGTATTTCAATAAGGCATTCAATCATAATCTAGAGTTTGAGCGCTTTTGCTACATTAGTTTTGACAGGGTTATTCAAAAGATATTCATTTTTTTTTATTTGTTGACGGTCCCCTATGGAGTTTCGGTAAAAAATCTTCACGGAGATAAATGATGTATTCTATTATATTTATACACTAAGAGTTTCGAGATTATTCCTCATGTATTTTTCTAGATATTTGGTAAAATGTCTAAAATCGCAAGTGTCCAATAATCAATGGCAATATAGTGTATTCCACAATTCTCAGGGAATTTCAAATTAAAAAAAAGCAGTTTCTCGCTCCCAAAATAATTCTAACTTGATAATAAATTGATTTTCTGAAAAGGTTTAATGATAAATATGAAAATAAACTATTTTCAAATAAAATTTGAAATGAGTACTTGATAAACAGATATCATCAGCAAATGTTTTAATTAAATTTCTAAAAGCGTAATTTATTTTATAATAAATATGTTTAAAAACAAGACAGTATAAAATAAATTACGTTAATATAATAAATATGAGTTAAAATGCTTTCGGAACATCTGTAAATATTGAGAAAATATTTATCAAATTTCATGATATTGAGCATAGAAGTGTAAAAATAATTACGGGAAAATGATTTATTAAGGACACAACGTGTCCTTAATACGTGTACCTAATATAATTATATATATTAAGGACACAACTTGTCCTTAATATGAAAGATAAAACGGTTCAAATTTTCGAGTTTTTTATTATCGGCTTCAAATGTTGAGTTAAAAGTTTATGGTGCTAAATGACTAAAATTATAGTGCTGGAAGGTTTTAAAACACTATATTTTAAGCAGCTCGAGTGTGTTTATATATTATGCCTTTTTTTCGTATAATGTATTTATTTATGATTTCATGCACTTGTCCAAAATTTTATTTTACATTAAATTTTATTTTTTATTATTTTAATTTAATTTAATACCTAAAATTTAATTTTATAAACAGTCGTAACTTACCAAAACTGTGCAACTGATTTGTTTCTTTAAAAATATCAAATATTGGAGGTCTGGGTTAAATATATATACAGGGTGTATCTAAACTACTGGGCAAAACTTTAAGGGGTGATAGTACACATCAATAAAAATAATATTAAATGGGAAACTAAGGGTCCCAAACGTCTTCCGAAGGAGATAGGCGCCATCAAAGTTTAGGGTCCAAAATTTGAAATGATTATAAAAAACGGAAAAATTGGTCGATTCGTTTGCGGTTTTCACGAAAACTATTCTTTATGTCAGTATTGTCTTGAAAATAAATCATAAAGATGAATTTCAAAAAATGCCGATAGAGGGCGCTTTAGACTTTGGTGTAACGAACAACTATTTTTTACCGTTATTTTTTGCGTCCCATTAAATTTTTTTAGAACTTAGACATAAACTTAAATTTTGAGCTCAAAATCTGTGGTTAAGTAGCACAAACTGAACTGTGTTTGATGGTAGTGGGTAGGTTCAAATTTCAAATGATTATAAAAAACATAAAAATTGGTCAATTGATTTGCGGTTTTCACTAAAATTATTCTTTACGTCAGTATTGTCTTGAAAATAAATTACACAGATAAATTTCAAAAAATGCCGATAGAGGGCGCTTTAGACTTTGGAGTAACGTACAACTAGTTTTTACCGTTATTTTTTGCATCTCGTTAAATTTTTTAGAAGCTTAGACATAAACTTAAATTTTGAGCTGAAAATCTGAATCGTTGAGAGTGGTTAAGTAGCGCAAACTGAACTGTGTTCAATGGGGGTGAGGAGGTACGAATTTCAAATGATTATAAAAAACGGGAAAATTGGTCGATTCGTTTGCGGTTTTCTCTAAAACATTCTTTATGTCAGTATTTCCTTGAAAATAAATTTAAAGATAAATTAAAAAAAATTCCGTTAGAGGGCGCCTTAAACATTAGAGTAACCAACAATTTTTTTTAACTGTTATTATTTTTTTATCTAAATAAATGTTTTAAAAGCTTAGACTTAAATTTTGAGCTCAAAATCTGAATCGTTGTGAGTAATTAAGTAGCGAAAAATTGAACTGTGTTCGGAGGGTGGGCAGGGTAACATACAACTCCAGAACACAGTTCAGTTTGCGCTTCTTAACTCCTCTCAACGATTCAGAATTTGAGCTAAAAATTTAAGTCTAAGCTTTTGCAAGCATTTAATTAGATACAAAAATAACAGTTAAAAATTATTGTTGGTTACTCTAAAGTTTAAGACGCCCTCTAACGGATTTTTTTTTTTAATTTTTAATTTATTTTTAAGGAAATACTGACATAAAGAATGTTTTTAGAAAAAACCGCAAACGAATCGACCAATTTTTCCGTTTTGTATAATCATTTGAAATTTGAAACTTCCCACCCCCATTGAACACAGTTCAGCTAGCGCTACTTAACCACTCTCAACGATTCAGATTTTCAGCACAAAATTTAAGTTTATGTATAAGCTTTAAAAAATTTTAATGAGATGCAAAAAATAACGATAAAAACTAGTTGTACGTTACTCCAAAGTCTAAAGCGCCCTCTATCGGCATTTTTTGAAATTTATCTGTGTAATTTATTTTCAAGACAATACTGACTTAAAGAATAATTTTAGTGAAAACCGCAAATCAATTGATCAATTTTTATGTTTTTTATAATAATTTGAAATTTGAACCTACCCACTCCTATTGAACACAGTTCAGTTTGCGATACTTAACCACAGGTTTTGAGCTCAAAATTTAAGTTTATGTCTAAACTTCTAAAAAAATTTATTGAGATGCAAAAAATAACGGTAAAAAATAGTTGTTCGTTATTCCAAAGTCTAAAGCGCCCTCTATCGGCATTTTTTGAAATTTATCTTTATAATTTATTTTCAAGGCAATACTGACATAAAGAATAGTTTTCGTGAAAACCGCAAACGAATCGACCAATTTTTCTGTTTTTTATAATCATTTCAAATTTTGGACCCTAAACTTTGATGGCGCCTATCTCCTTGGATAGACGTTTGTGACCCTTAGTTTCCCATTTAATATTATTTGTCTTTATGTGTACTATCACCCTTTAAAGTTTTGCCCAGTAGTTTAGATACACCCTGTATATATATAATAAAAATAATGAAAAGTATGTCCTTAAATTTTTTAGAATTTTCAATGTTTTTTAGTAAAATAATTTCAATTTTATTTCTTTTAAGCCAAAATGAAAATAGCTTCTTATTATTCTCAAATCATATATTTTCTTACACCACAACAAATTTTAAGGTGATACATTCAGCTTTTTTTTTATTTATTTACATATTGTCTGAAAAATACGTATAAATTTAATTAGTCCTTGAAAGTTAATTTATGCATGAAATTAAATACTTTATATATTGGATATAATGCGTGTATTTACTGTAAAGAAAAAAAATCATTTGTATCTCTATTTTTTATTAAAATACGCGATGTTAGATATTTCGCAAATACAGCAACATTTTATTTGTCGAGGTGTTCCATGTGTCCTTAGCCGCTTCTCTCTTTTGCCCTTACGTCGTACAGGAAACGTGCTTTCCCAGTCATGTTTGGACCATAACAATTTTACGAGGCATATATAATCCAATTATAATTTATTATTCTCACCAGTAAAATTTTATTTTAAATTTTGTATTACGTAATTTGAGCATGTTTCTGATTCAATTAGGAAAAAAATTAAATGAAAAGTGATAAAAGTTTAAAAAAAATCTGTAAAAGACATGAAAATAATAGATATTATTCGTAAGCTTTTATCAAAAGTAATGATATGTTAAGTGGTTAAAAACATTAATTACACCCATCAGTAAACCATACATACTAATTTATTTTTCAAAATATATGCCATTTTGTGTTACTACAATTTTTGGCTTGTAGACCATAGATATGTAATAAAAATCAAATGTTGCTATTGAATTAATCAAAAGTGAAGTTTACATTCAATATGTATCTGACATTAGGGAAAGCCTAGTAAGACACACAGTTGAAAAATGCAAATATTTCTTAAGGACACAAGATTGGATGCAATGCTATGACAAATATACTAGCTGTAAAACCTGTTTTCTCAGGAATTACTCGATCGACATCAGTGACATTTCGAGTCCATATTTCATGGATTATGATCAAGACTTATAGGAGTTTTTTTTTTTTCGATCAAAAATTTTTATCTTAATAAACGGATATTTTTGAGACATTTTCCATTTTTCAGAATTATTTATTTCTTTAATCTGTTTATCAGATATGCTTTTATAATCATACTCTACCACTAAAAACATTCTATCGAAATCGCTGGATCACTTTAATATAAAATGGAATTTTTGGCAGAAAAGTGAGATTTTTCGGACAGCTAAGATACTTCATCTTACATATAGTCCCAGTGCTACGCGACAAAAATAAGGTGAAAACTGCAAATCGTGATAAGAATATACCGCTTGGTGAGTATGTACTTTATGATAATACAATGCATATTAGAGGGGGAGGCATCTCGTAAAGTCGTCGGAATTCAAGATGGCGGCTGTTATTCAAAATGGCGTCATTTACGGAATTTTCTTAAGATGCATAATATAATTGTGTATTTTATGTCGATTTTGATGTTTTCAAAGTTAAATTTTCGTTTTTTACACTTTCCAACATTATTTAATAGAGTGTATGAATTCGGTTTATCTGTCTGTTTGTCTGTCTGTCCGCCTGTCCCTCCATGCTCTAGCTCGCTTAAATTTACTGAGATTGCCACGTAAATTATATATGTTTTATGAATTTTATAATAAAATGTTCGAAGTAAAAATGAAGTATATATAGCTTTTATAGTGCGTTTACAGGGTGCAAAAAAGTGGCATTATAATCTTGTGCATTCGGCGAAATCGTTTGCAATTTGTTTTAATGACGTTATACTCTTTAAAACACAATCAAATTGATATACATCAATGTTAATACAATGGATATTAGAGGTGTAGGCATCTCGTAAAGCCGTCGGAATTCAAGATGGTCGCTGTTATTCAAAATGGCGTCTGAATTTTCTGAATTTTCTTAATATGCTTAATATAAATGTGCATTTCATGTGGATTTCGATGGTTTTAAAGTCAAATTTTTGTTTTAAACACTTTTCAACATTATTTAAAAGAGTGTATGTTTTCGGTTTATCTGTTTATTTGTCTGTCTGTCCGCCTGTCTGTCCATGCTCTAACTCCCTTAAATTTACTCAGATTGCCATGAAAATTTTATGTTTTAAGAAGTTTATAATAACACGTTAGGAGTAAAAAGTAAAGTGTATAGCTTTTATAATCCATTTACAGGGCGTTAAAAAAAGACATTACAGTATTATGCATGAGGCGAAATCGTTTGCAAGGTGTTTTAATGATGGTACACTCTTTAAAACACATTCAAATTGATATACATCAATGTTAATACTGCAATGAACTACCAAATACTTAGTAGATAATAAGGTGTGCATACTGTTTGTCGCTTATTTACACCAAACACACACCAAAACAAGAAAATAAGTGTTTGTAATTTGTTTATAAATTTTATAAAGATCACGATCTAATTCAAGTGTTATTAGTGGAGGTGCTAGGAAGGATGAAACTTCATTTTGTGATAAGGATATCCCGAATAGTCATTATCTATCTTATATTAATAAGCTGCATATAAGAAAGTGAGGTATCGTAAAAATTTATAGGAATTCAAAATGGCGACCATTATTTAATTTTTTTTGCAATTTTATTCCTCTGCATCTTAAAAGAGTATTTCTGATGTTAATTTCAGCGTTTTATAACTCAAAAATTCTTTTTTTATTATTAGAAATATACCTAAAATGAAAATAGGACAAATATTAAAATATTTTTTGTCATTTACAGTAGAAAATTTAAAGGAATAAGTAAATAATAAAAATACCATTTTATTAATACATTACTCATACAACATATTAAAAATGAATGTTATATATAAAGCTGTAGAATATGGAAACTTCACTTGGTATCATCATATTTTTCACATTCGTTTTTGCAATTGTACAATAATGTGCAAGAAAGTCCAACTTTTCTACAGACACATTTATTTTTACAGATTTTACGCATACATTTTACTAACTCTTCATAAGAGTCTGAAATCTCTGGCAACTCCAACCGTTTTATTTTCCATGACAAATGTTTTCCAATTTGACTTTTTCGTCTTTCCTGTGAAAACCGGATTGCCGTCGCATCCCGTGAAAGTATGAAATTCTAGCCTTTTCTCTTACAATTGCTGCAGTTATGGTATGAACAGGAATAAATCTGTATTTTTTCCCTTTTCCAAATGCAACCCAAATAGTTTCTAGGCATTTATATGAAAAATTAAAGAAATATGCAATCACTAAAACTAATACACACGGTCCACAGACCGTATAACAATATTTTTCAGTCCTTTTTCAACCATGTCTTTGATATGCAGTATTATTCTAGAATCAGCTTCTTCGTGACTAGGGCAAGTCATTCCAATTAATTAACCAATTAAGAAACCAATTCCAGTTAAGGAATTGTCCTATTTTCATTTTAGGTATATTTCTAGAATTAAAAAGAGAATTTTTGAGTTATAAAACGTGGAAATTGACACCAGAAATACTCTTGTAAGATGAAGAGGAATAAAACTGCAAAAGATTTTAAATAATTGTCGCCATTTTGAATTCCTGTAAATTTATACGATACCTCACTTTCTTATATGCACTTTATTAATATAAGATGAATACTATATATTCGGGATACCCTTATCGCAAAATGAAGTTTCATGACTTCTAGCACCTTCACTAATAACACCTGAATTAGATCGTGATCTTTATGAAATTTATATACAAATGACAAACACATATTTTCTTGTTTTGGTGTGTCACTGTAAATAAGCGATAAATACTATGCGTACCTTATTATGTAGTAAGTATTTGGTAGTTCATTGCAGTATTAACATTGATGTATATCAATTTGAATGTGTTTTAAATAGTATAACACCATTAAAACACATTGCAAACGATTTCCCCGCATTCACAATATTGTAATGTCATTTTTTAGCGCCCGGTAAATGGACTATAAAAGCTATAAACTTTAATTTCAACTCCTAACATGTTATAATAAATTTCATAAAACATATAAAATTTACATGATAATCTGAGTAAATTTAAGCGAGCAAGAACATGGAAAGAGAGACCGACAGACAGACAAACAAGCAGATGATCTGAATACATACACTCTTTTAAATAATGTTAGAAAGTGTTAAAACCGAAAATTTGTCTTTAAAAAAAATCGAAATCGATTTTAAATGCACATGTATATTACGTATATTAAGAAAATTCAGAAAATGACGCCATTTTGAATAACAACCGCCATCTTGAATCCCGAAGAGTTTACGAGATAACTACTCCTCTAATATTCATTGAATTAACATTGTTGTATATCAATTTGAATGTGTTTTAAAGAGTATAACATCATTAAAACACATTGCAAAGGATTTCACTGCATACACAATATTGTAATGTCATTTTTAGCATCCTGTAAATGAACTATAAATGCTATATACTTTATTTTTTACTGCGAACATGTTATTAAAAACTTCCTAAAACATATAAAATTTACACGGCAATCTGAGTAAATTTAAGCGAACTAGAGCATGGAAGGATAGGCCGACAGACAGACGAACGGACAGATAAACCGAATTCATACACTCTTTTAAATAAAGTTGGAAAGTGTTAAAAACGAAAATTGGACTTTTAAAACATCGAAATCGACATGAAAAGCAGTTTTATATTACGCATATTAAGAAAATTCAGTAAATGACGCCATTTTGAATAACAGCCGCCATCTTGAATTCCGACGACTTTACGAGATGCCTCCCCCTCTAATATCCATTGTATTATCATAAAGTACATACTCACCAAGCGGTATATTCTTATCACGATTTGCAGTTTTCTGATGCGTAGCACCCGGACTAATACATCTTAGATACTTCAAATTTGTGTAAAGTTTTTGCACAGATTTAACAAAGACACGAAATAAAGTACTGCAGAGCGCCGATAATCCGGTCCAGTTGGGACCATGATCAATCCGGTTTAATGAAAAATATGGATAATTAAACAACTTAAAATAATGGCTATGACAATGTTTTTCAGGTAACCTCCTTTTATGTTCTTTCCCGGCATAGGATTGCCAATTGTAGGAGTGTGTATTTTAGTAAATTACAGTTGGGATATTTAAAAATTGTTCATTTTAACTTTTAAAAAATGTTATTTTCTACAAAATTGGTACAAATCTATATATAGAAGTTCAAATACAATCTATTTCATACATATATATATATATACACCTTAACATTAAGAACAATTAATTCCCCCTTTGGGGAATCGGAAAATAAAGAGGGATTTTCCTGGGGGGGATATCTATGTTTTAGAGATTATTTCACACTCTAGTGAGCAGATTTTTAATCTATATAAATTAAACTGGTGTGCATCTTAAATTATTAAGCTTCAATGATTAAATGAATATACATTTAAATAGATAAATTCAAATTTCTCAAGCTATATTGTTTAAAACTAATTTAGAATTTGCACAAAGTGACGAAATACTTTCAAAAAGCAAAATAATTTTACTTATTCATATTCGATTTATTCGAATCATATTCATTTATTTGTTTTCTTACTCATGAGGGCCATTACTCCAACGACAACATTCTCAAGAATTAATACAATATAAATATTTTTTAAAAAAATGAAAAAATAAATAAATTATAAACTGGCAAATAAAAAATCTCGCTAGCTTAAGCCACTTTGTAAAGCCACGCAAACTTTGTTCACATGTTTTCAATTAAAACATTTTTTTGCGGAAATATTTATTTCCAATTAATCCTTGAGTATGTTGCCGTTTTAAGAATTAAATAGGTTGAATATGAATAAGTATTGTGCATTTTTAAGCCTTGGAACTCCGTTGTCTCCGCTGCGCAGACATCATATTTCTTTCCAAAATTTGTTTTTGGCACCAGTATTAAAGGAAAATAAAATTTCCCTTATTTAATCAGAGAATTTTTGAAATTGTCTACTTCAAGGAAAGTTCTTTGAAAAAAAGTGGTGCTAATCGAATAAAATTTGAGTAAGAGTCACCGGAGTCCGAAGGGTTAAAAGTATTTTATCACTTTGAGCAAATATTAAATTATTTGATGTATTTTAGTGATTTACGTATATATATATATATATATATATATATATATAATTTATGATACAAACATTTATGATTTATAACATACCAACACATTAAATTGCACATTGAATTGCACATTAAATTACCGGCACATTAAACTGAGTGTATATTAAAATATCATGTTGACAAATGCCCTTATTATTTCTCTGTTAAATTATGCACTGGAAACATATAACTTTAAGGTATACTAAATAGGGTGAATTAGTCGTAGTTGATCAAATAAGATCGATGCTACGAGGTTTTTATTATATTACATTCCTTTTAATTTTAGAAGTAAACTAACATTGCTTTCTTCATTTAATGAATGTTCTATAATGAGTAAAAATGAAATCTGCTGAAATTAAATAGGAACATAATTACAGGTAATTGATTTCTTTAATTTTCATTTTTCCCAGGAGTTGATCAATAGAATAAATCAGTCAAAACTTAAAAACAAAACTATCTTTATAACATTATGCCTAAAATTTGATTATCAATAATCTGTATAAAATCATTATTTGAAAAAGAAAGATCAAAGTGGATTATTTTAACTTACCGTAATTGTCTCCAATCAGCCAAAAATTAAATTTTTATATTTTCTAATAAAAAAAAATCATAAATTGCTTCGATTACAGCAGGCAGCTAACAACAATATGCAGTGTTGAATTCAAACTTTTTTCTACGGGTGTGATTTCTGTGGCTCTGGTGGGATATTGTGGAGTCCGGGGAAGGGGAGGGAGAATTAGACTTTTTTACCATTGAAAACACAAAATCTGAAATTTTTTAGGGGGTTGTTAGGGGACACCTCATTTCTCCGGGGGAGATGTCCCTTTCGAGCCTGTCCCTGACATCAAAACTGACAATGTGACAACAGCCGCTCGAATATTCAAACAAAAATATTATGTTTATTGCCACGTGTAAAACTCATTTCCACCTGAAATTGCGCAATATTTCATAAATTTAATCAATTGCTGGAAGAGTATCAACTACTAGCTCGGTCATCCTATATAAATTCAAATTATAAATTTCAATTCTACAACTTAAAAAAAGGTTTCTACCATGAATAGACTTAAAAGCGTAAAGAAAATTTCGTTTATAATCTGACACGTCAACCGACAAAAATGACATGTTTTTAATGCTTGTAACTTTTTAGGATCGAATATAGTTGACTCCCGTCACTTATATTTTAAAAATGGGAATCTAAAGCACTAAATTATGTCATATGTATTTTATGATCTCCTCGGAAGAAAAAATAGTTTTAGAATTATACTGCAAAATAAATATAATCGACAGGATGTTAGTGTTACATTCAGATGTGCTTTTAAGTTCAAAAAAATGTTTTTAAATAGATAGAAATTGATCATGAAAGAAAATAACCTAAGATGTTTTTGTTTTTCTACCCTTCAAATGTTTCAGTAAAAATATAATTTAAATAGGTATAAAAATATAAAAAGTCGAAGTGTAGTTTGATAGATCAAATAATATGACTGGAGGGTGTGTGTATTTATAATGTTATCCTTTTAGAGGGAGGAAGGATCTGTCACATGATATTGTAAGATATCTCTAGGGGGAGGGGGTGTTTTTCTAACCTTCCTACCCTGTTCAAATTTTACTCAATCTTGATAAAAAACATTTTACATCAGAATTATTATTTGAAATACTTTAATATATTTAATTGAGTTCTCTAAATCTGTTATTTAACTTTCTTTATGAAAAAAGTTCTGGTTCGAATCGTATAAAACAAATTGTTGTTATGGGTTGATTAGACCCATTCAGGGTAGAAAGGTTAATGATATCGATATACTTTTTTGTTCCAATGGAAACTTTGTCTTATTGTTTGTAGCATGGTCTCTAGTTCAAAATAGTATGTTATCTTTTTTCAGTCTTTTTATGCTACAAAGATTTAAGATAAAACAAAGATTTAAACTTTTAAGGTACACAGTTATTATTAAAATCATTAATTTATTGTAAAATTCACACAGTTCAAGATACACAGTTCACATGATATCATGTGAACTTTGTAACGTGTTAGTTTTGTCTCCTAATGTTTCCCTGATGATAAACAAGTGTTATTGTTCGAAACTGTAGGAAATCAATTCTACTTTAGTTGTAATTAGTACATAATTTTTAATTAAATTTGTAACATCTAGTATACACTGATGAGCTGAATTTATTATATGTTGTGTTTTCTCTGTTCTTATTTTAATGAATAGAAAAAAAAGTAACACTAAATACAAAAATAAAGAAAATACCAAATGATGTTTATATTTGTAAAAATTTAAAAATGATTAACGAGTATTTCTCCAATAAAAATGTCACGCGGAATAAATAAATTAAGTTTAGAACAGATATCATGGGAATTTTTGAATGCATGTTGAACAAGACAAATATTTTCTGATGAAGTTAATGCAAATGTAAATGGGCATATTTGTGGCGTTTCTCTGACACTGGTATTCAGAAAAGAATGTTTTATTTGTAAACTGGATGAATGTGAAAAATTTTCAAGAATAACAAAAAAAAATATCTTTAAAGTTTGCTTCCATGTATAAAATATATTTTAATCTTTTTATTAATACGTATTGTCAAAAATAACTGTTAATTTTTCTTCTTATATTGTAAGTTGTATATGTGAATATATAATAGTATTAGTTTAGGTGGAGGGAGGGGGGTCTGATACTTGATATTGTTAGATACCTCTAGGAAGAGGTGATGTTGATTTTAAAAATCGTTATCATTTTTGGTCGAATCAAATTTTGCTTAAAGTATATTTTTCTTTATATCCAAATACTCTGTTATCTTTCATTTATTATAGTTGTTACATTTTTTATAAAAATACAAAGCTATTATTAAAAGTGTTAAATGTTTATCAATTCTTTCCCTTCAAAAGTTTATAATATCCTAACGTTTGACATTCCTGTTCTTCCGCCATGTGCACATCTAATTCACTGTTAGCGAAACCTGAAGCATAATATGTTCGAAATTATACTTGCGTTTATAAATAAATGCAGAGAAATAATATTGCCCACTGTTTGGTTGATGAACTCTGTTTTTCCTCTCCCGGGCAGAGGGGAAGTGCAAGAAGACAATGGTACTGTTGAATGCATCATGTAATAATAACCTGCTATTTCTTTTAGACGTTATTTGATTCATGTATTTATATTTCATTGGCTTCTTGAATATATAATCATATTTTCATATCTCTGAAAACGTAAGAGAAGAAAGAACATGAATGTAAAAATTAAAGGAAATTTTAGTCATTGATAATGATATCATCTGGAGCGAGGGCTGCCGATAAATGATAACGTATGATATTGTAAGAAGGGAAAGGGCTCCAAAATTAGCAAAATGTTGATAACATTATAGATGTATGGGTTCATATCTTTAAAAAAGTTTCATTTCAATGTAATAGACCAGGATCGATTTCTTTTAAATTGAAATAGATAACTGTAATAACATATTTAATTAATATGCACTTTTTTGCTGCCAGTTAACAAAATCAAAAATCCATTTTTCGTGAAAACTATCAATAAAATATTCAAATAAACTTTTGACATTCATTGGCGACACTTTCGTATTAACCACATGAAAAGAGTTAAAACCGAAAAAATCGCCAAATTCTTCACCATTTAGTTCAGATTTTGTTAATATGATAATTTATGCTTTAAGCGCGCAGTTTGATAGCATTTTTGTTAAATCTATGTTCTATTTAAATTCTTCTTTTACTGACTGATTATGATGTAATTTCGCCATCATATATTAACTTGCAACAAACGCTGAAATATTTATTATTTTTTAAGTGCGGACACATTATCCTTTCGTCATCGGGGTGAAAGGGTTAGAGATAGATTGAAAGAAAATTCATGCTTAAAAATCATCATAAACAATTCAATTTCTATAAATTATGCTAGAGTTTTCAAATTAATTTCACTGGAAAGTGAATTTCATTGGTCAGCTGTTTGAGTGCCAATATGTACGCCAGAGTTACTACATGTACGTTGATAATAATGTACAGAAAAATGCGACAAACAGAGAAAATAAAATTAACTAATTTTTATTCTTTTTCGACAAGAGCTCTCTTTTTAATTTCAGACATTTGCCACGAGATTTTCAAAACAAAAATGTTTCTGTAATGGAATCTTGAAAATGATCTCACTAAAAATTCTAAACTTTACAATTAAAAATAATTGCCGGGGAATAATGAAGTGTTCTGAGCACCTTAGTGGCATGTCGATCGCCCCTAAGAATTTAAGCACACTTCTAGTCAGCGTCCAAGATCTGGCAGATTTTTTTCTTTTTCTTTTTTTTTCTTTTTTTTAGATATTTGTTTAGTTACATTTAATTTTTGCAAATTGTCAAGCATTGTAATAGAAGACAAGCTTCAATTTAGGTTCAAAAGTTTCAATTAGATTTAGCTAGTTAAAATTTTGTGGTTTAATTTTTTTTTTTTTTTTTTTTTTTTTTTTTTTTGACGTTTGGATACTGAGTCCTGTTTTGTTTTCTGTTTTCACAAGTGTAAAAACAAATTGTTTAATTTGTGAGGAAATTATTTTTGTTTTCAATTACCCTATATTTCCGCATATAAGTCAAGTACACGACTTTTCAGCGAAAAATCGTCCAAAATCGGAAACCAGTATTTAAGCCGATGTTAAAAAATTGTGTGGAAAATTTCAGCAAACAAAATTTAGCACTTTTGTGCGCTAATATAATAGACAAAAATGCGCCTTCCGAAATTATTGATCTCCCCTATTTTGTCTCATATTTTGCCAAATCAGTTTCATTGCGCATCGCTCATTTTGTTATGACTTGTCCACTCATAAAATCAAATATCCTGTTTTTGGCTTAAATTACCTGAGGAAATGATCGTTTGATATTTCAAAACATGTTCTGTCAATAATGCGATTTATGGAACTGGAGATTCTGCAAATTTTTAAGAAGATGTCGATTGCTGAAGTCGCAGCTTCCCTAAAATTTTGGTAATTTTCTACCAGTATTTTAAATCAAAATACTTCGTGTCAGATTCCTTTAACATACAATGAAATTCTACATTAAATATTATCACTTTAAAATTGTGGTAGGAAAGTGTGAAAATTTTAGGGACGCTGCGACTCCTGCGATTGTGATGATGATGATGAATTAGACATTATCGATATTCATACTCACGTACCAATGAAAGTAGGCGATTTTAATGAGTTGCTGAAATTTATGATAATGATTTAGAAAATAAGTGAGAATTCTTGTTTCATTGTAAAAGCATTAAAATTTAATTATTTATAGAAATTTGTAAATATTTTAAAATTTTCTTTATATTTACCATTTTTTATATTTTAAAATAAAAATTTTTTTAATTTTCTTATACTCGTGTATAAGTTGACCCCCGTTCTTTGACCCGAGCCAAAAAAAAAAATGCCCAAAAAGTCTTGGCTTATGTACTGAACTATACGGTAGATCAATATTCTTTTTTTTTTTTTTTTTTTTTTTTTTTTTTTTGTAAGCGAGAAAAAGAGAAATAAAGAATGAAAAATATATTTAGAATATTGTTTTATTTAGTTTTAATGTTAAGTTCAATATATTTTAATTTCTATCTTATGTTAATTCTTTAAATAATTACAATAAGATTCAAATTGACAAAAATAAAAATATCTGATACATATAAAAAAGAGGCATACCAAATATCGGATTTTTTTCCGAAGATATCATGATGCATAAGAAATTGCTATAATTACTAAAACTACTTTATCAACATTATTAAGAGCAGTTTGAATCCGCATGCCTGCCATGTTAAATTAATCTACCTTTTCTCATAAACTGTTTAAGATATGAACTTGAATTTTTTTATGCATAAAAAACGATTCTCAATAATCTGAAGTTAACATTATAATTAAATAAAGTTTAGATATTTTAAAAAAATTTTGAAGTAGAAACCACATTTAATTTAAAAAATAAAACGCACAGTTTTTTGAAGGATAATGATAATAATAAAATTTCTTTTTTACGAGTTTAAACAATTCACCTCGGATTAAACAGGGATATGTATAGATTGTTCAGGCAAAGTTTCAAAGCGTAATGTATAATAGTTTTTTCAAACAGGTACATCGAAGTTATAAAACAACATTTTGAGATAATCAAGTTTAAAGTAAATAAACGCACTTACTTAAAACATTCCTGCCCCATAGTGCTTATTTTTTACTTTGTTTTTATTCGCATTCCTCTTGGTGTTTCCTTTTCAATCTTTTTAAACACACTTTTTTCCTTTAGTTTGCTGTAAATGGTCATATTTTGCTCTTAGTATTTGCTCGCGATAAAGAGTTATTAAGGTGTTTTGGCAATATAAAAAATGAGGAGATAAAGAAACAGAATTACTAAACATTTTCCAATTTCTGGTTCCCGTAGAAACAAAATTAATATATTAGTAGAAAGAGAAGAAATGGTAGATTCCAAAAATTAAAAAATCGAAAAATCGATATGTAGTTTAGGTTTTGACCTTCCAACTGCCCTTAAGAAACCCTTAGTTTATTCAAAATCGTACTTTATTTTTTAATTTTTTAATTATTTAATTGATATACTTCTTAAGTAACTTTATAAAAAGCTGCAGAACATTTAATTGTTTAGAAACTTAACTTATGATTGTTTAATGACATTATATCTTTTAAAAATAAAAATAGAATTTCTTTCTGAGACACTGACATTAATCATTGCAGAAATAAAAATTATAAAACTATTTTAAAAGTCCCTAATGGCAGTTTCGAAAGATGAAACTTATAAAGAAAAACTAAAATAAATATTCAATGCATACTTGTAATGGATTATCTGTTTCATTTTTTTTCTTAAAATACCATAGACACTTAAAACGCAATTTGTAGCACATAAATGCGTTCATAAATTATGTTTATGGAGTCTTGTGTTACATCTTTATATTTTTTTATTTTTATTTTTTCTTGTTATGTCTGTTTATATCTTTAAAAATGAGAAGATTTTTTTTCTGAAGGATTGACATTAATCATGACGAGATAAAAATTATAAAACTATTTTAAGGGTCCCTAATGACAGTTTCAAAAGATGAAAAATATAAGAAAAAACTAAAATAAATATTCAATGCATACTTGTAATGGATATTTGTTTAATCTTTTTTAAAAAATACTGTAGTCACTTAAAACTCAGTTTGTAGTTCATAAATTATATTGATGGAGTCCTATGTGATATTGTCGCAACATAGAGTCCTTTTACAAATCGTGGCAAATGCTTTTGACGCACGGGAATGTGAGAATTATTAGACCATGAAAAAAGTCATTTTAACTTTCAAAATGACTTTTTTTTCTTTATATAAACGTGTAAGATTTAATGAACACGTATTTAAATTTTCATGACCTAAAAATATTTCATAAATGTGTTTCTGACAGTTTTGAAGCAAAACTCATTTTAGCAAGCAGCTTATACATTGTAAGCAAGCAAAATCTATAGTTTTATTTTTTTATATAACGCTGAGTTAGGCGCGTGAATATTTGTTACGCATTTAGTCGCGTGGGGGACAAATGTCACCCATTTTCAATATACTAATTTTATTTTTTTAAAAAGGGAAAAAAGCATAAAGCACCATTCTGAAACAATAAATTTATAAAAACGCTATAGAATATTTAATTGTTTAGAAACTTAACATATAAATGTTTAGTGAAATCATATCTTTTAAAAATGAAAAGTAGATTTTTTTTCTTAGACATTGATATTAATCATTGTTGAGGAAAAAATTAAAAAACTATTTTAAATGTCCCTAATGACAGTTTCTTAAGATGAAATATACAAAGAAAAAATAAAATAAATATTCAATTCACACTTTTAAAAAATATTTGTTTAACTTTAAAAAAAAAAATACTGTAGCCACTTAAAACTCAGTTTGTAGCACATAAATGTATTCATAAAGTTTGTTTCTGGAGTCTTGCGTGATATTGTTGCAATTGAGAGTCGTTTTACAAATCGTGGTGGATATTTTTTTTCGTACGGGAATTATTAGATCACGAAAAAACTCATTTTAACTATCAAAATGTTTTTTCTTTATATAAATAAGTAAGATTTAATGATACGTGTATTTAAATTTTTATGAACTTAAAAATATTTCTTAAAGGTGTTTCTGATTCCTTTAAAGCAAAATTCATTTCAGCAGACAACTGATAAAATGTACGTAAATAAAATCTATACTTCTCTTTTTCTCCTTTTTTTAATTAGTATTATTTACTATTTTTATCTTAATTTAAATAGAATTACTTCTGATGATGATAAAACGGAATTATGTGTTCTTGATTCATCATCGTCCATAAATAAAGATATGGAGAAAAAATCTACTTTTTAAAGGTATATGTATGATTTGTTTAGTGGGTTATCTACATATTAAAATGAACCCTATTTTTGTATTTTAGGTAGATTTCGTAAGAAATACTACCTATTGCAATCGCACCAGTTTATATATCTATCTATCTATCTATCTATGTATCTATCTATCTATCTATCTATCTATCTATCTATCTATCTATATCTATCTATCTATCTATCTATCTATCTATCTATATATATATATATATATATATATATATACATAGATAGATAGATAGATAGATATAGATATATATATAGATATATATCACTTTTTTATGGACACGATAACTTCTATAATTCTTCACCAATCTCCACCAAACTGGTACATAAAATCAAAGGGGATAAAATCTTGGCTAAGTTTGTTAATGGGCAAAATCGGACCAAGGGGGTCGGAATAGGGGGCATTTTTCTGAAAACGGAAAAAACGCCATAACTTCTTAATTAAAGTAGATATCGAATCGGTTTAAAGTTTATAATACTTCTTAAAAATGGGCCAAAAGTATATGCATAACAGATTTTTGATAAATTTAGAAGTGGGCTCAAGAGGCGAAAAAAAACAGGGATTTTGAGAGAGAAAATTTCATAACTTCGTCAATTTTCAAGATATCAAGTCCAATTAAATTTTTTGTAAATATTCTTAAAATTATCTAAAACTTTTGTATTTACAAAGTTTTGATAGGACCAACTTTTACCGGTGAAAAAAATTAAAAACGAAAAGAAAAAGGGCGCTGAAAATAGAGAAAAATCCATAACTCCGTCAATTTTTAAGATATCAAATCTGATTAAATTTATTTTACATCTTCTCAAAAATATCTACAACTTTTATATTGACAAGTTTTTCATAGGACAAACTCGTATAGCAAAAAGAAATTAAACAAAAATAGGAGTTGGAGAAGAAACCTCAAATCCAAACTGCTTATATTCTGACTCATTTTTAAATTCATTTTTGATTTTAAACGCATCCAAATGGTAGAGTTTCTTATTTAAAAACTGTATAAAATGATGCATTGGCCAATTTTCTGATAAAGACAGAATATATTTCAAAAAAGGCTACCAAAAAGGGTATTTTGAACAGAATTTCCGAAAGTCATCGGGACTGAAAATTGAAGGAAGTATTCAAATAAGAAATTGCGTTTTTTTCTGACTCGTTTTTAAATCCATTTTTGTTCTCAAACGCATCCAATTTACAGATCCTCTTATTTAGGAACTATATAATGTGATGCATTGGTCAGTTTTTTGATAAAGACAGAATATATTTCCAAAAAGGCTACCAAAAAGGGTATTTTGAACAGAATTTTCAGAAATCATCGTAACTGAAAATTGAAGGAAGTATTCAAATAAGAAATTGCGTTTTTTTCTGACTCGTTTTTAAATCCATTTTTGTTCTCAAACGCATCCAATTTACAGATCCTCTTATTTAGGAACTATATAATGTGATGCATTGGTCAGTGTTTTGATAAAGACAGAATATATTTCCAAAAAGGCTACCAAAAAGGGTATTTTGAACAGAATTTTCAGAAATCATCGTAACTGAAAATTTAAGGAAGTGTTCAAATAAGAAATTGCGTTTTTTTCCGACTCGTTTTTAAATCCATTTTTGCTCTCAAATGCATCCAATTTACAGATCCTCTAATTTAGGAACTATATAATGTGATGCATTGATCGGTTTTTTGATAAAGACAGAATATATTTTGAAAAAGGCTACCAAAAAGGGTATTTTGAACAGAATTTCCCGAAGTCTTCGTGATTTGAAAATTTAAGGAAGTTTTCACATAGCAAATTGCGTTTTTTATGACTCGTTTTAAAATCCATTTTCGCTCTCAAACGCATCCAATTTACAGACCCTCTTATTTAGGAACTATATACTGTGACGCATTGGCCAGTTTTTTGATAAAGATAGAATATATTTTAAAAAATGCTGTCAAAGTGAGTATTTCGCACAAAATTTTCCAAAGCAATCATGATTAAAGAATTAAGGATGTATTCAAACAGCAAATCGGTTATTTTATGACTCATTTTTAAATTCAATTTTTTTCTCAAATGCATTCAACTGACAGTTTTTTGTTATTTAGGAACTGTATAATGTACAGTTTTGGTCGATTTTTTAATAAATTCAGAATCTATTTCAAAATATGTTGTCAAAATGGGCATTTAAGCTGAATTTTTCCTAAGATGATTCTGATAAAACCAGTTTTTGCAGAAATATGAAATTGAAAAAGTTTTCATAAACGGCCAAATGAAGTTATTATACTGGGTTTATCTCTAATCATATATATATATATATATATATATATATATATATATATATATATATATATATATATATATATATATATATATATATATGTATTGTTGAAATGAGCACTCTTCGAAATCTACCTCCGTCTATAGGCCCAGCCGACAGGGATTATTTTCCAATAGTGATACCCAAGATTAAAGAAATAAATTAGTTCGATACTCATTAATGAATTTAAATACAAATTTTCGTGATATTTGCACAATAAGTTTAAAAAAAATAATTATTTTAAAATGAGCCTCTTTTAGAGGTTGTATCGAAATTGAAGTTGTGTACAACATGGTTGAAATGCTACAGAATGAATACGTCACTTTTAATTATATAATATTTCGTAACTGTTTCACTCTCTTAAACCTTTGCGGCGCAGAGAACATTTATTGCTTCAGTGTTAAAATTTATGAATAACCCAAGAACTTGAAAAGAACTTATTTTGTACAAAAGAAAAAGCTATATTTCATGCATATAATTAACCTATTATCTTTTATCAAAATTCTGGTGCCCCTGTGGCATTTGGAAATTAAAATTATGTGGTTTCATAGATATACCACAGACTCTCAAGGGGTTAATATGTTTTGACTGTTGTCAATCCAAATATTTCAATAAAATGAGCAAAATATATTTTTTCGAATTCTGCTTCTCTTCACGTCATAGATGGCCGGTTAAATCATCATTTGGACGCTTTTTGACTATAATTAAGAAATCACTTGTAAGAAAAATGTAAAATTGTGAATTCATTGTGAAACCAGGACATAATAAATAAAAATCGATTGAAAAAATTGTAGGTGACAATTAATATTTTTTTTACTAATTATTTCATAATTCATAGTTAATGCTGGCAAAAATTTTGAAATTACAAATTGATTTCATTTATGTATGTGTTTTTTATTATAATAACCGCACAAAAATATCCTATTAAGTTTACAGTTTCAAGAATCATTTAATATGATAAAAAATTTTGAAAATATAATTTAACATTAGAATTTCTAAATTTTAATTCTTTATAATTTATCATCCAAATTATTTAAAATTTCGTTTATAGACATTGATTGAACCGAAGATTTAAAATATATTATCAAACTGAGTGTTGCCATTGAGAAAAAAAAACAAAATTCGTAATCGTTTTGAAATTTAAGTGACCTTCTAAGCAAATTCAGAACAGTATACTGTTTAAAAGTATACTTTGTTTCCAGTCATTTCGTACCAGTCAATTTCTTTTATTATGATTAGTTGCAGATTTAGTAGGCGTTGTTTACATTTTTTTAACGGTTGTACATACCTATATTTGAAATTCAAAGGTTATATTGCATTGTTTTCATTAAACCAATAAATGTAATAGTATATACATTTAATCAACAGGTACATATTGATTAAATGATATACAAACTCAAGATCGCACCACAGCTACTAATATTAACCAAACATTCTAAATTCCAAAAATGTTAATTCATCCTTAACCCTTAACTGCTGTTAGCGGTTTCACAGAACTCTGAATTTTCCAAGTTTCAGAGTTTAACTCGTAATTTTTATTTTAACTATAGCTACTTGTCAAATTTTGTTTCGTATTGTTATCTCTAGAGATTTTTGAATAGCTGAATATTATTTATAATAGTCCTGTATGTGTATATAAACGTTTATGTATATGTTACAGGCCAAACCCGATTTTAGGCCAAACTAGATTAGCCTAGGCCAAACTAGTCTATCCTAATGCCCATCGGATAAACTAGTTTTTCCTAGGCCAAACTAGTCTAACCTAACGCCCATCGGATAAACTAGTTTTTCCTAGGCCAAACTAGTCTATCCGAAAGCCAATCGGATAAACTAGTTTTTCCTAGGCCAAACTAGTCTATCCGAACGCCCATCGGATAAACTAGATTTTCCTAGGCCAAACTAGTTTGGCCGAACGGTCATTAGGATGAACTAGTTTAGCCTGCTATTCATTGGTTTGAACTAGTTTATCGTAGGCCGAACTAGATTGTCCTAGGCCAATTCAGTTTGGCGTGATATTTTTTAATCTAAAGACCGCCACGGCGCCAACTTTCTAGTTTTGATCTATTTTATCCTAGGCCGATGCAGTTCGACGCGATTTTAGCTCATAGACTATCAAAGCCTGAGAGCTAATGTGCTCGCAGATTCTGTGTGTGTGTGTATGTAACCATTTACGTACGTATGGCCGTATGTACGTACGTATTGTATCATTTACGTACGTACGTACGTACGGCCGTATGTACGTACGTGTGTACGCAATGCGATAACTCCTGATAGAAATATCCAATTGCTTCAAAATTTGGACATAGATTTATCCTGATAATGAACTTTCCTGATTAGTTTCAGGGGTTCATTGAATAAGAATAAGGGAGGAGAACAAAAGGCTAATCCGCACCCCCACCCCCTCCTTAATTTAGTTAAGTCAGTTTTCAATACAAAATTATCAGGTTTTATTAAAACTTTAGGTATAATATCATTTTGATAAGGTACATCCATGATCAGCTGTGGGTGTTCATCGTTTACGGATAAAGAAAGGAGGAATGGGAGATAACACTCTTAATTCATGTAAATATGTTTTTCACAGAGAATTTATAGATTTGTTTCAAATTTTGGATGTAGGTTCCTTCTGATAAGGCGTTTACCTGATTAATTTGAGGGGTTCTGAGTTTAAATATAAACATAGAACGGATTTTTTTTTATCGGATAGAAACTTTCGGTTTTATGAAAAGATTTTTAATTCGCAACAGATATTGATTTTTTGCACGCATCACTTCAGGCGAAATTGTTCATATTAAGAAATTAAATATCCGAATCCTTTTAAAAATAACAAAAAGCTTAAATAAAGCATGACACTTGAAATTTAAGATGGGGGGGGGGGGTAGAGTAAGAGGACGCTAGATTTTTTTTTTAAAAGCTCAGCACTTTTTAAGGTTTTAGTTGCTAATTAAATATTACCATTATTTGAAACTTTTAGAAACATAATAAAACATGATGTTAAATATTTAAGGGAAAAGATGGCGCGTCAAATACCACTATTTTCTATTAGTAATTTTTGTAAAAATGTTAAATTCTTGTTGGAACTGTTTGAAACTTTGTGATAGTTTATAACACATGATAAAAATTGTAAAAAAAGTCCCATTACGAACGGGAAAGAAAGGGGGGAAGAAAATCAGGAAATATAACGGAAATTCTAGGTTTATCTAGTTGAAACTTTAAGATAGTTTATGACACATGATATACATTTATAAAAATATGTTCCGCGTTTAATGCCACTATTGACGAATAGTGATTTTTGCAAAAATCTTAAATTCTTGTTTTGCAGCCCCGTGACATCGAGTAACATATCTACTGATAGATTGTTTAACGGAGTTTCCTTCATATACAGTTTTGTTGGCAATAGAGTGCGCTTCCTGGTGATGGAATGTGGAATTAATGTAACGCGAGCACCCTGGTGTTGGAATTTGGAACTAATACAACGCGATCTAATTCAAACAAGCTGGCTTCGTCTGCTATTGGGCTCCTTCTTTTATATAAAATCTCAAAATAGACGTATGTTAAGCGAACGAACCTCAAAGATAAAGAAACATGATGATAAAAATATTTAAGAAAAAAGATTCCTCATCGATATGATATAAATGATGATAATGATATAAATGATGATATAAATATTTAAGAAAAAAGATTCCGCATCGAAATATCACTATTTTCTAATAGCAATTTTTATAAAAATGTTAAATTCTTCTCGGAACCTTTTGAAAAATCTGCAACAATGTCTTTCAAATTCGAACTCAATCTGAAATTTGATGAAAATCTGTGTATTAGTACTATTTGAGATAGAATTATCGCAGAAATTATAAAAAAAAACTGCATAGAAGCGCTATCTATTGAGCCATTTACTCTAAAAACAAAAGAATATTAATTTATATCAGAGACTAACTGAATTTGAAGTTTGATGAAAATCCGTGCAATGGTTCTTGAGATAGAACTATTGCGATAATTATGAATAATGCCACATGTTGCACAATTTACTCCAAAAAACTAAAAAGTACTTTTGCAATTTTTATATCAAGGACTAACATAATCTGGAGTTTGATGAAAATTAATGCATTAGATCCAGAGATAGAGCTATTGCAATAATCACGAATAATACCGTATAGCGGCGCCACCTTTCGAGAGATTTACTCCAAAAAATACAGAATACTAATTTTTATCAGAGACTTACTGAATCTAAAGTTTGATGTAAATTCGTCCATTATTTCTTGCGACAGAGCTATTTCAGGAATCGGGAAAATTGAGCACAATAGTGCCACCTATTGAGCAATTAATATAAAAACGTAAACAGAATTAGTTCATATGACGGATTTACTGAATCCGGAAGTTTGATGAAAATCCGTAAATAAGTTATTGAAATAACGTTGATGCATATCCGTAAAAATGCAGTTTAGAAGCGCCATCTGTTGAACGATTTACATGAAAATGTAATCAGAATGAATTTATATCAGGGACTATCTGAATATAAATGTTTATTAAATTCCCTTTATTAGTTCTTGAGATACAGCTATTGTAAAAATTGTTAAAAATGCAGCATAGCATAGCCATGTTGAGCGATTTACTTCAAAATAGAAACAACACCAACACATCTCATGGACGAACTGAATCTGATGTTTGATGAAAATTTGTGTATTAGTTATTAAGATAAAGCTAATGCGTAAATCATAAAAAATGCAAAACAGCAGCTCCACCTGATGAGCGATTTACACCAAAAACTAATCAGCACCAATTTAGATCAGAGACTACCTGAATATAAATTTTTATTACATTTCGTGCATCAGTTCTTCAGCCGCGTCCCTACAGCTTGCGACTGCGTATAGCAGGTGTGCTGCACACGTCCTGCCAAATGCCCTCTTCCTTTTCAAACGAACTTCTAAGCGAACGAAATTCAAATCGTAGCAAGCGTGCTGAGTACGCACCGCCGAATGTAATCCTCCTTTTCGAAAGAGCCTCGAAGCAAACGAATTTCCAACCATATCCCCGCTACACACGCCAGTCAGATAGCGGGCGAAGCCAGCAAGTTTTAACTAAGCCATGTTATATTAGTTCCTTATTCCAACACCAAGGAGCGCACTCTATTATTAACAAAACTGTACCTGAATGAAACTCCGTTAAACAGCCTATTAGTAGATATGTTACTTGAGGTCGCGGTGCTTTAAAAGCTAGAATTTCCGTTATATTTCCTGATTTTGTTCGCAACCACACCCTCTTTCAAGCCGAAATGTGACTTTTCTTATAAATTTATATCAAATGCCATAAACTGTCACAAAGTTTCAAAATGTTCCAGCAAGAATATAACATTTTTTCAAAAATTACTATTAGGAAATAGTGGTATTTCGATGCGGAATCTTTTTTCTTAAATATTTATCATCATGTTTTTTTCTCTTCGAGGTTCATTCGCTTCAACATACGCCCGTTTCGAGATTTTATATAAAAAAGGGGTTCGATAGCGGGCGAAGCCGGCTGATTTGAACTAAATCGCATTCAAATTCCAAATTCCAACATTTGGGTGCTTGTTTTATATTAATTCCACATTAGTCCATTATATTAGTCGCGATATATTAGTCCGACATACGTACGTACGTACGTACATAAGTATGTACATACATACATACGTACATGGTTATATACACACACACAACCTACGAGCACATTAGCTCTCAGGCTTTGATAGTATGTGAGCTAAAAGCGAGTCAAATTGCATCGGCCCAGGATAAAATAGATCAAAACTAGAAAGTTGGCGCCGTGGCGGTCTTTAGATTCAATAAAATCACGCCAAATTGAATTAGCTTAGTACAATCTAGTTCGGCCTAGGATAAACTAGTTTAAACCAATGAATAGCAGGCTAAACTAGTTCATCCTAATGACCGTTCGGCCAAACTAGTTTGGCCTAGGAAAATCTAGTTTATCCGATGGGCGTTCGGATAGACTAGTTTGGCCTAGGAAAAACTAGTTTATCCGATGGGCGTTCGGATAGACTAGTTTGGCCTAGGAAAAACTAGTTTATCCTATGAGCATTAGGATAGACTAGTTTGGCCTAGGAAAAACTAGTCTATCCGATAGGCATTAGGATAGACTGGTTTGGACTAGGCCAATCTAGTTTGGCCTAAAATCGGGTTTGGCCTGTAACATATATAATTGTCTCTTATTTTATTAGAGATATCTCATTAATTGAATATGTCAAAACAAACTTTTTTTAAATAACGTTGGCAAACAAGCGCAGCAGTTATCAGCTGTGTAACGTACACTAAAATACCCATGGAATTATCCTGTGTGAAAATGTTTATCTATCTATTGTAAAAAAAAAAAAAAAAGTAACTAATAATATCACCGGAGCTGACAATGAATTGCTTATACCGAGGGTATTTCGTCGCTAATATTACAAAAAAATGTTACATACAAAAATTTGAAAATTGGTGATATTATAGAGACTTGTTTGATAAACACACTATGCACTGATGCATACAATTTTTAAATCAAAGAAATATTATTAGAGATATTTAATATTAAATTTTTTCAAAATCTTTATATAGCAAATGTTTTATAAGAGCCAAAACTGGCATATTGAATTAAACATTTTTCGACCAATTTATATATTAAAAGTTCCCAGTGAGCAAACTGCATTTACTTTTTAATTTCACTGATTTTTTTGTGGATTTACTTCCAATTTAAATTCGAAATTTCAAAATTTCGAGAGATATTTTTTATATATTTAGTAAAAAAAGACGTTATTTTAAATTATAGCCAATTTTGAAAAAGCGCAAAAAATAATATTTCCTTCAAATTTGAAGTTTAATCACACGTGGCCTTTAAAAACATAAAAATCTTTTAAATTAGAATTAAACGATTACCTTGTAAAGGAAAATCTGTATACAAGGACATCGGTACTGCTTTTCCTATAGTCTAATTCAATCTTTCTTAAGCCGATAAAATTAGTGTGTTTTTAGAAGTGCTTAAACATTTGCGTAGACATAAAAGAATTAAGTATTTAAGCAGTTTAAAAAATTTAAGTGGTTGACCTCTGGAACGCAGCAAAAAATTAGAAAATATTTTACATTTGTTTACCTTCAAACAAATAGCACACGGTTTTAGATATCTCGTGCACTTAATTGAGTTCATTCACATTTACCCTGACGTTCTGGGAATTTCATTTATTGAAAATTTAAAAATATGTTCAAACAATAATTGAATTGCAAATTTTGTGATTAAATTATTTTACGTTATTGTTTCATTATTTTAAAATTTTAAATAACTATTTCCTGCATATTTATAAAAAACATAATATTAAATGCAATAAGTAGAAAAAAATATTAGCTTAGCAATTTCAACATAAATATAACATTTAATTAAACTAGTTAGGATATTACTCCATATTTAATTGAATTCTAGAAAGCTTAAGTGAAATATTCATTAAATGTGTATTTATATTCGTCTTTTTATTTCTGTTTCGTTCGTTGTACCATATGTTATTTTATCGTTTAATAATATTAGATTTCTGGCTATAAAAGTTCAAATTAATCTGGCTTTATTTGTTTGTTTAGTTTTATCATGTTTGTTTAGTAGTATCAAAATAAATTTGTTGCGATATTATATTTCATTCGAAGATTAATCCACAATTTGTACAGTTTAAATCCATTTGTCGAAATAAATATTATATTTATTTGGGAATACTAACCTTTAGTCAATAAATAAAAAAAATTATTGTTATTGCAGACATTGTAGGCAAGTTATTTTATATACAACCAGTTTTAACCATGATTAAAACATTAATGTAAGAATCTTTATATCAAACATTATAAAAAATCTTACTTTAATAAAATAATATCAAGAAAGTTTTTATCAGAGTTGCATATACTTTAATAAATCAACTCTAAATAAAACTGCATAAATATGCTGAAACTGATTGATATAAATTGCACAAATACAATCTTGAAATTTCTTTGTAAAGAATAAGTTAATAACAACAACAACAAAAAAAATGCATGCAGTATAATACAATTTTCCCAATTTCTTTCATGATTTAGTTTATTGTTAATGAAGGTTTTTCTAATGTTTAAAATGCTTGCTTTTAAAATGAACAGGTAATAAATCCTCAACTATTTGTTGTTATTAGAATTATTCCAGATTAATTTGTATTTTGAAGAAATAAATTGTTTATTTTTTTCTCTCTTTAGTTAAGCATCATAAAAAAAACTATTTATTACATTCTCCTCGATGTTGGAATTTTTGAAATTTTTTTGTCCGGTCTATCCTAATTATGATGCCCAGAACCTCAAAACACTCCCAGTTCAAAACATTTTATTTTTTATGAACACTATAAATTCCACAATTCTTCTTAAATCTCTTCCATAAAATCAAGGAGCAGAAAATTTCGGTCAAGTTAATGGACAAAATCTGACGAAGGGGTGGAAATAGGTAGGAGGTTTTTAAAAATAGAAAAATAAAAGCAAATCTTCTTAGTTATAAAACATATCAAATCATTTAAAAGTAGCTATTACTTCTACGAAAAGGTTTAAAAATACGTATAACTAATTTTTA
The DNA here is from genome assembly GCA_964019185.1 of Maratus speculifer. Taxonomy (NCBI): domain Eukaryota; kingdom Metazoa; phylum Arthropoda; class Arachnida; order Araneae; family Salticidae; genus Maratus; species Maratus speculifer. The sequence goes on along the minus strand of OZ025300.1, from coordinate 162,528,277 downwards.
ATACCATTGAAAATGAACTGAAGGGTTCTTAAAAATAGAGATTTAAGAAGAAAAAAAATATAACTTCGTCAATTCACAAGATAACAAATATTTTGAATCTTTTTACCTTTTTCATCTTTGCTATAAATTTTGTTAACAAGCTTTTGATAGTATTAACTTTTATAGAAAATAATAAAGAAAGAAAGAAAGAAAGAAAGAATGGAATAAAGAAAAAACAAGCGAAAAAGTGGGAATGAAGAAAAAAAATCAGAACTTTGCCAATTCGTAATATATCAAATCTGCTTAGGTTTATTATAAATCGTCTTAATATTTTGTACAATTTTATATTGACAAATTTTTAATAGAATTAAACTTATAGCAAAAATAAATAAATAAATAAATAAGGAGTTCAAAAAGAAAAAAATTAAACAGTTCATTATAGTTATTACTTATATTTTTGTGACAATTATTTATAAATCATAATATTTACCAATTGTAGGATTTTTAAAAAAAAATGATCTATTATAATTACGCATGTAGTGCTTATTGCAGTTCCAACAAAAAAGTTTAGATTTATTCTGTTCAGCTGATTCAATATATCAGACAAGATACTGTGATCGTGAAAAGTTAAGTTGGGGGTTAAATAATCTTCAAGATTCATCCGGGATGGTTCAGCCAGTAAAGCATTGGCGAATTTAGCCATTACACCCTCGGTTAGAATCCTGGCCCGCTCTCTTTCGCCTATTTTAAACTTTTCAATTATTATGATTTCTTGCAGTTATATAACTGAGTTAAAGCAGTTGATTTAATCTGATACATTGCAAGTTTATTTTTAGACATATACTTATATCACTATGAACGTATTTATTGTAATTTTAACATATTCTTATACCTATCAATATATTGATGGTATATTTTAATCTCTATTGATTAGTTTAATATTTCTTAATTTACAGTAGATTATCCTACTAATTTAGAATTGACGAAAGAACCTTTCATCCAACGATGCCATTAACTTTTTATGTCTAAAAATTATATTAAAAGAAAACAAAACAGTAATTGATCTGGTTGACAAACTAAAGAATTTAAAGTCAGAGTTAATGCATTTGCTCATTTTAAATCATGTGTTCAAATTTCTATGTATCGCAGTATACTCCTCAATGAATACTATAAAAATGTTATGTTCTTTACATATCAGTAATAACAATATTACAAAAAATAGTTTATGATGCATTAAATCAAGGTTAAAAAAAACTCTTATACTTTAATGTACACTTAGTACATAAATGATCTTACGACAAAATTAACACATTGCGTAAAAAAAAGCTAAAAAACATAAAATAGCAATAAAAATTAAAAATACAAAATAACAGTAAAAAAATAGAATTGTGGGTGGGTATATATTAGAGTAAGGAGGAGAGTGACGTTGTGCAGTTGATATAACTAATTAAAAGAGAGAGAGAGAAAGAGGGGGGAATTATTAATTAAAAAGCTGCAATAATATATAGATTATTATGGATGTGGTGACGTGACACTTCACTGTCTAAATGCACACTTCTGTTCAGTTATTTACTAATTTAAATTAAATCCATTTATTTTTTCTTTCTTAATTATAAATGTCAATGCGAAATTTTTATTTAAATTGTAGCCCGACTGCGGACCATATTATATTAATATCTCATACTCAGTAAATTCTTTAATAATGTCATAAAAAGTGTATGCAGTAATTGTAAGTTTTATCCTATGTTTTATCCTCTTACCTGTAATTATGTATTTAAAATTTAATTCACGTTTGTGGACCCATTAAAAGTCACTTATTGTTTTGGAATTTAAAATGGTAATTTAAAATTAATGAGCATCATATTTTTGTTACTGTTGTTATTATTTTTATTTATTTAAGTGATTATAAGCATTTATGTACATTTCAGTAAGAATAATATATGTATATATCAAGAATCTTAAAACAGATTAAAACATGTTATGTCAAAAACTGTTGTTTAATGAACCAATCTTAAAGAATATTACACTTTTTACTACAAGTGATGTAAATTTCCGGTAATATAATTTCTTATTAGTGATATCGTCCTAAAAAATATATCATAATTTACTATATTAGTAGCAAATTTCTATTATTATACAATTAATCCTTTAAATGTCTTCATCATACATTAGAAGACAAAACGTAGAAAGCTTTCTAATTTTTATTGTTTTAATGCAATGATAATGATTCTTTGTGTATATTTAACTTTGAATTAAACTGCTTAACATTCATTTGTTATGCAGAATAAAGAAATAAATGCAAAGAAACATAATACGTGCAAATAACAGTTTACTTTATTATTGTTCATAATGTATTATGTACTAATTTGTCTTTGAATAATGTTAGGTTTTTCTTAATGTATACGTTTGAGTTATTATTGTATTATTCTGTTGTTTTCTTTCGATTTATTTTAATTAACAAAACAATTAGAATTGTATTAAATTTCATTTAAAGAATTTTCTGTACATACTAATAATAAGATATACTAATTGCATCCATTTGACAAACTAAATATCATATTTTTTTTTACTTAAATTTTTATTCATGAAACTAAAATATTTTTAATACCGTATTGACTCGTGTATAGGGCGCACGCGTGTATAAGGCGCACCCTTACTTTACAAGTAAAAATAGCGATTTCTTAAAATCTCGTATATAAGGTGCACCATAAATTTGATACGCTAATGAAGAATGACCAAATGAATTTCAATAATAATAAATCAAAACAAACGTTACACCAGAGCAGAAAAGAAGACGAAAATGTATTTTTAGACTTCGAGTTGTAAGAGAATGACGGGAAATAGGAATAAGTGACGGTAAAGAGAATTGCTAATTAGCGTTTAGATAACGTCATTAGCTTTGTTGTATAAAAAACTGCAAGGAATGAAATAAATATGCAGTAATACTTCTATTAAATAACATTTTCCGAGTTTTAATATCTTTGAATAATTTCTTGTTTCATATGTATATCGTTCGACAGCATCCAACAAGAAAACATCCGCCTTATAGGCAATTATTCCGTGTATAAGGCGCACCTAGGAGTTTTATCTAATTTTTTGGAAAAAAAAGTGTGCCTTATACACGAGTAAATACGGTATATTTGGAGGTTCAAGATCTGGATCTTGTGATATCACTTTTTATGGCTTTTTCCGAATATGAAAACCCTATTTCAGAATTTTTACAGCTAAACTCGAAAACACCTGCTATTTTGTAGTAAGAAAACAATACTTAGGTTGTAATTTATGTTGTAGAAGTACTTATACAATAGAATAACACTGATGTCCAGTTGAATAATGGTCAGCCCGTCTGAATGCTATGCTATAAGTTCCGAGTTCGTCTAAAAGCTGAATAGGGTTAACTAAAAAAACTTTCATTTTTCAGGAATTCGTAAATTTAGTACCAAACTTGCTTTGGAACTAAACACTGGAAGTTCTGCGCCAGACAGATCACTTCATCGGGACACATGCAGTGAAACCCGATAGGATGATCAAGAAAACAGAGTTGAACACCATACGTCACGATAACTAGGGATCGTAGTGCACTGGAGTATAGTGTAGTTGTGGTACCAGTACACATGCGTCCACCCAATACTCACACTAACACATATGTTACACAGATAAACATAAAGTAAACACACCAGCAGTGAGGCATTTAAAGTCATTTATCTAATTATTATTGAAGAATTAGTGAATTTTCAAAGGTCCATATTTTTTTAGTCTTTTCAAATCTTCATGAGTCAAAATAAATGTACAAAGTTTCAAAATATATTCTTCGAAGAAAATGAAAAATTATAATTGTTGCTTTCCGCTATGTTCCAGCACTGGACCTAGTCAATTTCTGGTGCTTGGTTCTTTAAGTTTTAAACTTATCCATCAATTTATTTAAAATGCAACAAATACTAAATGTAGTAGTTTAATTTAAAATAAAATGTTTTGAAACAATGTTTTGAATAAATACATATCTGTGAATAAAATTTCTGCAATTTACCAAAAATTCTGTTTTTGAAGACACTCTAAAAATCCAAAAAATGTACCAACAGAAAAAAAGCTATTATTCCAAATAATTTCTAAAAAGTTAACATTTAAGGATATTAAGATTATTAAGGATATAAAGATAAGGATTCCTTTCATTTGTTTTCAAGAAATACAATTTCGAGTTGTTTTAAACTTTACAAATTAGAGGCCCGCTATAGGTGCATTTGCTTTAAGGTTCTTACGAAGCAAGAAAGTCATGTAATAAAAAAATTCAAAGAAAATCTTAATTCACACTGAATTTAACTTTACCTTTTTCTGAGGGGTACAGTCTATCTCAAATTTTTGGCAGATATAGGAACCTCATAACCTATGTACCATCTGCAATAAAAACAAAAAAAGTAAAGCATCATTTTTAAAGTAAAGCATCATTTTAAAATAGATTTTACATTAAATAGAGTAAGTAACATGATACTTTCGAAGAAATGCAAAAAAGAGCCATTAACATCACATTTATTGCCATTAGAAAAAACACCTGTGTCATAAGTTTTATAGTTAGTACTAGGAAAATAAGTAAAAAAATAACTTTAAAATTCCATCTTCACATACAAAGAGTAAATTAAGTTAAATAAAACAATGTAAAAAGAAAAAAAAATGTCAGGCCAGATAAATAAGTAAAAAAATGGTCAACTTCAAAAAATAAATATAAACAAAGTTACTGATACTATAACTTAAAATAATTACATGCGGCACTTTTCAATCTTAAAATGTATTTTAGTTACGCAACGGAGAAAAAGAGGCGCTATTATTTACTAAAATTTTTCAAAAGAAAATATGATATTATATTCGAAGAATTCGTGCTGTTCTATAAATAAAGCGATTGTAAAATGTGAGTTAAAAAAGTTATATACAATTAGTAGTACAATTAATAGATCTTCATTTTTAGAAAATATTTTTTAAACATGTAACCATTATTTATAAAATTATGAGATATATTTTAAACACAAATCGATATATACAGTGGCGGTTAAAAGTTTCCAGCCAGTCAGTTTCTTTCATTTATTTACCAGAGGATTTCAGCGAAGAAGAAGCACAATTGCTTCAAAAGTTAGGAATATGTGAATGTCCGCTGCCCACGTTATCATTTTGATTGAATACTGAAGACACTTCATGGAAAGGGGAAAAATTCGAAATTCGTGTGTGCAAAAGTTTCCACTCATCTTTCTTTGGTTTTTTCTATCAGTAAAGTGTTTTATGATGGTGTTTGTAAGAGAATCAAAGTGAATAGCGTAGTTTAAAGACAAAAATGAAAAGTTCAATGATTATTCTTCGTAAATTTCGCTAAAGGACCATTCTTCTCAAGATGGTTTTCGTGCTGTTCTCGTGCTGCGGCAAAGCTATCGTTCAAGGAAAAGACTGTAGACGATATTAAAAAATTATATAAAGATGGCCATGACCTTGAGGATTTTATGACGTTCTGGAGGTTTCAGAAAATGATAATTTTTGTGGAGAAAATTAACAGGGGAAAACAGTTGATGACTCATAAAAATGTCGTTGCAATATTTCGCGATTTATGGAATGAAAACATTGTTGAAATAAGTCAGTCTACTGTACCTAGATACTGATATGATGCAGAAAATTATGAAAGAGTCTGTGTTAAAAAAAAAATTCAGAGGTAAAAAAAATACCAATGTACTCGACTGGCGTTTTCCAAGTAACTTTCCAACGTTCTTTCCAAGTGAAATCTGGACAAAAGTTCTATTTTTGCATCAATCGAATTTAAAACTTTTTTGGGAGTGATGGTAAACACTACATCCGATGTCCTAACAGCAAGAGATATAATTCGACATATGTTTTTCTACAATGAAGCATGGCGGAGGACACATTATAATGTGGGGAGTATTTTCTTTAAAAAAGTGTTGTACGTTATTTGATATACGAAGATGAATGATGGAGTGTATTATGATATCTTTCAAAAACATCTGCTGCCTTATTAGAGGAAAAATTGTGGTCGCAACTATTTGTTTTAACGTGATAACGATTCGCATGCTCTATAAGGAATGGCATATGAAAAAATGCTTTTGAAGTGGCTTGCTCAAACGCCCGAGATTAATCCCATAGAAAATCTATGAAAATAAGTTGGCAAATAGATATGTAATTATAAATATTTCAACTCAACCTAAATTTTGCAAAAAAATTGTAAGAAGTGTAGAAAAAACGTACCATAGTCGATCTTCAACCGTTGATTTTATCAGTGTCACGTTGCTGCGCCGCAGTACTTAAGTTATTGTGATAAAATACAAATTGTAAATGTTGTTGATCATTGTTATTTTCTATTACAATACCTTTTTTTCGAAACTTGCGAAAGTGGCCGGGAACTTTTGAGTGCATGCATTTTCCTTTGCACTAAATTTTGTCATTTAAATTTATTGATATTTATATGTTATTCCATAAACCAGCTCCTAACTATTATGTCAATAATATGTATCACTATCACTTTCATATTCCTTTTCATATAGGTATGATTTCAAAATAACTAAAAAATTTTGACAGGCCGGAAACTTTTGACCACCACTTTATATATATTAACTCAAAAATTTCCGTAAGGAGTCGGTCACATAAATCTTAAATTTCTCTGACTAATATTGAACCTATGGACCTAGAATTGATTCTCATTTTTTAAATATTTCATCCAGAAATATAATTATGTTAAACTTCTTTTTTCTATGTGCTCTTCTTAAAAAATGTCACTTTTTTTTCTTTAGATGACAAAAAATATCAGCGGAGCACAAAAAGAAAAAAAAAGCCCAGGTTGGAATTTGAGCCCAGATCTTTGGCTTTCAGTGTAAATGCTTTTTCGTTTAAGCTACCTGGTCCGACAATCAGTGAGCATTTTTTTCTCAGTTAATCTTATTGGGAATAATCTTTGGGCTTTCGTTTAGACAGCTTAACAGAATAAACCGCAGATAAAGGAAATCCATGTAAACGATGAGTACGTAAATAAGTTATTTTTATCACAATGAAACTGATCGGTAAAGTTATGATAAGAATTTAATATTTGTAACTGAGCGAAAAAATGAGAATCCAACTCATACTCTAGGCTTACAGCAAAACAGACCTTGTCCTTAATTGCAAGGGCTTTGGTCGTGTAAGCCAAGAATCTGGGTTCGATTCCCAGCCTGGACATTTTTTCGCTCAGTTACAAGTATCCAAATCGCATGAATATTTTACCGGTCAGTTGGATGGCTTTAAAAAAATAAATATATCACAAGTTTTAATTTTCTTTTGATACATTTTAAATGAGACGAGTGCATACCGAGCTCATAGATTAAACACTAACAAAGAAAATTTGAGGTCGCACTGACCAACTCTTTTAATAACTTCTTAAAACTTCCTTATAAACTTCTAGAGTTCGGACTAAATACCTTCAAGAAGTCTTTCTTGTTGGTGAATTAAACATGAAAAACTTTCAGTAACTTCAAAGAAATTCGATCTCAGTTCTTTCAAAAGTGACAAGTTTGGACGATGCTGCTATAACTATTTATATTTATTGAAGAAAATACGGTAATGCGAAAGTCCACTTTAGTCGTTTTAAAGTAAAATATAAGTATATGCGCTTTTTTAAAGTATATTTCTTGGCCGTTCATGCCGATCAGTTTGATTGTGTTAAAAAAAATCACAAGTTTTAATTTTCTTTTGATACATTTTAAATGAGACGAATGCATACCGAGCTGATAGATTTAACATTAACAAAAGAAATTTGAAGTCGCACTGACCAACTCTTTTAATAACTTCTTAAGAATTGCGTAAAACTATCTTATAAACTTCTAGAGTTTGGACAAAATATCTTCCAGATGTCTTTCTTGTTGGTGAATTATACATGAGAAACTTTCAATTACTTCAAAGAAATTCGATCTCAGTTCTTTCAAAAGTGACAAGTTTTGGCGATGCTGCTATAACTATTTGTATTTATTTAAGAAAATACTGAAATGTGAAAGTCAATTTTAGTCGTTTTAAAGTAAAATATAAGTATACCAGCTTTTTTTAAAGTATATTTCTTAAACATTCATAATTTCAATTAATTATTAGTTTTTTTTTATTGTTTCCTAAAAATACTTTAAAAAATCAAAAACAACTAAAATTATATCTGTGGCTATTTTGAGTAATTAACGTTTAAAGTTTTCAAATGTCTTTTAATCATTACTTTTATAAAATAGATTAGAACTTAATAATTTTCACTGCATTCAATTAGGATATAAGAACCTCTGTTTTTTTCCAAAATATTTATGTAAAAATGATTTTTATTAATTGAAAACCAATTACATTTTTTACCATTTTTAAATGAAAATTTATTGTCGCCCTTTGACAGGAGACGGATTATGATCTGCCAAAGTACTGTTTTAAAGTTACATTTTCCCAAATTATCTCAATTTTTTTTAAGTGTGCCTTATCTGATTATTACCGGAAGCCACAGATATGATGTTGGAAAATCAGAAGTGGAGACATTTAAAGAGAATGATATGTATCTTAAAACAGTTTTTACATGAAAATCTAGTCTAACAAAAATTATTTTGTGTTTCACTCCAAGCAACTCTTTAGATTTTTTGACATAACGTTACGAATAACGAAGATAACGTAAACGATATTTTAACAAGAACGAAAAATCACGCGTCAAGCATAGATTATGAATAACACTAGTTTACACTTTTTTATACCCCATTTGAAAGTTGTTACTTTGTTGTTTATTTAGATAGAGTTATCCAGAAAACATAATAAAAAAAATCTGTCACGTCTGGTTTAGGAAATATTTATTTATTTAACTGGATTACATAATTTTGGTATTAATATTTTAAAAAAATCAAAAATAGCTAATTTTTGCCTTCTTTTTAGTTATTTTAATCAGTTTCTCTTATAATGGACAAACAGTAATCCCCTAGTATGTTTTTATCATAAATCCCTGATGAATCCCCTTTAAAAACCTTTAAATCTTGGTGAAAACATTCCCCTTGTCCGTCACTCATACTTCCTAAGTTTTCAGGGAAAAAACTCAGATGCGAATGCAGGAAATGAATCTTTAATGACATGTTTACGTCCATCTGTACATTCCATAACAATATTCACCTTCTTTTTTGAAAACTTCTGAGTAAACTTTGCTTCTGTATCTAGACAACGTAACTTTTCTGCTTTAGTGTGAATAAGTTCCATTGTTGTAGGCGAGAACCAAGAAGCTCTTCTTTAGATTTTGATAATTGTAGATCTCTTATAAGGTCATTTAATTCGGCTTGGTTAATTAAATGTGGAGTCTTTTCTTGAGGAGAGAATTCGTCAGAATCACTAGAAATCGATTTGAATTCGACATCACTTTCATTGTCATCTCCTGGTATATTTACACTCGAATTATCAGCACAAACTGGACGTGGCAGATCTTTCAAGTGTAAATTGGGCTTAGTAACAGACGGTACTTCGGCATGTATAACACTCACCTTTTTTTCTTGTCTTTTTTTTTTTTTTGTATTATATCCCACTGTCTTCGTAACACAAAAGTAACAATCAATTTCATGATTACTAGGTTCTCTCCATAGCATTGGTGAACCAAATGGAAGATGTATGTTTTCTCCTGATGATCACTGGAGTAAAACGATTCTACAGCTTTCGCAAAACACATGAGGCACCCACTTTTTATCTTGGTTTGCAACAGGAAATCCAAAGTAATGAAGATATGCAATTTTTAACTAATCTACAGTGGTCTTCTTTTTAAAAAAAATAGAAACTGCCCACAAACATAGCAAAAACGATCAGAACTTTGTTTACACTTTCTACTCGACATTTTAATTCAATCCGAAACAAAATATTTGTTGTTTGAAGCGAACGAATGATTATTAATTTGTCGTTACCACGTTGGGTAGTTAAAAAAACAATTGACTGTAGAAAGAAAACTGTGACGTGATAGAATATTTCTACTGATATTTTTAGGTTTAAGGAAAATAGACTAATACATTTACATACTTTTCTTTCGGGGTATACAAAAAAAGTTAAAATTTGTAAACTAGTGTAATCATCGACACATGCAGAATAATGTGCTGTTTCATAAATTGAAATAAGATGTCTAATTGAACAATTTGGAAATACATAATACATTTAAAAACTAATTTCAGCAATTTCCATCTATAATCGGGAAATTATCCGATTTCTTTAAGAAACTCTGTAAAAGATAAATATATATATTTGTTTCTATTAACTACATGAAAACAAAAATTTAGCTCGTTTTAGGAAAAAAAAGGTTGAAAGTACCCTTTAGCAATTTGCGCTAGAAGGGAGCATATATGAATATAATATTCTACTTATAAAAAATACCATCAAAAAATATTTTGAACCTATGTCAAAAATTCATCTCGAAACTAAGTGAATTTTTTTTTTTCAAAACCATTTGAAATCCTTTTAAAACCTTATAATGAAACCATGTTCTTGAAACTTGGCCATGATTTTATTCGAGAACTATTCTACCGACTTCCTTCTTAAGAAAAAGAAGAAAATTAAATGAACTGGAATTTGTACCATCGAAAAGTAGATTTTTCCTTGACTATTTTACGGTTACTTGACGGTTAATTATTTTTTCAAGCTACAAAAATATTTAAAAAAGGGTGAAAAAAATGATGTTTTTTGCTCAAATGAATATCTTTTTTTAAAAATTCAGCTTTTTAAACAGAATGTTGCCCCCAGATAATTTAAATGCACTTTCATCATTTGGAAACAAAATTTGTTTCAGTTGTCTGGGAAACGAGAAAACGTTTTGGATGTTCGGGGTGAAATATAAGTGAAGTGTCAGTAAATATAAGGCAAAAAATCGAAGGTAATAACTCCGAGTGCATTTCGCAAATCCAAACAAAGTGACTGCTGTAACCGGTAACGTGACGTCACGGTATGTCTAACCGGTCGACAGACTTACAGGACGGTAATTATCATCTTGTAATGCAGTGTCATCTGTATTCCGTATTAGTGTTTTGTTTACAAATTGTATTTCAAAACTGAAATTGATCACATGACCTAACTAACCGAGAAGTTTTTCTTGTTTACTCCAGTTAATAACCGGATACTTCTCTTTGAAGACATTGTTGCCAATCGGTTAGCAAGCTCAGACTTTACAGAACTAGACTCTACATTGGCAACCCTTTCTTACGCGGGGATCTTTACCTTCTATCACGTGACGAAAGGCAGATATAGCGCGCCAAACTGGTTTTTCTCCTTCCGAAACTCACATTCTTATGTTTGTCTTGGGTTGACCGCACTTCTGCTTTTCTCTTTGTGAAATCTGAAAGTTGCCAATAAAGCGATCACCGCCAAAAAACAGCATCTTTTCGCGAAGATGTTGGATTCTAAACCTTGCCGAGAGAACAATTGAATGTGGCATCTATTTATATGAGATGTTTATGGTTAGCAACACTGTGCGTGATGGTAAAGAATCGATCGCACTGGTTACGTACAGGCTACTTTGCTGAACGTGCTCTTTTATTAAAATTCAAATGAAACTCATAAAACATACTAAAATCGGTTTTAGGCACATATATACAGGGTGTTTCGCTACCAGACCGACAAACTTCTAGGGGTGATAGTAGACATAAAGACAAACATTATTAAATAGGAAACCATGGGGCGCAAACGTCTTCTGTAGGAGCTAGGGGCCACTAAAGTTTAGGGTCCAAAAATTCAAACGCTCATAAAAATTAGAAAAAAGGGTCGATTTGTTTGCGGTTTTCTCTAAAATCATTCTTTATATCACGATTTTTTATTTTTTTTATTTTAAAGGTTAAGTTCCGAAAATCGTCGGTAGAGGGCGCTTTAGACTTTTGAGTAACTAACAAATACTTTTTGCTGTTCTTTTGAACATGGGGTTGAAATTATTCTAAAGTTTAGACTTTAACTTAAATTTTAAGCCCAAAATCGGAAACATGGTGATCGGTTAACTAGCGAAAATTTAACTGTAAACCGAGGGGGAGATTTTAAACGCTCATAAACATTGAACAAACTAATCGATTTTGTTGCGGTTTGCGTGTAGGTCATTCCCTTGGTAATTATTTTATTCAAAATGACGTACAGCTGTGGTGTTCTTATTTTTTCATAGAGGGCGCTTCCTACATACCTTAAACATTTCAATGGCATTACTCCTGGGTGTTTTACTACCAGACTATCATACTTCCAGGAAATGTTAGGGATGCAAAAGCGACTCGGAATCACATAGGAATGTAACGTTGAAAATGTTCTTTTTGCGAGATATGTTTACAGAAAGCAGAGAAAAAAGCAACAGAAACAAGCAGAGAAACAGAAATACGTTAATATGACAAAACAGTTTGTTTTAAGGTTTTACTAGAAAAGATGTTCGAAATTACGACCAGAAGTAATTCGACATGCTTGACAGCGGCATCGCATGTAACTCCTCGCGCTTTGAAAGATTCCTGGAATCTTTGATAGATTTCCGGAAGCTACATAAATACGAGCTGCTAAGTCTTTAATTGATGGTACGGGATTCTCTTACACCCAACTAATCATATGACCCCAGCAGAAGAAGCTCATACTTGATAGGTCCGGTGATCTGGCAAGTCAATAAACCAGGCCACCACGACTTATCCACCGCTGTCCATATGTTACGTTGAGGTATCGGTGATCATCATTGGTAAAATGTGGAAGAGCCCGATCATGCTGGAACCACATAGAGCTGCGCAACGAAAGAAAAACTTTCACGCGCGTTACCGTTCAGCTCCATCTACCGCAAGAAAATCGCAGCGCCATCTACTGTCACTGTCAACCTTGCCGGACTTTTTCTGGTCGTAATTTCGAACACTTTTTGCAGTAAATAATAATAATAATATAAATAAACTTTGTTCTGTTACTTTAACATGCTGCTGTTTCTCTGTTTGTTTCTGTTGTTTTTTCTCTGCTGTTTTTTAAACGTAATATGCAAAAAAGCGATTTTTAACGTTACATTCTTGTGTGATTCTGGTCATTTTTGCATCTCTTACACTTCCTGGAAGTATGGTGGTCTGGTAGTGAAACACCCAGGTGTAATACCATTGAAATGTCGGACATGTCTAGGAAGCGCCCTCTGTCAAAAAATGAGGACATGAAAGCTGTACGTCATTTTGAATAAAATAATTACTAAGAGAATGACCTATACGCAAACCGCAACAAAATCGATTAGTTTGTCCAATGTTTATGAGCGTTTAAAATTTCCCCTTTGGTTCACAGTTAAATTTTCGCTAGTTAACCGATCCCCATATTTCCGATTTTGGGCTTAAAACTTAAGTTAAAGTCTAAATTTTAGAATAAGTTCAACCCTATGCACAAAAGAACGGCAAAAAGTATTTGTTCGTTACTCTAAAGTCTAAAGCGCCCTCTATCGACAATTTTTGAACTTAATCTTTAAAATTAAAAAAATAAAAAATCGTGATATAAAGAATGATTTTAGAGAAAATCGCAAACAAATCGACCCTTTTTTCTAATTTTTATGAGCGTTTGAATTTTTGGACCCTAAACTTTAATGGCCCCTAGCTCCTACAGAAGACGTTTGCGCCCCATGGTTTCCTATTTAATAATGTTTGTCTTTATGTCTACTATCACCCCTGAAAGTTTGTCGGTCTGGTAGCGAAACACCCTGTATAAGGTAAAGTTATTTGAAATGTATTCGAATCAGTGATGTAGCCGTATAAAAAACAGAGGGTATACGCTCAAATCAGAGGATAAAGAATCAATGCAGAGCGTATACCCTAGAATGTGTATACTGCAGTTTATTTGAGAAACAGAGGGTATTAGGTGTTCCTTAAAAAAATCTAGAAGGTATATGGCGTATACCTTGTTATACCTACCGCAACATCCCTGATTCGAATACCACAAAAATACACTAAAAATCAAATTAAATCCGAAAAAGTTTTCAGCCAAATTCACATAATTATCGTCCATTGTTATTTAAATATTGTATTTCTCTTTGCGCTTATTCGTCAAGAAGAGACCATTGTAGCTTAAGGGTACAAGGGATCTTAATTTTTTTTTAATTGCACTTTAAAAATTATTCAAGGGTACATTATATGCATTATAGCATATATTTATCATAAAAATGTAAAAAAAAAGATGTTTTTGAGAAAAATAGGAAAGTTTTGTAACATTTTAGATTTAACAACAACTTTTCAACATACCCCATGCGCATTCCATATCAATGAAAATGTCCCATATTATTTATACAAGTTTGATTTATATATATAAATAAAACTGTGCATTGAATTTTATGTATCTGAATATATAGGTATTTTTTTTTTTTTTTTGAACATATTCTTGCAATTAACTATCTTTAACTTTTACAATTATATTGATTATCAAAAAACCATGCACAGATATTATGACAGATATTATGACAAATAACTATATAAAATTCAAAGCATTCAGAAAAAAATAATGTTCATGGAGCATTTTGAAAAGTTCTCGTCAAACCTAAAATATTACAAAAATTCCCATAATTTTCCCAAAAATTTTTTTAACATTCTTTTGTGATAAATATATGCTATAATGCATATAATGTGCTCTTGAATAATATTTAAAATGCAATCTTAAAAGATACAAAAAAAAGAGATTCTAAAGGTCCCTTGTACCCTTAAGGATGGTATGGAAAATAAGTTGAGATCAGTTCCTTTTCCTCTCAACTTCCCTTTCGTACCACGCTTAAATTACAGTGATCTCTTCTTGACGAATAAAGAAATAACATTTAACCGCTTCCCTGATATGCCCGTATGTCATACGTGCAACGTGTTTTTGCCAATTATGATCATCCCGTACCATCTATATTCCAATAATAATTTATTACTAGTAAATTTGTCTCGTCAGTAAATTTTTATTGTACATATTTTATTGTTTAATTCGAGCGTTTATTATTATTTTTTTTTAAAAATTCAATTAGGTAAAATTACTGTTTTCCAAAATAAAAAATTCTGTAAAAGACATGAAAAAATAGACGTTATTTGAAAAAAAATTATTTTTTCAAAACTATTGATCAGTTAAGTAGTTAAATAACCACTGATTATGGCTTTGTGAATTTGGCCGAAACGTTTTGGAGTTTTAATTTGATTTTTTTTTTTAATTTTTAGAGTATTTTAATATATTTTAACTAATTTTTATTATATGATTGATTCTAAAAGTATTTTAGCTCACTTTATGTGTGCTTTATATGAATTATTTGCTCAAGATGAATTTAAAATTAGAATTTTAATATCCCTTTATTGATAATAACACTTTTTGTGTAATAAAAAATAATGGTAAAAAGCTCAATAATAGAAAGCCAATAAAGTAGAACTTCTCTTTCATTATAAATATGAAAAAAACTGAAAAATATCATCAGTAAATTTCCGTAAACAGACCAATATCACTAATGAAGTTTTTAAGAACTTCTGAATCAGTCGATAAGCTCTGTATCCAGTGAAATTCTAAACTGTAATTGATTTAGATTTATATATTTACTTCTAAACATCATATGAGTTAATCAGTACGCCTAATTTATTATATAACATTTCCAAATGTAAAGGGAACTTGCATTAATAAGTAATTGCTTAAAAGCTAAGCAAATTTCAAGGAATACAGTTAATGGATTAAATTGTTAATCAAAATCAAGTAAACTTTAACAATTACGATTGAAACTGAACTTGAATTTGTTACTACGATAATATTAATTTAATTTAAAATCCGTGTTTTTTAAAATACATTAGTGGAAACGTCAAGAAAGCTAGAACTGTTCATTAACATTTAACAGAGTGTTTTACAAACTTTACAATTTATTTTGTATTTTACAAGAATTTCCAGAGTCTTGCACAGGCGTTTAATGTAATTATTTAGACGCAACAATAATAATAATAATTTTTACCTGTTTTCTCGATCGGTTAAGAGGTTAATGTTACAAATATAGTATTCACATAAAAAAAATTTCAACATTTTAAATTATAATCAAGGAAATATAAGTCGGAAATTGTCCGTCAAACGTGTCGAATGAAGTGCATTTGTACTATAATATGTTTTATAATTATTCAGATCTTCGTGTAATTGTATTCTTGTGGGAAAATGTAATGAAGCCCAAATTTATTACGATTGATTATACTAAATTCTGTAATAATGAAATAATAAAAAATCATTTAAAATAAAGCGTCATCAAAACGGACACCTAGAATCATTACTTATGAAGGAATATCATTGAATTAATTACGTATGGTAGAAGTTAAAGGAATGAAGAAAACTTTTATCGATGTATTTTAAAATTTTGGTTTGATTTCCACAAGTTATGAAATGACTCGGCAAAAATCCGTAATGACTATATATATTAAATTTCGAAGCATTCTGTTGAGTTTTTGCACTGTGAATTGCAGGCAGACAGATGGACGGACTAGACGACGACTGTAGTTGGTGAATATTTATATAATTACGAACGAACATAAAAAATTCGCAAATTCTTCGTCAAACAAGTAGAATTTATCTTTAAATTATAAATATGAAAACCAACTGAAAAATATCTTCAGATAATTTCCGTAAAAAATTCCCCTCCCCCCCCCCCTAATGGCATTAAAAAGTTTTTTTAAGAACCAATGAATCAGTCGATAAGCTCTGTATTCAATCAAAATTCTAAACTATTATTGAAAAAGTTTAGATTTATATATTTATAATTAAACGTGAACTGGATTTATAAGTACTGCTAATTTATTACATAACATTTCCAAATGCCAGTTGAACTTACCTTAATAAAGAATTGAAACGAATTAAGGAATACAGTTAATGGATTAATTTGTTAGTCTAAATCAAGTAAAATTTAGCGATTTTGATTGAAAATGAATTTTAATTTGTTACAAAGATATTATAGATTTAATTTAAAATCCGTGTTCTTTAGAATCCATTAATGGATATATCAAGAGAGCGAGAACTCTTTATTATGTTTCAATAGAGTGTTTTATAATTTTACACTTTGCTTTGAGTTTTATGAGAATTTGCCAAGTATTTCCACAGACATTTAATGTGGTTATTTAGAAGAAATTTAAAATGTATTTTTAATATATATTTAATATCAATTTCTCAATTAATTTTCAACAGTGAAATTACGCTTGAAATGTTAGAATATTTAATACGTGAATTTTCACATTGCTAACTAAGCATAGAACAAACTTTTGAAAAATGTGCAAGCCAGGGATCGAGCCCGGAACGCTTGAAATAGCGCTGAAAGATTGTGTGCTCATGAAGACGGTTCCATCTCGTGCTGCGAATCGCATCCTAACAAACATATGAAGTGAGAAATGCTAAGCTGGGCATCGTTCTCGTAGCTTAAATGGTAGAGCACTTGGATCGCTATTCTAAGGGTTCCGGGTTGTATTTTTAGAAAGGATCACGTTTTGAGCACCAGCCTTGGCGAGTTGGCGAAAGAAAGAACGTTCAGCTAGCTGCATCGCCAAACACAAAATAAACTAAGTTCAAATGTGTGATAAAACATATGATTAATAGAATTATATTTATTACAAGCGAATCTGCGAATCTTTACTACTGTTTTTAATTAACTCTCAATTTCTTCGAACATAGCGAGTTAAGTAAATAATACTTTTGAATTGAGAAAAAAAACCTATGTTTAGATATTTTGTGAAATTTAAAGCATTTTAATTTTAAAAAGCTCTCTGTTTTAAGCTATGTTTTAATCGTAAACAACGGTGAATAATATTTCCTCATATTATTGTCTTTGCTTGATAACATTTACGAAAAAATCAAATGAACAATAAGCGCGATCTCTTTGCAAAAGGAGGGTTGCTATTCGCTAGGCGTTTGACATTAACGTAACGTTTGACGTCACAAACAAGAAAGGTTGCGTAGCATTGGCTTCACGCCGCGCAATCGTTGTTCTGGCGATAAGGTGCTCAAAACGTGATTCTTTCTGAAAATGCTTCCGGGTTCTATCCCCGCTTGGACATTTATCACTAAGTTGGTTCTACGCTTAGTTTGCAATGTGAAAATTCACGTATTAAATATTTTGTATTTTTTAATATTATAGTACGAGTGTTCATAAAAAGTAACAACATTTTAAAGTTTAAACAAGGAAATAAATACAAGTCGTAAGATGTTCGTCAAACGTCCGAACAGAAATGAAGTGTATTCGTACAATAATTTGTTTTATATCTATTCAGATCTTAATTGAACTCTTATAC
Organism: Maratus speculifer; assembly: GCA_964019185.1. Lineage (NCBI taxonomy): Eukaryota > Metazoa > Arthropoda > Arachnida > Araneae > Salticidae > Maratus > Maratus speculifer. Next base: position 162,510,083 of record OZ025300.1, on the reverse strand, counting down.
GAAAATGTAATGAAGACAAAATTTATTACAATTCTATATACTAAATTATGTAATACCGTAATAATAGAAAATCATCGTAAATAAAACGTTATCACCGTGGACATCTAGGATCATTACCTATCAAGGAATATCTTTGAATTAATTACGTATCATAGGATTTGATAGAGTGAACAAAACTTTTACTTTTATATTTTTAAGCTTTAATTTGATTTTCACACAATTTGACTTGGCAAAATTCTGCAACGATTATATATATTAAATTTAAAACCAATGTGTTGAGATTTTGCGCCGTGGCTTCCGGACAGACTAGACGATTACTATAGATGCTACGTATTTATACAATTACGAAGATACATAAAAATTTCGCGAATTCTTCACCAAACAAATAGAATCCCTGCTAAATCATAAATATGAAAAAAAACTGAAAAAATATCTTCAATTAAATTCCGTAAAAGATCTAATAGCATTAGAAAGGTTTTTAAGAGCTTCTGAATCAGTCGATAAGCTCTGTATCCTGTGAAATTCTAAAATTTTATTGAAATAATATAGATTTATATATTTATAACTAAACGTCAAATAGATATATCAGTACTGCTAATTTATTGTATAACATTTCGAAATGTCAAGGGAGCTTACGCTAATTAGTAATTGCTTAAAAGCTAAGCATATTTCAAGGAATACAGTTAATGGATTAAATTGTTAATCAAAATCAAGTGAACTTTAACAATTACGATTGAATTTCAATTTGTTACTAAGATAGTATAGATTTAATTTAAAATCCGTGTTCTATAAAATCCAATAGTGGAAACATCAAGAGAACTATAACTCTTTATTAACTTTCAATAGAGTGTTTTATAACTTTACAATTTGTTTTGCGTTTTACGAGAATTTGCATAGTATTGCACAAACGTTTAATGTAATTACTTACATGCAATTGAAAATATTTTTTTTAATTTATACAGCTAGAGTAATCTTAATAAATAACAACATTATAAATTTTAACAAGGAAGTAAAATCATATGTCAAGCATAAAAAATGAAACATTTTCCATCTCATTTAGAATACTGTGACAAATTTTTAGGATTTGATAAGATGAATGATTATGTCTAAGTAAGCAAGATATGGCAAGCGATGACCTTTACAGTATATCAGCTTTCGCTTTAATGCATAAGTATACTCTTTACTTTGTCAAAATATCTGTAACATTAAAAAAAGCGTTTTAAACTTATTACATAAGACGCAAATATCTATTTAGTTAAAATAGTAATAATAAATATTTGATTAATATAGATAATGCAAATATCTGGTTCGACTGATCGAAAAATTCTGTTTTCAGTAACACTTTTTGAACTAATAAAAATATTGGATCATTCTAGCAAAAATATTTGTATAGGGAAAAATTTGGTTGGCATAATATTTAAAAAAATCGTTTTTTGTGATGATTATATATATATATATATATATATATATATATATATATATATATATATATATATATATATATATATATAAGGTACCCTGGGGTAATAACGCCAGACGGGGTAATAACGCCAAGTGCTAATATTTTGCATAATTATGAAATAATTTGGTAAATGACACCCATGTGTTCTGCGCAGAAGGGTTTTGAGTCATATAAATCGCAAAAAACAGCTTCAAGTTAATTTGTTTCATTTTTAGGTCTTATTGTTTTTACAAGCAGCTAAAATTAACGCTTGATCTAAAATTTGCGAGATACGTTTTGTGATGTGAAGACTATTTTTTTTATCCGGAAATACTTTGTTAATTACATAAATTTTTAGTACATTTCATGGACTTTCAAAATGTTGTGTGAAGATTTTTGATATCTTCTCGAGATAATTTGTAATTTAAAATGTACAGCGCAATAACTATAACGGGGTAATAACGCCAATCCTTGCAATTTTTACCCCGGTTGATTCCCTACAGTGGCCGAGCTACATCCTAAATACTGATTCAAATAAACACAGTTAAAACTGTGAAATGTTTCTAATAATTCTATTTAAGCGGTTTTTTAAGCAAAAAGAAGCTCACGGTCTGATATTCTTTGGCCTCATTCCCCCCTCCCCACACCACACCTTTATTTTTCTTACACTTTCACAAAAAAAATGAATTTTTTCAATAGCTTAGGATGCAATTTGTCAATTTCTAGAGCTGAGAGTTTGTATTTTTAGAATTGGGCAATCTACATGCAATTATTCCAACTTATTTCATAGTTTTGTTTGCATGGCGTTATTACCCATATAGGTGGGTAATAACGCCAATTAGCATTGGTCAAGAAATCACGCCATTACATTTTATGTATTCATATCTGTTAAATTATTTTTTTTATATAGATAGTCATTGAGTTGCTGTATCAAATCATCTATTTGTTTGAAAAATACAAACTAAAACTGAGCCGTGAAAATTGCTAGAACCTTAACGTGGCGTTATTACCCCAGGGTACCTTATATATATATATATGTGTGTGTGTGACAACTCCGACTGCCTAAATTAAATAATTACAGCCAGAGCTGCTACAAAAAGAATATCAAAATTACTATTGATTCTAAAAAATTCGTATTATGAAAATTAGGTAAGACATAAAAATTTCCTACCTCCAAAATTCCAATTTCTCGAGAAAGTCGGGGTATCGGGGCTCCAAATGTCCTAAGCCTTCATCGGCAGCATCAGTATTAAGAACTCTTTAACTCAAAAACAATTGTCCTTCTTCAGTTTTCATATTTTAATAAAGACGAATCACAACATAAATGCACACAAACAATTATTTACAGAATCGGCCGTAACATTTTCACTATTACATCTTTGTTCGACAAAACTTCTAATTCAACTACAAAAACAAAAAAGAGAATAAAGTTAATAAACAAAAAATGTTCTTAGTGGAATAAAACTGTTCGGCGCATGCGCGACACCTGAATGTCAGAGAGAAAAACTCGTTTCTTGTTTCATATTACGCAATACTTTTTTAGCCTGACAGGTGTTTGGATGAATGGAATATCAGATAATTTCCAAATCCCAACATCCTCCTACCTTTGAGTTTCAAGGGTTCGGCTGGAACTCAAGTATTTTCCAAGTAACTATCGGTTTTATGATGCGTCCATATCTTGAACGATGAACTAAAGAGTCGGAATTTCGGTTCATGACCGAACCACTGGGAGGATCATTGAATTGTTCGTTGTTTTCGTCCGAAGAGCGTGAATTTTTCATGTCGTTGAAATGACTTCTCATGATATCATTATCTTGTGATAGCTCTAAAGGTATAACTCTACTTGTTGTTCTGATGAATTCACCACTTTTCATTTTTATCTTTACAAGACGTACTTGACCATCCTTAGGTGGGAAAATTTCGGTTATTTTGACCAGAGGCCAATCGATTCTTTTGTTATTGTCACTTGATACAATCACGACGTCGCCTATTGCAAAAGGTTTCTCATTTTTGTTACTTTAAGTGGGTTGTCGCAATTGACCTAAATATTCTGATCGAAATCTTTTACGAAGGTCTTTTCTTAGATTTTGTTGGTAGGCATGCCTTTTATTCAACGATTCGGCATCCAAAATATCCATATCTGGTGTTCCACTAACTTTTACTTCTTGCAACAACATGGATGGAGTGAGGGGTACAAGATCGTTGTTGTCTTCGGAAACATATGTAAGGGGGCGGCTGTTGATTATACTTTCGATGTCACACATTACGGTTTGCATCTCTTCATAATTTAGCGAACTTTTTCCTAAGACTTTTCTGAGTATTCTTTTTGTTATTTCGATTAGTCGCTCCCACCACCCTCCCCACCATGGAACTGAAGGTAAAATAAATTTCCAAGTAATTTTTCTGGATATACTATGACTTTGTACTGAATTCCAATCTATTTCTTTCAACAAATTTTCGGCCCCTACGAAATTCGACCTATTGTCGGTGTAGATAATAGAAGGCCTACCTCTACGGGCGATAAATCTTCGTAAAGTTAATAGAAAGTTTTCGGTTGATAAGGAGGTGGCTAACTCAAAATGAGCCGCTCTGAAAATTGCACACGTGTAAATTACTAGCCACATTTTCCTATTTTCTTTAAGAATAAGGGGCCCGGCATATTCCAGATCAACAATTTCAAAAATGGCAGCTTCTCGAACTCTATCTACAAGTAAGGGAAGTTTGGATATTTCTTGCGGCTTAAAATCGTATCTTCTGCATATTACACAGTTTCTAATAATTTTCCTTACAGTTTTCCGAAATTTTAATATCCAATAATCTTCCCTCAAATTAGACATCAAAATTTGTACCCCGGCATGTCGTAGGTTTAGATGTCTAGATCTAATTATTTTTTCAACTACGGGATGGTCATGGGGAAGTATGACAGGGTATCGAAAATTCATCGTATCTTCTCTCAATAGTATACGTGATTTCAGCCTTAGAACTCCAGCGGAATCCTTTATGATCTAAAACGATTTTAATCGATTATCTAGAGGACCTCTAAACGATTGTTCTTGAATTTATTTCAATAATTTATTTTCAGCTTCATTCTGCACTTTGACACTTAAAATACTATATTCTCTATCTTCTTTAGCTTTCTTGCAGTTTTAATAAAATCTATATATCCATCCGATTACGTTAACTAATTTTTCATACGATGAAAATTTTGTAAAAAATTGTTCATTGTGAATATCTAAATTGTTAGCGCTAATAATTGTTTTTCTTCTTTCGGCCTCTATAATTTCAAAATCTGGAAATATTTCTGATTTCGGCCACTCGTTAATTGGTTTCTTTAGCCACTGTGGTCTCTCCCACCATTTGTCTCGGGCTAAAACCTCAGCGGTACAACCCCTTGAAGGCAAGTCCGCAGGATTTAAATGGCCGGGAATAAAATGTCATTTTGAAGAATCACTTAAAGACCGGATTTCTGATACACGGTTATAAACAAAAGGCGCCCAATTTTCATTTCTTTTTATCCAATAAAGTGCATTGGCTGAATCAGTCCAATAAAAAAGTCAATATCATCTAATTTTAAATCAGTTTTGACACTATTTGCTAATCTAGCCCCAATATTGCAAGCCAACAATTCCAACCTCGGAATGGAAATTGTTTTCATAGGAGCAACTCGGCTTCTTGTTTGAACCAATTGACAGAAATTGTCATTCTCATTTTCAGACTTTATAAATATACACGTAGCATACGCTATTTTGCTAGCGTCACAAAAAACGTGCAAAGAATGCGGTTTATCTGCATTCCGAGAAAAACACCTAGGTATTTCAATAGTCCCTAATTTTTCTAATTGTTTTTCCATTTTTCAAATTTTCTCTTGATACAAATAGGTAATTCCGTATCCCATGTCACCTTAGCTTTCCAACACTCTTGTAATAATATTTTAGGTTCTAATGTTACAGAACACGTGTATCCAATATGGTCAAATATTTTGTGTACAGCCGATAAAATGTTTCTTTTGGTTATTTTGCGTTCGTCTTCGGAAATTTCCTTTAAATCAACTGCTAAGGTATCCCTACTAAAATCCCACATTAGACCCAAAACAAGGACTTTTTCCCCTGTCAAAACTTCCCGAAAACTATGCTCCCACCCGCGGAGTTCGAATTTTCTATTGCTCAGAAGGGTTTTTGACTCTTCGATAAATCTGTTCAGTTGTTCCTTACTATCAACACTCGTAACACAGTTGTCTACATAAAATGATCCTAACAATTTAAGCGTAGTGTTTTTAAATTGTTCCGGTGCGTTTTTTAAATGATATTCTAACGTGGCACCTAAAAGATAGGGGCTACAAAAAATGCCAAATACTACTCTTCTATGTTGAAGTGTTATCATTTTTTGAGGGTCCCCTTTTTCATACCACAGAAATTTCAAGAATGAGCGATCTTTTTCTGTAATGCCAATTTGCAAAAAAGCCTTTTTTATGTCAGCAATTACCCCAATTTTTCCCAATCTAAATCTATTTAAAATAGAAGGAATCAGTTCTACTAGGTTAGGCCCCTTTTCAATACAGTCATTTATAGATGGCGAATCCTTTTCCCGAGCTGAACTTCGAAAAGTGGCCGCACCTATGTAGTGGAGTTTTCTTTAAACATCGCTCTAAGAGGAAGGAAATGCTCACTACCTAATGTTTTTCTCTGATCAACCTTTTCTATTATTTTCTCGTCTAACCAGTCATCGAATATTTGATTATAATCACTTAATTTTCCAACCCTTTTTAACGCATCGACGCATGTTTTTAATCTACGTCGAGCGATATTTTCGTATCTGGGTAAACGAGGATGGCCCTGTATTCATGGAAGACTAACTTCATACCTACCCTCGTCATCTACTCTAATGTTACTCAGAAAATGTTCTTTAGTGGCTAATTCTATTTCCTCTCTATTATTTTTCTCCCCAGGATCACGAATTCCTAATGTGTCAAGTTGCCATAACTCGGTAATTTTTGCCTCTTTGACATGCAGCGAAAAAAATTAAATTGTTCATATTCTTATTTTCATAACCTTCAGTTTTCCCAAGAATTGTCCAACCTAAACGAGTGTCCATGCAAACTAATCCGCCCTGTAATTGTTTTAAATGTCCAGTAAATAATTTCCCGGCGACATGTATCTCAACAGGAGAAAATTCATATAGTAAATCATTAACTTTAGTGACTCTATCAGTCAAAAATATTCCGTACCGCTTTATTTCATTAGTAAAGGGTCCTTCCGGTATTGGTGAAATTTCAGAGCAAATTTTTTGTTAGTCTAATACCTCAAATTTACATCGGAAACTATTATCCATATTTCCCAAATTAATCAAATATCGTGTAATTCTTCACATTGTCGCCCCTCAAATAAGCTATGCACTATTCTCTCTTTACTAATACTACTATATCCTAACATTTTAGCAGTAAATTTCGATATGTACGATCGTTGCGAACCTGTATCATATAAAATTCAAACATTTAGTACGATATCCCCATTGTATATACGTACAACCAATGTTTGAAACAAAACTCGTTTTCTAGAAGTTGTATTCGCAAGCATACAATCTTTATTAGCAGTTGAATCCTGTTTAGAATTTTCACCTAAATTAATTTCTCTTTTCTATGCACATGAACTGGTGGTGATTTTTCCCGCAATGAGAACAGTTAATTTTAGTTTTACAAACTTTTGCTAAGTGGTTGACATTAAAGCAACGAAAGCATGCTCCTTTTCTTAATAAAGCATCTTTTCTTTTCGCCACAGTCATTTTCCATACCGCTCTACAATTTTGACTACGGTGTTTGTTTTCGCAAAAACACACTGTTCTTCGAATTTTTTATCATCCGCATTATACAGTTCAGCCGCCGTAGGAAGAGAAAAATGTTTATCTTTTCGATCGAATTTTGTTTCTCTGTTTACTGAAACATCTTTATCGAAAGAAAACCCACTCTTAGCTAATTTAACCTTTTGCTCCATCTCAACTTCAATCTGTAAAAATTGCATTAAAATATCTAATTTATTAATTCCCTGATTTTTATCTTTATCCTTAATAGTTAAAGTGCCAAGATGTCTTTCCCATAATTTAAGAATATCTGAAGGCAATGCCGATTCGACCAATGGATATAAAATCGACGAATAATTTTCGCTCGATACTCCTAACATTTTTAATGACCGAAGATAAGTTTCGATTTTATCGTATAATTTAACAAGAGACAGTTTCTGTCCTTGTCCCAAGGAATTATCAATAACTAATCCTACGACTTCGCGTATATATACTTCAATTAAAACATCTGTCCTACCGAACCGTGCCTCCAACGATTGTATCGCTTCTGGATAGCTCTCGGCTGTGGGAGGGGGGGGGGGGGGAAGGAATCTACTATTTCTCTTGCTCACGATCCCTTTTGCGTAACCATGATTAAATATTGCATTTTATCTTCATTTGCTATATCATTATCGTCGTGTATTTTCTCAAATTGCCCCCAAAAAGTTAACCAGTTTTTGATTTCACCGTTGAAAGGCTGGAGCTCTAATTCAGGCAACTTAAATTTTCTTCTTGTTGCCATGCCAACGTTAAAGAACTATCTGGATTAATACCTTTTTCTATTTTTTGTATATAACGCGTTAATTTATTTTTTGTTTCATAAAAAATCGTATTGTATTTGTCTATAGAATCATATTCAGTGTCTAAAGCATGTTGCTTACAGGTTGGGTCTTCAGACAATTTATCAAGAATTTGTTAATCTAAATTCACAAGTTCGTTTTGTTTTCCTTCTAATCTTATTAAAATTGAAGACAAGCTACCTAAATCATCACAATTAGCTTGTATAAGCTCTTCAATTTCTTTAGTTAATTTCGTGAAATTCGAACGCACTGGCGTTCTTAACTTTCGAAACTTTTCCATAACTTTAAATCAAACTTTTTTTCTAATTAACTTAACTACGGAGCACCCGATCCCAGCAGAGGATGCCACTTTTATGTGACAACTCTGATTGCCTAAATTAAATAATTACAGCCAGAGCTGCTACAAAAAGAATATCAATATTACTATTGACTCTAAAAAATTCGTATTATGAAAATTAGGTAGGGCATAAAAAATTCGTATCTTCAAAATTCCAATTTCTCGAGAAAGTCGGGGTATCGGGGCTCCAAATGTCCTAAGCCTTCATCGGCAGTATCAGTATTAAGAACTCTTTAAGTCAAAAACAATAGTCCTTCTTCAGTTTTCATATTTTAATAAAGACGAATTACAGCATAAATGCGCACAAACAATTATTTACAGAATCGGCCGTGACATTTTCACTATTACATCTTTATTCGACAAAACTTCTAACTCAAAAACAAAAAAAGAATAAAGTTAATAAACAATTCTTAGTGGAATAAAACTGTTCGGCGCATGCGCGACATCTGACTGTCAGAGAGAAAAAACTGCGCTTCTTGTTTCACATTGCGTAATAGTTTTTTAGCCTGACAGATGTTTGGATGAATGGAATATGAAATAATTTCCAAATCCCACCAATAAATACAATATGATTAAATAATTGTTTACAAAATGACTTGTAAATCATGCATACAACAAGGATAAAAATTCATATAGGAACATAGGATCATAAATAATATCCGAAAAGTCTATAAAGACTGTAAGACTATACATCATGCCTTAAATCAAACGAATGTCAGTGATTTAATGGTAAGTGAACTTGGATGAAATATTAAACTGCAGTTGCACTTTTAAATTCTAAGAGATGAAATGTCTAGTCAAAAAATATTTTTCTAACACAAATATATACTAAATCTTGTGGGAGAAGCCGACATGAAAATGGAAAATGTATAGAACAGAATATAATACGTTTGACATGACATTCTTTTAGCTTAGATGTAGGATTTTCTGAAATACATAGAAGATTTTTAAATTAAAATTACAATTTAACTGTATTTTAGCTGGAAAAGGCCTACCTCAAATACCTGTGTACCTAAAATAATATTAAATTTAAGCAGCATATTTATTTATGCATTTGTTTTAAATATTAAGCTCTTTAGACATAAACATACAATGGATACTTTCGTCACACTTAATTGTTCCTATATCTCGACTTTATAGAATAAAAAGTGAATTGCCAAATGAGTTTTATCGATCTTTCTGTCAGATTCCCATTTGCAGAATTTATATGAAACTTTCGGGTGATTTTTCGTTGGAATGGGATGACATAAAAGCACTGGTGTGTGGAAAATAAGATTTAAGTGTCTGCATTTCATTTTGTCTTTTTTGGAAGTAAGAAAGATTAAACCACAGTTTCACTTTTAAATTCATAAAGATGAAATAGAAATGTCAAGTATTAAGACGTCTTATTAACACGATATACATCAAATCCTGTGACAGAAGCAGACTTGAAAATGGAAACCGTGTAAAATGAAATCAATTATTTTAGAAATGCCTTTTTAGATGCCTTTGTAATTATGTAAATACGTGGCATCTATTGTTGTCGCTCAGTCCGTCCATCTGTCCGTCTGTCTGTCCGTCCGCATATAACAACGCAAAAACTATCCAACCGAATCGTTTGAAATTTAAAATATATAATTATTACATAATTTTATCGAGTCATTTCAAATTTTATGAAAATCGGATGCATAGATCAATTACAGGGACAATCCAAAGTATTCCGTTACATTACGATCAATGGGAAAAAATGTTTCAAATGCATTTTAATGGTGTTGAATATAATTTGAACATAATATAATTGACATGAATCTATGATGTATGTACTAAAATCTACATTCTGTACAATCTGAGATGCAGAGAATATTTATAATTAAATTACAGGGCCACACAAATGTATTCCACTAAATAATGTTATACGGGGAAACATTGTTTGGGGCCTGTTTTAATTATATTAACCTACTTCATATTTTATGAATAAGATATACGTTAATGAAGTATAATAAAAATTACTCCCTGCATATTTACAGGAACACAAAGATTTCGACCACTATACTGTATCCAAAGTACGCTCTACTATATCAGCAAGATCTGAATATTTTAAAACTTATAGTACGAACGCACCTCATTTGCTACGCTTCACGTGCAATTTCCAACTTGTTTCCAATGTATATGTAGAATGTTTTAAAACGGGCAAACGATATTAAAATTGGAATCAGATGCTAACTGTGTTATTTAATAAGTTATGAAATTATAGACGGCAGCACTATAAATTTTTATAAGTAAAATACAATAATTAGATTTATCTACGCTTAGTGTTACGTTACAGAGAAACTCATCCTTATAAATCTGTAAATTGGATTAAAATGTTGCTATTGTACACTATTGAAAAATTGCAACTTTTGTTGCATAAATAATCCACTGCTTTTATAGAATATCTCTATTCTGAGGATTAAGAATGTTCCATAATATTATATAATAATTGTTTTCTATAAACGCAGTGGAAAGGTTTCACAATCAAAAGTGTGGATGGAAAGATTATGTTATAAGTTGAATCGAAAAATCCGAAATATTTGTAACCAAACATAATAGCGCGGGAAAGTTGCCTTTTATTAAAAAAATAAATTCATAAAATACTATATGGATCGATTAATATCAATTACAGCCGCAAAGAGACTTTTTTCCGAAAAATCTCAAAAAACAAAGTCTTTTAATTTTATTTATAATCTATCCAAATATAGTAAAATAATTCCTAAAAAAACGCAATAACTATACTAATACGTATATTAGTATTGTAACAGTAAATGTTCATTATGGTGAAACCAAATCTTTTATCATTTCAAAAGCGCTAAATTTTCTGAAAATTTTTTCAAATTTACTTTTTTTTATATAAATTTCGCTTTTTTAATTTTTATAATTTTTGTAAAATTTATACAATTTTTACGATTATTATAGACTGTAAAAAGCATTTTTCCTATTGTTAATTTGATACAGATTGAGTACCATGATCACCGTAATTCTTTAAAAAACATCCATCTATGATAAAAATGCCTGTACATGCTTGCACTTAACTTTTTTCTTGCTGCCACAGAGTCACATTTCTCTTGGTTTATTTTCTTTAATATATTCCTTTACACTACATTTTGTTGGCTCTAAACATAGAAGTTTTCGCCAGGTGAAAGACGGCGCAAACTTTCATCCTTACGAAGTCAGAGAAGGACCAAGATATCGGGTATTAGGTTAAAACTTAAACCAGGACTCCATTATTTTTGTCATCCTGTTTTAAGATTTTTTGTCACCCTCATCTAGCAGGACGATTTCTATTTGCAGTGCAATTGTACAGTCGTTGCACTGTAAAAACTGGGTTATCAAAAATGAGTAAAAAATACTCGATTTTGAGTACACTGTAAAAAAAAAAATTCAAGAGGTTACTAAAAATTTTTTCGTAAATTTGTATTCAACAGAATTTTTTAGTAATCATTACAAACTTTTTTTTTTTTTTGCAAGCGAAACAAGCATTTCTTTTGTAAATTGAACAAAAGAATTTTTTGTATAACTAACTTAAAAATTTTTAGTATGAGCCACCAAGCAAATTTCAGTAATAGCTCCAAAATTATTTTTAATAACCATTACGTGGGCTCGAAGAGCAGGACCTTCCTTCAAACTGCATCCAGACTTCTGGAGCGGAAGATTTTCGGCAAAACCGCAATAGACGGCAGCACCAAACATTGCTACTGCACCGTCAGGATATTCATAATCCCTTTATTAACGAGTACTTACACTGCATAAATTCGGGGTGTATTTGGCAGTGGCCAGTATCGATCCCGGGACCTTTTAGCCTGGAGTCCGTTACTATAACCACAATGCTATCAAGGCCACACCAAGTGAGTTTTAGTAATAGCTATTAAAAATATAAAACGATTAACTCTCTTCGTTGCTAACTTTTTTCTAGTAATTCTTACAGATTTTCTTGTAACCGACTAAGATTACTAAAAATTTTTTAGTAATTACAAGGATCACTAAAGTTTTTTTAGTAGATCGACACTTTTTTTTTTACAGTGTATGTCACATACTCAAAATAGCTCCGATCCAAATGTACTCAAAATTGAGATACACATGTACTCATTTTTGATCACATGGTTGTCTTCAAATATGAACCGATATGTATTCATATCTGATCCCATACATGTATTCAAATTTGAACTTATATGCTAATTTTGATCACATGGAATTGTTCAAATATGAACCGGTATGTACTCATTTCTGATATCATACATGTATTCAAATTTGAACTTATGTGCTAATTTTGATCATATAGAAGTGTTCTAATATGTATTCATTTTTGATCCCATACATGCATTCAAATTTAATCTTATGTGCTAATTTCGATCCCTCAAAAGCAGGACTGGCATGGATTAAACCAACTGTTTTTTTTAGAAGAAAGCTAGCGACATTTTCTCTTTTTTCTTTATTATTTACATTTTTCAGATTACTGGATAGAAATAATTTCTACTTTTGACACATCATTTCAGCAATAAGCATTATATATATAGTGTGTTTAGGCCATTTTTATTATGTATAGGACTAAAATCGGTATGCATTGATGAACATATCTATTGCTCTAAAGAAAAAGCCTTAAATATGTGAATTTATCAACGAGTTAGTTTTAAAATATTCAATATTTAGTATAAAAAATTTTTAATTAAAAAAATGTAGATAATTTAATGCAGTTAATACAGAATGATCTTCAAGAGTTTGCTCAAATTGTAAAAGAAATTTTCGATTGGGGAGATTTTCTTGAAGAATTAAAATCAAAATATGAAGTTGAATAAAAGTATTCAAAAATTGGATGCTAGTTATTCCTTTTTTAATAATAACAATCTTATTTTTTTCTTGTTATCTGCTGAATTTAATGACCAAAAATGTTGATTTCTAATTATCACTCAAAAAACAAAATCCCAAGAAGTATTCAAAATATATTTTTTGAATAACTGTGAAATTATATTTATCAAGCTGCATCCAAATGTTTATAATTATTAATCAAAAGATTAATATGTCTATAAAGATTTTTAGAGTATCAATGATTCACTGTATAGAGCAGTTTATTCATTGAACATGAGATTGTTTGCTAATACTGTTTAAATTAAAACATGATTTTTTTTCAATATTGTACATATATTTACTGGATTATTTAACACTGGATTACACAACTTATAATCCAAATTTTTTTATTTTTATCAATAAATATGCATGCATGTATAAAAAGAAAGAATGTTTTTAAAAAAAATGTGGTTTAAAAAAAAACAATTCTTTTCGGGAAAAAAAGGGGGTGGGGGGTCTAATTCTGCTCAAAAATGTTCAAATTTAAACCTGTAAGTACTAATTTTATATCTTTTGCATGCATTAAATTAGGCAATTTTACATACTCGTTTTTGATCAGATGTTATTGTATCCGAAACAGAATGACATACATTATTGACTCTATGCATATGTTTAAGATTGAAGATTTATTATTTATTGCTATGATACTTCCGACGAAACCGTGGCTGAAATAAAGACAATCTACGTTTGCTCACTTTATTTTTTTATCGCAATGCCATCTCGTGGTTCTAGTGTTTTCTATTGGCATTTGTGATTCTATGTTTTTAGGATATTTTTTTGTATTTTTTTTAATCACCCTGTATATATTACAAAAGGAATTTCTCTATTCTATATACATTATGCATGTAGAACATTTTATTATATTTATAGAACATACAGATTTTATATAGCATTTTATACATATAGAAAGTATATTCTGTATTCCATATTCTTAATTTTATTGTTTATATATATTAAATAAATTTTTCGCATGCATAATATTAACACTTTTTTCATGAGCAATTTGATGTAGAAATTGTTTTTTATTGAATTTTTTTGTTTGTAAAAATAAATAATGTTTAACAATAACTTTATCCTTAAAAAATCGCAAATTTATAGAATTAAGACTTTTTTCTACAATGATATGTTATTAGAACTCGTAAGTTATTACCCACTCAATCTTTTTCTTAAATAATGAATTGCTAAATTTTTGCACCGATCATTTTAATAATCATCTTTTAGTATTATATGTTTTCAGTCTATTAAAAAAAATTCACATTGAAAAACATTTTCATTTTACAAAGTTCAAATATGTTATTAGATCTCAGAAAAAAATTCCCATTTGACATATTTTTCGCATCAATTATTAAAGCTGATCATTATTTAACAAATAAAAAAAAAAAAAAAAAAAAAAAAAAAAAAAAAAAAAAAAATACATCTTTACACAACCGATAACAAGGCAACTAATTAATTTAATCAAATTGTAATAAGCCTTCAGGTAAATGATAAACTAAACTAAAAGCATCCTACATGAATATTCATATTAAATACTATAAACCACATAATCTCTCCCTAATGTTACAATTTTATCACAGGTAAAATTTTATAGAACTAAAAAAAAGTAATTGATCAGTCTAATAAAATATTTAGATGGGGCATATTTTCATTGGCATAACTATCTTTTGTTGTTTTAACAAAATCGTCACAGAAATTAAAGAAATATTTACAAAAAAGAGATAAGATTCACAGATAAAAGAAATATTTACAAAATGACTTATCAATGAGGCATGCAAAAAGGACAAAAAAATCGCTTAGGAACATTAGTTAGTAAATACTATCCGAAAAGACCATAAAGATCGTAAGACCTGAAATCAAACACATGTCTACGATTCGGCAAAAAGTGTTCCTACCCATCATATTTCCAATGCATCCATGGCTTAAATGAGGAAAATCTAAGTTTGCTTACCTCGTTTTTGTGTAATAACACCTATCGTGGCTCTAGTGCCATCTATTAACCTTTGCAAAACTATGTTTCTAAGAGGTTTTTTTTTTAAAATCTTCGTTCTATGCTTGATTTTCCATGTTGTTTTATAAGCATTTTTTTAATCACCCTGTGTACATTGATTGTTGTATTATAGTATATATATATGTAGAATATTATAGACTAATAGAATACATAAACTATATGTATCTAGTATATTATATATAAAGAAATTATACTAAGTATTCTGTATATTAAAATATATATTGATTTTGTTTATTAAATAAATTTTACGAATGCGTAATATTGACACTTACTTGATGGGCAATTTAATATAGAGTTTAAATTTTTTATTGAACTTTTTTGTTACCACAAAAATAATATTTAAGAATAATATTAGCCTTATTTAATTGCATATTTATAGAATGAAGATTTTTTCTACGATAATATGTTAATAAAACTCGTAAACTAATACCCATTCGTTCTTTTTTAAAATGATTAATTGCTAATTTTTTGCACCGATCATTTTTATAATCGGCTTTTAGTATTATACTTTTCAGTCAATTCCGAAAATTTCACATTGAAAAACAAATTCTTTTTTATTTTACAAAATTACAAAAGTTCATTACGTCTCAGTCAGACATAAATTCCCATTTGCCATATCTTCCGCATCAATTTTATAAAGATTATCATTATTTGAAAAAAAAAAGTCTTTACACAACTGATAATAATGCGACTAATTAGTTTCACCAAATTGTAATAAGCCTTCAGGTGAAAGCCAAAATAAAATAAACCCATCTTATATAAATATTCATATTAAATATCATAAGTCACATAATCTCTCACTAATGATATGACAGGTAAATTAACCATTTATAAAAAATATTTCGTTATGAAGAAAAATTCTGGAATCACTTTCCACTCGGGCAACATTTTTTTTTTTTTTTTTTTTTTTTTTTTTTTTTTTTTTTGTAGTTTTTAGTTTTAACTTTGAAAGAGTACATTATATGCATTATACATTATATTGTACCAGTGCGATGTGTTCCAGAGGCATTATCGTTAAAATGTGCCTTCTAATATTTTGGATATATACTTACATTACGCTGCTTTTAGGTGCGTTCGTATGTATATAAATATGCAGCAACTATAGTCGTCGTTCAATCCGCACGTCCGTCTGTTCATTCGCTGTAACAATGTAAAAACTACCCAATCGAATCGTTTTAAATTTAAAATATGTAATTATTGCATAGTTTTGTCGAGTCATTTCAAATTTTGTGAAAATCGGAAGCATAGTTCAATTGCACGGAAAATCAAAAGTATTCCGTTACCTTACAATCAATGTTTAAAGAATAACTTAAAGTACATTTTAATAATGATACAACTTTTTTCGAACATAATAAAATTGATTTACATCTATGAAATATATCCTAAAATGTACCTTCTTTTCTTTTTCTGATGCAAATAACATTTGTTATTCATTTAAAGAGCAAAATAAAAGTATTCCATTATATAATGTGTATAAAAAATATTATTTGCAGCGTGTTTTTATTGTATTAAACTATTTCATAATTTATAAAATTGATATGCGTTGCCGAGGATTTCTAAAGATTACTTCCTATTTAAAAGACAACAGATAGTATTTACAAAGACACACAAAAGTACTTATATAGTTACCGAAGTACTGTATATTATTACACCAAAATATAAATATATTTAAAACTTCGTTATAGAACGAACGCACCTCATTTGTTACGTATCATGTGTACTTTCCAATAGTTTTTTAAATATTATGTACACAAATCATTGGAAAGAATTCTTAAAATGCCACTGCATGAATTGTTACGATAGACCACTTTTTAAGAAGTACGTATTTTATGATGGCATATTTTAGTTTCGTTTTTCGCAAATGGTACACTGCATTGCATGTATGCACTCAAAAAAAAGACACTTTCAAATCTGAGAAAATAGCTGTTTTCCTTCTGTTAAGGAACTTTTTGTTTCAAATATGACGACCTAATGCTTTTAATTATGAAATATCAGAAATAGTCAGTTTTAAACAAAAATACTTTTCATTCGTTAAACGTAGAAATATTATCACAACAGTTGAATTTATTCATAATACTTCATTTCTTTTGGTTTGGAAAGAAGAGCTTCTTTTCGGATAAAAAATATAAGATGAAATGTGGCGAATTACCTTTTTATCGTGTTTGCATAAGAAAACTTAAAAGCGGTCATGGTATAATCGTGAAAGTGTATTTTTTTTCCTGAGGCCTTCAAAATCCAAGAATGGATAAATTCATAAAGATTTTGCAGGTGGCATTTGACAACCATCACAATATATAATGAATATGAACATTATGTATAATCGTGAATAAATATTATGAATAAAACGTCATGTGCTCATATTTACGTATGTGCGTGTTTCCAGGAATGAGTGTTTACGTGTTAAAATTTAAGTAATTTTGATTTGGAGCCATCTCTTGATTTTGTGATTGATCAGATTTGAGTATTTTTTACTCAGTTTTTAAAATGTCATTTTTACAGTGCGTAAGTTATTACTCATATTACATTCTTGTTATCATGTACAGCCTTTTTTTCCCTTTCAGAAAGAAACAGTTGTGGATAATATTTGCATTAATAACTGCGCCTGTTATGTAGAATTCATACCAGAAGTTATGAAAAAGAATTCCTTAAGAAGGAAAAGCATTTTTAAACTATTTTCTACCAAACTTAAAAGGAAAAATATTTTAGTTTCTGGTGTAAATTATGATTAAAATTTAGTGGGAAATAAAATATCCTGCCACCCCTCAACGGGTTGAGTAAAACAATATATAAAATTATATTTATATGATTCATGTTTATGGTGTTATTATTTATATGGTGACTGTTTTTTATGTTTACAAATGCAATTGCTCTTTTTATTGTCTTCCTTGTAAAAAAATTACTATTTATTAAAAAGTAAATAAAACTATTTTTTTTTAAATTGGAATTAGCTTTTTTTTTTTTTATCAAGATTTCAATGATAGTCTATCATAAAATAACTTCCGCATGCAACAATATCCACCATTATATATAATATTCACTACTACAATTAGAATAAAAATAAAACTTGTTTTAAAAATCATAATAATTGCCATAAATCATGATATCAACTATTCTATAACATTTATTATGAAAGATGAAAATAAATTTCCTTTAAAAAATTAAAATACTGATAAAGGAATTATAATAAAAACAATTAAGAATATCATAATCAAAAGGAATATATCATTGTTTAAAATTTTGATCTTTAGTAGCCAGATCCAATAATACCAATCTTAGTCAATGACAATGTCAATGAAATCGACTGAAACAATATTTGGTGATATATCAGCAGCACCTGGTAAACGGAAATGTATTACGTAATTGTAAACGTTTATGATTATTAAAGAAAGACTGTGCTCATATGGAGCTCATGTAGAGCTAGGAATAATTCATTTAAGGGGTTTCATCAAATTGCAATCTGCATCCAGATAATTTTTATGCTAAGCAAAAATAAACAGATTGTTTCTATATTGTTGATTCCGGTTATTAGGCTATTATTTATTTGGCGTATACTGCTATAAAAATGGCAAAAATATCATTAATTTCACATTTGATAACGGCCCGAGTCGTTATATTAGACGAAATACAGAATATCGACGTGTCCCAATAAAATAAAATTTACCGCATATACATAATGAAAATGATTCGTCTTATAAATCTCTAACTCCAACATTTATTCAATAATTAACCCAATTATGAAAGTTGTATTTTTTATAGAAATCTTTAAATCAAACAACTGCTTAAAGAAAAGAAGAAAATGAATACACAGGTGACGTTAGAGAGGAAAAATTTCTTTATATAATAGTTTGCATAGAAAGAAATTTATTTTGTCTGGATTGGATCGGTATTCGAAATAATTTCAAATAAAATTATCTTTCAGGATCCACCCAGGACTTATTCCTTGTCATCTGTGCATAATTTTTATTCAATTATGGCTTGTCAATTTGTTTACTTTCAGAGATTAAAGAAAACAAATATGTAAATGTTGGAAATTTAAAATGTGTTAGCTATAAATAGAGATGTCCGATTCATTTGTGCGCATTATGGGCGTATAACTTTATAATGTTCATGTTGACTAGTTTTAAGACTTTTCCATGAAATGTACATGGAAAAACAAATTCTTCTTATTTTAATACACGCCCATCTCGGGATTTTTTAAAATACTTTTTAAGGATGTGGTAGACAAACTGAAATCAGCCAATAAATCAATAAATCCACTTTATTTAACTACCCGACGTAGAACCAAAATAATGTAAACAAGTCGAAAATTGCATGTCAAGCGTAAAAGTTAGGTGCGTTCGTAATGTATCGAAATTTAAAAAATATTCAAATCTTGGTGTATTAGTATACTGTACTTCGGATACTGTATAGTAGCCGAAGTCTTTTGTGTGCTATCTTCTTTCTATTATACAGAAAAGAACTTGTAGTAAATCTTGTAGTCAGCGACGCATATCTATTTCATAAAATATGAAATATTTTATCATGATAAAAACGTCCCCTAAACAATGTCCCCCCAGCTTTTACCATTGTATTTAGTAACAGTTTTGTGTGGACCTGTAAATTAATAACAAGTTTTCTTTATATGACAGATTGTACAGAATGTATATTTTAATATATACTTCATAGATTCATATCAATTTTATATTTTTCGGAAGAGTTTGATCATTAAATTGCACTTTATAAACTTTTTTCCAATTGGCCGTAATGTAATGGAATACTTTTGATTGTCCCTGTAACTAAACCATATTTCTGATTTTCTTAAAATTTGAAATGAGTCGGCAAAATTATGCATCAATTATATAATTTAAATTTCAAAGAATTCGGTTGGGTCATTTTTGCTATGTTATATGCGGACTGACGGTCGGACGGACTGGACAGTGACAATGGGTACGACGTATTTCCATAATTAAGAATACATAAAAAAAACCTGCTTTTATGATGACATAAGTTCTTGTCGAGACGATCACTGCCATATGTTGATAGGTTGATTCCATACCGTTATTAGATATTTAATTCCTAAAATTGGATCATAGAACGATAGGTAAGGGTCTTCATCAAATATTAGGAAAGGTATTGTTACGAATTTTGTAAATAGTTAGTGTTTGTACTGTAAAATAATGTAAATAATCTTTTGATCTTATGGTTAGACAACTTCAAACTCTTGTCTCTTAGAAAAGTAGAAAATAATTTATTTACAGATTTTCAGAACAACAGAGTCTTCGAAACTCACAAATATTACTAGATATTCAAAAATAACTGTTCAAATCTATCGTACAAGTACAAATATAGGTCCCAGACACTCTTTATACAATGTCTCAACACTAAATAACATTCAAAACAACGTAGAGAAAACTCAAGCAAACTTGCTTAAACAATCGCAGCTCACTCAATGACTGACTGATAAATAATAACCACAACAGCTTGTATTGCTCTCCTTATATAGGCTCGCAGCATGTGCTAGAAATTACCACAGGCTTCTCGAATAATCCAGAATACTTCGGAATAACATTCAATGTATCAGCATATCTAAAGGGGGGTTACCATAGAGAGGGAAAGGTTACCATCGCCAAGTTTGTCGCCAACTTGGCGATATATCGCCAAATTTGGCGACCAAAATTAGTCGCCAAAAGTGACGCCAACTTGGCGATATCTCTAATATTTCGCAAAGCTGCCATAGACATTCACTGAAAATAATAGACAAGTTTGCTTGATAACAGAGACAATGTAACAAAAACTGATATTAGTAAAGAAATGGAGCTTAATAAGATTATTTACATTATTTTACAGTACAAACACTAACTATTTACAAATTCGTAACACTATGATATTACATATCGGCAGAATAAGTACTTATTCAAAGTGTGACATTCTGTTTTCAAATAGGAGTTGTTGAGTCACAAAGGGCTAAAAATCAAAGTCTATTTCTTTTACAAATATATGTTATTACATTCCAGCGGAATAAATACCCATTTATTATATGTATCTCAACAGATTTATAAAGATTATGTTTATTAAAGGAATATTATGTTTCTATGAAACTGTTAACAAGACATCTAATTAGCTCCGTCAAATCATAATTTAACTTCAGGACATTTAATTCTCTAATAAAACAAACAGATTATATATAAATGTTCCTATTAAGCATTATAAATCCCATGATGTCTGACTTCGGATATAACTTTCCATAATTAACTATTTTATTAATGGGTATCTTTACAGAAATTTAAAAAGTATCTTTACAGAATATAAAAACAATATATAAAAAAGATATGAAATTAATTCAGTAAAACTTTTTTAACTAATCGGAATAAAGCCTAAAAATATCCGTTTATTGAGTATTTAGTTACAACATTTTCTTTTAAAAAATTATAACTTTGACACCACGTGGAGAAATTCAAAATTTCGAAAACTTTTTTTGTAATAGAAAATATCATAAACCGGGGCTTTTCTTAATTATTGCTCAGGCGAAAAAAGCCAATCAAAAATCTAATAAATATTAATCTTTAAAATGTCATCTTTGGGCTGTAATGAACATCAGTGCTTTTAAAAATATTACTTGTTTTAAGCTGGATGGAAGTGGATTATTTTAATTTCTCAGTTTCTCATTAAAAAAACTTATATTGAAATTTTTTATATATTTATTTTGTTCAGAGAATCGAAGATTTTTTTATACCTATTAATTATAAGTATGTGGTTTTATTTCAATAAATTATTTTAAAATTTGAGCAAAACGTTACTATTGTCAACGTAATTTTGTCCTGTTTAATAGATATATTACTACAAGGTTTTTTTTTCTTATCGAGTGCTTTATCTGCATTCAAAATTCATAGCAGATATTACGTAAAGCTCTAACTATTGTTGTAATGACTTAAAATAAGTATTATTTATGAAATTTGACGCTAAAAATTTCAAACTGCACACATGGTAGCACATTTCATGCCATGAATATTAGAGTATTAAGAATATTACACTGATGTATGCGTAAAAGGAGAATATTATGCAAAAATACGTGTACAAATTTCACGTGGTCATATATAAAAAAACAAATTATTACACAGGATTATATGAAAAAATTTTACGCACAAACATGTGTAGCAACAGAATATTGCACAGAAATACGTGTATTCAGGTGACCACAATAAATATCAATATTTCGAAATTGGTTGGCGTAATGGCAGATGAATGGTCATGGTGGTTCTTCAGAAAATTTCAGTTCTTCAGTTGGTATCTCTTTTCGTGGGTATTGATTGTTAACTGTGCATTGGTTGAGTTAAATAAAGAATTCAAGCTCTTGATGTATCTTTAAAAACTTGTGACAAAAAATGATAAGAAAAAAATCAACAAAATCTTTAAGTAGTACTTGCGTCATAATTTCTGCATTTTAACTAATTCTTAATTCCACAGTGTATTTATTTAGATTATACAGCTTTAGCTCATATATTGTGCATACGATATTAGCATTTCAAAACAATTCTAATTAGAGAGACGGCATGAACTAAACATAATTTTAGAGAATCGTATTTCTTGTAAACAAAGGTTACAAATTTGTAGAATAAAACAAATATGCTTGAAAGAGAACAACCACATCAGTTTCGCCTTCAGGCAAATTTGTTTTGTGATCCTAAATATATTTAGTTCAAAATTTCCATCCCTAACTATAAGGTTATGTACTTTGCATACAAATCCGTCTTTTTTGCATTTATGTCCAATTTTTGCATTTAACTGCATATTGCAAAGGTACCTCATAAGTGTTTACACACTTAAGCGGTTTGGTGTGTTACCATAAAAACATACACTTTATGCAAACTAATTAAAAATATGACAAAATAATTTAAAAACTGCAAAAATGTGAATTAAAATAGTGTAACATACTTGTAAATGTTTTTTTTTTCATCTTTTAGAGTAGTTTACATATAACGTAGTTTCTAAGTTTACATTTTTTAGAAGATGAAATTAGCATTCTATTTATTTATTTACTGATAGAAATGTACAAAATAATGTGTGTTTTAAAATTCACAAATCATTCAAATGTATTTGGTAATATACGCACCACTTTACACGTATAGGCAAATCGTTTTTGTATTATTAACATACCTTTTTTAAAGTGTAAATTTACGCATTTATTATTTAAAGAATCTATAGACTATTTTTAATTGATACCCAACTATGTAAATGTCATAGTTGGAATATTATAAATCTTATCATTTCGCTTTTTTTTTTTTTTTTTTTTTTTACAAAAAAAAAAGTTGCTGAATTTCGTTAAACGAATTCTTTTCAGAATTGGTCTGCATAAATACTTAACAGTTTATTTTTCACGGAAAAGACAATGAAGTTTATTAATTTCAGAAACCTTAGAAAACATCGAAAAGTTAAAACAATTTAAATATTTTATCCTTTATGTCGAATGAAACTGAAAAAAGATAAAAAATTAGCATTGAAAATGATGTAAGTTGAAAAACATATGTACATTTGCAAAAATCTTGACAGTTCGTTCGAACTTTTGAAAAAACAATTTTCAAAAGTCTTTGAATGTTGCTTGATTTTGCATCAAATTTATTATTCAGTATTTTTACGATTTTCTTTTTTTTTTTCTTTGATGCCGTAAACCAAAGTACAGTACCTTTCAGAATATACTTATTTGACTTGCGTGCAGAATGTTACACGTTGAATGTGCCTGATTTTGTGAATATTTTAGAGGTTTGTAGGAAGAAAATATTCTCGTTGTAATAAAATGATCATTTCAAAAATAAAAATGAAAGATAAATTTGAAAATCCTGGAATGTCTAGGGAGTTAATGCAAAATTTTAACAAATGTAAATTGACAAAAAATGTAAGGTATGACAGTATTTTATTAATATAATCTTATTTTCTACCTCATTTTCAGCGCTTTTACAATTAAGATTACCTACTTATCTCTCTCTTTTAAAAAAATTAAAAAAAACAATGTGTTTTAATCTTTTTGAGACCATCTTATATTATTGTACAGGTACCTTATCAGATTTTATTTCGATTCCATTTAAATTTTGCATTACAGCATATTTAAATATTTAAATTATCATATCAGTGCAATATTATTGCCGAAACGTCAGTGAAGGCTTACTTTGGAGACACGAAATTTTTTTGTGTCTGTCTGTCTGTCCGTCCGTCTGTCTGTCTGTCAGTCTGTCTGTTCCGTGATAACTTCCGTAAAAAGCATCCGATTGGCTTGAAATTAAGTGGGTATGTTAGTGAGGCACTGGGATTAAGCTGTATAGTTTTTTGTAAGATTTGGTTCATTCGTTCGAAAAATATAGAATATTTTAGTTTGCGCAATAATGCTTTTCTATGGCAAATCCAATGATTTCCATTTTTTTTTTCCTTGAGAGAAAATGTCACATTATGATAAATGGATGCTGAAATTTACCGGTTAAATTATTCGTATTGTTTTGAAATTTTGTCTATTCATTTGTCAGATTTTTAAAATTATTACTGTAAATTTTGGAGATTTTTTATAAATGTATTCCAATAATATAAACTAATTTGTTTTGGAGACTTACTTATTTCAAATGTATTTATTTCATTTTCTTTATTTTCTCTTAATGGTTGCTGAGCAACCATTCATCCTAATCCTTATTTTTATAATGTTATAAATTTGAATGCGTGTAATTATTGAACGCGAAAATTTAAATGAAGTCAACGTCAAAACTGATGATTTAATGTCTTTGTATCTTTGTGTATAACTATAACATAGCCCAGAAAAGAACATAGGCTATGCTTTATTGATTTTATTCACATATTTTTCTTAATAATGCAAAATTTCCTTCTTTTTCATGCAGAATCAATAGCGATCTTTTAGATAAAATTTAATTAATTTCCTTTATCGTTGCCAAAAAAAAATCAAAATCTGGAATATTTTGTCAACGGCAATAAGTTTCAATTGAGCAAGTTCCATTCGAAAAATTAAACTAAGAAAAAATAAATATGACGTCAGAATTAAAATAAAAATAAATAAGTACTTTGTTAAATATTAAACACGGAAATTTGTTTCGTTAATAAGAATTTTTCTGACAAAATGGTGGCATAGTTAGAAGTAAAAGAAATAAAAAATAATTATATTTTTAACAAATATTTCACCAGATAAAATTTGACGTCATAATTGAAATAAAACAGGTATTTTATAGTAGTCGTTAAAAATATAAGAAACATGGATAGCAATAACTCAAGAATAATGACGTCATTGCCGAAACTTCAGTGAAGGCTTATTTTGGCGACACAAAATTTATTGTTTTCCGCCTGTCAGTCTGTTCTGTCTGTCTGTCTGGCCGCGATATCTGCCACAAAATGCAATCAAAACTTCTTTTTTTCGGAAACAAAATTGACATACAAAATTGACATACAAAATTGAAATACAAGATATACGATAACCATTAGCAAATTGATAGAAAGTTACAAATTTAAGTTTAATGAGACTTTCTTCAGGGGGGCGGAGCCCCCCTGAAGAAATCAACTATGTTATAATAAAAAAACAAAAATAATAGATCGTGAAAATTTCAGAATATCCTAACATAACTAAATCTTTAATTTAACGCTTTTGATGGCTAAAAACTTTTTATTCTTATTTTATTCTTATAAATAATTACGTAATTTGAAAATTTTAAATTACAGTTTCCAGGAAGTTGAATATTACCCAAAGTGTGTTTTAAAAAAGAAATGATGTGCAAAGTTGACGTTGAGGCTTTTGATCTGCAGATTTACTAGTTTATATTTCTCAACATGATATTGCGGTGCTTATGTAGTGCCAAAGCCGCATAAAGGCCGCCATACATGATCTAATCACTCCTACTTTTAAAGATTTTTTTTTACACAAAAAAACCTAGGTCTGTAGCTCACTACTTAAGAATTTACGCTATTCATATTAAACTAATTTTAAACCAATGGCAGCGTTCTTTACTGATTTTTTGCCTTCATTGCAGAAATTCTTTTTGCGCTCAGTTTCTATTTTGGAAACAATTTCGAAAGTGAACTTATTCCTATATAAATAAACAGCATTTCAAAAAACACCCGGTTAGAGACCACAGTGCAAAAGTATATCTAATGATGTTCAAATACAATAGAGAAGTTAAAAAACAAAAACCATTGCCAGTGGTTTAACATTGGATCAGGAGTATCTTCATATGATTAGCGTAGGTACTTAAAGTGTCATATTTAAAATCAAATATGAAATATCTGCACCTACGTTCAATGTTTAATTTAACTTAAAGTTTATAACTTTGTATATACATTATTTGATTAATCTTAAAAATTTTAAATAAATACACGACTCTTTGTACACTCCTTGTTACAATAGAATATTCTAAGAACTAGTATTTACAAGAAAAGAAGAAGCTTCACTTATGTAAATATAAATTCTCGGGGATTTTCTTTTATACTGTTTTATTATTTCATAGACGGCGCATGACACGTAAAACAGTACACAAACATAAAATATTTACAACTCAGCGCTTTTTACATAATACTAGTTGCACATACCACCAAAACAAGACCTAAACTCACTGCTCACAACACACTTGTGAATTTCGAAATTAGGTTCTAATAGAACGTTTTTAATAGAAATAGTGTTACCAAATTTTTTTAAACGAAAAATACTGCAGCTACATTTTTAATTCAGCAGAGCTCAGGTCACGTGATGCGAGACAGTCCTTTTTTTTTTTTTTTTTTTTTTTTTTGGAACGGGTAGACGCGTGTTACAGTATGAATGTTTAATATTATAATTTTTCAATAAAATCTCAAAAGAATAAGTACTATTAAAATATCGTGGTTTAACTTACTTATGTGCAATAGTACATTAGGTGTGTCTGTTTTTATTCCAGAATATTTGTTTAGAACCACAAAATAGTGTAACCATAATTTAGAAGAAATTTTATCGAGTGGAATTAAGTTTACTGCATGCCATCTTTCTGATAGTGTTGTTTTGAAGACTCAACACTAGTCACAGGAAAAGACCTGGATGATAATGTAAAGCCTATGGGAGCGGTTTTTTTTTCAAATATCTCGCTTAAATTTTAATATTTTACATTTTTTTTCATTGCATAGGATAGCTGAGGATGATCCACAACCGGCCTAGTTTTTATTTTTTCAATTTTAGTTTAAGATTTTTTTTTAATTACTTTAATTTTCAAAACCGATTTAAACAATTTCTGAAATGGAAACTATCATAATATTAAAAATATATAAGCAAAATCGAAAAATTAAAAACTAGGCCGGTCGTGGATCATCTTCAGGTATCCTACACTGTAAAAAAAAATTGGGAAAGTTACAAAAATTTTTCTAGTAGAATTGTATTCCAAGAACTTTTTATGCAATGGCAACAATAAAAATTCATGTAACAGATACAGATTTGCACTTAGAATCAAACAAATTTTAAGGTTACTAAGAATTTTTTTGGGAAATCGTATTCCAAGAACTTTTTAAGTGACGATAACGAGCATTATAGATAAAATTTTAGTAAAGTTACCAAAATTTTAGTAAATTCTTTTGTAAAGTTACAGATGGTTTTAGTTTTGCTTACAAGTTTTGTAGATTGACATCATTTTCTTGTACAGTGTACACATAAAATTTTAGTAAGCATAAGAGATTTCGGTTATTTTAGATTACTAAGGTTACAGATTTTTTTTACAGTGTATGCAAAAAAAAAAAAAAAAAAAAAATAGAAAATAAAATTTGAGCGATATTTGAAAAGAACGCTCCCATAGACTTTACAATATCATGCGGGTTTTTGGTCTGTAACAAGTTTTGTTTTTTAAGAGGTAAAATCGTATGCACAATGTCTGGATAGAACGTGTATAATGTTATTTAATACGCTGTAAAGTAAAATTCTATTAAGACAACAGTTGAAATTTAAAAACACGAAATTTGACAAAGAGATATATTTTCTTTCTTTTCAATGATTATTAAACCAGATGTTCAATTCTTTCTGAAACAAAAATAATTTTCGATTCTTAAGATCTTCGTACAGGTAAAAGCTTTTATAGTGATAAAAACTGTATACACTCCTGGACAAAATTATAAACTCAGAAAATTTTTAATTTGTTTACATCATAATATAAATAAGCTCAGCTTTACATTAATAAAATAATGATGAATATATATATAATAAGACTTCTAAATTTAATATAACTCATAAATAAAATGGATTAAGTAATTTAAATAAAAAAAATAAATAACTTAAAAAAATAACATTATGTGAAGCCTGGACAAAATTATAAACTCAAAGTTATGAATTTCTATATTCTGGCACATTTGATAAAAATAAATGTATTTTATGATAATAAACTAATAAATGGAGTCATTATGGATCAATACATATCAATACATCAATACATGATTTAATTTTTCTCATAAAATAACATTATGTGAGACCTGGACAAAATTATAAACTCAAAGCTATGAATTTATGTACTCTGGTATTTTTATCTAAATAATAATTGTGTTTTGTGATAAGAAACTAATACAGTGAAATTATTTTTCCCATTGGTATTAATGTAAACGATGTTTATTCATATTTTCAATTCTCTCAATGATTTTATTAAAAATTATTTATTATCTGCCTTTGCATTTCTTTTAGAATAATTTTGTTTTCTTTTAATGCATCTTGTTTATTGTGTATCATGTTATTGCATGTTATTCTCAGCACAGTGAAAATCAACAGTTTTTCTAATGCCTCGAGAAAATATTGTCACAGAGGTAAAAGTTGGTAAAATTTTGGCGTTCACGCTTCCGGAAAAACGTAACGCCAAATTGCTTTTCTAATTAAATATTCACAAGGAGCAGTAAAAAAAATTAAAGAATCCTTCAGTGTATGGATGGAAAAAACGGAGTGAACGACGTCCAAAGATAACAGAAAGAAATCTAAGATCTACCTTACAAGCAGCAGCTAGTACTGGAGCATCTTCTAGCCGAATTGTAAATTCTTTAAAGCTAAATGTAAGCTCACGAACTGGTAGACAAATTCTACAACTAGCGCCGAATATGAAATGAAAGAAAATGAAAGCTAAGTCAAAACCTGAGCCACATCACATAAAAGCCCGATTTCACTTTGCACAACAGCACATGTTATGGACAACAGAGTGGAGCATAGTCATCTGGTCAGGTCAAAAAATTTAAGTATGACGGCTTAGATGACGTATGAAAGTACTCGCAAGATATAAAACGTGAAGAATGGCATATCTTTGGTCCAAACTTTGGTGGAAGATCTGTGATGGTGTGGGTTGTTTTTTTCAGAATGGTAAAACTGCTCTGGCTTTTCTTAATGGAAAACAAAAAGCAGGAGCTACCGGTTAATGCTTGGAAGATAATCTTTTCCCATATGAACCTTTGGTCTCTGGAGTTAACTGGATATTTCATCAAGATAATGCAGCAATACACTCTGCAAAAAGTATAAAAGAATGGCTGCAGCACTGGAATGTAAGTGTCTTGAACTGACCAGCCCGCAGCGCTGATCTAAACACCATTGAAAATTATTGGGGTGCAATGGTTCGAATTGTCTAGTGCGATGGACATCAATATCAAAACACAAATGATTTAAAGATGGCAATACTTTCAAACTAGAATCCTCTTTTTCATGGAGCAGTTGGAAAAACTTGTTCAATCTATGCCGAGTCACATATTCGAAGTCATTCAGAAAAATGGCGGTTCAATACATTTTTGAATGCATGCATTAATATATTGGACCAGGATTCAAAAATTTGGTCACTTCTTAAATTCTATAATTTTATGTTTTCAGTTTGCATTTCTACTATATTTATATTACTCATCTTTTTTTTGAAAAATATGTATATAAATGTATTGATGTACTGAAATATATTCATCCCCAATAACTCCATTTATTAGTTTGTTATGCCAAAATAACATTCATTTATATCAAAAATATCAAAGTATAGAAATCCATAACTTTGAGTTTATAATTTTGTCCAGGTCTCACATAATGTTATTTTATCAGAAAAATTAAAATATGTATTGATGTATTGAAATGTATTGATCCATAATGACTCCAATTATTAGTTTCTATTCACAAAATGAATTAAATTACATCAAATACGCCAGAATATAGAAATTCATAACTTTGAGTTTATAATTTTGTCCAGGTCTCACATGATGTTATTTTTTTAAAGTAATGTATTTTCTTATTTATATTATTTGCTCCATTTTATTTATGTGTTATATTAAATTTAGACGTCTTATTATAAATATTCATCCTTATTTTATTAATTTAAAGCTAAGTTTATTTATATTACGATTTAAACAAATTAAATTTTTTCTGAGCTTATAATTTTGTCCAGGAGTGTATATTTATGCAGTTTGTTTTATTTAAAATTCTGTTTTCTCAAGCTGGGAAATTTTACACAATTCTAACCTTCTAATTTTTCCATACGCATTTTTAATTATCAGATTCTTTTAAAATTTGTACTTTATATTCTCTGCACAAAAAGAAATAAATGTTAGCATAAAAAGTTGCATTTCAAGAATATTTTATTATTGAAATTTACGAGATTAAGAACATATATAACTACTTTATTTGTAAAATCAAGCATAATTATCAAAATATTTTTATTCTAATTATATGTTCAGTGAACTTTTACAATTCATACCAACTTTCATTCTAATATATAAAAAGTATCTCATAAATAGATATTGTCGTATTTTAAGCAAAAAAAATGATCATAGTGCATTTTAAAGTATGAAAATTTTTCGTTATTTTAAAAATTCAAGAATTTGATAATTTAAAAACTTATAAATATTTTATCACCAAATTTTGAACGTAACTGTTTGAGTTTACCATTGACACATCTGCCAATTTTCTAATGAATCCATTAAAAATAGAGGATTTGGTTTTTAATGTCCACTGTCCTTTAAAATGCAGAAACAGTGACACTTGTATTATTTCCTGATTTTGTCGAATTTTTTCTATCAAATTCTGCACAAGCTTGAGAAATGCATCTATATGAAGAGGAGAAATTCACTATTAAATTCAATTTATAATAAACAAGCAATACTTCTGAAACAAGATAATTTGTGAGGAACTGCAACTTTTTAAATAAATGCCATGATCATTCAGCTACTATATACATGTCAAGTTTTCAATTATCAATATCTATTGTGTTCACATAAATACATATATTTCTGAACAATATTTCTCTTTTTACACACATTTGTGTGTAAATCTTTTACACATAATCGTGTGTAATACTCTGTTCATACATACAAGGGTTGCTATTATATTTCTGGCCTAATAATGAAAACACAAATATTTATGGTTAATATTAGATTAAATGCCTTTCAAAGTATTCTCCATGAAGATCAATGTACCAATTTTCGAAGTACTGTTTGTATTCTTATGGAGGTAACTGCAAATATGCATTTTGAATGCAACAAACACTTCTTCGGGCATTGAAAATCATTAACTACGTAACTTATTTTTGATGTGTGGGAATAAAAATTTTTTATTGGGTGACAAATCAGGGTTCTATGGCTCATAATCCAACAATTCGATGTTTTGGACTTTCAGAAATTTCTTTATTTGAGACGATGTGTGAGAGCTCACATTGTCTTGTTAAAAAATTACTTTCCTGTTATTCTGTTATTGTTTTTTTCGAATTTTTCAAAAGACTTCTTCCATTAAATGGCCGAGTACCATTCAGAACTGACTGTCTTGCGTTGCTGTAATGGCACTGTGATCACGTGACCGCTAATGTTGAAAAAACAGGCAACTATTTGCTTTGATATGGCCTAATAACACTCCTTGTTGCCAAGGCCAAAAATATAAATAGCAGCCCTCGTATATACCTATGTTAAATTCGTACACGTATTTCTCAGTAATAATCTGTTCTTATACATACATATGTGTAATATCCATAAATAGTTTCGGTGCAATATGCAAATTAGACAGATATTTGTGTTATATGGAAAATTTATAAGGACCTCATTTACAATATGAAAAGAAAATGTTGTTAAACGCGCACATTATTGAAAAATTAATGAATAGTCTATTCGATTTGAAAAGATTTTTGGAATGATTCAAAAATATTAATTTAAATGTTGATTTATCTTACCGCACAATTTTCTAATCAGTATATTCACTTTTCATACCTATCTATTTGCAAAATAAATAATCTGTTATCCTGATAATAAATAATAATGAAATAAATTCGCACATCCATGAATTTATAGCGTTCCACTGCACACCATTTGTGGATAAATGAATTCCTGTAAGGTTTTCCATTAGACTGAGAAATGAAAATCGCGGGATGCTAAAATGCGATCATAAAGCGCAAAAACGTGGTATAGATAGTGTCTTCAACCCCGCCGCTTAATTTTTTATTATTCATAAATAACTCATATAAGACAAGAATATTGAAGGAATTATTTTGTTTAGCCGATCGCCTGTTGAATATTAATTTACTTAGAACTGGTTTAATTATGTGAAACAGTCTCTCAAATCTCATGCACTGAATATAAAAAACCACTTTAATCTTTTTGTTCTCGAAGCTCAAGTAACTTACAACTGTTCACTTATTGGTTAAAAAAAGGGACATCACCAAATACAAGAAGGTAAATTTCGTAAATTGATATTTTAGGATGTTAATAATTTATATTCACAAATAACGGGTTTTACTATTCAGTGTATACACTATTCATACCTATCCATTTGTAAAAGGAATAATCTCTCAAGCTGATAATAAATAATAATGAAATATATTCGCACATCCATGAATTTATAGCGTTCCTCTGTAAATCGTTAGTGGATAAATGAATTCCTTTAAGGTCTTCTATTAGACTGAGAAATGAAAATCGCGGGATGCTAAAATGCGATCATAAATCGCAGAGACGTGGTATAAAAGATAATGGTTTCATCTCCGACGCTCAATTTGATTCATCCACAAACAGCTCGTATAAGGCAAGAATATTGAAGGAATTATTTTGTTCAGCCACTCGCCTGTTCAATATTAATTTACTTAGAATTGGTATATTTATCTGAAACAGTGTCTCAAATCTCATGTACTGAATACAAAAAGGCCATTTTAACCTTTTTGTTCTCGGAGCTCAAATAAATTACAACTATTCATTTATTGGTTAAAAAAAGGGACATTACAGTATATATGAAATAAAATTTCGGATATTGATACTTTAGGAAATTAATAATTTATATTCACAAATAGCGGCTTTTCTATTCAATGTATACGCTATTCATACCTATCCATTTGTCAAAGAAAGAATCTCTTACCATGATGATAAAATAATAATGACAGATATTTGGTTGTCCATGAATTTATAGTGATCCTCATTTCATCATTAGTAGATAAATGAATTCCTGGTCTTCCATTAGACTGAGAAATAAAAATCGCGGAATGCTAAAATGCATAAAGCACAAAAACGTGTGGCTTCAACCCCGCCGCTCAATTTGGTTCAATCATAAACAGCTCGTAAAAGACAAGAATACTGAAGAAATTATTTTGTTTAGCTATTCGCCTGTTCAATAATAATTTACTTAGAATTGGTATATTTATGTGAAACAGTGTCTCAAATCTCATGCACTGAATATAAAAAAAAACCTTTTTGTTCTCAAAGCTCAATTAAATTGCAACTATTCACTTATTTGGTAAAAATGGGACATCACAGGATATAGGAAGTTAATAATTTATATTCACATATAGCTGGCTTTACTATTCGGTGTACACAAGACACATACCTATCCATTTGTCAAAGAAAGTGTCTCTTACCCTGATGATAATGAAATAATAATGACAGATATTCGCACATCCATGAATTTATAGTGATACTCATTTCAGCATTATTGGATAAATGAATTCCTTTAAGGTCTTCCATTAGACTGAGAAATGGACATCCCGTAATGTCAAAATACGACCATAAAGCACGGAAAAAGGGTACATATAATAAATCCAACCCCACCGCTCAATTTAGTTCATCGCCATAAACAGCTCGTAAGAGACGAGAATATTGAAGGAATTATTTTCTTAGTGAACTATCGAATATTATTTTACTCAGAGTTGATTTAATTATGTGAAAAAATCACTGAAACCTTGTATACTGAATATAAAATGTCACTTTAATCTTTTCGTTCCCGAAGCTCAAATAATACTACAACCACTCATTTATTGATTTTAAAACTACAAAAAGACATCCCAGAATATAAAAAAGAAAATTTCAGAAATTGATACTTTAGGAAACAAATAATTTATATTCAGAAGTAGGGGCCTAAAATTACAATCCCCCTTAAAGCTTCAATTAAATTATCATTAACATAATATCATACAATCACAAATTTGAGGCCTTTAAACAAGTTGATAGTATACAAATCTTCAGAACATTTTATTGTAAAGCATTTAAATCAAAAACATATAAATATTTCTCAATTTCCTGGACGCACTGTGTTTGAAGACATTTGCAGAATCAGATGAAAATAACTTTTATTATTTGAGGACATAAGCATAGAAGTTACCATTTATAATTTATATACATTATTTCTTTTATAAAAAGAGATTTAATTCATTTTACATATTATAAGATCCTATCTTTAAACAGTTTATTAAACAAAAAAATATTTTTACATAATATTTCCGATTAGTAAAAATAATAATAACAAGAAAGAACAAATTCAAACGTCAATCATAGAATAGAATTTTCAACACGTTCATAAAATGTAATTTTACTATTGAGTGTATACCCTATTCATATATATCCATTTATCAAAGAAATATCTTATCCTGATAATAAATTATAACAAATATTCACACGTCCATGAATTTATAGATTTCCTCTTTCCACCATTAGTTGATAAATGAATTCCTTTAAGGTCAAACATTAGACTGAGAAATTAAAATCGCGGGATGCCACGATGCGATCATAAAGCTTAAAAAAAGGGTTTAGATAATAACTCCAATCCCGCCATTCCATTTGATTCATTACCATAAACAGCTCATAAAAGACACGAATATTGAAAGAATTTTTTTCACAGAAGACTGTTGAATTTTAAGTTATTTTCAGTTGATTTAATTATGTGAAAAATCCTCTCAAATCTCGTGCACTGAATGTAAAATGTCACTTTAACTTTTTCGTTACAGAAGCTCGAATAATTTTACAACTACTCATTTATTGGTTTTGAAAAAATAAAAGGACATCACATATAAGAAAAAAATTAGAATTTGATACTTTACAGGGCTAATAATTTTTGTTCACAAATAGGGGTCTTTAATATTCGGTAAATGCTCTATTCGGACTTATCCATTTGTCAAAGAAATAATCTCGTACCCTGATTATAAATAATAATGAAAAGTATTCCTTCATCCATGACTTTATCGCTTGCCTCACTGTACACCATTAGTAGATGAATAAATTCCTTTAAGGTCTTCCATTAGACTAAGAAATGAAAATCGCGGGATGAAAAAATGTTATCATAAAGCACGAAAAAATGGCATAGGTAATAGCTGCAACTCCGCCGCTTCATTTAGTTCATCGTCATAAACAGCTCGTAAAAAGACAAGAATATTGAAGGAATTATTTTCTGAGCCACCTTATCAATATCAATTTACTTCGAGTTGATATAATTATGTGAAACAGTCTCTCAAATCTCGTTCATTAAATATAAAATTTCACTATAATCTTTTCAATCTCGAAGCTCAGATAATAGTAAAGCTATTCTTTTATTGGTTTAAAAAAAGTGAAAGAGCATCACAGAATATGCAAAAAAATTCGAAAATTGATACATTAGAGGGCTGTTTTATATTCGTTTTTTACACATATTTATGTGCAATATTTTTACACATAATACTGTGTAATATTCTATTCTTACATAAATACCTATGTAAAATACTTATACGTATTTTCGGTAATATTCTTTTCTTACGCGTACTTCTGTGTAATATTCATAAATATTTTCGATGCAATATGCCAATTACACAGATACTTTTGTTATATGGAAATTTGTGATTAAATTTACAATATGAATATTAAATGTTCATAAACGTATGACATTCAAATATTAATAGATTGGTTTTTTTTTTTCAGTATGATGAGATCTTTGAAATAAACTTAAAAAATTAATTTAGATGTTATTTAAATTTTACCGCACAATTTACTATTCAATATAGAC
Source organism: Maratus speculifer (assembly GCA_964019185.1). Lineage (NCBI taxonomy): Eukaryota > Metazoa > Arthropoda > Arachnida > Araneae > Salticidae > Maratus > Maratus speculifer. The sequence goes on along the minus strand of OZ025300.1, from coordinate 162,473,627 downwards.
ACTATTCCTACCTATCAATCAATGTCAAAGAAATAATCTCTTATCCTGTTAATAAATAATAATGACAAATATTCGCACATCCATGAATTTTATAGTATTCATCTTTTCACCATTAGTGGATAAATGAATTCCTTTAAGGATTTCCATTAGACTGAGAAATGAAAATTGCGGGATGTGAAAACGCGATCATAAAGCATAAAAAAACAGTACAGATAATAGCTACAACCCCGTCGTTCAATTTGATTCATCGCCATAAACAGCTCGTAAAAGATAAGGATATGGAAGAAATTATTTTCTCAGTCGCTCGCCTGTTGCATATTAATTTACTTAGAGGGATTTAACTATGTGAAATAGTCCCTGAAATCTCGTGCATTGAATATAAAATGCCACTTTTATCATTTCATTCCCGAAGCTGAAATAATATTACAACTACTCATTTATTGGTTTTAAAAATATAAAAGAAAATTACAGAATACAGAAAAGAAAATTTCGGAAATTGATACTTTACGGGGCTAATAATTTATATTCACAAATAGGGGTTCTTTACTATTCAGTATAGATACAATTCTTACCTAAGCATTTTGTCAAAGAAATAATTTCTTACTCTGATAATGAATAATAATGACAGATATTCACACATCCATCAATTTAAAGCGTTCCTCTTTTCACCATTATTGGATAAATGCATTCCTGTAAGGTCTTCTATTAGACTGGGAAATGAAAATCGGGGTATACGAAAATGTGATCATAAAGCGCGAAAAAGTTATTTAGATAATAAGTACAACTCCGCCGCTTAATTTGGTTCATCACTATAAACAGTTCGTAAAGAAAGTATATTGAAAGAATTACTTACTCAGCCGCTCGGCTGTTGAATATTAATTTATTTAGAGATGATTTAATTATGTGAAACAGTATCGGTAATCTCGTGCAGTGGAATATGAAATGCCACCTTATCTTCTTAATTCCCAAAGATAAAATAAGGCTACAACTCCTCATTTACTGGTTTTAAACAAACAAGATGGCACCACAGATGACAGAAAAAATACTTTTCGGAAATACTAATATGTATAATATATATATATAATATGAAATAATAATGCTAATAATTTAGATTCACAAATAGGGATCAAAAATCACAAATATTCTTAAAAAATCAATTATGATTTACATAAATTTACACAATCAAATTTTTTATGCCTTTAATTATGTGAAATAGTATACAAATCCCAGAAAAATTTATCGTAAAGTATTTAAATTAAATAAGTATTAAAATTTCTAAATTTTCTGACCGCATTCAGTTAGCAGGCAGTTTGAATTTTACATATAGGGGAGAGGGGGGCACCTTTGAACAATTTTTCAGAAAATCAATATATTTCTTACTTGAATTATATTTATTCAGTTTTAAATATTACATAATAAAAACAACACATTTCTTTTTCATTAAAACCATAAATTAAACATTTTCCAAAGAAACTAAATAAGTTGAAAATTTTTTGTTCAAACCTGCCCCATGTAAAGGTACCTTTGAACAAGCAAGGGGCACTTTTGAACAAATGAATAAAATATGAAAACATTGACAGTTTTTATAAAAAGTTGCATATGTTACAGAAATATAAAGTAACATGAATAAAAATAAATAATTACATTTTGTTGAAATTACTAACATTTTTGTTATTTAAACAAACTTAAATCCATCAAAGTTGATGTCAAAACTCATTGTTGATAAAACACAAAGTGTCCCTCCAGTTGTGTTTGGTTGTGAAAACTTTTGAACAATGTCCTTGAAATACACCAATGTAATATCTGACACTTCTGGAAAATTAAAAATTTTCATTCGCTATTTTTTTATATGAGACCTGATGTAAAATTCCGTTTTATCCGCTACGGAAACGTGACATGATGTTTGGAAATCTGTTAAATCATGAATCATGATTTTTCATACAGGACTTGCAGTTATCAAATAAAAGAATTTAGATTTGAAACTTCCAATGGTAGTTACATACAGTGGTTGAATCCTATGTGTGCAGTAAGGGGAATTTTTAGCAGTATAAGTCCATGTTCTTTGACATTCTTAATTAACCTCTTTTCACATAAAAAAAAAACAGAAATAATAATATTTAGATACATTAATAACTCTTTACTTCATAGTTTTAAGTATTCTCTTTAAATTATTTCAATTGTTATTTATCACCAGTTTATTCAGTGTTTTTTTGCTGTTCAATGGTGCCCCATCACATGGAGTTCAACATTACAACGGTTTACTCAATTCGGCTAAAGAATTTGAACAAAACAAAGCTTAACAAGCTAAAGCTAACATCTTTGTTTAAGCATTGAACAATAACTTAAAATTTTAGGTATAAAAGTTTTTAAACAATAATCTTATAACTTTTTTCACTTAAGTTTAGATTCAAGAGGGAGATATCTTGTTTAGACAGAACAGTTCGTACAAAATGATACTGCTTTTTATAATTATTTCCTTAAAGCAGCAGTAATGTATTGCCATATACATTTTTTAAAAATAATTTATTTGAAGGAAAATATTTAGAGTGTTCAAAGGTGCCCCGCTCTCCCCTATACCTAAGTAAAATTCATACACGTATTTCTGAATAATATTCTATTCCTACACATATACATGTGTAAAATTCTTAAACATTTTCGGTGCAATGTACAAATTGCGCAGATATTTTGTTCAATCGAAAATTTGTAATTACATTTTAAATATGAAAATTAAATGTTCATAAACGTGTACAACATTGAAAAATTGATAGATAGTTTATTAGATTTGAAGAGATTTTTGGAATAAACCTAAAATGTTAATTTACATGTTATTTAATCTTCCCGCACAACTTACTATTCAGTATATTCACTAATCATACCTATCCATTTGTCAAAGAAATAATATCTTATTCTGATAATAAATAGTAATGAAAGATATTCGCACATGCATGAATTTATAGGGTTCCTCTTTTCACCATTAGTGGATAAATAAATTCCTTTAAGGTCTCCATTACACTGACAAATGAAAATCGCGGGATGCCAAAATGCGATCATAAAACGCGAAATGAGGGTTTAGATAATAATTTCAATTCCGGCACTCAGTTTGGTACATTGCCATAAACAGCTCGTAAAAGACAAGTATATTGAAAGAATTATTTTCTCAGCTGCTCGCCTGTTGAATATTAATTTACTTAGAGGTGATTTAATTATGTGAAACAGTCTCTAAAATCTGGTGCAGTGAAATATGAAATGCCACCTTATCTTCTTAATTCCTGAAGATAAAATAATGCGACAAATCATCTTTACTGGTTTTAAACAAATAATAAGGCATCACAGAAGACAGTAAAAATACTTTTCGGAAACTCATACTTTTAGGGCTAATAATTAAGGTTCACAAATAGGGATAAAATATTACAATTACTCTTAAAACATCAATTTTGATTAACATAAATTTGCACAATCACAATTTCTATGCCTCTAATTATTTGAAATTACAAATCCCCAGAAGATTTTGTTGTAAAGTTTTTAAATATAATAAGTATTATTTCCTGGCCGCATTGAGTTACAAGGGAGTTTAAATTTTACTTATATACCTATGTAAAAATCATACACATAATTCTGAATAATATTTTATTTTTACGCATATATATATGTGTGCAATATTGTTTAGCATTTTCGGTGAAATATACAAATTGCGTAGATATTTTGTTAAATCGAAAATTTATAATTTGTCGAGATAATAGCTCCAACCTTGCCGTTCATTTGGCTTATCGCCATAAACAGCTTGTAAAAGACAATAATATTGGAAAGATTGTTTTCTCAGTCGCCTTTTGAATATAAATTTACTTAGAGTTGATTTAAACATGTGAAACAGTCTTTCAAATCTCATGCACTGAATATAAAATGCCACCGTTACCTTTTCGTTCTCGAAACTCAAATAATACAATAATTACTTATTTATTGGTTTAAAAAAACAAAAGGATATCATACACAGATTTCTAGAAAAAAATTCGGAAGCTGATATTTTAGAAGGTTAATCATTTATATTCTCAAAGTGTGTCTTTACTATTTAGTATATACACCATTCATATCTATATATTTGTCAAAGAAGATCTCTTATCCTATTAATAGATTTTAATGACAGCTATTCGCACATCCATGGATTTATAGCGTTCCTTTTTTTAACCTTTAGTGGATGTATGAATTCCTTTACAGTCTTATATTAGACTCAGAAATGAAACACGCGGGATGGTAAAATGCGATCATGAAACGCGAATAATTGATAGAGATAATAGCTCCAATTCCGCCGCTCAATTTGGTTGATCCTCATAATCAGCTCGTAAAAAAAGGAATATAAAAAAGAATTATTTTCTCAGTCAACTGTTGAATATCAATTTCTTACATCTGATTTAATTATGTGAATCTCAAATCTCGTGCACAGAATATAAAATGCCATTTTAACATTTTTGTTTCTGAAGCTGAAATTATACTACAACTTATATTTTATTGGTTTTAAAAAAATCAAAAAGACATCACAGAATATAGAAAAAATTAAAAATTAAAACTTTAGAAGGCTAATAATTTCTACTCACAAATAGGGGATTTAACTATTCAGTATATGTACTCTCTTAAAAAGTCAGCCACAAAATAACTCAAGTTGATCTGAAATCCACTCATCTCACGTTTTGAAAAGCAGCTTCTCGAAAAGAGTTGAAATAACTCGAGTTTACGAGCTGTTTTTAACCAATTTAAATGAAGTTGAGCTATTTAAATAAATAATTTAAATCAAGAAGATTCAATCGTTTGAAAAACAACTCTTTTATGATCGACAAAATTACAACTCTTTCCTGAGAAGCCAAATCAACTCTTTCGTTTTAAGAGTGATAAGAGAGACTAGAGTTTTAAGAGAGACTATTCATACCTATTCATTTGTCAAAGAAATAATCTCCTATCCTGATAATAAATAATAATGAGACACATTCGCACATCCATGAATTTATAGCGTTCTTCTGTACACCATTAATGAATAAATGAATTCCTTTAAGGTCTTCCATTTGACTAAGAAATGAAAATCGCGGGATGCCAAAATGCGATAATAAAGCGCAAAAAAAGATAGCTCTAACCACGCCGCTCAATTTGGTTTATCGCCATAAACAGCTAATAAAACACAAGAATAAATAAATTATTTTCTTAGCCACCACCTGTTTAATATTAATTTCTTTAGAGTTTATTTAACTATGTGAAGCAGTCTCTCATATTTCATGCACTGAATATAAAATGTCACTTTAACATTTTCTCTCTCAAATCTCAATTAATACTACAACCATTCATTTTTTGGTTTAAGTAAACAAAATAACATCACAGAATATAGAAAAAAATATGGAAAATTGATATTTTAGAGGGCTAATAATTTATATTCACCAAAAAGGGGCCTTTTCTATTCAATATATAAACTATCCATACATATTCATTTGTCAAAGAAATAGTATCTTATCCTGAAATTAAAGCGCTCCTCTTTTCTCCATTAGTGTATAAATGAATTCCTTTAAGGTCCCCATTAGACTGAAAATTGAAAATCGAGGAATGCCAAAATGCGATCATAAAGCGCTAAAAAGTGGTAAATCATAATAGCTCCAATCCCGCCGCTCAATTTAGTTCATCCCCATAAACAGCTCGTAAAAAGACAAGATTATTGAAGGGATTATTTTTTTCAACTGCCGCCGGTTGAATATTAATTCACTTGATTTAATTATGTGAAACAGTTCCTGAAATCTCGTGCACTGAATATATAATGTTACTTTAACCTTTTCATTCCCGAAGTTCAAATAACACTATAAACTACTAATTTATTGGTTTTAAAAAAACAAAAAAGCATCACAGAATATAGAAAAAAATTCGAAATGGATAATTTATGGGGCTAATAATTTAGATTCTCACATAGCGTTTGAAAATTACAAATACTCATAAAACATTAATTTAATTCCGATTAATATAAATTTGCACATTCACACTTTTAAGGCCTTTAATTAATTGAAATAGTACAAATCCTCTGAATATTTTATTGTAAAGTAATTATAAATACAAGTATGAAAATTTCTGAATTTTCTGCCGTATTGAGTTTGTAGGAAGTTTGAATTTAACATTTATACCTGTGTAAAATTTACACACATATTTCCGAGTAATATTTTTTCTTACGCATATATATGTGTTATATTCTTAAACATTTTTGGAGCAATATGAAAATTACTCAGATATTTGTGTTATTTTGAAAATTTGTAATTACAATTACAATGTGAAGATTTAATGTTGATAAACGTGTACAATTTTGAAAAACTAATATATGGCTTATTCGATTTAAAAAGATTTTCAGAATGAACCTTGTCCATAACTCATTATTAAACACATAAACTCAATAAAACACAGATTAAAAGACTCTATGGACTGTAGCTTATTTAACTAAATCACAACTTTGCCGCTCATGGCACGTAATTTACAAAAACATTGTATTAATTCGTATAAATAAACGCTGACGGTAAAAGTAATTGTCAAAATTACAAAGCATAAATACGACTGAACAAACCTAAAATATTAATTTAGATTATGTTTAATCTGTCTGATCAATTTAGAATTCAATATACCGGGTGTCCCAAAAATGACTGATGGATTTTAAAATTCAATAACTTGCAAACGGTGACAGCTATTTAAAAAAAATTTGCAGGAGGGTTATTTATAATGTCAGGAGTTTTTTACCGTAATTTTTGATTTTAGTTCGAATTTCAAACAATAGACGGCACTGACGGCAATTGAAGCCCAGATAGACGCCTAAACTAACCTCACTCAGCATTGATCACCTGGCCTTCAATTGCCATCAGCACCATCTCTTGTTTGAAATTCGAACTAAAATAAAAAACTCCTGACATTATACATAACCCTCCTGCAAATTTTTTTTTTAAATAGCTGTCACCGTACCGCAAGTTACTGAATTTAAAAATCCATCAGTCATTTTCGGGACACACGGTATGCACTATTCATACTCATATATTTGTCAAAGAAATATTCTCTTACCCTGATGATAAATAATAGTGACACATAATCACATATCCAAGAATTTATTGCGTTTCTCTTTTCACCATTAGTGGATAAATGAATTCCTTTAAGGTCGTCCATTAGACTAAGAAATTAAAATAGCGGGATGCCAAAATGCGATCATAAAGCGCAAAAAAAGGATTTAGGTAATAACTCCAACCCCGCCGCTCAATTTGGTTCATCGCCATAAACAGCTCTTAAAAGACAAGAATATTGAAGAAATTATTTTCTCGGTCGCCTTTTGAATATTGATTTACTTTGAGTTGATTTAATTATGTGAAACAGTCTCTCAAATCTCTTTCACTTAATATCACTTTACCCTTTTCTTCCCGAAGGTCATATAATACTACAACTATTTATTTATTAATTTTAAAAAAGGACATTACAAAATATAGAATATATGATCATAAAACACGAAAAAGTTGTAGAGATAATAGCTCCAATCCCGTCGCTCAATTTGGTTCATCGCCATAAATAGCTCGTAAAAAACAAAAATATTAAAGAGATTATTTGCTCAGTCGCCTATTGAATATTAATTTACTTACAAAGAATTTCATTATGTGAAACTGTCTCTAATATCTCGTGCACAGAATATAAAATGCCACCATAACCTTTTTCGTTCCCGAAACTGAAATAATAGTGTAAATACTCATTTATTGGTTTAAAAAAACAAAAAGGACATCACAAACTATAGAAATTACTTTTCAGAAATTGATGCTTTAGAAAGATAATAATATATATTCACAAATAGAAGTCAAAAATTACAAATCCTATTAAAACGTCAATTAAATTATCATTAATATGATATTGCACAATCATAAATTTAACGTATGTAAACAATATAATATAAAACATCACTTTAAAATATCAATTTAATTTTAAATGCTTTAAGTAATAACATAAAAAGATTATAGTTTGACATGTTTCATTGCTCTTACGGCAACTTTTTCAAAAACAAATAAATGATAAAAAGAAATTTCTCGAAATAAACAGAAAAACATAAGTCACGTGAACATGAGCATATAAAATAAAACTCTAATAAATAAAATAAAATAATAATAAATAATAAATAAAATAAAACTAAAATAGTAAATTAATATAAGATTATATAGCAAAGAACCATTACAAATAGATTTTAAAAATAGCAAAATAATATAGGGGGAACTGGGGCACATTGATACACCTCCTGTACAGCACACAGGTTCATTACAGGAAGTTTCACAGCAGCTCTAAAAGGTGATGCTAGTGAAATTAAGTACATACAGAAAGTTTTGGAATGATTCAATAGTTTGATGAAATGGGACGGGTGATTTATTGTTTTTGTAGGTCAAAAGTAAATTTGAGTTGTACAATTGAAATGGTATTATACAAATGTTCCAGTATTTTCAACCGAAAAGAATACCCTCCCTGGCAAGTAAAGCTACTCTTTATCAGTTCCTCATTCTTTATTGTTAGATAAATTATGAAGTGTTGGATTTGCGACTCATTTTTTTCAAAATGGCTGTATGGGGCACATTGATACAGTCTTTGTCGGGGCACATTGATACAACCTAAATACTTTTCTAGTTCATTTTTTCATTACCTTTTACTTTTTTTTACCATACACTCCTTAATTCAACCATTTTTCGTTTAAAAATTTCTACTATTGGTTTTTATTGAAGTGAAATAGCTCTAATTTTTTTTTTTTTATTAGAACATTTTATATTATTTTTGCAAACAGAAGACGTACAAACTTATACAATATCTAGTGCTAGTAGAAGTAACAAAAGAAATGGACGGCAGCCTGGCAATTCTCAAATTTATATCCATTCTCCAGAGAAAAAAGTTTTATCGACTTGAGATATGTTAAGTAAGAGAAACAAGCTGCAGAACAGTACAGGATAATTATATTATAAACATAATTTTTAATATAATTATCCTTATTTTCTGTTTGTAAACCGATTTATAAACAGAAAACCTGGTAATTCTTTCACCTTTTCTAAGAAAAAAGATAATTCTGGGGTTAAAGTGCCAGATATGATAAAGTTACCACAGCCAACAAACAGACAAGGAACAGCCAGAACATCAGATCATTATACATTTCATTTTTATTGCTTTAATATCGCTTACAAATAAATTGTGTGCAATTTTAACGTCTATAAATATATATAAAATGGTTTGCTAACTATTTTTCTACGAAAAATATGCATTGGTGTTATTTTGTCTCCATTTTTCCCAGACGTGTCAAAGTGTATCAATCTGCCCCAGGGATGGGGCACATTGATACAAATTACTTTTTTTTTTTTTTTTTTTTTAATTACATGCAAAAATAATATATAAAACAACGATTGTACATTTTTATAACACTCTACACAGGTTTTGCTGACATCTCATAGAAAAATAACTTGAAATTTCTGCTTTCTAGACACCATTTTTTTTTTTTTTTTGAAAAAGCTGTATCAATGTCCCCCAGTTCCCCCTACCATTCTAGATCATATTTTCCATCAATCATTAGAAAATCAATAGAAATCTTCATACGTAGAGACAATGTTTGCAATGAATTTGCCTCCATGGAGTACCTAAAATTTGGAAGGAAATGCTTCAAAGGTCTTTAAGACAATAATTTGTAATATTTCACGTTCACAATTATTTTTATTCATTTTTATTTCCAGTTTTATTTTTATATACTCATGTTTACGTGACTTATGTTTTCTGTTTATTTCGCGAAATTTCTTTTTATCAATTATTTGTTTTTGAAAAAGTTGCCGTAAGAGCATTGAAACATGTCAAACTACAATCTTTTTATGTTATTTTTAATTAATATTTTACAGCATTTAAAATTAAATTGGTATTTGAAAAGTTAATAATATACAAATCTTCAGAACATTTTATTGTTAAGTATTTCATTTTAAAACCTGTAAATATTTCTCATTTTCCTGGCCACACTGAGTTTGAAGGCATTTACACAGTCAGGTAAAAATATCTTTTATTATTTGATGACATAAGCATTGAAGTTGAGATTTATATTTTTATAAAAACGATTTAAGTCATTTTTCATATTATAAGATCATTTCTTTAGAAAATTTATTAAACAAAAAAAATTACGTAACAGTTTTGATTTGAAAACAATAATAATAACAAGAATCATCCACTTGATTTATAGTTTTTATCATGTTTATATCATATTTAATGATCATGATCATATTGTCATGTTTATATCAATTTACAGTTTGTATCATGTTTTCTGAGATATATGGTGAAACTGTTGATTTTTCTTCGTACAATTAAGAAATGTGATTTTCTTTTTTTGAGACTATTTGGCAAAATTTACGATTACTTTAGTTAGGTTACTTAGTTTAGAAATGATTGCCTAAATTTTTTGGAAAATTCAAAACCGAATTGTCTTTGATTTACAGTTTTTATCATGTTTTTCCCGAGATATATGTGCAAAATTGGTGCTTTCTCTTCGCACAATTGACAATTTTTTTTTCTTTTTGATATTTGTCAAAATTTACTATTTCGGAATTTTCAGATTTATGACGGTTTTTTCTAAATTTAGAAATAATTGCCTAATATTTTCGGAAAATTCAAAACAGAATCGTGTTGATTTATAATTTAATGTGAATCGTAGTTTCGTCAATCGTATGTTATCTGGATAATATCATAGTGGAACATGGTAATAGTGGCTTCGCACCAGTGCACCGATTCTGCGCCCGGTATCATGTGATATTGGTGTTTTGACGGTAAATGGAAAAGCGTCAGATGAGAGAAATTCTATGAGTGCATTTGTGAATGTAATTTGCCTGGATATAAAATGCAGGGTTTTTTTTCATTTATTGAAATTTTTAATAAAAATTAATCTTAAAAAAAATTTATAGCTGAAAAAAAATATTTTTTTCTCTTCGTTGCTTCTATATTGTTGCCGTCAAGTTTTGACGGGTTCCATCTAGTAATCTTTTATTTTAATAATAAATAATAATGTCTGACATTCAGTTATCCGTGAATTTATAGTGTTCCTCTTTTCACAATCAGTACATAAATGAATTCTTTTAAGGTCTTCCATTACACTCAGAAATGAAAATCGCGGGACGCCAAAATGCGATCATAAAGCCGGAAAAAAGGTTTAGATAATAACTCCAACCCCGCCGCTCAATTAAGTTCATTATCATAACCAGTTCGCAAAAGACAAGAATATTGAAGAAATTATTTTCTCAGCCGCTTGAGGAATATTAATTTACTTAAAATTGGTTTAATTGTGTGAAACATTTCCGTCAAATCTCGTTTGCTGCATTTAAAATCTCACTTAAACATATTCGCAACCGAAACTAAAATAATACAACAACTACTCATTTATTGGATTCAAAAAAACAAAAGGACATCACAGAATATAGAAAAAAATTGAAAATTGATTTTTTAGGGGGTTTCTAATTATATTCACAAATAGGGGTCTTTAGTATTGAGTATATGCACTATTCATACCTATCCATTAGTCAAAGAAATATCCCTTATCTTGATAACAAATAATAATGACAGATATTCACACATCCATGAATTATAGTGCTCCTCTTTTCCCCATTAGTGGATAAATGAATTCCTTTAAGGTCTTCCATTAGATTGAGAAATGAAAATCGCGGGATGCCAAAATGCCATCATAAAGCGCGAAAAACGGATTTAGATAATAACTCCAACCCCACCGCTTAATTTAATTCATCGCCATAAACAGCTCGTAAAAGACAAGAATATTGGAAAGATTGTTTTCTCAGATGTCTGTTGAATATTAATTTACTTAGAGTTTATTTAATTAATGTGGAACAGTTTCTCAAATCTTGTGCTATGTGAATGTAAAATTCCACTTTAATGATTTTGTTCCCGAAGCTCAAATAATATTACAACTATTCATTATTAATTTAAACAAAAAACTGAACGATATCAGAAAAGAAAATTTTGGAAATTGATATTTTAGAAAGCTAATAATTTATATTCACAGATAGGGGCCTAAAATTATAATTCCTCTTAAAAAATCAATTAAGTTATCATTAATATAATATCGCACAAACACAAATTTGATGCCTTTAAACAAGTTGATAATACTTAAATCCTCAGAACATTTTATTGTAAAGCATTAAGTTAAATAAGGTGGTCTGGTGCAATAACCCCAAGTACTAATGTTATGCATAATTATGAAATAGTCTGGTAAATGACACCCATGTGCTCTGCGCAGAAGGGTTTTGAGTCATATAAATAGCAAAAAACAGCTTCAAGTTAATTTGTTTCATTTTTAGGTCTTATTGTTTTTACAAGCAACTAAAATTAACGCTTGATCTAAAATTTGCGAGATACGTTTTGTGATGTGAAGACTATTTTTTTTATCAGGAAATACTTTGTTAATTACATAAATTTGTAGTACATTTCATGGACTTTCAAAATGTTGTAGAAGATTTTGGATATCTTCTCGAGATAATTTGTAATTTAAAATGTACAGCGCAATAACTATAACGGGGTAATAACGCCAATTCTTGGCATTAATACCCCGATTGATTCCCTACAGTGGCCGAGCTACATCCTACATACTGATTCAAATAAACACAGTTAAAACTGTGCTATGTTTCCAATAATTCTATATAAGCGGTCCTTTTTAAGCAAAAAGAAGCTCACGGTCTCTTATTCTTTTGCCTCATCCTCCCCCCCCCCCACACACACACACCGCACCTTAATTTTTCTTACACTTTCACAAAAAATTGAACATTTGCAATAGCTTAGAATGCAATTTGTGAATTTCTAAGTTTGTAGAGTTTGTATTTATAGAATTGGGCTATCTACATGCAATTATTATATCTTATTTCATAGTTTTGTGTGCATGGCGTTATTACCCATATAGGTGGGTAATAACGCCAAATAGCATCGGTCAAGAAATCACGCCATTACATTTTATGAATACATATCTGTTAAATTATTTTTTTTTAATATAGATAGTCAATGAGTTGCTGTATCAAATCATGTATTTGTTTGAAAAGTACAATCTAAAACTGAGCCGTGAAAATTGGTAGAACCTTAACGTGGCGTTATTACCCCAGGGTACCTTAAATAAAAAAAATTCTCAATTTTCTGGCGTCATTGAGTGCGAAAGAATTTGCAGACTCACGGGGAAAAAAACATTTATTTTATGAGGAAATAAGAATAGAATTTGAATTTTATTAGATTTTTTTAAAAGTAAAAAATATTGAGCTGATAAAATGTGATATAAAAAATAGTTTTTATGAGGAAAAGAATTTAGCTCCACATATAAGGACTCGGGTAGCGAAGAGGCGAAAAATAATTTTTACAAAAAGGAATTAAAATAAATTTAAAATTATATTTTCGAAATAAATATCAATATCAAATATCAATAACATATCACTGGTATTTTCTTATTTTAAGTTAATTAAAGCATTTTAATTGCAGCAGTTTGGCAGTACAGAATGTTTTGTTAGAATATTTAATCGTTTTCCATGTTAACATTAAATCTGATTGTTGCAATTGGAATTAATTTTGGGGCATATTAGAAACTTCTAACAAAATAGGAAAATTAATGCATACATTCCACAGTTATCCGAGGAAGTATGTTTTGAAACAATAGAAAATATAGACTAATTCGATGAATCTCTTTGCAGGAAACGATTAAAATCGAAATTGAATACCATTAACAAAACTTTATACATTTCATATCGTAATTTAAAAACATTATTTTTTTTAGCTTTTAAAGAAAAAATAAAAAAGTAATAGGGAAATTTGGTACTAATATAAACAAATTATTATTTGTATTCTAGTGCAATCTCTATATGAGAACACGATCAAAAAAAGATCTTTCGATTTGCATTGCGTTCATTCAAAATTGCAGACAACATTAGAAGCTATGCCAATAAATTGTATAACATCTCCTGTTTAAAGGCTTTTATACAAAAGAGATGTAATTCATTTTACATATTACAAGATTATGTCTATAAACGACATATTAAACAAAAAATATTTTACAAGATATTTCCGAATGAAAAAAATAAGAAGAAGAAGAAGAAAGAGATAAAAGCACAAACTTCAATCTTAAATTATAACAGAATTTCCAACATGTTCATAAAATGTAATAAAACTTCTCCGCTTAATAAATTCATAGAGGATATTTAATCCATTGGGACGACACGTGTACGTGCCTCAAAAAAATTAAGAGAATTCTTGATTAACCCCACCAGTAAAATTTTACAGTAAAATTTGCATTATTTAATCGGAGCATTTTGTCGATTTAATAAGGCACACATTTTTGTTTTTAAAAACCAGTGACAAAATGTTAAAAATTTCGTGAAAGGCTCCCGTCTCGAAGGGGTTAAGTATATATTTTTAAAAATACATAACACATTTCAAAACCCAATTCCTTCTGTATCCAAACGTTATTTGCACTATAAGAAGGTAGGCCTTTTGCAAAGGCAGCACTGAAGAGGCAACACGGCTTGGAAAGAAAATAGGCAGTCCTTTATATGGATTGACACTCTTGTAAAAAAGTAACTGAAAAAAAAAGAATTTTCTAAAGAAAAAGAAATTTCATAAGGAATCAGATAAAAAAAAAGCTAGAAAAAACTTAATCCAGCAAGTAAGGTATTTGGACCTTCGTCTTCAAATGTAAAATGGATTAGAATTGTTTTTTATGTTATTGTGCATTTACTTTATAATATAAAATACTTGTTAATTAAAAAGAAAGATTTATTACTTGTGTTTTACTATTTAAATTATAGTTGAAAATTTGCCCCAGCACATATCTCGTATGCTGAAAAACTTACCCCGCATACGGGGCACATTTTCCAACGACACTTATTTAGACTTAACCACTTTTTATTGAAAACTATATTTAGTTTTTTGAAAATAACGATGCCAGTTTCTAGAGAAAGGTCTAAGGAATACAATGATAGCCTGCAGATCTCAAAATTAGCAGAAATTAAATATATAAAAATTAAATTGTAAAAAGTTGGGAAAATTATCCCGATCTCCCAATTTTTTGGGGGGGGAGGAGGGAGGATGAGCTTTTTACGGACTACATATTACAAGTTCGTACATTGAGAAAAATATGGTTATCTCATCTAGAATCTAAATTGTGGCTTTAAAAAAATAGTTCTACGTCATCCCTATTAATTCTCTTTGCTAGAGAGTTCCAAAGTCACTGATTCAAGGGCATTTACCTATATTATCATGATCAAATTTATTTAAAGAACTCTGCAAATCAATGCGAACACGAGAGGATAATTCTAGTAACTATAATTCTAGTTCATGAAAGCATTCCAGAAATCTAGCGGTATTTTCCCGCAACTGAAACTATTCAATGTCATTTCCACATCTAGAAAATAAGAGACTAGAAATTCTAGATCATTTTTTATATTCAGTTTAGTTGTTTACCCTATTCTCATATAGTCCGAAAATCTATATTTCTAATTAAAAGATTCAGAAAATTACTACCTATTCATTCTGGGTTGTATATATATATATATATATATATTTCGTTTACATCAAATATATTTTCGATAGTATAATATCGAAATTTGGCGAAGAATATTCGGAATACTTCGTGTAATATAATGCACTGGTATATAAGACGAAGTTGGATAACACACTGTCGTGTGTCCAGTTTCAGTTTATTTGAGATAACGTAATAATTTCAAAATGCATTTCAAACGATTTTTTGTCTATAGATTATAATGTGATAGAGTTCGTTTTAGTGTCATTTTAAATGGACTTATGCATGCTACATGCTTTATTTTTAATCCGGAATATGCCATGGTAATTCTGAATAAATAATTCGATCAACCTCAAACAATTACATAGAAATCTGAGTATTTAAGGCACATAATTACACTGTAAAAAATATCTGTAAAGTTACTACACTTTTTCTGGGAAAATGAGATAGCAAGATCTTTTTATGTTAAAATAACAGTAAAAATTCAAGTAACTGAATTGGTTACATGAACTTTTGTTGCTACAGACACATAAAAAGCTTACAGTTTTTTTTTTTTTTTTCAGTGTACCGAAGGTCAGGTGGCCAGACAAGCTGAATTTATAAACGCTGTTTAACTATAGTGGGAAATGTTAAAAACAAAATTAAGTGTTTAATGTATAAAATAGTCGAAAGTTTAGTCTACACTATATAAAAAAGAAATATTTAAAGTTACTAAAAGTTTTCTAGGAAACTGGGATTCCTGTAACTATTTATGTAACGGGCAACAGCAAAAATTCATGTAACAGATAGAGATTTGCAGTGAAATTAAAAAAATCAGTAAGGTTACTAAGAACTTTTTAGGAAACTGCGATTCCTAGAATTTTTTATGAAACTATAACCCAGGTCACATTTAAAGTTTTAGTAAGATAATTGTAATTTTAGTAGATTCGTTTGTAAAGTTACAGATGTCTGCAGCTTTATAAAAAATAGTTTTGTAGACTTACATCTTTTCTTGTACAGCACACAGGTAAAATATTAGTAAGCTTACAGATTTCGGCAACTTTGCATCTGTAGGCTTACAGATTTTTTTTTAACAGTGTACACTGTAAAAAAAATCTGTAAAGGTACTAAACTTTTTCTAGGAAACTGGGATTCCAGGAACTTTTCCTGTAACGGTAACAGCTAAAATTCAAGTTTCAAAATCGGTTACATGGATTTTTCCTGTTACCGTTACATGAAAAGTTCTTGGAATCCCAGTTTCCTAGAATATGTATAGTACCTTTACAGATTTTTTTTACAGTGTACATGAGTTGGTATCCTCATTGATTGATCATATAAAAAAATAATCAAATTTAGTGTATCTTTATTTAAAGCTTCATCGAATATCTAGAAAAGATTTGTAGTATTAAAAAAGCCATATTTTAGTATATACATTCTTAAGGGGTTTCAAGTTTCTTAAAGGTTCAAATTTTATGAAGTTTTATTTATTTTATAGTTTGAACTGCGATCTTTTCTGAATATTTTGATACAACTATTTCTTGGAAATTCCCATTAGGCAAGAAGCTTTCGCTTTTAAATTTGTATTTGCTTAATAGCTGAAACATCTCTTCCGAAACTTTCAAGTCATTTTACTGAAAATTACAGTTTTGGTTATAAAGCGCAGGATATCTCAAAATCTTCTCAATATTTTTTCTGGAAATTTTCGAAATACAGGGTTAATGTTAGTCTGTGTAAACAGAACCCAGACTTTTCTTTTGAATGTTCAATGAAAATATTTATATGATTATAAAGTAGAAATTTTAAAAACTTTGTATTAGGTAAATAAAAGTTTGCATTAAAAATATAAAAATGTTTTAAATACAAATTAGTTTTGTTTCAAGGTAATTTTTAAAATTTGGTGTATAATTAGGTGTGAAGTTTTTCAATCTAGTTACAAAATGTATTTTCTAATATCCTGCGCTTAAATTCTCATACTATTTATTTGCTCCGTAAATGTCTGAGAGTTTGAAACCCCTTATAAATATTCATTCTGTAATTTGTATTTTTTAGCACTTTCCAACATAATTGAAAAGTGCTTATGCATTCGGTTTGTCTGTCCGTCTGTCCACGTTTTTATACCACCATTTCCACCGTAAATATACTCGAATTTTCATGCAATTTATAAAGCTTATTTAGGGTCACCAAAGGATGTTTGGTATTGCATATAAAGTATGTACGAGTAATGGTTCTTTTAGATGGACATTCAAGAGACTTTGGTATAAGGGTATAAGGGTATACTCATGGTATAAGGGGGGAAATCACTTGAAGAGTACTTTAATGACATTACGATATTTCATATGTTTTGAAACTGATAGAAATCACTGAATTTCTCTACAGTCGCGCTAAAACGGACCATTCCTTGCATTGTTTATTAATTTACAATGACACATAAAAAATGTGCTACAGTACTGTCTTTGTGTAATAATTTCTGAAGAATGCGTTTTAAAATTCGGTATGAGCTTTTAAATTCATTAGTTTTTTGCATATTACTCCTTACATATGAATTCTATACCTCATAAACAGGGCTGCACGAAAGTATTTGTATACCATTCCCCTTATTAGAGGAAATTGTTGAAGGGAAATTTGAACTGAAACACATGTGTCTCTAAAATTAAATAATTTTGTAAGTGCATGTTGCTTTGGAATGCATGCAGATACAAATCTCTATATCATATATAGGGCTGATAAAAATTCTGATTATTTTCCAACTGATTCGGTTGATTCGGCTGAAATTCGGTTTTGAAATACATTATACTTTTTCATATGATGAAACAAAAGGTAATATTTTAAGCTTTAAACTGTGCAGCTTTGTTGCAGTATTTTGATTGTGTTTTGTAAATTGCTTCATGATCTATGTTTGACGCATGATATTTTCTTTCTCCTTATATATATGAATTGAAGGAACATACTTATATCTTTCATCTCTTTAAAAATTGTGATTTAAAATCATATACATTTTAAAATATTAGATAATGAAAATTATTTGTTTTTTCTAATTTTTTTCTCATTTTATGAGTCATGAGATCTTTTACTTAACGGATATATAAAATTTTTTTATATCTATGCATCTTTTTTTTTTGACCCACCAGTGGCCAACCAGTGGAGAGGTTCTGACCTCTAATCTGGTAGACGATAGATGCTGGGTTCAAACCCAATCGCGACCGTCGGCCTAAGCGTTCGGAGTTTTCCGTGATTTTCTTCGAACCTTGGATTTCCTTGCGTAAACACGGGTTAGGTTCCCTTAGAAAGACCCCCCACGGAGGGCACCCCACCCCTTTCGGGCCTATATCCCAAGTATAGATAATCGGCCTACATCAAATAAATAAATAAATAAAGCATCATTTTTTAAATAATGTATCATGGAATGTTTCTAAAACATTGACTTAACATTCGCTTAAGTAATACATTGAACATAAAATATATTCTTAAGCAAAACAGGTGTATGTAAGTTGATTTATTACAGAGATCTTTAAAAATACCTCTGTAAGCATTTTACAGTGAAAATTTAGTTTTTTAATTGGTATTGCCAGATGTTTTTTATTCTAGTGGAATTGATACAATTAGATCTTCAAATTTTTCAAATAAATTTAACGTCTCTCTTTATAAACGTATGCAAAATTTTTGAGGCGTCGTCGCATCGTAACATAAATACTAATCGAGAATGATGAATTTGAAATGCATTTATGCATTATACACTTGACAGTCTTTCAATGTGGTTCATCACAATAAATCATCTATTTTGCGACGATGACTGTTGGAATTACCTTTATTATCAAGAGTATCCGTTTACTGAATATTAATTAATTTGTTCTAAATTATACAATTCTTATTCTAAATTAAAATAAACAAGTACAAAAATACTTTGTAATTGTATATATTTAATATATTTAAATATATTTCTCATATTTTTGAATTCTTTCATATTAACTACTTTCAAAATTTCTGCATAAATTTAGAACATTACTAAAACTTTTTCTATGTTTACTACTAAAATGAAATATGAAAATGAATTGAAATTGAATTGATATAAATACATTTATACTCTATAAATACAGTTAAAGGATCAATTATTGAAAATAAAAAAATATATATTTGGGTTTTTTGGGGGGTTTTTAGTTTATTTTTTTTTTAAAGTTTAAATACAATATTTCCCTAAGTTCATTAAATCTTTTCATCTTTAAGACTACTATTCAAATTTCAATACAAATTGGGATATTACTAATTCATTTTCTCATATGCTTACTTTATAAAATAAAATATCAAAAGTATGTGAAACTGAGTTCAAAATATGCTACAAATATAAATTAATTTAAGTCCACGGTAATTATTACAAGTATAATTAGACATAAAAATCTTCATTCTGGTTGCAAAACTTAGTTTATAATATCCTGCGCGTAAGCTCTGATACTATTTTTTTTTTTTTTTTTGTTCTTCAAATATCTGAGAGTTTGAAACCCCTTTAAACATTCATTCTGTATTTTGTATTCTTTTGTATACATAAAATGAAAGAACTTACTTATATTTTTCATCTCTCTAAAAATTGTATTTTAAATCATATATATTTTAAGATATTCTACACTGAAAATGGTCTGTTTTTCTCATTTTATTTCTAATTTTCAGAGGCTTTAGATCTTTTAAGGAATGGATATATGAAAAACATTGTATATCCATGAATCTTATGTTATATTATGTATCATGGAATGTTTCCAAAACATGAACTTAACATTCGCTTAAGTAATACAATGAACATAAAATATATTCTTTAGCAAAAACAGGTGTATATAAGTTGATTTATTACATAGATATTTAAAAATACCTCAGTAAACATTTTACAGTAAAAATTTAGTTTTTAAATTGGTATTGCCAGATGTTTTTCAGTCTAGTGGAATTGATAAAATTAGATCTTAGGTTATTTCAAATGGATTTAACGTTCATCTTTATAAAAAAAATTGGTTGCCTGTAAAGTCGGTATACGGGCGAAAGTTTTACGTGACAACGACTTTGAGTTGTAAAATAATTTTAATGTGAATATTCATTCGTATAGTAGGAAGAAGGATGAAATAATAGTAACAATTTAAAACATTTATTTATACAAAGAATTATATTTAAAACATTAATTTATACAAAGAATCTCGCACTGAATTTCATATTAACAAAATTTTATTTTTACCTTTACACATACATACGTATTTATATACAAATATACATACAATAACTTGCAATACACTGTGTTTGTTAAACACATTTTACTTCATGTTTATTGATGTCAAATGTTGAATTTTGTAAACAGCATATTAAAGAATTTTTCAATGAGCAGAATATAACTAAAGTAAAATGGCTTTCACTAATCACATATCATTAGTTTTTCATAATATACCACCGAATTACGAAATAAACTACACTTATTTTCTTTGTACTTTATACTAATAACTAATACATAACGTATTTCGTCTTAGTTTGATACTATCTAAAATTCCTATTAAGCACCGCCCCTTCCTTGCAGCGAATTCACATTCACGTTCAGAAAATGGTCCCACAAGTGACCGGAAAAAGTTAAGAGAAAAGTGAGCGCGTATCGTGAGCGGAGCGTAACGTAACGTAACGCAGTTTCTTGAAGTGTCTCCCGGCAAACCAATTTACAAGACGTTGTCACGTCAATATATTAAAATTTCTAGGCGTCGCGTCGTAACATAAATACTAATCGAGAATGATGAATTTGAATTCCATTCATACATTATACATCTGATAATCTTTCAATGTGGTTCATGACAGTAAATCATCCATTTTTCGACGATGACTGTTGAATATACATTTATTATCAAGAGAAACCGTTTACAGAATATTAATAAACTTAATCCAAAATTCTACAATTCTTATTCTAAATTAAACTAGACAGGTTCAAAAATATTTTATAATTGCATAGATTTAATAAATGGAAATACGTTTCTCATACCTTTGAATTCTTTCCTATTAAGAACTATACTTTCAAAATTTCTATATAAATTTAGAACATTACTAAAACGTTTTCTAATGTTTATTATATACAATAAAATACGAAAAGAACTCTAAATTGAATTGATATAAGTATCTTTACGCGCTATAAATGAAGTTAAAAATAAATTTTTGAAAAAAATCTTTTTTTTTCTTTTTTTAAAATTAAGTACAATGTTTTTCTAAGTTCATTAAATCTTTTCACTTTAAGACTACTATCAAAATTTCAGTACAAATTAGGATATTACTAATACTTTTTCTCATATGCTTATTTTATAAAATAAAATATCAAATGTATGCGAAACGGAGTTGATTTTTGCTTCAAATACAAATTAATTTAGGTCCACGGTAATTGTTATAAGTATAATTAGGTATTAAATCCTTCATTCTGGTTGCAAAACTTAGTTTGTGATATCCTGCGAGTAAGCTCTCATACTATTTTTTTTTCTTCAAATGTCTGAGAGTTTGAAACCCCTTATAAATATTCATTCTGTATTTTGTATTCTTTTGTATACATAAAATGAAAGAACTTACTTATATCTTTCATCTCTCTAAAAATTGTGTTTTAAAATCATATACATTTTATTTTAAGATATTACACACTGAAAATGGTCTCATTTTATTTCTAATTTTGGGAGTCTTTAGATCTTTTAAGAAATGAATGTATGAAAAATACTTTTTATACATGAATCTATTCAAATATGATTTATCATTGAATGTTTCTAAAACTTAAACTGAACATTCATTTAAGAAATAAATTGAACATAAAATATATTCTTAAGCAAAACCAGGTATACATAAGTTGATTTAGTACAGAGATCTTTAAAAATACGTCAATAAACATTCTACACAAAAAAATTAGTTTTTTAAATTGAGATTGCAAGATGTTTTTCATTTAAATGGATTTGATAAAATAAGATCTTAAGATATTTGAAATAAGTTTAACGGTTTCCTTTTTTAAAGATATATTAAAATTTCGATGCGGCATGACATAAATATAAATTGAGAATGGGCTTGAATTGCATTCATACATTATGCATTTGACAGTCTTTCAATGTGGTTCATCACAGTAAATCATCAATTTTGCATCGATGACTGGTGAAAATACCTTTATTATCAAGAGCAACCGTTTACTGAGTATTAATGAAGCGTATAACTTTATTCTAAATAATACAATACAGTTCCAAGTATATTTTATAATTGTATAGATTTAACGTTATTAAAAACCACTTTCAGAATTTCTGTGTAAATTTTGAACATTACTAAAATTCTTTTTTCTTTTGTTTATTATATAAGATAAAATCAGAAAGGTATTTGAAATTAAGTCGATATAAATATATTCACAAGCTATAAATAAAGTTAAAGGTTTAGTTATTAAAACAAAGCAAACATTTATTTATTTTTTTATTTTTTTTTTTTTTAAGTTTAAATGCAATATTTTCCTAAGCTCATTAAATATATTGATCTAAAAGACTACTGACAAAATTTTAGTACGAATTTAGAACATTATTAATACACTTTCTCTTAGGTTTGCTTTATAAAATTAAATATCAAAAATATGTGAAAGTGAGTTCAATATAATTTGCTTGCTCACTATAAATAAGTGTAAAGAATGTGTTTTTGAACCAAACGAGTATATAATTTTTTAAAGCTTGAATATACATTAAAATATTCAGCTTTATGAAATTTTTCATGTTTCATATTTAGAACTACTGTCAAAATTTCACCATTAATTTATATTTTTAATTCTACTTTTGATCTTATACTTACTACGTACAGTAAGATTTCAAAAATATTTTAAATTCAGTTGATATAAATATTTTCACTCGTTACAAACAGCATGACAGAATGTGTTTTCGAAACGAACCAAACATCTGTTGTTATTTTACTTTTTATTTAAGATTAAATGCAATATCACTCTTAGCCTTTTGACGGATTTCTATGCTTTCAATACTTTTATATTTATATAGTTGTTTATTTATATTTATACAATAGTTGTTTACATAAATTCAAAATATTATAAAGCGAACTCTTTTAATTAAAAACATTTAAACATATTATGCCTGAATCCAAACTATAATATCAACAAGAACAAAAAATAATGCCTCCAGCATAGTTTATTAAACACTTTCCTATACATTCAGAATACTCTACATCAATAGTTGCAAAAACATCAGAGTTTTTTCATCCCTATATATTATCTACAGATTTGCATATATACTATATAATATTCTAAATATTAGTTCAGTTAAATGCATAGGACAATTTAAAATTACTATCCTGCAATTTCGGGCAATAAACAGAAATGCACTCTATATGCTTTGTATATCCATGTATATAATCTATCGAATGTAAATACATAAAATGTTCAATTTTAAAACTCGTACAACAACCTAAAAGCATTGCAGCAAATAATCTTTATAGGCAGTGCAACAGAAAAATACTCTAATATGTCCCTGTAAATGGCCGATAAATTACATGCGCACTAGAGCTACAGTAAGTGCTTTACTAAGTTCAATTAAATGAGATACATAATTTCCAATTATACATACTATTTTTAATATGTTTGACATGTTGTATTATCTTTAAAAAAAGCCTCAAACTTTTTTCTTCAGATGACCAATTCTTTTCTGTAGCCCTGTATATTAACTATAGCATTTCCTACCATCATCTCTAATATACAGTATTTCGAGTAGAATATACTATCTAAAATCTTTTGTGTGTCCCTGTAAATGACAGGAACAGCTACGTATATCAGTTTTATTATATATGAAATACTTCAACATATTTAAAGTACTCCGCAAACAATCACCCATACCATTATGAAACGGAATTCTGTCTTGTAGATCTGTAAAAAAATAATTAAAATTCTTTACATGACATATTCTACAGAATGTATATTTTAGTGCATTTCAGACATTAATATAAATTTTACTATATATGAGAGGATGTAATAACTTTAAAATTCATTTGAAACGTTTTTTTTTCATTGATCGTAATGTTACAGAATACTTTTGACAGTCTTTAACTAAACTAAGCATGATACAAACTTCGTTTGAAATAGGGATTGTGCTAAGGTAAGCGTAAATAACATCCAAAAGTTTCAGAACAATCTAAGTATATTTACGAGAATTAAAGTGCAGAAAAATGTACAGATAAATAGAATGCATAAACAGCTCTCAACTTTGTTGGAAAGTGTTAAAAATTTTACAATACTATAACTTAGCAAAATCAATTAAAGTACTTATCTCAAGCCTTATAATAGTTCCTCTCTATTACAACCGCCTGTCGAAATTTATAATGATGAGGAGATTTGAAACGCCTATTGTATTTGATCACTTTTCAAGATTGTTCGAAAGTGTTAAAAAACATTTAATAAAACTTAAAAACAACACAGTAAAGTCACTTAATACAATCAATTAGAGTAGATATTTAACATTTATAGCAGTTTCTCGTCATTACAAATGTCAATCAAAATCCAAAACTGAATTTCGATTGACATCTCTATTGATGAGGAGTTTTGTAAACGTCTACTGTAATTGATTTTATTACGTGATATTAATATTATTATATATGTTAAATTGTTTATAACCTTTTTTATTTAGTTTTAATAAAAATCTGTTATTAAACGCCTTTTTTAATATCACACTCTATTAAGTTAAATATATAGATCAATCAACAATTCTTTTCACAGATTCCTTTCCAGCATCAAAATAATTAATAATTTGTTTTGAATCAGTTAATTATACTGTACCATACTTATCCGTTAAATAACCATAACATTTATTTAGTTTAATCAACTGTAAAAAAAATCTGTAAAGTTACTAAAAGTTCTTTTTTCTATTGAAAAATTAAGATTTTAAGAACTTTTTATATAACGGCGACATCAAGTATACGTGTAACAAATACACGTATGCAATGTAAATCAAAAAATCTGTAAGGCTGCTAACAATGTTTTAGAAAACTGGGACGCTTAGAATTTTTTATGTAACTGCATCCCTGAATACAAATAAAATTTTAGTAAGATTATTGTAAATTTAATAGAGTTGTTTGTAAAGCTACAGATTTCTGTACCTTTACAAAAAATAATTTTGTAGATTTATGTTTTTTTGGAGAGAGGGGAGGTGGGGGTGGCACGGTGTAACAATGTAATTTTTGTAAGCAAACTTATATTTTTCTGCAAAATTATATTTTTAGAGTTACACTTTTTTTTCCGTGTAGTGCGAAATTCAGAATAACTGTTAAAATTATTTTTTCCGCAAAACCTCGGAGACAAAATGAAACTTTCTTGTAATATATAGTGACATGAAAAAAAAAAAAAAACTTAGCCATTAAAAAACGAAATAGTGCGTTAAAGAAGAATAGTGAACTATTCGTTAACATAAAGGAAGCTTCATTTCACATTCTAATAAATATGCGAAATTAAATTTTAAATTAATTATTTATATATTTTCAAAAAGCGTATCACTTAAGTCGTCTGTTGTAGAAATTGAAAGCAACTAGTTTAATAAAATCTCTAAATATGTGAAGATTATTGAATGTAATTATATGCTCAAGTGCTAAAACTATTGAAAAATAGAAAAAAAAATTAATGTAAGGCATGAATTTACAATCGTTTTTCAAAATAATTATTAGACCCTTTGCCATGAATGACATTATGCATATCCTCATTCTCAAAATTTCTTAATTGTTTATTGTATAATCATTAATCAAATTGAAGCTTAAAGACTTCGTTTATAGGTACACTGTAAAAAAAAGGGTCGATCTACTAAAAAAACTTTAGTGATCCTTGTAATTACTAAAAAAGTTTTAGTAATCTTAGTCGGTCACAAAAAAATCTGTAAGAATTACTAGAAAAAAGTTAGCAACGAATAGAGTTAATAGTTTTATATTTTTAATAGCTCTTACTAAAACTCAGTTGGTGTGGCCTTGATAGCATAGTGGTTATAGTGACACTCTCCAGGCTAAAAGGTCCCGGGTTCGAAACTTGCCACCGCAAAATACGCCCGAATATATGTAGTGTCTCGTTAATAAAGGGATTATGAAAATCCTGTCGTAGGAGGTAGGAATGTTTGGTGCTGCCATCTATTGCGGTTTTGCCGAAAATATTCCGCTTCAGAAGTCTGGATGCGGCTCGAAGGAAGCTCCTGCCCTTCGGGCTCACGTAATGGTTATTAAAAATAATTTTAGAGCTATTACTAAAATTTGCTTGGTGGCTCATACTAAAAATTTTTAAGTTAGTTATACAAAAAATTCTTTTGTTCAGTTTACCAAAGAAATGTTTGTTTCACTTGCAAAAAAAAAAAAAAAAAAATGCTTGTAATGGTTATTAAAAAAATCTGTGAAATACAAATTTACTAAGAAATTTTTAGTAGCCTCTTGAATTTTTTTTTTTTTTTTTTTTTTTTTTTTTACAGTGTAGAACTGAAAATTGTGGGGTGTCAAAACATAAATGTTAAGACAGAAAAGTTTTAAAATTGCATTCACATACACTAGCTTTGGTAAATTTTGCGTGCATTTACACACAATAGCTTATTCAAAATTATTTTTTGAGAAGACTGTACTTTCAAATTATTCAATTTATGGTTATTAACCATTTCCCTATTCCAGTAATTATGAATGACAACGTACATAGCAGCCACATTCAAAATTTATTAGTTAGAAATATTCTATTGTATTCAAACTCGAACCAGCTTATTTAAAAACGTATTTAGAAAAACCTACTTAATAGTCTAATAGAGAGAATATTAGTGCTTTAGCGTATTAATATAAAAGTAATTCATCTATATAACAGCAAAAACGAAATATTTCATAACATAACTAGCGCGAAAAATTATTTTAGATTATTACCAAAAATTATGCATACAACATAGATTATAAAATACTTTTCAAAATATTAATTATATACTTAGTCATGACTGACATTATGCATATAATCACTCTTAAATTTATGGAAATGATTATTCTATTATAATTAATGAAATTAAACTCGTTAGACTTTCTTTATAAACACAAAATTGTGAGGAGTCAAATCATGAATGCTAAGCGAGAAAATGGTTTTAACTGCATTCTTACACAATAGTTTCAGGATTTTTTTATTGTATTCAGACACAATAGCTCGACAAAATTTTCTGGAATTCCCACAAAATAGCTTGTTAGACATTACTTTTCGCGCAAACAGTATTTTCAAATTACTCAATTTATGGTTGTTAACTATTCTCTTATTTCAGTAATTATTAATGGTAACGGACGTAGTAGCCTCAACAAAAATGTATTGCATTTATTTAGTGAAGAAAAATTCTATTACATTCATATTCGAATCAGATAAATTTAAAATGGATTTATAATCCAACAAACGTTGGAAATATAATCCACCGTCTGTATTAATGGTTTAATTATTAATATATAAAAAAATTCATCTGTACAACAACAGAAACACAAGATTTCATAATATATCAAGAGCAAAAAATGATGCTGCCAACATAAATTATGAAACACTTTCAAAACATTAATTATCCTCTTAGTCATGAGTGACATTAGGCGTTTCGTATGTATCATGAGTGACATTAGGCGTATCATCATTAATCAAATTAAACTTCTTTAAATACTTTCTTTATAGACACAAAATTGTGAAGTGTCAAAACATGAGTGCTAAGAGAGAAAAGGGTTTCATTCAGACACAATAGCTTCAGAAAATTTTGCTAGTATTCACACAAAATAACTTGTTTGAAATTACTTTTCGAAGCAAACAGTATTTTCTAGTTACTTAACTTATGGTTGTTAACTATTCCCTTATTTCAGTATTTATTAATGACAACGCACATTATAGCCTCAATAAGCATTCATTATGTTAATTTAATCAAAATTATTCTATTATATTAAAATTCAATTCAGATTAATCAAAAATGGATTCGAATTATAATCTAACATCTGCATATTGGTTCAGTTTATTAACCGTTTACACGCCTAATTAATATCACAATGTAATAATTATTTTATTTTTCCTATATTACAGCTTCTAATGTTCTAATTTATGCATAAAAATTTTGAAAATAACAAAAACAATTTTTTTTTTTTTTTTTTTTTTTTTTTTTTTTTTTTTTTTTTTTTTTACTGTTTTCATTTCAAAATTCGCATTTTGAAACATGATTATTGGTGGACAACCTATGCAAATATAACAATTTTTTTTCCCTCTTTATGCTATTGTATATTGTTTTAAAAAATTTTCTCGAATTCGAAAAACATTTAGATTCCTAGTGATCAAATGTAAGTAATATAGAGAAAACGATAAAAGCAAATAACATATTTTTATGCAAATTAATAAATTTACTTTTTCCTTATACCTATGAAAAGTGCTTAAACATAAATATATATATATTTTTCAAAAGTTGAAATCAACCTTATATTTTATAGGAAAAATAAGGACATTGTTATTATGTTTGAAAATATATGTTTTGTATTACAAATAATGCAATGTTCCCATTTGGGAACATTGGCGTTTAAACGGCTAATATATAAAACATTCATCTATGCATAAGTAAAAATAAAATATTTCATAAAGTAAAGAGAAACAAAATTATGCGTACAACATAGATTATAAAACACTTTTCAAAATATTAATAATTCCCTTACTCATGACTGATATTAAGCATATTCCCATTCTTAAATTTATTGTACTGTTTATTGTATCATCATTAATTAAACTAAACTCCTTTGAAGATTTCCTTTATAGTCAGAAAGTTGTACGAGTGTCGAAACATAAGTGCTAATAGAGAAAATTGCTAATAGAGTTTTAATTGAATTCACACATAATAACTTCAGGGTTTTTAAGTAGCATTCAGCCACATTAACTTCGGAAAAAATTGCTAGCATTTCACACAAAATAGCTTATTAGAATTAATTTTTCGAGCAAAAAATATTTTCAAATTTCTCAATTTTTAGTTATTAATTATTCGCTTATTTCAGTAATTATTAATGACAATGCACATAGTAGCCTCATTAAAAAATTATTGCACATATTTAGTCAAAAGTACTCTATTACATTCAAATTCGAATCACATTAATCTAAAATGGATTTGAAAATGTAATCTAACATTTATATTAGTGACTCAGTTTATAAATATACAAAACATTAATCTTTTTGCTTAAGGGTGTATTTCGATTCAAACTGCTTATTTTCCGATTTATTTTTGAATTCATTTTTGCTCTCAAATGCATCAAACTTTCAAAATCACTTATTTGGAAAGTACACAAGGTGCCGTGATTGTCGATTCTTTGATAAATACAGACAATATTGCAAAAAAAGCAATCAAAAACGGCATTTCAAACAGATTTTTCGGAAGCGGGAGATTTGGGAACGAAAAAGAGGGTCATACTGAGAAGGTAATTGCTTATAAATCAAATTCTAAGGAATTGAGCGTAAAATGATATCACACGGCACCTCATACGTCCCTTCAAGAATCCCCCCAGCAAGTTTCATGTTTCTACTTTTAAAAATATGTCTGAAATTGTATCGCAAAATTTCGAGCTCTTGAAGGTGGAAAAGTATTTTTTCGAATACACCCTTAATACTTAATGACAATGCGCATAGTAGATTCATTAAAAATTTATTGCACGTACTTAGTCAGAAATATTCTATTGTATTCAAATTTGAATCATATTAATCTAAAATGGATTTGGAATTATAATCTAACATCTGTATTAGTGGCTCATTTTATTAATATACAAAACATTAACCTATTCTAGTAATAATTTATGACAACGCGCATAGTAGACTCATACAAAATTATTGCTTCCATTAAAAGCTGTCGAACTATGAGTAAAATTTAACATTTCAGGTAAAATTAAGTGTATATTTTAGAAAAATTTTGAATACTAAAAAAAATCAGAGACATCTTTTAAGATGAGTTTACAAAAAAGAAAAGTTAAAAATATTAATTTCTCGAGGAGATATTTTAAGAATACGAATGCATGAAACACCATCAGACTTTTTATTGATGAATGAAATTCAGATACTGAGTGACCAGCCCCTATTAAAATCTTCCTTTATAACGAGAAATGAAAATTATTATTATATGAACATAATGAAATGAAAATATGTTTGAATTGCATTCGTAAATAGTAATATCAGCTCTATCTTTCAGTGTCGTTTATTACAATAAAACATGTGTCATACAACTATGAATGCTGAAAGGTTTGTGTTACCAACTGTTCATTTGCAATATTAATTTTCTACATGTTGAGTTTATTATGTGAAACTTGCATTTGAATGTCACACAATGGTTGCTAAATGTCATTTAAAATGACAGATATAAATTATTCCACGTAGTGTAGATTATAAATATGCTTGGGCCATTTTCAAATTTCGCTTATATATGCTGTCCAAAAGTAAAAAGAAGAAAATCAAACATAAATTAATATTTAAAGTTTGATTTGAGCTATGTAATAGCTAAAGAAGATTATATTTAACATATCTAACATGAAAAATTTTAAAAATAAATAAAAATTTTGGAGATATAAATCTTTAAAATTGTAATTCTAAACAAAAATGCCTGTCCTATTCCAAATTTTATGTAATTAACTGTTACTTTTTTAAAAATCTAACTTTTTTAAATAAAAAAAGTTTAATTATTTTAAATATGAACCTTTAGTGTTCTATAATAATGAAAAATTTATTACAAAGATATTTATTTCAAGAAATTAACAAAAAATTTTTTGCCCTTCACTTTTCGTCAATTCCATTACCTTGTGATTATTTTAGTCAAAATAGGTTTCTAACTCTGCCTAAAGTTAGCAGTAAATATTCAGTGATGCAGTTAAACTATTCACGCAATTACTGCTTGTCATTTTTTACTCTTCAACTGTGAAGCAATGTAACAGTGGCAAGAATCAGCTTTCTTCAAAGAGTTCATTTATTTTCACTGTCAAGTCTGTTACCGTGAATTTTAATATTAAAATAATAATTTTTGCACTTTTGTATTTAAATATTGTTTACTAAATAATTTTAGAAGGTATGTGTATTATTACCTAAGTTAGAAATTATACAAGCTAGTTCATTTCTAATAGTGTTTTATTTGAAATATCAAGTCCGTTATCATTTGACTGGTAACAGAATTGACTCAAGGTAATAGACTTGAAATTTTTTGTGAACTGTGGTTTGAAAATTGTTTTTTGGCTGCGCATTACTGATAAGGAATTTTATATAGAAAAGAACTGAATAAAAAAACCTGAGGATGTTCTTGAGGGATATATTTGCTGATAAATTGTATGAAATTGTTCATAATTTGGGAAAATTGAAGCAGGAAAAAATACACATCCAAAACAAAATAGATGAAGGTAAAATTATGTAGGTCTGAAAGTGAAACACTGCTACCAGAGAGTATTTCACATCCATTAAAAGGCATATCATAAATTCATTTTAAGCAAATAATAGCAATTCTACCATAACCAAATTTGTCGATGTAAGGAAACTGAATATTTTCTGAGTTGCTAGTTCTTCGTAATATGATATGAAAAATGAAATTTGAGTCATATCACATTTGAATATGCCAAGCCCTTATTTAGAGTATAAATACGACATATTAGTATATATGATATAAAGACATAGCAAATATTCAGCTACTTCAAGTTCTTTTTTAATATCTAGATAGAATTGCTTGATAAATTATTTATTTGATATTCAAGTCAAATATATTTTTTGATTTGATTATAAAATAAAATTATTTCTCTATATGATATCTGAAAAAAAATTATCATTTAAATAAAGTTTTTGTCTAAGGTTGAAGATATCATTAAAAACAGTGCGTAATAGACTAGACATATGATAGCATATTGTCAAATCCGTTACCAAATGTCAAGTCTGTTACAGCATAGTTTTTTTAATGATATTTTAATATTAATATCATTTTTTTACCATTCTACTATTATTTTTTATTCAACTAAGAAACAAATATGCAGTTATTTACATGAATATATACTGTTATTAAAAAAAGTTTTTGTATAATTTTCTATGTAATCAAAATCTTGTGGTTAAACTGTTTCTCATTTCTATTTAATTTAAGTGTTATTGATAAATATCATGTTTTCAAATTTAGGGAAATAAGTTACTTCAAAGTCAGGTGATTTTAGAAAATTTAATAATGTTAAAGCTGAGTATTTTCCGTAATTTTGTGTGGTAATAGACTTGACAATTTTTCGTACAATCCAACATTAAAATAGCCTTTACGAATTAAATTATAGGGCAAAGTGCACGACAAATTACTTTTTCGTGTAACTTAAACATTTACCATAATACTTGTCTCCATTTTTAAAAGAAATTATTAAGTTTGAAAAATAAATGTAAAATTCTGAAATGTAAGCGAATGGTGAAAATGGTTCATTTAAGTACATTTCTCAATATATTTTATAAAGAAAACTATTGCTTGTAAACTTTTAAATGATCTTTGCCAAGTAAATGAAAACGCGAAAAATAATATAATTTTCTTTATGTGTATGCTTCGAGATAACATAGCGAAGATAACTTAAAGAAAGCGTATATATCGTTAAACGTTCAAGACAAATTGAAGGTAATTTATAACTTCCAAACTTTTCCCGTTTAGCCTTTGTTCTTTTCAAATTTTGCGTACTTGAACAACTACCTGAGACATTATTCTGATTTATAATGATGCACTCTCAACTTTTCTAATTTATACTAAATGCTAGTCGAAACTTATTCTAAAACTGCCTCGATTTGATCAGTCGAAATGCAATGTGTTTTATGAATTATACTATATTTCCTATTATAGTCTAAAGACGCTGGACTTTCAAAATTTCAATATCTATTCGATATAGCACTAAAGTACATGTTTCCTTAAATACATATAAGAATATCTCAAAGTTTGAAGAATATTATTTGGTAATAAATATTTAAATCAACTGAAAATTCCATAAAGGAATGAGTTCTTGAATTAAATTTCGAAAGGAAATTTAAATACTATTTTCATAATAGGCAAAATCAATTACAGATTAGTTGCAGCTTTCAAATATTCACATTTTTAAGTACCAATCATTCTTTTATACCAGTTTTAACGATTGGCAACAAGGATATTCTCATCCATATAATATATATACAGGGTGTTTCGCTACCAGACCGACAAACTTAGAGGGATGATAGTACACATGTAGACAAACATTATTAAATAGGAAACCATGGGGCGCAAACGTCTTCTGTAGGAGCTAGGGGCCATTAATGTTTAGGGTCCAAAACTTTAAACGATGATAGAAAACAGAAAAAAGGATCGATTCATTTGCGGTTTTCACTAAAATCATTCTTTATATTACGATTTCTTTAGAAAAAAATTTTAAAAGTTACTTTCAAAAATTATCGATAGAGGGCGCTTTAGACTTTAGAGTAATGAACAACTACTTTTTACCGTTATTTTTTGCATGGGGTTGAAATTATTCTAAAATTTAGACTTTAACTTAAATTTTAAGCCCAAAATCGAAAACATTGGGATGGGGTACTTTAGGAAAATTGAACTGTGAACAGAGGGGGAGATTTTAAGCGCTCATAAACATTAGACAAACTAATCGATTTTATTGCGGTTTGCGTGAAAATAATTTGCTTGGTAATTATTTTATTCAAAATGACGTACAGCTTTGGTGTCCTCATTTTTTTGATAGAAGGCGCTTCCGACACATCTCCGACATTTCAATGGCATTACTCCTGGGTGTTTTACTACCAGAGCAACTTACTTCCAGGAAGTGTTAGGGACACAAATATGTCTTGGAATCACATTGGAATGTAACGTTGGAAATGCCTTTTTTGAGAGTTAAGGTTAAAGGAAGCAGAAAAGATAGCAACAGTAACAGCTGAGAAAGAGCAACACGTTAATGTGACAGAAAACAGTTTATTTAAAGGTTTTACCACAAAAGATGTTCGAAATTACGACCAGAAGTAGTCCGGCAAGATTAACAGCGACGGTAGAAGGCGCTGTGGTTTCCTTGCGGTAGATGGTTCTAAACGGTAATGCATGTGAACAGCGATCACTTTGAAGTGATCACTCGAGAACCGACTCCAAAGGTAGCAGATTTAAGTACTTGAAAGATGAGCAGCCCGATGGGGCTCCTCCACATTTTACCAATGACTTTTGCCGACACTTCATAGTAACATCTTGTCAACGGTGGAAAGGTCGTGGTGGCCTGCCGGATCGCCGGACCTACCATGTATCGACTTCTTCTGCTGGGGTCAAATGAAAAGTTGGGTGTATGAGACTCCCGTACCATGAGTTAATGACCTCGCATCTGATATTTCTGAGCTTGCCAGAAAGCTATCAAATATGCCAGGAATCTTTCAAAGAGTGAGGAATTCCATGCGACACCGCTGACAAGCATTCCGAACGATTCCTGGTCGTAATTTCGAACACTTAATGTTGTAAAGCATTTAAATAAACTGCTTTCTGTCACATTAACGTGTTGCTCTTTCTCTGCTGTTTCTGTTCCCTTTTTTTCTCTGCTTACTTTAACCGTAACTCGCAAAAGAGACATTTTCAACGTTACATTCCTATGTAATTCCGAATCATCTTTGCACCCTTAACACTTCCTGGAAGTATGCTGGTCTGGTAGTAAAACACCCAGGAGTAATACCATTGAAATGTCGGAGATGTGTCGGAAGCGCTCTGTATCAAAAAATGAGGACACCAAAGCTGTACGTCGTTTTGAATAAAATAGTTACCAGGGGAATGATCTACACGCAAACCGCAATGAAATCGATTTTTTGTCCAATATTTATGAGCGTTTAAAATATACCCCTTTGTTCACAGTTAAATTTTCACTAGTTACCCGATCCGAACGTTTCCGATTTTGAACTTAAAATTTAAGTTAAATTCTAAACTTTAGAATAATTTCAACCCCATGCAGAAAATAACGGTAAAAAGTAGTTGTTCGTTACTCTAAAGTCGAAAGCACCCTATATCGATAATTTTTGAAAGTAACCTTTAATTTTTTTTTCTAAAGAAATCTTAATATAAAGAATGATTTTAGTGAAAACCGCAAACAAATCGACCCTTTTTTCCGTTTTCTATCATCGCTTAAAGTTTTGGACCCTAAACTTTAATGGCCCTTAGCTCCTACAGAAGACGTTTGCGACCCATGGTTTCCCATTTAATAATATTCGTCTTCATGTGTACTATCATCCCTCAAAGTTTGTC
This sequence comes from Maratus speculifer, assembly GCA_964019185.1. Taxonomy (NCBI): domain Eukaryota; kingdom Metazoa; phylum Arthropoda; class Arachnida; order Araneae; family Salticidae; genus Maratus; species Maratus speculifer. Next base: position 162,437,897 of record OZ025300.1, on the reverse strand, counting down.
GGTCTGGTAGCGAAACACCCTGTATGTAATAATAAAAAAAAGCTATCTTACTTTAATTAATGTATTCTAAATTCTCATAATATTTACCTTTTCCCGCTATCTTTTAATAATCTTAACATATTAGTTATGTTTTAATACCAAGGCTTTAATCAATTTTATTTCTTATTCTGAAAACCTTAACTTGTTAAAAGCAACAATCTTCCTAAAATCCCACTAATTATTTTTATTCCTTCATATTTTGGGACATTTGATGTATGTTTCTTAATTTCAATTCTAATTTTTATAAAAATGTATTATTCAAAATCTCAACATTCATTGCGAAGCGATTTCGCTTCTAAATCCTTTCATTTTGTTTTTCTTACGCTAAAGATACTAAGTTCGAACTTTGCGTCTGAGATGGCAGATATCTTGTCACCAGTATCTCATGCTACATATCTATAACTTACTAATTTGTCTGAAATGCCAGGTATCTGTATACCATACATTATTCCAATGGGATCTTTAAACTTGTATACCTCTTTTTACTTCAAGTTTAGCATTTAATACATTACAGTCAATAATATTCTTCTTACTTGCATCCATTCAATAATCATAAGTTGTCCAATCGTTGAAATAAAACTCTTAAGAGAAATGTATTTTTTATTTTCATTAAAAATGTTATTCGATACCAAGCATTCATTTCGACTTAATCCCATTTCTAAATCTTTTCCTATTGTTTTTATTACGACAGATATTAAGTTTGGATATTTGTCTGAGATGCCAGATATCTTTATACCTACGTCTATGCTACAGCTCTATATACTATGTAATTGTCATACCAGAAATGTGTTACATGTCAGATATCTGTATATCATACTTTATTCCTAAGGTACCTTTACACTTCTATACTTGTATTGCTTGCACATCAGGCATTTAATACTATACAGGAAATAACATTCTTTCCACTTCCATCAACAATTGCGTCAACTTATATGGGCCCATGGGGCGCGAGCCCACCCAACAATTCGATCGCTTCACCCACCTAATTTCACAATTTCAATTAATTTAAATCGTAATTTATTTATTTTTTTAATTATTTAACAGTTGAAATGAAATTTGATTTTATTAACTTACTCAAAATAGTTTTGTTGGAAAAATAGTAAGGACATAAATGAGACTAACAGGAGCTATACATCCCTTCAGCAGATGTATAGTTAAATTTCTCATTAAAACAAAGTTCCTGTTTTTCTTTATTTCTTAAATATTGATGTCTTGAATAAATAAAGCACATTGTGGACTAAAATGCAATGTTTTTCTTGTCATTTAGATTTTTACTCTTTCAATACTTAGCTATTCCAATGTTATTTCAAATACATATTAACATATGTATTTATAAGAGCTTATAAGAATGTTATTTAATAAAATTATAATAAACAGGATAATTTAAAAAGCTGCTTAGAACAACCATAATTTAATTTCGAATTATCAGCTTTAATTTTTTCCCTTTTCTCCACACACATACACACTAAAAGAAAAAAAATATGTGTGTTATTTTATTCAAAAACTTTTAATCCCACACAATATTTCTGGAAAGTTACTGTCCATCAATACAATAATCATGAGTTGTTCAATAGTTGAAATAAAACTCTTAAGAAAATATTTTTTTAAAATTTAATTTAAAATATTTTTCGATACCCTGCAGTCATTGCGAGTTCTTCCCGCTTCTAAATCTTTTTACATTATTTTTATTAGGTTATAGATATTAAGTACAAACATTACGTCAAATTTTGCCCAGCACAAACATCATTTTCAGCCAATCGATAAGCACGATACCAATTTGACTCCTCTTTAAACAAGAATGTCATTGTCGCCTTCCTGAGGACATCAAATATTTTGGAGCAAATTCGCGAGTACAAAACGATATTACCCAGCCTAGCAGCCCAGAAATTCTACCTTTTCCGGTTGTTAAATAAAATCTCTTCGTATTATGGAGAAATATTCTTTTATATGGCGGAATTTTAATGCCTCTTTCTTTTGACTATGGCGATGTATGACGCCATATCCAGATATGTATTGATATAATATGCTGTATCAATGTATAAATACGTCCTTTATTTTGAGAAGAAAAATAAAAGCCGATGGGTACATAAATATGGTATAAAAGTTATCAAAACGCATTCTCAAAAGAAAAAAATGCTTAATCCAAAATCAATTTTAAATGGATTGTTTTTGCAATAATATATTTTTTAACATTAATTCATTTCAAATTTATTTTATTCATGTGCAACATCCACTAAAATATCGCAAATTGAATATAAAATGTCACCAAAAATACATGAGCAATTTATTTTATCAACTGAGTGGAAAAGTGACCAAGCGAGTTATCGAATCCTGAACTTTTCGCTTAATTTGCTAATACTCTTCTAGTTGCTTATACTCTACCTGTATCGAGAAGTACGACAAAATTCGTTCGGGCATCCATTTTTGGCACAAGTATCTGATATTTCATGTTGATAATTCAATAGAATAATCCGAAGATAGACTTTACGTAATAAAATCACATTGTTTAGTAAAGTTACCATACATTTTTTTTTCAAATTGAATGGCAAAGTACTACTCTTTTACTCTGTTGGGATTTTTTTTTTTCAATTCTTTTTCATATCGTTATAAAATTGTGAAGAATGGCAATAGGCCTGTTTCCATCGATTTATAATATTTTATTTTTATTTTTATTTTTATTTTTATTTTTATTTTTATTTTTTATTTTTTATTTTTATTTTTTTTTTACAATCATCACTGTATTATTAGTGATCAAACAAAGAAATTATAAATGATTAATTTTTTTGAGAAGAAAAACACAAATCGTTAGGTAAATAATTATATAAACACAGAAAAATGATCCTAAATGCATTCTCAAAAGAAAAAAAAACCTACCCCCAAATCACTGAGTGTCACTCATAATCACAAAAGATTATGCACTAACGAATATAGGATTATGCTATGAAATAAATGATTATGCTCTCAACCATATGTTTTTAAGTATTAATTCCTTCCAAGTTGATTTTAGTTTATGTAGAAGATTCATTCGAATATCGTTAATTGAATGAAAAATGTTACCAAAAAAACATATGCAACTTTTTTTCTGAATGAGTGAAACCGTGATCAATCCTAACTGCATTCTGAAAAGAAAACCGCCTACCCCGAATACTGAATGTTGGTCATAACCACAGAAGATGATTCACTAAGCTAAGATGGAATTATGTTACTAACCGTATATTTTTTCATAATAATTCCTTCCAAGTTGGTTTAGTTTATGTTCAAGATTAATTCGAATAAAGCAAATTGAATGAAAATTGTTACAAAAAATACATGTGCAAATTATTTTTTCTCCAATGAGGGAAAGCGTGATCAACACTAATTGCATTCTCAAGAGAAAAAACACCTACGCCAAGTTACTGAATGTGGCTCATAACCACTGAAGATGTTGAACTAGATGATATGCAATGTATTTTTTTCTCCAAATGAGAGAAAGCGTGATCCATCCATTGCATTCTGAAAAGAAAAAACTCCGTCCCAAAATTACCGTGTATGATTTACAAACATAGAAAATTGTGCACTAAGCGAAGATTAATATTAAATGGATTATTTTACAAACCGCATATGTTTTAATATAATTCCTTTCAAGTAGATTTAGTTTATGTAGAATATTCACTCGAATATCACAACTTGAACAAAAAATGCTACCAAAAACGCATGTGTAATTTATTTATTTTTTCTCCAACTCAGTAAAAGCATGATCCACAATAATTTTATTCTGAAAAAAAAAAACACTTATTCCAAATCAATAAGTGTAGTTCATAAACACAGAAGATGATGCACTAAGCGAAAATGAACATTAAAAGGATTGTGTTACCAACCATATGTATTTTAAAAGTAATTCCTTCCAAGCTGTTTAGTTTATGTAGAAGATTTTTTCAAAAATCTCAAATTGAATGGACAATGCAACCAAAATCACACGTGTAATTAATATTTTTTTCAATTTTGTGAAAAAGTATCCAAGTTGACAATCGAACGCAGAACTTTTGACCTAATTTGCCAATGCTTTTCCAGTTGAGCTAACTGAATCGACAAAAGGCCGATATCATTCACCATGACAACCATTTTCGGTGCGAGTATATGACCTGCCATTTGAGATGGCTCAACAGAATGATCCGCAAATAAAGGAGTCACATTATACGATGAAAATGTAGATATACTTAAATTAGATCCAATCATACTGATTAGCAGAATCATCATACAAATTCAATTTGTTTTTCCAACTGAATGATGATACTCTTTTTCACTTAGCTGATAATTTTTTTTATTTAACGTTTTGTAACTTTTCCATCAGTATGATTGCTAATTGCGCTAAATTCCGGCATATCATTCACAAATCAGTAAACTGCTTACACTCAGAAATTTAATTACTAAAATATAACTTTGTTAAATGTGGTACAGATTAAAAAACTTAAAAAAAATTGTGAATGAAAATATTTTTAAGGAACTAATTATACTAGGATTTATACTAGGAATTAGTATGCATAAATTACTTGATAAAAATAGAAATAAAAATCAAATAGACCTAATAAATCGTGGTACAATAGTTTTTAGAAACTTTTTATACCACTGATACGACTTTCTTACTCATTTCACTATAATTTTAAGCTATTAATAAAGAATTTTACTTTAAGTTTTTAACATACTATAATATCTGAAACTTGTATAATGTGTAACTTATACACAAATGTGCTTTCGCTTCATTTACGTTTTAGAACATTAACTTATTCCGTATTCAAGTTGTGAAAAAGAAAAATAGTCACCATAATTCATGAATTTCTTTCATTCGCGAGTTCATCATTAAAAATAAAGCATATTCAGTGCAATATCAAATGTTTTTGACTCTTTCGGCATTATGAATCTAAATATCTTTTTCAAACGTTTTTGATAACATTGATATTATAATCTTATGACCATATTCATTCATATTTCGATATAAATTTAAGATACTAATGAAGTATTATATTTTATGTTATCATATGAAAATATATCTCAAAATTATATAAAGACTAACCTACACGCTGTTAAAAATTTTGTGCTACTTTGCGCAGAAATATGGTGCTTAGTAACTGCCACCATGAAATGGTAAAATCTCATTCCAAAATTTGGAACTTCGGTTGAAATATAGTTCCATTAATTCGAACAAGATAATGAAATGTCGTTCCAAGATTTCGAGCTTCAGTGAATCATCCTGTGGTGGAAGCTGGTGTTAGCTGCTGAGCACCAAATATTGGTTCAAAGTAGCACAAAAATTTTAACAGTATACATAAAGATGGGTTTTCACCTCATTTACTTTTTCTAAATGTTAATTATCGCCTTATTAAAGTTGTGAAAAATGAAAATAAATATACTTTTATTAATGAATGTTTCTCATTCATAATTTCATCAAAAGAGTTTAAGCAAATACATTACAAGCCCAAAATGTTTCAAATCATCTCGCCATAATAAACTGTAATACATTTTTGGGTGTTTTTGATACAGTTGACATAATAATCTAATGACCTCATTCTTATACATTTTAACATAAATTCAAAATATTAATAAAGAATTATACTCTAAGTTTAAAGCATGCAATAATGCCTCAAAATTATATAAAGATTAACCTAAATGAAGATGTGCTTTCGCTTACTTTACTTTCCTAAATATTAACTATTCACTTATCCCAGTTGTGAAAAGTGAAAGTAGATAAACCTTTATTCACGAATGTCTCCTATTCATAATTTGATCATGAGTGATCAGACGAATTTATTAGATGCAAAAAAGGATTCAAACTCTCTGTACATGATGAATAGATCTTATTCTTTCTTTCGGTTCGAGAATTAAAAATTACACTATTTTACTTTACGTGACGTAATCGGAATATTATCTATTAAACTCATTGCACGCAGATGATTGCAGAAATTTTCGTTTACACTTAAAAGAATATAAAAAGTTTTATGTTTATTTCCATTTAATAATCCGTAAAGAAATGGAGCCTTTTCTTTCTTTCGTCTCAAGGCTATAAAAATCGCTATTTTACATTATGTTACGTGACAGGAATATGGTCCAGTGTAATATATTTTTCAGACGCTTTTGATACCATTGATATTAAAATCTAACGATCTTATTCTTACACATATCTCTATAAGCTCAAAATATTAATATAGAATCATACTTCAAGTGTATAATATACAACAATGTCTCCAAGTTAAATAAAAGTATATGTAAAGCAGTGTATTCGCTTCGTTTACTTTGGTAAATATTTACTATTCCCTTGTTCCAATTGTGAAAACTGATAATAGACATATCTTTATTCACGAATTTCTCGCATTCATCAGTGCATCATTAGAGGACATTAGAATTCACTTGAAGACTTCCTGTATGGTGAGAGAGGGAAACCTCTATGTGCTAAAATGTGAATATGAAAAGAGAAAAATGGCTTTGAGTTGTATTCGTACATAACAACTTGAAATCTACATTAAATGCGCCTCTTTAACATAAGTAGCTCATATGCAACAATGAATATGGAAAGGGTCTCTTTTATCATATGTTTCTTAAATATTGATTCGCGTCAGTCTAAATTAATTCTGTATGGTCTGTCATTTTAGATAATTTAATAAATACGATTCATTGAATTCTAAAGAGATCTTTTGAAGAAATTTCCCCTAAAGACTTGTGATGAAATGAATTCATTGAAAATATTTCTTTAAAAAGAGGTAACTGGAAATCACGAGGTGGCAGAATAAGAATATTACGATAATAATATATAAGATAAGAGAGTGAATTTGAATGCATTATTGTACAATAACTTTAACACTATAATACTTCAATATGACTCATTACCATAAACATTTCATATTTCTTCATAAACATTATATTTTAAACATCCATACACTGATGGCTAATGATGATTAATCACTTGTGATTTTAGACTATTTGTGCCATATCTATATTCATACATGAAGAATTATCCTGAAACTTCTCATGTGTAAACAGCTTAGTAGACATCATAAATATATTTCCGAAAATCACATAGGAGAGCTAAACAAGTTGTAGAAAAGTATATTTCATCTCGAACGTCTTTTGAATAACCCTGTAAAAACTAATGTCGCAAAATCGTCGAAATTTCAGCACATGATTAGGAAGCTTCTTATAATAAACTGTGTTCATTTTTATGAGAATATCATGTATACTCGTGGAGAAATTAAGGTTTATTATAAAAAGGATCCAAAATTTCAAAAAGTCTTTTGCCTATAATTTACAGAATTCTTAATATTTTAAGAATGCTCTTTACGGGGCCATAACAAAGGCCATTGTACACAATGCCCTGCAATAGAAATTTATAAAGTAATAAATGTTCGATGAAAAATAAGCAGGTTCTCTAAACAATTTTTTACTGCACATACCCGAGTGCAAGCAATATACACTGCTCAAAACAATTAAAGGATATTGCAGTTTTAGATGGATTTTGTATCTGGGAAACTTTTTAGCTGATTGATACATGGTCGACAGACATAGTAGGTTATATGAGAATAAATTACACATATTTGGCAGAAAAAAATGCATTTTATTGCGCATTTGTGTACAAAAGAAAAAAACACAATTTGTGCATATGAGAAAAAAAGAATAAGAAAAGGTGTTTTCTTCAAAGAAAATCATTTTCAGTAGGGGGTATGGTTTCCATGGGCGGCCAGCAACGTTGAACACCTTTGAGGCATGGACTCAATGAGGCTATTAATGACGAGTTGGGGTATTCTGCCCCACTCTTCCAGAAGAGCTCTTTCCAGTTCTTGGAGAGTTTGTGGGAGTTGTTGGCGGCCAGAAACTCGTCTTCCTAGAGCGTCCCAAACGTGCTCGATTGGATTCATGTCTGGAGAACACGCTGGCTATTCCATTCGAACGATTCCTTCCTCGAAAAGGATATCCTCCACCAGGTTTGCACGATGTGGCCTGCAGTTATCGTCCATTAAAATGAAGTTATCTCCGAATCCTGCAGCGTAAGGGACTACAATAGGTCTGACGATCTCATCCCTATATCGGCGACCAGTCAGAGCTTCATCTCGAATGATGTAGAGGTCAGTGTGCCCGTCAATGGAGATGCCACCATACACCAACTCTCCTCCACCGCCAAATCTGACACTTTCGTGCACGAACGCAGGATTATTCCTACTGCCACGGTCCCTCCAGATGAAAATACGCCTATTATCCGGATGCACAGAAAAACGGGACTCGTCAGAAAACAGAATATTGCTCCATTTATTTCTACTCCAGTTGACATGCTCGCTTGCCCACTCCCTGCGGTCGCGACGATGCCTTGATGTTAATCTAAAACATACCATCGGTCGGCGAGCATACAGATTTACAGCATGGAGCCGGTTTCGGACAGTATGAGTTGAAATCGTGGTACCTGTAGCCGAGCGAAGGTGTTGTTGGAGAAGAGTAGCGTTCATGTTTCAGTGTCTCCGAGCTGTTAACGCTAAATACCGATCTTCATTGGACGTTGTTGCCCGTCTACGACCTTACCCTGGTCTTCGGCCTGCACATCCACTCTCCAAAATACGGTTCCAAATCCTGGAAATGACACTTTGTGACACTCCAATGGCTAGCGCTACTTCGGCTTGAGTTTGGCCCCCTTCTAACCTACCAACAATTCTCCAAGCTTCTAAATCTGTCATATGACTTCGCAGAGACATCGTACTCATCGAAACAGAGCAATCAATAAATGCCGATCATCCTTGTCTTCATTCTTTTTTATCCAGTTGAAAGTCAAATTTCATTCGCTGCCGCTGAAGCGACGTTTTTGACGTCGAGCTCAAAATTTGCATACTCCACAGTTTGAAAACCAGAAAAATTTTCAATTGTGATTCTCTTCTTCTATTTTCGGCAAAAAAAATTTCGTTTATATCTTTATTTTATATGAAACTTCAAATATCCTTTAATTGTTTTGAGCAGTGTATATAGTGCGTGTAAAAACTATAAGGACAAAAGACAATATTAATTTTTTTAATAAATTTCAAAACAAGTGAAACTTTTTTTTCTTATAATATGTATCGTCAAGCTGAAAAGCTAATAAAAATCCCAACAAAATTCAACTGTGAGCACTTTATTATAAAAATAACGTAATTCTACAAAAGCACTATTTTTGCCGGTGTAAAAATTTAAGGGCGCCAAAATAAATTTAATTTAGTAACCAAAGAAACAAATATTTAATGTATTATGCACTTACCTATGAGTACAATGATTGCAAATATTCCATCATTCCTGGACATGATTAATTTTTGACGCAGTTCGGGATTGTTTCTGTACTATTCATCTTCAATAGGAGATCTGAATTTGAATTTTGAAGAAAAGTGCCTTTCATTTTTATAAAATCACTTTACTAAATATCCCCATAAGTTATCGATATGATTAAAATCAGGATTTATGAGCGGTTCTTGCAAAGCTTCATTATTTTTCTTATCGAACTCAAGTTTTTTTCACACAGCAAGTGTGGATAGGCACACCGTTATACCCGGTTTTTTTCTTGCCAGAAGTATTGCAACAAATGAAAGGTAACCAGAAAAAGTTTGTATATGTGTCTTTAACTTAAATTTTCGTGAAAGAAATAAAAGTGACACCACGTCGTTCAATGAAAAGCAGACTCATGTTCAATAAATCCGCCACCCAACTGATGCCTTAAATGAAATCTCTGTATCTTTTCTTAAATCATCCCAATGTTATTTACAGTCATCAGGATCATTTAAGTTTCTTTTCTTTTCATCGGAAAAAAACTATTTCAATTGATTTAAGAAAAGAAAGCGAAATTTCATTAAAATAGCAATTAGGTGGCAGATTCATTGCAACATGGTGTTGCTTTTCCTTCAACGACTTTGTGTCACTTATATATTCTTTCAGGATAATTTAATTCAAAGACACTTATACACATTCTTTTTGACCATCTTTTATTTGTTGCAACACTTTTGACAGGAAAGAAGCGGATATCACAGCGAGATAATACACCTATCCACACAAGCGTGAGATAAAACTTTAATTCTATAACAAAAATATTGGAATTCCGCAATGGCCGGTCAAAAATTTTAATTTTGATCCTACCGATAACTTATGGGGACATCTAGTAAGGTGATTTTTTATAAAAATTGAAAGCATTTTTCTTCAGAATTGGAACTAAGAATACAAAACAAACTCGAATTGTGCTAAAAATTAATGATTTCGAGGAATAATGGGGAATTTGCAATCATTAAGCTCCACAGGTAGATGCATAATACATTAAATATTTGTTTATTCGGTTACTATATTGAATTTATTTTGCTATCCTTAAAGTTTTTACACAAGCAAAAATAGTAATTTTTTGTGCAATTACTTTACTTCTATATTAAAATGCTCAAAGCAAAATTTTTTTGACATTTTTATTAGCTTTTCAGCTTAATGATACATATTGTAAGGAAAAAAGTTTCATTTGTTTGGAAATTTATAAAAAAAAATTAATATTTTTTACTGTTCTTATAGTTTTTACAGGCGCTGCAATGTTCATAATGTATTAGACAAATGTGAAGAGCAACTTTTGTAAAAGTCTCAGAAACATAGTTTGAAAATTCAGAAAGTGGTCGTTGACAGGATATGTCCAAAATTCATTGTTACAAGGAAGAAATAAATGAGGTGTTGTATACAAATATTGTATATGTTACACACTATTGCACATAAACAATATTGCGCGTACTACTGTATTTAGGTAAATTGCCCTTATCCTTTTGGGAGCAATGGATTTCGGATTTGCTCTATCGACAATTTCTTACATTATTTTCTAGCAATGTGTTTGACACTTTCGCAATAATTGCTTGATGCATTTAGATAATACATTATGCACATTATATTTGATTGCATTCGCGTATGCGCAGAGATACGTTATTTTGCAAACTTACTCATTTTTTATCCAATATTTGTTATTTTTTAATTCTGATTGCAGGGTATTGTGTAAAATGTCGTTTGTCATGCTTAGTGAAAAAAATCTCTTATATTAAAAAACCTACAATTTATAAGCAAAACATTTGGTGAAATTTGGGATAATGGTGAAATTTTTATAAAATTGCTAATTTCTCCACGAGATGCGTGTTATCCTCATATATATAAAAACAGTTTATTACAAGAAGCCTCCTTATCTTTAACGACAGTTTAAAGCTTTTACGGCACTAGTTTTTACAGGGTTATCCAAAAGATATTTCTTTTTCTCCAGTTTGTTGAGGATCTCTTATGGGAATTCGAATAAAAAACTTTGCGGAATTCTCATATACAGTGGTGGTCAAAAGTTTCCGGCCATCAAAATATTTTTAGTTAATTTGTAAGTATATCCATATGAAGAGGAATCTCAAAGTGATACTTATACATTTTAATGACATGATAATTAAGAACTTATTTATGGAATAATATATAAACATCAATAAATTTAATTGACAAAATTAAATACTAGGGAAACGCATGTTCTCAAAAGTTTCCGACCACCTTTACAAGCTTGAAAAAAAATGGCATTGTAATAGAAAATAAAAGTGATCAACAATATTTACCATTAGTATTAGTATTTTTCCCCTTTAGTAATATGTACTTCGGCGCAGCAACGTGACATTGATACAATCAGTGGTTGAATATCGTCTATGATTCGTTTTTTTCCACACTTCTTCCATTTTTTTAGAAATTTTGGCTGAGTTGGAATATTTATAATTCCGTACACGTTTGATAATTTATTTCTAAATATTTTCTATTAAATTCATATCAGGCGTTTGGGCTGGCCATTTCAAAAACGGAATTTTCTGTGCAAAAGCCTTTGCTTGTCGGGCTTTCATACATTCATCATGTCATTATGATGTGGTTTGAACTCACAACGTTTAGCGCGGCAGTCCGACGCTCTACCTTCAAGCCATCGGTTGCGCGAGAAAATGTGATTATAAAGACACTAGCTTTCCGACCGCGGCTTCGCCCGCGTGGAATTCCGTTATATTGCGGTATAAAGCACTAGAGGTCTGCACGGGCCGAAATTTCCAGGCCCGAGCCCGGCCCGAAAGTTAAAATTTCGGCCCGGGCCCGGCCCGGCCCGGCCCGAACGAAAGAAATATTGGCCCGACCCGGCCCGGCCCGAAAGTTAAAATTTCGGCCCGAGCTCGGCCCGGTCCAGAAAAAAATTAAAATTCGGCCCGAACCCGGCCCGGCTCAAGTGAATTTCTACAGAACATTGATCTTTAATCTTATGGAAGAGTTCTGACCAAAAAAAAATTATATTAGTCTTTTTTTTTCATGTTTATAATCTCCATTTATGCAGAAGTGCCGTAGGCTGCGATATTTACGCTTTTAAATGAATCTTTGTTTGTTGTATGTGAATGTTTCAGTTATCACTAGTATTATTAATCCATATTCCCTGTAATGGAGACAAAAAGTCAAAAAAGCGGTATATGGTAAAATTTCCAAAGACAAAATCGCTTTGGAACGAAAAAAAAAAATTTCCCTTCTTAACAGATGTAAATGTTTAATGTGTTTTTTTCTCCCGTATTGTTGTATTCATTTTGCAAGAAAGAACATTTTAAAAGAAACTTCCAGTTTTCAGTTTAAAAAAAAAATTCCGTCATAATCATGTTTTTTTTTTTCTTTGTGTGTGTGTTTAATTCTATTTTAAAACGCCTAGTAATCTACGATTCTTTAAAAGGAATAAATTCCAATGTTTAATTGTAGAATAATGACGGCTTAAAAGTATATGCCTTTTTTGCAAACATTTTTGGACAAAGCCAAATATTACTGATTTATAAAAAGTCGAGAAAAGGATTTTCATTTAGGAAGATTCAATAGGAACTCATTATTTTGGTCCATGAAAACTAGGAAGAATGGAATCAGTCTCGGCTTCGTACGGAAAAAAAAAGTTAGGCCCGGCCCGTCCAGCAAAAAAATTAAGGCCCGAGCCCGGCCCGGAACGGCCCGAATGCCATTATTGAAAATCGGCCCGAACCCGGCCCGCGGGCCGGGCCGGGCTCGGGCTTCGGGCCGCGGCCCGGCCCGTGCAGACCTCTATAAGCACAACTATAAGAAAACTTCTCATTTCCACGGAAAAATGTAAGAAGCGCTATGTAACGCTGGATACGATTAGTTGTTAAACCAAAACTGAATGGTACACTATATTATATGTTTTCCCTTGTGGAGCAAAAACATGCAGATTTTGAGCACTGGAAACCCGGGAACACGCTACATAGAGCTGACCATGCTGACGTTGAGCCTGTTGCGATAAACGGACTTAAGTACGAATATCATTCTCAGAAGCCCTCAAAGAAGATTGGCGGGCGGCTTGCTCCTCAAGTCTTTGCCGGCGCTGAGATGGTAGTTCAGCATCTCTCGAAGCAGCCTGACGCTCTGCTTGTTCGCGCCTTCTTAATTCAGCATGGAGAGACGACTCTTGAGATCGGGCAATTTTCATTGCCCGATCTTTAGATGAGGTGCTCGACAAATTAGAATTACGTTTTCGAGGCATTGTGAAAATATGAGTAAACTATAAACCTAAACTAAACTAAAATCCCAAACTAAACTATAGCAATCTAAACGACGAACAAAGCGACGTAATTACCTATCGAAAAAACAATAACTACTTTTGATATCTACCTAGAAAAAAAGCACTAAACTAACCTTACCTAACTATTATACAGCTACTGCACATCGTTACCACGTTTTAAAAACGCCCAGCGCCATCTATCACATAACTCAAGAACTAAATAACGTAACTTATACCAATTAGTAATTCGTTGACTTATAGTTATTTCAGGATAAGTAGATGTAAAAAAAAAAATTATAGACGATAAAACAAATAGTACGTCATCCCTCGGGAATTCCTCATTTTCGAGGATTCATTATCGTATCATTTAGCTTCTAAATTTACATGTTCATATTCGTTTACAATATATAAGCAGATGTAAAAAAACAGTTTAGACGATAAAACAAATTGTACATCATCCCTCGCGAATTCCTCATTTTCGGGTATTCATTATCGTATCATTTAGCTTCTAAATTTACATGTTTATATTCGTTTGCAATATTTTATCTTGTTTTAAACGACACACAGCGCCATTTCCAATCCATCCATCAAGCAAACTATATTTTAGTTTTCCCTCGAAAATATCAATTTTTCCGGGATAAAAAGTACCCTATTATTTAATCCGGACTTCTAACTTTACGTCTGCAAAGTTTCAAAGCAATCGGTTCAGTAGTTACGGCGTGAAAGCGGAACAAACAAACAAACAAATTCACTTTCCGATTTATAATATTAGTAAGGATATAGTGGATTATAGCATGTGTTTAATTTTTTATAACGTGATAGTAATTTTATCGATTATGTTATAAATCTTGCAAGTTTTAAATAATAAGACGAATTTATTATTCGGATTTTCTAATGGTGAATGAATAATTATAATATGGCTTAATTAAATAACATCTAGGGGAAATTTATTTGCTTAAGGAATAATTATAATATGGACTGGTTAATTTGTTGCTCAGAAATAACGAATTATGAAGTGCTTATTGGGAGAGATTCTACTATTTTAAGTAAGTGAATACGACCTTAACAATTTACAATTTATAGAGGGGATAGAGAAAAATTATGTATATTTTTAATTTAAGTGTAAAAAGTATATGTAAAATGGTATAAAACAGATCCTGGAATTTTGAAATTTTATTGATTAAATTTACTTTTTGAACGGTTTTGTAGAACGAAGTAATTTTTTTTTTCGAATTAAATCATAACGAAATACAACTTGCAAATAAATAAATAAAAATATTAATAAACATCCCTAAAAACTTTAACAACAACAAAAAAAACCTATGGGCTGTTCTATTTTTTTATTTTTGATAAGATTATTTTGGAGTAATATCGATTTTTTTTGCATTTAATTGTTTAATTAAAATATTTTTTAAATGTGTTCACTTTAAGTATATTTTAAGTACGAATATATATTTATAAATAACTTCGTAAATTCAACTTTATTCAACTTATCCAAGCTTAAATAATAAATTGTGAGTATTTTTGAATGAATGAAGAAATTAATTGTTATTTATTTTTAATTTGAAAACATTTTTGTCTTTTTTAACTAAACTAGACATCTTAATCTACAGAATTTTTTGTTTTCTATTTTAAAAATAAATTTGAATTTATTACTAATAGGCCCAATACGCTTGCGTGCTAGGAATAAATAGAATCTATTCCTCTTTTTTAGACGTTCGGAATTAATTGACGGATCAAATATATTTTCCGGAAATACGGAAATTATTTGTGAAAAAATATGGATAATTTAGCGACATGGATAATATTGACGAATTTTTCTGACAGTGTAGATCCTGTGCAGTGACTTTCTGCTTTCAATAATTTCCTGTCAATTAAGTAATTTCTTTTAGCTATGTAAACTCTTGCTTTCAAGTTTAAGGTTCAAGGCTTTAAGGTCAAGTTCAAGGCTTTTAAGTTTACATATTTGTAACGATACACTGTCATTTCGCATCCCAAATATATGGATTGAATGGTTAAACAATTTACATGGTAATTGTTTTACTAGACCAAGGACAATATCACATTAAAAATGAGCGTGATACATTTAATTTATTTATTTTCAATAACTCTTTATTCTGTTTTTCACGTTCATTGTATTTGTAATTTTTATTTTTCTATTTATATTCTGAGGATGACTCTATTAATTTTTGAGTTGAAACATGTAAATAAAAATATTTTAAATGTTTTTGTTATTATACAACGTCTTAGAAGCAAAATGTTTTATGATATAAATTCTCATATTTTTATGTAGAATATATATTATTAGTATTACGAGTTAGTGGACGTAGTCAAGACTTATTTAGTGTTATTTTTCACATCCAACTCTTGCTTTCGCCTTTTTCAGACACTCCATTGGCCAGTACTCGGGAAATCAATCGAGAGATTCTTTGAACCTATTTTTTACTTATTTATTTTCCGCAAATATGAAAGAGATCAATAAATCTTCGAAATAGCTAGACGTATTTTTTTGTATCATGTTTGTAGGTATTTGTGCGTTAAAACGTTGTTAAAATTTTGGCTTATAAATTGGAATTCACGTAAAATGTTTTGTGTATGCTAAAATTGCATTGCCGTTGCCTTTTGTTTATGTCGTCTGATTTTTATTTCAGTATGTAGATTTTAATTTTAAATTTTCCTTAAATTATGTAAGAATTTGTAGATTTAAGAATGTCGCTATATTATCTGATATGCATTTATACAACTGAGTTCTGCATTAGAATTTAGCGACTAAAGCATTTATTTAAGTTGATCTCAAACCAGATAAATTCAAACACTATGTTCAAAATAGGAGTAACTCTGACATTACATTTTAATGTAATATGTATATTGCAGATATATTTTAAAAACACTCGTACTTTTATCTCTCTATATAGAAACAAAATGAATTTAAAAATAAAGAATAAATGGGTTTAAAATTTCACGAGCTGATACAATATTTTTAAACGTATATTTGCAAAAAATTTTTAAACCGGAAGAAATATTCGAAAAAAGATAGGAACAAGATAAAATTACTTTATAATATTTGAATAAGGCAGCAATCCGTTTCTTTTGTAAAACTTTTCAGAATTTACTCAATCCATTTTAAAATGTTCACAATTCTCTACGGAAGCATAAAAACTAGAAAGATTCTTTAATATAAGAATATTTTGAATGTAAAGTTATTTTCATCACTATGTTTTTTCTTTTGTTTGAGAAAAGGAAATTTTTTGTACGACTGCAAAAAATATGAAAATATTCATTACGAAATTTACTGAGAAATACTGAATTTATGAAATGACAGGGAATAAGTATGAAAATTGAACCACAAAAAAAGAAATTTAAAGTGTTGAGTTTCGTTGTAAATTTGAAAATGAATAAAATATAAAAATTTACATTATTATTGAGAGTAAATTCCACAAGTGTTTTGTTCGTCTCACGAAATCCTTATAGTTTCGCTATTCTTTCAGACCGTCTGTCCGTCCATTGCAGTCTTGTTCTCGTAAACTATTTAAATGACGTACATTTTTCTTCTTTTTTAAAGAGTTGAATACCTTTTGTCAATTTTGAAAAATATTGTATATTTTTTAATTAAATTAAATCGTTCTTTTTCATTTATAAAACATAATCTTAATATCAACTTACGCTGCTGAAAGTCGATTGTGTAGTAGTAGAGCATTCTTCTTCCATTGAGAAGATTGTGGGTTCGAATCACTGTGGCGGAAAGCTAATATTTTTATAATTATCATACATTTTAAACGGATTTAATTAAAAGAAATTCCTGAACGTTCCCTTTTTACTGATTTTAAAGGGTTTGAAGGCAGAGGTAATTTTTAAAATATCTTTTTTCCAGACACAGAAAATCTTGAACAACAACATACATTTCACTTGTTTACTCGACATGAAAGCCTGCTTATAAGTCATCGTCAATATATAAGGACAAGATTGCACAAGGAAATTTACATCACGAGAGAAATACAACCAGGAGCTCCGCACAAAGTGTGAGTGCAATGGAGCCAGCGGGAATCGAACCCACAGCCTCCAGATTAGCAGAACGGCGTCATAAACACTCGTCCACGGAGGCCCAAGAAAATCTTGAATTTCCATCGAGAACTTTGTTTACAGCAGCCATCTACTGGCCTTTTTTGAAATAGTAGTACAACTTTTTCATCTTATCATTAGAAGAAGAATTAAAAGGTGGGAACAGGAATTGAAAAGGGTATTTTCTTTTTTTATTTCTATATTAAACCGATGTTAACATCCTTTTTTAATGCCATCTATTAAGAGTTTGGACAGTCAAAGAATTATACGAGTTTTTGAGGCTTTTCTGAATTATTTGTAGTTTTCAATACTTTTTTTTTTTTTTTTTTTTTTTTTGCTTTTAAAATTTTTATATTTTATTTATACCCACGGTAGATTTTTTAAATTTCTGAACTTAAAAATATTCGGATTGTTTAATTTTATTTAAATATTTCTATACGTTTAATTTGATAAAAAAATTAAATATTTTAAAATTAATTGTAATAGTGCTGCCATTTATTTAAGGCTTTAATAATTGTAAATTAACAATTTTGATTGATTAATTTAAGGATAAAGTGTTTTTAAAAAGATATTAAGTAAAAAAAAATTGTGAGATCTGCGATCATACTTACACACTTGTATAATTTGTGGTTTCCCTTTAATTCATAATTACAATAATGGGGATAAAAATGCTTTAATTTCTGTTTATGTGAAAATTATATCGAGTTTCAAAAACGGCACTTTAATTCGTTTTTAAAGTATTTCAGTATTTTAAAGATAAATGCATTTTTAAATTATCTCCTAAACAGCGAAGATTATTTCATTAAAATAATCTAAAGATTAAGAAGTTTTATTGTGATAAATGTCATGAGTCACTATTTTAACTGTATATAATTTACAAGTAGATGTTTGGAAAAAAAGAAAATTATTACAATAACGGATTTTATAGTCACTGAAAGTGTACGAAATTCAAAAAATGCATAAATAGACAAATATTTGTATAAAAAGCACATTCAGAAGATAAAATAAAGATGCAATCTAGACTATCATTTTTTCAAGCGTAATTGAAAATCCTAAGTCAATTCTCGAAGAAAATAATGAGTTTAATTTGTTCATTTAGAGGTCAAATTTTCGGATAATCATGCACAATGTGAGCTAAAATAATTATACTGATTATAAATTACAATTATTTCGTTTTTTTCTGAATCTATTTTATCTTATATGAATGGAAAAAATGCTTTAAACCCTTTAAAAAAGGAAGCACTGTAAAAAGAAAAAAATCCGTTTTATTTAAAATTTAAGGCAAAAACGGCTGGCAACATTGCTGCGCCGTCAATTTAACGCGTTTTTTTTTTTTTTTTTTTTTTTTTTTTTTTTTTTTTTTTTTTTTTTAATAGTGAGTTTACAGTTTTGTTTGCGTTCTTTATAAATATTCTAATGACTAGTTTTATTTTAAAACGCAGCGTGATACAAATCAATTGGTCAAAGACGGAGATTCTTTATGAAAAGTTATTTACAGCCAAACATGGGGAAACAAAAAATAATTAAAAAAGAGTTATTCCCAAAATTACCCTTTTGGCCCACGTTTAATGTAGTTATTCTTCCTTGTTCCAGAAATGTGTCTTTTAAAAATATTTCTTCCCTACTGTTTGTAAGTATGTTCACCTCTTGACCAAACCTCTTAATATGATGTTGATTCATAGTTTCAATTCCGAACTAGAAATCGGAACCACCGAGCTAGAAATCTTATAGTAGATAGCTTCATAACCTGAAACTTGTCGTGGCGAAGGAAGGATTGGGTGTCATGGTAGCTATCGAACTGCAATTCCTTGATAACTCCGGCATAGAAATGCATCGCCAGTGATTTTTCCGGACGTATCTACAAACATCTTCTGATAACCTGCACTGTCCAGTGTGGAGTGCGAAATCTGCTTTCCAATAGACCGGACCGTTCCTGCAAAATCCTTAAATAATCCATGTCCCTTGCTTGGAAATAGAATACCTTTGACGGTGTCGGTATATTATTTTTTAAAGTTCCTAATAAAGGGGATCAGGAAGAATACTATGCTCTACAGACTTTGTCTCCTTGTCCTAGTAGAGGCGCTACTTTGTCCTACTTAGGCAGTCAGTCCAGATCTTTTAAGGAATCAAAACTGAAATTTTAGTACTATACTAAACGGATTTGTTTCGTACATGTTACATAAATTGTTTAGATACTATATTAATAGTTTCGTGAAGGTTGCCTTTTACGAAATTTTTAATGTTAAAAACAGAAATTTGTGCTTTATTAAATTGAGGAAATGCTCAGAATATAAATATGGTGAATTTAACAGTAAAATTTTACTGATGAGTATAAACCAGAATTCTTAAGCCTTTGCTTGCCCCCAAGGGATTAATAAATTTGTCATCGCATTATTACTTTAAATTAATATGTCGAGAATTATAAAATATTACAACCTATTTTAAATTGTATTTCATTAAAAATAAATCTATTAATCCCATTTTATTCAGTCATCATACCGAATATTTAATGCATTTCTTTTTTTAATAAGAAAAATTCCCACTTAGTTAATATCGCTTCATTTTACTATAATATTAATTATTTTCTAATATTAAATTGTCATTCTGTCCCATTATTTAATTTTTTTTTTTTTGAACTTATATCTTCTAAAGTCTCCTACAATAATGAAAAAAACGAAAACTAGAAACAATAAGTCTTTTTCATTGTAATTAATGAAAGAAAATATTAAATGTGCAAAGTCATATTTGAATTATCCTTACAGATTGCCTAATTTTTGAAAAAAAAATCATTTTTTTTATACCTACATTATCTTTGTGATAAATTTCCACAATATCAGAACATAATTGAGGATATATATTATCCTTTTTTATCATTTATAAACTGCCTAAAAACTTTTTTATCATCTCTTCATCTATACCTGTAGGGAGCACAAAATTAATGAATACATTCAGCAAAAAACTTTTCTTAAGGCTTTAGTTTTTATTTAATATTATAATTTGCTTCAACAGCTTTTAATTCTTTTGTATCATAAAAATTTATCTTAAACTGGAAGAAAGAGAAAGTTATAAGTAACTTATTATTTTCTAAACAGCTTTCATTTTCTTAAAAATACATTTTAATTTTTTTTATTTTATTAATCTGCATTTCAAGTGCATACATTTTCTTATAAAAAATATACACAAGTGATAGTTTTATTAAAGCTTTAAAAAACAAAATGACTTACGAGAATAATCCTTAAAATCATGGTACTTTAATTAATTATGTGTTAAACCATAGTATCTGAACACAATTTAGAAAATTATGCTACACATTTTAAAAGGCAGTAAATTTTTTTTAATAGATTATAATATTAATGAATTTTTTTTAAATTATTTTTAAGGTAAAATACTGCAGTAAATGTCAAAAGTTTTCTTTTTAATTTAGTCGGGCAATATTAAAAAATAATTAAAGAAATATACCATCGTTATATATAGCATGTGTCGACAGTTTTCTATTCATTTTTAATACATTTCTTTTTTAATACTAGAATGATAGCAAGGGACCCTTTTGCCCTTTGCTAAATGGATATATATTTTTTTAAACATAAATTTCTTTATATAATAAGTTTTTAATATATGAAAAAAGGGGTTATTTAAATAACTTAAACAAATTTAAAATCAAATAATTTTATAAAACTTGAGTAAAAATTTCCGTATTTCTAGTATTAATGAAAAACGTTTCCACAAGCATTTCCACTCAGCTAATATCACTGTATTTTACTATGGTATTTAGGAATTTTCAATATTAAACTATTACAGTAGAACCTCTAAATAACGGACACCTTGGGAGCGCAGAAATTGTCCGCTGTTCGGAGGTGTCCGCTATTGGGAAAACCTCAGCGATAGAAAAATTGCTAATGAATGCTTAATGTTTCATAAGTCGATTTAAAAATGTCCGAAAACCTCTATTATATGATTAAACCAGAAATTAAAATAATTTTTAAAGCAATAAAACTGAAATAAAATTGTGCATACCTTTATCCTTTGCTTATTGCATTCTTACAAAAAAAGCTATAAATGTATGCTTTTACTTACGATTACATGTAATTTGTTTTTCAATGTGAAGTTTTAACTCTGTCAGTAGTTTTAATCTTTTTAAATCATCTTTTTCTA
This sequence comes from Maratus speculifer, assembly GCA_964019185.1. Classification (NCBI taxonomy): domain Eukaryota; kingdom Metazoa; phylum Arthropoda; class Arachnida; order Araneae; family Salticidae; genus Maratus; species Maratus speculifer. The sequence continues at coordinate 162,416,113 of OZ025300.1, read as the reverse complement.
AAAAAAAAAAAAAAAAAAAAGTATAATTGTTTATTGTATTTTTCTGCTTCTTAAAAGCGCACAATTTCCAATCATCCGAGGGTGGGGGGTGGGTATATGTAGGGGATAAATGTAGGAGGAGAGGGGATTTTCTATAGATCATTCCCACATTTATCTGTGATCACAAAATTTGTGATACATTGCCCTGATAAATTTAGAGGATTTTTATTTTTTTTTCCCTCGTTAAAAAATAATTTTTTATTCTTTTTTGCCAAAATTACTGTCCGCTATTCGGAATGTCCGTTATTCAGAGGTTAAACATACAAAAATTAAAGTTTTGGGAGTGGGGATTAGAAAATTGTCCGTTAAATGGAGGTGTCCGCTATTCGGGAGTGTCCGTTATGGTGGTTTTACTGTATTAAGTTTCATTATCATATTAACCCTTGCCACTCCGTTGTCTCCGATACTGAGACCTCATCTTTTCTTCCAAAATTTGTTTTTGGCACCAGTAATAAAGGGGAAAAAAATTTTCCTCATTTCATCAGAGAATTTTTGAAATTGTCTACTTCAAGGAAAGTTCTTTTAAAAAAAGTGGTGCTAATCGAATAAAATTTATGTAAGAGTCACCGGAGTCCGAAGAGTTAACTTTGAACAACTTATCTCAACTTATCTCAACTTATCTTTGAACAAATAAGTCTTCTACAATAATGAAAAAAAAAACAAATAAGAAACCTTTATCATTCGAATTTATGAGTTAAAAATTTTACATGTGTAAAACCATACTTGAACAACTTTTAAAGATTGCTAAAAGATCATCCTAATAAATCATCTAAACATTAAAAAACTCATTTATTTTTTATCTACATCATCTTTTTGATTTATGACCGCAATATTGAAAAATAATTGAAGAAATATATTATCATTTTTTATCATTTATAAACTACCTAATTTTTTTTTTATCAGCTCGTTATCAGTGCCTGTAGGGAGAACAAAATTAATGAATATTTTCAACAAAAAAAAAAAAAAAAAACTTTACGCTTCATGCTTTAGGTTTTGTTTATTTTTAAAATTTGCTTTAACAGCTTTTAATTCATTTTTGAAATTTTGTAATTCCCAACATTTTGAAAGACTTTTTCTTATTTTATTAAAAGATTTGTCCTTGTAATATCAAAACCCCTGTAATATTTTGAATTATTATTACTGGGGGGGGGGGGGATTAAATTGCAGCCATTATTTTTACTAAATCATTTTAATATTAGCATTTACATTGTTGATCATAAAAAGTTGTGTCAAACTGAAGAAAAAGAAAGGTGGAAGTTATTTACTAAATAGTTTTCGTTCCCTTAAAAATGTATTTTGATTTCTTTTTTAATTAATTTACATTTCAATTGCTTACATTCTCTTGCAAAAATTATTAGCAAGTGTTAGTTTTTTTAAAGCTTTACAAACAAAGTAAGTTATGAGAATAAGTCCATAAATTATAGTGCAATAATTAATTATGCGTTAAACGATTGTATCAGATAATGATAATTTAGAAAATCATACTAAAGACTTTAAAACACGTTAAAAAAATAAAAATTAATAGTTTATGAAGTTAATAGAAAATCTTTAAAAATAAAGTAAAACACTACAGTAAATTTTAATAGTTTTATATTTATTCGCGCAATATTGGAAATGAATTAAAGAAATACATCATCGTTATATACAGGATGTTTCAGCAGTTTTTTATTCATTCGACATACCTAATATTTAATATATTTCTTTTTTAATTCTAGAAGGATGGCAATGGGCCATTTTGGCCTTTACTAAATGAATATATGTTCTTCGAAACATACACCTTTTTTATAAAACAAGTTTAAAATATGCAAAAGAAAAAGGGTTTAATTAAATAACTTAAACACTTTAAAATAAAACTTCTGCTGTAAAATATTTTTATAAAACTTGAGTGAAAGTTTGCCGTTTTTCTAGTATTAAAGAGAAACATTTTCACCCAGCTAATACCACTACATTTTAGAGAGGTATTCTTTAATTTCTAACATTAAATTGTGATTAAGTCTCATTATAAAACTGACTTTGAACAACTTTATTTTAAAGTCTCCTAAAATAATGAAAAAATTTAATATTTTTCAATGTAATTTATGAGTTAAAAATATGAAATACGTATAGCCATGCTTGAATAACTTTTACAGAATGCCCAAACACCATCTTAATAAATTATCAAAACATTAAAAGAAATCATTTATTTTATATCTACATTTTCTTTTTGATTTATTACCGTAATATCGGAAAATAATTGAATAAATATACTTTTCCTTTTTTTTATTTATAAATTGTCAAAGAACTTTTTTTATCAGCTCTTTATAAATACTTGTACTGAGCACAAAATTAATGAATATTTCCAGCAGAAAAACTTTAGCTTCAGGCTTTAGTTTTTATTTATTTTTAAAATTTGATTCAACAGCTTTTATTTCATTTTTAAATTTTTGTAATTCTCAGTATGCTAAAAGATTTTTTCTTTTATCCTTAAAAGATTTGTCACTGTAATATCCAACTCACTGTAACATTTTGAATTGTTATTACTTGAGGGGTGTTTAATTGCAACCAGTATTTTTACTAAATTGTTTTAATATTTGCATCTACATTAAGTATCATGAAAATTATGCTAAACTGGAAGAAAAAGAAATATTATTTTCTAAACATTTTTAATTCATTTAAAAATACATTATAATTCCTTTTATTTTATTAATCTGCATTTCAAGTGCAATTAAAGTTAAGTTAGTACAAAAGTTAAATGTAAGTCCAAAGTAAAGTTAAGTGCAACTTAAATTTACTTTCCGACAAAAATTATAAACAAGCGATAGTTTAATTAAAACTTTTAAAACAAAGTAAGTTATGAGAATAATAGTATAAATTATAGTGCTACAATTAATTATGTGATAAACAATTGTAACAGATGATAATTTTTAAAACTTATACAGTGCATTTTAAAAAGCAGTAAATTAATATTTTTAATGTATCATAAATTTTGTATTAAAAAAAATGTATATTTAATGTAATATAAAATAAATGACAAAACTTTTAAGTTATTTCTTATGGTAAATTTCAATAGATTTTTGTTTATTCGCGCAATATTGAAAATGAATTGAATAAATACATAATCGTTATATCCATAATGTTTCATCAGTTTTTTATTCAATCAATATACCGAATATTTAATATATTTCTTTTTTAACACTAGAACGATGGAAGGAGTCATTTTGCTCTTACTAAATGAATATATATTTTGTTTGAACCGTACACTTCTTTAAACAATAAATTTTAAAAATACAATAGAAAAAGTGGTTAATGAAATAACTTAAATGATATTAAATAAAAATTCTGGGAATAAATATTTTTATAAAATTTGAGTAAAAATTTTCTTTTGGTTTGTTTATGCCGGCCAATTACCTACGCTTGGGATATAGGTCCTAGTGGGTGGGATGCCCTCCGTGGGGGTCTTTCTAAGGGAACCTAACCCGTATTTACGCAAGGAAATTCAAGGTTCGAAGAAAACCACGGAAAACTCCGAACGGTTAGGACGACGGTCGCGTTTGGATTCGAACCCAGCACCTAACCTCTACCAGTTTCGAGGTCGGAACCTCGCGGCCACTGCTGGGGCTTCATCTTCCTAGCATTAATGAGAAACATTTCCGCTCAGCTAATATCACTACACTTTACTACGGTATTAATTAATTTGTAATATAAAACTGTCATTCAGTCTCATTCTCAAATTTATTTTGGACACTTTTTGTCTAAAGCCTCCTACAATAATGAAAAAAATATTTTTCATTGTAATTTATGGGTTAAAAATATGAAATACGTAAATGCTTGAAAAACTTTTACAGATTGCCAAAAGATCATCTTAATATATTGTCAAAACATTTAAAAATAACATTTATTTTACATTTGCGTTATCTTTTTAATTTATTACTGCAATATCGGAAAATAATTGAAGAAATATATTATCAAATTTTTCATTTTTAAACTGCCTATTTTTTATATCAGCTCTTATCAATAACTGTAGGGAGTACAAAATTAATTAATAATTTCAGCAGAATTACTTTACGCTTCAGGCTTTAGTTTCTATTTATTTTTTCAACTTGTTATCAACAATTTTTTTTACTTTAAATTCATTTTTTAAATTTCTGAATTCTCAGCATCTTATGAGAAATTTCCTCCTTTTAACAAAGCATTTGTCAATCTAATATCAAATAATATAGGATTTTTATGTTGAATAATTATTATTTTGGAACTAGCTAATTGCAACAAGTATTTGTGTTAAATCGTCTTAATACTTACTTTTGATTTAAGCTATTACAAACATTTATAGGAAAATAGAAGTCAAAGAAAGCTAGAAGTAACTGATCATTTTCTATATAATTCTATTTTCATTAAAAATATCATTTCCTATATTATCTTTTCATTAAAAGTATTATTTTTTTATTTATTTATTTTATAATTGTCCATTTCAAATACTTGCATTTTCTTACAGAAATTATAAGCACCTGATAATTTTATTAACGATTTATAAAACAAAGCAATTTACGTGACTAATACTATAAATTATAGTGCTATAGTTAATTATGTAATTAAACCCTTGTATCAGATGATAGTTTAAAAATTTAAACTATACATTTTAAAAAGCAATTAAATAATTTTTTAATGGATTATAAAAAAAATAATAAAACTTTGAAACTATTTCTTAAAGTAAATTTCTGCAGTAAATTTAATAGCTTTTTATTTATTCGCAATATATTAAAAAAGAAATTAAGAAATACTTTATCTTTATATACAGGATGCTTTAGCAATTTTTTATTCAGTCGACTCCGAATATTTCATATGCGTAATTATGTAAATACGAAGCACTTATAGACATTATTTAGTCTGTATGTCCAATTGTTCTTCGGTCTGTCCGTTTGTCCATCTGAACGTCTGTCCGTACACAAATCACAGAACAAAAACTACCAAATCAAATCATTTTAAAATTAAAATGTATAGTTTTTGCTTAATTTTGTCGAGTCATTTCAAATTTTATGAAAATCGGATGTATAATTCAATTACAGGAACAATAAAAAATATTCCGTTACATTATGGCCAATGGAAAAAAAATGTTTAAGTGCATTTCAAGGATATTACATACTTTAGATTATTCAAAATATAATATGCATTTATGAAGTTTATATTAAAATATACATTCTGTACAGTGGTGCAAAAAATATTTTTATTAGTTTATAGGGCCACACAAATGCATTCCATTACATAATGGTATAGAGGGAAACGTTGTTTGGGACACGCTTTAATTATATTTAAATATTTCACATTTTATGGAATCGATATATGTTGCTGAGGTTTACTACAAGTTAATTCCTGTATAACAGAGAGCAGATAGTGTTTACAGGGGCATACAAAAGGTTTCGGCTACTATACTATACGAAGAAGTGTATACTCTCACATTAAGATCTGAATATTTTAAAACTTCATTATTGTAAGAAAGTACCTCATTTGTTATGCGTGATATGCAATTTCCGATTTGTTTATTGAGAAGCATTTCCATTCAGCTAATATAACTAAATATTACTGTGGCTTTAACTCATATCTAATAATAAATTGGTTTTCAGTCTTTTTATCTAATTTTTTTAAACCCATATCTTCTAAAGTTTTCAACAATAACAAAAAAGAATTCTAGAAACAATCTCTTTTCCTTTGCAATTTATGAATTAAAAAAAATATTAAATGTGTAAAGCCATTTTGAACAACTTTTAGATTGTCAAAAGATCATCGTAATAAATCATTAAAACATTTTACAAAATTATATATTTCATATCTGCATTATCTTTTTGATTTATGACCGCAACATCGTAAAATAATTGAAGAAATTTATTATCCTTTAAAAGATATATATATAAAAACTGCCCAAAAACTTTTTTATCTAGCACTTCATCAATGCCTGTAGGGAACACAAAATTAATGATTACTTTCAGCGGGAAAACATTACGCTTCAGGCTTTAGTTTGTATTTATGTTTTAAATCTATTTCATAATATTTTTTCCTTTAATTCATTTTTAAATATTTGAAATTCTGGGAAAAAAAATTCTTTCTATTATCAAAGGATTTGTCATTGTAATATCAAAGAAAAGTAGAATTTTTATAATTGTTATTCGGGACATAGTTACTTGCAGTACGTATTTGCATTAAATAATTTTAATATTTTTATTTACATTAAGTATAATAAACAATTATATTAAAGTTGAAATAAACTTTTAATAACTGACCGTCATTCTATGAAACGTTTTTGAATTAATTTTACAGTACCATAATTAAGTTTATCAAATTTAAACATCACTTTTTCAGTTTCTATTAAGTCTTACAAGGCAACTTTTGGTGTTGCCTCGCACCTAGAATCTAGACCTGGGGCATTTTGTAATTTTATAAATAAAAGTTAAAGAACGGATACAATTTCTTTGTTAAAATCATATTTTATGTATTTTTTTATTATTATTGGATTTTTATATATTTATTTATTTATCACGCCAAAAGTGAGTTAACTCGTCAAATATGGTTCTACGAAGTTTTAGTTTGCCTTGTTTTGGGGCTATGACATTCGGATAGGGTTACCGGATAATTCTACTTATGAAAATACTCCAACTTTTCTCCCACGAAAAATGTCAATATAATGTCATAATTTTTCAAAACCAAAGTTGTGGGTTTTTGAAAGAATTTTTAAGCTTTTTTCAATATTTTATATTTATTATCAGCTAATTTGTACTTTTAAATATTTTTCTTAAAAAAAAAAAAAAAAAAAAAAAAAAAAACTATGTTGATGTGGCTTAAAAATAGCATTTTCAGAAAGCTATGCTGCTGCAAAATCAGAATATTCAGAACTTCAATAGAAAAATATTTTCTATTCTCAAACTTCCTAATATAGCTTTAAAATGCATTAATTATCTAGGTGCGAATAACACCAAAAGAGGTTCCTTTGTCAGCTAAATATTTTGACATTCAGAAAACAGTTTAACAGACTATATTAGTAATTATTAACATTAATATAAAAATTAGCTATATTTTGCTACAATTGCAGTAGATTTTGCTACTGCATTTTGCCACTGCTTTGATTAGAATTTGCTACAAATTCAGTTATGCAACTGAAAATGTTTACTTGAGAATTTATCGAATCCAAAAAAGTTATATTCCTATTTGAGATAACTGGTTATTGCATTGTAAAAGCTACTAGAAAACGTTTTCGAAAATTAAAACACTATTTTTGTAAATTCATCTTTAAATTTTGAAAAAGTTTTGTTTTCTGAGATTTCGAAAGATAAAAGAACATATTTCGTAATATTCAATGACTAAGAGCAGAATGTTAACCCTTTCCGGCGCACTGTGCCCAGTCCCCTGGGATACCTAATCTTAATCCAAACTTACAATCGGCTCCAATAATATTTTAGGAAAATTTTGCATTTACAATGAAAGCCTAAGTTAAGGAGTTCATAATATCCAAAAAAAGTCGTTTGCAAATTCCGGTCGCAGTCGATAATTATCCATTTTACTACAAAATTTGCCCCTGCCGGAAAGGGTTAAATATTTGAATTCGTAATTACTGTACATTTTTATAGATTAACCACTCAACTGAACAATATTTTTAATGCATATTTTTTCATGTCTTTTGCACAATTTTTAATCTTTTATCGCCGTTTTTTCAAAAGAGAAATTTTTGCCTAACTGAATCAGAAAAATGCTCAGATTATGTAATGCAAAATTTACGATAAAAATGTACTAGTGCGAATAATAAATCATGATTGGAATATGGATAGCTCTCTGTACGTGGTAGGGAATAATCATGATCGGCAAAACCACGTTGCCCGTATGATGAATCGGAAAATCAGGGAAACAGTTAAGTAACATCTATCATTTTTACTTACCCATCATACGTAGTATAGGGTAAGTCTTGCAATCGTTTTGAAAATCGAAAAAAAAATTTGACGGATTTACACGTTTCAGATAGTGGAGATTCCGAAAAACATATTTTTAGAAAAAAAAATTTGCCGTCCGTCTGTCTGTCTGTCAGTCTGTCTGTCTGTAAACGCTCTATCTCCCGAAAAAATTGAGATAGAGACTTGAAATTTTGTAAGTACTTAGTATGTAACGATGGTACGAAGCCTATTTAATATCAAAAAACTCGATTATCCGGAACTGTTTTTTTCGGACTCTCGAAAAATTCGTTCTGATGAAAGGTATATAAAAATTTTCGAATTTTTTTTATTTTAAGGAATGGAAGTAAAAGGCAATAAAATAACACAAATTTTGCATGAAGAACGAAGTCGATCGAATTATTAGTTGCCGAAATATTTGAAGTCCTGTTTCCAACATTCTTCAATTTTTCATGACCCTGTATTTCATTCAAGTTTCAATTCAGAGGTATATTTTAATTGAAAATGAGACGCTTAATCCAACGCAGTAAACTGTTAGTTTATATTATAATTATTTTTGGAGTTATAAGGGTGTTTCTTTTACGCAGTTCGGTATTACTTGAGTAGTTTGGCGTTTCATATAATTTGTCGAAATTGGTACATCAGCAATTCATTATTAGAGCATTACTATGCATATTAACAATATTTAAATTTTGTTTTGGAATTGCAATGCATTGTATAAATAGTTTTCACATGTTTTATTTTCATATGTCTATCCATGATGGGTAAGTATTACGGTGGCGCCCAACGACTAGTTTACAGTATGCTCTACCACTGAGCAACTTTTATGACAACCAGCTTAGCACTCTTATCGATATCTATTGACAAAACTACAGCCGCAACAGTGAATGGAAATATTTTATGAACCACAAGTTGATTAAAATTCAGCAATTAATATTTTAAAACACTAAAAAATAGAAGTTTGGAATTCTCTACAAATTTCCCAAATTATACATATGCATTTACAATTTTAAATATCGTACATTTTCTTTCGTTTTGTGTCTTACTAAGGTTACTGGTTCATGAAAATATTTCACAGTATGCTCTGCTTGCCGTCTTGCCTACATATAGCGTGAAAATTTCTAAGTTAGATATCTTTTAAATAGCACTGTGGTAGATTAGCTGTCATGTGAATGACTCAAATGTTCAAATCCAGTCCCGAACACCTTTTCATTCTGTGGATTTTACGCTTGTTAGCTAATTTGAATAAAATTCAGCAATTAAAACTCATAATTAGTATAATTTTCAGTGAAGTAAACATAGTGTCTGTGTCTTCTGTGGGTTGTAAAGCATCTCACCTCCAATGAGCCAACCGAAAAGCCCCCCACTAAAAATAATCTTAAGATTGTCTGAAGAAATAATCAATTTCTTCAGATATTCTACAGAAATCTGTAGAAATTTTGCATATTTAGCTTTACCATAATAATAGCTGCAGAATTTTGTACGAAATCTTTAAAAATATTCGCAGAATCTTTTAAAAATGGACCAATTGCTTACAGATTTTCTGAAGATTATTTTAAACATTTTTTTTCAGAAATTTTTAGTTGGCTTATTACGATTATTTAGACAGAGAAACTCACTATTTTTCCTTTTTTTGGCAGATGCTTAATGTGGCTGTTCTTCGTTACTTTTCAAATATTCGTTTTGTAAATAATTCTTCCCTTTTACTTCTGAACATGTTCCCGTTGATCAAACCAAGTGAAATGCTAAATTATAATTTCAACTCATGAATCCGTTTTTGAAGCAGCATACTGTAAACTTGATCTTTAAAAACCTACACATGTCTTTCTATATTATATATATATACATATATGAAAGGATAAAGTTAATCCCTTTTTAAAAAAAACTTAAATTTAAAAGTAAAATTCAAAAGTTTAAAATTTAAAGTCCCATCTAATATTCTTTTAAATTTAATTCTGGAGCTTAAAAACAGCTTACCCCTGATAACTTTGTTTTCCTGAATCGCCCCTTATTACTTTTAGATATCATTTTTGGACACTATTTAAGATCAAAAAGCTGACCTAAACGCAACTCTCACTTCTTGCGGTAAGCAAAACGAGACCCACATTACCGTAACTTTCAAACGTCACAGTGCCCAGATTCTTTTTTAACCTATTAAATGAGGGCTCAGCCTATTCTTTTAACGCCGTGAAATGGCGGAAATAATTTAAATTGCGGTATTTAAATAGATCGGTGCACCGAAATTGTGTAGGTATTTTCTTACCGCCCCCCCCCCCTCCGAAATTTTTTTTTTCTAAAAACATGATGCCCAGCCACCGATCGTTTTAGAATTTCTAAGTCAAGCCACTGCGGACCTGGTTTTCAAAGGACAAGTGCGAAAAAGATAAAAAACAAAGTCCCATAAATTACACTGTAAAAAAAAATTCAAGATGTTACTAAAAATTTTTTAGTAATTTTGTGTTCCACAGATTTTTTTAGTAACCATTACAAACCTTTTTTTTTGCAAGTGAAACAAACATTTCTTTTGTAAACTGAACAAAAGAATTTTTTGTATAACTAACTTAAAACTTTTTAGTATGAGCCACTAAGCAAATTTTAGTAATAGCTCCAAAATTATTTTTAATAACCAGTACGTGTGCCAGAAGGGCAGGAGCTTCTTTCGAGCTGCATCCAGTGGGTAAAAAGACAGCGGAAGAATTTCGGCTGAGTCGCAATAGATGGCAGCACCAAACATTGCTATCTGCTCTAACAGGATTTTCATAATCCCTTTATTTAACGAGGACTTACACTGCATACATTCGTTGCGTATTTGGTAGTGTCCAGCATCGAACCCGGGACCTTCCAGCCTGGAGTTCGGTGCTATTCAAAATATAAAACTATTAACTCTATTCGTAGCTAGCTTTTTTTCTAGTAATTCTTACAGATTTTCTTTTAACCAAGTAAGATTACTAAAAATTTTTTAGTAATTGCATGGATCACTAAAATTGCTTTAGTAGATCGACCTTTTTTTTTTACAGTGTAGACTGTTTTCTCTGCCTACTACCAACACGATAATATGTGACAGCAAGAGCGAAATATGGCCGGCGACAAAATCCGTTATCCGCATTGGAGTTAACAAAATGTGATGTCGGGAAACCCAACGACCGACGGATCACGGACTCGCATCCAACAATTTCATTTTTTTAGGTACGTTTCAACGGTAAAATTATCTCTACATTTCATTGCAATTATAATTAGTTTCGATATTAAATTGGCTTCCAATAAAGTTACCTATTTTTTTAATATATTTCATTTTTAAAAATCCAGCAATAACGGGGAAAAAACAAAAAAGTAAATATTTTTTATTATGATTTATCAATTTTAAATATTAAACGAGCAAAGCAAACTTTAGATACTCAAAGATAACCGTACTAAATTATTTTAACATATATAAATAATTTTACTTATAAGTCTGCATTATTTGTTGTATTTATTTCAGCAATATCAGAAAGTAATTGAAGAAATGTATCATTATTTTTTTTATTTATAAACTGCCAAAAAATTTATCGTTTTTCATTGATGTCTGGAGGGAGAACAGTATTAATGAACACTTTAAAAAATCTTACACTTTAGGCGTTTCTTTTAGATTTTTTTCTCGTTTTTTTTCACCCTTTTAATTCATTTTTAAATCAATAATTCGCAGCAGCTTAAGAGAAGTTTTCTTCTATTATTAAAGGATTTGTCATAATACGACAAAAAAAATTGTTCTAACTTTTCTATGCTAAGTAAATGTTACTTCGGGAGATATTTAATTCTAACAAATGATTGCACTAATCATATTTATTTACATTTCCAATAACTATTATTAGCCAATATATTTAATACGAAGTAAAAAAAAAATAGTAGTAACTTATTGTTTTTCTGAGCAATTTTCTTTTTTTATTTGGTTTATTTTATTTTTATTTATTAAATGGTACATTTCAAGTAATTACAATTTCTTAGAAAATTATAAGCATGTGATAATTTAATTAAACGTGTATAAAATAAGAAAGTTACGTCATTAATCTTATATGTTATAGTGCTATTATTAAATTAAAATACTGAATAATATGTTAACTAAAAAACAAACTTGAGTATACCTCATATTATTAAAGCTAGAGCATATTTTAATGTGTTTTTTAACGAAAATTAATCTTTTCTCTCTGTTTATAATGTTTCATTTAATCAATTTTCCGAATATTTTTGAGATGAGTTTTAACGGTAAAATTATCGCTACATTTTATTGAAATTATAATTAGTTTCGATATGAAATTGACATTCAATCAAATTTTTTAGTCTTCTTTAACATGTTATCTTTCTTTAAATCTTGTATTTTTTTTTTAATCTAGTAAAAAAAAGGTAAATATTTTTTTTGTAATTTATCAGTTTTCAATATTGAAAATGAAAAGCTAATTTTAATAGTTGTTAAAAAGATAACCTTGCTAAATTATTTCAACATCTAAAAATTATTTCACTTATAAGTTTTCATTATTTTTTTGTATTTATTGTCGCAACATCAGAAAATATTTGAAGAAATATATCACAATATTTTTTTCATTTATAAACTGCCGAAAAATTTATCGATTTTCATTGATGCCTAGAGGGAGAACAATTTTAATGAACACTTTAAGAAATCTTGCACTTTAGACTTTTCTCTTTCTTTCCTTTCTTTCTAGATTTTTTTTTCATGTCTTTTTTCAACCTTTTAATTAATTTTTTTAACCAGTAATTCTCAGCTGCTTAAGAAAATTGTCCTTTTGTTATCAAAGGATTTGTCATAATACGACAAAAAAAAGTTTGTTTAATCTTTTCTGTGATAAGTAATTGTTGCTTCGAGAGATATTTAATTGTAACGAATAATTGCGCTAATTATTTTTATTTACTTTTCCGATAATTGTTATTAGCGTATATATTTAAAACTAAATAAAAGGAAAACAGGGCAATTTATTGTTTTTCTCAACAATTTTCTTTTTTTTAAAGTTTACTTAAATTTAATTTAATTTATCTTTATTTATTAAAAGGATATTCATTTCAAGTAATTACTATTTCTTAAAGAAATTATAAGCATGTGAAAATTTAATTAATGCTGTAAAAAATAAGATCATTACGTCATTAATCTTATAAATTATAGTGTTATAGTTAAATTAAAATATTGCATCATGTGATAATTAAAACGAAAGAAAAACAAACTCAACTAGACATTCGAAATAACAATGAATTTACTTTTTATAATAGATTAACTAATGAGAAAATTTTCAAAATAATACATAAATAAAGTGCTGCATTTAGCTTTGATAAATGTTTATTTATTAGTGCAACATTCTCAATTTATTAATAAATATATTTTTTATATATAATAATAAACTGCTTAAAATATTTTCCGTTTTCCAGCGTCGATTTGATGGAACATAGGAAAAATATTTTTCTAAACTTTGCTTTCGTTTACTAATTTATAAACTCAGTTATTCTCATCATCTTAAAATTCCTGTTTGGTTATTAAACAAGTAAGAAAAATCATGCTTTAAGCATAGATTATGAAGCACTTTCCAACACTTAATAAAACAATTGAAATGAAAAAACTTCTTTAAACACCATAAAATAAGTTAACTGCGCAAGGCCTTTCGAAAGAACTTAGTCTTTCTTCGTCAGGCGCAAAAAAGACGTGCGTCTACAATGGGGGCAAAGGTGGGCAGTTGAAATGCCAGAATCAGCACCAATCAATGTATAAAATTGAAGCTGGTGTTATACACAATTGAAATGAAAAAAATTCTTTAAACACCATGAAATAAGTTAACTGCGCAAGGCCTTTCGAAAGAACTTAGTCTTTCTTCGTCAGGCGCAAAAAAGACGTGCGTCTACAATGGGGGCAAAGGTGGGCAGTTGTTTCATTTCAATTGTGTATAACACCAGCTTCAATTTTATACATTGATTTGTGCTGATTCTGGCATTTCAACTGCCCACCCCAAATTTTTCTGGTTTTCAAACTGTGGAGTATGCAAATTTTGAGTTCGACGTAAAAAACGTCGCTTCAGCGGCCGCGAATGAAATTTGACTTTCAACTGGATAAAAGAGAATGAAGACAAGGATGATCGGCATTCAGTGATTGCTTTGTTTCGATGAGTAAGATGTCTCAGCGAAGTCATTTGACAGTTTCAGAAGCTTGGAGAATTGTTGATAGTTTATAAGGGGGCCAAACTCAAGCCGAAGTTAAGTAGCGCAAGACATTGGAGTGTCGCAAAGTGTCATTTCCAGGATCTGGAACCGTTTTTTGGAGAGTGGATGTGCAGGCCGAAGACCAGGGCAAGGTCGTAGACGGGCAACAACGCCCAATGAAGATCGGTATTTAGCGTTAACAGCTCGGAGACACCGAAACATGAACGCTACTCTTCTCCAACAGCACCTTCGCTCGGCTACAGGCACCACGATTTCAACTCAGACTGTCCGAAACCGGCTCCATGCTGTAGGTCTGTATGCTCGCCGACCGATGGTATGTGTTAGATTAACATCAAGGCATCGTCGCGACAGCAGGAAGTGGCCAACCGAGCATGTCAACTGGAGGAGAAATGAATGGAGCAATATTCTGTTTTCTGACGAGTCCCGGTTTTCTGTGCATCCGGATAACAGGCGTATTTTCATCTGGAGGGACCGTGGTAGTAGGAATAATCCTGCGTTCGTGCACGAAAATGTCAGATTTGGCGGTGGAGGAGTGTTGGTGTATGGTGGCATCTCCATTGACGGGCGCACTGACCTCTACATCATTCGAGATGGAGCTGTGACTGGTCGCCGATATAGAGATGAGATCCTCAGACCTATTGTAGTCCCTTACGCTGCAGCAATCGGAGATAACTTCATTTTAATGGACGATAACTGCAGGCCACATCGTGAAAACCTGGTGGAGGATTTCCTTTTCGAGGAAGGAATCGTTCGAATGGAAAGGCCAGCGTGTTCGCCAGACATGAATCCAATCGAGCACGTTTGGGACGCTCTAGGAAGACGAGTTTCTGGCCGCCAACAACCCCCAGAAACTCTCCAAGAACTGGAAAGAGCTCTTCTGGGAGAGTGGGGCAGAATACCCCAACTCGTCATTAATAGTCTCATTGAGTCCATGCCTCAAAGGTGTTCAACGTTGCTGGCCACCCGTGGAAACCATACCCCCTACTGAAAATGATTTTCTTTGAAGAAAATACCTTTTCTTTTTTTTCTCATATGCACAAATTGTGTTTTTTTCCTTTTGTACACAAATGCGCAATAAAATACATTTTTTTCTGCCAAACATGTGTAATTTATTCTCATATAACCTACTATGTCTGTCGACCATGTATCAATCAGCTAAAAAGTTTCCCAGATACAAAATCCACCTAAAACTGCAATATCCTTTAATTGTTTTGAGCAGTGTATTTTCGAAATAAGTCATCTGCAACAGCATAATTACTATAAACAGTTTAAGTTTTACAAACAGTCTCACTTGCATTTTTTCCTTTCTTGAAATAACTGAGAAAAATGTGATGAAAATTATCTTTCTGATTATGCATTCTTAACACAGCTTTGAAACAAAAATTTTTCCACAGCGTAAGTGAAAATTATGCAGCGACAACAAAAAAAAGAAAGAATTTACATATCTGGTTCATTCAGATTCACTCCTTACTAGCAATATTAAAATAAGGTGTATATGTATTAACGCCACCGCAGCAGAAGTTGCGCTAATCCGCCAATAAAGAGCAATATTGTTGTTTGCATCACTCATTTGTCCCAAAGGAATTAATAATTCAAATATTTATTCAATGGAACCCTCTGAGCAGGAGCAACACTTGCACTTGACCGATTATTTTAGAACTGAAATGTGGCAGTACAAATGCTGAATTCTATATGATATATCAAATGATCAAGATATTAAATTTACCCTCTTCAGTCCTACAACAAATATTACGAGGGAACACAAAAACTAGATTAAAATTATAATGAAACATCTCCAAAGGTGTAGAAATCTATATATCGATGATTATGATATGCACGAAATTATTATAAAATTCTAGAATTGATTTTAACAATTCTGGAAAGATCTAAATTAATTTAAAGAGTGTTCTTTAGTGTTCCTACACTCGACATCAGGACTCAGCAGATTAAAGTATACATTATGAACTACTGGATTATAAAATTTTTATAAGAAGTGACGAAATGTTTTGTAAAGAATCATTTTTAATGTAAATGTCGAAAAACTAATACAAGAAGTTTTTAAACGGAAAATAGTATGTCATTTTTCATATTTAATGAAAAAAATAAATGTCTATGCTGTGGTTTTTTTTATTATGATAATAATACCTGGAAATATGGGATAATTAATATATAAATATGAAACGGCAATAATAAAAATCAGGCAGTTATTCTGTCGAATAAAAATTATACAAATGCAAAATGATGTTATTTTAAAACTCTGAATTTAAATGTTTTTAATCACCTTCAAAATCAAAAAAAAGTTCTGAAATCTATGTGTAAGTATGTATTGCTAATATATATTATCCGATCACTCCAAAACTACCTGACATATTCATATTTTATAATATTATTATTAGTAGTAGTGAAAGCTAATTCCTTTTTTGATGCGTTCGTATTTATGAAAATACGTCGTACCTATAGTCGTCGTTCAGTCCGTCCGTCCATCTGTCTACATATAATAGAGACAAACTATCGAACCGAATCATTTAAAACTTAAAATATATAATTATTGCATAAATTTGTCACGTCATTTCAAATTTTATGAAAATCGGATGCACAGTTTAATTACAGGGATAATCAAGAGTATTTACAAGTTGCATAAAATTTGTTTTATTCACTCCCACAATAAACCAAGTTTTTGAACAATATGTTAAAAAAGACTTGGTTCACTGTAAGAGTAAATAAAACAGATTTTATACGCATTAAAATTGGACTTCCTCGTTTTTTTTTTATAGAAATCGACTTCATCTACTATGGTTTTGAGTCCCTCATTTCATCAAAATTATTTCATTATTTTTAAGAAAATCAATAAAAAACAAAAAAGAAATAAATCATTAAAATATTTCATTTTAATTCATTTTCATCATGTGAAGTTGAGCAGTTTATTTGGCGGGATTTTCGTTTTTCGATGGTTTTTCTCCCTCTTTATATCGCATTTCTTTTAGGATCATTGTAGAGAAAATCAAAAAACAGTCATTAAAAACTTTTATGATTTAAGCAATCAGTCAATAAAATATCTAAATATTAAAGCATTTTAATTTACTCCCGATGTTTGCGGTGCACTCGCTTAGTTCAAGAATTATATTTTTACGGTGTATGTGGGGAAGGGGGGATATTTGTACACAATTACGAGTCTTTTTAAAATTATATGCCAGAAATGTAAAGATAAGTAACGAACAATTAAGTAAACAGATTTCTTATAGGAATGTGCATGAGGAAATTCAGAGTTGGAGCAATAGAGAACGGTGTTAATAGTTCAAGTGCCAACAGCCGGAAAAGCTAAGGATCAATTATTATTTTCAACACAATCTAACTGATTGGTAAAGTAATCATACGAATTGAATATTTCTAACTGAGCGAAAAATTGCCCAGGCCGGGAATCGAACCCAAATATTTGGCTTACAATGCTTTACCTGTTAAGCTACCTGGGTGATAGCAGGCTGGGATTTTTCGCTCAGATAACCATATTGGCCATAACATCTGGTCTGTCATTTAGACAGCTCAACAGAATAGACCGCAGGTAATGGAACTCCATATGTAGCTTAACAGGTAAAGCATTGGCCTTGTAAACCAAATATCTTGGTTCGATTCCTGGTCTGTAACAATTTTTCGCTCAGTTAGAAATATTCAATTCGTACCTAAGGATCAAGCACAAGAAAAAAAATCTTATTTGATGGAAGAGTAAAAATAGAGTAATCTAATGATCCATGTCTGCCGAAAGTGGTGCTTAAACCAAAAATTAATACCACCAGTGGTTGACCCGTAGGTTTATCATTGACTTTATCCTACAGTCAAAGGTATGAAAACATGGAAGACTGGGAACAGAAAAATACAATGCTACGAGTCTACTACTAGTGGTATTAATTTTTGGCTTATGCGTCATTTCACTTCCGGCAGACATGGATCATAAGATTACCTTATTACTACTCGTCCATAAAATATTTTTTCTTATGCTTTGTATCTTAGGTTTACGGGCTGTCATGAATGAATATTCTTTGCCTGTTTGAATAGTGATCTCTCGCACGGGTTGAAGCAAGATTCATCGTTACACCAATCGTCACCTGAGAATGAAAAAATTCTATCTGTGTTTTTGAAAAAAATTACTTATCGATATAAATAGGTTCTATTTGTATCTATGAAGGCATTTTTGCATCAAAATGATGTTATATGTAAATTACATATGACTTTACAATCATAATATGACATTATTTTAATCCAAAAATGCCTTCATAGATACTCATAGAGCGTTTTTATTGGTAAGTCAATTTTTTTCAAAAACACAGATAGAACCTTATTATTCTGAGGTGACGCAATGCAAAGCTTCCGATATGCATTTTATGTATGGGGTTGCGCAAGGAAATGAATTGGCTGCTCAAAAGATTTACATGAAAAGATTCCCAAAGAAAACTCTATCGAATCTCTGAACATGTGAGCATTTTCATTGGGTATTATCCGCGAATGGTTCGTTTTATGCTTCCAGGTGTAATACGGACATAGAAATATAGGTTTAATGCCGCAATCGCAACTTTTTCCCTATTTCTAATCTATGACTTAGAATAGTTTGTAAAGTCAAACCTACAAACCCCCCATCTTTGTTGAAATTTATCTGTAAAACTATCAAACAAATAAACCAGTATCCCCTTTCTACGTTTAACTGTTGGGGGGGTAATAAAGGTCAACTCTAAGGGTCAACTGTAACTCTTAGATGTCAAAGTGTAATCAATCACTTCGGGGTAGAAAAGGAAAATCGTTTTTTTACAAGACATTGAGGTTGTACCAATTCATGATTGTAAACTCTGTCGTTGTGATTGTAGCTCTTTGCTTTGCTTATATTAGGAAAAACATTGCATATAAATATGTTGAATTTTAAATCGAAGAAATGCTCTTTAATGTTGATAAAGGTAAAATAGTTTGATTAAAAAAAGCTTTACAGAATTAGAATTTTTAGTATTTTAACAATCTTTTTCAGGCATGTTTTTCGTATTTTTTAAGTTCATATTTCCAATTTTATTTTTAAAATTCTTAATTCATTTTAAATTCTCGATTCATTTTACTTCATATTTCAGAAAAGAAATTTAGTTACCACTTTTTTTTTATAATTTTTAAAAAGCACTAATAATATTTCATTTCCAGAAACACACGAATACTAAAAAAAAAAAAAAAAAAAAAAAAAAAAAGAAAAGAAAAGACTACAAAAAAACCTATATTCTAATATTAGAATAACATTATATGTGAAAAAATTACGTCATTAAGAATTATAACATTGAACTGCCATCAAAAGCTTTGTACTTTTTTTTTCTTTTTATATAAATAAATTTTAAATATATAAATAAAGACAGTATAAATACTGATTCCAATAAATTTTTGTTGTGGTAATATCTGAGTTACTTTGGTTTTATTTGTAAAAGTATATATATATATATATATATATATGTGTGTGTGTGTGTGTGTGTATGTGTGTGTATGTGTGTGTGTATATAATTCTAGTACATCAAATGCGATTTAAAAACATTATTGAAAATTTGCATTTTTACATAAACAAATCAAGTTGAGTTCAATAAAACAATGTAATTAGGATTGTCTGTTTTCATTTTCAAACTTTAATAAATGCTAAAAAATGCAAATTAAAGCCAAAGTAAAAAAAAAAAAAAAAAAAAAAAAAAAATACAAATGTTGTATTTTAAAACACACTTCACACTTGCTCATCAAAAGGGGGGGGGGGGGGGTAGTCAGAATTAAACCTACTTCAAGAACTAAAACAAATGCAGAAATTACCGTTCATCAGTGGTGACCATCCCCCCCCCAAACCCAATGACGCAAATCCCCCCCCCAAAAAATCATACTTTAACATTGACCCCCCCCCTAACAAAATATCAATTGTAAAATATATTCTACTTATAATCTACTGCACATTCGAAAGATAGCGATTTGAGCATAGCAGAATGAGTTCATATTGCCCTTATCTAGAATTTAGAGAAAGAAAGAACAGGAACATTTCTGGAAATTCAATGTTGAAAAAATTTAAAAGTGATATTAAAAGAATCAAGATTTACAAAAGATAGCGAGTTAGCAGAATGGGTTCTTATTGCCCTTATCTAGAACTCAGAAAAAGAAAACACAAGAACTTTCCTGGAAATTAAATGTTGAAAAAAATTAAAAGTGATATTAAAAAAATCAAGAATTTTTTTTTTACATTAAGAAAAAAGAAAATATTAAGAATTTAAAAATCCTCCCCAAAAATGAACTTTTTCTCAAATTCCCCCCCCCCCCCCCAAAACTAAATTTTATGACGCATCTTGCGTCACCAAACCCCTCTCTGGACACCCCTGCCGTTCATATCAATGGCTAGTAAATGAAAAGCCACTTTAATGACTAACTAATGCTAGTAGTAGTATTTTTAGCTTATTCGCAGTACGCCATATTGTTGAATCAAAATCTATTCAACAACCGTAGTTTATTTAAACGGCAAATATTGCATTATTTTGTGAAATTTCTGAAAATTTAGTTTTTATCGGGTGGGAGTGGAGGGAAGGGGGATGCGCATCAATTTTGATCTGATAACTAGAAATTATTTCAATTTCGAAGTAATTTTAAAGAATATAAGAGATAAGAAATAATATAAGAGATAATTATTTCAATTTTGATCACTAGAAAATTATTTATTTTTTTCTTAAAAACTGTGCAGTAAGTGAGGGTAGAGGTCTCCAGGGACCGGCCCAAGGTCCGTTACCCGGCCCGGCGGAATTTTTCCAAATTTTCTAATGAGCCGGGCTGGCAGAATTAGAATTTTTTTTCAGTGGGATGGGCCGGATCGACAAACGGACTGGACTGGCAGAAAAATTGAAAGGACCATATGGGCCGGACCGATAAAGAAATTTAGCGGTCCCGCCGGTCTGTTTTAAAATTTTCGGTGCAAACGATAAAATATGAGCTATTTTCAATGAATAAGACTTTAACGAGAATAAGTATAAATTTGCGACACAAGCTGATATTAGTTTGACAACATGAACACAGAAATATAACTTGTACAGTGTAGAGATAGGCATCGAACAGTTACATTGTGGCGAATTCGAGCTTAATATTTTTTTAGTAGATTCGTACCAACCCGAGCTCAGGTTTGCATTGTTTTTCTATATATAAGTGAGCCAGGACGGACTAGACTTTAAGACTTTCTCAAGATGTGTAGGGGTCGACAACATGATTTGTAAAATTATTAATAGCGATAAAAAACTTATGTTAACGTAATCTTTAGAAACATTCTTCTTGGTGGTTCTTAAATTCACTTTTCAAAAACGCAAAAGAAAAGTTTGACACACTTTTTGACTAATATTTAACTGAAAAGTATAAAACTGACAAGCCTGACTATTGCAGGTGTTTGGAATCGGATAGAGTTTTTCATTTTCAGTAAATAAGATACTTGTATGTATATTTTTGAGATATGAGAGATTCTTGTCAGATGGTTGCGCATTTTTCTCCCTTTTTATGCTGTCGCTTCCGGAAATTCTATACAAAACGCTAACCTTGATATTATTTTCTTAATTGCTTGTATCAAATAATGGATATCGCTATTCGATTATGTAGTTTCTGAATAAAAACACCTGCTAATGTTATGAGTTTACAAAAAAGAAATGAATTCAGAAATGTATATGAAAGTAGTTCCTTCGGATTTGAAGAAATCTTTAATAAATTGACGTAGAAATATTTTCATAAATATACTCATATTATACGGCTTCAAAAGTTATGATGTTTTTAACTTTCTTTTATACCCTTTATTCCAAACCATATATTTTTTCTAGTGAAACTTTAATTAAATGTTGAAAGTCAAAGAATCGAAGTAATCATTAATGTTGTTGTTGGACGTTCCTCTCAGCCCGCACAACTTTGAAGAAAGTCCGTAGTAGTTATAGCTGCCACCACCGATATTATAAGGTGATATCGGTCACCCACTGTGAGGATTGTGTAAATGAACACCGACGCTGACAATTAACTGAATTAACAGTTTATTTATACAATATGTACACAAGAAATACACTATTTACAATTATATACAAATACAACTCGGATATAGGTGATCCGGTTCAACGTTAAATTAAATACAGTAAACGTTTGGCTGTGTACAGCTCAAATTACACCTTCTCCCTCACACTCAATGTACGTTAGATTCACTTTTCCGGAGATCAATTTCGAATCTCCCAAAACATGGATACTCTGCCTACGCTATCCGGCCCAGAGCACTACACGCCGGGATGTCTGCATCCCTTGCTCTCCAGATTCGAACTGCCTACGCTCTCCGACACAGAGCACTCTCTGCAAGGACCTCTGTCCTACATTGCACTCTAGGTACGAGCCCAGATACGAACTGCCAAAATCTCAGACAAGCCTTGCTCTTCTCACACTGCTTTTCCCCCAATGTACACCCCCCTGTGGAGCTTCTCCATTGGACGCATTCCACATTGCTTTCTTGATTCGTGGCATGTTCCTTGTTTGCTCATCATTCACATACATCGCTGACGGATGAACACGCCTCTCGACAATATTCTCTTTCTCACTTCGCCACCTGCACATGATCACCTGTCAATTCTCATTTTAACAAAGAAAGAATGTCACCTTGAAAATTCCAGTACACAGCCGGTACAATGCATAGAATATTAAGATAGAGAAATAACAGAAATTCCAATCTGTAGTAGATGTTTGCTCAGAACCTGACAGTTGCTATTGTGTATTTTCTGTAAAATATACTCTAAAATCATCCCATAAATATATATACAGTATTCTTTAAAAAATCTTAATTAGAAGATAAAAATCTGAATTTTTTGGAAATAGTAGAAATTGTGTCCGGCCAGGTGAGGTTTTTTTTCTGATTTTGTGTACGGGTCGGGTCGAACTTTTTAGTTTAACACCGGGCCGGGTTTCCATCGGGTCCGTGCCTTAAAATTTCAACCCGCGTACCTCTGAGTGAGGGTCGGATACTGCGATTCTGTATGTTTACGCAAAAGCTTTATAAAATGTTTCACATTTATTGAATTAATAGAATAAACAAAAGCATCAAAACTTACGCAGTTTTTCCCCCCATTATCATAACGTTATTGTTGTGAGTTTATCAGCATTTTTTAAAACATTACTTAAACATTAGTCAAAATATCAGTTTTTGGAACTTGTGACATAAGGAAATTATGCAATTTTACAAGTGTTTCCTAGTATGTCAGTAAAAAAAAGTTAAAAAAAAAAGAAAGACAAAACAAGATTGAACAAGTAAGAAAAATCATGCGTTAAGCATAGATTATGAAGCACTTTCCAACACTTCATGAAATCTTTAACAAAACATTGTTATTTCAAGAAATAATAATGTATAGCCAAATATACCCAAGTATGTATCCCAGTACTTTTAAACAGCCCTGTATTTCATCAGTCAGTTGATATAATGGGAAAATTTAGTTTAGCAAGGAAATGCACAGAAGCTTGAAATTTATTTTTCAGCAATTGATACTATTAGATGGAAACATACTTGAATACTTATGTTCTGCCCTGTAGTTTACCTTGTACCTTTAATGCACGTCAGGATAAAGCTGAAATTTATTTTTAATTGAAATACTCTTAAAACAAGTGAAATCACATTCTCATAAATTATAATTCATAGGCGTCCTATAGAGATGTAAATTTTCCGTAAAAATATAAGTGGCGGAAAAAACCCGGTTTTTTACCGGTTTTTTTCGGAAAAAAACGGAAAAATTGGAAAAATTGATTTTTCATGACTGCTTCTGTCAAATAAATTATATTTTCTTAGAGAATATTAAATAATAAACGTTTTTTCCCATTTATATGTATTAAATGAAAATTATTTTCACTTTATATTACAAAATAAAAAGAAAGTAGCAAAGCCTGCTTTTAAAAGTTTAGTTTTCTTTTCAACAGCCTAAGAATTTTTATTAAACGCTATTGTTTGTTATATCATATCTCTGTTGAAATGATTTTTCAGTTACATGTTTAACTACTAATTGACCTAATGTAAAAACCTGAGCCAATATGTCTGCAGTTTGGAATGAAATAAATTATGCATTCCATTTACATAAGTATAGTTTTTAAGTAAATGATACTAGTTTAAAGAAATTATTGCAGTTTTGTCATTATTATGAATATCAGTATTCAAAAATTCCATCGTTTGTTTAAAAAATGTATATTTTTATATTATTACTTTTTTTTTCTTAGAATTGTATTTCCTTTATAAAATATGTTTAGTTTTGGTATAGCTTTCCAATCTCAACTCAAAAAAGTTTGGATTTAGTTTTATAATCTAAATTCAAACAAAACTAAGTTTAACTTTGGCTTACTCAGGTCTGCAACTAAAAAATAGCATAGGATTTATTGACTGTTAGATTTTTACTCACTGAAACCAATATATATATATATATATATATTAAGTTTAATTAAATGTAATTTTTTTTCTTTTTACCCTGAAATCTGGTATTCTATTCTTGAATAAGAAACCATATTCGATAATGTTTCCACATGGTAATTTTATATTTCTAAGAGTGGAACTCAAAAGTTATGAAAACAGAACACTACAAATAGAAAATGCTCACTATTTGAGGAATTAACAAAAGCAGTTACATACAGAGATAAACTTCTACTGTGCTTTAGAAAACTACAAAAATTCAAAGTTTAATCAAGAGGAAAGTATAATTTGGAACATAGTTATTTGTAATAAAATATGTTTTTTTTTTTTTTTTTTTTTTTTTTTCATTGCAGTTCTACTTTTTTAATGCAAACTGCCCATGTTTTTGCAACATTACTGTACATTATGGAGGTAAAATGGAGGTCAATTTTAGATTCAACATCTTGAAAAAAAAACATTCAATTAATCAGCTATAACGAAATCTTGAAAAATGCAGCATAGTAGTGCCACCTGTAGGACAATTTACACCAAAAACTAAACAACATTAATATATATCAGAAACTGTCTGAAGCTGTAGTTTGATTTAAAAAGAAAAATCGTCCTTGAGGTAAAGCTATTGCGATAATCTCTAATAATGCAGCATAGCAGCGTCATCTGTTGAGCAATTTACACCAAAAAGTAATGAGCACGAAGTTATGTCAAAGATTAACTTAATGTGAAATTTTATAAAAATACATACATTAGTTTGAGATAGAACTATTGTGGAAATTACGAATAATGCAGCATAGCAGCTCCATCGATTTGGCAATATACACTAATAACTAAACATCTCGAGTTTATATCAAGGTGTAACTGAATCTAAAGTTATGTGAAATTATGTGCATCAGTTCTTGAGATAGAGTGCCCATAAAATTTGTCACATACAGAGACTCACAGAGTGGGAGATATTTTCCGAAAACCATCAAAACGTGTTCAGGACCTTCTAAAACGTTTAAATACACCAAAAACTGGAAGTCAAATTTTTCACGAATTCAATACTTACTTCTTGAAAAGATAGATTAAAGTAATAAATGCATACTTCAAAATTTTATGTTGAATTTTTAATTTTATCATTTCCATTAATTGGCATATTATTGCAATAATTTTACACATGAATTAATTTTTAAAAAGAGAAGTTGCATTTAATTACATATCTAGATTTTTTTTCATGTAATCAAGTTATTGTGAAATTGTGAGCTTTTTGTATATACTTGTACAAAATATATTCAGAATTTTTGAATAAGAAATTATTACTATATTTAGGTTCCTATTTACAAATTTTTAATAAGGTTATTTACATACATATATGCAACTTAATAAGATTCAGCTAATGTATGTCATGAGATTTTTTTTTCTTCAATCACTGCACTTGTGAAAGATTCAATTTGTTGATTAAACTTTTTCTGAAATGTCTATTTTCAAGAGAAATTTTGCAAAGGGTCTTGTGTTTCAAACAAGAAAAAAATGTGAAGGATCCTTTCAAATCTTCTCAAACAGATTTTTGCTCAGAGATCAGATTACCCACATTAAAATTTTCATGTGAGACACTCAACATAAAAATAAATAAAATAAAAAGTATGAAAATGCAGCTATTACAAAATTTTCACTGTATTATTTCATAAATGAAATATCAATTTTCCCAGTTCGGAAAAATTGAAAAATAAGCCTTCGGAAAAAACCCGAAAAAAACCGGTTTTTTTCCCAATTTTTCCGGTTTTTTTCCGACCATTCCCATCTCTAGGCGTCCATGTAACGAATTCTTTGCGTAGCCCTGTATATCCTTTTATCTATATTCTGCAAACATTTCTCAGTAAATTGAATGCAATTCAACGTAAAAATGCATAACATATTTAAGAACCATGTTTAAGTAATTTACGCTCATATTCAGTAACGTTGGCGAACTCTTTTGGGTAGCCCTGTATATCAATCATAACATTTATGCACACCATATAATGTGCATATATTAGTGAAACCTAAACGTGAATATCATAATTAAAATGCATTTCATCCCTCCATGAGCCTTCATCGGACACATATACGGTACTTTGGAAAGATTATACTATTTGAAATCTTTTGTATGGCCCTGTAAATGCTATGTACTTCATATTATGCAAGACGGTATCGTGTAATTTATATTAAGCTTCAGTGAAATCCATCAATTTTACTATACATGAAACAGTTTAATATATTTAAAATATGT
The DNA here is from genome assembly GCA_964019185.1 of Maratus speculifer. Lineage (NCBI taxonomy): Eukaryota > Metazoa > Arthropoda > Arachnida > Araneae > Salticidae > Maratus > Maratus speculifer. The sequence goes on along the minus strand of OZ025300.1, from coordinate 162,389,304 downwards.
CGCACGCAATTCCCCCTTTAACATTATCTAATGAAATTCTTTTGTGCGGCTCTGTAAATGAATAATAGCTATATTTTCATTGCATACATTACACAATGCATATTTTAGTGCACTTTGCGAATCCATATGAATACGAGTATGTTTGACTGGGTGTAACACCTTTAAAATTCATTTGAACGATTTTTCACCATAGGCCTTAATGTAATGGAAAACTTTTGACTCTCCCTGTAAATAAATTAATCATGGCAGAAACTTCATTTTCAATAGGATTCATGCTAGGGTAAATATCAATAATGTATAAAATTTTCATAGCAATCCGAGTATAATTACGGGAGTTAGAGCGCAGACAGACGGACAGACGGCCATCCGGCCAGACGGACTGACAAACCGAATGCATAAGCACTTTTCAACTTTGTTGGAAAGTGCTAAAAAGAAGATATTATCTCTTTTTTCCTCAATTGTAACAATATGATGTTGAAAAAATTAGAAAATGATCTTTTTATAAAGTTTGTAACCAAAACAAAAAGGAGTTAGATTTCTATCTGAGATTCAGCAAGATAAATGCATATTGTCTAACACTTTTACGCATGGCCAAAACTACAGGGGCTAGGGGCATGTGTGTTTAGAAAGCATTTTATTGAAAGCATTACTTTGGTCTGCGCATATCCTGATAGAAACCTTCGGTACACTAAAATTTTTAACTTCTCCTTCCCCAAAATATATTATAATGTACTATTTAAGCCCTAGAACATAATATTTTGCATTACATTACTTCGCCATCGACTTTCAAGATTAATTAATATATTAGGAAAAGCTAACAATAAGCTAAATACGACTGGGTCGGCACAACTTGGTAGAAAGCGAGACGAAAGAGGTACCAAACACCTATTTTTGACAGTAATATCACGTCACCGAATTGCTGCTTGAAATTTTGGCACTTTACACAAATCGACTAGTACAATACAAATGTTTCAGTCTGCCTCATAATATCTTGGTACATGATGAGCTGAGTAGGGTGCCAAGTCCCAATTTTGATGTACCATCACTTCATCGAGTTGCGACTTGATAACTTATGACAAAATTTCAAGCTATAACTGAATGATGTATGATAGTATTGTCAAAATAGAGGATTAGCGCCCCATTCATGTCGCTTTGTATAGAGTTATGCCGAAGCAGTCATTTTTTCTTATTGTTATAAGCTTTTCCTAAACCACTGATTCATCTTGATAGTCAAAGGCGAAGCAATACATATTGCAATGTAATGCAAAATATGTTTATAAGATAGTTATTGTAAATCGACTTTTTTTCTATTATAAATTTTAGTCTTAAAAGGGTTTCTACCAGCGCAAGTAGATCAAAACTTCTTGAAATACTTTATTTTATCTTTAATTTGGCATCAATCTCATCTCGTAACTTGATGACGTGATAGTGACGTCAAAATGACGAGTTCGCGCCCGCTATTGCTAATATCGTAACAAGAAATACCGAAGCAGATTAGTTATTTCTTAATCTACTCCTAGTATTATTGTCCTACATCATAATTTTATACCGTAACTCGATTACGTAGTCACTCTTTCGTCAGCAGTCATTTGTGTCGCCGCCGCCCGCTTTATATGAATTATCATACAATTAAATTTCCCAAAAAACTTGTCTGAAAGGGATTTTCACAACTCTTTAATGAAGTAAAGTAAAACTTGTTAAAGTGGAATATTCATATAACGGAATCCTGTCTCATAAACGTACATTATAAAATGCATGTTTCTAGAGAGTGAATAGTCACTCCTTTGAAAGAGTGTCTTATGCTCTCCCGCTTAGAGAGAATATTCACTCTAAGCGGTTTGTGAACATAGTATGTATTGATATTATTCACAAGCCAATCAGAACAGTCTTGTCTACGAAGCATAAATTTGTGATCAGATTAAAATCTGGGGTATATTCAAGGAGAATAAATGTAAATAAAGCGGGAAAAATTGCTTTAAAAAATTAAGGATAGAAGGCTTTGCAACGAAAATTGCAGTCTTTGGGTCAAAAAGAAAAAAGAATCTTTTCGTTCTTGTCTTTCATAAAAAGACGATTATAAGGAGGTTAATACTTTAAAAGCGGTAATGTGGTAAATTGTACCAGAACGACATTTATTTATTATTGATAGTGTAAAATGATAGATATAAAATTCTACTTAAAGAATTTAAGCTAATAGTCTATTATAATATATATATATATATATATATATATATATAGAACCATTAGATAATACTACAAATCAACATCAATATGTGGAATAACTCGTTAATGACAAAATATATCAAACATAGGAATTGGCTCAAATTGGAATAATATTAGAAATGTGGTCTTTAGCTCATTATCAAGGGCAATGCTAAATAGACACATTAATTGCGATTAATTTCTGATTAGAAATCGGGATAAACCTAAAACTGATTTCTATATTGCCCAATTAATCGCAATTCAAAGCATAATTCAAAGAAAAATATTAGAAAAATAATAAGACAATAATTGAATTATCAATAGATTAATTGCAATGGAAAAACTATTTCAAAGAAAAATATTAGAAAAATAATTAGACTATAATTGAATTATCAACAGATAAACTTACAAATATCAATCGCTACCATATGTCGAGTTTCAAATTTGCAAACTAACTTTGCATTGATAAGTTGCTTTTGGAATGGCTTTCGAACAGTCCAGAGAATTTTTCCCAAATTTCTGCACAAATATGGATAATAATTTCTGTAAATGTAATTTAATTAATTTAAGAATGTTTTTGTTTGAATTAAATTTTAGCAAAATACTGGCGTGTTATAAAAATACTAGAAAAAAATACAGGGTGAACAAAATTATATAAGTATGCTTCATTTATCAATTAATACTATAGTATAAATTGCTGAAAGAGAAATTTCAACCAGTTTGGAGTTTTTTTGCTAAAATAAATTTCCCTATTATATAATTCGTATATAAACCTACACGTCAAATACAGGGCTGTTCATAAATATTGAATTGGTTGAAATTATTCTAAAGTTTAGACTTTAACTTAAATTTTAAGCCCAAAATCGGAAACATGGGGATCGGTTAATTAGCGAAAATTTAACTGTGAACCGAGGGGAAGATTTTAAACGCTCATAAATATTGGACAAACTAATCGATTTCCTTGTGGTTTGCGTGTAGGTCATTTTCTTTGTAATTATTTTATTCAAAATGACGTACAACTGTGGTGTTCTCATTTTTTCATAGAGGGCGCTTCCGACACATGTCCGACATTTCAATGGCATTACTCCTGGGTGTTTTACTACCAGACTACCATACTTCCAGGAAGTGTTAGGGATGCAAAAGCGACTCGGAATCACATAGGAATGTAACGTTGAAAATGTCTTTTTTGCGAGTTATGGTTAAAGGAAGCAAACAACAACAACAACAAAAAAAAAAAAAAAAAAAAAAAAAAAAAAAAAAAAAAAAAAAAAAAAAAACAGAAACAAGCAGAGAAACAACAACACGTTAATATGACATAAAAGGTTTATTTATTTAAAGGTTTTACTAGAAAAGATGTTCGAAATTACGACCAAAAGTAATTTGACATGCTTGACAGCGGCGTCGCATGTAATTCCTCACGCTTTGAAAGATTCCCGGAATCTTTGATAGATTTCCGGAAGCTACAGAAATACGAGTTGCTAAGTCTTTAATTGATGGTACGGGATTCTCATACACCCAACTTTTCATGTAACCCCAGCAAAAGAAGCTCATACTTGATAAGTCCAGTGATCTGTCAGGCCAATAAACCGGGCCACCACGACCTATCTACCGCTGTCCATATGTTACGTTGAGGTATCGGTGAACATCATTGGTAAAATGTGGAAGAGCCCGATCGTGCTGGAACCACATAGAGCTGCGCAACGAGAGAGAGACTTTACCGAAAGGCATTACCGTTCAGCGCAATGTACCGCAAGGAAATCGCAGCGCCATCTACTGTCGCTTTCAAGTTTGCCGGACATTTTCTGGTCGTAATTTCGAACACTTTTTGCAGTAAAATCTTTAAATAAACTTTGTTCTTTCACTTTAACATGTTGGTGTTTCTCTGCTTGTTTCTGTTGTTTTTTCTCTGCTTTTTTTTTAAACGTAACATGCAAAAAAGCAATTTTCAACGTTACATTCCTGTGTGATTCCGAGTCGTCTTTGCATCCCTTACACTTCCTGGAAGTATGGTGGTCTGGTAGTAAAACACCGAGGAGTAATACCATTGAAATGTCGGACATATGTCGGAAGCGCCCTCTATCAAAAAATGAGGACATGAAAGCTGTACGTCATTTTGAATAAAATAACTACCAAGGGAATGTTTTACACACAAACCGCAACAAAATCGATTAGTTTGTCCAATGTTTATGAGCGTTTAAAATCTCCCCCTCGGTTCACAGTTAAATTTTCGCTAGTTAACCGATCCCTGTGTTTCCGATTTTGGGCTTAAAATTTAACTTAAGGTCTAAACTTTAGAATAATTTCAACCCCATGCACAAAAGAACGGCAAAAAGTATTTGTTCGTTACTCTAAAGTCTAAAGCGCCCTCTATCGACAATTTTTGAACTTAACCTTTAAAATTAAAAAAATTAAAAATCGTGATATAAAGAATGATTTTAGAGAAAACCGCAAACAAATCGACCCTTTTTTCTAATTTTTATCAGCGTTTGAATTTTTGGACCTTAAACTTTAATGGCCTCTAGCTCCTACAGAAGACGTTTGCTCCCCATGGTTTCCTATTTAATAATGTTTGTCTTTATGTCTACTATCACCCCTCAAAGTTTGTCGGTTTGGTAGCGAAACACCCTGTTTATATATATGTCTATATTCTCCTATAATCTTTAATATGTAATAAGTTATTACATGATCTTAAAACTGATTAACACATTGCGTAAAAAATGTATAAAAAATGTATAAAAAAATAAAGATAATACAAAAAAAAATTACAAATGCAAAAAAATTAAAAAATGTGTATATAATAGGATGTATGAGTGGGTTAGATATTGGATTACGGTGGAGGGCGGTGTTGTCTGGATAATACGCAATGATTAATTATTATACATTTATATTAAAAAAATACTTAACTTTACACATAGAATTAAATTTTATGTTTACCTAAAATTAATCTGCATAACTTAAAAATGATCAAGTTATTGAGATAAGATATGGTTGTCTATTGCATTTGTCTTAAAGAAATTATTTGATAAATATTAGAATAGAAATTATTCTTAAAAATTTTTTAGCTTTTAAATAATTTATTTTATTCCGATAATATTTTTCTTAATCAATAAAATATAGATGACAGCACTATCAATATATAATTTAATTAATATATTAATCATATAGATGGCAGCACTAAAAAACTTCTTTTTTGTATTTTGTACTTGAAGTTGTAGTAACATATTTTTTAGTTAAATAATTAATATAGTAATATTAATAATTGTTAAAAAATATAATACCACTAACAGTAGCAATTTTTTGGCTAAATGTATAATGACTATTTATGGTATAATATATGATCTGCTAATTTTTTAATACAATTATTATCAGCTCATATATGCATTAAGTTTATATAAATTATTTTTCGAAAGAAACTTAAGTTTTACTAAATGTCTGCATATTATATGGTGTGTATAAATGCTATAGTTGATATACAGGATTACACAAAAGAGCTCGCAAACCTTACTGGATATGAGGGTAATTTACTTAAAGGCAGTTTTTAAATAAGTGATGCATTTTTGAACTGCTTTCAGGCTACTAAAAAATGTTTGTGGAGTATAAATAAAATTATATGCAGGGTCACCCAAAGAATGTATCTACATGGTCACCCATGGATGATAATTTTTTGGAAGTGTGATTTAAATAGTTTTAAAAGTGTTTTTGTTTGAACTAAACTTTAAGAAAATGCTGGCGTGTAATGAAAAGTTCTAGATAAACTACATGGCCGGACAAAAGTATTGAAGTATTTTTCATACATTAGTACAAATTGTTGGAAGAGAAATTTCAACATATTAGGCGTTTTCTTGCTAAACTAAACTTTCGCATTATATAGGATATATATCAACCGGCAGATCAAATAGAGGTCTGTTCAAAAGTTGTCGCGAATTAGATTAATATTTATAATTGCTTTAGTGTCCGCACTTTCATGGTGACTCCATGGTCGTGGTTTTATTTTTCGCAGATGCTCACGAGCAATGATAAAAAAAAGAGTAGTAGAATTTATTCTGGAATAAAGTTTGTGTTAAGTTTTAAGTGAAATGTTTTTGAAGCTTCATTTTTTTTTTTTTTTTTTTTTTTTGTAAGATATTTAAATTATTTTTCACACGTAAAACGACGATGTCTATATTATCGGGTAGATTTTATAGCTTCGATTTCGCATTGTTTGCGATATGTGGCGTCCGAACTAATAGGGACGTGTGAAAAGTAACTGTTTTTTATTTGTTATCAGAAGTTGTCATTGAGAAAAAATGGATGCTTTGAAAATCAAAAGAACTCCTCTTAGATCTGGATTTACGAAAACTTATAATGCTTTAAATGAAGCTTTAAACGACGCAACTCCAGATACTAATTTAATAGAGAATTTAATGTGTCAACTGCAGTAGCGGCTGGTCAGGGAGTGCTGCATCAATTTATTCACACCACTAAAATTGTATGGTTATTTCAGTTTTATTTAATCAACAAAATTCGTCAAATAAATAATATGAAAGATTCTGTTAAATTTTAGTGGTGTGAAAAGTTGGATGCAGCACTCCCTGACGAGCCGCTACTGGTCAACTGGAAGATAAAAGCACAAGATTGCGAGCTGTAGATGAAGAAATTTTGAATTTTATGTTGACAGAGAAAGTTGTAGAAAAAGATTATTCTAAAGAATTTGAAGCATGCGAGGAGTATACAGAAAAATTTATTGCTATAAAGCAAAAAGTAAAGACATTTTTGGTGAAGCCTATCGAAGAACAACTCCGATCGCAGAATTATACGGATGTTGAAAGAACACTGTCGCGACCACTTCGCTTACCAGAGATAAGTTTACAGCCGTTTGATGGCGATGCAAGATTATGGTTAACCTTTTGGAATTCATTCAGTAAAATTCATGAAGCCACCACTTTAGATGACCATTTGAAATTTGTTTATCTTTTACAGGCGATAACGCCGAAATCCAAAGCAGCACAGATAGTAAATAGTTATCCGGTTTCAGCTGATAATTATCCAAAAGTAATTCTACATCTGAAAGAAAGGTTTGGCAGAGAAGATACACTTATTGAGATATATGTTAGAGATCTTCTTCAATTAGTTTTAAATAATAATCAATCATCAAGCAAGAATTTCAATTTATCGTCGTTATATGATAATCTAGAGACAAAACTTAGGTCTCTAGAATCATTAGGTGTCACAGAAGAAAAGTATGCCAGCATACTTTTCCCACTTGTAGAATCTTGTCTACCTCATGATGTCCTTAAAATCTGGGAAAGACAGCGTGAGAAGACTGCTCAAGGTAAGAATCAATTAAATTCTATCCTTGATTTTTTGAAAAATGAAGTTATTGCGGAAGAGCGGGTTCTTTTGGCTCATTCCAATCTTGGTTTTGAAAACCCAAAGAAATATCATAAATGTAATAATGAATATAATTCAATGCCAACTGCCACAGATTTATTTATAAATAATAAGTCTAATAAGAATTTAGTTAAAAAACGTGAAGATTTATGTATATTTTGTGACAAGTGTCACTTATCAGAAAAATGTTTTAAAGCTAGTTCGCTTTCTTTTGATGAGAAACGTAACTTAATTTTGAAGAAGAAAGCTTGCTTTGTTTGCCTGAAGAAAAACCACATTTCACGCAATTGTAACTCTAAAATTAAATGTTCGAATTGTGGTAAAAGACATTGTAATATATTATTATTATTTTTATGTGTAATGGCAACTCTTTGGTAACGTGCAGTAAAAAACTTAAAGCCGTAGCGGCAGTTCTTATTATATTTAAATATCACATCTCTTTGGTTGTAACTTATCTATGTACGCTTGTTCCGGTAAAGCAATGTTTTGTATTTGTTCTTATTAAATTAATTTAGAAGTTATAAATTTACATAACTGTAGTAATTTGTGAAAATGGCGACGAGAAATTTAAAACAATAAGCTTTACCTTATACTTTTAACCGTCGTATCGACTATGTCGAAGTTAGGCCTAGTTGGTCAATTGTCAGTATTTGACGACCGCAATGAGGATTTTTCTCTTTATGTGGAAAGACTTGAGCAATATTTTTTGGCAAACGATATCGATAAAGCAAAAAAAGTTCCTGTGTTAATTTCAGTATTGGGACCTAAAACTTATAAACTTTTACGCAATCTTATAACGCCTCAGCTACCAAAAGATTTGACTTACGACGATTTGATTAAGAAGCTGCGAGATCATTTTCGTCCGGCTCCTATTACTATAGCGGAACGATTTCGCTTTCACAGAAGAAACCAAAACGATCGTGAAAGTATTTCAGAGTATATTGTGGAATTAAAGCGTTTGGCCTCCACCTGTGATTTTGGATCGTTTCTGGAGGAAGCTCTACGGGATCGTTTCGTCTGTGGCATTCGTTGTGAAGCTACTCAAAAACGCCTACTCGCTAAAAAAGATCTCAAACTTGAAGATGCTTGTGAAATAGCTTTGGCGATGGAATTGGCGGAGGAAGGAGCCAGCAACATTAAAGTTACAGTACCTGTACCTTCTAATGTCAACAAAGTGAGCAAATTTCAAAGTAAGTCGCTTAAAAATACTAAAAATCCTCAAAAATGTTATCGGTGTGGTGCATCACACGATGCAAACAAGTGTAAGTACAAATTAGCCAAATGCCATGCGTGCCACAAAATTGGCCATATTTCACCTGTATGTAAGTCAAAAGGTAAAACTGCTAACCCTTCTGCTAAAAAAGTATCAGCTAATTGTGCACAGAATAATTCTGATGAGTATAATCTGTTTACTATTAGTGTAAATAAAGTGTGTAAATATTCTAATTATATAGTTCAAGTTGAAATATGCGACAAAATGTTAGATATGGAATTAGATACTGCTGCAGATGTTAGTATAATTTCTGAAAAGTGGCTACAACAAAATTTACCACACATAGTACCTAAATGTATACCCGTTACACTGAAAGATTACAATCAACAACCCATTGCAATCGCTGGGGAAGTATCTGTTAGTGTGAAATATGAAAAACAAATGTGTGATTTACAAGCTATTGTTGTTAAAGGTGATCGACCATCCTTATTTGGGAAGGATTGGATCAGAAAATTTAAATTAAATTGGCACAAAATTTTTGCGGTGCATAAAATACTTAAGGATATGCCTAATAAAGTAGATTCTATTAGTGCATTGACAAACAAGTATAGCAAACTTTTTGAAGAAAGTTCAGAACCTATTAGACATATAAAGGCTTCATTAAAAATGAAAAAAGAAACCCAACCTGTGTTCTTTAAAGCACGTCCAGTTCCATATTCCTTAAAAAGTAAAGTTGCCGAGGAAATTCTAAATTCCAAAAAGAGAGGTGTTTGGGACTTTGTGCAACATTCTAGTTGGGCAACTCCACTTGTGATTGTTCCTAAGAAAAATGGAGATGTACGATTGTGTGGCGATTTTAAAGTCACTGTTAACAAGTTTATTGATCAAAATCAGTATCCCTTACCAACTCAACAAGATTTGTTTGCAACTCTTAATGGTGGACAGTACTTCACAAAATTGGATTTGCGTCATGCTTATCAACAAATTGAATTAGATGAAAGCTCTCAAGAATACCTTACGCTGAATACGCATCTTGGTTTAGTACGTCCTTTAAGATTATTATATGGCATAAACAGTGCATCAGCAATTTTTCAGTCAACAATTGAACAAATTCTGCAAGGTATAGACCGAGTGATTTGTTTTCAAGATGACATCCTTATTACTGGTACTACGTATGAAGAGCACCTAAGCACTCTGGAGAAGGTATTTCAGCGATTTAGTGAGTACAATGTTAAACTCAATTTATCAAAATGTAGCTTTTTACAGAAGAGTGTAGAATTCTTAGGCCATATTATAGATAGTGAGGTCATTCATCCTACAGATGAGAAAGTACAGTGCATTAGAAAAATTAATGCTCCATCAAATGTCACCGAACTAAAATCGTTCTTGGGTCTTCTGAACTATTATTCAAAATTTATACGTAATTCTGCCATGCTACTTGCCCCTCTTTACAAACTACTTCATAAGGACACTCCTTGGAAGTGGACGGCAGAATGTGAAGAAACCTTTCAAAAATGCAAAACTATACTTACTTCAGATGCTGTTTTAGTTCATTATGATGACAAATTGCCATTGAAAGTCTCTTGTGATGCTTCGCCTGTGGGTCTTGGAGTTGTTTTATCTCATGTTATTGATGGTGATGAACGTCCAATTGCTTATGCATCAAGGACTCTCTCCAAAGCTGAACGGAACTATTCTCAAATCGAGAAAGAAGCTGCTGCAATAATCTTTGGAATAAAGAAGTTCCAACAGTACCTATTTGGTAGGAAGTTTACATTGGTTACTGACCATCAGCCATTAACAAGTATTTTTGCTCCTAACAAAGCTGTTCCTGCCATTGCTGCAGCAAGACTTCAAAGATGGGCAGTATTGTTATCTTCTTTCAACTACAGCATTGAGTATAAAAAAGGCTCAGAGCACTGCAATGCTGATGCCTTGTCACGTGCGCCTGTTGAATCTGAAGTAGAAACATCATCAGAAATATTTAAAATTTCTTATTGCGATGAGTTGCCAGTAACCTGCATAGAAATCGCAAAAGCAACTCGTAATGATAAAGTGTTAGGACCAGCTTTGAAGTATGTTCAAAATGGATGGCCACGGAAGATGGATAACGAAGCTCTCAAACCATATTTTTATCGTAAAGATCAACTCTCTGTTGATAATAATTGCCTGCTGTGGGGGATGAGAGTAATTGTACCAGAAAAATTCAGGAAGAGACTCCTGGATCAACTACACGACACTCACTCAGGTATATCAAAGATGAAAGCCATAGCTCGTAGTCATATATGGTGGCCAAAGTTAGATGATGATATTGAAAAACTTGCTAGACAGTGTACCGCTTGTAAAAAGAACAGTCGTTCTCCTCCTGGTACTCCACTTCAACCATGGACTTGGGCAAAACATCCTTGGGATAGAGTGCACATTGACTATGCACAAAAAGACAAGAAAAATTATATATTGCTTGTCGATAGCCACTCTAAATGGTTAGAGGTTATGCAGATGCCTTCCACGACTTCTCCTCACACTATTGAAGCTCTACAGCAGATTTTTTCACGATATGGATTGCCATTAGAATTAGTGTCTGATAATGGTCCTCAATTCATATCAGAAGAATTTGAGTGGTTTCTGAAGTCGAATGGAATAAAACATGCTCCTATTCCAACCTATCATCCACAATCTAACGGTCTGGCTGAGAGAACGGTGCAGACATTTAAAGAAGCATTAAGTAAAATGAATAGTGATGATACAGATCATAGCTCACTGAGTCGAAAGATCTCTCGTTTTCTCATGAGTTATCGCTCAACTCCTCAAGCTACAACTGGACTGTCTCCTGCTGAATTGTTTTTATCAAGACCAATTCGCACACCCTTGGCACTTGTACATCCCAGTACACAAGCTCGTGTTGAACAACAACAATGTGCTCAAAAGAAATATTATGACAGAAGCCATACTAGAAACAGAAACTTTGTGTCTGATGAAAAAGTGTTAGTCCGTTCTCATAAAAATCAAGAGTGGAGCAGAGGAACTTTAGTTAGACCACAAGGTAATAAAACTTGGGTTGTGAACATCAACAACAAGATGTATCTTGCACATGTTGATCAGCTTCGTCATGAGTACAGTAAAGATGACCAAGAGCCTACAAATCTTGATAATTTAGTCAGTAAGAGATGTCATAGTAATGTTGACATTCTTGAAAACATTGATGCAGATGACAGGCCAGCAGAAACTTGCCCTGTAGAGAATAATACTTCTGCCACCACCGAGAAGAACACTTCTACAGTCGCAGATAATTCTGAAATCTCTGAAACTGATGCTAATGTAGGTAAAGAGATATTATCAACCACCAAAGAAGCAGAAAAACAGTTGGTGGATACCACAAATAGCACACCAGCTGTTAAACAAGAAAGAAAAACGGATGCAAATGTTCGTCGTAACCCACCCCGCACTCGGAAGAAACCTTTTCGTCTAGACTTATAAATATCTGGACATTCGAAATTTTTTTAAGGGGAAGTACTGTAATATATTATTATTATTTTTATGTGTAATGGCAACTCTTTGGTAACGTGCAGTAAAAAACTTAAAGCCGTAGCGGCAGTTCTTATTATATTTAAATATCACATCTCTTTGGTTGTAACTTATCTATGTACGCTTGTTCCGGTAAAGCAATGTTTTGTATTTGTTCTTATTAAATTAATTTAGAAGTTATAAATTTACATAACTGTAGTAATTTGTGAAAGACATTTTTCAATATTATGTCAAAATGTTTTAAATGAAGGTGGTAATGTGTCGTTAGAAAGTCATAAACATGAATCAGGGAGTAGTGACACTGTTTTAACTACTCAAGCTTCGGTTCCTACTGTGTTACTCCAAACTTTGAGTGTCCGTGTAAAGCACAATGGAAAAGAGAAAATCGTGCGTGGAGTTATTGACACAGGATCCGAACGTTCCTATTTATCACGAGATGTAATTAAAGTTCCCCTTCTCTAAATGATTGCCTAGATAAGGGATTAAATTTGATTGAAATGATTCCTTCTATATTGCATCTAAATATTAGTATTAAAGAAGATGTTAGAGATTATTTGAAATTTCTATGGGAAACATTCGTTTTGAATCGCGTAGAAGAAATTAGATCCTTAGCTCAAAAGAACCAATGGCGACACATTGCAGGAAAATTTAATCTGGCAGATATCCCTTCCAGAGGTTGTTCGATTGAACAATTTTTACAACTAAGATGGTGGGAGGGACCGGATTGGTTGGCTCAACCTGAATATACTTGGCCTCAAAGTGTTGAAATTCCCGATGAAGAAATTATTAACTCTGAAAAACGGAAAAGTGTCATTTCAGCAATGAACAAGAACACAGAATCTAGTGATTGGTATTATCGACGGTTTTCATCTTTCAAGAAAATTATAAGATTGATCGCCTGGATTTTAAGATTCTTAAACAATTTAAGAAATCCTAATTCAAAAGAAGTTTCTGAACTTACGTGTTTGGAATTAGAACAAGCCGAAAGAAAATTGATAATTTTGATTCAGAAAGACAGATTCAACGAGAAGAATAATCAGAAGATACGTAGCTTAAGACCAATCCTAGATGAAGATGGTATTATAAGAGTGAAAACGCAAGTTATTTATAGAGAAGATGCTTTCAATTTTAAATACCCTGTTCTTTTGCCTTCTGACCATCCTGTAGTCCACCGCCTGATCTCCTGGAAACACCAAGAGCTTTTGCATGCGGGAGTGGCTCTTATGATGACATCGTTACGAGAATACTACTGGATCCTAAAAGTTAGGAATACTATTCAAGCAGTAGTACAGAAATGTGTAGGATGCAGAAGATTTAGAGCTCAAAAGATTCGCCGGAAATTTAACCTACCTACCGCTGCCTGGTGGGAACGATTGATACAAATGGTGGAATGCATACTGAGAAAAGTTCTAGGTAGAGCTTCATTATCCTACGAAGAACTGCTCACAATTCTCTGTGATTGTGAACAAGTTGTGAATGCTAGACCTCTAACTTATGTTACTGAAGATGTGAACGATCTAGCACCGTTAACACCATCAATGTTTTTACAGGACATAAGATCTTCAGATGTGAGAGATTTTGATGCAATTGACGCGCAAGAATTAAATAAAAGAGTTAAGTATAGGCAACATGTTCGAGAACACTTACGTAAGCGGTTTCGTATTGAATATTTAGGACAATTGCGCCAGCAAAGTTCTTTGCAAAAGAATGTCAAGCAACTTACCGTTGGTGATGTCGTACTCGTATAGTCTGATAAGAAACGTGCCTATTGGGCTTTAGCCCGAGTGCAAGAACTTATTTCTGGTAAAGATGGCCACCCAAGAGTTGCACGATTAAAAACTGAAAATGGTGAACTTTTGAGACCTGTCCAAAAACTGTACAGTTTAGAGATTCCAAAAGAACTTTCTAGTGATCCAGTATTAAGAACGAGAAGTGGCAGAATAGTGACTGTCCCAAAACGTTATTAACTTTAAATACTGTTTCAACAAAAAACTTTATTCTTATTTTTTAGTATATTTCATAGTGTTAATTTGAATTTGTAATAATATGTTTAATTTTATTTGAATTTTGCAGAAGAAAATGTTTATTTACCTGTTTTGAGAAATGTAATATTGTAAGAATTGTATCTTATCACTGTAATGTAAGTATTAGTCATATTTTATTTTATATTTTATTGTACCCATTGTTGAGTTTAACTGTCGAAAACTCAAGGTGGGAGAATGTCGCGAATTAGATTAATATTTATAATTGCTTTAGTGTCCGCACTTTCATGGTGACTCCATGGTCGTGGTTTTATTTTTCGCAGATGCTCACGAGCAATGATAAAAAAAAAGAGTAGTAGAATTTATTCTGGAATAAAGTTTGTGTTAAGTTTTAAGTGAAATGTTTTTGAAGCTTCATTTTTTTTTTTTTTTTTTTTTTTTTTTTTGTAAGATATTTAAATTATTTTTCACACGTAAAACGACGATGTCTATATTATCGGGTAGATTTTATAGCTTCGATTTCGCATTGTTTGCGATAAAAGTATCGAAATACATATTTGGGGTATCGATAGTAACACCTTATTTATTTAAATAACGAAGTTTTGTTCAAGATTCCAGGAAGTGTTGAAAGTGTTTCATAATCTATGCTTAACGCATGATTTTTCATACTTGTTAATGTATATTTTAAGATGTGCTATTATTATTATTTTTTCAATTTCTAAAAGGAATTGAGCTTGTATTATTATATGCAGTTGTATTACATAAATATATCATGATCTTTTATATTGAAATACAGTAGACTCCCTCAAATCCGCAAACCAGAAATCCACAACTCTCTAAAATCCGCACATATTTTATGGATGTAAACAATGAAACTTTCAGTTCAGATATTTGAGACAAAATTTGATTTTTTTAGTTTTGTATCAGTTCCATATATTTTTTAATTTGTAATTTTCGTAATAATACTCTATTACTCATGTTTTTTTCATGAAGGAAGAATATTTATTTTTTGGAAGATACTGCTGATATCACTGGTAATCAGACTTCTTACAAATATATTTATGCATTAATTAAGATTTTTGGTTATTAAGCCTGGCTAAACTTGAAAAAAAAGAATCCTTATTTTGTGATTTTGATGTGAATTAGTAATGTACTTTTATGAGACAAGTTTTGTTGAATAATTTTGGAAAAATATATTTAATCTTTATAATGAATATTTAATCATACACCATTGATTATTAACTTGACCTTTGCTATTAGTACTTTAATCATTTAAAAAAATATCTAAATTTTTATTATTTTAGTTTATTAGTTATTTTAATATTTTATTATATTGTAAGCATTCATTATAGTTCTGAATGCACTATTAATTGCATTCAAATTACTGTTTAATAAATGCAAACAAAGCAATTACCAGAAATCCGCAAAATTCAAAAATCCGCACAACCTCTGGTCCCAAGCTGTGCGGATTTGTGAGAGTCTACTGTATATTTATTCGCAGCTAAATAATAGGTCGATAGTTAATTTCAATTGTCATGTTGTTATTTTAGAATAGTTAAACTTGTAAAAATTCGACTTTGTGTTAAATATGTTCTTTAAAAAGGCTTGTTTATAACAGAAAATATTTTCTAATGGGTTCTGGTTTAATGTGAATTATTTCCTAAACAATCCGTTAAGGCTGTTCTGAGAGATGTATTTTTCTTCACTCAAGAACACGAAACTTTCTGACACTTTATTAAATAAAACATAACAAACAAACAAAGTAACACGTGTTGGCATTATTTTTAAGGTATATTTTACTGAACTTTTTATTTTAAAAAGTTTAGAAATCGATAAAGTTGATTAAACTTTCTGTAAGGCGGCGTTACATTATGTGTTTATAAATCAACATGAATTGGGAAATGTGACAGAAACAACCAGTTTAGATTTCAAGCAGTTTTATAATTAATAAAATAATTAATTAAATATGAATATTAATTAAATATGTATATACATTAAACAAATCCAAAATTTCTATTATATCATAAAAAAAACAGCGTATGCATTTATTGATAATTTCTTAAAATAGACATACTTGTATGTTCCTTCTTTTTACTGATCTAGTGGTTCTTAATGTGTGTGCAGCAGAATGAAATTTAATATGATAATGATTTATTATTTAAAAATTTATATACTTTTTGGGATACAAAATAATGAAAATGGTCTTAAATCTTCAGATAAATTTTTCTCTTTCAGAGAAAACTTTTGTAGCAGTATAATGTGCTGTACAAATTATCTATGACAAATAAAAAAATATTTTAGAATAATTACTACCCAAAATTTCATTTCACACAAAAATATTTTAGTTTAAAAAGTAAAAAATCAATCTCAATCGATCTCAGACAGCTCTTTAAAAGTTAGTTCATATTTTTTACAAGTTCATTAAATTCTGTTAGGCGGACTCTGTGTATTATGGAAATTCATTATTAATTTTGGAAAGATTCTCAAGTCCCTGCAAATCCATAGACATAGAGTAAAATTTGTCTAAGGCGGAAAGTTATCTACTACGGAAATTTTTCTCGGTATCGATTGATTCCGCTTTAAACAGAATTTATTGTATTCGCAAAATCTTTTTAAGAATATTAACATTACTTGAAATGTAAATATAGTAAATGAAGTAAAAACTAATGTAAATAAACTTATTAGAATTTTAACATTTCATAAAACAATCAACAGAAAATTATATAATTATTTCACTTTTCTTTTACCTGTGATAAATCAATTTGTTTCTGTAAGTAAATAAATTTTAAAAAAGGCATACATTTTTTTTTTTTTTTTCGCAAACTTCTTTCAATAATTATAAGTTTAGAATTGCGAAGGAGTAAAGTACAGGGTGTCCAGCAAAAAACACCCTGATTTCAAAATTAAATTTTTCAAAAACAAAGATCGATAGTAAAATGCGGTGAACGGTTTTTTTCATTAGGTAAGCTGTAAAAATCTTATACAGAAAATTCAAACAGTGAATATTTTGAAAAAATTGCGTTCTGATTGCATAGAATGCTTTGATTTGACAGTTTTCTTGTTTTAGATTCCTGCAGAGAAATAATTTTTCAGCTTACAGTGCAAATTTTTATAGACTTTTAGAAGTAAATTCTTAGAATTTTGAAATTTCAAAAATTTAATTTAAAAAAACTATGAAATATGGCATTTTAAGCCGATATACACATTCTCTGGCAGCAATCTAAAGCAAGAAAAATGTCAAATCAAAGAATTCTTTGCAACCAGAACACATTCTTTTCAAAATATTTACCTTTCGAAACTTTTCTATAAGATTTTTACAGCTTACCTGATAAACAAACCGTTTACTGCATAATTCTATTGATCTTTGTTTTTGAGAAATTTAATTTTGTAATCAGGGTGTTAAGTAAATAAATTTTAAAAAAAAAGGCATACTTTTTTTTTCGTAAACTTCTTTCAATAATTATAAGTTTAGAATTGCGAAGAAGTAAAAACGAAATAAATCAGAAAGTAAAAAACAAGTCAATCCCACCCCACTGCTTATCGTAAAACGATCTGGGAAGCAATTAGTTGTAAAGTTCCCCCCCAGCGCCTCACACTACAGTAAAAATCTTTTTGACTTCAATGGTACTGAAGTAGAAACGAAATGGTTGCCTTTCATAGTTCGTTATCAGTATCTTAGAGGTTTTCCCTAACTATCCCTAAAATTTCTCCCCTCTCGGTTGCGAAATGGAGTGCTTTCATTTGATGTTGAACTTAACAGCGGCTTCTACTGCCTCAACGCTGCATTTCTGCACTCACATTTCTATACGAGATCTCCTTATTTAGAGCATGCTAACTGTCTGTGCATTTCGAATATATTTTTGAAACCCCTGTATAGGGAGTGCCAAATGTCCCTGCAAGTTTTTTTATTACTAATTTATCAATTGAAATTGCTATCAAATGATATTTTCTTTGTATTTGTTAAAACATTTATAATTGTCTTTTAAACAAATGAGTATAAAATTATCACTTAAATAACGATTATGACAGGTTTTCTTATATTTCGTTAATGCCATCCATGTTTGGATATTAGAAGGGCATTACTTTACCCTGTTTAAAAGCATTTTATAAGTGGTAAACTACTTACAAATGTTTTCAATAAGTATATATCTTTATGAAATATGAATTTCAAAAACACGTTCTACATACTCTTTTATAAAACGCTTCGCATTTTTTTTATCAGCAATTGCTATCGTTAAAAGCAATTATCCGCTTAGGGAATCCATTTAAGATCCACCCAAAAGTTAATGAATACCATAAATAATTTTCAAGTACTTTACTTATCACAAGAGCAATTTATCAAGATTTTATTGCAATTTAATAAGAGATCCCTACAATAAAAAGAAAAACAACTATTAAAGAAATGGCTACTTTAATTTGTTTTTTACTTTTCATTCTGTTCGACCTTTGATATTATTGCTTGCTCTATTTTGTATTTTGTTTATAATCGTTTTAAAAATTGGAACTTTTTTTGATGGATTTATACGTTTCTGATACTGAAAATTCATAAAAGCATATATTAAAAAAAATTGACTTCCGTCTATATGTCTGAGTGTCTGTCTATCTCTCGAACCAATTGAGAAAGAGATTTGAAGTTTGGCATGTTTTTAGTATTTAATAATAAAAAGAAGCCAACTGAATTTTAGTAACCTCAATCATCCAGTACTATTTTTTTTCGGACCTCGAAATTTTCGTTCCGATGTAAGATATGTAAGAATGTTCAAACTTGTTTATTTGAAGGAGTGAATATAAAGGACAATCAAAAAACATAAATTTTGCATAATGAGTGAAGCCGTTCGGGTAATTACTTACCGCGATATCTGTAATGATACTTTCATATTTTTCGATTTTTAATGACACGGTATTTCATTTGATCACGTTATTTTAATCATTTATGTGGTTAAAGGACGTTGCAGAAAAGATTAATAAAATTGATAGAAAAATACTATTTATTCACGATACATGAGCGGATGGCCATTTTTTTATTTGGAAATAGAACTTATAAAAAACAACAAGTTAACAATAGATCAAACAGTTTATAGTAAACAATATTCAAATACGTTCAAAAAATACAAATCCAAGAATGTTTCATCACCTTTACTTTATAAATTGACAGCATATCATTTTTACATCCAGAAAGCATTTTCAGTTCTACTGAAGATTATATCAATGATCAATTAGACAAGATTAAAGGTATAGCAAACGAAAGTGGCGATTAAATATGGCAAAAACAAAATCTATTAAAAATTACAGTAAAATTCTACGCCACCTGTACAAAGCATTTTAAAAGTTCTTTAAAAAAATCAAGGAGAAAAACTTTAGGTAAAAGTTTAAAAAAAAGAAAAAAAATAGAGAAAAATATTAAAACCTAATTACGTGAGATTATTCTTTAAAAAGGACAATTGCTTGACATTTTACTTTAAAAAAATTAAAGAAAAAAATATTTAAAATAAAAATAATTATCGGTTGAAAAAATCTTTTCTTAGTGAATTATTTTTTCTTAATGCTTCAGTAGCAGAAATGGAGAAGACATAATTTAATTACTTCTTACTTTAATTTTTCTTTAAAGCTGTTTTAATGAAAGATCTGAATCTACACTCCAAAATCATTTAACTGTATAAAATTAATTTGAAATTCAGGATAATATCTTAGAGTAATGACATTTTCTTAAAATTTTCGAACAAAGCACATAAGTAAAAAGACATGAAAGAAAGAAAAAAAGCTGAATAGTGCTGGTTTTTATGTGTGCTGTGTTACGTGAAATGAAGGAGAAATTCATATATCTTTGACATGGCGAAACAAAAAGAATGAATATTTCAGAACTTCTCTTTAAATAAGCTTTTATATATGAAACTCTTTTGTGGCATAAGAAAATATATTTTTAAAAAATTTCTTAAATGTGTTTGGGTCATTTTATAATTTTTTTTCTAAATTATAATTATTAAACTTATGGAATTATTAACCTCTTAACTGGTTCCTCCGAACGCGGTTTCGGCAAAAAGAATTTGCTTATTTCATCATGTAAAGCTTTTTGACACCACTATTATTTTTAAGAAAATTTTCATACTATTGAAAGGCCGGAAATATTTTGACTAAATTTTACGAATATTTTATAATAATAGTGGTGTGAATCCGCTATTTTCAATTTATTGAACGGAAAAGAATTAACCAGTTAAGGGGTTAATAAAGAGGAATCGATATACTCATAAAATAGCGGAGCTTCAACTGTGACTGTTGTCGCAAGGTTTGGTTACTACCGTTTCAAACTTCCACCAGTAAATTTTAATAGAAATTTTCTTCTTTTATAAACTCTTTTTTAACGCAACGTTTAAGTCGTAAAAAATGGCAAAAACAGATAATCATTTTTACTGCTGCAAGTTTCTTTCAGTAGTAAGGGGAACACACTTCTTGTTTTTTTTTTTGTTTTTTTTTTTGTTTTTTTTGTTTTTTTTTTAAGCTGTTTTAAAGAAAAATTTGAATTTATTCTCCAAAATCATTTAAGTATGTAAAATCAATTTGAAATTCAGCAAAATATTTAGGAGTATAACATTCTCTTAAAATTTTCGAATAAAGCACATAGATAAAAAGACATGAAAGAAAAAAAGCTTAATTGTACTGGTTTCGATGTGTTTAATGTTACGCAAAATGAAGATGATATCTACTTATCGTTTAACACGGTGAAACAAGAAGAATTATTGTTTTAGAACCAGTCTTTAAATAAAGCTTTTATGTATCCTATTCTTTTGAAGCATAAGAAAATACTTTTATTAAAAAATGCTTAAATATGTTTGAATCATTTTATAATTATTTTTGTTAACCCTGTAAGCGTCTTGCTTATGTGTAAAATTGTAATGTTGTTATCTCTGAATCTCATTTTAAATGCTGAAAAAATATGATACTTTCAACATTATTAAAAAAACCTTAATTACAAATATGAATATAATCTTTCAGAGTATTAATCATTCTAAAAGATTTTGAAAAAAAAATATATATTAAATCTATAGAATTTATGTTATCTTAAATATTGCACATATCGCAGTGAAATCTGGAGCTTAGTGAACGAAATATTACGTTCCAAACACTTAGAGGATTAATTATAGTTATTAAACTCATGGAGCTATTAATAAAAAGGAACTGACACATCTTCAAAATGGCGAAGCTTCAACTGTGACCGCCTTTGCAGAGTTTGATAACTACCGAGTCAAACTTCACAAATAAACTTTAAAATATTTTTTCTTTATATAAAGTACTTTTTAACGTGATGTTTTAGTAGTTTATGCAGACAAAAACAGATAATCAATTTTACTGGTGTTAATTTATTTAAGTAGTTGACGGACCCTGCATTTTAGCCACAGTGTAACAACCAAGACAATTATTCCAATCAATGGCAGTGGAAATTATTATAATACATTTTTATAATAATTACCAGTAAAAACAAATAGAAAATTTAAAAATATTTGTGAAAAAATTGCTCACAAAAACATTCGCTAAAATAATACAAAATTTTCTTCTCCAAAATTACTGGTGGAAGTTTTCTTCAATGATTACCAGAAACAGTTTATTTGATGCAAAATGTTAGCCACCATATTGTTCCTTAGTTACCTCATTCGTAACTGGAAGACAATAAATCATGTCTTTTCCTCTCCATTGATAACTCCATTATTAGACTAGGTTATTTATGCACTTGGTAACTTGGTTATCAACTTGGTTTACTTGTTACTCCAATTAGTTTTCAAAATCGGTGAGCTCGATAATCGAACTTTTTTTTTAAAGTAGAATTTATAATAAAAAGAATATTGCCCAGTTAAACTGATGGCATTGAGCTCACAGGCTACGCATACTAATTGTACATTACAGCCTTATATTTTCAAGAGTTAATTCCGTTCAAAAAGAAATAATGGAGGGAAAATTTCCCCTTTTTATACTTAATCATTGAATCCCCTAAACTAATCAGGGACATGCTTTATCATATAAAAAATCTATATCTAAAATTCAGAGCAAATATGATAATTCTTAATAAAAACCCATTTATATAATTTAAGAGGCGTTATCCCCCTTTTTTATACTCCATTAAACTTCCAAATCTATTCAGAGACTTGAACCAAATCTGATAATTCTACATGATAAACCCATTTATATAAATTAAGATTAGGGGCATTAGAACTCCCGTTGCCCCTGTTTATACTTATTCAATAAACACCTATTACCAATCACGGAGACGCCTCATCAGAATGATCCTATACATAAATTTTGAACGAAAACTGATAATTTTGCATGAAAAACCCATTTATATCAATTAAGGGGAGGGGTATGAACCCCCCGTTCCCCCTCTTATACATATCGAATCAACGCCAAAAGTTAATCAGGGAAGTGCCTTATAAGGATATACCAATATACAAAATTTCAAGTGGATAGAATATTTTTTTCATGCGTTATCGCGTTACGTACGTACGCACGAACGAACGAACGAACATACGTACATACATACAGAACGGGCGGGCACATAAATGCTCTCAGGCTATGATATCCTGTGAGCTAAAAAAATAGCAATTGATGAAACATTGATCGACGATTGAGCAACGATTGATCAAACAGTTTATGGAAAACAATATTTATATACGTTCAAACAATACAATATCCAAGAATGCTTCATCACCTTTAAATTATAAAGTAACAGCATATCATTTGTATATCCAGAAAGTATCCGAAATCCAGTATCAATCCAGTATATGAAAGCATCCAGTGTCAACTGAGGATTATATTAATAGTGAATTAAACAAGATTAAAAGTATAAGAGAATTATGGCTAAATATAGCGACAAAATACATTAAAAATTGCAGTAAAGTTATAAGTCACCTGTACAAAACATTTTAAACGTTCTTTTTAAAAAATAAAACTGGAAAACTTTATGTAAAAGTAAATTTAAAAAAAAAGGAGAGAAATATTAAAACCTAATTATGTGAAATTATTTTAAAAAAGGATAATTACTTGACATTTAACTTGGACAAAAAATTAAAAAAAAAATATCTAAAATAAAACAATTATCGGTTGAGAAAATCTTTTTTTTTTAATGAAATTTTGTTTAATGCTTCAGTAGCAGAAATGGAGAAGACGTAATCTAATCACATCTTGTTTTTAATTTTCCTTTGAAACTATTTTAATGAAAGATTTAAATCTAAGCTCCAAAATCATTTAAATGTATAAAATTAATTAGATATTCAGCAAAATATCCAAGAGAATGACATTCTCTTAAAATTTTCCAATAAAATACATGAATAAAAAGATACGAATAGAAAAAAAAAGCTAAATGGTGCTGGTTTTGATTTACGTTGTGTTACGCGAAATGAAAACGAAATTCACATATCTTTTGACATGGTGAAACAAATAGAATGAATATTTCAGATCCAGTCTTTTGATAAGTTGTTATGTATGCAATTATTTTGAGCCGTATGAAAATAATTTTTAACAAAAATACTTAAGTTTGTTTGGGTCATTTTATGTTTCATTTTTTTTTTAATTATCCTTATTAAATTCATGGAACTATTAATAAAGAGGAACTGACATATTTTTAAAGTAACAAAGCTTTAACCGTGACCGTTTTCACAAGGTTTGATTACTATAGAGTCAAATCTTCCACCAGTAAATTCAAATAGAAATTTTTTATTTAAATCAACTCCTTTTTTAAGGCATTGCTTCAGTAGTAAACAATGGCAAAAGCATTTATTTATTTTTACTGGTGCAATTTTATTTCTGTAGTAGGCGAGCCCTGCATTTTAACCATGTTGTGACATTCAAAACAACCTTTTTTCAGTGTCAGTGAGAATTATTATAATGCCTTCTTGTTATAATTACCAGTAAAACAAATACAAAATTTAAGAATATTTATGAAAAAAATCATCTCAAAAACGGCCTCTAAAAAAAGACAAAAGTTCCTTCTCGAAATTTACTGGTGGAAGTTTTCTTCAATGATTACCAGAAACAGTTTATCCTATGCAAAATGTTAGCCGCCATATTGTGACAACTTACTCAGTTACTTCATTCGCAACTAGAACACAATACATTTTGTGTCTCCACCTGTTCATTCATTAGCTCCATTATTAACTCTTTATGTCCCAGAGCATAGAAATTTTTATCTCCCTTAGAATCCCAGAAATACGCCCGACATTTCACCCCCCAAGAAAGGTGAAGCGGCTCGCTTTAGCTATTCATACGAACGTGTATGGTTCAACCCTTTTCGTGTAGTACCTGCCCAAAGAAGAACCTATTGTTATATCTTTTGTCGATCTCCCCCTTAATCCCAATAACCATAAATCCAATAGCTTTGCTTTTTCGTTATCTTCGGCTAAGTGAAATGACATTTTATATTTAGATTTAAGAGTATGTTTATGACATCTGTGCTGAATAATCATAAGATAAAGGATTTTTTTTTAGTTCTTTGTTTCAAAAACTAAACTTATACTTGTAAATGAAACATATATATTTGTATTAATACTTAAAAGCTATTTGTTTATTTAATGAAAAAAAGAAATATATATATATATTAAATTTAAAATTTATCCTTACTACATTTTTTGGAAAAATAAAAGTATTTAATGCATTATTAAATCATTTATACAACATATTCTTACAGAATATTTTTTTTTAAAAATAAATTTATATGCTGAATTTTTTTTAATAATGAAACATTTTTACATTAATTTAATTTGTGAGATAAATTATTGTATAAATATTCATACGTTTGAATTTTTTCCCTTTATTGATGCAATTATTTCTAGGTAACTTTCCTTCCTATAACAATGGATACACTAAATTTAATATTTTTTTCACTCAATTAAATAAGTAAATTAAAAAAAAAAAGCAATGTAAAAAAACAATCATTATTTTAAAATATTCGTCTGCTTGTTATTTTTATTAGTGGAGGTAATTGAAAAGGTCGTTCTTCAGTTGGGAACCGCTGAAGTATTATGTAGGGAATATGAAAAACGGGAGGGGGGGGGTCATGATCTGCTTGTTTCCGAAATGGGGGAGGGAGAGTTACAATAATTATTATTTAAGCTTTTGATAATGTAGCAACTATAATGCAACAATCGTAAACAAACAAATCTTGTTGGGGAAAACAGCGTTTTAATTACATTGATTAATCTTTATTTACCATACATTAAAACTTTATTTTAGTATCACAATCTAAGATATGGCTATTCATAAAACTTTTTAGAATTAATAATGTAATTTATTGGTAATTGATATTTTCTTGGAAAAAATGTTATGTACAAATATTATAAAATCTTACATGATCAAAAGAAGAAAAAGGCAAAAATTTGTTTGTTTTTCTTTTCTTCTTTTAAGGAGGAGAGATACAAAATGAATAAAAAGGACAATGACTGAAAATGCTTATGCAATACTTGAAAAGCCGTTTGACTAATTCATAAATTTAAGAATTTCGATAATTTCTATTTCAAAATATAATAAGATATAATCATCAAAATATATAAAAATTAAAAGAGGTTTTCTAATGATTATAGATGGTTGTATTAAAACAGATTATCAAAGTTTTATGTGTCCATAACAACATTTATGATTTAATCGCTGCATTTAATAAATTTCTGTGGAAAAAAAGGAATGTTAAAAATTTAAATAATAAAAAATTGTAAGAATTAAACTGTTAAATGTTTTTTTCCTTCCTGAGATTCGATGTTATTAATTGATTTGATAATAAGACTTTAATAATTTTACGCTTTCTTACTTGAATATTAAAAAGTGGGGGGGGGGGATTATATAAGAAGCACAGCATGGAAGAAAATATTTTCACTACTTAGAAGTGAAAACTTTTGTAATTAGAAATGAATACTTTCATATTTGGAGCCGATTAATAAAAATCAAACTATACTTTTACATTTAAAAAAAAAAAAAAAAAAAAAAAAAAAAAAAAAAAACATAATCATAATGATTATTAAAACTTTTATCTCTCAATAGCTAACACCTCCGAATAGCGGTCAAATTCACCGCTCCTGAGGTATCCGCTATTCAGAGATTTTACTGTACATGACTTATATCTTGATGATACTAATTAAATAAATTCTTGGAATTTAATCGCAATATTTAAAAATATCATTTTATCAAAGCAAAAAACATTATTTTTTTGTAAAATAAAAAACATTATTATGCTTTTTTATATTTTATTGTAAATTTTTCATTATTTAGTTTTTTATAAATAAATAAAATAAGGACAAAATAAAAGCTAATCACTAAAAACAAATGGGAAAGAATTGACAAATATCAAAGTAATGACTTTCGAAATCATGTTTTGACTACTCGTCTGACAGTCTTCCTACCTAAAGTAAACCTGTTGTATTTGTATATGTTGAGCGGCTCCTATTCCCATTGTGTTCCTATCTACTGTCCATTAAGCGGAATAAGCAGTCACGTCCAATCCATGTTCAACAACTTACTCTTCACAAAAGAGAGGGGAGAAATAGTCAGGCCGTTTCCCGGGCGTTATGGGGTCTTAGCGACTCAGGCGTTGCCGGCCGTTATGGGATCTAAAGGGTTAAACTAGGTTGTTTATGTACTTGGTACTAACTCCCGTAGAACTAACAAGGAAAGTCTCCATACGGACATACTCCGAAAAATCTGAAAAAATTACAGAATGTTCTTCTCGTGTGGATATATACGTTTATAAAAAAATTTCGGCGGAACCTCCATTTAGTATCCGTAAAAAAATAATGAAAATTTCGTCATTTGGCGATTTATCGGCGATGGAATGTAATTTTAAAAAATACTTTATGTCAAATACACTTCAGAAAAAAATCTTCATGTTGAACTTGTTTTGATAAATTTAAGTTAAATAACTTTAGTTTTGTAAGTTTTAGTTTGTTTTAAGTATAATTTTGTTATATCGATATTTATGTGTATTCATATTTAAATTTAATCATCAAAATTTGAGATTTAAAACGAAATACACAATTTAAATTAATTAAATTTGTTTCAAGCTCAAAGTCCAATTGAGAATTGTCAATTAGATTTTGTTGCTATGGAAACATCTGGCTTTTATTTTTGAATACACTTAAATGTATGAAAATAATTTTTCTCAATATGATTTTTTTATCTGTGAAAGCATTTTTTCCAGCTATTAATTAAATTACTACTTCAACATGTAATATATATATGTATTACAATATGCATATATATGTATATAACATATTAAAGTCTCGCATTGTTTATGTTTAAATTCATTAAATACCATTTATACCCATTCTAAATATCCAACAGTTTTCAGTTGGATTAAAATCGTTTGCTTTTGGCGAGGAAAAGGAGTGCTCGCCAAATCGTGTGACTCTTTCTTCTTTTCACGCCAAATATTCGAAAATATTTTATTTTTTTACATAATTTGTACTATGATTCCTCCACTAAATTTGACTGATCCTTTATTACATACATAAGTACTTTAATCGGTATTTTGTCCCTCAAATTTTGAGTATCCCAGTATGGAGACCTTCCTTGTAAGATCAAAATATTATTCAAATGTCTAAGATGGTGTATTTTGACCTGAATCTCTATCAAATGGCAAAAAGTATGCTTTCTTGATAAACAAACCGTGACGATTAATTTCATTGAATACGGAAAAATCTAAAAGAGCTTCGAGGACCCAAGGTCGGGGATGCAACCTCCATAATACCTCAAGATTAATCTTTTCGTTGACGATACAAAGCCTTCCAGGGCTAACTGCAGTCATGCAAGCTCATACTAATACTCTGTCTGCAAATTTCAATGATTATTTCATTCAGTCCTTGATGTATGCTTCTTGTTTCATTCCCCTTACACGAACACCTTGATCACCTTAGGTTTTTTTTTCAAGCTTAATCGTTTACACGCCGAATTAATATCGCAATGTATTAATAATTTTGTTTTTCCTATATTACAGCTTCAAATATTTTAATTTATGTATACAAATTTAGAAAATAACAAAAAAATAGTTTTGCAGGTTTTTATTATTATTATTATTATTATTATTATTATTATTATTATTATTATTATTATTATTATTATTATTTCAAAATTCGCATTTTGGAACATGATTATTGATTGACAACCTACGCAAATATGATTTTTTTTTTCACTACATGCTATGGTATATTGTTTTTGAATATTTTCTCGAATTCGAAAAACATTTAGATTCCTAGTGGTGCAAGTAATAGAGAAAACGATAAAAGCAAATAATATGTATTTTATGCAAATTAATAAATTTACACATTCTTAAATACCTGTGATAAATGTTTAAACATAAATATTTTTTTTTCAAAAGTTTAAATTAACCTTATATTTTATAGGAAAAATAAAGACATCGTTATTATGTTGGAAAATATATGTTTTGTACTTTAAATAACGCAATGTTCCCATTTCGGAACATTGGCTTTTAAACGGTTAAATACCACCTAAAAGCCGTTTTTGTATCACTTCACTCTCTGTCTTTTCTGTTTAATAGTCCTGACCATAAGGGACTTTATCTTTAGTGCACGAGATTGAAATACAGATTGATGGATACGTCTAATACTCGTATTCATCACTACATCAATCTAGAAAAACCTCAGTTGAACGATCAAATTAAATTCACGATTAAGCTGGACTCGACAGTGGCTGGGAAGTTGTCCTCTCAAAGCTGGTAGACGGGAGATGCTGCGTTAAAACCCAATCGCACCCGTTGGCCTATCCATTCGGAGTTTTCCGTAGTTTTCTTCGAACTTTGCGTAAAAACGGGTTAGGTCCCCTGAGAGACTCCCACGGAGGACACTCCTTCTAGGGCCCATAACCCTCGCGCAGATATTCGGCAGTCAAAAATAACACCAAAGCACCACAATTAAGAGGACGCGGCGGACCTTTAAAAAAATTCTTTTAATTTTCATAATAGAAATTTGAAATTTTGTGCAAACATACATTTTACTTTAAATATAAAGAAAACCTGAAAAAAATATTTCAATCTTATTATAATTTTAAGATTCTTTTAAAAAAATGAATTTTAAAACGAAATTTTAAAATGCTCCTTGCGTCTTCTTTTTTTAGATATTTCTTCTATTTTGAAATTTAATCGAGTAAAAACCTATTACAAACAAATTTGTGCATAATTTTATCAATCCCTTAATTAGTTAATTTTTTAGATATACTTTTCTAAATTTCAAATCGATTTTCGTTAAATTTACGTATTTTAATAAGATAAAAGTGGAATTTAATATCTTAATGAAGTCTAATTTTAAAATGGATACACATTTTCTTTTTAAGCAATATGTAGATTATTTCTAATCAATTTCATGAATTTTGATCAAAAAATAATTAGAAAGAAGCATTTCAAAAAATTTTAAAAAGCTGAAATATCAGCATTGAGAAAACAGATTAAAATAATTTAAAAGACCTTACTATTTTTTCTGAACAAATTTAAAATGCTTGCAACTTTGCGTACATTAATCGCATTTGCATATGGTTCTTCACGAATGCTGCAGTACAGATTGGCGAATAATAAATCACACAAAAATATGTTCCTTTAGGGGTCCATTTTTGCTCAAATTAAGATCCACGGTCTCATTAATCTGATTGGGCAGATGGCATCTGAATTCCAATCAAATTAATAAATGAAAACAATTTGGGGGTTCGACCCAGATTTTGTAAGTTGAGGTAGATGGTGAATACTAGTACTTTTGCAGATTTACTCACATGAACACCATGATCTTTCCACTTTGGATGAAAATATCTTATACTTCTATAACGGGTTTATTTAGCAATGCTGTTTATCTTTCTATCATCTTTCTAAGTAGTCTTTTTGCTTTCGACCGCTATTTAGATGCATGTTTTCAAAATGTCCGTCGTTAAACTACGAATTTATTGTTTTACTAATACTTTTTCGAAAACATTTTAAGTCTCGTGATGTGTTAATGATTACGGCTTTCTTTGTGAAAATCAATAAAGAAAGAATAAAGAATCAATGAAGAGCACTGTTAAGTCAGACAAACGATCCATGTTTCACATAAAATGAAAACAATGATGATTTAAGCGGTTTTTTCTAACTTCAGAAGTCCCGCAGAAACTATTTTTATGCTTAATTTATGCATCCTTCTGAACCAATAAGTAAAATTAATAGTATTCTAATTTTTTGAACCATCTATACACTGTTAAAATCTTGGTGTTCAGTAGCTGCCACCATCAGATGTTAAAATGCCATACCAACAATTGGAAATTCCCCTTTCAACCTCATTCAACTGTTGGAACTATGCTTCAAATGGAGCTGAAAATACTGGTTCAATATTTCACCATCTCACAGTGGCAGCTACTGATCACTAAAATTTGTTTTAAACTAGGACAAGATTTTTAACTGTGTATATTAATACTCTAATATTTTGAACAATGAAAATAATTTTACAAAAATACAATAATCAGCCAAAATTTAAACCTTTACAGTTTTAATTTTCTTTAATAATATGCAAATGTATTAAAACATCTATCTTTTCTTCGAATATATTACACTGAAATAAAGCTAAATGAAATTCCAAATGCAAATGAAATGAATTACTCTAATTTTTTCATTTAGAGCTTAACAGTACTGTTTCTTTACCTCAAATATCATTATGAAAATTACAAACTGCTATCAACCACTAGTTTGAAAAAATTAATAAAAGGAAGAAAAAGAGACATAGAAAACAAACAAGGAAAAAAATTGAAACATAAGGATTTCATTACATTTATGTTCCCTCCAGATGCTGAAAAACAAAAAATTTCTTAAGGCACTTTATAAATTGTAAAAGGAGGTTAATATTTTTTTTATTTATTTTTCAATATTTTACAAATAAATAGGTAAAAATCTATTTAAAACTAATCTAGCACATTAAGTTAAGAAGTCATTATTGGCCTATTAATTTATCAGAACATATAATTATTTTAATTATTAAGAAGGCAATCGTTAAAGAAAGTGATAAAGCTATAATTTAAAGGATGAATTATTTAACTATATTATTTGTAGAAGATTTAATTAAACTATCGTATGCTAGTAATTGCTTTTTTAAAATGTAAATACTTGAAATGGAGATTGTTTCGCTGAAAAAAACAAAAACAAATGGTAAATTCATTGGAAAGTAAATTGTTTAGAAAATAGTGAATTACTTGCCATTTAAATGATTTTTGTATGATATACAGTGATATTCAGGAAAGTTAGACTAACTTCAGGAGGTGGTATAACATGATGAAATAACTCAACTCTCCAATCCGAAATTAATGTAAGCCTATAGGCGTTTTAAACCTTTTTATATTAAAAAAATCGCCTTAGGAAATTAATATTTTGAACTCATTTTTTCTGTGTACACTTCTTAAAAGCTGTCTCTTTTTTTCTTAATTGTCAAAATATTTATAAAATGTATGCTTAATTTTATATGAAGTGTTAAAATTTTACTCCCACTTCGTTAGGTTTTAAAATATAAAATATTGAATTATACATAAACTTCAGAAATATTTTGACAATAAAGAAAAAAAGTGATATCATTTTCGAAGAGAACAATGAGAAAAGTATTTAAAATATTAATTCTCTGGGGAAATATTTTAAACATGCCTTTAACGACCTCTGAACTAATATTGCGGAATTGAATTAGCAAACTGAGTGACTAACAGCCTTAACCATTTAACAACAATTATTTGAATCAATTAAAACAAGTTGGATATTGCACGTGAAGCGTAGCAAATGAGGTGCGTTCGTATGATAACGAATTTTAAAAATATCACTCTCATATATCAATCTCATAAAATTGGAAGTAATTTCAATTAAAATGCTCACGAAACAATGTTCTCCCTATACCATTATGCAATGGAATACTTTTGTGTGGCCTTGTAAATCAATAACAAATATTCTTTGCACCACAGATTATGCAAAATGTATATTATAATATGTACTTTATAGATGCATATCAATTTTATTACGTTTGAATGACTGTAACACCATTAAAATGCATTTGAAACATTTTTCTTCATTAACAGTAATGTAACGGAACAATTTTGATTGTCCCTGTAGTTGAACTATGCATCCGATTTTGATAAAATTTGAAATAACTCGACAAAATGATGTAATAATTATGTACTTAAAATTTCAGACGATTAAATTGCATTTGAAACTTTTTTTCCCTATTGACCGTAATGTAACGGAATCCTTTTGATTGCCCCTGTAATTGATCTAGGCATCCGATATTCATAACATTTGAAATGACAAGACAAAATTATGTAATAATTATGTATTTTAAATTTCAAACGATTCAGTTGGGTAGTTTTTGCGTTGTTATATGCGGACGGACAGACGGACAGACAGACAGACGGATAGACGGACGGTCTGAGCGACAACAATAGGTACTACGTATTTACATAATTACGAACGCACGTAAAAATGGACAGCTTTAACATAATAAAGTTGAAAAATGAACTTCGAAGACTAAGAGACATAATACTATCCAGAAGAAATGGGAAGCTAAATACCCCAACATTTTATACGATGTGGAGAGAAAAAACTTGGCGGGTCTTCACGATTAGCGTCAGTCAACGGATATAGAAGGAGCGAACGAGATAATTATTTACCTTTATTCTGCTTTACTCAAGTTTTGTACGTTGTGATAAATTGTACTGCATGGGGATTTAGAGTTTACATTATAAATATGGATGACTCAAATTCATCTAAAATAATTTTTCCTAAAGCATGGTCAAATTTGATTGTTTCAGGAAAACTATCTGATAATTTTATTTATAATGGAGTTAAAAATATACTTCTGCCAAGTAGTTGGAAAGAATTGATTTCTTATTTCTTGGTTTTACGTGTGTTTTAAATCTTTTTAGAACAAGATAATTTCAAATAATGAAAATTGTAATATTTTAGACCCTTTTAATCTTATTCAAATAGGCCTCTTAATGCTTATTTAAGATAATAACAGTTCACAATAAATTGGATAATCTAAAAATATAAGCAATATCTAAATTTATAACACGTCGGTGAAAGTTACAGTTTTGTGAACTATAAAATATATTTATTGCAATATTTGCGTGTAAATATGCGGAATCTTTCTTATGCTATGTTCGTTTCCTTTCACGTGATCAAAATAATCATAAACAGGCCTGCTATACACTTTGTGTACGAATAAACCCTCTAGAAATATTCATCTCACAAATCCAGAAATCTTGCCAGTTTCTCGCCACATCTGACAACGTGGTGAGGTCTTTCGTTTCCCACAAGAAATTCGCAAAATGTAAACACTAATTTTAAACAATACGATTACACTAATTGTGCGACGGAAAGTAAAGCTTAGTTAAGAAAAGTTTCCTTCATTCCATTTTAAGATTTGTCGTTAGAAACATTCTACATGTAGTTAAAATCATCGGAAAAATTTACTTCCATTTTTTAAATTTGCTGACGAATGAAAATGCTCCACAGGCGTTTTCAGATTATTCTCATTGGTCAAGAAATGTATAGCTTTCAAAAACAAAGACATATAATTTTTCACAATATTCTTAACGATGTAAGTAACACTATAAAATAGTTACTCCGTGGATTCCAAATACTTTTTTGCTTGAAATGTTGAATCTAACTTTCCAAAAAAAGAGTAAGAAAAATTTTGCTAACTTCAACGAGGGAAGTTTACTACCAAACGAATAACATGAGGAAACTATCTGATGCTTCACCATGAGTGAGATGCGGCAAAATCTGCTGAATCTAACTCCCAATGCCATTTAGTCCAAGAGTCGACTGGAAAAACACCTAAGGTATCTATCACAAGCGAAAAAACCTTTATTTTATGGAAGAGTAGTAATAGAGGAATCTTATTATCCATGTCTGCTGGAATTGACGAGGTACGTAAGCCAAAAATTAATATCACTATTGGTTTATTCGTAGATTTATCATTGTATTTGGCGTACATTCATTTCATACCTTTGATTGTACAGCAAACACAATCTTAAACCTACAAATAAACCATTTGTGGTATTAATTTTTGATTTACGCACCACTTTATTTCCAGCAGATAAGGATCATAAGATTCCCCTGTTACTATTCTTCCATAAAATAAAGGGGTTTTCATCCTTGTGATTGATACCTTAGGTTTTTGTGCTGTTGGCTCTTAGGCAAATACATACAGAAGATTCACAACCATAGATTCCGAACAGCTGTTTCTCTCTCAAAAAAAAATTAACATAATTTCCAATTTGTTTTTGCTTAAATTATGATCTTCGCGGTTCAGAATACGATAAAAAGGGAAGTTTAAGTGATAAATAAGTAAACAAATATATTAAGAAAAACGAATTTTTAAATTTACCAGCACTAATTGGTATTGCCAGTCCTAAGATTGGATAAAGTTTGACGGTTTTAGTCAAATATATCTTTTAAATTGTTTGGACATTTTTCTTATCTAAATTAATGAAACAATAGCTGACAGCAAAATATCATAAGGTATTAAGCACAAGAAAAAAATCTTTATTTTTAGAAGAGTAGAAGCAGGGTAATCTAATGACCCATGTCTTCCGGAAATGAAGTAATGCATAAGCCAAAAATTAATACAATCAGTGGCTGACTCATGGGTTTATTATTGTATTTTCTTGTTCCCAATCCTCCATATTTTTATACCTTTGTTTGTAGGAGAAACACAATGATAAATTTACGAGTCAAACACTAGCGGTATTATTTTTTTTCCTTTCCGGCAGACATGGATCATTAGATTCCGCTATTTCTACTCTTTCATAAAATAAATGTTTTTCCTGTTATTGATACCTTAGGGGTTTTTGCATTCGATTCTTTTACTACAAGTTCGGTCCGACTTCTTCCGATAATTAGCGTTCTACTGTATAATCGTTGCAGAATATTATCCAGTTTTAAGAAAATCTAATAAAATATATAAAAAAAAATAATGAAAGTTTTCTTCATTCTATTAAATTCTGTCATAAGTATTAATTCAATTCTATTCCATGATGCATTATTCTAAATTGCCATAGTAACATATATGAACTATTTCAGTCCTATTTCAGATGGAGTACTATTATTTTCGTATTGTTGAATTTTAAATATAGATAATCGTAGTATATTTTATTGATGCATGTGATTGATTACCCCTTAAGGGTTTCTGCATTCGATTCCTTTACTACAAGTTCTGTCCGACTTCTTCCGATAATTGGCGTACTACTGTATAATCGTTGCAGAATTTTATCCAGTTTTAGGAAAATCTAATAAAAATATATAAAAAAAATAATGAAAGTTTTCTTGATTCTATTAAATTCTGTCATAAGTAATTAATTCAATGCTATCCCATGATGCATTATTCTAAATTGCCATAATAACATATATGAACTATTTCAGCCCTATTTCAGATGGAGTACTATTATTTTCGTATTGCTGAATTTTAAATAGATAATCGTAGTATATTTTATTGATGCATGTGATTGATTACCCCTTAAGGGTTTCTGCATTCGATTCCTTTACTACAAGTTCTGTCCGACTTCTTCCGATAATTGGCGTACTACTGTATAATCGTTGCAGAATTTTATCCAGTTTTAGGAAAATCTAATAAAAATATATAAAAAAAATAATGAAAGTTTTCTTGATTCTATTAAATTCTGTCATAAGTAATTAATTCAATGCTATCCCATGATGCATTATTCTAAATTGCCATAATAACATATATGAACTATTTCAGCCCTATTTCAGATGGAGTACTATTATTTTCGTATTGCTGAATTTTAAATAGATAATCTTAGTATATTTTATTGATGCATGTGATTGATTACCCCGTAAGGGTTTCTGCATTCGATTCCTTTACTACAAGTTCGGTCCGACTTCTTCCGATAATTGGCGTTCTACTGTATAATCGTTGCAGAATTGTATCCAGTTTTAGGAAAATCTAATAAAAAAATATATAAAAAAAATGAAAGTTTTCTTGATTCTATTAAATTCTGTCATAAGTAATTAATTCAATGCTATCCCATGATGCATTATTCTAAATTGCCATAATAACATATATGAACTATTTCAGCCCTATTTCAGATGGAGTACTATTATTTTCGTGTTGCTGAATTTTAAATAGATAATCGTAGTATATTTTATTGATGCATGTGATTGATTACCCCTTAAGGGTTTCTGCATTCGATTCCTTTACTACAAGTTCTGTCCGACTTCTTCCGATAATTGGCGTACTACTGTATAATCGTTGCAGAATTTTATCCAGTTTTAGGAAAATCTAATAAAAATATATAAAAAAAATAATGAAAGTTTTCTTGATTCTATTAAATTCTGTCATAAGTAATTAATTCAATGCTATCCCATGATGCATTATTCTAAATTGCCATAATAACATATATGAACTATTTCAGCCCTATTTCAGATGGAGTACTATTATTTTCGTATTGCTGAATTTTAAATAGATAATCTTAGTATATTTTATTGATGCATGTGATTGATTACCCCGTAAGGGTTTCTGCATTCGATTCCTTTACTACAAGTTCGGTCCGACTTCTTCCGATAATTGGCGTTCTACTGTATAATCGTTGCAGAATTTTATCCAGTTTTAGGAAAATCTAATAAAAATATATAAAAAAAATAATGAAAGTTTTCTTGATTCTATTAAATTCTGTCATAAGTAATTAATTCAATGCTATCCCATGATGCATTATTCTAAATTGCCATAATAACATATATGAACTATTTCAGCCCTATTTCAGATGGAGTACTATTATTTTCGTATTGCTGAATTTTAAATAGATAATCTTAGTATATTTTATTGATGCATGTGATTGATTACCCCGTAAGGGTTTCTGCATTCGATTCCTTTACTACAAGTTCGGTCCGACTTCTTCCGATAATTGGCGTTCTACTGTATAATCGTTGCAGAATTTTATCCAGTTTTAGGAAAATCTAATAAAAATATATAAAAAAAATAATGAAAGTTTTCTTGATTCTATTAAATTCTGTCATAAATAATTAATTCAATGCTATCCCATGATGCATTATTCTAAATTGCCATAATAACATATATGAACTATTTCAGCCCTATTTCAGATGGAGTACTATTATTTTCGTATTGCTGAATTTTAAATAGATAATCCTAGTATATTTTATTGATGCATGTGATTGATTACCCCGTAAGGGTTTCTGCATTCGATTCCTTTACTACAAGTTCGGTCCGACTTCTTCCGATAATTGGCGTTCTACTGTATAATCGTTGCAGAATTTTATCCAGTTTTAGGAAAATCTAATAAAAATATATAAAAAAAATAATGAAAGTTTTCTTGATTCTATTAAATTCTGTCATAAGTAATTAATTCAATGCTATCCCATGATGCATTATTCTAAATTGCCATAATAACATACATGAACTATTTCAGCCCTATTTCAGATGGAGTACTATTATTTTCGTATTGCTGAATTTTAAATAGATAATCTTAGTATATTTTATTGATGCATGTGATTGATTACTCCGTAAGGGTTTCTGCATTCGATTCCTTTACTACAAGTTCGGTCCGACTTCTTCCGATAATTGGCGTTCTACTGTATAATCGTTGCAGAATTTTATCCAGTTTTAGGAAAATCTAATAAAAATATATAAAAAATATAATGAAAGTTTTCTTGATTCTATTAAATTCTGTCATAAGTAATTAATTCAATGCTATCCCATGATGCATTATTCTAAATTGGCATAATAACATATATGAACTATTTCAGCCCTATTTCAGATGGAGTACTATTATTTTCGTATTGCTGAATTTTAAATAGATAATCGTAGTATATTTTATTGATGCATGTGATTGATTACCCCTTAAGGGTTTCTGCATTCGATTCCTTTACTACAAGTTCTGTCCGACTTCTTCCGATAATTGGCGTACTACTGTATAATCGTTGCAGAATTTTATCCAGTTTTAGGAAAATCTAATAAAAATATATAAAAAAATAATGAAAGTTTTCTTGATTCTATTAAATTCTGTCATAAGTAATTAATTCAATGCTATCCCATGATGCATTATTCTAAATTGCCATAATAACATATATGAACTATTTCAGCCCTATTTCAGATGGAGTACTATTATTTTCGTATTGCTGAATTTTAAATAGATAATCTTAGTATATTTTATTGATGCATGTGATTGATTACCCCGTAAGGGTTTCTGCATTCGATTCCTTTACTACAAGTTCTGTCCGACTTCTTCCGATAATTGGCGTACTACTGTATAATCGTTGCAGAATTTTATCCAGTTTTAGGAAAATCTAATAAAAATATATAAAAAAAATAATGAAAGTTTTCTTGATTCTATTAAATTCTGTCATAAGTAATTAATTCAATGCTATCCCATGATGCATTATTCTAAATTGCCATAATAACATATATGAACTATTTCAGCCCTATTTCAGATGGAGTACTATTATTTTCGTATTGCTGAATTTTAAATAGATAATCTTAGTATATTTTATTGATGCATGTGATTGATTACCCCGTAAGGGTTTCTGCATTCGATTCCTTTACTACAAGTTCGGTCCGACTTCTTCCGATAATTGGCGTTCTACTGTATAATCGTTGCAGAATTTTATCCAGTTTTAGGAAAATCTAATAAAAATATATAAAAAAAATAATGAAAGTTTTCTTGATTCTATTAAATTCTGTCATAAGTAATTAATTCAATGCTATCCCATGATGCATTATTCTAAATTGCCATAATAACATATATGAACTATTTCAGCCCTATTTCAGATGGAGTACTATTATTTTCGTATTGCTGAATTTTAAATAGATAATCTTAGTATATTTTATTGATGCATGTGATTGATTACCCCGTAAGGGTTTCTGCATTCGATTCCTTTACTACAAGTTCGGTCCGACTTCTTCCGATAATTGGCGTTCTACTGTATAATCGTTGCAGAATTTTATCCAGTTTTAGGAAAATCTAATAAAAATATATAAAAAAAATAATGAAAGTTTTCTTGATTCTATTAAATTCTGTCATAAATAATTAATTCAATGCTATCCCATGATGCATTATTCTAAATTGCCATAATAACATATATGAACTATTTCAGCCCTATTTCAGATGGAGTACTATTATTTTCGTATTGCTGAATTTTAAATAGATAATCCTAGTATATTTTATTGATGCATGTGATTGATTACCCCGTAAGGGTTTCTGCATTCGATTCCTTTACTACAAGTTCGGTCCGACTTCTTCCGATAATTGGCGTTCTACTGTATAATCGTTGCAGAATTTTATCCAGTTTTAGGAAAATCTAATAAAAATATATAAAAAAAATAATGAAAGTTTTCTTGATTCTATTAAATTCTGTCATAAGTAATTAATTCAATGCTATCCCATGATGCATTATTCTAAATTGCCATAATAACATATATGAACTATTTCAGCCCTATTTCAGATGGAGTACTATTATTTTCGTATTGCTGAATTTTAAATAGATAATCTTAGTATATTTTATTGATGCATGTGATTGATTACCCCGTAAGGGTTTCTGCATTCGATTCCTTTACTACAAGTTCGGTCCGACTTCTTCCGATAATTGGCGTTCTACTGTATAATCGTTGCAGAATTTTATCCAGTTTTAGGAAAATCTAATAAATATATATATATAAAAAAATGAAAGTTTTCTTGATTCTATTAAATTCTGTCATAAGTAATTAATTCAATGCTATCCCATGATGCATTATTCTAAATTGCCATAATAACATATATGAACTATTTCAGCCCTATTTCAGATGGAGTACTATTATTTTCGTATTGCTGAATTTTAAATAGATAATCGTAGTATATTTTATTGATGCATGTGATTGATTACCCCTTAAGGGTTTCTGCATTCGATTCCTTTACTACAAGTTCTGTCCGACTTCTTCCGATAATTGGCGTACTACTGTATAATCGTTGCAGAATTTTATCCAGTTTTAGGAAAATCTAATAAAAATATATAAAAAAATAATGAAAGTTTTCTTGATTCTATTAAATTCTGTCATAAGTAATTAATTCAATGCTATCCCATGATGCATTATTCTAAATTGCCATAATAACATATATGAACTATTTCAGCCCTATTTCAGATGGAGTACTATTATTTTCGTATTGCTGAATTTTAAATAGATAATCTTAGTATATTTTATTGATGCATGTGATTGATTACCCCGTAAGGGTTTCTGCATTCGATTCCTTTACTACAAGTTCGGTCCGACTTCTTCCGATAATTGGCGTTCTACTGTATAATCGTTGCAGAATTTTATCCAGTTTTAGGAAAATCTAATAAAAATATATAAAAAAAATAATGAAAGTTTTCTTGATTCTATTAAATTCTGTCATAAGTAATTAATTCAATGCTATCCCATGATGCATTATTCTAAATTGCCATAATAACATATATGAACTATTTCAGCCCTATTTCAGATGGAGTACTATTATTTTCGTATTGCTGAATTTTAAATAGATAATCTTAGTATATTTTATTGATGCATGTGATTGATTACCCCGTAAGGGTTTCTGCATTCGATTCCTTTACTACAAGTTCGGTCCGACTTCTTCCGATAATTGGCGTTCTACTGTATAATCGTTGCAGAATTTTATCCAGTTTTAGGAAAATCTAATAAAAATATATAAAAAAAATAATGAAAGTTTTCTTGATTCTATTAAATTCTGTCATAAATAATTAATTCAATGCTATCCCATGATGCATTATTCTAAATTGCCATAATAACATATATGAACTATTTCAGCCCTATTTCAGATGGAGTACTATTATTTTCGTATTGCTGAATTTTAAATAGATAATCTTAGTATATTTTATTGATGCATGTGATTGATTACCCCGTAAGGGTTTCTGCATTCGATTCCTTTACTACAAGTTCGGTCCGACTTCTTCCGATAATTGGCGTTCTACTGTATAATCGTTGCAGAATTTTATCCAGTTTTAGGAAAATCTAATAAAAATATATAAAAAAAATAATGAAAGTTTTCTTGATTCTATTAAATTCTGTCATAAGTAATTAATTCAATGCTATCCCATGATGCATTATTCTAAATTGCCATAATAACATATATGAACTATTTCAGCCCTATTTCAGATGGAGTACTATTATTTTCGTATTGCTGAATTTAAAATAGATAATCTTAGTATATTTTATTGATGCATGTGATTGATTACTCCGTAAGGGTTTCTGCATTCGATTCCTTTACTACAAGTTCGGTCCGACTTCTTCCGATAATTGGCGTTCTACTGTATAATCGTTGCAGAATTTTATCCAGTTTTAGGAAAATCTAATAAATATATATATATAAAAAAATGAAAGTTTTCTTGATTCTATTAAATTCTGTCATAAGTAATTAATTCAATGCTATCCCATGATGCATTATTCTAAATTGCCATAATAACATATATGAACTATTTCAGCCCTATTTCAGATGGAGTACTATTATTTTCGTATTGCTGAATTTTAAATAGATAATCGTAGTATATTTTATTGATGCATGTGATTGATTACCCCTTAAGGGTTTCTGCATTCGATTCCTTTACTACAAGTTCTGTCCGACTTCTTCCGATAATTGGCGTACTACTGTATAATCGTTGCAGAATTTTATCCAGTTTTAGGAAAATCTAATAAAAATATATAAAAAAAATAATGAAAGTTTTCTTGATTCTATTAAATTCTGTCATAAGTAATTAATTCAATGCTATCCCATGATGCATTATTCTAAATTGCCATAATAACATATATGAACTATTTCAGCCCTATTTCAGATGGAGTACTATTATTTTCGTATTGCTGAATTTTAAATAGATAATCTTAGTATATTTTATTGATGCATGTGATTGATTACCCCGTAAGGGTTTCTGCATTCGATTCCTTTACTACAAGTTCGGTCCGACTTCTTCCGATAATTGGCGTTCTACTGTATAATCGTTGCAGAATTTTATCCAGTTTTAGGAAAATCTAATAAAAATATATAAAAAATATAATGAAAGTTTTCTTGATTCTATTAAATTCTGTCATAAGTAATTAATTCAATGCTATCCCATGATGCATTATTCTAAATTGGCATAATAACATATATGAACTATTTCAGCCCTATTTCAGATGGAGTACTATTATTTTCGTATTGCTGAATTTTAAATAGATATTCTTAGTATATTTTATTGATGCATGTGATTGATTACCCCGTAAGGGTTTCTGCATTCGATTCCTTTACTACAAGTTCGGTCCGACTTCTTCCGATAATTGGCGTTCTACTGTATAATCGTTGCAGAATTTTATCCAGTTTTAGGAAAATCTAATAAAAATATATATAAAAAAAATGAAAGTTTTCTTGATTCTATTAAATTCTGTCATAAGTAATTAATTCAATGCTATCCCATGATGCATTATTCTAAATTGCCATAATAACATATATGAACTATTTCAGCCCTATTTCAGATGGAGTACTATTATTTTCGTATTGCTGAATTTTAAATAGATAATCTTAGTATATTTTATTGATGCATGTGATTGATTACCCCGTAAGGGTTTCTGCATTCGATTCCTTTACTACAAGTTCGGTCCGACTTCTTCCGATAATTGGCGTTCTACTGTATAATCGTTGCAGAATTTTATCCAGTTTTAGGAAAATCTAATAAAAATATATAAAAAAAATAATGAAAGTTTTCTTGATTCTATTAAATTCTGTCATAAGTAATTAATTCAATGCTATCCCATGATGCATTATTCTAAATTGCCATAATAACATATATGAACTATTTCAGCCCTATTTCAGATGGAGTACTATTATTTTCGTATTGCTGAATTTTAAATAGATAATCTTAGTATATTTTATTGATGCATGTGATTGATTACCCCGTAAGGGTTTCTGCATTCGATTCCTTTACTACAAGTTCGGTCCGACTTCTTCCGATAATTGGCGTTCTACTGTATAATCGTTGCAGAATTTTATCCAGTTTTAGGAAAATCTAATAAATATATATATATAAAAAAATGAAAGTTTTCTTGATTCTATTAAATTCTGTCATAAGTAATTAATTCAATGCTATCCCATGATGCATTATTCTAAATTGCCATAATAACATATATGAACTATTTCAGCCCTATTTCAGATGGAGTACTATTATTTTCGTATTGCTGAATTTTAAATAGATAATCGTAGTATATTTTATTGATGAATGTGATTGATTACCCCTTAAGGGTTTCTGCATTCGATTCCTTTACTACAAGTTCTGTCCGACTTCTTCCGATAATTGGCGTACTACTGTATAATCGTTGCAGAATTTTATCCAGTTTTAGGAAAATCTAATAAAAATATATAAAAAAATAATGAAAGTTTTCCTGATTCTATTAAATTCTGTCATAAGTAATTAATTCAATGCTATCCCATGATGCATTATTCTAAATTGCCATAATAACATATATGAACTATTTCAGCCCTATTTCAGATGGAGTACTATTATTTTCGTATTGCTGAATTTTAAATAGATAATCTTAGTAAATTTTATTGATGCATGTGATTGATTACCCCGTAAGGGTTTCTGCATTCGATTCCTTTACTACAAGTTCGGTCCGACTTCTTCCTATAATTGGCGTTCTACTGTATAATCGTTGCAGAATTTTATCCAGTTTTAGGAAAATCTAATAAAAATATATAAAAAAAATAATGAAAGTTTTCTTGATTCTATTAAATTCTGTCATAAGTAATTAATTCAATGCTATCCCATGATGCATTATTCTAAATTGCCATAATAACATATATGAACTATTTCAGCCCTATTTCAGATGGAGTACTATTATTTTCGTATTGCTGAATTTTAAATAGATAATCTTAGTATATTTTATTGATGCATGTGATTGATTACCCCGTAAGGGTTTCTGCATTCGATTCCTTTACTACAAGTTCGGTCCGACTTCTTCCGATAATTGGCGTTCTACTGTATAATCGTTGCAGAATTTTATCCAGTTTTAGGAAAATCTAATAAAAATATATAAAAAAAATAATGAAAGTTTTCTTGATTCTATTAAATTCTGTCATAAATAATTAATTCAATGCTATCCCATGATGCATTATTCTAAATTGCCATAATAACATATATGAACTATTTCAGCCCTATTTCAGATGGAGTACTATTATTTTCGTATTGCTGAATTTTAAATAGATAATCTTAGTATATTTTATTGATGCATGTGATTGATTACCCCGTAAGGGTTTCTGCATTCGATTCCTTTACTACAAGTTC
The DNA here is from genome assembly GCA_964019185.1 of Maratus speculifer. Classification (NCBI taxonomy): domain Eukaryota; kingdom Metazoa; phylum Arthropoda; class Arachnida; order Araneae; family Salticidae; genus Maratus; species Maratus speculifer. The sequence goes on along the minus strand of OZ025300.1, from coordinate 162,344,732 downwards.
GGTCCGACTTCTTCCGATAATTGGCGTTCTACTGTATAATCGTTGCAGAATTTTATCCAGTTTTAGGAAAATCTAATAAAAATATATAAAAAAAATAATGAAAGTTTTCTTGATTCTATTAAATTCTGTCATAAGTAATTAATTCAATGCTATCCCATGATGCATTATTCTAAATTGCCATAATAACATATATGAACTATTTCAGCCCTATTTCAGATGGAGTACTATTATTTTCGTATTGCTGAATTTTAAATAGATAATCTTAGTATATTTTATTGATGCATGTGATTGATTACTCCGTAAGGGTTTCTGCATTCGATTCCTTTACTACAAGTTCGGTCCGACTTCTTCCGATAATTGGCGTTCTACTGTATAATCGTTGCAGAATTTTATCCAGTTTTAGGAAAATCTAATAAAAATATATATATAAAAAAATGAAAGTTTTCTTGATTCTATTAAATTCTGTCATAAGTAATTAATTCAATGCTATCCCATGATGCATTATTCTAAATTGCCATAATAACATATATGAACTATTTCAGCCCTATTTCAGATGGAGTACTATTATTTTCGTATTGCTGAATTTTAAATAGATAATCGTAGTATATTTTATTGATGCATGTGATTGATTACCCCTTAAGGGTTTCTGCATTCGATTCCTTTACTACAAGTTCTGTCCGACTTCTTCCGATAATTGGCGTACTACTGTATAATCGTTGCAGAATTTTATCCAGTTTTAGGAAAATCTAATAAAAATATATAAAAAAAATAATGAAAGTTTTCTTGATTCTATTAAATTCTGTCATAAGTAATTAATTCAATGCTATCCCATGATGCATTATTCTAAATTGCCATAATAACATATATGAACTATTTCAGCCCTATTTCAGATGGAGTACTATTATTTTCGTATTGCTGAATTTTAAATAGATAATCTTAGTATATTTTATTGATGCATGTGATTGATTACCCCGTAAGGGTTTCTGCATTCGATTCCTTTACTACAAGTTCGGTCCGACTTCTTCCGATAATTGGCGTTCTACTGTATAATCGTTGCAGAATTTTATCCAGTTTTAGGAAAATCTAATAAAAATATATAAAAAATATAATGAAAGTTTTCTTGATTCTATTAAATTCTGTCATAAGTAATTAATTCAATGCTATCCCATGATGCATTATTCTAAATTGGCATAATAACATATATGAACTATTTCAGCCCTATTTCAGATGGAGTACTATTATTTTCGTATTGCTGAATTTTAAATAGATATTCTTAGTATATTTTATTGATGCATGTGATTGATTACCCCGTAAGGGTTTCTGCATTCGATTCCTTTACTACAAGTTCGGTCAGACTTCTTCCGATAATTGGCGTTCTACTGTATAATCGTTGCAGAATTTTATCCAGTTTTAGGAAAATCTAATAAAAATATATATAAAAAAAATGAAAGTTTTCTTGATTCTATTAAATTCTGTCATAAGTAATTAATTCAATGCTATCCCATGATGCATTATTCTAAATTGCCATAATAACATATATGAACTATTTCAGCCCTATTTCAGATGGAGTACTATTATTTTCGTATTGCTGAATTTTAAATAGATAATCTTAGTATATTTTATTGATGCATGTGATTGATTACCCCGTAAGGGTTTCTGCATTCGATTCCTTTACTACAAGTTCGGTCCGACTTCTTCCGATAATTGGCGTTCTACTGTATAATCGTTGCAGAATTTTATCCAGTTTTAGGAAAATCTAATAAATATATATATATAAAAAAATGAAAGTTTTCTTGATTCTATTAAATTCTGTCATAAGTAATTAATTCAATGCTATCCCATGATGCATTATTCTAAATTGCCATAATAACATATATGAACTATTTCAGCCCTATTTCAGATGGAGTACTATTATTTTCGTATTGCTGAATTTTAAATAGATAATCGTAGTATATTTTATTGATGCATGTGATTGATTACCCCTTAAGGGTTTCTGCATTCGATTCCTTTACTACAAGTTCTGTCCGACTTCTTCCGATAATTGGCGTACTACTGTATAATCGTTGCAGAATTTTATCCAGTTTTAGGAAAATCTAATAAAAATATATAAAAAAATAATGAAAGTTTTCTTGATTCTATTAAATTCTGTCATAAGTAATTAATTCAATGCTATCCCATGATGCATTATTCTAAATTGCCATAATAACATATATGAACTATTTCAGCCCTATTTCAGATGGAGTACTATTATTTTCGTATTGCTGAATTTTAAATAGATAATCTTAGTATATTTTATTGATGCATGTGATTGATTACCCCGTAAGGGTTTCTGCATTCGATTCCTTTACTAAAAGTTCGGTCCGACTTCTTCCGATAATTGGCGTTCTACTGTATAATCGTTGCAGAATTTTATCCAGTTTTAGGAAAATCTAATAAAAATATATAAAAAAAATAATGAAAGTTTTCTTGATTCTATTAAATTCTGTCATAAGTAATTAATTCAATGCTATCCCATGATGCATTATTCTAAATTGCCATAATAACATATATGAACTATTTCAGCCCTATTTCAGATGGAGTACTATTATTTTCGTATTGCTGAATTTTAAATAGATATTCTTAGTATATTTTATTGATGCATGTGATTGATTACCCCGTAAGGGTTTCTGCATTCGATTCCTTTACTACAAGTTCGGTCCGACTTCTTCCGATAATTGGCGTTCTACTGTATAATCGTTGCAGAATTTTATCCAGTTTTAGGAAAATCTAATAAAAATATATATAAAAAAAATGAAAGTTTTCTTGATTCTATTAAATTCTGTCATAAGTAATTAATTCAATGCTATCCCATGATGCATTATTCTAAATTGCCATAATAACATATATGAACTATTTCAGCCCTATTTCAGATGGAGTACTATTATTTTCGTATTGCTGAATTTTAAATAGATAATCGTAGTATATTTTATTGATGCATGTGATTGATTACCCCTTAAGGGTTTCTGCATTCGATTCCTTTACTACAAGTTCTGTCCGACTTCTTCCGATAATTGGCGTACTACTGTATAATCGTTGCAGAATTTTATCCAGTTTTAGGAAAATCTAATAAAAATATATAAAAAAAATAATGAAAGTTTTCTTGATTCTATTAAATTCTGTCATAAGTAATTAATTCAATGCTATCCCATGATGCATTATTCTAAATTGCCATAATAACATATATGAACTATTTCAGCCCTATTTCAGATGGAGTACTATTATTTTCGTATTGCTGAATTTTAAATAGATAATCTTAGTATATTTTATTGATGCATGTGATTGATTACCCCGTAAGGGTTTCTGCATTCGATTCCTTTACTACAAGTTCGGTCCGACTTCTTCCGATAATTGGCGTTCTACTGTATAATCGTTGCAGAATTTTATCCAGTTTTAGGAAAATCTAATAAAAATATATAAAAAAAATAATGAAAGTTTTCTTGATTCTATTAAATTCTGTCATAAGTAATTAATTCATTGCTATCCCATGATGCATTATTCTAAATTGCCATAATAACATATATGAACTATTTCAGCCCTATTTCAGATGGAGTACTATTATTTTCGTATTGCTGAATTTTAAATAGATAATCTTAGTATATTTTATTGATGCATGTGATTGATTACCCCGTAAGGGTTTCTGCATTCGATTCCTTTACTACAAGTTCGGTCCGACTTCTTCCGATAATTTGCGTTCTACTGTATAATCGTTGCAGAATTTTATCCAGTTTTAGGAAAATCTAATAAAAATATATATATAAAAAAATGAAAGTTTTCTTGATTCTATTAAATTCTGTCATAAGTAATTAATTCAATGCTATCCCATGATGCATTATTCTAAATTGCCAGAAAAACATATATGAACTATTTCAGCCCTATTTCAGATGGAGTACTATTATTTTCGTATTGCTGAATTTTAAATAGATAATCTTAGTACATTTTATTGATGCATGTGATTGATTACCCCGTAAGGGTTTCTGCATTCGATTCCTTTACTACAAGTTCGGTCCGACTTCTTCCGATAATTGGCGTTCTACTGTATAATCGTTGCAAAATTTTATCCAGTTTTAGGAAAATCTAATAAAAATATATAAAAAAAATAATGAAAGTTTTCTTGATTTCTATTGAATTCTGTCATAAGTAATTAATTCAATGCTATCCCATGATGCATTATTCTAAATTGCCATAGTAACATATATGAACTATTTCAGTCCTATTTCAGATGGAGTACTATTATTTTCGTATTGCTGAATTTGAAATAGATAATCGTAGTATTTTTTATTGATGTATTTCTACATAAGAGTGCAACAGCTATCGCAATTCGATCAGAAAAATTGTAAAAATAGTTATTGTACAAGCGTCACTTTTCACGTGTAGTCGTAGAAAGAAAAAAGTAAACAAACACTACTTACTCCTCAACAAATTATCATAGAAGAAAGTTACTGGCACCAAAAGATGGGAAATAAAGTTTACTTTTAAATTATGTTTATAAACGTTTCTTAGAGGGCCATTTAGACATTAAACGAACCCAAATTTTCTTTTTTTTTTCCAAAGGCAATATCCAATTTTAACAAGTTACTTAAATTCTTCTGTTCAAACTATACATAGACACCAAATTTCAAATCACTTAAATGATACTTTTTGAATTATAAACGCTCCAAATATAGTTCTTCTAATGTTAAATTATGTTTTCATATTTTTATCTTAAAATTGTACTCCTAATATGCGTCCTTTTTTTTCTTTGTAGCAATAATACTAAAATACCCAAGCATAAATTCGTTTAATTTGCAATTTTTATAAATGTATGATATGAATTATGAGTTATGAAATTATTATTCGAAAAAAATTATGAATTGCAACCAACATTTTTTTATGATGGATTTAGATTTAAATAGTCCTGGTTTATAGAAATGCAAAATTCCAAATTTTTCTTTCAAATAGTTTTTGAAATTATGCTTAAAAAGCGGCAAAATAATGAATTGAAGGGCCCTCTATGATAGAAGTGACTAGGTATGTTGAAACTTCTTATGCTATCTTGTAATCTAGTAGTCTTCAATGATGGCATGAGTGGAGCCTAAAATGCCTTAATCAAGAAGGTGATTTTCTCGCTCAACAATCGAGAACAGAACTTCAATTTGGATACAGTCACTAATAAAAAGAATATTGCCCAGTTAAACTGATGGCATTGAGCTCATAGGCTACGCATACTAATTGTACATTACAGCCTTATATTTTCAAGGGTTAGTTCCGTTCGAAAAGAAAATACAGCGGGAAGGGGGATACATACGAAGGGGGAACAGCTCGCCCCTTTCCCCTTTTTTTATACTTAATCATTGAACCTCCTAAACTATCAAGGACATGCTTTGTCATATAAAAAATCTACATCCAAAATTCAGAACAAATCGGATAATTCTTCATAAAAACCCATTTAGCATTTATATAATTTAAGAGGAGTTATCTCCCTCTTTTATTATTAACCATTTAACTTCCAAAACAATACAGAGATTTAAACGAAATCTGACAATTCTGCATAAAAAACCCATTTATATAAATTAAGGGGAAGAGCATTAGAACCCCCGTCCCCCCTGTTTATACTGATTCAATGAACACTTAATAACAGTCACGGAATCGCCTCATCAGAATGATCCTATATCTAAATTTTGAACGAAAACTTAATTCTGCATGAAAAACCCATTTGATGAGCCCCCGTATTCCCTCTTATACATATCGAATGAACTTCAAAAACTAATCAGGGAAGCGCCTTATAAGGATATACCTATATACAAAATTTCAAGTGGATCGGATATTTTTATCATGAATTATCGCGTTACGCACGTACGAACGAACATACATACAGAACGGGTGGGCACATAAGCTCTCAGGCTATGATAGTCTGTGAGCTAAAAAATACTCGGTTTAAAATAAATAATTTCTCGGAAATTTGTCGTAAGAATTGCGTGAAATTTTGTTTTTAGGCAAATTAAAAAGTGTAGAGTTTATTTATGCTGTCAGAATTAAGTACTACTATGGGGGGAAAAAAAGTTTGGGTTCGTTTCAATTTGATCATTTTAATATGGTCCCCTGGCAAATTGCATATGCATCATTTAAAAGTTGTCTTTATTTCGAATCATTCGGCACCAGTAATTTTCTTCTACGATAATTTTTTGAGGAATTAGTAGGGGCTGTGTTTTTTTTTTCTCCACGAATGTATAATTCCCAATTTGTTTAACTTGTCATTGCCCATTTTCAGTTCAGAAATTTATTTTTTATGGTTCAAACTACAAAGTTTTGACTAATTTAATTGCAAGTGAAAATATTTATTTATAATTAAGTAAATATTTCTCATGCAAATAATTTAGTAAATATATTGCCTGCCCAATGTATACATATACATATTTGATTTATTGCATTTTAACTTAGTTACAGCACAGATAGTATACTAAATGAATTTTATATTTTACTTCAATAATGCATAATATTTTAGTTAATTATACGAAACATAGTTAATTAATTTAGTTAGTTAATTATACGAACATTCGCTAGAAATTTCATGAATCTTTCTTTTACTACACTTATAATTAAATTTTAATATTACTATCATTTAACATGTTGAAACATTTTCTACAAAAAAAAAAGAAAAGAAAAGCTAAACACAATTTTATGTGAAAAAAGAGAAAGAGTGAAAAATATTAAAACTTAATTACACAAAATTTATTTAAAAAACAATAAAATAATGTAAGATTCAGTTAAAAGCAACAAGGTAGAAAAATCTAAACTAAGAAAATTGCCTTAGAGAATACCTTTATTATATTTTTTTCCTTAAAGATCTTTACGCAGAATTTGTAAACCCTTACTGCAATTATTTAGATGGGAAACGAAAAAATACTATTTTGCATTATCTTCTAAAATTACTGAAACATTAAATTAAAGCAATTTTCGGTTTTAAATAAGTTGTTTTCTTGCCTTCTTGCCAGTTTTGTAGACTTTTATGTGCATAGTTAATCATTTAAAATGCAGCAAAATATCTGAGAATGACAACTTGTTGAAAATTTCAAAGTTTGAGTTTTACGAAATAAATTATAGATGAACTGAAAACAGTTTAAATTAAATTCCATGTTTATTATGTGCTGAGTTTCTGGAGTTTAAACGAAGACAAAATTTACATTTATTTTCTATGATGAAGAAACGACAAAATGTTTCACGACCACTCTTTATGCTAAATTTTAAAGTTTTATTCTTTGAAAAGTTTGTTTTCATTACAATCTGAAAAGTTAAATTTGTGTTTTTTGATAATTTTCTAAATTGAGACATTTCTTTATTTATTATTGACTAAATTATATGAAAATATTTATTTACTTATAACTAAATAAATCATTTAAGATGCAAGTAATTTAGTCAATTTATTGCATATCCAATATATGTATGTTTAAAGATACCGGGTGTCCCAAAAATGACTGATGGATTTTAAAATTCAATAACACGTGACAGCTATTTAAAAATTTTTTGCAGGAGGGTTAAGCATAATGTCAAGAGTTTTTTACCGTAACTTTTGATTTTAATTCGAATTTCAAACAATAGGTGGCGCTGACGGCGATTGAAGGCCAGGTGATCAGTGTTGAGTGAAGCGTCGACCTGACCTTCAATCGCCGTCCGCGCCACCTTTTGTTTGAAATTCGAACTAAAATTAAAAGTTACGGTAAAAAAAACATTATACATAACCCTCCTGCAAAAAATTTTTAAATAGCTGTCACCGTTTGCAAGTTATTGAATTTTAAAATCTATCAGTCATTTTTTGGACACCCTATATCTATTTCAACGCACTTACAATACAGAGTATATAATAAATAAATATTGAATTCTGGTATGATAATGCAAATATTTTAGTTAATTTGGCTCAATATTAAAATTATTAGATACTTTACCTCCTGAAATTTTATTTTATTAGACTTACAATTACATTTTATATTACTATCATTTAACATGTTGGAATATTTTCTGTGAAAAAAAATGTTAAAGTGAAAATGAAAGTGAAAAAATATTAAAACTTCATTACACAAAGTTAACTTAAAAGCAGTAACATTATGTTTAAGATTTAGTTAAAAGTAACGCGAAAAAAAAATCTAAACGATGAAAATTGGATCACTGAATCACATAGTCTAATTTTGTTTTTTCTTATAGATTTTTTCACGGATTTAAAAAAGCTATAATTATTTAGATGGGAGAAAAAATATTATTTTGTATTATCTTCCAAAATTATTGAAACATAGTATTAAAACAATTTTTAGAACTTTTTTGAAATAAGTTGTGTTACTTTCCAGTTCACTAGAATTTTGGGTATAGTAAATAATTTGAAATGCAGCAAAATATCTGAGAATGACAACTTTTTTAAAATTTCAAATTTCTGCGTTTTACAAAATAAATAATATATGAACTGAAAATAGTTTGAATGAAAATCTGTGTTTGTTATATACTGAGTTTCTGGACTTCAAATGAAGACGAAATTTACATTTATTTAACATGATGAAGAAACGAAAAAATGTTTCACGACCACTCTTTATGCTAAATTTTAAAGTTTTATTCTTTGAAAAGTTTGTTTTGATTACAATCTGGAAAGTAAATTTGTGTATTTTTATGATTTTCTATATTGTGACATTTGTTTATTTATTATTCATTAAATCGATTGAAAGTGAAAAGATTTATTTACCTATTACTAAATAAATCAATTAAGATACAAGTAATTTAGTCAAGGTATTGAAAATACAATATATAAATACATATACCTATTTTCTGTTTAAAAGACATGTATTTCAACGCATTTAAAATACAGAAAGTATAGAAATAAATTTTAAAACCTGCTATAGCAATGCAAGTATTTTAGTTAATTAAACTCAATATCAAAATTATTAGAAATTTTATCTCCTGAAACTTTTTTTATTGCTCTTGTACTTACATTTTAATATTACTATCCTCTAACATGTTGAAATATTTTCTATAAAAAAAATGAAATTATAAGTAAAACACAACTTTATGTATAAAAAAATGAAAAAGACGAAAATATTAAAACCTAATTACATGAAGTGTATTTAAAAAACAATACAATTAGGTAAGATTTAGTTAAAAGCAACAAGTTAAAAAAAATCTAAACTGTGAAAATCTCCTTAGAGAATTTCATATTCCATTTTTTCCACTTATGGATCTTTACATAGATTCAGAAAAGACATACTGAAATTTTTTTAGATGGAACAAAAAATAAAATTTTGTATTATCTTCCAAAATTACTGAAACATAAAATTAAAATAACTTTGGAACTTGTTTTAGATAAGTTGTATTCGTTTCCAGTTCTGAAGAATTTTATATGTATAGTTAATCATTTCAAATCCAGCAAAATATCTGAGAATGACAACTTGTTGAAAATTTCAGAGTTTGGTTTTTACGAAATAAATAATACATGAAATGGAAATAGCTTAAGTGGAGTGCCATGTTTGTTATATACTGAGTTTCTAAAGTTTAAATGAAGACAAAATTTACATTTATTTTGCACAATGAAGAAACGAATAAATGTTTTATGACACACAAATTAAGCTAAATTTTAAAGTTTCATGCTTTGAAAAAAATTGCTTTCATTACAATCTGGAGAGCAAATTTGTGCTTTTCCATGATTCTGCGATATTTATTTATTTACTTTTGCCTAAATTAATGGTATGTGAAAAAAAATATTTATCTGTAATTAAAAAAATCGTGAAAGATGCAAACAATTTAGTCAATTCATCGCATAACCAATATATATTTTTTCTTTTTAAAAGATAGTTATTTCATCGTTTTTATATTACAGAGTACATGCTTAATAAACATTGAATCCTGCTATGGATTAATGCTATGACAATGCAAATATTTTAATTAATTAATTTCCATATCAAAATTTTGCTTACTGAAGTTTTGTTTTATTACACATCTAATTAAATTTTATTACAACTATCCTCTAACATGTTGAAATATTTCTTACAAAATCAAGAAAGAAAGTAAAACGTAATTTTATGCCAAAAAAAAAAAAAAAAAAAAAAAAAAAAAAAAAAAAAAAAAAAAAGTGGAAAATATTAAAACATAATTACTCGAAGTTTATTTAAAAAACAATAAAATTGTGTAAGATTTAGTGAAAATCAACGACGTTAATAAAAAAAATCTAAAATGAGAAAATCGCCTGAGAAAAATTCATATTCCACTTTTTTTTTCTCTTATAGCTGTTTACACAGATTCAAAAGAGCTATAGTGAAATTATTTCGACAGGCCAAAAAATACTATTTTGTATTATCTTCCAAAATTGATGAAACTTAAAATTTAAGCAATATTTGGATTTTTTTAAGTAAGCTGTGTTCGTTCCCAGTTCTGTAGAATTTTATGTGTATGATTAATCATTTAAAATGCAGCAAAATATCTGAGAATGACAACTTGTTGAAAATTTCAAAATTTGAGTTTTACAAAATAAATAATACATGAACTGGAAATAGTTTAAATGGAGTGCCGTGTTTGTTATATTACAAAGTTTCTGGAGTTTAAACGTAGACGAAATTTACATTTATTTTGCGTAATAAAGAAACGAATGAATGTTTCATGACACACTCTTTATGCTAAATTTTAAAGTTTCAGTCTTTGAAAAGTTTGCTTTCATTACAATCAGAAAAGTAAATTTGTGCGGTTTAATGATTTCAAAATGATGAAATTTATTTATTTATTTAAAACGTAAAAATACATGTAACTGTGAATAAATTACTTAAAAGGTGCATTTTAAGTAGTTGTCTTCATTACCAGTTCTGAAGAGTTTTATGTGTGTATTTAATCATTTCAAATCCAGGAAAATTTCTGAGAATGACAACTTGTTGAAAATGTCAATTTTGAATTTTACGAAATGAATAACACATGAACTAAAAGTAGTTTAAATGAAATGCCATGTTTATTATGTACTGAGTTTCTGGAGTTAAAAAAAAAAAAAAAAAAAAAAAAAAAAAAAAAAAAAAAAAAAAATTTACATTTATTTTGCAGAATGAAAAATGGAACAGATGTTTCATGACTACTTTTTTTGCTAAGTTTTAAAGCTTTATTCTTTTAAAAATATGCATTCATTACAATCTAAAAATTAAATTTGTGCATTTTTTATAATTTTCAAAAATATGATTTTTCTCATTTTATTCGAATGCAGAAGAAAAAATGTAAAAAAGAAAATTTTCGTTTAATTAGATGCTAACCTGCCTGACGTGCCTGGATTTTTGCCGATGATAGACCCCATAATTTCTACGCTTTTATATAATTAAATCCGTCTTATCTGAGTTTATACTTTTTACAGAAAAAGTGTTGAATTGAAAGATTATGCTATTTGGTATTTTGTTATTTGCGTAATTTGATTTCTGGAATTAATGCATACCGAAAGTGAATGAAACCGCGGCGAAATACTTTTATTGATTTCATCTAAACCTTTACAATTTTATAATATAAAAAAAAATTATACCTTTCCGAACGTTTTAAAATTTTTTCAGGTGATGTAAATCTGGTCTATTGAAATGCTCTAAAAGTTTCTGTTAAAATATGGACTTTTGGTTACTTTGGCATAGAAAAAGTTTCCTCTCTGTGGTGCAAACTGATCTTCATGTTTCTGTGTTTAAAAGGATTAAATTTAACAATGTTTTTTAAAACCGATTACAACATCAGTCATAAAAATATTTCAGCTTTAATAACATATTTCTCGTTTGTCGTTACCTAGAAAATTGCGCTTTGGAAGAACGAAATTGCGTCAAAATATTCAGATATATACTGATTTTACTAAAATTTTAACACATTTTATTTTGTAAAAAATGTTTATATCCGTCCGAACGTTTTAAATATTTAAAAGTAACTCAAATCTGGTTTATTGAGATGCTCTAAAAAAATGCTTTAAATTACGGACCTTTTGTTACTTTTAATATAGAAAACATTTTGTCTCCGTGATTCAGAAAACGACATGAGTTCACCGGAGTATTCGACAAAGTTAAAATTAATAATTTTGAAATAAATTTACGCCATCGATTAGAAGAAACTTCAGAATCAGCTTTAAGACATGTTTTTGGTTTTGCAGTACCTCTAAAATTTAATTTTGGAGGGGCGTTGTAATAAAGAAAAACACTTTTTTCCCCTAAAATTACTTATAGATATATTTGTAAAAGTTCGTAGAAATAGTAAAGATATGTTAGCTACTTTTATTCTGTGATGTAACCTTATGTGGATGTTGCTGTATGTAAAAGTATGATTTTCGTGTCTAAAGGAGAGCAAGGATTTTTTTTCCTATTATGCGAAATTTGTTAAAACATAAAAACAACTTCACCGCTTTCCTTCTCAGGAGTCAGTTGCTACCGTTGTATAGATATTGCTTTATGTAAAAGTATGATTTTCGTTTGTATAAAGGAAAGCGAGTTTTTTATTTTTGGAAAATTAGGAATTTTCAAAGCAATGCAAAATATTAATTAATTATTAATTTTTTAGAAACAATAGAATTTTTATGTAGTTTCACATTAATATATGATTATACTTTTTACATCAAACTGTAATTATATTATTTTCAGATTCTTATTGTGTTTTATAATTTAATAAAGATCTTAGTTAAATTAGCCAATGATTCTTCCTTAAAAGATATATAACATATTTGTCTCTCATTATTAATTACACAGAAAAAAGCTTATTTCTTTAAAAAAAAAAAAAAATTGAAAAAAATAATGTATTTAAGATTTTGCTTTGGTCTAGGGTTCGACGAATATATATTATGATATGATATATATCCAATATTTATTTTTAAAAATTAAGGTTACTTTATATTTTTGATATATTTACATGTTTGATATTTATTCTCAAAATATCAAGATGTTTGATTCTGTATCTATTTGATATTTCTTTTCAAAATATCACTGGGCAAGGTTATTTTGATATTTTCAGTCAAAACAAGTGTAAATGAAATTTTCAATAATTATTGACTGTATTAATCTATATATAGAGATTTTTTGTCTCTCGCAATGAACTTTTTCAACCAAAGGAAGAAATATATCTTACAAGCTCCTTTTCAGAAGTTTTAATTCTTAAATGTAGAACTAATGATTATGTGAGACAGATATTTCAGAAATGATTAAAATATTGTAAAAAAAATTGAAAGACAAAATATCTTATTAAGATAATCAGTTACACACAGCTTCATTTGAAAAAGATCTTTTCTGATTTTAGTTTAGTTAAGTTTAAACTCTTATTCAAGTATTATTCAATTTAAAAAATATTCTGTTTTTACAAATTTGTAATTCCTCTATAGTGGATAATGCACAAATCTATATCAATCAAACGTCGATACCGGATACTGTTATAAAGTATACAGGGTGTCCACTCTCAACGGTGGCCAATGGCTAATTTCTAAACCGCTAGTCATAGACATATAGTTTCAATTGCAAAAATGCTTTTAAAAACACAAAGAATTGTTTTTCAAGCAATTTAGGTCAAAAAATGTTTTTATTAAAAAATTACGAAAATTAAGTTTTTATACGGTCTCCCGGCCCTATATGTGATATTTAGTAAATTTTTACCACTACTCTAACAAGTAATACAAAAAAAGTCCCACTCCTCTGCGATTAAAACTGACCGAGTAATAGCTGTTTAAAGTTGAAGCAATTTTTTTGCTGCAAAATAGGGGTCATTCACAAATTTAGTGGAAATAAAATAACCGTCAGATATAAAATTGAACATTAAACATTTAGAGTAAAATAATTTTTACAATATTGTTTTTAAATTTATGTTGATGATTACACATTAAAGCGAAATTTGTACTAAAATTATAACTGGAAAAATAACAGAAAGTTTGTTAATTTAAATTATGAAAAGCAAGAGTCTCAAATCATTACAAAATGACATATATTTAACCTAACAGAATTTTATGTAGTCATATAAAATAAATAAATGATACGCACCTAAAATCGTATTAATATTACATTGTCATTGGATATAAATAAGTGTGCAAATTGAACCTCGATCGGATATTAAGAAGTGAGTTAAAATTTGAATAGAAATTTTGAGCTGGGGAAAAATACGTACGAACGTTTTAAGCAAAATAAAAGCTAATCAAAATAACACTCCTTTTAAAATATAATCACGATTTCCCCAAATTTGATTTTCTCAATAAAGAGAATTTTAAAACTCACGTCTTCAACTATTTTAACCAATCTAGAAATTAATTAATAAAAATTAACACTACCGTAAAACTTATACGATGGTAGCACCTTCAGTTAAATTGCTTTAAAAATATTTCTTTATCTCATTTAAAACCTTTTTGTAATTGGAATTATATGTCTGTAGCAAATGGTTTAGGAATTAGCTATTGGACAGCGTCGAAAATAGACGCCCTTTATAATACTTTAAGCACTTAGTGTAAGTTCCCTTAAAGCTCAGTCCAATTCATCCGTATTCAGCTACAGAGAAGTGGTTGAAGTCATGAAATTTAAAGCTTCATAACTCGGCCAATTTTAATGTTAGATGAATGGGATCTTTTTTCTCTTACTTGTTAGAGTAGTAGGAAAAATTTACTAAATATCACTTATAGGACCGGGGGACCGTATAGAAAGTTAATTATCGTAATTTTTTAATAAAATTTTATTTTGATCTAAATCGCTTGAAAAACAATTTTTTACCTTTTTTAAAGCATTTTTGCAGTTGGAACTATATGTCTATGACTAACGGTTTAGAAATTAGCCATTGGACACCATTTAGAGTGGACACCCTGTATAAAGCAAATGTATGTGTTTTTCAATTAGTTGTTCTTCTAATTTTTCCAAGTGAAAGAAATTTTTTTTAATTGAAATTCATTTGTAGAATTTTGTTTAATTAAGCGTATTTTGTTATGGTTCATATTAAATGCAACAAAATTTTGTTTCTAATTTCCACAAAACGATTATTTATTTAAAAAATAATAATTGTCAGCAACCAGTGAATTATTTTTATTTCTATATCTTTTTATAATCTAATAAATAATGAAGCATCCTTAAGATTTTTCAAACAATAAGTTAGATAAATAATACATTTTTTAAATAGAGCATAATGTTTTTTCTTTGATAACACATTGAGAATTTTAAGATGTTAATAACAATTACTGAAGAAATTTAAAAGCTTAACGTATAACTTCTTCTAATTTAGCTTTCTTCCAGTTACTGCTGAAAAAAGTCTCCGGAGGCAGTTTAAAATCGATAAAAAAAGGCTAATATATTTTTACAATTGTTTTTTTTTCATTTGCGATAATAATAAAGGGCTATTATAGTTAATGCAGTACTTTAAATTAAATAACATTTAAAATTTATGTTATTTCTAAATCTTTATAAAGTTTGAGATGTGCTATTTTTACTTTTTTCTATTTTAACAAGAAGTAAGTATTGGATTCGGGAAAATTTTTCAAATCCATTTTTGACGAATTTACACGTTTTAGGGGTCAGAAAATCAAAACACATATTTTTACAAAATGTCTGTTGGTGGGTCTGTCAGTCAGTGTGTCTGTATGTGACAAAAATTTTGTGGTGCTCTATCTCAAGAACTAATGCAAAGAATTCCACAAAAATTTAGATTCTGTTAGACCTTGAAATAAACTAAATCTGATTAGTTTTGGGTTTATATTTTTCAACAGATTTTGCTGCTATGCCGCATTATTTAAAAATTCCACAACAGTCATATCTCTAGAACTAGTGCATGGATTTTCATAAAACTTTAGAATTAGTTAGTAGATATAGCATGGTATTGATTACGTTTTGTTACAAATCGCTCAACAAGTGGCGATACAATGGTGCATCGTTCGTGATTGTCGCAATAGCCCTATTTGAAGAATTAATACACGAAATTTTCTAAAACTTCAAATTCAGTTAGTCCCTGATATAGATTAGTGTTGCTTAATAATAAAATAATTAAATTATCGTATAATTTCTATTCGTAAAAAAAAGTATTACATTTTTTAATTGATTTCACTTTTCCAAAAAAAAAAAAAAATGTACATCTAAAGGAGAGATACTTAATTAGATAATAAATAGTTAATGTCATTCAGCTTCATTGTTTATTACGTATAAAGTTACAAATATACAAGAAAGCTCATAATTAATTGCTTCCTAAAACAATACAAATTTCAATTTAAAAAAAAAAAAAAAAAAAAAAAAAAAAAAAAAAAAAAAAAAAAAAAAAGATGTATTTTTGCACATACTATCGAAATTAAAAGTCAAAGTTTCTTTTAAAATAAATGAAAATATAAATAATAATAAACGAACACGAGAAAAAGATATAAGAAAAAAATAAATCAAATGTAAGATCTAGAAGTGCTATATTTTTTTACAGGAATTTTTCAATTATTTTGTACTCCCTCCAGCCACTCCTAAAAACAGGTGAAAAATCTGACAGTTTACAAATTGAAAAATAAAGATATAATTCTTCAATTATTTTACAATAGACACGAATAAATAAGAAACCATTGAAAAGAACGCAGGTGGTTAATTTAATATCATATCTTTAATTTTTATCTTCCTTTAATCTTTTAAAATTGTTCAAATAAGGCATTTTAGGATTTAAATTTTTAGGATAACAATTTCACACGGAATTTTTTTTCCAGATTTTCTTTTAATTATTTTTGTATTTGAAAGAAAAATAGGTAAACAAATAATTAAACTAATAAGAGACTGGATGGTTGATTTTCACTTGTAATAAATTAATACCGAATTAGAAATCAGTGATAATGAATGATTTGAAATACACACTATTTTAAGTTAAATCTATTAGATAGAATATTGACTAAATAAAAATTTGTACATGTGAAAATATGTATTTTTACTTGAATATATTTTAAACTCTGTTGTAATTCTATGCGATTCAATCAAAATTAAAATAATAACATTTATATATTTAACTAAATGTAATCCGTAATTAAATTTGCAAAGTTTTGAATAATATTTTTAAAAGCCAATTAGCAGTTCAACGTTTTCACAAAATTGTAATAATTTATTATGGTGATGAAACTAAGAGAGTTGATATTTTTTGTAATACAGCGTTTGGATTTTACATAATAGAAAAAGCAATTTGTCGTGTAGAAAGTCTCTGGTAATCTACATTCTATTAATAAATTTATGACAATTTTATCACTAAAAAAAGCATTGTGTTGGAATAAAAATATCTGATAATATAATTTTTTGAAATATGCCTTTGACCTTTATGTGAAAAAAAGTATTATCTAGCAAAGAAGCCTCTGGTATTATAATTTTTTGTAGTAAGTCTTTGACTGTTTTATGAAAATAGAGCATTGTGTCTCAAAGAAAGTCTCTAGTAGTCTTTTTTTAATATTAACATTATTAATAATATTAAGGGGTTAATCGTTGTGTTAAACAAAATGCAGTATGTAACAATGAAATTTTCTGCTAATCTCACTTTTTATAATAAAGCATTGGCCGCTGTGTGAAAGTTAAAGCATTGTGTCACAAAGAAAGTCGCTATTAAACTTATTTTCTGTAATAAGACGTAGACTGTTGTATGAAACAATAAACGTTATTTTGCAAAAATAAAAAAAAATAAAAACTCTCGTAATCTTATTTTCTATAATAAAGTGTTGACCGTTGAAAGAAAGAAAAAGCAATGTGTCACTCAGAAAATCTCTGGTAGTTTGTGCCGAATGATATGGAATTTTGGATAATTTAATATTTAATAGCACATTGCGTTGCATTATAAGCAGTCAACGATTTAAAATATTTAATTTCTGAATTTAAAATAAACATACAATTTAACAAATTTTTTCTAATAAAATTATAGATATTTTCTTATCTAAAATTGGGAGAGTAAGAAAGAAAACTGAATTTAAGAATGATTATAAATTATAAACACGAACAAAAAAAATGTGCATCACGACACAGATTACTCAAAAAAAAAAAATAATTATTATTATTAAAAGCAAAAAAACACACCCATCACGTTTATTTTACAATATTTCGCTATATATATATATAAATATATATATATATATATATATATATATATATATATATATATATATATATATATATAATACCATTAAAAGTAGAGAAGATTCACCAATGGATTTTATCGATAAAACAATAAACCAAAACGAAGAATTAGAATTGAATCGAATAATTAAAAAAAAATAGCGAAATGAGGAAATCTGAATAAATAAATAAATAAAATGAATGCAAATATGTATGCAATTTGATATTTAATTGATATCTATTCATTTTGAATAGTCATAACGAATTTTTTCCTATTGTGGTATCTTATATATAATTTATACCGGGTGATCCAGAAGTTTCGGGAGTTTTTAAATGTTAACAATTAGGAAACTATGTACAATACAAAGGTCCGGTTTTCAGATATATGCTCAGAAACCTGTGGCATTTTTGTTTAGAATGAATTTTTTTTAAATGTATAGTTAAAAATTTTAACAACAGGCGGCGCTGTCGTACAACACTGAATGTAGCTATACTGTGCGTTATATAGACACATGTGTTATATAGACACATTACGAAACATCTTTTCTAGGATACTGATGAGATTTCGTTTTAAGGGTGGTTTATGTTCAAACACTAAGTGGTTGAAATTCCATTGAAAGGAAATTTTAATACAAAATTTGTCGAGTAACTGCTATGTTTGGACATGCTTTCTTTGCATGTCGAGTTGTGCTCTTATCGTGCAATACGTGAAATTAAAATTGCAAAAGATTCGATGGCCGTTACAAATGTGAAGGATATGATAAACAAGGTTTGAGAAAAGAGCTCATTGGAAGATCGTAATAGTAGCAGGAGATCCCAAACGTCTGTTATAATCGTAAATGAGGTGCAATTCGAAGCCAATACTCAATAGAAATCATCAGCTCATGGTGAGTGCAGTACACTTGTTATTTCACGATGAACTGGAATTTTTTATGGAATTTCTTTCTGCTCTGAGGATGCCGTGCACGTTGTTTTGCGTCGGCTCACGGCGTTACTTATAAGCTATGGGCGTCAGAATAATAATTTTTAACCCTAGGACACCAATTCTTTCTTTTTAGTGAGCTGTATCATACAATAAAAATAATACTATCAATTTTAGCGCCACCTGTTGGCAAAAAGTGTAACTAACGTTATATGTTTGTTTCATCGAAAAAACAAATCCCATAAGTTTCTAAGCATTTCTGTGAAAAACGCAGATTTCTATTGTTTATAGTTTGTTAATTATTAGCATTTCAAAACTCCCGGAATTTCTGGATCACCCGGTATATAACATCCGTAGCAATTATATATATATATATATATATGTATATATATTAACTCTTTATGGTTGAATTGGACAATTTAAAAAAAATCTTAATCTGATGGTTAAAAATAAAGATCGTTTTCAGATTCAGTGCTAAAAGATGCATAAAAATTGATTATCAAAACATTAATAAACACAACGGTGTAATTTCTGAAATTCATAATTTTAAAATGTTTTATGCGTTTTTAAGATTGTTTATCAAAATATTTTCCCCACCTTATTAAACAAAGTCGTAGTGTCGTTGCAGATTTCTAGAAGGGTTGAAAGATGTTTCATAAAATTTTATGCGCGATTTTTCTTTCCTATTATTTAGCATAAAAGCAATATTATGAATTTTTTTAAACCTTTTTATGTAAAACTTTATAATTTCCCACACGCTGAAAAAAATTGTGCTGTCGTATTAATATTAAGTGTTTAGAACCAAATCACTAACTTTATTAAAGGAATAAAACAGCTTGTAGTTCCCGAAATTGGTATTTAAAATATCTTGTGCGTTTTTAAAACTAATTAGTTAGATACAACTTTCCATCTTATTAAGCAATGACTAGTATCGTTACTGTATTCTAGAAGTGTTCGAAGATGTTCATGTGAGATTTCTCTTTCTTTTAATTAGAATATTAGCAATATTATGAATTTTTTCACATATTTTGCCTAAAAATCTATAAAATCCCACTCATTGAAAAAAAGTGTGCTGTCGTGTTAATATTATGTATTTAGCATTAAACCACAATCACGAGTTTTATTAAAAAATAAAAAGCTTGTAGTTCTCTTTTGTGTTTTTAAAATTGGCTACTTAGATATATTTTTCCACTTTATTAAACGACGACGTGGTTACGTTACACTATTCTGTAAGTGTTGAAACATGTTTCATAAAATTTTATGTGTGTTTTTTCTTTCATTTTATTGGCATATATAGCAATATATTGGATTTTTTTACATATTTTACGTAAAACGTTATAAACACCTGCTCACTGAAACAAATTGTGCTGTCGTGTTAACATTAAGTCTTAACATATAAGCACTAGCTTTATTAAAGGAATAAAACAGCTGTAATTTTTTAAATTGGGATTTAAAATGTCTTATGAGTCTTTAAAATTGTCTACTTAGATATATTTTCCCACCTTATTAAACGACGATGTAGTACAGATACCATATTTTGGAAGCGTTGGAATATGTTTCATAAAGTTTTATGTGTAATTTTTCTCTCCTGTTATTTATCATATTAGCAATACTATGCATTTTCTCCCGTATTTTATGTAAAACATTATAAAATACCGCTCTCTGAAAAAAACTGTAATGTCGTGTCAATGTTCGGTCTTTAGAATCGAAGTACGAGCTTTATTAAAGGAATTAAAACAGCATGAGGTGAATAAATATTCAATGAACCTGTGATAAAAGTAACGTTTTTAGTATTCATCGTCACTTACAAGCTGTGATGAACTAGACTCAGTGATGAAACGAAGCTATACTGTGAATGGAAGTAAAACTCACTTTTTCATCTCCTCATTTTATTAATATTATGGCATTCCGTTATCTTCATTTCCCTCTAAAAACGAAGAAATCAAACAAATTCGCGATGCATAAATTAGTTCAATAAATTCTGGAGTGAATTCAAGTATATTATCATTTTACATTTCTGAGATAAGAAAACGGCAGATATTTGATTAGCACTCACACATATATATAAACTATTCTATTGTCAATAATTAAATTATGATTGCAAAATCAATGAGATCATTAATATTTTCCAGATTTGTTTTAAAAAACTCCTTTATTTATCAAATCTGCATCAAATATATGTATTTTTATGATATACTAACTAATCCACCGAGCTCATGATAATAGTCTTAAACCAGCTGACTCGCCTGGTGTTGCCCGGGCGTGAGATAATATTCTCAAAGGAACCTTAAATTTTTATGATTTTATATATTTAATTCGTTTTTGTCAGAAATAGCGTAAAATTTGTTGTATGAAAATTGGAGAGAAGCTGTAATTGATGGGATTTGTACTATGCATAAGCCCGGTGTATCTGAGACATCCGTGCCGAAAACAAATATTTACATCTACTATAAGAAAAAAAAAAGGAAATACATTTGAAAAATATTTTAATGCATATTACACTTCCGTTACACTTAAATATAACATTATTTTAATATACATTAAAATATTACATGAAAATATTAATACGTCCAGTATTCTGGAAGTGTTGGAAGGTGTTTCATAAAATTGTATGTGTGATTTTTCTTTCCCCTTATTTAGCTCATTAGCAAATATTATGAATTTTTTCTAGCATTTTATGTAAAGATATTAAAAACAACATATAACTTTTCCCGCTCACTGAAAAAAACTGTGATTCCGTATTAATGCTTGGTCTTTAGAATCGAAATTCTAGCTTTATTAAACGGATAAAAACAGCATTAGGCGAATAAATGTTGAATGAGCCACCGCAAAAGAAACCTTTTTTAATATTCATCTTCTTACAAGCTTAAATAAACAGACTCAGGCGTGAAATGAAGCTATACTATGAAACGAAATAAAACTCACTTTCCCATCCCCTCTCTTTATACTAATATTATGGCATTCCGTTATCTTCGTTTCGCTCTACAAATGAAGACATTAGATGGATTCGTGATGCATGAATAAATGCATTAAATTCTGGAATAAAGTTTTCTCTACTGTTACTATTGCTAAGATAAGGAAACTACAAATATTTGATTAACGCACATAATTATAAACTATTACAGTGTCGAAAAGTAAATTCTGTTTACTAAATGAATGAAAATTATTTTTTTTTCAAAAATACCTTTAATTATCATACTTGCAAAAAGTTTTTTTTTTTTAATTATACAGCTCATATTCAAAATATTAGAATAATTACCTTTTTTTAGAAATTGAAAATATCGTTTGGTAATTTAATGTCTTTTAATGAAAATATGCAAACGATATTTTTATTAAGAACTTATTGTTGATTAAACTTACTTGTTATCTTAAATTTAATATCATTTTTGAAAAGATTAATTGCAAAAAAAATTATTTTGAAAAGTCAAAATATTAGAATATTTATTCAAGTGGTTCAAAATATTAGAATATTTCACATTAATTCTCCTTTAATTATTACCAATTCTTAACTGGTGGCATCATTGTTTAAATTCAGACTATTTTATTTAAAATCAGTATTCTTTTTTGCAGTTTGTTTCTTTTTCGTCTTAAAATGGGCCGTGTGAGTGATATTCCTGAATCTACTAAACTTCGTATGGTTGATTTGTATCGGCACGGTAAAAATCAATGTTTTATAGCGAATTATTTACATTGTTCGCAATCGAGCGTTAGTAAAATACTAACACAATATTCGAAAATTGGAAAATTTCAAAATAATCGCCGAAATGGTGGCCGAAAACCAAAAACATCTGCTAGAGATGACAGGAAACTGAAGCGTATAGTTAAGAAAAACCGTTTTAAAAGTGTGCGATTCTTGCACCGAAAATGGAAAAAAGAAGGAGTTGAAGTTTCTACATCGACAACATTAAGACGTCTCCATAAATTTAAATTTGAATCTCGTGTACCGAAAACAAAACCTCTCATGACTGCAAGACAAAAGCGTATAAGATTGAATTGGTGTAAATCAAGACGTTTATGGAGCAATGAAGATTGGAAAAATATATTATTTAGTGATGAAAGTATGTTTTGTGTTTCATATGGTAATCAAGGTATTCGAGTTTGGAGAATGAAGCAAGAAGCATTTGATAAAGAATGCCTTAAACGTTCCGTAAAATTTGCTGCTAGTGTCATGGTTTGGGGTTGTATGAGTGCAGAAGGACCTGGAAAGTTATGCATCGTCTACGAAAAGGTTAACTCTCTGATATATCAAGAAATTTTAGAATATTACATGATTCCATCATCAGAAGATTTATCTGAAGATGATTTCATCTTTCAACAAGATTTAGCGTCCCCGCATACCTCGGTGTCAACTAAGAATTGGTTCCACCAACGCAACATTAAGGTACTTCCTTGGCTACCAAATTCACCAGATCTTAATCCCATCGAAAACTTGTGGTGTATAATGAAGAAAAAACTTCAAGAAAATCCTCCTTCAAGTAAAACTGAGTTAGTGGCACGTATAAAGTCTATTTGGGCTAATATTGATAGAAATGTTTGTAAACACCTTGTATATAGTATGCAAGATCGATTGTACGCTATTATGAAAGCTATAGGGGATGCTACAAAATATTAACTACCATTTACTTCATATTCATAAGGTAATATTGTTGCGTAAAATAAAATATTCTAATATTTTGAACCAATCTAAATTTTATTCTAATATTCTGGTGTGTTTAAGGAAGCTGTATACCTAATTTATTGTGCTGTATTTTATATTTTATAAATGTTAAAATCTTATCTAAACATTCCCGATTTAATTTGTAAGAAATTTAATTGCATTTACTTAGTATAAAAAATAAATAAATGACAAATAATTTTTTCGTATTACTTTTTCTCAATTATTCTAATATTTTGAATATGAGCTGTATATACTAACTCATCCTCCCGACGGCTTTGCAGGGCCCATGATAATATTCTTATACCAGCTGGACCGAGAGGCGTTGCCCGAGCCTAGGATAATATTTATAAATGTGCCTTAAGTTTGTATGATTTTATATACTTAACACGGTTTTGTCTGAAATACCATAAAAACTCGCTGTATAAAAATGATAGAGAAGCTATAATTGTTGGAATTTGTAATGTATATAAGCTCGATGAGACTGAGACAACTGTGCCGAAATTAAATCTACATTTACTGAAAGAAAAAAGAAGAAATACAAAATATTTCATAATAAAAGATTTGCAAAATATTTTAATACACATTAAAATATTATACTTCCCTTACCCTAAAATATTGCACAAATTTAATATACATTAAATTATTACTCTTAAAATATTAACAATTCCAGTATTCTGAAAGTGTTAGAAGATGTTTCATAAAATTTTATGGGTTATTTTTCTTTCCTGTTATTTAACATCTGAGCAGTTATATGGATTTTTTATATATTTTATGTAAAACATTATAAACTCCCGCTCACTGAAAAAACTGTGATGTTGTGTTAATGTTTGGTCTTTAGAATCAAAGCACTAACTTCATTGAAGGAATTAAAACAGCATGAGGCGAATAAATATTCAATGAGCCTCCGTAAAAGAAACCTTTTCTAATATTCATCGTCACTTACAAGCTATGATGAACCTGACTCAGATTTCAAATGGTGCTATACTGTGAAACGAAATAAAACTCACTTTCCCATCCCCTCTTTATACTAATATTAGGGAATTCTGTTATCTTCATTTCGCTCTAAAAACGAAGACATTAAACAAATTCGTGATGCATAAATGCATTCATTCCAGAATGCAATGAATTCTGGAATGAAGTTATCTCTATTATCACGCTACATTTATAAGATAAGAAAACAGCAAATATTTGATTAGCACACATATATATAACTATTACAATGTCCAAACATGCATTCTGATTACAAAACCTATGAAGTTATTAATATTTTCCATGTTTCTTTCGAGAAACTCCTTTATGTACCAAATCTGTAGAGATTTTGTCATTCTATTGTATACTATATAATGTGTTGCCAGCGCCCATGATAATATTCTTAAACCAGATGACTCACCAGTCCTAGCCCCGGCCTGGGATAATACTCTTAAATGAGCCTTAAATTTGTATGATTTTATACATTGAATTCAACTTTGTCTCAAATACTAAAAAAACTTGCTGTATGATAATAATAAGGCAGAAACTGTAATTCTTGGGATTTGTAATGCACATAAGACCGGTGCGACTGAAACATCCGTGCCTAAAATACATCTGCATTTACTGAAAGAAAAAAAAAGAAAATAGCTTTGCAAAATATTTTAAAACAAATTAAAATACTACACGTTCCTTAAATTGAAGTATTGCACAATTTTAATATATATTAAAATATTACACATAAAAAATTAACACTTTCAGTATTCTGGAAGCATTAGAAGAAGTTTCATAAAGTTTTATGTGGGACTTTTCTTTCCTGTTATTTAGCATATTAGCAATATTATGGATTTTTTTCACAGATTTTATGTAAACATTATAAACCCCCTTCATTGAAAAAACTGTGATTCCATGTTAATGCTTTTCTTTAGAATCGAAGCAGTAGCTTTATTGAAGGACTTAAAGCAGCATGAGGTGAATAAATATTCAATGAGCCTCTGTTAAAGAAACCTTTTTTAATATTTATCGTCTTACAAGCTTAAATGAACAATCTGAGGCGTGAAATGAAGCTATACTATGAAACGAAATAAAACTCACTTTCCCATCCCCTCTCTTTATACTAATATTATTAATATATAATAATAATATAGCATTCCGTTATCTTCGTTTCGCTCTAAAAATGAAGACATTAGATGGATTCGTGATGCATAAATAAATGCATTAAATTCTGGAATGAAATTATCTCTATTATCATACTCCATTTCTGAGATAGGAAAACGACAAATATTTGATTAGCAGAAACATATATATAAAAACTATTACAGTGTCCAAAAGTAAATTCTGATTACAAAATCAATGAATATTATTATTTTTCAAAAATGCATTTATTTATCAAATTTGCAGAGGGTTCGACTTCTTATTAGATACTACCTAATCCGACCGACGGCGTTGCTGGGCTCATTAGAATATTCTTAAACCAGCTGACCCGCCAGGCGTTGCCTGCGCCTGGGATAATATTCTTAAATGAACCTTCAGTTTGTATGATTTTATATTTTTAATTTGGTTTTGTCTGGAATACCGTAAAAACTCTTACAAGCTATGATGAACCAGAATCAGTGATGAAATGAAGCTATGCTGTTAATGGAAATAAAACTCACTTTCATATGTAGTCCAATCATTTTTGCAAAAATAGGGGAAAAATTAGAACAAAGCTGGATTTTTGCATAGGTGCTAGTTAGGTTATGTAGTTAAACATACTAAAGGTCTCCATCGATCCGATGTGAGCTTTCGCCACCAGGGGGCGCTAAAGAGCTTGAAAATCAGTTTTTTATGAATATCTCACGAACAATGGCATTTAAAGAAAAAAGTTGAATTACAGAGTTGTAGATAATTTAATTTCCTATAAAAAGTGTTATTAACATTTGTTTGTCACATTAACCCTTCCCTGTCAAAAATATAAAAGTCCTTCCGGCAATGCCGGGAGGAAGAGGTATCTTTCATATACTTATATATTTATTTATTTATTTTAAAGTAAGTTACATTGTTCAAAAATACTAAGCTCAAATTAGTGGAAATAATCTTATAAAATTAGTGATTTTATAAGATTAAATACTAGTTTTTGTCAAGACTAAATATTAATAGGAATTTTTAGAAATTAGTCATCTTTTATTGAACCTGGTTTTATTTTAAGCGATTTAGAGAGTCACCAAAATCCACGATATCATAAAGTGTATGCCATTTTAAAGCAACATGATGGATCGTTCAGATCAGACCGTTTCAAAATGTCAGCCATAAGCAAATTTCATTGTGCTATAACTCAATCATTTTTTAAAGATATAGACAAAACAAAAAGTTTTCTGCATCATTGTTTTAAGTTTTAATATGTAAAAGAAATTTTTTTTCAACTTTTAATTTTTTCGCATTTAATTTTAAATTTTAAAATTTTTTAAAAATTTAAAATGGCCACCATTTTGGAACAAAATGGTGGATTATGCTAGCCAACGAACCCGGTCGAGATATTTGTATGTACTATGTACATACCAAGTTTCATTGAAATCGGTTCATAAATAAGCGTGTTATCACGTGACAAAAATCAGATCGTTTCAAAATGTCAGGCATAAGAAAAATTCAAAGTGCTATAACTCAATCATTTTGTAAGATATAGACAAAATAAAAAGTGTTCTGGAATCGTTGTTTTAAGTTCTAACACGTAAAAGAAAAATATTTTTCAAATTTTGATTTTTTCGCATTTAATTTTAAATTTTAAATTTTTTTAAAAATTTAAAATGGCCGCCATTTTGAAACAAAATGGCGGATGATGCTGACCAACGAACTCGGTCGAGACATTTGTATGTACTATGTACATACCAAGTTTCATTCAAATCGGTTCATAAATACGTTAGTTATCGCATGACAAAAATCAGATATATATATATATATATATATATATATATATATATATATGGTTATATATATATATATATATATATATGTCAACATTTGAACGGAGGGTGGTTTTGGGGTCTGGGGGTCATGATCGGTGAAAATATACCAAAATTTTCCGGAAGTACTTTCCTCCGGACGGCTGCAATAGGTAGCTTTTTACTTTTTATAATGAAAGCTACCTAAAAAAGTGAACATATTTGAAAGTAAAATTATAAAAATACGAAAAATCTGTTGCTACGTTTAACAAAAATTATGTAAACAGATCTATAATTCTCACCTTTGAATTGGGAAAGTGAATATATAATATATATTTATGCTTATTTCCACACCACCCTTGAGGTAAATCACTTAGTGCGTTTTTTTTTATTATTGTGGTTTCCCCCGTAGGCATATTCCAGTTATAGTGACTGGCTTAATTCAATTTCAGTCGTTTAACTGCTTTAGTAATTCTTTGCACAGCTTCAATTTCCACACTCGATTCAGATTCGTCAATATCTGTATTTATTTCTTTCGTTGTTGTGCTGCTTTCAGTATTTTTTGTTTGCCTTTCGATACCATCACTGAATTCAGAAACAGCACTTCCTTTGCAGTAGGCAGGATACTGTCAATATTTTCCTCGTCTTCAAATTCAATTTTACTTGTATTATGAAATGAAACTCAGCAGCAATTTATGCAAATATCAGAACATTTCAATCCAATTTTTCGGCATCCACATGCTTTTCCAAATTCTTTGGAGCAAGTGCAAAAAATAGATTCAATAATATTTTTTGGTGCGGGCGGTAAGGTAGCAGGGATTGGAACAAAATTAGGTGCATTTTGCCAGCCCCAGTTCTCAGAAAGAAAGTTTATTGCTCAATCAGTATTGTACTTGATGATAAATACGTAAACTGTACAATCTAGCTGCATCTTTGGTAAGCGGCAACAATAAAAGGCTTTTTTTTTTCACCAACAGCAAATTTTTTCTTGAAACATACATAACGGTACTTGTTCAGAGAAATTTCTGCTTTACTACCGTATAAAGCTAGAAAAATAGTTTTTCCTGCCTTCAAATTAAGATACTTGATGACTTTTAAAAAGGCTGGCAGCTTGTATGTTATAATCTTCTTCCTTTTTCAAAAATTTTGCTAACGATATTTTACCTTTCCCAAACATCGCTGATGTTGAGTTACAACCTGAAAAAAGTGTGGAAGAACAATATATGATCTTTCAGAACAGCCTCATTGTTAAGAATGTGCGATGAATATAGGGTGGTTACAATTCGTTCTCTTCCAGGCTTAATTAAAAATATCTCTATCTCTGGAGGTGCTAAAGTAGTCAACAATACGAGCAAATCAACATCATCGCCAACAACAGCAGTAAGCGCACCAGACTTTGCAACTTCAATAGTGTTAACAATTTGTGTGTCTGCATAATCTTCTGCTTGTTTCGCTTCGAAACCATTCTCCATAAATTTTTCCATAAGCATAGATATGAGACATGTCTTATGTTAATCATTAGATCAGAAAAACGCGATACTTTAGAGCCTTCTTTTTTTCCTTCTGTAAAAAATCTTCGTCTAATGTATCAGAATATAACAAACATTTTCCCTTAAGTTCAAACAACGGCCTGTGATTTCTCAATTTTTCCTTCAATGGATGATTAATTTGTGCGGACGTTGATCTTTTTTTCTGCAATAGATTTATTTTATGATTTAATAGAATCCTTTTGTGAATAATTTTTCTTACTCTTTGAATGAACTGTAAATTCATTATTGTTTTAACCATTTCTTTAAATATTTTCCACTTATGGTCATCTCTTTCCGAAATTGCTGTCACAATGGACATCAGTCGCTTTTTTTTTCTATTTTTACATAACCTTTCGAAATGCAGTCCTCATCTCATGCAAGATGAACTATTTTATCAATCTCCATTTTTCGTTCAGAATCAGCAATTAAGAAAGAGTCATTTTAAACTGTCATAACTAATTTAAAACTTTCTACAACACGCGTTGAAAAAAAATTATTCCCTTCCTAAAATCTTCCAAAGAATAAATACTTCGTTCAATAAATTAGGGTCATTTCATACTAGCGAAATGAGCACCAAATGAAAATAAAACATTGGTAAGTACTTGTACGTGGTACATTTCGACAAATGCAAAGAGAGATAGCGTATTAGGCAATGACTATTCGTCACTTGAGAATAATACAGTTCTATCTGTGTTTTTGAAAATATTGACTTATCTATATAGAAAGGCTCTATTTGTATCTATGAAGGCACTTTTGCATCAAAATGATGTTATATATAATTTACATTTAACCTTAAAATTATATTACGACATTATTTTAATCGAGGGATACAAATAGACATTTCTATATCGATAGGTCGATTTTTTTCAAAAACACAGATAGAACCTTAATATTTTCAGGTGACGTATTGCACAAGCACGCGAAAACGCCATACAGACAATGGGGGAGAAATGGGGGGGGAATCGAAAGTTGTTTAGTATTTGTTCTGCCTCTTCGCCGCGTTATGATTGTTCTTGCACATTTTTTTCAATAATGTTTACTTTATCTTAATTTTTGGCAGGGAAGGGTTGGTGTGACAAAAAAAATGTTAAGGGCACTTTTTGTAGGAAATTAAATTATCTGCATATTTGTAATTGAACTTTTTTATCTAGATGCCATTGTTCGTGAGATATTCACATAAAACCGATTTTCAAGCTCTTTAGCGCCCCCTGGAGGCGGAAGCTCACATCGGATCGATGGGGACTTTTAGTATGTTAAACTACATACCTTAACTAGCACCTATGCAAAAATCCAGCTATGTTCTCATTTTTTCCGCTATTTGCAAAAAAAGGTGCTAAAATGACTGGACTAATGTCTTTGTAATAATATTGTGGCATTTCGTTATCTTCATTTCGCTCTAAAACGAAGACATTGAATGAGATCGTGATGCATAGATAAATGCATTAAATTGTGGAACGAAGTTATCTCTATTATCACTGTACATTTCTGAAATAAAAAAACTTCAAACACTAGAGTAGTATACATAAATATAAACTATTACAGTGTCCAAAAATAAATTCTAATTACAAAATCAATGAAGTTACTAATATTTTCCAGGTCCAAAATGTTCTGAAAGTTTTGGAAGATGTTTCATAAATTTTTAAGTTGTGATTTTTCTCGACTGTTATTCAGCATATCAGCAATATTAGAGTTTTTTTTCACATATTTTATGCAAAACATTATAAACTCCCGCTCACGGAAGAAAAACTGTGATATCCTGTTAGTGCCGAGGTTAATGCTCAGTCTTTAGAATCAAAGCACTAGCTTTATTGAAGGAATTAAAATAGCACGAGGTGAACAAATATTCAATGAATCTCTGATAAAAGTAACGTTTTTAATATTCTTCGTCGCTTAAAAGCTATGGTGAACCAGACTCAGTGTTAAAATGAAACTATACTGTGAATGGAATTAAAACTCATTTTTTCCAGCCTCACATTATATTAATATTATGGCATTCCGTTATTTTCCTTTTGCTCTAAAAGCGAAGACATTAAACAGATTCGTGATGCATAAATAAATGCATTAGATTCTGGAATGAAGTTATCTCTATTATCACTTTAC
Organism: Maratus speculifer; assembly: GCA_964019185.1. Lineage (NCBI taxonomy): Eukaryota > Metazoa > Arthropoda > Arachnida > Araneae > Salticidae > Maratus > Maratus speculifer. Next base: position 162,313,593 of record OZ025300.1, on the reverse strand, counting down.
TTTTCTGAGATAAGAGAACTGCAAATATTTCATTAGCACAGGCATGTATATAAACTATTACAGTGTCCAAAAGTAAATTCTGATTTCAAAATCAATGAAGTTATTAATATTTTCCAGGTTTGTTTCGAAAAGCTCCTTTATTTATTAAATTTGCAGAAAGTCCGTCTATTTATTATATACTAGCTGATCTACCCAGGCCGAGACCGTGATAATATTCCTCAGCTAGTTGACCCGCTATGATTTTTTTTAATTTTTCAAATTTGTATAGAGTTATAATGAACAAACAAAATTTTTAAAACACCCTTTACTAGTCAAAAATAGAGGTAAATATGGGAAGTGGTTGCTTTGGAATGTTCAGGGTAATAGCTTTAAAGCAATATGTCACGTGAAAAGTCCATTTCAGATTGGTTCCTGCTACCTACGGACCGTCTGGCAGACGTGTTGCACACACACTGTCAATTCTCCCCCCCCCCCATCAAAAACGAAAAAAAAAAATCTCGAAACTTTTAATTCCACATTCCACTACTACACTGTAAAAAAAATTTAACAGGTTACTAAAAATTTTTATAGGAAATTTGTATTCCATAGAATTTTTTAGTAACCATTACAAACTTTTTTTTTTTGCAAGTGAAACAAACATTTTTTTTTTTTTTTTTTGTAAACTGAACAAAAAAATATTTTGTATAACTAACTTAAAACTTTTTAGTATGAGCCACCAAGCAAATTTTAGTAATAGCTCCAAAATTATTTTTAGGAACCATTACGTGTGCCCGAAGGGCTGTAGCTTCCTTCGAGCTGCATCCAGTGGGTAAAAAGACAGTCTTCTGAAGCGGAAGATTTTCGGCAAAGCCGCAATAGATGGCAAGAACCAAACATTGTTACCTGCTCTATTTTGACATGTTTCTAAAGGGGAGGGAAAGTCCAGAGATAATTACCCATGGTAACTGCTACGACAGGATTTTCATCATCCTTTTACTTAACGAGTACTTACATTGCATACATTCGGTGTATATTTGGTGGCGTCCAGCATCGAATCCGGTTACTTTTAGCCTGGAGTTCGGTGCTATGACCACTAGGCTATCACGGCCACACCAAGTGAGTTTTAGTAATAGCTATTAAAAATGTAAAACTATTAACTAATATTCGTTGCTAGCTTTTTTCTAGTAATTCTTACAGATTTCTTGTAACCGAGTACGATTACAAAAAATTTTTTTAGTAATTACAAGGATCACTAAAGTTTTTTTAGTAGATCAACCCTTTTTTTACAGTGTAGAGAACGAACACTATTCTTATCGAAACTGTTTCTAAATGAAACTCCGTTCAACAATTCACCAGTAGATATATTTATCAAGGGGTTGCGGACTTAAGTGAGAAATTAAGGTATTTGTATCTGCTAGGACGAGTTGTACCTATAAACGAAGTTTATTCCACGTTCTTGCCTGTAGAACATTCAAAAGAAAAGGTTGCTGTTGCGACAGATATATGAATCTATTTCAGCGGATTGTATGAAATAGAAAATATTTATTTATTTAATAAATTCTGTTTAAAACAACAGATTCTAAAAACCTTCGACAGAGTAAGAAAATGATTCCAGTGTCAGAAAAATATTACAGATAAATTTTGCGAATACTTATAGTAGTGCGAAAATTTTTATAAACAGTGTATTTTTTATTAAAAAACATGTATAAAATAATATTACTGCTGTTTTTAAAGTTAAGGATTTGAAATATCAAGGGGAAAAAAGAGAGAAAACATGTTACGCTTCAGTTTTTGTTTATCTCTGTTTATTATATTTTTTCAGACATTATTCTCATTAACGTTTTACTCATATATCTAGTTGCATAAAACAAAAGATAGTGGCCGAAATAAAATACACTTTTCCAATGTTTCCAAATTAGGTGTATTTTCCATTTTATGTATGTAAATGTTATTTTAAAAAAATCCTGAATTTAAATTGATTTGTATTTAACAAATTTTCTTCATAGCGAAGTGTTTAAGTGGAATGGCAAGACTTCGTTAAGTTGGAGTTTCACTGTTTTTGGCTCGGTAAAGTTTAAAATACAGGCTTTAAAAAAAAAAAAAAAAAAAAAAAAAAAAAAAAAACAGTACATATATTGTTTTAGTAGCTCTGCAATTCTATCAATTGTTCCCCACCTCTACCAGTTATCTAAAAATATTCTACAGCTTCATAAAATCAATGCTTTTATTGAATTATAAAATTATTTTCTATTTTGTTTTTTTAATTTGGTATTTTTAAATAACTTCTATAGTAATTATTAGAATTTTAAAGTTGTGTATCTTAGATGTAACGTGAGTCCCTTTGGGTTAGTTTCATGAAATATTTGAGCATCGTATGTGCCGTAGATTTTTTTTATTCATTGTTAACAGACAGACAGATACACACATAGGCACACACAGCGAAACTTTCTTTATCAGCAAAGATGAACCTTAAACTTCTATGATTTTACATCTTTAACTCTATGTTGTGTGATATTTGTTCCAGCTGACTGTGTGAAAATGTGGGAGAAGCTGCTAATGGTTGAAAATCGCTATGTATTTTTTTTCGCAACTTTTGGAAAAATGCATGGAGTAGTAATGACAAAATTAAAATTTTTACCGCTACTGATGAAAAACGAGTTAAAAGGTGGGAAGTGGATGCTTAGTAATGTACAGATCAAAATCTTTAAAACGATATGTCACATACAAAATGCATTTTTGCCCCACTCCTAACAGTAGGTATGGCCCTGATAGTCTAATGTCAAAAAATAGACTCCAGCATCTCCGAATGCCCGTGAAGAAGTTCATTTTCGGTCAAGCTTATAAATGAGGTCGAATTTTGCTAATCTTAATTAGAAATTGAGTTAGAAATTGTAACCCTGGGAAGGGCAAATTTGATTGAGAGAGGAAGAAAGGTTCCTTATATGAAAGAGCGCTGAAAAAATGAAATAATCAATAATGGATATATCGATGTACTCACATCGAACTGAGTATGTTTGGATCAAACATGACCACATTGCTTTCTCAATTTTGAAACATTACGTGTCATCAAATTCAAACGAACGATAATTTTGTACAATGTAATGGTTTTTTTCATTCATGGTGGCATAAAAGATTCTTATTGATTCAAATATTAAATTATACATAATATTTTGAAACAATTTCAAAGTGCTTGCATAAAAATATTCGATTTGGATATTTTGCTAATAATTTTTGCTATTTTTCTAAGTAAATAATCAATTAAACTTTTATTGTTAATAATTTTGAGCAAGAAATAAATGCTATTATATTCTTACATTAATTTAAAAGTTGAGGGCGCAGTTCATAGCGATTTACATTTGAACACAGCCATTGAATCAAAAATGAGTACACGTGTTTCTCAGTTTTGAGTACATTTGGATCGGAGCTATTTTGAGTGTGTGAAGTACTTAAAATTGAGTACTTTTTACTTAATTTTGAGAGACCATTTTTTTCAGTGAGTTGTCGCAGACCTTTCCGATAATATATCACCTTATGTTTTCTGATTGATCTGTACAAAGGCCGTTTTTTATTTATTTTTATTTTTTTTTACATGTATTTTTAATGAGGACACGTTCATATTCGCAAAGCGATTTCGAAAGTGAAATCATCATTATTTTAAAAAAAATCGGCAATTAAAATCAAAAAAGAAAAAAAAATGTACTTTATACAGATAGACCTCAGCTAACCAATCCAAAAAATTCGTTAAAAATATTAAAATGCAAAAGAGACATCTTTATAAATTTCTTTCTTAATTATTAGCATTTTGTGAAGGGGTTTTATTCGCATGACTGCAAGTAGCCATCTTTAATGTATAGTTTCCTTCCATTGATAATTAAATTTTAATAGATTGAAATATCAAAATGTAACGTTTAATAATGCATTTAAAAAACAGTTAATTAAAAGATTTTCTTATCTATAAAAACGTAAAATCAGTTTTTAAATAATTACTTTTTTCCGTTAAAATTTATGCTTTGTATTTATGCATCTTTATTCCATCAAACTATAAAGTATTTTACACATCATAAATGATATTTGTATGTATAAAAATCGTTAATATTTGCATATTTATAAAAAAAAAATAACATTTTTTTTTATTGTGAACAGTAATTATCGTCATTAAACAGTTTAATTGGCATGAAGTACACTGTAAAAAAAAATTGGGAAAGTTACAAAACTTTTTCTAGTAGAATTGTATTCCAAGAACTTTTTATGTAACGGCAACAATAAAAATTCATGTAACAGATACAGATTTGCACTTTGAATCAAACACATTTTAAGGTTACTAAGAATTTTTTTGGGAAATCGTATTCCAAGAACTTTTTAAGTGACGATAACGAGCATTATAGATAAAATTTTAGTAAAGTTACCAAAATTTTAGTAAATTCTTTTGTAAAGTTACAGATGGTTTTAGTTTTGCTTACAAGTTTTGTAGATTGACATCATTTTCTTGTACAGTGTACACATAAAATTTTAGTAAGCATAAGAGATTTAGGTTAATTTAGATTACTAAGGTTACAGTTTTTTTTTACAGTGTACTCTATTTAAGATTTATCCAAAAATCAATTAATGCATCATTATAAATATGCCTTTAAAGATTTACTAACCACACAACTAATTTAGAAAGATTTTATTGGATTTAATAACAAGGTCATTTTGATAATTAAAGAAACTTGGCTTTTATGCAATAGATATTTTAGTTTTTTTAATTCGATCCCGCCCATACCATAATTAGTTGGAGTATTTTTTCTTTTATGTTCTTTCCATAAAGAAAATTTAAGTATTTTCTGTATACATAGTGCCAGGGGCACCTACTTCTTTTTAATTACCCTTTGGCTTTGTAAAGTTAAATTCTATTGTTAAACTTTATTATCTGATTAGTTATAGATAAATGCTTATGCAATATTTGCCCAGTTTTTTCATTAATGTAAATAAAGTTTTAAAATTAAATTGACTAGAAATGTTTTCCGACCAGGAATTTATTCTTAAAACGTTTGAAATAATAAAACATATTTTAATGCTATGTTGTTGTTTATTTAATTGTCGTCTGCAGCGAGTTAAAGCTGTATGTTTTTTTTGTTTCTGGTGTTCCGAATCCATGTAAATTTCTTTTTCTTTCTTTCTAAGTGTGGCAACACTTTGTGCTTTACCTGTTTTGATTATTACTTAACCATCATACGTATTAGGTGCGCAACTAAGTTTCTGGGTGTTTTTTGATCATTGAAAAATAAAAATTTCAAGATAAATACAAATAATTGTTCATTGAAAGTATCGTCCTTCGCTAGCTACACAGCTTTGCTATCTGTCTGATAATACATGAATACCAATATAACGACGCGTCTTAGAACGAAACCATTCAACCAATCAATTTTGCACTTCTTCAAAATTAGTCAAGTGTATCCCAGCTAAGCCATGCGCCATCAACCAGAACAAGTGATCATCTGGCCAGGTCTGACAAATATGGTGGGTGCGGTAGCAAATCCTATTTCAGCGTTTTGTTGGTATCCTGAGCGATGAAATTGGTTAGCGTGGAACGTTTTCGTTCTGCAGTATCACTCGTTTGTGTCTCATGTCCCATTTTGGCTGTTGTTCCAGAAATGCGTGGTTAAGTTTAATCAGCTTTTGTCAGTAGCGATGCCTATTGTAAATTTTGCCTTGTTTCAGCAGCTCAGGGTACACGATTTCTTTCTGGTCACACCAAATGCAGGGCATTATTCCGAAACGGTTTGACCACACCGTTCGATGTTGATGCTTCGCCAGGTGAAAGACACGATTTTTTGCATTTGAGATTCTCTATATATTTCAACTTCTCATCGCCCATAACGATTCGCAGCAGGAAACTTTCTTTCTTACCCAACAAGCAAAAGTTTAATAATGGTCCTTCCGATTTTCATTTGTCTTTCGGCCGACTCATGCGCTACCTATTTTTCTCCCTTTTGAATTTTTCCCTCGACAGGTAAGTGTTTGGAAATACTTTGGCGAATCATGTTTAATGCTTCCCTAAGTTGATCTTACATTTTTGTTATCTTCTTCATGCAATAATGCTTCCAGATCGACATTCTCAATTGCTTTGGTTTTTCGAAGAAATCGCCAAATTGTACACAGATAGTTTTCTGTGGTGCATGTTCGCCATAGGTTTCCTTAAGAGTCCCTCAGCTGCAAATTTTTTATAGATTAAATCAGAAAAATAAAACTTCCCAAAAACTGTGTTTATTTGGCGCAAAACTTGACATCTTCGTTGTTGGGAAAAATAATTTTAGGTTGTGATATGTGTTGAAATTACGACAGTTTATTATTAATTGATCCAAGCTATTAAAAATATATAACTTCTGACATGTATGTCGTCTATATGTGCGTTAACGCCATCCATGCGTGAAACCCAGAAAATTAGTTGCGCACATTGTAGTATAGGGTAAGTCTTGCGATCGTTTTAAAAATCGAGAAAAAACTTGACGGATTTACACGTTTCAGATACTGGATATTCGGAAAAACATATTTTTAGAAAAATAAATTGCCGTCCGTCTGTCTGTAAACGTTCTATCTCCTGAACAAATTGAGATAGAGACTTGGAATTTTGTAGGTTTTTAGTATGTAAGAATGGAACGAAGCCTATTTAATATCAGTAATTTCGATTATCCGGAACAATTTTTTTCGGACTCTCGAAAAATTATTTCGGATGAAAGATACATAAAAACTTTCGAATTTTTTTATTTTAATGAATGTACGTAAAAGGCAATAAAATAACACAAATTTTACATAAATAACTATATCAATCAGACCACTAGTTGCCGAGATATTTGTAATCATGTTTTCCACATTATTAGATTTTTCATGACACTGTATTTCATTCAAATTTCAATTTAAGGATATCTATTTAATTGGAAATGAGACGCTTAATCCGAAGCAGTAAACAGTTAGTTATTATGATTATTATTTTGGAGTTATAGGGATGCTTCTTTTGCGCAATTCGGTACTACACTTTTTAAAAAAATTGTTAAGTTACTAAAGTTTCTCTAGTAGATTTGTATTCCAGGAACTTTTCATGTAACGATAACTGCAAAATTTCATGTAACCCAGGAAGATTACAATAGTTTTTACTGTTACCGTTACATGAAACGTTCTTGGAAGACAAATATACTACAAAAATTTTAGTAACTATATATATGTATATATATATATATATATATATATATATACAGGGTGAGTCATAACTATCGAAACAATAGACTATCGCCTTAAATATTGCCCCTAGACCCATACTTCCAATTGCAAAAATTCATAAAAAAAGATGAATTTTTTGATAAAATAAGTTTCAACTCCATGGGGGGTCTGTTTTAAAAAATACGAAAAGTAAATTTTTATACGGCCCCCAGAGGATAAAACTTCCAATTAGAAAAAAACTCTTTATCCCTTCCTGAATTGAACAAAAAAAATTTCATCTCGATATCTGCAAATCCCCGAAAGATATTAATATCCAAAATTTTCCAAAATTCCTGACTTGCACCACTTAAGCATGCCTCTGAGCGCAGCAAAATCAGTTCATTTGAAGTACAATTAAGGGATCGACCATAAATTTTCGTATTGTTAAATGTCGATCCAAGACAACACTTAAACTTTTTGAATAAAATAAAAGCGTATAGGTTTTTGCTTTAAACTTCGATGAAATATAATAGATGTCTGCAATATTTCGACCTTGCCGCCAACTTCGTAACTGGCACGACTCATTGAACGGACCGTCTTACTAAACACTTATTAAAAGTGTTATCAAATTAAGTGATATTAATTAAACTCTCATTAAAAGAGTCTTAAAAACTTATTGGCGCAGGCAATAAGTTTAGTAAATATAGTAATAGCGAAAATGACTCTTCTATTAGCGGAATCAATGGAAATATATTTTAATAGATTACATAGAAATATTTTTAAAAATCTACTTTATACTACAGTTAAACCGCTATAACGAACACTCCCGAATAGCAGACACCTTTGTTTAACGGACTATTTTCCAATCCCCATTCTCAAAACCTAAATTTGTGTATGTTTAACCTCTGAATAACGAACATTCCAAATAGTGGACACTATTTAAGGCGATAAAGGATGAAAAAGTATTTTTTAAGGACAAAAAAATGAAAAAAAGTAAAAAGGCCTCTAAATTTATCAGGGAATTTTGTGATAAATGAGCTGGGGAAAATCCCCCCCCCCCATGTTCAGAGTTGAATTGAAGGGGTTGCCAAGGAGGGGCATCTTGCAAAGCATTGAAATATCCCCTCGGAAAATTGAGATTTTATGCTTTTAACAGCCAAAAAGTGCAACCCCCTTCCCCGACCGGAACTCTATAATGTCCAATAATGTCACTTTGAAAAACAAATTACATGTAATCGCAAGCAAAAGTTAGCTTTTGTAACAGGGTTTTTCACAAGCATGTAATGAACAGTGGGTAAAGGTGTGTACAGTTTTATTTAGCCCCATTGCTTAAAAAATAATTTTAATTTCTGATTAATCATATAAAAGAGGTTTTAGGACACATAAAAGTCAATTAATAAAATGTTAAACGTTTCTTAGCACTTTTTGAATATCTTTGTTTTTTCCCAATAGCGGACACCTCGAAATAGTGGACAATTTCTGCGTTCCTGGGGTGTCCGTTATTTAGAGGTTTTACTGTATTCAGTTTCATAATTTATGAAGGTTTTAAACTTATTTTTGCTTTCTTCTATTTTTACAAGAAGAAAGTATTGGATTCATGAAAATTTTGAATTCCGGTTTTCGATGGATTCACACGTTTTAGGGCTCAGAGATACCGAAAAACATGTTTTTATGAAATGTCTGTCTGTGAGTCACAGGACAATGAAAAAATTTGAAATCGACGTGATAAAAAAATAATGTTTAAATCAACTGACGCATTTAAACAGTAATTAAAGAAGATGAAAATGGCAAAACTTAAACAAAATCTAAAATCGAAACTATACAGAATTTAAACGTTAAGAGCCCATCTTTGCCCATCTTAAAACTAAATGCACTTTACTGCATCCTTTTTTTTATTTCAGTATTTCTCATTTTTAAACTGACATACGTGAATAAACGTCGGTTACGGTAACTTTTCAGCTCAGAAAATTTACTTTTAAAAATATGATTTGTTTACAAAAATTACTTTTTTTTAATATTGCTATTTTAAATACTTTTTTTTAAATACATATTATTTAAAATGCTGAATTAAAATTGAAAGATAGACAGTTTCGTTTAATGAAAAGAAAACAATTCAACGCGACAAATAATATTTGAGTTATAACAATTTTAATTTACTCTTTTTTTTTTTTTTTTTTTTTTTTTTTTTTTGAAAAAAAAATATTGAGAAGTCTTATGATGTGATAATACTTACAAATTATATGGTTAACCATCACAAAACATTTAAAATTCCAACTTTATAAATAAATAAATAAAATAAATGTTTCCTGGACCCATTACAGCAACATTGTTTCTTCAATTACACGCATTTCAATTTGTGTCTGATCCCTTGAAACCTCACGATTTATTAAAATTGTCACAACTCTCTGAGTTTTGAAGATATCAAGATGAAATTTTTTTTGTTCAGTTCAGGAATGAATAAGGAAAATATTTCTAATTGGATGTTTTATCCTCTGGGGGCCGTATAAAAATTTAATTTTCGTATTTTTTTTACAGACCCCCCATGGAGTTGCAACTTATCTTATCAAAAAATTCACCTTTTTTTATGAAACTTTGCAATTGGAAGTATGGGTCTAGGAGCAATATTTAAGGAGATAGCCTATTGTTTCGATATTTATGACTCACCCTGTATATCAGTAATTCATTGAGAGAGCATTACTACACTGTAAAAAAAATCTGTAAAGGTACTACACTTTATCTAGGAAACTGGGATTCCAAGAACTTTTCCTGTAACGGTAACAACAAAACGTCAAGTTTTAGAATCGGTTACATGGATTTTTCTTGTTATCGTTACATGAAAAGTTCTTGGAATCCCAGTTTCCTAGAAAATGTTTAGTACCTTTACAGATTTTTTGTACAGTGTATGCGTATTAAAAATATTTACATACACGTTTAAATTTTGTTTTGGAATTGCAATGCATTTTATAAATAGTTTGCACGTGTTTTATTTTCATAGATTATGTTATGAATATCCGTGATGGGTAAGTATTACGGTGGCCCCCAACGGCTAGTTTTTGTTTTGGAATGTGAAAAATGGTGTAATGTTGTAAGCCGTGTGTTGACTCACCTACCTTTTCTTGAAATATATCGCTTATACAGTCCATTGTGTTGCGTTGAAATGCAAGAATCAGCAGTGTTAATTAATTGTGTAAAACGCAAAAGCAAAGTTTTTAAAATGAAGCAACTTGAAAATTTTTCCAACGAAGAATTTATTCTTAAAACGTTTGAAGTTATAAAACAAATTTTAATATTGTTTCCCTACATGAAATGGAACAAATATTTAAAGATACACAATGTGCTATGAAAAGATAGTTCACATTTTTACCGTGTTTCTGAAAATAACACCTTGAATTAAAAAAGTATCTTTGTTTTAATTACATTTACCGGGTGTCCCAGAAATGACTGATGGATTTTAAAATTCAATAACTTGCAAACGGTAACAGCTATTTAAAAAATATTTGAAGGAGGGTTATGTATAATATCAAGAGATTTTTTTTCCGTAATTTTTTTATTTTAGTTCCCATCTCAAATGCTAGGTGGCGCTGACGGCGATTGAAGGTCAGGTGATCAGAGCTGAGTGAAGCGTCGACCTGGCCTTCAATCGCCGTCAGCGCCACCTATTGTTTGAGATGCGAACTAAAATATAAAATTACGGTATAAAAACTCCTCACAATATACATAACTATTCTGCAAAAATTTTTAAATAGCTGTCACCGTTTGCGAGTTATTGAATTTTAAAATCCATCAGTCATTTTTGGGACACCCGGTATACACAAGCAGTTTGTTCAGTATTTATATAATATATTTAAAATATACAATCATTTATCTAGTTTTCTATATAAACAGCAGTAAATTCAAGATAAAAAACAACAATACATATAAATTGAACTTATATATATATATATATATATATGACTATTTAAAAGTTAGGAGCCAGAGACATCAACGCCGGGTTTCCCTTTCACCGAGAGAAGTCATGGCCACCGAGGAAAATAAATAAATAGATGTAGAGAATCCAAATAATTACTCATTGGCTGCTGTAAGTTCATTTATTTAATACGTAATCATGAGTAAGGGAAAAGCTCCTTTTGCAAACATTCCATCATTATTTCAGCGAGCCGTACTCATCCAAGAAAAAACCCAAGAATCTTCCTTCTCAACTCGAGGCTTCCACCTTTAAAACTAAAAAGAAAATTCTAGAACCTTTTGTAACCTAAAACCATCATTCTTTTATGTAAACGGAATTCTTGCCCAGCTACGAGACTATTTTCCACAGACGATAAATAAATTTTAAAAAATATATTATTTAACCAATTTATAATCGACTCAGGATTTCTTAGGCAGACGATTTTTTTAAATGATTAATTTTAAGAGAAAAAGAAAAGAAATGAATTTATTAATATGCACACTATCAAAGGTTGACGGCGGAAAAATAAATAAATAGCTAAAATAAAATAATGATATTTTTTGAAAGGTATGGTTTTGGAATAAATTTAATAAGACTTTCTTAAAAAGGGTTGATAAAAACATAGAAAAATGAATTTTATTTGGAATATTAAGAAATAAAAATTTAGTTAAGAATATTTTTAATTTAGAGCCATCTTTTTAAATTTACGCATACTGGAATAATGTTTTTTAAGGCAAATTAAGAATTTATATCGTCTGCATAAAGATTAACAGATTAGATTTAGAAACAAGATTTTAATTTAATAATTTGAAGTAAGTATGGAACATTATTATAAGAAAATCAAAATAGTATAAAGGTTAGTTTTGGCGAAAAAAAATTTAAAATTTGTAATATATATATATATATATATATATATATGCACATAAACCAGCTTAAAAAATCATCCGGATGCAAATTGTAGGAGAGAGGTGGCGAACCTATGGCCCACAAAATAGCCAGAGGTTGATCGAGGTTGTAAGTCAAGTATTAGTTGGATTACACAAAATATACGAGTTTACATAATCTTATATTGTTTAAATACGATATGTTTGAAATAGTGAACTTTAAATTGTCACTTCCGAAACTCCGATCTTGTTCAAAAAAGTTTTGGCAGAAAATTATTACAATGAAATGCTGAAGTTCATGAAAAATAAAGTGTACTTGATTATTATTCTCAAAATATAATTTAAAGAATCCAGAAACATAAAAAAATTTAAATTTCGCAACTTTAAAAAATTAAATATTTTGGAGAAAATAAATTTTCATATGATGAAGGATGACATTTTTTCTGCAACTGGAATTCCAATTAGGCTTCAAACAATGTCAAATCAAATCAAAATTAGGTATACGAACTTTTGAATGAGATGTTAAAAAAAGAATTTATGTAGGTTTTAATGTTCGATTTTGTAAATTAAATATTTGTTTCCGTGCAATATGGATGTTATTTGAAGAAAATACTTAAATTTAAGGTGAGATAATCCAAAATAAAAGTAAAAAAGAAACTTGCATCCGAGGTAAGAGAGTTTATATTAATAGAGATACTAGTATTTTTACAAACAAATATAAAACTCGCAGATTTACTCATAAAAGAAAGACAGTTATAAAATTGTTGACTAAAAGTAAAATAAATATAAATATATATTTCAATACATTCTATATGTATGTGTATAGCTTTGTATAAATTTTCAAATAGGAATCTTTCATTGGACTATATTACTTTTATTACAATGGTACATCCCTTAGGCTATGAACAAAAATGTAGCACATGACCCAAATTGCCAAAAAACTGTGTGGATAGAAAAAAAAATACTGGATCACTTTTTGAATAAACGTCTCAAAAATATACAGAATGAATATAAATTTTGAACAATGTTTTCGCAAGAATTTCGTAAACCTGGGATTTCACATTCGATACACAAGAGCAGAAATCGTACTTACTACATTAGTTTGTTTATTGATTTATAAAATGTAATTTTGTTTTACAATTACTACATTAACTAATAAGTAAGACAGACCGGGAGGAAGAAGCACAGACAATCACCTTATCGAGTTTACGGGGAATTTTCAGAATTAGTTAAAACTCGATTCGCATATTAAAACTCAATCGGTCTTCTAAGTCGTATTTTGGCAGAGAACACCTGAAAACCCGATTTAGCGGTTAACGCGTAGGTTTACCATTATGTTATCCTGTTCCCAGTCCTCCATGTTTTCATACCTTTGGATGCAGAAATGGTAAACCTCCAGTCGACAGCTAAAATCACGTTACAACCCAACAAACACATAACTTGTGGGCCATTAAAGGTGTCGCTAACGTTGGCCCAAAGTGTTTGGTGACGACCCGCCATCCTTTGCCTTAACGGCTCCGTCAAAAAACTGTCACGCCGGCCAGAACGCGCCCACAAGATGAGGCCCACAAATGTGCCATAAACTTTTTATCAAAATATCAGACAGCCTCAAACTTGCCACAGTTATTCTTTTAAAAGCCATTAACAATCAGAGCTAGCCATAAGTGTGCCCTAGCCATGCCATTTGTGTTTTGTAAGAATTAAGTTTAGCCAAAAGCTGCCCACAAAAGAGCCCTTTATGATTTATTCTATCCAAAAGCTTGCCACTACCATGCCATAAAAATTATTTAAGCATAAATTCAAAATCTGTTTAATAAAAAATATCTATTAAAGAACTGCTTGAATGATTAAATGTTTTTGCATGAAAAATAAATATATTAAGAATAATTTAGGTACGATAAAATATATGTATATATAAATTTACTTTTCTTGAATTTTCGAAAATTTTCCAAAATACAATACTTCGCATATTGAATTTAATAATTTGTTTATTTATTCTATTATGCATTAAATATATATGTATAAATAATGCAATTCATAAACAGTTGCATTTCATATACAATTTGAAAAGTAAAATTAGTATGCCAAAAATTGTATTTTCAATAAGCTCAAGATAAATAAATTTATACATTTTTGAAAAATGAACCAAAATCATTATTACTATATTTATTTTTCATGAAAAAACATTTGTTATTCAAGCAATTATTCAACAATTATTTTTTATTCAACACATTTTGAACTTACGCCTAAATAACATATATTCTTAATATGATTTATTATGTACTTTATATTAAAATAGATCTATTTTATGTATGTATGTGGTGTTTTGTTTAGCTTATTGTTAAGTCTGTTCATTCATTAAAGTACATGAAATCACAATAATTTTTGCATCATTTTCAAAAAAAAAAAAAAAAAAAAAAAAAAAAAAAACAGTTATTTAAAAATAAATAAAATATACAGTTTGATGTTTACATAAGTCACGAAACTTTTTTTTTTTTGTATACATATATATATAGATAAAATCATGTTTCGTATTTCGAAAGTATTTCGAGAAATTAATATTGACTTTTTCCTTTACTCAATTTCTTTTTTGCATTTAAATTATTTAGTTATTGCTTTTAATGGCATTTTCACCACGGATAAATTATTATCCGGACTTAGAGGGGGGAAAACCCTTTTCTTTGAAAGTTGAATAAAAAAGAAAGAAAAATCATATGCAAACAATTAATTTTAATTAAACTGAAATATTAAGAAATTAGTATAAAAAATTCACAATGTTTAAAATCGATTTATATAATCCCCACTACAAAACATTTATTGAAACAAAAAAAATCAATTTACTGCTACAAACTAAATAAAATTTTGCATTATTTTGGAGAAAAATACAATTAATAAATATTAAATAAATGTTATTCTATCTTTTCGTAAACCAAAATATGTTTAAAAATCAAAAAGTAGCAGACGAAAGCTACTTTGCGTCCTCAAAAATCATAAAAGCTAATAATGCTAGCATTTACCTTTTTTATGCCGTTCTAATACAAAAACAAATACAATAAAATGATGCAAAAAATATTTCAGAGTTAAAAATCTTTAAGGAATAGACAAAAAATTAAGACTTACAATATTTTCCGTGTAAATACCTCTTACTTTCAGAGATAAAGCGACCACGCGACCGGCAGGAATGAAGTCCAAATAACAAATAGATACTTGACAACATCTGGGTGGGCGGAGGGGTGGGGGGATGAGTCAGCGAAAAATAAGAGGTCACTGGCGTGCCCTTGAAAACCATGAGAGAGGGAGGAAGATGGGAAATCTTTTTACAACCCTTTTTTAACGAGACGTTTCTCAAATTTACAAACAACTCTTCAGAATTTCAAGTACAGTAACTATGTCTAAGCCGAAATAGATTGGAATCGAGAAAATTCCCCGTTGTAGACAATATTCCGCCTTAAACAAATTTTACTCTATGTCTGTAGATTCGCAGAGACTTGAAAATTTTTGCGAGATAGATAGATTTCCGTCTTACACAGTGTCCGCCTCACAGAGGTATTTCTGCAGTTGAATCACCTTTTTATAAATAAAAGATTATATGATGTTTTGAAACAAAACAAAAAAATCATATTATAGAAGTAAAAGTTAAAAAATATGCATATCTATAAAATATTTTTATCACAGTTTTAGGCATACATTTATTTCTCTAAGAAAACAATTTCAAGAAATGATAATACGACCTTTAGTGAATTTAAAGAAATCATTGAAAAATCCTTCCTTAAACTGAGATTCTAGTGGGCTAAAGTTTTAAATTAAAAAAAAAAATGTTATTTTTTTTTTTTTTTTGCACCACTCAATGGCCCGAAACTTTATGACACATTTTGTATTTTTAAGTTAAATGTTCATTAAAGCGATTTTTCATCGAGCAGTTTTCCTTTATTTTTTTTTTAAATAAATGCATGAATTACATATTGTTGAATTTTTATGATTTCCATTTTTCACCATTTCCTGCGCTGTCGCGTCCGGATACTTGGTACAAAACCTCAAACTTGACAGCATATTGTAAAAGATCTGCTACCTTTTCTGAAATTTACTTTTATAGAAGAACGTTTTTCTATTTTAATATTTATTTTAAATTATTTTAATCTATTTTAAATATTTTTCCCTTTTCTTTCTATTATTTTTTAATGATGAGTGTAAAAAGGCGCCGGTGAACAAAAATGTATGGAAGTGTGGATACCATTTCAGATATACACATTTATAAAGAAATGAAAAAAGTTGTTTGATCGCAAAAACAATTTTCATTCATTTCTGTACAAAAATATTTAAATGCATAAGAAAGTAATTTATGTAACAAAATGTATCAAAAGCATGTTTTTACGCAGGAAAAAAGTAAAACACTTTTGATACAAAATGAACAAAAGAATTTAAAAAAATGTATTGTTCTACTGAAATATTATTCATTTTAAGGGAAAATTGTCAGCCCCATAACCTCTGCCTTCCAACCCGCTTGCAGAGGCAAAAAAATCAAAATTCCTTTTTTTTAACAATTTTTCGATTTCTGAGTTTAAAAAAATAAAATAAAATAAAGCTTTCCTTTTGCTTTACAGATAGGTGGGGGGGGGAGACAGAGACGATTTAGGCACAATCTAAAGGCTTTTTCTATTTTAATATTTATTTTAAATTATATTAATGTATTTTAAATATTTATTTATATTCTTTTAGTTATTTTTGATAAATAATGAATGCAAAAGGGCACCTGAAGAAATTATTTGGAATATGTATACATTTTGGGAACAATATTTATAATTTATAAAAAATATTTTTAAATTAAATAAAATTATGTCATGTGTTTAACTCTCTTAAATATAAACCTTACAACATATTTATATGTTTAGCAAAACTCAGATTTGAAGTAGTTTTTGAAAGAAATGAAGACCAAAAATACCCTTTCTCTTTTAAATAAAAATGCTGGTTAGATTATAATGGCCCCCTGCTTTCTAAAGTATGAAACGCCATTACACTATTGAAAGAAATTGACCCTTAGGAGTTGGCCGGCAAAGTAAATGTAACTGTTCTCTCATTGCCGATCCGTTACAGGCTCGGCGGTAGCTGCCGCAACTAGCGGCGGGTCATTTGCGGTACCGCATTGTTTTGTTACAAATGGCCTTAACTCCTTCTGGCCGCAATGAAATCGCCTGTCGGCCGAAAGTCATGTGTTTGTTGGGAAGGTATTTATCACAAAGATATAACTTAGCAGACCAATTAAGTTTTAATATGCTAATCGAATTTTAACTAATTCTGAAATTTTTGATGTGAGCTTGATGTGGTGATTGTGTATGGTGTTACCTCCAGGTCTAATTATAACCAGAGTAAGAATAGCTAGATATATGCTACCATTTTTTCAAAATCCTAATAAAAAATTTTCAAGTAATTTGGTTTCATTCTTTTCCGATAATATCATGCATAGTTATTCTAAATGATTCATCCGGTTCCAAAATGCTATGGCCCGACCAGTGGCCGAGAGGTTCTGACCTCTCAACTGGTAGACGGCAGGTGCTGGGTTCGAACCCAATCGCGGCCGTCGGCCTAACCGTTCGGAGTTTTCGCGGTTTTCTTCGAACCTTGTGTAAATACGGGTTAGGTTCCCTTAGAAAGACCCCCACGAAGGGCACTCCTCCCCATGGGCCTATATCCCTAGTGCAGATAATCGGCCGACACAAATACACCAATACACCACCAATCAAAATGCTATGTATTGGGCTTACGACCGACAAAGATATTTGATGCATGACAAGATACATACACTCACCAAGTTTTAACGCCCGCCTCGTATCTCGCGTGCAAAAACGCTTCGCTGTTGCTGCAGTGGACATTGACAGAAACGTACTATTGAGTCTACGGACAACACTGAATTACCGTATGACTAAAGGCCCACACTTAAACATTTGTAGTATCTATCAAAAATTCGGTGAGCATATGTATCTTTCTACGTACAGTCGGAAAACAAAAAAAAAATAATCACTCTCTACTAACTCTGCAACAAATAATCATAAAAGAAAGTTACTTGTACCACATGATTCGAAATTAAGTCTGTTTTTATCTTATTTATATAAAATTTCCTTAGAAAGCCATCTACAAATCAAAACCAGTCCAAATTCTATTTTTTCTAATGACAACAAGCAGTTTGGATAAAATATTTAAAATTTTCGGCTCAAACTATGCCTAAAAAACGAAATTTCATTTGCTTAAAAAATGTTCGAATTATAGGCATTCTAATTTAAGAGCTTACATTGTTAATTCCCATTATCATGTCTTTATGTTATAGCTATGTCTTTAAATAAAAATCCTAATGTGAGAAATCTTTGTTTCGTTATAGTATTAAAAAACCCAAACATAAATACAATGGATTTTTGATTTTAAAAAATTTATCATATAAATTACGAACTATAAAATATTTAAAAAAAAAAAAACATTCATTTAAGTCAACAATTTTTTGGTGGATTTTCATTTAGTGTTCGAATTATAGGCATTCTAATTTAAGAGCTTGCATTGTTAATTCACATTTTCATGTCTTTATAGCTATGTCTTGAAATAAAAATCCTAATGTGAAAAATGTTTGTTTGGTTATAATACTGAAAAACCCAAACATAAATACAATGGATTTTTAATTAAAAAAAATTTATCATATAAATTACGAACTATAAAATATTTAAAAATAAATTCATTTAAGTCAACAATTTTTTGGTGGATTTTCATTTATTATGTCCTGTTTTATGGAAATCCAAATTTTGAAGTCTTTCTTCCAAGTATTTTTTCAAGTTATACTTAAAAAAGTTAAACATGCTACTTTAAAAAGCTGTCTATGGTGTGCATAAAAACATAATTTGAGCAAAAATATATTTTTCCCCTTATCATATTGAAGCATATGGACTTGAATTACCTCGTTTAAGATCAAATTAGCTCATAAGTCTGTCTTACGATTTTAGCAAAAAGTAAAACTTGTTTCAGTACTTCGCGATCTTACGTTAACTGAATCCATGAAAATGATCAAAAACCTGATATTTCTAGTAGTCTTTTTGAATCGATGACACAGAGATTGTAGGAAATTCTTGACAAAAATGGTTTCTATACACCATATTAATATTCCCCTCTTTTAAATTTAAGCAAAACGCGTGGCTCAGTAGTAATGGGGGGGGGGGGGGGGAGCTGAAAGGATTTTTTAACCTTTCATAATTTGTCAACTAATCTACTTATATATTTTTCTGCTGCTCTTTTTTTAATTTTTTTTCTACTACATGAAATAATTTCTATTATTTGGCACAGTTTTTTTTTTTTTAATTCAGATAATTTTCAGTGATTTACAATTTTTAGAAGCAATTCAGCTATTTTCTACCAAATGGATACATGTTTCAAATTGTTTGATGATTAATTTTAATGGAAAAACTATGGCGCTCACATTAACGTGAAATTTCAGAAAACAAGGCCTAATTAGTAGTTTAAACACAAAATTATTAATTGCAATGTTTCCCGAAAAATGAAAGAACGCGTGAAATACATACATATATATTTATTTTAGTATTTGATATCTACAAAAATTTTGGTCAAAAATATTTTACATCATTTAGACAGTTTATTTATATTGTAGTCTTTTAATTATTTATACCTATTAATTTACTCAAATCTTGTTAAATTATTCCCTGTATTACACTGAATATAAGTTATATAAAGTATGTTATTGTTATTTAAAACAGCTAATTTAGTCTTTTACTAACTTTTGTATATCAGTGCAAAATTGTAACCTTTAGAAATAAGTAGCTATGTAAATAATGAGCTTTATATGTATTAATTATAAAAAGAAGTTTTCTTAAATGTCCATTAAAAATGTTTCAAAAAATATATATTAAAATATTTAATTGCTAAAACGGACGTCAAATATTAATAAAATACATTAAAAGATCTTAATAATTTGACATGTTTCAATTGAATTTACTCATTTATTGTCATTTTCCATCTTTGTGTTTATTTGTATTTTTGTTTTTTCTGATTATGATTGAGTAAATTCAATCGAAACATGTCAAATTATTAAGATCTTTCAATGTATTTTATTAGTATTTGACGTCCGTTTTAGCAATTAAATATTTTGAGCTTTATATGATTAAACATTTTCTTCTACATCTTCATTATTTAAAATCTATTAGAGAGCACAGAGTATTTTAAAAACATTTTACAAGTTAATTTTATAAATTCTTGAGAGGCTTGTCTATTGGGAGTAGTGTGAAAGAAAATCTAAAACATGAAACAAAAAAAACAAAAAAATAAAAACCTTCAAAAGCAAACTTTTATGAAAACCGCCATAATTGAGTTAATTGAAAAATTTCAAATGAAACAGCAGAATATATTTAATCACAGAATTATTAACCCTGTTTCAAATGACAATAACGAATGTAAAATTATTCTGATGCCTTTATAAAGTAGATTCTACTTTAGTTTTTCAAATAGATCTGAATAGAAACCATGCAAACATATCTGAAAAGGCTTAACAAGAACCACATTCATTCCACCGTCTCTCCGTTTAAAAAACTTTTTTATATACATTTCATCATTAATCGATTTATTTTCAAGAAAAAAACCTTTTTTTTAACATTGATTTTATTATACTGTTTTATACTTTTTCTATTTTAAATTTTGTATTGGCTGATATTTTTTATATTTTTGTCAATAAATTAAATTAACTGCGATTTAAATAAATTCAAAATGTGAGGAATTTCATTATAAAAATACTAAATTCCAATCACATCCATATATTTGAATTGCTAACTTAGCAGAAAGCTAAAGTTTTTCATTTCTTCCATATATTATATTTTGAAAATTTTTATGTTTTTCTGATAAGATGAAAGTTATGACAAGACTAAATTAATATATATGCATATATATATATATATATATATATATATATATATATATATATATATAACCATTAATCGAATTACAATATATGAATCATCGAATTTAATAACTTATAGCGCATTGAGCATGGAGGATAAAAATAAATAATAAAAAATTAAAATGAATACAATTGGAATTTGTAGAACCAAAGCAGAATCTTCTGGTCTCAAATACTTTGGAACTGTAAATGAAGTGTGTGGTTTCATCTTCGTATTTGCCATGAAAAAGCAAAACAATATGAATTTGGTACTACCAAAACACACAAAACCAAAACCAGATGAAGAAAAAAACAAGGCACATCAAAACTACCAAATTGGATAGCAAAATGAATAGGGAAAAATAAAAATAACTATCGTAAACATGATAATAATAAATAAATAAATAAATTAAAAACGGAATAATGTGATAACAAATATATATATATATATATATATATATTATCGAGCTTACTAATACTTTATTATAATTATATAGCTGTCCTTAAGTGGCTCAATATTGATACGAATTCCTTTGTAGATGTTATGATATTTTAAACATAAGCAGAGGTTTCTGAACAATAGACGATATATTTCCATTACCATTGTATTACCATGGCAACGGAGGTTAAATTTGTAATTTAAATTTTGCGTTCACATATCGTTATCTTATGAACCATCAAAGCAGGTCATATCCAGACAATTGATTAAATAATGTTTACCTATACTATATTTAAATTAATCAAATATGTATTTCAAAATATTTAATTTTTTTAAGTAATTTGTCCTATTTCGTACTTTTGCATAGTAACTAATGACGTAAAAATCCTAATATGCTTGGAAGATTCCATTATGAACCTAAAATTAATTAATGCATTATTATAAATGTTTTCCAATATCTTTACTTATCACAAAAGAAATTTATTAAGGTTGTATTGCGTTTTAATATACTAAAATTCCTCTAATGAGAAGGACAATGATCATTAAGAAAATATTATTAAATCCTGAAAATAATTAGAAAATTTTTTGTTTGTGTTTTGTGCATTTTCTCGATAACTACTTATACAGTTACACATCATTAAAAAAAGTCTAGGTTTAATTACGCGATCTACCTAAAAAATAAAATAAGTTAGTTTTATTCAAACATTAGATGCACTGAGACATTTAGAAATTAACTGTTTCTGTTAAAAAGTACAAAACAAAGTTTTAAAAAAATTAAAAGTAAATCAACTTAATTTCCACTGAAAAATATAGGGATTACTTTGTTATCCCGTCGATCAATTTCGCCAAACTATACAAATCGCCAAACTAATAGCCAAATTATACATATATTGACATAATTGACATATACAGATTGACATACTTTTTTTATTTTAAATTACGAAAAAACTGATAATTAGTAGAATATTAATAAAAATACAAATAAAAAGTCCTGATAAAAATCATTTAATGATGTTTTAAACACTTATATCACATTTAATGTTATTGAATGTTACATTCAGGAACATCTATTATTTGCATTTAATCTTATAATTTGGCAATAGTGTTTTGGTCGATGGGGTAAACCAGTAGTACCAAACTGCATTACTACAATTAATTTTTACTTGCTATTAAAAATTCAATCAATAAAAAGGAGAAATAAATAAATTCTGATAAAAAAAACATGCATTTTCTAGATAAATGCGCATACATATCAATAAAAAAAACTAATCCTAGGTTTAATTACGCCGTGGCATCTCAAAAATAAAATAAGTTAAACAATTTTATTATATCGTTATTTATAGTGAGACATTTAGAAATTTTCTGTTTTTGTTGAGAAAAAAAGAATGTAAAAAGAAAATTGTGTAATTTTTTTCAAGTAAATCTACTTACTTTTTTTCACAGCAAATACTTTTCTAAAATTATTTTTTGGTTACTAATAAAAAGTCAATTAATGGAAAGGAGTAATAAGTAAATCATAAAAAATGTGTAATTTCTAGATAAATGCATCTACACACCACGAAAAAAAACTAATTCTAGGTTTAATTATGTCGTGGTATCTTAAAAATAAAATAAACAATTTTATTATATTATTAACTATACTGAAATGTTTAGAAATTTTCCTTTTATGTTGAAAAAAAATGCAAAAAAAAAAAAAATAATAACAATAATAATAATAATAATAAACTTAATTTTCACAGAAAAATCTGTCACGATTATGTTATATAATCGTGTTGTAAATTAATGAAATATAATATTCTACAGTGCTCAGCAAAAGTTTAGACAATGATCGATTACGCTTCTATATTCAGAAATATCTATTGAATGTTTGCAATTATCCGTCATGTATCACTCATGACTTATCCTTTATTCACAAACAATAATCTTTGAATTTTACCTTTTACATAAAATATAATGACAAAAAAAATGAAATTAACAATGTGGCAAAAGTATAGACAATTTGTATATTTACAGAAAAATAACTATAAATTAAAATCGTGTTGTACCCACATTGTTTGCAGTTAGTGCAAGGATGGGATTTTTCATCGAAGAAACTAAATGCTGCGTCACTTGGCGGTCTATTTTGTACCAAACATGTTCAACAGCAGCTCGAAGCTCATTAAAAGAAAAGTATAGCAAAAATTTGCATAAACATTACAACATATGATGTTACAAGGGTTTTCGATTGGGTCCGGATCAGAACTACACGCCGGCCAGTTGAGATCAGTAGTATTTTCAGAGTTAAACGAAGTTCTTCTTTTGTACGCAACATGACAGATATTTTTAAGGTAAACCTCAGTCTCCGCAATTTCTTCTGATTTCTGTAAAAGGGAGATTTCTGCAGATAATCTAATATTATTTTTAGTGGGGGAAGTATGTGCATGTCTTAAATGAACTAAATTTTGGCATGCATTTAATTAATAGATACAAATTCATATATCCTATACAGGGCTGCTGATAAAATTCGGATAATTTTTTTATGGGAACAACTAAAACTGAATTATGCATTTCCGTACGATTGAATTGTCATATTATTTTTATTTTTGAGCAGTTTTTTTTTTTTTTTTTTTTTTTTTTTTTTTTTTTGGCATTATTCTGAATATGTGAGAAAGTGTTTCATAATATATGCTTTATGTACGATTTTTTTCTTGTTTTCCTTATAAACTAAACTATTATATGGAATCCTTAAATCTCGTTATGTTCAAAGAACAGAAAGATAAATAAAATTTTAATTTCATACATGAAAAGCTATTCAAATTAAATTGATTTGATAAATGACATGCCATGACAGGAAGGAAAATGGTAATAAGGGCGGAAACTTTGAGTGACATGTTCAAGAAAGCGTAATAACGAATAAATATCTAAATGACATACACATAATGACGCAATATTTATTATTATTTAAAATAAAAGAAGATTTGTGATCGTATTTCATTTCCAGTATGATGTTTTGTAATGATAACATTTCATTTAAATCTGAATTTTACTCATATTAGAAATTACTCTGAAATGATTAAAGTAAGGTTACATAGGACAGCTGGGCCATGATTTTACAATATCAGTCAGGGGATTCTGTCAATTCAGCTTCAAAAATCCAATGTTCACTTCAATTAATGTCCGAACCTTTCTAAATGTGTTCTAATACTCCACTGTTGCAGTCAAATATTTTCCAAAATTACACTTTAATCTCTAAAATTATATATATATATATATATATATATATATATATATATATTTCATCTCTCCTTTTTCATGGGTCAGTTGCCCCATAAAATTCGGGAAACTGGATCAGGAAGGTTTATCTTCGACACAACTTTTTTTTAACACACATCTTCATGCTTAAAAATGTCTTAATAAATTCATACAGATAATACGAATTATATATCAACTAAAGAGCATTCAAAGAAAAATCTTTGCTATCAAAGTGTTTAAAAAAGTAATAAATGTGAAATTATTAGATTTATCTAAAGAAAAAAACATAAGAATTAAATATATTTATATGTACTATCGTACAGATAATAATGATAAAAGTTACATGTGTATTTTAGGAAAAAAAAAAACAAGATAAATCGCTGAACAAACGGGTATGTGAATATTTAAATATATCATTCCCATTTTTATTTATTTCAATGAAAATTTGATAAATCCAATAAATTTCTGGAGAATGCAACCATGTTTTTATATCAAACAGAACTGTTTTTTATTGATCTCGGTAGTTTTCTAATAATGTCGTTTTGTCTTATGCACCAGTGATGTAAATATCTTAACATTGAATATTTGACAAAGTGAAAAAATCATCGGAAGTGCCTTCCGAGGAGGAACTATTTTCTAAATTTTGTTAAGTTTGGAAAAACTAAAGAATCGATCGTTTAAACTTTTACACATAGTTTACAACACATTATAAGAATAAGGATTAAGTTTTTGAAAGCGATATTAAACGAAATCATCTGTGCGATCTGTGATTATACTAATCCCCTTGTTATCAACTTTGTCATTTATATGTCTGGGCTTCTGGGGTCCTCATGTACTATCTACAACAGTGGTTTTTATCCATTTAAATCATGTAAAATAATCGTTTCTTAATGAGAATTTTTTTTCAATAATCGATTATTTTTTATAGCTTGCAATGGATGAAAATCACCATTGCCAGTTCACATTCCTTTTTGATGCAATGTTAAGTTTTATTACGACTGTCCCATTTACTAATGAAGATTATTAGTGGATATTTTATGTATCTGTCCTGTTGACAAAGAAGCATGAAGATAACTTTCAAAACACAGCAAATTAAAGATATTTATTTTTGTTGTGAAAGATATTCAAATTTTCATAACCTTCTTTCAAATGCACCAATTTCTCAACTGTTATAGATGCACACTGGCTTCCGTGATCAAGAACAGCTTTAAGGCTTCTTTTAAATGAATCTATGAACAGCCTCTAATATTCATTTTTCCGCAGATGATATAAAAATTGTTCTCCTGACCGGGAACAGCAGAACAATAGACCAGCTTTTCCTCTTCCTCAAAGTACTTAGCAAATTCCTTTCCTCGATTCCTATATCAATAAAAATAAGTTTTTTTAACCATTGAGATATATTTTGTTATAGTCCGAGAGCCGACCGCACAAAACCCTATGTCATCGAACACAAGAAAAAACTATTTTATGGAAGAGTAGTAATAGGGGAATTTAATCATCTATGTATGCCGGAAGCGAAGTTTTGCATAAACCAAAAATGAACACCACTAGTGGTTGACTCGTAGGCTTAACACTGTGTTTTCCTGCACCCAGTTTTCCATGTTTTCATACTTTTGATTGTAGGACAAACACAATGCTAAATCTATGAGTCAACCACTTGTGAGATCATTTTTTGGCTTATGCACTTCCTTCAGACATGGATCATTAGATTCCCCTACTACTACTCTTCCATAAAATAAAGGATTTTTTTCTTGTGCTCAATGACATAGGATTTTGTGTGGTCGTCTCTTGGACTATTAGCCCAACATTTCAATTGTCTCTTTCGAAAGTCCCATATCTCTAGTCAGATCATTGAATTCTAACGTAGAGAAGGACCAGAAGCGAATCGCTTCCAAAGGGCTAATATTCGGTATCGGAGCCTCGAACATCTCAATATTCAGTATCTGAAAAGATAGACTGGCATTTCAATTGAAGGTACCGGCATATATTCAGGAAAACGTGAAGTGATAAAACTTTTTCATTAATATTTTTTTAATTAGACCCCAAAAATACATAAAGTTCAGTTATCAGTTCCCTTGTATTCTTTTTATCGAAGGCATGTGTTATCACTCCATCATTCGATGCACATTCAAATGACCAGTGTTTTCGTCAAAGATTTAATAACTAAAAATAAAAGGAACAAAGGAAATTTCTCAGCTAGATCTTTTGTGGAAACTGAATGGCTAATCCAAGAGAACGTCAGTTTTTCTATTATTTGAAACAGAATAATTTAAACGCAAAATCTGTGAGAAAGAAAATCATAGAGGTTTGTGTTGGATGTCTATCGAAAAATTTTCTAAAGGGAAAAAATGTGTAAAATTCGTGAATTTCTATCAGAAAATGTGGTTCAAGCTTCTTATATATACATAAAAACATGAACTTGCTATCAGTTAGGTTTGGCGTAAGCTTTGAATTTCTTTAAAATGTATAAAATTCCATTACTCGAAACAGAATAATTTATAAACAAATAATATTTTCTATTTCAGCATTGCTTAGAGACGTGTTAGTCCTTTAATGCATGACTTTTTATTCTGTTCGGGAAAAATTATATTTGAACCTATTTTTGTTAGTTATGTATCTATAGATATATCGATATATACACTGCTCAAAACAATTAAAAGATATTTGAAGTTTTATATAAAATAAAGATATAAACGAAAATTTTTTTGACGAAAATAGAAGAAGAGAATCACAAATGCAAATTTTTCTGGTTTTCAAACTGTGGAGTATGCAAATTTAGAGTTCGACGTCAAAAACGTCGCTTCAGCGGCAGCGAATGAAATTTGACTTTCAACTGGGTAAAAGAGAATGAAGACAAGGATGATCGGCATTCAGTGATTGCTTTGTTTCAATGAGTACGATGTCTCAGCGAAGTCATTTGACAGATTCAGAAGCTTGGAGAGTTGTTGGTAGGTTAGAAGGGAGCCAAACTCAAGCCGAAGTAGCGCAAGCCATTGGAGTGTCACAAAGTGTCATTTCCAGGATCTGGAACCGTTTTTTGGAGAGTGGATGTGCAGACCGAAGACCAGGGCAAGGTCGTAGATGGGCAACAACGCCCAATGAAGATCGGTATTTAGCGTTAACAGCTCGGAGACACCGAAACATGAACGCTACTTTTCTCCAACAACACCTTCGCTCGGCTACAGGCAGCAGGATTTCAACTCAGACTGTCCGAAACCGGCTCCATGCTGTAGGTCTGTATGCTCGCCGACCGATGGTATGTGTTAGATTAACATCAAGGCATCGTCGCGACCGCAGGGAGTGGGCAACCGAGAATGTCAACTGGAGGAAAAATGAAAGGAGCAATATTCTATTTTGTGACGAGTCCCGTTTTTCTGTGCACCCGGATAATAGGCGTATTTTCATCTGGAGGGGCCGTGGCAGTAGGAATAATCCTGCGTTCGTGCACGAAAGTGTCAGATTTGGCGGTGGAGGAGTATTGGTGTATGGTGGCATCTCCATTGACGGGCGCACTGACCTCTACATCATTCGAGATGGAGGTCATTCATTCGAGATGACTGGTCGCCGATATAGGGATGAGATCCTCAAACCTATTGTAGTCCCTTACGCTGCAGCAATCGGAGATAACTTCATTTTAATGGGCGATAACTGCAGGCCACATCGTGCAAACCTGGTGGAGGATTTCCTTTTCGTGGAAGGAATCGTTCGAATGGAATGGCCAGCGTGTCAGACATGAATCCAATCGAGCACGTTTGGGACGCTCTAGGAAGACGAGTTTCTGGCCGCCAACAACCCCCACAAACTCTCCAAGAACTGGAAAGAGCTCTTCTGGAAGAGTGGGGCAGAATGCGCCAACTCGTCATTAATAGCCTCATTGAGTCCATGCCTCAAAGGTGTTCAACGTTGCTGGCCGCCCGTGGAAACCATACCCCCTACTGAAAGTGATTTTCTTTGAAGAAAACACCTTTTCTTATTCTTTTTTTCTCATATGCACAAATTGTGTTTTTTCCTTTTACACACAAACGCGCAATAAAATGCATTTTTTTTTTGCCGAACATGTGTAATTTATTCTCATATAACTTACTATGTCTGTCACCATGTATCATTCTGCTAAAAAGTTTCCCAGATACAAAATCCACCTAAAATTGCAATATCCTTTAATTGTTTTGAGCAGTGTATATATCTATAGATATATCTATAGATCTATATATATATATATCTATAGAGATTATATATCTATAGATAGCTATTTACTAAGATTAATACAGTAGTGTTACTTAAGAAGAAACTGTATTGGTTACTAGAAAAGTTTATGGAATCCCAGTTGCCTAGAGTTTTTCTAGTAGTACTACAGATTTTTTTTTTACAGTGTACTAGAAAAATATGAAAAACATTTATTTAATTTTCTGTTGAACATAACATCATTCTTAAGTTACCTATCAACAAGACGGGAATTGTACGCCAAACGCGACGAATGAGGAGCGTTCGTGCATTAACTAATTTTATAAATATTCAGATCCTGGTGCAAAAAAAAGTTGTATTATTTTGCAAAAATGCATAAGTACAAAAATTTATTACGATTATAGCTATTAAACTCAGTAATATGGAAATGATAGGACTCCGTCTTAATTAAGAAGAAATTACCAGGCCAACCTAGAATCATTACAAATCATGGGATATCATTGAATTAATTACATATGATAGTATTTAATAGAATGAAAAACACTTTTAAAAATATATTTTTAAGCTTTGATTCGATTTTCATAAAATTTGAAACAAATTGACAATATTCAACAAAAATTATATGTATTAAATTTTAAACCAATCTGTTGGGTAATTTTTATGATGTTACTTGCAGAAAGACGGACGGACAATCGTACGAACCAGATGACGAATCTGGGTCATACGAATTTATAGAATTACAAATGCACCTATAAATTCATAAGCCTATAAATACAAAAGCCTATACATTCATATTTCAATTTAAAATGTCAAAAGCTGATATTTAGCTGATTTGTAATTTTAAATTTTAAATTATTTAACTAACTTATTTTTAAAATATGAAATTTGTTTTAATAAAACTCATCTTAGCATATAAATTTCAACTTCCAGAATCGGGGTTGAATTAAGAACTTTTAATTTACTAGCGATATGCTTTACCTCCAAGTTATAATGTTTACACGAAAAACGTTGACATTAAGCTTCTTCTCTAAAATTTAAATTGCATAAATGAACGGATTACATTGAAAAAATTAATTTACTTAAAACAATAGACTTTTTCAAAATTTTATGATTTGCCATGTAACACGAGGTATTCAACTGTAAGTACAAACAATTTAAAGTTTCGGACTTTTATAGTGTTTGTATACAAACCCTGTGAGGGACAGACAGGCAAAAATGTTTTCGTCAGATGAACGAAACCCTAAAAATCGAATTTAATAGTCTTAATGAATTCGGATTTTAAAATGCATACACAGTTTCTTCATAAACAATATAAGTCTTCTTACTCATCGATACCGTGAATTTTGATAAAAAATTATAACGCTTTCAAAAACCAAAAAAATTTGAAAAAAATAAATTTAAAGTACGTTAAAGAGTCAAAAATTTTTGTGTAAAAAATTCAAATGCTTGTAACTTTTTAAAAAATAATCGCATCTGAACGCCGTTTTATGCGAATATCTATGTTCAAACTGGAGACTATTATGCAAAAAAAAATTTCAATTTTTGGATCGATTTCTACTAAAGGTCCACTTTCCACTTAAGAAATTTATTATCGGATTTAATTATTAAGTATGCCTATTATATCACGTGAGAAAGTCTTATCACCTCAAAAAAATGAATCTAAACATTTCGGAAATTGCAGGTCAAGCATAGAAATGAGGTCCTTCGTACTATAACAAAAATTTAAAAATATTCAGCTCGTGGTGTAATAATATACAGTACTTCGAATACAGTACAGTAGCAGAAAATTTTTGTATCTCCCTGTAAATACAACCTGATTTCTATTATACAGAAAATGCAATAAACCTCAGAAAGGAATATGACTTTTCATAAAATTAGAAATAATTTGTTATAATTAAAACGCTTCGTAAACCGCGTTTTCCCCTACATTATTATGAATTGGAATACTTTTCTATGGCCCTGTATAAGAATAAAAAATATTCTTTGCATTACAGATTATACAGAATGTATATTTTAGTATATATTTCATAGATGAATATCAATTTTTTTATGTTCGAAAGAGTGCAACACCACCAAAATGCATTTAAAACAATTTTTTTCCATTGGCCATCATATAACGGAATAATTTTGATGCTCCTTGTAATTAAACCATACATCCGATTTTCAAAAAATTTAAAATGACCCGACAAAGTTATGCAACAAATATAATTTTTAAATTTCAAACCATTTGGTTGAGTAGTTTTTGCTGTGATATATATCGTCAGGCGGACGTACAGACAGACTGAACGACGACTATAGGTGCTACGTATTTACATAATTACAAACGCACCTAAAAAGTGTGTCTCTTTCATCACCAAATAGATGTATTTATAAATTTTCATTGTAGAAAAGTTTATTTAGATTTCTTGATTATAATGTAAATTGTGATCTGGAATTTAGAGTTTATAAAAATCTTCTTAAAAAATCAAATTCAATATATAGTCTATTTTCCAATGAAATTAACATATTTTAATATAATATAAGTGTATATTACACTGAAATATTTTTGGCCAATTCTCCCAGAGAAGGATTTTTAATAAAAATAACCCGTAGAAAAAACGTGACAGAATTTTCTAATGCTCGTTGAAACGGGTCATTCAGTTCTTTCGGAATCCGTTTCTGATTTCCCGAGATAGATTTGAGATTTATAGTATATTGTACATAATTTATATTCGAAGGCATTTCACGATTATAACATCGCGATCTGAATATTTATAGCGAGGATATTCTAAATAAAAATCGCTAGATTTTTTTTTTTTTTTGTTACATTCATCTATAAGTAATAAAAGAATGTGTTGTAATCGACTTTTTTTGTTGGTTTCCGCTATTTTATTACACTGTAAAAAAAATCTGTAAAGGTACTACACTTTATTTAGGAAACTGGGATTCCAAGAACTTTTCCTGTAACGGTAACAACAAAAACTGAAGTTTTAGAATCGGTTACATGGATTTTTCCTGTTATCGTTACATGAAAAGTTCTTAGAATCCCAGTTTCCTAGAAGATGTTTAGTACCTTTGCAGATTTTTTTACAGTGTACCATATTGGCGTATTTATAAATTTTTCTTTTAGAAAACTTTGTTTTGATATTCTTCATTAAAATGTAAATTGTGATTTGTATTTTAGAGTGTATTAAAATCCTTTTTTATTAAATCTAATTCAGCATATAGTTTGCTTTCCGATGAAATTAATATATTTTAATATAATATAAGTAACTATTACACTGAAATATTTTTGGCTGATGCTCCCACAGAAGATTTTTCAATGAAAATAATCCGTAGAAAAAGCGTGACAGAATTTTCTAATGCTCGTTGAAACTGGGCATTCAGTTCTTTCGGAATCCATTCAAAATCTGAAAGTTTCTGATTTCCAGAGATAGATTTGAGATTTATAGTATATTGTACATAATTTATATTCAGAGTCATTTCACGATTATAACATCGCGATCTGAATATTTATAGCGAGGATATTCTAAATAAAAATCGCTAGATTTTTGTTGTTGTTGTTGTTATATTCATCTATAAGTAATATAAAAATGTGTTGTAATCGACTTTTTTTGTTGGTTTCCGCTATTTTATTACCATATTGGCGTATTTAAAAATTTTTCTTTTAAAAAACTCTGTTTTAATATTCTTCATTAAAATGTAAATTGTGATGTATATTTTAGAGTTTATTAAAATCCCTTTTTTAAATCTAATTCATCATATAGTTTGCTTTCCGATAAAAATTAATACATTTTAATATAATATAGGTAAATATTAGACTGAAATATGTTTGGGTAATGGTCGCTGAGAATATTTTTTAATAAAAATAATCCGTAGAAAATAATCCGCAGACAGAATTTTCTAATGCTCGTTGAAACTTAGAATCCAGTTGAGTGAGTTGGTTATTCAACTGAGCATAACCAATTCCTTTTTTTTATTTTATTTTTTAGAAGATGTATAAAAATTGCTAACATGTAAACATTATAGGAAGACAATATATTAATTATAAAATTGGTAAAATATTTATTTACTTCAAAATGTAAATAAATTGAATTGGTGTTTTTTTTAAATGTCATCTATGTCTGACAATTCTCAATTTTCATTCCAGTCATGAAGATACTGGGTTTTATACTGTGGCACATATATTATCAAACTATACAATCTTTGTTTCATTGTATATCTAGCTGACACTACACTATTTATACCTTGTAGCTTTCTTCTATTTTTCTCCCATACATCCCTGTTAATGGGTTGGTGAACTCATTTTGAAATTTTCAATTTCTTCAATTATAAGATAGCATTTGCATGCTATGTTTCTATATTGCTTATATAGATTAAAAATTGTTTACCTTGCACTCTATAAGTTAAAACTTTTTTTTTTTTTTTTTTTTTTTTGTCAAAAAAAAAGTAGAGTTTTTTATTTATTGTAAAAAGATTCTAATTTTATCGGAATTTCGGATAATTAGAATTTTTTTTAACTTGAACAGACACCGGTCTCAATTAGTTCAGATTAACGGGATTCTGCTGTATATGTACTTTAACATGTTTTGCTTCTTTGGTTTTAGGTAAAAACACTTAATTAAATGTTTCAACTAAATGCTAGAAGCCGTAAAATAACGTGGGGAAAAAAAGGCAAAAAGCACATTTTTCAAAATAAAAATAATTAATTTGGTTTCGTTATCTCGTCATATTTTTTTTTTTTTTTTTTTTTTTTTTTTTACAAAAGAAATGTGTTTCTACATCCTTTTTAAACGCAAAAGACATTTTATAAAATATGCTTATTTTCCTATCTAAAAAAAAACTTTTATGTCTTATAAAATACACCAAAATATTTGAACATTTTTATATACATTGACACTATTTTTTCTCAAATATTTTCCATAATTTATAAGTAACAGCGACTTAAAAGTATCGAATTTTCTTTTTCTAAAACTTTTATCTTTTATGCGGAATTTTGTTTCTTTACTATTCCACATTTTTACTTTAAAATGTCTCATATAACAAAAAAATTCAGAATTCCATTGGGAATTAAAATCTAAGTAATGTACTGTATGTACAGCCCAACTTTTGATACAAGAAAATTTATGGAAATTTACAAATAAGCGTTAAAAGTCGGTGATAAAAAAGGAATATTAAAAAGTAAGAAAAAAATATGACGATATAAAATAAGATTTCTAATTTAATTAAAGTGATTGTTTTGCAAATAATAACAATAGTAATAACTTAAAGTTAAGTAAAAGAATAAAACGCTAATAGATTTCCTGAAAAATGGTAGTTATTACACTGAATATTAATATTTATTTTATTTTTCAGTATTTACCTCATAAAAATTTCGTTGAAAAAAAATGTGCAACATATGACAGAAATTAATAACCATAAATTAAAACTAGTCGGATGGGAATATCCCAAAACTTTCTTCTACCTCATACATGTTAATACTTTCTGAAAAATTATGCAATGCAGCGCGTCCGGTTGAGTGATTTACACTAAAATCCGATCAGCAATAAGTTATGTCAGCTTCAATCGGAATCTGAAGTTTGAAGAAAATCCGTGCATTAGTTTTTAAGATACAACTATCGAAAAAATCGTAAAAAAATCTAGATAAAACGGCCACCTTTGAGCGAATCGCTCCAAAACTTAAAGAACTCTAACTTATATCAGGGACTAACTGAATCTGAAATTTAATGGAAATTCGTACATTATTTCCTGAGATAAAACTATTGCGATAATCATGAATAATCCCGCTTAGAAACGTCACCACTGAGAGATTCACAGCAAAAAGTAATCAGAATTATATTATATCAAGGAATAACAGAACCTAAGGTTTTTATGAAAATCTGCCCATTAGTTCTTGAAATGTAGCTATTGTGGATATCGTGAAAAAGACGGCATAGCAGCACCACCTATTAGATTATTCACACCAAAAAGTAATCAGCACCAGTTTATATCAGGGACTAAATGAATCTAAACATTTTTTTTTTCAATTCCGTTTATTAGTTCTTGAGATAGAGTGCTCATAAAATTGGTGTCACGTAGATACATACAGACAGACAGGCTTACGGACAAACGTTTTGAAAAAACATGGGTTTTTTTTGGGGGGGGGGGGTCTGACTCCTAAAACGTGTAAATTCGTCGAAAACCAGAATTCAAAATTTTTCAGATATTCAATATTTTTTCTTATAAAGATAGAAGAATATAAAAATAGAAAGTCTAGCACCGGTTATACATAGGGATGTACTGTGTATGCTCCATGGCCGAGTGGTCAAGGTACCACACCGCTAATTGCCTGCGGGCGCAGATTGTGGGTTCGAGTCCCATTGGAGCCATGGAATAATGAAACATAAAAAATCCTTTTAAATTACATTTTTTCTGTTTATTTTTCTCTTTTTTTCTTATTAAAAATCTTTTAATTTATTAGCCGAAAAATAAATAAATAAAGAAATAAATAGTGTACGACAATTTCAAAAAAAGTCTGTCTCTCTCTCTATATATATATATTGTAAAAAAAAAATTGTTAATAAAAAAAAAAAAATTATTCAAAAAAAAAAAAAAAAAGTGGTTTTAAACAGTGATTTTTTTTATTTAAACTATTTAAAAAATTTAAAATTATTTTAAAAAATAATAACTATTATGCATCAGTCTAAAATAATCCGTTTACAAACATTCTAAGGAATATATTTGAAAGGAAATCTTTAAAAAGCACAACCGATTTTCCCACTAACTCATAAAAGACTTACTTTGTACCGTTTAGCATCAGCAACTTTGGCTCAGTTGGTAAGAATTTGTTCCGCAATCTGAAGGTCCCGAGTTCGATCCTGATGACGGCGTGAACTGAATTATCCAAAATAACAATTAAGAAAAATAACATAGCCGCTTAAAATCGCTCGGTGTTTTCGAATTCTTTGAAGATTAATCGGTAAATCATTTTTAAAAATTATATTAAATTATTACTATTAGAAATCAAACTTTGTAACGGAAAGTTACTGATTCTTACACCGGAGTTTTCCCTTCTTGTATTTCCCACAACGGAAAATCTACTAACGGAACGGTAAAAGTTCGGCTACATTGCTGCCGGTAGTTTCACCTGGAATTCACAGGTTTATTTTTAACAGTGTAGTGCTTATACAAAATTTCTGAAATTTTAGAAATATAACCCTCCTCCCTCCCAAAAAATTATTAAGAAAAGATTAACATTAATTCACTTTATGAAAACCATAATATATTACAGATGCGAAAAATTTTATTTAACATTATTGAAAAGTTTTTTTTTCTCAGTAAGAATCTTAAGAATCTTGTGCCTGCGCCAAATTTAAACAGTTCCTTTTTTAATGCCTTTTTAATGATTTTTTTTAAAATTTTTATCGCCTTCTAAGAAATTTTCAAAACTTTAGCAATATGAAACCAAGAAAAAAACATAATTTTTTAAAAGAAAAGATAAACATATGTTGATTTTATGGAAGAAATAACACACTTTATATCCTGAAAATTTCTTTCAACATTACTGTAAACATTTTCTTTCAATAAGAATCTTAAGAATATTTTACTTACACTAAATTTAAACAATTGTTTATTTAAAGGACTTCTTTATGTTTTAAAAACAAACCCTTCTAGTGCTTGTACAAAATTTTTAAAAATTTTGAAATTAAACCCTAAGAATTTTTTTAGGTAGATTTCGTATGAAATGCTACCTATTGCACTCTCTCCCATGTTGGAATTTCTGAAAATTTTTTACAGATCTACACCGATCATGACTCCTAGACCCCAAAATTACCATCAGTAAAAAAGTTTATATATCTATCTATCTATATATATACATATATATTTCACTTTCTTCTAGACACGATAACTTCCATAATTATGCTCAGATCTTCTTCAAACTTTTACATAAAATCAAGGGGCATAAAATCCCAGTCGTGTTTGTTAAAAGGCAAAATCGGACCAAGGGGGTGGAAATAGGGAGAGTTTTTGTGAAAACCAAAAAAACGCGATAACTTCTTAATTAAAATAGATATCGAATCAATTTACAGTTTATATTACTTCTAAAGAATCGGCTAAAACTTTACGCATGACAGATTTTTGATAAAGTTTAAAATGGGCACAAGGGGCGGAAAAAACAGGGTTTTTGGTAGAAAAAAATTCATAACTTCGTCAATTGTTAAGATATCTCATCCAACTAAACTTTTTATAAATGTCTCAACATTGTCTAAAACTTTTGTATTTACAAGTTTTTGATAATAGGAACTTTTACCGATGAAAAAAAAATTAAAAACGAAAAGAAAAAGGGGGGGGGGAAAGCAAAAAATACATAACTTACTCAATTCTTAAGCAATCAAATATAATTACATTTATTTTACATCTTCTCAATAATATTTACAACTTTTATACTAACAAGTTTTTCATAGGACCAATTCTTACAGCAAAAACAAATTAAACAAAAATAGGAGTTGGAGAAAAAACCTCAAATTCAAACTGCTTATATTCTGACTCATTTTCAAATTCCTTTGTGATTTTAAACGCATCCAAAGGGCATATCCTCTCATTTAGGAACTGTATAATGTGACGTATTGACGAGTGTTTTGATAAAGGCAGAAGATATTTCAAAAAAGGCTGCCAAAAAGCTTATTTTGAACAGAATTTTCCGAAGTAATAGGGATTGAAAAATTGAGGAAGTATAACAAATTGCGTTTTTTTCTGAGTCATTTTTAAATCCATTTTTGTTCTCAAACACATCCAATTTACAAGCCCTCTTATTTAGAAACTATATAGTGGGACGGATTGCATAGTTTTTTGATAAAAGCAGAATATATAGTTTTTTTATGCCAAAATGGGCACTTCGCACAAAATTTCCAAAAGCGATCATGATTAAAGAATTGAGGATGCATTCAAATAACAAATCGGATATTTTATAACTCATTTTTAAATTTAATTTGGCTCTCAAACGGATTCAGTTGACAGTTTTTTTTGTTGTTGTTGTTATTTAGAAACTATATAGTGTGCGTATTCATAAATTTTTTGATAAAGGCTAAATATATTTTGTAAAAAAGCTATCAAAGTGGGCACTTTGATAGCTTTTTTACAAAATATATTTAGCCTTTATCAAAAAATTTATGAATACGCACACTATATAGTTCTCTTCGAAATCTACCTCCACCTATAGGCCAAGCCGACATGGATTTTTTCAATAAGAAAAGATTAACATAAGTTCACTTTATGAAAACTATAATGTATTACATATCCTAAAAATATCATCCAACATTATTGAAAAGTTTTTTTTTCTCAATAAGAAACTTAAGAATCTGCGAAACATAAGAATTTGCGAAAGCGGTCATGATTAAAGAATTGAGGATGTATTCAAATAACAAATTGGTTATTTTATGACTCATTTTTAAATTCAATTTTCCTCTCAAACGCATTTAATTGACAGTTATTTGTTATTTAGGAGCTGTGTAATGAGCCGTATTGGTCAGTTTTTTGATAAAGGCTAAATATATATTTTAAAAAAGCTGTCGAAGTGGGCACTTCGCACAAAATATCCCAAAGCAATGTTGATTGGAGAATTGCGGATGTTTGTTTATTGTATGACTTATTTGTAAACTCAATTTTGCTCTCACACACTTTCAGTTGACAGTTTTTTTTTTTTTTTTTTTTTTTTTTTTTTTTTTTTTTTTTTTTTTTGTTATTCAGGAATAATATAATGTGCGTATCGATCGATTTTTTAATAAAGTCAGAATATATTTCAAAATATGTTTTCAAAATAGGCATTTGAGCTGAATTTCGTTTAATGTGAGATGATTTTGATAAAATCAGTTCTTACAGAAAAATGAAATTAAAAATTTTTCAAAAGGGGTCAAATAAAGTAGTTAAATTAGGTTTATCGCTAATCATACTTTACTTTTCGTTGTTGAAATGAAAACTCTTCGAAATCTACCTCCACCTATAGGCCAAGCCGACATGGATTTTTTCAATAAGAAAAGATTAACATAAGTTCACTTTATGAAAACTATAATGTATTACATATCCTAAAAATATCATCCAACATTATTGAAAAGTTTTTTTTTCTCAATAAGAAACTTAAGAATCTTCTGTCTTCGCTAAATTTAATCGGTTGCTTTTTATAGCCTTTTTTATGTTTTAAAAAGAAATTCTTATCGTACTTGTAGGACATTTTCAAAACTTTAGTAAAGTGATACCAGAAAAACATTTTTCTTAAGAAAATATAAACATAGAATCACTTTACGAAACAAATATTGTACTTTACATCCTGAAAATCTCTTTCAACATTACAGAAAACATTTTTTTCAATAAAAATCTTAACAATCTTGTGCTTACACTAAGCTTAAACAGTTGTTTATTTATAACTTTCTTTAAGTTTAAAAAGAGAAAACCTTATTGAGCTTCAAAATATTAGTAATGTAACTCCAAGGAAAGAAATGTTTTGTCATTAAGAAAATATGATTAACAGATTCACTTTATACGGACTGCAATTCATTATGTAATTTGAAAAATTCATCGTATATAATTGAAAAGGTTTTTTTTTTCACATTTCCGTGCAATACCGCAAAATCTCACTTTGAGAAAAATGATATAAAATTCTCGTTTTGAAAGCATTTCATTTTTAAAAATCGTTAAAAGTGCCATTAATGTTGTTTTAAAGCAAACAGAAACTGTTTTTTATAGCTTATTTATGTTTTGAAATCAAATCTTTTCGTAATTGTTTAAAATTTTCAAAACTAGCAATATGACACGCAGAAAAAAAAAATTTCTTATGTAAAGATGAACATAGGTTCACTTCATAGAACATATAATACAATACACATTCTGAAAATTTTTTCAACATTCCTGAAAACATATTCTTTTCAATAAGAATCTTAAGAATCGTGTGCTTAAACTAGATTTAAACAGTTGTTTATTTATGGCATTCTTTAAATTTCAAAAGCAAAACCTTATTGTGCTTCTATAAAAATTTCAAAATTTTAGTAATATAACTCCAGGGGAAAAAAGATTTTTCAATAGAAAAATATGATTCATAGTTTCGTTTTATAGAGTCTGCAATACACTATGCATTTTGAAAAATTCATCATATATTATAGAAAAGCTTTTTTTTTTTTCTTTCTGAATTGCGCACAGTACCACAAAATCCCATTTCAATAAAAATGATTTAAGGTTCTCTTTTTGAAATCATTTCACTTTTAACATTCATTAAGAGTGCTATTAATGTTGTTGTAAAGCAATTGTAAATTATTACTTTTTGATAAACAGCTTTTTATTTCTTGACAAATTGTATTTTCTATAAATGAACCCTTTCAGGATTTGGGGTATGTTTATGAAACCACTCAATTTTAATTCACAAATGCCATACTGACACCAGAATTTGGGTAAAAGTATTTCAGGTTTATTATGTAAGTGGAATATACTTTTTACTTCTTTCCAAATAAATTTTTTGTGGAATTCCGATATCATTCGTTAATTTTACCATTTTACAATGGATGTGCCTTGTCTTTGAAATAGTTAAGGGTGCTTTTACGAATATTCTTATACTCAAATGAGTTTTTTTTTTTTTTTTTTTTTTTTTTTTTTTTTTTTTACCCATTTCTGAATACATTTTTGTTTGAAAACGCTGTGTAATCAAATGATGTTTTACCACTTTCTAGTAAAGACAAAATGTCGTTGAGAAAATGCTGTCAAAGTTGGCATTATAAACCAAATTTACAGATAAGACAGCTCAGGAAAGGACACAAATCTGTCATCACATGGTAAAATATTGCTTATAATTTTATAAATAAACTATCTCTTAAAAAATATAAAGTGCTGTTCGACTCCAAATCTCATTGTAGCCAAGACTTCAATCTTCATTTCTTCACGTTTAAAAATGGTTCAGAAAATGTGTCAGATAGTTTTGAAATTTGTTGAGTTGGGAATTTGAAAACAGTATTAATATTAAAATTAATTTAAAATTATTCATGGCGTTATGTTTTATTTAAATTTATTAGCATTTGTTAACAATTTTTTATAAGAATTTGAATGGATGCTTAGTTTTTTAGGTACATCATATTGACTTCATCGTTAAAATTTATTATTAATGAATTACAAAATATGACAAATCTTTAGTTGGTTAATTAAAACTTCTTCTGGTGTATTTTAATTCCATTACCCATATTTATATCTTCAGTGTGATGATATCGGAAAAATCATATCTACATATAAGAGTTATTCAAATACCTTGTTATTATCTTCTAACCATGATTAATTAAAAAAAAGCACTTTTTAACAAAATACACTGAAAAAACATTCGTTAAATTTGTGACAAAAACTGGCGGCAGCAATGTTGCCATCCGTTTTTGCCATAAAATTTGAAATAAAATTAGATGTAATAAAAAATTTTACATGTAACTTTATTGCAATTCTTTCGGCAAAAACTGCTCGCAACAATACTGCCAGTAGTTTTGGAATTTATAATAATTGTTTTTTTTTTTTTTTTTTTTTTTTTTTCAGGTATATCATATTACTTTAACATTTATTTATAATGAATTACAAAATGTGAAAAATCTTTAGTTGGTTGACTAAAATCTCTTCTTTTGTGTTTTTTTCCCATTACTCAGATTTATATCGACAATGTGACTATAATGGGAATGCCATATTTACATATAAGATTTTTTCGAATACCTTATTATTTATTTACTACAGTTGATTCGCAGAATAAATACTTAATAACGAAATACTGATGATGTTTAGAAGAAACATTTTACGATGAAAATTGATTTCTGCATTTAACCAGCAAATATTCTAAACTTTTTTAGAAATTTAACTAAGAAATATTGTAATAATAATGTAATAATAATGTAATAAGATATTTGTGAAAGAAATAAAGAAAAAAAACATTGATACGAAAAAGCAACATAATAAACTATGCTAAATAAAAGTAACAAATAAATACAAGATAATTTGAAAGTATCATCTGTTTTTAGGTATATCATAATAGTTTAAAATTTATTTATAATGAATTACAAAATCTATAAAATCTTTAGTTGGGTGACAAAAATCTCTTCTTTTACGTTTTTATTCCATTACTCAGATTTTTATCGTCAATGTGACTATATTAGGAACGCCATATTAACATATAAGAATTATTCAAATGTCTTATTTTTATTCATTTACTATAGTTAATTCGTAGAACAACAAACTTAATAACAAACTACTGATAACGATTAGAAGAAATTTTTTATGAAAAAAAATTAGCTTCTATATTTAACGGGTCTCAAGAGTCTTACTTTTTATTTGGTGGTGCAATTTAGCAATATGTCACATTTAATATTTTTTTCTCAGCCCCTATGAAACACAAGAGCTTAACATTTTTAATTTATACAACGTAATATCTCTTCTATTTTAAATATTTTTAATATTCTACATTAAAATTTTAATTAATTTTTATGTTTAATTTTGATTTTTTTTAAATTAAAATTGTTCTTTAACTTGAATCTACTGCGCGTAACATTTCTTAATTACTAATAAAGAAATTTGCACGAATCTTGCTATATATTTTTATTTTAAGTTGAGGTATAACTTATGCTTCAAATTTAGTACAATATTAGCAGTGATTATTTAATACTGGCTATTTTTTAATTATAAAATGATTTTTTCAAAATTCTTCACTTTAAGTTTAAATATCTTATAATAAATAAATGAATTACTTTCAAATTAAGTATAAGATAAATTACTTTTACATCTTTATCAACATTATTAGGGGTTCTTGAACCAATGATTTTTCTGCAGTCTTGCGCGCAGTGGGTGCAAGTCAAAAAACAATTTATTTATTTTTTTTATTAAAATTGACATATTGTAAATTTTGTTAATAAATCCACCGCAATTACCCATGCAGATTAAAATTTTAAATCTATTTTTCTCCATGTTCCTATTTTAGTCCCTTTCCTGTTTTAAAAATGCTAAGGATTTTTTTCTTTTGTATTGTATTTAGAGATTTAAACCTTTTTGTCAATCTTATTTACTGTACATATGTGATAAATCTGCGCGTGAAATTAACTTTCGATTTTTTTTATAAGAATGCGTGAAAAGAAGTGTTAGGTTTCATCATTTTTCACTATATATATCAGCAAAAATATTATATAAGATGTAATAGATATATCTAAAAATCCATGCGCAGTCTTGCATAATACACATTTGAAAATCTTAAAATAAAATTTAAAAAAAAAGATTAAAAAATATCAATAATTAAAAAAGTTATTTTTTTAAAAAATAACATTTTTAATTAATTATGTAACTAAATTTTTATTTCAAAATTCACTGTTAGTTGAACATTGAATTTCAGGAGGTACACAATTTGAAATATATAATTTTTTAAATTGTTGAGAATGTATATTTCCCATTAAACCTTTCCGGCGCGGAATAAATCAATTCGAAATAATTAACTTAGAGAAGAATTTATAAAAGATTTTTTTTATAAAATAAGACCTTGCTTATTTTAAAGAGTGTTATAAAAGGAATTTTTTTCAAAATGTTAATAGAATAAAAATTAGGTGTCTTTATTTTTTTAAGTATGCCGCCCACGAAAGGGTTAAGTGGCAAAGGACTCTAAAATGTTCAAGAAATTCTATTTAAATAATAATAATAATTTTTTTCGGTTGGCCCAAAAAGAACCATATGTCTGAAAAAGCAGTATAAGATGTGCGAGATAAAAATAACAAAAGTGTTGAAAAGGTAAACTGCCCCTTTAAGTGGCGAAGGACTCTAAAATCTTTAAGAAATTCGATTTAAAAAATAATTTAATTTTTTTTTTCGGGGAGAGAGAAGAATAATTTGACCGAAAAAGCGATATAAGATGTGCTAAAAAAAATAATAAAATTGTTGAAAAGGTAAACTGCCTGATTCAGTGATAATTGATTCTAAAATATTTATGAGATTCGATTTTAAGAAGTAATTTACTATTTTTTTTCAGGGAGCAAAAAGGAATTATTTTTCCCAAAAAAACGATGCATTATGTGTTAAGTGAAAGTAACAAATTATTGAATAGGTAAACTGTCCCATTCAGTGGCAAAAGACTCAAAGGGATCAAACAAGAAATATTTATCCGAAAAAGCGATATAAATTCTGCTAAATGAAAGTAAC
This sequence comes from Maratus speculifer, assembly GCA_964019185.1. Lineage (NCBI taxonomy): Eukaryota > Metazoa > Arthropoda > Arachnida > Araneae > Salticidae > Maratus > Maratus speculifer. Next base: position 162,269,698 of record OZ025300.1, on the reverse strand, counting down.
AAAATTATTGTCCCCTTAGCAGCAAAGGACACTAAAATCTGTAGCAATTCGATTATTATATTTTTTTAAGTAAAAAAGAATTATTTATCCTAAAAAGCGGTATAAGATGTGCTAAATAAAAATTACAAAAATGTTGAAAATGTAAATTGTTCCCTTTAGTTTAAAAATCTCTAAAATCTTCAAGAAAACTTCTTTTTTTATTCCGATAGAACAAAAAAAAGAACTATTTATCCGGAAAAAAAATGAAATTTTCAAAATAAAAGTAACAAAATTGTTGAAATGGGAAAATGATCTCTTGAGCAGCAATCGATTCTAAAATCTTCAAGAAATTCGATTAAAAAAATAATTTAATATTGTTTTTCGGGGAGAAAAAAAGAACTATTTATCCGAAAAAGTGGTGCAAAATGTGCTAAATAAAAGTAACAAAATTCTTGAAAAGGTAAACTGTTCCCTTAAATTGGCAAAAATCTCTTAAATCTTTAAGAAATTCGATTAAATAAATTATTATTTTTCGGTGAGACAAATAAGAGCTATTTATCCGAAAAAGTTATATAAGATGTACTAAATAAAAGAAAAAAAATTGTTGAAAATATAAACTGTGCGACAAAGGACTCTAAAATCTTCAAAAAATCCGATTTATGATATAATTTAATGTATTTTTTTTTCCTGTACCAAAAGAGAAATATTTACCCGAAAAAGCAATATAAAATGTTCTAAATAAAAGCAACAAACTTGTCGAAAAAGTAAATTGTTTCTTTAAGCGTCAGAAAATTCTAAAATCTTCAAGAAATTCTATAAAAAAAATAATTTAATATATATACATATATATTATTTTCTTTCCTTTTTTTTTTTTCAAAAGAACAAAAAAAAAAGAACTATTTATTCGATGAAGTTATATCAAATGTGCTAGATTAAAGTAACAAACAAATACAAGATATTCTACAACTTTTTAAAAACATCACGCTTTGTCCTTTTTTAATTCAACGACGCCGTTTCACCCTATTAAAATCGCACTTAGGGAGCTAAAAAGCGATATAAGATGTGCTAAATAAATATAACAAAATTGTCGAAAAAGTAAACTGTCTCCTTAGCGGCAAAAGACTTTAAAATCTTTAAGAAATTCCATAAAAAATTATTTTATAAATATATTTTTCTTTTTCCGAAAGAAAAAGAAAAGAACTAGGTATTTATCCGAAAAAACGATATAAAGTGTCCTAAATAAAAGTAACAAACAAATGTATATATTCTACGACTGATTGAAAAATATCTCATTTAATCCTTCTTTAATGCAACGACGCTGCTTCCCCCTATTAAAATCGCGCTTAGGGAGCTATTTACGAAAGTACATTCAAACAAGTGCCACTTACCTCCTGTTGGAGAAATTCCTCAGGTGCGACGTGAATCCGCGGAGCACCAGGAGTACACTAGAAAGAAACTTTCTTGCAAAGCTATTCAAGATAACAGGTACAAGCGCCATCTGTTGTCAGACATGCGAAACCTACTTCTTTTCTTTCTGAACTACCTGTTATGTGGTTGATTTATCTGTAAACTTTACTTCGGAATATTTGAGAAGTCAGCAGGTGTCTCATGCGATAGTATAACAGTTCTTTTTAACCCATTAGTGCCTAGCGTCCCTTTTTAGGGACGCTTCAAAAGATGCATTCAGCACTGTTTTTGACACCGTTAAAAAAGAAAAGCAATAATTATTTTATTTAAATGATGCATTTTCTTGATTAATGAACTATACTTAAATCTTCTAAAAATAGTGGTGCAAACCAAATAAAATTTACACAAAAGATGCTGGGCACGAATGGGTTAACCGCTTCATTGGTTATTTCGTAAAAATCATCACTTTTCTTTTTTAAATTAAATCATCATAGTTGACATAATGCTCGGTGCTCTATCAATTAATTATAATTAATATTTCAGAATAAGTATTTAAAAATAGAATCTGTGACTTATAATTAAAAAAAGATGCGTGACGTATTTTAAAAACATAGCAAAATTTTATTTCTAAGATATCAATAATCGAGAAATAACAAAATGTCACCTCACAAAAATCTTCGTACACTTTAAAAACATATCTAGATATTAGTAAATATTGTAACAGTTCGTTAAATTAATACTTCTACTTAGTAGGATATCCTTTATAACTCATAAAAGCTTTTTAATAACTGGTAATGTATTTCATTATTATTGTTATTTTTATTTATATTTTTATTTATTTATTTATTTATTTATTTATCTATCTATTTATCTATTTTTTGTAATTTCTACATCCATTGAACCATTCATCGTTCATTTCTGCTTTTATTTACTTTTCGTTTAAACTCATTTCTAATTAACCTGTATATCACACTGGCAACGTGTTTTTACCAAACATGATTTGCCAGCATCCATATTCCAATCATGATATATTACTCTCACCAGTAAATTTTTATAATAAATTTTGTATTATTTAATCCGAGCATTTTTCTGATATTAGGCAAAAATTTTCTGTTTTAAAAGCCGGTGATAAAAGAATAAAAATTCTGTAAAACGATATGAAAAAAATTGTCATTATTTGCAAGTTCTTTTTTTACCCTTCAAAAATATTGATTAATCAAATGGTTAAATGTCATGTCTTCGTACCAGTTCCCTCCATGTATGTTCTATTAGGCTTTAATTCGGTGATTGATGTGTGTGGGGTGGTGTTTTCAGAACTTGTGGATAATTATTGAGACATCAGTGACGATATTAGAAATGGGGTGTGCAAATATAACATTATCAACATTTTAGTAATTTTGGATCCTCCCTCCCCTTCAGATATCATTGGTTATCATCCCAGGATCCCCCCCTCCACCCCGGTAATAATATCGTTACAAAAGTGTTTTTTTTTTTTTTTTTCTAGTTTACACACAAAATTAGCTTTTTTATTTCGCCGACTTCTATGATTCAAATGAAGATGAGTGAAAAAAGTATCACTTTACATATGATTAAAAACATTACATCAAATAACACTTAAAAGAAAAAGTTACTATTTAAAAGTATATTATAATAGCTTTTTGTTACATGATGCATTCAACAGTAATAAAGTCTTGTTCCACATGCCCCGAAAGAAGGAGAGGTGAGAGTCAGAAAGAAATCCTTATCAACAAAACAAGTGAGCAACATTCTTTCTCTTTCCTTTTAATTTATTAGTAAACGCAGGCTCCATTTCAACTATACCTCACATATGGTTTTTCGAATCTTAATTATGTATGTACAGACATATGAACAATAATATGAATGTCAAACGTTGGGGTATTCCATATTTCAGAATTAAATAAATTTATAATAATTTAATGATTTTAGTAATAACTTTGTGTTTTCATAAAAAAAGATAACAGGCTAAAAAAGATAACATGTTATTTTGACCAAAGACCGTGTTACGAATAAAACGAGAGAATTTTGGTTGGATCAAAAATGAGATCGATATCAAAAGACAATACCCTCCTTCACCTAGAGATATCATATGATGCAAATTATATCGATGTCATATGCCAGACTCCTTCTCTACCCTAAAATGATAACGTTATATTTGTGCAGGCCATCCACCCCCCCCCCCCCCCCCAAAAAAAAAAAAAAAAAAAAAAAAAAAAAAAAAAAAAAACTAGTTGGAAATTGCACGTGAGGCGTAGCAAATGAGGTACGTTCGTACGTTAGCGAAGTTTTAAAAATATCACTCCCATATATTAATCACATAAAATTGTAGATAATTACAATTAAAATGCGCACCAAATAATGTTGTCCCTATACCATTATGCAATGGAATACTTTTGTGTGGCCTTGTAAATCAATAACAAATATTCTTTGCACCGCAGATTATGCAAAATGTATATTATAATATGTACTTTATAGATGCATATCAATTTTATTACGTTCGAATAAATGTAACACCATTAAAATGCATTTGAAACATTTTTCCCCATTAACCGTAATGTAACGGAATATTTTTGATTGTCCATGTAATTGAACTATGCATCAGATTTTGATAAAATTTGAAATAACTCGACAAAATTATGTAATAAGTATGTATTTAAAATTTCAAACGATTAAAATGCATTTGAAACTTTTTCCCCATTGACCGTAATGTAACGGAATCCTTTTGATTGTCCCTGTAATTGATCTATGCGTCCGATTTTCATAAAATTTGAAATGACTCGATAAAATTATGTAATAATTATGCATTTTAAATTTCAAACGATTCGGTTGGGTAGTTTTTGCGTTGTTATATGCGGACGGACGGACAGATAGACAGACGGACGGACTGAACGACAACAATAGGTACTACGTATTTACATAATTACGAACGCACCTAAAAAGTCTAGTTATAACAATATCTTTTATTTGAGATGTTGAAACGTCTCATCCTCAACTGTAATAAACATTTGTATTCACTTTTGTCCGAAAGATAATCATATCTCCTTCCGTTTAAGTTTTGTGACGCCACAGTATAGAAAATCACGAAAAAGCAAAGGCTTGTTTTTGCTCTTCTATTCTTTGCTTTAATATTCACAAGCTGTCTTTTCGTACTAAATTGATGATTCTCTACAACTTTGTAAGTCCCCTTTTTTCCCTATAGCTTTCTGTTTTCAAGATAGAAATCTTAAACCAGCGTTTTCCACCAGGTAACGCCGTAGACAGTTTCATTCAGTAGAGTATGTCTAGTTTATTATACGAAAAACGACATTTTTATGACTGTAGCTCAGGCGAAAATTAAAGGTCGCCACTCGCCACATGTCGATTAAAGTTGTAAAAGTGGCGATTGAAAAATTGACCATCGATCACCACCTTAGTTGCCACTCACCAAGTTGCGATTACAAACAATCGATCGCCAAGATAAATTGAGCTTTTTTCATGGAAATATGCATTTCTACTTTGATTACATCTAATTAAAAATCTGATTAATTCTTTTTTTTTTACCTTATAATATTTTGGCTTTTCGCCTTGTGCTTGCTTTCCAGTTGGATTTTTTTAATGCAGTTTTGTTCTGCAAAATATATTGATCCGGATTTCACATGCATTTACAGTAATTTATTTCTTTTTTTTCCTTCGAATTCAAGCATATTTTGAGGACTTAGCAGCATCTCCATTATTTCGAGTGCTACCACATGCTCAGCAGTTAAATTGCTTTTCAACATAAGATCATGTTTAATCATCAAAATATCCTCACCATCTTAGATGTACTCTGTATGTAACGTATATAGTGTATTATTACACATTCACTTATTAAATTAAATCCAGATAGCATTTTATTGGGTTTTTTTAATCATCTATAAAAATATTTATTTATGCAACGATTTTAGTTTATCTAAATGTCGAAGTATGAAACATTATTGTGCGACTAACTTTAAAAAGTGGCCATTAATAAAACTGTGTTTACCAGTCACTGGCTACTAACTAAATTTCACAATTTTTCCACATAAGCTCTTGACATTCAGAAATTATTGGGGTGATCACGAACTTTTATGCATATACTATATGATAGATGTCTAGACGTATTCAAACAATTTTTACATAACATAGTTTACATCAATTTATTCTTAGGTATTTTATGTATTTAAACTTTTCACTGAAATATATTGAGACATAAACATTAATGGATATTTTTTAAAACTTACTACAAATATTTTTGGCTTTAAAATGTCTATTGATTCTGTTACGATCATGTTCTAACATTGTACATAGTTTCGTCGGAAATTCGGGAAATTTAAGATTGTGTAAGTCATTCTGGAAATTTATATTGCACGAAATGTTCAAGCTAAAATCTGTTTATTCGCCCTTTGAAAAATTTATAGAATGAAAGGACGAAATAAAAAATATTAGATTAAAAAATAAAAAAATATATACATAAATTATGACAAAAATCCCCATAATAATTTTAATTTTTTACTGATTTTCTGTTTTATTGACAAATAAATTCTCGTAGTAAGAAATGGGATTTCAGTATAAGGTTAATATAAATAGAATTTCAGAATTTTTGTCTCCGAAACTTTTTCTTTTACATGTTATATGTATATATACAGGGTGTATCTAAACTCTTGGGCAAAACTTTAAGGGGTGATAGTACTTATCAAGACAAACAATATTAAACACAAAACTAACGGTCCCAAACGTCTTCTGAAGCAGATATGCGCCATTAAAGTTTAGGGCCCAAAATTTCAAATAAACTTAAAAAACGGAAAAATTGGTCGATTAATTTGCGGTTTTCACTAAAACTATTCTTTATGTCAGTATTTTCATAAAAATAAATTATAAAAGTAAATTTAAAAAAATGTCGATAGAAGCTTTGGATTAACAAACAACTGTTTTTGCCGTTATTTTTTGCATCTCATTAAATTGTTTTCGGAAGCTTAGACTTAAACTTATAATTATGAGCTCAAAATCTGAGTAGTTGGGCGTAATTAAGTAGCACAAACTGAACTGTGTTCAAAGGATCAAATTTCAAATGATTATAAAAAACGGAAAAATTGGTCAATTCGTTTGTGGTTTTCACTAAAACTACTCTTTAAATCAGCATTTTCTTAAAAATAAAATTTCAAAATAAATTTCAAAAAATGCTGATAGAGGGCGCTTTAGACTTTGGAATAATGAACAACTATTTTTATGGTTATTATCTTGAATCTGATTATTTTTTTTTTAAGAATCTTAGACATAAACTTTAATTTTGAGCTCAAAATCGGTATCGTTGGGAGTGGTTAAATACGCAAACTGAACTGTGCCTATCGACATTTTTTCAAATTTATCTTTAAGGGGACGGTGGACGTTAAAAATTTATTTTATTCATTTTTATCACAGCAATGTGAAATTTTGTGCATATATATATTTCACCAAAAGCATATAGAATACCTTCAAAAAAATTCCAACCTTATTAAAATTTGTAATTTTTTTTACAAAAATTTAAATTTTTAGACGAAATTTTAAAATGCTCCTCGTGTTTTAATTTTTGAAATATTTTCTTGCTTTTGCATTTTTATCACTTAAAACTATGTTATAAACAAATTTGTGTAAGATTTTTTTTAATCTTTTGAATAGTTAATATTTTACAAATTTTTTTCTAAATTCCTTATCGATTTTTATCAAAATTTTGCCTTTTAATAAGTAAAAAATAAAATTTGACTATCGTAACGAAGACGAATTTTAAAAAGCATACACAATTTCTTTTTAAATAATATCAGGATACTTCCTTATCAATTTTATAAATATTGATCAAAAATTAAGACGCAGGGAGCAATTCAAAAATCTAAAATTGCTGAAAAATTAATTTTGAGAAAAACAGATTTAAAGTACATAAATAAATTTATCTTTATTATTTACTCCTTAAAACCTTCATAAATGATATTTTAATAAGAAAAAACTGTTTAGGTACTGTTATAACACAGAAATAGACCTTTTTCTGACAATTTTTCTATAGATGATTTTGCTCAAATAAAGGTTCACTGTCCCCTTAAAATATATTTTCAAGAAAATACTGATTTAAAGAGTAGTTTTAGTGAAAACGATTAACGAATCGACCAATTTTTTCATTTTTTATAATCATTTCAAAATTGAAGCTCCTTCTCCCCCCCCCCCCTTTTGAACACAGTTCCGTTTGCGCAACTTAACCACTTTAAACTATTCTGGTTTTGAGCACAAAATTTAAGTATAATCTTTTACAAGCATTTAATGACATTGAAAAAAAATAACGGTTAAAAATATTTGTATGTTACTCCAAAGTCTAAGGCACCCTCTATCGGCATTTTTTGAAATTTATTTTCAATAAAATACCGACATAAAGAATAGTTTTAGCGAAAACCGCAAATCAATTGACCAATTTTTCCGTTTTTTATAATCATTTGAAATTTGAACCCTCTGAACACAGTTCAGTTTGTACTACTTAACCACTCCCAACTATTCAGATTTTGAGCTCAAAATTTAAGATTAAGTCTACCCAGATAAAAATTTATGCTTGTACCAGAAACAAAAATATGCTAGTTATTGCTAAGTATTGCTATGTCTGCTAGATTTTCAAGCTATTATATGCTAGCTAGCATCACATGCTCTATCGCTAGCTTGCACAACAAAAGCATGACAAGCTATATGCAAGCATTTCATGCTTATTTCCAGCAAAGTGGGTAATGCTAGTTTATGCTATTTTACTTGTTGGGTTATAGCACTTGCTGCTTGTCTAGCAAACAAATACAAGCATGAATTTCGACCTGGGTAAGCTTCCGAAAACGTTTAATGAGAATCAAAAAATAGTTGTTCATTACTCCAAAGTCTAAAGCGTCCTCTATCAGCATTTTTTGACATTTATCTTTATAATTTATTTTCAAGAAAATACTGACATAAAAAATAGTTTTAGTGAAAACCGCAAATCAAGCGACAAATTTTTCCGTTTTTTATGTTTATTCGAAATTTTGGACCCTAAAAATAAATGGCGCCTATCTCTTTCGGAAAACGTTTAGGACTCTTAATTTCCTATTTTATATTGTTTGTCTTGATGTGTACTATCACCCTTTAAAGTATTGCCTAAGAGTTTAGATACATCCTGTATACATGTAACAATCTATTTTTGCTACATCATTTTAGGTGTAATTATAGTGTCTGGTATGTTAATTTTTTCCTTTTCTATCAATTTTAATAATGTTATTATGATTTATTTTTTATGTTTTTCTCCATTATATTTTGGTTTTATGTGTGTTGAAAGCCCCAAATTCGTATTATTTTACTTTTTCGTGGCTAATACGAAGATGAAGCCACACACTCTATTTGTAATTCTAAAGTATTTGTGGGCTTGAAGATTCTAATTTTTGTGCTACAAATATCGATTATATTCATTTTTATTTATTTTTCCATGCTTCAATGTGGTACTTTTATATTAAATTTAGTGGTTATATATATACTTATAGGGGATCTGATGAATCTAAGGTACTCTGGGGTAATAACGCCACGTTAAGGTTCTACCAATTTTCACGGCTCAGTTTTAGATCGTATTTTTCAAACATATATAGGATTTGATACAGTAATTCATTGACTATCGATATAAAAAAAATAATTTAACAGATATGTATTCATAAAATGTAATGGCGTGATTTCTTGACCAATGCTATTTGGCGTTATTACCCACCTGTATACCTGTATGGGTAATAACGCCATGCAAACAAAACTATGAAATAAGATGGAATAATTGCATATAGATAGCCCAATTCTAAAAATACAAACTCTACAAACTTAGAAATTTACAAATTGAATTCTAAGCTATTGAAAATGTTCAATTTTTTGTGAAAGTGTAAGAAAAATAAAGGTGTGGTGTGGGGGGGGGGGGGGAAGATGAGGCAAAAGAATATCAGACCGTGAGCTTCATTTTGCTTAAAAAGGACCACTTAAATAGAATTATTAGAAACATTGCACAGTTTTAAGTGTGTTTATTTGAATCAATATTTAGGATGTAGCTCGGCCACTGTAGGGAATCAACCGCGGTATTAATGCCAAGGATTGGCGTTATTACCCCGGTATAGTTATTGCGCTGTACATTTTAAACTACAATTTATCTCGAGAAGATATCCAAAATCTTCAACAACATTTTGAAAGTCCATGAAATGTACTACAAATTTATGTAATAAACGAAGTATTTCTGGATAAAAAAAATAGTCTTTACATCACAAAACGTATCTCGCAAATTTTAGATCAAGCGTTAATTTTAGTTGCTTGTAAAAAACAATAAGACCTAAAAAGGAAACAAATTAACTTGAAGCTGTTTTTTGCGATTTATATGACTCAAAACCCTTCTGCGCAGAGCACATGGATGTCATTTACCCGATTATTTCATAATTATGAATAATATTAGCACTTGGCGTTATTACACCAGACCACCTTAGTATGGTTCTGGATACTTCGAATATTCCTTTTAATTTATTTTTTTTCATGTTTTATGGATATACTATATGTTTTACATATATATGTATATGTATATATATGTACATACACATGTACGTATATATATATATATATATATATATATATATATGTTTAAACGCTAGAAGAGACAGATATTCAAACATTTCTTTCAGTTATTTCTACACTAAATGCTAAGTTTTTTGTAACAAATAATTTTTTTTTACATTAAAATAAAAATAAAATAAAAGCAATTTGATATTTAAAGCATCCTAAAGCTTAGATTCCGTTCAAACTAAATCGAAATAAAAGTTAGACTTTTTTAAAGGTTTGTATTTTGTATGTGCATTATTATTTTGCATAAATCCATGATAAGCATAATACCAGATTTCGTACGAGTCCTGAAACTTTCTGACAAGAAAATTCTTGAGTACCAGTATTTTCTGACAGAAAATATCATTTTAAATAAGGCAAAATTCCGCACGTTTAACATGTTCACGTCAACGCGTACCACCCGTGGCCAGCAAAAAGGCTTGAGAATCCCTACTTACCTCCACCAGTAAAAATTTACTGAAAAAATTGCCTTTTTTAATCGGAGAATTTTCTCGATTCAATAAAGCACAAATTTTTGTTTTTCAAAAACCGGTGACAAAGCATTATAAATTTCGTAAAAGGCTTCCGTAGCGAAGAGGTTAAATTAGATTTAATTTTCTGCATGAAACTATTGATATTTCACCTGGAACACTATTCAGATGTGGCAATCCCAAAATTTTCTTCTATCCTATGTATGATAATACTTCCTGAAAAATGCAGCATAGCAGCGTCACCTGTCAGGTGGCTTAACCAATATCTAATCAGCAACAATTTATGCTAACTTATAACTGAATTTGAAGTTTGAGGAAAATCCGTGCATTAGTTTGAAACAGAGCTACTGCAAAGTTTTTTAAAAATCTGCATAACAGCGCCCCATGTTGAGTGATGTACACCCAAAATTTATCAGGATAAATTTTTTATCAGATGCTAACTGAATCTGAAGATTGATAAATATCCATGTATCAGCTCTTGAGATATATTTATTGGAAATTCGTAAAAAATGCAGCATAATAGCGCCATTTCTATGGTAATGTGCACCAAAACCTAAGCAACACTAATCTATATATCAGGGACTAACTGAATCTGAAGTGTTTAGAAAAATTCGTGCATTTTTTCTTGAGATAGAGCTATTGAGATAATCACGAGTAATGCACCATAGAACGCCACCTGTTGAGCGATTTTCACCAAAATGAAATCAGCACCATAGTATATTCAGTATTAACTAAATCTAAAGTTTTAGGAAAATCCATGCAACTAGTTCAGGAGATGTGGCTATTGTGGAAATTATAAATAATGCAGCATAACAGCTTCACCTGTTGAGCTACATACAACAAAAACTAATCTAATCTAATTTATATAAATATATAATTTTTAAAGGCATAATTTATATCAAGGTCTTACAGAATCTTAAGTTTTGTGCAATTCTGTGCATTAGTTCTTGAGGTACAGCGCCTACAAAATGCTTGTCACATACAGATATATAGACAAACAGACAGACGACTCACAGACTGAAATTTTATAAAAACATGTTTTTCAGGTTCTCTGACTCACAAAACTTCAAAATTCGTTGAAATCCGGATTTCAAAAACTTTAACGAATTCAATACTTTCTTCTAGCAAAGGTAGAAGAAAGTAATTATGGTATCCATATGAAACCTTTAATACAAAATCTGCGATACAAATATTAAAAACTGAAAAATAAAGTCTAAATGATGTCTAAAATTCATTTAGGTTTCATATGAATAACATCTAAGTTTCTAAGGTGTTTCAAATACCATATTGTTTGGATTTTTAGCGTTTTCCAACAAAGTTCAAATATGCTTATGCATTCGGTTTGTCTATCCGTCTGTCCGCGCTCTAACTCCCGTAAATATAGTTGGATTTTCATGCAATTTAAAGCACTTATTTAGGGTCTCAAGAGCACGTTTGGTATTGTATATGAAGTATGTACGTTTTATGGCTTATTTATAGGGACACTCAAAATAATTCCAAAATAATTATGGTATTTGAAAAAAAATTGTTGGGGAATATTTTAATGACGTTATGTTATTTCAAATGCATTGAAACTGATATAAATCACTGAATTTCACTACGATAACAGTAAAATAGAGCATTCATAGCATTTTTTATCAATTTACAGGGACACAATAAAGAAATCGCTTCGAATACTGACTTTGCGTAATAATTGCTGGAGAGTATGTTTTAAAATTCGGTATGCGCTTTTAAATTTAATTATCATTTTGCATATTATTCTTTATACATAAATTCTATATCTGCTCTGCACAAAAGATTATTTAATATTTCGATCGTAATTCATAACTACAAAAATTTACACCTCTTAAATTTTAATGTAATTTTTTATCTTGTCAATAATCTTCAGTTATCTTACACACATCATCCATTTTCTGTGAATCAAATTTAATGAAACCTTGAAAAATCGTCTTAAAAATTACTTGCGTTGAGTTTCCGCAGAAGAAATGTATAATTCTTTCATTACTAAACAATCTTGGGACATAGCTGGGACAAGCCGCGCATATAAGCCATTCGAAATATCATAAATCATTTTTATAGTAAATTCCATTTCTGGAAGAGATTTTCTCGAAAATTTAGCAATCTAAAATTGCAATTATGTTAATATGGATTAAAAAATCGTAGCGTGTTGTGATATAAATAACGTTGATAAGCAGCTACAAATTCAGAGGTTCTAAGTCGTCATAAGCCTCGGCTTGCGAAATTGGAGAGTTGGTGATAGTTTGATATTTTCGTGAAGCTGAAATTGTTTCTAGATAATTAATTTCAATTTCAGAGGTTTAATTTTATGTCTGTAGTGTTCTTTGTGTTTTTAACACAGATTATGGCATGCATTTTAGAATACAAAATGTAATCAGTCTGTCGAAATGATTGTCGATTAGAGAGAATTAATGAAGCTGTGTCTCTAGTACATTTTTGCGCAGTGATTATGTATTTTGTAGATACAAAGTGTTATGAATGAGTTGTAATTACACAATATTTGACGATTAAAAAAACTTTGTTTGAGTGGGAATTAACTTTCTTGTTCATAAAATTCATCTTATCAAAACAGGAAGATTTTGTAGTAATATTCTCATAATGTTTGAAAGTTATTCAGAGTCTAATGTGACATAATTTTTCTTACTTGTTTATTTAAGTTCTAAATTTATTTCTATTCTTTGTTGTTACTATTGAGTTTAATTACATTTCGTATATTCCATTTTCGCTTATTTTTTTTCGTTTTTTCTAGTCTTTGTCACATTTCGTTTCTTTTCTTTTTTTCTATTTTTCTTTTTTTCTTTTTAATCTTACTTTTCTTTTCAATAATTTTCACCTATATTTCTAGTCTTTGTCACATCATCTTTTAATCTTCCTTTCAAATTTGATAATTTTCTCCGTTATCAGTATCAGTTCAATAATAATTAGCAAAATACGAATTCATATAGCAGTTTGAAATAACCGCAATTTAAATGAAATAGCGCAAAAAAACTGCCGATCAGTCACATATAAATAATACAACTTTGCATTAGTCACTATAAAGTAAAAGAGCACACAGTATGCATTTTGGGATGTAAATTTTCAATAGGCCGTCAATCGCCAATGAATACGCGAGTTTGTAAGGGGACAAGGCCACAAATGAACAGCAGTAGCAGAGAAAAGAATTTACAAAGAATGCGATATAGGGCACTAGTTGAAAAGTATTCATGTAAATTTTAAAGATAATTATTATAAAATATAATTAATAATGTATTATATAACTCTCATGACATCAAATATGCAAGACTAAAAAAAACACACACACTGTACACACACACTGTAAAAAAAAAAAAAAAAAAAAAAAAAAAAAAAAAAAAAAAAAAAAAAAAAAAAAAAAAAAAAAATCTGTAATTTTACAGATGTAAAATGGTCAAAATCTGTATGTTTACTAACATTTTACCTGTACACTGAACAAGAAAAGACGTTAATCTACAAAATTAATTTTTTAAAGCTACAAAAAACTTTAATTTTACAAACAAATCTACTAAAGTTACAGTTATCTTACTAAAATTTTATCTGTAACCTGTATTGCCGTTACATAAAAAAATCTAGGAATTACAGTTACCTAAATTAGTCTTAGTAACCTTATATATGTTTTGGTTTTCAGTGCAAATCTGTACCTGTTATATGAATTTTTGCTGTTTCCGTTGCATAAGAAACTCTAGGAATCCCAGTTTCCAAGAAAACTTTTAATAACTTTACATATATATATTATTTTTTTTACTGCGCACCAATCAAATATAGAGCATATGCAGAGCAGAAACATTCTTATCAAAATGATTGACAAAACTTTCAGCATTTAACATTTTTTACAACACCTTTCTATTCCACACCTTGCATGTTCCTCTGTAATTGTTGTTTACCTTAAGTAATTCGAAGGCATGTAAGTCGAGGTACTACTGTATGACGAAAAAAAAGAAAAGAAAAGAAAAAGAAAAAGAAAGCATTAATGAAAATTATTTTATTCGTCAACACTTTAATTAAATATATCTGAGATAAAATAAATTGTGATTATTAAAAAGTCTTGCATATTTGATGCCATAAGAGTTACATAATACATTATTAATTATATTTTACAATAATTATTTTTATAATTTACATGAATAATAAAACAAACGAATGTATTAAAATATAAAGTATAATTTGATCAAATTTTAATTTCCTTATTCGGATATTTCAATAAGTACTGGAGGAAACAGTCTTGCGTTAAATTTACTTAATTAATGATAATAGTACAATAATTCCAGAATCTTATTTGATATTAAAAGTTTTGTTTCGGTAATTTTATTCAAATACTTACTTTTAAAAAAGTTTTAATTGCAAAATTGCATATTATAGCATTATATAAAACGAATCAATAAGCTAATTTTCTTAAGTAATAATTGGCAAAATAAAGTCTCGAGTGGTAATTTAAAATATTCATAATTTATTTGATATTGAGAATATTTAGTTTATATAGATAAATGTATGGGCAATTTTTAATTAATATTTAAAAAAAATCTATATAATTACAATTTCCTTGAAGAATGTCTTACAGTACATTTGTTAAGAAATATATGAATTAAGTTCTTGTATTGCATATTTTTTTCTATTAAAACGCTAACAATTAGTAAATGAAATGAATTAAAAAGAAAATATCTATACTGAACACAGAATTTTGCGAAATAATTTTCTTATTACTGTCTTACTTAACAATCATATGTAGTAAAAGGTAATCGTATAATCGTTTTAAAAATCGAAAAAAAAATACTGACAGATTTCCATGTTTCAGACACTGGAGATTCCTACACAGATATTTAGGGGGAAAGGGGGGGATTACCGTTCGTCTGCCTGTGTGTGTGTCTGTAAAGCTCAATCTCCCGAACGAACTGAGAGAGAAAATTGTAAATTGGTATATAATGCAATATTATTATTTAATATTTATTATCTAATAAATTCAATCTTACAAAAAAAATGATTTTTTTTTTCAACTTTAAAGCCAAAATCTGTTGAAAAACATTTTATCAATTACTTTTTTCACTAAATGTGTATATGAGGACCGCAGAATTCAAGTGGTATAGGTGACATGATTGAAAAAATTTAAACTAAATGCACAGGCCAGCTGGAAATATGCTTTTTTTTCTTTTCAGGTAATGAAATATAATTAATTTCTAATTATGTGCTGCCTGCTAGAAATTGACCACTTTTATCGATTCATTATCAATATTGGTTATATATAAAGTTAAAGAAAACTGTACTTTAATTTCATCACAGTTATTGAAATAAGTGTTCAAGGACCACAATCAAACAAGCGGCAATTTCTTATTCCAATACCGACAATTATTACTGTTGTTAAAATATAACTTCAAATATTTTTGCACCAAATTTACTCCGAATCGATTTTTTTTTCAATTGCACTCCTTGATTTCTGAATTCATCATATGAAAGAAACGGTACTTCTGGTTTATCCCGTCGACCAAAAAATTATCGCCAAACAATAAGATTAAATGCCAATAATGGATGATCGTGAATGTCACATTCAATGACATTAAATGGGATTCGTGTTTAAAATATCATTAAATGATTTTTATTTCGACTTTTTATTAATATTTTTATTAATATTCTACTAATTATTTGTTTTTTCGTTATTTAAAATAAAAATTATGTCAACATGTATAATTTGGCTATTAGTTTGGCGATTTGTATAATTTGGCGAAATTGGTCGACGGGATAACCTAGAAGTACCAAAGAAACATATACAGTTGGACTATCATATTCATCTTGAATTACACTTGCCGCCGAAAGTCTGCGTACAGACGTTCATCTTTCGTGTTCATGCAACATTCACTAAGTAAATGGAGTATTTCTTCATGGAAACAATGTTTAGCGATTCCTCTAACGTCATAAATTCAAATAGTATAAACAACTATCACTTGATCGTCGCATAAAATAATATAAAAATTCATAATTTAAGAACGACGCAAATCGTATGCACCAAAAGTCTGGGTATACTGAAAAAAAATCTTTACGATAATGGATTGTAACCAAAAGTTAATACCTTGTAGGTTATTTCCTTTTTTTTTATGACCTCTCTCAGCCTATTTGACATGGATTCAACCAGCTTAGATGTCTCTTGTGTGGTTATTTTATTCCACTCTTCTATCATACATATTTAAGCATTTCTTTGTGTGTTATTACGTGCTCCCTAGTTCTTTGCTCTAATAAACCCCACAAATGCTCTATTGGGTTTCATTCTGGGGATTGGGGTAATTTACGGAGTTGGTTTGACACATCGTAGAGCAGCCATAACTTCGCATTATACGCTGCGTGCTTAAGGTCATTGTCCTGCCAAAAATAAAAATCATCATTTACCCTAAACTTTTAGGCACTTGCCTTGAGATTTTTCTTTAATATGTTTAAATAAACAATTTTGTATATTATTGATTCAATAAAATCAAGATTACCAACCCCACTGTTTCCCATGCATCTATAAACCATAACGCGTCCTCCTCCATGTTTGGCAGTCAGAAAAAGATTTTCCTTTTTTTAGCTCTGTATCAGTTTTCCTCCAGACTTATTTTCGCTCTTGGATGCCAAAAATACAAAATTTACTTTCAGCTGAATATATTACCTGTTTCCAAAAGTCATGTGTTTTATTTAGATGTCTTTTATCAAAGGCCATTCATTTAACTCTGTACAGTCGAGTGATGAATGGCTTCTTCCGTGCAATTCGGCCAAGATAGTCATACATTTTCAGTTCTCTTCAGATTGTGGTTAAACTCACAATTTTTTGGAATCTTTCAGAAATACTTTTAACTAACTGCGAAGCTGATAGTCTTAGACTTATCTTTTACAGAGCTTATTGAAGAGCTTCATTCTCGAGGCAACAGTGCAGACGGCCGGCCGTATCTTTGGTTGGATTTTAAAAGTCCTGTTGATATGTAGTTCATGATCACTTTTTGATTCGATAAATGTTTCTTGTTAACAATTTCCCCAATTAAACTAAGAGTTTTTCCCATTTCCAAAGATTTACGAGGATCTGTCTTTCAGCAGTATCGATTCCCTTTCTGTTGCCTCCCCCATGGAGCAGTACAAACATTCAAAATCTGAAATCGTAGTAAAAGCCTACAATTACTTGAAAAAACTAAAATTGGTACAATAAACTCGCAATAAAAGGTCTTTAAAAGCGCTGTTTTATAAGTGTACGCTGCCTTTTGGAGGAGGTGGTTGACGATTCTTTGGTCGTCATTCTTGTTTTTTCATTCTAAAGTCGAAATTTCTTTTCTTGTTTAAATCAACTAATCTTGAAGAATTATTCAGTAATATGATAGTTTTCCTAAGCGAAATTACGATAGTAATTTTAGCATGAGCTTTATATATGATCACCTGTAAGCAGAGTTTTGGCGGCAAGTGTATATCGAAATAAAACTAGCAAAAGCCATGCTTTGTTTGGATTCGCGAAGCATTATTTTATAAAACAGATATTTGAAAGTAAAAATATTTTTTAATATTATTTTTGCATCTTCATTAAACAAAAACGTTATTTTATGTTTTGGCGCAGCGCATTTTAATTTTTTATTTATGATGTAAGACTGTCATAATAAAATATTTTCGAAGCAAACTTTTACAAAATATTTTTAAATTTTCAACTAAAAGCTCTTTTAAAGATGTTTTTACAATTTCCAGTAACCACTTATGTTTTTTAAAGTTGTTTGAAATATGCATGTTTCCAATCTTTGTAATTAACATAAAAAAATCTTTTATAGCTATTTTAGAATAATATATTTGTAGACAGCTTGAAGAAAGTTACTTCGTCAAAATCCTATTTTCTGGAAAAACATTTGAAATCTGCTCTCGTTGATACTATGAATTTTAAACTGTAAAACTTTTTTTTTATAATTTCTTCGTTTTTATACATGTTAGCGTATCAAAATTTTTGATATTGTAGAATTTTTCGTAAGGAAAATTATTTCCTATTCAATGCTTAATTTTGAAGGATTTTCACTCTCGACAACGTTACGTACGTTTTTAAGCCAACTGGTGTCTATATATACTCAATATTTATAACTGCTTCATCTAATGTTAAACCTTGGAATTTATGAATTGTAACAGCAAAAGCTAACTGCAGAAGAAATTCTTTCCTTGAGAAATTTATGCTTCCATTTTTCTAGAATTTAATTATTGGGGGAATTGGTACGCACCAATTCTTATAAGTTAAATTATTGTAGTATTCAAATTTATCCATGATTATTCGCGATATCTGGTCTGGTGGCTTGTGATTTTCTTTATTACATGTAACAAAGTCTAAAGTCCTGTTCACTAAATCTTTTTCGGTCCACAAATAAGAACGTAACATTATTTTAAATCCAAATGATAAAGTAAGAAATTGGTTAAAGTCCATTTGTCGTTTCTGAATCGGTCAACTTTGCTTTAGTACATTTATAAAGAGCTTGAATAGCGGCAATAACTTCACGCTTCAATTCTTTTAATTTTTCATTTATATAACAAATTTAACAATTAATTTTATTTGTTTACAATTCTTTTGTTGCCACTTTACAAAAAAAAATAAAAAAAAATCCACAATACATTTTTTAAAAAATGTTTAAGTGTCATCTGTGCAAACGATTTTGCTGAATAATGAAAACATATTTTATTTATTAAATTAATCATGATTCTATCTATTATTACTTACTCCATGATTTATATTTTTTTCTGAAAATATACGCGTTTCATTTTTTATTTATTTGTCAAAATGCGTCCGTATTGGAAATGCATGTAAAATAAATTAATTAAAATAATAAATTTTTTAACGTTTTACTGTAAAAAAAAATTATATTCTGCAAATCTACAGATCATAATTTATTTTTGTGTTTAATTTGAAGTTAAAATATTGAATAGTTTTTTTGTAAAGTGTACGACAAAGTGTAATTTGAGTGGCCTAGTAGAGGATTCGCTTCGCTCATCCTAATAAAATAACTGCAAGAAAACTCAAAATCTTAATATATAGCAGGATTGATTTCACACATTTCTAATGATAAAATTGCATGTATTTACATAATTCCATTAGTAATTGAAACACAACAATAAAATGTGTATATTGAAGCAACAGGACGGAAATTCGAGAAAAGATTGAGCATATATTAAGTTTAATAAACAAACCACAGCGTTAGAAAGACAACCCACTGAAAAATTTAAATATGCGTCTTAAATAAGCAAGAATCGTCATTCCTATCTTCTATTATCATATTTTATTAATAAAATAATCCATAGAAATTTTAATAAAAAGCTCTAAAACTATTAATGATAGTTTGTCATAAACCTTCTGGGTATATTTGCAAATTTTTAAAAAAGAAGATGCATCATTAAACTTCTATAGAAATTACTGCCTTCTTTCCCCTCACTCTCACCCATCCATTGTAAATTGGATTCACACATCTAGTTGTCCAGCCGAAGGCGGAGTACGATTAGGAAGTTTTGGGTACGCAATCAAAACTGCCCTGATGACGATCAATGTCTGGTTGAAAGCGCTTGGTTCGAAATTGTGAAAATTTCTAAGTTTTTAAAATCTATATTATTATGTAATAACATCTTTCATTTTTGTAACTTTTTTATATTAGTGACATATTAAATATACCTTTTAAGCAAATTAATTTTTATTTCGAATTATTTCTTTTTTAAATTCAAAAATTCTGATTTCTGGGAAGGTTTGAAAGTTTAGTTTTTGTTTAATATTCCACTAATTTTTGAAATTTCATAATTTTAAATTACGTTTAATCGTCTCGTCACCCTGAGCCTCATATGAGGCTCCTACTTTGACTTACAAAATTTGAAAGAAAAAATTTATTTTGCGTTTAGTAATAATATTAAATCGTTTGGAATACATAGAAGGCTTCTAAATAGTTGCATTAACCGTATTTAGATGTCAGAGATAGATAATTTCTAGTATTATATCTGTGGCTTCCGGTAATAACCAGGTATGGCACATTTTTAATATTTTGAGTAATTAACGTTTAAAGTTTTCAAAAATGTCTTTTTATCATTGCTTTTATAAAATAGATTAGAACTTAATAATTTTCACTACATTCAATTTGGATATAATAACCTCTTTTTAGCCAAAATAGTTTTTATTAATTGAGAACCAATTAAAAATGTAACTTCTATCTGGTTATTACCGTTTTACATTTATTTTTAATAAATGTAAGTAAAATAAAATTTTAATTTTATTTACATTTATTAAAATAATGTAATTATTAAATGCATTTATTAAAATAATGTACATTTATTACAAAAATAAAATTTAAATAAAATTACATTTTATTAACATTTATCAGAATATTAAAAATTAAATTCCTTAACTGGTTATTATCGGAAGCCACAGAATTATAGACGATTTAAAGAAAGAAATAAAAATCTTATCTGGTTATTACCGTTACTTTATGCACTTGCCCGATAATTACTGTTTTTCAATTTTTAAATGAACATTTATAGTTTCCCTGTGATTGGTAGTATTCGATTTTCATTTTTCAGTACTATGGCAGATAAAAGTACATTTTAAAGCTACATTTTCCCAAATTATCTCAATTTTTTTTTCAAAAATGTACCTTACATGGTTATTACCGGAAGCCACAGATATACAATTGTTACTTTACTGTTTTAGAAGAGAAATTAATTAATTTTTGGGGGCTGCCTTATTTTCTGAGTAGCTTAATTTTTTGTCCGAGGTAAAAAATATTTTTTTTAATCTTTAACATTCCCTTGATGTGTGCATGCTTTCAAATAAATTTTAAACATAACATATTCCTTAAAAAATGTGGAAGTGTTTTCGAACTCATGTTTTAAGTTCAAACAAAAAATAATAATAAATAAAAATAGATAGAGCAACATTTAAAAAAATATATTTTTTTGCACGTGATTTATACTGGTATTTTAGAAGTATTAAAAGTTAGAAAATTTTTATTTTCCTCTATATTTATATTAATTTGGTGACGAAAGAGTTAAACAATAATCGCCAAAGCAATTATTATACCATTTATGCTTATTTTCTCGTAAAATAAATATTACTTATCTGAATTTGCAAAATGCCGTCGAAACAATGTGGCCAAAAAAGGAAGTAATTTTTATATTTATTTAATTTAAATACAGTAAACACTTGCAGTACTACTCTGTAAGATTCGCGAGTTTTGATTATTCGCGAACACTTAACTTGGGTTTTCGCGAATTTTGTTTCATGAGGAATATTTTTTTTACAATGTAGACTCGCTTTATTTAACCAATTCTACAAATCAATTTGACACTGGATAGCTAATTTCATTGTACTGTATAATTTAAGTTCTGCGAGAACTTCAACCGTTATATATTTAAGTAAAATATAGATCAGTAATTCCTAAAAACTCGAAACAAAAACTAATGCTATAAGTAAAATAATCCTAATTTTTGTAAAATTTATTTTTTTTTCCCATTAATATTTTTTCTGAAAAATTACATAATAAATTTTAAAATTTCAACAACTTTTTGAGAAAGAAATAGAGTGCCATCCTTAACTGGGGAGGAATCTCAAAGTTAAAAATAAAATCGAGACCGCAACTTTTCCTTAAATGAAAATGCGTAATTTTTTTCCAAGCACCTTCGTTGTTCCAAGCCCAAGCTCGCACTCTGATTGGTTTTTGCTCTCGGCACTGTTTTCATGCAACTTGGCGATAATCATACTTGGCGTAGCGATAGATGCTTCCGTCGAGGAGTTTGATTTCCTTCGGAACCGAGTACGAAGTAACTTTTCTTGCAGCATTGGATTGGATGGAACGTGTCTGTACTCTTTAAAAGTTTTTACACACAAGAAC
The DNA here is from genome assembly GCA_964019185.1 of Maratus speculifer. Classification (NCBI taxonomy): domain Eukaryota; kingdom Metazoa; phylum Arthropoda; class Arachnida; order Araneae; family Salticidae; genus Maratus; species Maratus speculifer. Next base: position 162,247,347 of record OZ025300.1, on the reverse strand, counting down.
ACAAGACCACGAGGATAAGAATGAAGGAAGAATAAGAATGAGTAGGTTAGGTTTTAGGTTTACTTGTTCACTTACGAGCGAAGTATTTTTCGCCAAGTATAGTTATCGCCAAGTTACGTGAAAACAGTGCCGAGAGCAACAACCAATCAGAGTGCGAGCTTGGGCTAGGAACGACGAAGGTGCTTGGAAAAAAAATTTTCCCTATGAGAATACATGAACAAAAGATATTTTCTTACAAGAAATTGTATATCAATAATTTTTTCAGCCATTAATTATCAACTTAATTTTATACAATATGTTTATAATTATTCAAATTTAGTTACAACATGTTTTTTTCATCCTTAAAAAATATATTTTGATGTGCCATTTTTTTTCCATTAAAATAATATCTTAAATCCTAACCCATTTTTTATGCATCCTCAACATTCGCGGAAGTCTTCGGGGATCTAACCTTCACGAATATTAAGAGATTACTATACTTAACAATAAAATTTGGTTATTAGGACCAGGAGGAATATTTATGACGACTTTGTACAAATTCAATACTCTTTTTTTTTTTTTTTTTTTTTTTTTTTTTTACTTGTTTCTATTTCGTTTATTTTATGTCGGCTGATTATCTACTCGAGGGATATAGTCCCAGGTTGGGAGTGTCCTTCGTGGGGGGAAAAAAACCACGAAAACTCCGAACGGTTAGGCCGACGGCCGTGATCGGGTTCGATTTCAGCACCTGCCGTCTAGCAGTTAAGAGGTCAGAACCTCTCGGCTACAGGTGGGGCTGATTCTATTTGGAAAAGATGAGTTTTTAGTACGTAGGAAGTAGATTTGACTTTTTAATAACACTTCTTAAAAATTTTAATTCTCATAAATCTTTTTCTTTTTAAGTTAAAAGGATCATCTCATCAAAAAAATCATAATCACAAAATTTTGAGGTAATTCGGGTCACTAGTAAGGAAATTACGACCACTATATTTCCTCTTTATACTTGCCTACACGCATTTGTTTTGAGAAATGAAGATGAATAGAACTCCAAACTGGCAAATCCTTTATTAAATGTTGGTAGACTTTGTTTAAAATTGCTATTTGGATCACAAAAATGCTTCAGGTTTGTGATAAAGAATATCTAAAATGAAAATTATATTACGAGGTGAAACTCTAAGCATGAGATAAAACTTCACCATATACAATTTTCTCCATTATGGGGATGGTTATAATTATTCCTCCTGACCCTATTTCTAGATCATTCACTTGTTAAGGGGACAGTACACCTTTAATAGCCGCAGAAAACGTAAAATTGTATCATGTGCTGTACATTTTTTTTTTTTTTTTTTTTTTTTTTAAGAAGAATTTCTCTGGAAACACAAAAGTTTCAAAATATCTTTATATGGTATTGAACTTTCTTTAAAAAATTTTAGTTTGGATATAATACAGCAATTTTTTTTATGGGGTCGATTTCGAAATGATATTTTTAAAAAATTACGACGTATAATATTTCACTGCGCGCAAGATATCTCATGCAGATTTCATGCGATTTGCATAAATTTGATTTTAAATTAAACATAATACCTTGGACTACAATTTGAACTAGAATGTTTATGAATGGCTAATTAGATACAGAGAAATTAGATTTTAATTATAGAAAATAAAAAAATAATGAATTTTTGCATACATTCAACCTTGTAATTTTTTTCATATTGAACACAACTACATAATTCTAGTTCATTTTCTTCATTATATGTACATGTAGGCAGGGTAAAAATTTTGAAGCTATACTTTGAACGGTTTTGGATATATCACGCGCGCAAGTGCAAAAAACATCATTTTGAGTAAAAGCCGTTTAAAGATTAAAATGTATTTTACAAATGTAAAACTCATAAAAAAAGAAATAAAACTATTAATAATATAACATATTCAATATTAAAAATAAAATTTGATGCTTGTTTAAATTGATAAATAAAAAAATAGTTTGTAAAATGGAGTAAAATGTAGGAATTTGTGTACATGTTTGCGACTCGCAAAAAATACGAAATTCGATTATATGGTTTACATTTTTTTTTTTTTTTTTTTTTGTAAAAAATAATGTCCCTAGATGCACAGAACTTTCAAAATATCTTTATATGATATTGAACTGCATTAAAAATATTTAATTTGGATATATAATGTGCAAAAAATACCAAAGAGTAGGTTTTAAAATGATTAAAAAAAAAAAAAAAAAAAAAAATGACGTCGAATAAGCGTTGAACAATCGCTTACTGCATGCATGATATCGCATGCAGATTTCATACGATTTGCATAAGTTTTTTCTTAAAATAAACATAATATTCTAGACTATAATTTAAACTTAATTTTATATAAACGGTTAGTTAGAAAAATAGCAATTACTTTTGAATTATAAAAGACAGAAATCATTATTTTATGCACACGTTCAATCTTATAATTTTTTTCCAACTAAACATAGCTGCATAATTCTAATTTATTTTCATGTATATACATATATTTAGACAAAATAAAAATTTTGAAGCTATACTTCTCATGATAGGATTGGAGATATGATATGCACAAGCATGCAAAACTTCATTTTGAGAAAAAGCCGTTCATTTTTGCACACATTCAGCCCTATAATTTCTTTCAAACTATACACAGCTGCATAACTTTAGTTCCTTGTCATCTTTGTATGAACATTTAAATAAGGTAAAAATTTCGGAGCTGTACTTCAAATGATTTTGGAGATATGCGCAAAAGCACAAAAAAATACATTTTGAGAAAATTCCGTTTTATGATTAAAGTGGGTTTTTAAAATATAAAATTCAGAATGAACAAAACAAAACAATTATATAACATTCAGAATTAAAAATAAAATTAAATGCTAGTTTAAATTGATAAATATTGAAAAATTTGTAAAACGCTGCAGAATACACAAAATACACAGACTTGCGTGAAAAACGATAATTATGTAAATAGGAAACGTTCCACTTACCTTTTTAAAAAATTCATTTAATGTTATATTTTACATTGCATTGACTTTTCAAGTGAATAAAATATATGCTTTTTTATAAAATTAAAATATTTAATGAAAAAAAATATTTTTTTATTGAACAAAAGCAGCTTTCGAATGCATTTTAAAACTTTCCGCCGGGGCGTGATGCTTGGAACTTATGGAGTGATGTTGACATTTTCAGCAATATCTCGGTAAATAAGAATCTCACAATTAAAAGCCCCACCAGTGGCCGAGAGGGTCTGACCTCTCAACTGGTAGACGGCAGGTGCTGGGTTCGAACCCAATCGCGGCCGTCGGCCTAACCGTTCGAAGTTTTCGTGGTTTTCTTCGAACCTTGCGTAAATACGGGTTAGGTTCCCTTAGAAAGACCCCCACGAAGGGCATCCCTCCCCCTGGGCCTATATCCCTAGCGTAGATAATCGGCCGACACAAAATACAACAACAACAACTCACAATTAAAATATTGGTATCAAATTATTCAGAATAAAATTATCTTTATAAAGAAATAAAAATTGAAAAATCGATTTTTTGACCATTTTAGAGGTGTACTGTCCCCTTAAAGTCTTTAATTTTTTTACAGCGTATTGGGTTTACTATGATTTAGTTTATTGATAATTAAATTGATATTTGTGGAGACTAGTAATTTTTTAACATATTTGTAAGCCTAAATTTACCAATTCACTTACGCATCGTGTTTTCAAATATTACAAGAAAAAAAGTTTTTTTATATGGCAGTAAAATGAATTTTATTTCTTCTGTGTATGATGACACTTTGTTTGTAAAAAAAAGCAATGAGTGCATATGTAGCATTATTATAGCTTCACGTCTAAATTACATTAAAAAATCACGTCTAAGTCACATTAAAAAAATTATTTTTATTTTTATACTTATACTATTCACACAAAAAAAGTTTTTCTTCTGAGAAGGTCAACTTTTAAGTCTCCTTTCGTCAGTTAAACAAAGTTTTATTGATTTACTGTCATAATAAAATCAGAATAAAGTCACACACCCAACACTTCCTTCTCAAAAAAAAAATAGCAAACTACTTATTTTTGTATAATTTAAGTAGATTTGATTTAAACGTAAAGCGATGTTACCATTTTGTGCTATTTTTAAAATTTTATAGCAGTATGTCATAAGGAAATAACCATTTGCGATAATGCTCGTTTCTTTATGGAAGTTTTTTTTTTTTTTTTTTTTTTTTTTCATTTCTATTCGTTTGACCTAGTCATTAAAATACTATTAGACACGCAATATCATCAGAAAATGTGAGAGTTAAAATAAAAATAATTTTGTATTGAGAAAAATAATCATTTTAAACACAAAAATTTTACTTAAACTAATAATAATAATAATAATAAAAAAAAAAAAAAAAAAAAAAAAAAAAAAAAAAAAATACTTGCTTTTTAACCTTTGGAAGGCAAGGTATAAACATAAAAGGTCATGTGGGGTTATTCAGTCACTCCATTTTTAAAATACAAATATTTATTTACCATTTCAAATAAAACCCGAATTTTAGCTTTTAAAATTTATTTAATAATATATCTATATCTATCTATCTATCTATATATATATATATACTAGAATTGTAATCACAAAAATGAAAATGAAAATGTAATATTATTGGAACAATCATGATTACGTTTAAATATAATTTTATTATACCATTTTTACTGTCGATTTTAATTACCCCTTTTTTTTTTACCTTATTATATAAGTATGCATTTGCCCGCCAAACATCACAAGAGTATATTTGAAACCTGGGAGTAAAAAAGGTTGAGTTTGGCAATTCTATATCATTCACGTGTTAAAAGTCTTTAATTTTTAATTATGTGTATTTTTGTTTATTAATAATTAAATTGATATTTTAGGGGATTAGCAATTTTATGACATATTTGTGAATTTAAATTAACAATTCCCTAATGTACTCAATTACAACAAGAAAAGAAAAAAAAAGAGGAAAATTTTTCTAATGTTAGAAAAAGGAGCTGTTTTTTACATAGCAGAAAAAAGCTCTTTTTCTGTAATGTATGATGCCACTTTGTATGTAAAAGAAAGCAATGAATGAGTCTATTTGTAGCATTATTTTAGCTTCAAGTCTCAAGGGGTTATTTTTTTTTTTTTTACTTTTATACTTACTCTATTCATGCAAAAAGGACAACAGTTTGTTCAATGAAAGGACAACTTTAAGTCTCTTTCCATCACTTTTAAAAAGTTTTATCGATTCACTTCCAAAATAAAATGGAATTACACCCAGCACTTCTTTCTCAATAAATATCAGATGTAGCAAACTACTTATTTTTGCATAATTTTAAAGTTTTTATTTTTTTAATGCGTGTATTTAGTTTGACAGACAAAGGAGCTATTTTCTACATGACTGAAAAAAAAAGGTTTTTTTCTGTCATTTATAATGTCGCTTTGTTTCTTTAAAAAAAAAATCAATGAATGAGTGCATTTGTAGCATTATTTTATCTTCATGTCCCAACAAGTTAAAAAAATTTTTTACTTTTATACTTATTCTACTCCTACAGAAAGGACAATAGTTTATTTCAAGGAAAGGTCAACGTTAAGTCTCCTTTCGTCAGTTTTACAAAGTTTTATCGATTTACTTCCAAAATAAAATGAATGGAGTCACACACCCAACACAGGAAGTGTTGGGTGTGTGGTCTCAGTAAATATCAGAAATAGCAAACTACTTATTTTTCCATAATTTTAAATAGATTTGATTTAAACATGAAGCGTCGTGGTCATTTACTGTTACTTTTTAAATTGAATAGGAATATGTCATAAGGAAATAACATTTTTCGATAATGCTCATTTTATTATGGCAGTTTCATTTAAAGTTTCCTTTCTATTCGTTTGACTTAGTCATTAAAATACTACTAGGCACGCAATATCATCAGAAAGAGGGTTAAAATAAAAATAATTTTGTATTGAGAAAAATAATCATTTTAGACCAAAACTTTTACTTCAATAAATAAAATATTTTACTTGATTTTTAACGTCGGGTGACCAAGTATAAGCATAGAAGGCCATGTGTGGTCATTCAATCACCCCATTTTTAAAAAGCACATATATACCCATATCAAATAAAATCCAAACCCTTAGCTTTTAAAATAAATTTAATAATATACATATAAGAGGGTAGCCCCAGAAAGAAAAAGGAAATGTAATATTGTTGGAACAATCAGGAATACATTAAATTAATGCTTTTTTTTCGTCATGTATGATAAGTGGCCGGAAACTTTTGAGAAAATGCGTTTTCTTTTATACTTAGTTTTGTCAATTAAATTTTTTGATATTTACACGCTCTTCTATAAGTAAGTTTCTAACTAATATGTCAATAAAATGTATAAGTATCGCTTTGAGATTCCTCTTCATATGGGAATATTTACAAATTAACTGAAAAATTTTTGCACGCCGGAAACTTTTGACCGCCACTGTATCTTCGGTATACCATTTATACTATAGACTTTAACTTTCTCATATAAGTGTGTTTTTGCCTGACAAACATCGCAAGAGAATGCTTCCGGTCGGGAGTAAAAGAAGTTGAGTATGACAATTCTAGATCATTCACGTGTTAAAAATCTTTAATTTTTGTATTATGTGTATTTAGTTTATTGATAATAAAATTGATATTTTGGGGACTAATAATTTTTTGACATATTTGTGAACCTAAAATATCAAATCACTAAAGTAGCGTTTACAATTATTATTTTTTAAGTGTTTTTTTTCTAAATGACCAAAAAAAAAAAAAAAAAAAGACTTTTTTCTACATGATAGAAAAAAAAAGCTCTTTTTTTTCGTCATGTATGATGCCACTTTGGTTCTAAAAAAAGTAATGAATGAGCCTATTTGTAGCATTATTTTAACATCACGTCTCAAGACAAAATAAAATTATTTTTACTATTACACTTATTCTATTCATATAGAAATAACAAAAATTTTTTTTCAAGGAAACGTCAACTTTAAGTCGCTTTCTATCAGTTTTACAAAGTTTTATCGATTTATTTCATAAAATAAAGTGAATGAAGTCACACCCAGCACTTCCTTCTCAATAAATATCAGATATAGCAAACTACTTATTTTTGCAGAATTTTAAGTAGATTTGATTTAACCATAAAACGTTGTTGTCATTTTCTGTTATTTTTTAAATAGAATATGAATATGTCGTAAGGAAATAACCATTTGCGCTAATGCTTGTTTCTTTATGAGAGTTTCTTTTAAAGTTTCATTTCTTTTTCGTTTGACCTAATCATTAAAATACCATTAGTCACGCATTATCATCAATAGAAGTGAGAGATAAAATAAAAATAATTTTGTAATGAGAAAAATAATCATTTTAGACTAAAAATTTTTATTTTAATCAAATAAAATATTTTACTTGTTTTTCCTCGGATGACCTGATTTAAACATAAAAGACCATGTCGGGTCAGTCAATTACCTTATTGTTAAATAGTACATATTTATTTACCTATACATATTTATTTAACTGCCTTTTTAAGCACATGAAGGTAATGTCAACATTCACAGAGGTTACGGGGGATCTAATCCTCACGAATATTAAGTAATAGTGTATTTAAAATGTAATTTGTTTATTATTTCTAGATTATTTACGTATTTAAATTTTTTAATATTTATATTGTGTGCATTTAATTTATTGATACCTAAATTGTATTTTAGGGGACTAGTAATTTTTTGGCAATTTTGTGAACCTAAATTACCAGTTCCCTAACATTTTCAAATATTTAAAAAAAAAAAAAAAAAAAAAAAAAAAAAAAAAAAAAAAAAAAAAAGCTATTTTTTACATGACCAAAGAAACAGGGGTTTTTCTGTCAATTATGATGTCTGTTTGTAAAAAAAAGCAAATAATGAGTGTATTTTTAGAATTATTTTAGCGTCACGTCTCAAGAGATTAAATTTTTTTGTTACCTTTTTATTTATTCTATTCATGCAGAAAGGACAACAATTTTTTTTTTCAAGAAAAGGTCAAATTTAAGTCGCCTCCCATCAGTTTTCCAAAGTTTTATCGATTTACATCCAAAATAAAGTGAATGGAGTCGCACCCAATACTTCCTTCTCAATAAATATCAGAAATAGCAAACTACTCATTTTTGCGTAATTTTAAGTTGATTTGATTTAAGCATAAAGCGTTGTAGCCATTTTCTGTTACTTTTTATATTGAATAAGAATATGTCATAAAGAAATAACCATTTGCGATAATGCTCGTTTCTTTATAGAAGTTTTTTTTTAAGTTTCATTTCTGTCAGCTGGACCTAGTCATTAAAATACTATTAGTCACGCAATATCATCAGAAAAGTGAGCAATATCATCAGAAAAGTGAGAGCTGAAGTAAAAATAGTTTTGTATTGAGGAAAATAATCGTTTTTGTCCAAGCAAATTTATTTCAGTGAAAAAAAAAAATTACATGCTTTTTAACCCTCGGATGACCAGCCATAAACGTAAAAGGCCATGATTGGTCATTAAATTACCCCATTGTTAAAAAACCATATGAATTAAAACGTAAACCTTAACTTTTTTAATTAATTTAATAATTTACGTAATAAGAATTGTAGCCACAGAAAGAATGTATATTGATATTGTATATTGATTTGTATCCACTCCGTGCAAAACTGTAGAAAACCTATTGGTTCAATAGCCCCTCTCCCCCCCCCCCAAAAAAAAACTGATAATTATACAAATTTAATTTCTTTAAATTATACTTGTAAGCCGTTTATTTATTTATTTATTTATCTATTTATAACTGGTAAAAATTTAGTAAAAGATTGATTGTTTTAGAAATTTTATAATTTAAGTTTAAATTTCAAATAAATAAATTGTTTATAAATAAAGTATACGTTGAAGATACATTAGTTTTACCTCATTATCAATATATTTTTTTTTGGGGGGGGGGGCTGTTAAGACAATAGTTTAGCTAAAGTCTTGCACACAGAGTATGCATGTCAAAAAAATAAGTTTTTCATCAAAATTAAAATAAAAAAAAATAAAATTTCAATATTGAACATAAAAAAATATTTTAAATAGAAGAGATAAATTGTCTACATAAAATATATGCATTTATGTTTTATAGGAGCTGAGAAAATAAATGTATCATGTTGCTAAAATGCACTGCCAGGTAAAAAGCATGACTCCTTAAACGCCTTAAATTACATAATGATTTCAGAATGAAATCGGTCTCGATGCATCTTAATGATGACATAATATTTGAAACATAACGAAATTAAAAAGTAACATTGAGAGTTATTGTATTTGTGAAAAATTGCTTTTATAAATGTTTGTTTGAGGAGGTTGGTCAATCAGCTTCCAAAATCTCTTCACTAGTCTAAAGTCTACGAGCGTTTGATGCATTCGTTTATTTAAAATATCTCCTCGGGAAATTAATATTTTCAACTTCTATTTTTTGTACACACTTCTTAAAAGATGGGTCTGTTTTTCTTAAGTATATATCAATACAAAAAACCCTGAACGGGTTAAAAGCTTGTGACGCAGCACTTTATCTTACATCTCTAAGAATTTTGAATTTGGAACTTAAAACTAATGATATCAAAATTTATGTGACGCTATGCTCTTAATATATACAGGGTGATTCTAAATTTTTTTTTAAATAAAAGAGGGGTGAGTACACATCAAGACAAACAATATTAAATAGGAGACCAAAGGTCCAAAACGTTTTCCAAAGGAGATAGCCGCCATCAAAGTTTAGGGACCAAAATTTCAAATAAACATAAAAAACGGAAAAATCGGTCGATTGATTTGCGGTTTTCACTAAAATTATTCTTTATGCAGGCACTTTCTTGAAATTAAATTATAAAGATAAATTTCAAAAAATGCCGATAGAGGGCGCTTTAGACTTTGGAGTAAAGAACGACTATTTTTACCGGTATTTTTTGCATCTCATTAAATGTTTTCGTAAGCATAAACTCAAACTTAAATTTTGAGCTCAAAATCTGAAAGCTGGAAGCAGTTAAATAGCACAAATTGAACTGTGTTCAGAAGGTTCAAATTTCGAATGATTTTAAAAAACGGAAAATTTGGTTCATTGAATTGTGGTTTTCACTAAAACTATTCTTTATGTTGGTATTTTCTTAAAAATAAATTATAAAGATAAATTTCAAAAAATGTCGATAGAGGGCGTTTTAGACTTTGGAGTAACGAACAACTATTTTTTGCATCTCATTAAATGTTTTCGGAAGCTTAGACTTAAACTTAAATTTTGTGCTCAAAATCTGAGTAGTAGGGAGTAGTTAAGTAGCACAAACTGAACTGTGTTTAAGGTTGAGGGGGTGGTTCAAATTTAAAATAATTATAGAAAATGGAAAAATTAGTCGATTCGTCTGCTGTTTAAAATAAAATTTTTCTTTAAGTCAGTATCTTCTTGAAAATAAATTTTAAAGATAAATTTCAAAAAATTCCATCAGAGGCCGGCTTAAGCTTCTGAGTAACCAACAATTCATTTTAACCATTATTTTTTTATTCTATTTAAATGCTTGCAAAAACTTTTTAAATGTTTTCGCAAGCTTAGATTTAAACTTAAATTTGGAGCTCAAATTCTGAATCGTTATTGAGGGGTTAAGAAGCGCAAACTAAAGTGCGCTCAGGAGTTGAAATTTAACCCTCCTTCCTCCTCGAACACAATTCAATTTTTCGCTACTTAAACACTCCCAACGATTCAGAATTTGAGCCCAAAATTTAAGTCTATGCATTTGAAAGCATTTTAAAAGATTAAAAAAATAACAGTTAAAAATAGTTGTATGCTATTTGAAAGTCTAAGGCGCCCTCTATCGGCATTTTGTGAAATTTATCTTTAAAATTTATTTTCAAGAAATTGCTGATTTAAAAATTAGTTTTAGCGAAAGCCGCAAACAAATTGACCAATTTTTCCGTTTTTTACAATCATTTGAAATTTGAACCCTCTGAGCACAGCTAAGTTTGTCTACTTAACCACTCACAGCTATTCAGATTTTGAGCTCAAAATTTAAGTTCAAGTCTAAGCTTACGAAAGCATTTAATAGGATGCAAAAAAAAAGCTAAAAAAGATTTGTTTGTTACTCCAAAGTCTAAATCGCCCTCTATCGGCATTTTTTGAAATTTATATTTATAATTTATTTTCACGAGAATACTTAAATAAAGAATAGTTTTAGTGAAAACCGCAAATCAATCGACCAATTTTTCCGTTTTTTATAATCATTTGAAATTTGAACCCTCTAAACATAGCTCATTTTGTGTTACTTAACCACTCCAAACTATTCAGATTTGAGCTCAAAATTTAAGTTTCAGTCTAAGCTTATGAAAACATTTAATGAGAAGTAAAAAATACCGGCAAAAAACAGTTGTTCGTTACTCCAAAGTCTAAAGCGCCCTCTATCGGCATTTTTTGAAATTTATCTTTATAATTTAATTTCAAGAAAATGCCGATATAAAGAATAATTTTAGTGAAAACCGCAAATCAATCGACCGATTTTTCCGTTTTTTATGTTTATTTGAAATTTTGGTCCATAAACTTTAATGGCAGTTATCTCCTTCGGAAAACGTTTTGGACCCTTGGTCTCCCATTTAATATTGTTTGTCTTGATGTGTACTATCACCCCTCTTTTATTGTAAAAAAATTTAGAATCACCCTGTATATATATATATATACATATTAAAATTTATTCATTATAAATATTTTTGCGTCATTTATCTATTTGCATATATTTAACTTAGTTTGGATACAATGACGCAAAAACTATATATTTAAATGTTACTTTTGATTTTGGATAGCGTAGCCCAAAAGATAAATCAATTTATTCAAATAAAACATTTCAGTGCATTATATATATTCTGTGAAAGTGATGTATTTAACAGTGTATTGGAAAATGAAAAGTATTGTTTAGATATGTAAATGTATTTAGATAATAAATAAATAAATAAATGGAATTTTAAAACATCGTTTAAAGCCTCATCAAGGCGTCACTTAAATTTTGAAATCATAACTTTTAAGATTCGTATTTCGAAATTATGAAAGATGTAAATGATAAAGCATTAGTGAATAAATTTTAATATGTATATATATATATATATATTGATAGCATAGCGTAACATAAATTTTGATATCATTAGTTTTAAGACCCAAATTTAAAATTCTTAGAGATGTAAGATAAAGTGCTGCGTCACAAGTTTTTAACCCTTTCAGGGTTTTTTGTATTGATATCATTGCTTTTTTAGGTTAATGATAAAAAAGATAAAAACAAAAAAATAAAGACTAATGCAAAGAATTCATATTCATGATTTCCAATCACCTTTAATTATCTCTCCCCTATCCACTTAAAAAAAGATATTTCATATTTTATTAATATATACTGCACTACTTGATTTTGTTAAAAACAACTCTGTAGTAAAATACGTTAGTAAAAGATAAGAAGGTAATGAACATTCAGCACCATACATCTCAGAAAGGGTTTCATAATCTATGCTGTATGTATCATTTCTCATTCTTGTTAACTAAGTTTATTCTTTATACATGATGATACATATACTGCAGATGGATTAAAATGATGAGGGATATAATATTAAGAATGTGCTGTAAAGTGTTTCATAATCTATGCTGCGTGCATGATTCTTGTTAATTATGTTTCAATCTTTGTATAGGTTGGTAATATTGCAGATTGATTAAGACTATATGCGTTACATTATTCAGAATATGCTGGAAATGTTTCACAATCTATGTTGCACGCAGGTTTTTCTTTCTTGTTAGTTATGATCAGTTCTTTATATAGAATGGTAAAATTACTGCAAATGGATTAAATTGATAGGTTTACAATATTGAAAATGTATAGGAAAGTGTTTCATAATCTATACTGTATGCGTAACTTTTCATTCTTGTTAGTTTATTTATGTTTTGCTGTTTGCACAGGGTGGGAAGATTACTGTAGAAAGATGAAAATTATAGGTTTAAAGTATTCAGAATGAATTGGAAGTATCTAAACATGCTGTATGCAATTTTTTTTATTCTCGTTAATTATATTTTGTTTTTTGCATAGAATAGTAAAATTATTGTACATGAATGACAATAAGTTTACAGTATTCAGAATGAGTAGGAAAATGCATCATAATCGTTGATTCTTCGTTCTTGTTAGTTATGTTTTGTTCTTTGCGCATGGTGGTAAAATTACTGTATATGAATGAAAATAGTAGGTTAATAGTATTCAGAATATGTTGGAAGTTGCATCATAATCTATGCTGCACACATGACTTTCCGTTCTTATTTGTTTTTTCCCCTACAGAATGATAAAATTATTGCAGATGGATGAAGGCATAACATATTCAAAAATGTGTTGTAAAGTATTTCATAATCTATGATGTGCGCATGATATTTTATTCTTGTGGGTTTTGGTAAAAATACACTTAAGGAGGCACATTAGGCAGATGGGAAAGGCAAGTGCATTATATGAAAGAGTTAAGAAAAGGTTGTCTAATGATATTGTGCTTTAAAATGTTATAAAAAAGTCTACCGACAAATTTGGATGTAATTTCAAAATCAATAAAAACAGTAAACTAAATATGCTTATTTCTTCTTGATAACATCTATAACATATATTTAAATCAGGTTTATATTAAAATTGATAATATGTATTTTAAATTAATCAATGTACCTATCATTTGTACAAAGAAAGTCCTGATTGATAATTGCCCCGGTGTAATTGATAATTACAATGTTCCCAGGGTAGTTACTGATCATCGGAATTTTTTAATTAAACAAACTTTAAATAATATTTTAATCAAAATCTATATTTTATTGAATAGAAACATGGTGAATCATTAACCATGCTAAATTTTGTCACATCAATTGTAAACATTAAAAAGATATTTAGATGTTAGTGCTTTTTGATCAGGAATTACCCCGGTCCACCCTATAAGTTTCATACTTCAATTAGGAAAATGCTTAACCGACAAAGAAAGAAAATCAGGATTCTGTTATTTATTGAATAGTTTCAGTTCATATGAAACTTTCCATTCTTGGTCGACTTAACTTTCAAAATAAAACTAATATACTTTTATCGAACATTTCAGTCACTAAGCATAAAACAAGTAAAGTATGGAAATTTAAACATTTCATGTTTTTAAGATTTTAATTTTTTTAAACACAATTTTGGGAAAAAAGCAGACAGCTATTAAAAATATTCCATATTTTCTTAGGGTTTTTTGCAGTGCAATACATCAAAAGTCTTTTTTAGATTTTCAACATTGTACGAAATATTTTGAAATTGACAACTTGAAAAATTCTTATTTTTTTCTCATAAATCATGCAAAATAATATTTATCTATTAAGAACCATATTTGATTTACTAAACAGCTATAAATACAATAAACAACTCAGAAAGCATCACAGGAATTTATGGAAAGAATTTGCATGTATATATTTAAGCATTATTCAGATTTAATTAACTAAAACAGAATTAACGAATCTAGTAAACATTTTAATTGCTAACACTATAGATTATTAAAAAGCATCATGAAAGAAATAATTTATCTAAGTGAAACTTTTTATCCAACATTTCAGTTGCTAAAATATGCATAGCTTGCGACCAAGAATTGTGCAAATAAAATGCTGCAGACTTCTGGACACAGTTTACATTTTAAAAGCAGTAATTTGAATGTAACAATGAACTAGAAATCATAATAAATGCTTAAAATAATGTATAATACAGTCAACACTGTGAAATCCACAAAATATATTATATGGAATCCATGTTAGAATGTAAACATTGAAAATTGTACTAACATTTAAGCTTATAGTTTAAGTTAAGTGATACTTCTTTTTCATGAAATAACAATTTTTTAATGAAATAAACTAGGATATAAGAAATTCATGTATTTTGTACCTTGCATTTAAAAAGAATTTATGAAAATAATTTATGTGTACATATTTAAGCATTATTCAGATTTACTTAACTAAAACCAAATTAACGAATCTAGTAATAATTCTAATTGTAAACACTATACATTATTAAAAAGCATCATAAAACAAATAATTGATTGAAGTGAAACTTTTTTGTGCAACATTTCAGTCGCTAAGTATGAAGCAAACAATATTTGAAAATTGTAGTGTAGCTGAAATGCATATAGCTTGAGAACAAAATTGTAACATAAATTGGGAACATATTGTGCAAATAGAATGATGCAGACTTCTGGACATTATTTACATTTTAAAAACAATAATTTGAATGTAATAATGGGCTATAAATCATAATGAATGCTTATAATAATGTATAATACAGTCAACACTATTGTGAAATTCACAAAAAGTATTACATACAATGCATGTTAGAATGTAAACATTGAAAAATGTCTTAACATTTCAGCTAATAGATGAAGCACGCGTTAAAGATTGCATTTCTGACAGTTGACAAGTTTCGTGTATTTCAGCGATTCTTGCATAGCGAGTTTCGTGGATCTAATGATGGTTTTTAGCGCTCTTACACGCAGTTCCGTGCGAAATAAGGGGTAAAGGGGGTGGTCGCCCCGGGTGCAGAAATTTATAGTGTGCCAAATTTATACTACCAAAATCATTTTTAGTCTGTCACAAGAAAAAGTTCGTTTTGAGAGAGGCGCCAAATTAAGACTATGCAATTATCTCTTTGTACGTCCCTGCATACACGCTTTAGTGATTGCGGTGTTGACGAGTTTCTTGCATTTTAGCGATTCTTGCACAGTAATTTTTGTGGATTGAATGATGTTTCTTTGGCCTAAATGAGAAAGCTGAGCTCATACATGAATTATTGTTTGTGTTATTGACGAAATTTGTGCATTTTAGTTATTCTTCCACAATGATTTTCGTAAATCCAGTGATTTTTTATGGTCACACAGCGGTTATACACACGTTAGTGATTGTGCCATTGACGAGTTTTGTGCATGTTAGTGATTTTTGTGCTTGCACGATCTTTTGACAAAATTCACTATTTTCATCATATGGTGAAGTATGTAATATTTTTCAAAAGACTGGCAAAATTTGCTACTGTTTATGCTATTTAAATAAAAAAAAATGTGCATATTCTGTTTAAGATAGGCAGTGTTAATGTTAAAGTTTGGAGATTTTGGGAGGAGTAGGGGGGGGGGGCTGGGGTATTTGCGTCATTGGGTTTGGGGGGAATGGTCAACACTGATCATATGTTTACCATTTGATCCAAAATCTAAATATCGAGAAAATCTGCTGAAATAATTTTGTGCAAGCAATCGTTTCTCAATAGTAAGCAGCAAAATGTTATGAGTTGTTTTTATTTACAATAATACTTAATTATAATCCTTTTCCTTACAAGTACATTTGTGTAATAGAGATCAAATAACAATGCAGTTTTGTTTGTTTATCTTTTAAAGAAATTAAACAAAAATTCACATTATTAAAGACAGCACAAGTTAAATAAAAAGGTATGACATTGTGGAAGTTTGGATATGTTTATAAAATGATATACTTGTTTACCGTTTATGATAAAATTACTGCGAAAATAGACATAAAATGATGTTTGGTTTAAAGTACAAATAACTTTTGCTTCTTTTAGTTTTTGAAATATTTTTTCACCTTCAAAATTTCAAACCTTTATTACTTTAATTAAAAACATTCTTAACGTTATTTATATCTGTAACGAAAGAATAAGAATTGAAAATAAGGGGGGGGGGAGGTATAAGTAAATTAGAAATTCCAGAAAATTTTTAAAAGTAAAATTTTTATATAACGGAGATAAATGACAATAAAAATTTAAATACTGAGATACTTAATTTTTTAATCTGATAGGAATATAAAAATCAAAAGTAAGCTATGGGTATGCATATTTCGAAAAAGATGTTATTTTGAGGCAATTTTCGTTAACTTAATTACAAACGATTCACTAATAAATTATTTTACACACAGGAGTGGGAACAATTTTCATTTTGTCATACCTTTAATTTAACCTGCATTTTCATTAAAAACAAAAAAAAAAAAAAAATGTTTATTTTCTTTAAAAAAAAAACTCAAAATAAAATAGTAAATTGTTTAATTTGTATTGCACTCCATACACATAATACGTCAAGAAGCAAGTATTTATAATGTAAGCATCTAAAAAATTGTCGTAAATAAAAACAACTCAGAGCATAATAGGTCGGGAATAATTACATCAGATACCTCGATATTTAGATTTCGTACTTACTTTTGAGGATGCTTTTTTAATATTTTAATATTTCTAATCCAATCTACAGTTGATTTTGACGCTGCGCGTAGCTTACCGCCAATTCCGATTCAAAACAAAACTAGACAAGTGGCGCCCCTATGCTTAAGGATACATAAATATCTATCAGCAAATAATTTAAAATAATTTTTCTTTGAGAACTTAAAAAAAATTATAAGTTGAAATACTATTGAATATCTAGAATTAAAAAATATTTTCCTATTTTACAAAAGGATTCAAAATATATTTTCCGCAAAATGCAGAAATGTACAATGTAAGAAACGTAATATTTTCTTCTTTACAAAAAATAAAGGCAATATAAATAGAAATTTGATTTAATATATATTTATTGAATGTTTTAAGGCACATGATAAACTGTTTTTGTGGTTTAAAAAACATTTATTGCCTCGATTCGGGTGTTTTAACTGTGACCCTAGCTACATAAGACTTGTCGCACCTGGCCTGTCTGTTAACCCATAGAATAATATGTGATCCGCGAGCTAAAATACTCCAATTTTTCAAGAGCAATATATAACATTTAAGAATTTTCTTAGAAACTAGGCAAGTCTTATTCACTCTATCTTAAAGAGATTCATATTATATATAAGTTTTAATAAAATTGCCCAGGCCGTTTTCTAGATTCAATTCTTAGGAATGGACCCCATCGATTTCGGTTTAAAAATGGGTATCGAGATCTAAAAATATACGGCACGTAGAAATGTAAAAATTATAGGATAGGATCAGACTGGGAATATAAAACTATATCAAAAAAATTAGACCAATCTGAAAATATTTGCTGAGTTATTAGATGGCGGCTTTTCACGTTTCCTTTGATCTCGAGTTAGATATATATATGAGTTCCGCCATCTTCCTTACGAGGATACCTTATGACGATGGTAGGCTTAAAGCTGCGTCACTCGAAGGCTGCCGCCTTCTATGATTTAATATTATTTGAAGTGTTAAAATTTTATTCACAGTTCGTTCATTTTTAATACGTGAAATATTAAATTCAGCAAAGAATTTAGAAATATTTTGAGGACTAAGAAAAAAAAAATATTCTTTAAGAAGACTACACAGAAAAAGAAGTTTAAAATATTAATTTCAAGAGGAGATATTTTAAATATACGAATGCATCCAACGTCCATACATTTAACATTACGGGGAAGAATTAAAGTGAATGATCAGCGCTAATGAATAGCTCAAGTGAATGAATAGCTCAAAACGTTTTGACATATTTACAAATTAATTTTTTAACGGAAAGATATAACATTGGAATGCCTGACTATGGAAGCGATTTCGAATTGAACTTATTTTACCGTTTTATAATAATTAAATCACCTATCCAGTTCTAAGCTATTTCGATCACATGATCACCCGTTTTTCTGCTTTCGTCGGTAAATGTGCTCAAAAACGTCAAATTTGATGCTTGTTATAAAAAATCTATTGTGTTTTTAAAAAACAGAAAATTCAGTGCAATTAGACAGTTTCTGAATAACAACACCTGCTATTTTCACGCATTTCCGAACAAAAATAAATTAAAGCATCTGTCACAAAGGTGCCCTTTTTGATTTAAGAACACCCTTAAGGATACATGGAACATAAAATGGATAAAATTTGGAGTTTTTAATTATCAGCATAAAAAATAGAGCTAAACGTTTATAGCGCTAAATGATTGTGGATCTAAGAGATTACAGTGTTGGAAAATTTTAAAATAATATATTTTAAGCACTGTCGGTGTGTATATACATTTTTTCTTTTTCCTTTTTTCCAGAATGTGTTTGTATTTTTTTAAACCTTGGTACAATTTTCAAAAATTCTACTTTAGGTAGACAGCTGAAACTTAAAATTTTTTTGTAAATGTAGCACTGCGAAAAACTAGTCGGATTTAGCAATCCTAAAACTTTTTTCTATCTCATGTATGTCAATATTTTAAAATTCGCTGCCACAGTGCCAAAAATAAATGACAATCTATGCTCATCGTAAGGCTTCTAAAGGCATAATAGAATAATTAATCGGAAAAATTGCAACGTAAAAGCGCCAAGAGTTGAGCGATTTACACCAAAACATAAACAGCAATAATATTTATCAAGCTATATCTGAATCTGAATTCTGATGACAATTCGTGAACTAGTTCTTGAGATAAAGCTATTGAAGGATTCGGGAGAATTCAGCATAGAAGCGCCACCTCTTAAACGATCTGCATCAAAATGTAAACGAAACTAATTTATATCACGGATTTACTGAATCGGAAGTTTGATGAAAGTCTGTGCATTAATTCTTGAGTAAGAGCTGCTGCAAACAATAGTGAAAAATGCGAATTAGCAGTGCCACCTGTTGAGCGATTTACATCGAAATGTAAACAGCATCAATTCATTTCAAGGACTTCCGAATCTGAAGTTTGATAGAAATCCGTGGATTAGTTTATGAGATATAGCTTTTGTATATATTCTTAAAAAATGCAACATAGCAGCATCACCTAATGAGCAATTTACACCAAAAAGTAATCAGCATCAATTTATATCAGCGACTACCTGAATATAATTTTTTCTCAGATGCCGTCCATTAGTTTTTGAAATAGAGCTCCCCAAAATACACATCACATATAGACAGACACAGACTCAAAGACAGACATTTTGTTTGGTGTCTCTGACCCGTAAAACGTCTAAATCCGTCAAAAACCAAAATTCGAAAATTTTCACGAATCTAATACATTCTTCGTGTAAAGAAAGAAGGAAGTAAAAACATATTGCCATCAATTAAAATGGATATTTAATCATTTTCTGAATTCCTAGACTAGAATTATAGATTTTCGAACTGTGCGAATAGGGTAAACAATTAAGCTGAATAAACGAAATGATCTATAATTTCTAGTTTCTTATTTTCTAGGTGACGAAATAAAATCGAATTATTTCAGCAGCTAGAAATTATTCCTCGATTTCTTGAATGGTTTTATAAGCTAGAATAGTAGTTTCCAAAATAAACTTCTGGTGTTCGCATCTATTTGCAGAGATTTTTAACCTCTTCAGACCTGACCATAAAATAACTCTAAAAATATACATTTATTGCTTTTGCGTCATCGAAATGACACCATGCATGACAAATAGAGTCATTTTTATGAAATCAGACTTTAGACTACTGGTAATTTAGGTTTACAGATATGTATATAAAAGTACTAATCCCCTTAAAACACCAGTTTAACTATCAATCATATAAATTTACACAATATCAAAATTTAGGTCTTTAAACAAGTAAATGATTAGCAAATCCTCAAAATTTCTTATTGTAAAGCATTTAAATTAAATAATCATGAATATTTCTTACTTTCTTGGCCACAATGTCTTAAATGTATTTTCGGAACTCGGATAAAAATATTTAATTTGTGAAGCAATAGTCATCAGTGTTGACAATTATTGGTTTTGTTTTAATACCAAAAAAAAAAGCTATATAGAAATAAAGTAAAAATGTAAAAAAATCGAATAGTTTAGTTTTTATGAGAAAAATAATGCAGGTACACATTTGTGTACCTCAGGTCTAAAGAGGTTAAATGACTTTGTCAACGAGAATATAGAGACGCGCTCTTGAATTCTAGTAGGAAACTCTAGAACTCTCCAGCAAACGAACACAGAATTTATAAGTTTGACATAGATGACATGAGTCGGCAGGAATCATTGTATATTTTATTTCGTTGTTTTATTATATTTTCCGAGATTAAAAAACATTAAACTTTTTTTGCAGTTTATTTACCGTATTTACTTGCGGTTAACATCATTTATTTTAAATACATTCAAGTATTTTTCTGGCCCCTTCAAGTAAAAATTGGTGCCACTCTGTAAAGTGACTTGCTACCATTGCTAAAACTCGTGAATAAACAAAAAGTTACTAATAAATTTTAATTTTTAATTCGTGAATTTTAAGTCATAATTTGACGGATTAAGATTCACGAATGAAAAATACGAATTTATTATTTCTCGGACATAATTCATCGTTTAAAACTTCAATGTACAGTCGTGAAAAAAACAGTATACACATCCAACTAAAGAAATATTTATATCTTCATGATAACTTCTTCTCAACAAATTATCATAGAAGAAAGTTACTGATACCGAACGGTGGTACATAAAGTTTACTTTTAAATGATGTACATAAAATTTGGTTAGGGGACGATCTAAATATTAAAACGAAGCCAAACTTCATTTTTTTTTCAATAGCAATAACCAATTTTAACAAGATATATCAAATCTTCGGTTCAAACTATGCCAAAATACCAAATTTCAAGTCATTTGAATGAATTGTTTTTGAATTATAAGCAATCAAAACTTACTGTTTCTAATATTAAATTACATTTTCATTTTTTTGTTAATATCACCTGAAATTATACTCCTAATGTGTTAATTTTTTTAAAGCAACAATAGTAAATCACCTAAACTTAAATACATTGAAGTTACAATTTTTATAATTTCATGACATGAGTTATGAAACATGAAAATAATATTAAAAAAAATTGTGAATTGCATCCTACATTTTTTTGATGGATTTAGATTTATTACGTTTTGGAAATCCAAAATTTCAAATTTTTCTTCCAAGTAATTTTCATATTATGCATAGAAAACGGAAAAATTGTGGTTTAAGGGGTGATCTATGGTAGAAGTGACTAGATATTTTGAAACTTCTTATGCTATCCTGTAATCTAGCAGTCTTCAATGGCTGCTTGAGTGGCGCCAATGATAGCTACTTTCAGTCAACAGTGCAGTACCAAACTTAAATTTGGATACAGCCCCTAAAGTATGCTCGTTTTAAAATAATTAATTTTTCGGAAACTTATCGTACGAATTGCATAAAAATTTGTTTTAATGTTAATTGAAGGGCGTAGAGTTCATTTATGCAATCAGAATTGGGTATTGTAATTGAAGAAAAAACCAAGTTAGGTTTCGTTTTCATATGTAGATGGCCCCCTAAACAAATTACACCATTTAAAAATAGATTTTATTGCAAATTTTTTGGTACCAATAACTTTCTTTTACGATGTTTTTTTTTTTTTTTTTTTTTTTTTTTTTTTTTCAGAGTTAATTGGGGGTGTATACTTTTTTACAGAGACTTTACATAAAATTATCGATGCCGGATTAATTTAGACCAATATTTACTTTAGATTGTGGTTCATGCATTTATTCCATTTTGTGCTTCTGTTTCAGCCATACCAACATAAGAGTGAAAAATGTCAGGCTAGATGTACCGTGGTAGCTCAGTTAGCAGAGAATTAGGACGAAAGACCAATAATCAGCGCTCGAGCCCTTGTCTGGATAACTTTTCACTCGCTTGGTTCTACGGTTTGCTCGCATTGTTAATTAAAATTTCTATTTTATTATTTTTTAGGCATAATTCATCAATTAAAAATTGCAATACATAGAAAGTTGCTAGTTTTTGAGTATCATCGACTTGTTCTAGCTTCGAGAATTTAAGTCTCAATTTTTAAAAACAAGTGTGCTTTTGGAATAAATAATTCGCTTTTGTATAAGTCGATTAACTTATTTTTCATTAATGAACACATGATAAACCATTGTCCCAAAATAAATGTAGTTAAAATAAGACGTATATAATTGCATGCGTACGAACATGCATGTAAATGCATGTTCGATGCATTTCTCATTAAATATACGCTGCTCAAAACAATTAAAGGATATTTGAAGTTTTATATAAAATAAAGATATAAACGAAATTTTTTTGCCGAAAATAGAAGAAGAGAATCACAAATGCAATTTTTTCTGGTTTTCAAACTGTGGAGTATGCAAATTTTGAGTTCGACGTCAAAAACGTCGCTTCAGCGGCAGCGAATGAAATTTGACTTTCAACTGGATAAAAGAGAATGAAGACAAGGATGATCGGCATTCAGTGATTGCTTTGTTTCGATGAGTACGATGTCTCAGTGAAGTCATTTGACGGGTTCAGAAGCTTGGAGAATTGTTGGTAGGTTAGAAGGGGGCCGAACTCAAGCCGAAGTAGCGCAAGCCATTGGAGTGTCACAAAGTGTCATTTCCAGGATCTGCAACCGTTTTTTGTAGAGTGGATGTGCAGGCCGAAGACCAGGGCAAGGTCGTAGACGGGCAACAACGCCCAAAGAAGATCGGTATTTACGTTAAAAGCTCGGAGACACCGAAACATGAACACTACTCTTCTCCAACAACAACTTCGATCGGCTACAGGCACCACGATTTCAACTCAGACTGCCCGAAACCGGCTCCATGCTGTAGGTCTGTACGCTCGCCGACCGATGGTATGTGTTAGATTAACATCAAGGCATCGTCGCGACCGCAGGGTGTGGGCGACCGAGCATGTCAACTGGAGGAGAAATGAATGGAGCAATATTCTGTTTTTTGACGAGTTTCGTTTTTCTGTGCATCCGGATAATAGGCGTATTTTCATCTGGAGGGACCGTGGCAGTAGGAATAATCCTGCATTCGTGCACGAAAGTGTCAGATTTGGCGGTGGAGGAATGTTGGTGTATGGTGGCATCTCCATTGACGGGCGCACTGACCTCTACATCATTCGAGATGGAGCTCTGACTGGTCGCCGATATAGGGATGAGATCCTCAGTCCTTGCAGTCCCTTATGCTGCAGCAATCGGAGATAACTTCATTTTAATGGACGATAACTGCAGGCCACATCGTGCAAACATGGTGGAGGATTTCCTTTTCGAGGAAGGAATCGTTCGAATGGAATGGCCAGCGTGTTCTCCAGACATGAATCCAATCGAGCATGTTTGGGACGCTCTAGAAAGACGAGTTTCTGGCCGCCAACAACCCCCACAAACTCTCCAAGAACTGGAAAGAGCTCTTCTGGAAGAGTGGGGCAGAATACCCCAACTCGTCATTAATAGCCTCATTGAGTCCATGCCTCAAAGGTGTTCAAAGTTGCTGGCCTTCTGGAAACCATACCCCCTACTGAAAATGATTTTCTTGGAAGAAAACACCTTTTCTTATTCTTTTTTTCTCATATGCACAAATTGTGTTTTTTTCCTTTTGTACACAAATGCGCAATAAAATGCATTTTTTTCTGCCAAACATGTGTAATTTATTCTCATATAACCTACTATGTCTGTCGACCATGTATCAATCAGCTAAAAAGTTTCCCAGATACAAAATCCACCTAAAACTGCAATATCCTTTAATTGTTTTGAGCAGTGTAGTTCATTAAAGTTGCCTCGATTCATCACTGATTGATGTCTTGGACAAAATTGCCTTTATTAGTTCGTCTCGTAAGGCCCATTTATCCATCTACACTATTCTGGTCAAAAGTATTCTGGTTCGTTCAATTTTTGAAGTTTTGTGAAAATTTTAACTAATATTTCTTGAAATTTACAAGAGTAAGGAAAAACTGGAGTCATATTTTTTTAATAACGATTAAACGGAGATCCTCGTATAGTTGGGGGACCCGCAATAAATTAAATAAGAACAACTGGTTTTGCGATAAATCGCATCATAAACGAGTTTGAAATTGTTCTTCAAGAGTAGCAAATGAGGTGCATTTGTATTATAATATAGCTTCAAAAGTATTCAAATCTTGGTGTAACAGTATGCAGTACTTCGGATACAGTAGTATAGTAGCCGAAATCTTTTGGGCATCCTTGTAAATGCTATCTGCTTTTTATTATACAACATTGATATGAATCTATGAAGCATATACTAAAAACTAGTGTACTAAAAACTAGCTTAACTAAAAACTTTTTTGTATATTTTAGTATATACTTCATATATCCATATCAATTTTATTATAAACGAAAGAGTGTAACATAAGTAAATTACACTTGAAATTTTTGTTCTATTAGCTGTAATTTACTTTTATTTTCCCTGTAATTAAACTATACATCAGATTTTTCGAAAAGGCTGGCCAAATTATGCAACACTTATATATTTTAAGTCTTAAGCGATTCGGTTAAGTAATTTATGCTTTGTGATATGCGGACAGACGGAAAGACAGACGGACGGACGGACTGGACGACGACGATTATAGATGCTACGTATTCACATAATTACGGACGCACCTGAAAAATGAAAATGTTCTGTAGCTGTAACAAATTATCACTTTAGGAGTTTTATATCTTTTATATGCATTTATGTAAGTTTAGTCTATATATTCATGAATTTAATAACGTTCATTTTAACAATTAAAAAAAATATGAAACTTTTTTCTAACATATAGTGTGTTCATCTAAAACCTTAACTACAACTAAAGGCGTATCCAGAAACATATTAAACTCTGTGTTTAAATTCCGCCAGTTTTATCGAAACAATTTCACGCTTGTTAGTAGAACATAAAACGGTACGTTGCGAATGTTACACGGATTATTAGTTTCCTGCAATAATTTACTCTTGTTTATCCATAAAAAAAAACTTCTAAAGAACAAAACCTTCGTAAGAACAAAATAGAGCAGTAATTACATGGCTAATCTAACACTTTACTGAATGTTTGTAATTTGATGTTTTTTATGTGTAATAAATTTTCGTTTTTTATCCAAAAGAATTTTAACTCACAAATAATCAACAGTCATTTGAAATGTATTTAAAGACTTATATTCGTGACATATTCGTAATAGTAAAGTTAGCTGATGCGATGCATCACGATGTTAGAAATAGGTATTGCAGAAATTCTATTCAATAATTAAAATTTTAGCAGGATACCGACGTTCATTTCATTTAATGTTAAAACAAAAAATGTGAAATTATTTGAGGTTCAACTTTGGAGCAAAGTACTTTAAAATGAGACAGTTCGTCATGACAAAGAATGTCTCATAACAATATAGCAATACCCAACATGTCCCAATTTATATACTTGACAATACTGGTCATCAAAATTAAAGAATAATGGGCAAAATTGTGGTCACTCAGTCACTGTTGTAACTAATGTCCAATGCATCAATTATTAATGTAAATTTAATGCTATTGAATACAAAATTGCACTTCCGCGCATATGCTAGCGTCGGAAATTTACGAATTAAGTGATTGTCAATATGGTGCGCAATGAACGTATGTCGTAATTCTAGTCTGTAGTGTTGTTCAAAGTGAATTCGGTGTCTGACAGTGATCAGCATTCACTAGTTATGGTTTTATATCATCATTTAAGTGAAGGTTGAAAGAGGCGAATAATTGGCAGAATCGAGAAAGGTCAAACATCAATGAGGGTCGCTCAAGAATTGAATATTCCTCAAAACGTCATATGAAGCGCTTCAAGCTGCTTTTTAAGCGCTGGATACTTTTATAGACTAGGCAGCCTGGACAAAGGTGACCAAGAGCAACAACTGCATCTGAAAATCGTTTTATGTCATTTTTGACTCAATAAACTGCGAGGTGAATGAAAAGTTTTGGTTTCAGATCTTAAGGCTGTCGCAGAAATTCTAATTAGCCGTTTTGCTGCAGCGCGAAAGTTGGACTATATGCGAAAAAACTATTATTTTGTATCCCCCTCTTTACAGCTTTCAACTTGGCCCGTTTAATCTGTTGATATTGTTATATTCAATGGAGCTAAGAACGCGATACTGTACTCGAATATATGTACTCTAACGAGATATTTGACGCGAAAGGGAAAACAAGTTGTGTGTTTCTTCCTTTCTCCAGACCAAAACACGTCTAAAATGAGTATTCAGACTATATCTTGACTTGCCAGTAAACAATTTTCAAACCCAGTGATCTTGGCACCATTGAACATAACGACAGCAACAGTTTACATTGAACATAACGACGGTAACAGTTTAAACGTGCCCCTTTGAAAGTTGGAATAAGTCTAGCAAAAAAATTTGGTCTTTTCGCATACTGTCCACCCTTGTTAGGTCTCGCGCAGTAATAACTGAAACGTAATCTTTTGTAGTCTCTTCGCGGTTTCTTAATGCCGAAAATGACAGAAAAAGATTTTTGGATCCAGTTGCTGCCCTTGGTGTTCTTTATCCATTCAGTCTATCAACGAATCCAGTGCCTAAAAAGCGACTCGAAACTCTTGATACGATTCTTTGATGGATATTCAAATCTTCTGTGATCTCCATTTGTGTTTGCCCGTTTTCGATTCTACCAGTTATTCGTCTACCTTTCTACATTCGCTTAAATGATGCCTTTGAACCATAAGTAACAAATACTGATCACTCTCAGACACCAAATTCGCTTTAAATAATACTACCAATCAGAATTCCAACATACGCCCATTGAACACCACATTGTCAATTACCTAATTTCCATTTTTCTGAGACTAACATATGCTCAGAAGTACAATTTTGTATTAAATATTATTCAATAAACAAAGATAATTGCTGAAGTGGGCATTGGTTTCAACGTTAACTTAATGAGCTCATTTTTTGTCATTTTTCTTTAATTTTGATGACCAGTGTGCATGAAAAATGCACGGATCTCCGCAAATATACATCTGTACAATTTGCATGTTACCATTGTAAATGTTACTGTAATGGACTAACATTGTAAACAACGTTTTTTCAACATGCAATGTTTTTTCAACATACAATGTTTTTTCAACATGCAATATTATCAATATTATTATGCAAATTTTTTTCAACAAATACACATACATATAATGTGCCTGTGGGAGGATGCTCTAGCAAAGATATTTAACTCTTCACTGCATCATGTGCCATACTTGATCCATGCCTAAACACACTATAATTTTCATTATCTGCCGTGAATTTGGCCAATGTGATCTTTGTTCCTGAGAATCCAAAGAATAGAATAACACTTATTTTGTCCACGTCAGGATGACTGCATTAACAAAAAGATATAATTTATTCTTCGGAAGGAAATGAAATTTCTATCAAGCTAGTAAAATAAGTTTTACTTTCATCATTTTTACTGGATTCTTAAAAATAGTAATATAAAAAGTTGCAGAGTATTAAGCAAATAAAATTAAATTATTTAACCTCATTTGGTTGCAAAATATAGCAATACAATATTTTAAAATGCTAATTGTGTACATATGGCACTAGGGCTGGCCTATTTATAAATATATCATGAAATATTGATATTTTTTTTAACTATTGCAATAACAGTATCCGAGTTTTGCGTCTAACAATGCATCTCAGGTGATATAAAATGATGCCATTGATTAATATGATAAAGTTAAAATCCTACCTCATCACTTCCTCATCAGTCTCTACTGAATACAGGTAAATAATAAAAAAATATATATTAATTATCACTGCTTAATAAGAACTTAGATATAATTACTCGGTGAGCAACTAATTTTCTGGGTTTCACACATGGATGGCTCTAACGACACACATAGACGAAAAGTGGAAGAGCCATAATCGAAATTTTGCTTTCTCTTCACATAAGAAAATTTCCTGCATTGTATTATTATTGGCGATGAGAAGTAGATATATTTCGAGAATCCCAAATGCAAAAAATTGTGTCCTTCACCTACCGAAGCGTCATTATTGAACGGCATGGCGAAATTGTTGCAGAAGAAGACAATGTCCCGCATTTTGGTATGGCCATAAGGAATAGTGTACTATAAGTTGCTGAAACTGGGTGAAACTGACAATAGGCATCGCTACCGATAAAAACTGATTAATTTGACCCATGCATTGATCGGACAACGATCAGAATGGTACACGATACACAAGCGAGCGATATTGCAGAACGAAACCTTTCCATGCTATCAATTTCCATCGTTCAAGGAACCACCAAAACGCTGAAATAGGATCTGCTACCGCACCCGCTATATTTGTCAGACCTGACAACTTCCGATTATAACCTGTTCTGGTCGAGGGCGCATGGCTTAGCTGGGATACACTTGGCTTATTTCGAAGACGTGCAAAATTGATTGGTTTAAATGATTTCGATCCAAAGAAGTGTCGTGTTATCGTCGTGGTATTCATGTATTAGCAAAGAGATGACAAAAATGTGTAGATAGTGAGGGACCGTCAATAAACCATTTTTTGTATTTCTCTTGAAATTTTTCATTTTTCATTGATAAAAAAAACCCCAGAAACTTAGTTGCGCAGTTTAAAACCCACTAAGACTAATCTCTGTTCCGATAACGGTAAAAAAGTAAAATGACATTTTGTTAAAATGCATCACTCCCTCATAAATTTTATTTTGGCCTAATTGGAAAGAATCACCAAGATATTTAAACAAAGCATTTGAATGTATTCAGATAACTAAAGTTTTAAAATTTAAATTATTTTATGTTACATCATCCATCCTATAAGCAAGTAAATTTCCCGTGTTAATTCTTAAATTAAAAACGCAAATATTAAGTGCTATAATCTATGGTAATTTCTTAAAGGCGGTATTAAATTCCATAAACTACAATAAGAGGAAAAATGCAGCATAACAGCTGCGTGTGCAGAATTCATTCTATGCTTACTGTCGTAATAAGATGATTGCATAGAAAAATATCGCTTTCATTTCCTACTTGAACTTTTATGTTTCAAACAAATGTTGAATCCTTTTCGATAAGTTGATTTCCATCCGGCATTTCTCATTTTATGTAAAAGGAGGAATTTCGAAAGATATAAAAAATATATTTTTGCTTAAGAAGGCAAATTCTTTTTAAACTTTTTCCAATATAGTTGAAAAGTATTTATGAATTCGGTTTGTCTGTTCGAGCTCTAACTTGGATAAGTATATCATATGATGGGCAAGTAATTAATATACAGTCAAACCCGTTTAAGATACAAATCAAGGAATCGAGGCTATTTCGTATCTTATGTTTGATTGTATTTAATTTGGATAATTTTATATAGTTTCTTTTTCAAAGGATCGCAAATATTCGTATCTTAAGAAGGATTGTACATTAAACGGCGTATCGTAAACGAGTTTCACTGCATGTTATTGGGGTTTACCATGGCATGTTGGATATTGAAAATGAAGTGAGTATTACTTACAGTTTATTTACAGGGGCACTCAAAGGAAAGTGTGTAGAGGAAAATCGCTTGCAATGTATTTTGAGGCTGATACATTATTTCAAAGGCAATGAAATTGATGCACATCAATGAGTTCATTTAACCCCTTGAAGGGCGGTGGTATATATTATATACCACCTACGATTGATGAAGATTTACACCAGAAAAATGTAATTAAATTTCACTTTTATAACTTTGGTGGAAAACAGTCGTGAAATTGCTTTTCCTCTTTTTGATATAACTTTTTTACACATTTCCGGTGGGAGTTCAGAATTTCACGAACGCAACTGCTTGCCCCTCAAAGGGTTAAAGAGACACATAAAATATTTTGATTAGAATACTATCTGTGAGCACACTATGAAATAAATAAATAAATAACATTTTGTGATTTTTTCTGCACTTTAAGTTGTTCTTTTTCCAGCATCAATGCTGTAGAATCAAATTCAAGTAATAAATGCAACTGTGTTGGCAAAGTTGGATGTTATACACAAATTAATGTTTAATAAAATATGTGCCATGATATTACAGTCATACACAAATAACTTTCATCATAAAATATATAACACATTACTTTTTTTTTTTTTACTCACAATGGAAGTAAATACTTCCTTAAAAATAATTTTAAAACTAAGTGCATAAATGCAACTCTTCGTAAGTATTATTTTTTCTGGTGAACTTCATCCAGACAGTCTTCATAAAAATCTTGGAGTTTTGAACACTCATTTTTGAAGCTCTCAAGTTTTTGAGCAATCATCATCTTAACTTTGTTAATTTTTCTTTCTACTTCTACATCAAAAAGTTCAGCAATAGTAAGGTCTTTCTCTGGTTTTTGTAATTTAGCAAAAATGCACTCTTTCATGTGAGAGAGGTGTTCCGCCCATGGTTCTTCATCAGGTTCCCATCCATGCAATTTTTTTTTATGGCAGACAAAACATTGCACTAAATCCGGTTCTTCATCATTTGGACAGTGAAAAAATCCAGCTTCAGCCATCTTTGCTGCAGAGCATTTCGCGGTATCCGGCAATGGCCATTTTTCGAATGTCTTTAGCCGCTTAGCTTCGGTAAACATCTGATCAATTATATTATTAACTTGCCCAACTGAACCCATTCTGAATTCAAAATGTTTGTTTTTACTCACTACTTCAATTAAAAATAAACAATAACAATACAAAAAAATCCATTTAAATTTCCCGTCAACAAAATTTCCCGTTTGTTGACGGGAAATTTAAATGGATTTTTTCGAAAAATGGCCATTGCCGGATACCGCGAAATGCTCTGCAGCAAAGATGGCTGAAGCTGGATTTTTTCACTGTCCAAATGATGAAGAACCGGATTTAGTGCAATGTTTTGTCTGCCATAAAAAATTGCATGGATGGGAACCTGATGAAGAACCATGGGCGGAACACCTCTCTCACATGAAAGAGTGCATTTTTGCTAAATTACAAAAACCAGAGAAAGACCTTACTATTGCTGAACTTTTTGATGTAGAAGTAGAAAGAAAAATTAACAAAGTTAAGATGATGATTGCTCAAAAACTTGAGAGCTTCAAAAATGAGTGTTCAAAACTCCAAGATTTTTATGAAGACTGTCTGGATGAAGTTCACCAGAAAAAATAATACTTACGAAGAGTTGCATTTATGCACTTAGTTTTAAAATTATTTTTAAGGAAGTATTTACTTCCATTATGAGTAAAAAAAAAAAAGTAATGTGTTATATATTTTATGATGAAAGTTATTTGTGTATGACTGTAAAGTTGGATGTGTTGCGTAAATTGTATCTACACATTTTTTGAAATTATTATTTACAATGCATTAATTGCAGGGAGTATATTTTGAAATGAACTATGCTATTTTAAATTTAACTAAATTTTGAGTATTACTTGGTGTATTTAAATTATACAGGACTGAAAAAGACTCGGGTTACAATCCAGCTGATTGTCGGAAATTGCTAAAGTAGAATTTTGAATTTTGAAGTGAGTTATGTGTTTTCTAACTGAATTAAATTTTCGTATGTATAAATAAAATATATACAACTTCATAACATACCTATATATGAGCAGAACCTTGTAACAAAACTTTATTTCAATATCTGAAAAACCTATAAGATATTATGTTTTTCGTAAACGTACACAATTAAAATGCAGTTTTCTTGAAAACGCAAACTAAGAGTTTAATATTAGCGCAAAAAATTAGGCATAAAGTTTACAACATTAAAATTAACGATATTTGTAGGTGGTTATATATTTATGTATATATTATACAATATATATTTGTACATCAAAAAGTATGATTAATCTTTCTACGGATCAAAACGTTAATTTTATATTTTATTTTAACATTAATTGTACAAGTTCTTATTCAAGTTCTTGTTTTGGTGCACCAATGAGGAAAGTTTTTATTTTTATTTTTAACACATTCTTAGTAGTTAAGTATAGAATGTTTCATTTAAGTATTTTGCGCTTATAAATAATAAATCTATTTGCAACAAAATTATCTTCAGGATCTTCCTACATACAGGATGTCCAGCAAATAACACCCTGATTTCAAATTTTAATTTCTCAAAAACAAATATCGATAGAATTATGCGGTGATCGGTTTGATTATTAGGAAAGCTGTAAAAATGTTATACTAAAGTTTCGAACGGTGAATATTTTGAAAAGATTATGTTCTGATTGCAAAGAATGCTCGACTTGGCGTTTTTCTTGCTTTAGATTGCTTGTAGAGAACAAGTTTTTCGGGGTACTTAGCCACATTTTTAGAACTAAATTTTTGAAAGTTCTGAAATTCCAAAATATTTGTTCCAAAAAACTTTAAAATATAACGTTATCCGCCCAAAATCTCATTCAAACCAAGCAATTTAAAGCAAGAAAAAAGTTAAGTCAAGCATTCTTTGCAATCAGAACATAGTCTTTTCAAAATAACCACCCTTCGAAACTTCTGTATAACATTTTTACAGCTTTCCTAATAATCAAACCGATTACTGTATAATTCTATCGATATTTGTTTCTGAGAAATTTAAATTTGAAATCAGGGTGTTATTTGCTAGACACCCTGTATTCGTTTTTATGAAAACTTTGAAATGTCCCTTACAAGTACAACATATTGTTTCCTTTATTCCATGTAACATGCGCTAAGTACGAACTAATATAAAATTTTTCATTTACAAATTCTCTCCCAGTGAGGTCTCTTAATAAATGGAAAAAATACAAGTTGAATTTCTTTATACATTTCAAAGAACTGTATATATTTGGATAACTAGATTTGTATTCAACATTTTCCATATCTTTGAACTGAAGCGGGAAAAAAGTACATGACAAAGAAAGAATTCCATGACGAACAAAAAAATATCTTTTCTTTGTCTAGTTTTGACAATATTCTAAAAAATAATGCTGCAGAAAATAACAGAATATTTAGAAAACTATCAACAAGGAAAAATGGAAACTATCCAAATTTTAATTCAACATGGAACATGCAGAGAATAATGCACCACCCGATAATTATATAAATTACGATTAAATGAAAGTTTGTTAACGACAATTAGATAAATCGACAATTAGATTATAAAAATGTTTAATCATACTATAATTGTTTGTATCCCAATATAGAAAAAAATCATAATACTCAATAGCCATTTATTTTTTTTTTCAACATATGGTGTTGGCTTATAGAGAATGTAATTTATCATAGAAATATAATAGTGTAACGTCCACAAAAATGGAAATTTCAGCTATTGCCTACATATAATATACACTTAATTTAGAATATATTGCTGTTTTATTATTGTAACAATCATTTTCAAAGATAATTAGTGGATAAAAGTATTAATACAAAAACAAATAAAAGTATTTGCATAAAAAAATATTAGTATTAGAAAAATAATATAGTATTAGAAAATGTTCTTTAAGTTTTATAAATAAAATAACAATTTGTTAAGTGTGATAAATTATTTTTAACCTTTTGTAGCGCAATAACTCTTAATAAAAAAGATCATATAAGAGACTGCAATATTTCAAGCATGTAGAAAATAACTAAAAAAACTAGAATTACAAAAAAATATATTCTACATAAATTTTAATAATTCTGGCATCTCAGAAACTGAGTTAACAATCGATTACAAAATCTCATCTTTACATAAAAAAAAACAATCTAAGTTAAATAAAATACTGTAAAAATGACATCACTATCACCTTTCTGTTGGAGATTTTGCGAAATGATTGCGTTTATTCTCATCGGTCCTGAGACAAATTTTGCGCAGGACAAATAAAACCAGTTTAAAATTACTATAAAACATCTACAAATGTGTATCAATCAATATATCGATGCCTGTGATGTGCGTATTTATTAAAAGGGCTTAAAAGCAATTTTAACTACTCTAGAAGGATTTAAGCTAACTTAAAGAGTGGTCTTTACAGGGTTCGCACAATCTTGCCACTAAAATTTAACAATATATTCAAAGTATTTTACTGAAGAAAAGCAATGCGAAAATTGCGAGTAAATGTGGTGGTTGGGAATTATGTTTCTTTAAAATTAAATATTATTTTTTTTTATCATTAATAGTGGTGTCAGAGTCCTGAAAAAAATAAGGAGGGTGCGAACCCTGTCTTTAGTGTCTCCTTCAGACCACATCAGGACTGAGGAGGTTATTGTATAGTGTAGAATAGCAACGATCAATAAAATCGTCTTTTAAAGCTTGCTGTAAAAATAACACTGATCTTTATGTATATCTCAGATGTGCAGCACGGCAACAAAAAAGAAAAATTTAAACCAATAAATAACATGTAATTAAAAATTAGTTGATCGCGAACTTATTTTTTGACTTTTATTAATCAATTAACCCTTTGGGGACGGACGGACGGTATATGTACCGCATTAGGTGCTCAGCATCTTTGATTATTCTCACAAATAAATTTGTGTTGCAACCTTCGCTTTATTTAAATGTTTACACGCCGAATTACTATCGCATTATAATTATAATTTTGTTTTTTCTATATTACTGCTTCAAATGTTTTAATCTATGCATACAAATTTATAAAATAAAAAAAATATTTTTGCAGTTTTTTCGCAGATTTCATTTTAGTGTTCGGACTTTGGAATATATTATTATTGATTGACAATCTATGCAAATATAACAAATCATTTTCCTCTATATGCTGTTGTATATAGAACTTGAGTATTTTCTCGAATTCCAGAAAGATTTAGATTTCTAGTGGTCAAATATAAGTAACATACAGAAAACATTAAAAGCAAATGATGTATATTTTTATGAAAATTAATGAATTGACACTTTCCTTTATACCTATGATAAGGAAACACACACACACACATATATATATATATATATATATATATTAAGTTCACATCAATCTTATATTTTATAGTAAAAATAATCACATCGTTATTATGTAAAAAATATATATTTTGTATTACAAATAATGCAATGTTCCCATTTGGGAACATTAGCATTTAAACGGTTAACCCGACAATTTTCACGATTCAATTATGCAAAAATCTCTGTTTTAAAAAACCGGTGATAAAAGATTAAAAATTCTGTAAAAGACGCCCGTCTCGATTAGGATAAGATGACTGTACAATAAGAAAATGTTGTTTTCATTTCCTGGTTGAACTTTTACGTTTGAAAGAAGTATTGAGTCTTTTTGATTTATAAATTCATATTTCATATTTCTAATTATTTATTACGGAAAGCAGTCTGGAAAGCATGTTTCAAAAGGAAATATTTTTGCATGACAAAAAAAATTCCCTTTTTTTCATTTAGTTTTAACATTATGAAATAATGCTTTATAAAATTGAAGATATTTCATTGGAGAAAATATTCAAAATGTAAAATATTACTTCTTTGAAACTGGAAAATGTGCTATGCGTACAAATTACAAGTATGTAATAAATAATTAATATGTATCTCAATATTTAGACATAACAAAATACTGTACATAAATATTAATAAATCTAGCATGTCGTGGATTTAGTTAACAATCTATAGAAAAAACAAGTTGAGTTAAATAAAGAGTTGTAAATATGACATCACTATCAATATGTGTTGGGAAATTTTAGAGATGATTTTCTTTACTGCCAGTTGTACGAAAAGCAATAATCATTAAGTCTTTTCAGTGGCGTAACCAGAGTAAGTACATATAAAACCAGTAATATTGCATATAGAGCAATTCGGCATATAGAGCATTTGGGCATCCACCCTTGTTACGCCACTGCTTTTAAAATTTCCTGTAAAAATAACATTGATCGTTGTGCATATTGCAGCACGGCAACACAAATGACGAAATCAAAGTAATATATAACATGTAATTAAACAGCAGCAGGTGGTGAACATATTCCTTGCACTGTATCCCATTAAGATGATTGTGCTATAAGAAAATGTGCGTTTAGTTTCATAGTTGAACTTTTATATTTCAATGAATTATTGAATCTTTTAGATAAATATATTTTCATTTCATATTTCTCTTCACTTATTACGGAAAAGTGTCTGGAAATAAAGTTTGAAAAGGAGATAATTTTGCACAACGAGATTTTTTTTCTTTTGTAATTTGGTTGTAATATTTTTTAAATAATGTTTTGGAAAATTCAAGCTATTTTGTTTATAAAAATATCCAAATCGTAAAGTCCTTTAAAATAAAATGTGCAGTATGCATATAAATTACAGTAATAAGAAAAATAATTTAAAAAAATATTTTTAAAAATACTACACATTGTAAAAAAACGTACGATTTTACAAAGATTGCACAGGTAATCGGGACGCCAGAGCGTTTCACTGTTTTTTAACAGAAAATTTACCGTGAATTTTAAAAAAAATGGAATTTATGGTAATTTTATCTTGAAAAAGCAATAAAATTCATTGGCATCCTGATTACCAGCAAAATATTCGTAAAATTCGTTTATTAGAGAAAAATCCGTCCATTATTTAAAACCTGTATGTTTATTAGAGCTCACATAAATTTTAATACTTCTAACGTGTTAAGAGTTTAAATAACAATCGATTACAAAAATCCCATCCTTACATGAAAAAAAAATAAATAAAATACTGCAAAAATGATATCACTATCACCTTCTGTTGGAGATTTTACGAAGCGGTAATGTTTATTGTAGCGTAGCAACGATCAATGAAAAACTTTTACAGCTTGCTGTAAAAGTTACCTTGATCTTTGTGCATATTGCATATATGCAACCCGGTAATATAAAGGAATAAGTTAACTCATTAAATAACGGGTATTTAAACAGCAACAGGTGGTGAATTTCTTTCTTGCACTCTATCACATTAAAATGGCTGTACTGTAAGAAAATATAGTTTACATTTCCCAGTTGAACTTTTACATTTCAAAGACTTATTAAACTTTTTAGGTAAATAGATTTTCAATTCATATTTCGCATCACTTATTGCGAAAACGTATCTAAAAACAATGTTTGAAAAAGAAAAAATTTTCCACGACAAAAGAAATAATTATTTTTAATCTAGTTGTACTATTTTTAAAACAATGCTTTCGAAAGTTCAAGATGTTTAGTTCATAAAAATATCTAAAACGTTAAATCTAAGTTCTTTCAAATAAAACTTTCAGTATGCATATAAATTACAAGAATGTGAAAAATAATTTTTAAAAAATTGAACTTTAAAAGTATTATACATAAATTTTAATACTTCTAGCGTGTTAAGAGTTTAGCTTACAGTCGATTATAAAATCCAGTTCTTACATAAAAATAAATAAGAAACACCATGTATTAAGCATAGATTATCAGACACTTTCCACCACTTCCTGAAATCGTTAACAAAACTTCGTTATTTAGGGAAATAAAGTGTTACTGTTCACAGCCAATTCTGTATTTTAAGTTTTGAATAGCCGTATATTTAATCTGTCAGTTGATATGTATACTATATGATGGAAAATTTAATTCAGCAAGAAAAAGTCGAACTGATTGAAATTTCTCCTTCAGTAATCAATAACAATAAATGGAAACATACTTGAATACTTTTGTTCAGTCCTCTAGTTTACCTAGTACTTTTATTACACGCCAGTATTTTGCTAAAATTTAGTTCAAACAAAAACACTCTTAAAACTACTTAAATAACATTTCTAGAAATTGTCATACATAGGAGACCAGGTAGCCAATTCTTTGCGGGACCGTACATGCTATTTTATCTATATTCAACAAACAATTCTTAGTAAACCGAAAGCAGTTCAACGTAAAAATGCATCTTATTTAAACACCACCTTTAAGTAAATTGCTCTCATATTCAGTAACCTTTACGAGATCTTTTGTGTGAATCTGTATATCAACTATAGAATTTATATACACCATATAATATGCACACATTTAGTGACATTTAATAGCCCATATTGTAATTAAAAAAGCATTTCTTCTCCCATCATCCATTATCGATAATATACAACAATTCGGATAGAATATACTATTTGGAATATTTTGTATGCACCTGTAAATACCATGAACTTCATATTATGCGTGAAATATTAAGTCTCGGCGTGTATATTAATTTTATTATGCATGAAATCGTTTAACATAACTAATATGCACATTGTGACATAAAATATGTCACAAACAATTCCCCCTTTTATTATTGTGCAATGGAATTCTTTTGTGTGACCCGGTGAATGAAAAATAATCACTGCATATCTTACAGAATGCATATTTTAGTGCCCTTTGCAAAAGCATATAAATTTGAATACGTTTGACAGGGTGTTAACATACCTTTAAAATTGAAACAAAGGCCGTAATCTAACTGTAAACTTTTGACTATCCCTGTAAATAAAATAATCTTCGCAGAAACTTCATTTTCAATAGGGTTCGTGCTAGGGTAAGTGTCAATAACATCTAAAAAATTCATAGCAATCCGAGTACATTTTCGAGAGTTGGAGTGCGCACAAACTAACAAACAAATAGTCCAAGATCCCAGAGCCCCCAGACTTTAATTATTTTCTCACAAGTAAAATGTATAGGATAAATCAGTGTTAGTACGTGCTGTAAGCGTAGTAATACCTGCTAGCTTGGACCGACGGCCAACTTACAGATACCAGATACAGGTGCCAGGTAGGTAAAAACACTACAAACTTTTCTTATTTTCTAAGTCTTGATTTTCATATATGATGTTCACGGAACTATTCTAATACTTTATGCAAGCAGCCACACCAATTGCATGGGTCAAACATCCAGCCAGACATACATAAAGTGTCGCTATGTGTATGAGCGCGAGCGTGATAATTAGATAGTTTTATAACATAACTTCATAAAACTTATGTTATTAATGGTCTAATGAAAATCAGTAATAATTAAGTAATATTTTAACCCTTAATTTTAAAAATAAGTATTGTATATCAAAATGTGAATACATTTGAAATCGTAATCGAAATTATGAACAAATCTTTACTTATTAATATTGAGTGTTTTTTTTTTGGGGGGGGGGGGACTTCTGTTGGGGATTTTGCGAAGCGATTATTTTTACAGTAGCGTAGTAACGGTCGATAAAAAGCTTTTTAAGCTTGCTGTAAAAGTAACATTGATCTCCGTGCATTGTGCATGTATGCAGCACTGTAATACAAAAAAAAAAATTAAATCACTAAATAACATTTTTGTTAAACAGGTTAAACAGCAACAAATACTGAGCTTGTTTTCTGCACTCTATCCCATTAAAACGGCTGTACTATAGTAAAATGTAATTTTCATTTCTTAGTTCAACATTTACATTTCAAAGAATTATTAAATCTTTTTGATAAAAAGATTTTCAGTTCATATTTCTCCTCCCTTATTAAAAAAAAATAAGTCTGGAAAGAGATGGTCTTTAAAAACCTGCTGTAAAAATAATATAATCTTTGTTCGTAATGCAAATGTACAGATCCGTACCATATAGAATTAAATTAAATCAATAAATAACGAAGTTAATCAGCAACAGGTGCTGAACATATTTCTTGCACTCTATTGCATTAAGATTACTGAGTCAGGAAATGCACCTTTCATTTTCTAATTAAACATTTATATTTCAAAAAATTATTGAATTTTTTTAGATATCTAGATTTTTATTTTGTATTTCTCATATCTTATAACTTAAACGAGTCTGGAAAGAAAGGGTTAAAAAAATATTTTCGCATGACAAAAATAATCTCCTTTTTTCAGGTGCGTTCGTAATTATGTAAATACGTAGCTCTTATAGTTGTCGTTCAGTACGTCCGTCTGTCCACAGAAACTGCCCAACCGAATCGTTTGAAATTAAAAATATATCATTATTATATAATTTTGTCGAGTCTTTTCAAATTTTAAGAAAAATGGATGTATAGTTTAATTACAGGATCAATCTAAAGTATTTCCTTGCATTACGGTCAATGGGAGAAAATAATTTCAAGTTAATATTAATGATATAAAATTCTTTCGAAGCTCGTACAATTTATCAGTATGTATGAAGTATATAGTAAAATATGTATTCTGAGCAATCTATGGTGCAATGAATATTTTTTATTAATATACAGGGCCACATAAAATCATTCTATCACAAAATGGTATAGAAGGGATCGTTATTTGGGAAGCATTTTAACCGTATTAAACTATTTCATATTTTATGAAATTGATGTACGTTGCTGAAGTTTACTACAAGTTAATTCCTGTATAATAGAATGTATTTAGTATTTAAATAGACACACAAAAGATTTCGGATTCTCTATTGTAAAAACACCGTTATAGTACGAAAGCACCTCATTTCTACGTAAGACGTGCAATTTCCAAATTGTTTATTTAGTTGTAATGTTAGGACATAAATAACATAAAATGAATAAGAAATTTAAAAAAAATAAAATTTTTGAGCATAAATCTTTAAAATTTAGCATGTCAGGAATTGAGTTAAATATGGATTAAAATTTTTCATCTACACATGCAAAAACCAAGTTCAGTAAATTTAAAGGAGGGAAAAAATTAAAACACTTTCACCATCGGTTGGAGATTTTTGAAAAAAAAAAATGCGTTTATTTTAATAGGCCAGAACAGTAACGGTCAATAAAATCGTCTTTTAAAACTTGCAGTAAAATTAAAAATGACCATATTTCAGATATGCCACACGGCAACAAAAAGGATTGTATTAAATCAATAAATACCATTCCGCAAAGCAGCGACAGGTGGTTATCCCATGAAGATTAATGAGTCAGAAATTGTACCTTTCATTTTTTAGTTAAACGCTTACATTTAAAAGAACTGTTGAGTATTTTTTAGATTACTAGATTATTAAATTACATAAAAATAGTAAGAAATTTTGGAATTAATTTTTCAAATAATAAGGCATTTGAATCAAAATAATATTTCTACTTAAATTTTCTGTTGGAAGTTTGCCCGACAGTAATGAGCTTCCGCGAAAACGGTTAAAGTTGAATTTCACAGTTTCAAGGTTATGTTATTTCTTCTTTCGTAATAGTTCCATAGTAAAAATAACAATTAACATTTTGCATATTGCAGATGTACAGCACAGTAACACAAACAAGTTAAATAGAATCAATAAATTACATTTAATAAAATAGCAACAGGTGATGAGTTTATTTCTCATATTCTGTCGCTTTAACAGGGACTATATAAGAAAAGATGGTTTTCATTTTCTAGTGGAATCTCTAGATTTAAAAGAATTCTTGAATCTTTTTGGATAACTGTATTTTCATTTGACATTTCTCATTACTTAGAATGAAAAAGAATTCGGAAAGGTTGCTTGAAAAGAAAATATATTTGCATGAAAAGAAAAAACTATTTTTTAAAATCTAGTTATATCCTTATCACAATGCTTCAGGAAAAGCATGAAATTTAGATTAAAAAGTATTCAAAATGTAAAATTTTAGTTGTTTAAAATTGAATTTTCAGTATACACATAAAATGTAAACATGTGAAAAAATATGAAAAAATACATAAATTACATACAAAATACATAAAATAGATAAAAAATACATAAATTTTATTAACTCCTCACTATCGGAAAAATTCATGTTTGAACGTTAAATTATTTCTATTTTTTAAATAAATAATTTCTGTATTCCTCAGGGTTTCGTTGATATACCCGAGTGGGGAGAAAGCCCGTAAAAAATTTAAAAGTTCATAAAAACCGGTAAAAATAATTGAAATAAAAAGTGGTTTCCAAGATTAGCATTAGTAGGTCATGGGTATTTTTTTAAGACAAGAAAAAGAAATACCTAAAAAAACGATAACTGGTGCTGATGAAGTAAAAAAAAAAAGATACAGAAATAAAGACCAGCGACTTTTTCGGCTTTTTTTGTTATTATTATTTTCTTTTCCAGTTTAAAAAATGAATCGCATAACTTAGCGATGCAAGATTTTGCGACTGCTAAACCGTTTGTTCAATTCGATTTTTTTTTCCAATTTTTATGATTTTTAAAAATTTCTGTAGACTTTTTGACTACCCTATATATATTTTTTGATATATATACGACATTTCTTTTTAAAATATC
The DNA here is from genome assembly GCA_964019185.1 of Maratus speculifer. Lineage (NCBI taxonomy): Eukaryota > Metazoa > Arthropoda > Arachnida > Araneae > Salticidae > Maratus > Maratus speculifer. Next base: position 162,204,790 of record OZ025300.1, on the reverse strand, counting down.
AGAATTTTTTATGTTTTCAAATTCTTGATACATATTTTTTTTTTCAAAACATTCTCATACATATTTTTTTTTTTCAAAACATTATGGTGTTTGGTATTTTGTATATTTGATATTTATTTTTAAAAATATCATTGTGCAAGATAATTTTTATGATTTTTACAGTCAGAACTTACAGTTATATATAGCCCACATATTTTTACATATATTTTTACAGTTATATATAGCCCAAGAGCCGACAGCTCAAAGCCCTATGTTACTGAGAACAAGAAAAACTCTTTATTTTGTGGAAGAGTAGTAATAGGGGAATCTAATGATCCATATCTGCCGGAAGTGAAGTGGCACAAAAGCCAAAAATTAATACTACTAGTGGTTGACTATTAGGTTTAGCATTGTGTTTTCCTGCCCCCAGTTTTCCATGTTTTCATACTTTTGATTGTAGGACAGACACAATGCTTAAACTACGAGTCAAGCACTAGTGCTATTAATTTTTGGCTTATGCACAACTTCACTTCCGGTACACATGGATCATTAGATTCCTCAATTACTACTATTGCATAAAATAAAAAGTTTTTTCTTCTGTTCGATAAGATAGTTCGATAACATAGGGTTTTTTCTTTAGGCTCTTAGACTAATATAACATTATTAGAAAAGAATTTTTTGAATTTGGTTCAGTTAAACCTAATCTATACAACAGACTAAGGAATAAAAAATGAGACAAGTTTACATTTATGTTAAATTTTTTCGATTAAAAAACACTAATTGGCATTTAAAATTTTGTTTTACAAAAAATGAAATTTTTCAGGTAGTACTTAATACAAATTCTATAACTTTTATAATGTTTAAAGCAAATTTTATCTGTTTTCGATTTGTTGATCTTCAATTTTATTCTAAGTGATAAAAAACGGAAAAGAAAACTGCATTTTTAAAAATATTGTTTGATTAAGCTTTCATGTTAAGTGCAATATATTTTACTTTCTAATTTATTTTATACTTGAAAATATTCATTACCAGCAACAAGTTGACTATTTTGAAAATATTATACATATGTTTTTTAGATTTTCGAAAACATTGTGATATTTATGAGCCCTCGTACAATATGTCGTCTATGGTAAGTTATTTTTTAAACCTTTGTAGCTTAACAAATCTGAATAAAAAAGTATTTTTTATATAATAGACTACACCATTTTAATCATATAATATATTATTGGAGAAATTAGAACATAAATATGAACATGTTATGTACTTAAATTGAAATTACTGTATAATGCCTGAAATTGGGTTAATGATCGGTTACAAAACTCTATCTTAACATAAAAACTAAATTGATTTTTATTTTTAAAAAAGTGTAAAAAAAATATCTGTGCAGCCGTTTGTTGTAGATTCTACAGGGTGACCCCCTGAATAGTTGATACCCGTTAGTAGTTGATCGATTTATTTTAAATATGGTCCTATTTCAGACGAAAAACTTTTATGAGTGACACTTGACATGACATTTTTCTTTGAATATTTGTGTACCTATTATTATATTACTAGCGGCCTTCGCCCGCTACGCAGGTCGGTTTAGACGGACATACGGGCATTAAATATTTTAATAGTTTATTAATTACGGGCATTAAGTAATTTAATTGTTAGTATTAAATAGTTTAATACTATTAAAATGCATACCAAACAATGTATAAGTATGCAATGGAATACTTTTGTGTGGCCCTGTAAATCAAAAAGAAATATTATTTGCACCACAGATTGTACAAAATGTATATTATAGTATATTCTTCATAGATACATATCAACTCTATTATGTTCGAAAGAGTGTAAGACCATTAAAATGCACTTGAAACTTTTTTCCCCATTGACCATAGTGTATCGGAATCTTTTTTATTGTCCCTGTAATTGAACTATGCATCCGATTTTCACAAAATTTTAAATGACTCGACAAAATTATCTAATAATTATATATTTTAAGTTTCAAACGATTCGGTTGGGTAGTTTTTGAGTTGTTATATGCGGACAGACGGATGGACGGACGGACAGATAGACGAATGGACAACTCGGGATCCCGGAATTTTTTCCCTTCAATTCAAAACAAACGCGACGTTTCTCCGTTTCCGAGATTGGAGAAGATAGCGTCACATACATACATACAAACATACATACAAACATACATACATATAATCGAATTTTAATAGTGTACATTCAGTTTTCTAGTTGAGAGAAATCATTGAGAGAAGCCATTCGTTGAATTTTTCTCTATAGAAGGTTTAAATATTCAGCTTTTGATCAGTTGATGACAATTACGGTAAGTTATAACATTCCACTTCCATCTTGCTTATTTTAACTAAAAATTTTATGGGAATAATTGTGATGGTGAAAGTTACATGACATCACATATTATTATTTATTCCCTTTCTAAAATTAAATTCTCCAGTTTAAAATTTAATGTATCCTTTCACAATTACAAATTCTATCAGAACTTCCTTTCCTTTCTAAAAAGAATGTATCTATCTCTTCTCTTTTGCGCTTAAATTACAATTACTTAAGTTTTCCCATGTTCGGTCGAAGCCGTTAATAAAATAAATCAAAAGCAAAGCCTTTTCTCTTCCTAAATTATTATCTGTGCCAGCATACATTCGTTTGGTCAAAGAATATATAAAAAGATGTTCTTAAACCATATGCTCCCGTTGCTGCAGAAATTTATACACTTAGTATTCATTCTCAGTTTAACAGTCAATACAAATGTCTTTTCGGCTTCAAATGTTATACTCTATTTATATTAAAATTGGCCCCCGAAGTCTGTGTTTCTGCTACTAAATGTAATTTTTTACATTACTCAGTGTTGAAGAAGAAAAAAAAACAATAGCAGTCAAATTGGCGCTCTGAGCTATGTAATTTTTTTACTTCAATTTCCACACCTTTGCATTTCAACACCTTTGGATTTCGTAAACAGAATGCAACGATGTGTTGCTTTGATTAGAATGATTTTGTTGCGATAAAAGATGTGACTGTTATTGTCAAAAATCGATATGAAAGTAAAGCATTGTGTCTCCCAATGATTTAAAATTTGTAAATATATAAGACTGCAAAATACTTATTTTTCTTTCAATGTTAAGTTAAAGAAACGTTCGAACCGAAGATTTACTCAGTTTCGATTTGACTCTGATACACATTTTTCCTTTTGTTGATTTATTCGCCAGACAACATAGTTTATTCTAGAATGTTTTTAATAGATTATTTACGATTTACATATTAGAAGAAAGATTCACTTGACCTGTATACCTTTGAATAACCTTTTTGATGATTATATTTTCAGTGTTGACTTGCATATTTGTACGTTGATATATTTTACCGCCAATTAACGCTTCTGTTGGCTAGTTTTTAATGCAAAGTTTTATTAAGTGCTGTATCTTTGGTGTTAAAATAGTCCAGGAATACCAAGATTTTGGCTCGACACACTGTTAAAAATCTTGCAGCATTTTGTACAGTCATTTCACCGTTTTCTGAAAAACTATTAACATAACCATAATTTAACTCTATTCTGACCATAAAATTGGTAATAATAAGTTCAGAATAACGTAAAAAGACGGTTGTTTTACTTTTTTTGTAGAAAACGGTCAAATGACTGGATAAAATGCTGCAGATTTTTAACAGTGCACACTAGCAAACAAATCTGACGGTCACTTATCATTCTGTCTCTGACAGCTTTCATGTAAGCATGTAGAGCAGCAGTCTTGTCTTTTATACTGGGGGTCACATCGCGAGACTCTAATGGTTACTTCTATTTAATAAATGCCACATACATAGTTTGATCTCTTTTTATTGAGTCTCTCCTACCTGAGGTTTTGCACATACGCAAAATAATTTTAGTTAATACGGCTGATCTTATACGACTAAAATATATATTAAACTTAAATTAACTTCTTTGTTAAAGTATAAACGAAAATATTCTTCATAATATTATTATGAAGAATATTTAATCACAGCCCAAATATGAAGTTTTAAAAAATAAATTGTAGACTTTCTATTGGCTTCTTTCAACTGATCAACCACTGGGAAAATGTCGATAAATAAAACTATTTATATATCATTTTGTTAATACTTTATTTCAGCGAATTCTACTTTTGTTTTTTATAACACAACAAGGTGGAACCCGTCGAAATTCGACGAAAGAAAATCTTTACGAAATAACTGTTTCATTGATTTATAATAAATCTACAAAATTAGTTACAGTAGAAAATACACCTTATATTGGTCAGTCTAACTCTCAAACAAATATTATTTTAAGCTAAAATTAGTAAAAAAACTATAAAACTCAATTATCCAAATTATTAAACGAAATAAAACGGAAATTCATCGGTTCTTATAACAGACGACATTTTTGAAAAAATATACGCATTTTATTTTACTTTTTTTTTTTAATTTTAAAAGAAAATGGAGTAATTCTGTTGCCACAATTACAAAATTGGTACTAAAAACTATAAAAGAAATTAATATTTCAAAAATAAATTAAGATACAGCTTTCAAACAAATTGCATTTAAAAGTGTATATTTTTTTTATCTATACGACGATGTAAAAATTAAAAATGTGTGAATTTTAGAAGCGTAAAATTTGTAGTCGCGAAAATTGCAAAACCCAGAATTGCATGGGAAAGTGTTGGCATTCGCAAAATGACGTATGCGTTACGCACAGATACGTTTGGCATTTATAATATAGATAGATAGCTTGTTGCAATCACGATAGTTAATTTCTAAAGCATAAATATGATGGAAATTTAATAAAAACTCTGAAGCACGGATTTTATTTGATCAACTACTGTTTTGGTCACCATTCTTATTTTTAGACTCGATCAATAAAATCGTCTTCAAAAGCTTGCTGGGAAAATAATAATGGCCTTTTTGTATATTCTAGATATGCAACTCTATAGCACAAAGGATTACATTAAATCAATAAATAACATTTAATAAAGCAGCAACAGGTGGTCCATATACCTCTAGTTTTCTATCGCAGTAAATTAGTCGTATGAAAAATACAGTTTCCGTTCCTAGTTGAACTTTACATTACAAAGATTTGTTAAATTATTTTAGATAATTGAATCTTCAGTCGACGTTTGTTATTTCTTATAACAGAACCGAATCTGAAATGAATAAATAAGAAGCATTTTTGCATGACAAAAAAATTTCTTTTATTTCATAGTTGTGATATTCTAAAAACAATACTTTAAAAATATTATGAATTATATAATTAATATTATTATTTAAAAAACATGAAATACATAAAAATTTAGTTTCATTATTATTATTATTATTGAATTTGCAAAATTCATATAAATTTAAACATATAAAAAATAATTGAAAAAAATATTAAAAAGAAGAATATCGAAATGTATATATAACTTTCAATAAGGCAGCAACAGGGTATCATTATATATCGCTAATTTCTTGTTATACCTCTAGTTTTCTATTGCAGTAAATTAGCCGTATAAAAAAATACTGTTTTAATTCCTATATGAACTTATACATTTCAAAGATTTGTTAAATCTTTTTAGATAACTAGATCTTCAATCGACGCTTTTTATCTTTTATAAAAGAACCGAATCTTAAATGAATAAACAAAAAGTATTTTTGCACGACAAGAAAACTTTCTTTTATTGCATAATTGCCATATTCTAAAAATAATACTTTAGAAATATTATGATTTTTATTTTAAAAAAAACATCAAAAATGCAAAATTTTAGTTTTTTTTTAATTTCTGAATTTGCAGTATGCATATGAATTCAATCATATAAGAAATAATTGAAAAAAATATATTAAAAGAAAGAATATCGAAACCACTAAATAACTTTCAATAAAACAGCAACAGGTTATCAATATATCGCTAATTTCTAGTTCTAATTATACCTCTACTTTTCTATCGTTGTAAATTAGCCGTATAAAAATATATAGTTTTAATTCCTAGTTGAACTTTTCCATTTCAACGATTTGTTAAATCTTTTTAGATAACTGGATCTTCAGTCGACGTTTTGTATCTCTTATAAAAGAACCGAATCTGAAATGAATAAAGAAAAAACATTTTTGCACGACAAAAAAATTTCCTTTATTGCATAGTTGTGATAGTCTAAAAACAATACTTTAAAAATATTATGAATTATATAATTAATATTATTATTTAAAAAACATGAAATACATAAAAATTTAGTTTATTATTATTATTATTATTGAATTTGCAGAATGCATATAAATTTAAACATATAAGAAATAACTTAAAAAAATATTAAAAAGAAGAATATCGAAATCAATAAATAACTTTCAATAAAGCAGCAACAAGTTATCAATATATCGCTAGTTTCTAGTTATACCTCTAGTTTTCTTTTACAGAAAATTAGCCGTATAAAAAATATAGTTTTAATTCCTAGTTGAACTTTTCCATTTCAAAGATTTGTTAAATCTCTTTAGATAACTGGCTCTTCAGTCGACGTTTCTTATCTCTTATAAAAGAACCGAATCTGAAATGAATAAAGAAGAAATATTTTTGCACGACAATATTTTTTTTTTATTATATAGCTATAATATTTTGAAAACAATACTTTAAAAATATTATGTTTTTATTTAAAAAACATCAAAAATGTAAAATTTTGAAGTATGCATATGTATTTTATCATATAAGAAATAACCAAAAAAAAATATTTAAAAGAAAAATATCAAAATCAATAAATAACATTCAATAAAGCAGCAACAGGTGGTGCACACATTTCACATTTTTTATTGCAGTAAATTGGCTGTACAAAAAAATGTAGTTTTTATAACTAGTTGAATATTTACATTTCAAAGATTTGTCAATTTTTTCAAGATGATTGGATCTCCATTCATCATTTATTTTCTCTTATGAAAGAAGAGAGTCTAAAAGCGAGTGAATAAGAAACATTTTTATACTACATAAAAATTTTCTTTTATTACATAGTTGTAATATTCCTAAAACAATGCTTTAGAATGTTATTATATTTATTTTTAAAAACATCGAAAATGTAAAACTTTATTTTTTAATAGAATTTGTAGCATGCATATAAACTGCAAGCATTTAAAAAACAATTGAAAAAAAAGGAAAATATTATCGAAATCCATAAATAACATTCAATAAAGCAGCAACAGGTGATGAACACATTTCACATTTTTTATTTCAGTAAATTGGCTGTATAAAAAATGTAGTTTTCATTCCTGGTTGAATTTTTACCTTTCAAAGATTTGCGAAATCTTTCTAGATAATTGGATCTTTGTTCGACGTATCTTATTTGTGATAAGAGAACCGAGTCTAAATGAAATATATAAGAAACATTTTTGCACGATAAGAAAAATTTCTTTTATTATGTAGTTGTAATAATCTTAAAACAATGATTTATAAATGTTAGGATATTTATTTAAAAAACATCCAAAATTAAAAATGTTTGTCTTTTAAAATGGAACTTCCAGTGTGCATATAAATTAGAAGAATATAAAAATAGTTTGAAAAAAAAACATAAAAGTAAAAATGATTATGGAATTCAATAGATAAAATTCAATAAAGCAGCAACATGTGGTAAACAATTTGTTGTTTTCTATCACAGTAAATTGGCTCCATAAAAAAATATGTAGTTTCCATTCCTAGTTGAATTTTTACATTTCGAAGATTTGTTATCCCCTTGAAGGATGGCGGCTCATTTTTGAACAACCTAATTTTAATTCCAAAATGCCACACTGGCACCATTATTTTTAAAGTGAAAACTTTTCTTTAATCAAGTACGCGAAAAAAAAAAAAAGCTTTTACTTATTTTCAAATTAATTTGCTTTAAAATTCCGTGTTAAAACTGTTGTTAGCTTTCGTTTTTTCCAAAACTAAAAACTAAAACAAGATCACATCACCTTTTTCATTTACGTATAAAAACATTTCATATTTATTTACTTAAAACAGGTGTCACAAATAAAAAAATAAAAAGTTGACATGTTTCAGTTCATTCATAAGAACCGTATTCATAACACATAAAATCAGTAGAAAACTAAATGACACTGGATATAAGTATAATTTAAAAACCCAAAACACAAAACATTGCGCCCCCTATGATCGTGAATAGCCAATGCCACCGCCGCTCCCCCTATTAGACTCACCCTCTAAATATTTATTAAGTAATTCTAACCAGAAACTCGGAATGTCATAATGATTCTTTTTCTTATTTCATTGGCTATTCACGATCATAGGGGGCGCAATGTTTTTGTGTTTTGTGTTTTTAAATTATATTTATATCCAGTGTCATTTAGTTTTCTACTGATTTTATGTGTTACGAATACGGTTCTTATGAATGAACCGAAACATGTCAACTTTTTAATTTTTTATTTGTGACACCTGTTTTAAGTAAATAAATATTAAATGTTTTTATATTTAAAATTCCTGCGTCATGCAACGATTTTAGAATTTTTCGCATAGAAGTACTTTGCCCCCAGAAACGGTTAAAATTTTAGATAACTGGATCTTCATTCGACGTTTCTTATCTCTTGTAAAAGAAGCATGTCATAAATGAAGAATAAACAACATATTTAAACAAGAAATTTTCTTTTATTAATTATTTGGAAAATAGCTGTTGTTCTCGGTCAAGAAATGGGAAATCTGAAGTACATCTGAATCTTTTCATTGGTTGAATTCCGCAGCTTATTTTATTTTATTCGTTTTCGGATTGGTCCAAGTTTAATGTCAAAAGAGGAATACTTCTGTTTTCACAATGACAAAAAAAATAATAAAAACTTTTTAAAAAAATTAATAATTTAAAAACAATTTGTGATAAAGATTTCAAGCAAATTTCATCTAAAAGTGCATTTTTTTCTCTATGCAACAGTGTAAAAATTTAAAATATACAATGCACAGAAGTTTAAAAATTTGCAGTTCCGAAAATTGCAAAACTGAAACTTCATTTAAAATTTGCTTATGATGCACTCTCAAAAAAATTTCCGTCTTTTTACAGAAAATGTACTGGCAGCACTGCTGCCAGAAATTGTCTGTATATTGACGACTTTCCGTTTATTTTTTTCTCCGTCAAAAGAGGAACAATATCCGTCACTTTAAAAAAGTTTGGAAAAATCAATGCGGAAGAGGTGGGGATCGAACCAGGGACCCCAGGATTACAAGACCAACGCGCATCCACGGCGCCAGGATTGCTTGTGAAGATTATGCTTTAAATAGAAGTGTTCATTTCATATGGGTGTGGTTTGGTGTATTTCGTTAAAAAGCTTTTAATTTTGCAGTTAATCTCGGAAAGACTTCATCTTTAATGAAACTGTGGCTGGGTTTTTTTTTACTTTAATATTAATATAATATAAAAAATGTGAATTTTAAATATATTACGTAGATTGTAAGAGAAAAAACATGGATGTTTTATTTTTATTCGATAAGATTTTTTTTAATAATATCAATTTTTTTTTTGCATTTTATTTTTTAATTAAAATATTTTTTAAATGTGTTCACTTAAAGTATATTTTATATGCGAATATTTATCATAGAAATAACTTAGTATATTGAACTTTATTCAACTTATCCAACTGAACCAGATTGTGAGAATTTTTGAACGAATAAAGAAAGTAATTGTTATTTATTTTTAAATTCGAAAAAATTTTTGTCTTTTAAAACTAAATTAGACATTTTAATCGATAGAATACTTTTGTTTTTCATTTTAAAAATAAATTCGAATTTATTACTAACAGACCCAATGCGCATGCGTGCTAGATATAAACGGAAACGTTTCCTCATTTTTCGACTTTCGGAATGAACTCACAGAACAAATGCGTCTTTTGGGAAAACAGAAGTTATTTGTGAAAAAATAACGATAACTTAGTGTATATTGACGAATTTTTCTGGCAGTGTGGGTCCAGAAATATTAATTTTTAATCCATGACGTCCGTAATATGAGGAGTTCAAAAGTCAATCTGATTGAGTCCACCCAATAAAAATGCACATTTTAAACAGTTAAAGTTGTCTAGCTATAAACTATCATTTTTTTATCATTGGTCTAAGAATATTAATGTTTAATGCACGGATTACGTAATACATGACTCGTTATAATCATCCTAAAAATGATGTTTATTATTATTATTAATTTAAATATACAATTTTTTTATAAGTCTTTAAAATTTTAGTTTTTGAAAATATCATTTTCCAAATAGTTGTTGTTCTTCTTAAAATACCATTTTTTTATTTCTTATTATATAATTGTAATATTCTGATAACAATGCTTTAGAAATGTTATGATATTTAATTTTTAAAACATAAAAAATGTAAATTTTTAGTTTCTTTTTTAATGGACTTTAAAAATGGACGGAGTTTAATTTTTAATGGTTGTAGTATGCATATAAATTGCAAACATATAAAAAAAATTGCAATAAAAAACATAAAAACAGATTATGGAAATAATTAAAATACATTCAATAAAGCAGCAAAAACTGACCATATCTCGCATTTTCAATCGCTGTAAACTAGCTGTGTAAAAAAATACACTTTGTTCCTATTTGAACTTTTACATTTCAAAGATTTGTTAAATCTTTTTAGATAACTGGATTTTCATTCGTCATTTCTTATCTCTTATAAACAAGCAAATTTAAAATGAATGAATAAGAAACATTTTTCACCACAAGAAAAATTTTGTTTATTATGCATTTATAATAGTCTGAAAACAATGCTTTTGAAAAAACAAGATATTAAGTTGGAAAATATACTAAATATTATTTCTTTTTAAGAATCTTTAGTATGCATATATATTATAAGTCGCATTTTAGTATGCATATAAATTACAAGTATGCATATAAATTAAATTAAAAACTAGTCGTTGGGGGCCACCGTAATATTTACCCATTATGGATATGCATAAAATAATGTATGAAAATAAAACATATGTAAATTATATATAAAATGTATTGCAATTCCAAAAAAAATTTAAACGTATATTTAATTTTTCAACATACATAGTAATGCTGTATTAATGAATTGTTGATGAACTAGTTTCGAGAGTAAAACGCCAAACTACTCATGTAGAACCGAATTGCGTAAAAGAAATACCCTTATAACTCCATAATTAATAATCATATTAACTAAAAGTTTAGTGCGTCAGATTAAGCATCTTATTTCCAATTAAAATATATCTTTGAACTGAAATTTGAATGAAATACAGAATCATGAAAAATCGAAGAATGTGGAGAACAGGATTACCAATATCTCGGCAACTAATAATTTGATCGACTTCGTTCTTTACGCAAAATTTTTGTTGCTTTATTGCCTTTTACGTCCACTCTTATTAAAAAAAAAAAAAAAAAAAAAAAAAAAAATCAAAAATTTTTATATACCTTTCATCAGAACGAAATTTTCTAGGGTCCGAAAAAAAAAAACAGTTCCGGATAATCGAGGTTTTTTATATTAAATAGGCTTCGTTCCATTCTTAGACATACAAAATACATACAAAATTTCAAGTGTCTATCTCCATTTGATCGGGAGATACAGCGTTTACTGGCACACAGACAGAGAGACAGACACACAGCTGGACGGGAGGTAATTTTTTTTCTAGAAATAAGTTTTAAAGAACTTTCAATATCTAAAAAGTGTAAATCCGTCAAAAAACTTCGATTTTCAAAACGACTGCAAGACTTACTATATACTACATATGATGAGAAAGTAATAATTGAAAAAATAAAAAAATAAAAACATAAAAATAAAAAAAGATATTGTTTATAAATTTCAATAATTAGTTAATTAGTTTTTTCAGTACAAATGTATAAATTCGTACTTTTTATGATGTCTATTATATGAAATGTTCAGTATATTTTGCCATCTTAATATATTGTTTTTTCTCTGACATTATTTCTTAAAGGAGAACGACAATGTTCAACATTCAGAACATATAAAAAGGACATTTTCTTGACAACGAGAAATCTTATTCTGTAAATTACGGTTGTAAAAAACATTTGACACTACAAGTATGTAATGAACAAAAACTTCTTGCATTTTTCACGCTTTGATCGCTGAAAAAGGAGCATTATTTTCATTTTTCCTTCGACTTTTATATTTTGGTGAATAGGTGGGAATTACATTCGATTTCTTTTAGGTACTTGGATATCTATTCAAGATATATATTCGAGACATTTCCTATCTATAACAAAAGTAGAAAGGCTTAAAAGATCGTTTGAAAACGAAATACCTTTTGCATGACAAGAAAAACCTTTCTCATCTATAGCGCTTCAAAAATAATACTTGAAAGAAGAGACAGTTTTTAGTTTCAAAAATATCTATACGTTGGATTTCTTTTCATGCTGAAATGTTATTAAAATCATACAGAGAATGTGGAAGCATTTTTGTAACGATTTTCAATTTCCTTAATATTTAGATTTAAAAGAAAAATACCTATATTGCATCAATTAAGAACAGGATTTAATTAACATCTGCATCGTAAATAAAAAAAGGAGACTAGTTAAAGAGATGGCATTTAGCTCACAGGCACACTTATTGTACATTATAATTTTATTTCAAATAACAATGCCCCTTGAAAACTAAAAAAACAGACACATCCATTTATCTAAATTAAGGGAAGGGAGATTGGCTCCTCTATTTCCCCTTCATACTTAATCATGATACTCCAAATCTTATCAGGAAAGCACCTTATAAGAATAAACCAGTACACCAATTGTGAAGTAAATCGCATAAATCTGCATGGAAAACTAAAATTAAAGGAATTATCCCGCCCCAATTCCTTCTTTCATACTTAAATAATGAACTTTGAAATATAATCAGGGAAGCGCCTTAGTAAAATAAACATATATATCAAAGAAAATTGGTTAATTCTACATGAAAATTTAATGGATCTAAATTAGGGAGTAGGAATTGGTTCCCATTCCTGCTTTATACTTAACCAATCTAAAAGCTAATCAATGCATCGCCTTCTCAGAATGAGCCAATATAAAAAATTTGAAGGAAATTGGATGTTTCTATACCAAGAGTTATCGCATTACGTACGTACATACAGAATGTTTGGGAACGTTAGCTCTCAAGTTTTGATGGCTTCAGAGCTAAAAAAATTTTTTTTAAGTCACTGGATAAAATAAAGATTGGATCAAAGACTATGGATTTGAGATTACGAAAAAAATATTCTTATTCGATTATTAAAAAATGAGTGCGAAAAGTATGGGCTTAATATTTCTACTTGTAAAATAAGAGACGTAATTAAGAAAAGGAAAGAAATGTCAAAGTTCACTTTTACTCAAAAACATGTAAAAATGCATACCTAATAAAGGTAAATTCCCCCCTGCTTATAAAATCTAAAGTTGGATCTCATGTTTTAAAAGAAAATACAGAGTGACCAGAAATAACGAAACGGTTTAATTTAACTCGGTTAAAGAAAACACAAAAGCTTTAGCACAAACAGATGTTTTATTTATTAATAATAATGTATAAGAATTTTTTTTTTAAATCGCTTTTCCTCAAAGTGTCCTTTCTTTGCTTTGATGCAGAGACATTAACGTTTATTTAAATTTTAACAATTGCGCAGCTCTCTTGAAGTTATTAGCTTCCATTCCCGAATCAACGAACGCTTCAGAGATATCAAACTGTTGTGAGATTTTGGACAAGCTCTCGCCTCTAAAATCGACACCAAGCAGTAATCCAAAAGATTAAGATCACAAGAGTATAGAGGTCGTTCTTGAGCCGAGATGAAGCCTTAAAAATTGGCCCACTCGATTCAATATTTCGCTCGATTAGAAGGCACTGAATCTTGTTGTAAAATGTAAATCCCGTTTCTGGGGTGTTTTTGAGCCCCCTCAAGAATCTCTTTCTAGTACACAACTTTATTCAGTTTGACTATAGGATCGATGAATATGAGACGTTTTTTGCCTTTCCTGCAAATTTCTACCCACATCATGACAGATTTAGAATGTTGTCGATATTGAAACATAGAAGATTTGCCTAGGGACGTTATTGACCAAATGCGATCATTTTGTGATTGTACGATTGCTCTACCAGAAAACGTTTTTGTCAGAAAACAGAATTCGCACATAGTGTGGAGTTACAAGTCGTTTCAGAAGCTTACTGCATTTTCCAAGCCGTACTTATTTGTCTTCTTCAGTGAAAATTGTGAGCTTTTTTGATATTATAAAGATGAAGGATCAACTCCTCTTTGGCCATAAGAAGAACGATTCACGTAAAATATTAATCTCTGTCTGCTTCGCTATTTTTCTCATCGAATCCGGAGATTTCGGGATAATCGATTCTTTATCAATTGTCGGTTTCTGAAGAGGTTTATCTGCCTCTTCCTGATTGGTTACCTTTATGGTCCGAGTTCCTTGAATCTCTTAATTGGTTTGGAAACGGTTGGATGAGGCACTTGAAGCAAACGAGCAATCTCATATATACGCTTTAGCTGGCGACGAAATTCTAAAATCGCGTTCTGTTTGTTTGCCCTTCTATTAAAAAAATTCTAGTTTGAATAAATATTAACAAGTGAAAAAACTCTTATAATCGAGTAAAAACAAAATCATCAACATGATATACTTCTAGTCTACGTTACATTATTTCTAGTCACCCTGTGAAACCCCCAAATAACTATCGCGAAATATTTATTCATCTTTAAAACAACTATTAAAAAGGATAAAACAGATTTAAATATAAAAAAAGCATTATGTTCACCATGTTAGTCTCAATAACATAATATACTTCTAAATCTACTACTGTATTTTTAGAAAAATGGGGAAATGAAACCGAAGTTGAGGCTAAACAATTTAAATGCTTCCCACACGAGTCCTATACGTTTTCACCCATACGGATTACTGTACATTTGAACGTTTAAAACAAACTCTTTATAAGCAACGTCCCAATCATCGGATAGACTCTTGAAAATTATGATCGAGGTGTGAAAAAAATTTAGCATTCATATTTTCAGAAGAGTTCTTTTATCTTGTAAATAGAGGTGCACAGGGTGATTATAAATGAATAGCCCAAAATTACAAGGGTATTAAAAGAAAAAAAAACAAAAAAAATATTATCTAGTTGTTCATCGGAAATCAAAATAGCAGTTAAAAAATTAAACTCCATTCAACACAATGTGAGCCCTTCCGGAAACACGAACGAAATCCAGATAGTGTAGTGACTCATCCAACACTTTTCTAAGCTTTTTTCTTTGCCTGCACGTGGTTTTATAAAAGACTACGTGTTTGTTTGACCACTACGAATGAACAAAAATATCAATGTTTGTAAAAGTAGTAATTTTTTGTAAACTTTTTAAAAATTCCAATTAAATATGCAGTTAAAAGCTTTTTTTTTTTCAAAATCTCCTTGCAGTTGAATATTGAAATGCTGTGAGTTCACCATTTGAACAACAATTTTAAAAATAAACAAAACTGATGAAAATGTAAACTGAACCCTTAAAATTACCCGTTTTATTATTTTATTATTATTTTTTTGTTGTTGTTGTGGTTTCTGATTTTAGGCAGACAAATTTTACAAACTTTTTATGTAAAATCACATTTTTAACTTTAAAAATCAAGCACAGTTTCATAGTTCTGATTATTTTCCCCCATAAATTACAATAATAGGAGCCATACAAAATAGTAAAAATTTACCAAACTCATATTATACATTCATACTGCCACACAAAGATGTGAAAAAGAAAAAAATACTTCTCATATTCTATTTGAATTTTTGCATTATGAGGCATAGTCGTGAATTATATAAGATATTTTTAAATGACTCGATTTCCATTCGAGTTTTCCTGTCTTTATAATAAAAATTTACCAAACTCATATTATGCATTCATACAGTCGCACTAAAATGCGAAAAAAAAGTACTTCTCATATCCTATTTGAATTTTTGCATTATATGGCATAGTCGTGAATTATGTAAGATATTTTTAAATTACTCGATTCCCATTCGACTTTTCCTGTCTTTTATAAAAAAAGCACCCAAAAGTTCCTTTTAAAGAGAAATAACTTTATTATGAACAGAAAAGCTCAATTTTATCTCTTTTAATATTTTAAAAATAATGCTTCCGTAAGAACCAAATATTTAGTGGAAAGAATATCGAAAATATTATTATTTTTTTTAATTTTCCAGCATAGTTGAAAAATGTTTATGAATTCAGTCTGTCTGTCCATTTGCTCCTCTGTTTGTGTTTCATAGTTCTGATTTTTTCCATAAATTAGAATAATGCGAATCATACATAATAATAAAAATTTAACAAACTCATATTATGCATTCATACTGCCACACTAAGATGTGA
The DNA here is from genome assembly GCA_964019185.1 of Maratus speculifer. Lineage (NCBI taxonomy): Eukaryota > Metazoa > Arthropoda > Arachnida > Araneae > Salticidae > Maratus > Maratus speculifer. The sequence continues at coordinate 162,188,531 of OZ025300.1, read as the reverse complement.
AAAAGAAAAAAGACCTCATATCCTATTTGAATTTTTGCATTATGAGGCATACTTGTGAATTATATAAGATATTTTTAAATGACTCGATTTCCATTCGAATTTTCCTGTCTTTTATAAAAGAAGCCGTTTTAAAGAGAAATAACTTTTGTATGACAAGAAAAGTTCAATTTCATCCCTTTTAATATTTTCAAAATAATGCTTCCGTAAGAGCCGAATATTTAGTATGAAGAATGTCAAAAATATTATTCTTTTTAAAACTTTCCAGCATAAATAAATATAAAATATATGACGGAATGAAATTTTCGCCTTGCTTTTAACATAAAATGTATAATACGAACTTTTAAATATTCAGGCTTACTTAAAAGGCGATTAAAATAATCAACTATGGATGCTAATAGTTAATTTTATTTAAAAACATATTAGTATTTTCAAACCTTTAATCAGGCTCTGCCCTAGAGAATATTTTCTTTTATAAATACTAGGGGGGCCCCGCCCCCCTGCTCGCTATGCTCGCCAACCCCCCGCGTAATCGCTTCGCGATTCCAAATTATTGGCTACCCCCTGCTTGCTGCGCTCGCCAATACCCCATGGTATGAATAAGCAGTTGCAGACCTTTCAAATGATGTGTCACACGACTGGTGTTGTAAAGAAATTAAAAATGTGCCCCCCTGGAGGGGCAGAGTGGGAGGCGACACATACGACATCCATAATATGAATAATCAGCTGCAGACCTCTCAAATGATATGTCACACGACTGGTGTTGTAAAGAAATTAAAAATATACCCCCTGGGGAGCAGAGTGGGGGTGACACACAAGACATCCATAAAATGAATAAACAGTTGCAGACTTTTCAAATGATGTGTCACACAATTGGTGTTGTAAAGAAATTACAAAATGCGCCCCGTCTGAGGGGAGAGGGGGGGGGTTACACACAAGATATCCATAATATGAATAAGCAGTTGCAGACCTCTCAAATGATGTGTCACACAACTGCTATTGTAAAGAAATTAAAAATGTGACCCCCCCCCCCTGGGCAGAGCAGAGTGTGGGGGTGACACACAAGACATCAATAATATGAATAAGCAGTTGCAGACCTTTCAAATCTTGTGTAACACGACTGGTGTTGTAAAGAAATTAAAAATGTGTCCCCCCTGGGGAGCAGAATGGGGGATAACACACAAGACATCCATTATATGAATAAGCAGTTGCAAACCTCTCAAATGATGTATCAAACGACTGGTGTTGTAAAGAAATTAAAAATTTGGCGAAATATTACAGTTATCGCCAAGTTAGCGTCACTTTTAACAACTAATTTTGGTCGCCAAATTTGGCGATATATCGCCAAGTTGGCGACAAACTTGGCGATTGTTGGCGATGGTAACCTTTCCTTTCTTTATGGTAACCCATACGGCGATGCATAGACGGAGCCCTTTCCTGATTGGTCTATTCGACTCATGGAAGGAGTGGACAACCCGGATTCGTTAGTTCCGGAAATCTTCCACATCAGCATCATTCCAGGAGTCATTCCTTTTAAGGCTAGTTTTTTTTTACTATAGAAGGACAAATATATGATTGCATTTTGAAAATGAACGAGACTCGTGGCTTGAAGTTTGAATTAGTAGTATTTTAGGTGAACGGTAAAAAGAAAATGTAATTGTTGTACCATAAAATTTAATACGTCATTTTCTCATTTTGCCAGAATTTTATTTTCAGGATGTTAAAATATAAACTCAGTATATTGTACCGTAGGGCATCATTACACACTTTTTTGCTTTTGCATAGGAGTTCTATGGATTCTCTTATAATGGATAAATAATAATTGGATGTTGGGAATATGATTTTCGTATGATCAAAATCTATTGTGATATTCTGATTGAGATATAAACGTGAGAGAGAGATTAACATCCATAGTTGATTTTTTTAATCGTCTTTTATGTAAACCTGAACATTTTAAAGTTCATATTATACGTTCCAGCATAGTTGAAAAATGTTTATGAGTTCAGTCTGTCTGTCCGTTTGCTCGTCTATTTGTGTGTCCGTGCTCGAACTCGCACCAAACTCGCTCCAAATAATGCCTTATTGCCTGGAAATGAATATATGTTATTGAATATCATTATGGAATGCTTCGTACTGAAAAAAATGTGTATTATAAATATTACACATTTATACACATCAATACTACACATTCATTTTCAGGGACTCAAAAATGAAATCTGTAACATTACGGTCTATGGAAGAAAATCATTTGTGCCGTGTTTGAATGATATTGCTTTATTTTAAACATATTGAAATACACATTTATTACTGAAGCATTCTGCAAAGTTCTTACTACAGAGCATGGTGAGTATAGAATTAATCGTTCATTTACAGGTATACCCAAAAGAGTTTGGCTACAAAAGATAATGAATAACAGTTGAACTATTAGATCCTACGAACAATAATTGCTGAAAGTGCGTTTTCAATTGTGATATGCGTTTGTAAATTTAATTAATTTTTAAATTTTACTTGATGTGTTAAATTCTGTAGATCATATACAGGACTGTATAAAAGTTTTAAATAACATCTTTTAATTATAATTCATTGACAGAAATTGCTGGCTAGAAATTTTCAACTGTGCTAGACGTTTAAATAAACTAACTATTAGTATACTATGTAATATACATACATATCAATGGATAATATACAAGACAGCACAAAATTATCTATATTTTTCGAGTATTCGTGCTAATAACAGGAATTTCGTTTTTAAATATGTTATAGCTACACGTTTTTGAAATTGTTAATTTAGATATCGCCTTTCACCTTAATAAATTGTGAAGTTTTGTTATAATATTCTGAATGTGTCGGAAAGTGTTCCATAATTTATACCGTACACGGTATTTTCCTTTTTTTTCACAATTTAGACAAAAAAATTTCTTTGATTATAAATTTGAATGTAGAATCACATTTTAACTTATAGAATCAAGAATTGTTTTATAGTTCTGATATTTGATTCTATAAATTACAAGAATAGAAAACGTTTAGAATAATAACAAAACACCAAACTTATATTGTGTATTCATACTGCCGAACTAAGGTGATGAAAAAAAATGCTTTTCATTCCTATAGTTGAATATTTACACTATGAGGCATACACTCCTGGACAAAATTATAAACTCAGAAATTTTTTAGTTTGTTTGCATCATAAAATAAATAAGCTTAGCTTTACATTAATAAAATAATGATGAATATTTATAACAAGACATCGAAATTAAATATAGCCCATAAATAAAATGGAGTAAATAATTTAAATGAGAAAATACATAACTTAAAAAAAATAACATTATGTGAGACCTGGACAAAAATATAAACTCAAAGTTATGAATTTCTATATTCTGGCACATTTGATATCAATAAATGCATTTTGTGATAAAAAAACTAATAAATGGATTCATTATGGTTCATTATATTTCAGTACATCAACACATGTTTTAATTTTTCACACAAAATAACATTATGTGAGACCTGGACAAAATTATAAACTCAAAGTTATAAATTTCTATACACTGGTTTTTTTTTATCAAAATAATAAATGTGTTTTGGGATAAGAAACTATTTCAGTGAAATTATTTGTCACATTTGTATTAATGCAAACGATATTAATTCATATTTTCAATTTTCTCCATGATTTTATTAAAAATAATTTGTTATTTGCCTTTGAATTTTTTTTAGAATAATTTTGTATTATTTTAATGCAGATTCTTAGAACAGTGAAAAAGAACAACTTTTCTAATGCCTCAAGTTAAGGTTGTCAGAGAAGTACAAGTTGGTAAAATTTTGCCATTCAGAGCTTATGGAAAAAAGCAACGAAAAATTGCTATAATAATTAGATGCTCACAAAGAGCAGTAAAAAACGTTTTAAAGAATCTGTCAGTGTATAGAAAAAAAAACGGAGTAGTCGATGGGCAAAGATAACACAAAGAAATCGAAAATCTATCTTAAGAACAGCATCTAGAACTGGAGCTTCTTCTAGACGAATTGTCAATACTTTAAAGCTAAATGTAAGCTCTCGAACTGCCAGAGAAATTCTTCAACGAGCGCTGTATATGAAATGGTAGAAAATGAAAGCTAGGCCAGAAATTGAGTCCCATTACATGAAAGCCAGACTTCATTGTGTACAACAGCACATGTCGTGGACAACACAGTGGAATACAGTCATCTAGTCAGACGAAAAGAAGTTTAATTTAGACGGTCCAGATAGGCATAAGATACTACAGGAACGATATCAAACATGAAGAACGGTATATCTTTAGTCGAAACTTTGGTGGAGGATCCATGATGTTGTGGACTGTTTTTTCTCAGAATGGCAAAACTCTTTTGACTTTTCTCAGTGGAAAACAAAAAGCAGAAGACTATTAGTTAATACTGAAAGATAAATTTTTGTCATATGGACCTTTGATCGCTGGAGTAAACTGGTATTTCAGCAAGATAATGCAGCAATACACTCTGCAAAAAGTACAAAAGAGTAGCTGCAGCACTGTTATGTAAATGTCTTGATTTGGCCAGCCCGCATACCTGATCTAAAGCCCATTGAAAATTATTAGGGTGCAATGGTTCGAATAATGTATTGCTATGGCCGTCAATATCAAAACACGTATGATTTAAAGATGGCTATAGATTCAGCCTGGAACCAGTTGTCTATGGAGCAGTTGGAAAAACTTGTTCAATCTATGCCGAGTCACATATTCGAAGTCATTCAGGAAAATAGCGGTACAACACATTTTTGAAAATACGCATTAATACTTTGCACCAGGATTCAAAAGTACGTTCACTTCTTAAACTCTGGAATTTTATGTTTTCAGTTTAAACATGTACTATATTTATATTACTCGTCTTTTTTGGAAAAACTTATAAAAATGCATTGATGTATTGAAATATATTCATCCCTAATAACTCCAATTCTTAGTTCATTAGCACAAAATGCATTTATTTGTATCAAAAATGCACTCAAAAATGTTTGAGTGTAGAAATTCCTAACTCTGAGTTTATAATTTTGTCCAGGTCTTATATAATGTTATTTTATGAGAAAAATTTAAATATGCATTAATGTCTTCAAATGTATTGATCTATAATGACTCCATTTATTAGTTTCTTATCACAAAATGCATATATTTATATCAAATATGCTAGAATATAGAAATTCATAACTTTGAGTTTATAATTTTGTCCAGGTCTCACATAATGCTATTTTTTTGAGTAATGTATTTTCTTATTTAAATTATTTGCTCCATTTTACTTATGAGTTATATTAAATTTAGATGTCTTATTAAAAATATTCATCATTATTTTATTAATGTAAAGCTTATTTTATATTAATTACGATTTAAACAAATTAAAAAAAATTCTGAGTTTATAATTTTGTTCACGAGTGTAGTTGTGAATTTCATTAGATAATTTTAAAGGAGCCGGTTTTCTTTCGACTTTTCCTGTCTTTTGCAATAGAAGCACCCAAAAAATTCTTTTAAAAATAAATATTTGATTGACAAAAAACCTCAATTTTATCATACTTTAATATTTTTAAAATAATGTTTCTGGAAGGACAGAATATTTAGCAGAAAGAATACCGAAAATGCAATTTTTTATATACTTTATGACATAAATCGAAAGCGTTTATGAATTAGTTTTATCTGTCTGTCTACCGTCTCTCTGTGCTCTGACTGTCGAAAATATACTTTTAGTGCCATGCAGCTGACATGTGTAAGGGATATATCCTATGGCACTACATAAAAAATTGAAAAGTTACTTATTACTTGGAAAAGTGAAATCTTAATGGAAGTTTTTCGACAAATTAAGGAAGACAATAAGCGGCGTGTCAGGTTAAACATGGATATTAAACAGCTATATAACTAAACAGACATTATAAATACAGTTAAAATAAAAAGAATGGTGTGGTTAGACCATTTAATCAAAATGAGGTATGGAAGAAACACAAGAAAAAAAGATATATAATGGGAAAAACGCAGTTGGGAAAAAGACTGTTGGTAGGCCTAAAAAGAGATGGATAGGAGACGTAGAGAATTACCTAACACACAAACCAAATTATTAATTCTAAATTAAAGACCAGAGATCGGAAAAATCGGATAAGGTGTATTAATGGAGATAAAAATCTCTCATGGATTGTAATACCATTGTTTGTGTATATTTACTATAACATGTTAGATATTGAAAATGCAGTGTGTAGCACTTGTAGTTCATTCACAGGAACACGGAAAAACAATAGATTACATTAAAGTCAGCAAAAAAAAAATCCTGACACTCAAGTCATAATTTTAATGTTTATATGTTTTATTTTACTTTTTCCTCCTTTAAATAAAAGAGGCAGACGAGAATTTCTATCAATCGTTGGCCACATGAAGTGATGTCCCTTGCAGCTTAGAGCATTCCTCTTCTCTATTTTTAGTTCTGGTAGAGGTTTGAAATGAGGGATTTAAAAAAAATTCTATGGCTATCAAGATTTTTATTTTATTTTATTTTATTTTATTTTATTTTATCTTTGGCTAGCACTCTGTATAAAAAATAATCGTTTGCGCTTTACTTTATTGATGTTACGCGATTTCAGGGATATTGAAATTAACATATATGACCCTATTGTACGCTAAAAGATGCTTATTATACAATAAAGTATGCATGGCATCTGTCTTTATTTTCAGATGCACTCAAAAGAATTCGATTAAAATGCTGTCTAGAAATAATAATTTATGAGAGTGAGTTTCCAGTTTTGGTATACTGTTTGTGAACTGTAGAAACTGTATTTTTGCATATTACTCTGCATAGTTTTCGAAATGCGCCGGAGTAAACCGGAACGATGTTCCGATTTGTGAAATTAGAGAAAATATTGTTCATGGTTCGTGAAATTTTTAAAACATATTAATACAGTTAAAAAACGTTTTTATCAACAAAAATTTTGAAATAGTTTTCCAGTTCGTGAATTTTTCCTTTTCTAGCACTGAAATTCTATAGAATATACACAAATCTGTTTTTAAAAAAATCGAGAACATTTCTGTTTATTGGCAAAAATTTCTGAAGTTTTTTCAACAGTGCTATAAGTTTCTTAACCCCTAGGGTACAAGCGATCGGTATATGTGGGGCATAAATTGTTCAGAATACTTGATTATTCTCACCAATAAATTTTTATTGCAAATTTTACCTGACATAACCCAGGCATTCTCCCAACTGAATTACACAAAACTTTCTGTATTTAAAAAACAGTGACAAAACATTAAAAATTCCGTAAAATACACTCGTCCCAAAGGGTTAACTGAAGTAATTTTCAGCATAGTGTGTTATACATATACAAATCCATATATTATATACAGGACTGCACAACTCACATGGCTGAACATTTTTCAGATTAAATGATGTTATCTGATGAAATTGTTTCCCGTCTTTAAATGTATTATGCGTTTTCCAAATTGTTTACTGACACATCATCTTGCACGTTATTAAAAAGATAACAGAAAATTGAAGTTTTGTTACAATTTTCTGAACGTATTAAAAACTATTTATTACTTTGATCTGTCTGTCTGTCATCTGACCGACCGCACTCTAACTCTCCTTTTGCCATATTTTACAAAATACAGAAACATGGTTAAAGTAATAGAAAAGTTTGACAAAACTACAACGGAATTTAAATTATGCTATGCACGCTGAGCCACTCAGAAGAATGAAAAGTAAAATATCGATTTCTTTATCTGCTTCGATTTATACAATTCCAAGAGTGTCTGAAAGTTATATCTCAACTTTTACTTATGAAGGAATTTTTATTCAAGAATTTTACTTTATCTAACAAACGTCTCGAAAAATTATATGAAAGTAAAATGTACTTTTCATTAGAAGTTTTATTTATTCATTGATTTTTTAGAGTTCATCTGACGAAACCCTATTCGTCTCTGTCCTCTATATCTTTGTCTATCAAAGAGTCTGTACAAAAAAACATAAGTCAGAGATGCATTTAAATTTTATGCATTTAAATTTCGTTTAAATATATTTTTTCGTTTTATGAAGTTTAAAATTTTATTTATATGTCCGCTATTTTGGGGGGAGAGGGGGGGGGGATTTACATAAAGTTTGGAGTTTAGGATAAATAATATTATTTGAAAATTTTTAATTTGACTTAAAAAATTAACTTGTTTTTATAGTTATTTTTAAATTAAATTTAATTATACTACTATGTATATATAAAAATTTAATAATTACAATATAACAGTTTGGATTTATTAATTAAAAGGGAAGTTGTTTTGAAAGAAATATAAAACGAAACCCTCTGCGCGATTTGCAATCACACTTACCCATTTGTTTTTAGTTAAATTTTTTTTCCTAGAACAATAACTATTTTCATATATTTGTTAAAACGATAAATGAATAAACTTAATTGACTTATTATAAGGTGCATCAGTACATTCATTTTGCACTGATGTGGGTTGAATAAAAAAAAATCATTTCCTAATTGAACTTATCTGTTTCAAGATATTTCTATAAGTCATGAACGACTTCTTTTCCTGGGCACAGATTATTCCAATTTGGGACTTTTCTTATCTTTTACAACATACAAGAGCATGGTTTAAATAATAAAAAAGCTTGACAAAACAACAACAGAATCGAAATTATGCTATGCACGCTGAGTCACTTAGAAGAATGAAAAGGAAACTATCGATTTCTTTTTCTGCTTTGATTTATACAATTCCAAGAGTGTCTTAGATTCATATCTCAACTTTTATTTATGAAAGAATTTTTATTTAAGACTTTTACTTCATCTGACAAACGACCAAAGTCTCAAAACGGTGTGTGGAAACAAAATGTCTTTTCCATTAGAAGTTTTATTTATTCATTCATTTTTTAGGGTTTTGTTCATCATACTAAGCCCTATTCGTCTATTTCCTCTGTCTGTCACAGAGTCCGTACACAAAAACTGTATAAGTCAGTGACTTCAAATTTTGTGCTCTTACACCTCAATACCTCGTGTCACACGGGAAATCATGAAATTTCGAAAAAGTCTATTATTTTGATTAAATCAATTTTATCAATATTATCCGTTTATTTTAGCGATTTAAATTTTATAAGAGAACCTTAATTTCAATGTGTTTGGTATAAACATCATACCTTGGAAACAAAGTATTTCGCAAGTAAACAGAAAGTTCTTAGTTCGAATCCCTGTTCCCCTAGACAGTGAAATTTTTATATTAAAGTTGATTTAATTAAAAGAGGGCTTTTTGTCTATTTAAGGTTTATGTTAATAGGATTTCGTTCATCTCACTTTCTTAATATTTTTTTAATTCAATTTTGATTCTATTTTAAAAACTATTCTGATTTAATTTTGGAACTTGTACCATATTTTACAAAATAAAGAAACATGGATTAATTAATAAAAAGTTTGACAAAATAACAACAGAATCAAAATTATGTTATGCACGCTGTTTCACTCAGAACAATGAAAAAGAAAAGATTTATTTCTTTTTCTGCTTTCACTTATACAATTCCAAGAGTGTCTGAGATTCATATTTCAACTTTTATTTATGAAGGAATTTTTATTCAAGACTTTTACTTCATCTGACAAATGACGAAAGTCTCGAAAAATTGTATGAATTCAAAATGTCTTTTTCATTAGAAGATTTATTTATTCATTCATTTTTTAGGATTCATTTGACAAAACCCTATTCGTCTCTGTTCTCTGTCCATCTGTCCGTCACAGTGTCTGTATACTAAAGCTGTGTATGCCAGAGACTTCAAATTTTGTGTACTTGTAGCTGAATACCTTATGTAACACGAACAAATTATACAATATTGATAAAGTCTATCATTTTTATTATATCAATTTTATCAATATCATCCGTAAATTTTTGCGACTTAAATTTCAAAAAAGAAACTTAATTTTAATGTTTTACGTGAAGACATCGTAGCTTAGAGATAAAGCATCTCGCATACGGAAGGTTTTTAGTTAGAACGCCGGCGCTAGAACTCGAGATTTTCATATTATGATGGATTTAATTAAAAGAAATTTCGTATTTTTTGCCAATTTAAGCGTTTATATAATTTTTACATTCATAGTAATTTTTGCCAATTTAAGAGTTTACATTTTTATATCACTGATCTTATAATAATTTTTGAAATTTATTTCTTTCTCTATTTTAAAAACAACTGTGATTTATTAATGATTCAGCATTTTAAATTTCGTTTAAATATTTTTTTTCGTTTTTAGAAATTTAAAAATTTTATTATTCGTAATATATATTTATATATACATTTTTTATTAATTTTAAATTTTTTAAAAAGTTCGAATTTCGGATTTTATTTAAATATTTTGATTTGAATATTTTTAATTTGATTAAAATAAATAACTTTCTTTTATAATTATTTAAAAAAAATAAATTTATTGCTGCAACCAACTACGTAAGAATTTAATATTTGTAAATTAACAATTTGGATTTATTAATTAAAGAAAAAGTTGTTTTGAAAAAAATACATAACGAAACTCTCTGTGCGATTTGCAATCACATATACTCACTTGTTTATCTAGCTCTAACGATCTCACTAAAGAAATAACTAAATTATAGTTTCTTAAGTAGAAAGGCATTAATCAAGTTTTAAAGGATAAACTTAACAAGCTCGTAATTATGACATTTAATACTGAAAATTACACCCATGAGAAAATATTTTACAAATTAATAACATATAACGAACAGTTTATATGCATTGGGTCACAGTAAAGTGAAAAAAAAAAGGAAATATATCTTTGTCTTTCTAGTTTAATTTTTACAATTCAGGTAACTGTAGCGAGTCAGAAGAAAAAATATACTATGTTTCAGAAGAAAAAATATACTATATATACTTGGGAAAAAAATGTTTTGCACTTACAAAGTCACCGTTAAAAATTTGAAATATTTGCTGCATCGTCACGCCACCGTTTTTATTGAAAATATCTTTTTTGACCAATGAGAATGTTCCATAATACTCCATAATTCTCCATAAATCGTTTCCTATAAAAGCGGTGGAATGACTATGCAGCAAAAGTTTCAAATTTTTAACAGTGGAGATGACCAGACGTTCAAGGTCGCTGAGTTGCCAAGCATAGTCTTGGCGTTATTGGCTGCAAATCTTCAAAAATAAAAAAGAAAAATTAATCTACAAATACCTTTACATCTACATAAAATGTTTTATAATAACTGCAACAAAATTTCAATTGCCAAGCTTTAATAACAATAGAAAGGCTCTTGCACGGTGTGGAATCAAACATCTTACTCTCCTGTTAGTTCAGACTCTCTCTTTATTTATAACCGATGACCAGGCGGGTCATCGGTCCCTACCTGCCGAGTTATCTCAACTTAACGAATTAGATACCTGGTATCGGGGCGAGTGACGCCTAATCACCCCGTAGCGACAATAAACCTGATGACTTCACTTCTAACGCCATCATATCTACAGTACTTGCTTCTCATATGAGCATGTTTTGTATTGTCGATTGCTTAGAGTTACATCCTGTTGTTTGTACTGCAAATGGCTACTCAAGTTGGTCTCGTAATTTAGAACCTTGATCAGATGACGAGACCTTCACCTGGCAAGGCACCTCCAGAGGTATAATTCACAGGTAACTTGGAGGACTCTGCACCAACAACGAATTTTACATGCACCAGGCGCAATTAGCGTACATGACGTTAGTTCAGGCTCCATCAGGGGCGGAGAGGTTTTGCTAGACACATTCTCCTCTTGCTAGACGATTGAAAAGTTTGGTTGAGTAGTTGCAAATATTACGATCATCTTTTGACATAAGAGATAAGCATAATAATAATTTCGTAAATAGTGATGTTGAAAAGAAAAGTATAGTTGTCATTTTCTTGCTTGATATGTGCATTTCAAGGAATTGTTAAGAATTATGACGCATCTGTTATTGATAATTCAGTTTCTATTCAAAAATTTTCTCATTTATTTTCAAAAAAAAATCAAAGATATTTTCATGACAAGGCAAACTTACTTTATGCATATATAACGTTCTCAAAAGATCAACATAATATTTAACTGAATAAAACAAATTGTCGTACCAAGGCAGTTGAAAAAGATGTATAGTTTATTTTTTTATTTATTTATGGAACACATACATCTGACTTTTGTGTTTGAGATCAGGTGCTCCCTGAAAATAAAGTTTTCATTTTCTAGCTTGATTTTTATATTTCAAAAATATGTCTTGAATTTTGACCCATCTATTAATGATAATTCAATTTCTATGCGAGATTTTTCTCATTTCTTTTCAAAAGAAAAAAAAAGAAAAAAATTGTTTAAAAAAAGAAAGAGGGAGAATTTTCGCCATACAGAATCTGAGTTTATGTAGGTTTTACGTTCTAAAAAAATCAAAATAAGAATGTATTGAAAAAAAAAATATCCTACTAAGATGGTTGAAAATGAAAATACACTTTTCACATTCTTGCTTGAATAATACATTTCAAAGAACTGTCTTGAATTATGACCCACCTATTATTGATAATTCAGTTTTTATTCGAGAATTTTCTCATTTTTTTGGAAAAAAATCCAAGATTTAAAAAAAAAAAAGAAGAAAGAAAGAAAAAGAAAAAAAAGAAAAAAAGGAATAAGAAAAGAATTTTCCACGACGTGGAAAACTCAGTACTTAAATTCAGTTTAAATATATCACAATTTTCTTAACCTTCTCAAGTAAATCAAAATAAAAAAGGTTTACTTAGGAAAAAAATGTCCTACCAAGATTATTGAAAAGAAAAATCTAGTTTTCATTTTCTAGCTTGACTTATACATTTCAAAGAATTGTTCAGAATTATGATCCATATATTATTGATAATTGAATTTGTACTTGAGATTTTTCTCATTTAAAACGGAATCACAAAGATTTAAAAAAAAATTGTGACTCGAAAAACTTAGTTTAGGCACATTTAAAGTTCTCAATAAATAAATAAATACGAAACATTATGACCACCTAACTAATATTTTAGTCCACTCTTGACCCACAAAACAGCTGGATAGCAACTTGGCATAGATGAAACAAGTTTTAGATAGACAGACCGGAGATAAATTGTATCAGTTTTTCGACCAGCGGCCATTCATATTCTGAATACAGGGCAGTTGCAATCAGTTGATTTACTTTTAATCTGTCAATCAAATCTTGGTGGCTGACCTCTAGCCGCACTCATAAACCTCTCTGCTACCAATCGCAGTTGCCGTTCAATGATTGTTTGGCCTCAAATGGTCGATTTGTGACGTAATATAAAACTGTCCTATTCCAAAATGTTTGTTACTGAGATCTGAGCTGCCGTTGAATGAGAATCAAAATGTGCTCTGTCGGATAAAGATTTGTGGAGTTAGGCAACCAAGACGTTCATAGAATTACAGTATTATGTTTCTAGAACCAATCGAGCACAATTCGAGTCATGTGATGCTGAGTAGTGTCTTGATCAAAGACTCGAATTTCATTTCGGAAGACAGATATCATGTAATGTTGCAAGTGAACCGTAATGATGTTTAGTTAGTCCGTAGCGTTTATGATCTGCTCTACAACAACTATATATATCCAAAGAGCACCCATGAGAACATTCCCCAAAGGTTAATATCGCTATAACGGGGACTAATCCTTGATATAAAAGACCGCGTAGCCAAACATGGCCATTGACATGTTGAAGGATGAATTTTGATTTATCCGGTAATCTTATTTTCCATAGTCCAGTCAGGATGTTCCTGGGCCTAGTGTAGGAGTATTTGGAGATAATGCTTGGTCAAAGAAGGCACATGAGTGGGATGTTAATCACTACGCCCACACTCAACAAAGTCAGTCGAACTGTATGTTTCGAAAGAATTCTACTTGGTCCTATATTGTCTTGGGATGTAAATTGAGCCAGTCTCTGGAGCTAATTCTGCTTTATCAAGTAAGAGATTCTTCGACATATTTTTTACTTGATAATACCAGGGAGTCTAACGCTATAGCTTCTGCTGATGGTTTCATCGTCAATCATCCACTTTGTACAAGTTCTAACAACCATATGTCCCGAACAAACCATAAGACGTGCAGTTTAGTCATTGCTCGTTCTGAGTCGTCGGCAACTGAATTTTGCCCTTATGAAAATAGCTTAAATCAACAGCCTTTACCCTATTAAGTAAGCGTATGCTCAAAAATTATTACTGAAACTGCCTAGGAATATTTAAATACCATTTCCACCGGTTTCTTTACCTTGACGTCATCCAGGTGAGTTCATCTCAAAATGTGGTGATGGTCATAATATTTTGGCTCTCGAATGTAGTTTTCTCTTTCTAGCATGGCTTATACATTTCAAAGACTTGTTCAGAATTATATCTCACCTGTTATTGATAATCCAATTTATATTCCAGGCTTTTCTCATTTCTTAAAAATATATATATTAAAAAAAATAATAAAAGATTTAAAAAATAAAAAGAAAAGAGTTTTCCATAACATGAAAAACTTAGTTTATAAACATTTAACGTTCTCAAAAAAAAATCAAAATAAGAAAGTATTTAGCTGAGAAAAAAATTATCGTATCAAGATAATTGAAAAGGAAAATATGGTTTTCATTTTCTAACTTGACTTATACATTTCAAAGAATTGTCTTGAATTATGACGCATCTATTATTGAATATTCCATTCCTGTTCGAGATTTTTCTATTTTTTTTTTTTTTTTTTTTTTTTTTTTTTTTTTTTTTTTTTTTTTTTAATCAAGGACTGAAAAAAGAAAAAGCGTTTTAACGACACGTAAAACTAAATTTATGTAAATTTAAAATTCCCAAATCAATCAAGATAAAAAAGTATTTAACTAGAAAAAAGTTGCACCAACATGGTTAAAAAGGAAAAAATAACTCTCATTTTCTAGCTTGACTTATACATTTCAAAGAATTGGCCAGAATTACTACCCATCTATTATTGATAGTTTCAATTTCTTTTCAAGACTTTTCTCATTAAAAAAAATCTCAAAAATAAAAAAAAGGTTTCCATTACAAGGAACACGTAGTTTATGTAGATTTAATGTCCTCAAAGAAATCAAAATAAGAAAGTATTTAACAGGGAAAAGATTGTCATTTCAAAATGGTTAAAAAGGAAAATCTAGAACAAATAAGTGGAATGCTATATTCATCTTTTAAAGGTAAACTTAAAACTACACTACGTGTAAATTACTTAATGATGAAAAACGTATTTTAAAAGCTGTTAAATTACTTTTAATCCTTAGTACTTTCAACTGTAAACACAGCCATCGACAGAGAATAAAAAATTACAAATATTAATTACATTAAGTTCATTTCATTTTCCCAATGTTTTCTGGATCAAAAAACTGACTTTCACTCCCTTTTGTCACCAAATAAGTGACATTTGAAAATTAAGATGATAATATTTGTGTTTATATTCTCTGTCGATGACTGTGCTTACAGTTGAAAATACTTAGGATTGAAATAATTTAGCACCTTTTTAATTTTTTTTAATTTTTTTGTCATCTTTTTAAGTAATTTACAGATAGCGTAGTTTTAAGGAAGCTCTAGAGTTCATTTTCTGGTTTGATTTTTAGATTTAAATGAATTTGCTGAAAATAGATAGCTAAAGTTCTGTTTGCAACTTTCACTAAAAAGAAAAGAAAAGATCTTAAAAGATGTTTTAAAAAGGAAATGTATTTTGAATGATTAGAAAAACTGTTTTTCTATCTAGCTTTAACATTCTCAAAATAACGCTTCAAAAATTCAGTTGAAAAAATGTTTGTGGTACTTAACTGAATTGAAATGTAAATGGAGTTATTTTTTCCTAGTTTCACTTTTAAAATTTAAAAAAAACGTCAAGAGTAAACTCTTGGAAAAGAGGAAAACCACAAAAATATCGTTTGAAAAATAAAAAAAGGATGAGAAATTCTTCTTAATCTAACTTTACCATATTCAAACTATCGCTTCAATAATAACAGCATGTTTGTAAAGGCATTTTTTAACATAAGTCATTAAAAACATTGTTATTGAACTGAAGTTTGCTAGTAAATTAAAGGTTCTTACTTAATTTTGGAATGGATTATTTATTTCCCTTGTAAAGACTGTAAAAAAAGAACAAAAATGAAAGCTATTAAAAATATTTTTATTCCTTACAAGAGAATCTTGTCTCATCGGTTGAAAAAACAACGTCTTCCCCGACACAAACTATTTTTTAAGCTATTGCATAGCTTTTATCGCGGGCTTTGAGCGCGGCGACCGAATCCAAAATTTCCGTAACGCGAAAAATCCTAACACATCCGTAACGAAAAAACCTAACACTCGGCTAACGTCGTTTCAGTTCGGTAGACTTCGGCACCGTGCCGAAGTCTGCCGAGCTGAAACGACGTTAGCCGGAGTGTTTTTCTATCTTCTTTAGACACAATATTTTAGTTCAACAGTGAATGGTAGTTGCTGGTGAATAGCTGTACTCGTAAAATTTGTGTATAAAGTTTTTAAATATGAATAAACAAAATGCATTTATTAATGAAGAAAGTGGTGAAAAATAGTGAAAGAAAATGAGTGAGTACTCTATATACATACATTTTATTATTATCACAAATGCGGTATTTTTTTTTTTTTTTTTTTTTTTTTTTTGACTATATATATATATAAAGTGTTCTGCTGTAATAAAGCCAGCAGGGGTAATAACGCCGAGTGCTGATATTATGAATAATTATGAAATAATCCGATAAATGAAACCTATGTGCTCTGCGGAGAAGGGTTTTGAATCATATAAAGCGCAAAAAACAGCTTGAGGTTAATTTGTTCCATTTGTAGGTCTTATTGCTTTTACAAGCAACTAAAATTAACGCTTGATCTAAAATTTGCGAGATAAGTTTTGTGATGTGAAGACTATATTTTTTATTCGGAAATTCTTTGTTTATTACATAAATTTGTAGTGCATTTCATGTACTTTCAAAATGTTGTAGAAGGTTTTGGATATCTTCTCGAGATAATTTATAGTTTAAAATGTACTGCGCAATAATCATACTGGGCTAATAACCTCAATCCTTGGCGTTATTACTCCGGTTGATTCCCAACAGTAGCCGGTACATCCGAAGGGGTTTATTTATTAATATAGGACAACATTATCATCATTGTTGAAATGTAAAGATTAATCGGGGGGGAGGGGGGGGTCTTGTACTCAAAACTGATCAATTTTTCTTATTTTTTTTAATACTAATGTAAAAAAATAGTTTTAAACTCTTATAAATAAAACTATACCAAAATGTTTTCGATATTCTAATTCGAACATCCTCAAAATCTTGTTTCTATTAACTTTCCACTGGATTGTTCAACTGATTTCTAAATTTTAACTTTTCGATTTCTCAGCGTTCGGCTTTTAAAAATTTTACAAATTTAACCTTTAACCTATGTGACAGAAATTGTAACTTTTCAGTTGTAGCTATAGTTAAATTGGGAAATGCTAATTAAACTCTAATTCTTTTTTTTTTTTTTTGGGGGGGGGGGCAGCGTTCAGTGAGATTGCTTACAGCAGTTAAAGGTTAATTTTGTTCCTAATATAGAGATAATGATATATAACTACATGAATCATGTATAAAATTTAATAAGAGATCTCATTGGGATAATATTTTTTATCAAAAATCTTATTTAATTAATTAAAAATATATTAAAGCATGTTTTATATAACGCCGACAGTTTAACTTTAGGTTTGAAGAATCCACATTAGTGTGGAGTTATACGTTAAAAAACTATTTACAAGACAAATATAATAGTATTAACTAAAATATTTATTACATATAACTCTAGTTATTATACAATTTTCAATGATTAAAATATTACATTATAAATGGTTAAAACCATGCAATGTTTCTTACAATTATATTTCAGCGGAGCTTTTTAATCAAAGAGAGGCACAGGGTGTTATATTCTGTTGAAGCTCCCCCTCACTCCATTTTCTTTCACTTTCACACAAAATTTAATATTTTCTATCGCATAGAATGCATTCATAGGAATATAAATACTGATTCAAATAAAAACAGTTAAAACCATGTAATGTTTCTAATAATTCTGTTTAAACGATCCTTTTTAAGTAGAAAGTAGATTAGAATCTGATATTCTTTTGACCCCTCCCCCTCACCACACTTTTTTTTAAATACTAAAGTAAAAAATAATTTTAAGCTCTTATAAATAAAACTATACCAAAATGTTTTCGATATTCTAATTCGAAGATCTTCAAAATCTTGTTTCTATTAAATTTCCACTGGATTGTTCAATTGATTTCTAAATTTTAACTGTTCGCTTTCTCAGCGTTCGGCTTTTAAAAATTTTACAAATTTAACCTTTAACCTATGTGACAGAAATTGTAACTTTTCAGTTGTAGCTATAGTTAAATTGGGAAATGCCAATTAAACTCTAATTTTTAAGCTATTGCATAGCTTTTATCGCGGGCTTTGAGCGCGGTGACCGAATCTAGAAATTCCGTAACGGGAAAAAAAACCTAACACTTCCGTAACGAGAAAACCTAACACTCCGGCTAATGTCGTTTGCATATAACTCGCGATCTAATTTTCGTAGCGCGGCCAAGTTTTTTTTTTTTTTTGGTAATTTATTATGATACAGTGTTAGATTTTGGTGACAGGAGACCCCCCACGGTGAGGGTTGAAAAATTTAAAATCGCGATCTAATTTTCGTAGCGCGGCCAAATTTTGTTTGGTAATTTATTATGAGACAGTGTTAATTTTTGGTGACAGGAGACCCCCCCCCCCCCACGTTGAAGATAGAAAAATTTAAAATGCTTGTAACTCGCGATCTAATTTTCGTAGCGCGGCCAAATTTTGTTCGGTAATATATAATGAGACAGTCTTAATTTTTGGTGACAGGAGACCCCTCACGGTGAGGGTCGAAAATTTTAAAATGCTTATAACTCACGATCTAATTTTCGTAACGCGGCGAAATTTTATTTGGTAATTTATTATGAGACAGTGTTAATTTTTGGTGACAGGAGACCCCCCCCCCCCCACGGTGAAGGTCGAAAAATTAAAAATGCTTATAACTCGCTATCTAATTTTCGTAGCGCGGCCAATTTTTGTTTGGTAATTTACTATGAGACAGTGTTAATTTTTGGTGACAAAAGACCCCCAGGGAGAGGGTCGAAAAATTTAAAATGCTTGTAACTCGCGAGCTAATTTTCATATCGTGGCCAAATTTTGTTTGGTAATTTATTATGAGACAGTGTTAATTTTTGGTGAAAGTAGACCCCCCCCCCCATGGTGAGGGTCGAATATTTTAAAATGCTTATAACTCGCGATCTAATTTTCAGAGCGCGGCCAAATTTTGTTTGGTAATTTATTATGAGACAGTGTTAATTTTATGTGACAGGAGACCCCCCACGGTGAGGGTCGAAATATTTAAAATGCTTATAACTCGCAATCCAGTTTTCGTAGCGCGGCCAAATTTTGTTTGTTAATTTATTATGAGACAGTGTTAATTTTTGGTGACAGGAGCCCCCCACGGTGGGAGTGAAAAATTTAAAATGCTTATAGCTCGCGATCTAATTTTCGTAGCGCGGCCAAATTTTGTTTGGTAATTTATTATGAGACAGTGTTAATTTTTGGTGACAGGAGATCCCCCACGGTGAGGGTCGAAAAATTTAAAATGCTTATAACTCGCGATCTAATTTTCGTAGCGCTTCCAAATTTTGTTTGGTAATTTATTAAGCTATTGCATAGCTTTTATCGCGGGATTTGAGCACGGCGACCGAATCTAGAAATTCCGTAACTAGAAAAAAGCCTAACACTCCGGCTAACGTCGTTTCATTTCGGCAGACTTGGGCACGGCATCCTTCGGTATACCTCGGCAGACATTGACGCAGTATTTTTCAGATATTTAGAGGATATCAAGTCTCAAACTTATGTTTCTTATTTCAGTTACCATGAACTTATTGTTTCAATAATAAAAATTCCTGATTAACCTACATGTATTGTACGATAATAAAAATATTTTAAACGATATTAACTTCTCATTTATTCAATAAAAGAAAAAAATTTGTTTTCTTATCGGTCATCACGCTCAAAAAGTGTAACTTGAATTAATATCAAAGAAAAAGAAAAAGCTTGAATTAATATCAAAGACAAAAAAAAACTGCATGAATAAAAAATATATAAATAATTATAATTGCATAAGTTGATAAAAAATGCTATGCAATAGCTTTACCGCGGCAGTCCCCGAGTGCCACACGTTTTTTTTTTTTTTTTTTTTTTATTTTTTTTTTTTTTAATCAAGCTTTAATTATATCAAACTAAAGATTGAAAAACTTAATATTTATTTCAATATCATCCATCGCATTTCGTTATTGAAATGGAAAACATACATTTTCTGGTTTGATTTTTGCATTTTTGAACATTTTTGAAAAATGTGTGAGATCTTTAGTAGATAACTGATTTTTTTTTAGAAACCTACTCTATTTCTTACAAAAGTACGATTCTGATTTTTTATAAAAGAAATATTTTTCTGATTACAAAGTAAATTCTTTTTTACATAACTTTAAAGTTACCAAACTAATGTTTTAAAAATTAATGAATATTAAGTTGAAAACAATCTGCCGCATTTAAATGAATGAACTGGAAGATTTGGTTATAACTTCCTAGTTTCAGTTTTATATTTCTCAGAATTGTTGAGGACTATACTTGGTCTTTTATACAGAACAGAATTTCTGTTCGAGAACGTTATATTGCTTACATGTTATCTCATTGTTTGAAAAGCATTTGTTTCCCAATGACAAGGCAAATTCTTTTTTATCTGAAATTAACGATATCAAATTAAAGAATGAAAAATAACAGAACATTTATTTGAAAATAATCTGTTGTATTTAGATTGTTTAAATGAAAAATATTGTTCTCATCAATGGGAAATATAGTTATCATTTACTAGTTTTAGTTTTACATTTACAGAGTTCTTCAGAATTATATCTGATATTTTATACATAACAGAATTTATATTCGAGAATATTTTATTTCTTGCAAGAGAATATTGTCTCATTGTTTGAAAAAGTTATGTTTTTGCCATCACAAGATTTTTTTTTTTTATCTGACTTTAACGATATCAAACTAAGGGTTGAAAAATAACTGAATATTTTGTTGAAAACAACCTGCTGTATTTAGATAGTTTAAATGAGAAATATAGTTATTCATGGTTTTTAACTTTTATATTTCGCAGAAGCGTGTAGATTTGTATCGATTCTTTTATGGATAATTGAATTTTTTTCGATTATTTTATTATTTTTATCAAAAGAGGAACTGCTCAATTGCTCATCCTTTGGAAAATGAATGTCTTTTCGATGACATGGAAAATCTTTGATTATCTGTCTATTAGCATATCAAATGAAAGCTTTTGGTATGACTGAACATTTTATTGTTTATAACAATGTTGCATGTATAAAGATGGTTAAAAAGAAAAATGTAGTTTTTCTTTTCTTTTTTTGACTTACATTTCAAAGAAGTTTTTCGAATTATATCTGATATTTTATACATAACTGAATTTCTATTCAATAATTTTTCATCCCTTACAAGAGAACCTCTTCTCATCGTCTGAAGAAGCATCTTTTTTTTTCTTAGGATAAAGTAAACTCCTTTTTTACCTAGATTTAACAATAGCATACTAAAGCTTACAAAATAACTGAACATTTAGCTGAAAAAAAATCTACCGCATTTAGATGGTTGAAATGGAAAAAGTTATTATTTTTGACTTGACTTTTACATATGACATAATTGTCCATAATAATATATCGGAAATTTTACGGATAACCGAATATTTTTCGAGACTTCACAAATTTCTCACAAAAGAAGAACTCCTTATCTTTTGGAAAGAAAATGCCTTGCCTATCGCAAAGTAAATTCCTTTTTATCTATCTTTAACAGTATAAAACTAAAACTCCAGAAAAAAACTGAGTGTTTAGTTTTAAAGCTCATTTTCTGGTTTCAGTTTTACATTTCACAAAATTGTTCAGAATTAAGTCTCATCTTTTATGCATACCAGAATTCCTATTCGAGAATGTTTTAAAGCTTACAAGAAAATCTTGTCTCGTCATTTGAGGAAGAAATGTCTTTCCCATCGGAAGCTAATTTCTTTTTTTTTTCTTTTTTTTCTGACTTTAACGATATTAAACTAAGAACTATAAAATATCTGAATATTTAGTTGGAAACAAAGAGCCGAATTTAGATGGTTGAAATGAGAAATGTACTTATCATTTTATAGTTTTTGCATTTTTTATTTCACAGAAGTATTGAGAACTGTATCGATACTTTTATGAATAATTGATTTTTTTTTAGATTTCTCCTACTCCTTACAAAAGAAGAACACTTCATCTGTTCGATGACAAAAAATAAGTTTCTTTGTCTATGAACGTATCAAATTAAAGTTTTAGAAATAACTGAATATTTTGGTGTCCGCAATACCTATATACAGTCGGCTCTCGTTAATTTGAACTCATCGGGACAACATAAAAATGTTCGAATTATCCAAAGTTCAAAATATGGAAAATATGAGAGGAAAACATGTTTAAAACGGTACTATTACAAGTAATTAATGTTACAGTAATTTTTACATATAGTTCAAATAAATGAAAATTTTTAACATTATTCGGTCATTCTCAATTTCAGGACTTTATGTGTAGTTCAAATTAAACAAAAATTAATTTTATCCAATTTCGAATTAACGAGAGACAACAGTATATCCGTCTCGTGTCCGAATTCGTTACAATTTTGAGAGAAAAATTATTTGTACATTGATAATGTTAATACTAGTGTCCAAATAGATTTACTGAATTTTAAACAATATGTCATTGTCTCAAGTCTAACGAGAGTAGTTGTTTTGCGTACTATTCAACTCATTTTCATATAAAAATAGACTAGGAAAGTGTTTATGGAGACGTTAGGAAAATGTCAAATTGCAACAAAATTTAACAGATATTATAACTTTTCAATGTATTTTCAGTTTTATCACATATTGTTCCTTCAGAAGAATAACCAATATTTTTAATTCAAAAAGTGAAATATTTTTAAAATAAAAAAATCGCAAACGATACAAAGAGAATTAAGCAAATATTTATTATCATTATTACTACAAAATTCTTAAATGTTAATGAAGACATATCACATATGGATAGACAGGTGCTAATATTACTATATGCGCACAATAACAAATAATACTCTATTAAAACACATGTACTACTAATTGTAGACGAGACCCTAAAGGGTTAAATATGGTTGAAAAAATGTAGCTTTCATTTTCTGGTTTGATTTAGTTTTCAGAGAATTTTTTAGAATCACATTTGATCTGTTAAACATAACTGAGTTTCTATACGAGACTTTTTCTACTCTTTACAAAGGAAGAACGTCTCATTTTTTGGAAAAGAAAATTCTTTCCTGAGACAAGGAAATTTTTTTTCAGTGTACCTCAAAAGTTACCAAACTTACGATTCAGAGGTAATTGAAAATTTAGTTGAAAAAAAATCTGCCGCGTTTAGATAATTTAACTCTCTGCACTCAGCAGGTTATTCTCACTGACCACTAAAGTGTCACGTAAATGGGTGCTCCAAATTCATTGAACACTAGCATTTTGAATTAATTGTTTTTCTCCTTTTTTAATGGCCGAATAATCTGTGATAAACTATAGGAAAATAAACTGTAAGTGGTATTACATATTAGTGGTACCCAAAGCATTTGACTTTCCGATTTTCGAAGGACGTCCGATAGCACTAGTAATGAGTGAAAAAAACCTCTCTATTGCAAAGGCTTAACTTTTTTCTCGCACGAAGTAACACTTTTTAATACTGATGAAATACTGGGCTTACACTAGAATTTATAAACAAATTTATTAGAAGATACGAAATTGCTTTAAAGACGTTATGAAGGTAAAATTTTCATTAAATATTATGGGTGTCAATAAAACAAAAATTAGGCCTTTTTTTAAAAGACAAGGCCAACGAAAGGGTTTTAAAAGGAAATTATTGCTTTTTATTTTCTGATTTGACATTTGCATTTCAATAATTGATGAAAACTATATCTGATATTTTATTCATAACTGAATTTCTATTCGAGAAATTTTTATCCCTTACAAAAGAATCTCGTCTTATCACCTGAAAAAGCAACTTTTTCTCATGATAAGATAAATTCCTTTGCTATCTTGCTTTAACAGTAGCATACTAAAGCTTTAAAAATAACTGAAAATTGAAAACAATGTGTCGCATTTAGATTT
Source organism: Maratus speculifer (assembly GCA_964019185.1). Classification (NCBI taxonomy): domain Eukaryota; kingdom Metazoa; phylum Arthropoda; class Arachnida; order Araneae; family Salticidae; genus Maratus; species Maratus speculifer. The sequence continues at coordinate 162,164,309 of OZ025300.1, read as the reverse complement.
TTGAAATGGAAAATATAGTTTTCATTTTCTGTTTTGATTTTTGTATGTCAGAAAATTGTTAAGAAGTATATCGAATCTTTTATTTAAAAAAACTCAATATTTTTCGAGGCTCCTCATGTCTCTTACATAAGAAGAACGTTTTATCTTTTGTATAAAAAAAATCTTTTGGATCTCAAAATGAATTATTTTATTATCTATCTTTATCAGTATTAATCTAAGACTGCCGATAACACTGATTATATAATCGGAAATCTTTTGGATCTCAAAATACATTCTTTTATTATCTAACTTTATCAGTATTAATATAAGTCTTCAGATAACACTGAATATATAGTTGAAAAATGTAAGAAAATGTAGCTTTCATTTTCTGGTTTGACTTTTATTTCAAAGAAGTTTCTAGAAATATTTTCTATTTTTTAAACATAACTGAATTTTTATTCGAGAATTTTTCTACTTCTTACAACGGAAGTACATTCCACCGTTTGGAAAAGAAAGTTGTCTTTCTTGTGACAAGAAAAATTCTTTTTCAATCTTCCTTAAAAGTTATAAAACTGATGATTTAGAAGCAACCTAAAATTTAATGGAAAAAAAATCTCCTGTGTTTAGGTAATTTAACCCTTTGCACTGGAGGTGTGATTCTAACCAACCTCTAGAATCCTGCGAAAATCGGTGCTCCAAGTGCTCTGGACACGAGTATTTTAAACTAATTTTCTTTTCCTTCTGAAATGGCCAATTAATATGTGATAAAGGATAACGAAATAAACGGTTAGATATTAGTGATGTCCAAACCATTTGGCGACACGCTTACGAGTGACACTTGACAACACTAGTCTGAGTGAGAGACACATCTCGACTGCAAAGGTTTAACTCTTTCCCGCACGGAGCAATTCTCTTTAAAAAACTTATGAAACACTAGACTTACACCAGAATTTATAAACGAATTTATTACGAAATCTGAACTTTCTTTCAGCACGTTAGGAAAGTTATATTTTCATTAAACATTATGGATGCCTATAGAATAAAAGGAGATAAAGGAGGTGTCCTTTTTTAAGGATATTTTCCCGAAAGTCCTTTAAAAATAAATTGCAATTTTCATTTTCTGGCTTGACTTTTACATTTAAAAAATTGCTGATAATTATATCTGAAATCTTATACATAACTGAATTTCAATTCCAAAATTTTCTATGCCTTACAAGACAACCACATCCCATCGTCTGAAAAAGCAATATTTTCTCGCGATAAGGTAAATTCGTTTTTTTATCTGGTTTTCATAGTATCATACTAAAACTTTAAAATTAACTAAATATTTAGTTGAAAACAATGTGTCACATTACGATGGTTGAAATGGAAAATATTTTTTTCATTTTTTTGGTTTGACTTTTACAAAGAAAATTGTTGAGAAGTATAACGGATCTTTTATGGATAACTGAAATTTTTTAGACTTCTCCTATTCCTTACAAAAGTAGAACTTCTTATCTTTTGTAAAAGAAAAGTCTTTCCGATCACAAAATATAAATGTATTTTTTAATCAATCTTTAACAGTATCAATCTAAAACATCGAAATACACTAAATATTTAGTTGATGTCAGTTGCCATATTTGGATAAAATGAAAATATATTTATCATTTTTTGGTTTGACCGTTATATTTAAAATAAATGTTAAGCATTACATCTACTATTTTACACATAACTGAATTCAAGAATTTTCTATCCTTTAAAATTCAATCTTGTCTAAACTTTTGAAAAAAGCAACGTCTTTCGCATGACAGGATAAAATATTTTTTTAGCATTATTTAACGATATCATACTAAGACTTTAGAAATAAAATTTTTTTCAATTGAAAACAATCTTCCGCCTTTAGATGGTTGAAAAGGGAAACAGGGCTATTATTTTTTGGGTTGACTTTCACATTTCACATAATTGTTGATAATTATGCATCGAATCTTTTAAGGATAAATGAATTTTTTTCGAGACTTCTCCTATTTCTTACAAAAAGAACGCCTTACCTTTTGGAAAACAAATATATTTCCGATGACAATGTAAATTCCTTTTTATCTATCTTTAGCAATATAAAACTAACAAAGGAACGTTCCCAGATGTAAGTTACGGATTTTGACGAAAGTAATATTAAAAGAAAGATCTCGTCATGTACGTTAAAAAGTGAAATGGAACTATCCAACTAATAGTCCGAATCCAACTATTTTTGATATATCAGTAATTGAAGAATGAATGAATAAATAAATTGGCAGGAAGGTATAAAAATTGTTGGCAAGTTAAAATTTTCTTTGCATTGTTTTTAATCCTCCTTCTAATACCTTTTCCCGAACTACAAGCAAAATCCTTTACACCCACACATTGCCGGTTATTTCTCCTCCTTTAGTCAGGCACTTCGCATTCTACGAAGATTTCGCGTACGGTTTCATTTACACTTCAAGTGCTGATATCTCGAAAACGGCTGTATTCGGAAGGGTAGCTCCATTGCATTTTTTAAATTACATGATAAGATCTTTCTTTTGACACCGCACTCATTGAAATCCACAACTTACACGTGGTAACGTTCCCTAACTAGACTTTAGAAAATTTTAATATTTAGTTTTGAAACAGTCTGCCACATTTAAATTATTTCAATGGAAAATATAGTAATCATTTTCTGGTTTCAGTTTTACATTTCACAAAACTATTCAGAATTATGTCTGATCTTCTATACATAACAGAATTTCTATTCGAGAATGTTTTATTTCTAATAAGAGAATCTTTTCTCAACATTTGAGAGAGCAATGTCTTTCACATAACAAGGTAAATTATTTTTTTAATCTGAATTTAACAATACCAAACCATGGATTGAAAAATAACTGAATATTAATTGAAAACAACCTGCCACATTTAAGTGTTTGAAATGGGAATTATAGTTATTCTTTTATGATTTTTGACTATTACTTTTCACAAGAGTGTTGAGAATATTATCAGTTCTTTTATGGATAATTAAAGTTTCTGCGATACTTCGCCTATTCCTTATAAACGAAGAATGCCTCATCTTTTTGGGGGGGAAATGTCTTTTCGATGATTTTTTTTTTTTTATCTGTCTATAAACGTACCAAATTAAAGATTTGGAAATACCTGAATATTCTATTGTCTTCAACAATCTATTTATATAAATGGGTGAAAAGAAATATATAGCTTTAATTTCCCTGTTTGGCTTACATTTCAAAGATATTTTTAGAATTATATCTGATATTTTATACATAACTGAATTTTTATTCGAATGTTTTTTATCCCTTACAACATTATCTCTTCTCGCCATCTGATGAAGGAAATTTTACTAGAGATAAGATAAATTCCTCTTTTTTATTTAGATTTAACAGTATCACACTAAAGCTTTCAAAATAACTGAATATTTAGTTGAAAACAATATGCCGCATTTAGATAGTTGAAATGAAAAATATAGTTATTATTTTTGACTTGACTTTCAAATAATTGTCGATAATAATGTATCGGATTTTTTACGGGCAACTCAATTTTTTTCGAGATTTCACCAATTTTTTACCAAAAAAGAACGCCTTATCTTTTGGAAAAGGGCCTTTCCTATCACAAAGTAAATTTTTTTAATCTGTTTTTAATAATGTAAAACTGAGATTTCAGAAAAAACAGAATATCTACTTTTAAAAACAGTCTGAAACATTTAGATGGTTGAAACTGAAAATAAAGCTATCATTTTCTGCTTTCAATTTTACTTTTGTTGTTGAATTGTAATTGTTCATAATTAAGTCTTATCTTTTATACTTAACAGATTTTCTATTCGAGATTTTTTTATTTTTAACAAGATAATCTTGTTTCATAGTTTGAGAAAGCAACGTCTTTCAAATCACAAATTATATCATTTTTTTTAATCCGTATTTAAAGATATAAAATTAAGGATTGAAAAATAATTGAATATTAATTGAAAACAATCTTCTATATTTAGATAGTTTAAATGGGAAATATAGTTATCATTTTATAGTTTTTGCTTTTACATTTTACAGGATTGTTGAGAATTGTATCGATTAATTTATAGGTAACTGATTTTTTTAAGAACGGAAGAACGCCTCATCTTTTAGAAAAAAAAATCTTTCCAATGACAAGGAAAATGTTTTTTTATCTGTTTATTAACGTATCAACTTAAAGCTTTAGAAATAATAGCTTTAGAAATAAAGCTATGGAAATAATTTTGCTGTTCGCAATAATCTATGTTTGTAGATGGTTAAAATGGAAAATATAGTTTTTATTTTTTGGTTTGACTTACAACTTAAAGAATTTTTTAGAATTACATTAAGTTTTATAAACATAACAGAATTTTTATGCGAGAATTTTTCTACTCCTTACAAAGGAAAAACGTCTCATCGTTTGGAAAAGAAATGTCTTTCCTGTGACTAGGAAATTTTTTTTTCAATCTGCCTTAAAAGTTATTAAACTGATGATTCAGAAGTAATTGAAAATATAGTTGAAATTAAAATTGACGTGTTTAGATAATGTAACTCTTGTTTTTGTTGTTGCTGTCTTGTCTATGTAGTGCAAGAGTCAAATAGCACCGTAGAGTCCAAAACAGCTTTGGCAATGTCAAAAACCTTCGGCTAATATAGCATATTATAGTTAATAAAGTTCAGGTCTATTGATTAGAATATATTCAGTATAGAGGGACAATTAAAAACATGTGTCGGAAATAGATGGGTATCAGGGCAGTGAGGACAAGTATTGTAATTTCTTTGACCATTTGGAAATATTTTCATTCCTTTAAAGTGTCTAATCTTCCCCGCACAGAGTGATTCTTATTATAAGGCATCATAAAATACTGTACATATACCAGAATTTATAAACGAATATATTAGAAAATAAGGACTTGCATTAAGTACATTATAAAGGCAAAAAAAAGAAATAAAAAATAAAAGAAATAAAATAAAATAAAACAATAATAATAATAATAATAATAATAATAATAATAATAATAATAATAATAATAATAATAATAATAATAATAATAATAATAATAATGTTCTGGGTGCGAATAGAATAAAAAATATGTATCCTTTTTTTTCAGAAATACATCTGATATTTTATATATAACCAGGGCTCGAAATGTACCGGAGCAAACCGGAACGATGTTCCGGTTCGTGAAATTATGCTAAATGTCCAAAAAATGGCTCTTACGCGTCCCACAGAACGTGTAATTTCGTCAAAAAGTTGCAAAAAAAAGTCAAATTTCACTAAAAAAATCGCGAGATAACGACTAATTTCCGGTAAAATTCGTGAAAAATGGTTAATTTTGTCCAAAAATCGCAATAAAACGGCAGATTTTATCAAAAGATTTCTGAAAAAATGTCAAATTTCGTCCGAAAATCGCAATAAAATGGAAAATTCTGTCAAAATATTTGCGAAAAACGGCTAATTTTGCCGAAAATTCGCGAAAAAAACGCAAAATTTGTCAAAATATCCCGAAAAGACGACAGATTTCGTCGAAAGATGGCGAAAAAATGCAAATTTCGTCAAAGAGACACACACAAAAAAAAAATTTTAATGCCAGAAGTGAATTTTTCTGTTCTAAAAACTAATTTTCCTGCTTCAAAATTGTGTTTTTAATGCTCAAAAAGCGGATTTTTACAGCTTCACAATCAAGGCGTGTGAAGAGAAAATTGCATCCGGGGCATAATTAGAATTTGAGGCCTCTCCCTCTCCCAACTTTTTCTTGTGACAGCTCAAAAATGTCGTTTGTGGTATGAATTTGGCATCCCCTAAATTTCCTTGCCCGGGGCGACCTCCTCCTTCTCTCCCCCCGCCCCCCCTGTTCACAATCATCTTTTGATTGTCCAAAACTTTCTAAATGTGAATCCTGAAAGCACCCGTTTATGAAACAAAAAGAACCCTGCATTCAACAAAAGTATTCTTTTTTTTTAATGTCTTTTTCAATAAATCAGGCTCGCCCTTTAACAATCTTTTAACAAAATCGGCCCTTTTTTCGCAATCTTTTAATAAAAATTGCCGTTTTTTCGCGAACTTTTAACAATAAATGCCTTTTTTGCGATTTCACGAAATTTGTCTTTTTTTAGTGATTTTTTAGAGAATTTGCCAGTTTTTTGCGAGCTTTTTACAACATCTGCTGTTTTTTGCGATCTTTTAACAAAATCGACCGTTTTTTCGCGATCTTTTAGCAAAATTTATCATTTTTTTTCTTTTTGTTCAATTTTTTGGCGAAATTTTTGGGGGGTTTTTCTCGATTTTTTAACGAATTTTCTGCTTTTTCATGATTTTTTAACCGCTAGATTCTAGGTTCAACTCTATAAAAGTGCCCTGAAAAATGTAAAAACTGCTCTTTTCAGAACAATAGCGCCTTGCCAATTTTAAAACCTGGGGGAAACTCTGGAACAAGTAGCAAAAATGATTGCAAAACAGATGAAGCTACTCCACCAGCCAAAAAGCAGAAATTGAATCTAGAAGAAAATGTACCAAGTGAAAACGTTGAATTGCCTGACTTTTTGAGAGAAGAAAAACTAAAACGATTGAAAGATAATAATACTTGGTTAATTGTAGACAATGGTGGATTAGGTTGTTTAATCTGCAGAAAAGTAAAAGATTTAGGAGTACTTAGTGACAGAAATTTAAGACTTTCGAAAGTATGGCAAAATTGTTCTATCACGCCAAGTGGTAAGGCAGGCTCGGTACAATCCAGTTTGAAAAAAAAAGATATACGAACACAAAAACATTGATGTACATAAAAAAGCTGCAGAAATTTTGGAAAAATCAGCTAAAAAAGAAATTGATAACCACATTGAAAATATGAACAAACTGCAATTATCGAATACAGAAAAGCTTTTTAGGACTGTGTATAAAATTGTGAAACAACAAAGACCATTTGTCGATCTTCCAGTTGACTTTGATTTGCAGAGATTAAATGGAATATCAATGGGAAATATTTTGCATTCTGATAAAACATGTGCAGAAATTGCACTACATATTGCGTGTGAAATATAATTTAATCTTTTATCTTTTTGTTTACATTCAACACTTCTGTTCCTTTCAATGAACTTACATCTAATCTTAAACTTTAGTTACTAAATAAATATGACAGTCCACACACATATTTAAACTTTTTTATTTTAATCTTTTGTTATAACGGAGATGGAATAGTTTACATACCGTATGTTGTTACCGGCAAAGTAAAAAAAAACAACCTTTTCAAACTTAAATCGCTGAATAAATGTGAGTCTCCACATCCAGACTTTTAAAATTTAATTTTTTGATGTAATGGAGATGGAAGCAGGAAAAATTTTGGCCTTACTGAAGACAGGGACCGTTTACATTCCGCATGCTGTTTTCCGGCAAAAGGGAAAAAAAATCGGCGTTTTTTGTATCGTAAACATATTATTTTACATGTATATAGCATATTCTGTTCAATGTAACCTTTAAAAATTGATTTTGTCAAGTTAAAAATAAATTTAGCTATACTTTGAAAAAAAAATTATCAAAAATAATTTTGAAAAATAGCGTTCCGGTTCGTGAAATTTTCCATTGTAATTTTGAAATAGCGTTCCGGTTCGTGAAATTTTCCATTTCGAGCCCTGTATATAACTGAATTTCTATTCGAGAAATTTTTATCCCTTACATACGAACCTCATTTCATTGCTATAAAAAGCAACTTTTTCTCATGATAAAGTAAATTCCTTTTTTATCTGGTTTTAACAGTATCATACTAAGGCTTTAAAAATAGCTGAAAATTGAAAACAATAATTTCGCATTTAGATTGTTGAAATAGAAAATATAGTTTTCGTTTTTTAGTTTGACTTTTACCTGTCGGAAAGTTGTTGAAAATTATATCGCATCTTTTATGGATAACTGGATTTATTTTAGACTTCTCGTGTTTCTTACAATAGAAGAAGACCTTATTATTTCTAAAAGAAATGTCTTTCGGAACACAAAATAAATTCTTTTTTTTAACCTGTCTTTAACTGTATTAAACTAAGACTTCAGAAAACACTAAATATTTAGTTGAAAATAGTTTGACGCATTTAGATAATTTAAAATAAAAATATAGTTTATATTTTCTCGTTTGACTTTTATATTTGCATTTTAGAATTTTCCATTCCCTAAAAGATTAATCTTGTCTGATCGTTTGACAAAACAAAGTCTTTCCCATGACAAGGTTTTTTTTTTTTTTTTTTTTTTTTTTTTTTTTTTTCAACTGTATTTTTAGAATTAACTAAATATCTAGTCGGAAAAATTCTGCCGCATTTAGATGGTTGAAAAGGGAAGTTATCATTTTTAAGTTTGACTTTTGTGTTTCTTAGAATGGTTGAGGATATATGGGATGTTTTTTAGATAATTGAATTTCTTTTTAGACTCTCCCTATTACTTACAAAAAGGAATGCCACATCATTTGTGAATAAAAAGACTTTTTATAACATAGAACCGTATATGTCGTGTATAAGTCGAAGAATGTCAGATATATTTGAGAGTCGAAAATAAGGGATCGACTTGTGCACAAAGTAGTACAAAAAAAAAAGATATCGATAAATAAGAATAACTTGTTATATTTTGCAAATCTTTTAAATAATCACATATGGATCTAGGTGTAAGAGAGAAATAAAATCGGGCAATAGTGATTTACATTTGATTGACATAAAAAGATTAACAATAATGTCCCTGTAATTGTTTTGAACCCATTTTCTCTGGGGATAAAATTCCCTTCAATACAAGGGTATTCCTTCTAACATTTTAATCCCCTTTTTAAAAAGAGTTCAACTTGAGAATGTTTCCAGATACTTCTCCTGAAAGTCCCACAACAGAAAAAAGTACCATATTTTTGCAGTCTAAGAAGTTGTTTACTCTTGTAATTAGGCTTGACTAGATTTTTGAAAGATTTTTTTCCTTTGAGTATCATTGAATTGATTTGAATTGGTTTCAAAATAGTTTAAGCTTCTTCGGTTTTGTATAGTTATACAGTTTTGAATTATGAATTCTAAAACAGTTTGATAAGAAACGTTAAATAAAGATTGCTAATTTAATGAAAATTAATTAATTTTTTTATCCTCAATTACAAATCACTTTTCAAACATACTTACCCGAAATGTGATTCGACTTGTGCACGACCGACAATTCGATTTTTTTTTATTTTATTTAAGAATTGAGGGAGGAGGTATATTTATACATAATTTTGTACGGTAAGTTCATTTTCTATCTACTTCTAACAGTATAAAACTAATACTGCAGAAATAACTGAATATTTAATTGAAAATGGTCTGCCGCATTCATGTGGCTGGAAACTAAAATATAGTTGTCACATTCTGGTTTGACTATTACATTTCACAGAATTGTTGAAAAGTATATTAGATAGTTAACAGATTACAGAATTTCTTTTCCAGATTTTCCCTTTTCTTACAAAAGAGGATTGTCTCATTGTTTTGAAAATAAACATTTTTCAAATGAAAAGGGGAAAAAAATTCTGTCTTTAACGATATGAAACCAGTAAAGTTTTGAAAAAACTGAATAATTTGTTGAAAACAATCAGCCTCATTCAGATGACTGTAAAAGAAAATGTAGTTTTTCTTTTTTGGATTTTATGTTTCAAACATTCTTACACATCCTATGTTTTCATGTCCATGACAATAACCTTAAAAGTTTACAAGCTATGAAGTCTAACAGCTAAGTGCATATCTATTTGGATCTTTCATAGAAAAATTTCGAATAAGCTCAATTTTTACATTTCATAATCCTGAAAAATGCAAAATCTTTAAAACCCGAAAACCGCTTTTATGTAAGCAAATAAATATTCACCTTATGCTGTCATCTCTCGATGACCGATAAAGATATTTACAGATAATTATTTCATGTAATTTTCATAATTATTTCATATAATTTTCATGTTATATATTAAAAAATTCTTTTAATTTATTAAAGTTCGAAATGATTAAAACGGGGACTCTAAGCGTAAATGGATTAAAGCTCCTAAAATATCAATTTGGCCAATACGCAAATATGTCGCAGTGTAATAAAAGTATCATAAAGTAATGCAGTACATAATTTTTGCATGCGTATCTATAAATAGTGATATTTTTATTTAATAATATTTGTTTTAATTTTCGATAATTTATATTTCTATATAAACTGATTCATAATTTATAGAAAATTCGAATACATATTCCAAAGGTTTTTTTTTTTTTTTTTTTTTTTATATATATATATCTTCCAAATGTTATAAAATGTTTTGTATCGATTTTAAACTTTAATTTAGCTACATTTTTTTAAAATGTAAGTGTTCCCTTGTATGTAAATATGTCATATAGATTTATTACGAACTTTTTAAATATGCATTTTTTATTCTTACAACAATTAGATTTAATTTTTTTCCCATTGTATGCACTGCGCATATATAGACTGAAAAAAGCATGTCCCATCAGTTTAAATAGTAAAAACAGGGTAGGATTAAATGTTACTAACAAGGAATTTTTTTCTGTATACTTGATTAGGGGAGAGTGGGGATACTTGAGCATAGGGGATACTTGAGCCACCCCTGTTATCTCTACAGTTGGTGAATTTTTCTTTCTAAAATTGGCATTATGGTAACATATTTATAGTTCTGAACATGTAAAAAAAATCGCACACCTTGGTACCATTTTGAAAGTATAGTGATTAATAGTTGTTTTTTCCCTATCTGAAATATTTTAGGTGCATGATTTTTTTATTATTTTGTAATCAAAGTTTTGTTTAAAGTTGAAACTATTTATGTAAATTTAATAAGTATAATTTCAATTGTATTTTGAATCTAAAATAGTTCTAATAGCTGCATGCTTTATTTAGTAAAACTCTGATAAACAAAAATAGTGGTAGTGGGGATACTTGAGCCAGTGAGACTGGGGATACTTGAGCCATATGGCTCAACCATCCCCACTAGGAAATTAGACATGGGTGAAACAAGCAAAAAATAAAATTACGTCCTAATATTCACTAATAATTTTTTTTCTAAATAAAAGGGAGAATCTTTTTTTTCTTAAAAAAATAATGACTTAGAAAAAAATGTTTGAAAACGTATACATTTTTAAAGAAAATTTCCATTTTATTTTTCATTTTGACTAGCAAAATAGCCTGTCTAGAAAAATGTAAACATAGTTTATAATTTAACTTTTATCACATTAAAATAACTTTTTTAATCTGTTTTACAGGTCATAATCTCTAATACTTTAATTAGTTAGGTCCAACATATTAAAATATTTATTTTTTTAATATAATGCATTAAGATTAATATTTTATATTGAAATTGCAATTTCTGCTACTGTAACGAAGTTTTTCAAATAAAATACTGTTAAAATAGAGATTTCATGTAAAATAATTTAGCAAAGGGATTTTTTTTTAAATATTTGATAACTCTGATCTTTAGGATTAAAATACCTGTAGTTTTTTTTTGTTGTTGTTGTTGTTCTTATTGTAGATAATGCCTCAGTTTTACAAGCATAAGGATGGTGCCATGACAAGGAAACGTATTCCTGTGGACATAATGCAAGCAGCATGTAAGGAAGTTGCTGATGGAAATTTATTAACCAGATCTGCGGTGAAAAAATATGAAATAGATAGAATGACACTGACAAGATACATACAAAAATACATAGTGAATCCAAATAGTTTAAATGATCTTCAGCCTAATTTTAAAGTAAGACAAATTTTTACTAAAGAGGAGGAGAATATGTTAAAAGACTATGTAATAAAATCGTCAAAGTTAAAGTATGGTTTATCTCGAAAACAAGTTTGCAAGTTAGCATATGATTTTGCATCAGCTAACAATAAAGATGTGCCCCCTACTTGGCACTCTAACTGTCATGCTGGAATTGACTGGTTTCGTAGTTTTATGAAGAGACATCCGACTTTGTCATTACGAGAGCCTCAGCCTCAATCTCAGTCTTGTCAAGGGCAACTAGTTTTAATCGGATAAATGTGAATGCCTTTTTAGCAACTTAAAACTACTGCTTGAGAAGCATGAATTTGGCCCGGAAGCAATTTGGAATGTAGACGAAACTGGTATTAGTACTGTTCAAAAACCAGGAAAGGTCGTGACGCAAAAGGGTGTAAAGCAAGTTGGAACGATGACTTCTGCGGAAAGAGGAACACTGATAACTATGTGTGTCGGAATAAATGGCATTGGCAATTTTATCTCCCCCTTCTTTATTTTTCCACGGGTAAATATGAAAGAAGTGTTTTTAAAAGGTGGCCCACCAGGTTATTCTGGAGGAGCAAATCCTTCTGGGTGGATGACAGCTTTAAATTTTGAACTCTTCTTGCAACATTTCATAAAATTTGTCAGATGTAGTAAGGAAAACACAGTGTTCATAATCTTAGATAATCATGAAAGTCACATCTCATTAACTTCCCTCAACTTTGCCAAAGACAATGGTATTGAGCTTCTTACTTCCCCCCCCCCATACTAGCCATAAGTTACAACCACTCGACCGAGCTGTATTTGGGCCATTCAAGAAATATTATAATAGAGCTGCTAATGAATGGTTGTTGTCACATCCAGGTCGACCAATTTCTATATATGATATAGTGGAATTAGCGGGTAAAGCATTCCCCTTGGCTTTTACTTGTCAAAATATCTGCAAGGGATTTGAAGTAACTGGCATTGTACCTCCCAATGCAACCATTTTCACAGACGATGAGTTTTTGAGTTCATATGTCACTGATAAGTCATGCATGGAACAACCAAGTACTCCTATTAAAAGCTCCCAAATTTCTTCAGCTCTTACCCTAACAGAATGTTGGAACGAAAATAAAAATATTGCACTAGACCAGGGTGTTTCTGTAAGCTGTCCAGTACCCGAACCCTCAACTAGTAAAACCATTGTTTCTCCAGGAATTGTACGACCTTATCCGACAGCCTTGCCCCGCATTTTTAAAAAGGGCAGGAAAAGAGCAAAATCAACGATTTTGACCTACACTGCAGGAAAAAAAGAAAATTGAAGAAGAATTGGTAAAAAGAGCGCACAAAAAACAAAAAAAGCAACAAAAGTCACAGTTAAAACTTACCTGCATGGAGTCAAAGTTGAAGACTAAATCTTTTCTTACGAAATAATGCAAAAAAAATTACTTTTACAGATATTTTTCTTTACTGGCTCAAGTATCCCCATGAAGGGGATACTTGAGCCGCTATGTAAAAAAAAATAATTATTACACATAGAAACAAGTTGGAAATTGCACGTGAAGCGTAGCAAATTAGGTGCGTTCGTACGATAACGAAGTTTTAAAAATATTACTTTCATATATCAATCTCATAAAATTGTAAATAGTGAATAACAATTAAAACGCTCATCAAACAATGTTCTCCCTATACCATTATGTAATGGAATACTTTTGTGTGGCTTTGTAAATCAATAATAAATGTTCTTTGCACCACAAATTATGTATGATGTACATTATAATATGTACTTTATAGTTGCATATAAATTTTATTAAGTTCGCATGAGTGTAACACGATTAAAATGTATTTGAAACATTTTTTCCCGTTGACCATAATGTAACGGAATACTTTTGATTGTCCCTGCAATTGATCTATGCATCCGATTTTCATATAATTTGAAATAGCTCGACAAAATTATGTAATAATTATGTATTTTAAATTTCAAACGCATAGAATATATTTGAATCTTTTTCCCTATTGACCATAATGTAATTGAATAATTTTGATTGCCCCTGTAATTGATCTATACACACGATTAACAAAATATTTGAAATAACTCGACAGAATTATGTAATAATTGCGTATTTTAAATTTCAAACGATTAAAATGCATTTGAAACTTTTTTCCCCATTGACCGTAATGTAATGGAATACTTTTGATTGCCCCTGTAATTGATCTATGCATCCGATTTTCATAAAATTTGAAATAACTCGACAAAATTATGTAATAATTATGTATTTTAAATTTCAAACGTATAGAATATATTTGAAACTTTTTCCTAATTGACCATAATGTAATTGAATACTTTTGATTGCCCCTGTAATTGATCTATGCACACGATTATCAAAATATTTGAAATAACTCGACAGAATTATGTAATAATTGCGTATTTTAAATTTCAAACGATTAAAATGCATTTGAAACTTTTTTCCCTATTGACCGTAATGTAATGGAATGCTTTTTATTGCCCCTGTAATTGATCTACGCATCCGATTTTCATAAAATTTGAAATGACTCGACAAAATTATGTAATAATTATGTATTTTAAATTTCAAACGATTCGGTTGGGTAGTTTTTGCGTTGTTATATGCGGACAGACGGACGGACGGACAGACGGACGGACGGACAGACGGACGGACTGAACGACCACTATAGGTGCTACGTATTATATAATTACGAACGCACCTAAAAAGTTCAAAATTAATTGAAAGTGGTTTTAAGTTAAAGAAAAAATATCAAATTTTCATTTTCAATATTTTATTCTGTTCTAAGAAATTATAATTTTTTTTTAATTAAAGTTTAAAAAATGGCTCAAGTATCCCCATCTTCCCCTATATATTTTATAAATTGAAACTGCAGATGAAACAGCATCTTTCATTTATCTGCGATTACTGTATTACCAATAAAATAATAATAATAAAAGTATTCACTTAAATAGACGATATTGAAGTCAGATACTATTCACCCTAATTACATTTAATATTCTTATTTATGTCAATTATTCAAAAAAATAGAACGCATTCTTTTTGAGCAAAACGGTAAATAATATAGGAAGAACCTAATTAAAATAAACCGATATACCAGATTTGAAACAAATTCATTAATTCTATATGAAAAACCCATTTTTTAAATTAAAAAAGAACATTATCCCCTCATACCTCTCCCTTATACCCAGATCCAACCAAAGCCTTATCAGGAAAACCGGTATACCCAATTTCTAGCGATTCACGTACCATTGTTATTTTCGTCATGTAAATATTGACAAGCCATTTCTTAATTCATTATCAACAAATTATAAAGTTAATAGCTGCCGCACTTTCTATGCAATATTTATACAAATATTCACGTTTACACAATATTCAAACTTTTAATATCTGATTAAAAAAAAACTGTATCAATTACTTTGAAAAGTAATATAAGCATGTAAGATCTTCTAAAGTGCTGAAATGTTTTTTATGCTGCTCTAATAATACTTCGTCGCTTAGTAACAAATGTTTCGCCTTCTCAGAAATGGGCCTTTATCCATGCAGAAATGGTATGCTATTAAACAATAACAATAACCAATGAGTTTCTGAAATGAAGCTATAAAATAAATAAGTGTTGAAGTAATCGGATTATATAAAAGAAAATGGAGTTTTAAAGGACGTGTTTATAGGAGTTCTTAGACAATAAAAGAATATCCTCAATATGCTTTTTAAAACATTTAGAAACACTGTACGGAATTTTATAAGAAATATTGCTTACTAAACAGAGAAGAAAATGTATTAGTTACGCTAAGTTAATTTGCTAATAGTTCTAGATGTAGTTTTAAAAGTGGTATTCAAACGTAGGAAAATGGATATGATTTACAAAATCATCCAATACAAACCGTGTTGTAATACAGTATGTAATTGTTACGTAGCTGTATAAAAGGATAGCCTTAAAACTATTTTTTTAAATAGTTGAAAACAAAAAAATAAAAAAAAGGTATTCTGGGATAGTAACACCACGTTACGGTTCCACCAATTTTCGCGATTTAATTCAGTATTTTTTAAACAATTTATGGTTGGATACAGCAACTTATTAACTATGTATGCAAGAAAGAATGTTTTAGCAAAATTTGTATTCAATTAATATAGTGCATAATTTCTGGACCATTGCTATTTGGCGTTATTGCCACTTGCATGCGTAATAACGCCGTGCAAACAAAACTTTAAAATAAGATAAAATATTGGCATATAAATTGTCCAATTGTGCAGATGCAAACTTTACAGCCCTAGAAATTGCTCTTACTTATTCCATTAATTGCAATATCAGATACAGTAATAATGAATTAATATTTTAATTTTCTGATATGAAAAAATTAGCTATATTTAGTACATATAAATCACTCTGCATCTTTTTTAATTTAATATGCGATTAATCTATCGACAAGAAGATATTTCTAATTAATTCATTAAATTTTTTCTAAAATAAAACTTATGTCTGCCAAAATTTTATGCTATAATTATACAAATATTCACGTTTGCACAGTTCTTAAGCTTTTAATATTTTACAAATCTAACTGTATTAATTCCTTCCACGGGAGATATCAGCATGTAAGATATTCTAAAGTGATGAAACGATTTGTATGCGGCTCTAATATTACTTCGTCGCCTAGTAACAAATATCTTCATTTACTCAAAAAAAGCCTATATCCTTTCAGGAATGGTATCCCGTTAAACAATAACAATAACCAATGAGTTTCAAAAATGAAGCCATAAAATAAATAAGTGCTGAAGTAATCGGATTATATTAAGGAAAATGGAGTTTTAAAGGACGTGTTTATAGGAGTTCTTAGACATTAAAAGAATAGCCTCAATAGGATTTTTAAAACATTTAGAAACACTGTACGGAATTTTGTAAGAAATATTGTTTACTAAAGAGACAAAAAAATAGATTAGTCACGCTAAGTTAATTTGGTAATAGTTCTAGATATAGTTTTAAAAGTGGTATCCAAACGCAGGAAAATGAATATAATTTACATAAACAGAGAATTCGAACCGTGATGTAATGGGATCGTAGCTGCATAAAAGGATAGCCTTAATATATTTTTTAAATAGTTAAAAACATTGTGCGAAAAAAAATATATAAGGTATCCTGGGATAGTAACATCACGTTATGCTTTCACCAATTTTCACGATTTACTTCACCTTATTTTTTTTTTAAAAACAATGTATAGTTGGGTATACGAAATACTCAATACGAAAGAAAACATGTAAGTTATGCACAGTTAATTTGCTAATAGTTCTAAATACAGTTATAAATGTTACATCCACACCTAGGAAAATAGATATGATTTACACCATCAACCAATTCGAACTGTGCTCTAATAAGCTGTATAATGAGATCGCAGCTGTAAAAAAAAATACACCTACAGCTATATTTTACAAAAATTGAAAACACTGTTCAAAAATTATAAAATAAGGTGTCCTAGGATAATAACGCCACTGTAAGTTTCGATCATTTTTTACGACTTAGTTTAGATTATTTTTTTTTTTAAACAGCTATAGGATTTTCAATAGGATTGGATACAGCAAAGTAGTGACTATGTATACACGAAAGAATATTTTAACAAATATGTATTCATAAAATGTATAAGCACAATTTTTTGGGCAATACTGTTTGGCGTAATTAAAACCTATGTAAGTAATAACGGAGTGCAAACAAAACTTTAAAATGAAATTGAATGCTAGCATGTAAATTGTCCATTTCTAAAGATACGAACTCTACAGCCCTAGAAACTGACATATTGCTTTTACTTATAATTAATTGAGATTCAGGATGTAGTAATAATGGTTTAATATTTTATTCTTCTGAAAGGAAAAAATTAATAGCTTGTAGGACACATACATTTTTTCTTTATTCTTTTTAGTTTAATCTGTAATACTGTATCTATAAGAAAACATTTCTAAATTATTTATTTTTTTCTCAGATAAAACTAATATCTATCAAATTTTTATGCTATATTTATAGAAATATTCGCGTTTGCACAACCCTTAAGCTTTAAATATCTGATGATTCAAGCTGTATCAATTTTCTTTCAAAGGAGATATGAGCATGTAAGATTTTCTAAAGTAATGAAACGATTTTTAAGCTGCACTAAAAGCAATTCTTCGCATAGCAACAAATTTCTTCATTTTCTCAAAAATGGGTCTAAATCTTTTTAAAAATTATATTCTGTTAAACAATAACTGTAAATAATAATTCTCCGAAATCATGCCATAAAATAAATAGTGCTGAAGTAATCGGAGTATTTTAAGGAAATCGGAGTTTTAAAGAGTGCGCTTACAGGAGCTGATATAGACATTAAATGGATGCCTGAAAAGGTCTTTTAAAACACTTAGAATTATCGTACAAAATTTGTAAGAAATATTAATTACTAAACAGAAAAGAAAACATACAAGTTACGCATCATCGAATTGCTAATAGTTCTAAATAAAATTACGTAGGAAAATTGATATGATTTACACAATCAGGCAATTCGAACTGCTTTCTAATAGGTGCGTAATGGCATCGTAGCTGATTAAAAATAAAATAGGGCTAAAAATTTATTTAAAAATGGTTGAAAATACTGCACGAAAATTAAAAAATAAGACGTCATGTCGTACTAATGCAACTTTAAGTTTCAATCAATTTTCACGGCTTAGTTTAGATTTCTTTAAAGTCATTATCATACAGCAACTTATTGATTACGTATACAAGAAAGAATACTTTAGAAAATATGTATTCATAAAATGTAGTGGCATGATTTCTTTACCAAAGCTATTTGGCGTTATTACCACCTACGTGGGTAATAACACCATTCAAACAAAACTTTAAAATAAGATAGAATATTGACATTTAAATTGTCCAATTCCAATGATACAAACTCTATAGCACTAGAAATTGACAAATTGCTTTTACTTACCATTAACTCTGGTATAAGGATGCAGTAATAATCATTTAATAAATTATTATTCTGGATGAAAAAATAAGCAGCAATTCGGACATATAAATTTATCCTCAGCCTTTCTAGTTTAATCTGCGACTACTGTACTGATAAGAAGTTATTTCTAGGAAGCTAATATCTGTCAACTTTCATGCTACAATTATACAAATATTCACGTTTGCACAAATATTAAGCTTTTAATATGTGATAAATCAAGCTGTATCCATTCTTTTCAAAGGAGATATAAGTATCTCAGATTTTCTGAAGTTCTGAAAATCTTACATGCTGCACTAAAAATACATAAATTAGTGCAGCATAAATTTTTATGCTGCACTAGAAATACTTCGTCGCCTAGTAGCAAATGTCTTCATTTTCTCATAAATTAGCTATATCTTTGCAGAAATGTTATGCCTTTAAACGATAACAATAACCAATAATTCTCCAAAATGAAGCCATAAAATAAATAAGTGCTGAATTAATCGGATTATTTTAAGGAAATTGGAGTTTTAAAGGACGTGTTTATATTAATTCTTAGACATTAAAAGGATTAAAAGGGATTAATTAGGGAAGAGATTAAAGAGATAACCTTAATAGGTTTTTTGAAACATTTAGAAACAAAGTACAAAATTTTGTAGAAGTTATTATTTACTAAACAAAGAAGAAAGCATCTAAATTACGCCGAATTAATTATCAAATATTTCTAGATACACTTATAAAATTTGTATCCTCACGTACAAAAGTGGATATGATTTAAACAATCATGTAATCCGAACTGTGCTGTAATAGGATGTATAATAGGGTGGAGTGAAAAAGACCAAAAAAAATTTTTTCGGAATTTTTTCTTTGGATAGTTTTAAAAAGTTGCCTTTTGGCACATGGAATATAAGGCCAAAATTTCATTTCGTTTGGAATTCATCTTTAGTCTCCTACCAGCTCTTAAAGATTATACTTTTTATATGTGAAAATCAAGCTTTCACTATGTAGTGTAAATGACCAAAAATCATTTTTTTTCGGAAATTTTTCTTTGGATAGGCCTAAAATATTGCTTTTTGGCACACTGAATATATGGTTAAAATTTCATTTCATTTGGAATTCATTTTAGCTCCCTACCAGCTCTTAAAGGTTATGCTCTTTTTATGTGAAAATCGAGATTTCACAACGTAGTGTAAATTAATCTTTTTCTTTTAAACTAAATTACTTATTTCAGTAAAATAACCCACAGAAATGACTTCTTAAAGCGTTACTTGTGAACGATCTAAGTATCGTTGCGTTTTAACTCTTTGAATCGCGAATAAAACCCTAAAATGGGAATCGTATTGTCGCAGACAAGAGAAAATACAATAATCAGACATTCATTTCACTTTTATTTTTCGAATGCACATGAAAGATAGTTCTCTAAATATAAAGGAAATGCAGTTTCCTGAATATATAGTAATAAACTGAAAAGAATACATATGATGCATTGTAAAACGATCTTTCATTTCACTCTAATTTGTATTAGTCTTTGTTATCAAAACTGGGTATTACCTTTCGTTATTTGATTTTTGCTCATATATATCCGGTTCTTGCTTCTCCTACTACAGCCACTAATGGCGCTTCAACAACTAAGTTTACGCATCTTTCGAATACTTAAATCTAATAGGGAAATTTTTCAATTGAAAAGATGGGACTTTCGAATTTTTTCTGAGAATTTTCAGTTTCTCTCTTGGTACTCTTTTAAGAATGTTGGGTGATTTCACATTCGTGCCAGTTAATAATGTTTATATAGTTTGTAACACTGAATTTCAATATTGCAATATGAAACTGTCTTATTGTAGAACATATAATGTTCTTCATCTTCAATATTCTTCGGAATCCAAATTCTCCAACATGATTTGTTTTTATCAGAAATTTTCATCTCAATGACAGAAGTATATGTTGTATTGAATAATGGAATTGAGAATTTTCTTTAAATATTCCTCCAAATAACGAAAAAACCTAATTGTTTTTATAAAAAACATTTTGAGCTCTATATTTGCAAGAAGAATCTTTCTTGAAGTGAAACAATATAGACGAATGTACTTTCAGTACAAATTCAGCCATAATCTTCAGATTTTGGGCTGAATTCTGACTTCCAATCTGCAAACCAAGTAATCAATTGACAGTTGTTAATCATTTAGAGTGCGAAATTCTTGCTGGATTACGATTTACCAGATTTGAGGAGCAATAACCAGATGCAAATCTTTGACACATGTCATAAAAATAATTTTGATCTACACTTAACTCTCCAGAGTTCATTTCTCTGTGATAGGAGCAGATATTTTTTTAATTTCCATAACTGGCTATTGTTCACATTGATCCAACGACTTTCCAATTAGAACAGCAAAAGCTCGTGAGCCTTTATTTTGTTTATCAAGTTCAATGACTTAGTGGCAATTCGTTTGCAGAGAGATGACATATTAACCACTACAACGGACGACTAAATCTTAGTTTCAAAAATCTATTACCATGATTTTTTATCTTAGTGATTACAGTTGTTCCATCACAACCTATTGCCATAAATTTATCAAGGTTTAAATGTTTTTCAGTGCAATATTTCAATACTTTCTGCAATGATCTTTCCTGGTCCAAATGATGGTGTTATGTGTCTCAAATACAATTAATTCATTTGACTCTTAAAATCAGAGATTACGTTTTTATCTTATAGTTCTTCCATATATCTCCAATTTTCCATAATTTCTTTTGATTTTGGGGAATTGAATAAGCTTCTGATAGTCAGAAAAATTATTGTCTATCATTTGATTAATATGTCTTTGGGAAACTACAATAATTGATGCCTTCGCTCTGTGGGTTTTTTTAACCTCTGTTTTTGGCAAAACTTTACAATTACTGCTGTGTTTTATTTATTGTTTTGTATAATAATAATATTTTATAGCATTCTGCTATTGTTGGCAAAACATTTTTATTTAGTTTTGAAGAATCACCAACTTTTAGTAAAGGTAAACTTCGATTTGCTTACACACGTACTCATTTTGACTGTAAAAATGACAACATACAATTTTTAAAACTCAATAAACCGTTTCAAATACTTAAAAATAAAGACTCAAAGTTTGAAGATGATGAAAGGAATTACACTAAACATTTTTAATATAAAAATATAAAACGAGATTACCAAAATATCCTGTTAATGCACAATTTACGATAAGAATCTATCATATAAATCAATGAAAATATAAACGTCCTGGTAGGGGACTCAAGAAGTTTTTCAAAATTCATGAAATTTTGCACGTGTATTAGAGGTACTAAAAGGCAACTTTTGGCTGCTATCCAAAATCAAAATTCTAACTTTCGATTTTTCACTCCACCCTAGTGTATAATGGGTCGCAGCTGTATAAAAGGATAGCCCTAAAATTTTATTTTTTATTTATTTTTTATTTTGATTATTTATTTTTTAACGCTTGAAAACACTGTGCGAAAATTTAAAAAAATGTGCCCTGGAGTAATAATACCACATTAAGGTTCGACCAATTTTCACAACTTATTTTTTTTCTTTTCAAAACAATATAGGTTTGGATACAGCAACTTATTGACTATGCATAAAAGAAAGAATATTTTAACAGATATGTATTCGTAAAATGCAATGGTATGATTTCTTGTCGAATGCTATTTGACGTTTTATTACTACCTATTTAGGTAATAACGCCGCATATACAAGTCTTTAAAATAAAATAGACTATCGGCATATAAATTGCCCAATTCTAAAAAACCCTCTATGACAAACTCTATGTATATTTCTAAAAAAAAAAGCTAATGTCTGCAGCACTTTTATGCTATATTTATTCAAATATTTTCGTTTGCGTAACCTGATTAGCTTTTAATATCTGATAAATCAAACTACTTAAATTCTTTTAAAAGGAGGTATGAGCATCTGAGATTTTCTAAAGTGCTGAAACGACTTTTTAGCTTCCCTAAAAATACTTCATCTCTTAATAAAAAAAAACTTCATTTTCTCAGACATAGGCCAACATCATTACAGAAATGGTATGCCGTTAAACAATAACAATAACATGCGATTCTCCAAAATGAAGCTATGATAAACTACATGGCCATTGATGACCGCCCACTTGCGATTTTAGACATTTTTTTAAATATCTAGAAAAATACAGGAGGAATTGTCCCCAGATTCTCAGTGAATAAATCTAATAGTAAAAGTCATACATTTTCGTAAAGATTTTTTCCCGAAACTCCATAGGAGACCTTCAACAAATTAAAAAATAATGAATAACTTTTGGATAGCCCTGTCAAAACTAATGTAGCAAAAGTGCTCAAATCGTAGATTATCATTAAGTGGTTTATTGTAATAAACTGTGTTCATTTTTATGTGAATAGCATGTATACTCGTAGAGAAATTAATGTTTTTATAAAAATGGTCCCAAATTTTGACAAGTTTTTTGCTTATAATGTGCAGAGTTCATAATATAAAGTAACATTCTTTTCTGAAAATATGACAACTAATATTACACATAACACACTGTAATCAGAATTAATAAATAATAAAAATTATATGATAAATAAGTAGGCTTACTAAATAATTTTTCACTGCTCATGCGTCAACGATATCAAAATTTCATTTGCATATTGTGTTAGATAAATGTATAGAGCAACTTTTGTGAAAGTCTCAAAATCATAGCTTGAAAATTCTAAAAGTAATCGTCTGTACAATAAGCACAAAATCCGTTGTTCCCAAAATGAAGCAAAAAATGAGGGATTTTATCCAAACGTAGTAGTCCGTCCCATGTTGTGTATTCTATATTGACACTAATCAATGAATATATAGATAGACCTCTTGTTTTTGCTCCATTTTTGGAATAACGGAATTTCAACTTATTCCATTGATGATTATTTTCAGAATTTTCAAGCTATGATTTTGTGACTTTCACAAAAGTTGCTTTCTACATTTAGCTAACATAATATGCAAATGAAATTTTGATATCGTTGACGCATGCGCATTGAAAAATTATTTAGTAAACCTACTCATTTTTCATACAATTATTGTTATTTTTAAATTTTGATTACAGGGTATCATGTGCAATGTTGTTTGTCATATTTTCAGAAAAGAAGATTATTTTATATTAAGAACTCTGCAAATTATAAGCAAAAATCTTGGAAAAATTTGGGACTGATTTTATAAAAACCGTAATTTTTCTACGAGTATACATGCTATGGACATAAAAATGAACACAGCTAATTCACAATATGTCACTTAATCATAATCTACAGTTTGAGCGCTTTTACTACATCAGTTTTGCAGGGTTATCCGAAAGATAGTCAATCTTTTTAAATTTGTTTATGGTCCCCTATAAAGTTTCGTGAAACAAAATCTTCACGGAGATAAATGACCTGTACTATTATGTTTATACACTTATAGAACAAGAGCCCGTGAATGGCAGACCTTCGTTATTTTATAAAAGCTGAAACTTTCTCAGCGCAGTCTTCCAACACCGATAGGAACGATGAGTAATTATGAAATTTGGATCATGGTGGCTTTAGCAGTGACCAGGGAGCAAAAGTGTAAAAAATACCAACTTACTTTCGTCATTTTATAAAGCGTAATTTTTTTATTTTTCCTTTGGAATGATATTAGAAATCACGTCCTCCATTGGCAGACACTTCCTATGGTTCCAACCCCCGGCCGACAGACATATACGGCGGCTTCTCAATACACTAGAGTCTCTGTATAGCCCGGCCCGAAACATATATTTCCCCCCTTTTCCCCTTGACTTTGAAATTGGCGACAGTTAAGGTTGCTGCATTGAAGAGAAAGCGAAGAAGGAAAATCCCATACATTTCACTATTTTAAAAAATATATGTGCAGATATTTTTAGTTAAAACTATGTACTTCTGCATTTTGCTTTTTATAGTATTTCCCATGTTAATTTTGGCACTGTAAAACATGATTTGCATCCTAATCTGAATAAAAACTTACTTCTAAAATTCTCAAAAAAAAAAAAAAAAAAAAAAAAAAAAATGGAAATTGTTTACGCGCAAACGGATATTTTTTCACAGTACTTATTTTTTCATTTGCTTAGCATATAAAGGGGGAGGAAGTAGCTTTCATATTCGTAGTTTTTGTTAAATATAGCTTCTTTTACGACTCGATTAGATGAGTTCATAAAAATTTTTTAATGCTTGATTTTTATCTTATTAATATAAAATCTTATAAATATATTCTCTTATATTATCTTATTCTCTTATATTATATATTATCTTATAAATTTTAAGATAAAAAGCTACGAACCCTATAAAAGGAAATTTCGCAAATGCTGAATTTGAATGAGAATTGCGCCAAATTAGTAAACTATAGCCAAATCGGCAATATTTATGATTTCTTAATTTTTGTCGTCAAATTTGGCGATATTTTTCCATATTTGGCGATAAGTGTTTCCAAGCTTGGAGAGAATTCGAAGCTAACGTTCATTAATACTCGTAAATAAATAACTGATTTTTAGTTATTTGGAAAATAGTTGTTATCCTCGGTAGAGAATTGGGAAATCCGAAGTATATCTGAATGTTTTTATTGGTTGAATTCCGCATTTTATTCGTTTTCTGGTTGGTCCATTTTAATGTCCAAAAATAGAATACAGTAGAACCCCACTAATTCGGACCCCGATAATCCGGATCTCCGGATAATTCGGATCGGTTTGGTCATTTTTTTTCAAGTTTGAGAAGCGATTGGCTAATTTCCATAACATTAACTTGTTTCATCGTCGTATTCTAAATAAAAAAACTTTTTCTGACATGTTTTCGGAATAATTAAGCAAAGTAAACATTATTACTGTCTTCAATAAGTTTAACATAAAGGTGATTTTCTATTAGTATGTTATGTTTTATTTCATTTGTTTTCTAATTCTCCGGATAATCCGGATTTTTGTTAATCCGGATTGGATCTGGTCCCATTTAATCCCAATTATCGGGGTTTTACTGTACTTCTGTTGCCACGATGACAAAAAAGTAATAAAAACTTTAAATAATAATAATAATTTGAAAACAAGTTGTCATAAAAATTTCAAACGAATTTCATTTAGAAATACGTTTTTTTTTCTCTATGCAACGGTGTAAAATTTGAAATGTGTAATGTTTAGAAGTTTAAAAATTTGCAGTTCAAAAAATTGTAAAACTGAAATTTCATTTAAAATTTTTATATGATGGGTCCAGGAATATTAACGTTTAATCCATATCATATGTAATAGGCGGCAGTCAGCCTGATTAATTCCATAAACTACTGTTTTTTTTTTTTTTTTTTTTTTTTTTAATCTATGGTTTAGGAATATTAATGCTTAATGCATGGCGTGTGTAATATATGACTCGTTATGATCATCCTAAAAATGATGCTTATTATTATTAGTTTATATATAGAATTCCTTTTTAAGTCTTTCAAATTTTAGTCTTTGAAAATATCATTTTCCAAATAGTCGTTCTAATTTGTTAAATTACATTTTTTTTCTTTCATTGTGGTCTTTTTTCAAAATATCAACAACCGTAGAATTACATGCAACAACCTCAAATAACTGTGTGCCAATTTCAGAGCCAAGGGGAAAAGGGTTGAAATGTATGTTTCGGGCCGGGCTATACAGAGACTCTACAGTCAGGGAACGAGGAAGAAGCGAGTATGTACAAGCCTGATAGAGACAGTGCCTGATAGTGTATTGAGAAGCCGCCGTATATGTCTGTCGGCCGGGGGCTGGAACCATAGGAAGTGTCTGCCAATGGAGAACGTGATTTCTAATATCATTCCAAAGGAAATATAAAAAAATTACGCTTTATAAAATGACGAAAGTAAGGTGATATTTTTAACACCTTTGCTCCCTAGTCGCTGCCAAAGCCATCATGATCCAAATTTCATAATTACCCATCATTCGTATCTGTGTTGGAAGACTGCGCTGAGAAAGTTTCAGCTTTTATAAAATAACGGAGGTCTGCAATTCACGGGCTCTTAGACTATTAGAGTTTCAGAATAATTCCTCAAGTATTTTTCTAGATATTTAACAAAATGTCAAAAATGTCAAGTGAACGGTCATCAATGGCCATGTAGCCCCACTAAAAAAAATCTGAAGAAAATCTATAGCTTTTTGGCCCAAAATCTGTAGGAAATCCGAAGGTATTTGGCCCATTATGCAGAATTTTAAGAATATCTTAAAAAATTCTGCAGATATTTTAAAGATAAAGCTAAGTCTGCTAATTTTCTTCAAATTTCTGTAGAATTTCTGTAGAAAGTGGCGATTTTTTCAGATAATCTTAAGATTATTTTTAGTGGGGAGTGTATCAATAAACGCTGAATTAATCGAATTATTTTAAGAAATTTGCAGTTTTAAAGGACGTGTTTATAAGAACTGTTAGACATTAAAAGGATAGCCTTAATAGGTTTTTGAAACTTAGAAAGACTGTACGATATTTTGAAAAAATATATTACTTACGAAACAGTGAAGAAAACGTATAAGTTACACAGAATTGAATTTCTAATAGTGCAAGATACAGTTATAAAAGTGGTATCTATACGAATGAAATTGGATATGATTTACAAAATAAGGTTGTTGTACTAGGCTGTGTTGTGCTAGACTGTATAATAAGACCGCAGATGTGAAAAAAAATCTAAAAAAATATTTTTAAAAGCCTGAAAACACTATTCAAAAATTAAAAGTAAGATGTCATAGGGTAATAATGCACGTTAAGGTTCCACCAATTTTCACTCCTTAGTTCTGATTTTTTTTCTTTTTTTTTCAAAAAATTATAGGATTGGATGCAGCAAAGCGTTGACTATGTATACAAGAAAGAATAGTTTAAAAAATATGTATTCATAAAATGTAATGGCTTAATTTCTTGATCGATACTATTTGACATTATTACCACCAATGGGTGTAAAAACGCTGTACAAACAAAAGTTTACAATAAGATAGAATATTGACATGTAAATTGTCCAATTCTAACGATATAAACTCTACAGCTTCAGAAATTGACAAATTGTTTTTACATTGTGTTATCATTAATTGCGATATCAAGATGCAATAATAATGATAAATCATTATTTTATTCTTTTAATAGGAAAAAATTACTAACATTTAAGATACTTAAAGTTTTTTTTATCTTTTTTAGTTTAATCTGCGATTACTGTATCAAATATATATTTATAAATTCTTTATTAAAAATTTTCTAAAGTAAAGCTGATATCTGCCACTCTTTTATGCAATATTTATACAAATATTCACGTTTACACAACTCTTAAGCTTTTAATATCTGATAAATCAAACTGTATCAATTCTTTTCAAAGGAGATATGAGCATGTAAGATTTTTTTTTAATTCTGAAGTGATTTTTGTGCTGCCCTAAAAATAATTCGTCGCCTAGGAACAAATGTCTTCATTTTTCCAGAAATGGGCCTAATACCTTTGCAGAAATGGTACGCCATTAAACAATAACAATAACGAAAGAGTTTCTGAAATGAAGCCATAAAATAAATAACTGCTGAAGTAATCGGATTATATTAAGGAAATTGGTGTTTTAAAGGACGTGTTTATAGGATTTGTTAGACATTAAAAGAATAGTTTCAATAGGCTTTTTAAAACATTCAGAAATACTGTACGGAATTTTGTAAGAAATATTACTTACTAAACAGAGAAGAGAATGGATTAATTACGCTAAGTTAAAATGCTAATAGTTCTAGATGCAGTTTTAAAAGTGGTATTCAAACGTAGGAAAATGGATATAATTTACACAATCAGGCAATTCGAACCGTGTTGTAATAGAGTATGTAATGGGATTTCAATTGCATAGAAGGATAGCCTTAAAAATATTTTTTTAAATAGTTAAAAACACTGTGTGAAAAAACCCTAAAAAATAAGGTATCCTGGGATAATAACACTTTGTTACAGTTTCACCAAATTTCGCGATTTAGTTCACATTTTTTTTAAATGTATGGTTGGATACAGCAACTCACCAACTATGTATGTAAGAAAGTATATTTTATCAAATTTGTATTCATACAATGATGTGCATGATTTCTTGAACATTGATATTTGGCGTTATTACCACCTTCATGGGTAACCGCGTGCATACAATAACATCGCATAAAAATAACATCATGCAAATAAAACTTTAAAGTAAGATATAATATTGGCGTATAAGTTGTCCAATTATATGTACGTAGATACAAACTGCACAGCCCAAGAAATTGACAAATTTCTTTTATTTCTACCATTAATTGAAATGTCAAGATGCAGAAGTAATGATTTAATATTTTATTCTTCTGACATGAAAAAATTAGCAACATTTAGGACATATAGATTTTCTTTGCATCTTTTTTTAAATTTAATCCGCAGTTATTCTATCGACAAGTAGATATTTCTAAATACTTTATAAAAAAATTTCTAAAATAAAGGTTATATCTGTCAAACTTTTGTACTATAGTTATACAAATATTCATGTTTGGTTAGTTTGTAAGCTTTTAATATTTCATAAATCAAACTGTATCAATCACTTTCAAAGAGATATCAGCATGTAAGATTTTCTAAATTGCTGAAACGATTTTTATGCTACACTAAAAATACTTCGTCGCCAAGTATCAAAATGTCTTCATTTTTTCAGAAATGGACCTATATCTTTTCAGAAATGTTATGCCGTTAAATAATAACAATAACCAATGATTCTTCGAAATGAAGCTATAAAATAAATAGCTGCTGAAATAATCGGATTATTTTAAATAAATTAGAGTTTTAGAGGACTTGTTTATATGAGCTGCTTGCATTAAAAGAATAGCATTAATATTATTTTTAAAACAGTTAGAAACACTGTACGGAATTTCTTTAAAATATTACTTACTAGTTAAAGAAGAAAACGTAAAATTTACGCAGAATAAATTTGCTAATAGGTCTACATACAATTATAAAAGTGGTATCCACATTTAGGAAAGTGGATATGATTTACACAATCAGGAATTTCGAACGGTGTTGTTGTAATAGTGTGTGTGATGGGATCGCAGCTGTATAAAAGGATTCCTTTGAAAATATTCTGTAAAACGGCTGAAAACACTGTGCGAAAATTAAAAAATATTATGTTCTGGGGGTAATAAAGCTACGTTAAGGTTCGACCAATTTTTTTATGGCATAGATTAGATTTTTTTTAACAATGTAGGATTGAATACAGAAAATTACTGACTGTATGCAAGAAATAATATTTTAGCAAACATGTTTTCATAAAATGTAGCGGTATACTATTCTGACCAATGCTATTTGGTGTTATTTTTTCCTAAGTATTTATTAAAGCCCTTCAACAAAACTTTTAAATCAGATGGAATAATTGCAAACTGTCCAAATCTATAGATAAATTCTCTACATCCTTAGAAGGTGACAAATTGTTTTTACTTATATCATTAATTTCAATATCAGGATGCAGTGATAATGATTTAATATTTTAGTCTTCTGACATGGAAATATTAGCAGAATTAAAAACATATAAATTTCTCTTTATTCTTTTTAGTTTAATCTGCTATTACTGTATCCACAAGAAGATAATCTCTAAATATTTTATTAAAATTTTTCTAAAATAAAATTAATATCTGCCACACAGTTTTATGCTATTTTTATACAAATATTCACATTTTGCCCAACTTTTAAGCTATTAATATCTTATAAATCAAACTATATCAATTATTCTAAAAAGGGATATGAGTATGTGAGATTTTCTAAAGTGCTGAAAGGATTTTTATGCTGCACCAAAAGTACTTCATTGTCTAATAACAAATGTCTTCATTTTCATAGAAATGAGGCTATATCTTTGCAGAAATGGTATGCCTTTAAACAATAACAATACCAATGATTCTCCGAAATGAAGCTACAAAATAAATAAGTGCCGAAGCAATAGGATTATTTTAAGGAAATTAAAATTTTAAAGAGCCTGTTTATAGAACCTGATAGACATTTAAAGACTAGTCTTTACAGGCTTTTTGAAACATTAAGAAGCACTATAGGGAATTTTGTAAATAATATTACTATAATGAAAAGAAAACTTATAAGTTACACCGAATTAATTTGCTAATAGTTCTAGATACAGTTATAAAAGTGGTTCACATGTAGAAAAGTGTATATGACTTACACAATTAAGCAATTTGAACTGCATTGTAATAAGGTGTGTGATGGGATCTTAGCTGTATAAAGGAATAGTCATAAATGCATACAAAACGTTTGAAAACACTAAAAAATAAAGTGTCATGGAGTAATAATGCCACGTTAAGATATTTGATTAATTTTCAGGGCTTAGTTTATTATAATTTTTGTTGTTGTTGTTGTTGTTGTTGTTGTTGTTCAAATTAATGTAGGATGGGATAGAGCAACTTATTGCCAATGTATACAAGAAAAAACATTTTAGCAAATATATATTCAAAATATATAGAGGTATGTTTTCTTGACAAAAGCTATCTGGCGTTATTATAAACTAAGTGGTGCACCGTGCAAACTAAACAATAACCAATGATGCCAACAATAACAAATGAAGCTATAAAATAAATAAGTGCTGAAGTAATCGGATTATTTTTAAGAAATTTGAGTTTTAAAGGGCGTGTTTATAGGAGCTGTTAGACGTTAAAAAGATAACCTTAATAGATATTTAAATACACTTAGAAACATTGTAAGTAATTTTAATATATATATACAGTTGAGTCTCTCTACAACGAAACTCCATACATCGAATTTCTCTATATAACGAATTTTTAGTAGGAACGGTCCCCCTTTCCGCATGATTACATTAAAAACAGTCTCTATATAACGAAATATCTATCTCCATATACCGAATTTTTTCATAAATTGGTCACAAAAAACAGTTTTAAAAAGCTTCTAAATCATATGGAATAAATTTTCCATCACTTATTTTTAATTTATCGTCAGTGCTGAGTTTTTTTTAATATATATATATATATTACTTCTCTCCTTGTTCTTTAAATCCAACAAATTCATCCCACCTCCCACACAGCTTTCCACATCTTTCTCAAAACAGTGTCAATTGGATTGATACACATGTAAGAGAGGAATCAATGGGAGGCACATAAGAGAGGCCTTCAAATGGAGGAAAATGTTAACTACAATTTTTCATTCCTTGGTAAAATTTGAGCATTTTTTGAGAGCGAAACAATTTTAAAATTAAAAAAAAAAGTTACAGATTTCTTCGTCTGAAATTAATGCAAGTCTTCCTTATTTGATTTTCATCAAGCTTTCATATAAATGTCTGTTCTCTTTTTAGCACTTTCCAACAAAGTTGAAAAGTGCTTATGTATTCGGTTTGTCTGGCCGTCTGTCCGTCTGTCCGTATGGCCGTCTGTCCGCGCTCTAACTCTCGTAAATATACTCGGATCGTCATGAAATTTTAGGACGTTATTGACGTTTACCCAAGCACGAACCCTATTGAAAATGAAGTATCTACCATGATTAGTTTATCTACAGAGAGAATCAAAAGTTTCCCATTACATTACGGTCTATGGGGAAAAATCGTTAATATACTCGGATTGCCATGAAATTTTAGGACGTTTTTGACGTTTACCCTAGCACGAATCCTATTGAAAATGAAGTTTCTACCATGATTAGTTTATCTACAGGGCGAATCAAAAGTTTCCCATTACATTACGGCCTATGGGGAAAAATCGTTAATATACTCGGAATGCTATGAAATTTTAGGACGTTATTGACGTTTACCCTAGCACAAGTCCTATCGAAAATGAAGTTTCTACCATGATTAGTTTATCTACAGGGCGAATCAAAAGTTTCCCATTACATTACGGCCTATGGCGAAAATCGTTAATATACTCGGATTGCCATGAAATTTTAGGACATTATTGACGTTTGACCCTAGCACGAACCCTATTGAAAATGAAGTTTCTACCATGATTAGTTTATCTACAGAGAGAATCAAAAGTTTCACATTATATTACGGCCTAAGGGGAAAAATCGTTAATATACTCGGATTGCCATGAAATTTTAGGATGTCATTGACGTATACCCTAGAACAAGTATAATCGAAAATGAAGTTTCTACCATGATTAGTTTATCTACAGGGCGAATCACAAGTTTCCCATTACACTACGGCCAATGGGGAAAAATCGTTTCAAAGGAATTTTAAAGGTGTTATATCCTGTCAAACATATTAAAATCTGCATTCTTTAAAATATAATGTGAAAATGTAGCTATTATTCATTTACAGGGCCATACAAAAGAATTCCATTAGATAATGGTAAAAGAGGAATTGTGTGTCATACATTTTAAATATATTAAGCTGTTTCA
The DNA here is from genome assembly GCA_964019185.1 of Maratus speculifer. Lineage (NCBI taxonomy): Eukaryota > Metazoa > Arthropoda > Arachnida > Araneae > Salticidae > Maratus > Maratus speculifer. The sequence goes on along the minus strand of OZ025300.1, from coordinate 162,131,375 downwards.
TATATGATAAAATTAATATATATCATTGAAGCTTAATATAAATTATATGCTACTGTCTTGCATAATATGATGTACATAGCATTTACAGGGCTATACAAAAGATTTCAAATAGTATATTCCTTACGAAGTACCGTATATGTGTCCGATGATGGCTGATGGAGGGATAAAATGCATTTTAATTATGATATGCGCGTTTATGTTTCGCTAAATATATGCACATTATATGGTATGCATAAATGTTATAGTTGATATACAGGGCTGCCCAAAAGAGCTCACTAACGTTACTGAATATGAGCGTAAATTATTTAAACGTGGTTCTTAAATAAGCTATGTATTTTTACGCTGAGCTTCATTCAATTTACTGAGAAATGTTTGCAGAATATAGATAAAAGGATATACAGGGCCACGCAAAGAATTCGGTACATGGACGCCTATGAATGATAATTTATGAGAATGTGATTTCAGTTGTTTTAAAAGTGTTTTAGTTTACAATAAATTTTAGCCTAATGCTGACGTGCAATAAAGATACAATGTAAACTAAAGGTCTGAACAAAAGTATTCAAGTATGTTTCCATCTAATAGTATGAATTGCTGAAAAAGGAATTTCAAGCTACTGGGTATTTTCTTGCTAAACTAAATTTTCCCATTACATCAACTGACATATGAAATACAGGGCTGTTCAAAAGTACTGGAATACATATTTGGGTATATTTGGCTATACACTATTATTTCTCTAAATAACAAAGTTTTGCTAAAGGTTTCATTAAGTGTTGGAAAGTGCTTCATAATCTATGCTTAACACATGATTTTTCTTACTTGTTTGAAACAGCTTAAATAATTAAGAAATAAAATTTTAGGTTAATATTTACTTTTAAACACTTCAAATTCTTAATTCAAAAGATCAAAAATAGTATTTGTTCAAATTTCACACATTAAATACGATTTTTCACATCATTCTCTATACATCGAATTTCTCTATATAACGAATTTTTTATTGGAACGGTGGATTTCGTTATATAGAGACTCGACTGTATTGCTTAATAATCCTGAAAGAAATCGTGTAAGTTGTTCACAATTAAATTTTAATAGTTCTTAAGACACACATAAAATAGGTATTTAGACTAAGGAAAGTTAATATGAATTACAGAATCATGCAATTTGAACTGTGTTGTAAAGGGTTTGTAAAGAGATCGCATCTGTTTGAAAGGATAGCCCTAAAACTATATTTTAAAATAGTTGAAAATACTGTGCGAAAATTAAAAAATAAGGCGTCCTAATAATATCTGTCGTTATAGCGTCTGTTTAAGTTTCAACCAATTTTTATGGTTAATTTGAGCTTTTTTTTTTTTTTTTTTTTTTTTTTTTTTTTAAGAAATAGTACGATGTTATACAGCAACTTATTGACTATGCAAACAAGAAAAAATATTTTAGCAAACATGTATTCCTAAAATGTAGTGGCATAATTTCTTGACAAATGCGATTACCACCTACGCGGGTAATAACTCTGTACAAACAAAACTTTAAATTAAGATAGAATACCGACATCTAAACTGTTCAATTCTAAAGGTACAAACTCTCTACAGCCGTAGAAATTGACAAGTTGCTTTTACTTACTATTAATTGCGATATCAAGATGCAGTAAAAATGATTTAATATTTTATTCTTTGACATGAAAAATTTAGCAGCTTTAAACACATTTAAATTTCTCTTTATCCTTTTAAGTTTAAAATTCAATTACTGTATGGATAAGAAGATATTTCTATAAATACTTCATTATTTTTTCTAAAATAAAGCTAATACCTGTTACACTTTTATGGAGTATTTATACAAATATTCTCGTTTCTACAACTCTTAAACTTTTAATATCCGATAAATCAAACTGTATCAATTATTTTCAAAGGTGATATGAGTATGTAAAATTTTCTAAAGTGCTGAAAAGATTTTTAAGCTGCACTGAAAGTATTTCATCGCCTAGTAACAAATTTCTTCATTTTATCAGAAATGGAGTATATCTTTGCAGAAACAGTATACTGTTAAACAATAACAATAACCAATGATCCTCCGAAATGAAGCCATAAAATAAATAAGTGCTGAAGTAATCGGATTGTTTTAATGAAATTGGAGTTTTAAAGGACATGATTATAGTAATTGTAAGACATTAAAAAGATAGCCTTAATAGGTTTTTTGAAACATTTAGACACATTTTAAGAAATTTTGCAACAAATATTACTTTTAAACAGAGAAAAAAAGTATACGTTACGCGGAATTAATTTGCTAATAATTCTAAATACAGTTATAAATGTGGTATCCACAAGTATGAAAGCAGCTATGATCTGCACAATCAGGCAATTCAAACTGTGTTGTAAGAGAGTGTATAATGAAATTGCAATTGTATAAAAAGTTAGCCTTAAAAATAATTTTTTAAAAGGTTGAAATCACTGTGCGAAAATTAAAAAATAAGATAAGAGGAAAGAAAAAATTTATTTTTCACAAAACAATTTTTCAAATAAGATATATTTATTTTTCAAATGAATATAGGATTGGATAAAGAAACTCATTCACTATGTATACAAGAAAGAATATTTTAGCAAATATGTATTCATAAAATGTAGTGGTATAATTTCTTGACCAAGGCTATTTGGCGTTTTTACCACCAATGTGGATAACAACGTCGTGCAAACAAAACATTAAGATAAAATATTGCTAAGTACATTGTCAAATTTTGAAGATGCAAACTATACAGCCCTAGAAATTGACAAATTGCTTTAATTTACCATTAATTTCGATATCAGGAAGGTGTAATAATGATTTAATATTTGATTCTTCTGACATGAAAATATTAGTAGCATTTAGGACAAATAAATTTAACTTTATTCTTTTTAGTTTAAACTGCGATTCCTGTATCGACCAGAAAATATTTCTAAATACTTTATTAATTTTTTTCTAAAATAAAGCTAATATCTGATATAATTTTATGCTGTATTTATGCAAATTTGCACAACTCTTAACCTTTTCATGTTTGATAAATCAAACTGATTCAATTCCTTTCAAAGGAGATATGTGCATGTAAGATTTTCTAAAGTGCTGAAACGATTTTTATGCTGCACCAAAGATACTTCGTCGCCTAGTAACAAATATCTTCTTTTTCTTAGAAATGGGCCTATATATGTGCCATTAAACAATAAATACAACCAATGATTCTACGAAATGAAGCTATAAATAAGTGCTAAATTAATCGGATTATTTTAGGGAAATTTGTAGTTTTAAAGAGTATGTTTATAGGAGCTGTTAGACATTAAAAGGATGCCTTAATAAACTTTTTAATAGGTTTAGAAACACTGTGCGGAAATTTTTAGAAAATAATAATTTCTAAACATCGAATAAAATATTAATTTCCTAATAGTTCTAGATATAGTTATAAAAGTGGTATTCACACGTAGTAGAGTGGATATGATTTATTTAATCAGTCATTTCGAACTGTTTTGTAATAAGCTGTGTAATGGAATCGCAGAAGTATAAAAATATAGCCCTAAAATTTTACTTTAAAATGGTTGAAAACACTGTGCGAAAATTAAAATATAAGATGTCCTTTCATAATAATACCTCTTTAAGGTTCAATTTTCACTGCTTAGTTTACATTTTTTTCTAAACCATCATAGGTTTGGAAACAGAAACACATTGTCTATGCATACAAGACAAAGTATTTTTAGCAAATATGTATTCACAATATGTAGTGGCATATTTTCTTGACCAACGCTATTTGGCAAGGTAATAAAGTCATGCAAACAAACATAAAATAAGTTAGAATATTTGGCTTCATTAAGTTGGCACGTAAATTGTCCAATTCTAAAGATACAATCTCTACAGCCCTAGAAATTGACAAATTGCTTTATCATGCATTGCACTATCAGAATGTAGTAATAATAATTTAATATTTTTTTCTTCTGAGACAAAAAAAAATTAATAGCTCCTTTACCTAATTCTCTTCATAATTTTTAGTTTAGTCTGCGATTACTGTGTCTATTAGAAAGCACTTCTAAATTCTTTATTAAAAAATTTCTAAAATGCTAATATCTGCCACACTTTTATACTATATTTATACAGATATTCAAGTTTGCAAATTACCTCTTAAGCTGATAATATCTGATAAACCAAAATGTATCAATTCCTTTGAAAAAAGATATAAGCATGTAAGATTTTCTAAAGTGCTGAAATGATTTCTATGCTGCACCAAAGATAATTCGTCGCCTAGTAACAAATGTCTTCATTTTCTCTTAAATAGGCCTATATCTTTTCAGAAATGATACGCCTTTAACAATAACAATAACCAACAATTTTCCGAAATGAAACCATAAAAATAAATAAATGCTGAAGTAATCGGATTACTTTAAGAAAACTGGAGTTTTAAAGAGTGTGTTTATAGGATCTGTTAGACATTAAAAAGATAGCCTTAATACACTTTTAAAAACATTTAGAAACATTGTACGAAATTTTGTAAAAAAAGTATCGCTTACTCAACGGGAAAGAAAAAGTATAAGTTGCACAGAATTATTTTGCTAATAGTTATAAATACAATTAAAAAATGGGTACCCACTCTTAGGAAAGCCTCACATTTTTTTAAAAATTTAAAAAATCAGGCAATTTGAACCGTGTTGTAATAGGTTGTGTAATGAGATCGCAGCTGTAAAAAAAAAATAAATAAACCTAAAAATATATTTTAAAACGGTTAAACACACTGTTCAAAAATTAAAAAATAAGGTGTTCTAGGGTAATAACGCCACGTTAAGGTTTGTCAATTTTCACGACATAGTTTAGATTTTTTTTTTTTTTTTTCGAAACCATATAGGATTGGATACAGCAACATATTGACTATATATACAAGAAAGAATATTTTAACAAATTTGTATTCATAAAATGTAGTAGCATGATTTCTTGTGCAATACTATTTGTCGTTATTATCACCGAAATGAGTAAAAAACACAGTGCAAGTAAATCTTAAAATATCACAGAATATTGACATTTAAATTATTCAATTCTAAATAGACCAACTCTTCAGCCCTAAAAATTCACTAAGTGCTTTCACTTACCATTAATTGAGAGAACAGGATACAGTAATTATGGTTTAATATTTTAATCTTCCGAAAAAAAAATAGTAGCATTTAGGACATACAAATTTCTTTTTATCCTGTTTAGTTTAATCTACAATTATTGTATCGATAAGAAGATATTTCCAAATTGTTTATTAATTTTTTTAAATAGTCCTAATATCTACCACTTTTATGCTATATTTACACAAATATTCACGTTTGCACAAACTTTTAAGCTTTTAATATGTTATAAATCAAGGTGTATGAAATGCTTTCAAAGAATATATGAGCATGTAAGATTTTCTAAACATCTGAAGCAATTTTTCTCGTGCACTAAAACTGCTTCTTCGCCTAGTAGAAAATGTTTTCATTTTCTCAGAAATGAACCTATATTTTTGCAGAAATGGTATGCCGTTAAACAATAACAATAACCAATAATTCTCCGAAATGAAGCCATAAAATAAATAAATGCTGAAATAATCGAATTATTTTAAGAAAATTGGAGTTTTAAAGCACGTGTTTAGAAAAGCTCTTAGACATTAAAAAGATAGCCTCAATCGGCTTTTCAAAACATTTAGAAACACTGTACTGAATTTTGTAAGAAATATTACTTACTAAACAGAGAAGAAAACGTTTAATTTACATAAAATTAATTTGTTAATTGTTCTAGATACAGTTTTGTAAAAGGTATTGCCACATGTATTAAAGTGAATATGATTTACACAGTTGTAACAGGATGTGTAATGGGATAGCAGCTGTACAAATATGCCTAAAATATATTTTAAAACAGTTGAAAACACTGTAATAAATTACAAAATAAGATGTCCTAGGGTAATAACGCTACATTAAGGTTCGGCCAGTTTTCTCGGCTTATTTTAGATCCCCCCCCCCCTTCCAAAACAATTTTTTTCCAAAAAATACTTCACCGCCTAGTAAAAAAATGTATTCATTTTCTCAAAAATGGGCCAATATCTTTGAAGAATTTTTATGCCGTTAAACAATAACCAAAGATTTACCAAAAGAAAGGCATAAAAATAAATAAGTGGTGAAGTAATCAGATTATTTTAAGGAAAATGGAGTTCTTAAGGCGCAACACTAGGCACAGAAAAAGACCCGGATGATAATGTAAAGTCTATGGGAGCGTTCTTTTCAAATATCTCGCTGAAATTTTAATATTTTTATATGATTTTTTTTGCCCAAGATAGCTGAGAATGATCCACAAACGGCCTAGTTTTTACTTTTTTAGTTTTGGTTTAGGATTTTTTTAAATTATTTTAATTTTCAAAACCGGTTTAAACCGGTTCTGAAAATGAAACTATCATAATATAAAAAAAATTATAAGCAAAATCGAAAAAGTAAAAACTAGGCCGGTTGTAGATCGTCCTCAGCTATCCAATGCAAAATAAATCATATAAAAATATTAAAATTTGAGCGAGATATTTGAAAAGAACGCTCCCATAGACTTTACATTATCATCCGGGTCTTTTTCTGTGCCTTGCGTGGGGCCTTAAGGGTATGTTTATAGAAGCCGTTAGACATTAAAAGGACAGCCTTAATAGGTTTTTTAAAACACAGTACGAAATTTTGTAAGAAATATTACTTACTAGACAAGGAAGAAAACGTATAAGTTTGGCAGAATTAATTTGTTAATACTTGGAGATATAGTTATAAAAGTGGTATCCACACGTTGGAAAATGGATGATTTACACAATGCGCAATTCAAACTGTGTTGTAATAGAATATAAAGGGATCGCAGCTGCATAAAAAGATAGCCCAAGAAGTATAGTTTAAACTGTTGAAAACAGTATGCAAAAATTTAAAAATAAGATGTCCCGGGGTAATAACGTCACGTTAAGATTTGACCAATTTTTAAAACTTAGTTACTTTTCTTTTACAATATAGGATTGGATACAGAAACTTATTGACTAGGTGTACAAGAAAGATATTTTAACAAACATTTATTCAGAAAATGTAGTGATATGATTTCTTGATCCAATGCCATTTGGCGTTATTAACACTTATAAGAATAGTATCGCTCTACAAATAAAACTTTATAATATGATAAAATATTGGCATGTTGATTGTCTAATTCTAAAGTACAAACTCTACAGCCCTAGAAATTGACAAATTGCTTTTACTTACTTCAATTGAGATATCAGGATGTTGTAAAATTGATTTATTATTTTATTCTTCTGACGTGAAAAATTTCGCAGCATTTAAGACATATACATTTCTGTTTAGTCCTTTTAGTTTAATCTGCGATTACTGTAGCAATAAGAAGACATTTCTGAATTCCTTATTAAAAATTTTCTAGAATAAAATTAATAACTGCCACACTTTTAGACTATATTTGTACAATTATTCTCGTTTGCACAACCTCTTAAGCTTTTAATATCTGATAAATCAAACTGTAACAATTACTTTCAAAGGAGATATGAACAAGTAAAATTTTCTTAAGTGCTGATACTTTTTTTATGTTGCACTAAAGATACTTCGTCGCCTAGGAACAAATGTCTTCGTTTTCTCAGAAATGGGTCTATATCTCTGCAGAAATAGTGTACCGTTAAGCAATAACAACAACCAATGATTCTGAGAAATGAAGCCATAAAATAAATAAGTGCTGAAGTAATTGGATTATTTTAAGGAAATTATAGTTTCAAAGAGCTAGTTTATAATAGCTGTTAGACATTAAAGAGATAGCCTTAATAGGCTTTTTAAAACATTTCGAAACACTCTATGGAATTTTGTTAGACGTATTTTTTATTAAAAGGAGAAGGAAACGTAAAAGTTACGCAGAATTAATTTGCTATTAGTTCTAGATACTGCTATAAAAACGGCATTCACACATAGGAAAGTGGATATGACAAGCAGGCAATTCGAATTTGATGATTTAGACAAGCGGGCAATTCGAAATTTTTTGTAATAAGCTGTATAATGCGGCCGCAGCTGTATAAAAGGATAGCCTTAAAAAATTATTATAAAATGGTTGAAAACACTGTGCAAAAATTAAAACATAAAATGTTCTGGGGTAATAATGCCACATTAGGTTTGACCAATTTTCGCGGCTTAGTTTTTTTTTTTTTTTTTTTTTTTTTTTTTTTGTTATTAACAATATGGGATTGGATAGAGCAACTTATTGACTATGTTGACTATGTATGCAAGAAAAAATATTTTAGAAAATATGTATTCATAATATGTAGTGGCATGATGTCTTGACCTATGCTATTTGCCATTATTACCACCTATGTGGGTAATATCGCCGTTTAAACAAAACTTTAAAATAATATAGAATATTGGCATGTTAAGTGTTCAATTCTAAAGATACAAACTCTACAGCCCTAGAAATGGACAAATTGCTTTTACTTAACATTAAGATATTAGGATGCAGAAAACAATATGGGATTGGATAGAACAACTTACTTTGACTATGTATACAAGAAATAAATATTTTAGTAAAGATGTATTCATAATTTGTAGGGCATAATGTCTTGACCATTGCTATTTGGCGTTATTATCACCTATGTGGGTAATAACGCTGTGCAAACAAAACTTTAAAATAAGATAGAATATTGGCATGTAAATTGTTTAATTTTAAAGATACAAACTGTATAGTCCAATAAGTTGGCAAATTGCTTTTATTTACCATTAATTGCGATATGAGGATACAGTTATAATGATTAATATTTTATTATTGTGGCATGAAAGAATTCGCAGTAGTTTGGACATACAAATTTCTCTTTATGCTTTTTAATTTAATCTGCGATTACTTTATCGCCGAAAAGATATTTCTAAATGCTTTATTAAAATTTTTCTAAAATCAATCTAATATTTAGATTAATTTATAACATGTTTATTCAATCGGTAAATCAATTATGACAGGTGTTAATTTTCCAAGTGGGTAAAAAAAGTTCGGGCAAGGATTCAAACCAGGGATGTATCGGCTGAAGATTGTGTGATCGTTAAGGTTATTTGGATGAAACAGTCCTCCAGTGTTCGTGTCCGGGATGGCTCAGTTGGATGAGCATTGGTGGATTCAGTCAATATAACCCTGGTTCGAATTTTGTCCCGGACTTTTTCACCCACTAGGAAAATTTTGTGATATACGCTCTTCCTATTCCTTCATGAATTTTTGCGAAACACCTGTGTGCTTTAAAATAATCCAAAAGAATCCAAGGAATCAAGCTTTGATGAAACAAAAGTTTAATTACTCACACGGAACACAAATGACAGGGACGAATACAGCAAGACTTGAACACACACAATTAAACATATATATATATATAAATATCCGGATTTCATATTTCTTTCAAGAACTTCTAACTACTCTTCTTTAACAACAGATCCACGTCGTGCCCGTAGCACATACATATTCCAATTTCCCGGATAATGTTTTAATTCTGTTTACCTGCATCAGACATTCGCAGGTCCACCTCTTACCTCCGCACACACACCTCTCTCTCTCTCTGCGTTCGTAACCCCTTCCTCTCCCCACACTCTCCTCCGCTGGTCACGTGACCCAAGAGCGGGCGCAGATAAATAAAACAAAAAAACACATCATCAGTCATTACACCCCCCACGCAAGATTGAAAATATGGTACACACTTATTTTAAATCTGAAATTCGACTGATGATGTTACACTATTTAACAATGATTTCCCAAATTATAATATGTATATATAAAAAATAACACCACAAATACAACCGTATCCGGAGAAGGCACGTCTTCTGGGTTCTTCCTATCTGCTAATATAAAATAGAATTAAATTAATACTTCATATACACAATATAACATACAATTAACAAAAGGCAATACACAAAACTTAGTAACATTAAACAGGACACTAAGAGCTGCTGAAAAAAAAATACATTGTTCAATACCGTTCAAGGAATGTTCAAACACTGGGTGCTTCAAAAGTTGTTGAATGTCCTAAATCGTGTCCAAGCGTGATAAGGCATCAGCATTAATTAGTTTGGCACCCGGGCGGTGCGAAATCTTAATATCATACTTTTGTAAGGCTAATGCCCATCGCTGCAGTTTTGAAGATTGAGGGGCATTTTTGGTGATAAAAGTTAATGGATTATGGTCCGTAATAAGTTCCACAGGTGAACCGAAAATCCACGTTTCAAATTTTTTCAAACTCCAGATCACTGCATAGGCCTCCCTTTCAATTGTTGGCCATGCCTGTTGAGTTTTGGTGAGTTTTTGACTGGCGTAACTTACCGGATACACTACTCCATCTCTTCTCTGCGATAAACAGGCTCCGATGCCGATTGCAGATGCATCACACTCTATGATGAAAGGTAACCCGATAATAGGAGTATGCAGACTGGGCGCTTCGATGAGACCTCTTTTTAACGCGTTGAACGCCTGGTCATGCTCTACTGACCAGCACAAATTCTCTGGACTGTCCTTTTTTGTCAGTTCAGTGAGGGGATATGCTGTTTCAGCATATTTTGGTATATAATCTCTATAGTAATTGCACAATCCTAAGACACTTTTTAGTTGCTTTTTGGTTTGAGGCACAGCTAACTTACGGATGGCCTCCACCTTTTCCGGATCGGTCCGATGGCTGCCGGACCCAATGATATGGCCTAAGTGCTTTATTCGGGGTTTTGCAAATTCACATTTTTTCAAATTGACGGAGAATTGTAACTGTGATAGTTTGAAAAATATCTTCTCTAAATGCACCAGGTGTTCCGCGAACGTTTCGGAAAAAACTGCTATATCGTCTATATATGCTCTAGCAAAGTCCTAGTATTCAGAAAGCGCTCTGTTGATTTCTCGTTGAAACGTCGCAGCAGCATTCCTCAGCCCAAAAGCCATGACCTTGAAGCGATATTGAGCTCTGTGCGTTTTAAAACACGCTAATTTTTGACTCTCTTCTTCTAATGGTATGGCCCAGTAGCCTTTGAGTAAGTCCAAAGTGGAAATGACGTTGGCCCTGCCAACATTAAATAATAGATCAGTAGAGTTTTCCATAGGAAAATCATCAACCTTGGTGATTGCGTTCAGTGCCCGAAAATCTACGCAAAGTCGCAGCGTTCCATCTTTTTTCATCACGCACACTACCGGATGCGGTGCTTCTTCGTCACTTTCTTCAATCAAACCTAATTCTAGTAATTCTTGAATTTGTTTGTCTACTTGAGGTTTTAGGGCCTCTGGAATTCGATAAACATAAGGTTTCTTCTTCTCATTATCATTTAGTCTTATTTTGTGTGCACCAACTTTTGCTATTTGTATTTTCTTTGAAAATAATTCTTTATATCTAAACAATAAATCTAACATCTTTTCTCTTTCTACGTTTTCCAAATGATTTAAATTTACCTCTTCGATTTTAAAATAGTTCGAGTTATCCTTTGTACTAGGGGTGGGATGGACTTCCCCTAATTCTTCTTCATTCTCAAAAATTACCCCCACTGCTTGTACCCTAGGAGTAAATTTCCTTATCTTATTCACGTGAACATTTTTAATGTTTCCGTTCGTTAACCTGACTTTGTAAGAATCGGGATTACACCTCGCCACTATTTCGGCTGGCCCTTTCCATCTAGCGTAAAGTTTATTGCTAGAGTCTGGGATTAATAAATATACTTGCTCCCCCGGTCTAAATTCCTTATAAATTGCCCTTCGATTCGCATACTTCGCATACGCGCCCTGTTTGACCTCCGCTACTAGTGAAGCTTGTTCCGCCGCCTTTTCTAAGTTAATTTTTAAATCCAGAAGGTATTCGGTTGCACTTTTCCCGAGATTTATAGGTAGTGGAATTTCGCCCGACCATGTAGATTTTAATACCGCCAATGGCCTCCTGGCCTCCCTTCCATACATCAACTTAAATGGCGACACCCCCGTTGTACAATTAGGAATCTCCCTATACGCAAATAATAAATAAGGGATGTGTTTATCCCAATTTTTAGGATCGCTCCGAATAATATGGTGCAACATGCGTTTCAATACCTGATTATACCGTTCAACCAATCCCGAACTTTGTGGATGTCCCGGTGTTGCAAATCTAGGAGCCGCCCCTAGCCTAGCATGAAATTCCTGCATTAAACCTGATACAAAATTTCCCCCCTGATCACTTGCTATTACGCGGGGTATCCCTGTCCGCATAAATATTTCTAACAGCGCATCACAAGTAGCCTTAGCCGAAATTGTTCTTAACGGAACCGCTTCGGGCCACCTACTGTGTTGGTCAACCAAAGTAAGTACATATTGATGTCTACGCGCCGAAGGTGGTTCAATTTTTCCAATTATATCAATATTTACCACGTCAAATGGGAGCTCCGGTCTTTCAATCGGAAGAATCGGTATCTGATCACTGGCCCTCTCCCGGCTTCGCAACTGGCAGTCCTTGCACGATTTACAATACTCCTCTACATCCCGTGACACGCCTGGCCAAAAAAATGAATACCGAATTCTTTCTTTCGTTTTCCTTATACCGAGATGGTTCGCAAAAATTGATTCATGTGCAATCCTTAAAATTTCCTCCCTCCTAATTTTAGGCACTACTAATTGCATGACTTGATCTCCCGAAACCTTTTCCCTATGATAAAGTAAATTATCCACCATAACAAACCCATTTTTCCCTTGTTTTGCATCTTTAAATGCCCGCTGTAAAGATTCGCAATTCTTTTGTTGCTCCCAGTAAATGGTCGTTTCCGAACGCTGATTCGAAATTAAATCCTCGCAATCCTTTTTCGTTCCAATACAATTAATAATCAAATTCTCTTCAAAAGATTCATCTTCAACCTGCAAACATAAATCTTTATCACTCGTATTTTGTTCTTTTTTCTTTTCCAACGATAAATTTTCATCCCCCCTTTTCGATTTCGTCTCATTTATTGGTGCCAGACTGTCGGCTATTCTTTTCCCTTCTTCAATTTGCAATGATTGTAATAATTCATAAACCTTCGGAGTAATAATACATGAACTACATAATTTATCTGTCACTGCAAATAATACATCCACACTGTTAAATAAACAATTTGATTCACTCATGTTTAGAGAAACCGGTAATTTTAAAAGATCAGCAGTAATTTGCTCGCCAAAAGCTGAAATCAGCTGAATTGATGAATTTTCATTATTTTTAAATGATTCTGGTACTTCATTCGAATTTATAACTTGAATCTCAGCAGCGCTGTCAATTAATGTTTTTTTTTTTGTTTCCCCACCCAAATTTCATCGTATTGCAACGGTTGAGTACTTATTGCGTCATTTTCAAAGCATAAAGCTGTCACTTTCGCTATCAACCTTTCGTCTTTATTTTTTCCGGTAGAATCTTTTTTCATTTGATAATGAGAATTTCCCGACCTCTCTTTTTCTTTATTATTAGGACAAAAACGTAAATGAACGATTTGACGGCACAATTTACACACAGACTTTTTCCTATCATTACGCGAATTAAAATTATTTCTTAGATGCGGTGGAATATATTTGCCAGATCCGAAATCATCAGAACCGCGAGAATTTGTCGATCTATCATATAACTCAGAAAAGGTTCTACCTTTTGATGTAAACCAATTATCGCATAATTCCGCAATTTCCCGCGCTTTTAACCAATTATCTAATTGTTTTATTTTGACATAGCTTCGCGCCTCTGAGTCTAACGCATCCATTAATCTATCACTAACTATTAATTCATTAAGTGCATCAAAATCATTTACCTTTCTAAGTTCGCAATAAAAATCCCAATTCGCCCTTAACCTAGATGCGAATTGCATATGATTTTCATTTTTCGCCCTCTTTGCCGAAAGAAAATTTTGAAGACAAGCTTCAGGAGTGGGTTGAAATTCTTTTAAAATTAAAGCTTTAACCTTTTGATAATCCTTCATTTCATCTGAATTTGCATATACTAATAAATGCGCAGCTTTTTCCCCTACTAAATTAAACAGTATTTCAACTTTCAAATCTTCCGCGACATTCTTTAATTCAAACGCCCTTTCGAGCGAAGAAAAAAATAAATTCCACGATTCAGGTTTGGTAGGAATCGCAATAGTTAAAGTTTTAACGCTTTTAATTAGAGCTTCTAACGAATTAGTTTTGGGATTTTGTCCATCCCCCCCCCCCCCCCACCACCATCAGAATTTTTGTTCTCAGACTGCAGTTTAGCCATTTCTAATTGGTGTTTGATAACTTCTAATTTCGTTTTTTCTAATTCTAACGCTGTTTTCTGCTCAGAATTAATATATTCTTTTTCATTTTTAAGAGCCTCTGCATCTTGTTTCTCTTTTGAAATGCGGTCTGATACCGTTGTAACAAGGAATTCTTTTACAAAATCGAAATCCTTATCATAGTGTTCGCTTCCTTCGATTAATGCCTTTAAATCCACTATTCTATGATCTGGCTCTACTTTTAAGCCTAATTCTGTGGCTACAATGACCAAGTCCTCTTTTTTTAACCCTTTAATGCTGAACATATTCTTTTTTTTTAACTATTACTATCTTTATCAATAATTATAATCACTAAATAATATAATCATTCATTATAATCATACACTAGAATATACTTAGAACAATACTTGTTTTCAATTCTAATACGATTATCTCTTTAGAATCATTGTAACATTCATTAATCTAATATTTATGTTTCTTCAAATAATGCACAAAAGTTATATCTTTCAATTTTATTTCCAGAACTATAAAAAGTGGTTTCACTTACCACTGGTTCCTGCGAAGAGAGCGTGTGATATACGCTCTTCCTATTCCTTCATGAATTTTTGCGAAACACCTGTGTGCTTTAAAGTAATCCAAAAGAATCCAAGGAATCAAGCTTTGATGAAACAAAAGTTTAATTACTCACACGGAACACAAATGACAGGGACGAATACAGCAAGACTTGAACACACACAATTAAACATATATATATATATAAATATCCGGATTTCATATTTCTTTCAAGAACTTCTAACTACTCTTCTTTAACAACAGATCCACGTCGTGCCCGTAGCACATACATATTCCAATTTCCCGGATAATGTTTTAATTCTGTTTACCTGCATCAGACATTCGCAGGTCCACCTCTTACCTCCGCACACACACCTCTCTCTCTCTCTGCGTTCGTAACCCCTTCCTCTCCCCACACTCTCCTCCGCTGGTCACGTGACCCAAGAGCGGGCGCCGATAAATAAAACAAAAAAAACACATCATCAGTCATTACAAATTTACACCTGATATAATCAAATTTTTACCTTACTTTTTTGCTATACTTATACTAATATTCACGTTTGCACAATTCCTAAGCTTTTAATATCTGATAAATCAAACTGTATCAATTCGTTTCAAAGGAAATGTGAGCAGGTAATATTTTCTAAAGTACTGAAACGATTTTTATGTTGCATTGAAAATACTTTGTTGCCTAGTAACAAATGTCTTCCTTTTTTAAAAAAATGGGCCTATATCTTTGCAGATATGTTATGCCATTAAACAATAACAATAAGCGAGGATTCTTTAAAGTGGAGCCATAAAAAAAATAAGTACTGAAGTAATCAGATTACATTAAGAAAATTGGTGCTTTAATGGGCATGTTTATACACTGTAAAAAAAAGGGGTCGATCTACTAAAAAAACTTTAGTGATCCTTGTAATTACTAAAAAGTTTTTAGTAATCTTAGTCGGTTACAAAAAAATCTGTAAGAATTACTAGAAAAAAGTTAGCAACGAATAGAGTTAATAGTTTTATATTTTTAATAGCTCTTACTAAAACTTAGTTGGTGTGGCCTTGATAGCATAGTGGTTATAGTAACGGACTCCAGGCTCAAAG
Source organism: Maratus speculifer (assembly GCA_964019185.1). Lineage (NCBI taxonomy): Eukaryota > Metazoa > Arthropoda > Arachnida > Araneae > Salticidae > Maratus > Maratus speculifer. The sequence goes on along the minus strand of OZ025300.1, from coordinate 162,115,533 downwards.
GTCCCGGGTTCGAAACTTGCCACCGCCAAATACGCCCCGAATGTATGTAGTGTCTCGTTAATAAAGGGATTGTGAAAATCCTGTCGGAGCGGGTAGGAATGTTTGGTGCTGCCATCTCTTGCGGTTTTGCCGAAAATCTTCCGCTTCAGAAGTCTAAATGCAGTTCGAAGGCAGCTCCTGCATTTCGGGCGCAAGTAATGGTTATTAAAAATAATTTTGGAGCTATTACTAAAATTTGCTTGGTGGCTCATACTAAAAATTTTTAAGTTAGTTATACAAAAAATTATTTTGTTCAGTTTACAAAAGAAATGCTTGTTTCACTTGCAAAAAAAATTTTTAATGGTTACTAAAAAATTCTGTGGAATACAAATTTACTAAAAAATTTTTAGTAACCTCTTGAATTTTTTTTTACAGTGTAGGAGCTATTAGACATTTAAAAGATAGACTTAATAGGTTTTTGAAATACTTAGAAAGACTGTACGGAATTTTGTAAGAAGTATTACTTGTTAAACAGAGAAGAAAACGTTATAAGTTACGCCGGATTAATTTGCTAATAGTTTTAGATACAGTTATAGCAGTAGTATCCACACGTAAGGAAGCAGCTATAATCGACACAATCAGAAAATTGGTAACTTTGTTGTAATAAGGAGTATAATCGGATTGAAGCTGTATAAAAAATTTCCCTAAAAATATTTTTAAAGTATTTTCAAAAACTGTGCTTAGGTTAAAAAATGTATTATTGTAGATTCTCATTTAACCGTGATGTTCGAGAAACGAATCGTCCCAAATAATCGAAATTATGCGAATTTTTAGGAAAAATTTTAGAAAAAAATAGAAAATATTAAATTATTATACAAGAGGACATTAATATTTTATTTAATTCAAAAAAAAAAGAATTAAACATAAATATCAATGTTACTTAGATTTACAATTAGTGCGATAAAGGAAAATAGAAATGTAGTTTACTTTATTGTTTTGTAAACAAGTGGGTAAGTGTGATCGCAGATCGCACAGAGGGTTTCGTTTAACATTTCTTTCGTTTAATCGCGCCAACCAGAACAGAATGCTGAATTCTTCCCCTAAATGCTGCCTTGATCGATAGATTTTTTTATTTCTCTATCAGAATATACAGATTTAGTGTAGGTACGCAAGTAAATAAAGTTATGCATAAAAGTAAAATGTTACAAAGCTTAGCATAAATTTAAGGGAGACCAAACAGGTAGCTAATAATTTAAATGAATAGGAATTTAATAAATAAAAAAATATGTTTCACTTTGCATGTCAAAATAGAGAATAAATAAGTTGTATCAGGATGAAATAAAAACAAATAAAAACGTTTTTCACGTGATTTATTTAATCCATTAATTTATGTTACGTACATAATAATTTTAACTTGTGTGCAACAATTAGAAGAAATGAAATTTACATTTTGAAATTTACGCTACAGCAATTTTTAAACTTCTAAATATCACACATTCAAAAATTTTCAATTTTTGCACCGTCGTATAGGGAAAAAATGTACTTTTAATTGCAATTTGTTTAAAAGCTGTATCATGATTTATTTTTAAGATATTTATTTATTTATTTATTTATTTATTTATTTTGTAGCTTTTAATACCAATTTTATAATTGCGGCAGCAGAAGTACTTCATTTCTTTTTAAAGCATAAAAAAGAAATAAGTTTTATATCTATTTAAACTTGCATGCAACAGTGAGAAGGAAAAAAAACTTTTAAAAAATGGGCTGATGATATTAAAAAAAATATTTTAATTAAAATAATAGTTTTTTCCAAAATTTTATGATTTGTTGTGTGATAAGAGGTATTCAGCTATAAGTACACAAAATTTGAACACTCTGACTTGTATAGTTTTTGTGTACGTACTCTGTGACAGACAGACAGAGGACAGAGATGAATAGGGTTTCGTCAGATGAACGAAAACCTAAAAATAAAATGATAAAGCTCTGTTTTCCTTTTACATTTTCTCTTTAACTAATTTTACTACTCAAATTTCTCAATATCATTTTTTGAGCTGATGTTATTTCACCTTCTTGCTAGAAGTAATTAAACGCAGTTATGCCACCATGGGATCACATAAATTTAATCCCTAATTGCTACATTGGCACCCGATTTTTTTAATGAATTCATTTATTATGAGTCAGTGTTAAGTTTTGGTGACAGGAGACCCTCACGGTGAGGGTCGAAAAATTTAAAATGCTTATAACTCGTGATCTAATTTTCGTAGCGCGGCCAAATTTCGTTTGGTAATTTATTATGAGACATTGTTAATTTCTAGTGACAGGAGACACCCCACGGTGAGGGTAGAAAAATTTGAAATGCTCATAACTCGCGATCTAATTTTCGTAGCGCGGCCAAATTTTGTTTGGTAATTTATTATGAGACATTGTTAATTGTTGGTGACAGAAGACACCCTACGGTGAGTTTCGAAAAATTAAAAATGCTTATAACTCGCGATCTAATTTTGGTAGCTTGGCAAAATATTGTTTGGTAATTTATTATAAGGCAGTGTTAATTTTTGGTGACAGGAGACCCCCCACGGTGAGGGTCGAAAAATTTAAAATGCTTATAACTCGCGATCTAATTTTCGTAGCGCGGCCAAATTTTGTTTGGTAATTTATTATGAGACAGTGTTAATTTTTGGAGACATTAGACCCCCCACAATGAGGGCAGAAAAACTTAAAATGCTTATAACTCGCGATCTAATTTTCGTAGCGCGGCCAAATTTTGTTTATTCATTTATTATGAGTCAGTGTTAAGTTTTGGTGACAGGAGACCCGCACGGTGAGGGTCGAAAAATTTAAAATGCTTATAACTCGCGATCTAATTTTCGTAGCGCGGCCAAATTTTGTTTGGTAATTTATTTTGAGACTGTTAATTTTTGGTGACAGGAGAACCCCCACGGTGAGGGTCGAAAAATTTAAAATGCTTATAACTCACGATCTAATTTTCGTAGCGCGGCCAAATTTTGTTTATTCATTTATTATGAGTCAGTGTTAAGTTTTGGTGACAGGAGACCCTCACGGTGAGGGTCGAAAAATTTAAAATGCTTATAACTCGCGATCTAATTTTCGTAGCGCGGCCAAATTTTGTTTGGTAATTTATTTTGAGACTGTTAATTTTTGGTGACAGGAGACCCCCCACAGTGAGGGTCGAAAAATTTAAAATGCTTATAACTCACGATCTAATTTTCGTAGCGCGGCCAAATTTTGTTTATTCATTTATTATGAGTCAGTGTTAAGTTTTGGTGACAGGAGACCCTCACGGTGAGGGTCGAAAAATTTAAAATGCTTATAACTCGCGATCTAATTTTCGTAGCGCGGCCAAATTTTGTTTGGTAATTTATTTTGAGACTGTTAATTTTTGGTGACAGGAGACCCCCCAAGGTGAGGGTCGAAAAATTTAAAATGCTTATAACTCACGATCTAATTTTCGTAGCGCGGCCAAATTTTGTTTATTCATTTATTATGAGTCAGTGTTAAGTTTTGGTGACAGGAGACCCTCACGGTGAGGGTCGAAAAATTTAAAATGCTTATAACTCGCGATCTAATTTTCGTAGCGCGGCCAAATTTTGTTTGGTAATTTATTATGAGACATTGTTAATTTCTAGTGACAGGAGACACCCCACGGTGAGGGTCGAAAAATTTGAAATGCTCATAACTCGCGATCTAATTTTCGTAGCGCGGCCAAATTTTGTTTGGTAATTTATTATGAGACATTGTTAATTGTTGGTGACAGAAGACACCCTACGGTGAGTTTCGAAAAATTAAAAATGCTTATAACTCGCGATCTAATTTTGGTAGCTTGGCAAAATATTGTTTGGTAATTTATTATAAGGCAGTGTTAATTTTTGGTGACAGGAGACCCCCCACGGTGAGGGTCGAAAAATTTAAAATGCTTATAACTCGCGATCTAATTTTCGTAGCGCGGCCAAATTTTGTTTGGTAATTTATTATGAGACAGTGTTAATTTTTGGAGACATTAGACCCCCCACAATGAGGGTAGAAAAACTTAAAATGCTTATAACTCGCGATCTAAATTTCGTAGCGCGGCCAAATTTTGTTTATTCATTTATTATGAGTCAGTGTTAAGTTTTCGTGACAGGAGACCCTCACGGTGAGGGTCGAAAAATTTAAAATGCTTATAACTCGCGATCTAATTTTCGTAGCGCGGCCAAATTTTGTTTGGTAATTTATTTTGAGACTGTTAATTTTTGGTGACAGGAGAACCCCCACGGTGACGGTCGAAAAATTTAAAATGCTTATAACTCACGATCTAATTTTCGTAGCGCGGCCAAATTTTGTTTATTCATTTATTATGAGTCAGTGTTAAGTTTTGGTGACAGGAGACCTTCACGGTGAGGGTCGAAAAATTTAAAATGCTTATAACTCGCGATCTAATTTTCGTTGCGCGGCCAAATTTTGTTTGGTAATTTATTTTGAGACTGTTAATTTTTGGTGACAGGAGACCCCCCACGGTGAGGGTCGAAAAATTTAAAATGCTTATAACTCACGATCTAATTTTCGTAGCGCGGCCAAATTTTGTTTATTCATTTATTATGAATCAGTGTTAAGTTTTGGTGTCAGGAGACCCTCACGGTGAGGGTCGAAAAATTTAAAATGCTTATAACTCGCGATCTAATTTTCGTAGCGCGGCCAAATTTTGTTTGGTAATTTATTTTGAGACTGTTAATTTTTGGTGACAGGAGACCCCCCAAGGTGAGGGTCGAAAAATTTAAAATGCTTATAAATCACGATCTAATTTTCGTAGCGCGGCCAAATTTTGTTTGGTAATTTAATATGAGACTGTTAATTTTTGGTGACAGGAGACCCCCACGGTGAGGGTCGAAAAATTTGAAATGCTTATAACTCGCGATCTAATTTTCGTATCGCGGCCAAATTTTGTTTGGTAATTTATTATGAGACATTGTTAATTTCTGGTGACAGGAGACACCCCACGGTGAGGATCGAAAAATTTAAAATGCTCATAACTCGCGATCTAATTTTCGTAGCGCGGCCAAATTTTGTTTGGTAATTTATTATGAGACATTGTTAATTGTTGGTGACAGAAGACACCCCACGGCGAGGGTCGAAAAATTAAAAATGCTTATAACTCGCGATCTAATTTTGGTAGCTTGGCAAAATATTGTTTGGTAATTTATTATAAGACAGTGTTAATTTTTGGTGACAGGAGACCCCCACCACGGTGAGAGTCGAAAAATTTAAAATGCTTATAACTCGCGATCTAATTTTCGTAGCGCGGTCAAATTTTGTTTGGTAATTTATTATGAGATTTTGTTAATTTTTGGTGACAGGAGACCCCCCACGGTGAGGGTCGAAAAATTTAAAATGTTTATAACTCGCGATCTAATTTTCGTAGCGCGGCCAAATTTTGTTTGGTAATTTTTTATGAGACAGTGTTAATTTTTGGTGACAGGAGACCCCCCCACCGTGAGGGTCGAAAAATTTAAAATGCTTATAACTCGCGATCTAATTTTCGTAGCGCGACCAAATTTTGTTTGGTAATTTATTAAGCTATTGCATAGCTTTTATCGCGGGCTTTGAGCGCGGCGACCGAATTTAAGAATTCCGCAACGAGAAAAATTCCTAACAATCCGGCTAACGAAGTTTCAGTTTGGCAGACTTCGGGAAGGTATCCTTCGATAGACTTCAGCAGACATTGACGCGGTATTTTTGCATAAGTTGATAAAAAATGCTATGCAATAGCTTTACCGCGGCAGTCCCCGAGTGGCACACATCTTTTTTTATTTGTTTACATATATTTTTTTATGAGGACGTTTTCGTTTTCGGAACTTGTTTGGAAAGCGAAAGTACCCTGATAAAAAATATCTGCAATTAAAAATTGAAAAGGTACAAAACAGCCTGCATTCAGATCGATATCAGTTATGGAATGCAAAATAAATAAATAAATAAATAAATCATTTAAAAATATTGAAATGCAACCGAGATATCTTTATAAATTTCTTCTAAAGAATTAGCATTAGCGAACGAGTCTTTTCATTTGAATGAAGTAACCCCTTAAGTAATGCCTCGGTTTGTAGTAATCTATCACCATGACTTAATTCTGGATGAATTACAAAAACTACTTAATCACTTTCAGAGAATTTTTCGAAATTCCTTGTTTCCTCTTAATCACAATCGACACGCGACATAATATCATCGTCATTTAAAACTTCGTAATATTCCAGCTTTGAATCTTCGTTAATCTATTGTTGCTCATCTTTTTCGTCCACATTTTTATAACAGCTTAAATTTCTCAAATCTAATACAATCATTTTTCAGCAAATCAGAAGTATCGTCATCTTCTGTAGGAATTTCATTTCCTTCATGCTATAAAATTGCTCTCCATCATGTCTTAACAATGGTGATTTTAACTAATTTCCATGCACCACCATCATAATAAATTGCATGCAAAACTGAAAATTATACTCTTCCGTTTGATCCGCAATCCGGATAACCTTACTCCGGTTAATCGAGAATCTGTTGTATTCACTTTACCAGACTATTCTTTACTTTACCAGAGAGACTTGTCTTTGGTAAAGTGACTCGTTAATGTTTAGTTTTTAAAATTTAATTTTTAAGTCTAATTTTAAAAATTCAATTTTAAGGTCTATAATTTTTTTAATTTAATTTTTAAGTCTTTAATTTTTAAAATTTAATTTTTTAATTTAACACATTATAAACACATAAATTAAGACATTCATACGATGAAAAATACGCATAAAATGGAAATATTAGAAAAAAAGTATTTAAATTTTTGCAGTTAATCTTTTATGCAATGTAGCATTGTGATAGAACTTCCATTAGATAAAGGTTTCAAAAACACATACTAATAATATGATACAAGAAAATGAAGTGTAGCGTACTATTTCTCTTTCTTCTCAATATTCCTGATCCATAAATTTAAAAAACTGACGGAATCATGCTTCAAGCATAGATTATGAAGCATTTTAAAACACATTCATAATAATGTAAAAAAAAAGTGCCCCATTTAATAATTTAAAATACTTTATTTAATTCAACAATATGGAAACACATTCCCTATTACATAGGAAGTAACTTGAACTAAACCTCAACAACGTATATTAATTTTTTTATGTGTGAAATAGTTTAACATTATTAAAATATGTCGCAAATAATGTTTCCCTGTATATCATTATGTAACGTAATTAATTTGTGTGGCCCTGTAAATGAATAATAAACAATCTTTGTGCAGTATATTCTACAAAATGTATATTTTAGTATCCTTCATAAATGCATATAAATTTCATTACGTTTAAACGGATGCAACATCATTAAAAAACACATGAAACTCTTTTTATCTCATCGGCTGTAATGTAACGGAATACTTTTGATTGTCCCTGTATTTGAACTATATATCCGATTTTATAAATATTTGAAATGTCTCAATAAAATTCTGCAACATATCTTATACTATAATGCGAGCAAAAATTGTGTGTGTGTGTGCGTGTGTGTGTGTCTGTGTGTGTAAATTTTATCTCAAAAACGGCTCTAACGATTTTCGCAAAAATTTGGATTTTACCATTTTCGGGCACGAGAAGACCACTGGGATAGGTCACATGTTCGAGAAAATTCGACTATTGGGTCATTTTGGGTCACAATGGGTCAGGATCAAGCTATTTATATCTAGAGAACGGCTATATGGATCTTAAGGCAATTTTGTATCCAACCGTTTTTTGGCACGAGAAAACTATTGAGCTGGGTCACATGTTCAAAAAACTTCGATTAGTGGGTCATTTTTGGGTCATTATGGGTCAAGCTATTTTTATCTAAAAAACGGCTCTAACGATTTTGACCAAATTTTATATTTTATCGTTTTGGATTACAAGAAGACCATTGGGTTAGGTAACATGTTCGAGAAAATTCGGTTAGTGGGTAATTTTTGGGGTCATTGTGGGTCATGCTATTTGTGGGTCATGCTAGAGATTTTCTCACGCAATTTCGACTAAAAATTGCATCCTATGGTTTTCAGACACGAGAAAAACATTGAGCTACGTTACATGTTCGAGAAAAAAAATTAATGGGTCATATTGGGTCATTAAGGGTCTGGGTCAAGCTATTTATATTTAAAGAATGTCAGGATTAATTTCATCGAAATTTTGCTTGTAATAGTTTTTTGACATGAGAAAGCTAATGGGCTAAGTCACACGATCGAGTTATTTCGATTATAAGAGTCATTTGTGGGTCATGATGGGTCATAATGGGTCATGGTCAAGCTATAGCTAAAGAACAGGTGGATCGATTTTAACGAAATTTTTTATACAACATTTTTTTGGCACGAGAAAACTATTGGGCTAGGTCTCAGTTCGAGAAATTTCTATTACTGGGTCATTTTGGGTCATAAAAGGTCTGGGTCAAGCTATTTATATATAAAGTACGACAGTATCAAATTTAATGAAATTTTGTATGTAAGTCTTTTGACGCGAGAAAATTAATGAGCTATATCACATGTTTGAGAGATTTCGCTTATAAGAGTCATTTATGGGTCATGATAGGTCATAACGGGTCATGTCAAGCTATATCTAAAGAACATGTGGATCAGTTTTAACGAAATTTTGTATACAACATTTTTTGGCACGAGAAAATCATTGGGCTAGGTCACATGATCGAGAAATTTCGATTAATGGGTCATTTTGGGTCATAAAGGGTCTGGATCAAGTTATTTATATTTAAAGAACGGCAGGATCGAGTTAAACGAAATTTTGAGTGTAACAATATTTATACACGGGAAAACTAATGGGCTAAGTCAGATGATCGAGAGATTTCGATTATAAGGGTCATTTGTGGGTCATGATGGGTCATGGTCAAGCTATATCTAAAGAACGTGTGAATTGATTTTAACGAAATTTTTTATACAGCATATTTTTGGCACTAGAAAATCATTGGGCTATGTCACATGTTCGAGAAATTTCGATCAGTGGGTCACTTTTGGGTTCTTCTAATTTTATCTAGACAATGTCTCGCGCAAATTTGACTAAATTTTGTATTCTATCGTTTTCGGACACAAGAAAATCATTGGGTTAGGTCAGATGTTTGAGAAAACTCGATTAATGAGTCATTTTGGGTCATAATGGGTCAAGGTCAAACTATGTATACCTAAAAATTGGCTCAATCGATTTTATCTAAATTTTGTATTTAACGTTTTTCGGCACGCAAAAATTAATGAACTAAGTCACATTTTCGAGAGATTTCGATATAAGGGTCATTTGTGGGTCATGCTAATTTTATCTAGAAAATTGTTCTCACCATTTTGAGTATATTTTCTATTATATCGTTTTCGGGCAAAAGAAAACCATTGAGATAGGACACATGCACGTAACAATTCAATTAGTGGGTCGTTTTAGGTCTTAATGGGTTCGGGTCATTCTAATTATATATAACAACGACTCAGTCAATTTTACATAAATTTTGCAACGGAACGTCTTTTGTCACGAGAAGACTATTGAGCTGAGTTGCATATTAAACAAAATTATATTAGTGGGTCATATCGCTTCATTGCTGAATGCTGTCAAGTTAATTTTACTTAAGAAATGGCTTAAACGGTTTTGATTCATTTTATACTCTACTGTTTTTGATTACCTGAAGACCATTGAGCTAAGTCACATGTTTGATCACATGTGATTAGTGGATCATTTGGGTAATAAGGTTCAGGATCACGAGACTATGGCAGAAGCCAATAAGTTGGCGATATTTGACAAAATACTGGCGAAATTTGGCCGAAAAATCGACTATTAAGGTTACGAAACCAAAACACATATTTGGCGCCAAATGAAAGAATGTGTCCAAATTTGGTTATATCTGGCAAAAAATATTGTCTTTCAGAATGTGAAGAAATTTCTTATACATTCTTAATAATCTTCGAGATGCATAGTTAAACTAATCAGAGTCGAGCTAAAAAAGTGATTTGGATTGATGTCCTTTCGTTGTAAATTTTAAAATAAAGTAAAATTTATGAACATGTGCATACAAACATAGTTTTCTTATTGATTGTTTTTGTAAATAATACTATTATTAATAACATGTTTTACAGTAATAATACTATATCGAGTTGAACACAAAGTTAATTTTGACCGAGCTGAGCTCGGTCACACCTGCTAGTATACATTTAAATTTGAAACGATTCGGTTATCTAGCTTTTAGACTGTTACATACAGACGGACAGAAGACGGAACAGATGACGACCATAGGTGCTACGTATTTACATAATTATGAACTCATCTAAAAAACAGTTAAATTTAAAAGCGCATGCCGATATTGAAAATACATTTATATTACTCAAAGAAGCTATTGGAACTGTTTTATTTTGTATGACCTTGTAAATGGATTAAAATGAATGTGATGATCTAATGTTACCGTAGTGATTTATATAATTTTCAATATATTTTCAACAGCACAATGACATTAAAACTACTCTGCAAACGACCACCTAGACCAAAATACAATGGAATCTTTTTGGTGCCACTGTAAACGAACTATTAATCACAGATACTTCACATACAATAAGAACCTTACCTAGAATATTATAAATAAAGTTTATTAATTCCATAAAAATATGAATATATTCATGGAGTTGGAGGATGGACAGACGGACAGACTTTATTGAAAGGGTTGTAAAGGCTGTAATATTGTTTTGTACAGATTTCCTATAAAAAAGTTATACTGATCATTAAATTTTTCTTACTTTTATAAGTACCTAAACAATTCATCTGTAAAATTTTTGTTAAACTAGAATAATTTCTTATTTTGTCGAAGGCTCCTCCCCTCTCCTATTGTCAGACCAGAGTACCTGTGTAAGAGAGTGTTGATAGCAAATGTTTATCTTCCTGCAAAAATAATTGTTTTATTTAGTACCAAGAAGAATAGAAATGATTATGGAAATCCGGGAAACTATTTTACTACCTATATCATAATGTAATCAAATTCTTTTGAGTGTCCCTGTAAATGAACCATTAATCGTACATATTTCATATGGAATAATAAACATGCTTTGGGGACCCTAAATTAGCCTTATTATTTGCATGAAAATCCTAGTACATTTAAGGGAATTTGAACGTGGACAGACAGACAAAACGAATGCCTAACCGCTGTTCAACTATGCTGGAAAGTGATAAGAAAGAAATTATGTAGTTTAAAAATTCTTTTTGCTATCATTACATATTTTTTGAAAGAGAATACTGTTTTGCTAAAATGATTCGCACTTTTTGGATGTTCATTCTTTTTCGCTTACTTACCAATTTTCACCAAATTTGATGTTCAAGAATACTGTATTCCCTAATTCCCAAGTTATTCTTTCTTAAAAGAGCATAAATAATTCATTTTTACGGAAAGGAGTTTTACAAAGACTGGCGATCTTTTAAATACTGTTGATTCTTAGAGAATTTACACACAATAAAGTTCTCGTTAAAGCATATGACTTCATGTTTTATTTATCTATTTAATCTAACGCCTAGTAACGTATATATTTGATTTCACTTAAAGAAGTTCCTTATGCCAGATGTAGCTGGTTTTTGTTGGCAAAAAAGATCGATGCGTTGCCTATAAGTCTAAAGACTAAGCCAATACATTATTTAGTGTGTATATTAATGAAAGAAAAGGAGCTTTAAGAATGGAATAAAGTTGCAATATTTTATTGTTAGTCTCTTTAGAGATGGAACATATCGCATCATTTCTTAAAATAAATTAAGTATCATCACACAAAAAAGAGTGTGTGCAAACATTGCGTGATTGATGGATGATATTTATTTATAAGGGGTGCAATATTTTATCTATCGTCGACCTTTAATTTCTCAACCGTTAGTTGTAGACATATAGTTCCAATTACAAAAACTTTTCAAATGAAGTAAATATTTATGTTGTGGCATTGTTTAAAGTAAAAAAAACAGTTTTGTAAAAATTAAGAAATATAACTTTTTATACGGTCTCCCAGTCCCTATAGTTATATTTAGTAAAAATTTACACATATCATAACAGATATAACACAAAACTGTGACTTCTGTACTGCAAAAATCGACCGAGTTATTAAGTTTCAAAATTTGAGATTTTTGCACATGGTTTTGTCTTTTATTGGGTAATCAGTTAAAAAATGAATTAAAATAATTCCGGATCAAAATAAGAGTGCTCTGTCTTTTTTTAAGACGAAACCACCTTTAGCCAGCATCGCCAAAACGGTTTATTTAATTTTTCACTTTGTATATGTTCCCTTGAAACCAGCTAAATGTTTAAGATGAAATAACCCTCTTTGTTAAAAGGGACATTGCTTTTACCACTTTGGATATTCCGTCCTAACCACTTAACCGGCGACGGGTATGGGGAAACAGTGCTTTAACCCTCGATTTATCTATACTTTTTCGCTTATTTACCAATTGTCACCGTATGTGATGGCCAAGAATACTATATTCCCTAATATCCAAGTTATTTTTTCTTAAAAGAGTATAAATAATTCAGTATTAGGAAAAGGACTTTTACCCGAGACTGGCGATCTTTTAAATACTGTTTATTCTCAGAACATTTACACACAATGAAGTTCTTGTTAAAGCATACGACTTCATGTTTTATTTAACTATCTACTCTTACGCCTAACAACGTATTTATTTAATTTCATTTCAAGAAGTTCCTTATGCCAGATGTAGCTGGTTTTTCGCTGGCAAAAAGATTGACAATAAGTGTAAAAAACTAAGCAAATACATAATTCACTGTCTATATTAATAAAAGAATAGGAGCTTTAAAAACGAAATAAAGTTCCAATATTTTAGTTTCTTTAGAGATGGGCCAGATCGAATCATTTCGTAAAATAAGTACTATCACACAAAAAAATGTATATATTTCAAACACTGCGTGATTGATGGACGATTTTTATTTTAACCAGATGACTATTAAGATGTATTTTAAGAGATGTATAGCAATTGGAAAATCTAATTAGGAAATCTACATTAGATTAATTTGCATGTTAATAGTTCTCAAAATCAAGTCTCCGCAGAAAATTTTTTAAGTGGAACTTCTTTTTAACAAAATAATTCTCTTTAACGAAATTCTCTTTAACGAAATTCTCTTTAACGAAATACTCTTTAACAAAATCCCTATTTAACGAAATTTTCCACTTAAAGAAGATTTTATATTTAAAAAAATAACTATATGATTTTAAAATTCCTTTTGTCTTTATTACAGATTTTTGAAAAAAAATTTCGCACATTTTGGATGTTTCTTCTAAAGTACACTTTCGCTTATTTACGAAATTTCTCGCAATGAGATGTTCAAGAATAATGCATTTCTTAATATCCAAGTTATTTTTCTATTATTTTTCTTAACCCTTAGATTAGCAAGCAATAATGTCTCTGTCATGTTAAATTCTCACCGGAAAAATCAAAAAGTTTCGCTTTAAAATAATAAAAGGCAATTTTTCAGCATTTTGGCGCACAAGTTTATAATATAAAAATTAGTTAAAAGTTTCTGGTGAGAATCTTGTTTAACTTAGGTGGTATAAAATATATATCAAAGCCCCTCAAAGGGTTTAAAAGAGAATAAATAATTCATGTTTACAAAAATGACTTTTACCCGAGGCTGGCGATCTTATAAATACTATTTATTCTTATAACATTTGCACACAATAAAGTTCTTGTTGGAGCATACGATTTCATTTTTTATTTATATATTTACTCTTACGCCTAATCTATTAGGCCTTCTATTTCACTTAAACAAGTTCCTTATGCCAGATGTAGCCGATTTTTACTGGCAAAAAATTGATATGCTGTACTATAAGTCAAAAGACTAAGTCAATGCATTATTTAGTGTTTATATTAATCAAAGAATAGGAGCTTTAAAAATGGAATAAAGTTCCAATATTTCAGTCTCTTTAGAGATAGGGGTTATCCCATCATTTCGTAAAATAAATTAAGTATCATCACACAAAGAGGACTATGTGCATCTCAAACATTGCGTGACTGATAAATGATATTTATTTATACGGTGTGCAATATGTTATCGATCGCAGATCTTTAATTCCTCAACCGTTCGTCGGAAAAATATAGTTCCAAATGCAAAAACGTTTCGCATGAGATAAATATTTCTGTTGTGGTATTTTTTAAAGTAAAAAAATCAATTTTGTAAAAATTAAGAAATCTAACTTTTTATACACTCCCTGAGTCCCTATAGCTATATTTAGTACAAATTCACACATATCGTAACAGATATGACAAAAAACTGTGACTTCTGTACTACAAAAATTGACCGAGTTATAAAGTTTCAAAATTTGAGATTTTTGCACATGGTTTTATCTTTTATTGAGGTATCAATTAAAAAATGAATTAAAATAATTCCAGATCGAAATCAGAGTGCAATGTCCTGTTAAGGCAAAATTACCTTTAGCCGGTGTCGACAAAACGGAGTATTTCATTTTTCACTTTGTACATGCCCCCTTAAAACCAGCTAAATATTTCAGATGAAATAACCCTCTTTGGTAAAAAGGACATTGCCTTCTTAAACACTTTTACGCTTATTTACCAATTGTCACCATATGTGATGGTCAAGAATACTGTATTCTCTAATATCCAAGTTATTCTTTCTTAAAAGAGCATAAATATTCATGTTTATGAAAGCGCCTTTTATCCGAGGTTAGAGATCTTCTAAATACTGTTTATTCTTAGAACATTTACAGACAATGAAGTTCTCGTTAAAGCATGCGACTTCATGTTTTATTTATCTATCTACTCTTACGCCTAATAACGTATATATTTGATTTCACTTAAAAAAGTTCCTTATGCCAGATGTAACTGGTTTTTGCTGGCAAAAAGATTGATGCGCTGTACTATAAATCTAAAGACTAAGTCAATACATTATTTAGTGTTTATATTAATTAAAGAATAGGAGCTTTAAAAATTGAATAAAGTTCCAATATTTCAGTCTCTTTAGAGATGGATCATATCGCATCAGTTTGTAAAATATATTAAGTATCATCACACAAAAAGACTATGTGTATCTCAACATCGCGTGATTGATGGATGATATTTATTTATCCTGATTGCAATATGTTATCTATCGCGGACCTTTATTTTCACAACCGTTCGTCGGAAACATATAGTTCCAGTTGCAAAAACGTTTCAAATGAGGTAAATATTTAAATTGTAGTATTGTTTATTGTACATTGTTATATTGTAACTTTTTATATGGTCCCTATAGTTATATTTAGTAGAAATTTACACATATCATAATAGATATAACACACAACTGTGAATTCAGTACTACAAAAATTGATTGAGTTATCAAGCTTCAAAATTTGGAATTTTTGCACATGATTTTGCCTTTTATTAGGGGATCAGTTAAAAAATGAATTAAAATAATTCCAGATCGAAATCAGGGTGCAATGTCTTTTTTAAGGTGAAACCACCTTTAGCCGGTATCGCCAAAACGGTGTATTTCATTTTTCTTTTTGTATCCCTTAAAACCAGCCAAATATTTTAGAAGAAATAACCCACTTTGTTAAAAAAGACATTGCATTTAACACTTTGGATATTCCTTATTAAACATTTTTTCTCTTATTAACCAGTTGTCACCATATGTGGTGGTCAAGAATACTATATTCCCTAATATCCAAGTTATTCTTTTTTAAAAGAGCATAAATAATTAATTTTTACGAAAGGGACTTTTATCCGAGACTGGCGATCTTTTAAATATGATTTATTCTTAGAACATTTACACACAATGAAGTTCTCGTTAAAGCATACGACTTCATGTTTCATTTATCTATCTAGTGTTACGCCTAATAACGTATATATTTGATTTCACTTAATCTATTCGTGCCCAGCATCTTTTGCGTAAATTTTATTTCGTGGGCACCACTATTTTTAGAAGATTTAAGTTTAGTTCATTAATCACGAAAATGCATCATTTAAATAAAATAATTATTGATTTTCTTTTTTACCGGTGTTAAAAACATTGCTGGATGCACCTTTTGAAGCGTCCCTAAAAAGGGACGCTAGGCACAAATGGGTTAAAGAAGTTCCTTATGCCATATGTAGCTAGTTTTTGTGGGCAAAAAGATTGATATGATGTATTATAAGTCTAAAGTCTAAGTCAATGCCTTATTTAATGTCTATATTAATAAAAAAAAGAGCTTTAAGAACGGAATAAAGTTCCAATGTTTTATTGTTAGTCTCTTTAGAGCTGCAGCATATAGCATCTTTCCTAAAACAAAATAAATAGCTATCATCACAGAAAAAAGACTGTGTATCTCAAACATTACCGATTGATGGACGATATTTATTTATACAAATTACTGTTATAATGTATTTAAAGAATTGAATAGCAATTAGAAAATCTACATTAGGAAATCTACATTAGATTAATTTACATGATAATAGTTCTTAAAATAGAGTTTCCGCAGAAAATATTTTAAGGGGAAAATTTCGTAAAATAGCAAATTCGTTAAAGAGAAGTTCTACTTAAAGAAGATTGTATAAAAAATAATTAGATGATTTTAAAATTCTTTTTGCCATTATTACATATTTTTGAAAAACTTTATTCGCATAATTTTGATGCTTCCTTCTTAAGCACGTTTTCGCTTATTTACCAATTTTCACCAAGTGTGATGTTTAAGATTACTGTATTCCCTAATATCCAAGTCATTCTTATATTTTCTTTCTTAAAACAGCATAAATAATTCATTTTTAAGAAAGGGACTTTTACCCGAGGCTGGCGATCTTTTAAATACTGTTTATTCTTAGAGCATTTACACACAATGAAGTTCTTGTTAAAGTATACGGCTTAATTTTTTATTGATCTATCTACTCTTACGCTTAAAAACGTATACATTTGATTTCACTTAATGAAGTTCCTTATGCCAGATGTAGCTGGACTTTGCTTGTCAAAAAGTTTGATGTGTTGTACTATAAGTCTAAAGGCGATATCAATGCATTATTTAGTTTCTATATTAATAAAAATATAGAAGCTATAAAAACGAATAAAATTCCGACATTTTAATCTTTTTAGAGATGGAGCATATCGCATCATTTCGTAAAATAAATCAAGTATCATCACACAAAAAATAGTGTATCTCAAACATTGCGTGACTAATGTACATTATGTATTTGTACAGATGACTGTTTGATGTATTTTAAGAGATGTATGGCAATTAGAAAATCTACATTAGGAAATCTATATTAGATTAATTTGCATGATAATAGTTCTTAAAGTGAAATTTCCGCATAAAAATTCTTAAATGGTAAATTTAGTTAAATAGGGACATCGTTAAAGTGAATTTCCACTAAAAGTAGATTTTGTATTAAAAAATAATTATATGATTTAAAAATTCTTTTTGCTATTATTATAGACTTTTGAAAAAAAATTATTCGCACATTTTGGATATTCTTTCTTAAGCACTTTTTCTTTTATTTACCAATTTTCATCAAATGTGATGTTCAAGAATACTGTGTTCCCTAATATCCAAGTTTATTTTTCTATTTTCTTTCTCAAAAGACCATAAATAATTCCTTTTTACGGAAAGGACTTTTACCCAAAACTGGCAATCTTTTAAATATTGTTTATTCTTAGAATATTTACACACAATGAAGTTCTTGTTAAAACATACGATTTCATGTTTTATATATCTATCTACTCTTACGCCTAACAACATATATATTTGATTTCACTTAACCCTTTAAGCTACTTTAAATCTTTCTTATGAGTTCTAGATGGCAGCACCACAGAGATCAAACTCTACTGTTTTTAAATAATAGGTAAAATGTTTTACTGTAATACGCGCTTCACAGCAATGCTCTTCTCACTGCGCTTATCAATGCTTTACTTATGGGAGGTGACCACTTCGGCAACAGCTGTATAATTAAAATGGTTAGTGCAATCTTTACAAAACAATACCTGTGTACTCCTCTAGGCCTAAATAGATTGCCTATTTTTTTTCCTTTAAATTCCAACTGTAAAGAGTAGTTCGCCGCACAGGGTTAAAGAAGTTCCTTATGCCAGATGTAGCTGGTATTTTTCTGGCGAAAAGATTGATGTTCTGTACTATAAATCTAAAGACAAACTCAGTACATTATTTAGTGTCTATATTAATAAAAAATAGAAGCTTTGGCATGTTGGCAGTTGCTCTTCAAGCGTAACAAATGAGGGGCGTTCGTACTATGTCGAAATTTTAAAAATATTCAGATCTTGGTGTATTAGTATTGGTGTATTGCAGTTCTTCGAATGCACTATAGTAGCCGAAGTCTTTTGTATAAATACTATTTGCTTTCTATTATTCAGAAAGTAACTAGTAGAAAACTTTAGCAAAGTATATCAATTTCATAAAATAAGAAATAATTTAATATAACTAAAACGCGCCCCAGACAATACTCCTCATTTACCATTATGTAATGGAATACTTTTGTGTGCCCCTGTAAATTAATAACAAATATTCTTTGCACCACAATTTGAACAGAATGTATAATTTAGTATATATTTTATAGATTTATATCAATTTATTAGATTCAAAAGAGTGTAACATAATTAAAATACACTTGAAATTCTTTTTTTACCACAGGGCGTAATATAACAGAATACTTTCGATTGTCCCTGTAATTAAGCTTTGCATCCGATTTTCATAAAATTCGAAATGACTCGATGAAATGACATTCAACAATTATACATTTTTAATTTCAAACGAGTCGGTTGAGTAGTTTTTTCTCTATTATATGCGGAAAGACGGACGAAAGACTGAACGACGACTATAGGTACACATTTACATAATTGTGAACGTACTTAAGACCGGAATAAACTTCCATTATTTTAGTTTCTTTAGAGATGGAGCATATAGTATCATTTCGTAAAATAAATTAAGTATTATCAAACAAAAAAGACTGTGAATTTCAAACATTGCGTGATTGATGGATGGTGTTTGTTGTTTATACAGATGTCTTTTATGATGTATTTTAAGAAATGTATCAATTAGGATAAATTTGGATAAACTTTAATTTGCATGTTAATAGTTCACAAAGTCAAATTTTGAGCAGAAAATTTCTTAAATGGAAAATTTCATTATATAGGGACTTCGTTAAAGAGACGTTCTTCTAAAAAATAATTTTATATTTAAAAAAATAATTATATGATTTTTTCTTTCTTTGTGCTATTGTTAAGATTGCTTCCATTTGCAGACTTTTGCTTCCATTTTGCCAAAATTATTCACACATTTTGGATGTTCCGTCTTAAGCATTCTTTCGGTTATTTACCAATTTTCACGAAATGGGATGTTCAGGAATACTTTATTCTCTAATGTCCAAGTTATATTTCGATTTTCTTTCTTAAAAGACCATAAATAATTCCTTTTTACGGAAAGGGCTTTTACCCAAAACTGGCAATCTTTTAAATATTGCTTATTCTTAGAAAATTTACACACAATGAAGTTCACATTAAAGCTTACGACTTCATGTTTTATTTATCTATCTACTCTAACGCCTAATAATGTATATATTTGATTTTACTTAAAGAAGTTCCTTATGCCAGATGTAGCTGGTTTTTGCTGACAAAAAGATTGATGTGCTGTACTATAAGCCTGAAGACTAAGTCAACAAATTATGTAGTGTTTATATTCATAAAATAATAGGAGTATTAAAAATGGAATAAATTTCCAATATTTCAGTCTCTTTAGAGATGGAGCATATTGCATAATTTCCTAAAATAAATTAAGCATCATCACACAAAAAAGACTATGTGTAATTGATGAATGATATTTATTTAAACGGAGTGCAATATGTTGTCTATTGTGGACCTTTCGCTTCTCAACCGTTTGTCGGAAACATATAGTTCCAATTTCAAAAACGTTTCAAATGAAGTAAATATTTATGTTCTGTTATTGTTTAAAGTGAAAAAAAAAAAAGCCATTTTGTGATTAGTAAGAAATCTAACATCTTATACCGTCTCCCATTCCCTATAGTTATATCGATTAAAAATTTACACATATCATAACAGATATAACACAAAACTGTGACTTCTGTCCTACAAAAATTGACCGAGTTATTAAGTTTCAAAATTTAAGATTTTTGCACATGGTTTTGTCTTTTATTGAGAGATCAGTTAAAAAATTAATTAAAGAAATTCCAGATCGAAATCAGAGTGCAATGTCCTTTATAAGGCGAAACAACATTTAGCCGATATCGCCAAAATTGGTTATTTCATTTTTCACGTTGTATATGATCCTTTAAAACCAGCTAAATTTTTCAGATTAAATAACCCTCTTTGGTAAAAAAGGACATTGCATTTACCACGTTGGATATTCCTTCTTAAACGCTTTTTCAGTTATTTACCAATTGTCACCATATGTGATGTCAAGAATACTTATAATCCTTAATATCCAAGTTATTCTTTCTTAAAAGAGCATAAATATTTTATTTTTACGAAAGAGACTTTTAACCGAGACGGGCGATCTTCTAAATACTGTTTATTCTAAGGACATTTGCACACAATGAAGTTCTTGTTAAAGCATACGACTTCGTGTTTTATTTATCTATCTCCTCTTACGCCTAATAACGTATGCATTTGATTTACTTAAACAAGCTCCTTATGCCAGACGTAGCTGGTTTTTGCTGGCAAAAATATTGATTTTCTGTACTATAAGTCTAAAGACTAAGTCAATACAATATTTGGTATCTATATTAACCAAAGAACGGAATACTTTTCCAGTATTTTAGTCTCTTTAGAGATGGAGCATATCGTGTCATTTCGTAAAATAAATTAAGTATCACCACGCATAAAAAGAATGTGTGTATTAGGATAGGCCGAAAAAATGCAAAATTTCATTTTACAATACCGCGAAAACGTTGCGTATTCGAGAGAGTAGAAATTGGGTAAAAAAAATATAAAAAAATTAGTTTATATCTTCCACCCGCCCATGGGCTGTAACGTTTGCCTAAATT
Organism: Maratus speculifer; assembly: GCA_964019185.1. Classification (NCBI taxonomy): domain Eukaryota; kingdom Metazoa; phylum Arthropoda; class Arachnida; order Araneae; family Salticidae; genus Maratus; species Maratus speculifer. The sequence continues at coordinate 162,094,582 of OZ025300.1, read as the reverse complement.
TTGAAAAAATCATATTATTACAAAAAAAAAATAGTTAGCCTTTTAATTTTTTTTCTACGCCGATTTATTTGGAATGCATAATCTGAAATTCTTGTGTATTGTAATAACAAAACATAAGGCTGAAATATTATTTAAATCAATCAACATCTTCCGGTTGCCCAATTTCTTCTAAAGGTTAAGAAGAAATACATTTTTACGCTGATCCTTCATCTTACGTAGATTGTCAATATTTAAGTGTAATGCCACTCCTTGCAACTTTAGAGCGCTTGCACGTCCGGAAGATGTTGATGGACTTAAATAATATTTCAGCATTATATTTTGTTTTTATAATGCATAAGTAATTCGCTCGTTTATTTGTGTGAATTATGTTAAAGGCACAGATGGTAACTTTTTTTTTTTTTTTTTTTTTGGATTTTTCACGTTTTCTGTTAGAAGCCAAGTTGCTCAAATCTGAGTAAGTCATCTATTTGATGTTTGTGTACTTAAATGTTAAAATACGGTTTAAAATTTAAATTATTATTTAATCTAAATACGCAAAAGAAGGGTGCTTGTTATTTTTACAATTATTAATGGTATTATCAGAGGAGTAAGATTTTTATAATTGTTAAAGATAAAATGTTATCAAATGCATAAACAACTCGAAACTCATACCAATTCGTTCTGCTGCAGTGAACGTGGTTGTACTGTGATGTATCTTGACTGGCTCGTCCAACTTTAGTTTCCTTTTGTGTGTTGATGGTGATTACCTGAGCCTGGTATAACTTGAGACAAGGTCAACAGTGCGAGAAAACAGTGTGAAATTAGTTCAAGAAGCGAACAAATAAGCAATCGGATAAAATAAGTAAAAGGAGAAGTCGCATGAAAACGGGCATAAGTCCCACTTTATTTGCCTTTTATTTTTGATTATATTTATGTTACAATATAGATAACACTACTATTTATCAAAGAAATAAAATATCTAATTCACGATTACATTCTAGGATTCAATATCCTAATAATTATAATAAGATTATTTGAGCGAAATATTCTCGCCGGTTATCAGGCCAGTACCTTAAACAGTTGAGCACTGGTCCCGTAAGCCAAAATCTGGGTTCGATTTCCTGCCTGGGCAATTTTTAGGTGCGTTCGTAATTATGTAAATATGTAGCACCTATTGTTGTCGTTCAGTCCGTCCGTCTGTCTGTCCGTCTGTCCGTCTGTCTGTCTGTCCGCGTATAACAACGCAAAAACTACCCAACTGAATCGTTTGAAATTTAAAATACATAATTGTTGCATAAGTTTGTCGAGGCATTTCAAATTTTATGAAAATCGGATGCATAGATCAATTACAGGGACAATCAAAAGTGTTCCGTTACATTACGGTCAATGGGGAAAAAAGTTTCAAATGCATTTTAATCGTTTGAAATTTTAAATACATAATTATTAGATAATTTTGTCGAGCTATTTCAAATTTTATCAAAATCGGATGCATAGTTCAACTACAGGGACAATCAAAAGTGTTCCGTTACATTACGGTTAATGGGGAAAAATGTTTCAAATGCATTTTAATGGTGTTACACTCATTCGAACGTAATAAAATTGATATGCATCTATAAAGTACATATTATAATATACATTTTGCATAATCTGTGGTGCAAAGAATATTTGTTATTGATTTACAAGGCCACACAAAAGTATTCCATTGCATAATGGTATACGGAGAACATTGTTTGGTGCGCATTTTAATTGTAATTATTTACAATTTTATGAGATTGATATATGAGAGTGATATTTTTAAAACTTCGTTATCGTAAGAACGCAACTCATTTGCTACGCTTCACGTGCAATTTCCAACTTGTTTTTCTCAGTTGGAAATATTTAATTCGTATAAAAATTTTACCAATCAGTTTGATTGTGTTAATTTTGTAATTTATCACTAAAATCGGATCTACTGCTGCTTTACATCAAGATGTGACTTGACAGACTAGTTACATTTAAATATGCTAATCGAGTTCTGTCTAATTTTGAAAAATCAGCTGTCAATTACATGAAGTCATAAATTGCACGTCAAACATAGCAAATGAGTTGCATTTGTACTATAACGCAGTTTTAAAAATAGTCAAATCTTGGTGTAATAGTATACAGTACTTTGGATACAATATAATATCCAAAAACTTTTGTGTGTCCCTTTGAATGCTATCTGCTCTCTATTATACAGAAAGTAATCTTTAGTAAACCTCAGCAACGTACATCATTTTCATAAAACGTGAAATAAAATATCTAATTCACGATTACACTCTAGGATTCAATATCCTAATAATTATAATAAGATTATCTGAGTTTAATATAATTAAAATGCGTCCCAAAACAATGTTCCTCCTATACCATTATATAATGGAATATTTTTGTGGGGCCCTTTAATTTAGTCAAAATATTCTTTATACTACATATTGTACAGAATGTATATTTTAATATATACTTCATAGATGCATATCAATTTTATTATGTTCAAAAGAGTGTAACATCGTTAAAATGCACTTGAAACTATTTTTCCCATTGGCCGAAATGTAACGGAATAATTTTGATCGTCCCTGTAATTGAAATATGCATCCGATTTTCATTAAATTTCAAATGGCTTAACAAAATTATGCAACAATTACATATTGTAAATTTCAAACAGTTCGGTTGGGTAGTTTTTGCGTTGTTATATGTGGACGGACAGGCGGACTGAACAACGACTATAGGTGCTACGTATTTATGTAATTGCGAACGCATCTAATGATGGTCCTGAAACGTTCTGATCTATAATTTTTTAGGGTATTATCAATTCTGATTTAAACGTTTCAGTTGCGCAATTGAATTTATACACGTAAGAATAACAAAGTATTATTAATTTTATTTTAATGTTAATGTTAATTTTATTATTTCACAAAGTTTGTATGTAAAACGTGCCTGTTTTATCAGGTAATCCAGAAAGTGTGTTCCGTTAAACAGTTAAACAATAAGAAATGGTTATTAGCAAATATAATTTACTGTATAATGAGGTACTATTCTTATAGATTCTTTTCCGACACAGTTATCACCATCATTGAATGTTTTCTTATAGCATGTCACGAGCTTTTGTATGTCCTTGTCACAGAAAGATGCCATCTGTAATTCCAATTATGTGGTAACAGCATTGAAAGAACTTAGGGATAAAATTTAAAGAAAATGCAGATTCAATTTCAGTTTCAGTTACAAGCTAGTCGGGGAGACCTACCAATGTGGTTTTAGCTCAGCAAGCTCCGTCCAGCAGAGTATCTATCATTATCACAAGCCGCTGACATGGCTGAACCCGGGAAAAAATTGTTTTATGAGACCCCTATGTATTAATGCATAATAAGTTATACAAATATGTTACAAATGGCTGCCCAGTTTTATCCTAGGCTTACAGGTCTAATATCAAACAATCTTATGTAAATTATAAATAACAAAAAATGCATTGCTGAGCAAGTAAAATATACAACAAAAGTACGCCAAACATTTGAAGTGCACATGTGAGTTAAATGTGAAAAATTTACTCAAAGGAATACTGCAATGATGCCAACACTAAGCATGTCTAATGAGACAATTAAAAACCTTCGCAAATACCAATTAATAATACGCGATGAAAGTATCAATAGTACCAATCACAAAAAGCAATGCTAATGCTTGACAGTGTCGTATTGGTTAATATTCGATATTTCGTAATCTTCCCTTCAACTTTTGTAAACAAATCATTGTCAATCAGAGATGGCCACCCACTTCATTCTTCATCGTCAATGTTTTCGCGCCCTTCGTTGAAATTTCATGCCATCGAATCCTCCTCATCGCATTTTGTCCGTAAACTTTGAAAATCTATCTGCGACTTGGTTAATTAATTGGTTTTAATGTTTCTAGCATTCAAAAAGTGGATGACAGAGTAAAACGCGGTATTGTGCGGGATATAAAATTATTTTTAACAATTTAAATTTTTAACAATTATGCTTAACATGCAGTGCTCAGCTATCTAAAAATAACTTTATACGTTTGCCTTTGAGTCATAGAAGTAAATGTGCATGCTTGAAATCACGATTGCAGCGCTTTCGCAGCAAAATTTGAAAAACGGAACTTACTTTCTGTATTACCTGATCCATGAAAACGTTTATTTGAGTATTGACAGCAGCCGAAAATCTGTATTCCGAGTTGAGAAAACTGTTTAATACACTATGAAAATGATTTGCAGACATTTCGCTAAAGATAAATAGTGTCAGCAAATTAAACGTTATTTTAATATGTATTTCTTTAAATCTTTAAAGTATATTAGTTTTTTATCACTTTTTCAAATCTCTTTCAATTATATTTCCTAAAAGGAAATAAATAACTTAAAAAACAGCTTAGACACTTTTTACCCTATTCATTCTTAGTATGTTTACGAACAATCATGTTTGCATCAAAGTATAAGAAGTTATACTTTATTTCTTTCTTTATTATTTTGTTTATAAAGCTCTTATTTCATAAAAAACATTATATAGGCTAGATGTAGATGATTTTTGATCGCAAGAAGATTGATGAATGATGGTACAATATAGCTAACAGGCTTAATCGATACGCAATCCAGCATCATATTAATAAAAGAATAAGAGTTTAGGAAATATTGCTAAGTTATCTTTTCGTCTCCCTAGAGCTCTAATATATCATGCGACTAAGTCAAATAAAAATACCATACAAAAATAATTATTATGTATTGCAGAATGATAAATTCAAAAAGATGACAAATAACGATCACGTAGTACATAAAAAATTCCATGTTTGTTACCATTTCATAAACATTGAAATATACACTTAATCAACTATTGGGAATGAAAACAGAAAAAGAAGCGAAAGTTATTTGATATTTGTATTAGTAAATATCACCAATGCAACAAAACTGAAATAGTTTAGCAAATAACAAATAATAAATGCCCGACCAGATATTTTTTGCTTGTTAACTTTTTTATATTAAACAACTTGCAGAAAGAGATATCCTTAGAATTGGGATTAAATATTTAGATACACCAAAAAAACATATGTCTATCGAATGAAATAGCCTATAAGTCACGTGTAAATATTGGATGGAATTTATCAATTCGATAGTCGAAAAATTGCTCAAATATTCTGCTTAAAAAGTTATAAACAGTAATAAAGCTGTACATTATTTTTTTGGAGTTATATGTAATGTTATCATATAGAATTTTTTAGAGTAGCATATACGTGTATGTATATCTTTTAAGAAAAATAAAAGCATTAATATTATTTCGAAAACATCACATGATCTTCGAAAAATAAAATAAAATAAATAAAAATGCAGCATTTCTTGTTTTGTGATGACGCTATTTTTATTCGATGTCGAACAGAGTCAAGTTGGGTTCAATTCGAAGGTTTCGATTTCGGGTTAAGATTTAACGCTTTTAAATCGGGTTCTTGTTGGTCCGATCTTTCAAAAGAACGTGCTGATTGCTTTTCAAATCCAGAAAGTTATATATTTAAATATTATTGATAGTATATATGCTCATTTTATACAAAAAAAGTGAGGTTGATAGTAATGATATACAGAATGTATAGTAGTGCTGAACAGCTGAGCAGCATTCAAGGTTTCCTTAGCTGTAATCATCTCAACCGTTCAAACGCCGAATTAATATCGCAATGTAATTATAATTTTGTTTTTCTTATATTACAGCTTCAAATGTTTAATTTATGCATACAAATTTGGAAAATTCCAAAAAAATATATTTCTGTAGTTTTTTTGGCTGTTTTCATTTCAATGTTCGCATTTTGGAACGTGATTATTGATTCACAACCTATGCAAATATAACAAATTATATTCCGCTATTTGCTATTGTATATTGTTCTTGAGTATTTTATCGAATTCCAAACACATTTCGATTCTTTGCGGTCAAATGTAAGTAGTATAGAGAAAACGATAAAAACAAATAATACATTTTTTATGCAATTTAATGAATTTACATATTGCTTGATGCATGTGATAATTGCTTAAACATAAATAATTTCTTTTCAAAAGTTCAAATGGACCTTATATTTTATAGGAAAAATAAGGACGTCGTTATTATGTTGGAAAATATATGTTTCGTATTACAAATAATACAATGTTCTCATTTGGGAACATTGGCGTTTAAACGGTTAAGGGTGGTGGTCACTCAGTTTCTGAATTATTATGAATTATTCAGTATCTGAATGTTAAGTTTATGGGCGTTTGATGCAATCGTATATTTAAAGTATCTCCTCGAGAATTAACATCTTTAGCTTCTTTTTTCTGAATATTTTTCTTTAAAAATGTCTCTTTTTTCTTAGTTTTCAAAATATTTCCAAAACCTTCCCTCAATTTATACGCAATTTTAAAATCTTACTCATAGTTCGCCAGCTTTTAAAACATAAAATATTAAATTAAGTATGAATTTTAGAAATATTTTGGGAACTAGGAAAAAAGGGAAATATCCTTTAAGAAGCGATCACTGAAAAAAGGAATTAAAAATATTAATTTCCTGAGAAGATATTTTAGATATACGAATGCTTCAAACGTCCTTAGACTTAACATTGCCAATGGGAATTCAAAAGCTAAGTGACCAGTACCCTTAACAGCCAGTCTATTATTGAAATATCTTGTAATTTTATGAGTCATTGGGAAAAAAGTGTAGCAGTGAAACTACTTATTAGTTAAATGAAGAAATTTAAGGAAAAATCAAAAATTTCTAAAAAAGATTAAGAATTAAATATTAAATTTTTAAATTTAAGGCTTTTAGTCACTCACCCTCTGAATTCCCCTAAAGTATAGGTAATCTTAAGTCTATGGGTGTTTGATGCATTTTTATAATTAATTGTACTGCAAAATATTTTTACCTAATGTATACGGCTAATATTATAGCAAAATAAAAATGAATAAAACTCTTTTTTCAGCTTACCTTGGTATTTCTTTTCAAACTAGTGATAAATGTTAATAAAATAGCGCTAATATACGGGCACTTATAAACTCGTTAAGTCATTATATTTCCTTTAAATCAGATAATTTTAAATATTTTTTTCAGTTATTTTAAAAGTAATGTACATATTTACTGTCGAATTACCGTGTTCACATAATTGTCAAACAAAAGCTAACATTAACATTTTATTTCCTTGAATCTATAGCCTTTATCTATTAAACATTGAAAGAAAAAAATTTAAACTCCACCTCACATTCAAAATACTATTTTTAGTACAAAATTTTATAAATTTCGTTAATTCTTCGTTAATGAAAATCAATTAGTTTTAATACAAAAGAAAAAAAAATCAAGGACGATTTTTCGCCATTGAATTCATTTAATAGCAATAGATTTTTTTTATTAGTTAAACATTTTAAATAGAATTGAATTACGAAAGCTAAGTCATTAAGATTTCTCGCATATAAAAATATAGGTACCAGTCGACAGAGTTCGACGTTTGTTTTCTAAAGCTACATAATAAATTATTGTTCCGGGACTATTTATATATAGTGAAAATTACATTTAATTTTTAAAAATAACTTTATTTCATTAATCACTTATCAAAACAGCCTGTAAATTTATATAGTTATGCACTTTTTCTTAGATAATTAATAACTTTTTGGAAAATGATTGTTGTTTTCGGTCTAGAGATACCTGAAACATGATGTCCTTATTTTATTCGTTTTCTGGTTGGTCCACGTTTAATGACCAGAAATGGAATACTTCTGTTGCCACGATCACAAAAAAGTATTAAAAAAACTACAAAAAACATAATAACTCAGTAACAAATAAAAACACAGCTTTCAAACGAATTGCCTTTAAAAGTACATTTTCATACGAAACATGCCTGTGGGTCGTGTTCTTTATAGTTCTATAATAGTAAGAAGAAATTTATAAAAGATTATTACAAAATTCCATTTTTACGTGCAAAAACCAAGTTAAATAAACATGTGTAAGAGAACTTTTAACAGAAAATGTTATAAATAATTTTTAAATCAACTTATTAAAATCATTAATTGCACTACAAAATATTTTTACCTCATATATTTGGATAATATTATGGTAAAATAAAAATAAATAAAACTCTTTCTTTAGTTTACTTGTTTTTTTTTTTTTAATTAATGATAAATGCTAATAAAATAGCTCTAATGTGCAAATACTTACTCGTTAAGTCATTATATGTCTATTCAATCAGATATTTTTAAATTTTTCTTTCAGTTATTTTAAAAATTAATATACATATTTACTTTCGAATTACCGTGTTTACATAATTATCATGCATTTAAACAAAAACTAACATTAACACTTTATTTTCTTCAATCTATAGATTTTACCTATTAAACATTGAAAGAAAAAATTAGACTCCGTGTTAAGTACAAAATACTATTTTTAGTACAAAATTTTATGCATTTCGCGCACTTAAAGCTTTCTTTTCATTAATGAAAATCAATTATTATCAATACAAAAAGGGAAAAAAAACAAGTATGTTTGTTCTTGAAGTTATTGAGTAGCAATACAATTTTTTCTCTATATTAGTTATATAAAATAAACAGAACTGAATTACGAAAGTTAAGTCATTAAGAATTTTGGTATTTAAAAATACAAGTTAGAACCCGTCGAATTTCGACGAAAGAAAATGTTTAAAAAGGAACTGTTTCATTGATTTATAACAAATCTACAAAATTAGTTATAGTAAAAAATGCATTTTATGTTGGTATGTCTAACTCTTAAACAAACTCTATTTAACGTCAAATTATCAAAATACTATTTCTATAAAACTCAGTTGTAAAAATTGTTAAAATTAAATTTTAATCGTGCATGTAAGCAGTAAAAAATAATAAAGACCTGTAATTATGATAAAATTATCAAATTAGGTTCTTTTGCTAGTATCCCAAAATGTAAAAAAGCAAAATTTATTCAACTTTGACTCAATAATAGAATTTTTTTCCAATTAAATCTAAACCTGGCATCATTTTCATCATATCAAAGTTTACAAATCCACATTTCGTATCTGTATTCACTTTTTCAGAAAAAAATGGCATTTTAATTTGATTATTTTGATTCAAAACTTGAAGTCTCAATGCCGTTAGCTGAAACAGATATTAAACTGTTGATATTCTTTTACGTGTAACTCAAATTTTATAATTGAAATCAAAATTCACCGGGTTTCATAACAGAAGATATTTAAATTTCAATTTTTTCTCTTTTAATGAGAAAATGGCACCATAAAGATACAGTAGTCAATTTCTTGCCTTTTTTCCTTTGCTTTTAATAGAAATGGCGTACTCCTGTTGCCACGATTAGAAAAGTGGTATTAAAAACTACAAAAAAATTAATATTTAAAAAACAAATTAAGATACAGATTTCAAATAAATTTCATTTAAAAGTACATTTTTTACCCTACACGATGGTGTAAGAATTGGAAATGCGCGATATTAAGAAGTTTAAAATTTGTAGTAGCAAAAATTGTAATATCGAAATTTTATTTAAAATTTGAAAGTGTTGTATTCTCAAAATGACGTATGCGTTACGCACATATACGTTTGGCCTTTATAATATAGATAGTTATCAATCGGTAGAGTACAATGTTTGCTTTCTAAAGCTACAAAAAAAATTACTTGTTGAGTATAAATTCCATTGATTATATAGAGGGTGAACAAAATAATTCGAGTACACCTTACTTTATTACAGAAAGTTACTGAAGGACAATTTTCACCTGTGTTTTGCGTTTTATAACTGATCTAATTTTTTATCAATTAGTATACTATGCTTAAAAAATGCAAATATATGTAATAAAATAAAAAAAAATTTTGCGCCATTTTTTTGTTCTCTCTTAGCTTCAATTCTAAATTTGTGGAACATATTTCAATCTTAGTTTCGTAACTTGTAACAGCTAAAATTCTTTTTCTTACTTTAGTTATTAATAAATTATTGCTTGCTTCTCAAAAAGGCGGGAAGTATTTCGTAAGCTTTTTACTTTCTGGCATATTCCTGCGATTTTAATTTTATTTTTTATTTTAACATCGCGTGACAGGTGTTACTACGCGTTGCTAAAGGGCTTTGTCTTCCGAGGAAAAAATATAGTTCTTGCCAAGGACCGCCTATTACGACCAATTAGAATTGATCATTTTGTCCGTTTGAGGCTCGAGTCCATCCTGATTGGATTTTTAAAATGATTGACGCGGAGTAGGAGGGCGCTAGTTTTGTCGTGAAAATGATTTTTTCATTTGGCTTTTCAGGAGAACAGAATGCATCTTTTCTTTAAACTACCAAGCCGCGTTTTTCATTGCTCCGCTGAATTAGAATATTTGATGATGTGGACGAGATAATGAAATTTGTAGTGTCGATGTGGACTTAGGTGATTGCGGGGAAGAGTTTATCTATTTTTAAGCTCATCAATAAAGAACTTGAAGACTGATGTTGTCTGTTTTTATAATGGGGAAATACCCCAATGAAAGTCTTCTATTGCTTGCCAACTGTCGGAGCGACTACTCTGCCCGTGCTGCTAAGAATACGTAGAATTTATGCAACATAGTTATTTTAGTCGAGTTCAGCTTATATTTATTACATATATACATCACGTGTAGGGATTCAGAAGAGATATTTTTATGCATATATTTTTATGCATTTTTGGCTGTGGATGGTATTGTCCAAAATTCGATTTTTAAATGTGGTATGTATTTCTAAACTGTTTATTTTTCTATTATCCTTCAACTTTTTAAACGGTCAAATTTTGTAATAGTAGTATGAATGTGTTAGAAAATGTTTTGTAATCTATCTTTGACACAGGATTCTTCTTTCCTTTTTTGAATGACATAGCTGACATATTCATTTAAATAAATAATTATATTGATGACTATTTACAAAATAATGCTATTTGCATAAATTACTATATAGTCATTTTAACATCACTACAACAGTTTTAGTTATTCTCCGATGAAAAATAATAATAGTTCTGGAGGCGTCTTACATTATCATTTCATCATGTTATGTACCCTTTCCAGTGATCACCACCATTCTTTTTTCTCCTCCTTCCTCGCATCAGCTCACTTCACCCGATAGTTCCCGCATTCAGCTGATTTGTAAAGTGTCTTTATACGAGAGTAATGTTTGCAAGTCGTGGAACAACTATTCATGACCTAGTGGAAAAGGATACGTCTTAACATATTAATGTGTTGGAAAATGTTTCGTAACTTAGCCATGACGCATGATTCTTCTTTCCTGTTTTGAAATGTTAACGTACTTTGCATTCCACATACAGTTGGTAAGACGAAATTTTAGATATTTTCAGTAGTGAAAGCTATTTTTTCCTAAAATAAAACCAATTACTCCTAACTCAAGAAACACCTTAACTCAGATTTCTTCAACGTTCATTGAATACGCATTAAAAATTTCTGCATGACTGAATAGCAAAATGGCGTGAGTTCTGACACGGAAATAAAAGATTTTTTCATTAATATTTAATAAAAGAAGTTAATTCACTTATGCATGAGATTAATTTTAGAAGGATGAAAAGACAGTTTATGCTTAAAATTTCTTTATTATGTATTATTAAAACAATCTATAAAAAATAAATACAGTTTACAGACAGAAAAATAGTTATAAAATAATAATAAGTTAATTATGCTTAATTTTAGTTTTACTTTTATGAAATCACAAACATCGCATGCCTTCAAAAATTAATCAATATTAAAAATAATAATAACTTTATGAAATCATGATAAATATTAATTTACTGGAAAGAGAGTCCATCAAAAAAAAAGGACGGAAACTGAGCGATAAAAATATATACAGCACATGTGCAAGTATATTAGTTTTTTTCGCTTGTTCTTGAGTGATAGAAGAAAATAAAACACATTAAGAGGCAGAGTTTCTCTAAAATATCAAAAACAACATACCAGGTGTTTTCAGAATTCCAAACGAAAATGATATAGACTTAAGATTTTTTTTTCTTTTTTTGTCTAATTTATATATTTTTAGCTACATTAGTCTGAAAAATAAATATTGAATATGCAAAATAAATATTAAAATTTTGAATTTAAACCGTGATCTCACTATTACGCGAATTAAAATAATCCAGTACCGCTCGCAGGATAAAATTCTAAATTCTATTTTTTGAACAAAATAGAATCTAAAAACACCTATTTATAAATTAAAACCAAACTATATAAGAATTAAGGATTAAGAACAGATAATGTTATACAGCATACGTTTATCATAAAATTAAAAACAAACTTCATATAAGGTTAAATTTGCATCGACAAAAAAAGGTATTAAGAATTATTTGTTAGATTTTTGTGACAATGTAAATATAGAACACTCATATCTCGTTGTTCTTAATTGAATACGTATTGAAAATTTGTGAATAACTGAATAGCAATATGAAGAGAATTTCTGAAGCATGAAAGTTTTTTAATTAATATTTATAAAGAGAAGTTAATTCTCTCTTGCATGAATTATTTTAAAAGGATAAATGCATAGTTTGCATGTAAAATATCTTTTTATGAATTATTGCGAACGAGAAATGTTTAAAATCATACATGTGTTATAAAATTACAAGAATAATTTCAAATAAACTTAAATTTAAAAGAAGTGAAAAATAGTTATTAAGTAGTTTTTTGTAATAATATAAACACGGAACATTCAAATTTTTTTCTTTTTCATTAAATATGCATTGAAAGGCATATTCAACGAAATACATGATTGAATTCCGATATAAATTTAGTTTGAGACATGAAAAAATACTGATAGTTTTATCGGTATTTAATAACAAACTAGCGAGCTACGCCCGCTAGCTGGGCCATTTTTTCCAAACGAACCTCGATATTAAGCAGTATATAATAAGCAAAAAAATTCATTTAATAAGCAAGTCTTGGAGTTCGAATCCTCAAGCACAAAAAAAGTAAATTAAAGAGCTATGGTTGTTATGCGCCCATTATCCCATTAAAAATATGTGATTTCGCACAGTTCGCGCTACGTGCCCACCGTGCAAAGGCGGCCCACCGGCCTACCACCCACCGGAGCTACGCGCCATGGTCGCCATCGTCTCGTTAAAAATATTAGGTTTTGCAAAGTTGGTGCTGCGCGCCCATAAGACATTTTCTCGTATTTTTTGGTTCATCAGAAGCAGACTTTTACGCAGATTCTGAATATGTAATCAGTTTTATCTACTTTAAAAACTGTCTGTATGATGGTTTAAGAAAAAACGCGCAAAAAAGTTTCGGTATTAAAAACTGCAAAAGACTGCTATTAAAAAAAATAAGTAATTTCATTAATATCACAAACAACATAACTAACAAATAATTTTGGCAGCTCGTTTTCCGTTTGTACTAACAAAAATTAGTATTAATCGCGTAAATCTTAGGTTACACAATATTCGTGTATGCTACCAACAAGAAAAAGTATGAAAATAAACCGTGTTTAACATTTTTTACCGATTAGTTCTTTTTCAAAGAACCGAAACGAAAGAAAAAGTCGTTTTCCCGGGAGAAAAAAGAGGTTTTCGGCTGCTTCTTCCTTTAGCCAAAGGGGAAAAGTTCAGGTCGTTCACCGCAAGGTGGCGCAGTGTTCTGCCTCAGAGCTCCGTTTGGGAAATGTGACGTTTTCCGTTCCGATTCCCGACCGGTTTTTAATTCATAACTTTTTTAATTTTGGTCCCACGGTCTCGAAAATGCCCGAAATGACTTTCCCGGAATTTTTCGAATCGAAAGACACCTCTCGCGACTTCCAACTCGCCCGCGTTGCGAACTGTAATCGGCTTCAAGCAGACAGACAGACAGAGGCGCACGGATCTTATTAGTATAGACTAGCGAGCTACGCCCGCTAGCTGGGCCACTTTTTCCAAACGAACCTCGGTATTAAGCAGTATATAATAAGCAAAAAAATTCATTTAATAAGCAAGTCTTGGTGTTCGAATCCTCAAACACAAAAAAAAGTAAATTAAAGAGCTATGGTCCCGTTAAAAATATGTGATTTCGCACTGTTGGCCACGTGCACTTGAAAAAAAAAGATTGTGGATCGGCGCTATGGTCGCTTCGTGCCCATAAGACATTTTTTCGTATTTTTCAGTTCATCAGAAGCAGATTTTTACGCAGATTCTGAATATGTAATCAGTTTTTTTTCTACTTTAAAAACTGTCTGCATGATGGTTTAAGAAAAAACGCGCAAAAAAAGTTTGTTTATTAAAAATTGCAAAAGACTGCTATTAAAAAAAAAAATAAGCTATTTCATTAATATCACAAAGAACATAACTAACAAATAATTTTGGCAGCTCGTTTTCCGTTTGTACTAACAGAAATTAGTATTAATCGCGTAAATCTTAGGTTACACAATATTCGTGTATGCTACCAAAAAGAAAAAGTATGAAAATGAGCTACAACGATTAATACTCACATACAGAATAAATATATGAATAGCCAGTTACATCTGAGATCCTCAAAATATTAATTAGCAACACTATTACCTCTTAGTGAACATATCTTGCTGTGCTTAAATAGTTGTACTTATTATATTAATTAAACAGTGTTTAATATTTTTTACCAATTACTTCTTTTTCTCTTATACATTCTTTGACAAATTGACGGGAGTAAAATAGGTTTTCGGCTGCTTCTTCTTTTAGCCAAAGGGGAAAAGTTCCTGTTCTTCACCGCAAGGTAGCGCAGTGTTCTGCCTCAGAGCTCCGTTTGAGACCTGTTTGGGAAATAAGACGTTTTCCGTTCCGATTCCCGACCGGTTTTTAATTCATAACTTTTTTAATTTTAGTCCCACGGTCTCGAAAATGCCCGAAATGACTTCCCCGGAATTTTTCCAATCGAAAGACACCTCTCGCGACTTCCAACTCGCCCGCGTTGCGAACTGTAATCGGCTTCAAGCAGACAGACAGACAGACAGAGGCGCACGGATTTTATTAGTATAGAAGTTTGTACTCTTACACATAAATAAATTTTCGAAGGTTGAAAACGTGATTTACACGTAAAGTATCTTTAAAAAGAATTATTAAGAACAAATAATGTTACAGATCATATGTTTATCATAAAATTAAAAACAAACTTCATATAAGTTAAATTTACATCGACAAAAATGTTGTGAAGAATTATTTAAGTTTGTTGTGACAATGTAAACATAATTTACCCATGTTTATATATATATATACATATATAATGCGCATTGAAAAGAGTGTATCCAGGTTTCTTAGCGAAATATGCCCTCGAGTCAACCACACAGAGTCCCCAGTTTCTAGCTTATATCTCAAATCCATGGAGGGGAGGCCATTAATACCCTTTTTGAAAAAGGACACATTGTGCCGAAACTACTTGTGTAACATTATTAT
This sequence comes from Maratus speculifer, assembly GCA_964019185.1. NCBI lineage: Eukaryota > Metazoa > Arthropoda > Arachnida > Araneae > Salticidae > Maratus > Maratus speculifer. Next base: position 162,079,261 of record OZ025300.1, on the reverse strand, counting down.
ATGACATAACATATGACGTAACATAGGGATGTGTAACATTATTATATGAATACTGGATAGTTTTTCATAATTTTTTCAACAAAAGTATGAGTTCTATAAAATTTTTCTTCTTTTTAATTGAACAATTTAATCAAAAATCTATTGAAATATTTGAGTTACCACCTTAATATTTCTGCATAAAATACTATGAGATATGATGTATATTCATTATCGATTTCAACTTTCTACGTAGAATGCATCATATTTAAAAAAGGTAAAATCATATTCCGGCGGGGATGGGGCCGTGTCACGCAAGTATCTCACATATTAGGTCTACCAGAAAGTTCTGTGGTATAATGTTATTTCACGCCTTCTTTTTAAATCAAGATTTGGACTAATGTGTTAAATTCATGCGAGACACGTCCCCCATCGTGGAATATGATTTTGCCTTTTTTTAATATGATGCACCCAACGTAGAAAGTTGAAATTCATAACGAATATACATCACATCTCATAGTATATCATGAAGAAAAAAAGTGGTCACTTAAATATTTTAGTAGGTTTTTAATTAAAATGTTCAATTAAAAAGAAGAAATATTTTATAGAACTCGTAATTTTGTTGGAAAAAATTATGAAAAAATTATCCAGTATTCGTATAATAATGTTACAGCTCCCTTCGTTGAAATCCGACAAGTAGTTTCGGCATGATGTGCCCTTTTTCAAAAAGTGTATTAACGGTCATAACCTCCCATGGACTTGAGATATAAGCTTGAAACTGGGGAGAAATGAATTTCTTTTTATATGCAATCTATTGATGCAGGACTCTGTGTGGTTGACTCGAGGGCATATTTCATTAAGAAAACCGGCTATACCTTTTGTGTATGATTGCATAGCAAAATGAAGTAAATTTCTGAAACTGAAAAAAAAAGGAGATTTTTCCATTTATATTTAATAAGATAACTTAATTCTCTTATGCATGATATTAATTTTAGAAGGATTACATACAATTTATACTTAAAGTATCTTTAAAAAGAATTATTAAGAGCAAATAATTATATACCGCCCAATCCAAAGTTGCGGGTGTGACATTTACACAACTTAACTTAGTCACCAGCAAAAAAAATTTTGAGCATTGGTTTCAATTTGTATGAATTTTAATGTAGACCACTTACACATACATTTATCCAAATCTGAAAATTGTCCAATGTATCATTTATTTATAAAAAAAAAATATTTCCGCCTGTTGCGGGTGTGACATAAAAAGGACATGCATTTTCATCTTTCAGTGCAAAAATGCAAAACTCTGTGAATTATGACAACTGAGTGAATTGATATTTTTATATATTAGACAGTAATACTTAAATAATTATTCTATGAAAAAATTAAATTACTTACTCAATTCTTGCTTTTCTGGAAAATATTCAAAATATTCGTTGCGGGTGTGACGCCCTGTTGCGGGTGTGACTTGTATAGCCAATAAAATAATAACATACACAAATATTTTCAAGGCAGATTTTTTTTATTTAAAGAATTAATCAATATTACAATTATAATATCTAGAGAAGAAAATATATTAAAAAAAAATCATTTCTAATCTTGAATTTATAATTTCTGGCGGTGGTAGCTTTTTTTACAAAAATACTCTTTTTTTCCTAGGATGCATATGACTGACTGGGCCAAATATGTACGTTTTCTTAAACTTTTTTCAAACATTCTAATTCTATATCGTCAACATCCATTTGTCTTATTTGTTCTTCAAAATTTTCACTTTTTTAATGTCGAGAATAAAACAACTTCTACAAAATCTTCAACTGCACATTCATCGTTGGATATTATATCCTTATCAAAGTATGGATACATCTAACTGACTGAGCCAAATATACACATTTTCTTGATTTTTATTCCGATACTCTTATTCTATAATATCCCCATTCATTTGTCTTATTTGTCCATCAAAGTTTTTTTTTTTTTATGTGGAGAATAAAACAACTTCTACAAAATCTCCAACTGTACTCTTATCATTGTATATTATGTTTTTGACAAAATATGGTAACAAACAAATTCTCTTGTGATCACTTTCTGAAGTTATTGCTACATTAATTGTTCCTATGTCAATAAAAACAACATGATGTATCGATTGAATGTTGAGCTCCGATTGTGCTTGGTGCCAGCATTCATGAAGCATTTTCACAATATCTTCTGAAATTTCACATTCAGCAAAGTTCTTTTATATTTTTTAGGACTTATTCTACACGCACGGCAAAATCTGAAGCTGAATTTATAGTTGCAGAGCGTTGCTAGTGTTACCATTTTCTTTGCAACTGCACCAACCCCATTGACAACTCTTTTACCATGAGATGAAATGCAAAAGGATTGCCATCCTTTACCATGATTTTTTAAAATAGTCTCTTCTTTTCTCTCCTTGCTTTGTCTCTTTCCTTCTCTTGTTGTAGATATGCTTCATATTTAAAGGGGTTTTCCTTAATCTTTTTTCAATGATATCGTGATCTTTCTGTACTCTTCATTCTCTGCAAAAGAAAAGAAATTAATGTGTAAACTGAATAAATATAGCACTTCCAGTCCAAAAATATAAGCTTAACAAATTTTTAATAGTTATCCCTTGAAATTTCTAATCTTACATAAACTTATTTATGTTAAATGGTTAATTTCAAACTGACTATATACATTTTATGCTAACTTAATAAACATTTTAACAGTTTCTATTATTTTTACTTCTACTTTTTATTCAATTTGAATGAAAAGAGAAAAAAAATCTTCCCCTAATATTGATTTACTTATTTTAAAAAACTAAAAATATATAAATTAGATAAATACTATCAAATAACAAAATTAAATATATATATATATATATATAAACAAAACAAAATTAACAAATTTAAAGAAAATTGCTAAAATATTGTTTCGTAATTTTCTTTTTTAATTTCTATAAAAATCTTACCTTTTAAATTAATTTCTTAATCATATATCACTAATAAAATTATTTTCTTGCAGTAAAGCAACAATTTTATCAATCCAAACTGAATAAATCAACTGCACACGGTGTCACATGCTCAGATGATGCAAATTTTTATTTATTAACTGGAATTCCTTCTATTAAATCAAAGGGTATAGTTAAAGCTGCCAAGTACATGTTTTCCAGCATATTATTCTGTTATAAATTTACACATAATTTGTTAATAATTACTTATTAATAATTATTATTAATTGGTTAATAATAATTTACACATAATCAATTTTAAAAGACGTTGCGGGTGTGAATGTCACACCCGCAACAGGGATATGTCACGCCCGCAACGCTCCGCTCAATAATTATAATTAAAATATCAATTGATTTCTTTTGTGTCTGTAATTCAAAGTATCTTAATAAACTATTTTTGAATATAAAGTTTCATAACTTTAAATGAAAAATATTTTTCTGCAGAGATATAAATGTAACTTTTTGTTGCGGGTGTGACACAATAATTAAGAGTAATTAAATATGCTTACCTTTTGTAATGAAGATTAGTGAACACTTCTCTGCAGACAAAAACTCTCAATATTAGCTGTCAGATCATATATATCCAAGTTTGGATATTTTCAGAATGTTTCTTCAGCTGTACGAGACCATGAAATGTAAAGATTTTTTCAGCAGTCTATTTTACAAAGTCATAGTGTCACTTTATTAATTAAAATACGTATGTTAATGACAAAAATTTAATTTTTTTTGATAAAATATGAAATAGTACACTCTTAACAGTTAATATGCAAAATTTCAATCACATTTAAAGAAATTTAAATTTTCATCCTCATGTCCAATTTTTCGTGGATTGGGCGATACATCATATGTTTACTACAAAATTAAAAATGAACTTCTTAAGGTCACATTTTCATCGACAAAAATGTTGTTAAGAATTATTTAACAGTTTTTTTGTGACAATGTAAACAAGGGACACCCAAATTTGGTGATTCTTCGATGAATACGTATCGAAAATTTATGCATAATTCAATAGCAACACGAAGGGAATTTCTTAGGCATGTAATAAAAAAAACTAATTAACGTTTATAAATAGAAGTAAATACTCTCATGCATGAATTATTTTAAAAGGATGAGAATATAGTTGCATGTAAAGTATCTTTTTTATGAATTATTGAGAATAAATGACGTTTAAAATCTTATGTGTGCAACAAAATTACAAAAACAAGCTTTAAAATAATTAGACTTAAAAGAAATAAAAAATGGTTATTAAGTAGGTCTTTTGGTGAAAGTGTAAACTTTGGACCTAAAAAAATTGTTTCTTCTTCATTAAATATCCGCTGAAAATCTGTCTGTGATTGAATAGCAATATAAATATAATTTTTGAGACGTGATGAAATACTGATACTTTCGTTGATATTTAATAATAAAAGTTTACACTTAAAGTATCTTTAAAATGAATTGCTAAGAATTGTTAAGAACAAATAATTTTATAGATCATACGATTAACACAAAAATAAAAATAACTTCATATAATTTTGAATTTGCATCGACAAAAAAGTTGTTAAGAACTATTTAATTGTGTTTTGTAACAATGTCAACATAGGTCCCCCAGATTTGTTTGTTCTTCATTGAATACGTGTTGAAAATTTCTGTGTAGCTGAATAACAAACATGAAGTCAACTTCTGAGACATGAATGTTTATTTATTTTTATTATTAATATTAATGTTTAAACATGTAAGTTAATTGTCTCATGCATTAATTATTTTAAAAGGATGAAGATATAATTTGTAAGTAAAGTATATTTTTATGAATTATTGGGAACATATAAAATTTTCTATTTCATGTGTGTTACAAAATTACAATTCAAACTTCAAATAAAATTAGATTTCAAAGAAATAAAAAATACGTATTGACAATTTGTGCGTAATTGAATAGCATTGTAAAGTGAATTTCTGGGGCATGAAAAAAAATTATGGTTTATAAATAGAAGTTAATTCTTTCTTGCTTGAATTATTTTAAAAGAATAAAAATATAGTTTGCATGTAAAGTATCTTTTTTATGAATTATTGAGAACAAATAACGCTTTAAATCTTATGTGTTTTACAAAATTACAAGACAAATTTCAAATAAATTTAAATTTAAAAGAAATGAAAAATAGTTTTTAAGTCATTTTTCGTGACAATATAAACTTTGGACATCCAAATTTGTTTCTTCTTCATTGAATAAGCACTAAAAATTTGTGCATGCTTGAATAGCGATATAAATTTCGTTTCTGTGACATTAAAAAATACAGATAGTTTTATTGATATTTAATAACAAAATTTAACATTCTAACGCATAAATTAATTTTAGAAGTATAAAAACACAGTTTACACTTAAAATGCCTGTTAAATGAATTATTAAGAACAAATAATGTTGTAAATCATACGTTTCCTATAAAATTAAAAATTAACTTCATATAAGGTTAAATTTACATCAACAAAAAAGTTGTTAAGAAACCCTTAATATTTTTTTTTTTTTTTTTTTTTTTTTTTTTTTTTTTGACAATGTAAACATAGAACACCCAAATTTTTTGTTCGTCCTTGAAAACATATTACAAATTTGTACATAATTGAATAACAACATGATGAGAATTTCTGAGGCACAATAATATATTTAATGTTTATGAATAAAAGTTAGTTTGAAAGGATGTTATTTTAAAAGGATGAAGATATAGTTTGCATGTAACATATCTATTTTTATGAATTATTGAGAACAAATAACTTTTACAATCTTATGAGCGTTACAAAATTGCAAGACAAACTTCAAATAAAATTAGATTTAATAGAAATAGAAATTACTTATTAAGTAGTTTTATGTGACGATATAAATTTTGGACATCCAAATTTGTTTCTTCTTCATTTTGTAAAAGGTATTTATACGAGAGTAATGTTTGTAAATCACAGATAAACAAGTATGACCTAGTAGAAAGGAATGCGTTTTCCTACATTAATGTGTTGGGAAATGTTTCGTAATTTGTCCATGATGAATGATTCTTCTTTCCTGTTTTGAAATGTTAACGTAAGGTACCCTGGGGTAATAACGCCACGTTAAGGTTCTAGCAATTTTCACGGCTCAGTTTTAATTTGTATTTTTCAAACAAATATATGATTTGATACAGCAACTCATTGACTATTTATATAAAAAAAATAATTTAACAGATATGAATACATAAAATGTAATGGCGTGATTTCTTGACCAATGCTATTTGGCGTTATTACCCACCTATATGGGTAATAACGCCATGCAAACAAAACTATGAAATAAGTTGGAATAATTGCATGTAGATTGCCCAATTCTAAAAATACAAACTCTCAGCTCTAGAAATTGACAAATTGCATCCTAAGCTATTGAAAATGTTCATTTTTTTGTGAAAGTATAAGAAAAATAAAGGTGTGGTGTGTGTGGGGGGGGGACGAGGCAAAAGAATATCAGACAGTGAGCTTCTTTTTGCTTAAAAAGGACCGTTTAAATAGAATTATTAGAAACATTGCACCGTTTTAACTGTGTTTATTTGAATCAGTATTTAGGATGTAGCTCGGCCACTGTAGGAAATCAACCGGGGTAAAAATTGCAAGGATTGGCGTTATTACCCCTTTATAGTTATTGCGCTGTACATTTTAAATTACAAATTATCTCGAGAAGATATCCAAAATCTTCAACAACATTTTGAAAGGCCATAAAATGTACTACAAATTTATGTAATTAACAAAGTATTTCCGGATAAAAAAATAGTCTTCACATCACAAAACGTATCTCGCAAATTTTAGATCAAGCGTTAATTTTAGCTGCTTGTAAAAACAATAAGACCTAAAAATGAAACAAATTTACTTGAAGCTGTTTTTTGCGATTTATATGACTCAAAACCCTTCTGCGCAGAACACATGGGTGTCATTTACCAGATTATTTCATAATTATGAAAAATATTAGCACTTGGCGTTATTACCCCGTCTGGCGTTATTACCCCAGGGTACCTTATTCTGTATTCCACATACTATTTGTTGAATGAAATTTTAGATATTTTTAATTGTGAAAGTTTTCTACTCTTTAAATAAAATCAATTACTCTTAATTCAAAAACACCTTAACTCAGATTTCTTTATTCTTCATTGAATACGCATTAAAAATTTGTGCATGATTGAATAGCAAAATGAAGTGAGTTCTGAGACGGAAAACAAGGGATTTTTTCATTAATACTTAATAAGATAATTTGAATCTCTTATGCATGAGATTTATTTTAGAAGGGTGAAAACACAGTTTATACTTAAAGTAATATCTTTAAAATGTATTATTAAGCACAAATAACGTTACAGATCACACGTTTATCACAAAATTAAAAACAAATGTGGTATCAGGTTAAATTTATATCGACAAAAATGGTGTTAAGAATTATTTAATATTTTTTGTGACAATGTAAACATAGAACACTCAAATTTGCTTTTTCATCATTGAATAGGTATTGAAAATTTGTGCATAATTTAATGGCAACAAAAGTGAATTTCTAGGGCATTATTTTTGGTTATTTTTTTAATTCATGTTCATAATTAGAAGTTAATTCTTTCATGCAAGAAGATATACCGTATTTACTCGTGTATAACGCTCACTTTTTTTTTCAAAAAAATAGATAAAAACTCCCGGGTGCGCGTTATACACAAAATATTTTTTTACTGCTGGGTGTCATCACACGATGTACATATGAATTAAGAAATGTATTTACCGGAAGCATAATTACTCGGAAAATCCTATTTAATTGAAGTATCACTGCATCTTTATTTCACTCCTTGCAATTTTTTATACATTAACATTATATAAACGCTATTTAGAAATTCTAAGTGCCGTCATTCACTCTAACTCCCCGTCATTCACTCTCTACCTGAAGTCTAAAAATGTATTTTCGCCTTGTACTTGGCCTGATGTAATGTTTGTTTCAACTTTCTTTACTGAAATTCATTTACTTATTCATTCATTTGTACATCAAATTTACGGAGCGCGGTATATACGAGACTTTAAAAAATCCCCATTTTTTTCTTATTATATACAGAGTGCGCGGTATACACGAGTAAATACGGTAGTTGCATGTAAAGTATCTTTATTTATGAATTATTGAGACCAGATAACGTTTAAAATCTTATTTGTGTTACAAAATTACAAGACAAACTTCAAATGAAACTAGATTTAAAAGAAATAAAAAATAGTTATTAAGTAGTGTTTTGTTACAATATAAACTTTAAACATCAAAATTTGTTTATTCTTCATTTAATAAACGTTGAAGATCTCTGCATGATTAAATAGCATATAAATTTAGTTTTTGAGACGTTAAAAAATACTCATAGTTTTATTGATATTTAATTTAAACTAAGTTAATACTTTTACACATAAATTAATTTTGGAAGATGAAAATACAGTTTAAAGGGAACTGGGGCACATTGATACATGGGGCACATTGATACACCCCCTCTACTGCTAAGTTTTAGAAAAAAAGCTGTATCAATGTGCCCCAGTTCTCCCTACACTTAAAATATCTACAAAATGAATTATTAACAAAAATAATGTTATAGATCATAAGTTTACCAAAAAATTGAAAACAAACTTCATATAAGGTTAAATTTACATTGACAAAAAAAAATGTTAAGAATTATTTAATAGTTTTTTGTGGCAATGTAAACATAAGACATAAAAATTTGTTTGTTTTTCATTGAATATGTATAGAAAATTTTTGCATAATTGAATAGCAACATGAAATGAATTTCAGAGGCATGAAAAAAAAATTATATTTAAACATAGAATTTAATTCTCACATGCATGAAATATTTTAAAAGGGTGAAGGTATAGTTTGCATGTTAAATATCTTTAATATGAATTATTGAGAACAAATAAAGCTTAAATTTTATGTGTGTTACAAAATAACAAATCAAACTTCAAATAAAATTAGATTTAAAGATAATAGAAAATAGTTATTTAGTTTTTTGTGACAGTATAAATTTTGGACATAAAAAATTGATTCTTCTGCGATGAATACGCGCTGAAAATCTGGGTATGATTGAATAGCAAGGTAAATATAGTTTTTGAGACGTGATGAAATGCTTATAGTTTCATTGATATTTAATAACAGAAGTTAATATTGTTATTTGTAAATTATTTTAGAAGAATGAAAATGCAGTTTACACTAAAAATGTCTGTAAAACTAGTCGTTTGGGACACCGTAATACTTATCCATCATAGATATGCATACTATAAATATGAAAATAAAACATGTGTAAACTATTTATAAAATATATTGCAATTTCAAAACATATCTTAAACATTTTTAATTACATAGTAATGCTCTATTAATGAATTGCTGATGATCCAATTTCGACAAATTGTATAAAACGCCAAACTACTCAAGTAGTATACTATTATTTTAACACAATCTAACTGATTGGTAAAGTTATCATACGAATTTAATATTTCCAACTGAATGAAAAATTGCCCAGGCCGGGAATCGAACACGGATACTTGGCTTACAAGGCCAATTGAATATTGGTGTAAATATTCAATTCGTATGATAACTTTACCCATCAGTTAGATTGTGTTAAAATAATAGTATATCTACGTATCCATCGTTCAATGGAGTTCCATTACCTGCAGCTTATTCTGCCGAGCTGTCTAAATGACAGACCAGATGTTATGGCCAATAAGGTTATCTGAGTGAAAAATCCCAGCCGGTTATCTCCCGGTTAGCTTAACAGGTAAAGCATTGTCCTTGTAAGCCAAGTATCCGGGCGTGATTCCCGGCCTGGGCAATTTTTCATTCAGTTGGAAATATTCAATTCATACTCAAGTAGTACCAAATTACGTAAAAGAAAAATCCTTTTAACTCCTAAATTAATAATTATACTAACTAACAGTTTATTGCGTCGGATTAAGCGTCTCATTTCCAATTAAAATATGTCTCTGAATTGTAATTTGAATGAAATACAGGGTCATGAAAAATCGAAGAATGTGGAAAACAGGATTACAAATATTTCGGTAACTAATAATAAGATCGACATCGTTTTTTATGCAAAATGTGTGTTATTTCATTGCCTTTTACGTCCACTCCTTAAAATAAAAAAATAAAAAATATATATACCTTTCATCAGAACGAATATTTCGAGTGTCTGAAAAAAATAGTTCCGGATAATCGAGGTTATTGATATTAAATAGACTTCGTTCCATTCTTAGATACTAAGTACATACGAAATTTCAAGTCTCTACCTCAATTTGGTCGAGAGATAGAGCGTTTACAGACACACAGACGGACGGTTTTTTTTTTTCTGAAAATGTGTTTCTCAGAATCTCCAGTATCTGAAACACGTAAATCCTTTAGTATGTCAAAGTTACTTACTAAGACTTACCCTATATTACTTATGATGTGTAAGTAATAAATTATTAAGAACAAATAATGTTAAAAAGCATACATTTATTACAAACTTTTATTATTATTAAAATAATGTCTCTTATTAAGATTAATATAGAATTTATTTATAGGTTTTCAAATTTAATCTTTGAGAAAATCATTTTCGAAATGGTTGTTGTAATTTGTTAAAATACATTTTTTTTTTTTTTTTTTTTTTTTTACTTTTTGGAAAATATCTTTTTTTATGAATACGTAAATCTTAGTATTCATATATATATATATATATATATATATATATATTCTAAGAATTGGACGAAGCCTATTTCATATCAATAACCTCAATTATCCGGAACTGTTTTTTTTTTTTTTTTTTTTTTTTTTTTTTTTTTTTTTTTGACACTTGAAATATTCGTTCTGATGAAAGGTATATAAAAATTTATTTTAAGGCGTGGTCGTAAAAGGCAATAAAATAACACAAATTTTGCATAAAGAACGAAGTCGATCATATTATTAGTTGCTGAAATATTTGTAATCCTGTTTTCCACATTCTTCGATTTCTCATGACCCTGTATTTCATTCATATTTCAATTGAAAAATATATTTTAATTAGAAATGAGACTCTTAATTAAGACTCTCTCTTAACAGTAAACTGTTAGTTAATGTGATTTTTGAATTTGGAGTTATAAAAATGTTTCTTTTACGCAATTCGGTACTTCTTGAGTTGTTTGGCGTTTTATATAATTTGTCGAAATTGGATCGTCAGCAATTTATTACAGACCATTACTATGCATATTAAAAATATTTAAATATACGTATAAATTATGATTTAGAATTGCAAAGCGTGGAAAATGGTTGTTTCTGTCAGGCGAGAATCGATATATCTGAGGCATTCGTTTTCTGATTGGTCCATGTTTAATACCCAGAAATGAAATACTTCTGCTGCCACAATGACAAAATAATAATAATAATAATAATAATAATAATAATAATAATAATAATAATAATAATAATAATAATAATAATAATAACTCTAAAACAAATTAAGATACGGCTTTCAAACATATTGCATTTAAAAGAATTTTTTTTTCCTTTTTTTCTGTATACGACGAATTGAAAATATGCTGTGTTTACAAGTTTGAAAATTTGCGGTACCAAATATTGTAAAACTGAAATTTCATTTAAAATTTGTTTATTCGTTATGCAGGAATATTAATGTTTAATCCTTGGCATACGTAATATAGGACTCTGTTATTACGTAAGCCCCGTTTTGATCATGATAAAAGTGGTGTCTATTATTATTAATATTTTAAATGTAGAATTTATTTATACGTGTAAAATTTTAGTCTTTAAAAATATCATTTTCCAAATGGTCGTTGAGTTTGTTAAATTACTTTTTTTTTTCTTACTTTTAGAAGTTGTTTGTCACTGAAATCAGAGTTTTTTAAGCTTCTTTTGGTGACGCTTATTTTTATTTATTCATTTAATTATTTTATTTTATTTTATTTTACTTTACTTTATTTTTTCGCATTGGATAGTTGAAATAGATTTCTATGAAGGCTGTTTTCCACTTTTTACATTCTGTGTAAAGTTATTTTTAACTATAGCACTTTATCTTTCGCAACTGGTTTGGAAAATAAAAACATCCTCATAAAAGAAAAAAAACATGCAAATAAACTCAAAAAAGTAAAAAAACAGCCTTTGTACACATCGATTTCAGCTGTTCTATTCAAAAATAAATAAATAAATAAATAAATAATAAAATTAAATAAAATAAAAAGAATAAAATGCAAACGAGATATCTTAAAATATTTCTCTCACTGGATTCACATTAACGAATGGGTGCTTCCGCCTGACTGAATTGTCCCTTAATAAGAAATTTGATATTATGATAAGCAAATTATTTTTTAAAGGGATCAAAAGGCAGTTTAATGTCTATATTATAAATCCAAACATATCTGTGCGTAACGCATACGTCATTTTGGGAATAGCAACACTTTCAAATTTTAAATGAAACTACAGTATTGCAATTTTTGCTACAACAAATTTTTAACTTATAAATATCGCACATTTTCAGCTTTTACAACGTCGTGTAGGGGAGAAATGTACTTTTAAATGAAATTTGTTTGAAAGCTATATCTTAATTTGTTTTTGAAATATTAATTTTTTTGTAGTTTTTAATACAGCTTCTCTAATTGTGGCAACAGGAGTACTCCATTTCTATTAAAAGCAAAGGAAACAAGTTGGAAATTGCACGTGAAACTTAGCAAATGAGGTGCGTTCGTACGATAACGAAGTTTTAAAAATATTACTTTCATATATCAATCTCATAAAAGTGTAAATAGTGAATTACAATTAAAATCAAACAATTAAAATCAAACAATCATCAAACAATGTATTATAATACTCTATACCATTATGTAATATAATACTTTTGTGTGGCTTTGTATTTTTAAAAGAGATTATTACTAACAGATTATGTCAATAATCCGATGTTAGTCACAAATCTAAACGCAAACTTTACATAACGTTTGTTTACAAAGATTTTCTTCTTTTCATGTTATTAAGAGTTGTTACATAGATTTTTGCACCAATGTAAACCTGTAGGCACCAAAATTTGTTTTTGTTTCATTGAACAAATAACGGAAATTTGTGCATGGTTAAATAGCAAAATGAAATGAATTTTTGAACCGTTATCGAAAAAAAATTTTAACTGTTTGAAAAGAGAAATTAATCCACTCATGCGTGATTTTTTTAAAGGAATAAAACACAGTTCGTACTTAAAATATCTTTAAAATTAATTATTAATTACAAATAATATTAAAAATTACAAAATCTCTTTAACCCCTTAACTGGCACTTTCTTTTCCGTTCAATAAATTAAAAATAACGGATTCTCACCACAATTTTTTTAACTAAAATATTCGTAACATTTAGTCTAAACATTTCCGCCTTCAAATAGAATTAAACTATTTAAAAAAAAAAAAAAAATGTGGTGTCAAAAAACTTTAAATGATGAATTGAGCAAATTAGTGTTGCCCGAACGGCGACTTTTTTAATAAACCAAATTGTTTAGTGCTGCCATCTATTAGTTGTTTTTAAAATAAATAACATGATGCATTTTCTTTACAGGAATATTTCTTTTCTATAACGGTCTATTTTAATTTCGTAGGCAAAATACAACGTAGTAAACACGAATGTCTTTTTTTCTGTTCTAATTTTTGCTAACCTAAAATATTTTGAACATCTTTTCAATTATTTCAGGTGAAAAATCTTTGAGCTCAAAAGGACATACAAATTTTGCAAGCATAATTTTTTTTCCCAACCAGGTTTTGCCATCCAAACTGTGTCTCGCAATCTGATTGGCCAGAGCTCTCGGCATGAATTCGACGCTTCTTGGCGGGAATCGTGTTTGGCGAAAAACACTTCTTTATTTAAATTTTCTATTTCTTATAGTGTCAGATTTTTTTTTTTTTTTTTTTTTTTTTTTTTTTTTTTTTTTTTTTTTTAACAAATTCTATGTTTTATGAAATTACAGAAGAATCGCCCTTATCAAAACCATTTTCCTAAAATTTTCCCATTTTTTTTCCTTTCTTTTTTTTCAATAATTTTTTAGAATGAATCTGGGTACGTTATGTTTATTTTTACTTTGTTGTATCTTTAATAGAAGAAAGTATTGTGATCGAAATTTTATTCGAATTCCAGCTTTTGACCGATTTGCACGTTTTAGAGATCAGAGGTTCCAAAAAACATGTTTTTAGAAAATCTCTGTCGATCCATGTGTGTGTGTGTGTGTGTCAAGTGGCGTATTCAGGGGGTGGGCTGATGGGACTGCAGCTCCTTTCGAAACATGAAATATAATTACAAAAGTTTATAAAGATGTAATGATATCTGCGAAGATAGACTTTTTAAGGAGCAGAATAACTTTTCGTTTCAGGCAGGTTTTTATTAAAAAAGTATTATTTTGCAAAGATTACAAGAAAACTGTTTCAGCTAAATTTCCGTTATACACAGGCTATTTTTACAGGTCATAAAAATTTTACTAATTAAGACTAAATCTTTTTTAAAACAAAATATTTGCAGTCCCATGCAATTCAGTCTTAGCAGAATCGATATAATTTATGCATTACCTGTTATGAAAAAATTTGTTTAAAGCGGAAAAATTATCTTTCATATGATTCCCTCTTAGAAACTTTTACTATAACTCAGCACCCTCCAAAATGAGAAGTCTAGATACGCCACTGTGTGTGTCCGTATGTCTCTATTGTACCATCGAAAAGTGTATGAAAATATGCATAGAATTGAACCACATTTTTTGTGTATGATAATTTTTGGGTATGGCAGGCAGGTCAACCCTGAATTTGAAAAAAAAATCTACCGGAAGAAGGGCGCTGTAAAAGTGATTTCCATGCTATTTTTATTATTGTACCATCGAAAAGTATTTGAAGTTATGTACAGAATTGAACTAAATATTTTGTGTACGTTTTTGGCTATGGCCAGCAGATCTTCTTTGAATTTGGAAATATTCCAAGGGAAAGGATCACTGTGATAATGCTTTCTGTATCATTTTCTCTGTTTTTCGTATTTCTATTGTCCATCGGCTCGTGCTGAGACAATTGTTCTTATTAATAAACTATGTAATCGAATGGTGTTTTCAAGTTTTTGGTAAAAGCAGAAGATATTTTGGAAAATACTGTCAAAGTTGGAGTTAGAAAAAAAAAATAAGATAACGAAACTTATTTTTGAAAGATTTCTTTGACAATCGCAATAATTGTAAATATTATATAACATATTGCATAAAAATATTATAATGAAAATATTATAACATATAATATAAAAACAATCTGAGAATTGTTACTCACATAGAAGCGATTTCGTACTACAAAGTACAACCGTGTACAAAGTTTAAACATGGTATTTTACGAAGCGCGCTTCGAAAGCAGGTCGAAAAATTAGAGTACCGCATTGGTCCGTGGCGATGTTTTCTAGATAGGTTTCTAATTGATAATATGGCTAATTGACTATATTTAACAATGACAATTTTTATAATAGCGAGTTTTATTTCGTTATTTCAGATTAATTAGTTGTTGTTTTTTCTTTTTGAGTAAAGTAATTACATTGAGAGTAGTAATTTAAGTTTGGTAAACAAAGTTATTTTTAGGACTCTGTAATGCAAGAATTTACAGTCATTCATGCATACGTTTCAAAGTTTAAACAGATGCTAATGAAATGAAGATACTAAGCTAAGGAATAAAAAATTACCATCATTAAAGTAATTTTTTAATATCCAACAAATATAACAGTTTTAAACAATTATATAACTGGAACTTCAACTTCTTTCAGCGAAAGAAAATGATAGAGGTTTCTAGAAGATGTTCCTTTTTTAATTGGATAAATACTGCGTTATATTTCAACAACATATTCAAATTTTGTAAGATGCTTTGTTTAGACGAGGTCCATTTTTAAATGGCTAAATACTGTGTTATATTTTACAAAATATTCGAGTTTTGTAAGCATTAGGTTATTTTTCTTTAAATAACATCATTATCAATTTTATTAACATAAATTTTATTTCCTTCTCTCCAACCACATAATCCTTAGATCATACAGAGTTTCATAATTATAAGAATTATTAAAAAATCATTAAGAAAGGTAAAACTTATAATTTATTTAAATAATTACAAATTCAATTAAATAAATTTATAATTAAACAAAATTATAAATTTATAGAAAATTTAAAATAAAAAAATATAATAACATAAATTTAAGGAATACGTTAAATTAAAAAAATTACAAATTTATTATTTATACATTATTAATTATTTACTTATAATAATTTAATCTTGTTTAAAATTATACTAATTTTTATTACTTTACTTAATTATTTCAATATTTTAGTATATTCCAAGCATTCATTATAATTTTGATTAAAATTTTTTGGATTTTTTTTCTTTTAAACTTTTTATAATATTGCTAATTTGTGGTTACAGTAAATAATCTTATATAAATCTCCTATCTTCAGAAATTTTCACTTTGTCATCTTTTAATCTACATAACCTTCAATTCTTTGAAAAGTAGCAGAATGCTATCGAAACGCGATGATCCTCTCCCCCCCCCCCCGGTTTTTCACAAGTTAATGGAAATAATTTTATTTATGTAAAAATCACTTTTCCATTGATTCCTATTTTAAACAAAAACTCTATTGAAATAATAATAAAAAAAAATCTTCCCTTTCTCTGCCCATCCTATCTAAATTCTCTACTCTGGATTTTCGCCAAGCACAATACCTTCCCGCCAACAAAAGTCTCTTTGACGCAGTCATCTCTGACCAATTAGATTACAAGATGGCAAAACCCGGTTGGGAAAAAAAAATACGCATTTTGCAAGGTAACCAAATGTTTCAGTGCTGCCATCTATTAAGAATTTTGAAAACAAATAATAACCCAGTTATTATCAATGTATATTTCAGGAAGAGTTCTGGTATTTTTGGCGAACCTTTTTTGGCATTAAATGAATTGATATGGTTGCGGTCTTAAGTTTTTAGATTTGATTTGGCTATCATGTAGTATTCGCCCGTAGATGGCGGCCACTTTTTTGCCGATTTTAAATTTCTGTATTTGGATTTATTCATTTATTTATTTATTTATTTATTTATTTATTTTTTTTAATGTATAATCTTTGAAATATTTTGACTGTAATTTCGGAATATATATTTTATTAAATGAATATTTGCTTTATTTAACTTTTTTTTAATTTATGTATTTACCGTTTGTTATTTATGAATTCCTCCTCTCACTTCCCCTATTTATTTATTTATTTATTCTTTTTTACAAATAATGTTTGGATTGCTGATTTTCAGTTAAAAATTTGTTGTTGTTAATGTTTAATATCTGAATTGTTCAAAAATTAGTTATAAAGTGGTCATAAGTAACCAACAAAGAAACAAGATGGCGGATTCCGGGCGAATACTACATTTGTTCCTTTGATTTTTTACTATTAGAATGGAGCATCCATTATTTTTTGTGCAACTTTTTGCACAAAAAGTTGCAAGGTTGCAAGGTACTACATATTACATTCTCTCCTGTGTTGGAATTTCTCAAAATTTTTTTGAAGATCTATGCCGAACATGAACCCTAGAACCAAAATCCCCACTCTAGACAAAAACTTTATCTGTCTATCAATAACATTTTTTTATGGACGCGATAATTTCTGTAATTCTGAACAGATCTCTTCCAAACTGATACATAAGATCAAAAGGCAGGAAATCTCGGTCAAGTTCGTTATTGGGCAAAATCTGATAAAGAGGGTAGAAAAATTGAGATATTTTGTGAAAATAGAAAAAACATAACGTCTTAACTATAGTACATATCGAATCAGTTTAAAGTTAATATTACATCTAAAAGAAGGTCCAATAATTTATATGTGACAGATTTCTGCTCAAGGGACGAAAAAAATAGGGTTTTAAAGGAAAAAGACCTTCATAACTTTATCATTTCTCAAAGCATCAAATCCAATTAAATTTATTATAAATTCTTTTAATATTATCTACAACTTTTATATTGACAAGTTTTTCATACGACCAATTTTTGCAGAAAAAAAATTAAAAACGAAAACGAAAACAAAGAGGGTGGTAAGGGTGAAATAAAACCCAACTTCGTCAATTCACATAATATCAAATCCGCATGAACTTTTTATAGATGTCTTTAATATTTTCTACAACTTTTACATTGACAAGTTTTAGATAGGACCAATTCTTACAACAACAAAAATTTAAAAATATATGGCTGAAAAAAAAATATGGCATTAAGGTTGTCCTGAAATACAAACTGTTTATTTTCCGACTTATTTTTAAATACATTTTTGATCTCAAACGCATCTAATTGGCAGGTCTCTCATTCAGAAATTATATAACGTGCCGTATGGGTCACTTTTTCAATAAAGGCAGAATATTTTTCAAAAATGGTGTCAAAGTGGGCATTTTGATCCGAGTCTCCTGAAATAATAGTGCTGGAAAGGGAAAATATGGTCATACTGAGAAAATAATTGTTGAAAACTGTTTATTTCCGTCTATTTTTATTATTTTTAAATTCATTTTTTGTCTCAAACTTATCCAATTGGCAGGTTCTCTTATACAAAAGCTATATAATGCGTTGTATAAGTCGATTTTTTGATAAAGACTTTTTGATATATTTAAATAAATTACTGCCTAAGTGAACATTTTGAAAAAGGTTTTTTATTTATTTATTTATTTATTTTGGAAGGGGGAAAGGGGTAGAACACTTATACCTAGAAATCTACCTCAGCCCTTAGGCCGAGCCTGCACAGATTTTTACTTTTATACAGCTAGTGGCTATTGTGTTACACAAATATATAAGTAAAAGTTGTTATCTACGCTTTAAAAGACGATGATACACAAAGCACGCCACCCCTGTCATTATTTATGTCCAAACCCACCGTGTTTTTAAGGGTTAATAACTCGGCTAATTACAGACAATTTTTTTCGAAAATCATTATTAATATTGGTTTCATCTTTCTGTTACGATTGGTATCATCAGCGCTTTCCAACATTTTTGCTGAATGCCGCAATTTGAAATTTGTGTGTAAAGGGGAAAAAGCGCTTTTCTCAAAAACATTAGACCTAGGGTAATCGCTATAGTTTTCTTTCAAGGTTTAAATTAACATCAACTACCTCTAATTTTTTCATAATTTTAGTTTCCCTTGATTCTGAAATAGATGAAGGAGACAATATGTTTGCTCTACATTTTCGATTATATCTCCAAAAATATAATACCTAAAATTAAAAAAAAAAGAATTAATACCTAAAATTCAGCGTTATGAAAGATTTCGTCTGATACCCCAAACAATATACAAAGACAAGATTTTTTTTTCCAAGTAACGTAACTCGCCACTACATTTTTCCTTAATATGTTTGTGAATGTTTAATAATTTGTAAATAAGTGAATCAAAAATATTTATCACTTCCCCCAATTTCAACTTTCCACGTTCTATACTTTACGAGTAAAATTGCTGTGACTGACAGACAGATAGATAGACACAGGAGTGATCTTATAACAGTTCCGTTTTCAAAGTACAAAACCCTAAAAAATACATCATAGTAAATTTAATATTGATTTTTTCTCGGGGGAGGAAATGAAGATGCGCTATCTCAAATTTTTGCAGGTAAAAGAAATCAATAATATATTAAATATCACTAAAAAACCATTATTATTTACTAGGAAAACATCTTTCGAAATGCATTCCTATGCAGCGCCGTGCGAAAGGGGGGGAGCGAAGGGGGCGGTCACCCCGGGGGTGGAAATTTAGGGGGCGCAAAATTTATACTACGAACGACATTTTTAGCATGTCACAAGAAAGAGTTTAAAGGAGGGGGCGCCAAATTGGGACTTCACCCCAAGCGCAGTTTTTGCTTCGCACGCCCCTGTTCCTATGTTTTTCGAAAAGCTAATAGGAAACATTTGAAAGAGTTGGATGGTGTCACGGGAGCCGCGTTAACTATCCTTGTGCCTTTTAGTTATTTTGTCGCCTAAACTACCTGTTCTTTCTTCTGCTTCTTACATAAATCAAGTTATTTGTGTGTGAAGTAAATATTTAAATGATTCATCGAAAGATGCAGCACTAAAGGTTTTGTATAAAGCGATTATTACATATTAGAGATTTGCGAAGGATCGGTATTGTTTCCTTTTTGGCTCAAAATCTGTGTTTCGCTGAAATTCGGGCAGACCGAAACTTTCTGTAGTGTTAAATTCAGTCTTTTTTCTCCGGGTTGGGAGGATATTGCTTTTTTTAAGCACCTTCGTGAAATCACAAAATATCAAATCTTCCGGAGGGAGATTGTCCCTCCAGAAGGTTTGATCCCGAGCCACCCTCTAAATAAACACTATCTGTATTCAAAATATCCGGTTATAAACCGTCCTCAGCTATCCTATGTATAAAAAAATCAAGCAAAAATATTAAAATTTGAGCGAGATATTTGAAAATAACAACCCCTTAGACGTAACATTATCATCCGGGTCTTTTACCGTGCCTAGTATAGACTCTTAGTACGATTTAGGATCCCCAAAGAATTCGCAGAGCGCGGCGCATGCGTCCCCCTTTAGCTTTCCTTCCCTTATTTTGACTCTTCCGAAGTCGGTAAGAAATGTTACGACCCACGTTCCAAGTGCTAATGCTCTTCGTTACCTGAGAATAATAAGGTTCTATCTGTGATTTTGAAAAAAATACTTATCGATATAGATAGGTTCTATTTGTATCTATAAAGACATTTTTGCATCAAAATGATGTTACATATAGTTTGCATATAACGTTACAATCATAATATGACATTATTTTAATCCAGGAATGCCTTCATAGATACAAATAGAACCTTTTTATATTGGTAAGTTAATTTTTTGCAAAACACAGATAGAACCTTATTATTCTCAGGTGACCTCTTGTTTAAGCTTGGTTGAAAAAAAAATAATAAATAAATCAAACTGGAATAATTTAAAAGGAAAATTGACTAAAGACATCGAAAAGCGGGGAGGAAAGGGCTCGGGGTCTAAAGATATAGGACGACCCTTGGGGATATGAGCTGAATGCTGGTATTAAAAGCGGACGGAAGCCGATGAATTCGGGTAGGGCAGCGCGCGTGTTCCGTTCGCTGTTCTTTAGCTTTTCTTCTCTTATTCTGACTTTCTAGCGGAAGTCAGGAAGAAAGGTCTCGACCCACGTCCCAAGTGCCGATACTTAAGCGGAAGCCAGGTTGAAAAATAAATTAATTAATGAAACTGGGCAAATTGAAAAGAGAATTTGATTAACCCTTTATCTACCGACGGTATTTATAAGTACCATTAAAATAACTTATTATAAAAAAAAATTTAATACGTCAGTTAGCAGTAACACTGTTTAGAATGAGTTTTAGATACATTATTTTATTTTGTTCTAAAAGCAGTATTGGTTGCACAAAACAAAAATATTTTTAAAAATATGATTGCTTTGCTTTTATGTCTTTTCAACGTTCTTGGCGCTGAGGGAGGGGGATGGAGATATTTCAATTCGGAAATATTTCTGTATTTATATCGTAAGACCGTGATATTCGTACATTTTATAATTCTACAAAATACTAAGAAAACAATTTAAAATAAAGGATTTGAGTAAGGTTATAAATATTGCACAAAATCCCTGTAAATTCAAATTTAATTAATCCTTCTAAGATCCTTTAAATATTTATTAAATGATTATGTAATTTTTTTAATTAAGTTTAAACATTTTGCGTAAAATGCTTTAGAATGTAAAATTTTCAGGAATTCATAATGCGGTAGATAGAGGGTTAAATTAAACACATCTAAAAGCGGGTTGGGATGTGCTTAGTTAAGCGTCTCCCCCTTATTATTTATTCGCCCTTGTCAGAATAATTAGTTGCGGAGTTAATAGAAGCTGTTTACTTGCTCTTTTCTATGACTATGCATTAAGAGGCCACTGGATTCGCTCAAAAAGATCCAGATAATATGTCTATGGGGGTGTTCTTTTCAAATATCTTGCTCGAATTTTATTGTTTCCATATGATTTTTTTTTTCTTTTTCTGGCACTTGATAGCTGAGGACGATCGGTAACCGAGCTAGTTTTTACTTTTTCAATTTTAATTTCGGATTAAAAAAAAAAAAAAAAAAAAAAAAAAAAAACTTTTAGAACTGGTTAAAGCCGGTTCTGAATTTGAAACTATCATAATATCTAAGAAATATAACTAAAATTGAAAAAGTAAAAACTAGCCCGGTTGTAGATCGTCCTCAGCTATCAAATACAAGAAAAAAACATGAAAATATTAAAATTTGAGCAAGATATTGGAAAAGAATGCCCCCATAGACTCAACTTTACCATCCGGGTCTATTTGAGCGAGCCGAGTGGCCTCTTAAACGTCGTTTCATTATTATTTTATTCGCCCTTATTAATATTAATTTGTTGCGGAGTTATTCGGGGGTGTTTACTTCTTTTTAGGTGCGTTCGTAATTATGTAAATACGTAACACCTATAGTGGTCGTTCAGTCCGTCCGTCTGTCCGTCCGTCTGTCCGCATATAACAACGCAAAAACTACCTAACCGAATCGTTTGAAATTTAAAATACATAATTATTACATAATTTTGTCGAATCATTTCAAATTTTTTGATAATCGGGTGCATAGATCAACTACAGGGGCAATCAAAAGTATTACATTACATTACGGTCAATGGGGGGAAAAGTTTCAAATGCATTTTAATCGTTTGAAATTTAAAATACATAATTATTACATAATTTTGTCGAGTTATTTCAAATTTTTCGATAATCAGGTGCATAGATCAATTACAGGTGCAATCAAAAGTATTCAATTGCATTACGGTCAATGGGGAAAAATGTTTCAAATGCATTTTAATGGTGTTACAC
The DNA here is from genome assembly GCA_964019185.1 of Maratus speculifer. Taxonomy (NCBI): domain Eukaryota; kingdom Metazoa; phylum Arthropoda; class Arachnida; order Araneae; family Salticidae; genus Maratus; species Maratus speculifer. Next base: position 162,056,471 of record OZ025300.1, on the reverse strand, counting down.
TCATTCGAACTTAATAAAATTTATATGGAACTATAAAGTACATATTATAATATACATTTTACATAATTTGTGGTGCAAAGAACATTTGTTATTGATTTACAAGGCCATACAAAAGTATTCCATTATATAATGGTATAGGGAGAACATTGTTTGGTGAGCTTTTTAATTGTAATTTACTATTTACAATTTTATGAGATTGATAAATGAGAGTAATATTTTTAAAACTTTGTTATCGTACGAACGCACCTCATTTGCTACGCTTCATGTGCAATTTCCAACTTGTTTCCCATGACTGCATTAATTCTTCATTACTACAAGAAATGTTTCGGAAGTAAGTTTAGCATAAAGATAGCTAAAAAGTAAACAACAATATTAGCTTCAAAACAAAAGGCTGGATAACTGCAAACAGTTCCTACAGTTACTCATTGTTTTGAATACACGATGGGAATAATGAGAGCAGAGGTGATGGGGTTATTGAGTAGAATGCCGGAATAGAAAAATAAGTGCCATTCAAATCTAAGATAAGGCTGAAGTACACAGTTCATTCTATGGAAAACGTCAGTTTCGAATAGCAAACTTTTGAATAAGAAAATATAAACAAAAAATTTTCATAAATACATTCATGGTGCAGCTTTAATCTTAAATCATACAGGTGATTGTAGTTTTCTTCATATTGGGTGCTTAAGAAGACTTAAAACTCTTAAAATTGCATTAAAAGAAAAATATATATCATTTTCAACACTTATAATCTTAAAACTTAAAATCACAATTTTAATTGGAATGAAAGATATAAGTATGTTCTTTTATTTCACATATTTAAAAAATTTTCAAGATGAAGAATTAATATTTATAGGCGGCTCCAAACTGTCAGACATTTCTTGAGCAGAAAATTGGTAAAACAGCTTATGCGCAGAATTACGAAATAAATTTTGCAATTAGAATAAATTTTCGTGTTTCTAATTATATTTCAAATTATAATAACTACTCTGAAGTTAAATAAATTTGTTTTCAAAGCATTTTTATATTTATAATACAAAGCTTTGAAATTTTCAACTGTATAATCACCAAAAATGAAATAATAGGTTCAGTTCATACAGACTCTCATAAAACATATGTTTTGAGAATTTCATGAAAAAATATTCAGAAGTTTTTCAGATATCCTGAACGTTATGCCCAAAAAAGTCAGTTTGGGAAAAATAATTTCAAAAATTCTGAATTGCTATTTCAGCTATTGATCAGACATGATTTTAAGGGGTAGGATATTTCTGAATGTGTCGAAAAAGCAAAACATATCACTATGTTCCAAGCATTAAAACTTGTGTAATAAGTCAATATTAAAAAATGAACTTTATATAAATCTAAAGCTCAAAATTTTACATTTTAAAATATTTATATACTTGTAAATTCATAAATAAATATTGAAATGATAAATTCAAAAATATATAATAATACCAAAAAAAAAAAATCTCTTGTGCACATGATAAAATCGAAAAATATGCATGTAAAGAAAAAATTTTGGTGAAAATACATAATAGTATTACCTTTATACTAAAATCAAAATATTTGTAAAAAAATATTGACTGAATTAAATAATAAACTTGATAATTTAAAAAAAAATAAACTTATAGTTTTTCAGAATATTTTCGGAGTATAAAATAAAAAATAAAATAAAATCTTACCTTTTTCTGGTTTAAAGTTATAGATCATGTACAGAATGAAAAATGTGATAAAAAACTATTTCGATTGTCATACATAATTTTTTAGTAATACTGCGCACAGTATTAAAATTTATCGTTTTGAATAAATGGACTCAAAGTTTTATTTTCGCATTTCCCATCACATATATGTAGTCTTAACAAAACTGTCTTAATTACTAAACTAATCGAATTTTTTAATGCAGTTTTTAGCTCACAGTCTATCAAAGCCTGAGGGCTTATGTGCCCGCCCGTTCTGTATGTATGTACGTACGTGCGTACATGCGTAACGCTATAACTCATGATAAAATTATCCGATTTATTTGAAATTTTGGATGTAGGTTTATTATGATAAAGCGCTTCCCTGATTAGTTTTGAGAGTTCATTCGATAAGTATAAGAAGGGGAACGGGGGCTAACGTCCCTCTTCATAATTTATATAGTTGGGTTTTTCATGCAGAACTATCAGTTTTCGTTCAAATCTTAGGTATGGGATCATTCTTATGCAGCTCATCCGTGATTAGTATTGGGTGTTCATTGGATAAGTGTTAAGAAGGGGAAAGGGGCTATATTGTCTTCCTTAATTTGTTTTTCGAAGGGCATAATTATAAGGCTGCAATAAACAATTAGTGTGCATAGCCTGAGAGCTCTATGCCATCAGTTTAACTGGGTAATATTTTTTTTATTTACATATTGCTCAGAAATGATTGCGGAATCAAAATATGTATAAAATAAAAATTCGAAAATCGGAAAGTTTAAAGGTATTCTTAAAACTCTTCAGTTTTAAATAGCGTTTGTTATCCTTTAATGAACTGACGTTACTTTTAAGTATCATTGAAAAAAAATTAATAGAAAATTTATTTGCTCTGTTTAATAATAAAAGTTTTTTTCCTTTCCGCACATAATACTCTGTTCAATCAAACTTAGAAAGATTAAAGTAACAATAAAAGCTAAATATTTTCAAAAGGTGATTTTTATTTTAATCATTTACACATTTATTTTTTTCTAAATTAAATAAATAAATAAATAAATATGAAACACTTTCGATTACAAAAGCCTTTTTATTAACAGAATAAATCATAGTATTTTTAAATATGCATTTCTTTTATGTAAGAATTGCGATATTTCAATAACAATACTTTGGTTATTGGTAATGCTCTGATTATTTTTATTAATGTTTTTTAAAAAAAAGTTATAACTGCAGATTTATTTAATCAGTTTTAAGGAAAAACGTATTTGACTTTTACATTACTAGTATTTTAAATTTCCATTATATCTTCATTTATTAAAGGATGCAATTATTAAATGGAAATAAATTCTTGATAAACAGACATGCTTTTTACAAAGAGTTAATATTTCGTTCTGATCATCGGATATTTTTTCGGGTCTTTTGAAAAAGTAAAAAAATAAAATAAAAAGCAGCTTCAGTTTAAACTGCACATTTCAAAGATATGTATTTTTTTGTCATTAACAAATATGTGTAACTCTGTTGTTAAGAGCCATTATTTTGAAATTCAGACATAAAAGTGATATTTTGACAGTTGCATTTTTTATATGGCTTGATTTTTTTTTATGTTGAAGTAAATCATATTTAATGAATAATGTGCAATTTTGAAACCCTAAAAAAATTTCCTCTTCCCTACAGAAAATGCCAAAGTCCAAGGTTGTGAATGGCAATTTTCATGAAAAATGAAATGCCAGTATGTTTGGAGTGCTATATCTTTGGCAAGCAAAAACATTCCAAAAATCTTTTGGAATGAACTATTAGTATAACACTACCTGCTTATTAAAGTTTATTTGTTTCCATAAGGCCTTGTTATTTTACATTGTTATGTTGCCACAATGTATAGTAAAAATGTATTATAAAAAACGGATATTCCATTTTCTCATAGAGAAAAAAGTGTCATCATCGACATTGTTTGTTTAAAAATTTTTTTTTTTTTAAATTAAAAATATTAAAAGACCCCACTTCTTTTTTCCCCTACTTTTATACACATGTTCAACTACTGAATGATAGGTTTTATTTTATTCAACTGTGACGCTATTTTGAGATAGCACTACTTTAAATGTTGCAGATTTTAAAATTTTTGAATATTTAATACATTATATACGCTAACAAACAATATCCCAATAGAGTACTACATTATTTAACTTCTTCTAGTATTACACTTTCATAATAATAAAGAAAAATATTGGGGTACTATTGTTTAAATAGAATATTTAGTGTGGAAATTATACAAAAATGTTATTTTGATTGTATTTCGTGGGAACATAACAATGTAAAATAAAAATGCTTCATGGAAACAAATAAATTTTAATAAGCAGGTAGTATTATACTATCAGTTTATGCCAAAAGAATTTTGGTATGTTGTTGCTTACCAGAGATATAGCACTCCAAACTTATTAGCATTTCACTTTTCATGAAAAATAGCTTTCACAACTTTGAACTTTGACATTTTCTAAAGGAAAGCGGAAATTTTTTCAGGGCTTCAAAATTCCACATTATTCATTAAAAATTATCTACTTCACCATAAACAAAATCAAGCAAATCAAGAAATACAACAATCGTATTTTGCCTGATTTTCAAATTAATGGCTTTTAAGAGAAGTTATAACATGCGTATAAATTAATATTTCGAAAAAAAAAAACTTCAAACATTTATTTGTAGATATTACTTCATGTTTTTTTTCGTCATGTTTACTTTCGTCCAACATGTTTGATACAACGAGAGGTTATCATACTTTGTACTTAATTTATATTATTTGAATTGCAAATCCCAATTCAGAGTATTTTGCTCTTCTCAGGAAAATAAGAGGATCAACTTTTCTAGTTACTGCGTTTGTTTTAAGGCAGTGACCATTATTATATTAATCCTATATTGGATAAGTAGATTAATCTCTGTTAGTAAGTAAACGTCCCCCCCCCCACCCTCCATTTCTTTTTCTAATGTTAATCCGCTCACATTTTACCCCCTGAAGTCAATTTAGTGTATGTTTTTCTGTTTGACCTTTGAGGATTGTGGGAAACAACAGAACCTTTATGTTTTTAGCTATAAATGAGGTTGCAGCGTATGAAATCACCATAAGCCATGAAATCAAAATTGTAAGTTCGATTCCATTTTACAAATTCATAAAAAAAATAACAAATTATTGTATTGGGATGTAATGATCATCATAAGACTTTAGAAAGCGTCATTTTGCAGAATCTACTTTAATTTTTATAATTATATAAATACGTAGCTTTTACACAATCGTCGTCTGGTCTGTCGGTCTGTCTGTCCATATATAACAGTGCAAAAACTACCCAATCGAATGGCTTTAACTTTTAAATAGATAGTGGTAGTAGAATTTTGTCTAGCCATTTCCTATTTAATGAAAATAGCAAATGTAGTTCAATTACAGGGACCGTCAACATTATTCTGTTGAATTACGGTTAGTGGTAAAAAATAGTTCCAAATATATTATAACGATGTTAAACCCTTTAGAATATAATGAAATTGATGTATATTTCTGTTTTGCACTAAAATATACACTCTGTAGAATATCTGGTGCAAAGAATACATATTATTCATATACATGGTTACAGAAAAAAAAAACCCGTTAAATAATGGTAGGAGAAAGTATTGTTTGTGGTGTATTTTAATCATGTTAAATTATTATAATGAAATTTATATACTTTGCTTAGGTTTACTACAAGTTACTCAGTGTATAGTGCATAATATTTACAGGGACATACAAACGATTTCGAATACTATACTGTAGGCGAAATACTGCAGATTAGGGATGATTTCTGAAATTACAAATTTATTTTTATATAAGTTTTTAACTATTTTTGCCTATTATGTTGTATGTATAAAGGTTGCAGGTCACATACAGTGCTATACAAGAGAATTCTTAAGGTGAATGATGCAGCTTAAAGGGGGTTTATAATATATAAGTTATGCATTTTTACGTAGAAATACACTTAGTATACTAATATATGTTTATAAAATATTGGTAAAATGATATACAGGGTGATGCAGGAATTGGATACATGGCCGTCTATGGTTGATAGCTAAATTTACTATGAACGCGCCTCATTTCCTACATTTCACGTACATTTTCCAACTTCTTTCAATTAGAATTAGCCTATGTCTATGTAAAATCCATCAATAATGCTAATTCTATGAAACTTGTAAATGGTCACCTATTGAACCAGTTACAACTAGGTTTTTAAATTACTAAATTTTGACGAGTCTAATTCGAGTACAGAACTTTAATTATTACTATTATTTAAATAAAAATGACATGTAGGTTTTATTGAACCCACTGTTTTACTATATTTGCACAGTGATTGTAAAGATTGTATTAAAACTAACTAAAATTGGAGAAATTTTAACTCTGAAAACCATGGTGTGTTGCCGAATTTTTATTAAAACTAAAGATTATGACCAATTTTAGAGTACTCAGTACTATTTAATTATTTTCTTCTAAAAAAAAATAGCGAAAATGTCAATTTTCCAGCGTTTTTAAAGCTATAGATTTGATACAATGCTTTATTTTATTTAATTTTGTTTCATTATTATTACTTTTTCTTTTCAAAAGATTTACCAAAATTTGAACTGGATCTATATTTCTGAATAAAATATCACGAAATAGTTATTGATGTGTCTTCAATAAGAAATAGATTATATCTTGAGAAATATGAAATTGTAAAACAAATGTTACTATAAAATTTTCACTCTTAGTGTCAAAATAAAGATAACAAAATTTGAATTATTGTTTAACTTTTTCTTCAGTATATGAAAATATAAACAATATATATTTTTAATTAGAGCCGCCTTAAAAATCCATTTTTAAACGTCTTTTAGGATTCCGTACTTAAAAAAAAAACGGAACCATTATAAGATCACTCGTAAGTCTCCAGTCTATCGGTCTTTCATAGCTTTTTTTTTTCTCTTGTAAACTATGGAACGTGAACAGTTTAAATTCAGCAGAAGTAATAAAGGTTATAGACCCATATATTTAACCCATATATTTAACCAATATATTTTTAGCGTATGGCCATCAGTTATTTTAAACAAATCTTATTTTATTGGTATAAGATTTAAAAATTTTATTTTTAAATCTTATGCCAATACTAAAAGGTCTACGAAATTACCGAGCCTTAGTGCAATTGCAAAAGGAACGTAATGATTTCCGGAAAGCAAAGGACAACATAAAGCCGCCTGTTACTTTTGCTGTTTATGTTAATCAGAGAGATTCGTAAAAGATTCGCATTCGAAGTTAGGAATAGAATGAATTTTATCGAAAAAATTGTTGCGTTATTTTTAATAGTTTTGCGCATAGGATTTATTTTATGGGGGTTATGAATAGATTGATTCTTTTTTTTTTAACTAACAGTGCAGTACGACTAATTCATCAGTGTCCATTGAAATTAACGGCACCATACCATGAATGAATCAAAGTCCATTCAATCCAGGGATGTAATGGAGGGTATACGGGGGTATACGCCGTATACCTTCTGGATTTTTTAAGATACACCGGATGCCTTCTGATCCTCAGAAAAGCCGTAGTATAAACGCTCTAATGTTTACCCTCTGCTTTGAGCGTATACCCTCTGCCTTGAGCGTATACCTTCTGCTTAGAGCGTATACCCTCTGCTTAGAGCGTATACCCTTTGCTTAGAGCATACACACTCTGATTTTTTCCGACTACACCACTGATTCAATCTAATTTCAATGGAATAATGGAACAATGTAGGCATATTAATAGAATTCTTTTTTTGCCGTAGAATTGAGGATTTGCCAGAAATCAGAGTTCCAAATGCTTTGGACGCCATTAATTCCTTGCAGTTTATTTCGCCGTGTTTGATCGCATATAAATCTAACATGAAGTAGTACAAAGAAAATATCTTTAGAATATCAATGTCCGGAGCATATGCGCGGAACAGATGGCAACACTAGCTACTTCATTTCTGTAAAAATAACCCATTTGCTAATGATTAATTCCAAGCGTAACAGAGGGGAAATTACACAAGAATTTTACCATTTAAATACTTACAAAATTTTCCAAAGACAAAAATTTTACAAGGCTATGTTAATTTATGGAACAGTGCTTAATTAATTAATTAGAAACGATGAAAAAGCTTAATTATTTAATTATAAATAAACTAAAATGGTATGTAACAGAGGGGACAAAAAAAAGCCCCACATTTTTTGATATGCACTACAGTTTATATAAAACTCTGTGATTTGAAAATTACAAAAAAGAAATTAAATGCATTTTTTAAGTAAAGACATATCAAGATAAAATAATTATCTATCAGGTTGTTTAAATTTGAAACACATTTTATTTAAATGAAATTAATCGAACGTAACAGAGGGGACATGGAATGTAACAGAGGGGACATCTTACAAATTCAGTGATCATATTTCCAGTGCAATATCATTATCAAAGGTGACGTTTTGATTATGTAATCTTGGAGTAGGTAGTACTTGTTTTATTTTAAACATATGAACCCATGCTATATCTTTATGATTATACTTAAATGTTTTCAGTCCACTAGGCCGACTTAAAAATACAACATGGACATTGTCAGTTTCCTTGTCAATTTCAGTTATTTGGGCAACAAAATCCATCATGCTATTCTTTCTTTGAAATCTAACAATTGCAAAATTGCCAACATTAACATCAGGAGTTAACAAATTGTTATTTTAAACAGATTTATCCATACCATCTTTGAAGCAAAACTGTACACCTTCTTCAATAGACACAGATGAATAAGAAATACAATATTTTTGTAGCACTCTAACACAATAAACTCTCCTGAAATTTTATATAGCTTTTACATTTGAAACTCTTTCATTAACGGCAGCAATGTCCTTTTCTACATCCTTTTTTGCACAATAAATAATTTCTACTCCATTGCAAATGGTATCAGCAAATGATTTTCATCAGATGGTGGAGGAGCTCGTTTTCTCAGACATAATTCCTCGGTACACAGCCCTCTTTACAGTACCTCCCACTCCATCAACTGCACTCTTTACATGACTAGTAGCAAAATAATGCTAATTGACTTTAAAGGGTGAGAAAATAACATTGCAAAGTGTGTATTTCTGTTTGAATTGGGATGATGGACCATCACTAAAAATGTCAATTTCTTTTAACACATGGAATTCCCTTTATAATTTATCAAATAGGATTTCATTGAAAGTGTGGATTGCATATTTGTCATGTTGCATATAGTCACTGGCTATTACATAACTCCTAATTTATTTTTCTTCCAAGAGATCATCTTTTGGGAGTCAAGCAACAGCAGTAAAACAAAGAACGCTGCTTGTGAATCCAATGTGCTGATTGTATCTCATTTTGTGTAACAAAAGTAAAGTTTTCGCTAAAATCTACTTGTAACACATATTTGGTTGGATTTTATCTAAGCTGCTTAAAATAATTAGATTGTATTGAAAATTAGATTGTGTTAAAAGAATTAGATTCGTTCACAACCATGTGTAACAGAGGGGACGTTTAGCTCCGTCTCCTCTGTTACATCCCCTCTGTTACGCATGTATTTTTTAAAAAAAATTGAATATATTTTCAAAATTATTACATAATATGATTACACAAATGATATTTATTGTAAACACTTTTTATTAAATTTAAACCTTTTTTATATATTGAATAAAATAAACTTTAAAAAACTGTAACAGAGGGGACAAATGAAAATTGTAAATAACTTTATTTTAAAGAAATAAGAAGAAAGTAGTATATGAAGATTATTATTGTAAAATTATGATTAGGAACCATTTAACTTACTATATAAATGAAAAAATATACAAAATCACCATATTTTTAATAAATAATTGATCTTTTAAACAGTCACATTTTTAACATTATAAATCAAAATCATTAAATACCCATTATTTATCATAAAGTTTAAATAAGTTATGCATAATTTTCAAAAATAAATATTAAATCCATTAACTGCAATAAATTGCCTTTAAAATGACACCAAATACTTGAAGATAACATGAAGTTGAAAAATTCACTACTGGTTTCAGTTGGCATGGAATTCACCTAATGTTAGTCGTATGCAAGAATTTTTTTTTTTAATAGCTCGTTTGCATTTAATTTTTTTTCATTGGTCAGCTGGGATTGATCTGTACAAAGCCGTTTTTTACTTTTTCTATTTTCTTTGCATTATTTTTTTTAATGAGACTATTTTCACTTTCGCAACCGGTTCCAAAAGCAAAAGTATCCTAATTAAAAAGAAATCCTATAAATAAAATTGAAAAAGTAAAAAATGGCTTTTTTCTGAACTATCTCATCTAAAAAAATCCTTGCCGGCTCGGCTTACAGGTGGAGGCTGATTTTGATTTTAGATACAAATTTCACCAGCAAAACCTAAACCAAGATTAGAAATAATCCCAGTTTCATCGCTAAGAATGAGCTCCAGAGACTTAAATTTTTTGTGAAAATTCTAATAAACACGCACACACATACACATATATATGTGGAATAGATTTAAAAATGGCGAGAAAAAAATCAAAAAACTTCAAAATGTTAAAATATGCCAATATTTCCATAGCCTGGTTTTTATCATGTTTCAATATGTTTTTACAAACTCACATAGCGTTATATATTCACCTGATTTTTGTCCTTTATATTTCCAATATGACGTGATATTTGCTATAAAATAAAAATAAAAAGAAATCGGTCAAGCTCTTTATTTATTTCATTTTGCGTTTTAATGTGGAAATCTTGCTAGAGAAAAATTATGACGTAATATTCAATCTTTCTTAAATTCGTCGAACTATTTTTTTTTTTCAATTTTCATTCACAAATCTTGCAATAGTAAAGTTTTTGTTGCAGTTAGAATTTTATTTTATTTTTCTTTGATTAATCGCAACTGCTATAGCGAAAAAAGGTTACTTTTTCCTTTCATTGTTCTGTAAGATCTGGTGTTGTCAGAACCATGTTGAGGCGATATTCAAATTTTTAAACCCGTCCTATTTCCAATCTATTGGACCGATTTCGCCCATTTGCAATCCCCGCTGAGATATTAACCATCTCAATATATTAGCCGAGTTTGAAGGCGATTCCTTGCTCTTCCATGCATATAAATATATGTATATATATATATATGTGTGTATGTATATATGTATATATATATATATATATATATATATATATATATATATATATATATATATATATATATATATATATATATATATATATATATATATATATATATGTATATATAAACCTTTTAAATGGAGTATTTTTGGGTTCCTGGTGTCATGTGATGAAAAGTTATAAAGAAATTTTTCAAAAGTCGTGCCATGATAACGACTGCAATAGGTAGTATTTCTTACGAAATCTCGCTAAAATTCAAGGGAAAAAATGTTTAAAAGTACTGAAATGCAAACGAGATATCTTGAATATTTTTTATATAGGATTAACATTAACGAACGAGTATTTTCGTTTATGTGAATCAGCCCCTTAATATCTAAGCAACAAGTAAGTGCATTGCAGAGACTTCGATTAAACATTCCTAAAATTTCGATTAAAATTACTGATAGGAATAATTAAACATTCTTCATTATGTGTCACATACATGTGATGCTCGTCCCGAAGAGATCAAAAGGGGAACGGCGTTTTTAGATGGAAATAGTGCTAACCGCATATCCTGTATAACAATTATGAAGGCGATATAAGTTGTTTCAGGTAATACTATCCGTATCCACCATATCTCCTTGTTGAATATTTATTTACATTTTTTTGCCGGGAAGAATTTTTTCATGGTTTGTCAACCTTAAAGAGATAAATATTTAAACTCGCTTGTTAGCAGATGAATTCAGTTTTGTAGTCAATATGACTTTTTTAAACGCCTCTATGACTTTAATTTCACTTAATTTATGTTTACTCATTTCTCATGAAAATTATTCTTCCCTGCTTAACAATGCGAAACTCTCTGAAACATTTACGAACACATCTTAAAACGCAAAACCATGGTATTGTTGACCTGACTGTTCTAGTGATTTGAAGAATGATATCTTCCATTTTTTTGATAAACGATTTATTTATCGAGTTATAAGCAATTCTTGTTCTATGACGATAGGTTTTTCTTTATTTGGGTACTGTGTCACGAGTGGGAATTTGGTTCACCATGCTAATTTTGATGATGTTTTCTGAATGGTCTTCTGCTTTTACCAAAAAGTAAAAAATACCAATCGGTTAGATAACTTCTGAAAAAGAACAAATATAAGTTTCATGCGCCCCCTCCCCCCCCCCCCCCCGCTACCTTCTAAAAAATTCAAAAATTTGTCAGAAAGTATCCTTTTTGGATTGGATTTTTAATTCCTTGGAGACAAACGACCAGTATAAGTGCCACTTAAGGTGCTCAAAATTATTCATGTTTAACATCAGCTACTTTTTATTCTTAAACTTTACCTTGTTTAATCAAAGCATTTTCGCGATTCAATTTTTAAAAAAATTCTGTTTTGAGGGAGAAATTAAAAAAAACCAGGAGTAATCTTTTTATTTAACACCGCTAAACTTTCTGAAACATTTAAGAACACATCTCCAAATGCAAAAACATGTCATTTGCGGACGCACTGTTAAGGCGACTGTGGACATTCAAAATCACGAAATTTGACAAAAAAAAATCGAATTTTCTCGAAAAATTCTTTTTTTTTTTTTTTTTTTTCGAGAATTATGAAACTAGATGTTCAAATCTATCTGATTTAAAAAAAGAATTTTTCAACTCTGAAGCATCTCCGTTCAGGTATAAGCTTTTATATTTTTACTGACCCCACTTTCAGCTAAGTTCAGTATCACCGTTTAAGGTCTAGGCACATAACACTAACTTCTTGCGCTATCTTTGATCTTTCGTGTCGGCGCTTTTGTTCTTTCAGTGCACTGAATCCGAACTTCAAGAGAGAAATTCAGCGCGAAGTCACTTGACAGCTTTACGACTGTAGATGTGGGGAGATAAAAGTTCCCCTTCCTTTGTAAATTTGGGAGGGTCCGCCTTCAAAAATCATTTAAAGAGATTTTACCCTTGTTTCGTTTGGTCAACAACGATTGATTGATTGCTCCTTTAGTGTAATAAAAACTAGTGCCGTTCGCTCCGAGCCTTAGGCTCAAAACCATCAAGCCCCATTTCGTCTGGTAAGATGGGTACTAAGTGTGCGGCAACGAATCACACAGTTAGCCCAATGTGCAATAAACCACAAAGATTACCAACATAGCACTTAATCTCAATAGCCGACAATCTCAATAGTTATCTTAATGGAGCGTAAATAACAAAAAAATGAAAGAAAGAAAGAAATATTCCCCCACATGTATGCTAATGGCGCCTGGTGCATGTAAAATCCGTCGTGTGTGCAAAGTCCTCCAAGATATCTGTGAATTATACCTCTGGAGGTGCCTTGCCAGGTGAAAGTCTCGTCATCTGATCAAGGTTCTAAATTACGAGTCCAACTTGAGTAGCCATTTGCAGTACGAACAAGAGGATGTAAGTTAAGCAACCAACAAAACAAAGAATGCTCAAACGAGAAGCAAGTACTGCATATATAATGACGTGCGAAGCGAAGGATTCAGGTTTATTATCAGGATATAGGGTCACCCGCCCCGATACCAGGTGTCTAAACCGTTAAGCTGAGGTAAGTCGGCAAGTAGTGGCCTGGTCATCAGTTAGAAAGAAAGAAAGCTTTTATATTTGTAAAAATTATGTGTATTTATGCAGTTTGTTTTCTCAAAATGCTGTTTCCTCAAAACTGAAAATTTTGCATATTTCTAACTTTTGAAACGTACCATGCGCATTTCCTAAGAGACTCTTTTAAGATTTATATTTTATATTCTTTGTACAATAATAGATAAATGTTAGCATAAAAAGTTACAGTTCTGGAACATTTTAATGGCAAAATTTAAGTGAGTAGGTAAATATATACAGTAATTTCCTGCGTATAATCTGCGGATCAAACAATTATTTTTGGACCCAGAACTTTTATTTAGTGAATGAAGACAAATATTTACGGCGATCTAACAAGTTGCATTTCTTTTTAAACAAATTCCGGGTAAAAAAAAAAAAAAAAAAAAAAAAATGTTTGATCCGCGGATTATACGCAGGAAATAACGTAGCAAAGTTTTTTCGAAAAATGAAGCATAATTATCAAAAAATATATATTTTTTTATATATATTGAGTGAACTTTTACAAATTATGTCAATTTCAGTTTTTATATATAAAAGGTATCTCATAAATAAATAATGTCATATTTTATGTAAAAGAAATGAGCATGGGACATTTTAAATTATGACGATTTTTGTTATTTTAAAAATTTTAAAATTGAATAATTTTAAAACTTTTTATTATTTTATCACCAACTTTTGAATATAGCTCTTTGAGCTTGTTATTAAGACATATGCCAATTTCCAAATGAATCTATTGAAAATAGAGGTATTTGGTTTTTAATGTCCCCTGGCCCCTTAAAGCGATTTGGAATAGAATAGTGTTTTCCATTTTTTAATAAACGAATTACTTATCGAGTGATAAGCGATATTTTTATCGATTGACGAAAGGCTTTTTTTAAATTTTAGATTTGCTGCATCAGGAAATTTGGTTAAAAAAAAAAAAAATACTTTGACAGTATTTTTTGAAGTCTTAGAAATTAAACCCTTAGACGTTAAACAAGCTGAAAGCCGAATAAAACATTTAAATTTAGCTTTATAAACGATTTTCATCAAAGAAAGTTCTACAATTCGTTTGCATCTTTTTTCTTCTATTTGTCCGAACATAACACTTGAATGGTTGGACCGATTTGCATTACTTTTTTAACACTTCTCAATATAATAAAAAAGTGTTTATGAAAACGATTTCTCTGCAAGTGCTCTAATTCGCATAAATACAGCCCAACCCTCATAGCATGCATAGTCACAGTGACGTCACAATAACGTCACTGTGAGTCACTTTGATCACATCACATCTGTGGCCAAAATGCTACCACTCAATGACGTCACATTGTGACTGAGATGTGACTTTTTAAAAAATCCTTAGAAAATTACAAAAATCCTTCAAAACATGTTATTTACTTTAAAAAACATGTTTCTGGCAATTTAAATATCGTTGCTTTTGTCACATTTCTGTCACATTGTTAATGTCAAAGTAGTCACAAATGACACATTTTCAACAAATTTGTCACATTGTGATCACTTTGTGAAGTGGTCACAAAAGAGCTCTAAAACGGCCATAACGACTTCACATTTCAGTCACTGTGACTTCACATCGACGTCACGTGACGTCACATCGACGATCGATGGTCACAAAGTCACAATGTGACTTCACAACGATGTCGCAGTGACGTCACCATGCCTTACGGGAAGTGTCCTACATTGATATATGTTACTGGAACCACAATGGCATATTCGGTACTTAAGATAGCGTTTAAAATTCATTTACCGAAACAATCACAAGAATTCTGTTACATTAAGTTATATTATTTTTATGAATCGGTTTGTCTGTCTGTTCGTCTGTGCTCTAACTCGCATAAATATTGTCCAGTTTCTATGAAATTGATAGATGTTATTGGGCACACTATGGTCTGTTCGTCTGTGCTCTAACTCGCATAAGTATTGTCCAAATTCTATGAAATTGATAGATGTATTGGTTATCACTATGGTCTGTTCGGTATTGAATGTGAAGTGTATAGCTTTTTAGGTTCATTTACAGAGACAATCAAATGAATTCTTTTACATTAAGTTGCATAAATGATTCGTGGTGCATTTTAAACATATTGAAATTGATATAAATCACCGAAGTCTACTACAAGAGTATTTGAAGTTGGGAAAACTTGAATTGTTCGTTTCCTTATGTTTCGAAATATTTTTTAATTCTACAAAATTAATCCGCTTTAGATGCTAGGATAAACGCGGATTTATGCATACACAAAAAATACCGATTTTGTATTTTTTTTCCCTTTTAGAATTTAGGGAAAACCTAGCCCAAAATATTAATGATTATTTACATCAAGTAAGATAAATCTTGAATAAAATAAATAAAATAAGATCAAAAAATAAAGTCTAAAAATAAATTTCTTTAAATTTTAAGATTGTATTCTTGTTTCAAAATCCCTGATATAATTCAGCGTATCTGTATTAGGCATAAAAATAACTTAGCAAAAACAAACCATATATTTTTTTTTATATTCTCGTCATTTCTGTTATTGTATTGTTCTTTTCTTATGTTTCAGAATAACTTTTAATTCTAGAAATATTAATGATTAGTTATATCAAGTAAGGTAAATCATAAACAGAACAAATGATGTAAGTTCAAAAAATAAATTCTAAAAATAAATTTCTTTAAATTTTAAGATTGTATTCTTATTCCAAACTCCCTTATATATAATCCAGCGTATCTATATTGTGAATAAAAATACTTTAGCAAAATCACAACTTATACTTTTGTTATATCTTCGTCACTTCTGTTATTGCATTGTTCTTTTTTATGTATTGAATGAACTTAATTCTAGAAGTTTATCTGCTTAAGATGCTAGAATAACCAAAAAAATGTTAATTATATGTATATTCCAAAACTGATATTATATTTTTTTTCCTTTTACGACATATAGAAACGTATATTTTTTTACTTTTACACCACAAACAAAATGCCGACCAAGATATTAAAGAGTAGTTGTATCCTGTAAGATATACCTGAAATAAAAAAAAAGTAATGCATGTTCAAAAAATAAATTTTCAAAATAAATTTCTTTAAATTTTAAGATTGCATTCTTGTTCAAAAATCCTTATTATGATCGAACGCATTTATATTATGCATAAAAATACCTCAGCAAAATCATAACATATATTTTTGTTACATACTCGGCTCTTCTATGATTGCATTGTTCTTTTTTTATGTTACAAAATAATTTACAGCTCTAGAAATTTATCCGCTTTAGATGCTAAAATAGCCAAATGAACGCGGATATATACATACATAATATATGCATATATATGTACATTGCACAACTGATATCGCATTTTTTAAAGTAAGTTCAAAAAATAAATTCTAAAAATAAATTTCTTAAAATTTTAAGATTGCTTTCTTGTTCTAAAATCCTTATTATAATCGAACGCATTTATATTATGCATAAAAATACCTCAGTAAAATCATAATATATATTTTCGTTATATTTTCGTCACTTCTGTTATCCTAACCTATAAACCTGAATCAGAATGAAATCTTCCACGGACAATGGGTGTTGAAACTATATTGTCATCGTGCTCCACTTTTAAAAATCGTAATCATGACTTTGAAGCTTAGTTGTCTCTCGGAAGAATGACAATGTTATTATGGCTTTCACATTGAATAAGATGACCTTGATATTCGTTAATATTAAAAAAGTCAAAGAATAAGAAATTCCATAAATAAATTTTAGGTTAGTGGGAGATGAAAAAAATGAACAAGTTTTATGTACTTACAAAACAAAATTTCAAAAGATTCAAACTGTAGCAAAAATAAAATAGTTAGATTCACTTAAAAAGGAAGTGGTGTACTTTTCAATTTATTTTTAACCCTTTCTGAGACGATTTTTGTAGTGGAAGAAAAATAATGATTTTTTTGCGATTTATTCATTTTGTGTTAATAGGAATTCAAAAAGCAAAAAAATAAATAAAAATAAATAAATAAAAGATAGTGAAATAATAATAACTTTAAGTAGGATTTTACAAATAAAAAGGAGCGCGGGAGGTACATAAAATAAAATAGTAGTCATAGAGCTTTCCAATGATATATAATGTGAGGGGTGTCTGATAGAAAAGCGTCCTTCTTTAGAAGTCCAACTAATATGCACCACCTCCGGTGTACATTCTGCCTTCCCTCTCTTTGAAATTTTTATGGAATTTAAATTATATATCGGAATTCTCTCTAAAAAAAATCCTATCTAAGATAATAAAATTGCTACGATTAAAAAAAATGAAATGTGCCTCTACAAAAGGGGCAAATTGGGAAAGGGAGATGAAAGATTCATATTATAAAAGAGCAGTTCGAAAACATTTCGAAGATATATCACATCACGGGTACGAAAAAAGCTCGAAATTTACTCTTCACATGTTGGTTTATATTTTCTTCCTACAATACACCCAGAAATCAAGCAGCCCCACTTTCAAATGTTTATATTTAATTAATAATATATACCGGGGAATTCAATCAAAATCCACATGTAAAATGATATTTATTCTCGAAGTTGCTAAAATTTAAAAAAATCACAACCTTATCGCCCCCTTCCCTCTTGAAATTTAACTCCAGGTAGAGAAACGTTCATTTTAAGAAAGAGTGGTCCGAAAACTTTCCGATGATATATCACTTAACGTGTCCAAAAAGGTTTGAAATTTACACCTGACCCGTGAATTTACTTTTTCTTCCCAGAATAAACCCAGAAATCAAATCTCTACTTTAAATTTTTTATATTTAATAAATTATAGTTAAAGTAGAGCTCCATAAAAGAAAATAAATAAAATGATATTTTTTGTCAAAATAGCTAGATTTAAAAAATCCTACCCCGCCTTCCAAAATTCAACTCGAGGAGGAGAAAGGTTCATAATATGAAAGAGTGGTCCGAAAACTTTCCAATGATATATGATACGGCAGGAGGAAAAAGTTTGGAATTTACTCCTCACCCATGTGTTTACCTTTTCTTCCCAGCATTCACCCGGAAATCAAACAGACCCCACTTAAAGATTTTTATATTTAATAAATTTATTTAAACTAATAATTATCGGATGATTTCATCAAAAAAACGCACCTAAAATGACATTTACTGTATCACATTTACACTAAATAATTACTATTTAAAAAAATTCACCTCTCATCTCTTCCTTTCCCTCATCCTGAATTTCATCTCCAGGAGAAGAAAAGTTCATAATATGAAAGATTATTCCAAAAACTTTCCGAAGATATGTGACACGACGGGTTCAAAAAAGTTTGAAATTGGCCCGTTTGAAATTTACCTCTTTATTCGTGGTCGTAGTTTCTTCCCAGTGTAACCGGGAAATCATGCAGTTCTCACTTTAAAATTTTTGTATTTAATAATTAATGTTTACCGGAGAACTCTTTGAAAAATCATAGCTAAAATGATATTTATTGTCGAAATAGCTACGATTTAAAAAATTCACTCGCTCATCGCCCCCCTCCCCCGTGCTGAAATTACTTCCAGGTGGAGAATGGGTCATCATTTTGAAATGTAGTCCGAAAAGTCTCCGATGATATATCACATGACAAATACAAAAAAAGTTTGAAATTTACTCCTGACTCGTGGTCGTAGGTTTACTTTTTCTTTCCAAAATTACACCCGAAAATGATGCATCCTCCACTTAAAAATTTTTATATTTAATAAGTAATATTTACCTCTATGAAAAAATCACATCTAAGCTGGCATTTATTGTGGAAACAACAATGATTTAAAAAAATTCACCCCCCTCAGCACTCCATCCTCAGCACTTTTTCTGCCCCAGTGGCATAAGCAGGATTTTATTTCGAGAGAGGGGGAACTTAAATTTCCATAATGTTCTATATCTTATGAAGCAAATTGAATTTTGATGTAAACAGAAATAAATTTAGACAAAAAGAGCGTAGCCAGAAGGGAAAAGGCTGATTCTGTTCAGAATTTTCCGAAAATTAAAAAAAAAAAATCAGTCATCAGTCTGAAAATTTGGACCGACTTTTGAAAAATGGAAGCGGAAAAAAAATCAATTTTTTCTAACGTTCGAAGAAAAAAAAATCTTGGATTTCCTCAAAGAATCACGGAAAAAAAACCCGAATCTTGTCAAAGGATCGCGCAGGAAACGCGAATTTCGTCTAATGATCGCAGAAAAAAAAAATAGGAAAAATACAAATTTTGTCAAAGGTTCGCACAAAAAACGTGAATTTAGACAAAAGGCCGCGGGAAAATCTCAATTGTCGACAAATGATTGCGCAAAAAACACGAATTTCGACAAAGGATCGTGAAAAAACATGTATTCTGTCATAGAGCTCAGAAAACACATGAATTTCGTCGAAAGATTGCAGAAAAAAAAAATTACATCAAACGGCCGCGGAAAAAAAAAAAAAAAAAAAAAAAAAAAAAAAAAAACGGGAATTTTTACAAAGGGTCACAAAGAATTCAAATTTGTCAAAATATTGAGGAAAAAATGTAAGTTTCGACGGAAAAAACGCGAATTAAATATCACTGTAATGAATTATTAATTGTACATGCTTCATATGCAATACCAAACATGCTTTCGTGACACTAAATGAGCTTTATCAATTGCATGAAAATACAAGTATATCTATAAGAGTTAGAGTGCGGACAGACGACAGCCAGACGTACAGATAAACCGAATGCATAAGTACTTTTCAACCTTGTTTGAAAGTGCTAAAAAAAGAGTGAAAATTACGTAAATTAACAAGAAATCGTTGATTTTTCCAAATTGATTTTCGAAAACAAACATTTTTTAAATTCCAGACAACGCCGGGTATTTTAGTTAGTAAATAAAAGGATAAAAAAATACTTATGCAAATTACGCAGTACAGTCAACTGCTCTTTCTTTATTTTAATATCTGTGGAGATAAATATTTTAGATCAGTCATACTCAACCTTTTTTCTCGAGAACCGAAAATATATACTTGCGATGTTCGGCAGGCCACAACACAGCTATAAAATGGTTAAAAATAGAGTAATGAAATTAGTAAGGTAACATAATTAATGTATTAGAGCAATATAAAAAAGTTACTCTTAACAAAGTATTGTATACAGCAAGGTAACAAATTTAATATTAACAGTAGGGTTAAAATTCTGGTTGCGGGATACTTTTTTTGACAAAAAAATTAATACTCCTATTCTTAAACAATATTTTTTTCCTTTGATTTCTTTTCTAAATATAATATATAGTGTATAATAAATTTTGATGGCAATCTTTCCTGAGAAAAAATTTCAACTCTGAAAAAAAGTAGAAGCTATATAATAAGCATAAAACGAAATAATGTAGTGTAATATTATTGTATAAATGTAATGTAGCGTCATAATTTCAAAGTTCAGAAGAAGAAAAAAATTCGAAGATTTTTCTCTGATAATCTTTTGCTTAGAGCACATTTTTTTCTTTGCCTTTTTTTAAATTGTAGATATATCCTACATATATAATTAAGTTAGAATAATATTTTAAAAAGTGCTGAAAGCAAAGTATCTTTTACAGAACTGTAGTACAAATGAAAATACATGTGAAAAGAACTTTTAACTAAAAACACCCATTTACGGTATCCGAACACCTTCGGCAATGATGTTTTGAAATTTTTGAAATTTTATCTTATTATCCACTTTTTATAATGACGTTTGCTTGAAAGCTTTGAAAAAAAAAATTGGCAGCTATCCTGAAATAATTTTTTAAAGATAAAATATTCAAAATTATGTCAAAAATTGGCTTTTCGACAAAACGTGATAATTCAAAAGCAAAAACAATATATTAACATTTTTTAATTTGTTTAATATACAAAATAACTCTCTAAGGCTTAGACTACACTCATTAAAATCTCATCATCTATCTCGGATGGTATGGCAGTTAAAGTACTAATGAATGAAAAATTCGAACAGTTTGTCTCAAGATTGTCATTTATACCAGTGTAAATACAAAGTTATTTAATGTATTATCATGAGTGTAGTCTATTCCATCGAATGATATTTGCAAAAAGAAGTACAGAAAATTTCGTAGCATTCCATGCTTAAGTTTTTGTTTTACGATGTTTTGCATATAGTAAAAATCTAAAAAACTTAATTTTGGGAAAAAGCTAAACATAATTTTCAAACACAATTCAAAAGCCGTAATAGCTGTAAACCTTTAAACGGCTGTAACTTTGGTTAAAATTAAGATAGAAGCACAATTTAATCAGAATTTGACAGGTAAAAGAAACGATTTTACTATTATTTCATAAATGAAAAATTGGTGTTTTAATGGAAAATTACGTTTTAAAGGTGTTCGGAAACCTTAATCCACTTCAAGAGCAGGCAATAATGACTCTGTAATATTGAATTCTCACCGGGAAAATTGAAAAATTTTATTTTAAAATAAGAAGAGCCTATTTTTTAACATTTTCTCGCCAAAGTTAATAATATAAAATTTCGTTAAAAGTTTCTGATGAGAATCTCGTTTAAATTAGGTAGGATAAAATATATACCACCGCCCCTCAAGGGGTTAAGAAGGTTTAACATACGTTTAAACTAAATTATAAATAACAAGGCAGATTTTGTCTTCCTGTGAAAATATATAAAACAACAATGAAGGATTTAAATACTTTCTATAGTACATCTCAATTAATTTTATAAATACGAATTAATGATTAGATGTCGCGGGCCGCACATAAAAGGTCGCCCGGCCGCAGATTGAGTAGCGCTGTTTTAGATCCATTCAAAATACATATTAAATTGAAATCATATTGAACATGCTTTTTTCATTATTGCGACAGGAAATTAGATAAAAAATGAAAGAAAGAAAGATCTATTCATTTTTTTCTTTAGAAGAATGAATAGCGAAACATTTTTCTGTTATTTTATTTTCGCCTAGGTGGCGCCTAACTGTATGATAATACCTCCGGTAGTACAACAATGCGGGTACTGTTTTAGCCAGATGTTCTATTGTTGTAATGAAATAAGAACTCTTATTCATGCAAAAATATACTGCTAATATTGGAAGTGACACTTAAATCAAAAAGATAAACTAGTATCTAGAATCTCAAAAAAGAAAATTCATTATTCAGACCGAAGTAAAGTTTTAGCAATCTGTATTATAAAAGATAAATTTGTATATGCTATGGTTAAGTTGATAAATTCGTTAATTTTTAATAATAACCATTTGACAAATGTTAAATATTAATCAAATTTACCGGTTATTATTAATAAATACCGATGAAATTCTGTCAATATGATTAATTAAGCTTAGTAACGAATATATATTTCACAAAAATATGGACTATCATAACTGTTTGAACCTAAAATCAAAAATAATTGCTAAGAGACAATAATACTCAATCAGAAGAAGTATTATAATAAGACTAAGCAGTTTACAATGATAATTTTTATAATTATTGAACGAATTAAATAAAAATTTCAGACACTGAAATATTAAAAGAATAAATTATACAGCTTTGAAATACATACTTTTAGCTATGGATATTTAGAAAAATGTATACGAAATAAAAATTTAGAGCTAAACGAGTTGAAATGTATTATATTTACCAACCTTGATTGGTAATTAATAATATCAATAATAATCTGTTAATTTGATAAATTTTCATAAACTTATCATATTAACGGGTTTATTTGCATATCATTTGGCTAATATTAATAATAACCGATTAATCAAATTGACCGTAACTTAATAATTGAAAGTAATTTTTAAACGATAAGGTGCTAAGAATAAAGATTTTCAGTATGTTTAAACGTAAAATTGAAGGATTGAAGATTGTTTCGATAGATACCATACGATGGAGGACTACAATAAATGTAATTTAAAACAAAATGAAAACCTATCATTGTATTACATATAGCTAAAAGAGTTTTACATAGTTTAAAAGAGAATTTATAAATTTTGTTATTCCTTAAAAATCTTGCATATTATGTATTACTGTTCGTTAAGCAAATATTAATTCCGAACAGCATGATACCTATATATAAATTTAATGCGACCGCAAAGGTTTAAAAAGACTACACAATTGGGAAAGATGAATTTATAGTATCACGATCTGTGATAATGCATTTTTCTTTCATTGGGAAGATTTTTCGGTTCTAAGGCTGATTTCTCCTCTGTCACAAGAGCTAACGGTTATTAGTAAGATCAATTACAGATATGAAATATATAAACAAACACGCTGGCCGCTATTTTTATGCTACATGATTCCCATTGTGAAATCACATGAATGAATATTATTCTTGATTTTTCTCATTTTCTTTAGAAAAAGATTTTAAATGATTTATGACATAACTTTACCATGAAATGCTTTTCGTAATAACGAAGTAATTTTATTTTTTTTTATTTTTTTATCTCAATATTCAGGTGTAAATATATTTATCATTCGATAAATGTTTTTAAATGTTATTAGTTGAGGTTGATAGAATTCGTCAACATTAGGTAAAAAAGAATAGTTAAACAATAAATTCAACTTCTATTCAGACCATAAAATTTTGAATGAAAATTTGAAATATTAGGTAGAACAAAAAGTTCTGGAAAGTTTTGAATTTGATAGTTACCAGAATTTGTATCGTATATAGGAGTACTAGCGCTATATTTATAGGAGTTCAGGAATTTCGGTCCAGATCGGGTTCCATCCGCTTATGGCCTGTTTCGATCAATGTAACACTTTTTCAAGGGCCGTCGATTTGAATCCTTTAATGAAGTTGAAAAAGCATGTCAAGAGTTTTTCGATTCGAAGGAACCGCCATGGTATTTCCAGTAAATCCGGAATCTGGCAGAAAATCGTGGACTATAATGGTCCCTACTTTGAAGAATAGTCCTTGATGGTTTTGTTGTTAATTTGTTCATAACAACACAACTTTCACAAATTTCCCAGAACTTTTTACTCAATCTAGTATTTTTATTGATTTATTATTTTTTTTAATTGGATAAATTTAAAAAAAAATACTGGACATTGCACACCGTTATCTAGTTAAATATGAGTCTGTAAAGTATAGTTAAGTTATTATATATACTTTTTAATCCTGAAAGATTTCTTCAATTGAACTGTTTTGGCTGATTTTAACATTAAACGAATTCTTCTTTTTAAGAACTGTGTGTTTCAGGTCGTTTTTCATAAAAACTTCTAAAAATATACCATTTATACAGTTTTCATGTTTTTATATGCAACAGTTAAAAAAAAGGGTCAAGAAAGAGCCTTTTTAGAATATATTCAATAAAAGTAGCAACACCAGGAGCATTAGTTTCATTTTTTTTATTATTAAATTTATTAGATATTTGCAAAATCATCAGACTGCTTCAATTTGTATGGAATTCGCTGAATATTTGGAATGTTATCTTAAGGGTAATTTTAATCTGTATTTTGCTTTTGGACGTCCCTGTAAAAACCAGCTACATACTTTATTAAACAACTCATTTAAGATATTTGCAAGAGTAATACGCTGCCCAAATTAGGCTCAAATTGATTAAGTATTTCGGACGTTAACATTATAATAAACACTAAATGTTTTTTTTGTGTGTGTGCCCCTGTAAACAACTATAAGAGCTACGTACTTGATAGTATGTAGCTTACGAACACAACAAAGCAAAACCCATGCACTTTCAAATTACGATCAAATCAGCTCAACTCATACACTTTCAAATTACAATGAAATTGGCTCAATGTTTCTTATTTTATCGTGAAGTAATAATTTTTGCAATATTTATATATGCAGGTATCCCCCGACTTACGTAAGTAATACATTAAAAAAAAACAATGCTTTGATGAGAGAATGAAGTGATGCGAAAACACAAAAATTGGCATAAATAAAAACTAACCGGTCTTTTTTTTTTTTTTTTTTTTTTAATTACTTTAAATTTTAAATTTTATTGCATCATTCTGTCCAAAGTTTAAGTTAGAAAATAATTCTGTGACGCACATTCTAAGAATTGAAGAAGTTTTGACTTTACAAAACATTTATTATATGGAAACATCACAAGACACATATAACACGATTACAAGAGGATGTTTGAAGACATATGCAATGCTATTATATGCATAATTCACCTTCGTTAAGGCGTACAACATCTTAACGGTCAGCGGCTTGACATTTCTTATGCCGGGCTAATTCACAACTCCCATGGGGGATAAGAAAAGATGTTCCATCCAAGGAACCAATAGCAAACAGCGCCCTATGGGCTTTGAAAAGCATAGCGGAGGGAAAGGTGCGTTACAATTCTTTTAAAAAATGTAAATACATATACATATATAGAAAAGCAGAAAAGATTTGTTAGCATAACTTTCAGTAAAATAAATCCACTATTCCTTTTGCAGTATGAGAAAAATGAGATAAATCCTTTGTATAAAACTTAACTGTACTAACATACGATGCTGCTACTTTTAATTATCATCTGTTTTGTTGTGTGTGCGAAACACTGCACTGACAGATGAAGCATCTTTTGCGGGGGAGGGAGGGGTGGAAAATCCTCTGATGGGAAAATGAAGCAATGCAAATGTACATGCACAAAGCATTGAACGTGCATGAATGTGCATGCATTGAATTTTCCTGTATTTAAAATTTCCTGTTATTTATCGTACTGCTTTCTCCCTTAAATGGAAGTTTTGTTGCATTATTCCGTCCAAAGTTTACCTTAGGAAAAAAATCTTTAAAAAAATATACGTATATACATATATAGAAAAGTAAAGAGATTTGTTTTCATGACATTCAAGAAATTTTAAATCCACTATTTATTTCGCAGTTTTTTAAAAATGAGATTTAAAAAAATCCCTGAAGCATCTTTTGCGAAAGAGAAAAAAATACTCTGATGGAGAATGAAGTAGTGTGAAAGCACAAAAAAATTGGCTTGAGTGGAGACTAACTTGTATTTATTTTACCAAATTCTATTGTATTATTCAGTCCAAAGTTTAAGAAAAAAATTTCTTTTAAAGAAAAAAATTGTTTTAAAAAATATACTTACTTTTACATACATCGAAAAGTAGAGAGATTTGTTAGCATAATCTTCAATAAAGTAAATCCAGTATTCATTATATAGTATGTTAAATATGAGATAAAAAAAAATCCCTTACATGAAACTTAACTGTACTAACATACGATGCTGCTGGGTCATTTTCAAAAAACTCGTACATTTGGGGAATTTTTCACAAAAAAATTTTTTTTTTAGATGCAACTTATAAAAATATTAGATGATACTAAAACATTTCTTGTATATAAAACTGAAGACAGCAGTTCACTTTTTGATTTGGAACGTCAAATAAAAAATAAAATATGAACTTGCAACAGTAAAATGTTCCCCTCTGTTACCAACAGTCAAAAACTTTTATTTAAAAAAAATAAAACACCTAAAACTGTAAATATCACATTTCCTTTAATTACATGATTGCTACTTTCAGAAAATTTTAACTGTTGTTTTGTTATGATTATTTTTATTTTTGTAAAATACAAAGGATTTCTTCTCTGTTACTTTTTTTGGAAAAATCATAAGTTTTAATTAAATGTGCATTCACATTTTTTCAGTTAAATTATAAAAAAATATTACATAAATTAAATATTAGTTAAAGTAACACAATTAATTATTCAAAATGATGATTGATAAATTTTTTAGTGAAATAAACCAACTTAAATTGACGGTAACACAGTGGAAAAAAAGTAACCGAAGGGAACGCTGATTGATAGTGGAGTGATATTTGATGTGGCATATTTTTTTTATAAATTTATATCATGTATTGCATACGATCTTAATGTTTCAAACATATCCAGCAAGAATTTAAGATTTTTACAAAAATTACTATTGGAAAATAGCGGTATTTGGTGGGGCATTCTCTTTTGTAAATTTATATCATGTGCTATGACAAACGCACTGCTTTGTTTAAAAAAAAAATCTCATCATATATTAGTCGAGGTAGTGGTGGTTTAAAGCAAGAATACTATTAAAAAATAGTGGGATTAGACCAGACTTTTTATTATGTGTTATAAGCTATCATGAAGTTTCAATGTTTCCAACGGATCATGGCAGAATTTAAGATATTTGCAAAAAAACTACTATTCGAAAATACTGGTATTTCACATGGCATTGTTTTTATAATTTTTTATCATATGTTATAATCTGTGTTTCAATTTATAATAGCTCGCCTTAGATTTTCAAATTTTAACAAATTCGCGTGCCAACTGGATGACGCTTTAACCCAAGAAATAACGATTTATATAAAAATTACTATTTGAAAATAGTAGTATTTGACGCGGTGTATCTTTTTTATAAATTCTTTTCTACTTAAATAATTATCTTTTGTTCTTTAATACATTTTTATCATGTGTTATAAGATATCCTAAAATTTGAAACAGACCAAGCAAGAATTAAAGGCTTTTGCAAAAATTAATATTCGAAAATAATGGTATTTCACGCTGCATTATTTTTTCATAAATAAGTAGTATTGATTCATAAATATAAATGACTACAATTAAAGAAGCATTTTGTTTGCGAAAATTAAAGCCTAATGTTTATGGCAACTAGCTCACCACAAAAACTACTATTTTATATTTTAAAAAAATGCATATTTTTAATTCTGTTCTAAAAACACGAAACGAGAATGTGCAGCCTTCAAGAACAATGTTTAAATAAACTTGTTTTTTTTTAGTAGTTTCTTACTCTGTTACACCTTGTTCCACTCTTTTACCATAAGCATGGTAACAGAGGATAATGGTAACAGAGGGGAAAAAAATACAAATAATTTTATCAGCACAAAGTGAATTGAAAACAAGAAAAACTAAGCCTATTTATTTAAGAAGCACCATTTGATCTTATGGTTAAAATTTTATAAAAGTATTAAAAAAATTAATTTCACATAAATAAGCTAGTAACAGAGGGGAAACTGAATAAAACATCCTTATCTTGTAAATGCTTTAGCTCAACACCTACACCACGGTGAAAATAACTTAATAATTTAAAAAATGGTGGCCTCATCTAAAAATAGACTGTTCAAAGAACTGCAAAACCTTGTGTTGAACACTTAGTAGTAATAATTTATTACAATAAACATAACAGAGGGGAAAAAAAACTGGGGACAACAATAAATTGTTCCATTTTTATAAAAGAACAAGTTTTTAAAAATATATTATATGGTCTATGCTACAGATAAGACATACAACAATTGTCACAACTGAAAAAATTAACACTTTTGACAATTGATTTATAATTTTATAGCAGTTGAAAAAGTAAAAAGGGAAGAAGGGACATAGCATTTTAGCTATAGCTGACACATTGAAGCCATAACTACACTAATATTATTTTTAATTTCTGGTAATATTTAGCCCACATTTACTCTAAACAGTCAGACAAATAATGTAAATGCTTAAATTTTATTTTTAAAACTTTATTTTAGTTATTAAAAATTCTTAAAGTTGGGGGACATAGAATGTACAAGTTTTTTGAAAATGACCCTGCTACTGTTAATCATCATCTGTTTTATTACGTGTACGAAACAGCAGCACTGACAGATGAAGCATCTTTTGCGGAGGAGAAAAAAAAAATTTGATAGGAGAATGAAGTGATGCAAAAGGCACAAAAAAAAAAAATTGCATGTGTGTTGATTAACCAATCACTTATTGTACTTTTTCGCCCCTTAAAATAGAAGTTTTATTACACCATTCTGTCCGAAGTTTAAGTTACAAAAAATTCCTCTAAAAAGTTACAGTGTCTATACATATATAGAAAAGTAGAAAAGCTTTGTTAGCATAATTTTTAATGAAATAAATACACTATTCCTTTTGCATCATATAAAAAATGAGATAAAAAATCCTTCTATAGTAAAAAAAAACTAGCCTTAAAAGGAATGACTCCTGGAATGATGCTGATGTGGAAGATTTCCGGAACTAACGAATCCGGTTTGTCCACTCCTTCCATGAGTCGAATAGACCAATCAGGAAAGGACTCCGTCTATGCATCGCCGTATGGGTTACCATAAAGAGAGGAAAGGTTGCCATCGCCAACAATCGCCAAGTTTGTCGCCAACTTGGCGATATATCGCCAATTTGGCGACCAAAATTAATTGTCAAAAGTGACGCCAACTTGGCGATAACTGTAATATTTCGCCAAATTTTTAATTTCTTTACAACACCAGCCGTTTGATACATCATTTGAGAGGTTTGCAACTGCTTATTCATATAATGGATGTCTTGTGTGTTATCCCCCATTCTGCTTCCCAGGGGGGACACATTTTTAATTTCTTTACAACACCAGTTGTGCTACACAAGATTTGAAAGGTCTGCAACTGCTTATTCATATTATGGGTGTCTTGTGTGTCACCCCCACAATCTGCTCTCCCCAGGGGGGGGGGGGGTGTCACATTTTTAATTTCTTTACAACACCAGTTGTGTGACACATCGTTTGAAAGGTCTGCAACTGCTAATTCATATTATGGATGTGTTGTGTGTCATCCCCCACTCTGCCCCCCAGGGGGGGCACATTTTTAATTTCTTTACAACACCAGTTGTGTGACACATCATTTGAGAGGTCTGCAACTGCTTATTCATATTATGGATATCTTGTGTGTAACCCCCCCCCTCTGCCCTCAGAGGGGTCTCATTTTGTAATTTCTTCACAACACCAATTGTGGGACACATCATTTGAAAGGTCTGCAACTGTTTATTCATTTTATGGATGTCTTGTGTGTCACCCCCACTCTCCCCCCTCCCAGGGGGGCACATTTTTAATTTCTTTACAACACCAGTCGTGTGATATATCATTTGAGAGGTCTGCAGCTGCTTATTCATATTATGGATGTCTTTTGTGTCGCCTCCCACTCTGCCCCCCAGGGGGGCACATTTTTTATTTCTTTACAACACCAGTCGTGTGACACATCATTTGAAAGGTCTGCAACTGCTTATTCATACCATGGGGTATTGGCGAGCGCAGCAAGCAGTGGTAGCCAATAATTTGGAATCGCGAAGCGATTACGCGGGGGGTTGGCGAGCATAGCGAGCAGGGGGGCGGGGCCCCCCTAGTACCTTAAATGAAACTTAAACTTTACTAACATGCGATGCTGCTACTGTTAATCATCATCTGCTTTGTTATGTGTACGAAACAGCAGCACTGACAGATGAAGCATCTTTTTGCGGAGGGAAAAAAATCCTCTGATGGGAGAATAAAGTGATGCGAAAATACAAAAAAAAAAAAAAAAGAAAGAAAGAAAAGAAAATGGCATGAGTGGGGACTAAACAGTCATTTATTGTAATTTTTACTCCCTTAAAATATAAGTTTTATTAGTTGATTCAGCCCGAAGTTTAAGTTAGTAATAATTCTTTAAGAAACTGTATGTACATGTACATATATAGAAAAGTAGAAGAGATTTGTTAGCCTAATTTTCAATTAAAAAAAATTACACTATTCCTTTTGCAGCATATAAAAAATGAGATAAAAAATACCTTAAATGAAACTTAAACTTTACTAACATACGATGCTGCTACTGTTAATCATCATCTGCTTTGTTATGTGTACGAAACAGCAGCACTGACAGATGAAGCATCTTTTTT
Organism: Maratus speculifer; assembly: GCA_964019185.1. Lineage (NCBI taxonomy): Eukaryota > Metazoa > Arthropoda > Arachnida > Araneae > Salticidae > Maratus > Maratus speculifer. The sequence goes on along the minus strand of OZ025300.1, from coordinate 162,025,559 downwards.
GCGGAGGGAGGGAAAAATCCTCTGATGGGAGAATAAAGTGATGCAAAAGCACAAAAAAAAAAAAAAAAAAAAAAAAAAAAAAAAAAAAAATGAAATAAAGAAAAGAAAAAGGCATAAATGGAGACTAGCCAGTCTTTTTTTTTTTTTTTTTTTTTTTTTTTACTTTTTTGTTCATGAAAATGGAAATTTTATTGCGTTATTCTGTTCAAAGTTAGAAAAAAAAATAATTTTCTAAATGTATGTACTTGTGCATATATCGAAAAGTTGAGAAATTCGTTAGCATGGTATTTAATAAAATAAATCCACTATTTATTTCTAAATGTATGTACATGTGCATATATAGAAAAGTAGAGAGATTTGTTAGCATGGTATTTAATAAAATCCACTATTCATTTCGCAGTGAATTAAAATGAGATTAAAAAAAAAAAGAAACAAAGAAACAAAGAAAATTCCTTTGCATGAAACTTAAACTGTATTAACATACGATGCTGCTACTGTTAATCATCATCTGTTTTGTTATGTGTATGAAACAGTAGCACTGACAGATGAAGCATCTTTTGCGGAGGGAAAAAAATCCTCTGATGGGAGAATGGAGTAATGCAAATGCACAAAACATTGAGCGAGCTTGAATATACATAAGTTAAACTTTCCTGTGTTTAAAATTTCCTGTCATTTATTATATCCCTTAAAATGGAAGTTTTCTAGCATTATTCAGTCCAAAGTTTAAGTTAGTTTAAAAAATGTACATTCATGTACATACTTAGAAAAGTAGAAAGTTTGCTAGTATGATATTTAATAAAATAAATCTGCTATTTATTTCTCATTGGGTTAAAAAAAAAAAAAAAAAACTCTTGGATGAAACTTAAACTGTACTAGCATACGATGCTGCTACTGTAAAACATCATATGTTTTGTTATATGTACGAAACAGCAGCACTGACAGTTGAAGCATCTTTTTTTGCGGAGGGAAAAAACCCTTTAATGGGAGAATAAAGTAATCCAAAATACAAAAAAAAAAAAAAAAAAAGGCATAAGTGGGGATTAATTAGTAATTTATTTTACTTCTTTGCCCCTTAAAATAGAGATTTTATTGGATTATTCAGTTAAAAGTTTAAGTAAGAAAAAAAATCTTTTAAAAAATGTATTTACATGTACATGTATCGAAAATCGAGGAATTTGTTAGCTTAATTTTCAATAAAATAAATCCACTATTCATTTCAGTCCACTACATTCATTCATTCCATTATTCATTCAGTGTGGGAAGAATGAGATTAAAAAAAAATCTTACACAAAATTCAACTGTACTAACATACGATGATGCTACTGTTAATCATCATCCGTTTTGTTATGTGTACGAAACAGCAGCACTGACAGATGAAGCATCTTTTGCGAAGGGGAAAATTTTTTTTGATAGGAGAATGAAGTGATGCAAAAGCCAGAAAAAAATGGCATGCGTTGGGATTAATCAGTCATTTATTATACTTTTTCGCCTTAACTTTAAAATAGAAGTTTTATTACATCATTCTGTCCGAAATTTAAGTTACAAAAAATTTCTTCTAAAAAGTTACATATGCCTGTAAATATATAGAAAAGTAGAAATGTTTTGTCAGCATAATTTTCAATAAAATAAATACACTATTCCTTTCGCATATGATGACTTTGCATTATATAAAAATGAGATAAAAAAATACCTTAAATGAAACTTAAACTGTACTAACATACGATGCTGCTACTGTTAATCATCATCTGTTTTGTTATGTGTACGAAACAGCAGCACTGACAAATGAAGCATCTTTTGCGGAGGGGAAAAAAATCCTCTGATGGGAGAATAAAGTGATGGTGAAAGCATAAAATAAATAAATAAATAAATAAAATGTCATGAGTAGAGACTAGCCAGTCATTTATTTTATTTTTTTTATCCATTAACATGGAAATTTTATTGCATTTTTAGGACCAAAGTTAGAAAAAAAAATATTTTCAAAATGTATATATGTGTGCATATGTAGAGAAGTAGAGAGATTTGTTTGCATGGTAGTTTACCCCTTGAGGGGCGGTGGGATATATTTAATCCCACCTTCTTTAAACGATACTTTCACCAGAAACTTTTAACGAAATTTTATAGTGGCAATATAGTGTAAAACTGCATTTTCTTATTTAATAATAATAAGATTATTCTATTTTTCCGGTGAGAAATTAATATTATACAGATATTATTGTTTGCGCCTCAACGGATTAGTAAAATAAATCTACTAATTATTTCGCAATGTGTTAAAAGAAAAAAAACATTGCATGTAACTTAAACTGTACTAACATACCATGCTGCTACTGTTAATCATCATCTGTTTTGTTATATGTACAAAACAGCAGCATTGACAGATGAAGCATCTATTGGCGGAGAGGAAAAAAAATCCTCTGATGGGAGAATCAAGTGATGCGAAAGCACAAAAAAAAAGTTGGCATGAGTGGGGACTAACCAGTAGCGGAGTCAAAGAGAGAAGAGCCAGCAGGACCGGTCTTCAGTCGATCCCGAAGACTCGCTGCTGATCAGTGAGCTTTTTTTTTGGTGCTGAGATGCGTTTTTTGCTGGGCTGAGATGCACTTTCTCATCCGAATAAGTGGCCTATCTTAGGAGAGAGCATGGGATTCAATGCGGCTCTGGCCGATGCCGGAGAATTCGGACTCTATCAACGTCTTTTGTGCTTTGTGTTCTTGCTGACTGCCATCGCGTATTTATCCCTGAGTTATTGGATTCAGATATTTATTTTGCTAGTTCCAGATCATTTTTGCAGGACTACTGTCCCTGGAGGGAGCAATGTGACTCGGTGCAATGCAGTGACGCCAAATTCTTCCAGTTGCCCCGAGGGTTGGGAATATGATTTCTCATCTCTCTTTCCCACAGCTGCCACTGAGGTAAGCAAGAGTTTGATATGATTTATCGGAATATCATTTGAAGGGGTGGTTAGGAAAAATATTATGCTGTTTATATATGTATCATTAGCATTAGGCATTTCATCTCATGACCCTAATTTAAAAGTACCCCTTTATTAATTCTGGTTTATTTTCTTTAATGTATTAGGTCATTTTGTAAGTCATATCCGTTTGGGAAAATCAATTCGTACTGGAAAATTCTGCTCATTAATAATTAAACATTAGGTATCGGAAACAATATCTAATAATTAAATGATAGAATTTTTCAGTACGAATTAAAACTCCCAAACAAACACGATTTTCCAATGTTATCTACTAGAAAGGGTATTTCATCTCAGCTGAAATTTATCACTTGAGAATGTTTTATTTATTTATTTATTTATTTATTTATTTATTTTTTGCGGCTATGATTGGTAATGAAAAATTCGGATTCTATAAACTCTTTTATGGTTGCTGATTGCCATAACGTATTTATCCCTGAGTTACTGGATTCGGATATTCAGCTTGCTCGTTCTAATTTATTTTTGTAGTAATTGGTTTTCTACAGGCTAAGCAAGAATTACCTTATATGGGGTTTTTGTAATTGGCTAAATTACACCCAAAATTATACACAGAACTAATTTAGGCGGTGATAGTACATTGTTAAAAATATTGTGAAAATTTCCCCCTATTTTTAAATACTATCAATTTTCTGAGAAATGAAATTGCTTCATAAACGCCTATGAAGCTTTTTTGTTGTTCAAAAAATCGATAATCTTTAAAAACAAAGGTAATTTTTCACGATTTTTTTGTCCTTTCGGGTCCGAATTCTTTTCTATTTTGAGAACAAAATTACTTTTATTTTAATAAAATTTATCATAGTTATCCAAATTATCTTACTTAAGTTTAATGACATCTTTCTGAAATTTAACGAATGTACTTATTTTGGGGTACTATTCAATTGATATTTATATGATAATAGGCTAAGGGAGAGTTTTTTGAAAGTAACGTATTACAACAGGATTTTAGAAAGTATTACGACTTTCTAGTGATTTTGGAATTTTATTACACATGATTGCTTCAGAAAAATAACTTACATTTTAAATTTAAAGAGAGAAATATAAGTATAGGAATTGCCAACGGAACAAAGAAAATTAAGTAAACTTTTATTATTATTATTGTTACTAAATGTCAAAACATAGATGAAATCATAATAAGAAAGGCCTAGCTATATACTATTATTCTTATATGTAGAAAATAACCAAGTAATTGTCCAGACAAAATAATACTCGATGAAAAGACTTATCCTATTAATAGTACACCAGAGCCGAAAGGGTTAAACAGTGCAGTTCCCTCTTTGGGTATACCCTGGTAAAATTAAAATATTTGAAGTTAGCTGTGTGACTTGGTGTATTGAAATAAGAACAAAGACTTTCAATTGCCTCCAGGGTTGGGATGGGAATAGGATTTTGCATCTCTTTTCCCCACAGCTGCCATTGAGGCAAGCGAGGATTTGATTTTAACAATGATTTATCATAATATATTTCATAGGAGTGGCTAATAACAACTTTGTTTCAAAAGTTATGTCATTTATATTTGTATAATTATCATAAATTTTTCTGTCTCATATTCATAAACCTTTTACTTCTCAAATTACGAGTTAAAAAAGGTCCACTTGAATAATTTAATCCATTAATAACAAGAAATGGATTAGGAAATACTTGTAACAATGACATTCAAATTAGAAATGATTCAGTCATGAAAATGGATTTATATTTTAATTATAGATTTTTCTTAATATTGTTTTAAAGGGCGTAATTATATGGTTATTTAAATAGAACATTTACAACAATACACAGATTAATTACCATATAGCATTATCTTTTGAAACATACCAGGACTTACAAATCATAAAAGCAATTATATTGTGTTTTTATCTAATGAGCGGTAGACGAAGACGGAGTTTAAGTAAAATTTCCTATCGTGCATTTTCACAGGATAAAAGCTTTTATGTGTAAACGCTTATAAATAATACACATTTTAAAAAATATCAAGTATTAGAAAATTTGTTGGCTAAAAGGTATTTTTTATGAAATATGTAAACTATTATTATTAATAGCCAAATAGTAAATTATAAGATTTTAAAAAATACTTACTTTCGTAGAAGTTTTTGATAATTTTAAATATAATTTTCAAAAAAATTATCTTTCATGAAATATATAAATTCTTATTATTAATAGACAGGTTAAAAATAAGATTTTTAACAATATACAGTTTCGTTAAGTTTTTTGATAATTCTAAAAATAATTGTCAAAAAAAGTTCTTTTCATAAAATATGTAAACTACTATGATTAATAGCCACTTTAAATAAAAAAAAAACTTTAAAAATACTTAGTTTTGTAAAATTTGTTGATAATTACATAATAACACAAGTTTCTAATTGTCTAAACATAATTTTCAAAAAAGTTATTTTTTATAAAATATGTAAATTACTATTATTAACTATAATAATTGAAAAAAAATGTAAAAATATTTAGTTTCGGAAAATTTGTTCAAAATTTTAAACATAATTTTCAAAAAAATCATTTTTCATGGAATATGTAAACTACTAATATTACCAGGCATATTAAATAATAAATTTTTAAAAAAAATATTTAGTTTCATATAATTTGTCGGGAATTTTAAACATAATTTTCAAAAACTTATTTCTCATGGAATATATAAACTACTATTATTAACAGGCATGTTAAATAATAAAGTTAAAAAAATATTTAGTTGCATAAGATATGTTGGGAATTTCAAACATAATTTTCAAAAAAGTTATTTCCTTTAAAATATGTAAACTACTATTATTAATAGACACGTTAAATAATAAAATTTAAAAAAGAAATACTTAGTTTTGTAAATTTTTTTTCGAACTCTCAACATAATTTTCGAAATAGTTATTTTTTATGAAATATGTAACTACTACTGTTAAAAGACATTAAATAATAATATTTGAAAAAATATTTAGTTTCGTAAAATTTGATGAGAATTTTATACATAAATTTCAAAAAAGATATTTTTCATGGAAACTATTATTAACAGGCATGTTAAATAATAAAGTTTTTAAAAAAAATTTAATTTCATAAAATTTATTGGGTATTTTAAACACAATTTTCAAAAGAGTTATTTTTCATGGAATATGTAAACTACTATTTTTAACAGGCATGTTAAATAATAAAGTTAAAAAAATGTTTAGTTTCATAAAATTTGTTAGGAATTTTAAACATAATTTAAAAAAAAATTATTTTCTTTAAAATATGTACACTACTATTATTAATAGCCACGTTAAATTATAAGATTTAAAAAAATTACTAAGTTTCGTAGAATTTGTTAATAATTCTAAACATAGTTTTCAAAAAAAGCTATTTTTCATGAAATACGTTAACTGTCATTATTAATAGACGTGTTAAATAATAATTTTTTTTTTTTAATGTTTAGTTTCGTAAAATTTGTTGATAATTTTTAACATAATTTTCAAAAAAAAAAAATCATGAAATATATAAACTACTATTTTTAATAAACACGTCAAATAATGAAGTTTTAATAAAATATTTAATTTCATAAAATTTGTTGGAAATTATAAACATTATTTTATAAAAAGTTATTATTTTTTAAATATGTAAACTACTATTATTAATAGACACGTTAATTAATAAAATTTTAAAAAATACTTATTTTCGTAAAAATTTGTTGATAATTCTAAACATAATTTTCAAAATAGTTATTTTTATTAAAATGTGTAAACTACTATTATTACTAGACATGTTAAATAATAAAGTTAAAAAAATATTTAAATATTAAATAGATAAAATAGATAAAATAGATAAAATAGATAAATATATAAAATATATAATACATATTTAAATATATAAAAATATTCAAAAAGTTTGTCGGGAATTTTAAACGTTATTTTCAAAAAAGTTATTATTATTTTTTTATTAATATAAACTACTATTATTAATAGACACGTTAAATAATATTTTTTGAAATATATAGTTTCATAATATTTCTTGTTAATTATAAACATAAATTTCAAAAAAGTTATTTTTCAGGAAATATGTTATTTACTATTATTTATAGACACATTAAATAATAAGATTATTAAACTTTTTTAGTTTCGTAGAATTTCGTAATTTTTTTAAATTATTATAAATATAATTTTTTAAAAACTTGTTTTTTATGAAATATGTAAACTACTCTAATTAACAGATACATTAAATAAATCGTACATAAAATTTCTTTAATATTACTTTAAAAATTAAAATCTCAGTGATTTTTTAATATTCTCTGTATAATATTTTGTTATTCTCTGAAGAAAGAAAAATTCCCCGGGCCAAAGATTATTTTTCAAGATAAAATTTATTATTTGCCACATTTATTCTCTCGAAAAAATTAAAATTTTTTAATACCAAAGTAATAGCACTATATGAAAACAAGAATGCATCGCTATAATCTCTATATACAATGTTGCTACATCCATTATTACATAAAGTTTTGTAAGTTTGAATGGAACATTATAGACATATGTTAAAAAAATACGTAAAGAAATAATGAAACTGGCAATCAGGCGAAATGAAGAAAATGATAAATTGATCCAAAATATAAATAAAATTTTAACTTTAAAACATCAACACTTCAAAATTAATAACACATTATTTTCTTCTGAAATACTTTTTAAACACCGTTTATTTTTGGTCAGGATACTGATATTTTATCTCAGAGCTATTTAGAAAAAGAAAAAAAAATGGTTTCTCAGTAATAACTTAATTTCTTTTTATAATCAATTATATTATAATTGAATAATTGATGTTAATTATTTTATTTTACATAATTATCATCTGTAGAATAGAACAGTTCCAAGTTAAAATATTTTAAGACATTGGTTATTAAAATACAATTTAATCAAAGTATTCTAATAAGTATATCTGCATAAATATTTTATTTAGAAAAATATAATTTTTATAAGTAATAATTATTCTGGGGTTCTACAAGTAAATTTAATAAGAAAAACATAGTTTAACCTGTTGCACTTTTCCCTATTAAATAGTAATTTAATAGGTAAAAATGCATATTTTGAATAAGAAATTACAAAGTTATAGAATTTTTCTCACGTGCAACAGCCTCATTTTGCATTTTTGAAGATATTATTATCATTTCCTCTCTTTTTCGCTCTCACTGATCTCTATTTTTTTCCCGTACGATACTGGAACTGGCCACTACGAATGAAGTGGCCAATTTTGCTCGCCCACTCGGTTTCAACCCACACTGTTTTGATAGCAATGAATTGGATAGGTTTCATATAAATGCATAACCTTTAATGTTATCATAAACATATTTAAGATATGATCACGTCCTATGTGTATGTAAATTTATATATATTGTTCAAAACATTCCATTTTATATACGTATATAAAGATAATATCAAAATTGTGAACTCAGTTTCAAATGTATGTTTTATGTAAGTAATTTTAAAGTAATTAAATAGGTTTTAATCTTTTTGAATCCGATTTTTTTTTCTCAATTTTTAGAAAAAAAAATTACTTTTACATTGATAACTTCAACAGTAGCTGTCCAAATATTTTACTTAGAGTTTAACGAATATTTCTATATCTTAAATATAGCATATGTTGTTTAGCGCGCTACTCAATTCATATTCATATGACAATAGGCTAATGAAGAGTTTTTGAAGATATGTAGAAAATATTACATTAATATTACACCTATATTTAACTGATATTACAAATTTTTAATACTTTTTATACTTTATTACGCATGATTCTTTCGGGAAAACAACTTTTATTTTAAATTTAAAGAGTGAAATGTATGTTTAAAATAAAATAATTGCAAACAGTACAAAGAGAACTAACGAAATATTTATTATTGTTGTTATTACTAAATATCTCAATGTTAATGAAGCCATATAGTAAATGCATAGCCACATACTAACATTACTATATCTAAACAGCAATAAAAGTACATGTTAAAACAAAATAATACTCAATTAAAAGACATGTACTAATAATAGTTCGCCAGACCTGAAAGTGTTAAATATGTTCTAGTGAGAAAATGTAATTTTACAAGATTTTTTATTTAATAAACACAACCTCATAAAAATCGGTCACCCAAGAAGTTTTCCTAAAAAAAAAAACATGTAGTCATTTAATGATTTAGTAATAAGTTTTTATTTTCATAAAAATAGATAACAAACCATCTTAATGCAAATAACAAGTTAGTAATAAAATGAGAAAATTTTGGTTGGATGAAAAATGTTAACCCCTTCGTACCTGAATTATTTTCTTCGTTAAAATTCAAATTTTACATTTTCTCACCACTTTTAAAGCAAGAATAACTTGTATCTTAATTGATCGAATACTTTGTCTCGAGAAAGAAAGTATTTATTTATCCTCATTTTTACTGGTGTGAAATGCGCTTACTTGAATTTTTTAAAACTGTCCCAAAGATGGGAAGCTAAGCACTAATGGGTTAACGAAATCAAAACACAAATGCCCCCCTACACCTGGAAATATCTTACGATATCATGTACAGACCCTTTCTCCTTCCCCTAAAGTGATAACGTTATATATGCACAGCTCCTCATCAAGAAAACACCTTTCACAGTTATATTTTAAATAAAAATTAAGTTGTACAATGTGTTCCATTTGCTAATCAAATTCTATAATTATAAGAACCGGGCAAATCTAATTTTTATTCCAAACTTGCAAATGACTCCAAGAATATTTAATAAAATTTTACTTTTACGATAAAAGCTTAAATAAGGGGATCTTTATTTATAAAAAATTCGTTCGTAAATTCCGATGCAGTCACTAATTTCTCATTTTACGAACAAAATTTTTCTGTTCCAAAAAAGGCTTTAAGTGGCATTAAAGAAAATTCAGTATAAAATTTATTTAATTCGTCTACTAATAAAAGTAAATTGCTCTTTTCATAGAAAATAATTTGCTCAATCCTATTTAGAAAACACACTGAAAAGTCAAAACGAAATATATCTATATATTTTGTTAATGTGGTTATTTTCTGAAGCATTTACCTAGGTATAGTTGTTATCCTATTAAAAAATGCTGTACAAAAAAATTGCAATTACAAAGCACTTCTTTGTTGCAGATAGGATCACAATAGATTTATTTACACTGTTCTTATAAGAATTGAGTAATTTCTATAACAGCATTTATTGTTAATTAATCTAATTATTCTTGTCAATATTTTGCAAAAATAGCTTTAATTTACTTAAGAAATTTAACTAAGAAATTGATCTAAAAATCAAATCATTATTATATATGCTGTTCTTGATATGTTAAACACTAACGTAAATTTAGGTGAAACAATTTTTTTATTCATTATTCGGGTTATAAAGGATTTAGAAAAAAGACGAAAAAATGTCTGTATGTATAAACATTCAAACAAATGTTTTGAACTTTTAAACAACCGAAATAGTTTTCACAATTTTTAATAAAAATTATTTAACCATATTGTCTAAAAGAAGGGCAATAAGTAATAAAAATTGTGGGGGGGAAATTGCCTATTTATTGTACCCGGAACATTTGATTATGTTACAAATAAATGCTAAACTTGACAAAAGAGGCAGAATGGGTAGTTTTAGATACATGTAAACATATAAAAAATCTCCCCAAAAATAAAAAATGGCAAATCAAAAAATTCAAGAATAAAAATTTCATTATTGATGTAATTCTTTAATCTAAGAAAATCCAGTGCAGCATAAAATGTTCACAAAAATACTTAAAATATTCATTTTACATGAAATACTTTAAGTAATGTAAGATAAACTTTTTTAAAATTTTAAGTGAAAAGCAATAAATAACAAATATGAGATAATAGAAAAGATTTAGTACATGTAAAACTTTTGAAAACGACAACAAAAAAATATCCGAAAGCTTTTTTAAATTAAAGGATAAAAACTTAGTTATTGATTAAAAACGTAAAAAATTGTAGAGCAACAGAAGGCAGTAAGATTTAAAAATTTTGGCAAAAGAAAACGGAAAGCGTATTTTCAATTTCAATATTGTTCAATAATGAGAAACTTAAAAATTAAAAAGAAATATTCGAACTAAAATTTCTACGATATCTTCTAAAAAAATAACTTTTATAAGTATATACATTTCTATTTAACTTCAAAATCTAAACTTTTAATTAGCATATTTAATTACATCTAATTACATTTGAGAAAAATAAATATTTTTACATATTTGTGCATTTTTAAAAAACCGAATTCAAGAAATATAATATTAACATGAAATAAAGAAATATTTTAATATACTTAATCAAATATCTATTTGAATAGCTCTTTGAATTCTATGTATGTCTTAAGTGCAAAAGTGCACTTCAATATATATATTTTTTTAATTTTTAAAATGTAAGATTTATTATTTTAAGTTTTGTATGTTTTTTAAATCTCCTTTTTCAATATTATTGGAACTGATTTTATGTACTTATATTAAACATATCGATGCAAACATCGTACCTAAAAATAAATTATTGACACTAAAAATTGACACTATGACACTTGTACACATATCTTAGGCCTTTTGCAATATAAATTTGAAATATAAGAGTTTTTTTTTTTTTTTTTTTTTTTTTTTTTTTGAAATGTTGTTTGAGTTTTGTATGATCATATTAAATACATTAGTATAAAAAATAATTTGAACAACTTATTTAAAAAAAAAAAAACTACAAAAATTAATATGTTAATATATAATATAAATTTGGCTGTTATCAAATATGTGTTGTGAAAAAAAACATCCGTTAAGCATCGAATATTAAACATTTTCTAACACATTATGAATAATGCAACAAACCTGCGCCATTTAATAAGTTAAAATATGACTAATTCAAAATACAGAAACGCATAACACATTTGAAAAATCAGTTTTAGCTGTTCCCATCTACAATTGGAAAATTATCCAAAATCCTTGAAAAGCCCTGCATATGCTTTATAGATTTATATCTATTAATTACATGCATGCCAAAATTTAGTTCAGTTAAGGAATACACTTGCCTCAATTGAAATTTCTCTTTAAGGAATTTCCACTAATAAGGAAAATGGCACGTGACTTCTTTTGCGTAGCCCTGTTTATGAAGTGAAGCATATGTATACAGCGAGTAACATGCAAAATATTAGTTGAATTTAGTAGCATATATCGAATTTTAAATTGTACTTCCAGCAATTATAACTCAAAGACAGTGCTGTAACCGATTTTTTTATGTATTGAAAGACAAATACTATGTATAACCTTTTGTATCGTTATCATCTGTGTAGTGAAATAGTCAATAATTTGAAATAGTGTAATCTTATTAAATTACCATATACCATAAATATATATATAACATATACCATAACATAATGGAATTATTTTGATTGTCTTTGTAAATGAACTATTAATTCCACATAATTCGTATATAATAGCAAACATGTCTTGGTGACCGTAAATAAATTTCGTTAATTGCATGGAAATCTGAGTATATTTACTATATTACATTCATAGAGCATGGACAGATGGACAGGCAAACAGAATGCACAAACACTGTACAATTTTATTGGAAAATGTTAAAAAAAACGACAAATTTATACAAACAGTCATCTCTGATTTAATGTAGAACTTTATATTAATAAAACACAGTGCGAAATGTATGCATCCAAATGCTTCACCATTTTCTAGAAATATAAATAAAATATGCAAATTATTGAGAATTTTTTATTGAGAAAATAAAGTTTTAAAAAGATACTTTTTACTGGAATAGTATTGTTCATTCATAAGATAAATATGCATTTATATAAAGCTTTTCCATACTATATTTTTCAAGAATTACAGTACTTAAAATCATTATTGCGAATTTATCTTTACATACTTTTTATTATTTATGCAATTTTATGGTCTATCAATTTTGATGCTAAAGAAAATCAGAAAAGAAATCTAGTATTGAAACTTACCTTAAGTACTAAATTTGTACTGGATATTTCATAATCTAAAATAAGTATAATCATTATGGCATATTATTGGATTTATAATATTGTTTTTAATATAAGATTTTGAATGAGAACGAATTTTCTTTATCTCTCCAAAATGCAGTTATTGAAACTTACATTCAAATATTGAACCTTATTTAGATGTATTTTTACAAATAAAGAGACTCTTTTACAGAAAAAAAACATATAATACATTATGCACTTCTGATAAATTAAACAGGTAAGAAAAATCATGCGTTAAGCATAGATTGTGGAACACTTTCCTGAAATCTTTAACAAAGCTTCGTTATTTAGGAAAATACGGTTACTGTCTCGAGACAAATACGTATACTAAAACTTTTGAATAACCCTGTATTTGATCAGTCAGCTGATATACGTACTATATAATGGAGAAATTTAGATTATCAAGAAAATGCCTAGCAAATAGAAATTTCTCTTTTAGCAATTTATACTAATAGATGGAAACATACTTGAGTACTTTTATTCAGCCCTGTAAGTTACGTAGTACCTTTTTTACCGCCAGTATTTAGATAAAATTTATTTTAAACTAAACACTGTTAAAACTATTGAAATTACATTCTCAGAAATTATCATTCATATCCGTCCATCTATCTAATTCTTTGCGTGGCCTAGTATACCATTTTATTTATATTTTACAAACATTTCTTATTAAATTGAATGCAGTTCAACGTAAAAGTGCATAACTTATTTAAAAAATACCTTTAAATAATTTATGCTGATATTCAGTAACGTTTGCGAGCTCTTTTGTGTAGCACTGTATATCAACTATAGCATTTATACATACTCTATTATATGCATAGATTTACTGAAACTTAAAAGTGCACATCATAATTAAAATGCATTTCATCCATCCAGCAGCCATCATACATATAAAGTTCTTCTGAGAGAATACACTATTTGAAATCATTTTGCCCCTGTAGGTACTGTGTGCTTCGTATTTTGATGATTATTTCGTATAACTTATATTAAGCCTCAGTAACGCATATCAATTTACATAAAGTAGTTTCATATAGTTAAAATATGTCGCAAACACCCCCCCCCCCATTTACCATAATGTAATTGATTCTTTTGTGTGGCCCTGTAAATTAACAATAAATAACAATTCTTTTTACCACATATTCTACAAAAGGCATATTTTAATGCACTTTGTAAATGCAAATAAGTTTGAATATGTTTGACAGGGTGTAACATCTTTAATATTCATTTGAAACGATTTTTTCCCATAAGCCATATTGTAACGGTAAACTTTTGACTGTCACTGTAAATAAACTAATCATGCTAGGACCTTTATTTGAAATAGGGTTTGTGCCAAGGTAAGCGTCAATAACGTCCGAAAATTTCAGGGCCACTCGAGTATATTTACGGGAGTTAGAGTGCGAACAAACGGACAGAAAAACCGAAATCATAAAAAAAAAATTTCAACTTTGTTGGAAACTTAAAAAGTGACATTGAAAGAAACAAATTATAATTTTAAAGCAAATCCAGAAGATGATGTGCAGAAATTTTTTTATACAATACATTTAAATTAAATTAAATTACATATTTCAATTTCTAATATGCCAAATTACATACAAGATTTTATTCAGAATATATTTCTAAATATTATCAGAAATTTTTGGTGTAGTGAATATATTAGTTTGGATTTAATTTTTCCTTTGACTGTAATATCCGATTTACTTTCAAAAATACTAAATCCAACTTTAACATAATAAACTGTATTTTCTTTAGGCTTATATATTTTTTCCTATTAAATATTAACGTTTTTTCCCTGACAAATAAGGATTTTTTTTTTTTTACTTAACTGTGAAACGTGTTCAATAATTTAAAAAATAAAATATGTAGAGTTGTGAGCTATAATATTTATAAGAGTTAGAGTTGCAAGTTTTAAACTTGCAACTAAGCGTGATAAATATCATAACGATAAAAATATCTCAATTTACACAAAAAAATATAAAAAAGTTAGTAACTTTGAATTCAGTTTTTAATTAATAACCGAAATTTGTTTCAATTAAAAAGAATTGCCAGATCGGGAACGGAACATGTGGACTTTAGTCTATTCATAGTCATAGAGCATAATACTTAAATAAATAGGCAAATAAATACTTAAATCATAGTACATAAATAATCGTACAAAAATCAACTGGAGCAGAAGTGAAACAATGGAAAAACTATGCAAAAATACTTAATTTTACAAAAATAAAATATATATTTTGCGAATTTATGTAACTTTAACTATGATTTTTTAATGTTTCATTCATTTAATAGAAACAGAAAGAAAAGAAATGTGCGTAATTTTTATTTCTGTAGATGCTACTTTTTTAATTTTTACTTTAATTCTAAATCCTAAAAAATTGTTTAAATCATATTTTATTTTTCCTCTACTACCACATAAAAAAATAACTAAAATTATGTATTTTCTTTATAAATCACTAGCTTGAGCAATTTACCAAATGTTAACAAATAGCGGGGAATCTTCCATAATTGATTTCGGCGACCCCACGAAATTAAAATATAATTATCATATTATTTTTTGGAAAAAGCCTGAAATGCAGTTTTGCAAGTAGATGCGGTTTTTTAAAGCTCTTTCCCTGCTAGCGAAGACACTCACGAGCTAATGATATTTCTATGGGGGGGGGAGGGTATTTTCTAATAGCTCGTTTGCATTTCAACATTTTTATTTATTTATTTATTTATTTTGCATTGGAAAGATGATCTCTATCTCTAAAATGCTCCTTTTTTTACTTTTTCGATTACGATGGCAAATATTTTTTACAAACTTATACTTTCACTTTCAAAGCCGATTCCAAAAATTAAAGTGTCATTCTGAAAAATGTCTGCAAACAATATCGAAAAAATAAAAGAAGAACTATGTCAAGAAAGATCTTAGTTATTTAATGCAAATAAATAAATAAATAAATGAAGATAAAAATAAAAATTTCGAAATGCAAACGAGTTATTAGAAAATAACCTCCTCCTAGAAATAGCATTAGCTCGCCAGTGTCTTCACTTGCAGGATAGGAGCTTTAAGATAAACAATGAAAATAATATACTTAAAATATAAAATAATGCTTCCTTTGTTTAAAAAAGATGATGAACGAAAAAAAATGGCCATTTATAAAATAAAGCAATACTTAGAATATTTTCTATTGCTTGTTTAAAATAGGAAGGGGGAATGCGTGCTTAGAGTTCTTTTATATATTTGTACTGTGTCACAAGATAACTGAAAATGGGTGTAATTTTATCATGCAACCTTTATGTGATATGATTTAAATGAAAGGAGGTACATCTACACCGGCAATAATGAAAATATGTCAAATATAAACAGGTCAGTGCAGGTTTACTGTCGCTTTTATTATTTCAAACGGTAAAAATATTTTCTTTTCTAGAAAAATTGTAAAATGCATTATAAAAAAAACTCATCAACTTTGTTATTGAAACTCCGTTGATATTTTCATTTTGA
This sequence comes from Maratus speculifer, assembly GCA_964019185.1. Classification (NCBI taxonomy): domain Eukaryota; kingdom Metazoa; phylum Arthropoda; class Arachnida; order Araneae; family Salticidae; genus Maratus; species Maratus speculifer. Next base: position 162,009,127 of record OZ025300.1, on the reverse strand, counting down.
TATTAATTTTCAATTCTTCCTAATATTCATTCAAGGGATTTCGGGATTCATTCTAAAATAAAATTTATTTATTGTGTTAAAATTTTAATTTTTTTGTGATGATAAACCATATTATTTGTAAACAAAATCACATGATAAAACTTGACATATTTTTTTAAGTTTTAAATTTAAAATTCATTAAAAAATTGGAATAATTTAAAATCTTTATAATTCAAAATATTATTTGTAAAATTTCAATCTTTTTTACATTTAAATAAATATAAATATCTAAATTTTAATTATGTTTCAGAATTTTCAAAAGTATTAACTTTAAAGAATATTTAAAGCAGAAATCTGTAAAAAATTTATTTTTTAACTTTATTTTTTTTTAAATTATATTTTTAAAAGTAATTTTTTTTTTCGAATTTGCTGAATCCGAATTAAAGTAAAATAATCAAAAAGACAAGTTCTTAGTTTGAAGCATTTATCTGTAATGGTTCTTGAATTATAACGATTTAAATCCGTGAAATTCTGAAAAAGCCGATCATGAAGAAAAAACCCATTTTCACAAGAAATCAATTCCTATCAACCATTGCTTTAAAGCTAGATTTTGGAGAAAAAAAAACCAAAATGAAAAAGAAAATCATTTTCTAATTAAGATAGAAACATGATTTAAACGTCATTTTATGCGAAACATAAAAATATTTAATGCAATAGTTTTTTTTAGAAAATTTGAAGATTTTTATGTCTTGGACCCTCTTAACCTCACATACATAGCAAGTTAAATAAGCTAATACCATTTATAATTTAATGAAATCAAAAGTTTGAGTTATTATATAAAATATATACCAGTGCACTTCAGAAATAGATTAGAAATTAAGTGATTCTATAGAAAATTTTTCAAAAGATTTTGTAGTTGCTGTATTTTCGCCAATATTTACTCCCGAATCTTGGCTAGATATTATACTGCTTATCCTTCGCTATATATTGTCAAATATTGCAGTATTGGTATTAAATATTGCCTTAATTTGCCTCAATTGCCATATTTTGAATGAATTTTAAATTAAAAAAAATATGTATAATAAAAGTTTTATAATGTGATTTTTTTACAAATAATATGTCTAACTATTACAATAGTTTAACTGAAAAAAAATGAATATGAAATAAAACTGAATAAAAATCATTTTAAAATATTCAGTCACTGCCCCCTAAAGCAAAAAATTACTTTGAAATAAATAAAATATAAATCACTCAGAGAGAAACAGGGGTCCTCTACTTTATGCCCAACCGTAAATTGGAGTGTCTAGAAATCATAAGTGCATACCCAAAGAAAAAATCTTACTGCAGAAAAAAATCTGCGTTTGAGAGGAAAAGTAAAGGTGTAAAGTGCAGGTGAAATTTGAGTGGATCAAACATAAAAGCACAGCCCGCAAAAAGTTAAATACAAATGAAGTCGTTATAAATAAAAATCCCGGTGTTATTATTATTATTATTATTATTATTTAAGTGAGTAAAATTTCTAGTGTTAAATGCTTTCGTTTCAAACACTACAATCAAAGATTAAAAAAAAAAAAAGATTTTACATTGAACCAAATAATTTTAATATCAGTAACCAGGGTGGCGAATGGTCAGGAAAAAACACAGTCAAAAAAGGTGTAAGCACCAGAGTTAAAAAAAAAAAAAAAAAAAAAAAAAAAAAAGAAAGAAATTTGAGTTTCTTAATCCCTTTACATTATTTGAAGTATTTTCTATAAAAAAAAAAAATTGTAGTTTCCTCTTTCTTTGACTGTAGGTTTACCATTCGCCATTCTGGTAATGTTAAATAATGAACTAAAGAAATAATTTATATTGAACTTTACTTTTTTTATCGACCTCATAAGATCATTAAAATTGAACTTAAAAGAAAAGTATCATGAAAATATTGTAAAATAATAATTGTGATTTAATTTTGATTACTATGCTTATCCTAACTGAATATTTGTTGACAAACTCCAACAGATACATTTATATTAAATACATTCATAATCATGAAGAGGAATCAACAAATTTTAGGCAACTTGTTAATTGTAGGGTGATTTTATTAGTTCGAATTTGGTCTTGTTATTTCAATAATTTGTGTTCTATAATAGCCACACAAAAATTTTGGAAATTTTCTCTTTTATTATTATTCCATGTGTTTCAGATTTCTTAATAAAATCAAGGTATATCGATGATACAACACGAATGAAGGATTTTTTTTATGACTGCCATAATGTAAATTTATTCGTAAAATTCTTCATTATTTAAAGCGCTCGAATTTTACAATTTTTTGAGCGATTTTCTTAAATCATTGCTTTTGTCAATATGACGGGCTGTGCATCATTCTCTTTTACGCGTGATTTCGATATTGCCTGTTTCAAAATATAAAATTATTACATCTACCGGAAAGAACTTCTGAAACCAGACAAATTTAGATGGAATTTCCACCTGGAATTTTAAGAATAGTGTCTATTTATACAATACTAGCAGGTTATGCCCGCTGCGCTGGTCAATATTTCAAAATCAACCGTGGATGAAACGAACTGGTGAATTTAAATTTGTATTTTAAAAAATTTGGACCTCCAGCAGCACCTTGCTCATTGCTGAAAACGATTTAGACACCATTGTGATATTAAATTATCTTAAACGTTGCGCAAAAATCAGCTATTTGGAAGTAACTATTTTAATTTATTACTAACATTGCACATTTGGAAGCGAAATGAGACCATTATGGCAACAGGATTTAAAATTTTCCCTTATCTGAAGAAATATTAATTATTACAGTCGTTACTATAGTACAACTTCTGAAAAATTTCTTCACAACTTTTCATTATGTGAAGCCAGGAACTCAAAGCTATTCCCACCTAAAAAGTTTTTATATATATATTAAATTTTGTCCATGCGATAAAAGGCACAATTATGCAAGAATCATCTTCAAACTCGTCAAGTACATTGAGATGGTTAATATCTCAGTGGGAATTGCAAATGAGCAAAATCGGCCCAAGGGGGTGGTAACTGGGAAGGTTTCAAAAATTTGAATACCATCTTAACATGGCTTTCACAAAACCAGCTCTTACAAAACAATAGAAGGAAAAAAAATAAAATTTTTTCGTTACAGCAAGTTGCCAACGATATAAAAAAAAAGAAAAAAAAACATTAAAATTTTCACCACAACAATTACTTTATTATTGCAAAATTTCCTCCTGAAAAATGAAAACAAAATTATTTGCTCTTTCGTATTTAAGCATTTTCTCTTTAGTTATTTAAGATAAAATTATATAAATTTGTATAATTTGGCGAACGATTTGGCGAAATTGGTTGACGTGATAATCAAGTAGTAGCCAATTTACACTTTTCATATTTCATAAAAGATTCCTACACAGATATCATATACGCAATAGGTTTAGCACGATTATCTTGCAACTACAATGTTGCAAAATCCTCGTTTTAGAATACCAAAGAAATTTATGTATATTTTATTATTTTCTATCATTTTAAACAGCAATTAACAATAAATAAAAATTAACTGTAGAACAAAACAACAAATATCATTTCAAAAAAGAAAAAAATGAAAGTAAACAAACAACTTATCATCAGATAAACAACTATAGCTGGGTTACCATATGAGGCAAATAATGCCATTTTGGCGCCAGTGAGATACCTCGATGAGTATATGACCAAATCCGTGATCAAATTTCCATTGGGAAAAAACTTTAATCGGTATTTATACTGCATTTTCCCTACTTATGTATAAGAAAAAACTTTGACACAGATGTCATGTATGCACCACATTGGCGCAATTTTTTTCTGGCGCCAATTTGGAGAACTTGGTTTTAACTACCAATTTCATAAATATTTTTTAATTATTTTGTAATATTTGAAAAAAAATAATAAATAAAAAAGTTTAATTAATAGCTATAGAACAAAATGATTTATATTATTTTAAAAAACAAAATGAAAGTTAATAAATAGTTTATTAATAAATAAACAACCATAGTCGGTTTACCCTGTGTAGCATAAAATCGCCATTTTTTGCAATCATGCGATTGTGGTGCGTATATGACATCTGCGCCAAAACTTTAAAAAGTTGCAATTAAATTATTTTACAGTTTGGATGAGGAAGACATTTATACTAAAATTTAAACATTACACGCACTTTTTTTTTTTTTTGCTAAAACTGCTATTTATATATTTACAATTAAACATTAAAAAAAATATCCTAAAAATGCTCTCACACATTTAAAAGAGAGTGAGAGAATTTAGTAATTGTGAACATCGCTCCGGCTTATGCCTTCTTGGTATAAAATCGCATTGTTTGATGACAAAAGTAAATTCAAACACCCAAATAAACAAATAACATACAATTAACAGATAAAACCATTTTTAAAAGTAATTCTGCTATTTTGTCCTGTAAGACACATAATGGTAAATTTAGATTTTATTTTATTTTATTTTATTTTATTTTATTTTTTTAATAGAAAAATGTTATTTACGTTTTATCTAATAAAATATTTAAAATACATTTTTGTTAGCCTGCGCGAAAGAGAATAGCGAAAGTTTGATTGAAGAAATATTGAAAAGGAAATGGTCAATTAAAAAAGACTTGTAAATTTTATTCAGCGGGAATTTTTCATTTCAAAATGTTGAATTTATCTATAGTAATAATGCATAATTGCATAAATTTACTTTGAATAAAAAATTTTTTTCTTCAGTACTATTTGGTTTTACCGTCGACCAATTTCGCCAAATTATACAAATCGCCAAACTATTAGCCAGATTATATAGATTAGCATAAATTTTCATTTAAATAACGAAAAACAAATTAGCAGAACATATATAAAAGTAGAAATAAAATGCCGAATTAAAAATCACTTGATGACATAATTAGTATTTATATTATGCTTAATGTCAAGAGAATGTGACATTTACGATCATCCATTATTGACATTTAATCTTGGAATTTGGGGGTAGATTTTTAATCGATGGGGTAATCTTTCCTTCTTCAGTTTTTAAATTTTAAAACTGAAATTTTTCCTGTAAGTGAAATTGGCGAAATGGCGCAAGAAAAATTAAATTAACAATGAAAACATTTGCAAAAAGAAATAAAAGAGTTATACTCATATCTATATAATTTACGATTGAATATTAAAATATACACTAAAAATTATCTTCACTTGAAAAAAAAAAACATTATTGCGACCATTAGGAACCTAAGTCAGGCATTAAGTCAGTAGTGCATTTTCGGCTTAAAAACACATTCTTTCGCGACAAAAGCAAGATGAAAATGGTATAGAAACGAATAGTAACTCACAACTTACAGTGTCTTTTATAATCAGATCTGCTTTTTTCTGCTGTAAGTTATATTATACGGAAATTCGATAAAAAAAAGAGAAAGAAAATAATAAAAAGGGAAATAACTATCATTCAAAATTCATTTAATCAATTTCTGAAATTCACGTTTTTATTCTAACACCAGGGATAAGTCGCCAAAAGTTGAACCAATTGTTATATTTCGCGTTAATTTATTTTTTAAGCATTACAAATATTTTTTTCATTTTCAAAATAAATATATTTTTATAATATTACGCCTCATTTAAGCAGTCTTTCTTTATTATTATTAATATTATCAGTAGTTATTCTCTGCTATTATTTGCAAGATATTTGTAATATTTCTAATAGATATAGCCATTTTAATTCTTTTAGCAATTATAATTTTCGCCAAAAACAACTACTGGCAACCCTTTTGTCAAAAATAACCGAAAAATACGAAATTTGCTACGAAAAATCAGAGTTATCCCTGTAAATTTGAATCATAAACCTTCGGAAAAATATTTCCTATCGAATGATACAATCGGCAAAAAAATCCATCGGGTAGTTTTTGAAAACACTCGTTTGGAAGTTTCAGAACTTCTGCTTTATATATATGATATGCTTATGAATTATGATGAAAAGAATATTTATTATAATAATTTGAATATTGATGAATACGGCAGTGGTTTTGAAGAATGTAAACTTTATGGAGGTTGAGATTCAGATGCTAAATTTGATGACATCAATGACGGAGCGTTCCTGTAACCTTTTTGTGTATGACATTAATTTAAATGATGTTAAACAAGCAATAAGGCTCGAAATTTCCGCATGATAGCTTTTCTGCAAATCTGAATATGTTCGGTAACATCTTTTTTTTTTTTTCTCACAAAACATACAATTAATTGCATATTTTATTTAGAAATATTATAATTATCCAATTTCTTCAATTAAAAAAATGGTACCTAGAATTTTAAATTTTTCATAAATATTAAGCGATCATAAATAGGAACGTAATTCTTAAATATTAACTCCTTGAAAGTTGTGGGATATATTTTATCCAACCTAATTTAAACGAGATTCTCACCAAAAACTTATAACGAAATTATGTATTTTTTACTTCGGTGATATAATGTTGAAAAATTGCTTTCTATTATTTTAAAACAAAATTATTGATTTTTCCGGTGAGAATTCAATATTACAGAGACATTATTTCGGCCCCTCAAAGGATTAAGAGGTTAAACTTGCAAAGTACAGAAGAATACTAATATTTAAACCCGAATGCGAGTAAGAAATCAAATAATGTTGCCTAATGGACGGTGATTTAAATTCAAAATGCTTAACTGATAGCTTTTCTAAAAAATAACAATATTTGCCTTATTCAATAAGGGATTAAATAAGGAGAATAATACTATTTCAAAACTAGTAATCGAAATTAAGTATTCTAAGAAACATGACCGCCCAGGTAGCAAAACTGCAACTAAGTAATCCTATTCACTTCCACTTTCATTCTTGAAAAGAATAAAAGGGGAAGTGAAATTCGAAAAATGGAAAGCTATACGCAAAATCAGTAAAGCGTGGCATATCTTCAATTGCTATATAGGAAGCAAGATGTTTATCAGCTGAATGATTCATTCAGATCATTACATATATCAAAACTAGCATCCAGAATATAGATAATCTGATGTTGATAGGTGGCCAAGTAGAAGTAATTTTAGGGTCGACGAAGAAACCATTTTTGGAAAAAAAAAATATATTCATATGCTTAGATGAAGTTTTTGCCAAAATAAAATATTGACATGCGTGGTTTTGTTTTTAAACTAAGAAAAATTAAATTCACCGAGAAACATTTATGAAAAATTCATACAAACTTTCCGTTTCTGTTTGTATTATTATACGAATATTAAAAGGAAGATTTTTCTCAACTAACTGATTTACTCTTTAAATAATGTACATCAAAGGGCATGAAACTAAAATTATTTTAATTCGAAAAGGACCAACAGTTGGTGACTTTGAAACTGAAAAATTAGCAATTTCTCCAAAAATTGGCTTCAGTTAATCAGATAAAATCATCGTCACAGAGACATATTAGATGAAGAGGCGGCAGCATAGACAATCATCTATCTCATTGAGTTCATGGGTGAAAATCTAGGATTAGTTAAATATCGATTCGCATATAAAAACGCAGTTGATCTGCCAAGTCTTATCTTGGTGGAAAACGCCTAAATCTTCAATTTTAGCGGTTGACTCGTAGGTTTACCATTATGTTTTTCTACTCCCAATCTTCTGTATTGTCATACTTTTGGGTGCAGAAAAGCACAATGCTAAACCTACAAGTCAAGATTTAAACCCGGGCTTTTAAGTTTTACAACCAAGATAATCACTTGGCAGACAGATTACGTTTCTATATGCGAATCGAGATTTAACTAATCCTAGATTCAAAATGGACAAGAAAAAAAAAGTTTTTATCTTTAAAATTTTTAATACCTGTATTAACAATTCATACTTCTGCACATTTACCAATTATATCAGGTATTATAGTAAGTTTAAAATGGGGTAGCTTTTCTACGTTCACTTACTTAAAAAAAATTAATTCTTTTAAAAAAAAAATAGTCTATAAATCCTAGATTTTCATCAATGAACTCGATTAGGTCGTTGTCTGTGCTGCCGCCTCTCGGTCAGTATGACATACGTCCAAGGGTTTTCATGTATTTTTATAAGAATACTTATAAATTGCAAGATATTTGTGTTAATTAATCACAGTTTGATGCTATAATATATTTATTATCACTTCTTTCTATGTATGATTCAAAATAACATTCCGTTTAAAAGATTTTTGTCTGCAGCCATATATGATTTCTAGAAACGGAAAAAGCCGGAACAAACGGGACACATTTTATAATATTTTTTGTTTATTGAGTTAAAATTTTGAAATTTTTTGTGATAGTTAATCATAATATTTGTAAACAAATCACTTAATAAAACTTCTCAGATTCTTTTATTTTAAATTTTAAATTTATTAAAAAAGTGAGGTAATTTAAAATCGTTATAACTCTAAAGATTATTAGTAGATTTTTTTTTTTCATTTAAATAAGAAGACATATAAAAGTTTTTAATTTTGACTAAGCATTTTAAAAAATATTAATTTAAATAAAAATTAAAAAATATTTAAAATCGAAAGCTTTAAAAAAGTCTTTACTGTAAAAAAATGATCTAAAAAAAGTCATATCTTCAAAAATAAATACTTTTTTTTAATTTGCTGAATCAAAATTCAAGTAAAACAGTTGCAAAAGACATGTTTCAAGATTTAACCATTTATCTATAACAGTTCTTGAGTTATAAAAATTTAAATGCGAGAAATAGTGGAATCTCCCATCATGAAGATAAACGCATTTTTACAAGAAGTCGTTATCGTTACAACCATTACTTGAAGGCTGAATTGCAAACAAAAACGAAAAAAATAATATTTTCTGTTCCAATTAAGATAGCAGGAAATAATAATAATAATAATAATAATAATAATAATAATATATGCATAAAACAACTTTTAAAAATAAAATTAAAATATAAAATTGGGATTATTTTTAAAAATCGAGAGTTCGGGCACATCTACAAATAAAGTTCTTTCATTTAAAATAATCTTTATCAAAATCGGTTTAGTAGAAAGCTCGGGCCAAATGATTAAAAAAAACATCCTGGACTTTTAAATATACAGATTATGCTGAAAGAAGCTGAAATAGCCACTCGACAGAAAATTGTGTCTCTTTTCGATTTATGCTAAAAAATACGCTTGTGGATAATCTTCATAATTAAGAAGTCACGAACTGTAAAATTTTCAGTACTAAAATCTAAATTTGACATCATATTTACCATTTTATGTAAAATTTATTTCAGTAAACCAAACGGGAAGTCATTTGGTCAAATATTTTTGGAATTGTCAAAGTATAAAACGTGAAATTCTTAATGTTAAATTTCTTTCTAATCCTTGTAAAAAAACACATAGCGATGCTGATAGTTTTTTTTTATGCTCAATGAATATAAAGCGAAATGAGCTGTAATTTTAAATATATTAAATTAAATTTAAAAATTAATTTCTAATTTTTAATTTCATAGGTAAATGTTAATTGAAATTTTTCAATATTTTCTGGTGTTAATTTAAAAATATATAGAAAGCAAATATGGATTCGCTCATTGTTTCGAACGTACTACTGTAAACATCAAAACATACATACAAAATGATCATAATCTGATGCCGATAAATCATTTGTTGATAAGGAAAGATCTGTTTCTCATATTCACATGAAATTATTCTGAATAAAAGAAGTTTTAAATGCCGGAATTTTAAAATAATGAATAAACCAAAAGCAAGAGAAACATAAATCATAAAAAAATTATACAAAGCTTCAATTCCTTCTCTTGTTACTATAAGATATGGTAATTAGGATTTCTATCTAACGACTCATTCATACAAATCATCGTTTACAGAAAAACAAATAACCAGAGTTTAGATAATCTGGTGTCGATAAGTCTACTATCGATAAATCTGTGGCTCATAAACAAAGAAATTTTTGAAAAGATTGTTTTCGGATATTTAGAAATGCCTTTATCAAAGTGAAATCTTAACATGGATGAATATTTTTGAATTGAACAGACTAAAAGCATCGATAAGCATAAATTAGAAATATTCTTACAGCTGTTTCAATTACTTCTGTTGTTGTAAAAATAGTACATATAAAGCAAGATTTTCATCAGAAGACGCATTTTTTTCAGTCCACTGCATACGTCGGAACAAGCATCCAGAACTAAAATATTCTGATGTAAACAAATATTCAAAATTGAATCGGAAAGTGGTCAATACTAAGTAACTTTGGAGATTATAATAAAACTTATTTTTGTAAAAAGAAGAATGCTTCCAGATGTTCAGATAATTATATTCTTAAAATGAAATATCAGCGCCGTGTCGATACCCCGCATGTCGATACCTCGCATCCATGAAATATCGGCAAACAGACATCGAGAAAAATTTATACAAAGTTTTAATTTTTGGCTCCTTTAGTTTCGAGAACAGAAAGTAAGATTTGTATCAAATGACTGATTCATTCAGTTTGATTGCAATGGGGAGAACAAGCTTCCCAAGCAAAAATAATTTGATGTTAATCAATACGAATGTCAAAAATCGATATCGACATGTAGCCAAGTATAGGTGATTTTGGAGCTCAAAAAGAAACCTTTTTTAGAAAAGAATGCTTTCAGAAACCCGGATAAAGTCACTGTCAAAGTAAATCTATAAATAATTAATTTATATATTGTACAAATTAATTTATGTATAATTAACTTGCCGGAACTTCTTTTAAACAATTAAATTTTGAGTACCGACAGGCAGATATCAAGAAAAATTTATACAATGCTGCAATTACTTCTAGTATTTTTTAATAGTATAGAAAGCAAGATTTGTATCAGATGAATTTAACCATTCAGTACATTGCATACATCGGAGCAAGGACCCATTACTAAAATAATCTGATGCCGACTATAACATACATCCACAATCGACATAGGAAAGCGGCCAAATCCACGCAATTTTGGAGCTTAAAAAGAAATAATTTTTTAAAAAATATTTCCGGGTAATTCATGTTAAACTAAGAGTATCATCAGATGTCACGAAAATGTATACAAAGTTTTAGACTTCTGTCTCGTGTTGTTGTAAGAGAACAAGAATCAATATTTTTATCGAATGACTGATTCTTTCAGTCTAATTGCAACGTTGAAAGAAGTTTTCAGAAGTAATCTAATATCAATCAATATACAGTAGCAATCCTCTTAACCGGAACTCTGCTTTAACTGCCGACTTTTTTGTTTCGCCAATCTCAAGCAAAATTCAGGGATGACGGCCTCTGGAACTCAGCTTGCGCTTTCGGATTGAAGTGCAATCCCGAAAAGAAAGAGGCAAACTTTAGAAAGGAGAACGTCGATTCTAAATGGATACAGGTAGACCTTCACAAGTGGGTATGGCTCGGGGGAGGGGGAGCATTATCCCACGCCCGGTATAATGAAATGTCCTCCCCCCGGAAGATTTGAAATTTTGTGTTATTAATGATCAAAAGAGCACGTATCCTTCTCCGCTGGAATTCTATAATGTCTGATGTATTTTCAAAATGTTTTGTGAACTCATTTAAAAAGCTTGAGGGATCCCACATAGCATGCATGTTCACAGTGACGTCACAGTGACGTCACTGTGAGTCACTGTGGTCACGTCACATCTGTGACCAAAATGCCACCCCTCAGTGACGTCACATTGTGACTGAAATGTGACGTCACATCTGTGACCAAAATGCCACCCCTCAGTGACGTCACATTGTGACTGAAATGTGACCATCTTAGAATTTATTATTAATTTTATTATTAGTTATTATTTATTTATTATTCTTTTTATTTCTATAACTCCCCTCCCCTCCCGCTCCTTTTTTTTAAGAAGATACTATGTATGTTTGCGTTTGATACAAGTAATGGTAATGATTAAAAAAAATTATATTACCATTAAAGCTATTATTTTTACTTTATTAAAACCTAAACAATGTTTTATCCAATAATATCTAATTATGAATTTTATTATTATTATTTAACAATTTGCTTTAACTTGAATTGTTTTGAAACTAATAAAAATAAAAAGTAAAAATACACTTAAAAAAAGACATTCTCATAAAACTATTCGTATTTAACTTCCGAAGCTGTTGCGCAGAAAAAGAAAAAACTAAACGGTCGTGCGCATAGGAAATGAAAATCGTTTGCAAACGAAAGAATAAATAAACGTAAACAGAAATATTTTAAATTGATGATAGACGCAAGAAGTTAGTTCGCTGGAATTTATGGCAGTTGTGAGTAGTTGCATATTGACACGGATTTAACAATTTAAAGAAGAATGTCCACTACAGGCCTTCCAAGCGGCAAAATATAAGTCCGAGAAAATTAATGGGGCTTTGACTGTTAAAATAATTTGGTCTTTGCCACTTTAATTATTATCGGATTTAGTTAGTGCAGCAAGAATAACTAGAACGAATGACTCCGATGGAAAAAAGGTATGGAAAATATTATTTTTAATGGTTGCTTTTTTATTATTATTGTTCTGAGAACGATTTTAATTACATTGTCAAAAACATGCTATAAAACATCAATGCTTCATTAACTTAATAAAGTCTAATGCATTCATTATTTATTTTGTTGTCATAAAGAACTTGATTTTTAATAATTTGGATTAGGTTGTTACAGGTAGTGATTTTAATTGCATTCTAATCTGCGTTGTTTCCTTTTTTAAAATATCTGGTTAAAATAATGTGTTTCCATAAACATAAAATCATATGATAGTAAATTATAATAAATCGATAATATAATTATTAAACATTTAAAGATAATTATATTTTGTAATAAAGAAGATTTTTTATGGAATAAAATTATTTACAAACATCCTTTTTTAATTTTTGTATTAAGTAATCTTCTGAAACATTTCATAATTTTATTTAAAAAAATTGTATCTGCTCAGAAGAGGAATTTATAAGAGAACGAGAAGAACTATTAAAAGAAATCGTAGATGTTTGATATTAAAAAAAAACAATTATGTTAATGATTGTTTAATGTATTTTTCAACTTGTGAAATGTTATAAAATTTCTGAATGGATAGTCATCGTGGGTGAAAACGTTTCAGTTGTAAATATTCTTATTGGAATATTTTCAGAAAGAACTAGAAGTTTGGATGAAAATTTGGAAGTTCAATCGATAAGAATTTAAACATGATTGAATTTAAAACAAATGACGCAAATACTTGAGCGGTATGAAGCTAAAAAGTAATAACTGTATTTTATTATTAACTTTTCATTTCAGAAACTTTTATTATTTCCTTTCCTGAATAATTTTACAGAGGTAAATTTCAGAATATCCATTATATGTAGTATAAGTGAACATCGTGATTAAAGTGGGTATTATAAATACTCTCTAATACTATAAATAAAATATTAATAAATATGATTAACGTATTTGTTGTTCTAATTTATGTTTATCGTCGGAATTTTTATTAGATAGATGTGTCTGTGATGGATAGCCTTGCAGTAATGGATAGCCCCTTAATGTTTTTTGTTTATTAATATACTGATAAATATTTAGCTTTAATTTTTTCCATAATTACTCTTTGCATGTTTTAATAATATTTTAATATTCATAGAAGACAGTATATGAAGACAGTTTGTGATTATTTTTTTATTTGTGACAAATTTTTCACTTACTTTGTGACGGTAACAGCATTACTAATGTTGTGAAGTCACACTGGGACACAAATATACAGTTATGAACATTGTTATGTAGTGTAAAATCACATCTATAATTTTATTATACTTTGGCAATACATCTCAATTAAAACTTGGGAGCTGCTATAAAAAGTATGTACCAAAAGAAAGTTACCGAATCAAAATGCCATGCAAACTTTAATCTTTGTTACATATTTTTTTTTCTGTGGCAATAAATGAGAATATTTAAGACAACTGAATATTCGATCTATTAAAATTATTTCAAATTTAGCAATTTGTTTTTCTAATAAGCATTAAAATTATCAAAGAAACACTTCCTTTAAGGTGCAACACTAGTCATAGAAAAAGACCCGGATGATAATATAAAGTCCGTGGCAGCGTTCTTTTCAAATATCTCGCTCACATTTTAATATTTTTACATGATTTTTTTGCATAGCATAGCTGAAGACGATCTATAAGCGGCCTATTTTTTACTTTTTTGATTTTGGTTTCAGTTTAAAAAAAAAAAAAATTAAATTTCAAAACCGGTGTAAACCGGTACTGATATTGAAACTATCAAAATATAAAATATATGCAAGTAAAATCGAAAAAGTAAAAACTAGGCCCGTAGTAGATCGTCCTCAGCTTCCTATGCAAAAAACATGCAAAAATATTAAAATCTGAGCGAGATATTTGAAAAGAACGCTGCCACGGACTTTATATTATCATCCGGCTCTTTTTCTGTGACTAGTGTTGCATCTTTAAGGAAGTGTTTCTTTGATAATTTTAATGCTTATTAGAATAAAAAATTGCTAAATTTGAAATAATTGTGATAGATCGAATATTCAATTGTCTTAAATATTTTTATTTATTGCAACAGAAAAAAAATGTATCAAAGATTAAAGTCTGCATGGCATTACATTTTGATCCAGTAACTTTCTCTTCGAACATTCTTTTTATAGCAGCTCCCAAGTTTTAATTGAGATGTATCGCCAAAGTATAATAAAATTATTGATGTAAGTGATTTTACACTAAATAACATTGTTCATAACTGTATAATTGTGTCCCAGTATGACTTCGCAACATTGACAATACTGCTACCGTCACAAAGTTAGTGACAAAATTTGTCACAAATCAAAATATAATCGCAAACTGTCTTCACAACCTTGTCACTATCGTCACAGAATAGTCACAGTTTTAATGACAATTTTGTCACAAATGACACATTTTTCACATTTTGGTCACATCGTGACGTCACAAAGTGGTCACAATGTGACGTCACAAACGAGCTCTAAAACGGCCATAACGACTTCACATTTGAGTCACTGTGACTTCACATCGACGTCACGTGACGTCACATCGACGGTCACAAAGTCACAATGTGACTTCACTACGACGTCACCGTGACGTCACCATGTCTTACGGGATGTGAATAGATCACCGTAGAAGGTGTACAAGAATGAATTGAGTCTGATAAAAATCTCAAACATGTAACATTATTCGACGACCATATAATTAGGACTGTAAATGATGTTGTTCAACATGTAAACGATCCTCATAATGATCCAGTTGATTTTGACACTGCTAAAATTCCTTATATGAAAGGGCTAAAAGCATTAGAGTAGTTGCTACGCTATATTGAACAGAGGCTAATAGCTTCTTCGGTTAAATTTAGATGTTAAAGAGATGGAGAGATATTTGCAAAATGTAGGGCATCTTACTTTCAACAGAAGATCTTAAACTTTTTTCTATGGTCGATTAGCCTAAATTTACATAATGTACAACAATTTCACCTTTTTGTTAAAACAGGTAACACGATTTTTAACAATTTAATTTTGTGTTAAATATTTTTCATTACTTGTTATCAACAACTTTTTTTTTAAATTCAGTTAATGGTACTACTCTGTTATCCCGTCGACCAATTTCGCCAAATTATACAAATCGCCAAACTAACAGCCAAATTATACATACTGATGTAATTTTTATTTTAAATAATAAAAAAAAAACAAATACTTAGTAGAATATTAATAAAAATACAAATAAAAAGTCGAAATAAATATCTTTTAATGACGTTTTAAACACTTGAATCGTATTTAATGTCATTGAATTGACATTCACGATCATCCATTATTGGCATTAAATCTTATGATTTGGCGATAGTATTTTGGTCGACGGGATAACAGAGTAGTACCCAGTTAATTACAAATAGTATTCATTTCACAAAATCTAGAAAATATGTACTACTTCTCCGGTTCAACCGATTTTTCTCTTAACCGTCTAACGCTCGGTCCCATTTAGGTCGGTTAAACAGGAGGCTTCTCTATATAATAAAAATTATATTGATAGGTAGCCAATTTTCGGTAGTTTTGGATTTAAAATACTACAGTTTTAGAAAAGAATGTTTTTAGATATCCGGATAAAATCACTCTGAAAGTGAAACATTAACAGACCGAAAATTCTTTTCGGCTATTCAACAGTCAGCACGACAAACAGACATCAATAAAAATTTTAAAAATGTTTTAATTACTTTTGGTGTTATAAAAATAGTACATAAAGCAAGATTTTTATCAGATGACAACCTCTTTGAATCCATGCATATATCAGAATAAGCTTCCAGAATTAAAATAATCTGATGTTGGACAAAACAAATATCCAAAATTGACATCGGAAGCTGCCAATCATAAGTAGAGTTGTTGCTTATAAAGATATCATTTTTCGAAAAAGAATGTTTTCGGATATTCAGATAAAGTCTTTATTAAAAGGAAGCATCAGAATGCCTGAAATTTATGTAAATGAAAAAACTGAAAGCATTTATACAAAGTCTTAACTTCTGGTTGATGTTGTTGTAAGAGAACAAGAAGCAAGATTTTTATCAAGTAAGTGATTCATATAGTCTAATCGTAAGAAGAAGCTTTCAGACCTATTCTTATGTTAATCAATACATGTATTAAAAATTGATATTGATTTATAGCTAAATACAGGTAATTTAGGCAAGTATAGCTAAAATAAACTGCTAAAAATTTCCATAAGGGATTAAACTGTGAACCCCAACAAACAAATAACAAAATTTATACAATGTTTCAATTATTTCTGGTGTTATTAGAAAGAAAAGCAGATGAACGATTAATTCAGTTCATTGCATACATCGGAGGTACATTATATTCAAAATAAATTTATACAAGGTTTCAATTTGTGACAGGATTTTTATCGGCTGGCTTATTCATATAGATCATTGCAAACATAAGAAGAAGTATTCGGAATTTACATAACATGACGTCGAAACATAAATTATTATAGATAATTTAACGGTTCATAAATAAATCCAATTTTTAGAACAATTTTTCAGATATTCAGATGAGGTTATTCTCGAACGAAAATATTAACATTTATGAAAACTTTTCAAATGAAAAATCGAATAATTATAAAAAACATAATTTTCGAAAAATTATACAAACTGTAAAACTTTTTGGTGTTATTTTAAGAATATTGAAAAAATTTGTTGAGAAAGAGTTTTATCAGCTTAGTTTATTCACAAAATTACATATATTAAACTAAGTATCCAGAACTGATACAATCTAGTGTCAACAGTTGCAATAAATGAAAATGTTATGCAGGAAAAACAAGTTTTTAGATATTTTTTAATTTATTCTGAAAGAAAAATATTAGCATAATTCAAAATCTTTTAAATGATGTGCTAAAAATACTAACAAGCATGTATCCTGGGATATTTATTTAGCTTTGCTATTTCTTATGGTATTATTGTAAGGATATCAGAAGTTTTTATCAGCACACTAATTTATACAGACTATCGTATGCATTAAACAAACATTCAAAATTTTTACAATCTGATGTCGATACGTTGTTAAGTATCTGTAACTTTACGGCACATAAGCAAATCATTTTCAGAAAAGAGTGTTCTCTGGTGTCATTCTCATAGTGAAATCATAACATGTCTGAACTTTTTGAATTATTTAAATAAAATGCATCGCCAGTTATAAATTTCGAAATGTTCATACAAACTTTCAGTTTTTCGGTGTTATCGTTAAAAAAACACAGAACAAGATTTTTTTCAGCACTCTGATTCTTTCAGAGCATTCAACCGATTACTATAAAAATGCAAATCTATGGTTATTGTTATTACAACTTCACATACAAATTTTACTGAGAAATGTTCCATAAACACAAAATGAAAAAAGAATTATGTAAATAAGTGCATGAATTCGTAATCTTTTTTTTTAATTTTGTGACTGCTATAAGTTTACTTTTAGTATTTGAAAACTCTCATGGGATGTTTTAAATAAATTCCGGCTTTAAAAGTATCTGAAAAGAACACAAAGTCATAAAAAATTATGAGTTTTTCTCCTAATGTATTTGTCTCCTTCTCATAATTTTTGGGATTCTTCACTAGATTTCAGAAAAAACCCAACGAATATGCAATAATAATGATAATAATAATAATAATAAAGATTATTCTATTTACATTAACACACATTCAAAACAAAACTTTTAAAATGACGTCAATTGATCAAAGTATTTTAAAGTTTTGTAATTATTAAGTTGTCTATTTTTATAAGTTGCTATGGTTAATTTTAATATCAAATTGTGTTTTAAAAAGTTTGTGTTCAAGTTTGTGTTTTTTTTTTTTTTTTTTTTTTTTTTTTTTTTTTTTTTCGAAGAGAAAAGTTGCTGTTTCTTCGCCAGATTTCAGAATTAAATTAGTAATAATTAACTATCAGATTTTTTTAAAAAAACCCAAAGACACTAATAAACTAGTCGTTGGGGGGGGGGGCACCGTAATACTTACCCATCATGGATAGGCATATGAAAATAAAACATATGAAAACTATTTATACAATGCATTGCAATTCCAAAACAAAATTTAAATATTGTTAATATGCATAGTAATGCTCTATTAATGAAATGCTGATGTACCAATTTCGACAAATTATATAAAACGCCAAACTACTCAAGTAATACCGAACTGCGTAAAAGAAACATCCTTATAACTCCAAAAATAAAAATCCTATTAAGTAAAAATTTAATGCATCGGATTAAGCGTCTCATTTCCAATTAAAATATATCTCTGAATTGAAATTTGAATGAAATACAGGGTCATGAAAAATCGAAGAATGTGGAAAACAGGATTACAAATAACTCGGCAACTAATAATCCGATCAACTTCGTTTTATATGCAAAATGTGTGTTATTTTATTGCCTTTTACGTCCATTCCTTGCAACAAAAACATTCGAAAATTTTTATATACCTTTCATCAGAGCGAATTTTTCGAGAGTCCGAAAAGAATATTTCCGGATAATCGAGGTTGCTGATATTAAATAGGCTTCGTCACATTCTTACATACTAACTACATACAAAATTTCAATTCTCTATCTCAATTTGTTTGGGAGATAGAGCGTTTACAGACAGACAGACAGACGGACGGCAAAATTTTTTTTCTAAAAATATGTTTTTCGGAATCTCCACTATCTAAAACGTGTAAATCCGTCCAAAAAATTTTTTGATTTTCAAAACGATTGCAAGACTTACCCTATACTACGTATGATGAGTAAGTAAAATTATAGTAATACAAAACTAGTCGTTGGGGGCCACCGTAATACTTACCCATCATGGATATGTACAGGGGTTGGACAAAAATATGGAAACACCTTAAAAAAAACACGTTTCCTTGCCTAGTATTGTGTACGGTACCCGTTGTTATTTAAAACAGCTTGCAGTCGTCTCGGAATGGATAAATACAGTTTCTGTATGTTTGCCAAAGGAATATTGTACCATTATTCTTGCAAAACGGTGGCAAGTTTAGATAACGATGTTGGCGGTGGATAGCGAGAACGCACTTTCCGCTCCAATGTAGACCACAAAGGTTCGATAATATTCAAGTCTGATGACTTTGGTGGCCTGGGAAGACGCGAAAATTCATCCTCGTGCTCAGAAAATCAGTCCTGGACAATGTGAGCTGTGTGAACGGAGACGTTGTCGTCTTGGAAGATACCATCATCATTGGGGAACAAAGCTTATACTATTGGATGGACTTGATCGGCCAAAATGTTCACATAAGTCTGAGCAGTAATCCACTCTTACAGAATTATCATGGGGCCAGAAGAGAACCACGATATGGCTGCCCAAACCATCACCGAACCTCCGCCATGTTTCACTCTTGGCAAAAAGCAGTCTGTATTATAGGCTTGAGATGGCGTTCTCCAGACGTAAACTCTGCCAGAAGTGGGGAATAATGTGAAAGAAGACTCATCAGATCATATTACGCTCTTCCACTGCTCTATAGTCCAGACTTTATGACTTAAACACCACTTTTTCCAGTTACAGGCATTAGCATTACTGATGGATGGCTTTTCAATTACAACACGGCCAGCAATTCCCTATTTATGAAGCTCCCTTCTAATTGTTTTGGTATTCACAGGATTTCGTAACACGACATTCATTTCAGCAGTAACTTTTGCAGCAGTGGACTGCTTATTTTTCGCGATAATCCTCCTTAATGATCGTCTGTCACGATCACTCAGCACACACTTTCGTCCGCGCTGTGATTTAGCGGATGATATTTTTTCCGCATTTCAAATATGCAGAATAAATCTTCGACACAGTACCTCTTGAAACACTAAAAACCTCGGCTACCTTGCTTACGGAAGCACCCACCATACGCGCGCCAACAAATTGTCCACGTTCGAAACCTGTTAACTATGATATATTTCAATGATAATCTCACATAACAGTGCTCTAACAACGACTGAACGGTTCAGCGGTTTTACGAAGTTGTATAGGTGGCGTCTGTAGGCGAAAACTCCAGTGCCATCAACATAGTTCATTATAATCAATCTTTCTTTTCAAACATGCATTTCAAAAGGTGTTTCCATATTTTTGTCCAACCCCTGTATATGAAAATAAAACATGTGAAAACTATTTATACAGTGCATTGCAATTCATAAACAAAATTTAAATATTATTAATATACATAGTAATGCTTTATTAAAGAACTGCTGATGTACCAATTTCGACAAATTATATAAAACGCCAAACTACTCAAGTAGTACCGAACTGCGTAAAAGAAACATCCTCATAACTCCAAAAATAATAATTCTATTAACTAACAATTAACTGTGTCGGATTAAGCGTCTCATTTCCAATTAAAATATACCTCTGAATTGAAATTTGAATGAAATGCAGAGTCATGAAAAATCGAAGAATGTGGAAAACAGGATTACAAATATCTCGGCAACTACTAATCCGATCGACTTTGTTCTATATGCAAAATGTGTGTTATTTTATTGCCTTTTACGTCCATTCCTTAAAACAAAAAAATTCGAAAATTTTTATGTACCTTTCATCAGAACGAATTTTTCGAGGGTCCGAAAAAAATAGTTCCGGATAATCGAGGTTACTGATATTAAATAGGCTTCGTCCCATTCTTACATACTAACTACATACAAAATTTCAAGTCTCTATCTCAATTTGTTCGGGAGATAGAGTGTTTACAGACAGACAGACAGACAGACAGACAGACGGACAGACAGACAGACAGACGGACAGCAATTTTTTTTTCTAAAAATATGGTTTTCGGAATCTCCACTATCTAAAACGTGTAAATCCGTCAAAAAATTTTTTTCGATTTTCAAAACGATTGCAAGACTTACCCTATACTACGTATGATGGGTAAGTAATAATTATCCGCAAGCGCACCTAATTCTGATTTTAATAAACATAAACTGAAAAGTGTTTAGACATTCCGTACAATTTTTTAATAAGTAATCTCCACCTTATTTAATCGCAAATACTCACGATTAAATAAAACGAATACTACTTTTAAGAAATAGTGATGTTAAATATCCCAAACTCTTCAAGCCTGTAACCGGTAAAAACATAATTATGTGTAATAAAAAAAACTATAGGTTCGTAATAAAAAAAAAATTAATATTTCATAAAGTAATTGTCATATCACAATCTTTGGATTGCTCTCTCGGAACTATTAATAATTACAATGAAAAAACTCAGATAATTTTTGTAAGAAAACTAAAAAATGAATAGTAAGTTGGTTAAAAGTTCTCCTGATCAGTATATAAATAGAATTGTATGGAAATTCTTTGGAAATTCTTTGGAAAACAACTCATATCCATAAAAATAATGAGTTAATATCTGATATCATAGGTGCATTATTCGAGAAAGTTTTGGATTTTTTTCCCATATCTGAAAGCAGTTAAAAAATACACAATAAAAATCTTAGATAATTAAAAAAACATAAAAGGAGGGGAGAAATTAGTTAAGTTGTTGAAAAAATTGCATTTATCTTTTAAAAAAGTCGTATTTTGGAAACTCAACCTGCAGTCAATACAAAACTATAAAAATTAAAATGCTATTTCTCATAACGCAATTGTTTTGATCTCACAATTTTTGGATTTTTTTTTCATTTATTAGAGCAATTTAAAGTACACGATTAAAAATATATATTTGATTGTTGTTTGTAAAAGAAAGAAAAATGTGTTCGTTTATTGATTAGAAGTTCTGATGATTAACCTGTAAATAAAATCATTTTTCGAAATTATCTGTAAGTCATTAAAAAATTTACGATTTATTTATTCTTATAACATAGTTATCGTTTTCTTACAATTTTTTATTCATCTTCAGATCTCGGAGCAATTAAAAATTATAATAAGATTTTTCGATAATTTTTTAAGAAAACTGCAAAAGAAAGAAGACAATATTATTGAATTGGTTCAAAATTCTTATTGTTAACCTTTAAATAGAATTGCATTAAATGCTTGAAAACAACTCAAAGTCATAAAATGTATGAGTTAATTTCTGATAACATTCTTGCATTCTTTGAACTAATTTTGATTTCTTCTGCACTTCTCAGAACAATTAAAAATGCACAACAACAACAACAAAATAACTGTGGTTAGAAAAAAAAGAAAATTAGTTTATCGATTAAAAATTGCCATGATTATCCTGTAAAGAGAATCATTTTTTGAAAATACCTATAATAACATAAAGCCATTAAAAATTAATATAATATACTCTCATAATATACTCGTCTTTTTCTCATATTTTTTAATTAATCTTCAAGGCTCAAAGCAATTAAAAATTGCAATGAAAAGCTTCGATAATTATTTGAAGAAAACTGAAAAAAGGAAAAGAAAATAAATTAATCGGTTAAAAATTCTCGTTATTAACCTTTAAACTTCTCAAGAAGCTTTAAAGAATATTACTGTGCTCAAGAAACGCAAAAAAGTTTTAACACATTTATAAATTCATTTTTTATCGGAAAAATAAAAAAAAAAATAGAATTCTTGACTATGGAAGCGATTTAGAATCAAGCTGTATTTTCCCTTTTTTTTTTTTTGTATTAATAAATTGAGATATAAGCAATTTTGATCATATGACAAAGACTTTTTTATTCTTCTCTAAGTGGTTATTTTTTTTTTTTTTTTTCGCGCGGAAATTTGATTTAAAACATCCACTTTGACAATATTTTCTGAAAGATCTAATACGTTTGAAAAGAAAAAAAAGAAAAGAAAAAAGTTTGATTAGATAGTTACTGCTAGTTTCATGCATCTCCGAAGAAAAATAAATCAAAATTTATATCACAAAGTTATCCTTTTGTTTTTGAGAGCACTCTTAAATAGAATTGTGTTTTGAAAATTCTTGAAAACTGCTCAAAGCCATAAAAAAATTATGAGTTAATTTCTCATAACATACTTGCATTCTGAGAGCAATTTTTGGATTCTTCTCGAGATCTCAGAGCAATTAAATTAGCAATCCGGATGTCAGGCAAAAATCAGCAGAGCAAACAATTATGGAAATGAAAAGCAGCCTTTTCGTGCATAGAGCCCATTTGCTCTGTGCTAAGGTATTTTTTTTTATTTGGGATTGTTTTCTTTGGTACATTTATTTGTTGTCTTTTATTTCTCATTGTTCAATTACATTCGAAAAATAGGAAGTATTACTTTTATTGTCTTTTCAGTAAAGATACAATTTTATTATAAGGGTTTAAAAAACTACAATCTAACAAGGTTGATGACTCAAATGGTTTTCTGTTTCAATGCATCAGATGTGAAAAAGAAGTTTGTATGAATTAAGAATCAAACGGATTTGTTGTTCTTCTTTATATAATAAGAAATAATTTTAATTACGCGCAACGTTTATAGCAAACTAATTTGTACCAGGATAAGTCAAACTTCGGCTTTTGGAAATTGACAGATCAATTTGAAGCACGTAGAATTTGTGATATTCACTTCTCGATGCTGGATTATTTTCTTTTTTTATCTATTTTCTACCCTTCACTGTTTAACTGTAGTAAAAAATGAAGTGTTATTTTAATTATCATATTAATAAAGATGCTATTTTATTATTGAGGTTTTAGTTTTTTTTAATTATCAAGCTTAATATCTTAAACTTTTTTGTTTGAATGGATCAGATATGAAGAAGAAACTTGTATGAATTAAGAATCATACAGATTTGTTATTCTTATTTACATAAACAAGAAATAATTTTAATTGTGTGCAATATTTATGCACACAATTTGCATCGTATTTTGCATTCAAATAATTTTAAATTACGGATGAAAAGGGCGATTTGAAGCACATACAATTTGTAGTAATAAAATACCCCTTGATGCAAAATTATTTTCTTTTGTACAATCATTTTCTTTCTTTTATTCCTTATTTTTAAATTACATCCGAAATATAGGAAGTATAACTTTTATTGTCTATTTAGTAAAGATACAATTTTATTATCGGAGTTTAAAAAACAACAATCTAACAAGGTTGATAACTCGAATGTTTTTCTGTTTCAAAGCATCAGATCTAAAAGATCTATCAGAAAAAACTTGTATGAAATAATAATCAAATGGATCTGTTCCTCTTATTATAAATTATTACTTATAATTTTAATTGTGTGCAACGTTTATTGAATCGTATTTTATATCAGAACTAAGGTTCTTGGAGATGGAAAGACCAATTTGAAGTACTTACAGTTTATAGTATACTAAGATAGTTCTTGATGCTGGATTTTTCCTTTTCTTTCTTTCTTTCTATCTTTCTATCGTATTTTTTCTTTTTAAATTAATAAGGTTGATGACTCAAACATACTTTTGTTTAAATGCATCACATCGCTTACCCGCGAGAAAAATGGCACATCTCGCAAAAATTCATTTTGTGTTTTATTCCACTAATAGATCTCTCATTTGTACATTTTGCTATACAAAAAGTTTTATAAGTGTAGTTATACAGGAAATTAATTTTTTTACGTTGCATATCCATTTGTCACTACAGAAGAGTGGTGGATTGTGTGGAGGCGTAATTTTTTTTTCCAACCACCTTCGTTGTTCCAAGCCCAAGCTCGCACTCTGATTGGTTGTTGCTCTCGGTACTGTTTTCATGTAACTTGGAGATCATACTTGGCGTAGCGATAGATGCTTCCGTCGAGGAGTTTGATTTCCTTCCAAACCGAGTACAAAGTAACTTTTCTCTTGCAGCATTGGATTGGATGGAACGTGTCTTACTGGAAGCTGTACTCTTTAAAAGTTTTTAAAAACACAAATTTTTACTTTGTACTCGGTTTACTTTGTACTGGGCTCCGAAGGAAATCAAACTCGACGGAAGCATCTATCGCTACGCCAAGTATGATCATCGCCAAGTTAAGTGAAAACAGTGCCGAGAGCAACAACCAATCAGGTTGCGAGCTTGGGCTTGGAACGACGAAGGTGGTTGAAAAAAAAATTACGCTGTGTGGAGAGGTAAATTTCTCCAAACCTCCATACCTCGTCCTATGACTTTATTTTTAAGGATTTTACGTTTTTATGCATGTTTTAATTCCTGAATGCATAACTAAGAGCTAGAATTTCAAGTTGGAATATAATCATGCAACTTTTCATTTGCGACTCCTGTGAAACTTACTTTTGTCGAGATGTGTCACTTTTCTTCCAGTGAGCGATATGTAATTAATAAGTAACTTGCATTAATTAAAAGTCAACCACATTTGTACTTTTTACATATCCGAATAAAAACATTTGTTATTATGCATTTTATTACATTTATTTGTATTATAAGTTTAAAATATTAAAATCTCTACAAATTTATTTATTTATTTATTAAGCTTATTCTTCATATGAATTTCTATGATTTTAAATTTCTCAAAATTTTAAGGGAAGGAAAATAGTGACTGTAAAGATATTGCAATGAATTACTATGAGAAATTACTCGACGTAGTGCATTATCAATAAACAAAAATCAATGTTTAAAGCACCAAAACGCTTCATTTATTATTGCAAGCTAATTTCGGTAGTCATTGCACACATAATTTAACGTATCATAATTTGTGCTGATGACAGTACATAATGACTACCGAAACTAGTTTACAATAATAAATAAAGTGTTTTGGTGCTTTAAATATTGATTTTTATTTATTTATACTGTAAAAAAATAGGGTCAGGTGGGGTAATTATGACCAGGGGGATAATTACAACCACCGATATAATAGAATACATTGTGTATACTTAAATTTTATTTCACGCTTAGATATTAACCTCATAATGTATTTTTCATTTTACACATTCTTTATTACTAGTCTGAAGCATTTTTGTAAATGACTATCTGTTATACTAGAACATCGAAAAAAAGTTGGAAATTGCACGTGAACGTAGCAAATGAGGTGCGTTCGTACGATAACGAAGTTTTAAAAATATTCAGATCTTGCTGATATAGTAGAGCATACTTCGGATACAGTATAGTAGTCGAAATCTTTGTGTTTCGGTAAATATGCAGGAAGTAATTTTTATTACACCTCAGCAACATGTATCTTATTCATAAAATGTGAAATAGTTGAATATAATTAAAACACGTAACAAACCATGTTTCCCCGTAAGCATTATATAGTGGAACACTTTTGTGTGGCCCTGTAATTTAATAATAAAAATTCTTTGCATCACAGATTGCACAGAATGCGTATTTTAGTATATATTTCATAGATTCATGCCAATTCTATTATGTTCGAATGAGTGTAACATCATTAAAATGCATTTTAAACTTTTTTCCCATTGACCGTAATGTAATGAAATACTTTTGATTGTCCCTGTAAATGATCTATGCATCCGATTTTCATAACATTTCAAATGACTCGACAAAATTACGCAATAATTATATGTTTTAAATTTCAAACGATTAAAATGCATTTGAAACTTTTTACCCACTGACCGTAATGTAACGGAATCCTTTTGATTGTCCCTGTAATTGATCTATCCATCCGATTTTCATAAAATTTGAAATGACTCGACAAAATTATATTATAATTATGTATTTTAAATTTCAAACGATTCGGTTGGGTAGTTTTTGCGTTGTTATATGCGGACAGACAGACAGGTGGACAGACGGACGGACTGAGCGACAACAATAGGTGCTACGTATTTACATAATTACGAACGCACCTAAAAATGGGTTCTTCAAATTGAGTAAAAAGTATTCAATTTTAAGTACTTCACACACTCAAAATATCTCCGATCCAAATGTGCTCGAAACTGAGAAACATATGTACTCATTTTTGTTTCCATGGTTGTGTTTAAATATAAATCGCTATGAACTGCCCCCTGAACTTACAAATTAAAGTAAAAATATACTGGTATTTATTTCTTGCGCAAAATTATTAACAATAAACGTTTAATTGATTATTTATTAAGAAAGATAACAAAATTTTCAGTAAAATAAGCCAATCGAATATTTTTATGACAATAACATTATTTGCAAGTACTTTTAAATTATATCATAGTACTGTGCAAAATTTAATATTTAATTAATAAGCACTTTTAAGCTATCATAAACGAGATAGCCCCACCAGTGGCTGAGAGGTTCTGACCTCTCAACTGGTAAACGGCAGATGCTGGGTTCGAGCCCAGTCGCGGCTGTCGGCCTAACCGTTCGGAGTTTTCGTAATTTTCTTCGAACCTTGCGTAAATACGGGTTAGGTTCCCTTAGAAAGACCCCCACGAAGGGCACTCCCCCGCCTATATCCCTAGAGTAGATAATCGGCCGAGATAAAATAAACCATAAACGAAATAAACCAATACAGGGTACAACATTATCGTTTGTTTGGATTTGATGACATATGATGCTTCAAAATTAAAAATTCAATGTACTCATTTTTGATCTAAATTTTTACTCAAATCGATATGAGAATATAGATGTTCTCATTTTTGAGTACTTCATTTTTTTAAGTGAACTTTCTCAAAAAGTGTCCGAAACATTTCTGCAGTTTCAAGCTAAAAATTTTCTATTACTATTATGTCTGAAGTTTTTATTGAGATTGTGGAAAGGTATAGTTATATAACTATGCATTGCTTGCTTTATAATTTGCATTCACATCTTGAATGGGTAGTCATGACTGATAGTTATAAACAACGAAGTTCGTAGCAATAAACAGTCTCATTTGAGTTGAGACGAAATTGAAGAGTAATATTGAAATTTTCAGAAGGAAAAAATAAGATGTTTGGAAGGCTGATAGTTTCGGTCCGGCTGAATTTTCATTTTCGATGAAAACGAATTTTCAGCAAAACTCAAATTTTTAATTCAAAATGAAATACGCATATTTTTACTTATTATTATTTTTTTATTAAGGATTTTTGCATCCTAATTTTCTGTACGAAATCAGTTAGGATCAGATCTGACAAAAAATAATATCATGGGTTTATTGAAATATCATCAAAGACTTTTCAATTTTCTATATTGTTAAAAAAAATTTTGTCATACATGAAATAATTTTTATTTCAATGAAAAATTTCGTTGAAAGTCGTTGTTTTCATTTTAATCAAATATGATTTAGATTTTTTTTTCCATAAACATTTTGTAAGTATTGTCCTAAAGCTATTACTTAATTGTAAGGGATGATATAAAAATGATCAAGTCAACAAATAGAAAACATGCCGTAATTTGCATAAGACATAGCAAAAAAGGTGCATTCATAAATTAAAAAATATACAGTACTTCGGATACAATACAGTATCACAAATCTTTTGTATGCCCCTGTGAATACTAAATGCTTTTTACTATATAGGTATTAACTTGTAGTAAATCTTAGCAACGTATATCAATTTCATAAAATGTGAATTAGTTTAATATAGTTTAAATGCACCGCAAACAATGTTTCTCCCTAAACCATTAACCAGTAGTATTTTTTGTGGCCTTGTAAATGAATCAGAGTTTTCCCCAGGTTTAAAAAAGGGCAAGGCGCTACTGTTCTGAAAAGGGCACTTTTTACATTTTCAGGGCACTTTTTTCATTTTTCAGGGCATTTTTATAGAGTTGAATCTAGAATCTAGGGGTTCAAAAAGTCGTGAAAAAACAAATATTTCATCAAAAAATTGAAAGAAAGAAAAAAAGGTAAACTTTGTTAAAAGATCGCAAAAAACAGCAAATATTGTTAAAAGATCACGAAAACATGGCCAATTTTGTTAAAAGATCGCAAATAACGGCATATTTTGCTAAAAAATCTCGAAAAAACGTCAAATTTTATTATAAGATCGCAAAAACAGCAGTTTTTGTTAAAAGATCACAAAAAATGGCATACTTTGCTAAAAAATCGCGAAAACACGGAACTTTTCATAGAATTTTCTGTTTTATTGCGATTTTTGGACGAAATTTGCTGTTTTTTTCGCTAATCTTTTGGCAAAATCTGCCGTTTTATCGCTAATTTTTGACAAAAGTAACCGATTTTTGTGACTCTTTTGACAAATTTTTCCGCTTTATTGTGATTTTTGAAAGAAATTTGTCGTTTTCCACGATCTTTTGAGGAAATCTGCCATTTTGGTAAAATTTTGTGACAAAATTAGCCATTTTTATGCGAATCTTGCCGGAAATTAGACGCTATTTCGCGATTTTTTGACGAAATTACCCGTCTCAAAGGAGCGTATGAGGGTATTTTTTGCGTTCCGTCGACGATCTTCCGTGTAATTTACGCGCTATAGCGCGTTCGGATCATCGCTGGAGTGCTACGTTTTTTCAAATGTGGAGCAAGAAGGGCGCTGTTTTTTTTTTTTTTTTTTTGAATGAATGACAAGGGGGCGCTAATTTATAGATGAGGGGCAAGAGGGGCGCTATTTTTTAAACTAAAGGGCAGGAGGGACGGAGCGCCCCCCTGAAACCCTCTGGGGGAAACTCTGTGAATAAAAAATCCATCCAATTTTCATAAAATTTGAAATTTTGAAATGACAAAATTATGTAATAATATATTTTTAATTACAAATGATACGTTTGGGTAGTTTTGCGTAGTTATATGCGGACTGAATGACGACTATAGATGCTACTTATTTACGTAATTACCAATGCACCCCCCCCCCAAAAAAAAAAAGAAAGAAAGAAAGAAAAGAAAATCATTCGTGGTCCTCCTTTTGCCAAATGCATTTAATTTTTAGAAACGTTAAAAATGTATAGCTCAATTTAATATCTTCCTATTTCAATGAAAAACTTCATGATGTTGTCATCCATCAACCTCCCACTTAATTGTGATGGATGGTTGGGAGAAGAAGCATGATTTTCATACCACTACCAAAAAACATTACGTTTTGAAATAACAGTCGAAATGCTTCAAACAACTCTTGTGGTGCTTGGATTGAATAAAAAAAAATCAGTCACTGCCATTGATCAAGCTCTCACTTAATCTTGGTAAGTACTGCCTGAAAGAAATTTATTGCTGTCGCATTTAATTCTGTCTCAACTTTGGATTTCTTATCTGTCAACTTTCACTGCAAATTCGTGGAACACTTTAGCAGCGCTAACTGGACAGAATAATTAACACTTCTAACTAAATTCGTGTTTTATTGTCTTGTGAATGTGTTTTGAATGTGTTGTGCTAAGAAATAGACTTCGCAAAAAGTATTATTAAGGGGTCTCAGGAGTCTTACTTTTTACGTGGTGGTGCAATTTAGGAACATGCTACTTTTCTTTCTCAGCACATGTAAAACATAAATGCATAAAATTATTAATAAACAACAATAATAAATATCTCTTCTATTTAAAATAATATTTTTATATTCTACATTGAAATTTTATTTATTTTTTTTAATATTTAATTTTTATTTTTTCAAATGTTTTTTGATTTGCATCCACAGCGCGCAACATTTCTCAAAAAATAATAAAGCAAAGTGCATGAAACTTGGCAAATATCTATAAGGAATAACTTCCCCTCAAGTAATAATATAAAAAAACTAAATCAAAAAGTTCTTTGCGTTTCTCTTTTTGCCAAATGCATTTAATTTTCACAAACGTTAAAAATGCCCCGCTCAATTTAATATCTTCTTATTTCAATGAAAAACTCATGATGCCGTCATCCATCAACCTCCCACTTAATTGTGATTGATGGTTGGGAGAAATAAGCTGGAATTTTATACCACTACCAAAAATCATTACGTTTTCAAATAACAGTTCAAATAACACGCGAATCTTGTGGTGCTTGGATTGAATTAAAAAATATAATAATCAGGCACTACCATTGATCAAGCTGTCACTTAATCTTGGTAAGGACTGCTGAAAGAAATTTATTGCTGTCACACTTAATTCTGTCTCAATTTTGGATTTCTAATCTGTCATGAACTTTCACTACAAATTCGTGAAGCACTTTAGCAACACTAACTGAACATGATTATTTAACTTTCTAACTAAAATCGTTTTGTTTGTCTTGTAAATGTGTTGTACCAAGAAATAGATTGTGCAAAATGTATTGTTAAGGGGTCTCATTAATCTTTCTTTTTACTTGGCGGTGCAAATTAGCAACATGTTACTTTTAATTATTTTCTCAGCCCTTATAAAACATTGATGCAAAAAAATTTTTAATACAGAACAACATATCTCTTCCATTTAAAATATGTTTTTATATTCTACAATGAAATATTATTATTATTTTTTTTTTAATGTTTAATTTAGGTTTAAAAAAAATCAAATTGTTATTTGACTTGTTTCTACTGCGCGAAACATCTCTAAAAATCTAATAAAGCAAAGTGCATGGAACTTGGTAAATATCTTTACTTTAAGGTAAAGAATAACTTACCCTTAAGTAATTATATAAAAATAACCAAATCGCAAAAGAAAATAATCTGCATTCTTCCTTCACTAACGTTAAAAATGTATCGCTCAATTTAATGTCTTCCTATTTCAATGAAAAACTCATGATGCCGTCATCCATCAACCTCCCACTTAATTGTGATTGATGGTTGGGAGAAAAAAGCTGGAATTTTTTACAACTACCAAAAAACATTACGTTTTCAAATAACAGTCGAAATGTTTCATGCGAGTCTTGTGGTACTTGAATTGAATAAAAAAAGAATCAGGCACTGCCATTGATCAAGCTCTCACTTAATCTTGGTAAGGACTGCCTGAAAGAAATTTATTGCTGTCACACTTAATTCTGTTTCAATTTTGGATTTCTAATCTGTCATGAGCTTTCGTTGCAGATTCGTGAAACACTTTGGGAACACGAACTGAACATAATAATTAAAACTTCTAACTAAAATCGTTTTTGATTGTCTTGTGAGTGTGTTGCAAATGCATTGTGCCAAGAAAAAGATTGTGCAAAAAGTATTGTTATGGGGTCTCATTATTCTTATTTTTTACCTGGTGGTGCAAATTAGCAACATTTTACTTTTAATTATTTTCGCAGCCTCTATAAAGCAATAATGCATAAAAATGTTAATACAGAGCAACATAATATCTCTTGCATTTAAAATATTTTTTTTATATTCTACATTGAAATTTTATTTTATTTTTTAATGTTTAATTTTCATTAAAAAAAAAAATAAATTGTTTTTTGACTTGCATAAACTGCGCGAAACATCTGTAAAAAACTAATAAAGCAAAGTGCATAAAACTTACGTGCATAAAACTTAATATCTTCACTTTAAGGTAACGAATAACTCACCCTTAAGTAATGATATAAAAATAACTAAATCGCAAAATAAAATTCTGTGCGTTCCTCCTTTTACCAAATGTATTTAATTTTTAGAAACGTTAAAAATGCATCGTTCAATTTAATACCTTCTTATTTCAATGAAAAAACTCATGATGTTCTCATCCATCAACCTCCCACTTAATTGAGATTGATGGTTGGGAGAAAAAGTTGGAATTTTTTACCACGGCCGAAATCCATTACGTTTTTAAATAACAGCCGAAATGTTTCACGCGAGTCTTGTATTGTTTGAATTCAATTTTTAAAAAATCAAGCACTGCCATTGATCAAGCTCTCACTTAATCTTGGTAAGTATACTGACTGAAAGAAATTTATTGCTGTCACACTTAATTCTGTCTCAAATTTGGATTTCTAATCTATCATGAGCTTTCACTGCAAATTCGTGAAACGTTTTAGCAATACTAACTGAACATAATAATCAGCACTTTTAACTAAAATCGTTTTTGATTTTTTTGTGAATGTGTTGCAAATATGTTCTGCCAGGAAAAAGAGTGTGCAAAAAGTATTGTTAAAAATTACGAAATTTTTCACGAAATGCAACTATTAACTGGTAAAATTAATCAACTTACTCAATAATCTCCTGCACTTTTTAACACTTTCCAACATAGTTGAAAAGTGTTTATGATTTCGGTTTATATGTAAATATACCCCGACTGCCCTGAAAATTTTGGACGTTATTACGTTTACCGTAGCAATAATCGTATTTCAAATGAAGTTTCAAGCATAATTAGTTTATTTACAATTACAGTCAAAAGTTTACCGTTACATTATTGCCTATAGGAAAAAATCGCTTCAAATAAATTGTAAAGATGTTACACACTGTCAAATATATTAAAATTTATATGCATTTGTGAAGTGCACTAAAATATATATTCTGTAAAATTTGCGTTGACAAAAATAGCTATTATTCATTTACAGGGACACACAAAAGAATCCCATTACAATGGTAAAGGGGAGGAATTCTATGCAAAATATTTTAGTTATATTAAACTATTTTATGAATAATAAAATTTATGTACTTCGCTGAGGTTTAATATAAATTGCACGATATAGTCATGCACAATACGAAGTGCATAGTATTTACAAGGACACACAAAAGGTTTCAAATTGTTTATTCATCCCGAAGCACTGTATATGTATACGATCATGGCTGATGGATGGATGAAATGCATTTTAATTAGGATGCACGCTTTTAAGTTTCACTAATCTTTGCATATTAAAGAACGTGTATAAATGCTATAGTTGATATGCAGGGCTCCACAAAAGAGCTCGCAAACGTTACTGAATATGAGCATAAATTACTTAAAGATAGTTATTAAATAATGTTATGCATTTTTACGCTGAAAAACATTCAGTTTACTAAGAAATGTTTCTAGAATATACATAAAATGATATACAGGGCCACGCAAAATATTAGATACATGGACGCCTATGACTGAAAATTTCTGAGAATGGGATTTCAGTTGTTTTAAGAGTGTTTTAGTTTAAAATAAATTTTATCTAAATAGTGGCGGTAATAAAGGTACTAAATAAATTACAGGACTGAATAAAAGTATTCAAGTATGTTTCCATCTATTAGTATGAATTGCTAAAAGAGAAATTTTTACCTGCTAGGCATTTTCTTGCTAAATCAAATTTCCCCATTATATAATGTATATAACAACCGACAGATCAAATGCATGGCTATTCATAAGTATTGGAACACATATTTAGCTATAGAGAGTAACCCTTATTTCCCTAAATAACGAAGTTTTGTTAAAGTTTTCAGGAAATTTTGGAAAGTGTTTCATAATCTATGCTTAACACATGATTTTCCTTACTTGTTTTTTCTATAAAGTAAGCTTACTTTTATTTCCTTTGTAAAATTGTACAATTTCAAAGGCACCATGTAAAAAGTGCTTAAAGGGTTTTATATGTGTTGTTTTATAATGTTCTGAATTGTGTGGTGTTGCAATGTGTTGTTAATTTAATTACGAAACGTTGAGCAGTGAAACACTATTATAAGACAATATTTTCATCAACACTATTTCGACAACACTTTTTCGACACAATTAACAACGCTATTTATAGGACACATTTCTAGACAGCAAAACTGTTGAACATTTGCATCAGTCGAATTCAACAGGTATCGACTCATTTATTAATTACGTATTCCTTAATAATTACATAATAAAAGACTTTATAAATAAAATCATTACAATCCAAAACACATGGATTCTCATAACTTCGTAAATGCTCAGTTTTGACCGCCACTTCACAAAATACTTCATAATAGTAATGGAATCTATTTGGACATCAAATTCGGGCAGGGTGTGACCTTATTACAGAAGTTTAAAAAAAATTATCTATTGGAAGAAGTAACCCAGTGTCCTTCTGACTTTAAATTCGTGAGGAAACCTAATTACTCCTCTCGAATAAAAACAATGAAGCTCAACAATGAGCAATTCGGAAGTCGATTGTATCTACGAAGGTGACGATGCTCATAATAAACAGTCTCGTCCCAACGGAATCGATAAGGTACTTTTCGTAATAATCTTTCCTCATAATCCACTGGCAATAACCGTTCATGAATCGTTTCACTATTTAACCAAAACAAGATTACAATCTTTCACATCGCTGCTTTACAGAACAGGCGTGTTATAATCTTCGTTTGTCACGGTTGTTATTAATAACCCGCAACATTACTTTGTTTTCAGTATTTATAATTCAGATCTGAATTAGCGCTAATGGATCAGGAAAACTAAAAGATGAGTAACTTCTTTTATTTCGTGATCAGAGGGGAATGAAGCCTGAAAAGCTTTCTACGTATTATACAGAATTTTAATCAGTAATTTCAGTAATTAGTCTGACTGTGGTATTTTAAGCTTTAATGCAAAAGACACTTAATGAAGATAATTACTATGATATATTTTCATGGTTATTAGAAAAGTTAAGCATTATTTTTAAAGATTTAAGAAACAATTAATGTACAAAATATTTGTACAAAAGTTTATTGTAAATATGAATATTATTGCTTTATGGAGCATGTATTTTTATTTTTATTACCTAAGTAACGCGTACGATTTTGGCAACATTTGGTTACCATGCGACTTTTCAAATTGTTCCTTTACAGAATAGGAGTGTTATAATCTTCGTTTGTCACGGTTGTTATTAATAACCCGCAACATTACTTTGCTTTCATTATTTATAATTCAGATTTTGAGCTAGCGCTAATGGATCAGGAACACTAAGATGACTGACTTCTTTCCTTTTCATGATAAGAAGACAATAAAGCTTGAAAAGCTTTCTCCTCATTATTCAGAATTTTAATCAATAATTAGTAAATTCTGATTGTGTCATAATTAAATATATAATGTGGTATTTTAAGCTTTAATGGAAAAGATCCTTAATAAAGATAATTACTACCATGTCTTTTCATGATTATAAGGAGAATTAAGAATTTCTTTTAAAGATTTAAGAAACATTAATTAATGTAAATAGTTCAAAATATCTGTATAAAAGTTTATTGTAAATAAGAAGATTATTGCTTTAGAACATATACATTTATTTTAATTACCCACCGTATACCCTCTTAATTTATTTTAATTAACAACGTATAACCTCTGTTCCACAAAAAAAAGCTACAGTATATTACATTCTAGGGTATACCCTCTGCTTATCGCACATACCCTCTACTTTTTTTAAGACAACACCAGTGCAAGTTATATGTACAATATGGCAATCTTTGATAGCCATGCGACATTTTTTTTCTCAATAAGATTTCTTTTTCATGATCAAATGGCAATAAAGCCTGAAAAGCTTTCTCCGTATTATTCAGAATTTTAATCAGTAAATAATAAATATCTGATTGTGGTTATTAAAAATAATTAGATAAATTATTTAAAAATAACTAAGCATTATTTTTAAAGACTTAAGAAAAGATTAATTAATATAAATAATTCAAAATATTTTTGTAGAAGTTTATTCTAAATAGGAAAATTATTGCTTTTTCGAACATGTACTTTTATTTTAACTATCAAGTAACAAGACAATGTTTGGTTTCCATGTGACTTTCAACAAAATTATTTATTTTTAATAAGATAACAAGTAGAATTTAAACTAATAGATTAGTGACTTCTTTTTTTTTCATGATCAGAAAGAAATACAGCCTGGAAAGCTTTCTCCGAATTATTCAAAAATTTAATCATTAAATGTCAAATATCTAATTGTGGTATTTTAAGCTTCAATGCAAAAGATCCTTAAAAAATAATTACTTCCATGTATTTTCGTGGTTATAAGAATAATTAAGCATTATTTTTAAAGATTTAAGAAATAAATAATATAAATCGGCAACATTTGGTTGACACGCGACATCCGACAAGTTTATTATTATAATTATTATTAAAAATAAAATAACAAGTAGAACTTAAACTAACAGATGAGTAACTACTTTTTTTAAGATCAGAAGGTAAGGTGCCTGAAAAGCCTTCTCCGTATTATTCAGAATTTTAATCAGTAATTAGTAAAAATCTCATTGTGTATTTTAAGTTTCAATGCAAAAGATCCTTAATAAAGATAATTACTTAAAACCAAAATAAAATACTCAGATTACTTAAAGGTGTTTTTTATCAATAAAACCTAGTACTTTCGAGCATGTCATGCTCATCATCAGGGTTAAAACAACAAAAGAGTAAAAGTCGAAGGCTGAGTTCTTTTATGCGAAGTGGACTGATCCAAAGACAACGTAAAAAAGGGGGGGGAGAAGTTGGAATGTTCCAAATTCGATAGAAAGGGGGGTTCAAGTTATTTTGAGCAGATTGTACCATATTCTTGGAATATCGTACGACAAAGTATCGTTACAAGTATTGTTAGCTCGACATAAAATTTCAATTGATTCCATGATTTTAATCTTCTGATAATTTGATATTTTCTTTAGTAATTTAGCTTTTTTGAAATCTATTATAACTTCTTGTTCCTGGTACAGTTTAGAGAGAGCGGTATTGCATCGATTAAGTCTGATATCTGCAATGTGTTCTGACAAACGCTTCTTAAATTTTCTAGTTGTCATTCCAATGTAATCTGTTCTCTTTTTGTTCTCCATTATTGTGGCTGGGATTAAATATACACCTGCTGAATCTTCCATGGGGATAGGATCGATGCTATTGTGAAGTCTTGTGCTCAATTTATTAGGGGGGGAGCTATTAAATGTAGATTGTATTTCTTTAATTTAAACTGTAGACATTCAAAGAGACCAGGAAAATATTGAATTTTGTGAAATTCACATTGGGATTTTTGCCCTATGTTTACCGCATAAAAATTTAATTTTCGTATTTTTTCAAATAGACTTATACCATGGAGTTGCAACGTATCTCATGAAATTTTGCACCTTTTTTAGCACTTTCCAACAAAGTTGAAAAGTGCTTATGCATTCGGTTTGTCTGTCCGTCTGTCCGTCTGTCCGTCTGTCCGTCTGTCCGTCTGGCCGGATGGCCGTCTGTCCGTCTGTCCGTCTGTCCGCGCTCTAACTCCCGTAAATATACTCGGATTGCTATGAAATTTTTATACGTTATTGAGGTTTACCCTAGCACGAACCCTATTGAAAATGAAGTATCTACCATGATTAGTTTATCTACAGAGAGAATCAAAAGTTTTCCATTACATTACGGCCTATGGGGAAAAATCGTTAATATACTCGGATTGCCATGAAATTTTTATACGTTATTGAAGTTTACCCTAGCACGAATCCTATTGAAAATGAAGTATCTACCATGATTAGTTTATCTACAGAGAGAATCAAAAGTTTCCCATTACATTACGGCATATGGGGAAAAATCGTTAATATACTCGGATTGCCATGAAATTTTAGGACGTTATTGAAGTTTACCCTAGCACGAAGCCTGTTAAAAATGAAGTTTCTATTATGATTAGTTTATCTACAGGGCGAATCAAAAGTTTTCCATTACATTACGGGCCATGGGGAAAAATCTTTAATATACTTGCCATGAAATTTTAGGACGTTATTCACGTTTACTCTAGCACAAGTCGTATCGAAAATGAAGTTTCTACCATGATTAGTTTATCTACAGGGCGAATCAAAAGTTTCCTATTACATTACGGCTTATGGGGAAAAATCGTTTCAAAGAATTTTAAAGATGTTATACCCTGTCAAACATATTAAAATATGCATTCTATAAAATATAAGGTAAAAATGTAGCTATTATTCATTTACAGGGCCACACAAAAGAATTCCTTTAGATAATGGTAAAAGGGGGAATTGTGTGTGACATATTTTAAATATATTAAGCTTTTTCATGTATAATAAAATTGATATATGTCACTGAAGCTTAATATAAATTATACGCTACTGTCTTGCATAATATGAAGTACATAGCATTTACAGGGCCACACAAAATATTTCGAATAGTATATTCTTTCCGAAGTACCGTATATGTGTCCGATGATGGCTGATGGAGGGATGAAATGCATTTTAATTATGATATTCGCGTTTATATTTCGCTAAATATATGCACATTATATGGTGTGTATAAATGTTATAGTTGATATACAGGGCTGCCCAAAAGAGCTCACCAACGTTACTGAATATGAGCGTAAATTATTTAAACGTGGTTCTTAAATAAGCTATGCATTTTTAACGCTGAGCTGCACTCAATTTACTGAGAAACGTTTGCAGAATATAGATAAAGGGATATACAAGGCCACGCAAAGAATTCGGTACATGGACGCCTATAAATAATGATTTATGAGAATGTGATTTCAGTTGTTTTAAAAGTGTTTTAGTTTACAATAAATTTTAGCCTAATGCTGACGTGTAATAAAGGTACAATGTAAACTACAGGGCTGACCAAAAGTATTCAAGTATGTTTGCATCTAATAGTATGAATTGCTAAAAAAGAAATTTCAAGCTCCTGGGTATTTTCTTGCTAAATTAATTTTCCCATTATATGAACTGACATATGAAATACAGGGCTGTTCTAATGTACTGGAATACATATTTGGGTATATTTGGCTATACACTATTATTTCCCTAAATAACAAAGTTTTGTTAAAGATTTCATTAAGTGTTGGAAAGTGCTTCATAATCTATGCTTAACGCATGATTTTTCTTACTTGTTTTATGAAACTTTGCAATTGGAAGTATGTACCTAAGGGCAATATTTAAGGAAATAGCCTATTTTTTCACTAATTATGATTCACCTTGTATATATCTAAGCGGCAGCACAGACAATCACCTCACTGAGTTCGCGGATAAAAGTCTAGTATTTGTTAAATCGTGTAACAATTAGTTAAATTTTGTTAAAAACTGTAATCCATCCAATTTTAAAAAATAATAATAATTTATTTTGCATTTCACTAAAAAAATAATTTTCAATGATCTTAAAAGCTTTAATAGAACTTTTTTTTACTATTTATACATTTATCGTCCTCATAGAAAAGAAATCTTAATTATTATTTGTTATGCTATCAATATCAAATAAATTGAGATCTGATTTAATTCTAATACATTCAATACATGTACTCCACGGAGCGAGCTAAAAATCTGTAGTGCCTTATTCGACGACTTAACTAACTTTTGATGCAAAACAAACAAATAAATACCCAATAATAAAAAAAAGGAAGCATTACAAAATGCATTAAATATTGTTTTAATAGAAAAATTTATACATAAGGCGACTAAATCTACCAGGTCTCGATATTGAGTGGAAACAATAGAATATTCATTTTTAGGTGCGTTCGTAATTATGTAAATACGTTGCACCTATAGTTGTCGTTCAGTCAGTCCGTCTGTCCGTCCGTCCGCATATAAAAACGCAAAAACTACCAAACCTAATCGTCTGAAATTTAAAATACATAATTATTACATAATTTTGTTGAGTCATTTCAAATTTTATGAAAATCGGATGCATAAATCATTTACAGGGACAAGCAAAAGCATTCCGCTACATTATGGTCAATGGGGGAAAAAGTTTCAAATGGATTTTAATCGTTTGAAATTTAGAATACATAATTATTACATAATTTTTTCGATTCAATTCAAACTTTATCAAAATCGGATGCATAGCTCAATTACAGGGCAATCAAAAGTATTCCGTTACATTACTGTTAATGGGAAGAAATGTTTCAAATGCATTTTAATGGTGTTACACTCATTCGAACATAATAAAATTGATATGCATCTATAAAGTACATATTATAATATTCATTTTGCATAGAACATTTGTTATTGATTTACAAGGCCACACAAAACTATTCCATTGCATAATGATATAGGGAAAACATTGTTTGGTGCGCATTTTAATTGTAATTAACTATTTACAATTTTATGATATTGATATATGAGAGTCATATTTTTATAACTTCGTTATCGTACCAACGCACCTCATTTGTTACGCTTCACGTGCAATTTCCAACTTGTTTCCGTAATTGTAGAAATATTTTGTAGGTTTGTATAAAAGAATGATAATAATTTTGAATACGTTCAATATAATATTCTGTCTTAAGGGGATATAATATCCTTTTATCGCGATTGTTATTGATGATCCGCG
The DNA here is from genome assembly GCA_964019185.1 of Maratus speculifer. Classification (NCBI taxonomy): domain Eukaryota; kingdom Metazoa; phylum Arthropoda; class Arachnida; order Araneae; family Salticidae; genus Maratus; species Maratus speculifer. Next base: position 161,968,037 of record OZ025300.1, on the reverse strand, counting down.
GCCTGCTTTGTTTTCATCACTTATAATTACAGGTCTGAATTAGCGCTAATAGAACAGAGCAACTAACAGATGAGCGACTTTTAATTTTCATCATCGGAAGGAAAAGAATGCTGAAATTTTTTATCTCCATTATTATCAAATTACTTACTAATTTCCTCAGTAATTTGTAAGATACCATTGTAGTATTTTAAGCTTTAATGCAAAAACTTTAAATGGGGAAAATTTTATAATTACCTTTTTATATTTTATACTTCTCAGAATATTTCAATATTATTGCAAAAGAATGTAAATGGTTAAAGAAGAATTAATAATAGAAAAATGTAAAACATTAACTATACTTAATTTAAAACATTAAGCATGATTTTTTGTATATATTTCTAAATATACAGGTTACCCAAAAATGGAACCCAAACTTTGCACACCGAGATTCCTCACTGGGATGAGAAAAATACGAAAGACAAAGTATGACGTCACATCTGGTGTAAGGATAAAAAGCTTTATTTGACACATCATCAACAGTATTTGCAAATTATAAAGGCAATTAGTTGAAAGACAATTCAATTACATTGACCTTACATCAAACACATGTCGCAATATTTATGAACAAAATAATTGATAACCATACTAACGATATCGGTGGCTACAAGATGCAGTAACGAGTTCAGCAGCAGCTTCTTAACATCCCTCTACAGCGTATACATGCCGTGATATGCGCAGCGAACATTTTGAACGTTATCTGGAAAGATATACAAATACCGCTTTTGATGTGCCCATTACGGCGATTTTTCCTTGCACAGGCTATGTTGTCATATTTTGTTTTTCGTATTTTACTCGTAAACTATGGATCGTACACTAGAGTTCTTTGGACACTTTTTATGTACTCCCAACGAGAAATATGATTGTGCAGAGTTTTTTCTCCATTTTTGGGACAGCTTTATATATATGAAATAATTAGTTTATACACTAATAAAAATCTGCCACGAACTGCCAAGTCACTCAACCGTTTTTAATAATTACTATTACTTTATCGTATTATTAATCATTCTGATTGGTCAAAATAGAGACAATTTACGATTATGTAATCGTTTTCTGTAAAAACTCTCGAATTATTGGACAGTTTCTGCAGATGTAGACTATGATTATTTTATAGTATTATTAAGCTATCTCATTGGTCAGAATTGATAAATTATTATTATTATATCGTTGCCTAAAAAAGACTGAAGAAGGATTGGAAAGTTTGCTGCAAATGTACAATGTAAAAAAAAAGAAAGAAAGAAAGAAAAACGGACAATTTTACGAAGATTTTATTGGCAATCAGACGCTAATTCAATCCACATTTTTTAACGGAAAAATTTCGATAATTTTCAAAAAAATTTCCATTTTTTTCAAGGGGAAAACAGAAAATTTCCAGTTAAAAAACGGGCATTGTATTAGCACCCCGAATACCAGTACAACCTACGTAAAATTGTCATTTTTTTTCACAGTGTAGATTACGGTTACTTTATCGTATTATTAAACAGTCACATTGGTCAAAATAAACATTAATTAGAATTATATGATCGTTAAAATCGTCTGAAATTTCCATTAAAATAATTAAATAATTGAACAGTTTGCTGCAGATGTATAACTGTGTAAATATTCACTTTTCCCTTTGTTGAGAATGACAATCTGGAGGTTTTTTTACACCAGGCTGGCATATAATCGGACTATGCTTATACGGGATATAAACATCGTTTATCGCGATTGTTATTAATAATCCGGCAGCATGTTTTTTTCCCTATTATTATAATACAAACATTATATTTTGTATGTTTGTATTATATTTGAATATAATACAAACTTGAGCAATGCTAATGAAACAGAGAAACTAACAGACAACAGCCTCTTTCATTTTCCATGAACAGAAAGATATGAAGCCTGGGAGGCTTTTTTTTCAGATTATTCAGAAATATAACCAGTAATTAGTATAAATATGTTTGTGGTATTTTAAGCTGTAACGTAAAAAACCTTTGATAGATGTAATTACTGTATTATATTGTTATGGTTATAAGAATAATTTAGCATTATGTTAAAGGGTTAATAAAATAATTAAGTAATTATAGATAGTTAAAAGTCAATAACGAAATTAATGGAGGAATCGGCGGATTAACTTCCCGGTTGCGTGATTTGGGAATTATATAAGGATTAAAAACAAAGGAAAATTGAAATTACGTATGTTTATATATATTTAATTTCACTTCGGATAATTGGAATATTTCACTTTTGCTTACGGGAAAGTCTGCTTTCTGAAACTATGATGAACGTCTATACATAATTTATCCCATATTAAGCTCTTTTTACCCATAACCTTATAATTATATTTTTATAAATTTATAAATTATATTTATGTATATCATGTATATAATTATACATTATAAGTCATATATTTTTTTATTATTTGATTTTCATTTCGTTCTGAGCCGTGATCTTAATTATTTAAATGATTTTTTTTTTCTTGAATAGCGTCTTAAACAGAGTTTATTCACAGATAAAAATTCAAATTTATAGCAGTATTACATGACCTTTAAAACACTGTTTTTGGATAGAAAGTAAAACACTACCACATAACTTTGGAAAATTCTCTAATGTTCATTGAAATCCGTAATTTTTTATTTATTTTTAATACTTTTTAACATAACTGAGAGGTGTTTATATCTTCGATTTGTCTGTCTGGCCGACTAGTAGTCCCGAGTTCTCGTATTTATACTCAGATTGAATGTAATTTTATTATGTTATTAAAGTTTACTATGAAATGATCTCTAATCAAAATGAAGTGCGTGGGATTGATAGTTTTTTACAGGGACACGCAACACAATTTTTTTTCATTATGGTTTCTGAGGGCTTGCAACAGATTGTAATGCTTTTACAATATTCCAAGCGTAAAGAAATTGATATGGATTACAGGTGTTAGTGTGAAAGGGGGGCATACAACATGGTTTCTGGGGAATATGGAGTAATACTATGTTCATATTGAGACTGTTGAGTCACTTATTTTGACGTTTTTTGAAGTGGGCGTGCCCAGAATCAAGGTTTCTACCTGAGCAAATTTCTAATATTCACTTAAAGTTTGATACTCTCTCAAATATGAATTGAGTGGAAATCTGTCTGCAGAACTCTTTTTCTTATTTGAAACTATTCTTAAAATTAGAAATGAATAGTATAAATTACTATTCAGTTTTTTCGAATGATCCTTTGAATCGTTTTTTTTTTTAAATTATTAATACGCAGCAAAGAATAAAAACAATAATAAACTATGTATAGCTGGAAGTTGCAGTTACAAATTTAACATAGGTTAGATCTATTAAAACTTTTGACAATGTGAACAATTGAAGCCTAATTCCGAGTTTTCCGCTTCAAAAAAGTTTAGTGGCTCAATTATCTGAATCGAACGTAGCATAAGTAACGTTTATATTTCGCTTACAGGTACGCACAAAATAACACATTTCTATTATTATCCATTGTGAATAATCGTTTGCTGTGCAATTTGATGATGTTACGATACTTGTGATAAAATTGATGGATCAATGACGTGTACCACCGTATTTTTTATGGATTATGAGGTTAATGGATTTAGCGTTCATTTACAGAAACACACAGAATATGTTGAGTATAGGATCAACCAGGAATTAAGATGATCAGACATAGCCACATGATAAGTGTTGGAAGTTCGTCTTCAGCTATGGATTATATTTTTATACTCAACTAAATTCAATGTACGGCATGGTTTGTATAAATTCTGTACGCTGTTAAAAATTTTGCTTTAGTTTGAACACAATTCTGGTGCTCAGTAGCTGCCACCATAAGTGATGAAATCTCGCATCAATATTTGGAACTTTTTACTTTAACCTCGTTCCAGCTATTGGAATTATGCTTCAACAGGAGCTCCAAATATTGGTTCAAGTTTTCACCATCTTACAGTGGCAGCTATTAAGCACCAAAATTTGGTTCAAACTAGGGAGATATTTTTAACAGTGTAGAACATATAAATGACTGCATGAAAGAATCTACACTGTGTATGAACAGCAATTGCTGAAAATGTATTTATATGACACTATGTCCAGTTCAGATTATTTATCAGATGCTTCACATTCCTGTATGAAATTTTGTATTAACATTCTCATAGTGTTGAAAGTATTTCATAATCTATTTCTGAAGCATGATCGTTCTTCTTTATTGTTGTATTTTTTCTGTCATCGACAAGAGCAGAGGTAACGATAACGGATGCATTTTCTGTCGTTATCTCTTTTCCACCTGCTATTGCTGGAATAAAGTACTCAGACAAGTCGGCAAAAGAATGTTTTAATTATAAAACTCATGATAAAGACTTCAAACACATCGATGAGTGACAAGATAACGGATACGCAGATAACAGGGGAAAGTGTGATTATATATGACAGTTTAATAAACGTTGCCGAAAAAAAATTGTTTAAGATTTTGGGTACGCAGTAATTATCCTCTAACATCTAATAACATTAGTCGAAATCTAACATTCATATTAGAGTGTTTTAAAAAAAGCGACAATTGCAGTTGGTCTATTTAATTATGTTTTAAGCTTTGAAAAGAAAGAAGAAAAAAAACAGGTTTCAAGAATAGATTATGACAAACTTTCCAACGCATTCAGAATACCTTAACAAAACTTCACTGTTCAGCCCTTTCAGGGGTAAACAATTGTATTTCTTTGTCGAATTCACACTGGAATATTCAAAAGGATTAAGTTAAAAAAAAAAGTGTTTTTTCGGCCCTTTTTTTTTTTCACCAAATTTTAAAAAGTAAAATTTAATTAAAAACTTCTGGTGGGAATTTTAATTAAAATTAGTCTATCATGATTAAAATATCAGGTTTAATAAGTATAATGTCTAACTGAGCTATTTGGAAACGCATAACATGAAAATACATGAAAATCCAGTTTCACCAATTTACATTTACATTCGAAAAATTATCCGAATCCTTTGAGGATCTCTGTATATGGTATATGCATTTCTATCTATAGACTACATACATTCGTGGAAATTATTGTTCAGTAAGAAAGTAGGTACCACAGTTAAAATTTTCCTTTCATCAATTTATGTTGAAAAAGAAAGTGGTTACACGAAGTCTTTTTTTACAACTTCGCATACGAGATACAGAATTTATACACGGTGAGTAACGTGCAAAAAATTAGTTAAATTAAAAATTCTGTATAGAAATTGAAAACGCACTTTGTGTCAATGTAAATGAAGGATAAATAATATGAACATCTTCTATATAATTATCTAGTACTGAAATTCAATTATTTTTATCAATTGCAATACACATGTAATTCCTTATGTCATTAAAATTCATTGCAAACGAACTCAATAAAGGATTTCCAGTATTAAGTATATTTACGAGAGTTAGAGAACTGGAATACAAACAAACCGATTACACAAACGTTTTAAATCTATGTTGGAACGCATTAAAAATTAAACCAAGAAAATGCCTTTTTACCTGTTCTCCAACCTCCTCATATAAAGTTTTGAAATGCGTCCCTGTATATTAACAATTTTCACAGATTTTAGTGTACTATAAAAATTATTTTTACAAATTACATTTTACGCCGATTAGTGTAGCCGAGCTTCCCTATGATTTATCGAATATATTTCCAACCTATTTAGGTGCGTTCACAATTATTTAAAAGCCATAGTTGTCGTTCAGTCCGTCCATCTGTCCGTTCGTCTGTCCGCATATAACAACGCAAAATCAACCCAACTGAATCTTTTAAAATTCAAAATATGTAATTATTACATAATTTTGTCGAGTCATTTCAAATTTTATGAAAATCGCATCTATAGTTCAATTAAAGGGACAATCAAATGTATTCCGTTACTTTACGGTCAATGGAAAAAAATAGTTTCAAGTGCATTTTAATGATGTTACACTCATTCGAACATAATAAAATTAATATGCAGATATAAAATATGAAATAAAAATACATTCTGTACAATCCGGAATGCAAAGAATATTTTTATTAATTTACAGGGCCACACAAAAGTTTCCTATTATATAATGATATAGAGAAAAACATTGTTTAGGGCTCGTTTAAATTATATTAAACTGTTTCACATTTTATGAAATTAATACGTATTACTGAGATTTACTACAAGTTAAATCTTGCATAATAGAAAGCATATGATATTTACAGGGACCCACAAAAGATTTCGGATACTGCACTTTATACTAGATCTGAATATTTTAAAACTTCGTTACAGTACGAACGCATTCCGTTTGCTATATTCGGCATGCAATTTCCGACTTATTTCTTTCACGTACCCCTTTCTTCAGCTTTTCATTTCGGAGTACCTCAATCTCTTGTAAATATGCTCCCATTTCCCCCCTACATTCAGCTAAATAACGTAAACATGCTTTTTTTTCTCAATTGTATTTTACTTATAACAACCATTTAATAAATTCATAAAAATTATTTTGTCATTTCTAACATTTATGTGACTTTGTTAACGGCCATTTTCAACAAGGTGTCTAGTCTGTTACCACTCGGTTTTTTAATGATTATAATTTTTTTCACCATTTTACTTTTATTTTTTATTCAACTAAGAAACAAATATGCAATTTTTTTTAAATTTAATAATTTACATGAATATGTACTGTAATTTTTAGAAAAAGCTCTTGTATAATTTCTTGTAGCCAAAACTGTCTCTCATTTCAATTTAATTTAAGTATTATTGATAAATATCATGTTTTGAAATTTAGGGACATAAGTCACTTCAAAATAACTTGATTTTAGGAAATTTAATAAATTTAAAGCTGAGTATTTTCAGTAATTTTGTATGGTAACGGACTTTACAATTTGCCTTTCAAGCCAACTTTAAATAGCATTTACATATTATATTATAGGGCAAAGTGTACAACAATTTTTTTTCATGTACCTTAAACATTTACTTTAACACCTGTCTCCATTTTTAAAAGAAATTATTAAGTTTGAAAAATAAAAATAAAATTCTGAAATGTAAGCGAATGGTGAAAATGACCCTTAAACATTTTTGTGATTTCCACCATTACCTATATTATTTTCCTGTAATCCCATCAGGTCTGCCCCGCAACCCTAGAGGTATGCCCAGTGTCCACAAAAAAGCAAAGAGCATAAAATGGGGAGAGCATATACGCTGACATCATTAAGGTTAATAAATAGGGTATACGCTAATGCTTTATTTGAAAATTAGAGGATATGTGGAACTTCTTTTAAAAATCCAGAAGGTATACGACATATACCCACGTATACCTTCCACTACATCCCTGGATACACCAGTCCCAGGTTGGTAACCGCTGAATCGGAACATATGCAGGGCCGTAGCTAAAAGTGAATAATAGGGGGGGGGGGGAACTCTAGAAAACGTAGGGAAGACTCAGACTCTCTCTCTCTCTCTCTCTCTCTCTCTGACGCAGGAAGATAAATTAGTCCATAATCATTTTGTAGGTACTATGTTTCTTATTAAACTCTTGTAATAACTTCATTTTGTACTAAAAAAATAATATGATAAAAAATTCGAGTGTCTAACTACTGCAATATTAAACATCATGTTAGCTACATAAGTGCAAATACGATCGTCGAGTGTTGAAACACTTATTTTAATTACAATTTAATATTTCTCAAAATTATGAAAGGGCCTCAAAACTGAACAGAACTTTTGAACAGACTTTCATATGGATTTTTCGAAGCATAAATTCATTTAATGACCTTGGAATCTTTTGCCAGGGGAGGATCAAATTTTTTTAGGCGAAGGCTGACCTCCCCCCGCCCCTTAGCTACGGCCATGAATATAAGTAAAACACTAAATAAAACTTAAGTAAAACAGTAAGACAATGCAAGTAACGTAAGAATGTATATCATAAATTTTTACTGATCGTCTTTTAACTATAATGCTTGAATGAAAAACGTGATTTTTAATTTTTCTACATGACATAATCTACATCAGACTGCAATTACGAGAATTACTTTCGCGGCAAATGAAAACGACAAAAAAGATTTCTAAAATTACTTTCCCCCAACTCGTCATTACGAATCTCAACCTATTATTTACTCCTTTAGCCGCATGAAGCGTGAAACAGTAAAAACTGAATCGAATTTCTTTTAACTTTCGGCCTGCAAATTCAATTATATTTCTTTCTTTCTTCTTTTTTTCCGCTGAGTATGTCAATCGAAAATCATGTGAGAAGGAAGCACTTCACACCTAATGGATAATTATAAGGGTGTGTGATACATTTTGGGTTATAAGCATCAGTAAATTTTGGTGGAAATGAATGACGGCGTTGTAGTAAAAATTACATGCACTTTAATGAATTTCCTTTGTAATGGCAGCTTGTACTTGTAATGTAGTATTATTTTGCGGCATTATTGGCAATAGGTTAATAGGGTTTTTTTATGTTTTATTCTATGTTTAAAAATGATATCAATTGAAAAAATTGTAACAGAAACATTTTTTCTGTGGGTTAGTAAGGGAGTAGCAGATAAATAGGTGAAAATACATTATTATTAGAATCGTATTATTATTTTACGGCATTATAAGAATAGATTAGCGGGATTTTATGCATTTTTTTCTACTTATAATAAAAATTATGCAAAATGGAGAACTTTGAACGAAATTTCTTTCATTAGATTACCAAAAACATAAAGAATAGATAGACATATAAAAAAAATCTTATATAATCATGATTCTTATTATTATTTTACGGAGTTATAAGATTAGATGAGCACTATTTTACGAATTTTTCTACTTACAATGAAAAATTATGCCAAACGGGGAATTGTGATATTTTTATTATTATTATTATTTGATAAACAAAAGTATAGTCAATAGATAGGCATATAATAAAAATGATATTATGGAATTATAAATACTATTATTATCTTATGGAATTTTTTGTATAATCTGCTATGACTTTTGGTTTTTTATCTTTCATCAGTTAGAAAAACTTTGATCAAAACTATTTTTATATAAATCAGTTATGTATAAATATCTGTAAATATTGCTATGTTATTAAAAATACTACTGCTGAATATCTCAATTGAAAATCACGTGAGAAGGAAGCACTTCACACCTATGGATAATTATAAAGGTATGTGATACATTTAGGGTTATAAGCATGAGTAAATTTTGGTGGAGATGAACGACAGCGTCGTAGCAAAAATTACATGCATTTTATTGAATTTCCTTTGTAATGGCTGCTGTACTTGTAATGTAGTATTATTTTGCAGCATTATTGGCAATAGGTTAATAGGATTTTTTTTCGTTTTATTCTAAGTTTAAAAGTGATATCAACTGTAATAGTTGCAACAGAAACATTTTTTATATGGGTTAGTAAGGGAGTAGCAGATAAATCGCTGAAAATACACTATTATTAGCATCATATTATTATTTTACGGTATTATAAGAATAGATTAGCGGGATTTTACGCATTTTTTCTTCTTATAATAAGTATTATGCAAAATGGTGAATTGTGATCGAATTTTTTTTCATTGGATTAACAAAACAATAAGAAATATATAAGCGTATAAAAAATATCTTACGTAATCATGATTCTTATTGTTATTGTACGAAGTTATAAGAATAGATGTATAAAATTTTACGCATTTACTACTTATATTTAAAAACTATGCCAACAGGGTTATTGTGATTTTTTTTATTATTATAATTATTTGATAACCAAAAGTATTGTCATTAGATATGTATATAATAAAAATGATCTTATGAAATTATAAATCTTACTATTATCTTATGGAATTTTTTGTATAATCTGATAGTATTTTTGGCTTTTTGTCTTTTATCAGTTAGTAGAACTGTGATCAAAACTATTTTTATATGGATCAGTAATAAATAAATATCTATAAATATTGCTATATTATTAAAATTATCGTATTATTACTGCTGAATATGTCAATCGAAAATCACGTGAGAAGGAAGCACCTCACACTTAATGGATAATTATAAGGGTGTGTGATACATTTTGTGTTATACACTGTTAAAAATAAATCTGTGAATTCACGGTGAAACTACCGGCAGCAATGTAGCCGAACTTTTACTGTTCCGTTAGTAGATTTTCCGTTGTGGGAAATACAAGACGGGAAAACTCCGTTTGAAGAATCAGTAACTTACCGTTACAAAGTTTGATTTTTAATAATAATAATAATTTAATATAGTTTTTAAAATTAATGAATCGATTAATCGTCAAAGAATTCGAAATTACCGAGTGATTTTAAGCTGTTATGTTATTTTACTTAATTATTATTTTGTGTAAGTTAGTTCACGCCGTCCTGAGGATCGAACCCGGGACCTATAGATTGCGGAACCAATCCTTATGAACTGAGCCAAAGCTGCTGATGCTGGATTGTACAAAGTATGTCTTTTATGAGTTAGTGGAAAAATCTGTTGTGGTTTTTAAAGATTTCCTTTCAAATATATTCCTTAGAATATTTTTAAACAGTTTATTTTATTTTATTTTAGACTGATGCATAATACTTATTATTTTTTTAAATCAATTTTAATTTTTTAAATAGTTTAAATTAAAAAAATCACTGTTTAAAACCATTTTTTTAATTTAATGAATAAAAAAGTTTTAATAACATTTTTTTTTTTTTTACAAAAAAAGATATAGACATGTTTTTGAAATTGTCGCACACTATTTATTTATTTATTTATTTATTGGCTAATAAATAAAAAAAAAATTAATAAGAAATAAGAGAAAAATAAACAGAAAAAATATAATTTAAAAGGGATTTTTTATGTTTTCATTATTCCATGGCACCAGTGGGATCCGAACCCATAATCTGCGCTTGCAGGCGATTAGCGGTGTAATAACTTGACCACTCGGCCAAGGAGTGCCCCACCGAACGGAGTGTCTCCGTTTTTTGCCTTTATTTCCATCAGTTTCGTTATTTTCAGAAAATATGGTGGAATTTTGGGATTTGTAACGGAAAATGCCCTTTTTTGTGAAAAGGGACCTTTTCTGTAAAATTCAGGAAAAAAATGTTCGTAAATTTCAAAATTTTTTTAACAGTGTAAGCATCAGTAAATTTTGGCGGAAATGAATGACAACGTTGTACTAAAAATTACATGCACTTTAATGAATTTCCTTTGTAATGGCTGCTGTACTTGTAATGTAGTATTATTTTGCGCAATTATTGGCAATAGTTTAATAGGATTTTTCCATTTATTCCAAGTTTAAAAGTGATATTAACTGAAAAAGTGTACCAGAAACTTTTTTATGTGGGTTAATAAGGGAGTAGCAGGTAAATACCTAAAAATGCATTATTATTAAAATCGTATTTTTATTTTACGGCATTATAAGAATAGATTAGTGGGATTTTACGCATTCTTTTTCTGCTTATAATAAAAATTATGCAAAATAAAGAATTGTAGGCAAAATTTCTTTTATTAGACTACCAAAAAAATAGCGGATAGATTGGCATATTCTAAAAATATATCTTATGAATCTCTTTATTATTTTACTGAGTTATACTAATAGTTTGGCGGAATTTTACGAATTTTTTCTACCTAATATGAAAAATTATACCAAATTCAGAATTGTGATCGAAAAAAATTTCATTAGATTACTAAAATCACAGCAAATAGATAGGCATATAATAAAAGTTATCTTAACCCCTTCTGGAGCATGGGTGCACATAAGTATCTTCAAAAGTTACTTACGGCAGCACTTCTTTTTGATATCGCTGAAAATAAAAGTAAAATTTAATATATTTTTAAAAAATTTCATGATTAATAAACAAAGTTTAATTATTTGGTAAAAAGCAGTGTCAAATTAATAAAATTCATGCAAAAGGTGCTTCTCCCGAACGGATTAAGAATTATTTATCTTGTGGAAATTTTTGTATAGTTTAATATAAATTTTAGATTTTGTCTTTCAGCAATTGAAAAACTAAACCCATTGTTTTTTGTCTTTTATTAGTTAGAAGAATTGTGATCAAAACTATTTTTATATCGATACTTAATAAATAAAAAGCTGTAAATATTTCTGTATTATTAATATTATCGTATTATTACTGCTGAATATATCAATCGGAAATCCTGAGAGAAGGAAACGCTTCGCACCTAATGGATAATTATAAGAGTATGTGATATTTTTTGGGTTATAAGCATAAGTAAATTTTGATGGAAACGAATGACGGCAATGTAGTAGAAATTGCATGTGCAGTTTAAGGAATTTGCTTTCTAAGTCTTCTATACTCGTAACGGCGTAACGCAGTATTATTTGGCAACTTTATTGACAATGGGTTAATAGAATTTATACCGGTTTCAATACATTTGAAATATTGTAATGCCATTAAATACTGCCCAAATGATTTTCCTTGTAGACTATAGTATAATCGAATTCTTTTGGATGTCCCTGAAAATCAATCATTAATCGTATATACTTCATATGCAATACTAAACATTCTTTGGTGGTCCTAATTAAGGTTTATCAATTGCATGAAAATCCGTGTGTATTTACCGGAGTTAGAGCGTGGGCAGACGGTAAGACAAATGGACGGATATATAAACGGAATGCATACGCACTTTTCAACTTTGTTGTAATGTGCTATAAAATAAATAAATTACAATAAAAAAATTTCAATTCAATTTCCTCGAGTTCTAATTTTTGTTACATTACATTTTCTTCCAGTGAGGTCTTCAATTATGAAAGCTTATTTGTAACTTTTATAGTGCAGTAATTATATGACAACTAAATAAAAGATGAAGAAAAAACTTACAAATGTTTATTATTAAAAGAAAAAAAAAGACAAACCGATACAATAATTATCTTGTTTTAGAAATTATTGTACTTTTTAAAGCTGTAATAGATTAGAAAACGATAAATTTCACAAAAGGGTTGAATAAACAAATGATTTTTCAGAAACAAAATCGGGAGGAGGGGTAATTTATCTTTTAAATGGGTCCATTTAACCATCTCTGTTCAACTAAAGTATGAGATAAATACCCATTGAATTGAAATAATGACCGAAATGGCGAAAAACCCCGATCACAAATCACGAAATCATGTCAGAAATTTCGTTCTATTGAATATAAAGTGTATAATAATGGATCTGAAACAATGCAACTAGCCATTCAATTACAGAAATATTTCGCCAGTGCCCGCATCTTAATAATCTGTGTGGATTTTGTTCAAATTTCGTATTTTCATTAGAATTCAAACTTTGTCACGATGTGCTGAAAAATATTACTTAAACAATGGTTGCGGTAAAAAAAAAAATAGTTAAAGTAAAAAAAATATATATATCAATTCATTTTCTAAAAAAAGACCGAAGAAAAGTTTCGGCTTGGTAGTCGGCTACGGTTATACAGGGTGGTAAAAATAAATAAAATATAACAACCCGGATATAAAAAGCTCTGTTACACACAGAAACCGACGAAAATAAGAAAATACAATTCAGATACAATGTGGTCATGATGATTAATGCTATTGACATGTACACTGAGAAAAAAAAATATGGTTCTGTCATCCAGAATCTAAATTGTGGCTTTAGAAAAAATAGTTCCATGTCATCTTTATAAATTCTAGTTCCCTTTGCTAGAGATTTCTAGAGTCTCCTATTAGAATTCAAGACCGTTGTTTTATATTCTTGTTGTTCAAACATTTATAAAAAATCTCTGCAAATAGATGCAAACACAAGAGGTATGTTTTAGTAACTATAACTCTAGTTTATGAAATCATTCCCAAAATCAAGCGTATTTAATATATTTTTAAAAAATTTCATGATTAATAAACAAAGTTTAATTATTTGGTAAAAAGCAGTGTCAAATTAATAAAATTCATGCAAAAGGTGCTTCTCCCGAACGGATTAAGAATTATTTACATCGTTTCAACGGATTAAGAATTCAACATCGTTTTGTCACCTAGAAAACAAGACACTAGAAATTCTAGATCATATCGTCTATACAGCTTAGTTGTTTACCCTATTCACATAATTATGACTTCTATATTTCTAATTTAAGGAAACAGACAGTGACTAACGATTTATTCTAGGTGAAGGCGGTATATTGATGAAAATGCTGACCCAAACACTCAGTATACTTTTTGTTTTTCAGCATTGGTATTAACTTATGCATCGGGAAGTATATTTTGGAACTATTAAAAATAAAACTAAACACTCGTTTAAGCATACTATGCAATATGAACATCAAAGCGCCTTGCCGCTCTCTTAACACGATGCTATGTTCATAAAAATGTCTAGTTATGGTAAAGTAGATATCCACACCTGAATAAAACCACACCTACTGCGTAACCTGGTAGGAAACTGTGGAGTAAGCATTCCTATCTCGAAAACAGAAAAAGATGAGGTAAAATACTTACAAAGTTGTAGAGTATTATTGTTTTAGTAGGAAAAGATACCTTGTGGACATTAATTCGAAGAATAGAACGGTTAAAACTCGCATCTAATTTTTTATGACTTCGGAAAAAGTTCTACACACTTCCTTAAATGCATAAAAATAATTTATGTTAGAAAGTTAAACAGTATTTAGCATACAATGAGTTCGAAATAAAAATCATATCAAAGTTTAAGGGGTTTTAGTAAATTGTACACAGAAGACAGGTTATATTGTATATCTGCAGCATTTTTATATATATTAATAACTTATTATAATAGTTCGTAGAATATATGTAAAACGTATAGACATATACGAATAAAGTATGTCGAGAAGTTCAATATGCGTCAAGATATAAGATAAGATGAAATTTTTCTATGAAAATTAAAAATTAAATAAATAAATAGAAATCGGATTGAAATAATTTGAGGAATAAGTTGCTTTCTTTCACTATCTCTGTTAGCATCAAAGATGTTAACAAAGAAAGGAAAGGATTAGAAGTCGGAACTTGGTAAACCTGTCAGTTACATCTTTATGTATTTATGCACATCGGTTTCGTATTTTATCGGATGAATTGCTGGATCCTGTTTGAAAGGAAAATAATGTGGGATTATTTTTTCGGAAAGCCCCGAAGACATAATTTCGGTTTCTTTTTACTCTGAAATTTATTACAACCTTAAAAAGACAGCGACTTTTCTTTTCCAGAAATACGTTTGTTTATGTGGAGAAGTTACGGTCAAAATTCTAGAGGAATGTGATAAAAAAGTATGCATATGTTTTTCGAATTGAAAATCGAAAGTTCCCTCGAGAAATGACTTTTAAATGTTGAGAACTGTTTAAAAAAAAGATACGTTAGGAAACTGACTTGAGAAAATATTATTACTAAACGAAACAAATAGATCTATTGTGTTTTAACTAGTTTTTGTGGAAATTGATTCGTTTGGAGCTTGGAGAACATAAAATCTTTGATGCGACTATAGATTTGACTGACAAGGAAACCATTTTTTTGTTTGTTTGTTTGCTTGTTCATTTTTTATTATTATTATTGATTTAAACCTTTGACATACGTCTGATACAAAAGTGCCGATAAATTTCAAGTATTTATTTTAACAGATATTTGATATTTGTCATATGAAAACTTTTCCATGTTCATAATGGACAATGTAAAAAAATATTATAAAAAAATCTATCAATATTTTCAATAATAATACAGCTCATATTCAAAATATTAGAATAATTGAGAAAAAGTAATAAGAAAAAATTATTTGTCATTTATTTATTTTTTATACTAAGTAAAGGCAATTAAATTTCTTATAAATTAAATCTTGAATGTTTAGATAAGATTTTAACATTTATAAAATATAAAATACAGCACAATAAATTAGGTATACAGCTTCCTTAAACACACCAGAATATTAGAATAAAATTTAGATTGGTTCAAAATATTAGAATATTTTATTTTACGCAACAATATTACCTTATGAATATGAAGTGAATGGTAGTTAATATTTTGTAGCATCCCCTTTAGCTTTCATAACAGCGTACAATCGATCTTGCATACTATATACAAGGTGTTTACAAACATTTCTATCAATATTAGCCCAAATAGACTTTATACGTGCCACTAACTCAGTTTTACTTGAAGGAGGATTTTCTTGAAGTTTTTTCTTCATTATACACCATAAGTTTTCGATGGGATTAAGATCTGGTGAATTTGGTGGCCAAGGAAGTACCTTAATGTTGCGTTGGCGGAACCAATTCTTAGTTGACACCGAGGTATGCGGGGACGCTAAATCTTGTTGAAAGATGAAATCATCTTCAAATAAATCTTCTGATGATGGAATCATGTAATATTCTAAAATTTCTTGATATATCAGAGAGTTAACCTTTTCGTAGACGATGCATAACTTTCCAGGTCCTTCTGCACTCATACAACCCCAAACCATGACACTAGCAGCAAATTTTACGGAACGTTTAAGGCATTCTTTATCAAATGCTTCTTGCTTCATTCTCCAAACTCGAATACCTTGATTACCATATGAAACACAAAACATACTTTCATCACTAAATAATATATTTTTCCAATCTTCATTGCTCCATAAACACCTTGATTTACACCAATTCAATCTTATACGCTTTTGTCTTGCAGTCATGAGAGGTTTTGTTTTCTGTACACGAGATTCAAATTTAAATTTTATGGAGACGTCTTAATGTTGTCGATGTAGAAACTTCAACTCCTTCTTCTTTCCATTTTCGGTGCAAGAATCGCACACTTTTAAAACGGTTTTTCTTAACTATATGCTTCAGTTTCCTGTCATCTCTAGCAGATGTTTTTGGTTTTCGGCCACCATTTCGGCGATTATTTTGAAATTTTCCAATTTTTGAATATTGTGTTAGTATTTTACTAACGCTCGATTGCGAACAATGTAAATAATTCGCTATAAAACATTGATTTTTACCGTGCTGATACAAATCAACCATACGAAGTTTAGTAGATTCAGGAATATCACTCACACGGCCCATTTTAAGACGAAAAAGAAACAAACTGCAAAAAAGAATACTGATTTTAAATAAAATAGTCTGAATTTAATCAATGATGCCACCAGTTAAGAATTGGTAATAATTAAAGGAGAATTAATGTGAAATATTCTAATATTTTGAACCACTTGAATAAATATTCTAATATTTTGACTTTTCAAAATAATTTTTTTTGCAATTAATCTTATCAAAAATGATATTAAATTTAAGATAACAAGTAAGTTTAATCAACAATAAGTTCTTAATAAAAATATCGTTTGCATATTTTCATTAAAAGACATTAAATTATCAAACGATATTTTCAATTTCTAAAAAAAAAGGTAATTATTCTAATATTTTGAATATGAGCTGTAGAAAATGTTTTTATCTATGTTCTGCAATCCCGGTAGTCTGAGTTAGACGCGTAAAACCAAGAATTATACAAAGGTGTTGCACGGTATACTCTCTAATAAAAATTCTGGGATTTTTAAGTCTGCACCCTCTTTTTTTTATGAAATAAAGCTATAACCTATATTCTCTAGCACAAACCATTTCCCTTTTTTTCTTTTTACGATCACAATTGGATGTATATAACTAAGGATGTTCTGGAGGATCATATCGTGAAACATCTTATGAAAAAGCTTCTTTTATTTTTTCTTTTTCTTTATTATTTTTTTTTCTCCATCCTCTTTTTTCTCAAATAAAACTATAATGTAAACTCTTTGGCGCATACTTTTTTTTTTTTTTGCGACTGACTTAAATGTGTATAACTATTGAAGGGCATAAGATAGTAAGTGCGGTATACCCTCTGTAAAAAGAATCTTCTGTTTCTTTCTTTTCTTTCTTTCTTTTTTTTTTCACAAATGAAGCATAACATATACCCTCGAACGCATACCTTTTTCTATGACCTAAGTTGGATGTGTATAACCAAGCCGACTATATCTATAAAGCCCGTTTATTTGAGATTAATGTATGAAGTCTCCCGCCAGAGGACGCTGATACTTTTTCCAAGTTATTCAGACCAATCATGTAAACCCTGAACCAAAACAATGACACGTGTGCAAACATGTGCACAGAACAGAAAGCAGCTTATTCAATGCTAATTTGGGCAGGGTTTGCGTCACGTGGACTCACACGTGGTCCATTGAAATGGTTCAGGGTTTGAAGCTGAATCCAGTTTCACTTTTCCGGCGGTTTTTCGCGAAATGGCTCGGCTGGTAGTATTATAGTAGGCTATGGTATAACTAAGGATGTAGTGGAAGTTATACAGTAGTACGAGCGGTATACCCTTTGAAAAAGGCCTTTGTTTTTTATTTTATTTATTTATTTATTATTAAACATTTCCACCTTCTTTTTTCCCAAATAAAATTAAAACCGTCTGTATATTTTTTGGCGCATACATCCTTTTTAAACGACCTGAGTTGGATGAGCATAAGCAAGGAAGTAGTGGAGGGCATAAGATAGTATGCGCGGTATACCCTCTGAGAAAGCCTTTGTTTTTTTCTTTTCTATTCGTTACTTTTTTTTTAAGTCTCCACCCTCTTTTTCTCAAATACAGCTATATCGTATTTTCTAGAGCATACCATCACTTTTTATGACTACAACACTATGTATAATGTATAAACATGCGTGAAGTTCAGTATACTATCTGTTACCATGGAGTTCAATGTATCTTAACGGTAAAATATGACGAGATTAGTTTTGTGAAAACCGAAAGTAAAAAACGTATAACTTTAAATTCCAATTAATTTTGGATTTTTCCTATCTCTAGTGTCATCAAAGATGCTAACAAATAAAGGATTAGAAGTCGGAACTTTCTAACCTCTAAGTTACATATCTATGCATTTATGCATAGGTTTCGTACACTTTATCGGATGAGTTGCTGGATCCTGGTTGAAAAAGAAGTCACGTGGGATTTTTTTTTTCCGGAAAGCTCCGAAGAGATAATTTCGGTTTCTTTTTACTCCGTACTTTATCACACCCTTGGAAAGACATTTTTTCGAGTTTAGAGATCCGCAGCTTGTTTATGTGAAGAAGTTCCAGAGCAAAATGCTTAAGATGCAGTAAGTCAAGTGAATGAGTCAGGAGTCGCCATAAAAAGAAAATGGAAGTATTGTGGTACTTAAGGAGATAGAAAACACTGCAACTTCTGAAAGGCCTCCTCTCAAAATGTGGGAGCAACTGTGCAAGTATCTTTGCGATATTTTGTTTGGGAAAACGAGTATGTTTGTATATAGGAAACTTCTGTGATTCTTTGTGATTCATCCATCCCTATTAATGTCCCATTCATCCATGCTATGAGAATGATTGGGACTTTTTTATTTTTTAACATTTTACTGCATAATAATAATCTAGACTTAACCCTTTGAGGCTCAACAACTCCTATTTGGAAAATACTGACTCAGATGTTAAAATTCACCATTTAATTCAAGCATGTAAAAAATAATTACAAAATTTAGAACGTAAAACTAAAATAATTATTGACTAAAAAGTACTTTTTTCACATTTACAAAAATCAAATTGACATACTTCCCATAAATATTGTCCATTTTATAGTTAACAAAATTAAAGCATGCAAAATTTATTTTTAAAAGATCTTTTTTTCGAACTTCTGAAGCTTCTTTTATTTGACAAAATTTGCTAAGTTAATTTTTGCAATATTGACCGGAGGCTTTTCAAATAATAAACAAAACTTTGGTATGAGAAAATAATTCAATATCTTCATTTGTTGAGAATTCCAATGATCACTTTGTATTAACTGATGTGTCGGGAAATAGGAACAACAAATAAAATCGTGTTTTAAAACTTACTGAGTAAGAACTATTGACTTTTGAATATGTTGCAGACCTGCAAAATGGTGATACAAAAGGTTAATATTGCGCATAGATTTAGTTAAATATCTATTGTATGAAATGTGATACATAATAATAATAATAAATTTAAAAAAATCTATTCAAAATAAATATTTTTTTGAAAATGTCCCATTTATCCCTCCATCTCCCCTAAATGCATTATCCATCCATCGATCCCGCGGATGATACTTTAAATATCTGAAATTTCATGGCTGCCATTGAAGTGCTGCTGGAAATATTTTTTTTTCCAAATCACCGCGCATTCATTACACATTAGCCTAATAATAGAACACAAAATTAAAGTATGCTAATAAAAAAAATTATGATTATTCTTTATTGAACACCTTCATACTAATAAAGGGGTGTACAGGCAAATACAGAGCGGCCGAAAAAGGACTGTACATTTCTAAAATTAAATAAAAATTAAATAACGACAATTATTATAGTTATTCTTACAAGAGGCTAATGTGTGAAGCCAGGAATTTCTTTGTATGTTTCCTTAGCTTTAAAAATAAATATTACTAATAAATGGTGCTTCTTTGTCTTAAGTAGCTAGAGCGTTTTCCAATCAATCGGTTATATTTGGAAGTAAAGCAATCAGTCATAGCAAAGAAATTTCTGACTTCACACATTACTTTTTGGCATAAAAAGTTTCAACTGTTTTCAGAAATTTCGGATAAATAGAATACTAGAAATAATTAACAATTAATAATGATAAATCAAAGTGTGTTTAAAACTAATACATTTTAGGTTTCTACCTAAAAACCATATTTGACGATGGACAATTATTTGGTTAAGAACCGATAATCCATTTTTGCACATAAATTCGGGAGCTGAAAATTTCACTGACATAATTTACTATAACTAAAACGCATGTGAAATTAAAAAATTCAGATTTTTTTTGTGCAAATATTTAAAAAATATATATTTACATTAACATTGTTTTTTCCTGTTCTAAATAATATTTTCAAAGATTAATATCCTTTCTTTAATCATTAGATAAACAGAATGTATAATTACCATTCAAAAATAGACAGACATTTAAAAAAGAAATTGAAATTTTTTTATCTCACAAATACAATTGCCTGTTAATCAAAACCAGAACACGTAATTTCTCTCCAGATAATATCTAGCATTTCAAGCGGTAAATTGAATTCAAAGAATCAAAATATAGATTCTTAACTATTCAGTATGATGTAATAAAAAGTTACGCAATAGTCATGCTCCATGATCTCCACATCTTCAATGAAACCATGAAACATCGGCTTGACTTTTGAGGGCTTTGTGATATAGATTAATAATCCTAAATTGTACAGATGCTGATTTGCGCGAGCTCAGCGGGTATCACTAACCGCATCAAAATCATCAGTGTTGAACCAATGATTCCAGTTTAGCTACATGAGATAATAAATGAGACTTTTCAAAAATGAAGACCTCCCCTGCGTAAACAGGACTACAGTTACAGGTGAGGTGAACGTGAAAGGCGGACAGCTTTCTCTTTTCAACCTCTTTGGTCCCTGGGTCCCCATTCGGTGACCTGTGTTCTTTTGCTTATAAAAACTAAAATGTCTAATTTTTTTTTTTTTTTTTTTTTTTTTACATTTTTACATCACTTTTGAATAGGAGAATGTTTCTTTTCGTTGAAAGCAAATGAATAAATGGCTACAAAGCCGTATCTCTCGTAAAATAATCGTTATTTTCATCGTAATCGTTATCGTTATTTTCATCTGAGTTTGCAAATGCCTAAAAATGTCCTAAAGACAGTTTGACCATGAAAGTGATAAATTTTCATAAATATTTAACTTAAATGCTTTCAATTTTTTTTTTCTTTTTGAGGATTTGTAAATTATTTACTTGTTTAAAATTCTTAAATTTCCGATGAAGCTTAAATGAACATCAGATTTGCGTGATTTTATACCTTTAACTCTATTTTATTGATTTTATATTTTAAAATTCAAAAATTGCGAAAAAATATTGAATTGAAAATATATGCTATTTAGTATTTTAATTTTTGCCTAATTTTATTTTTGGAGTCTATGTGTACTAAAAGCAAGCGAAACCCAGTAGTAACACACTGGTTTTTACAGATTTCGTCGAAATTTTCTCACAATTTATTTTGTAAAAAATATTTCTATCTTTCGGAATGTTTAAATTTTTTTAGATGATGTAAATCTGGTCTATGAAGATGGTTTTAAAAAGATTGCGTTAAAATACGTATGTTTTGTTACCTTTAGCGTAGAAAAAATATTGTCTCTGTAAGGTGCAAAGTCGTCTTCATTTGGAGTATATTTGAAGATGCTAAAATTTACATTTTAAAAAATCGATTGCGTCATCGATTAGAAAAAGATTTTAGTTTTAAAAACATATTTTTGGTTCATGGTTACTTGTAATATTGCACACTGGAGGGGTGGAACAGCTACAAAACACACTGTTTTTTACAATTTTTGTCGAAATTTTCGCACATTTTATGTTGTAAAACATATTTCTACCCATTGGAACGTTCTAAATTTTTGTAGGTGATGCAAATCTGGCCTAAGAAGTTGTTCTAAAAAGATTGTGTTAAAATACGAAGTCTTTTTACTTTTAGCGTCGAGAAAATATCGTCTTCATGAGGTGGTAGGTCTCTGCGTTTCTGGGTATAGTTGAAAGTGTTAAAACTAATATTTTTAAAATTCGATTACAACATCAATTAAAAGAATATTTCAGCTTTTAAAACATGTTTCTTTTTTTGTGGATACCTCTTAAATTGAGCGCTGGGGGCGTCAAACAGCAACGAAACATTCAATTTATTACCAATTTCTTTTATTTTGCAAAAAGTATTTCTATCCATCCAAATAATTCACAATTTTTGTAGGTGATGTAAATCTGGTCCATTGAGTTTCTCTAAAACAATTGTGCTATAATGCAGGCGTTTAGTTATTTTTTGCGTAGAAAAAATATCGTCTAGGTGAGGTGCGAAGTGACCTGCGTTCGCAAGTGTATTTGAAAGAGTTTAGTATTTTTAAAAACCAGTTGAATCATCAATTAGAAAACGGTTTAGCTTTAAGAAAATTTTTTTGTTTTGTCTGTATCTCTAAAATTGCATCTTGAAGGGGTATTGCAACAAGTAGGGAAAAAATTCTGATAAAAGATGCTTTTAATTTTATACATTTTTTTTTCAAAAGTTTAATTATAACACTTTTTTATTGGCTGTGCTATTTGAGACTTAAGAGTGTGATCTTTCTGAATTTTTCTTTCAATTTTAAATATAGTGAATCATAAAGTTTAATTAATAACTCAGCATATAATTAGAAAACTAAAATTCTGAGATGCAGGTGTACATTAACCCTTTCCGGCACACTGTGCTCGGTCTGCGATACCTAATTTTAATTCCAAAACATGGAAACGGCACCAATAATATTTTAGTAAAATTTTGTTTTTACAATAAAAGCTTAAATTAAGGATTTCAAAATATCTAAAAAATTCGTTTGCGAATTCCGGTGCCAGTCGATAATTTCTCATTTTACAAACAGATTTTACCCGTGCCGGAAAGGGTTAGAAGAGGCATTTGATTTTCTTCATAAAAAATTTCAACCTCATACGAGCCATACATTTCGCTAGCCATCGCAGATACACACTACATACACGAACACAGACAGAGAGAGATAGAGACAGATAAAGATAAACTTTCTTTTATTAGTATAGATAAATGGAATTTAGTGAATCAAAATATAGATTCTTAACTATTAAATCTGAACTATTAAATCTGTCGTAAGAACAGTTATATACAGTTAAAAATCTTGTCCTAGTGTGAACCGAATCTTGGTGCTCATTAGCTGCCACCATAAGATGGTAAAATCTCGTACCAACATTTGGAGCTTCCCATTTCAACCTCGTTTTAACTACTGGAACTATGTTTCAACAGTAGCTCCAAATATTAGTAGCTGAAACCATGAAATACCTGCGTGCTTTTTCAGGATTCTGTGATATCAAGAGCAATCCTAAATTGTACAGACGCCGATTTGCGTGGTCTCACTTACCGCATCAAAATCACCGGTGTTTAAGCATTGCGAGTTCAGCTACACTCGATGATGAATGAGACCTTTCAAAAATGAAGACCTCCCCTGCGTAAACGGGATTACACTTGGACACCTATCGGTGAGGAAAACGCGAAAGGCGGACAACTTTCTTCTTTTTTTTAATGTTCTCTGTGGATGGAGTAAAAGAGAGAGTAAAAAACAAAAATAAGCCTATAATTAATCGCTTAGTATTTCTTAAAAATCTATCTTTGATGACCTGTAAGATAACCGCTTTCGTGGTGTATTTTGTCTTTTCAAAACCTCGTTGGCGGTTTTTTTAACTTCTGTTTTTTCCATCTTTATATAAAGGCATGACATCAAAAGAAAGGGTTTTTCTTTAGCATGCTTATAGATTTACATGGTATACCATAAGTCTGTTCATATTTTTAAAAAGTGTAATTGATTTGGATTTGGATTTTTTTTTTCTTTTTATCATTGACGACTTATTAAAGTACACCGCTTTCTTGGTGTATATTGTCTTTTCAAAAAATTGTTTTCGATTATCTTAATTTTCATTAATTTTTATTTGGTTTATTTAAATACATGGTATTAAAAGAAAGGAGCATTTGTGCAGATTATATAGAATAAATAAATTGAATTCATAAATTAAAATATAGACTATTTACTATTCAGCCTGACGTAGAAAAAGTTATAATGCAACAGTTATAATTCGCTCAGGTTAAATATAATCACGGAAAACGTGAAATAACGCTTGACTTTTCAGGATTCTGTGATATGAATTAACAATCCTAAATTGTACAGATGCCTATTTGCGTGGTATCATTTACCTTCTCAAAATCACCCGATGCGAATTCAGGAATGAAAATTCAGGTGTGCGAATTCAGGTACAAGGGATGAATACCTCCTCTGTGTAAACGGGATTATACTTGGACACCTATCGATGAGGAGAACACTAAAGGCGAACATCTTGTACATTTTTAATGCTCTTTGTGAATGGAGTAAAAAACAAAATTAATCACTTAGCCTTTCTTAAAAATCTATCTTTGATGACCTATAAGATAACCGTTTTCGTGGTATATTTTGTTTTTTCAAAACCTGGTTAGCGGTTTTTTCAACTTCCTCTGTATTTTGTGCTTTCAAAACATCATTGAGATAAAAGATATAATCTCAAAAGAGATCATTTTTCTTTAGTTGCCTAGATTTATAGGGAATTCCCTAAGTCTGTTCATATTTTTTAAAAATATAAATGATTTGGATTTGGATTTCTTTTCAATTTATCATTGTCAATCCTTTAAATAAACGTTTTCTTGGTGTATATTGTCTTTTCAAAAGAATGCTTTCAATTTTCTTAACTTTCATTTATCATTATTAAAAAATTAAAATAAAATATATGACATTACAAGAGGGAGTATTTTTTTAGGTTAATATATAATTAATAAATTGAATTCATATAATCAAAATATAGATTCTTTATTATTCAGCCTCGTGTAGAAAAAGCCATAATGCAACAAAGAGAATTCGTACAGTTAAATATCTTCACGGAAATCATGAAATAATGGCTTGACTTTACAGGGATCTGTAATATGAATTAACAATCCTAACTTGTACAGGTCGTCACCTGAGAATAATAAGATTCTACCTGTGTTTTTGAAAAAAATGGCTTACCGATATAGAAAGGTTCTATTTGTATCTATGAAGGCATTTTTGCATCAAAATGGTGTTATACATAATTTACATATGGTAAAAGAACTATGTTACGACATTATTTTAATCCAGAATTGCCTTCATGGATGTAAATCGAATATTTCTATATCGATAAGTCAATTTTTTTCAAAAACAGAGATAGAACCTTGTTATTATCATGTGACGAGGTGTCTATTTGCGTTATAACACTTGCCGCATCAAAATCATCAGTGTTTAATCAATGCGAGTTCAGCTACACGAGATGATGAATGGGACATTTAAAAAATGAAGACCGCCCTTGCGTAAAAGGAATTATACTTAAACACCTATCGGTAAAGAAAGCACGATAGATGGACACCATTGTCTTTTTAATGCTCTATGTGAATGGGTTAAGCGAGAAAGAAAAAACAAAAATAAAGCATTAATTAATCACTCAGAATTTCTTAAAAATGTATCTTTGATGACCTGTAAGATAACGGTTTCCTTGGTGTATTTTGTCTTTTCAAACCTCCTTGGCAGTTTTCTTAACAGTAGTTAATGATAAAAATTAAAAATACAAAATAAATATTAAAAATATATAATAAGATGGCTGGGTGGGCAGATGTTAAAGTATGAAGGAAAGTGGTTTTGTCTTGATAATATGCAAGATTAATTTAAAAAAACTGAGAGGGGAGAGAGGCATCTGCTAAAATGCTATATGTTTTATACTAGATATTAAATCAACATACATGTATAAATAATTGTATAGTTATATTCATAAATCTATTAATATAATTTAATAATTAGCGTTAAATATTAACTTGAATCTAACTTTTAACAATTTGGACAATACCTAAAATAATATTTCGAAGTGTATAAAATGCATATATTTATTATCTATTTTTTCCTTCTTTTATCTTATGTTAAGATACTGAGTTTAGGTTAGTATTATCAAATTACATGTTTTTTAGTTTTTTATTTATTTATTTATTTATTTGCTACATCACTTAACATCCATTCTTAACATTCATTTTTTTTATTTATAGAAATGTATGGCATTAAAAAAGAGAGTCTACGCTTTGAAAGCCTATATTTATAAGATGTCTCGTGTGTATATTTCTTAACAAATCATAAAAAATTAAGAAATCGTTATATTAGTGTAGGTTTGCATCATAAGACTTGCCAAACAGTTTAACGTATCAAAATGAAAATAATAGTTCAGATTCCTATAAGTAAGTTCACACGCCCAAAATTCATAAAAGTTAATAAATTAATTTACCATACGACTATATAACTATACATAATTAATCATTCGACTTTTTAAAAAATGACGGGATTTTTGCAGTAAAATACAATGAAGCTATGAATAAAGAGGATGTGAACATTATAGTGCAACGTCTATCAGTTGCGAGCAAAGTAACTGAAGATTATGTCACAAGATGGCAGCTGTTAAATATTTATATCGAATAAACAAGGCCTGTTACAACCGGAGCTAACTTCCACCAGTATATTGAATATAAATTTTCATTTGGTAATGCCTTATTAATGCAAAATTTGAGTCATAAAAAGTCCGTTTTTAATGGTAGAAATTGTCCCGGCAGCTTTATAATCACTTTTACTGGCATTGACAGGAAGATAAATTGTCAACTCACAATATGATGGAACCAGAGAGCCTCATTGCCTCCAGAACAAACTTCCACCAATAAAAATGAATGTATATTTTTCCTTTACTATTACAAGAAAAATGCACGAATAAGGTCTTTAGATAAGAACAAAATTTCTTTTCAAATTTACTGGGGAAAATTTGCCAACGGTGGTAATCAGTCCCTGCCTACAAGCTAAAGCTTCACCATTTAGAAGATGTGTCACTTCCTTTTTATTCATATTTCCATGAAAAAACAGTTTTAAAAAATTTAAATTTTTATTTTTAATTTAGCACAAACATCAGATACTTTGCCAAGACTTGCTGTGCAAGCTGCACTTTGATACAACAACTTGCTAATTTTTAATGAGTTTTTGTAAGGTGAAAGGATTAATGTAACACTTTATAAATGCACTTGTGCTATATAAAAACCTCCTGCTTTAATACCATAATCTTGATATGAAATGAAAAAAAAAAATGTAAGTTAAAGAATTCGCCAACAAGGTTTTAAATAGGCAAAAATACAACATGAAAACATTTATCTTATGGAATATATATGTAAAAAAGGAGATGAGTTGAATCGTTATGTGAAAATATCGGAATTAGAGTGATGTTATCAAATGACACAGAGAAACTAAAAAAAACGTAGACATACGAATTCGGTACATTAATCAATACTTTGGAGTAAAGAAGATGAGTAACATTACTAAAGAAATAATTAATTGCTTCGCACATTTTAAATACATGCTTGTTGACCGGTAAGATAAATATTTTAGTAATCTAAATTGCCTTATCAATAACCTGTTTGCATAACATGTTAAATAAAAAATTTCTTGATGATTTTTTTTTTTTTTTTTTTTTTTTTTTTCAGAATCTGGTTCTCATTTCTAAAAATTGTCAGTTTTTTTTTTTATACGAGGGATGTTTTTTAAGTTTTGGCTGTTTATGAATTTAAAAAAAATGAAAGGAAATATTTTTTATTACTTACTAGCTGACCTGCCCGGCGTTGCCCGGCCTCGTGATATTTGCTTTCTAAATGACCCCCAAATTAAACTCAAATTTCTATGATTTTATATCTTTAAGTCCATTTTGTCAAAATTTATATTATTAAACGGAAAAATCGCGAAAAGATATTGAATTGAAAGAACTTGCTGTTTGGTATTTTATTTTTTATGTAATTTGATTTTTTGGAAACTATGCGAACCGAAAGCGGACGAAACCGCGACAGAACACTCAAGTTTTTACTAAATTCGTAAAAAAAAATCACACATTTTATTTTGTAAAAAAAGAATTCTATCCATACGAAAGTTCCAAAGTTTTTTAAAGTAATGTAAATATGGTTTATTGGAAGGCTCTAAGAAAGATTGTGCTAAAATACGGACATCTAGTTACTTTTAGCACAGCAAAAATGATGAGCCGAGATGTAATTCGTGTTTGTCGGTGTATTTGAACGGGTTAAATCTCATATTTTTTTAAAAAACAAATTGCAACATAGATTATGAGAATGTTTTAGCTTTAAGAAAATATTTTCGGTTTGTCAGGACGTATATAGAATTGCGCTTTGCAAAGGCAAAACCACAATGAAACGATTTACCTTTTTATTGATTTCATCAAATTTTTCGCACTTTTTATTTTGTAAAAATTATTTCTACTCGTCCGAACGTTTCAAAATTTTTAAGAAAGTGTAAATTTGGTCTACTGAGATGCTTTTGAAAGATTGTGCTGAAATATGTACGCTTAGATACTTTTAGCGTAGAAAAAATATTCTATACGTGAGTCGCAAAGTGCTCTCTTTTGCCGGTGTATTTGAAAGGGTTAAATCTTATATTTTAAAAACCGATTGCATCATAGATTATAAGAATGTTTTTAAGCTTAAAGAATATGTTTTTGTTTACCGGTACATACACTGTAAAAAAAATCTGTAAAGGTACTAAACATATTCTAGGAAACTGGGATTCCAAGAACTTTTCATGTAACGATAACAGGAAAAATCCATGTAACTGATTCTAAAACTAGAATTTTTGCTGTTACGTTACAGGAAAAGTCTATTGAGAAGATTTTAAAAGACTGAATAAAAATATGTACGTTAAGATAATTTTAGCATGGAAAAAATGTCCTCTCGGCGAATCGCAAAATGACCTTTTTTTTGCCAGTGTATTTCAAAAGGTTAAAATCCAAGTATTTTAAAACCAATAACACCATCGGTTAGAGGTAAGTTTCAACTTTAAGATCTTTTATTTTGTTTGTTTACATCTTAAAAAATATGCCCTGGAAGAGCATTGACAAAAGGGAAAAAAAGGTTTTGGGAAAAACGACTCTTTTTGAATACTTCTTTTCAAAGGGTTAACTGCAACATTATTTCGAACTAATAATGGCATTTGAGACCTAAAAGTACGATCTTTCGAAATATGTCTGTTAAGTTTAACTTCATCGAGCAGTTTGATTGATTTGGATTTAAACAAAATAATTCAAAAACAGAAATAAACGCCGGAAAATGCTTCTTCTTTCGTTTAGGTGCGTAAAAGAGTTTGTGCGCATGTGCAAACGATTTCTTTCCCCGAACATTAAAAAAATGACTTTTCGATGAAAATGAGTTCCACTTCGTAATTAATATATCCGAAATTAATCAAAATATTAACATTCTAAGCTTCAGGTGCATCAGGAGAGGTATTAGACTACTCTCATAAAAATTTTTAGCCTCGTACGTCCCGTAGATTTTGCTAGCCATCGCAGACACACACACACACACAGACAGACAGAGCGATTTGTTATTTTATTAGTACAGGTATTGACATGGAATTAATAATATGTTATTAAATCATAAACATTTTTTATCTACGTTATAAAGTATTAAAAAGTTTTGAGAAAAAAGATAACTTTTAGTAACACAATTTTTAGTTCAAATCAAATGTTTTCAATATTTTATCTAATTTTATTTTGACATTTAATTATTTCTAATTTCCCAATTTCAATAATTTTAAATGCAAACATTTATTTTAATAAATAATATAATAGAAAAAAAATTTAAAAATTATTATTTCTTCTTAAAATAGGCTTCAGCTGTAATTCATTTCTTTAAATTCGTCTTATTAATACAAAATTCGTTCCTCGTGCTTTTGTTTGAGACATTAAAATTTCAGCGATAAATGGCTTCATATTGCAAACCTTTTTTTCCGTTTACTTCGTCTTCACCTATCTTTTTCCTCCATGGCGTACAGCAGCTGTGATTTAAAAAAAAAATCCCCATTTAAACTGACAGTTTTCCAGTCTAAAAATTTTAAAGGTATGTCCCAGCTTTTTTTAATTATTTCTGGGAACATTTTATGCAACCAACCAACCATAAGCAAATGAAGGGAAAAAAAGATGAAAAAAGGCGATTTTTTATGAGAGTGAGCTTTGGAATTTAATTAATTACTCAGTTAATAAATAGAATTTCGAAATTCTGAAGCTTAGGTACATCAGGAGAAATTTGGGAATATTCTCAAAAAAGTTTTGATCCTCGTACATGCTGTAGATTTTGCTAACCATCGCAGACACACACACACAGAGGCAGAGCGTTTTGTTCTTTTATTAGTGTACACATTTGAAAGGCATATCATGCTACTGCTCAACATAATCGCCGTATAAATTAAAACATTCATCATAATGTACAGCATCTTGTTGATTCCATTTGCATAACATTTTTCCCCCTGCCGGCCTATACAAAACTCGGATTTTTTTTTAATTCTATCTCGCACAACTCTCCGAAACAGAATTCTTTTGATAACATATCCCAGAGAAATATACTACAAACTTTTTTTCTGGTGCCAGTATAATGTAAAAATTGTCAATAATAGAAGCCTCTGGTGACTGATTTTATATTCTACTGGCACCATTATTTAAAAAAA
Organism: Maratus speculifer; assembly: GCA_964019185.1. Classification (NCBI taxonomy): domain Eukaryota; kingdom Metazoa; phylum Arthropoda; class Arachnida; order Araneae; family Salticidae; genus Maratus; species Maratus speculifer. The sequence continues at coordinate 161,937,065 of OZ025300.1, read as the reverse complement.
AAATTATATTTCTTTTGTACATGTTGTCAAAATGTGTGTTTCAAATTTTGTCTTGAGAGAGTGGTTTGAGATAGAATTAAAAAATTTGACTTTTGAACAGGCTGGCGTCAAAATTTTATGCAAGCGGAATTGACAAGCAATTGTATATTATGATAAATGTTTTAATTTAAACGGCGATTATGTTTAGAATGTGCCTTTCAAATGGAAGTTAAAAAAATGTTTCATTTTTTTTTAAATTCATAAGCGGCCCTTACTTAAAAAACATCCCTGGTATATATATCCGTATAGAAAGTTTTTTAATTATTATTTAGCATAAGAATTTAGATTTAACAAAAGCAACAAAGTTTTAAACTTCAATATAAAACATCTTTATCAATGTAAAACACAGCCATTTTCAGCATTTTCTGGCACTGAAAAAGGAAACACGTGTTTTTGTTGCAGGGAGAATGCTAAAAATTCATAAAATGCAAAGCACTGGTCGTAGAAAATTGATATTTTTACTGTTTTACTTCTTCAGAACCTGGATAAAGTTTTTCAAATTAAAACTTACAGGACTCGAAAACCGTATAATAATTTAAGTTTGAACTTTTCAAAAAATATCTACTTTGAAGAAAAAGTAATATAATACGATGTAAAACAATATTTGAAATTTTTTTAAATCGGAACTAAGTGCTGCTTCGAGTTCATTAACTCGATTTAACCCGATCCCGTGTTTCAGATCGATTTCAGCTGATGCTAATTTTTTTCATTGAGGATCTAGTTGACTTGAAATATTTCGAGTTCGGGTCGGTTTTCGATTGGGTTTTGACTATTTTGGATAGGGCTGATGTCGATCCTATTCTTTAAAAGAAAGTCTTGATTATTTTTCAAATGAAATAAGCTAAATATCTGTATATTAGTAAGTGCTTATGTGACCATTTTATATAAAAAAAGTTAAAATTAATATTTGAGATATAACTGTATACTACTTTTCCATAATTATATTGAATTACGGATTTATTTTCTTTCATTTCGAGTTCGGTTTAGAATATCTCGGATTAAAAATTGTTGAAATTTTGTGTTGAAATATTTTTTTTTTCTTTTGTCGTGTTTGTATTACTGATTTTAAGTAGAAATTTCAGGTTTGGAGTTGATTTTTGAACAGAATTTTCGGTTCATGTCGAATACAACACACCTTCGAAAGACATTAATATGTGCTACATATATAAAACTACCATTTTAAGAATTATCTATGAATCAATGATTGTAAATGCAGTTTTTATACGGAAAAGACGTTGAGTGTTTCGTGAGTTAGCAAAATTTCCATCACATTTTTTTTTTCTTTTTCTTTTAAATATAGCAGAGGCAATTAAAATCTAGCCACTCCAAGACGACGAAATGCTAACGTCATCAAAATTAATCGCCTACTTACAAGAATGTCAAACTCCGAGAGTTACAAAGTATTTAACCTTTCCATGAAACAAGGCAATAAAGTTTAAAATCCAGATCCTCTGATAAGTTGATCGCAGTTCTAAATTACCGGCCGCAAAAGTATGTCTCTTATTAATAAAACTGTACATACTTGCTTTAGAACAAAAACATGAAATTTTTCTTGAACATACAGCAACTACATTGTAATATTTTTAAAAAGATTGTGATCTTTATAACTATTTGTCTGAACGTCTGAGATGTCTCAATAGCATTTTTAAATGCAACCATCTGTAACTCCCAGCTTTTGAATGGCGAATTTCTAACAAAAAGATATTGTATCTCTTTTACTCAAAATAAAAGTATAGCAATTTAAAATCTTGTTATTCTAAGTTACTGCAATATTAATGGCATTAAAAAAATTTAGCACAAGAAAGTAATCTACGAGAACTACATACAATGTACACTATAAAAAAAAAGACGGGCGATTTTACGTAAATTGTACTGGTTATCGGGAATCCAGAACAATTTTCTGTTTCTTAAGAGAAAAATTTCCATAAATTCCATAAATTTTTCCGTTTTTTCGTTTTTTTTTCTGGAATTTACGGAAGTTTTTCCGTTAAAAAACAGTAAATTGTATTGGCGTACCGATTACCAGTATAATTTCCGCAAAATCATCCTTTTTTACAGTGTATAAAAAGACGAATATTTCTTAACCCCTTGCGGACAAGCAACCCGTATATGTGCCACTTAAAGACGCTCAGAATCCTTGTTTTTATCCACCAGTAAAACTTTACTGCAAAATTTGGCTTGTTTAATCAGATGAGTATTTTTGAAATTCAATGAGGCACAAATTTCTGTTTTTAAAAATCAGTGACAAAAGATTAAAAATTTTGTAAAAGGCTGTCGTCGCGGTAGAGTTAATCTTTGGAAAGGCACAATAATAACGACCGTAAATATAAAAACAACTCTTCCAAGAGATCCGAGATTCCAAAAAGTATTCTTTTATCTTCAGAAAAAAAAAATAAAAAAAAAATCTTCTTTTTTTCGAAGTTTAAGAAGAATTTGCAAAAATAATTCTTTATCAGCTGTCCGTAATTTTCGCAAACGTTTCCAAGTAGTTTTTACAATGCATTAATCAGTTCTCTGTACTCAGAAAAACGATTTTTCGGATTCTATCAATTCTTGAGTAAACATTATCAACTGCATAGCTGATTTTTTGCAAGCATGCAATTGTAACAATATAATGTTAATTTTCATAATAGTGTTAATACTGTTAATATTGTATGTTTGTCTGTTGAACACGTTTTCTGAATATCAAAATATTTACATGAGAATTGATAGTATCGGGAAAAGTGATATTTTGATTTGAGAAAACTGATTATTGGACTGTGAAATTTAATAAGAAACGTTTCCGAAAATGACGGGCAGCTAATAAAAATGTATTTTTATAAATATTTCATTAAACTTTGTAAATAAAAAGATTTCTGGTATTTTTAAGGGTAAAAGAACACTTTTCGGAATCGTTGATGACTCGGAACAGGTCATTGTACATTTTCGTTCTTGATTATAATACATTTGTGTAGATTAAAAATAGTCTATCTTTTTTTATAGAATTAATTAATCTTTCTATGCAACAATTTAATATATTTTAAATTTTAAATCCTTAGATAAGTTTATTCGAGCTCGAAATTTTCCATTGTTATATTCCGAAAATCACTTTACTAAGGCTGTTTGTCAAACAGATCTCTAATTCCTCTCTTTAATGTTAAACGTATGGATATGGAATACATTCGTATTTTTAAGATATTTCATCAGAAAATTTATTTTTTAAATTTATTTTTTCTATATGTACTTCTTAACTCCTTGAGAACGAGCGACCGATATACATGCCCCTTAACTCTTTTTGGTGCAGTGTTACCACTCTGGCAACACCTAATTTTAATTCCAAACATGCAAACGGCACCAATAATATTTTAGTAAAATTTTACTTTTACAATGACAGCTTAAATCAGGGAGTTCTTTATTTCTAAAAAAGTCTTTTGTAAATTTCGGTGTCAGTCAACAATTTCTCCTTTTACGAACAGAACTTGTCTGCGCCGGAAAGGGTTAAGGCGTTCAGAATCCTTGATTATTTTCACCGTTAAAATTTTATTGTAAATTTTGCCTTATTTAATCAGAGGATTTTCGTGATTCAGTTGTGCAAAAATTTCTGCTTTAAAAAACCGATGATAAAAGATTAAAACTTCTGTAAAGGAAGCTCGTTTCGAAAGGGTTGAAGGGCGTTTTATTCTTTTTGAAAGACAAAATACATCTAAAATACCTGCTTAAATTTTGTATTTTATGTTTTATAAAGTTGGTTAAGCTTATGAGCAATACGTTAGATTTTAACACTTCAAATAAAATTCACTTAGGACTTTTTTATCAGTTACTCTTATTAAATCATTTGCCTTATTAAAAAATATATAAATTTATACTAGAAAATTTTAAAAAATACTTTTTATGTACGAACTATTTTTTATTATATAAAATAAAAATACATTAAGTGACCGGTTAAGGAACTTAATTCTGTCCAAAATAGTTTTGGATAATCAAATTATTTGTTGAACGATCATAGGTTTCGTATAAATTTAAAAATTCATTTAGTTTGTTTTTCGAAGCTAAATAATAAATAAAAAATAATATAACTCTTCCCATTGTAAGTGGATTAATATAGTCCTTATTTAGTATAGAGGAATGGCATTCCGATAGTTTTGCCCTTTGTAAAAACTGCTAGGTTTTTCTTCATTGTCTACGGCATCAAATCATATCAATTTGTCATATTGATGCTTCAAAAACTCCTTAGTTCTCTAAAAGATCAAGTTTATTGTAAGGCCCGGTAAAGCTCAGCGAAGCCAAGAGGCCGTTAATAATTTAAAAATTAAATTTCAATTAAAATTATTGATTTACAATAAAAATATTTCTTTAAAAAGAGACGCAAACCATAAAAATTAATATTTCTAATCTGTTCATTATAATTCGGGACCCCGAATCCCCGGTAATCCATGAATTAAATAATACCTACATGTACAACTGTTAATATATCCTCTATGTCAACAACAGATGTAATTAAGTACAACGGGGCAGATCTAAAACACAGCATTGCTTTTCCTTGGTTCTGTTTTGTGAGGTGTTCGTTACCCGAACGTAAAAATCTCTCTCGAAAGTGTTCATTAACCAATCTGTTTGTAAACCGAACAATTCGTTAACTGATACCACAATGTATTTATCGAAACTTTGGGATGTGTAGTTAAAAATTTATGAATAAAAAATCAGTCAGATTCCGAAATAGTGTTTAATGATACTGTCGCGCTGGCGTAAAGCTTTATTATGATATAATTTCTGAAAAGTTCTCCATCCCCCTCAAGTTTCTCTAAACATCTGAGATGACGCTGCATAATTTCTTTTTCGCGTAAAAATTTCTATTTTAAAATAGCAAGGTTCTAACTAACTCCCTTTCCTCAAAACAATAGCAGAAGCACTTATAATCTTTCCATTCAAGACAACGAAATGTCTAAAGTCATCAAAAGAATTGGCCAACTTACAAGAATGTTCAAACTCTGAAGACTACTGCATCGCGTTTAACCTTTCCATGTAACAGGGTAATAAAGCTTAAAATCCCGATCCTAAGATACGTTGATCCCAGTTCTAAATCTTCCGGTTATCAAAGGGATGTCCTTTATTAATGATACTGTTAGCACTTGCATTAGGACCAAAAACAACAAAGCTGATTCGCTTCGTTGCATTTACAGAGATTATGGTAATCCACGTAAAGGTTGACGGGGTGATATATTAGCTATATATGTATATCGATCTCTATCCAGATCTATATCTATGATACACGCCTTTAATACTTCTATGCTTTTTTGCCAGTGGCTATGAAAGGTAAGACAGGAGATTGGCATTAAACAGCGAAAAGAGAAGGGGGTGATTGTCCAAGCATTCACTTATCATACTTTAGAGTGCACACCACTATATATCATATATACGTAAACAGAGTACCCGGAAATGTAATCGGTAAATTATGATTTCTTGCATGGACAATCTATCGATCATTGACTTTCATGCAATACCAGGCAAATGTACGAAAATATATAAACTGTGAAAATGAGATTCGATATGAAATCGTATTCTTGTTGATAATGCTACAAAAAAAACATATACGATATGCGTGATGTTTCGTTTTGAATGGCTAATCATTTCTGTCTACTTCAAAACGTAGAATAATGACCATTGCAGATATTTTGACAGTTTAATGTTGAAATCCTGGTTATAATTGAGTTACATTCGGTTTGCTATGATCGAAGAATATCTTCAGCGGTCAATCTCTGTTTCCAGCATATACAAATTTAATGATTCTTCTTCTTCAAAAAATTCGATTTCTGTTGTTGGCTTTTTGTATATTTTTCCCGTTAATATTTATTCCATGACTCAGAGATATACTATTTATTGTACTCTTTTATTTAGATCAACCTGCTTTTTGCGTGTAAAGATTAATTTCCATTATCCATTTTCCCACTTCCTGATATGCTAGAATTATAAAAAGTACATTTATAAGAGTGTTTCTAAATGGCAATATAACATTTTAATATTTTGAGAACGGAATGTAAACTAGTGAGTTAATTTCAAGATTTTTTCCGTTAGCTCACCACAGGTGATAAATTGCCAAATACTCTTTGGAACTCGAACATTTGTGTAAAAATTGAAAAAACAATGGATTTAAATATATGCCAAACAACTCTTGCCTAAATAGGGCTAATGGCTATGAACTGCATCAATAAAAATTTTAAAAGGCTAAAAAGTAGAAGATTATATATAAATAAAAAATATAGTTAAAATATTAAAGATGTAGAAATGCAAATCAAATTACTTCAAAAAATATCTTTGTATAATATATGCAGCATCGCAAGAAAGCGTTTGTAACGCCAAACTCAAAAATACACTTCTTTCAATTTTAGATATTATATTTTCAAAGATATTGTCGAAAATGCAATACAAAAATATGTCTTCTATCTATTGCCAAATCTGCTGAAACTAAAATTATGAACTAATTAGAGTAGAAATTAATTTTAACCTTGTAGGAAAAGTATAGCAGTTACTCTAAGAGGGTGAGCAAATATAAGGGTGGGGGGGGGGGGTCTGTCATAAGATATCCTAAGTAATCTCTAGATGGAGTGGTGTTGTCTTTTGATATCAATATAATTTTTGATCCAATAAAAATCTTCTCTTTTTATTTATAACACGATCTTTGGTACAAAATAGCATGTTACCCTTTTTTTTAGGCTATTATCTATTTTTATGAAAATACAAAATTCTTATTAAAATCACTAAATTATTACAAAATTATTTACACAAATTTCAGTTTGTGAGCGTTCAGCAAAGGCCTTAAGTAATGACGGAAGTACCTATCGTCACAGAGGTATAAAAAATATTATTGATAATATTTTTCGAAAAATAATTTTCAATAATTAGCCGAGATATTCACTCTTAAGACATGGAATATTTGGACATACCTAAATGCATGCGTGGTGTACTCAGGGATGCAAACACTGTGCCACAAGTTCCTGATTCCCCCCCCCCCCCACCCTAAATTTTAATAATATTCTTCGTCTTATTAAATATCAGATATTCTGTGATTAAGTAAGATGAGAAATGCTAAAAAAATTTAGTTATAGCAATAAGCCATTTGTAGCGCAGCGCTTTCATCCCGGGGTGTACTCTATGCGCCATCGGCTTTAAAAGCCTAATTTCACATTTCATAATTTAATCAAGCTTTTTTAAATATTAAGGCTGGCTAAATTTGAAATAAAAATTTCTTATTTTATGATTTTGACGTGAGTTTGTACGATGCCTTTATGAGGCAAATTTCATTGTGTAATTCATCATCTTTACAAATATCATCTTTAATATGCATATTTAATTATGCATTATTAGTCATTTACTTTATTTTTATATTTAATAATTTAAATTTGTTTTATTTATATTAATTTTTATCATTTTAGTTTATTACTTTACTTAATTATTTTAATATTTTGCTACTTTTCAAACACTCATTATAATTTCGATTGCATTATTACATTCAAATTACTGTTTAAAAAATGTAAACAAATCAATGATCCGGAATCCGCAAAATTTTGAAATCCGCCCCAAGCTGTTCAGATTTGAAGGAATCTGCTTTATTTTAGATTGTATTCATGTATCATACTGAACTGCCAAGATGATTTTTCACATTTCAGGTACAAAATAAAATAAAACTGGTAACTCATTGAACAAGAGCAGGTACCTATCTTTAAAAAGAAGAGTCGGCGTCAGGTTATCGTTTATAATTGAGGAGAAAACCGGACTATCCCCCCCCCCCCGTCTGAAGTTTTTCTGGAGCACATGCAGAGCATTTTAATAAGATGTTGCACGCGAAGAACTGCGTACATCGCAAAATTATTCTGCCTCATATCCACAGCCAATTCTTTAACGAGTTTTAATTCTGCGACCTTGCCAGGGTCGTTGTTAGTGAAAGTATTTCAGTTATATAAATCAACTTACATTTTTTTTCATGCATACTACAAAAGACAGCAAAAATGTTTTTTGTCATTTAAATATAAGGCTTCAATTTCAGAAGCTCGAATCAATTAAATGAACTAACAAATGACTGCTAATGGAAGACAGAATAGGTGATGTAAGGTAATATAATAAGTAAGCTGGCTTTAATTGATAAGCAGAACTGCTGTAAGAATTTGTAGCTAATATTTACTTGACATTCTTTACATAATTGAAGGAAATGTGTAATTGAAGAAAGAGAATAACCACTTTTTATTTGTATGGTCTGTAATGAAGTAAGTTTGTTTTTAATGTGCGTGGCAGTTTATTTTTGGATGCCTTGGTAGTCTAATTACTACACACGCTAATAATATGGTTTAAAAAATGAAACAAATAAGAATTTTATTAAAATCAGTGGCACCTTATTAGGTTACCTCTGAAATTGCATTACAATATTGGTCTAAAGCTAAAATCAATTTGTTAATTGTTAATTATTATTTAAATTTAACCATTAATAGCTGTATCAGTATTTTAAATGTAAATTTCTTGGTATGTATTTTGTAATTATCCTTCGAGCCATCAATCTTCATATTCAAAATGTTATTTAATCAATTACATTTAAAAATCAAAGCATACTTGTTGTGTGTTATTCTTTTTAAGATATCTTCAATTAGCTTTTTAACGATACTTAATTATAAGATCCTGTAAAGATGATTTCTTTATTGAGAAGAAAATTGGATTATTCTCACCCCCCCCCCTTTTCTGGAGTACATGCAGAGTATTTTAATAAGATGTTGCACGCGAAAAACTGCGTATATAGCAATTTTTTTCTATCTCATAGCTACAGCCAATTCTTTCACGAGTTTTAACTGTACGACCTTGCCAGGGTCGTTTTAATGAAAGTATTTGAGTTATATAAATCAACTTACTTTTTTTTTCATGCAGACTACAAAAAACAGCAAAAATGTTTTTTTTTTTTTTTTTTTTTTTTGTCATTTTAATATAGGGCTTCAATTTCAAAAGCTCGAATCATTTAAATCAACTAACAAATGATTGTTAATGGAAGACAGAATAGGTGATGTAAGGTAATATAATAGGTAGGCTGGCTTTAATTGATAAGCAGAACTGCTGTAAAAAATTTTAGTCAATATTTATTTGACATCCTTTATATAATTGAAGAAAAGATGTAATTGAAGAAAGGAAATTACCACTTTTTGTTTGTATGATTTGTAATGAAGTAAGATTTTTTTTTCTGTGTGCGTGTCAATTTATTTTTGGTTGCCATAGTAGTCTAACTATTATAAACGCTAATGATATGGCATTAAAAAATGAAACAAATCAGGAATTTCAGTAAGGTCAGTGATACCTGATGATCGTCATTGAAATTACATAACAACCGGATTGATCTATAGGTGAAAGTAATTTGATAATTGTTAATTATTGTTGATTTTTCTTTATTGTTAACGACTTTTATAATCCCATAATTCCTTCCCACGCTTGAAATAAAAGACGCAAAGAAGTGCAATTTGGCATACGTCAAACAAAATACGCTAGAAGATTTCAAAATTTACCTATCAGTAGCTGTATCAGTATTTTAAATTTAAATGTCTTGGTATATATTTTGTAATTATCCTTCCGGCAGTTAATGTTAATATTTAAAATGTTATTTAATCAATTATACTTAAAAGTCAAATAATATTTGTTGTGTCTTATTCTTTTTGAGATATTTTCGACTAGCTTTTTAATGATACTTAATTATAACATCCTCAAAAGAGAATTTTTTTTACGTATTTGAGTAACAAAAGATCAATCACTAGTGTTGGAAAAAAAGTGAGTCAAACTTATGTTTAATTGATAAGTAATAAGCTCTAAGATTTTGTAGCAAATATTTATTTCGCCTTCGTATGTAATTGAAGAAAATATGTGATTTAAGATAGGGAATTGCCTGTTTTTTTTATTAAAAAAAACTGTCATGAATTAAGTTGTTTCTTTAATACGTTGGTTGTCATGACAGTTTAACCACAGCAAACGATAATGAAATTCTATTAAATAAAATTAAAGAACTGGAAAATTTCAAGCCGGTTAAAAACATTTGGTTAAGTGACTATTTTAGTGACCTTTTCCTGAAATTGCTCAGCGACGAGTTTGGTCTATGACATTAAGCAATCCATTAATTGTTAGCTATTGTTTATTTTGATTTACTGTTAGTAACATTGATATTCCCGCAATGCCTTGAGGGCAATCAAATAAAAGACTCAAGGTTTGAGTTTGAGTTTGAGTTTTGAGTGAACAATGCTTTGAGGTCTATAGCTACAAATGGCTGTTACCTCGAATGATCCATAAACCACAGAAACAAATACAGAACACTTTATTATTACAAGAAATCCAGTACATACATTTTAATACACATCACAGGGACAACACCCGCACACCCATGCCGCTAGCTGGACTCGAACCAGGGTCCAGCGGTGTGGGAGGAGCTCACGCTACCGACCACGCCACTGGATCGGCAAGACTCAAGGAACTGTAATTTAATATATACAAAACACAAGAAGATTAAAAAACTTCCCCTTTAACATCAATATTAATGCTGAAAATTTCTTGTTGATCATTTTACAATCATCGTTCCTGGATATAATTCTCCCGTTTAAAATGGTACTTAATCAATTATTCTTAGAAGTCAAAGTGCACTTAATGTATGTTATTCTTTTTTAAGATATTTTCAGTCAGTGTTTAATAATACTTAATTATAAGATCCTGCAAGCATGGTTTGTTTAAGTATTTGAGTATTATAAGTAACAGAAAATTAAATGGAAGAAAGAGTGGGTCAACCTTATGCTTAATTGATAAGCAACACTACTGTAGAATTCGAAGCCAATATTTATTTGACTTTTTATACAATTGAAGAAAAGGAATTATCCCTTTTTTTATAAAAAGCTCTGTTTGGATTAAGTTGTTTCTTTAATATATCGGTTGCCATGACAGTTTAACCGCAGCAAACAATAATGACATGATATTAAATGAAATGAAAAAACTCAAGAATTTCAAGAGGGTCAATTCTTAGATCCTGTTTCTGAAATTGCACAACAGAGAGTTTGGTCTATAGCTTTAAGCAATCCGTTAATTGTTACCTATTGTTGATTATTCTATAATTGTAATGATTTTTTTTCTCAACAACTTTACATTGTGCAAATAAAAGAAGTGCGGCTTATTATACATCAAACAAATGACCCAAGTGATCAAAGCTATTCCTCAGATGTATCAATATCCATATATTAAAAGTAAATTGCCTAAAAATTTCGCAGAAAAAATATCTAAAACTTACTCAAATAAAAATATTGCTTAGTTATTATATACAAAAACAAAATGTGTTTTTATGTTAGAATAAATAATAAAATATTTTTTAAATGAGGCTTATCGTACATGATATAAAAAACACTTTAAAGAAGTCCAAATGTACCATAAAATAACATTAACATCAATATTTTTTATCAATATTAAAACATATTTCGAAAGATCTGTTCAACTTTTGCAACTCGATTTCATGTATTTTATATTCCATTAAAAATGCTATTTAAATAATTTCATTTAAAGTTCATTGCAGGTTTACAATTTAGCTATTTTGTTTAAAATATCTGCTGCCATTTTTTAAATAATACCAAACTGCAAGAACCTAACAACAAGATGCGACATATGCAGGACATATGGGGCAGCTGTACCGGGTCCCCCTCTTTTTAACTCCCCATCAGAGTACTCAGAATTTCTATTAAAAGGTGCCAAATGATTAAAATTAGCTTAAAATGACCAAAATCTTTGAAAAAAAAATGGGTGATTAAAATTGAGTACAGGGTACTCAATTTTAAGTACTTCACCTACTCAAAATAGCTTCGATCCAAAAGTTCTCAAAACTGAGAAACACATGTACTCATTTTTCATTCTATGATTGTGTTCAAATATAAATTAATATTATCTGCCCTCTGAATTTTTAAATTAAAGTGAAAATATGCTACTATTTATTTCTTGCTCAAAATAATGAACAAGAAATATTTAATGGATTACACTGATAAACAAGGTTTCTGTTTCAAACTAAGTATGTGGTGACTTTTATATTTTAGGTGGTGCTATGAAAGAATATGCCATTAAAAAGTTTCCATCACACACAGATTTTTAAAAAATTCAAAATCTTGAAAATCTGAATTATGTAATATTTTTCAACACATATACCGTATGAAATTTATCATTTGGTATTTTAGTAATGACAAACTTTTAAATAAACACTTATAAAGGTTAAAATTAATATTTAAAACACTGAAAGTATGCATTGTTTATAAAGTTATAGAAAAATATAGAATACTTTTTGTAAAAAGGAATGATATTAATAAGAAATTTCATACTTTATGTAACGGTAAATGTCTTATCTGTGGCTTCTCTCTTATATCCCATTGTTCCAAGTTTTATTGACAATTTAAAGCAAACATTAAGCCACTTATATCATTACAATGGCATAAATCATCTTTTCTTGAAAAAAAATGTCGAATATTTCTTATGTCAATCTCCATAAATAGATATCTTTGTATTGTTTTTCAGGATATTCCAACCTTGCAATCTTGATCGAAGTAATTCTGAGGTTTTCTTTGATAAATTTAAATCTCTCACAAAATCATTTAATTATTTTTGAGTAATTAGGTGTGGTTCTCCATATCAGATGTAGAATAAGTTTCGGTTTCATCAATTTCCATTTCTACTGCTACATCGTCATATGTAAAATTCTCTGGAGGTTTCGGTATTTGTAATCATCATTATGTAATGCTGGTCACATTGCTGAATCTAAGTTCGGGTACTTAATTTTATGTTTACTTCTTACAGAGAATCCTTTAATTTTTGTAATACATTAGTAGCAGTCAGTTATATGATTCTTCGACACGTGCCATATCATCGGTATAGCGAAGGACATACACTTTTTTGTACCTTTCATCCACGCCTGGCGGTTTGTAGCACATCGTGTACAACAAAAATGAGGTGCCCATTTCTTATCTTGTTCACCTACTTTATATCCATAGTACATATGATAGGTAGTCTTTATTAACGACGTGAAAGCGCATCGATGCTTTTTCAAAGTTAGCTCCCCGCACACATAGCAAAAAAGAGTCGGTTTCATTAACGCATCCTCTAGGCGTGTTTTACATATTGTAGAGGAAAATAGGATAATTATAATCAAAATTTAATTAAAAAGTCTTACAGAAGAAATAAATGGTAGTACACTCGTCCAAAAAGTTTCAACTGTCATGGATTTGCGTTAAAGTCAAATATTGTGGGGGTGGCTAGAGCTGTCTGTTCAAAGTCGCTAACATAAAATTTATTAGGGGGACATCTGTTTCTACTCTCTTGCTGTATCTTCTATCGTTGTAATAAGAAAAAGGAATGTTCGTGTGAATCAAATACATGAAAGAGAATAATGTAATATAATTATAATGCCTGTACGATGCCCACATACTCCAAAACATATAAATGAACTTTCTCAAAATTGGAGGGTGATAGAAAATTTTTGCAAACATATTCTCTTTCAGGAGCTTGAAATATATAAGAAACACCCAACGTATATAGAGAAACAGAAAATTCGTTAAAATTTGTCTATCAGTGTTATTTATTAAGAGAAATATCAAAATTATAAGTAAAATACCCGAGCATTATTTGTAAGTATACTTTAAAATTATTTTAAAATACTGTGCATAATTTAATATTTATATTAATAAGCATCTTTTATGCCGCCATGAATGAGATAAACCAATGCTGGGTAGAAAATTATCGTTTGTTTGGATTTGATAATATATGCGTATCAAAATTGAGAAAGCAATGTGTTTATTTTTTATACAAACATACTCAATTCGATAAGAGTACATCAACTAACTAATTTTTGAGTACTTCATTTTTTTCAGTGTTCAATTTTTTTGAAATATTTACGAAAGGAGTGTGGTTCCCTTCCTTTCTCTGCTTCATTGCCAACTCTGTCCATGAAAAATGACAAACTATATCATTAGTAAACTAATTATTAAAATTTTATTATAACAATTTAGTATTCTATTGTTTTCAAAGGAAATTCTTTATTAATGTTTTCTTCGTAACGTAGCAAGTTAAAATGATTAAAACCAATTTGGGATATCTTATAACGTGCGTAGATAAGCAAAGTAAAAGTTTCCAAAGAAACACTCGTGTCAACCATCTGTGGTGTCACAATCATAGATAAGTGAACCAATCTATTTTGAATACTTATTTACAAAGTTTATTGAACACAAAGGGTTATATACAAAACATTTAAAATTGGAGAGAACTATGTACACTTTTACTATTATTAAAGAACTATTATTCTTCCTCAAAACTACACATGTACTTACAAAAACGAATTCAATATTTCCTTGGATGCATTCCCGTATCTCACACATAGCAGAACACCGTCACTACTGACTCGGAACTCCTCTCTTCACTTCCATTCATTCTTCGGTGCGGAGTTAGTCTCTTCACTTCACTTTATTTACCTTTAGGAAAAGATTAGAAGTAGGATGACTGTATGGTACAATCTATCATTTTTTTCCTCCTATCGTCCCAGCAGTATTTTTCTACTGTAAAGATGAGCTGGTTCATGAGTATCAAGTACGAAATTTATGCATGCATACAATACGTGTGAAGTTTAGTACTAGCCATTTTCATATTATTCACAAAACATTTCTACAGATAAATCAACCCACCCCCCTCCGCAAAAAAATATGTTTGCCCCAGGGCCTTGATTAGTAGAATAGTTTTGCGAAGATATTTGTGTCATGAAAATTAATTAACCCTATTTATATATTGTCATTCAATCACAAAAATGTTCTATCATGTAACTACAGAACTATAATTTCATAATTCTAAATCGGATAAATGAATCGTCAAAGAATTGTTAATGGAAGATTGAATGGGTCAGATTCATGTTTAATTCATGAGCAACTCCACTGTAAGAATTCCCAGCTAATATTTATTCGACAAACGTATATGTGATCGAAGAAAGGGAATTATCACTTTTTGTTTCAAAGATCTGCCGTGAATTAAGATTTTTTTTCAAACCACAGAAGATGGTAATGACATGGTAATGAAAAAAAATGAAAGGACTCAAGAATTTGAAAATTGTTAGCGATGCTTGATTAGATCTGGTGAAATTTTGCCACAAGTGTTGTTTCTTGAATGGGAAGAATCAATCATACTTATTTATTATTATTAAATTCTGTATTTTAATTTAGAATTTTTAATTTATTAAAAGTGAACAAAATAGATGATATGAACAAAATAATATTTTGTCCTGGACGGTTTTTTCCACTCTGGAAAAAAAACGAAAACGCTGATTTTTTTTTTGAAAATACTTGTGTCGTTCAAATTAATTAACATTTTTTTTATATTGACATTCGAGCACAAAAATGTTCTATCATATTACTATAGAAAAGTAATTTCGTAATATTAAAACTGATAAATGAATCATTAAAAAATTGATAGTGGAAGACATGTTTAATGGATTCATGTTTAATTTATGAGCAGTTCTACTGGTAAGAATTCCTAGCGAATATTTATTCGACATCCGTATGTGATTGAAAAAAAGGAACTATAATTTTTTGTTTCAAAGATCTATAGTGAATTAAGTAAGAATTATTTTTTTTTAAACCACTGGCGTCTATGACATTCAAACCATAGAAAAAGGTAATGACATGGTGATGAAAAAAAAAATGAAAAGACTCAAGAATTTGAAAATGGTTACTGACGCTTGATTAGATTTCATCACTGAGATTATTCTTCAGTGATTTTGACTATAGCTTTAAGGGGGTTCGGGACACATTTTGAAATAGTTTTTATTTATTGAGTTAAAACTTTGATTTTTCTCTCTTTTTTTTTTTTATGGTTAACTGTATCGTTTGTAAACAAAATCACATGATAAAACTTCTCTTAATTTTTTAGAATTAATTTTTAAAATTTATCAAAAAAGTTGGGTGCTTTGAAATCGTTATAACTTGAAATATTATTTGTAGAATTTCAATATTTTTTCACTTAACCTCCTGACTGCCGCGACCGGATTTTTTCACACACTAAGCTGCAGGTTTCACTGCAACATAAGCAATATTTAAATTAATATAATTCTGCAAATAAAACCCAGTTTTGAAAAATTAAGTTAGGATTAATGCTATCAAAGATTATACACCTATACGTATTAACATATTTTGTGTCAGGTTGGAAAAAATATCTTTTTTTCAATATTTTTTATAAATTATAGAGAAAACAACATTACAATATTACACTTCTGTTGGGCAGTCAGGGGGTTAAATAAACAATAAACTTGAAATAAACTTGAAATACATAAACTTTAATTTTCATTGAGCATTTTGGAAAAATATTAATAAAAAAAAATTCTAATTCTTTTAAAGTGGCAATTTAAAAAAAAAGTGGTTTAACTTTTAAAAAATCTTATTTTTAAAATTAAATATTTTTTTCAATTTTGTTGAATCAGAATTAAAGTAAAAGTATTGAAAAAGGTATGTTAAAAGTTTAAATAATTTATCTTTAACTATTATTCACTTATAACAATTTAAATCGGAAAAATTTTGAAAAAACTTATAACGAACAAAAATGCAGTTTCACAAGAAGTCTTTTTCATAACAACCACTGCTTGAAAGCTAGATTTTGAAAACAAACCAAAACATAACAATTAATATTTCTTGTTTCAATTAACGTAGAAATATGATTAAAACGTCTTTTTAATCAGAAAAAAAATCAAAAAACAATTTTAATGTGATAGGTTTTTTTTTAGAAAATTCGAAGATTTTTGTTTCCCGGGCCCCTTTTAAAAAATCCTTTAACTACTATTTTCATTTATTTGTAATTACATTTATTTCTCAAATTATTCATCGTACTAAAATCATCTATTTAACAAGGTACGATTTTACAGTACAAATGAATATTTATATCTAAAAATAAAACGTCGACATAAACGTTTAAAAAATTTTATGCCAAAAATCAAGTTACAAAAATTTACTTAAAGCATCCGTACATCTTCGGAAATACGAGGGCAATTCGGAAAGTAACCTCCGTTTATAAATTAAAAAAAAAAAAAAAAAAAAAAAAAAAACTAATGAAGGGAAACATGTTTTATTACATACGTACAGAGATGGGCAGTATCGAAAATACATGTATTTGAAATACATTTTCAAAATACATTTGTATTTTGTATTTTAACCCGACTAAACGAAAGTATTTTGGTAATGTATTTTGAAATAATTTTCTCTAGTATTTTGTATTTTGAAAATACATTTCATACTCAAAATACATTTCTGTAGATTTCCAGCTGCTTCATTAAAACTGCTAATGTAAGATTCACAAAAGCATAATACAAGTATGACTGTTTTGTTTTGACTTATAGGGTTCATTTGTGGAAGTTTATACAAACGTACTTTCAATTGCTGGTACGATAAAGATTAGAATGAATGCTGCTTCTGTTTTACTTAGGAATTGCTGCTGACTCATTTCAGTTCTGAAATTCTAGGTTTTATAAGTGTAACGCTGCTATGAGAATGATAAAAACAACTGTGTTATAAGCAGGAAGAATTATTTAGAGTTTTGCTGTGTATGGTGCTTTTTAAAGAATTACTGAAAGACTTGTAATGTAGTAGTAGAAAGAAATGTAATGCAATAATTTAAGTGTCTCGTGAAAGAATAGCTGATATATTTTCAGCTCCGGGTGACAATGTATCAAGTGAATTAATGAATTACGATAGTACACGTTGCGCTAGCGCTATACTTAATGGGATTTTTTTTTATGTTCATAAAATTAAGGCAGCATGCCATATGTTAAAAACGAGATCTATCGTTATAAGAGAAACATTTGAAGCATTTTTGATTATAGATTTATCTTTACTGGAGGTATACGTTTATCTAGCATGACTTCGCAATTATCATTATTTTTTTTTCTTTTTCTTTTTCTTTTTTTTATGTTTTACTCATTTTATGTTGCATTTTGTACTGTTAAAAAAATACCACAAAGAAAATGTAATCTGGTAACTGACCAAAATGAAAGTTATTGTAGGAAACATAAGTTTAATTCTTTTTTGAGTTTAGATCGTAAACAAAAGATTCACAGATGAAAATTTTAATATCAATAAGAATATAAATTTGGTTAATTACAAAACCATACCCCTTTAATAGAATATTTGTGATTTTAAATATGCGGGCATGTGAATATATTTGTTTACAAAAAAAATAAAGATAATAATAAAACATTATTTTGTACCGATTTATAACCATAAAATATTATTAATTCTGTAGTTATTTATGCATCCCGGAGTTTCCAAGATTATTTATGTATCAACCTAGATCAATGTACATTGTATAGAGATTTGCAAAATTCTTAACGTTTGGCTTGCAAATTAATCATACACAAATATCAATTAATAGTTCTTTAAGAGAATAGTAGAGTATTTATACTTATGGAAAATTAATAGCAATTATTAATTTGCAATCATTATTACAAATATAGCATGCATGTGTTTAAGACGAAAACATTTGACTTGTTAATTTAATATTTCTTTTTAGCTTACAGGCTATCACAACCTAAGAGCTTATGTGCCACCCATTATGTATGTATCTATGCATTTATGTGTGTATATAACATGATAATTCATGATAAAAATATCCGATTTACTTGAAATTTTGGATATAAGTTTATTCTGATGCGGCGCTTCCCTGATTAGTTTTTGGAGTACATTCGATAAGTAAGGAAGGAGGGAAAGAAAGAGGAGCTAATACCCCTCCCCTTAAAAATAAGTTTTTCATGCAGAATTATCAAATTTCATTCAAGTTAGATGGCACCTCCGTGATTAGTTTTGGGAGTGCAGTTATTTAGTTAGACGGTTATATTAAGTTGTTAAGTGTTGGTGTAAATCGCTCAACATGTGAAGCTGCTATGCTGCATTTTTCAGGATTTTAGCAAAATTTAATGCACTGAATGTCATCAAACTTCATGTTTTGTTATTTATTAATGTTAATTGTTAGTACTGATCATCGAAATTCAGAATTAAAAACCTGTTTCGATCGGTCCTTAATTAAAAATTTTCTAAAAAGAAATTTATTGAGTGATTCCTAAATTAAGATTCCCCCCCCCCCCCCTTTGAAAGTCAATCGTAATTTCTAAACATAGATTTGAGTTCTGAATTATTTTGGTAACACTTTAATTTTTTGCGTAAAATGAAACTGAATTATATCCAAGAAATATTTATATATTTTATATTCATTTGATTATTTTATCTGTAAGTATTCTTCGTTTATAAAGCATATTCTCCGATAGATTATTATTATTATTATTATTTTCTTTTTTTTTTCTTATCTCGATAGTTTATAATTTCAAAGAACTTAATCAGTGTAACACAAATGTCTTACAGTTGCACTAATCAGGCAAATAAGAGGTTTATATGGACCGAAATTATAAATCCACTCCAAGACATAGGAAGATCTTTTAGCCGGCCTCTAAAGTACCGAGCTAAAAAGCTATTATGCCTTGCATTTTGCATTTTGCAAATACTAATAAGAAATCTACACGGGCTGAAATTGTTGGGTCTGGTCCAACCCGTACAAAGATTCGATGCAAAACAAACATTATTGGCCCGGCGAGGTATAAAAGTTAAGCATCCAGCTCATAACACATACTAGTATAAAAGTAAAATCTCTAATAAGCCCAGCTCGATTATAAAAGTTAAAAGTTTGGTCAAGCCCTGATCTTACAAACACTCGATTAGCCTAGGCCGACTAAATTTTAAGAAAATATAAATTTTTGTGTCGATATGGTTAAAAATCATCTTATAGGAGGAAATCTGACCAAAAATACTTATATCAGCTTTTTATCGTGTTTATAGACTTCTTTTTAAAAAAGCATTTTGGACTGTGATATTTATTTCTTAAATTAATCTTTATTTTTATGTAAGTCTTTTAGTTATAAATAATATCGTTAATCTCTATTCCATGCCTTGAAAACTTAAAAATCTGGAAAATGCTACAAAGTAAAATCTTCTAAGCCGGATTCGCACACGATAGGAGAAAAAAATCCATTGTACACAGATTTTCTTCTTAGCAGGTACACAGTTTGTTCTAAATGTATTGTATTCGTTTTCGTTGTTATTAAATTTATTTTGAATTTACATGAATCAACACATTAGCCTTTTAAGGAAAGATATAGAGACAGATTCAGAGTACATTTTACTGTGCTTTATTTTTACTACCCAAAAATCTATTACTATTCTTTTAAATAACAAAATTAAAGTTTTTAATTGTAAAATTATAACAATTTTAAAATACATAAATATTTTGTAAAAAATTGTTGGATTGGGTCGGATTTAAGCGGTTTTCGTGTAGGCCACGCCAAGATGGATTCAGCGAATGGTTTTTATACAGGCTGGTCAGGACCAATAATTAAATTTGAGGCTACTGCAGTCCTTTAGGAAGAATTAAGTCCAGTCCCGATCCAGTCTGGAAGGAATAAGTCAGGTCCGGAGCGAGTCTGTCGTAAACAGTAAAGCCTGGGACCCGAAATAATGATGACGAGGTCCATTTGAGCTTACACTCCAGAAAGAAATAAACCTGATACCCGACCCGGAACGACTGAAGAACAGGTCCGGTAGGGCTTGGCCCAAGTGCTGTGGGTAAAAATTGGCCCGAAAACGGCCAGCTGACTGTGCCCGGCATGGCCCGAACAAACCTCTAATCTTATACACAAACTTTTTTTTTATTTTCAAATGTATTTTGTATTTTAAATGTATTTTGAAAATACATGTATTTTGTATTTTGAATTTTCTTAATTCGATAAGTATTTTGTATTTTGTATTTTAGCTTCTAAAACTAATGTATTTTGTATTTTGTATCGAAAATGATTTTTCGATGTACTTTGCCCAACTCTGCATACGTATGAAAGACACGTTCTTCAGCTACTTCTCAACATAATTGCCGTATTAATTAAAACAATTATCATAACGGTAAATCAGCTTTGAAATTCCATCGACACAGACCTCTGTCACCGGCCTATTCAACTGCAATTATTTTTAAATTCAATTCGCACCACTCTTTCAATACAAAGAATTTTAACATATTTTTCTATATAGTTTGCTGGTAAATGTACTACCAAAAATGTTTAACAAAATAGTGGGTAAAGCAAAATATTACGAAAGCAATTCGGAATTTGTCAATATGAATAAAAGAATATGTTAAAATTCTTTGGATTGAAAGAGTGGTGCGAGTTGAATTTAAAAATAATCGCAGTTGAATAGGCCGACGGCAGAGGTCTGTGACAATGGAATTTCTATGGAAATGCTATGTACATTATATTAGAGAAAGCAGCATTGTATAATTTATACTGACTCATTGACATACATCAATTTTATTATACATGAAACAGTTTAATATATTTAAAATATGTCATACACAATCCTCTCTTTTACCATTATCTAATGGAATTCTTTTGTGTGGCCCTGTAAATGAATAATAGCTACATTTTCACCTCATATTTTATAGAATGTATATTTTAATGCACCTCGTAAAAGCATATAAATTGTAATATGTTTAACAGGGTATAACATTTTGAAAATTCCTTTGAAACGATTTTTCTCCATAGGATATAATGTAATGGGAAACTTTTGACTCTCCCTGTAGATAAACTAATCATGGTAGAAACTTCATTTTCAATAGGGTTCATGCTAGTCAATAACGTCCTAAAATTTCATGGCAATCCGAGTATATTTACGTGAGTTAGAGCGCGGACAAACGGACAGACAGCCAGACAAACCGAATTCATAAGCACTTTTCAACTTTGTTGGAAAGTGCTAAAAAGACAATGTATTGAAGTATTTTGATATTATTTATGAAAATTTTCACTGATTACAGTCGTAAGAAATTCGCTAATTGCTATATTGATTATTTTATTAGTGAAATTTATTTTGATACGAATACAGTATATTTGTGTTGAAATTATCAATTTAAAAAGCCACAACTTTTTCATCTAAAAAATCTGTACTAATCAGTGCTTGTGTCTACAGATATTTTGTTTCGATATGAAACAAAATGAGGTTATTTCAATTAAGTTTTTTTTTCGATATGAGGTTTCAAAAATATATTTACATTAGTGAAATTCTAGGAATAAAAGTTTGTTTTGTCAAGTAACTAAAGACCTTCCCTCTTAAAACCTCAGCTAAAAAATATCTCAGTTAAGTCGAAATCCACTCATTTTCACGATATAAAAGTCAGTTTCCCGTAAAGAGTTGAAACAACTCGAGTGAACGATTATTTTTAAGAAATTTAAATCAAGATGAGCAATTTAAATAAGCAATTTAAATCAAAACATGTAAAACGTTTAAAAAACAACTCAATCACGATTGAATAAATTACAGCTCTTTCCTGTGAAGTCAAATACACGCTTTCGTTTTAAGAATGTTTATTATGCAAGAATGAAATAGTTAGTAACACTTTGTTAAATCCTATTAATGAAATTACTCACTGTTTGTAGTAGACTATATAATGACACTTGATTAGGCATTTGATTAGATCATATTAATGAAATTATTCACTGGTGGCAGTCTTCAAAACAGTGACTCATGATATGCTCATGTTAATGCTCATGTTAATGCTCATGTTAATGCTCATGTCAATTCACTAATTACAGTAATAATAGTATCAAATATTTGATGACATTTGATTACATCATATTAATGTAATTATTCACTAATTATAAGTTATAGTATCGACAGTTAGTGACACTTATTTAGATTCTGCTAATGAAGAAATACAACATTTTACTTTTCCTGTGAATTAATTATAAGTCAAAAAAAATTATAAGCAATACATTAATTTTAAAGTGTTTTTTTCTGCTACACTTGATTATTTACAATTAAATTTTATGGTTTTATGTAAAAAAAAAATGGAAATTAACAAAATTTTTTCTAGTAGAATTATATTTCAAGAATTTTTTATGCAATGGCAACAATAAAAATTCATGTAACAGATACAGATTTGCACCTTGAATAAAAAAAAAAATTATGGTTACTAAGAATTTTTTTGGAAAATCGTGTTCGCAGAATTTTTTAAGTAACGGTACCGAGGATTACAGAAAAAATTTTAGTAAAATTACCAAAATTTTAGTAAATTCTTTTGTAAAGTTACAGATGTCTCTAGTTTTGCTTACAAGTTTTGTAGATTGACATCATTTTTTTTTTTTTTTTTTTTTTTTTTTTACAGAGTACATATAAAATTTTAGTAAGTGTAAGAGACTTCGGTAAATTTAGATTACTAAGATTACAGATTTTTTTACACTGTTCTACTATTTAAGCGTTGCAAATATCATGGAGTTAATTATGCGCCAATCCATTCTCGTCGAAATGTGGCAACTGGTTATGAAAGTATAACAACGAAAATATTTTAAACACTAAAAAGTAGAAAATATAAATAAATTAATGAAAAGTGTAATAATTTAAAAAAATCTCTTTTATAATTTTATAGTTTAACACTAATTACATTATAGTAATATGCTGTGTATACAGTTTAGAAATCTTAATGCACAATGTATTGATGAAAATAAATGTACCAGAACTGTGGCACGAGTAGCTCCATGGTTTCGAAAAATAGAAATTAAAATATAAATAAAATAAAAAGTAACAATCTGCAGAACATCAAAAACTGAATGATCATGTTTTAGTTCAATGTATCTTAGACCGGGCAACTTTGGAATATCATTTTTAATTTGTTTGAAAATGACTCTGGGAGTGATGAATTTAAACATGTCAACAAAATAAAACTATTTTTTCTGTGTTTAAAATCTTCATTACATCTTTCAAGCAATTAGAAATACTATCTTGAATGATATTTTATTTAATGGTTTTTGATTTCCCTTCCATTAGCCATATCTTAAAAACGTAATAAACACAAATTATACTTTTTATTTAAAGAAACTCGCTGGCTTCCGTTTTATCAAGCGTAAATTAAAGCGAATAATTTTAAATAGTCTGATTATTTGATAAATTAAGGACACGTGGAACATAAAATATTTAAAAGTTTCAGTTTTGCTCTAACAATGGAGCTAAAACATTATGGTTCTAAATTATTATGGATCTAAAAGAATATAGTACTGGAAGGTTTTTAAATAATACATTTTAAGCACTGTAGATGTGTATATAGTATTATGTATATAGTATGTGCATATGTAATTATGTTTATCAGAATAATTATGTATACTATATACATATATACACTGTTGGTGTGTATATACGAATATAGTTTCTCTCTTTTTATATATATATACGTTTCTCTTATGTTTTGCTACATTTTTCTAAATTTCTATTTTAGCTATACAGTTGAAATTTTCAAAAAATGTGTAACTAATTAGTTTCTTTAAAAATATCTAACACTATTGATGAGAGTGAAAAAAAATAAATAATGGAAAAACGTTCTTCATTTTTTTTTAATTTTCAGTGTTTTTCGTAAAATATTTTAAATTTTATTTCTTTTAAGGTAAAATGAAAATTACTTATTATTCTCAGATAGTATGTTTTCTAATAGTAACAAATTTGAACGTGATATATTCAACATTTTTTTAGAAAAGTGTGCCTAACAGACGTATTGTTAAAAAAATATGTAAAAAGTTGATTAGTTGTTGAAAATAAATTTATGCATGAAATTTAATTCTTTTGATTTATATATGGGATATAAAGTGTATAGTTACTATATATATGTATATATTTGTTTTTGATGTTATTTCTTCATTTAATTTTGGTTTTATGTGTGTTGGTAGCCCCAAATTCGCTTTATATTTTGCTTTTTCATGGCTAATACGAAGATGAAACCACACACTTCATTTGTGGTTCCAAAGTATTCGGGGCTTGACAATTCTGCTTTGGTTCTACAAATTCCATTTGTTTTCATTTTATATATTTATTTAATTTTTTCCTCATGTTCAATATGGTATTTTTTCTATTAAATTTAAATGGTTCATATACTGTAATACGATTTATGGTTTTATATATACATATATATATATGTGTAATTTTTATCTCTATTTTAAAGTAAAACACGTGGTGTTGAATATTTCGCACAAAATGCTGTTTTTTACTTGTCTAGGTGTTCTATGTGGCTTTAATGTACTTTTGGAAGCTGCATGAAATGCACAGTGCAGTCAATGAAATAAGCCATCATTTTACAATAAACATTGCATGATGTTTATAAAAGAGGGGTTTAAAAATCTACTTATAAATTTTATACCTTTTTTACGACACTTACAGTTAACTTTATTTTATTGGCTAGAATAAGTTTTTCTTCAACATGAATCAAATTTCAATTAAAATCACCTACATAACAAACTACAAATTTACCGTCTTCATAAATACTACCTCTGACAATAAAGTTTGGTGAATAGTCCTGTAGCATTAATGTAAATGAAATATTAAAGAAATTTACCATACGATCCTTCAAAATAGTCATTTCCTATAACTATGCACCGCTGAGATCTACTATGCATGTCCTGGGAAATTCGCAAGAAATCTTCTTTTGGGATGAAGTTCAAAAGCATCGTCATGTTTCGTTGGATATCAGCAATATGGTCAAATCTCTTTCAAAGAGAGTTTGAGTCGTGAAAATAGGAAGAAGTCAGGAGGATTGAGATCTGGCGAGTATGGTAGGTGTTCAATTTGCACCATCCCTCATGAATTTCTTTCAATGTTTTGCAAAGATTAAAACCAAACTTTAAACTGACCTTTTATGCTTCCATTTTCCTGTTCTCACTTAAGAACCAACACATTGAACAAGCACTTAGTAAAGCACGTCTTACACAGAACATAAACGACGCTCAACTGAACAACTCTGGGGGAAGATAGTCAACATTTGTTTCTATACAGGTGCAACGTTTTGTTTCCCCAGTGTTGCCAGTTCGGTCGTTCTGAATTCATTCACCGAACTTTATTGTCAGAGGTAGTATTTTATTTATTTATTTATTCTTTTTCAACTGAACGTTTCGAAATATTTGTTCATAAAAAAAAATTCACTTCAATAGAGGTCGTTAAGTTCCTATTAAAAAATACCACTTATGCAGTTGGAACTTGAATTCAAAACATGCTATTATTGTGGAAGTTAATAGATCGGAATGATCATTTATATTAAATAAGACCCTGTCACTGTCACGTTAGTCTCCCTAGCCGTAAGCTATTCGATGATTGCTATCCATTGTTGATCTTGTTTTTATTGGGAATGACATTTATTTCACTAATGGAGAGTCGTGCTTCAAATAAAAAATTCTCTTTAACGAGGCACAAATTTATCATCTCAATTAATGTTTTAATCTAGAAAACCTTCTTTTCTTTTGAAAGTTTGAAACCTTTTCTTTATCTATAACGATCTACTTAAAAAAAACACACACTTTTTCGATTTTAATTTAGATTCATTACGCAATATAATTATTAAAAAGAACATAAACATATTCAGTGACACTTGGTTAAAATTCTGCCAATAAAACTGTTTAAATATGCGTTGATCTATAGCAGAAGTTTGCAACCGGTACACCATGAAAATATTCATTCAAATTTTATCAAAATTTTACAAAATATATACATCTAAACTTAACTCGTCTTATTTTGTGGTGAGATTTCAGTACAACAATTGTTAAAACCAATCGAATTAATTAAACTAAGTTCAACAATTAAAACATATCACAATCAGTTGTAACTTGAATTCAAAACATGCTATTATTGTCCAAGGCAATGTATCGAAATGATCATTTATATTAAATAAGACCAGCTGCCAAGTTAGTCTCTCTAGCCGTAGTTCATGATTACTATGCATTGTTGATCTCGTTTTTATTGGCAATGACATTTATTTCACTAATGGATAGTCGTGCTTCAAATAAAAGACTCTCTTCAACAAGGCACAAATTTATCATCTCAATTAATGTTTTAATCTAGAAAACCTTTTTTTCTTATGAAAGTTTTGAAACCTTTTCTTTATCTGTAACGATCTACTTAAAAAAACGTGTTTTGACGGTTTTAATTTAGATTCATTACACAATATCATTATTAAAAAAGAACATAAAAATATTCAGTGACACTGGTTAAGATTCTGCCTGTGGAACTTCAAATATGCGTTGATCTATAGCAGAAGTTTTCAACCGGTACACCGTGAAAATATTCTTTCAAATTCTATCAAAATTTTACAAAATATGTATATCTAAACTTTACTCGTCTTACTTTGGGGTGAGACTTGAGTACAACAAGTGTTGAAACCAACCGAATTAATTCAACTAAGTGCAACAATTAAAAGATACCACTTTATCAATTGGAACTTGAATTCAAAACATGTTATATATCCAAGGTATCCATTACATTTATTATTATCCAAACATGTTATATATCGAAATGATCATTTATATTAAATAAGACCTTGTCACTACCAAGTTAGTCTCATAGCCGTAAGCTATTCAATGATTGCTATCCATTGTTGAGCTTGTTTCTATTGACAATGACATTTATTTCATTAATGGAGAGTCGTGGTTCAAATAAAAGATTCTCTTCGACGAGGCACAAATTTATCATTATCAATTAATGTTTTAATCTTGAAAAACTTTTTTTTCTATAAAAGTTTTGAAACATTTTCTTTATCTGTAACAATCTACTTAAAAATCCTTACTTTTTCAATATTAATTCATAATTCATTACATAATACCATCAGAATAAAGGAACAAAGAAATATTCAGTGACACTTGTTTAAGATTCTATCAATAAAACTGCGTTGATCTACAGCAGAAATTTTCAACCTGCGTACCGTGAAAATATGCAGTCAAATTCAAAATTTTACAAAATATACACTTCTAAACTTTACTCGTCTTACTTTGAGGTGAGGGATATAGTGGATGGCATACGCGGGTATACGCCGTATACCTTCTGAATTTTTTTCAGGAACACCGGATACCCTCTGTTTCTCAAAAACCTATTAGTATGTACACTATAGAGTATAAGCTCTGCCTTGATCGTACACCCTCTGCTTTGAGCAGATATCCTCTGTATATTTTACGACTACTGTGGTGAGATTTGAGTGCAACAGTTATTATAACCAAACAAATTAGTATAACTGACAAAGTGTAACAATTAAAAAATAGCATTTACTCAGTTGGAACTTGAGTTCAAAATACGCTATTATTGTCCAAGGTAATGAATCGAAATGATCATTTATATTAACTAAGACCCTGTCACTACCACGTTATTCTCCCTTTCCATTGTTGATTTTGTTCTTGTTGGCAATAATATTTATTTCACCAATGGATAGTCAAACTTCAAATAAGAGACTCTGTTCAACGAGGTACAAATTTATCATCTCAATTAATGTTTTCTTCCTGTGAAAGTTTTAAAACTTTTTATTTATCTGTAACAATCTACTTAAAAAACCTTACTTTGTCAGTTGTAATTTAGATTAATTACATAATACCATCAGAAGAAAGGAACAAAGAAATATTCAGTGGCACGTGGTTAAGAGTCTATCAATAAAATTGTTCAAATATGCGTTGAATCTGCAGCAGAATTTTTCAACCTATGTACCGTGAAAATATGGAGACAAATTCAAAATTTTACAAAATATACACCTCTAAACTTTACTCGTCTTACTTTATGGTCAGGGATATAGTGGATGGCATACGCTAGTATACGCCGTATACCTGCTGGATTTTTTTAAGGAACACCATATACCCTCTGTTTCTCAAAAAAACTGTTAGTATGTACACTCTAAAGTATACACTCTGCATTGATCATATATACTCTGCTTTAAACGTATACCCTCTGTATATTTTACGATTATTGTGGTGAGATTTGAGTGCAACAGTTATTAAAGTCAATAACCAAATTAATATAACTGACAAAGTGTAACAATTAAAAAATACCATTTAATCAGTTGCAACTTGAATTCAAAATACGCTAGTATTGTCCAAGGTAATGGATCGAAATTATCATTTATATTAAATAAGACGTTAGTCTCCCTTAGACATAAGCAATACATTGATGGCTATCCAATATTGATTTTTTTCTTGTTGGCAATGAGATTTTTTTCAATAATAGATAGTTGAGCTTTAAATAAAATACTCTCTTCAACAAGTTACAAATTTATCATCTCAATTAATCCTTTAATCTAGAAAAACTTTTATTTCCCTATAAAAGTTTTGAAATTTTTTCTTTACTTGTAATGAACCAGTAAAAAACAATACTTTGCTGATTCTAATTTAGATTTCAAAACATAATATTAGGAAAACAAGCACAAAAATTCATGCATCCAGCATAAATTATGTAGCATTTTCTAGAACATTCAGTATTCAGTAACAAAGTTTCTCAGTTTATTAATATGAAATATGATGTATAAATAAACAATTTGAAAAACTCATGACGTATTGGAAACATAATTTCTGCTATTAAAATCAATATTTTAAAATATATTTTTTTTGTGTAGACCTGTATGTAATGTATACGTTTCTATGTATACACTTTAAAACGAAAGAGTGAATTTTTCTTCTCAGGAAAGAACTGTAATTTATTGGATCGTGAATGAATTGTTTTTAGAACATTTTACTCATCTTGACTTAAACTGCTTATTTAATTTACTCATCTTGATTTAAATTCGTAAAAAACAATTCGTTCACTCGAATTCTTTCAACTCTTTACGAGAAGCTGATTTTCAAATCGTGAAATAAGTGGATTTTGGCTCAACTTGAGTTAGTTTCTGGCTGAGGTTTTAAGAGAGTATTAATACTTAAAATGGATTTTTCTAAAGGTTCATTTTTTCCACTTTCATGTTTTAAAAATTATGAGGCTTTTTTTATTTTATTTTAGACAGAGATTTAGACTTTTTTGTACATATTCTTCATCATACATATGATAAATCTGAGTACACTGTAAAAAAAATTCAAGAGGTTACTAAAAATTTCTTAGTAAATTTGTATTCCACAGAATTTTTTAGTAACCATTACAAACTTTTTTTTTTGCAAGTGAAACAAACACTTTCTTTCTTTCTTTTTTTTTTTTTTTTTTTTTTTTTTTTGTAAACTGAACAAAAGAATTTTTTGTATAACTAACTTAAAACTTTTTAGTATGAGCCACCAATCAAATTTTAATAATAGCTCCAAAATTATTTTTAGGAACCATTACGTGTGCCCGAAGGGCAGGAGCTTCCTTCGAGTTGCATCCAGTGGGTAAAAAGAGAGACTTCTGAAACGGAAGATTTTCGGGAAAGCCGTAATCGATGGCAGCATCAAACATTGCTACCTACTCTATTTTGACATGTTTCTAAAGGGGAGGGAAAGTTCAAAGATCATTACCCATAGTAACTGCTACGACAGGATTTTCATAATCCCTTTATTTACATTCGGTGCATATTTGGCGGCAGTCAGCATCGAACCCAGGTACTTTCAGCTTGGAGTTCGGTGCTATGACTACTAGGCTATCAGGGCCACGCCAAGTGAGTTTTAGTAATAGCTATTAAAAATGTAAAACTATTAACTCTATTCGTTGCTAGCTTTTTTCTAGTAATTCTTACAGATTCCTTGTTACCGAGTAAGATTACTAAAAATTTTTTAGTAATTACAAGGATTACTAAAATTTTTTTAGTAAATCGACCCTTTTTTTACAGTGTAGAAATCAAACTCCGGGTTTTTTTATTTAAAAAAATAATAATAAAAATATATGAAGAAGCATTAGATTCCATCGTTTTACACTATATACATAAAAGAAATTATGTTAAATGTAATATTAGATGTAATATGTATCTAGAAAATCATGCACAGCCTTATGTAATACCCATTTGAAATTTTTGAAAAACAATTCTGAAGAAATATCAATATTTCAAAAAATAGTATTGATTTTAAAATATTCGAATTCCCCTTTAACTTTTTAAAAAATTTTATTGAATTTGCAGTTAATTTTTTTAATGTAATTTTTGTTAATCATTAAAATGCAGTGAGTTCACTATTTGAACCATACATTTTTTTTTAATAAACGAAAGGTAAAAAATGCTCTATGTTGAAAAGGTAAAATTTCCTTAAATAGCGAGCAATTTTTAATGTGCGAATTACTCGTTTTAACCGTACAATTTGTGTCGTTTTAACAGTGTCTGCGTGTTAGCCGTGTCCTCGTTTTCATGTTAAACTCATTCGACTGTATATCGAAATTGTTAGAACACATGATTACATGTTACAAATGTTATTCATGAAATTGTTCACTGATTTTTGTTATAAGCTATGCTATTATTGATTTTTAGGAGCGTACGTAATTATGTATATACGTAGCACCTATTGTTGTCGTTCAGTCCGTCCGTCTGTCTGTCCGTCTGTCTGTCCGTCCGTCCGCATATAACAACGCAAAAACTACCCAACCGAATCGTTTGAAATTTAAAATATATTATTATTACATAATTTTGTCGAGTCATTTCAAATTTTAAGAAAATCGGATGCATAGATCAATTGCAGGGACAATCAAAAGGATTCCGTCACATTACGGTCAATGAGGGAAAAAAGTTTCAAATGCATTTTAATCGTTTGAAATTTTAAATACATAATTATTACATAATTTTGTCAAGTTATTTCAAATTTTATCAAAATCGGATGCATAGTTCAAATACAAGGACAATCAAAAGTATCCCGTTACATTACGGTTAATGGGGAAAAATGTTTCAAATGCATTTTAATAGCGTTACACTCATTCGAACGTAATAAAATTGATATACATCTATAAAGTAGATATTATAATATACATTTTGCATAATCTGTGGTACAAACAATATTTGTTATTGATTTACAAGGCCACACAAAAGTATTCCATTGCATAATGGTATAGGGAGAACATTGTTTGGTGCGCATTTTAATTGCACTTATTTACAGTTTTATGAGATTGATATATGAGAGTGATATTTTTAAAACTTCGTTATCGTACGAACGCACCTCATTTGCTACGCTTCACGTGCAATTTCCAACTTGTTATTAGTTATAATCACAATTATTTCACTAACGGCATGCCGCACTTCAATTAAAATCATATATTTAACAATATACAATTTTGTCATTTGAACACTGAAAATAATCTGTATTTTTTACAGAAAAGAGATGTATTCTTTATAGAAAAATCTATTTTAAAGAAAAACAATTTTTTCCGTAAAAAAGTGAAATTTTTAACTTTTACAAAAAAGAAAAATCTATATTTTTTATTGAAAAAAAAAATTCTTTCAATGAAAAATTAGAGATATTTTCTGTAAATTAAGCAGTTTTATACTGGCGCCAAAATTGGCAGTTTTTTCAGTCAATTTTCTTTAAAATTGAATCAATATTTAAATCCTTAAGTTTTATTCATTTCAAGATAAAAACGTTTAAAAATTTCTATTCATAATTTCCTAGTTTACAAAATTTTATATAATCCATAATAACTCATGTTAAAATTTTACGTTATTGTTAACCCCTTCGCGACGGGAGACTTTTACGAAATTTTTAATGGTTTGTCACCGGTTTTTAAAAACAGAAATTTGTGGCTTATTAAGTAAAGAGAATGCTTCGATTAAATAAAGTAAGTTTTACTGTAAAGTTTTACTGGTGGGGATAAACAAGGATTCTTAAGCCTTTTTTGCGGCACGTATACATGTCGCTCGCCCCCAAGGGGTTAAAAAATTAATTGAAATTGACAATTATATTTGATTTGATCTGGTTACTGAAATTTATCATTATCACCAAAAAACTGACTTGTAGCCGTAAACTGTCCATTAATTGGTACCCATTATGAGGTTTATTTATATGCGACTTTTTTTTTCACCGCCGAAGGCTTATCGATCTACAAATAAAAGACTCCCTTTTAATATGGTACAAATTTATCAGCTAAATCAATACTAAAATGTTTTTTTATTTGTCACAAGATGATAGTTTTAAATTCTTCATTCTATCTTTATATCTACTTATGTAACATTAACTTACGTTAAGGTATCATTGTATAAGAAATATAAATTGACATTGTCAGTTACATTAAAATCAGATCTTGTTACTGAACTTTATCGCCAATCAGTGGCTTTTTAACCTTGAACAACTCGATAATTGCTTTCTATTGTCAGATTATTTTTTATTTGCTACTTTTATTTCACCTACTGTTTGTCGTACATTAAATAGAGGACTCTTTGAAACATGGCTCAAATAGACAATCTAAATCAATACTGAAATATAGAAATGTAAATTTTTCAGTTTTAAAATTACCAGAACGTTTAACTCAAATCGTTTTAAAGTTTTCTTTCGATCTTTATCTTTCTGTCTACTCATGTTACGTTAAATTACTCTATGTCTTATTGTGCAAGAAATATAAGCTGGCAATGTCAATTAGATCTTGGTTAGATCTTGTTAATGAAATTTATCGCCAGTGAATTGGTATGTAACCGTAATCAGTTTGTTAATTGCTATTTATTAGTGGATTTCGTTTTCAATGGCTTTTGTTTCAACAAGAGCTTGTTGTAAGTTAAATGAAATAATCTTTATAATAAGGTACAAATTTATCTCCAAAATTAGTTTTTATCAAAGAAGGATTCGTGAAGAGATTTTAGGGAGTACACCATGAACCTGTTTTCAACATCTAAACATAACGAAGTACTATTGAAAATGCTTTGCATAACCGACAGTTTAAAAAAACTAAATATGAAATTTAGATGTTAATGATGATTTATGATTCTACTTCAGCGACTTTGTAACCGTGAACAATTCGATGATAGCTATTTTCTTGTCAGATTATCTTTTTATTTGCGACTTTTATTGCACCTTCGGCTTGTCGTACATTAAATAGTGGACTCTTTAAAACATGAATCAAATACATCATCTTAATCAATACTCAAATATAAAAATAGAATTTTTTTTCAGTCTTAAAATTTTTGAAACATTTAAGTCAAAATATTTTAAAGTTTTCGTCCTATTTATATCTTCCTGTCTACTCATGTTATGTTAAATTACAATGTCTATTGCTGTCCAAGAAATATAAATTGGTATTGTCAGTTAGATCTTGGTTAGATCTTGTTAATGAAATTTATCTCCAGTGAAATGGTCTGTAACAGCTTGTTAATTGCTATTCATTGTGGATTTCGTTTTCAACGGTTTTTCTTTCAACAATCGCTTGTTGTTATTCAAATCGAATAATCTTTATAATGAGCTACAAATTTATCTCCGAAATCAGTTTTTCTCAAAGAAGGGTTCGATAAGAAATTTTAGGGAGTCAAAAATTTATCTGTTTTCAAAAACCTATATATAACAAAGTATTGGTAAAAAAGATTTTCATAACCGAAAGTTTTAAAAAACAAAATATGAAACATAGATGTTGATGATGATTTAAGATTCGACTTCAGCGGCTTTGTAACCGTAAACAATTCGATGATACTTCTTTATTGCCAGATTATTTTTTAGTTGCGACTTTTATTGCACCTTCGTCTTGTCGTACATTAAATTGTGGACTCTTTGAAACATGGCTCAAATAGATCATCTAAATCAATACTCAAACATCGAAATGAAATTATTTTCAATTTTGAAACTTTCAGAAGGTTTCAGTTATGACGTTTTAAAGTTTTTTTTCTATCTATATCTTTCTAGCTTCTCATGTTACGTTAAATTACGTTATGATCAGTGTGCAAGAAATATAAAATGACAGTGTCAGTTAGATCTTGGTTAGATCTTGCTAATGAAATTTATCACCAGTGAATTGGTCGGTAATCGTAAGCAGTTTGTTAATTGCTATTCATTGTGGATTTTGTTTTCAATGGTTTTTGTTTCTACAATAGCTTGTTGTAAGTCAAATTGAATAATCTTTATATTAAGGTTCAAATTCATCCCCGAAATCAGCTTTTCTCTAAAAAGGGTTCGCGAAGAGGTTTTAGGGAGTACATCATGGATCTGTTTTCAACAACCTATATATAACAAAGTATTGGTAAAAAAGATTTGCAGAACCGAAAGTTTTAAAAAACAAAATATGAAACTTAGATGTTAATGATGATTTATGATTCTACTTCAGCGATTTTGTAACCGTGAACAATTCGATGATAGCTATTTATTGTCAGATTATCTTTTTATTTGCGACTGTTATTGCAACTTTGGCTTGTCGTACATTAAATAGTAGACTCTTTGAAACATGAATCAAATACATCATCTAAATCAATACTCAAATTTAAAAAAGGAATTTTTTTCAGTCTTAAAATATTTAGAACATTTAAGTCAAAGCGTTTTAAAGTTTCCGTTCTATTTATATATTCCTGTCTACTCATGTTAGGTTAAATTACATTATATCTATTGCTGACCAAGAAATATAAATTGACATTGTCAGTTAGATCTTGGTTAGATCTTGTTAATGGTATTTATCTCCAGTGAAATGGTCTGTAACTGCAAACAGTTTGTTAATTGCAATTCATTGCGGATTTCGTTTTCAACGGTTTTTCTTTCAACAATTGCTTGTTGTTATTCAAATCGAACAATCTTTATGGTGAGCAACAAATTTATCTCCCAAATCAGTTTTTCTCAAAGAAGGGTTCGCTAACAGGTTTTAGGGAGTACAAATTGGATCTGTTTTCAACAACCTATATATAGCTGAGTATTGGTGAAAAAGATTTGCATAAGCGAAAGTTTTAAAAAACAAAATATGAAACAGAGGTGTTGATGATGATTTAAGATTCTACTTCAGTGGCTTTGTAACTGTAAACAATTTGATGATAGCTATTTACTGTCAGATTATTTTTTATTTCGACTTTTATTCCACCTACGGCTTGTCCTAGATTAAATGGAGGACTCTTTGAAACATGACTGAAACAGTTCATCTAAATCAATACTCAAATATAGAAATAAAATTATTTGCAGTTTTAAAATTTTCATAACGTTTTAAATTTTTCTTTCTATTTATATCTTTCTAGCTACTCGTGTTGTGTTAAACTACGTTATGTCCATTACTGTGCAAGAAATGTAAATTGACAGTGTCAGGAAGATCTTGGTTAAATCTCATTACTGAAATTTACGGTAAACCGCAACCGTAACATTAAATCGTAAATTAAACAATTTACGGTCACCAGTAAATTGGTCTGCATGCGTAAGCAATTTGTTCATTGCTATTCATTGAAGATTTAGTTTTCAAGTGTGCTTCAACAATTGCTTGTTCTAAATAAAATGGAATAATCTTTATAACAAGGTACAAATTTATCCCCGAAATCCGTTTTTATCAAAGAAGTGTTTGCGAAGAGGTTTTAGGGAGTACACCATGAACCTGTTTTCAACAACCTATATGTAACAAAGTACTGGTGAAAAAGTTTTAAATAATTGACAGTTCCCTGACTTGCTCGTACGGCATACGGGCTACGTGTCAAGATTTGTCCGTATCACGTAGGGCATCTATATTCCAATCATGATTTATTATTCTCACCAGTAAATTTTTAATGTAAACTTTAGATTATTCAATCCGATCATTTTTCTGATTCAATTAGGCAAAAAGCTTTGTTTTGAAAAACCTGTGATGAAAGATGAAAAATTCTGTAAAAGACATGCATGATGGGTTTTTTCACAATTTCTCGGATTTAAATTGTTATAACTCAAGAAAAGTTAAATATAAATGCTTCAAACTTCGAACATGTCCTTTTTTATTGTTTTGCCTTATTTTGATTTAGTAAATTTGAATAAAATATTTACTTTTGCAAATATGACTTTTTTTATATAAAAGTTACATTATTTTTTTTTTCAAATTTTTCATTTAAATATTTTCAATTTTAAAAATTAATAGTTTTAAAAATGCTGAAACAAAATTAAAATTCAAAGGTTTCTGTTTATTTAAATATAAAAAATGAAATTAAATAAATTATATTTTGAGTTATAACGATTTTATATTATCCCACATTTTTAAATTAATTTTTAATTTTTAATTTAAATAAATATGAGAAGCTTTATCATGCGTTTTTGGTTACAAATAATATGATTAATCATCACAAAAAATTAAAATTTTAACTCAATCAATAAAAATTATTTAAAAATGTGTACCGGACCCCTTAATATAACAGATAATGAAGAGACTCCGTATACTTAAAATATTCATTTAAAAGAGTTTGTGTTCTAAATTTCATTTGACAAGCATTCTGTTCCATATAAAAACTAAATGTATTAGCTAAATTTAATTACCGGTATCTTTTATTAAAAAAAAAAAGAAAAAAAAATAAGCAAAAAATTTTTAGTCCTTTTAAAATTGATTTTCTAAGTTAATTACAATTTAATTGCAGAATTAAAAAAAAAAAAAATTAAATCTATTTTATTACTTTAACACTTAAATAAAATTTTTTATAAAAAATAATCTTTTTGTTCATTTAATTTATTTATTGGAACACGTTTCTTGTACCTTAAATGGATGTTCCTTTATTGAAGGGTTAAATGCATTATGATTCAAGGGACTCGGATTTTTCTCGAAACAGAGGGGTTCTTTATTCAGAGGTATTCTTTAGAAAAGATTTAAGAATTT
Source organism: Maratus speculifer (assembly GCA_964019185.1). Classification (NCBI taxonomy): domain Eukaryota; kingdom Metazoa; phylum Arthropoda; class Arachnida; order Araneae; family Salticidae; genus Maratus; species Maratus speculifer. Next base: position 161,899,539 of record OZ025300.1, on the reverse strand, counting down.
GCACTTATCATTCAAAGAAACTCAAATGCTAATATTAAACCTATGGGAGAAATCTTTACATATTTCTCACTTGTATTTTTTTTCATTCATTTTATTATTAATATTAGTTATTATTTTGTATATGACATCTGAGATCGATATCTAATACTGTGCGTTTGAACTTTCTCGTTTTGCTTAAGCTTTTTGCATGGAGACCCTTTTAGAAACAGCTGGAACTGGTTCTAGAAATGAAACAATTCAAATAAAATGTATGTTATGAAAATCGAAATTACAAACGCAAAAGTTTACTTGAATGCAAAATCGATGCTTTTCAAATAAAAATATTTTTATTGGTGTTGTTAATGTCTAATCTAAGAAATATATTAATAATTTTAAGTAATGGTCTTCTTTATATTCTATAGTTGGGGATGTAGAGGCTGCATATCCTAGTTATTATAAATAGCAATATTGTATAATACTTAAAGTATCAACAGATGAAACTACGATAAACCGCATTTTTTATTTTCGTGGGAAAAGGTTAAATTGCTTTTCCTCATTTTGAAATACTTTTTTCGAAAATTCCAATGTGAATTCAACATTACAAAAACACAATTGCTTTCCAGGGTAGTAGTTAAAGGGGTGCTTGGGGAAGATCGACCCCCCTCTCCCCCCTAAAACATTTTCAGCCATCCCTGGAAAAGATTCCAAGGTCACTAAACAAATTTGCGTTCCGAAAATCCACATGAAATTCTGTTCAAAAATCTAATATAGTTTTGAAGCCCTTTCATAGTTTTGCTGAAATACTAAAATGTAACCAAAATATGTGTTCCAACAATTGCTCATCGTATTTGCACATGTGAAGCTAATATGATGTGTAATAGTTATATATACTCGAATTTTTCATAATCCTATTTTTTTCTTAGCATAAAATAAAGTTTTTACAACAGTTTAATAAGAAATATAGTATTTACACTGTGAATATTCACTAATTTATCCTTGTGTGTCAGAGAGAAAGAAAAAAGAAAAAATATATATGAGCCAACTATTATTTACTTTTAGCTACGGCCCTGTTGCTTATTCCTGAAAAGGTAAAAAAAATCCCCTCATTTCTTTCATTATTAAAAATATGAAATAGAAATAGAGTAAATAAGAATAAAATATGTTTTATTATAGTTTCAGAGAACCACTTTCAAAACAATAAACTTTTTATTACTCTGTTGAAAAAACATACTCAAATATCAAAGCTTTTGCGATCAAATTTCGTGATTGTGTGAAAGGTTAATACAAAGCTATTAAAACTTTATGTCTTCTGAGAGCGTTGTCCGTCCTTGGTTGATCTTTTGATGCTTTTTTTTTCTCAGCTCATTCTCAAGAGAGAGTAAAGAAAGAGTTGGCTATAAAATCCTCTTTCTCTTTTTGTCGCTCCTAAGAAAAAAGAAAAAAAAAATATGTACGAAGACTGAACAATGTTTCTGTTAATCCGCAAATCATGCCTTTCATAACGAGCACATAAACGACTCCTGAGTCATACTTTATGCATTTTCTGTTTAAACATTCACGAATTTCTCAATTTATGTGTTTAAATGAATACTAAACTGGGCCAAATTAGTGAAGAAGATGGGACATTAACAGTAACTTCTGAAAAGGATAGCTTTCGGAATGGTCCTTTTTATGATCTTTTTTAATGATAAATATTTTAATGATTGGCTGAAATACAACGCTAAATAACAAAAGAAACCGTTGGTATTTCTCTTCGTCTTTTATGTATCTTTAACTGCATTCTTTAACATTCAGTCTCACATGTTATGGAATTTCCAAAGGTAATAAAATGCATTTTTGAGATTTAATTGGGCTTGTACTTAGACGAATATCGTCTAAATTGGTTTTATTGTTTATACCTTTCGGGTCTGATTTTTTTTTTCAATTTTTTTTCAAAAATTTATTTTTACGTTAATAACATTAAAACTATGCAATCCAAATAGACTAATTAGAGTTTAATGAATATTTCATTGTCTGAAAATAGAGAATGTTGTTGTTTTGCGTATTATTCAATTTATATTCATATGGTAGTAGGCTAAGGAAGAGTTTTTGATGAGGTTTCGAAAATATTATATTGCAAGAAGATTTAACTGATATTACAGCTTTCTAATATTTTTTGCGTTTTATTGCATATGATTCTTTCAAGACTGCAACCTTTATTATAAATCTAAAGAATAAAATGTATGTTTAAAACAAAAAAATCGAAACGTTGCAATGGGAATTAAGCAAATACTTTTATTATTATTATTATTATTATTATTATTATTATTATTATTATTATTATTATTATTATTATTATTATTATTATTATTATTATTATTATTAATATTATTGCTAAATGCCTAAACGTTAATGAAGTTATATAGTAAATCCATTATCACACACTAACATTGCTACATGTAAACAGTAACAAAAGTATTTATTAAGAAAAAATAATACTCACTTTAAAGACATGTACTGTTAATAGTACAAGAGTAGGATCGATCCAAAACTCCATTTAAAAAGTCAATGTCACCTTTTTTTTTTTTTATGTACGAAGATTGAACAATGTTTCTGTTCATCCGCAAATCATGCTTTTCATAACGAGCTCATAAACGATTTCTGAGCCATACTTTATGCATTTTTTGTTTAAATATTCACGAATTTCACAATTTACATATTTAAATGAATACTAAACTGGGACAAATTAGTGAAGAAGATGGGACATTAACAGTAAATTTTGAAAGGGATAGGTTTTCGGAATGGTCCTTTTTATGATCCTTTTTAATGATAAATATTTTAATGACTGGCTGAAATATAACGCTAAACAACAAAACAAAAATCATTGGTACTTTGTCTTTTTATGTACCTTTAACAGCATTCTTTAACATTCAGTCTCACATGTTATGGAATTAAAAAAGGTAATAAAATGCATTTTTGGGATTTAATTGGAGTTGTACGTGTAAGAATATCGTCTAAATTGGTTTTATTTTTTAACCCTTTCGAGTCAGATTTTTTTTTTCAATTAAAAAAAAAAAATACGTTAATAACATTAAGACTAGCTATTCAAATACATTAATTAGAGTTTAATGAATATTTCATTGTCTGAAACATAACGAATGTTGTTTTTTGCGTACTGTTCAATTCATATTCATATGATAGCAGGATAAGGAAGAGTGTTTGGAGATTTTCGAAAATATTATACTGCAAAAAGATTTAACTGATATTGCAGCTTTCTAATGTTTTTTGCGCTTTATTACACATGATTCTTTCAGGAAAGTAACCTTTATTTTAAATCTAAAGAGTGAAATATATGTTTAAAATAAAAGAATCTCAAACATTGCAATGAGAATTAAGCAAATATTTATTATTATTATTGGTATTACTGAATTTCTAAACGTTAATTATGTCATATAGTAAATGCATAGACACATAGGAATATTGCTACATGTAAACAGTAACAAAGTAATTTGTTAAAACAAAATAATACTCAGTAAAAATACATGTACTATTTATAGTACACCAGACCCGAAAGGGATAAAAGACTAGGATCGATTCACTTACTCCATTTAGAAGGCAATGTCGCATCTTTTTTTTCTTTATGTACAAAGACTGAACAATGTTTTTTGTTAATCTGCAAATCATGCATATCACAACGAGCACATAAACGATTTCTAAGTCATATTCTATGCATTTTCTGTTTAGACATTCACGAATTGTGCAATTTATGTGTTTAAATGAATACTAAACTGGGACAAATTAGCGAAGAAGATGGGACATCAACAGTAACTTCTGAAAGGGATAGCTTTCGGAATGGTTCTTTTTTATGATTTTTTTTAATGATAAATATTTTAATGATTGGCTGAAATACAACGCTAAGCAGCAAAAGAAACCGTTGGTATTTCTCTTCGTCTTTATGTATCTTTAACTGCATTCTTTAACATTTAGTCTCACATGTTATGGAATTTCGAAAGGTAATAAAATGGATTTTTGATATTTAATTGGAATCGTAAGAAAATCGTCTAAATTGTTCTTATTGTTTAATCTTTTCGGGTCTGATTTTTTTTTTCAATTTTTTTAATTACTTTTACGTTAATAACATTAACTCTAGCTATCCAAATAGACTAATTAGAGTTTAATGAATATTTCATTCTCTGAAACATAACAGCATTCTTTAAGATGCTTTCTCACATGTTATGGAATTTCGAAAGGTAATAAAATATATTTTTGAGATTTAATTGGGATTGTACTTGTAAAAATGTCTTCTTTAGTTGGTTTTTTTGTTTAAAAGTGTAAGGTAGATGCAGGGACTGATTTAGTTCTCCATTTAGAGTGGCGATGCCATATCTCTCTTTTTTGAAGGGAGAAAAAATCAAAATTGTACATAAGTTGTACAGTTTTTATCTAAGTTGTTGTCTTTAACATTCAACCTTACATGCTATGGAACCTGTTGATCTGTATTGTCTTTAACATTTAATCTCATTCGTTATGTAATTTGTAATTTATGTTGTCTTCAACATTCACCCTCATATGGTATGGGATCTCAAAATGTAGTAAAATGCATTTTTGCGATTTAATCGGGGTTGTGCTTGTGAAAATTTCTTCTAAATTGGTTTTATTGTTCAAAAAACTTGGATGAAGGGGGTTTGATGAGGTTAAAAGGGCGAAATCATATCTCTCTTTTTTGAAGCGAGAGAAAATCAGAACTCTTCATAAATTGTACTGTTCTTATCTAAGTTGCCTTTATCATTCAACTACACATTCTGTAGAATTTGTTGATCTACGTTGTCTTTAACATTCAAACTCACGTGCTATGGAATTTGTTGATCTATGTTATCGTTAACATTTAACCTCACATTTTAAACACCATACATTTCAAAAGATAATAAAATGAATTTTTGAGATTTAATTTGGGTAATATACTTGTAAAAATGTCTTCGATATAGGCGAGGTCATATGCCTCTTTTTTGAAGAGAAAATGGGTCATAATTAAACATAAGTTGTACAGTTCTGATCAATTTTGTCTTTAACATTAAACCTCATATGCTATGCATATTGTTGATTTATGTTCAGAGCTGCCACAGGGGATTTTTTTTTTTTTTTTTTTTTTTTTTTTTAGTTCTATCACCCACCACATTTAAAAAAAAAAAAATTATGTGCACTTTGACAACTTCTACAAGAGAAATATACGACAAAATTTATTTACATAAATAGTGGTGCGAAAAGAATATAAAAACAATCACCTGTGAGAGCCCTATATGTTGTTTTTAACATTCAACTACACATGCTATGCAATCTGTTGATCCATGTTCTCTTTAACATTAAACCTCATATGTTTAGGATTTCAAAATGCAATAAAACACATTTTATCAATTTGTTTAGGGTTATAAAAAGTCTTCTATATTGGTTTTATTGTTTAAAAGACTAGGATCTACACAAGAGCTGATTCAGTCCTTCATTTAAAGGGGGAGGTCATATCTTTCTTTTTTGAAGGGAGGTAGTTTCAAAACTGTACATAAGCAGTTTTTATTTTTTTAATTTATCCACATCTCCAAACTGTCTGCTTTTCATTCGTAAATACATACAATTTGTAAATATGTTCGTAAATATATACAATTTTCAAGTTTTGTTTATAAAAAACTAAATTAAACTCTGTTTCCTATTTCTTTATAAGGATCTGTTAGAAAACATTGCCAAAGCTGTTATTTCAACCCTTAACTGCTCTGACAGAAACTATTGCATACAAGCTAAAATGAATAAAAAATCTGTGTATTTACGGTTGATTTTGCTTAAAATTTAAATCATTTAGCGGAAACTTTCTATTTTGACTGTCAATCGTACGTTTAATTTATTTTTTTTTTCAAACATTTCACTTTTATTCTTATTTGATGATTGATAAAAACGGAAATGGTCCTTCTAAAACAGATAAATGGAAATATTCCTTTTCAACTGAGAATATTTCAATAATCGCAAAATTCTGGCTAAATTTTCGTTTTTGAAGTTTTGAACAATTACAAAGTAACTGTATGCGACCAGACAACCTCAAATTCCTATTCTAGTGCCGAGTAAAAGATTTTGTCACTTTTTATGTACTCTATTCAAGCGAAAAAGAAATGTTTATGGAAAACAACAGTAAGAATTACCGTGACTTAAAATAAAGCTTGTTTATACACATAAATACACTTTGGATGATCGCCAGGTATACATAAACGTCTTTCTTCAAAAGCTCATAATCCTTACAGGAGAAGTATTTTTGTCAGCCCTTAAAGAATTTTATATAAATCCTGATAGGAATGTTTACGCAGCAAGACAGTATTCCAAAATAAATGTCATCAATTTTAAAGCAGTGTCTCTTCAACATATTTTTGGAAATTTTAAATATTAAATGCAAAACATTTGCGAAAATCTTTGACTTAAGCATTGCATAACACGAGTTATCGATAACGAGAGAACCTAATGTATATTTTTGGAAATAACTTTGGTTTGATTTCAAAATAACCTTAATGATATTTCAATATGGAAGGAAATTTTTATAATGCTTGTAGAATAACTAGAAAACTCACCTCGGTCAATTATTACATTTAAGGTAAAATAAAATTAATATCAATAATTTTTTTAAATGTATATATTTAATTCCACAAAAGGAAAATAAAACCAAATACTTTCATTAAAAATCATCAGCCAACTTTAATGTAGTTTTACTTTCTCTAATGCGTTCTCCGATTTAATGGTTACCTCAATTTAACAACAGTTTTGAAGAAAACATTTGCAAATGTTAAATCAAAGTTTGACAGTCTATAACATATGACAATCTACGATATATTCCGTCGTATAGCACGCACTACTAATCTGCGAGTATATATTTCTATTTTTAAATATATCCATAGTATTAGCGCATTCCATGCATTTCTTAGAAATCTTCAAGAAAAATGTCACATTAAAGCATTAAAAAATATAATTAATGCGAAATAAAGAAACTTTTTTATTTATTTATTTTTTTTTTTTTAGGGATCTATACTTAAGAAGTAAAAACGGAACCATAAAAAAATCACTCGCGTGTGTGTCTACCCATCTGTCACAGCTATTTTTCTTGAAAACTATGGAACGTGGAAAGTTATCAGCAATATTGAATTTAGACATATTTCTCCGGGAGGGATTTCGGTGGTTCCAGGTAATAAGAAATTTCGCTTTTTAACCATTGAAGAAAGCATTAAATCTCAAATTGTCCGAGGTAGGGGAGAAATCCCATCGCACCAGGGGAAAGTCCCCCCTCCCGTACCACCCCCAGAATTCAACACTAATTATCAACCATTCGATATTTTTAACAAAATGGGAAATATTTAATTTACTAAAAAAATAAAAATAATAAAAAAAAGGGATGTAGATCGTGTAGTATATTGTTTGAAAGATCTTGAAACGCATAACTCAAAAATGTATTTATTTTAATTTTGTATATCGAATTTTCAAAGATATCGTCGATAATTCATTGGAAAAATATGCTTCTGTATCCAATTTCACAGAAACTAAAAAAATAGGGCTAGTAGTAATGAAAAAAATAGGGGTTGTAGTAATTTATTTAAATCTTCCTTAGTTATAACTATTAGCCTAGTTCACATAGTTTTTGAGAAAATCGGATTTTTCCATTACACACAAGTTTTATTTAACGGGCACTCAGAGGAGGAGTTAAAGAGCGCGAAATCATCCAAAAATTGTTGATAATGAGGGGTTTTTTTTTTCTTTAATTTTCTTAATTAGCCTTGATATTAATCAAAAACCCATCTGGAAAAACGTGTCACGATCCAGAACGGAGATAAAACTTTCAAACCTCCTTTCGGAGAGCGATCGATCTCAAAATCTTGGTTTTGGGTAATACATAGTGTCATAGTACATAGTGATAAATAATCAAAGCCTTTCATTTCAATTGAATTCCTTTATTTTTTTGGTGATTACTTAAAAATTATTCATAGAAAATTTTCAAGGTTTTTTCAAAAGTCGTATTATTTCTTTAGCAGCGATTTTTTGCAACATTTAAATTGGCAATTAATAAAATTATGTTACGAAAGCCTTTCTGCGCGAGTGACACTTGTACTTTAATCTTTCATTTTTATGCCAGACGTACATTCTAAAATAATTGAAAATTACTAAACTTTTTCTAGGAACATTGTATTTCAAGAACTTTTTATGTAACGGCAAAAACAAATATTCATGTAATAGTTACAAATTTGTACTATGAATTTAAAAAAATGTTAAGGTTACTAAGAATTTTTTAGGAAAATCGGATTCCTGGAACTTTTTAAGTGACGGCAATTAGGTTTACAGATAAAAGTTTAGTAAGAATACTGTAATTCTTTTGTAAATTTACAGATTTATGCACCTTTGTTTACGAGTTTTGTAGATTGACATTTTTTCCCTAGTACTGTGAACAGATAAAATTTTACTAAACTTAATAGATTTCGCTAACTTTAGATTACAAGAGTCACAGATTTTTTTACAGCATACGACATTTTTTTAATTCAAAAGAACATGTAGCAATCGAAAGTAATCTTGGCTTTTCACTTTTAATTAAGTGGATGTCGCTGCTACGGTTTTTGCAGACAGCTAAGGATTCTACATTATTAATGTAATTTACCAAATAAATATACCTTGATTTAATTAAAAATATGGATGTATATAAATATGCACATGCCATTTTTATTGCTATTTTTAACCAAAAAGTAAAAATACTTAAAACTATATTGCTATCTTGAGTATTATTCAAAAATGAAAAGAATAAATTCTCTCCGAAGATAGTCGAATATCTTAATAAAAAAATAGAAATGCTGCGAGTGTTACGCACCTCTTACGGCATGTTTCAGATTCAAAAGAACATGTAGTAACTGAAAGTAATCTTGAATTTTTACCTTTAATTAGGTGGATGTTAATATTACATTTGTCATCTCGCTTGACTTGAGTAGAAAGCTTTCAGCTTTGATTCTATATTAGTAATATAATTTACGAAATAAATATACCTTGATATAAATATGAGTTTAGATGTACATAAGTGCTATTTTTATTTTATTAACATATTTAACTGAAAGTAATCTTGGCTTTTCACCTGCATCCCAGATGGGTTGTGCAGGGAGCTTATAGTTCTATATCTGTAATATAATTTACGAAAAAAAGTATACCTTGATTTAAATAAGAGTTTGGATGTACATAAGTGCTATTTCCATTGTTATTTTTAACCAAAATAATTAAAATATTTAAAACTACATAGCTATTTTAGTTATTATTCAAAGATGAACAGAATAAGTCCTCCCCAAAATTGGCCGGATATATTAATTAAGGAATAAAAATTCTGTTAGCGTTATTCAGCTTTTACGATACATTTCAGATTCAAAAGAACATGTGGAAAAGTAATCTCGGTTTTTCACCTTTAATTTAGTGGATGCCGCTGTTTACGCTTTCCACCCCAATTTGCTTGTGCAGACAGCTGATGATTCTACATCAGTAATATAATTTACGAAATAAATATACCATGATTTTAATATGAATTTGTATTACATAAATACCATTTTTATTTCTATTTTTAACCAAAAAATTTAAAATATTTAAAACTACAATACAATTTTAGATATTATTCAAAGATGAAACGAAAAAATCTTCTCCGAAATTAGCCGGATGTCTTAATAAAAGAATCAAAATGCTGGGAGTGTTATTCAGCTCTTACGACATATTTCAGATTCAAAAGAACATGTAGTAACCGAAAGTAATCTTGGTTTTTCACCTTTAATTAGGTGGATGCCGCTGTTACGTTTGTCGTCCCGCTTGGCTTGTGCAGACAGCTTATGATGCGTTCGGCAAAATTATGGTTATCTGATGAACGATCCAAGCGTAACGTCCTGCCTACACTTATAACAAGACAACAAATGGAATTTTAAACGGGGGACATTTTGGCATGCCTTTACAAATAAGCTGCAATATTTTATTATGTTTTTATCGCAATTACAGTTGGAGAAATTCAGATTCGTTGACAATCGATGACCCTTTGAAAGGCACTGGGGGTAACTTGTTCAGTGAGATGTTTGTACTTGAAAAATTTTTTTAGTTGATTTAAACTTTTTGTTTCGTTCTTTTCTTTTTTTAAAGAGGAAAGTGACATCTTTGTTAAAATGAACAATGATTCATATGTTATTGTGAAGATTTTTTCTTAACATACAGGCGATGTACATGTAACGGATTAGGATTTTAATACCATTGTAGGATGCAGTATACTACAAAAAAGTATTTAAAAAATCTAAAAGGTTCAAAAAACTTTCTAGGAAACTGAGACGCCTAGAATTTTCCATGTAATTGCAACAAAAATGGATCATGTAATAATTTCTCGTTTACACTTCAAAAAAGCCTGTAAGGTTACTCAGAATATTCTAGGAATATTCTCGAATATTTGGATTTTTTTATGTAACAGCAACAAAAAAAGTCATGTGATTATTATGGGTTACGGTTAAAGTTTTAATAAGCATAAAAATTTCTGTAGATTTACAAAAACTTATTATGTGAATCTAGATTTTTTTTTTTCTTTTTTTACAATATACAAATAAAACTTTTATAAGCATATGATTTCTGTAGCTATCGCAAAAACTAGTTTTGTAGATTGCATCTTACATATACATACATATATATACGTATAACAGTGTGTAATCGAAATAAGAATACATTATGTATATAAGCGCCAGTATTTTATTATGTTTTTTCCCCGATTGTACTTTAAAATTTTCAAATACGGCGATAACCGATGACTGTGTACAAAACATGCAAGTGCTTGTTTAATAAGAAATTTGAAATTTTTCTTTTAATTCATTTAAATCTCCATAATCCATCTTTATTGGTAAGTAAAGATGTGTAAATTTTCATCTCTGATAAAATTAATTGTTTCATAACAGTAATTTCAGTAATTTATATATAACTGTGAAGAATTTTGTTTTTGATATCAGTGCTGGTTAAGGATTTTGACCAATAAACAGGATTGGGTTACTTCCGATAGAACCACTTTCTTCCAGGACAGTGGAAGAAACTGAAAAAAATCGGAAAAAACTGGAAGAAACGGAAAAAAATTGAAGAAATAAAAGAAATCAACAGAAAACAAAACAGAAGCTCAAAATTAAAGTATATCAACTATCTAAAAGAATTAAAGTTTAATCATATGAAATCTAAATTGGAAATGGAATTTAATTAATGTTAAAAATATTATTTTGGGAAAAATTAGTTATTTTTTAATAATAAACTTCAGGTACAGCACACAGTTACGGATTATGGATTTTACAATTGTTAGGTATAAAAGGGTTTTTATTATTATTATTAACTATGCCATTTATGTAAAAAGGAAAACAAAACTACCTACATTGGATAAACATAAGCTTAGATTTGAAACATACTTAGTTCAGTTAAGGGGCTACTTCAGTCAAATGAAAAGATCCATTTGCTAATGCTAATCCTATGGAAGAAATTTATAAAGATATCTCGATTGCATTTCGATATTTTTAAAGGATTCTTTTTGCATTGGATAGCTGAGATCGATCTCCATGCAGGCCGTTTTTTACTTTTTTAATTTTGTTTATAGATATTTTTTATGAGGACGCTTTGATTTTCGGAACCGGTTTGGAAAGCGAAAGCACCCTCCTACAAAATATCTGGAACCAAAATCGAAAAAGTAAAAAACGGCCTGCATGGAGATCAATCTCAGCTATCCAATGCAAAAAGAATCATTTAAAAATATCGAAATGCAACCGAGATACCTTTATAAGTTTCTTCCATAGGATTAGCATTAGCAAACGGGTCTTTTCATTTCACTGAAGTAGCCCCTTAAACCTCTTTTTCTCAAGTCTTTTATTATGTTTCTATATTTAAATTAGTTTATATTTTTTATGATTGAAAATTTAAGATGTGAGGTTTATTGATGATTACATATAAAAACATCAAGGCTCCCACAAGCAACTACTTTTTTACTCTAACTTACACCACTTTCTTTAAACAGAAATTTTTAACAGACAGTTTGACAAAATCTGCAAGAAAAATTAATTTTAAGATTTATTTATTAAAAATACTGGTATGAACGGAATATAAAAATAGTCACCTATTGTAGCCCTGAAACATGCAGAAACAGAAACTTTTCAATAAGATGTTTGCTGTTCAGATTTTTTTATAACTTGCTTAAGCTTCATTATAATATTTTCCCTTGAAGAGTGAAGATAAATTTCTGTTATTTTTATTAAAATGAATTACCGTATTTACTCGTGTATAAGACGCACTTTTTTTTCCAAAAAATTAGGGTAAAACTCTTAGGTGTGCCTTATACACGGAATATTTCTTTACTGTTGGATGCAGTCGAACGATATACATATGAAACAAGAAATTATTCAAAGAAGATATTAAAACTCGGAAAATGCTACTTAATTGAAGTATACTTCATATTTATTTCATTCCTTGCAGTTTTTTATACAACAGAGCTAACGGCATTATCTAAATGCTAATTAGCAATTCTCTTTACCGTCACTCATTCCTATTTCTCGTCATTCTCTTACAACCCGAAGTCTAAAAATGCATTTTCGTCTTGTTTTCTGGTCTGGTGTAATGTTTGTTTCGACTTTCTTTTTACTGAAATTCATTTGGTCATTCTTCATTAGTGAATCAAATTTATGGTGCGCTTTATACACGAGATTTTAAGAAGTAGCCCTTTTTACTTGTAAAGTAGGGGTGCGCCTTATACACGCGTGCGCCCTATACACGAGTAAATACGGTATATTTATGAATTATTGTGAAGAATTTAGTTTTAGACACCAGTAGTAGCTATAAATAATTTGATACCATTGAAAACTACAACTTGAAATATCCTGAGACTTTATTATTTCTTTGGCGAAACTCATATATGTTGACAATCGATGTCCTTTTGAATAACACGGGAGGATTTTTCGTATGAGATGTCTTTGCTTCAAATTTCCTTTGGTTCATCTAAAACTTCTTTTTCTTTCATGTAACGTTATCATTTTTAAAAATGAATCATATAGTAGCAGTAAATTATGCGTTATTTTGCAGATTTTTGATGCCATTGAAAAACACAATATGCTAATATTATATCTTGCGATTTTTTTAAATTTTTTAAGCATGTTTGGTTGGATAAGTTTCGACATATTGAGAATCTGATACCCTTTTTGTAAAACATCGAGTATTTGTCTAATCCGATGCTTTATTTAAAAGTTTTCTTTAATCTATTCAAAGCTTCTTTTTTTAAGATTAAGAATATTTATCGATTTTTAAACCAGTCGTTCATAACAATAATTTATTTATTGCTGTGAAGTATTTTGTGTTAGTTGCGGTTGGAGGTATAGATACCAATAAAAGGATGCATTGTCTATTAAAAATTAAAATGACAGTTTATGTTCTCAAAGCAATGAAATACATATGTATATAATATGTTATGTTTACTTATGAGAGATTTAAAGTAAGAGATAATGTAAACTAAAACTTTATCTAGAATCTTCGTTGAAGAAATTTGAAACATTAATTAATATTCAGGTAATTTTCAAATTTAATCCAGGTATTTTTTACCACTTTCATGGAATATTTTCATCGATAAATATATAAAACTTGATTTTTTTATTTTCAGTTTCCAAGGAATTAAGCAATATTTCTCATTTTTTAAATAATATTTTAAAAAATCAAATCAAATTTAAAATATTGTTACCCACAGCCATTAAAAACCTTTCTCCTCTTAAAATCTCGAAAATTAATCGACCTCTTATTTTCAGAGACCATTTGGAGAAAAGCAAATCATAAACTGAGCAAACAATAAGGTGAGATGTTTACAGAAATTTTTCTGAAATAAATGATTCGACAATAAATTTCGATAATACATTAGTTGTTTATTAATTTTTTAAACATTAAAATGTGTTAATTTCGTAATTCGGTTAAATTTCAGAAATTTATTGTCAGTTGTTGCCCTAAAATTTTCTCAAGATCATGAAAAAATCTTTAGGAATCTTTGATAAGATTTCTTTAAATTTTTGGAAACTACCCTGCATTTTTATGGCCGATTTTTCTAAAAATTTGCACATCACTTGATTAAGTTTTCATTTCTTATAAGTCATGATTGATTTCGTTTCCAGAATTTGGCAATGCAGTCTCCTGCTCAACGATATGTTTCAAAAGGGCGTCATTTCTCAAACTTTTATGTATTTCTTTTTTTAACCAACATCTGTTTCTCTTGTAGTTGTGGCATATATAAGAGAATATCTAATGCTATTTCACACTCTTACCTGCATTTATCTAACCAAGATAATACCATTCCCATCAAAAGAGATTATCTGAAACACTAAGACAATAACTTTACGGTTATTGCATTGCCAAGAAAACGATCGTTTCATGCAATTAGAGTAAAGATAAAGATTCTTTACCATACAAAATTGTGATGTTTCTGAATGACTTTACTTACAATGGGAAGGGCCGGAATTGAGTTACTGACCCCATTTTCATGAATGGAGTATTGTAATCTCTAATGTTAGCTCCCTAATATTTAGGCTTTTTCCGATTGTTTTTGCTAGTTTCAGAAACAATGCTTTCTCGCCTATGTCAAGGTTTTTGGAATTTTTGATGAAACAATGGTAATTATTTCAATCATTTCTTATTTTTTTCCTTCAATTGACCTGTTTTAAATAAATATTTGATTTAAATCTCAGAATTTTCGCAATGCATTTATTAGGATCTATTTTCTAGAAGCCCAAACTCTACAATTTGTTTCTACTATTCAAATCCTATCCCGTTTCCTATCTATAATCCTATCTACAATTTAAATCCTGTGTGTTATCAAAAAGCACGCAGCGGAAAATTTTCAAACTATTTCAAGATTAATTTGCTCTTTTTAAAATATTTTCTTACATGAAAATTAAGTATCAATTTAAAATTTACTCTCTCATGACAAAGTGTTGCGATTTTCATGCCCCTGTAAATCTTTTTTAAATTGGAGAACTGCAAGAGTCACAATACATATTGTTTAAAATATCATTGTATAACTAAGATAGAAAAACATGAGGTTTGTATTCTAGTAATTCTAAAAAAGAACTTGAGTCCGAAAACGAGATTGGCAAGTAATACACCATGTCTTCTTTGTTTTACTAACATTGATATAAAGAGACTTTTATAATCAAATAAAATATTTTTCCTATATCTCATCAATAACAATTCAATTAATTTTCAAATCGATTTTTAAAATATTGTAAATAATTTTAAAAAACTTACATGACATTCTTGTTTCTTAAATAGAAGTTTTTTTTTAATTCAATTTGTGAATGAATAAAATTTTTACTTTAAGCCTTAGTCAATTGGAGTCCGAAGACAAGTATAATAAGAAATACAAATCATGGATTAGGCATAGATTATGAAACACTTTCTAACACATTCAGAATAATGCAACAAACTTTACCGTTTACTAAGTTGAAAAAGTGTGCCTAATTGAATCAGTTAAAAACGCATAACGCAATTGAAATCATAATGTCAGTAATTCTATCTACAGGCGGAAAAATATCTAAATTCTTTGAGTAGCCTTGTACATGATATATATATATTTTTTATCTATTAAATACATGCAAACATTTAGATCAGTTTGGAAATAAATACCTCAGTTGAAAATTATCCCTTCCTCTAATAAAGAAACTGGTGTGTGAATTCTTTTGTGCATGTCTGTATAGAAGGTACACAATTTACACGCGACGAGTGATATGCAATGAATTTGTTCAGCTTAAAAGCACATACCCAAAATGGAAACACATTTCCAGAAATTATTGCTCAAAGACCGTTACAAAACCGATTTATTTTGTATGTCTTTTTAAATGAGCAAAAAAAAAAGCCATGCCCTATTTGATAGTTAATCAATCTCTCATAAAATTCTGTGCAAACGATTTTTTCCCGTGTACCATTATGTAATGGAATTTTTTTTTTTGAATGCCTCTGTAAATTAACTATCAATGTTACACACCTCTTATTCAATACCAAAATGGTAAAGGGAAATAATATACGTCAACTGCATGAAAATCCTAGTATCTTTACACAAGTTAGAGCGTGGACAGACAGACGGAAGGACAGACAAACCGAATTCATAAACACTTTTCAAGTGTGTTGGAAAATGTTAAAAACTGAACTCGAGCTCGATTCAGGACCAGGTTTGGGATCACGAACACCTGTTGAATAAGTGTCATATATTGCAACTATTGCATTTTAAATGTGATACATAACTGTCGAATGCGTCGTATAGCATGTGAAAAAATCAATGTCGTTTCAAACCAATTCTATTTTATTTAAATATTAACGCCACTTTATAAAGTTTTGGTAATAAACCTGAAAATCGAACTTGAGTCCGTTTCAGACTCCCAGACTCCTGTTAAACCAGTGTCATCTATTGTAATTAATGCATTTTAAAATGTGATACATAACTATCAAATACGTAAAACAGCATGTGAAAAAGCCAGTATCATTACAAATCAATTGTACTTTATTTCAATATTAACACCAGTTTATAAAGAATGTTAGTAATAAAATTGAAAAAGAATAGAATTTTTTTAATCAAAAGTTCAAAATTAGGAAAAGTATGAAGAAAAACTAGAATTAATGAAATAATTCTCAAGAACATTTTTAAACATAAAAAAATCAAAATAATTACTGCCGTTTTGAGTCAACAAGGAACCCTAAATTCTTTATAAAATAACTTAATACACGGAAAAAGTGGTGCTTTTTAGGATCTTTACATTAATGGTACTTTTTACGATGGTCTAAATAAAATTTAAGTATGTATTCTCGAGAATGACTCCATTGTTATTGCTAAAAAAGTACATTCCTTCACGAGTGAATCTTTACTGTTCAGATTTGATTTTTTAATCTTAAAATTTTTTTTTATTATTATTTATTGGTAGCTAACAAATACCTTAAGAATTGAGTCTTACTTTTTAAAAAATTATTTATAATTATTGAATTATTTGAATTTATTATCCTTATTTAGATATCCTTGAAAATTATTTTATAAACAATTCAAAAGTTCAACAAGAAACAAAAAAAAATCATGCGTCAAGCATAGATTATAACATTTTCCAATACATTCATAATAATGTAACAAAACTGCACCGTTTAAAAAATTAAAATATCACGTCTCATTTCACCATATGGAAATTTATAACGCAACACAAAACCGAATTTCATCTGTTCCGATTTACAATTGGAAAATTGTCCGAATTTTTTAGCAGCCCTGTATATGATATAGATATTTGTATCTATCAGCAACATGCATTCCAAAATTTAATTCATTGAAGGGATACATATATTTCAGTTGAAAATTCCTCTTCAGAAATTTCCTCTAATAAGGAGAATGGTTGCGAATGCTTTTGTGCAGCTTTCTATATGTGGTGTACAATTTATATATGAAAAGTAATCTGCAAAAAAATAATTAAATTTCAAAACGCATACCGAAATTTAAATGTACTCTCCAGTAATTATTACGCAAAGAACTATAAGTATTGTAACCGATTTCTTTTATGTATCCTGTAAATTAATAAAATATGCTATGAATGCTATGTTTTAACATGATTGTAGTTAAATTCATTGATTTATATCATTTTAAATACATTTGAGATAGCGTAATGTCATTAAAATATTCTCCAAACGATGTTTCCCCATATGCAATAAGTAATCGAATTATTTTGAATGTCCCTGTAAATGAGCCTTTAATAGTACATATGCAATATCAAACATGCTTTGGTGACCCTAATAAGCTTTATCAATTGCATGAAAATCCGAGGATATTTACAGGAGTTAGAGCGTGGACAGACCGGCAGACAAACCGAATGATAAGTTCTTTTCAACTTTATTGGAAAATGTTAAAAAAATGAGGTATAGATTTCAAACAAATTGTGTTTGAAAATAAACTATTTTCTTTGTTTGACGGTGTAAAAAAATATACAATGCATTCTACTAAAAAAAAAAAAAAAAAAAAAAAAAAAAAGAAGAAATAGATTATTTAAATTGTTGCTACCTTCGATGTGACGTCAGCGTTGATCACAATCATGTTTTTATTTTATTTATTTATCCTTTATAATATAGATACGATCAGTTCGCACGAACGATTGCATAGCTTACTAAATCACTAAATGCTGAGGGGAAAAAGCATTTACCAAATATTTTGAAATATGTTTAAAATACGTGTTTAATTTGCTTAAACAGCTTGCTGAATTCCGAAAGTGCGAATTACTGATAAAGGGCTTTTCGTGCGTTCACGAATCGGACTCGTGACTCATGATTTGTCGTCAATATATATGTGTGTGTGTGTGTAAGTGTATCTTTAAGCAATACGTTACTTTCGATTGATAGCGAATTAATTCTGTCCGGTTATTTGCGACTAAATTGTTTGTATCGGATCTGAATTTTTTTAGATATGGAAAAAAAAGGCTTAACTGTGTTTTATTAATAGTACATGTCTTTTGATTGAGCATTATTTTGTTTTAAGGAATACTTTTGTTACTTTTTGCATATATTGTTACTGTTTACGAAAGAAAAATATTCCATTGTAATTAAGGTAGATATATATGTGTATTGGCCTTTTTTCCCTTTTAGTGCCCACGGAAATATCCAAAAAAACAATTCTCTTTTTATTAAGTTACATTTATCAATTTTATAAAAAAAAAAAAAAAAAAAAAAAAAAGTTTGTCAAATTATCATGTTGTTTCAAGGTGGTCTTCAATTTTATTTTGAAGATGATGCAAAGAAAAATTAACAAAATAAAACGGAAAATATTGTATTATAATTAACGAAGATTTATAAGTGTATTAGTTTTCTTTTCACCGATTGCTACCAATGGTAATCTTCGAAAAGAAAAAAAAACTCTTTCGTTATTTAGTTAAATTCATTCGTTATATAGAAATGGGGGTTGGAGGGGGGCATTAAATGTTTATATTATTATATTGTGGTTTTCAGTTTTATTATTTAAACGAAAATGAATAAATTAAAATAAAAGTGTTCCATTAAAATGATCGAAGATATACTATGAATGTATTGGCAATCCTTTCATCCTCAATTACTGTGTATGTATTCTCCGAAACGAAAAAAAAAAAAGGGAAAAAACTGTTTTATTATTCAGCTATGTTCATCCGTTTTGTAGTGAACAAAAATGTCCATAAAATGATTATATTCTTCTACCGTGATCTTTACTTTATTTCCTGAAGAATTCATTTAAAAAAATGAGAGTACTAGACATAATAGTGTCATATTTTACCATAACTTGTAATTCAGTTAACCTTTGCTTAGATAAAGAAAACATTTACTGAAGAAATAAAAAGTCTGTTATTTCAGAAGTTATATTTTAGCACGATGTCAATATTTTTCTGCAATTTTCTCTAAGAAACTGTCTTGATGACTTATTCATAATGGTTTTTATTTTCAGAACGACTGGGTTTGCGAAAATGCCTGGAAGGTGTATGTTGTTCATACATTCTATTGGGTTGGTTCAATTCTTGGCCAACTTCTCTTCGGCTGCCTCACAGACAAGTAAGTATCATCCAATTATTAGTAGTTCTTTTCTTTATTTTATTACTGAATTCCTTAGAACTTGTATCCTTTAACTTCGGTTGATGACAGTGTTTACCCTGATTGTAAAAAATGATTTTAGATGATTTTCCCTCTATTATTACTGAAATGATTGGTTGGGAAAAAAATAAAGCATTGGACTGTGGTGAAAAAAGGCAAGAGTTAAGGTCAATCAGCCTAAAGTAAAGTTATACAATGATGTGATTTTTTTTTTCTTTTTTTAAAGAAGAGACAGAAAATTAACGGAAACATTTCTTTACATGAGCAAAATAGGACCTATAATCAAAATACAATTGTTTGTGTAGCATAAAATAGGTTCACAAAGAAAAAAAGTTCGAAGAAAATAGTAAAATGAAATCAAGAGTAATAACCTCTGTGTAATGTGAAACCTCCAAAGAATGAACCCAAACCATTCTTTGATGCATCTGAAGAAAAAATCAAAATGCCAAACGTTCAGAGTCATTAAAATTTTCAATACACTCAGCATCGCACATCGCACCTTGCAGCGTTTAGCACACTGAGATGAAACTGTTATAACATTTATATATATTAACATTTATAATGTGCTCAGCATTCGAACATGTCACATGACTTTGCGACAAGCGATGAGAAGTGAACGTCGAATTAAAATGACATCTCCTTGACGTCTTTGTCCGTTTTTTAACTGATGCGTGAAGTTAGTCAAACTGTCTATTGTAACTGATTAGATCATTCTTATGAAAAAAATCCCTGTCGACTGGGCCTATAGGCGGAGGTAGATTTCGAAGAGGGCTCATTTCGACAATATATATATATATATATATATATATATATATAATTAGAGATAAATCCAGTTTAATAACTTCATTTGGCCGTTTATGAAAATTTTTTAATTTCATTTTTCTGCAAAAACTGGTTTTATCAGAATCATCTTAAGAAAAATTCAGCTCAAATGCCCATTTTGACAACATATTTTGAAATAGATTCTGAATTTATTAAAAAATCGACGAAAGCAGTACACTATACAGCTCCTAAATAACAAAAAACTGTCAGTTGAATGCATTTGACAAAAAAATTGAATTTAAAAATGAGTCATAAAATAACCGATTTGTTGCTTGAATACATCCTTAATTCTTTAATCATTCTTTAATCTTCGGAAAATTTTGTGCGAAATGCTCACTTTGACAGCAGTTTTAAAAATATATTCTATCTTTATCAAAAAACTGGCCAATGCGTCACAGCATATAGTTCTTAAATAAGAGGATCTGTAAATTGGATGCGTTTGAGAGAGAAAATGGATTTTAAAACGAATCATAAAAAGCGCAATTTGCTATGTGAAAACTTCCTTAAATTTTCAAATCTCGAAGACTTCGGGAAATTCTGTTCAAAATACCCTTTTTGGTAGAATTTTTCAAAATATATTCTGTCTTTATCAAAAAACCGATCAATGCATCACATTATATAGTTCCTAAATAAGAGGATCTGTAAATTGGATGCGTTTGAGAGCAAAAATGGATATTAAAACGAGTCAGAAAAAAACGCAATTTCTTATTTGAACACTTCCTTAAATGTTCACTCACGATGATTTCGGAAAAATCTGTTCAAAATACCCTTTTTGGTAGCCTTTTTTGAAATATATTCCGTCTTTATCAAAAAACTGACCAACGCATCATGTTATATAGTTCCTAAATAAGAGGATCTGTAAATTTGATGCGTTTGAGAACAAAAATGGATTTAAAAACGAGTCAGAAAAAAACGCAATTTCTTATTTGAACTTAAATTTTCAGTCCCAATGACTTTGGGAAATTCTGTTCAAAATACCCTTTTTGGTAGCCTTTTTTGAAATATATTCTGTCTTTATCAGAACATTGACCAGTGTGTCACTTTATACAGTTTCTAAATAAGAGGATCTACCATTTGGACGCGTTTAAAATCAAAAATGGATTTAAAAATGAGTCAGGATATAAGCAGTTTGGATTTGAGGTTTTTTCTCCAACTCCTATTTTTGTTTAATTTCTTTTTGCTATACGAATTGGTCCTATGAAAAACTTGTCAATATAAAAGTTGTAGATATTTTTGAGAAGATGCAAAATAAATTTAATCAGATTTGATATCGTAAAAATTGACGGAGTTATGGATTTTTCTCTTTTTTCACCGCCCTTTTTCTTTTCGTTTTAAATTTTTTTCATGGGTAAAAGTTGATCCTATCAAAAACTTGTAAATACAAAAGTTTTAGATAATTTTAAGAACATTTATAAAAAATTTAGTTGGACTTGATATCTTGAAAATTGGCGAAGTTATGAATTTTTTTCTCCCAAAAACCCTGTTTTTTTCGCCCCTTGAGCCCACTTCTAAATTTATCAAAAATCTGTCATGCATAAACTTTTGGCCTATTTTTAAGAAGTAATATAAATTTTAAACCGATTCGATATCTACTTTAATAAAGAAGTTATGGCGTTTTTTCGGTTTTCACAAAAACGCCCCCTATTCCGACCCCCTTGGTCCGATTTTGCCCATTAACGAACTTAGCCGAGATTTTATCCCCTTTGATTTTATGTACCAGTTTGGTGGAGATTGGTGAAGAATTATAGAAGTTATCGTGTCCATAAAAAAGTGAGATATATATATATATATATATATATATATATATATATATATATATATATATATATATATATATATATATATATATATATATATATATATATATAAACTGGTGCGATTGCAATAGATAGTATTTCTTACGAAATCTACCTAAAAACGTTTCATATAGAAAAAACTTCCATGAACCATATATTTTTCTTTACTGCTAATTAAATTATATTTACTTTGGTATTCTAAAAAAAACTACTAAATTTAAATAAAAGTAAAGCTTGTGTCTAGAATTAGTTTTCTTTATTTTTGTGATGTATTCCATATAACCTGTATCCTTTAACTTCGTATGATGACATTGTTTACCCTAGTTGTAAAAAATGATTTTAAATGATTTTCCCTCTATTATTACTGAAATGATTGGTTAGGAAAAAAGTAAAGCTTTGGAATGAGGTGAAAAAAGGCAAGAGTTGAGGTCAAATCAGCCTAAAGAAAAGTTATGCAATGATGTGGTTTTTTTTCTTTCTTTCTTTCTTTTTTTAAAGAAGAGACAGAAAATTAAAGGAAACATTTCTTAACATGAGCAAAATAGGACCTATAATCAAAATACAATTGTTTGTGTAACATAAAATAGATTCACAAAGAAAAAAATTCTAATCAAATAGAAAATGAAATCGAGAGTAATAACCTCTGTGTAATTTGAAACCGCCAAAGAATGAACACAAATTATTATTTGATGCTACTGAAGAAAAAATCAAAATTCCTAACTTTTAGAGTCATAAAAATTTTCAATGCACTCCGCATTCGGGCATCACACCTCGCAGCGTTAGTACTGTGAGATCAAACTGTTATCACATTTACATGAATTAACATTTACATCGCGCTCAGCATTCTATCATTTGTATTAAAATGTGACTTTGAGGCAAAAGAGGAGGCGTGAATGTCGTGTTAAAATGATACTTCCTTGACATCTTTGTCCGTTTTTTAACTGATGTATGATATAAGTGAAACTATCTTTTGTAATTGATTAGATCATTCTTTTGGGAAAAAAAGTTTCATGTAGAAATAACTTGCATTTTTCCATTACAATAACCATACATTTTTCTTTACTGGTAATTAAATTATATTTACTTTGGTATACTAAAAAATCTACTAAAATTAAATGAAAGTAAACCTTATGTCTAGAATTTGTTGCCTTTATTTTTGCGATGCATTCCATAGAACTTGTATCCTTTAATTTCGGATGATGACAGTGTTTAACCTAATTGTAAAAAATGATTTTAGATGATTTTCCCTCTATTATTACTGAAATGATTGGTTGGAAAAAAATAAAGCATTGGACTGTGGTGAAAAAAGGCAAGA
Source organism: Maratus speculifer (assembly GCA_964019185.1). Classification (NCBI taxonomy): domain Eukaryota; kingdom Metazoa; phylum Arthropoda; class Arachnida; order Araneae; family Salticidae; genus Maratus; species Maratus speculifer. Next base: position 161,876,013 of record OZ025300.1, on the reverse strand, counting down.
GTTAAGATTAATCAGCCTAAAGTAAAATTATAAAATGATGTGATTTTTTCTTTTTTTTTTTTTTTTTTTTTTTTTTTTTTTTTTTTTTTAAGAAGAGACAGAAAATTAACGGAAACATTTCTTTACATGAGTAAAATAGGAGCTATAATCAAAATACAATTGTTTGTGAAACATAAAATAGGTTCGCAAAGAAAAAAGTTCGAAGAAAATCGAAAATGAAATCAAGAGTAATAACCTCTGTGTAATGTGTAACCGTCAAAGAATGAACCTAAGCCATTCTTTGATGGATCTGAAGAAAAAATCAAAATTCCAAGCCTTCAGAGTCATTAAAATTTACAATTCATTCAGCATTCGGACATCGCACCTTGCAGTGTTTAGCACACTGAGATAAAACTATTATAACATTTACATATATTAGCATTTATAATGCCCTCAGCATTCGATCATTTCACGTTACACTTTGATTTTGAGACAAGAAAGCAGGCGTGAATGTCATGTAAAAACGACATCGCATTGACGTTTTTATCCATTTTTTAACTCATGTGTGATGTAAGTGAAACTATCTTTTGTAAATGATTAGCTCGTTCTTCTAAAAAAAAGTTTCACGTAAAAATAACTTCTATGAAACATATATTTTTCGTTACTGCTAATTAAATTATATTTACTTTGGTATATAAAAAAAAATCTATCAAATTTAAATAACAGTAAATCTTATGTCTAGAATTTATTTTCTTTATTTTTGCAATGTATTTCGTCAAACCTGTCTTCTTTGACTTCGGATGATGACAGTGTTTGCCTTAATTATAAATAATGAATTTAGATGATTTTCCTTCTATTATTACTGAAATGATTGATTGAAAAAAAATAAAGCATCGGACTGTGGTGAAAAAAAAGTAAGAGTTAAGGTCAATCTGCCTAAAGTAAAGTTATACAATGGTGCGATTTTTTATATTTTTTTAAGGAAGTGGCCGAAAATTAACGGAAACATTTCTTTACATGAGTAAAATAGGACCTATAATCAAAACACAATTGTTTGTGTAACACAAAATAGGTTAGCAAAGAAAAGAATTCTAAGAAAATAGAAAATGAAATCCAGAGTAATAACCTCTGTGTAATGTGAAACCGCCAAAAAATGAACCTAAGCCATTCTTTGATGCTATAGAAAAAAATATGTTAAAATTTCTAACATTTAGAGACTTTAAAATTTTCAATACACTCAGCATTCGGATATCTCACTTCGAAGCCTTTATTACTGTGTGGTAAACTGTTTTAATATTTATATATATTAACATTTACAATGTGTTCAGCATTCGAACATCTCAGATTAAAATATGACTTTGAATGACAACCTTACTTTGAGACAAGCTGATTTTGATACGTGAATGTCATATTAAAATGACATCTTGACGTCTTTGTCCGCTTTTTAAGTGATGTGTGATGTAAGTCAAACTATCTTTTGAAAGTGTTTAGTTCATTCTTCTAGAAAAAAAAATTTTCATATAGAAATGACTTCTATGAACCATACATTTTTCTTTAATGCTAATTAAATTATATTTACTTTAGTATACTAAAAAAATCTACTAAATTTAAATTAAAGTAAAGCTTGTGTCTAGAATTTGTATACTTTATTTTTGCGATGCATTTCGTATAATCTGTATCTTTTAACTTCGGATGATGACAGTGTTCACCTTAATTGTATATAATGAATTTAGATGATTTTCCCACTATTATTACTGAAATGATTGGTAGCAAAAAAATAAAGCAATTGACTGTGGTGAAAAATCCATAGTTAAAACCAATCAGCCTAAAGTAAAGTTAGAAAATAATGCAAATATGTATATATACATACATACATATATATATATATATATATATTTAAAAAACAGTAACATACACATTTCTTTAAATGAGTAAAATAGGACCTATAATCAAAATACAATTGTTTATGTAACATAAAATAGGCTCGCAAAGAAAAACAGTTCACAAAGAAAAATTTCCTAAAAAATAGAAAATAAAATCAAGAGTAATAAACTCTATGTAATATGAAACCGCCAAAGGATGAACCCAAACCATTATTTGATGCTACTAAAGGAAAAATCAAAATTCCTAACGTTCAGGGTCATTAAAATTTTTAGTACACTCAGCATTCGGACATCGCACCTTGCAGTGTTTAGCACACTGAGATGAAACTGTTATAACATTTACATATATTAACATTTATAATGCGCTCAGCATTCGAACATGTCACGTCATAATGTGACTTTGCGAGAAGCGAAGAGAAGTGAATGCGGAAATAAAATGACATCTCCTTGACATCTTTGTCCGTTTTTTAACTGATGTGTGAAGTAAGTCAAACAATCTTTTGTAAGTGATTAGATCATTCTTCTAAAAAAAAAAAAAAAACGTTTCATATAGAAAAAACTTTCATGAACTACGTATTTTTCTTTACTGCTAATTAAATTATATTTATTTTGGTCTACTAAAAACATCTATCAAATTTAAATGAAAGTAAAGCTTGTGTCTACACTGTAAAAAAAAAACCGTTAAATTTACGGTAAAAAACTGGCAACTTTTGCGCCAGTTTAAAACAGTTTAATTTACAGCGAATAACCGCAATTTTTTTTACGACAATCTGTTCTTTTAACATTTTTAAACCGTTAAATTTACAGCGATAAACTATTATTTTAACAGAAAACTCTTGTCATTTTTACAAAGAATACCTGTAAATTTCACAAAGAAAAACTGTAAATTTTATCAAATTTTCTGATTTTTTAAACAGTTAAATACTGTTATATTTACCGGGATGAACTGTTATTATAACAGAAATATATTGTAATTTTTACAAAGAAAACTTGTAAATTTTACAACGAAAAACTGTAAATTTTATCAAATTTTCTGATTTTTTTACAGTTAAATACAGTTATATTCACAGGGATAAACTGTTTTTTTAACAAAACTATATTGTGATTTTTACGAGAAAAATATGTAAATCTTACAAGAAAAATTAGTAAATCTTACGAGAAAAAAATGTAAATCTTATGAGAAAAAAATGTAAATCTTATGAAAAAAAAATGTAAATCTTACGAGAAAAAAATGTAAATCTTGCGAGAAAAAAATGTAAATCTTACGAGAAAAATATGTAAATCTTAGGATAAAAAAATGTAAATCTTATGAGAAAAATTAACAAATCTTACGAGAAAAAAACTAAATTTAACAAATATTTTGTGATTTTTACAGAAAGAATTTGCAAATTTTATGCAAAAAATATGTAAATTTTATTGCAAAGGTGTTCAAAATAAGGTAAAATTTAAGATTATGCAGATGAAAGGCTGTTTCCATTGATTTTCAAAAAGTTACACTTTTAAATTTTTGTCCGGTCCCTGAGGGTCAAATTATATTTAAAAAAGTATTCCACATGTTCTGACAAGTAAAATAGAGAAGGATTTATTTTACGGCTAAAACACACAGAGTTAAACTAGAATTTATAAAATTTCATTGCTTCTTGCTTCTAAAAACAAACACTCTTAATATTAGAAAACTGAAATTTGATAAAATTTCAAGAATAATAGTTTAAAGAACTTTCACTATAAAATAAGTGAATCATTACTGTTGTACTCTGGAGAGCATGGAAGAATTTTTTCTAAATATATCCTATCTGACTCAGAAGTCCTATAAAAATGGTATAAGTAACGTTTTAAAAATAATTGGCTGAACAAAGTGATCAATACAATCAATTTAAACTCTTCTGCAATTTACTTTGCATACAAATTTCAACTGGCAAAAAATTAAAGCATGTTTCAATTTTAGGAATACCTTGTATGCTTATTTATATACAATTTGCTTACTTTGGCATAAAAATAAAATTTTTGTGAAAATTGCAAAAAAATATATATATACAGTAGAACCCCGATAATCCGGATCGGGTTTTTCGCTTTTTTTTCAAGTTTGAGAAGCGACTGGCTAATTTCTTTAGCATTAACTTGTTGCATCGTAGTATTCTGAATAATAAAACAAAAACTTTTTTGCCAATCGCTTCTCAAAGTTGAAAAAAAAATTAAAAAACCGATCCGGATTATCGGGGTTTTACTGTATATATATAACAACATTTGTGCGATTTACTAATGAAGTTTAGTGAGGGTACTCACTTCTAATAAAAGAACAATTTTTTGAAATATAAGAAACACTTTTTCCATACTCAGGTAATGTTTGATAAAATATTCATCTCTCTCACAAATCTTAGGATTTGATCTATTACTCCTAAATAATAATACATATTTCTTTAATAACAAATTCTGCACCAGAAAATTATTATTCGAAATAATGATATTCAAATTTAATAACACAGTGAAGTGCATTCATTTTGAAATACGAGATCCATGTTTCCTGTTGAGCATAAGTTTAAAAAAAAAGAAGTCCCAGCTTCTGGAAGTAATGCATGAAAAATCAATTTTATAGATTTCTTGGAAATTTTTTCCAGTTTCGATATACACATAACTTAAAGAAATATACAGCATAAGAAAGAAAATTTTAAATATATATATATATATATATATATGTATTTTTTTTTTTTCCTTTTTCAAATTGCCAAATTTTTCCAGTTGCTCATTTATCAGCTTTAGAAAGATTAAAATATAAAATATTTAAAAATCTTAACCTTTATTTGAGCATATCACAGATGTTCCTATTATATGCATCGCTGCTGTGATTGTTTGGCACTAATAATTTTGAAAGGAAAATTCTGTAATTAAAAATGAAAATTATTCCTTGGAATTACAAGAGCTGAAAAACTACAATTGACAATTGTCATGTACACACATGCATTAAAATTTCAAATTAGTTTTGTTTATTTTTAAAATAAAATATATGTTTCATAAAAGTTTAAAATTTGAAAACACATCAAAACAAATAAAACTATGACATTTATTATGATCTTAAAAAATACAGAAAAATCAGTAATCAGTTCACAAACAGAAATTGTAAATATATACATTATATCTCTTCACTTCCAAGTTTATCTTCAACCAGTGAGTGGGATTTATTCCAAAAATACATCTGCAAAAGAAATATTTTTACTTTAGTACATAAAATAAAAATTAAAATAATTTGTGTACTTTTATGTAATCTGGATGCAGGTGAAACATTCAGGTGAACTAATATTGCTATATGATAATGCTAAGTCTATAGGCATTTGATGCATTCTTATATTCAGAACATCTCCTTGGGGAATTTATATTTTTAACATCTTTTTTGAGTGTTATGTGCTTTCTTAAAGGATATCAAGCTTTTTTTCTTAGCTCTCAAAATATTTTCTAAAATTTATGCTCAATTTAATATTTTACGTTTTAAAAACTGATGTGAAATTTTTAAAACGAGTAAAATTTTAATTATGCATAGATTTTAGAAATATTTGGAAAACTAAGGAAAAAAGATACATCTTTTAAGAAGAGAACACTGAAAAAAAAAGTTTAAAATTCCAATTTCCTAAGAAGATATTTTGAATATAAAACAATCTCTGTCGGCTTGGCCTATAGGTAGAGGTACATTTCATTTAAGTGCTCATTTCAACAAAATAATATTATATATATATATATATATGAATAATTAGAGATTTTTTTTCTTCAACTCCTATTTCTGTTCAACTTATTTTTTATATAAGGATTGGTCATATAATAAACTTGTCAATGTAAAAGTTGTAAATAATTTTGAGATGTAAAATAAATGTAATCAGATTTGATATCTTAAGAATTGATGAAGTTATGGATTTTTTTCTTTTTCCACCCCTCTGTTTTTATTTATTTATTTATTTATTATTTTATTTTCTTATTTATTTTTTGCTGTAAGTGTTGGTCCTATCAAAAATTTGTAAATACAAAAGTTTTAGATCATTTTAAGAACATCTATAAAAAAATTAATTGAATTTGATATCTTCAGAATTGAAGAAGTTACAAATTTTTTTCTGTCAAAAACTTTTTTTTTTTTTTACCCCTGCCCTTTGAGCCTATTTTTATCTTTACCAAATATCTGTTAAGCACAAAATTTTGGCATTTTTTTTAGAAGTATTACAAACTTTAAACCGATTCAACATCTATTTTCACTAAGAAGTTATGGGATGTTTTTTTGTTTTCACAAAAATAATCCCTCTTTCCACCACCCTGGTCCGATTTTTCCCAATAGCAAACAAACAAAATTTTATGCCCATTGATGTTATGTATCAGTTTGGAGGAGATTTGATCTAAATTAAAAAAGTTATCCTGTCCATGAAAAAATGATATAGACTGATATTTAATCTATAAACTGAATTATGAATAACAGCCAACATGACACAATACTTAGCATAAAATGCATTTAAGGGAGACCAAACTGGACGCCAAAGACGGGTAGATTTTTAATAACAAATTTCAGGTTCAGCAGGTATCTTTAAAGTGATGGCAAGATTGTCAGGTTTTAATCAGGCAAAGAAAAAAAACCTGACCAGCTATTTGTTAATTTTTTTAATCATATTAAAAAGAGCTTTAATTTACAAAATCAATGTTTACTTTTTAAAAAGCTGATTTATAGATAATTCAGACTTGAATGGGGCTTGTGAGTGCTTAAGCCACTTGGCAGACCTCTCAACTTAGCTGATATTAGATATTTCGCATTAAATTTGGATCGATTTATTCTTAATACACTTATTAAATTACACTTTTGTTGTTAATATACTTTTTCCGTTAAAAAAGTATAAACTTCAATTACATTTTGTGGAATAAGTATGTTTATATATCTGCAAAAAAGCAACTTTGAAGAGATAATGTCCGAAAAATAAATTATAAATATTCAAAAGAATATATTAAATTAGACTCTAAATTGATGATTTGGAATACTTTTTAAATATAGTATATATAGTATATTACACATTTTAAAGATTAGAGGAAAAGGTATAAATATGGACACCTTTTTTTTTTTTTTTTTTTTTTGGACTTTAAGTGAATTTCACTTTTAAAAAGATCAATTTTTTTTAAACTTTCATTAACATTTATAACAAATGTATTAAATAAGAGAAATCAAAACAATGATTAATATATATTATTTCAATTAAAAAATACAGGTTTACACAAACTTATTAAAAAAAAAAACTGAAAAAGTGCGGTGCAAATATGGGCCCTTTCCAAAAAAGTCACAAAATGTAGCTTAAAATATTTTAAAACAAGATAGTAGAGAATTTTTTATAACAGAAATCGCAACCATAACTAGCTCTTTCAGTCCTGGCAAAATCTGAGGGTTCCCACATTTAGAGCATAATACATTTAACGACACATTTCTCTATGAGTATCTTCAGAGAAATTTCCATCAGAAAAGGTAGTTGCATCACTTGAATCTTGTTTATTCCCATCATTAATATCCAAACCCAGCTTGATATCATTATAACTAATCACTAGAAGATGGTCACAGTAGCCTGATGTGTCCACTGAAGAACTGCATATCATTTCATGGGTCTAATTTTCTATTCTTTGGCCTTTTCAACCTTGTCTACTCGCAGGTTTGTTCCCTACGAAAACTCAAGGACATGTGCTTGAGAAAACTTTTGTCAAATGACTACAACTGATTGCTGATTTGGGTCCATCCATTAATGATGTCATGCATTTTTTTTTCATATTTTTGACCCCTCCCCTCCATGTCACAAAGCAGGGTTGGGTTTCTTCTGGAATAAACTTATTTCTTCCAGGACAGTGGAAGAAACTGAAAAAAAAAAAAAAAAACCGGAAGAAACTGGAAGAAATGGAAAAAACTGGAAGAAACCACCAGAAACCGATACAAATGCTCAAAGTATATTAACTATGCAAAAGAATTAAAATATAATTACATGAAATCTAAATTGGAAAATTTAATTATTATTAAAAATATTATTTTTGCAAAGATATGTTATTTTTTTAATTAATATTTTTTAATCAACAAATCTCAGGTTCAGCAGAGATTTTTAGGTGATGAATTTTTACTACTTTAGAGGTAGAGGGGTGGAATTTTTTTTTTTTAATTAATTGCTCCATTTATATATTAAATAATAAAAAAAAAAAAATCTATCTGCAGATTGTTTATTTTTCATATAAAAATGTATTATTTTCATATAGAAGTGTATTATTTTAAACTGTGCAACACAGTAAATAAATAATTTTGTAATTTTTTATATTTTTCATCTAGCTTGAATATCTCAATGCTGATTTTAAAAGATTAGTGTTCCAAAAAATCTATGGATATGTCAAAATGTATTTAAACTATCCTAAAATGTATAACTTAAAAAAAAAAAAAAAAAAAAAAAAAAAAAAAAAAAAAAAAATCTTCATTTTTTATTTCTATCCAATTTAAGTTGAGAAATTGATTGCAGCATCCTACTGCTAAAAAACTTTTTGTTATACTATGTTGCATTGTACTAAAAAAAAAAAAAAAAAAAAAAAAAAAAAAAAAAAAAAATTAATGATTTTTTTTATACTAAGGATAGATCAAAACAGGTTTTTAAAAGGCCAAAACCAAATTAGGTGACCTTCCTACTTTTTGGCTGAAAACAATAACATCCAAAAATAATTTTAAGTAATTAAATTGTACGTTTTAAAGTAATTAATACATACATAAATGTAAATTAATTATATGTATAGTATTCATTAATTATGTACAACTGTTAATAATCCAAAAACTTTATTTTCATATACAATAATACGTAATTAATTCATCCATAGCACAGAAAGATTTTTTAATTATATGAATTTCATTTAATTAAAAAATATTTTAGCTTTAGGTATACACACCTTGATTTGTCATCTATAATGATTTTTGTAAATGATCATTTGTTATTCTAGAACTTTCTCAAAGAATATTTGAAATCTAATGCGGTTTAAACTAAAAATTTTCTATCCGATGATTGATAATTATAATTATAATGACTGATAATTATAATCAATGAAGTTCATTGCAATACATTCATTTGAGCTTATACAGTTCAAATCAGTGACTTGTTGAAAATTTAAGAAGGAATAAACAAGATTTTTGGAATACTGATGTTCGATCTGGTCAAATTTTAACACACACTTTTGGCAAAACTCGGATTTTGGGCTGAATACGAAACCATATTTTTGGTTGATCTCTTTTTAATACAGTAATTATTATACATTACTTACATTAAAAAACTGATGTAAATTAAAATCTTTTATTTAAATGGGTTTCATTCTACCATTAGTAAAGAATCTCTACTATTTACTACTAGTTTCAGAAATTTAAATTATAAAAAAATATGTTTGTTAAATTGAAATGGATTACATTTAATTAATTTTGTATATTTTGGATAACATTTTTTTTTTTTTTTCATTTAGCCAATGATTGAAGATCTCTAGATAAGTGTTGTGAGTGATCTTGGCTAAAAAGCTGATATAATAGCATTTCTACCTAATTAAATTGGTTTTGGTCCAGTGAAATTAATTTATATAAGATTATAGGAAGAAGATATTTATTATATCTTACAAAATTGAAAATATATAGTAAATTCTTAAAGAAAAACAGTTTCTTCCATTTCTTCCACTTGGAAGAAACCTATTTCTTCTGGCCGGTTTTTTCCACTGCAGAAGAAACTTGCCAATCCTGTCACAAAGTGTCACACATCACTTTACATCCCCCTCCCCTCTTGTCACATGTCACACTATATTACATAAACATATACTTGAAGTTCAGAAACAAAGCTCTACGTTTTAGATCACATTCCAAATTTTAATTTTAAACTTTAACTACATGTTTTAATGACATTTGTGAGCTGAACAATATAAATGATTTTTATTTTGTATAAAATAAAGTTTACAAATAATAATAATAATATAGAATGGTAATAAATTATTAATATGAAGGAGCAATTAAAAACAATAATATTTTGCAATTTGAAATAGAATTTAACATATTTGACTTTGAATCTTATCTTTATGAATGCAAAATATTTTAATTTTAAAAAACTTCATAATTTAATCAACTGAATTTTAATGCTTTCATTTTAATCAAAATGTGTGATGCCACGTTTCATCTTACCCCTTCCCACCACCCTGTCACCAACTGTTACAACTTCATGAACTCACCTTTAAGCATGACATCATTTATGGACGGCTGCTTTGTGCCCAGAAGTAGTAGTTCTTTTAATCAAACATGCTACAGGCTCAGCAATGGAAAAGCTGAACTTTTAGAACCTCATGGACATTTGAAGAAATTTGCATTTTTTTCCACAGCATTTTGACAAATTTTGTGTTTTTTGATGATAATAGCACTTTTTCCGTGGTCTTTTCAATGAAATTTGCATTTATCCATGATCTTTTAGCAAAACTCGAGGTTTTTCTCATGTTTTTTTCAAGAAAACTTGCATATTTCTCCCTATCTTTCGTCAAAATTTGCATATCTTCCACGATCTATCGACAATATTCTCAAATCTTCCACGATCTTTCGACGAAATTCACGTATTATTCAAAATCTTTTGACAAAATGAGGGCATTATTCTAGATCTTTCAACAAAATGAGTGCATTATTTAAAATCTTTCGACAAAATTTGCATATTATTCGCAATCTTTCTACAAAATTCATGCATTTTTCCCGATCTTTCAATAAAATTTGCATATTTCCCTCTATCTTTCGACAAAATTCACATTTTTCTACAAAATTCGAGTACTTTTTACAATTCTTTGTCAAAATTCAAGTATTTTTCTGCAACCTGTTCGTGAAAATTGTATCTTTTCCCACAATCACTTAGACGGAAATCGCATCTTTTGAGCAATCCTTTGATGGAAATCGTGTTAACTCCCATGATCCTTTGAAGAAAACAGCAATTTTTCCACAATTGTTTGACAAATTTAGTTTTTTTCGATTCCTATGAGAAATTTACATTTTTCCTGCAATCTTTTGAAGAAATTTGCTCAATTTGATGTAATTTGTACTGGTGTTTTTGTTGTATTTCATCCGTCACCCCCCCCCCCCCTCACACACACATATAAAAATGTCAACAAATTCTAATGCATATTTGCATCAATCCCAGAGATAATAAAATTCATAGGTGAAAAGTAGACTTCCACATTTCCGTGGTAAAATAGCATGTCTGTTTAATGTGCATAATATAGGAAAATACTATTTTCCCATTAAAAGAAAAAAAAATTAATTTATGTTTATCAGAAGCCCTTTAAAAAGGAACCCATATTTATACTACTCCAATAATAAAGATGTGTTTAATGCACATAATATAGGCAAATATATTTTCCCATTAAAAGAAAAAAAAATTAATTTACGTTTTTCAGAAGCCCTTTAAAAAGGAACCCATATTTACACTACTCCAATAATAAAGATGGCCACTTTCATATATAACTTAAAGAGGTGCTATAATTAAAAGCAAATTTTTAAACGTAGCTTAGGATCTCTATTCTCAAAATATTATATTATTTTTAAATATATTAAAAATATATAAATTTTAAATTTAAAATATTATATATTTTTAGAACCCATTTTAAATTAATCATAAAACAAGAAAATAAAACAATTTCACATACCTCTCAAAGCTTCGCAGTCCAGACCAAATACCAATTCACATAATAATTGCACCACAATACTTGAAAGAAGAATCGTAACTGGTTTCTATCTAGTCTTATCAACAAGTAGCAATATCCACATTCCTGATCGCCAGTATTTAGCACATTCCATAGTTTTTGAAGAGAGGTGGCCATATTCTATCAGATCCATTTTTACACCTTTTCTCTATATGAAACAATAAGGAAATGTTATACATCAAAATAAAAACATTCTTACATATTGCTATTTATTTTAAAATGGATTAAAACTAAATAGGTAATATATACTTAATATACTACAAATAATATATTGTAAACAACTTTCAAATTGTATATTAAAGCATAATTATTTGCTTAAAATATGTTGATTTTAATAAAAACATTAAAATAGACATGTTTCGAATCATTCATTGAGTCATTGACTCAATAAAGGTGTCAAATATGTCAATTTTAATATTTTTATTGAAATTGACATCTTTTAAGCAAATAATTTGTGTTTAAGTATATATTTTGTACATTGTTTAGAATATATATTTTATGGTACAGTTAATAGGGGACAGATTAAGACTTTTTTACTTGTATTTAATGCTTTTATCTTCTATACTATTTAAACAAAGTATCGCTCTGTCTGTGTGCAATAACTAGTGAAATCAGCCACACATAGAAATCTGAAAATTTATATGTAGATAGTCCGTGACAGGTTCCAGATGTAACTGAGGACTGACGCAGGGTTGCAAAAAAGTCGGCTAAAATTAAAAAAAGCCAGGCCGGTGGCTTTTATTGGTTTTAGCCAGCTTTTTTGGCCAAAATTGGCCTTTTTTGGCAAAATTGGCTTTTATACAGAGAAGCGTTTTTATTATAAGCTACACATTTTTTAAGTGCCCTTTAACTAGTTTTAATGATGTTTAATTTACTTTGAGTTTAATAAATTTATTAAAATAAAAAATTGGAATTTTAATTATGATTTATTATGAGAAATTGGGTTATAACCCAATTTTTCAATAATGAAGACAATAATACTAGAATAACATATTGATGGAGTTGCTAGTAATTTATAGTCAGAATTGCAAATATGTCAGCTAAATTATAAAATGCCCATACCAAGTGCTTTTTCCGATTTACATTAATCTTTAATCCAACCTTGTTTTTCCATTTTTATTTCTTTATAAGATTAAAGAGGACAATGGGTACTTAGTTACGTGTTTTATTACTCAACTAATTTTAAGAGTTATTAAAATGTCATGTTTTATTCCCTATAAACATTTAAAATCATACATATAAAAAAAATCACAATTTCTCACTATTGAAAATAATATTATGATATTATGAATTATGCATATTTCATAATATATAATATTTCACAATTTATTTCAGTATTCTCAATTAGCATATGCACGAATATATTCATGCAAGATGGCATATAAGCACTTTTAAATAACAAAGAGCTATTCAAAATTTTAATTCAACAAATTTTATTCAAACATTTTTTGTTGTTGTTTAAGTATATATAATTATGTATAAACTCGCCTCAAATACTGAATCCTTCCTTATTTGTCTTTCAACATTGTTCATCTATGATGTAATCTTTACATATTGACTTGAAAAATGTTTCCATGAATGCTTTGATGTGTTACATTTTATCATAATTCAATTAAATATAATACTTAAGAATGTGTAACATAAGTAGAACTATGAAATATAGAAGTTAAAAACACATTTTTTGTTATATTTTCTTTTTTCTAAGATTTTATATATTTTTTTGGACATAATGTCTTCACAGTTGACTTCTAGCAGTTATAAAGACTTACTTATTTGAAAAGTTAAATAGAAATTTGTAACTTTTTTAGTAGTAAATAATTAAAAATGTATTAAAAATAAATCAATCCAAATTTAATATGGAATTATACAAATTAACACTTTAAAAATAAAAGCCGGCTTTTTTTAAGTGGATAAAACCAAAAAAAGCCGGCCGGACTTTTTTGGCCCGGCTTAAAGCCGGCAACCCTGGGACTGAGGCTCAGCTTTTTATTAAAAGGCTGAAACCTCCAAGTTTTTATGCATTAAGCTAGGGATGCACAACCAGTAGACCACGAAATTTGATAATTTATGACTGAAAATTGTAATTTTTGTGATTAAATTTAAAAAAAATCTTAGATTTCGTTAATTTACCACGGGAAAAAACAAAATTTCGTCAATCACTTAAGAATTGCAAATTTTGTAGATCGGACAGGGAAAAATCATGAATTTCGTTGATCAGGTGCAGAAAATAGCAAATTTTGTCGATGTGGCTCGGAAAAATCACAAATTTTGCCAATCAAAGTTGAAAAAATCAGAAATTTCGTTCATAAGGTACGAAAAAACTACAAATTTTGCGATGATGAGCAGAAAAAAATCTAGAATTTTGTTCATTAAAAGTGGAAAAATCTCGAATTTCGTCGATCAGCTTTGTAAAAATTGTGAATATCTTTGATCAGTTTCGTAAAATTTGTGAATTTTCCTAATGAGATGCGAAAAGATAGATAATTTTCTCGATTGGTTTCTTAAAAATCTCAAATTTTTTTGATCAGGTGTGTAAAAATTTCGAATTTCATCGATCAGGCGAAGAAAAATCACAAATTCCACCGATCAGCTTTGTAAAAGTTGTGCATTTCGTCAATTAACTTCGTAAAAATGGCGAGTTTCATCGATCTTCCTCCTAAAAACGAGTTTTGTCGATCGGCTTTGAAAAAATCCCGAATGTCGTAGACCAGTTTCGTTAAAATCATGAATTTCGTCGATCATGCGAAGAAAAACTGCGAATTTTGTCGATAGCGCCTTAAAAATAATGAATTTCGTTGATCGGCTTAATGAAAGTGATGCATGAAATCACAAATTTTGTCGATTGGTATTGTAAAAATTGCTAATTTTATTGATCAGGAGCAGAAAAATTATGAATTTTCTTGACCAGCTGTATAATAATTGCAAATTTTGTCGATCATACGAAGAAAAATCACGAAATTCGTCGATCGGCCTCATAAAAATCGTGAATTTTGGCGACCGGCTTTGTAAAAATCGTTCATTTTATTGGTCAGGCACAGAAAAATTGTGAATTTTTTCAATCCGATTCTCGTGAATTTTGACGTGTAAGAAAAATCAAGAATTTCACCGATTTGGAAGAGTCACGAATTTCATCGATCGGCTTTGTAAAAATCACAAATTTCATTGATCAGTTTTGTAAAAGTCGCACATTGTTTTTGATTGTCTTCGTGAAAATTGCTAAGCTTATTGATCAGTCGTGGGAAAATTGTGAATTTTCTCGATCAGCTTTGTAAAAATCGCGAATTTTGACGATCATGCGAAGAAAAATTCTGAATTTTGTCGATCAGCTTCATATATCATTATAAACTGAATTGGATATTTTGACAGGGTAAGCGAAGTTAAAAGGGTACCTCTGCCCCTCCTACTCCCCTCTGAAACTAGATTTTTATCTGATTATAGGCCACAGATCACCTCCTAGAAATCGAATTCTCTCCATGATATTGATGTTGCCCTCGACCACCAAGACATATTTGTAAATGGACTTTCTCTTCCAAAGGTTGTGCACCCCTACATTAAGCTGTTAATAACTTGCCATCTTTTTAATCAATCTTCTTCATTTTGGAGGAACATTTTCCATTTAGTTATTCTTGCTCTTATATTCTCCAGTTAAGACCGTGACTCTTTGGGACCTGATATAAGGCTACTAGAACTAATAGTAGTTCTTGTTCTAAGCCTAAAAGTATGACATTCTAAAATTCCATGGTGAGTATATGGTGCACATTGGGACAAATGGAGATGGAGCACTTTTTGACACAAGATATGCTTAATGTTTATTCGAAATATTTTAACAAAAAGAATATCGTGTTTAAAACATTAGGTAGTCTTAGATTTATCAATGACAAGGATTAGAAATTTAAAATAAAAACAATGCAGCAATATGTACTAACTGATATTTGATAAATAATATTTACTGGAGAGCTTGATCAAAAAACCACACCTAAAATGACATTTATCGCTATGGTTTTTAAATTTTGTTCATCCCTCTCCACCCCCTTATTTGAAATAAATAATACTAGCTGCCCTTGGCAACCAATTTGGTCTCCCTTGAATGTGTACAAAGCATTACATATTGCTTTTTTTATTCATAATTTATTTTAACTGCTCAATTTTTTGCCAAATTAGAAGATTCTGCTACAGAAATAGCCACAGCTGTCATATGCACACCACATTGGCACGATTGCAATAAAATGACAAATATATGTTCCTCACTTGGTAACCCGGCTATTGTTATTTAATTATTAATAAACTGTCAGATTGACTTTATTTTCTTTTTTAAAATGATATAAATTGCTTTATTCTATAATTATTAACTACTTCTTTTGAATTAATTTCTCCTTTTTAAAGTAATAGAAAATAGTTAAAAATATGTATGTAACTGGTATTTAATAACAAAGTTTCTTGCCAAAATGACGTAATTAAAAAAAAAAAAAAACCTCCAATGTGGTGCATATATGACATTTGTAGTGATAAATCAAGAACATGGTATTTTTATGCTAGCACAGCGCAGATAATAAATCACCAAATATTGTAACCATGACTTTTTTTTATATTTCATTAATTATTTAAAATATAATAATATAATCCTTTCACTCATTTCATTTAAAATACATAACTTTAATCTGAAATTGAAAAGTTTAAAATTCATGAATTTTGTTTATTTTTTTTAAGTAAAAAGAACAGAAACAAAATAAAAATAATGCTATTTTGAAGCTCCAAAATTGCAGCTAAGGAAAAAAAAACATAAGTAAATCCAATTATCCACAGTCTAAATTTTACCAAAGGACTTTTGCATAGTAACCCATAAGATGTGATTCATTTGGATGTTACCATTAAACAATTAACATATACTCATGATTTTTGTGCAAATACGTTAGCATAATATGTGTATATATTTATTAGGTTCCAAGTATTTGACATCTTGGGCTAAAATATGAGAAACTTTGGAAATTAGAGTTGCATTTCAAACCCTCTTTTTCCATCTTGTCCCTCGATATACACTATGATGCAGGGCTGCAGAAAATGTTTCTACTCCCAAAATCCCCCCCCCCCCACCCCAATTCACATGAAAATTTCCCCAAAATTTTATGGTATATCACAGGTAAAGAATATTATCGTACGATCGTCGAATATTATCGTACATTGGCAAAAATCTGTAGCTTTTTCTGGTTATAGTCACTCCACTGTTTTTAGAAAATGGAAACTTGATTATATTACACAGCATTCTCATTGGCAAAGGTAGAGATATCCTATAAATGTGGTGGACTGGCGATGCAGCAAAAGCTGCAGATTTTTAACAATGTAGATATAGAAAATTAATTTTTTAATATTTCTAAAATTATGCATGAGTATATATGGCAGGGGTGATTCTGAGTAAAAAATATTTTTCTGAAATTCACATAAAAATTTTTGAAATGTTACAGCAGGGTAGGTGAGGAAATCCGCTCTCAGTATTAACTACGGCTGTTTCCATGAGTACTTGTAGTGTAAGTCACGGGCTACGATTTTTGGCTACCAGTATTTTAGAACAAAAAAAATTTGATTAATTTTATTGGCACATTCTCATTAATTGAATAAGGCCAAGCAGACTTTTCGAAAATAACGGTGGCTAACAAGCATAGCAATTAATAAGTTATGTGACTTACACTACAGAACCCATGGAATTAGCCCTACGTTTTTTTCGAGGCCCTTTGACAAAACTCTCATTTTTTCCCAACCTTCTGACAAACTTGTGTTTTTTTGGGATCTTTTGATGAAAACTTATTATTTTGTGATCTTTTGACGAGTTTTGCAGTTATTTTGCCTTCCTTTTGACAAAATTCTGAGTTATTTCACTTTTTTTTTCCACTGAAATTTGCAATAATTTCATGGTTCTTTGGAGAAATCTGCAGTTGTTTTGCCCATTATGATGAACTTTGCGATTGTTTTTCAATCGCTTGACGAAATTTGTTGGTTTCTTCTATATATGTCTTCTGAATACCTTGCAAACAAAATTCGAAAGGCAGGTTGAAAAATTGCTGTCATCAAACAAAGAAGAAAGACTAAACTCTGTAATGCAGTTCATATGTTGTAATATGGCTATTTAGCTCAAATAACTGTCCAAAATTCTGAAACTTTCAATCTTAATTCAGATTTTTCCCTAGAGGATTTCAGGAGGGCACTCCACCCCTCCTGCCCCTTAGTTTAAAATAGTGTATAATAAATAGTGCACCTCTTGCTCCTCGTTCAAAAAAATAGCACCCTTCTTGCACTTCATTTGAAAAAATGCAGCCTTTACTTCTATTGCATACATACTGAATATGTGCCTGCTAGTCTTCTCATTCATAAACTTAAGACCATGCATTCTCAAAGCTTATAGACAAGTCTTGATATGTCAAGTTCGCAATAGACGAATTTCCTGGTCAAAGAGAGAAAAATATAAGAAAAATAATTTTGTTTCTCTAACTAAAGGCGATTCTGTTCCAAAATTTTTAAAAAATAGGTCATAAATAAAAAAATTTAGGCATAAAAAGTATCGAAAATCTTAACAAATGGTTGCCCAAAATTTAAGCCAATCATTCATGGGAAAAGACAAATTTCATGAAAGAATCGTGGTCAAAAGCTTATCAATTACGTCAAAAACTGTTTTGACAAAAGATTGCAGAAAAGAGTGTTAATTTCATCAAAATGCAACAGACAAAAGGAAAAACGTGAATTTTGTCAGAGTCACTGGAATGATGCAAATAAGAATCAGAAAAAATCTTCGAATTTTGTAAAATGAGAAATTTGTTAATGGGCCACAGAAAAAAAACGTGAATTTTGTTAAATGACCAACGACAAAAAGCAGGCTTTTTGAAAGGACCACAGGAGAAATGTGATTTTTTTCAAAGGTCACAGAAGAAATGCAAATTTTATCAAAGTACTGCAAACAAAAAAAAAAAAAAAAAAAAAAAAAAAAATCAAATTTCATAAAAGGACAGCAGAAAAACGCATTCCCCTCCCCCCCGCTACCTTTTCACAAAATTTGCTGTTTTTAGCGATTTCTTGATAGATTTCCACTTTATCTCGATTCTTAGCCAAAAATCATGTTACCCCCCCCCCCATGATTCTTGAACTAAATTTGCATCTTTTCACGATCCTCTGATAAAGTTTGCATTTTCCCATGATCCTATGACAAAATTGGAAATTTTTTTTAGCAATAACATAAAATGATTTTTTTCCGATTGTTTGTCAAAATTTTATGTTTGAATATTTGGAGTTATCACCGACATTTTTTTAATTTTCAGATATGACTGCTTCAATTTTTTTTAATTTGGGGAAAAATTTGACAGAATCAAAGAGGTGATTCTAAGGTGATTGTTGCCCCCCCCCCCCCCCCTAGAAAAAAAATCATAGCAAATTTTCTGGAAGTTTACAACTGAGGTGGGGGAAGGAAGGGGAGATTTCACTTCCAGTAACAACTGTGCACTTTTTTCTCGCCCTTTTTTGTAATTTTTTTTTTTTTTTTTTTCAATCTTTTGACAAAATTTACCATTTATCAAGATTTTTTGATGAATTTTTCTCTATTCTTTGACAAAATTTCTGTTTTTCAATGATTTTTTGAACCGAAATTTTTTTGTGACTGATTAGATTTTTGCTCAAGGGATTGATAAATTTGAAGATTTTCCCCATGAATCAAATGACGATTTTTTTCCATGTTAAATGGACTTTTTTTGTAATATTTTATTTTCTCTCGCTACCAGAAAGTGAAATGAATCGAACAGCAGCATAAAAAAAAAAAAAAAACAGTAAGATTATAAACTAAATTTTATAAAAGTGCCCTTTTCACAACAGAAGTGCCTGCTCTTTTTTAAACCTAGGAGAAAATCTGCTTAATAATAACTATTCAATAAAGAACATACTGTACCTGCACTCCCAGTAGCAGAAATTTCTCCAAGTGTCTGTGACAGATACTTCAGGTACAAAAAATAATCTGCAAGTAAAATATTTATAGAATTGAAGTGTTAATTAATCACATAATCACTTTACTGTAATGATTTTAGTCTAGGAATGCACAACCTGTGGCCCGCGAACTTTGTCAATTTACAATAACAAAAAATTATTTTTGTGCAAAAGCTGCAGAAAAATATCGAAAATTTACCATGGGAAAATGTAAAATTTCGCTAGTCACTTAAGAATCACAAATTTCGTAGATCGGGCATGGAAAAATTGCGAATTTCATTGATCAAGAGCAGATAAATCGCACATTTCATCCATCAGGTATGAAAAACTCACAAATTTTGCCTATGAAGCTTGAAAAAAAAAAAAATTTAGCAGATCGGACACAGAAAAGTCGCAAGTTTTGTTGATCAGGCATAGAAAAATAGTGAATATTTTTGGTCAGTTGCAAAAAATCACACATTTCATTGATCAGACAGGAAAAAATCATTAGATTTGCTGATGATGCGGGGGGAAATAGGAAAATTCACAATTTTTGTCGATCAGGCTCAAAAAAAAAAAAAAAAAAAAAAAAAAAAAATCACGAATTTCATTGATTAGCTTTGTAAAAATCATGAATTTGCCAATTGACTTCATAAAAAGTGCTAACTTTCATAATCAGGTGCAAAAAATTTGTCAGTGCTCTCGATTGGCTTCGTAAAAATCACAAAATTTGTCAATAACGCAAAGAAAATTCGTGAATTTTGCCAACCAGCTTCATAAAAATTGCTAATTTCATCCACCGGCTTCCTAAAAATTGATAATTTCATTGATCAGCACAGGAAAATCGAAAGTTTTGTCAATCGGCAAAATAAAATTCACAAATTTCGTCGATTGGCTTTGTAAAAATTGCTAATTTTGTTGATCAGATGTGGAAAAAATTGTCTATTGGCTTCCTAAAAATTGATAATTGTCGTTCAGCTGCAGAAAAATCGCAAATTTTATGAACCAGGTGAAGAAATATTACAAATTTTGCTGATCAGGTTTCTAAAAATTTCGTCAATTGGCTCAGTGAAAATCACAAATTTTGATGACCAGCTTTGTAAAATTTATGCACTTTGTCGATTGGTTTCATAAAAATCGCGAATTTTCTCGATCGGTATCGTAAGAATCGCAAATTGTGTTGATCAGGTACGGAAAGATATAATTTTCTCAAGCAGTTTCGCAAATATTGCGAATTTTGTCATTCACTTTCGTAAAAAGACCAAATTTGGCCGATCATGCAGGGATAGCTGCAAATTTTGTTGATTATCGTGAATTTAGTGATGAGGCATGGAAAAATGTTGCTGATAAGCTCTTTCCCTCTCCTTCGTTCATAAAATTTGCATTTTTTTCGGCACCAACCACTTCACGATTTTTCCACGTCTGATCAGGAAAATCTCACGAATTTTATGAAATCGACCGAAGAAATTCGCAATTTTTACAAAGCTGATCGATGAAATTCGTGGTTTTTCCACCTTTAAGTGACAAAATACGGATTTTTCCACGCCCCAATCAATGGAATTTGTGATTTTTAAGTGACTTTGACGAAAACTTCATTTTTTTTTTTACACAGAGATTAATTTAGCGACTTTTTTGTGCGCATCATTGTAAAATTTGTAGTTTTACCGTGCTTTATAAATGAAATTTGAGACTTTTTCATCCCTTATTGGCGAAATTTGCTAATTTTTTTTTGAGCATCATGGGCAAAATTTGCAATTTATCAATACCTGATGAACAAATGTTGTGATTTTTCCGAGCCTTATCTATTTGCTATTTTCCTGCACCTGATCAAGGAAATTTGCGATTTTTCTTTCCCTACTATGAAATTTGCAAGTGATTGACAAAATTTTATTTTTTCCAGAGGTAAATTGACAAAATCTATCATTTTTTAAAAGACTTAAGCAGAAAAATTAAAATTTTTTCCAGTTGTAAAATATCGAAGTTCACGGGCCACACGTTAACCCATCAGGGGCCACAGGTTGTGCATCCCTATCTTAGAAGATTTTGCTTTTATCATATACCATTTTTTAGATTTTTTTTCTTTTTTTGTATTAATAATACAGTAGAACCCTGCAAATTCGGACCACGCTAATCCGGATCGGTTTGATAATTATTTTCTTCAAGTTTGAGAAGCGATTGTCTAATTTCAATAACATTAATTTGTTCCATCGTTGTATTCTGAATAAATAAAAATGTTTTCTGAAATCTTATTGGAAGAATTAAATAAAGTAAACATTTTTACTGACTGTATTAGTACTTATTCAATACGTTTAATTTGAAGGTGATTTTCTGTAAGTATGTTTTATTTTATTTCATTTTTTTCTAATTCTCCGGATAATCCGGATTGGGTTTGGTCCCAATTAAGCCGAATTATCAGGGCTTTACTGTATTAATGATAACTGAAACATTTACATACAACAAACAAAGGTTCATTAAAAGCATAAATACTGCAGCCTAAGGCACTTCTGCATAAATAGAGATTATAAACATGAAAGAAAAAAAAAAAAGACTAAGATAAGTTTTTTTGGTCTGAACTCTTCTGTAAGAATAAAGATCAATGTTCTGTAGAAATTCACCTGAACCGTGCTGGGTTGAACATTTAACTGTTTCCCAAGCCGGGTCGGGCAATATTTTTTTCATTCGGGCCGGGCTTGGAAATTCCGGCCCATGCAGACCTCTATTCTAACCTACACTCAGACAATCAAATATGTATGTAAGTGCATTTTTCTTTTAAGTAATATGAAATCTTTCGACCTCTGCTATCATATTTCACAAAATTGTAAAATTTAATTTATTACTTAATATTTGCTTTGAAATATTGCCTACACACATTCTTAATTATTAAAATTTTTAAGCATTTAACTAATTATAATTCTACATAATTACTTATTAATGAAATGTTTTATCATTAATTTATTTTCTTAATTTTGCAGTTATTTTAAGTAGAGCCTTACCGAGTAGTTGTAATTTTTTTTTTTTAAGCATATGAATTTATAACTGATCTGTAAAAAGTTATTTGAATATCAATGTATAGTATGTATATGCAGTAATTCATAAAACTATTTTTTCAATGTTTAACAATATGTCTGTAATATAGAAAAAATTAAGAACAAAAATTCTCATATAATAACTCCAAATTAAAATTCAGTTTCACATTTATACAAATAAAAATAAATACTTTTTGGATACATAGAAAACAGAAAAGACTATTATTTTGAATAAAGAAACTGAAAATACAATAAAAATTAACAGCTAAATTTATAATATTTCCAATTATGGTGCAAAATATTCTTACTGAGATATTTAAAAAATAGTAAATTTTAAATAACATAATTTAATCTGCATACATGAAAAATGAAAAGAAACTGCAAAGCTAATACAATTTTTTTAATCAAAAGAAAATAAGGTACAGACAGTTACAAAATAAATATGAAATGCTTTGCATTATTCAATGAATTGTTACAGTAACCAATGACCATTTTTATTTTTGATAGACAAATTTCAATGGTCGGAATAAATTGGAGAGTTAAAGAATGTTTTAATTTTATATTGGTTAATAATTGTGCTTTTTATTAGTTTTAAACTGTCAAAAATTGTCTTTAAAAGGTGCACAAATAAATTTCATATTTAATGAGTTAATTTATATATGCTATATACATATATGTTATATGTGTAAACAGGTATATATATGTACACTTTTATCATACAACTACTCGGCACTTCGCCGAGTACTCAAAATATAAAAACATAAATATATTTTTAAAGCGATTACTTAAATTAATTAAGATTATAGAAGGTAAAAACAGAAAAATGCATACCTAAATAAATCGGATTACATAATTCCAAAACGTGATAGACAAATCTCGAGAAAACACGAGGAAAGTATAAACAAACATCCCGCGTGACAGTTGTTGCCAATCTTTTCTATGAAAATAGACCTCCGTACGCATTTTTACCATTCCCACTGCAGCTAGCGTAAGGGAAAAAAATACGGGTTTCTGATTGGTTGAATAATTTTAAGAGCATTTTGCGTTAGTTTCATTTTGAGTTTACGTCTATTTTAATCAACATTTTCTGTCTTAAAACCTTTAGAAAGAAAGATTTTGATAAATTTCCTTCTGAATTTACAAATTTATTAATAGATAAAGAAATATATTCTGAAATTTATAATTAAAGAAGTTAATCATGGTGTTTCTGTATTACTTTTAGCAAATAATAAGAATTGCCGTTTCTTCTTATTATTTTAACATGATATGCACATAATAAATGTCCTAATACGTACGTGCACATTCGGAACTCTTTATTTACAAACAATCACAATTCCTTTTTACGGCGGCGTCAATTACGCGATATTTATACAAATACAGTTGTTCTATATTACTTTTTAAAAAAAAATTGCCGTTTCTTATTATTTCAACATGATATACCCATATAAGCTCATAATACGTACATCCGCATTCAAAACGATTTATATGGAGAAAATAATTGCTCTTTAAATTATTCAATTAATCAGAAGCCCGTATTTTCTTCCCTATGCTAACTTCGGTGGGATCGGCAAAAATGCGCTCCGTACCTAGAATTAGCGGCTGTCGTTTTGGGGGACATTTTGGTACCAAATATTTTAGTATGATTTTTGTCGAAAGATTTGATTTGGATATGATTTCACCCATCTTTGGTGATTTTAATATCTTTTTAACATAAATTGGTTACAAGATTAATTAGGAGTTGTTCTGTTTTGGTATTTAATTTTGACAGTATAGTATAATATGTATAGTAAGAAAAAAACAGTTTCGTAAGAACTTTTTTTTTTCTTTTTTTTTTTTTTTTTTTTTCTTTTTTTCTTACCCTGATTGATTTTTTTTTTTTAAACTAGCTTTGAAAATATTTGGGGAGGGGGGAGGGCTGCATATATGAAACATATATGACGTATCTGAGACAGTACGACATATAAGTCATGAATATTTTGCATATATGACACAAATATAAGTTACGAATTATATATAATGTATGTTATAGAAAGGCTTCGAAAATCGTAGATGCGTTTTAGACTAAATTGCAAACGGACACATAATTGCAAGTGTCGGTATAACATAGAAAATTTGCTATCATCATCAGTTATAATATATTTTATATTAATGTTATGATGATTATAATAAAATATAATACAAAATATGTATTAGTAAAAAATCTTAACTTTTTTTTAATTCTCTTATTCGTCTTTTTTTAATATAACTTTAACTTTCTGTTGTCAATTTTTAATAAATATCTTTATCATCCCCCTATACCCTAATGACCATTGTGGAGAACATTAAAAAATATGCATATAAGCAGCTTATGAAAGTTATCTAAGTAGAGAGTTGAAAGAGTCTACATAATGCATTTTCCTTTTAATCCTTTACGGGCAAATAATTGTTTTTTTTTTTTTAATCTCTAATTCACACCATAGTTTTCGAAAACTTTCATCACAAAAAAAAAAAAAAAAAAAAAAAAAAAAAAGTAGTCTTAAAATTCCCCCCCCCCCTCAATTTATTAAGATAAGATTTGATTAAATTTTTGGTTCAAATCTTGATTAAAATAAGATGGAATATAATAGATGCTTTCAGTGTGACCTCCGATATGACATTTTGATTAGATACTGACTCCAAATAAATGGCTGCCATGTTTTATTTCTCCTTAGATATAAACGAAGAAACAATTACCACTGCATATGAAGTATTAAAACTCTTATCTGTAGAGATACAGCTGTAAGATATAGCTATAATATAAAAAATGGAAAGTCCAGCATAACAACCATTTATTTGGAGTCAGTATCCAAACAAAACGTCTTATCTAATGCCAGGATTGGAAGCGTATATATATCCCACCACATCTCAGGGGTTAACCAGTCTTTGCCCTTTTTCCTTTTTCAGAAAGATTTATTTGCACAAAAAAGCGTTTGTTTTAAAATTTTCATCAGAAAAGAACATATTTGAATTAATATAGTTCCTAGATCAAATCTCAATATTTTATCATATTTTGTCAAACACTACCATCCACACTCCTACTCCGGAAAGATCGAAACATTAAAAAACATAACTTAAAAAAGAATCTCCTTTGTTAGTCTTTATTTCCTCCAAAATCCCTGTACATATGGATACATTTTTTTAAATTGCTTAACCCCCCTTTCATTCTCTTAATGGCCAATGTTGTAGAATGTATAGATATGTATCGAGATATACATATATAAGCAGCTTTGCTTACATGCAAGCTATTCCTTTAGTGAGTTGAAAGCATAATATCTACTGAAATTTCTTTCTGACAAGTCGGTGTGATCTCCCAACGAATAAAATTTTAATAGGGAATTTTTTTTTCGAATTAAACAAAGGAAGGGAATACTTTTTGTTTAGTTGTAAAATCTAGCAGATATATCCAGGGATGTTTGTGAAGAGAGAATATTAAAATTTTTTACTTTAAAATATGAAGATTAAAGTTAATTGTGCAGCGGTATTACCCGCTAAAAATTTGACGATTTTGGTTGGTTAGTGGATTACTACGGACACGTGGACCAATGCCACATACAGACCCTGCCGAGTTCGGTGTGGATCATTCATTGGATCCCGTTTCTTGTGATCAAAAAGTCACAAGAATAGGGTACAGTGAATGATCCGCTGATGGCCAATCTGTCATCATTCTGCAGATATTGAAACTGCTTGTACATGCTTGGACACGTAGTTAAAACTGTTTTATTTGCAAGTCTTCTACTATCTCAAAGCAAGTGTTTTTTAAGTTATATCTCACCGGATTAACTAAACTCGTTCTGACAAGTATTACCAAGGTTGGGATTGCGATGCCTTGATTAAGATCAACTCTCTGAATTACAATATAAGGAAAGGGCATGCTCAAACAAACACTTCCATCAACAAATCTACCACTACATTTTTATTGTTACGATCACTGTAGGATTCATCTTGGCGACGTAGACCAATCATATCATAGACCTGACGAATTCAGATCAATCAAATAGCTCTAATTCATGTGCACATCAGACGTTGTAAAGATCGAACAGGTGTTTCTAGCTTATCCACTATAGAGATTAGATCCACAATAATGTCAGCTGACCTTCCCTTATAAACGAATCGTAAACAGCATCGCTGTGCCTCCTCACCTTATGCCAATCTTAAACCTGTCTTAAGATGGACCAGAAAATCATGCTTTCATAACTTGAGCAGAACCTTGAGTATGAGCATGTGGTTTATGTGCATCTGTCGCCTTTTCCCGATAAACGTACTCTATAATATGGTACCTCTATAGAGGTGTGCAAATTGATCTCACGAACAGATTTTCGGTGTTGCTGTAGGAATCACTAACATCATAAATACTCTTTTTATTTGTGTGTCTTACGGTTTTTGCAATGTTTTACGGTAAAAAGTTGCGTAATGTGAATTGCTCTAAATGAGAATAACCAAATATGAGAAAATAGTTATTTGCTTTAGACAATTTTGGAGAAAAATAAATCGTCAAGGTCATTGGGAAGCCTACCATAATTCCCAAGCTGTTAATCTCGTATCACTCGTCGAAGTTAGTATTACTGATGCTTGTATTCATCATCTTCCCCAATCTAGAAGACTTTGGTTGAGCTGAAATTTGTGTGAAATCTGACAGGACTTAATCAAGATGAATTCCAATCAGATTAATAATGAATACCGTTTGAGCTTTCGGCAGAGATTTCTCTATGTTGAGTAATATACTGAATATGACTTGGAGTTCTAAAATGTTTGTTTACCGTAGTTTGGACAAATCTTCCAGTCTGAGAATATCTGGGCTTAGGGGTTTATCCTAATTCCCAAAACTGGTGTCCCAGGGTGCGTTCCTACAGCCTATTACTGTCTGAGCATTCTGCACAAAAACGATTCGCCAAGCATCTTGGTGAGACTATCTTTGTTATAATGCTTGTTATCTTGCCTCACTCTTATAACAGATCTCGACCAGTTACGAATTGCCAAATTTTGGAAAGAAAATACCTGCGTTTACCAGAGTTTTGACAAAAAGAGTAAAAAAAGTGCAAAAGTCTGTCAAAACACAGTCTGAGCATCGTGTGCTGCCACTCTCATATAGAGTTACCTTAATATGTATCGTCTAATTCAGATTTTTGTGACGTGTCTGTTTAGTGGTCACCACTTTCTTCTGTATAAAGACACTCTAATTTTCATCACCGCAAACATTTCATAACACATTGGACAATCATACGTAAAAAAAACAGTATTTTCTTCTAAAATAACTACTCAAGGTGCAATAACTAATAGTCCAAGAGCCGGCAGCACTAAATTATAAGGTATCGAGCACAAGAAAAAAAACTTTATATTATGGAAGAGTAGTAATAGGGGAATCTAGTGATCCATGTCGGCCGGAAGCGAAGTGGTGCATAAGCCAGAAATTAATTAATGATTTACTCGTAGGCTTATAATTATGTTTGCCGTACAATCATTTTAGTAAAATTCGTCTCGTGTCTCATGATTTTTGCCGCTGTTTCCCTGGTGTGTGGCGCGCTTTATATCGACGATGACTTATAAGCGACTACTTCATGTCAAGCACACAACTCGGATGTATGTGTTCCGACTTACCTAATAGCATGCATGGTCACAGTGACATCACTGTGAGTCACTTTGGTCACATCACATCTGTGACCAAAATGCCACCACTCAGTGACGTCACATTGTGACTGAGATGTGACTTTCTTAAAAATCTTTAAAAATTTATAAATATCCTTCAAAACATGTTATTTACTTTAAAAAACATGTTTCTAGCAATTTATATATCGTCGCTTTTGTCACAGTTTCGTCACAATGTTAATGTCAAATTAGTCACAAATGACACATTTTTCACAAATTTGTCACATTGTGACCACTTTGTGAAACGTCACAAAAGAGCTCTAAAGCGGCCATAACGACTTCACATTTTAATCACTGTGACTTCACATCGACGTCACGTGACGTCACATGGACAATCGATGGTCACAAAGTCACAATGTGACTTCACAACGACGTTGCAGTGACGTCACCATGCTTTACAGGATGTGTTCCGACTTGTTATGTGTATAAATTAGAAAGGTTCTTGAAAAAATGACGAAACGATAAATTATTCAAAATTAAATGGTACATAAGGATTGTTGTTGTTCACAAAATTATTATTGTTTCTTATATTCAACTGATCGTATTAAAGATTGTAAAAATCGTATATTTAAATCCTATAATGATCCTAACAACAAGAAATGTAGTGGTAGGTAATGTTTGTTTGTAAACAAGCCCTTTCCTTATAGATCGAGAGGCGGCAGCACATATAATCACCTCATTGAGTTCATAGCTGAAATTCTGGAATTAGTTAAAATTCGATTCATATATCAAAACGCAATCAGTTTGCCAAGTCGTATCTTAGTGGAAAAAACTGAAAACCCGATTTTAATGGTTGACTCGTAGATATGTGTTTATCAGCTGTCACAGGTATGAAAACATGGAGGCCTGGAAGTAGGAAAACACAATAGTAAACCTACGAGTCAACTGCTAAAATCGAGTTTTCAGATGTTTTTCATAAAAATATGACTTGGCAAACCGGTTGCATTTTAATATGTAAATTGAGTTTAAACTAATTCGGGAACCATTCATCGTTCATATCCATGAACGATGAAGTGATTGTCTGTATTGCCGCCTCCCGGTTTACACTGTTAAAAATTTGACCCTTTTGCTGCATCGTCACTCCACCGCTTTTATAGAAAACGATTACTTCAGCCTATTATGGAGCATTCTCATGGGTCAAAAGAGAGATAATCTATAAAAGCGGGGGAGTGGCGATGCATCAAAAGGGTCAAATTTTTTACTGTGTATAATATTCCACGTCATCTTGCTTAGAATATTCGCCTAATCAAATCACGTATATTTGGGGAACACTACTGATGTTTCATTATAACTGATATGCGACAACGCTACCTAAAGACAACGCCGATGAGTTCAATTTTGACATAGACGTTAAGGCAGATCGGTCATCAGAGGATCATTCATTGGACCACATTTCTTGTGAGGTAAAAATCGCAAGAATAGGGTCCAATGAGTGATCCGCTGATGGCCGACCTGCCGTGACAATGAAATCTAGTTCGTCATTACACTGTTAAAAATATCGTGAAAAATTACCTCAGTTTTTAAAGGCTATCTATTTTCTAACCAATGAAAACGCTACATAATTGCCCATTGAGCGTTCTTCATTGGTTAGAAAATAATCTTTAAAAGCAGAAGTAATTTTTCCCGATATTTTTAATTGTGTAGGTAGCGTTGTATAAGGAAAAGGCAGCTGACGTCACTGTGGACGAATTACTGTGGATTAGCGAGAAAAACCTGTCCTTTCTTTAACGACTGATACTGTACGGATGAGCTCCGGGAATTTGATTGGTCTAAGTTTGCCAATGTATAAGTAAGCATGATATGATTGGGCTGCGTCGTCAAGATGATTCCTGCAATGATCGCTATGCAAAAAATGTAGCGGTAGATTGGTTGACAAAACTGTTTGTTTGTAAACATGTCCTTTCCTTATTATGAGTCCACCGTGGCTGAGTAGTTGGACAGTGTTTGCGGTTACAATTAGTGTTTGCGGTTACAATTTTCGGTGGCTCCGTCGTACACTCTTTGTGGAGCTCTCGTTGTAATTCTCTGATGCTGTATATATTCTTGTGACCTTGAAGTGTTCTTGACGATCATTTATAAGGAGACATCTCACGTCATGCACATAAGTCAGACATACATGCATGTGTACATAAACAAAAATAAACTCACGGCTGTAACTTTCTAATATAAATCTCCTTGTGCAATCAGACTTTGCATATTGACGATGATTTATAAGCGAACTTTCATGTCAAACGCACAAGTCGGATGTGTGTGCTTAATAAATAAATAAATAAATAAAAATGAATAACTAGATATAGACCCCTTGCATTGAAGTCACAGTAACGACTGGTACTCTAATCTGGTACACACCTGGAGCCCGTATCATAGCTCGGAACATCATAACTCGCCGTATACCGTTTAAAGCACATGTGATCTTTCAGTTTAATTTTGATTTTTCTTATTCTTGCATTATTTTTCCAAGAATTTAAAAAATGAAGCACAAATTACTATGTTTACAAATGGGAAAGCATCACATTTCCTTTAAGTTTGGGAACCAGATGAAGCTTGTTGTCACGTAGGGCAGTTTCATATGACGTCACACATCGACCATTGGAGGTCAAATAGTCTTTAAACGGCAGCTGTGATTGGCAGCTGAGAGAATTATGAGTGCGCTGAAGTTCAAACGCCAAGATTTGATTGGCGGATAAAAAGTAAATCAGCTCATTGCAACTGCCCTAATTCCGCCGCTAATCGCTTGCGAGCATAGAAGGTTGTGGGTTCGTATCTCTCTGGTTCCATTGCAAATGCTTTTTGCGTGGAGCTCCTAGTTGTGTTTTTCTCGTGTTGTAAAATTTCCTTGTGTTATCTCGTCCCTGTAACCGACTGTCTCCTCCCCCCCCTCCGATTTATAAGCAGGCTTATAAGTTGATATGTTGTTCAATAAATAAATAAATAAATAAACAGGTACATTTGAAATTTTGATATTTTAAATTAGAGGGGAAGTGGGGGTCACTGGAATACCAGTTCTTTAATCTGAAATATAGCGATTCTGAAGACGGACTAAGTCTAAGATAGAAAATATAAGATAATTGAAAGCTAAATATTAGCAATTTAAAAATTTCGATTTTAAAATTGGGGTGGGTATGTGGAGTATTAACGTAGCTCACTCTACTTGTAATTAAATTATCTTGATACGAATATACCAAAGCGGAGAAGATTCTAATATATTAAAGCAAATTATATTAATTGCTTATTCTATCAAAATTAAGAAAACACAATGATGATAATGAAATGAAAGATAATTAAAAGTGCAATATAATTTTATTGGAATATTAAGTTATTTATAATGTTTTAAAGCAAAAAATACCACCATATTTAAAGCTTATTTTATTAACTATTTGGAAAATGGTTCTTATTTTCGGTGGAGAATAGAACTAGTGGTGTCCGCATTTTATTTTTGTTCTGATTAATCTAGGAAGATTAATGTTTAATCCAAGGCGTATGTAATGTATGGCTCTGTTATTATGTAAACCACATTTTGATCATCATAAAAATATTGTTTTTACTGATTTTTATTAACTCAATGGGAAACATTTAAGCATTTTGCTTTAGGTAATGGATGTTACTTTTTTATGAAGTATTTCCCATTTAGACGAATTTTTATTTGAATAGGAAATCGAAATGTCGTTCTTAATAAGGAAGAAAGTAAAAAAGTTACAAAATTGGTAGACGTAAATTATCAGACATGGCAAAAGACGAATCCAAAGAAAAACAACGTATGAAAAATTGTATGTTAAAGAAAAAAAAGTCCTATTATCGAGTTTATCGATTACGAAATGTGCAGCGACCACAATAAAAGAAAAAAATCTAATGTTGAACTGATTGCGATTGATCATAAAAGACCATTTTTTTTAAAAGATGTATATAGAATTTAAA
Source organism: Maratus speculifer (assembly GCA_964019185.1). Lineage (NCBI taxonomy): Eukaryota > Metazoa > Arthropoda > Arachnida > Araneae > Salticidae > Maratus > Maratus speculifer. The sequence goes on along the minus strand of OZ025300.1, from coordinate 161,843,882 downwards.
AAATGTTTCAGAGATTATCTATAAAAAAAAAGCATAAATAAATCCAAATACAAAAATTTTAAATCGCCTCTCCCCCCCCACCCCCCCCCCCCAAAAAAAAAAAAAAAAAAAAAAAAAAAAAAATGCCCACAATCTTTGGCGAATACTACATGATAGCCAGAATTTATTTACCAATCTTAAATTTTAGTCTTAGAAAAAATTATTTTCCAAATGGTTGTTGTTAATTTTTTAAATTACATTTTTTAAAGTTACATTGTAAAAATTAGCTTTTTGTCCCTTTCATTTTATTTTATTTTACTTTATTTTATTTTTTTTTTGTCAAATAGAATGATCGAGAAAAATAGTTAAAAGAATCTAAAAAGAAAAAGATTATTGTAAAATATCTTGCAATTAATCTTTTTATTTCATTTGGCACATCCACAAACAGTACAGCAATGAAATACATAATATCTATGTCTATCACATCTAACTCTTAAAACATTCATGCTATGAGAAAGAAAAGAACAGCGCGGGGGGGTGGGGGGGAGTGTCAGAGAAAAGAAAAAGTATATGTAAGCTTATTTCTTAAGATAGTTGTTATATTTGTAGGCCAACATAACAATTGTAAGTATTTATTTTTCAGCACAAAGACAAGTATATTTCTGCTATTTAACGATAGTATTCTTCATTCTCACTGTCGAAAGTCGAGCACTTTAGCCGAGAGGTCTAGACCTCCCTCTTACGATAGGGAAAATGCTTCGAAGCGGATAGTCGGGGGTTCTATCCTAGAAGATGACTTTCTGTTTTACGCTTGCGGATGCTAAAAAATTTCTATTTATATAATTTTTTTTTTTTTAGTTTTATGATAATATAATTTAATTTTTTTCTTGCATTTTGCAAACTGGAATTGAGTTTTTGCTTCTATCACTCCAATGGCTATTGTTAATGAAAGTTTAATAAATAAATTAATGAGCCGTTTTATTTATGTATAAAGTATTTATGAATCAAGTTAAATGTGACGAAAAAGAAATCTGTAAATATATTTTCTACTCCCAAACTTGCTCCCGTCCCACAGAAAGCCTCGATCCCTTGAACAGTGAAATGATTTAAAATTTCCTCTTGTAAAATGACAAAATTTTGTACACCTGGACTAAATTTTTAGATGTTTATCTTACAAAAGTATACTCGCAAAAAAATTTCAGACATTTATTTTGCATTTTTATTATCTTTTAAACTAGTCTTAGTCCATTCTTCACCAGTCCCTATCCTTCAATTGAAGAAAAAAATATTTCCAAATGTTACTCCAGTTTGTTCTTGTTTACTGTGGCTTTAAACCACTAATAAAAACCATACAGTAAAAACTCATTGTGCGATTACAGTTTGTATTCCTTGCATCAAATAAGGATGTTCTCAACTACTCTGCTCAACAAGCGAAAAACCTTTTTACATATTCACAAATCCATTTCTTAACGGAAATATCGCAGACTAGAAATACAGACTAAGGAAGCGATTTGCAATCGAAGGGAATTTTCCATTTTGGGATTAATAAATTACCTATTGAGTTAAAAGCGTTTTCAATCGCATGACAAACACGTTTTTCTCCCCTGTTTGAGTGGTTAATCTTTCTCCGCGCGGGAATTCAGTTCAAAACGTCTACTTTGACAACATTTTCTAACATATCTATTGCAATTGCGGAAAAAAAAGACGAGTAAATAAGCGCGATTAGGAACTTTCTGAACAACACCTTCTATTTTCATGGGAAAAAAAAAAAAAAAAAAAAAAAAACTTATGTTATAAAATTGTTTTTTCTGATTTGAGACTCTTAAAACAAAAGGAATACTATTTTACTTTTAATCTGTACGGATAAAAAATGCATGGATTTTACTGAAAAAATTACAAAAATCCATATTTTTTACAGAAGAAAACTTTTTTTTTCTTTCGAACAGTTTTTTTTTCTCAAACAAAAAATATGGATTTTTTTTTTGTAAAAATTACAAATTCCATTTTTTTTTTTTTTACAGTAAAATATTGTTTTTTCTTTAAACAGTTTTTTCTGTAAAAAATACAAAAATCCATATTTTTTACAGAAAAAAACTGTTTTTTCTTTTAAACAATTATTTTTTGTCAAACAAAAAATATAGATTTTTTTTGTAAAAATTACAAATTCCAATTTTTCTTACAGTAAAAAATTGTTTTTTCTTTAAACAGTTTTTTTCTATAAAAAATACAAAAATCCATATTTTTTACAGAAAAAAACTGTTTTTTCTTTTAAAAAATTATTTTTTGTCAAACAAAAAATATGGATTTCTTTTGTAAAAATTACAAATTCCAATTTTTTTTACAGTAAAAAATTGTTTTTTCTTTAAACAGTTTTTTTCTGTAAAAAATACAAAAATCCATATTTTTTACAGCAAAAAACTGTTTTTTCTTTTAAGCAATTATTTTTTGTCACACAAAAAATATGGATTTTTTTTGTAAAAATTACAAATTCCAATTTTTTTTACAGTAAAAAATTGTTTTTTCTTTAAACAGTTTTTTTTCTGTAAAAAATACAAAAATCCATATTTTTTACAGCAAAAAACTGTTTTTTCTTTTAAACAATTATTTTTTGTCACACAAAAAATATGGATTTTTTTTGTAAAAATTACAAATTCCAATTTTTTTACAGTAAAAAATTGTTTTTTCTTTAAACAGTTTTTTTCTGTAAAATAAAGAAATATATTGTAATTTTTGCAGAAAAAAACTGTATTTTTTACAAAAAAGAACTGTTTTTCTTTAAAACAGTTTTTTGCTGTAAAAAATACAGTTTTTTTCTGTGAAAATTACAATTTTTTTTTACAGTGTAGAATTTGTTTTCTTTATTTTTGCAATGTATTCCGTAGAACCTGTATCTTTTAACTTTTTATGATGGCAGTGTTTACCTTAATTATAAAAAATAATTTTAGATGACTTTCCCTCTATTATTACTGAAATGTTTGGTTGTAAAAAAAAATAAAGCATTGGACTGTGGTGAAAAAAGGCAAGAGCTAAGGTCAATCAGCCTAAAGTGAAGTTATACAATGATGTGATTTTTTTTTTTTTTTTTTTTTTTAAAGAAGAGACAGAAAATTAACGGAAGCATTTCTTTACATGTACAAAATAAGACCTATAATCAAAATACAATTGTTTGTGTAACAGAAAATAGATTCGCAAAGAAAAAAATTCTAAGAAAATAGAAAATGAAATCGAGAGTAATAACCTGTGTATGATGTGAAACCGCCAAAGAATGAACCCAAACTATTATTTGATGCTACTGAAGAAAAAAATCAAAATTCCTAACTTTTAAAGTCATTAAAATTTCCAATGCACTCCGCATTCGGGCATAGCACCTGGCAGCGTTTAGTACTGTGAGATCAAACTGCTATCACATTTACATATATTTACATTTACATCGCGCTCAGCATTCTGTCATTATGAATTACAATGTGACTTTGGGGCAAAAGAGGAGGCGTGAATGTCGTGTTAAAATGATATCTTCTTGATATCTTTGTCCGTTTTTTAACTTATGTATGATGTAAGTGAAACTATCTTTTGTAATTGATTAGATCATTCTTCCAGAAAAAAAAGTTTCATGTAGAAAATAACTTACATTTTTCCATTACAATAACCATACATTTTTCTTTACTGCTAATTAAATTATATTTACTTTGGTATACTAAAAAAATAAATTAACAAATTTAAATGAAAGTAAAGCTTGTGTCTAGAATTTGTTGCCTTCATTTTTGCGAGTTATTCCGTAGAACTTGTATCCTTTAACTTCGGATGATGACAGTGTTTGCCTTAATAATGATTTTAGATGATATTCCCTCTATTATTACTGAAATGATTGGTTGGAAAAAAATAAAGCATTGGACTGTGGTAAAAAAAGGCAAGAGTTAAGGTCAATCATCCTAAAGTAAAGTTAAAGAATGGTGTGAATTTTTTATATATTTATTTAAGGGGGGATAGAAAATTAACGGACACATTTCTTTACATGAGTAAAATAGGACCTATAAACAAAGCACAATTGTTTGTGTAGCATAAAATAAATTCGCAAAGAAAAAATTTTCTAAGAAAACAGAAAATGAAATCAAGAGTAATAACCCCTGTGTAATTTGAAACCGCCAAAGAAAAAAATCAAAATTCCAAATGTTCAAAGTCATTAAAATTTACAATACACTCAGAATTCAGACATCGCACCTTGCAGTGTTTAGCACACTGTGATCAAACTGTTATAACATTTACATATATTAACGTTTATGATGCGCTCAGCATTCCAACATGTCACGTCATAATGTGACTTTGGACAAGAGAAAAGAAGTGAATATCTAATTAAAATGACATCTCCTTCACGTCTTGTCTGTTTTTTAACTGATGTGTGAAGTAAGTTAAACTATATTTTGTAAGTGAATAGCTCATTCTTCGAGAAAAAAACGTTTCATATAGAAGTAACTTCCATGAAACATGTATTTTTATTTACTGCTAATTAAATTATATTTACTTTGGTATGCTAAAAGCATATGCCAAATTTAAATGAAAGTAATGCTTATGTCTAGAATTTGTTTTCTTTATTTTTGCGATGCATTCCGTAGAACCTGTATCTTTTAGACTTCGGATGATGACAGTGTTCACCTTAATTGTAAATAATTAATTTAGATGATTATCCCTGTATTATTACTGAAATGATTGGTTAAAAAAAATAAAGCAATGGACTGTGGTGAAAAAATCAATATTTAAGGTCAATCAGCCTAAAGTAAAGTTAGACAATGCTGTAAATAAAAATTAAAAAAATGCGAGACAGAAAATCAACTGAAACATTTCTTTACAAGAGTAAAATAGGACCTATAATCAAAATACATTTGTTTGTGTAGCATAAAATAGTTTCACAAAGAAAAAATTTCTAAGTAAATAATAAAATTAAATCAAGAGTAATAACCTCTATGTAATGTGAAACTATCAAAGAATGAATCAAACCATTCTTTGATGCTGCTGAAGAAAAATAGTCAAATTTCCTAACATTTAGAACCATTAAAATTTTCAATACGCTCAGGATTCAGTCATCCCATTTCACAACGTTTAATACGGTGAGGTGAAACTATATAAACATTATTTAGATTAACATTTACAATGCGCCCTTCATTCGAACATCTCATATTAAATGTGACTTGGAGACAAGTTGTAAAACGTTAATGGGTCATTCCAAAAATAAAGCACCCTTTGCTGTCCCGACACTTTGTATTGGCTAGTTCCATGGGTTTTGTATTGTAAGTCACATTACCTTATAATTGCTATGCTTATTTGCCACCGTTATTTTCGAAAAGTCTGATTGGCCTTATTGAATTAATGAGAATCTGCCGATAAAATAAATCACATTTTTTCGTACTAAAATACTGGTAGCCAAAAATCGTAGCCTGTGACTTACACTACAAGTACTCATGGAAATAGCCTATTGTTATATTTTCTAAAATTTTGTTTCAAAATTAAATTTAAATATTGGAAAATATATTTTAAAGATATTTTCCTTTAATGCAATTTTTAAATTTGAGATAAATTCCATTTATTGTTATTCAAATAACTGTCTTAATTATTGTGTCCTATAAAAAACCATGTCCCAAGAACACTTTTTTGATTTAAAACCCTATTTGTTTACTATATATATCGTTTAAGTTATTTTTCAGGGTGTTTTTTATGTCTTTGTAGTCTTTATATTATCCCTATATACTTTAAATATTTTTTGTAAATATTTTTTTTTCATTTTATAAGAAAAATTCACATGTCCCTTAATTTTTGTCCCCTGTGTTACCGCCACATTTTTCTTAATATTAAAATGAGAATTTGCAAACTAAATATTGTTAACAGTAGTCAGTCATGTACTTTTAGAGTTAGTATTCATCCTAGTTAGTTATTTTCCTCATTTGTTAAATTTTGAAGAATATTATCTAAGAAAAGGTGATTTTTGAAAGTGAGTGTGTTTTTTGTGTGTCCCCTGTGTTACTATTGATTTATTTTGATTAATTATTAATTTTCTAGTTTATTGGCATTTAAATTGTAAGTCTTAAGTTAAAAGAAAATATTCCATCTAACTTTACATTGTTCCTAAGAAAATAGTAACACATGGGTGATAATTTATTTCATTTTGTCACCTGTTTTACTAGTCCCCTGTGTTACCATGATATTGGTAACCATGTTGTTATATGACAAAAAATCCAAGTTTAAAAATGAAATGCAACAGAATATCCTGTTTTTTAATACATTAGTTGGTCTATATCAGAAATACATTTTTAATTAATACATAAGTACACTTTTAAGATTGTTAAATTTTTTATGTTCAATTAGAATGTCCCCTTTGTTACTTTATTGTCCCCTATGTTACTGACATTTCTTTTATCAGAACAAAAGAAAAAAACTTTCTTATGAATCAGTTTTATAATATGCACTGGCTAATATGTATAAATAAGTTTTACTATAATTTTATTATATTAGAGTATTTTTTACCAAGTTATATAAAGTTTTATACAGGGAGAATACAAAAAAGGTAACACAGGGGACATAATATGCCTATATCATGAAAAAATATATACATAAACAAAAAACAACATGGCACTGAAAAAGAATATTTATATCAAAGTGTTAATATTGTAAAAGCAATTCTCTATTTTAATAAGAAAAAAATGAGAAGATTATTTAAAATATGGTAACACAGGGGACATATTTCAGCCAATGTGTCTGCGTTTCAAAGTGTAGTGATAAATATTTTTAAAAAAGTGTGCTGCTGATATTCAATTTCTACTCTTGAATATATATATAACCCTCTCAAAGATATTTTTATTTCATTTTAAATGAAAAATTTTTGGAAAAAAATTTCTCAAAAAGGACCTTTATTTTTGGAATGACCCTAATGTCATGTTAAAATGACATATCTGAGACATGTTTGTCCGTTTTTTAACTGATTTGTGACGTAAGTCAAACTGTCTTTTGTAAGTGACCATTATTCTAGGAAAAAAGTCTAATGTAGAAATAATTTCCATGAACCGTATGTTTTTCTTTACTGCTAATTAAACTATATTTGCTTTGGTATACTAAAAAAGAAAAAAAAATAACTAGCTTAAATTAAACTAAATCTTATATATATAATTTGTTTTCTTTATTTTATTCTTGTATCCTTTAACTTCAGATGATGACAGCGTTTACTTAAATTGCAAAAAATGATTTTAGATGATTTTCCCTCTAATATTACAGAAATTGTTGGTTAAAAAAATATTAAAAGAAATGGACAGTGGTAAAAAAAAGCCAGAGTGAATCGACCTAAAGCAAAGTTAGACAATGATGCGAATCAGAAAAAAAAATATTATGAAGAAACAGAAAATTTAACGAAAACATTCATTACACAAGTAAAAAAAAGAACAGTAATAAAAATACAATTGTTTGTTTAGCATACCGGATGTTTGCGAAGAAAATATCAAATGAAATAAAGAGTAATACCCTCTATGTAATGCAATTTGGTTTAAACCTCCTATGAATATCACCTGATTCTTTGGTGCAGGTGCCGTTGTTGTAATCTTTACATATAAGGTTGAGAAATACTACTTCGCTAAGATTGCAGGCTCGGTAACATTCAAATAACATTCAGTTTCTTGAAAAAGTTCTTATTGAAATAAGAGTTCGTAAATATGAAATTCTAATAAACTGAGTAAATCTTACAACAGCTCCAATTAAACAAACTTCAGATTAAAAAATGTTATTTACAATTTATTTACATATAAGAAAAATAATCTTATTACTCTAAAAAAGAGAGTTTCATTATTACCGACATATTTCGATTCAGAATAATTTTATATCTACAAAGAATAAATCGTTTGTCAACAACAACAAAAGAAAAAGCTTTATTATCCCAGCAACCGAGTGACATAATTGGCTGGCAAAACCAAGGAGGCATTCTTAACAAGTGGAGACTGGATCACATGTGACCATCACAGATTTTCAATAGCTGCAGTAAATTTTTTTATTTGAAAAAAAAATTACTAAAAATGATAGCACCTATAGATAGGGTAACATCCCCAGTAATTGGCATGCACCAGTGATTGGCACATCCTACAAACATGTCCTAAAATAAGATTTATATCCAGTCTTTTAAAAATGCAAGACCATATACCAGTTATATGCTCATTTACGTTAAAGATTAAAACTTTGATTTATGCTACTAGATGACAATAGTGCCTAGGAAAGAGAAACAATTATGGCTTGTATGAAATTAGCCATTTTTGTTGCAAATGCTTCTTCTTTGGTTTAAGGAAGGCATGCTTTTCAACTCATATGATTTATAATATATTTTTAATTTTAATTGACAACAGTTTTGTTTAGTTAAAAAGTGTTACTTTAATTGTGTAAAAGTATTTTCAACACAAATATTTGGATTTCTGAATCAATGATAGATGCCAATTAATGGTGCTTGAATTTTGCTAGTTCCAAGTAATTGGCACCTATTCCAATTACAAGGAATTCGCAAGGAATTTGAGATTAAACCACTTATTTTGGAAGTACTTTTAAAGTTATAGATTAATTTTGTTTATCATTTGTTTTTATTTGAAAATATAAAATATTATCAGTAATGGGAATCCATTAAAGCTTCATACGACAATTACTGGGGACAGCATGACAATTACTGGGTATTAATATAAGTATATTGCACTGTTTTAAAATGTTCACATTTCAGACTAATATGCTGATTTCTTGCTCTCAAAAACCTGAAATGTGGCATCTTCATCTACAGTAAATTCATTTAAAGCGATTAAACCCAATGCAAAATGTAAAGTTTTTTTTAAATATAAATTTGTGCCAATTATTGGATCACAAGGTGTCATACATTGGTGCTCTAGGTGCCAATTACTGGTGATTTCAGCAACTTTTTATAAATATATTTTTATAAAAATACTTTTTCAATTTTTTTTTTTTTTTTTTTTTTTTTTTTTTTTTTTTTTTTTTGCTTTTAGTGGGCAAAATAGATGCACAGATATGCATTCTTTGATTAAAAAAATTTTCCAAGTAAATATCTTATTTCTTTGTAATGAAAATTGAAGTAAGTTTAAAGACAAATTCTTAAAGTGCCAATTACTGGGGATGTTACCTTACATGGTTAAAAAAATTGAAGCTCTTTGGTATTTAGTTTGTACTTTGTAATCATAACACTGTTTAAAGATCTCAAAAGTAAAATCTGAGTTCCATGTTGATAAACGAATAACTTTTTTTATTTAATTATTTGAATTTGAATGCTTTAATATATACTATGAGTACTAATAAATATTTATAATAAGGTGTTTTTGTTTCTAAAATTAAGAAATTTTAACAATTTATCAATTTAACTTTAGCAACCATGTGGGGCACTTGTGAAGAAATTGGTTGGAGTAGATATGAACAGTCATAAGTGTCCCAATAATCATTCTGCGATTCAATAATTTTCATGAAATAGAAAACATTTTCCTTATACAAAAATTATTTAAAACTTTAAAAATTTTTCTATCTCATTTGTGCCAAATTTGCAATGATGACTTACTTCCATTTTTAAAACAGTTATGTTTATGTTGCTTTAATGGAGATAGATATCAGCAATATTTTAAGATTTTAAGACAAAAAATTTTTAAAAACATCTTTTTCTAAATTTGCAAATAAATAATGCAAATATTGGGGTAAGAACATGGTTCTCGCTGTCGCTCGCCATTTCGCCAAATTGCTACTAAATTCTCCATTTGGCGAGTAAACAAGCGATTAGATTCGCCAAATTGCTGATCCTCAATTTTTTTTTTTTTTTTTTTTTCGTTGTTCATACATATGCATACATACATATTTTTAATATATTTGTAGCGGATAGTTGAAATTAGATTAATGACAATCGTTGTCGTAGTTATAAAAACATAGATTTTTTTAGAACGTATTGAAAAAAATAAGATGCATTAAAAGAGTAAAGTTTTTTTTTCTACAAGGCGAATTTATTTTGCTAATATTTTTTTCATTTGGCGAATGTTTTTTATTTTTAATTAGCCAAATTACTAACGTTGATCGAATGTCAGCGAGAACACTGGGTAAGAACCTTTTGCATTTCGGCAGATTTCTGATAATTAGTATCTAAATACCCCCTCTCTAAAATCTCTCCCCAAACAAAAATCCCTTAGCAAAATTTAAAAGTCTATAATTTCATTTTCTTTCTTTCTTTCTTTTTTATTTTATTGCAACAGTATTTAATTAATTATCCAAGCCTCAACTCCTCCCGCCTACTTATTTTCATTTTATAATCTTTTGCCTAATAACATATCATTCCGAAACTATTCTGTAAGGTGAATTTGACTGGCAGTATAACTGATGATTATGATGACGAATGAATAATAAAATAAAAAGAATGCAAAATTTGATTATTTTTTCTTGCGTTCACATGTGCTCCACATATGTTCAAAACTATCTGCTAATGGGGCACATAAGAACAATTTTTCCAGTTTATAAAACTATTAAAAATGTAAGAAGAACTATACAAGGTATTTAAAAAACATCATGTGTAAAATGGAGTTCTGTTTACTATATTTAGTAGTTTTTGTTTATAAAAATTAATCCAGTTAAGAGAAAAAGTTATTTTTATGTGAAATGTTCACATGTGCCTCAATCTCCCCCATTAAAATTTTCAATGCTTTCACCATTTGGATGTCTCACTTCATGATGTGATTTTATGGGTAGCAGTGATACGTGAATGTCATGATACAATGACATTTCTGCGAGATTTTATGAGTGTTTTTAACTGATTTGTGACAAATCAAAATGTCTTATTTAACTTGATGGTTTATTCTTCTCGGGAGAAAGTTTTGTGTAAAAATAGTTTTTATGAACGATATATTTCACACTATTGCTAATTAAATAAAAAATTTTTTGGTATAAATACAAAAATCTATCACATTTAAAAGAGAATAAATTTGACATCTTTATTTTCCCCTTAATATATAAAATTTTCCCCTTAATATTATAAAATACCCTTACTGAATTCCAAAGAATCTATATAAAATATTTAATTTTGGATAATGATAGTTTTTACCTTAATTTTAAATAAAAAATAATTTTTAAATGATTTACTTTCTTCTACTACTAAAATAATAAATAAATAAATAAATAAATAAAAGATGGACAGCAGAATAAATAGCAAGAATAAAGGTCAATCGACTAAAATAAAGTTATATAATGATGGGAATCCGAAAAAAAGGAATAAACAGAAAACATAAAAACATATTTTTAAACGAACAATAAAGAAGCTTTAATCAAAATACAATCGTTAACATACCAGAGCTTTGCAAAGAAAATAATGAATAAAATAAATGTTAATATCCCCTATAATGCAATTTGATTGATACCGCCCAATAATAACACTGGATCCTTTCATGCAGGTGTCATTGTTGTAGCATTTACATATATTAAAAATCTCAATGCACTCAGCATTTGAACGTCTCACTTAGCGATGTGTCTGTCTGGAAAAGTACGAGACGTGAATGTTATATTACGATGATATTTCTGCGTTTTTTTAGGTCTGAATTTAATTGGTTTCTGACAAATCAAAATATCTTATGTAAATTAATAGTTCATTCTTTTCGGGGGAAAAAAGTTTCGCGTAAAAATAATTTTTATGAAACATAAATTTTACTTTATCAAAGTTAATAAAATATGTTTTGGTATAAATACGGAAAAGTTGTTAAGTTTAAAAGAAAGTAAATGTTATATCATTATTTGCATTTTTACTTGCTTTGTCAGTGAATTCCATAGAACCTGTATCCTTTAACATTGAATCATGACAGTGTTTATCTTAATTGTAAAAAATAATTTTAGATGATTTTTTTATTATTATTATTATTATTCAGGTAATTAGTTTTAAAAAAAGTTGAACAGTGACATAAAAAGCAAGAGTAAATTGATGGAAATCTTTCTTTACATGAATAATAAAGGAATTATAATCAAAATATAATCGTTTGTTTAACATACCAGAACTTTGCAAAGAAAAATAAATCAAAGAAAATAACATATGAAATAAAGGGCGATATCCTCTATGTAAATATATTTTTGTTTAAACCGCTCGAGAATAACACCGGATCCTTTGATGTAAGTGACATTGTTAGAACATTTGCATACATTAAAATTTTCAATGGGCTGAGCATTTGGACTTCACACTCTTTGATGTGACTTTGTGGCAAGCAGTGAGACGTGAATGTTATGTTAAAATGACTTTTCTGCGATATTTTTAATCCGTTTTTAAACTGATTTGTGACACGTCAAAATGTCTTGTATAAATAGTTCATTCTTTTCGGGGGAAAAGTTTCGTGTAAAGATAATTTTCATGAAACAAAAATTTCCACTTTATTTCAAATTAAATAAAACTTATTTTGTTATAAATACAAGAAAAAAACTATCAAATTTATATAAGAATAAATTGAATAAATTTGATATCTTTATATGCATTTTTCTTTATTTTGTTACTGAATTTCATAGAACTTGTATTCTTTCATTTTGGACGATGACAGCGTTTGTTTTAATTGCAAAAAATCATTTTAGTTGATTTGCTTTCTTTTATTACGCAAGTGATTGGCTTAAAAAAAATAAAAAACAAGATGGACAGTGGTATAAAAAGCAAGAGTAAAGGTCAATCGACTAAAATAAAGTTATATAATGATATGAATAAAAAAAACAAGAAGTGGAAAATTGACGGATACATTTCTTTATACGAATAATAAAGGAACTATAATCAAAATATAATTGTTTGTTTAATATACCAGAAATTTAAAAAGAAAAAAAATCAAAGAAAATAACAAATGCAATAAAAGGTAATATCCTCTATGTAATACATTTTGGTTAAAACCGCGTACGCATAAGATTAATTGTAAAACGTCCATTAATATTAAAAAGGTCAATGTCTTTAGCCTCTTTGAAGAATGAAATATTTGCGAATCATTTCTTATAAATACTAGAACGAAAAACAAGATGAATATTCAAACAGTAACGGAACTATCTTTGGGGAACTTCTTTTCAATGTGTATTGTTTAATTTTTATTTATTTTTTACAAAAGAAATGTAATTAGCGCATTATATTTACAATTACCTAAATTCAATTCCAGTGATATAAAAAGGAAGACCTAAATTCAATTCGGTAATTATCCTTTCCGTCAAGAAACATGAGTTCAATGATTTACTCTTAACACTTTCCGGCTTGGGCAAAATCTGCAATAAAATGATAAATTATCGACTGACACCGGAATTCACAAACAAATTTTTTAGATAGTTTGAAATCCTTAATTTAAGCTTTTATTCTAAAATCAAAATTTTAGTAAAATATTACTGGTGCCGTTTAAAAGTTTGGATTTAAAATTAGGTATCCCCGACCGGGCACAGCGTGCCGGAAAGGATTAACAGGTCATTGTCTATGCTCATCTTTGAACATTCAATTTAGAACTACATGAAAACTTGCTGTTGCAACAAATTTGTTTTCTCATTATGAAGGCATGGGAGTTTTCAGCATGAACGGAAAAGCATATTTTATGAAATTTTTGATGTCCTGTCTAGGAACCAGGATTTTCAGTTTTGCCTCCTCTTTTATTTAGAAATTCCGAATAGTAATTTTTGCTTTATTCAATGACCGGCATTTTGCGATTACATAAAGCAAGTCTGTCCTACACATGGCGACAGAAGGTGTCATGGTAGTTTTTGCAGGTTTTCCTGATATGCTATCTAATTTTTCCTTTTGCTACCTTATCTCACAAACAGAAATCTATTTTATTGACTGCTTTCTTTAAAATCAATAATAACTGCATATTTCTTTTTCTATTATAAGCAAGTTTAAAATTCCTTCCTTTACTATAATACGTAAGGGGGGAATATAACCTTCAAACTTTCAAAATATCAGTTTTTGATTTTTTGTTGTATTCTGAATGTTTTACAATTTCTTAAAAATATGCACAAAAAAGGAGGAGCAGTGATATAAAAAGGAAGAGTAAAGGTCAATCGACTAAAATAAAGCTATATAATGACATGAATGAGAAAAAAAAATGAAGAAGTGGAAAATTGACGGAAACATTTCTGCACATGAATAATAAAAGAACTATAATCAAAATATAATCGTTTGTTTAACATACCAGAACTTTGCAAAGAAAAAAAAATCAAAGAAAATAACAAATGCAATAAAGGGTAATATCCTCTATGTAATACATTTTGGTTAAAACCGCGTACGCATAAGATTAATTGTAAAACGTCCATTAACATTAAAAAGGTCAATGTCATTAGCCTCTTTGAAGAATGACATGTTTGCGCCTCATTTCTCATGAATACTAGAACGAAAAACAAGATGAATATTCAAACAGTAACGGAACTGTCTTTGGGCAACTTCTTTTCGATGTGTATTGTTTAATTTTTATTTATTTTTACAAAAGAGATGTAATTAGCATATTATATTTACAATTACCTAAATTCAATTCGGTAATTATCGTTCCATCAAGAAATATGAGTTCAATGATTTACTCTTAACAGGTCATTGTCGATGCTCATCTTTGAACATTGAATTTAGAACTAAATGAAAACTTGCTACAACAAATTTGTTTTCCCATTATGAAGGCATGGGGGTTTTCAGCATGAAAAGAAAAGCATAATTTTATGAAATTTTTGACACCACATCTATGAACCAGGATTGTCAGTTTAGCTTTATATTTTTATTTAGAAATTCCGAATTGTAATTTTTGTTTTATTCAATGGCAGACATTTCGGATTGATAAAGCAAGTCTGTCCAACATGACGACAGATGGTGTCATGGTGTTTTTACAGATTTTCCAGGTGTGTTTTCCATTTTTTCATTCTGGTACCTTCTCTCACCAATATAAATCTATTTTAAAGGCTGCTTTCTTTAGCATCAGTAATAATTGCATATTTAATTTTTGTGTTATAGGCAAGTTTAAGGTTCCTTTAGCTGCTATAATATTGAAATAGGAATGAAACCTTTAAAATTTCAAAATATCACTTTTCGGTTTTTGTTGTATTCTAAATATGTTATAATTTTTTAAAAATATGACAAAAAACACGGACAATGATATAAAAAGCAAGAGTAAAGGTCAATCGACAAAAGTAAAGTTATATAATGATGTGAATCAGAAAAGTAAAAAAAAAGTAGTAGGAAATTGACGGAAACATTTATTTACAAGAAAATAATAAAGGAACTACATAATCAAAATTGAATCGTTTGTTTAACATACCAGAAATTTGAAACGAAAAAAAAAATAATAACAAATGCAATAAAGAGTAATATCCTCTATCTATGTAATACATTTTGGTTAAAACCGCGTACGCATAAGATTAATTGCAAAACGTCCATTAACATTAAAAAGGTCAATGTCATTAGCCTCTTTGAAGAATGAAATATTTGCGCCTCATTTCTCATGAATACTAGAACGAAAAACAAGACGAATATTCAAACAGTAAAGGAACTGTCTTTCGGGAACTTCTTTTGAATGTGTATTGTTTAGTTTTTATTTATTTTTTTACAAAAGAAATGTAATTAGCATATTATATTTACAATTACCTAAATTCAATTCGGCAATTATCGTTCCGTCAAGAAATATGAGTTCAATGATTTACTCTTAACAGGTCATTGTCGATGCTCATCTTTGAACATTGAATTTAGAACTAAAAGAAAACTTGCTACAACAAATTTGTTTTCCCATTATGAAGACATGGGAGTTTTCAGCATGAAAAGAAAAGCATATTTTATGAAATTTTTGATGTCACGTCTAAGAACCAGAGTAGTAGGAAAATAAGAGTACGGGCTCAAGCGCAGGTGGGGCTGTGGGGCCGCCCCGCCTGCTCCTCCGGCTGCCCCACCTGCTCCTCCGGCTGCCCCGCCTGCTCCTCCGGCTGCCCCGCCTGCTCCGGCTGCCCCACCTGCGGCCCCGCCACCATCCCTCCTGGCCCCTCCTGCTCCCACCATCTCACCGCCGCCCTCCTGCGCCCCCTAGTGGAAAAAAGGAACATTCTATTCTAACAGGAGAGGTGAACAACCTTCCCTAATTAAAAATATTATCAATCACATCTCAACTCGGAATCATACTATATGATGAAGATTAAATTTATATTTGAATTTTGAACAACCATAATTTTAATGAGTATTATTAATTAAGCGAAACACTGGAAAAATCTCAGTTTTTAACCATTTTATTTAGATTTCTTCAACTACAAGATAAGATTATCAATTTAACTCAAGAAAGTTAAACATATATTTGAATTTTGCTTCATAGACATCTTAATGAGTAGTATTAATTAAGTAAAAACAATAGAAAATATCCACTTTTATAGAAAAGACTGATTTCTTACGATTTTTATCAACTATATGATCAATGTAACAACTTAAAAGTTGAAAGTTAAACATGTATCCTAGTTTTTCAACAGCTATAGCCTTAATGAGTATCGTTAATTAAGTAAAAAAACAAAGGAAAATATCAAGTTTTATGGAAAAAGACTGATCTCTTACGATTTTTATCAACTTAAGAGAGAAAACTTAAACATACATTTCAGTTTTTCAACAGCTATAACCTTAATGAGCATTCATAATTAAGTAAAAAACAATGGAAAATATCGATTTTTATAGAAAAAGACTGATTTGTTATGATTTTTATCAACTGCAACATCAGTGTATCGACTTACAAGTTGAAAGTTAAACATGCATTCTAGTTTTTCAAGAGCTATAATCTTAATGAGTATCGTTAATTAAGTAAAAAACAATGGAAAATATCAAGTTTTATAGAAAAAGACTGATTTCTTACGATTTTTTCAACTCAAACTTCAGAATATCAATTTGATAGAAAGAAATTTAACCATGCATTCCAGTTTTGGACAACCATTTCCTTCATGAACATTATTAATTAAGCAAAACAGAAAATATTAAATTTTTAACTGATTTCTTCATATTTTTTTATTTATTTATTTATTTTTTAATATAAAATCAGAATACACAACTTAAAATAGAAATTTAAACATATTTTTTAGTTTTTGAACAGTCGTTACCTCAAAGAATTTCGATAATTGAACAATTAACAAAGGAAACTAATGATTTTTTAACGAAAAAAGACGAATTAAACGAATTTGGTTAACTTTTACTCTAATTGCAAATTTCATCGTACTTTATATATACCAACTAAGTAGAATTTTAAAGCATAAACGAATAATTTAAAGAAATCCCCAACAAACCTGCAGAGCATTTCTTATTACGTCATATCTAAACTAAAACTTTTTTCTGCAACCCCTCCATGCACGCATTCCAGGTAGGGGAACATAACAAAGAATCTTGACGTCACAACTTACAAAGGTATACAAATGTTTACGTTCAAGAAAAAGTATCACATAGAGTGAAAAAAAAGAAGAGATTTAAGTTATTTATCCATTCTAGTTTTATAACAGTTACTACAACATCTCCAAATTAAAATTTGGAAGTCATAATGAGTATAATTAATTAAGCAAAATAATAGAAATATTAGTTTTTCAGAGGGGAAAAGACGAATTTAAACAAATTTTATTAGTTTTACACTAGTTTAATAATAATTTTAAGGAGGAAAAAGACGAATTTAAACTTTTTTTTTTTAGTTTTACACTATTTTTTCTCATCTCCAACATGGATATATCAATTTTAACAGAAGAATTAAACGTGTATTATAGTTTTTAACAACAAAATCTTAACAAGTATCATTAATTAAACAAAAATAAATATCAGTTTTAAAGAAAAGACGAATTTGAATAATTTTACACTAGTATTTTCAAAAGCAACATGGAAATATCAATACTTATTCACATATTTCACTTATTCACTGTATTCAATACTATATTTAATAAATTTGGATACGCTTTAAGAATTTCCTAATCTATAATTAAATATTAGCTGTATATTTAATGTTACCCATGTTTTCAACATTAGTTCATAATCGTGAATTTTGTATTTTAAATACCATGTATTCAGGTTCAGATTATTTTCACTTGAAATCATACAGAATTTTTTAACAGAGTTTGTTTTTGAAATCATTGAAGCAACTGTATTTAATATTTTTAACACCAATTTTCTAAGATTTTCTAACATTTTCCGATTATACATTCTTCAGAAGTACATTTCTAAATGCTACAATCACTTTACATATCGAAAAGATATCATTGAAGCAACTGTATTTAATATTTTTAATACCAATTTTCTAAGATTTTTTAACATTTTCCGGTTATACATTCCTCAAAAGTTATTATTACGTATTCTAAACAATAGCAAATATTAATTTTAAGAATAAAAAGACGAATTTAAACAAATTTTATTAGTTTTACACTATTTCTTCTCACCTCCAACACGGATATATCAATTTTAACAGAAGAATTAAACGTATATTTTAGTTTTTAACAACAAAAATGTAATAAGTATCATTAATTAAACAAAAATAAATACCAATTTTCGAGAAAAGACAATTTTTTACACAAATTTTCAACTTTGAAATACATCGCTTACATATATTGTTACAGTATATTACTAAACTTAAACTTTTTAAAAAGTTTGAATGTCTTTACAAAGGGTTCATACTTATATTTTTCACGTCTTGACTGCATTCGAAATCTTACAACAAAAGTATACTTTTATTATTATTATTATTATTATTATTATTCTAGAAAACCTAAAAAATCGTTTCTTGCTGCTTTAGACACTTGACATATTAAAACTACTCTACCCATATAATTAATCAAATTAGGACATGATTCATCTTACACTTCAAAATTTCTGAATTTTTACAATACTTATTTTCATCAAACTTTATTCTTGATCCTATATATTTTAATAGCACAGAATTTTCACATCTGTTTTTATCTACTTATCAGAAAATTATTAAAACACCCAACAACATTTTTCAATTATGAATATTATCTTTACAATTTAATGATGCAAAACATACACGAATACAAAGTTTAATTTTTACAAACATTTCATATTTCAAACCAAACTATTCGAAATTTTCACAACATAAGAGCAAACATTA
Source organism: Maratus speculifer (assembly GCA_964019185.1). Taxonomy (NCBI): domain Eukaryota; kingdom Metazoa; phylum Arthropoda; class Arachnida; order Araneae; family Salticidae; genus Maratus; species Maratus speculifer. The sequence goes on along the minus strand of OZ025300.1, from coordinate 161,824,830 downwards.
GACGAACTTTTTAACATTAATATTGCTTAGATCTTTTCATCATAACTTTTAACTATGATAATTATCCATTTTTAGGTTGATTGTCGAAAAACTGTAACTGAAATTACATAAACTTAATGTAAAAAACCATGTTCTCACACAATTTCTTGAAATTCAACAAAGAATTGACTATTACTCCAATACTTATCTACTTCAATCTCGACTCTCGATAGTATATAGATATTACATCATTACATACTTACAACTCTTTTCAAACGTTTATCAGAAAATCAAGCCAATCAAAGTCTAGTAGTTATCACACCTGCTCCTCAGAAATATTACTATCATATGAAACAATAAAGAAAATTAATAGATATTTAATATTTAATAACTTCATACGTGAAATTACTGTCGAATGAGAATACTAATAATCAATAAAATCAACTGTTGGACAAAAAAAATAGTACAGATTACCGAAAATTCAAATCATTTTTTCTACAAAAATTACAAAAATTAACAAATGAATGACCAGTTAGAGAAATAATTAAAAAAAATAATGAACATATTTACAAATTTATTAAAATCACACCTTTTTCTGGATTACAAACCACAATTTCTTGAAAAATTTAACACCGAATTTGTAAGATTTTAATCCTAGTATTACATACACTCAATAAATATTCAAAATTAACAAAAAAATAATTTTTTTAGTCTCATCAATAAGCAGAAATTCTATATTAAAAGAATATTTTCATAGTAGTACTTATAAAAATGAGAGTTTACAAACTGATTTTCATAATTTTATCACATTTAAACTTAATTTTTATACATAAAACATTATTTAATCAAATTTTATACTTTCTAATTCAGTAAAATTCAATACTTTTTAGTTTTTAAACCAATACCACAATATTTATTTACATCAAACTTGATTCTTTACCTTTTATATTTCCACATTACACAAGTGAGTTAAATACTAACTTGGAACGGGAGTTGAAGTCAATTGATTCAATTCGATTTTCATCGTATACGCATTTCCCCTACACGAAATTTCTTACTTCTATAATCATCTAATGTATTAAAACTAATCTACTCATATTTTTAATCAATTCATCAGATGTTTCATCTCGCACTTCTGAATTATCATCCACCAAGTTGCTTAAAATATAAATACTATCTTTAAAGTTTTAATGTAGTATACATGACTAATCTTGAGTTTCCATCTATACTATTAATCAAATTATCATATGTTTCATCTTACAGTTCAACGATTTCTGAATTATCGTCCATCTAGTTGTTTAAAATATTAATAAAATGTTTATAGTTTTTGATTATACATAGTATGTATGAATACAATCTTTAATTTTTAACAGTTCATATTTCAAATAACCTATTTTCGAAACCAAACTATGTGAATTTTACCACAATACTTATCATCATACAGAGATTTGTGTTTCATACTTTTTCTAAAAATTATCAGATATGTACTCCTCAGAGGAATTTCTATCATATGAATAAATGAAAAAAAAAAATTAATTTATATTAAACGTACAGCGAAATTAGATTGCAATATATATGTATTTAATAAAAATAAATAAATGAGCGATTATTTAAACATTAAACCTTTACTAAATATATATTTCTTGCGTTATAAAGATGTTTCAACAAGATGAACCAAAACAGCAGCAAACTTCAGAAATTAATGATCTGAATGATTCATCCCTAGCACATGTAGCGTTAATGAATAATACATATGTAAGTACTTATATGAAAAATACTAGAATTCGTATATGAATCGTAATTAGAGTAAATATAAAATGATTTGTCTTACTGCCTACACTTTAACAAATGCCTTTTTACCTATATTGTTGAAAAGAATCCTAATTATTTGCATTTATTTCTATTACAGATGTGTTCTATTTGCTACAAACACTTCTTAAGTAAATGGAATTTAACAGAACATACAAAAATCCATACAGGTGAAAAACCTTACACTTGGGAAGATTACCAAATGCTGTTTTCAAGAAGGCGTGAATCAAAAGTGCACACATCGTCATATAAAGCATCGTCAGTTATATGTAAACTTAGTGAGGATATTCAAAAATTATTCAGACGTTTGAAGAATTTAGACATAAAGGAAGATATTTAGACTATATATCCATCATATTTTCATAACACTTACCACAATATCTCAAACTTAAAATTTGGAAGACATACACACTGCTGAAAAGTAATTTTGTTACCCGTGATTCTTCTAGCCAGCATGAATGTATAGATATTATTTTGCAATGTATTCTTTAAATGCCCACAATAAATATTCTTTTATATGCATATATCGTTGTGTTTATTTTTTAAAAACCTATTACATTAATAAAATAGGTTACACATACATGCACATAACATTTTAAGTGAAACAACACTCTCACAACTTAAAAAATGCATAAGAACATACAAAAATAAGCAGATGTATGAAAAAATATACAAGTTTACAGAATAATTTCAACGTTTTCTAGAAATACAAACAAAAAATATTTACAATATTAAAAAATTACAAAAGTGAAAAGAAAAAACACAAATGTAAAACAAAAACATCAAAAAGTGAAAAACTCAAAACAAAGTTTTTGAAAAAAAAAATTTTACAACAAAAATTTTTTTTACAAAAACCAAAACTTCAAAAAATATTTTTTCAAAAAATTTTTTTTTTCAAAAACATTTTTTACAAAAATTTTTTTTTTCAAAATAAGTTTTTACAAAAGTAAAAAAAGAAAATCACAACGTTAAAAAAATGAAAATTTTTTGTTAAAAAAAGTGTAAAAAAATTACAAAAAAAAGTTGCAAAAATTTCAAAAAAAGTTATGAAAAAAGCTTCAAAAATTTCGTTGGTTTTAATGCAGTATGCAATGGCGAAACCATTGCATTTGCTATTAAAAACAACAAAATTTTTGAGACTTTTTTCATAACTTTTTTTGAAATTTTTGCAACTTTTTTTTGTAATTTTTTTACACTTTTTTTAACAAAAAATTTTCATTTTTTTAACGTTGTGATTTTCTTTTTTTACTTTTGTAAAAACTTATTTTGAAAAAAAAAATTTTTGTAAAAAATGTTTTTGAAAAAAAAATTTTTTTGAAAAAATATTTTTTGAAGTTTTGGTTTTTGTAAAAAAAATTTTTGTTGTAAAATTTTTTTTTTCAAAAACTTTGTTTTGAGTTTTTCACTTTTTGATGTTTTTGTTTTACATTTGTGTTTTTTCTTTTCACTTTTGTAATTTTTTAATATTGTAAATATTTTTTGTTTGTATTTCTAGAAAACGTTGAAATTATTCTGTAAACTTGTATATTTTTTCATACATCTGCTTATTTTTGTATGTTCTTATGCATTTTTTAAGTTGTGAGAGTGTTGTTTCACTTAAAATGTTATGTGCATGTATGTGTAACCTATTTTATTAATGTAATAGGTTTTTAAAAAATAAACACAACGATATATGCATATAAAAGAATATTTATTGTGGGCATTTAAAGAATACATTGCAAAATAATATCTATACATTCATGCTGGCTAGAAGAATCACGGGTAACAAAATTACTTTTCAGCAGTGTGTATGTCTTCCAAATTTTAAGTTTGAGATATTGTGGTAAGTGTTATGAAAATATGATGGATATATAGTCTAAATATCTTCCTTTATGTCTAAATTCTTCAAACGTCTGAATAATTTTTGAATATCCTCACTAAGTTTACATATAACTGACGATGCTTTATATGACGATGTGTGCACTTTTGATTCGCGCCTTCTTGAAAACAGCATTTGGTAATCTTCCCAAGTGTAAGGTTTTTCACCTGTATGGATTTTTGTATGTTCTGTTAAATTCCATTTACTTAAGAAGTGTTTGTAGCAAATAGAACACATCTGTAATAGAAATAAATGCAAACAATTAGGATTCTTTTCAACAATATAGGTAAAAAGGCATTTGTTAAAGTGTAGGCAGTAAGACAAATCATTTTATATTTACTCTAATTACGATTCATATACGAATTCTAGTATTTTTCATATAAGTACTTACATATGTATTATTCATTAACGCTACATGTGCTAGGGATGAATCATTCAGATCATTAATTTCTGAAGTTTGCTGCTGTTTTGGTTCATCTTGTTGAAACATCTTTATAACGCAAGAAATATATATTTAGTAAAGGTTTAATGTATAAATAATCGCTCATTTATTTATTTTTATTAAATACATATATATTGCAATCAAATTTCGCTGTACGTTTAATATAAATTAATTTTTTTTTTCATTTATTCATATGATAGAAATTCCTCTGAGGAGTACATATCTGATAATTTTTAGAAAAAGTATGAAACACAAATCTCTGTATGATGATAAGTATTGTGGTAAAATTCACATAGTTTGGTTTCGAAAATAGGTTATTTGAAATATGAACTGTTAAAAATTAAAGATTGTATTCATACATACTATGTATAATCAAAAACTATAAACATTTTATTAATATTTTAAACAACTAGATGGACGATAATTCAGAAATCGTTGAACTGTAAGATGAAACATATGATAATTTGATTAATAGTATAGATGGAAACTCAAGATTAGTCATGTATACTACATTAAAACTTTAAAGATAGTATTTATATTTTAAGCAACTTGGTGGATGATAATTCAGAAGTGCGAGATGAAACATCTGATGAATTGATTAAAAATATGAGTAGATTAGTTTTAATACATTAGATGATTATAGAAGTAAGAAATTTCGTGTAGGGGAAATGCGTATACGATGAAAATCGAATTGAATCAATTGACTTCAACTCCCGTTCCAAGTTAGTATTTAACTCACTTGTGTAATGTGGAAATATAAAAGGTAAAGAATCAAGTTTGATGTAAATAAATATTGTGGTATTGGTTTAAAAACTAAAAAAGTATTGAATTTTACTGAATTAGAAAGTATAAAATTTGATTAAATAATGTTTTATGTATAAAAATTAAGTTTAAATGTGATAAAATTATGAAAATCAGTTTGTAAACTCTCATTTTTATAAGTACTACTATGAAAATATTCTTTTAATATAGAATTTCTGCTTATTGATGAGACTAAAAAAATTATTTTTTTGTTAATTTTGAATATTTATTGAGTGTATGTAATACTAGGATTAAAATCTTACAAATTCGGTGTTAAATTTTTCAAGAAATTGTGGTTTGTAATCCAGAAAAAGGTGTGATTTTAATAAATTTGTAAATATGTTCATTATTTTTTTTAATTATTTCTCTAACTGGTCATTCATTTGTTAATTTTTGTAATTTTTGTAGAAAAAATGATTTGAATTTTCGGTAATCTGTACTATTTTTTTTGTCCAACAGTTGATTTTATTGATTATTAGTATTCTCATTCGACAGTAATTTCACGTATGAAGTTATTAAATATTAAATATCTATTAATTTTCTTTATTGTTTCATATGATAGTAATATTTCTGAGGAGCAGGTGTGATAACTACTAGACTTTGATTGGCTTGATTTTCTGATAAACGTTTGAAAAGAGTTGTAAGTATGTAATGATGTAATATCTATATACTATCGAGAGTCGAGATTGAAGTAGATAAGTATTGGAGTAATAGTCAATTCTTTGTTGAATTTCAAGAAATTGTGTGAGAACATGGTTTTTTACATTAAGTTTATGTAATTTCAGTTACAGTTTTTCGACAATCAACCTAAAAATGGATAATTATCATAGTTAAAAGTTATGATGAAAAGATCTAAGCAATATTAATGTTAAAAAGTTCGTCTAATGTTTGCTCTTATGTTGTGAAAATTTCGAATAGTTTGGTTTGAAATATGAAATGTTTGTAAAAATTAAACTTTGTATTCGTGTATGTTTTGCATCATTAAATTGTAAAGATAATATTCATAATTGAAAAATGTTGTTGGGTGTTTTAATAATTTTCTGATAAGTAGATAAAAACAGATGTGAAAATTCTGTGCTATTAAAATATATAGGATCAAGAATAAAGTTTGATGAAAATAAGTATTGTAAAAATTCAGAAATTTTGAAGTGTAAGATGAATCATGTCCTAATTTGATTAATTATATGGGTAGAGTAGTTTTAATATGTCAAGTGTCTAAAGCAGCAAGAAACGATTTTTTAGGTTTTCTAGAATAATAATAATAATAATAATAATAATAAAAGTATACTTTTGTTGTAAGATTTCGAATGCAGTCAAGACGTGAAAAATATAAGTATGAACCCTTTGTAAAGACATTCAAACTTTTTAAAAAGTTTAAGTTTAGTAATATACTGTAACAATATATGTAAGCGATGTATTTCAAAGTTGAAAATTTGTGTAAAAAATTGTCTTTTCTCGAAAATTGGTATTTATTTTTGTTTAATTAATGATACTTATTACATTTTTGTTGTTAAAAACTAAAATATACGTTTAATTCTTCTGTTAAAATTGATATATCCGTGTTGGAGGTGAGAAGAAATAGTGTAAAACTAATAAAATTTGTTTAAATTCGTCTTTTTATTCTTAAAATTAATATTTGCTATTGTTTAGAATACGTAATAATAACTTTTGAGGAATGTATAACCGGAAAATGTTAAAAAATCTTAGAAAATTGGTATTAAAAATATTAAATACAGTTGCTTCAATGATATCTTTTCGATATGTAAAGTGATTGTAGCATTTAGAAATGTACTTCTGAAGAATGTATAATCGGAAAATGTTAGAAAATCTTAGAAAATTGGTGTTAAAAATATTAAATACAGTTGCTTCAATGATTTCAAAAACAAACTCTGTTAAAAAATTCTGTATGATTTCAAGTGAAAATAATCTGAACCTGAATACATGGTATTTAAAATACAAAATTCACGATTATGAACTAATGTTGAAAACATGGGTAACATTAAATATACAGCTAATATTTAATTATAGATTAGGAAATTCTTAAAGCGTATCCAAATTTATTAAATATAGTATTGAATACAGTGAATAAGTGAAATATGTGAATAAGTATTGATATTTCCATGTTGCTTTTGAAAATACTAGTGTAAAATTATTCAAATTCGTCTTTTCTTTAAAACTGATATTTATTTTTGTTTAATTAATGATACTTGTTAAGATTTTGTTGTTAAAAACTATAATACACGTTTAATTCTTCTGTTAAAATTGATATATCCATGTTGGAGATGAGAAAAAATAGTGTAAAACTAAAAAAAAAAAGTTTAAATTCGTCTTTTTCCTCCTTAAAATTATTATTAAACTAGTGTAAAACTAATAAAATTTGTTTAAATTCGTCTTTTCCCCTCTGAAAAACTAATATTTCTATTATTTTGCTTAATTAATTATACTCATTATGACTTCCAAATTTTAATTTGGAGATGTTGTAGTAACTGTTATAAAACTAGAATGGATAAATAACTTAAATCTCTTCTTTTTTTTCACTCTATGTGATACTTTTTCTTGAACGTAAACATTTGTATACCTTTGTAAGTTGTGACGTCAAGATTCTTTGTTATGTTCCCCTACCTGGAATGCGTGCATGGAGGGGTTGCAGAAAAAAGTTTTAGTTTAGATATGACGTAATAAGAAATGCTCTGCAGGTTTGTTGGGGATTTCTTTAAATTATTCGTTTATGCTTTAAAATTCTACTTAGTTGGTATATATAAAGTACGATGAAATTTGCAATTAGAGTAAAAGTTAACCAAATTCGTTTAATTCGTCTTTTTTCGTTAAAAAATCATTAGTTTCCTTTGTTAATTGTTCAATTATCGAAATTCTTTGAGGTAACGACTGTTCAAAAACTAAAAAATATGTTTAAATTTCTATTTTAAGTTGTGTATTCTGATTTTATATTAAAAAATAAATAAATAAATAAATAAAAAAATATGAAGAAATCAGTTAAAAATTTAATATTTTCTGTTTTGCTTAATTAATAATGTTCATGAAGGAAATGGTTGTCCAAAACTGGAATGCATGGTTAAATTTCTTTCTATCAAATTGATATTCTGAAGTTTGAGTTGAAAAAATCGTAAGAAATCAGTCTTTTTCTATAAAACTTGATATTTTCCATTGTTTTTTACTTAATTAACGATACTCATTAAGATTATAGCTCTTGAAAAACTAGAATGCATGTTTAACTTTCAACTTGTAAGTCGATACACTGATGTTGCAGTTGATAAAAATCATAACAAATCAGTCTTTTTCTATAAAAATCGATATTTTCCATTGTTTTTTACTTAATTATGAATGCTCATTAAGGTTATAGCTGTTGAAAAACTGAAATGTATGTTTAAGTTTTCTCTCTTAAGTTGATAAAAATCGTAAGAGATCAGTCTTTTTCCATAAAACTTGATATTTTCCTTTGTTTTTTTACTTAATTAACGATACTCATTAAGGCTATAGCTGTTGAAAAACTAGGATACATGTTTAACTTTCAACTTTTAAGTTGTTACATTGATCATATAGTTGATAAAAATCGTAAGAAATCAGTCTTTTCTATAAAAGTGGATATTTTCTATTGTTTTTACTTAATTAATACTACTCATTAAGATGTCTATGAAGCAAAATTCAAATATATGTTTAACTTTCTTGAGTTAAATTGATAATCTTATCTTGTAGTTGAAGAAATCTAAATAAAATGGTTAAAAACTGAGATTTTTCCAGTGTTTCGCTTAATTAATAATACTCATTAAAATTATGGTTGTTCAAAATTCAAATATAAATTTAATCTTCATCATATAGTATGATTCCGAGTTGAGATGTGATTGATAATATTTTTAATTAGGGAAGGTTGTTCACCTCTCCTGTTAGAATAGAATGTTCCTTTTTTCCACTAGGGGGCGCAGGAGGGCGGCGGTGAGATGGTGGGAGCAGGAGGGGCCAGGAGGGATGGTGGCGGGGCCGCAGGTGGGGCAGCCGGAGCAGGCGGGGCAGCCGGAGGAGCAGGCGGGGCAGCCGGAGGAGCAGGTGGGGCAGCCGGAGGAGCAGGCGGGGCGGCCCCACAGCCCCACCTGCGCTTGAGCCCGTACTCTTATTTTCCTACTACTAACCAGGATTGTCAATTTAACTTCCATTTTCATTTGGTAATTCCGAATAGTAAATTTTGCTTTATTCAATGACAGATATTTCGCAAATACATAAAGCAGGTCTGTCCAACATGACGACAGATGGTGTCAGGGTGCTTTTTGCAGAGTTTCTTGCTGCGCTTTCTAGTTTTTTTTTTCCTTTTACTAACTCCTCTCACACACATAAATCCATTTTAAAGATTGCTTCATTAAAATCAATAATAGCTACATATTTCTATTTTGTGTTATGGGCAAGTTTCAGACTCCTTTCCTTGCTATAATATTTAAGGGGGAATAGAACCTTCAAACTTTCAAATTATCAGTTTTCGGTTTTTGTTGTATTCTGAATATTTTACAATTTCTTAAAAATATGAAAAAAAACATGGACAGTGGTATAAAAAACAAGAGTAAAGGTCAATCCTTCTTCTCAATTATCCTTCCGTCAAGAAATATGAGTTCAATGATTTATTTTTAACAGGTCATTGTCGATGCTCATCTTTGAACATTCAATTTAGAGCTAAATGAAAACTTGCTACAACAAATTTGTTTTCCCATTATGAAGGCAGGGGAATTTTCAGCATGAAAAGAAAAGCATATTTTATTAAATTTTTGACGTGACGTCAAAGACCCAGGATTGTCAGTTCTGCATCCTTTTTTATTTATAAATTCAGATATGTGCCAAAATTATTGTGTACCTAATGTTCGTAAATGTAAATTAAACATAGATTCATATATAAATTAAAATTAATTTCTATAATGAATTATGAATTTTCTAAAATATCTCCTGCCACCACTAATAAAATAGCATTAATTTGGCAGTTGCCGGAACTTACTTGTACTGATGATAGAAATCTCCTAATAATTACTTCCGAATTTAATATATAGTTTTACAAATTTTATAGAGTTAAAATAAATAATATTTTCCTATAAATATCAAAATTTCTTTCACTAGATTCTTTGTACTTGTAGCAGTTACACTCTGTTTCACTTGGTGAAATTTATTATTAACTAATTGCTACCAAAACTGTAGTTGAGGTTCTGCAGGTGAAAGAAGATAATCTTCAATAAAAATCAAAAGTTCGCTCAGGGATCCATACCCACGAAAACTCTTGTTCCATAAATTATTTTCTAAGGTTAAAAAAAGGAAGAAAGAAAATTTGAAAAAAGAGAGAAAAAAAAAACTAGACTTTATTGGATATTCCTACAATCAGTTACCATTTTCGAATATGGAAATCCATTATATGACATTAACAAGTAACTGAAAATATGCAATATTTTTTTTAAATAAAAGCCTACTATGCAGTATTTCATAACTAGTCATCTAATAACAGAGTAATTAGCTGGCAAAAATACGTGGGGCTCCAAGTCTCAGTCACCTAGCGAGTTTCAGATAATTAACGAAAAAGATACAACAATTACGAATTAATTAGTATCACAAGTTATAATCAGAAAGTACGAGAAACACCATTAGAGTAATATACTGATAGAAAATTACAGAAAAGCTCCAAGTATACATTTTTATGTATGTAATTATTTCTAACCACCCTTTTATTAAACAGCCTCGACGTTTTCATCCTTTCATAATTTGAGCAATTCTGTGGGAAATGTACGAAAAAGAATGCGAATGGTGTGATTTTTGGTGTCATGCTAAACTATGTGAAATTAATCTGCTTCTGGGAGAGATAAATAATTTGCAAATTGTTCCTTTACAGAAACATAGTATTAATATAATTTATGCACATAACTGATGATAAGGTCAATTTCTAGAACTTTTCCTTTCACATTCCATGTCAAGAATGCGTTCCAAAGTGACATTATTCGACTTTCCCATTAGTCCCAATATGCGCTTTTAGGATACTAATGTTGGCTTACCTTTAGTAAGTTTGGCACTTTCCCAAATATTCATTCCGGACTATTATTTAAAATAACTTAATCATTATCAGGATCTATAACAATTAACAGCTTTCTCCGTTGTACGCACAAAGAAACAGCTTTGTGTCCGCAACACCTCTTAATACCTTTCACAATTTATCATACGATATACATTTCACTCAAAAGCACACATTTAAATGATATTAAAGTAATCAATAATCAATAATGTTATCATGCGCCACTAAATATCATATTAGGAATCCCGCAAAGCCTCTATATGAAATAATAAAATAAATACAATAATTGATCCGCAAGATTCCAATTTATATTTTATGAAATGTCTCTATCTGACGTAGTAAAATTATGAAGGTTCATTTATTTATAAGAAAACCTTAAGGCTTATTTAATTTTCAAAAAAATCTTTAAAAGGTGTTTAATTTAACAATCGTTAAACTTAATTTAATTACTATTCAATAATCAGAGTTTACTTAAAAAAATACATATTTTTAATGAGATATATTTTACTGCTTTTTTTCCCTTTAAAAAATTCTCGGTACTGCAAGACAACATTGTTGCAAAATGGAGAAGAGTATTTATTTCAAGCTGTCAAGCTATAGCATATATCAAGTTTTAATACTATGTGACTGTCGGAAACGTCACATTCAGAAATTTTGTGACAATTTGAGCAAATTTTCCTAAAGGATCGCAATTATTTCATTAAAAATATAAATGAGATAAAAATTGATATCACCAATTAAATACAATTGTGTTGCAGCCATGTAACATACATCTAATTTGTAACAAAAATCATTTTCCTTGTCTATATAATAAAATCAAATTTTTTTTTACTCTTGTAGCCAGAGTGTCACAAGAGTAAGAAAATTATGATTTATTATACAGACAAGCTAATTACATTCTTTTACAAATTAGATATCTTTTATAATAGTATACCACAATGTTATTTAACTTGATAAATCAATTTTTATCTTAATTGTATTTTTTTTTTTTTTTTTTTAAGATTGGAATTATTTATGAAATTTTACTTGAATAGTTACAAGAGTATCAGTGAACATTCCCAGATATCTTTTCGCGCAGGCATATTTATTAAAAACTGAATCAAAATCTCCATTGCTTTTTTCATTCAATATTGACTTTTTTTTAGGAGGGGAGGGAGGTCCAAGAATACAAAATTATTTGTTTCTGAAAAAATAACATATATATCAATGCTATAATCAATATCAAATATCAATTATTATTTTTAAAACAAAACTTCTAAAACTGCATTATTACAAGAATTTCTTAAATACTGTTTTGCGTTATAATTACTAAAATACAAAAAAATTAAATGTTTTGCCGACTATTTTGCCAACCACCTGTTGGTGACTTCTATTCTAAATGCTCACTGAAGTTAGTTCTGCATTCTGTTACAATGTTAAGAACAAGAACAACAAATGCCACCATAAAATCTTTAATCTCACCACCGAGCGAAAGGGAAAAATTATAATGTTGTTTTTCTGCAATTTTTTATTGCGATAAAATATTTTTTCTAACATGATACAATTTTTTTTATTGTGTATACGCATATAAGCGTTGAGAGCAGCATAACATTTTTAAATTGGACTTATCGGTATATTTATTATTATTTAAATAATACTGTTTTGCAATAAAAGCTGTAGCTTAGGTAGCGGATTCATCAGGTCGCAGCAGTGAAAAGGTTAAGATGCCGCTCGAATCACTCAAAAAGACCCGGATGATAATGTTAAGTCTATGGGGGCGTTATTTTCAAATATCTCGCTCAAATTTTAATTATTTTAAATAATTTTAATTTTTTTTTTTTTTTTTTTTTTTTTTTTTTTTTTTTTTTTCATAGGACAGTTGAAGATTATCTACAATTAAACTAGTTTTTACCTTTTTGATTTTGGTTAACTTTATTTATTTATTTATTTATTTATTTTTTTTTTTTTTTGTATTATAATAGTTTTAATTCAGAACCTGTTTTAACCGGTTCCGAAATTTAAAGTATTTTTTTTTAATCTGATACCAAAATTGAAAAAGTAAAATCTAGTCCGGGTATAAATCGTTCTTAGCTATCCTATGCAAAAAAAAATCATGTAAAATTATTAAAATTTGAGTGACATATTTGAAAATAACTAAACTTAACATTAAACCCCCTCAACTTAACATTAACACTCCCTAAACTTAACATTATTACTCCCTAATTTTAACATTATCATCCGAGTCTTTTTGAGTGACTAGTGTGGGGTCTTAAAGCTAAATATTTGCAACTTGCCTATATTTGCACACAGTTTAAAGAGTGATTAAGTATTATAAATAATTTTAATGGTGTTATATTTATCCATCGTGAAATATAATTATCGAATTTTTACAAAGGCGTTTTTAAAAATTAGCTAAATATATATGACAGCCATTACAGTTGCAGAGCCAGATGAATACTAAATTTGGCCACTGAATCATAGAAGTTATATTTTATTCTGGAAACCGGAACTTCAAATCTTCATCGAGGTGTCAAACCTGCCCGCTACAATCCTAATATAATGTTAAGAAATCTCAAATTCCAAAGGTCTGATAGCAAAGGTCCCTTAGAGTCTCGTAAAAATGATTATTTCGAGACAAGCCGTCAATCATAAATTATAAAATTATACATGAACCATCCGAAAATCTTCATTATTTGACCTTATTGCGAGCATTCTCTTGCTAATTTTTACTTTTCATTTACAATTATTTGCAAAGGACTGAAAAAAAAACCATGTAAAATTACTAAAGTTTTTCTAGGAAATTTAGATTGCTGCAACTTTTCATGTAATGGCAACAATAATAACAATAAAAATTCATTTAACAGACACACGTTTAGACTGAACATTTAAAAAATGTCTAAGCTTACAAATAATCTTTTAGGAAACTGGGATTTCTAGAACTGTTTCAGTAACTGGAACCCGTGTTACAGATAAAATTTTAGTAAGATTTCTGTAATTTTAGCAGATTCTTTTGTAAAGCTATATAAATCTGTAGCTTAACAAAAACTTTTTTTGCAGATATACTTTTTTAAGAGTGCAGAGTGCATCAAATCTATAAGAATACACAAATTAATATCAGGATTATTTTAATACTAGTTACCATCCGTTAGTTAATATTTTTCTACTGTTTTTATTTTTATTTTTCCAGAAAATTGAAGGGGGGATAATTTTGAAAACAAGAATTGCTTCTATGTTTACAAAGATATAATAACTGTTTTTTTCTGCCATAATAAAAGAAGCCACTAATTAATGGATCCTGAAACTATAAAAGAAATTTTACTAATTTTCTAAAGGAATAAGATTATCTATGAAAAATTGCTCGCAAAAAATATTTATATTGAGAGAAATAGTTAATCATAAATTATGCATGAAGCAACGAAGAATTTTCATTTTTTAAATTTATTGACAGCATTTTCTAACTGTGTTTTACTTTTCATTTACTTTTGTAACATCAAAAGCATAAAAACATATATATTTGCATTAGGAGTAATTCAATATTAGTTATCATCAGTTAGTTATTGTCTTTTTTTTTTTTTTTTTTTTTTTTTTTTTTTTTTTTACAGAAAATTCGGGGAGGAGGGGGGGGGGTTGGAAAAGCCTTAACTGCAGTTTCGGGAATACGAATTGCCTCTACGTTGCCAAGATGATAACTGCTCTTATCTGCCCTAATGAAGGCATTCACTAATGGATAGATACCAAAACTATAGATGAAATATTACTAATTTTCTAAAGAGAAAAGATTATCTATGATAAAAAATTCAAGGAGTTGGAAATTAAAATTTTTCCTTCAGCTCTTCGGCTCCGCATCCTTAATATTCTCAAAGCAAAAGTTATACGTATTGCCCTTCAAAATGCTCATAAAAAATATTTCTATTGAGACAAAGAGTTTATTACAAATTATACATAAAGCAATTGGATAAACTTTATTTTGGTTTTCATTTATATTAGCAACATCAAAAGCATAAAAACATATATAATTGCATTAGGATTAATTCAATATTAGTTACAGTCGGTCAGTTATTGTCTTACTTTTTGATTTTCCAAGAAAATTTGGGGAAAACCCCTCAATTATAGTTTCGGGAACAAGAATTGCCTCTACGTTTACCAAGATCATAACTGCGCTTTTTTTCCCTAATGAAGGAAGCCACTAATTAATAGATCCTGATAACTATAGATGAAATTTTATTAATTTTTCCTGAGGGAAAAAGATCATCTATAATAAAAGTTCATTCACTGGAATCCCAATATTGGTATTTTTTTTTTTTTTTCTGGGAACTGAAATTTAAAATTTTCTTCCGGCTATATTGCTTCGAATCGTTAAAATTCCCATAGTAAAAGCTTAATGCATTGCTCTACAAAATACTCGTAAAAAATATTTATATCCAGACAAGCAAGTCATCATAAATTATGTATAAAGTGACAGATCATCTCTCTTGAGAGCATATTCTTGATATGTTTTATTTATATCTCCAATATAAAAACCCATAAAAATCCCATAAATTATAATAGGTATTTAAGATTTATTTGTTATATATCAGACATCATGTTATTTGTCTTTCGGAAAAAATAGTGAAACCAGCAGCAAAAACTGCTCCAGGTTCCAGGGGCAAAAACTGAATTTATTTGTCATTATGGTAAGTGAATTGCAGCAATGGGTTAGCTGCTCTCTCAAATATTTGATGAAGGATACTGATGATTAATTGCTCTTAGAATTACTGTTAAAACTTCACTATCCATTTTTTTATTTATTTTTTATTTATTTTATTTATTTTATTTCATTTTATTATTATGATGATTATTATTATTATTATTTTGTGAATAAGGAGGATTTTCTTAAATAAAAAGGATATGTTTTCGTTGCCAGTGCGCTCCTTATTTTATTATGGGAAACAAAACTTGAGATCTTTATCTAGACACCGAGTTTCTACTCTGCATTCGTAATATTTATAATTTAATGACAAAGGTCTGACATTTTGCTTTCAAAGTGTTCGTAAAACTTGTTCATTTTATGATAGATACATAATTATAAATCATAAATGAAGGAATGGAACATTTTTAAGTGGGTTCATAATTGTGTAAATACGGATCACTTATAGTCGTTGTTAAGTCCGTCTCTTCGTATATAAAAAAGCAAAAAGAACCCAACCGAATCGTTTGAAATTTAAAATATATAATTGTTGCATAATTTAGTCGAGTCATTTCAAATTTTATGAAAATCGGATGTAAAGTTTAATTACAGGGACAATCAAAAGTATTCAGTTACATTACGCTCAACGGGGGAAAAAATTTGTATCAAGTGCATTTTAATCATGTTACACTCTGTCGGACAATAAAATTGATTTGCATCTATAAAGTATATACAAAAATACACACTCTGTACAATTTGCGGTGTAAAGAATATTTGTTACTCATTTACAGGGCCACGCTAAACAATTCCATTACATAATGGCATAGGGGGAAACATTGTTTGGGGCTTGTTTTAATTATATTAAACTATTTCATATGTTATGAAAATGATATACGTTGCTAAAGCTTATTACAAGTTACTTTGTGTATAATAGAAAGCAGATAGCGTCTCAGAGAAGCACAAAAGATTTCGGTCACTATACTGTATCCGAAATACTGTATACTCTCATGCAAAGAACTGAATATTTTTAAAACTTCGATATAGTACGAACGCGCCTCATTTGCTGTGTTTGACGTGCAATTTTAAACTTGTTATTTCATGTTATGTTTGCATTGGTTTCTATTAACCTATTCGCTGCTGAGTATTAATGCATTATTTGATTACTACTGAATTATTTTCCCGTTTTACTTTAGAGCAAAATTTTTAATTTATTTGCATTATTTCTAATCTTAGACATCGAAGCATATTACTGTGTGAAATCGAAACTGCAATTACGAATGCTAGAATATCATTAATAAAACAGAGGTCACATTTGTGGACCTGTAACGAAGAGGTTAAACATGAAGTCTCCGGGTATTATTTACCAAATTCTTGTTTTTATATTTTTTTAAACAAGTTAGAAATTGCATGTGCAAATGAGGTGCGTTCGTACGATAACGAAGTTTTAAAATTATTAAACTCATAAAATTGTAAATAGTTAATTACAATTAAAATGCGCACCTAACAATTTTCTCCCTATACTATGTAATGGGAATACTTATGTAATGGAATAATTTTGTGTGGTCTTGTAAATCAATAACAAATGTTCTTTGCACCACAGATTGTGCAAAATATATATTTTAATATGTACTTTTTAAATGCATATCAATTTTATTATGTTCGAATGTGTGTGACACCATTAAAATCCATTTGAAACATTTTCCCCATTGACCGTGATGTAACGGTATATTTTTTATTGCCCCTGTAATTGATCTATGCATCCGATTTTCATAAAATTTGAAATGACTTGACAAAATTATGTAATAATTATGTATTTTAAATTTCAAACGATTAAAATGCATTTGAAACTTTTTTCCCCATTGACCGTAATGTAACCGTTTGATTGTCCCTGTAATTGATTTATGCATCCGATTTTCATAAAATATGAAATGACTCGACAAAATTATGTAATAATTATATATTTTAAATTTCAAACGATTCGGTTTGGTAGTTTTTGCGATGTTATATGCGGACAGACGGGCAGACGGACGGACGGGCTGAACGACAACTATAGGTGCTACGTATTTACATAATTACGAACGCCCCTAAAAAATAAAAAATAAAAAGAAAAGAAATTGCATCTATCAAGAACGATCTTAAAAATATCGACGCTTGTCTGATGAAATATAAGTTGATCTAAATAAACGTATTTTATCACTATTAGCAATTTTTAGCCTACATTTTTATTTATTGAGTATTGCAATATGAATTTAGTTGATGCGTTTATTTTTTTCGCCAACATCTTTGGAATATCAAACCTACAAAAACACGTGTATTAGAACCAGATTTTCATCAGTATTAGTTACTATCCTCTTTATCGTAAGTTAAATTTATTCTGTCTGTGATTCCATAATATGGCCCCATCAGTGGCTTAGAGGTACTACTGTCGAATCTGCCCT
Organism: Maratus speculifer; assembly: GCA_964019185.1. Classification (NCBI taxonomy): domain Eukaryota; kingdom Metazoa; phylum Arthropoda; class Arachnida; order Araneae; family Salticidae; genus Maratus; species Maratus speculifer. The sequence goes on along the minus strand of OZ025300.1, from coordinate 161,806,809 downwards.
CATAGCATGCATGGTCACAGTGACGTCACTGTGGTCACATCACATCTGTGACCAAAATGTCACCACTCAGTGACGTCACATTGTGCTTGAGATGTGACTTTCTTAAAAATCTTTAGAAAATTACAAAAATTCTTCAAAACATGTTATTTGATTTAAAAAACACTTTTGTCACAACGTTGCTTTTGTCACAGTTTCATCATGATGTTAATGTCAAAGTAGTCACAAATGACACATTTTTCACAAATTTGTCACAGCGTGACTTCACAAACGGTCACAATGTGACGGCACAAAAAAGCTCTAAAACAGCCATAATGACTTCACATTTTAGTCACTGTGACTTCACATCGACGTCACGTGACGTCACATCGACAATCGATGGTCACAAAGTCACAGTGTGACTTTATAACGACGTTGCAGTGACGTCACCATGCCTTACGGGTGGTATATAGGAGGTGTTGTGTTTTAACCCAATCGCGCATGTCGTCTTAACCATTTGGAGTTTTTATTGATTTTCTTCGAACCTTGGGTAACCTTGTGTATATACGGGTTAGGTTCCCTGATTAAGATCTCCCCGGAGGCCTATATCCCTCACGTAAATAATCGATTGTCATAAATAACATGTTTTCATAATATCCTGATCACAAAGGTCTAATGCATTGCTAACCAAAACGATAATAAAAAATGTTCACATACAGCCAAGAAGATAATCATAAATTACATATGATCCAACGGAGCATCTGTTTTTTTCTTTATTATTATTATTATTATTATTATTATTATTATTATTATTATTATTATTATTGAGATAATTCTGTTGATGCGTTTCATTCTTTTTTATCTTCGCAATATCAAACCAATAAAGAAACATAAATTGAAATAAGTATCGTTTCAATATTAGTTACAATCCATTAGATACTGTCATCATTTTTTTTTTCAAATAATTGCTAAAATTTGAAATACAGTTTAGAAGACAAGACTTTTTTTCTGTCTTCTTTCTGATTCTTTACCTTTATGCTGTGGTAAATAATTTTCATGAGTATTTGACGAAGGTATTCAGTGAATAACTGATCTATAAACTATAATCGTAATTTCACTAATTATTTGGAGAAAAGAGAACAGCATCTTCCATGAAAAAAGCAAAAAGTTGCTGGAGTCTTGGAATTCTCTTGGAATTTTCTTGGAATCTTTGAACCGGAACTTGAAATTTTCATCCAGATGCTGATGTCTTCTGTACATCTATAATATTCTAATAGCAAAGGTCTAATGCATTAGTTCCTTAAAATATTCGAAAATAATATTTAATACAAACAAGCAAGTAATCATAAATTACATAAAAACCAACGGAGTATCTTCCTTTCTTGACCTTACTGAGAGCAATCTGTTGATATGTTTCATTCTTTTTTATCTTCGCAATATTAAACCAATAAAATCACATAAATTAGAATAAGTACCGTTTCAATATTAGTTACAATCCATTAGATATTATCAACTTTTTTTTCCAAATAATTGGTAAAACCAGGATTAAAATTTAGAGGACAAGACTCTTTTCTTCTTTCTTTCTGTTACTTTACCTTTATGCTGCGGTAAATAATTTTCATGAGCATTTGACGAAGATGTTCAATGATTCAGGGATCACTAAACTATAATCGTGATTTCGCTAAATATTTGGAGAAAAGCGAACATCATCTTCCATAAAGAGCAATAAAAAGAATATTGGCCAGTTAAACTGATGGCATTGAGCTCACAGGCTACGCACACTAATTGTACATTACAGCCTTGTATTTTCGTTAATTCCGTTCGAAAAAAACATTAAGAAGGGGAAACAGCTCTCCCCTTTCTCTTTTTTTATACTTAATCATTGAACCTCCTAAATTATCAAGGACATGCTGTATCATATAAAAATCTATATCCAAAATTCAGAGCAAATCGGATAATTCTTAATGAAAACCCATTTAGCATTTATATAATTTAAGAGGAGTTATTCCCCTCTTTTATACTTAACCATTAAACTTCCAAAATTATTCAGAGATTTGAACGAAATCTGACAATTCTGCTTAAAAAATCCATTTATACAAGTTAAGGGGAGGGGCATTAGAGCCCCCGTTCCCCCTGTTTATACTTATTCAATGAACACCTAATAACAGTCACGGAATCGCCTCATCAGAATGATCCTATATCTAAATTTTGAACGAAAACTGTTAATTCTGCAAGAAAATCCCGTTTCTATCAATTAAGGGGAGGGGCATGAGCCCCCCGTTCCCCCTCTTATACATATCGAATGAACTCCAAAAACTAATCAGGGAAGCGCCTTATCAGGATATACCTATATACAAAATTTCAAGTGGATCCGATATTTTTATCATGAGTTATCGCGTTACGCACGAACGTACGAACATACATACAGAACGGACGGTCACATAAGCTCTCAGGCTATGATAGCCTGTGAGCTAAAAAGTCTTTGGAGTCTTTAAATTAATATTTTAATCTTTGAACCGGAACTTGAGATTTTCATCCAGATAGTAATTTCTTCTGTGCATCCATGATATCCTGATAGCGAAGGTCTTCTGCATCGCGCCTCAAAATATTCGTAAGTAATGTTCAGATACAAACAAGCAAGTAATCATAAATTAAATATGAACCAACGGAGCATCTTCCTTTCTTGACCTTGTTGAGAGAATTCTGTTGGTGCCTTTAATTCTCCGTTACCTCTGCAACATCAAACCAATAAAAACAGATAAATTAGAGTTAGGATTAGTTCAATATTAGTTGCGATTCATTATATATTATCATCTTTCTTTCCAAATAATTTGAAAATCTAGAGACATAATGTAGAGAGTAAGACTTTTTTTTTTAGAGTACTTTTTTTGTGGTGAATAATTCTTATGCGTACGAATTGAATAATTTCAAACTGAGCGAAAAATTGCCCAGGCCGGGAGTCGAACCCGGATACTTGGCTTACAAGGCCAGTGCTTTACCTGTTAAGCTACCGGGGCGACAACCGGCTGGGATTTTTCGCTCAGATAACCGCTCAGGTTATCTGAGCGAAAAATCCCAGCCGGTTGTCGCCCCGGTAGCTTAACAGGTAAAGCACTGGCCTTGTAAGCCAAGTATCCGGGTTCGACTCCCGGCCTGGGCAATTTTTCGCTCAGTTTGAAATTATTCAATTCGTATGATTACTTTACCAATCAGTTAGATTGTGTTCAAAATAATAGTCATTCTTATGCGTACCTGAAGAAGAAAGACAATAATTAACTGACCCTTAAAACAATTAAATATATCAATGCTCTCCATAAGGTCAAGAAAGGAAGATGTTTCCTCGGTTTATATATAATTTATGATTATGTATTTGTCTATATATGAACATTCTTTATGATCGTTTTGAGTAGCAATGCATTTGATCTATACTATCATGATATTATGGTAGCAGAGACAGAAAAAAATCAATTATTTTGATGAAGATTTTCAAATTCCGGTTTTAAGATATAAATACGAATTCAAAGATGAAATTTCGATTTTAATCGAAGAGGACCCTCTGTTTTCTCCAGAAAAATAATGTAACTACGATATACTTTACAGAACAGTTAACTATAATCGTGCTTTCACTAATTACTTGGGGAAAAGTGAAAGTAGTTTTTCTTAAAAAGTCTTTGAACTTGTATTTTAACCCTTTCGGGTCCGAATATTTTTCAATTTTTAGAAAAAATTACTTTTACTTCAATAACATTAACATTAGCTAACCAAATAGATTCATTAGTGTTTAACGAATATTTCATTGTCTGAAAGCTAACAAATATTTTTGTTTTGCGTACTCTTCAATTCATATTAATATTACAATAGGCTGAGAAGAATTTTTGTAGATGTTTAGAAAATTTTGCATTACAACAAGATTTAATTACAACTTTCTAATACTTTTTGCGCTTTATTACACATGATTCGCATAAATTTATTACGCATAAATTAGAATCAAGATTGCTTCAATATTAGTTAAAATCTATGAAATATTATCTTTTTTTTTTTTTTTTTAATAGTTCGTAAAACTAATACGGTTTTGAGGACAAGACTATTTTTTTTTTTTTTTAGCTATGGTGAATAACTTTCAGGGGAATCTGACGAAGGTTGTCAATAATTATGTGATCTTTAAAAGAATTAAACACATATATAGTAAGTGATCAATAAGATCAAGAAAGGAGGATGCTCCCTTGATTCTTATATAATTTATGACTATCTGATTTTCTAGTACATGAGCATTCTTTATGAGCATTTTGAATAACATTGAACTAGACCTTTACTATCAGGATACAATGGAAGCACAGACAGAAGAAATTACTTATTCCGATAAAAATTTCAAGTTCAAGTTCCAAGATTACAATACGAATTCAAACATGAGCTTTTGCTTTTCATCGAAGTGGATTTTTTCTCTTCTCCAGACAATTAGTGTAACCACGATATAGTTTACAGAACAGTTAACTATAATCGTGGTTTCATTAATTGGAGAAAAGAGGAAGTCACCTTTCTTAAAAAGAAAATCACTGTAATCTTTGAATTCATATTTTAATCTGGAAAACGGAACTTGAGATCTTCATTCCGACACTAATTTCTACTGTGTATCCATAATATACAGATAGCAAAAGTATAATGCATTAGTTCCTCAATATGCTCGTAAAGAATGTACATATACAGACAAGCAGGTAATCATAAATTATATATAAACCAACGGAGCATCTTCCCTTTCTTGACCTTATTCAGAGCATTTTGTTGATGCGTTTACTTCTCTTTTATCTCCGCAATATCAAACCAATAAAAACACATAAATTAGAATCAGCATTGCTTCAATATTAGTTACAAGTCATTATATATTATCAACTTTTTTTCCAAATAATTTCAAAAACCCAATGCTAGAATTTAGAGTTCAAGACTTTTTTCTTCGTTCTTTCACCTTTGTGCTGTGATAAATAATTTTCCTGAGCATTTGACATAAGTATTCAATGGTTCACTGATCCTTAAACTATAATCATGATTTCCCTAATTACTTAGAGAAAATAAAAAGACATTTTTTTTAAATGCAAAAATCTCTGGAATTTGAATTTATATTTTAATATGGGAAGCGAAACTTGAGATATCAAGATACTGATTTCTTCTGCGCATCCATAACATCCTGATAGCAAAGGTCTAATGCATTGCTCCTCAAAATGCTTGTAAAGAATGTTCATACACAGACAACCAGGTAATCATAAATTATATATGAACAACGGAGCATCTTCCCTTTCTTGACCTTATTGAGAGCATTCTCTTGATGCTTTTACTTTCTTTTTTATCTCTGCAATATCAAACCAATAAAAACACATAAATTAGAATCAGGATTGCTTTAATATTAGTTGCAATCTATTATGTATTATCATGTTTTTTGTCCAAAAATTGGTAAAACAAAAGCTACAATTTAGAAAACAAGATTACAATCTGAACCTTAAAGAATTAAACATATCAATAGAATGTTCTCAGTAAGGTTAAGGAAATAAGATGCTCCCTTGGTTCATATCTAATTTATGATTATCTGTTTGTCTGTATATGAACATTCTTCATGAACTTTTTGGGGATCAATGCATTAGACCTTTGTTGTCAGGATATTACGGATGCACAGACAGAAGAAATCAGTATCTGGACGAAGATTTAAAGTTCTGATTTCCAGGTTAAAATACAAATTTAAAGACTCAAGAGATTTTTACTTTTTTTATGGTAAATGATCTTTTTTTTCTCTAAATAATCAGTAACACCTCGCTTATAGTTTAAGGATCAGTTAGTTATTGAAATTATTCAAGAAAATTATTCATGAATAAGGGAAAATTATTGAAAATTGTTCATTGTGAGATTTATTTATTAATGCAAAAAAGTTTAAGAAAAGAGATAGTGAAAGGAAGAGTCTTGCCCTCTAAATTTTAGCTCTGGTTTTACCAATTATATGGAGAAAAAAAAGTCATAATATCTAATGAATTATAAGATTAAAATACGGATTCAAAGATGAAGTTTTATTTTTTATCAAAAAGGATCTCTTTTTTTCTCCAAAAAATCAATTTAACCGTTTTCAGTTTAACAATTTTTAAATCAGTTATAAGATATAGTTTAGAGAACAGGTTAAACATAATCGTGTTTTCACTAAATTTCACTAATTATTTGGAGAAAAGGAAAAATCATATTTTATAAAAAGCCAAAATACACTGAAATCTTGGAATTCGTATTTTAATCTGGTAAACGGAACTTGAGATCTTCATCCAGATACTGATTTCTACTTTGCAACCATAATATCCTAAAAGCAAAGGTCTAATGCATTGCTCTTCAAAATAATCGTAAAGAATGTTCATATACAGACAAGCAGGTAATCATAAATTATATATGAACCAACGGAGCATCTTCCCTTTCTTGACCTTATTGAGAGCATTTTGTTGATGCGTTTACTTTCTCTTTTATCTCAGCAATACCAAACCAATAAAAACGCATAAATTAGAATCAAGATTGCTTCAATATTAGTTAGAATCTATGAAATATTTTTTTTTCTTTTTTAAAATAATTCGTAAAACTAAGACCGTTTTGAGGACAAGACTATTTTTTTTTCTTTTAGCTATGGTGAATAACTTTCAGGGGAATCTGACGAAGGTTGTCAATAATTATCTAATCTTTAAAAGAATTAAACACATAAACAGAAAATGATCAATAAGGTCAAGAAAGGAGGATGCTCCCTTGATTCTAATATAATTTATAATTATCTGATTTTCTGTACATGAGCATTCTTTATGAGCATTTTGAAGAACACTGAACTAGACATTTACTATCAGGATACTATGGAAGCACAGACAGAAGAAATTATTTATTCCGATAAAAATTTCAAGTTCAAGTTCCAAGATTACAATACGAATTCAAACATGAACTTTTGCTATTCATCGAAGTGGATTTTCTCTCTTCTCCAGACAATTAGTGTAACCACGATATAGTTTACAGAACAGTTAACTATAATCGTGGTTTCATTAATTGGAGAAAAGAGGAAGTCACCTTTCTTAAAAAGAAAACCACTGTAATCTTTGAATTCATATTTTAATCTGGAAAACGGAACTCGAGATCTTCATTCCGACACTGATTTCTACTGTGTATCCATAATATACAGATAGCAAAGGTCTAATGCATTAGTTCCTCAATATGCTCGTAAAGAATGTTCATATACAGACAAGCAGATAATCATAAATTATATATAAACCAACGGAGCATCTTCCCTTTCTTGACCTTATTCAGAGCATTTTGTTGATGCGTTTACTTCTCTTTTATCTCCGCAATATCAAACCAATAAAAACACATAAATTAGAATCAGCATTGCTTCAATATTAGTGCTTGTAGCTAACATTGAAGCAATGCTGATTCTAATTTATGTGTTTTTATTGGTTTGATATACTCGTCATTATATATTATCAACTTTTTTTCCAAATAATTTCAAAAACCCGATGCTAGAATTTAGAGTTCAAGACTTTTTTCTTCGTTCTTTCACCTTTATGCTGTGGTAAATAATTTTCCCGAGCATTTGGCGAAGGTATTCAATGGTTAACTGATCCTTAAACTGTAATCATGATTTCACTAATTATTTAGAGAAAATAAAAAGTCATCTTTCTTAAAACGCAAAAATCTCCGGAATCTGAATTTATATTTTAATATGAGAAGCGGAACTTGAGATATCCAGATACTGATTTCTTCTGCGCATCCATAACATCCTGATAGCAAAGGTCTAATGCATTGCTCCTCAAAATGCTTGTAAAGAATGTTCATATACAGACAAGCAGGTAATCATAAATTATATATGAACCAACGGAGCATCTTCCCTTTCTTGACCTTATTGAGAGCATTTTGTTGATGCTTTTACTTATCTTTTATCTATATTAATCCAATAAAAACACATAAATTAGATCAAGATTTCTTCAATATTAGTTACAAGCCATTATATATTATCATCTTTATTTCCAAATAATTTGGAAAACAGAACAAGAATTTAAAGGTCAAGACTCTTTTCTTCGTTCTTTCTGTTTTTTTATCTTTATGCTATGGTACATAATTTTCATGAGCATTTGGCGAAGGTATTCAATGATTAACTGATCCTTAAACTGTAATAATGATTTCACTAATTATTTAGAGAAAATAAAAAGTCATCTTCCTTAAAACGCAAAAATCTACGGAATCTGAATTTATATTTTAATATGAGAAGCGGAACTTGAGATATCCAGATACTGATTTCTTCTGCGCATCCATAACATCCTGATAGCAAAGGTCTAATGCATTGCTCCTCAAAATGCTTGTAAAGAATGTTCATATACAGACAAGCAGGTAATCATAAATTATATATGAACCAACGGAGCATCTTCCCTTTCTTGACCTTATTGAGAGCATTTTGTTAATGCTCTTACTTATCTTTTATCTATATTAATCCAATAAAAACACATAAATTAGATCAAGATTTCTTCAATATTAGTTACAAGCCATTATATATTATCATCTTTATTTCCAAATAATTTGGAAAACCAGAACAAGAATTTAAAGGTCAAGACTCTTTTCTTCGTTCTTTCTGTTTTTTTATCTTTATGCTATGGTACATAATTTTCATGAGCATTTGGCGAAGGTATTCAATGGTTAACTGATCCTTAAACTGTAATCATGATTTCACTAATTATATAGAGAAAATAAAAAGTCATCTTTCTTAAAACGCAAAAATCTCTGGAATCTGAATTTATATTTTAATATGAGAAGCAGAACTTGAGATATCCAGATACTGATTTCTTCTGCGCATCCATAACATCCTGATAGCAAAGGTCTAATGCATTGCTCCTCAAAATGCTTGTAAAGATTGTTCATATACAGACAAGCAGGTAATCATAAATTATATATGAACCAACGGAGCATCTTCCCTTTCTTGACCTTATTGAGAGCATTTTGTTGATGCTTTTACTTTCTCTTTTATCTCCGCAATATCAAACCAATAAAAACACATAAATTAGAATCAGGATTGCTTTAATATTAGTTGCAATCTATTATGTATTATCATTTTTTTGTCCAAAAATTGGTAAAACAAAAGCTACAATTTAGAAAACAAGATTACAATCTGAACCTTAAAGAATTAAACATATCAATAGAATGCTCTCAGTAAGGTTAAGGAAAGAAGATGCTCCCTTGGTTTATATTTAATTTATGGTTATGTGTTTGTCTGTATATGAACATTCTTCATGAACTTTTTGGGGATCAATGCATTAGACCTTTGTTGTCAGGATATTATGGATGCGCAGACAGAAGAAATCAGTATCTGGATGAAGATTTAAAGTTCCGATTTCCAGGTTAAAATACGAATTTAAAGACTCAAGAGATTTTTACTTTTTTTTATGGTAAATGATCTTTTTTTTTCTCTAAATAATTAGTAACACCTCGCTTATAAATTAAGGATCAGTTAGTTATTGAAATTATTCAAGAAAATTATTCATGAATAATAGAAAATTATTGAAAATTGTTCATTGTGAGATTTATTTATTAATGCAAAAAGGTTTAAGAAAAGAGATAGTGAAAGAAAGAGTCTTGCCCTCTAAATTGTAGCTCTGGTTTTACCAGTTATTTGGAGAAAAAAAAGTCATAATATCTAATGAATTATAAGATTAAAATACGGATTCAAAGATGAAGTTTTACTTTTTATCAAAGAGGATATCTTTTTTTTTCTCCAAAAAATCAATTTAACCATTTTCAGTTTAACAATTTTTAAATCAGTTATGAGATATAGTTTAGAGAACAGGTTAAACATAATCGTGTTTTCACTAAATTTCACTAATTATTTGGAGAAAAGGAAAAATCATATTTTATAAAAAGCCAAAATACACTGAAATCTTGAAATTCGTATTTTATTCTGGAAAACGGAACTTGAGATCTTCATCCAGATATTGATTTCTACTTTGTATCCATAATATCCTAATAGCAAAGGTCTAATGCATTGCTCGTCAAAATAATCATAAAGAATGTTCATATACAGACAAGCAGATAATCATAAATTATATATGAACCAACGGAGCATCTTCCCTTTCTTGACCTTATTGAGAGCAAGCATTTTGTTGATGCGTTTATTTCTCTTTTATATCCGCAATATCAAACCAATAAAAACACATAAATTAGATTCAGGATTGCTTCAATATTAGTTACTTTTTTCTAACTCTTTCCATGCCAATGTAATTCTCGTGTATTTATCAGCAGCCCTTCAGGCAATAGCTAAAGAACGTGATGTCTGTAAAGAGAAAGCAAGTTGCCTAACTTATACATCTCTTGGAAAAAAAACCGGCCACGCTATAATAAGGCGGCCGCGAAGGTAAAAGAACTGTGCGGTTATCTCCTGCGGTCGAGAAACGTTTTGGAAGTGAACATCTTTGGAGTTACGAAAGAGAAAGTAAAGATTTGGGGGGGAAAGGCATTCAATGATAACAAAAATGCTGCTGTGAGAAAGAGTAAACAAGTCTGAAGTTTTGATACCTCCGTGAAATGTCACTTTTGAAACCTGAGATGATTGTACAAGATAACAATGTGATGATGTTGGAAATTATAAGCATTACCTTATAGTATACTATTAAAAGGACCTATTAAACTGTATTATAATATATAAACAATAAAATTGGCTCCTTAGTGTATACAATTAGTGTAATACATTATTGAATACACTGGTGAACCGAACTTGTTGTTTATCTTATAATGTATTTCGAAATAATTCAGTAGTGCTCTTATCAAAATGTCTCTAATTGTTAATCCTGGTTTATTTATTTATTTTTTAGTAAGGTATAAAATTTATTATCGTATTTAATTATAATTTGTTTGCACTGTTGCTCATTTACCATTTTTCTCTATTTAGAATATCTATCGAAATTTCTAAATAGTACTCCATGTTTCATTTAATCACAGACTTTCCACTATTAAATCGTAAAAAAATATATAGATAGATAGAAGGGGGGGGGGTCATTCAATGATTTAAAAAAAAATGCTGCTGTGAGAAAGAGTAAACAAGTCCTAAAGTTTTGATACCTCCGTTAAATGTCACTTTTGAAACTTGAGATGACTGTAAAAGATAACAATGTGATGATGTTGGAAATTATAAGCATTATCTTTTAATATATTATTAAAAGGACCTATTGCATTGTATTACAAACTAGCTGACCCACCCGGCGTTGCCCGGGTCCGTGATAATAATATCAAACGAACCTGAAATTTGTGATTTTATCTCTAATTCGAAATATGTGACCACTGACTGTGAGAAAAATCGGTTTAAAAAATAAACAACTGAATTTAGAGTAACAAATATTTAAAATGACTTCAATGGGAAACGGAGAAGGAAATATGTGTTCAACAATTGCGCAATTTTCATGTTAAAATGCTGATTTTCACTGTTCAAAATGCTGAATATCACTGTTCTGTCACGTAACTTTTTTTTTTCCACCTCGAAATCCTAAATGTAACATTTTGATTTTCAAACAAATTATATCTCTCCTAGATCCGACTATACCTTAATTAAAATCGATAATCAATAATTAGGTAAAAGGTTAATATATAGTAATGTAGTTACAGAACCATAGAACAAAATTAAGTATATTTCAATCAAAACATGCGTAATATTCACCCTGTGGATAAAATCCTAACCCTAACCTAATTGTACTGTAATCGCAACCTATCTGTAACCTAACTGCAACTTAACTTGAGCCAAACTTAAATATATCATAAAAGTAACCTAACCGTCACCTTATCATAACATTTTCTGATCATAACCTAACCGCAACTTACCTTAACCAAACCGTAACTTAATCATAACCTAACTATAAAGTAACCGGAATTTAAATATAACGTAAGACTAACCGAAATATAATTGCAACCTATCTATAACCCAAATGTAACCTAACTGTTATTTAACCGTAGCCAAATTCTAAATTAATTAAAATTAACACTAATTATAAACTAAGAATTCTAACCGCGTACGTGTTACGAAGTACTTTAGTTCCACTTTTCACCACTACGGGGCGCAGTATGTTTTGTACGAAAATCTGATATGGATCACCGCCACCTGCGGTCGGATATAATAAGCGTGCAATGCACGATTTGCAGAGAGCTACAGTTTCACTTTCCATTACCAGAATAGGCATTTTTTCGTAAACAAACCTAAATCCGATCGATAATCCGATTTTCATTCTTTCCGTAGATATATTGCCCAACGGGAGAGTGATACAAATAGAAATTTATGAAATTTGTTGAAATTTCTATTCAGAAATAATGATAACCACCACGCAATTAAGAGTCCAATATTAATCAATAAGAATCTCCTACACTGCTGCTGCGTGCTCTGTAAAATATGTTAGCTCTACTTTTCACCTCGAGGAGCTCACTAATTCCTTGATAAACTTATATCCGAAGGAAACTCCAGTATTAAGCTTATTCGTACATATATTAGTCGAGAGGGCTGGAAAATCCAATAAAGAATTTAAGAAATTTAGTGAAAAAATTGTACGGAAATAATCACTACTTATTAATTAAGGATGAAATATGTTCTGTGCAAATATCCTACACAGATTCCCACTACCTGAAGCACTGTATGGCAGGTGTGCGTGAAACTCGGAGCAATTTTTAGTATTTAAAAGCGAAAAAAAAAAAGAACAATGAAAAAATGTGTTTAAAAATAAAAAGTCATGCATTAAGTACAGATTTTGAAACACTATCCAATACATTCAGAATAATGTAAAAAACTGCACCGTTTAAAAAATTAAGATATTGCGTCTCATTTCACCATGTGAAAATATATTAAGCATTTCAAAACCAAATTTCAGCTGTTTCCATCTGCATTCGGAAAATGATCCGAAAATTTTAGCAGCCCTGTATATGATACATCGATAGGTACATATTAACAACATGCATTCCAAAATTTAATTCATTTAAGAGATACACATACTTCAATTGAAAATTCCCCTTCAGCAATATCCTCTAATGAGGAGAATGGTAGGCAAATACTTTTGTTCTGCCCTGTATATGATGTATAGAATTTATATGTAAAGTGTAATGTGGGAAAAAAAGTAATTACATTTAAAAGCGTATACCGAATTTTAAAATGTACTCTCCAGTAATTATTAAACAAAGACAGTATTGTAACCATTTCTTTTGTGTGTCCCTGTAAATTTATTTTAAAATGCTGTAAATTCTCTGTTTTAACGTAACCGTAGTTAAATTAATTGATTTATATTAGTTTGAATACATTAGAAATAGCCGAATGTCATTAAAGTACGCTCCAAACGATTTTTACCCATATATCATAATGTAACTGAACTCTTTTGAATGTCCCTGTAAATAAATCATTAGTCATACATACATATGGAATACCAAACATGCTTTGGTGACCCTAAATAAGCCTTGTCAATTGCATGAAAATCCGACTATAAATATAGCAGGATTTTCATGCATTTGATAAGGCTTATTTAGGGTCACCAAACGCGGGAGTTAGAGCGTGGACAGACGGACCGACAAACCAAATGCATAAGCACATTTCAATTTTCTTGGAAAGTGCTAAAAAGACAGATGTTTCTTAAACTACGATAATTTACTATAATCACTATGTAAAAATACTCGATAACCGCTTTTAAGTCGCCAATACTCCTTTATCTTTAGAAACACCCGAAAACAATTTATTTTCCATTTACAGATTATTTAATATATAAAGCATTTTAAAACCGAATTTCAGCTGTTCAAATTTACATTTGGAAAATTATCCGATTTTTTTTAGGAACCCTGTATATGATATAGAGATTTGTAATGCAATATGCATTTCAAAATTTCATTCATTTAAGTGGTACATATATTTCTGAAAATTAGCCTTCAGCAATTTCCTCTAATAAAGAAAATGGTATGCGACTATTTTTGTGCAGCTCTGTATATCAAATTTAGATTTTATATACAAAGAGTATTATGCAAAAAACTAATTAAATTTAAAAGTATATACCAAATTTTAAAACGTACTCTCCAGCAATTATTACGCAAATACAGTACTGTAGCTGATTTATTTTGTGTGTCCCTGTAAATCAATATAAATGGCTATGATTTGTGTGTTTAATTTAATCGTAGTGAAAGCAGGTGATTTATAGCTGTTTCAATACATTTGAAATATCGTGATCTCATTAAAATACTCGTCAAACAATTTTTCCGCACATACCGCAATGTAATCAATTTCTTTTGAGTATCTCTGTAAATGAACTAGTGCTCTCGATTATACGTTTATACGCGTATACGTATAATACGTATTATACGAAATACGGATCAACTATACGTATAATACGGCATCGGCGGTTATACGTATTGCGCAAAACAACATATACGGTACATCGTATATACGGATCTTCTCCAAGCGGTTAAACGTATAAACGTTTAAACGTTTTTCATTCAAGATATGAAATTTGATGTTTCAATGCTTTTACAGACATTGAGAAATATCCGGTAGAGTATCCCCATCGCGATTCTCTGTTTAAAAAACTACGATGCGTTTACTTAACTACTACTTGTTATGCGGGTACCTAAAAAATCTGAATACGTTTCTCAGTTTAAATTTTGGTTTCTTTCCCAAAAAACTAAGTTATTTATTATAAATTGTCTTACATTAGTTGTGGATAGAATCAAACTAATCTTTGGAAGAGCTGTGGCTCAGTACTTAGTTTTTTTATGTTTTCTTGTATCTTAACAAGAAGAAAGTAATGGATTCGAGAAATCTTTCGACTGGTTTACACTTTTTAAGGGTAAGATAGTCCGAAAAATATGTTTTTACAAAATATCTGTCTGTGACTTTGTCTATATGTGGCATGAATTTTGTTCCACCAGTTGCACAGAATGAGTTTTCAGCAATATCATCATCACATAGCAGGCAGTAGGCTCTGTCATTCTTTTTCTCACCGCCACACCCAGCTTTTTCTATTCATTTCTAATTGTAATCTAAGCAGAACTGCGTCTATAAATGCTCGTTCTTCTACACTACGAGATACTTATACTAAGTGTCTGCGTCACGTGACACAATGGTTTTATTTTTCACCATATGTAAATTGTCTTACCGCGGAGGGATTTTAAAATAATTTACATATTTGGTAGTTTTTATTAGTTCCTTTTTTAAATAATTTAATTATTTTGTCCTCCCAGAATATTTTATGACTTATTTAATGAAAATTAGAAGAAACATAATTAAACATTGAGTATGTTTAGAGTAACTTACCGGTCACTTACCGAAGTGACCAATGTTACCAACCGATTGTAGGGTAGTATGAAATGAAAATCAAGGTGAATTGTGACGTCAGCTACAGTTCAACAGGATAGTTTTCATTGGTGCCACATTTCGGTTTCGTACTGCCCTACAATCGATAGGTAACATGGGTCACTTCGGTAAATTGCACTGAACATGTACGTTGATTAAAATATTTATAAAGGGAAATACCAAGATCTTGGTTGGAATCCAGATAGTAGATATTTCACTGTTAGTGAAGCAAGATTAGCCAATCAGGAGTCTGATCTTTTGTGAGCTTTTTGCAAACTGTTTTAAAAAATATACGCTTTTCAATGCTTGATCTCGTATGTATAAGACATACTATCAGGGCCGTAGCTAGAAGTGAACCATGGGGGGGGGGCTCGAGAGAATGTAGGGGGGGCTCATAATATTTTTTTCTCTTTCTGACGCAGAAAGATAAATTAATAACTATTCACATTGTAGGTATTATGTTTCTAATTAAACTGTTGTACTAACTTCATTTTATGCTAAGAAAAGTATAGGATGATGAAAATTTTGATTGTATAACTGGTGCAAAATGAAACATCATGTTAACTTCATATGTACATATAAGATGAGGGAGTGTTGAAACACGTATTTTAGATACAATTTAGTAACTCTGCAAAACTGTGAAAGGGTCTCAAAACTACATTAGATTTTTGAACAGAATTTCATTTGAATTTTTGGAACAGAAATTAATTGAGTGACCTTGGAATCTTTTCCAGGGGGGGGGGCTCAAAATATTCTAGGGGGGCTGAGCCGCCCATAGCGCCCCCTTAGCTACGGGCCTGCATACTATGCGAATTTCTGTCGTAACGCTACCGATTTCCAAATTATTCTCCATTCAGCGACATAAGACTGGTGAAGTCCGCTATTTAAATTAGATACGATACGGCGAATATACGTATACATTAAATATACGTATTCTTAAATATACGTTTAGTTGATACGCCTTATACGTATCCGGATACGTTTAAACGTATATTCGAAAGTATCCGTATAGCAGAAAAACGTATTATACGGATATACGTATATCGTTTAATCGTATACCTGCTATACGTATCCTATCGCGAGCACTAAAATGAACCAATATTCGTACATATTTCATATGCAATAACAAACATGCTTTAGTGATCCTAAATAAGCTTTATCAATTGAGTATATTTACGGGATTTAGAGTATGGACAGACGGACAGACTAACCGAATGCGAAGTACTGAGATTAAAAATACATATATATCATTAATATTATCGAAAATGAGAATTTAAATTATATTTAAAATGTTTTCAATATCTTATTTAATTTCAATTTGACATTTAATTATTGCTAATTTTTCAATTTATGTTTATTTTAAAAGCGAACATATATTTTAATAAATAATAATAGAACAAAGATAATTTTAAAAATTTGCTTTTTCTTCTTGAAATATGCTTTAGTTGTAAATCATTTCTTTCAATTCGTCTTGTGATACAAAATCCCTTCCATGTCCTTTTGTTTGGAACATTAAAATTTGAGCAATAAGTGGTTTCATATTGCAAACCTTTTTTCAGACTTACTTCACCTCCACCTACCTTATTCCTCCATGGTCATCGTCTGGAAACATAAATACTCCAATGTCATTGTTACACCGGCTTATCTGATTACTTCTGAAAAATCTTTATGCAACCAATCAACCCAAAGCAAGCGAAGTGATTAAAAAGTGGAAAAAAGGCGTTTTTTTATGAGAGTGAGTTCCGGGTTTTAATTAATTACTTAGTTAATAATTGGAATTTCGAAATTCTGAAGCTCAGGTGCATCAGGAGAGATTTTAGGCTACTCTCAAAAAAATTTTGAGCATCGTACATGCTGTAGATATTGCTAGCCATCGCAGACACACACACACACACACACACACACACACACAGAGCGTTTTGTTCTTTTATTAGTATAGATAAATAAACAATAAGTTCGACTCAACAATGTATACATCATTGTATATACTGTTGAATCGAACTTATTGTTTATCTTATAGTATATATTTTGAAATAATTCAGTAGTGGTTTTCTCAACATTTTTCTTAATTGTTAATCCTGATTTATTTACTTATTTATTAATATCTCTCTATTGTAATAATAATAATAATAATAATAATAATAATAATAATAATAATAATAATAATAATAATAATAATAACTATCACCGCCGCTGACAATGAATTTTTTGTGACCGGAGGTCTTTCTTTATTAATATTAAGAGAGTTGTTACACACAAAAATATGAAAACTGGTGGTAATATAGAGAAATGTTTGATAAGCACGCTGGTGCAGACACTTTTGTAAATCAAATAATTATTTTAAGAATATTTAATGTTAAAGTTGTACAGTGTCATTTGATCAAAAAAGTTTTATAGAAAAAAAACTATGCATGGGATTTAAACATTTTTAAATCATTTTATACATTAGAAATTCCAGGTGTGCAAACTGCTTTTATTTTTTTAATTTGACTCATTTTTGAGGGGTTTATTTCCTTCTAAATTTAAATTTCAAACCTTTTGAAAGACACTTTTTGAATATTTTAGAAAATGTTATTACTTTAACTTTTTGCCAAATGATGAGAGAAAAATATTTCCTGCAAATAAATAAATTTAAAAAAATATTTACACGCGACTACCACAAACAGAAAAAACAAGACTTTCGAATGATAATTAAATAATCACCTGTTAAGAGCTGTTAGCAGGAAAATATCGAAAACCACGTCATGAAACTACATGTAAATATTAAAAGAAAAAGAAAATTGCAAAATAATAAATTCATTAATAAGCTTTTACATTTGTAAATTGAGAAAACTTACCTTAAATTTAAAAAACAAAATAAGGCAGTGCAAATAATAATATTTCTTTTCTATTGATAAAAATATTTTCGCGTGAATATTGCAAAAGGAAAGAAAAGTTCAGTGAAAATTACATCAGATTTAAAACGATATAATCTATTTAAAGCCATTACCTTATAGCATTATTAAAAAAGTACCGAGAAGATAACACTCTGTTGACTAAGTTCATTTTATATTAGCTGATTCTGAAATTTTTAAATAATAATCAAAATCGAAAAAAGCCATTAACAGCAGCTCATTCGGCCGTAAACTCCCCTTCGTAAAACGGAAAAGAATAAATGCCGATTTATAGACTGATCGCCGCTGTTTATAATTATTATTATTATTATTATTCTATTTTTCGTAATTTTTCTTAAAGCCGATCTAATTAACTGATTTTAAGATGCGGAACGAGTGTTCACAAAAATTTATTATTGTATTTATTTATAAATTATTTGCCCTGCTGCTCATTTACTGCGTTTTTTCTCTATTGAAAACATTTATCGCAGTTTCTAAATAGTAAACTATGTTTCATTTAGTAGCAAAATTTCCGCGATTAAATAGTAAAAAATGTATACGTATAGATTGATAAAATGTGAAAAAAAAAAGACTACGCTACAATAGAATGCTCACGAAGTTTAAAAAGAAACTCCTCAGACCACTCCAGATGTCGAAAAACGCTTTTAAAGTGAACATCTTTGGAATTAAAAGAGAGAACGAAGTGCGGTGGGGGGGGGGGGGAGGGGTCATTCAATTGTAACAAAAAATGCTGCTATGAGAACGAGTAAACAAGTCATAAAGTTTTGATACCTTGATTAAATGTCACGTTTGACATCTGAGATGATTGTAAAAGATAACAGTGTGATGATGTTGCAAAATAAACATTATTTTATAGTATATGTCAAAATATTTCAATAGAAATCGCAATGTTAAATTCTGGATAAGTTGTTTTAATGCTGAAAGTAATTTTTTTCAATAAGATATAAAATTTATTTTTTTTATAATTGAAATACATTTTTGTCAATTCAGTGCGTTTTTTGTTCAAAATATTCACATAGTAAAAACGTTGCTATGAGAAAGAATGAACAAATCCTAAAATTTTGATACCTCTGTTAACCAATAACTACTGTTAGCAGTCTCAGAGACCGCTGAGTTTTTCAAGTTTCAGAACTTAAGTCACAAATTTTAGTTTAACTATAGATACTGGTCAAATGTTACTTCGTTTGGAGCCTTATCGCTACTTCTAGAAACTTTTGAATAGCTGAGTTTGGTATATAAATTTGTCTGGTATATAAAGTTTAATATTTAAATAGTATTCTGAGAGTTAATGTAACATTTTATTCATCTTTAAATTAAACGGTCTGACAGACCGCTCACAGTAGTTATGTGACAATTTTTGTCAGAGCATTTAAGGATTAAATGTCACTTTTGGAAGCTGAGATTATTGTAAAATATACCAGTGTGATGATGTTAGACACATGATAATGATTATTTCGCAGTGAATAACAAAAAAGCTCAACAATAACGTCCCTGTAACTGTTCTGCACTCATTTTCTCTTCGGATAGAATTTCCTTTCATACAGGGACATTCCATTCAGCAGTTTAATCTCCTTTTTAGAAAGAGTTCAACTTCAGAGTGCTTCTAGACACCTCTCCTTAAAGTTCTACTGTATAAAGAAATGCTGCATTTATCAGACTTATCAGTTGTTACCTTGGTAAATAAAGCTTGAGTAGAGTTTAGAAAGGATATTTTCTTTTTAGTATCATGAAGTTGATATGAATAGGTTTCAAAGTAGTTTAAGTTTCTTCGGTTTTATAATTATACCGTTTTTAAATGTGTAATTTTTTTTAAAAATCTGATTAGAAACGTAAAAGTTCACTAATTTAATGAAAATTTATTATTTTTCATACCTTTGATTACAAATTATTTTTCGACATACTGCATGAAATGTGTTTCGACTTATGCATGAAAGTTCAATCTGTTTCAAAATTTTGCTGAAAAACTGCGGGGAGTGGGCAGGGCCATAGCTAGAAGTGAACAAGAGGGGGGGGGGGCTCAAGAGAATGTAGGGGGGGCTCAGAAGAATATAGGAGGGGCTCATAATTTCTCTCTCTCTCTCTCTCTGACGCAGAAAGATAAATTAGTGCACATTCACATTTAAAGTACTATGTACTATGTACTTATGCTATGTACTGTTGTAATAACTTCATTTTATGCTAAGAGAAGAATATGACGATGAAAATTTTGAGTGTATAACTGGTGCAAAATTAAACTTCATGTCAGTTTCTTTCGTATAAATAGGATGAAGGGAGTGCAGAAACACTTATTTTAGATACATTTTAGTAATTCCGCAAAACTGTGAAAGGTTCTTAAAACTAAATTAGATTTTTGAACAAAATTTCATTTGGATTTTCGGAACAGAAATTCATTTGGTGACTTTGAAATCTTTTCCAGGGGGGGGGGGCTCAAAATATTTTAGGGGGGGCTGAGCCGCCCATAGCGCCCCCTTGGCTACGGCCATGGGTGTGGGGGTTCGTCTTATACAAGAGTATATACGGTAATCTTATTTTATTTCATTTGCGAACAATTTAAAGATTTTACAATGTATTATATAGTTGCAGAGCCACTTCAAATACAGTCTAAAGCAGGGACAGTCAATCTGTGCCACACGTGCCAAGGAAATAACAGTATTTATCTTCAAATAACTACTTTGTTTAAATGACAGGAATTCTTCAATTTATAAAGGACAAAATTATAATTCTTAAGAAACGGTAACAAGTCAATTTTAGACAAAAAGAGTGGCCACCCCTTATCTAAAGGTAAACGTAAAGATAATAAAGAAAAAATAACTATTAAAATTTTTGGCGAGAATTTGGAATTTCTAAATGAAAAAACAGCTTTTAAATCGGACTTTTCATGCTTAACCCGGGAGAATGCGCGCTTAAACAGGGTATGAATGGTTTTAACTTTGTCACCATTAAAATTAAATTATAACAGTCACTTTATTTAGACGGATACAATTCTTACAAATTTTGAGATAAAATAAGTTGAAGATTACTTTAAAAAAATTAGTGGTTACAATTATAAAAACCATACGCACTCCGGGTCTTTTAGGCCCTGCGCTCGTCCTCCCGGGTTAATAAATATGTCTAAATTTTAATTTCGTATCCCACATGTCAAGATGCTGTAAGTGTTTAAGCTTTCAAGCAATAAATTCGATGGCAGCACCTTCTGAGAAAATGCATTTTTTATAGAGCAATATCAGTCTATGCAATTTCCACTCTTTATATTTCTGTCACTGTAACCAAATTAATGAATTACCTTAAGTAACATGTGTTACTTATACTTCTGATGAGTACACGATGAGCTATACCCGTCGTACTGCAACAAAATACAGGGAAACCTCCTTGTGCAGTCATCTACATTAAGCAACCACCTCCATGAACGATAATTTTTCATCGAACGAAATTTATTCCCATAGGCTCAACGCTAATTTTACCTCCATCCAAATTGAGCTCCCTTCATCAACGACCAATATTTTTGAAGAAAGTGAAACAAATTCCTTTTTCCCAGATGGTTTGAAGAAGGTTTTCTTCGAAAAGGATTCCGAAGAGCATATTATCAAACAAACTTCTAAACCAAGTTTAAATTTTTTTTTTCAGTATTCCGGTAAGTTTCAGTGTATAATTCCTTTTCTGCCTTTTTAGGCAATGAATTTCACTCTGATGATGATCAATGAACTCCCTTGCCAAATTCTGCCAGGTAGCTCTCAAAGAAATAGATAAAGTAATAAAATCGTCATTATTTGTTCCCGTTCCCCACCCCCCCCACCCCAAAAAAAGTCCTATGCTTACTGAACTTCGAAAGTACTTGGAAATAAAAGTTATAAAAGGTAAAATCGAAGCAAACGTCAATATATTCATTTTTAAACTCGACAGTAACTTGTGTAATTAACTTTTGTTTTGATACTTAAATTTTTACGTTTTTCCCGAATGTAAAAAATAAGTTTTAGCAAGATTAATTGTTATTTTTTTGAACAATTAAAATCTAAATTTAAACATGATCTCCATTAAGAGACCACTTCTTAGAGAGACCAAATGTAATTGGAACGGAATGTAATCGCTTTAAGGAAGTTTTTATGTATTTCAAAATTGAGGCATTATTCTTTATTATCTACGTGAAGACAGTAAGATTGAGAAAGGAAATGTTTCGTGTGAAATCGAAATTTGGAATCAGAGAAATAAAATTAAAAAAAATGAATTACACGTTTTTCAAGATGATTCCAGATAAAAGCATAGTTAATTTCTTATATATCTAAAAAACAAGATAGTTGTGTGCTAGTAGCCTACGGAGGTTTAAACCGGCTCTGGAAACAACACTTGTCTTATATTAAATCAGACTTGTCTTATATTTAACATATTTTGATCATGAGTAAAAGTAAATTATTACAAATATAGTGAACCTCTTTTGTTACAACAATTTACTGCACTCATTAATCCCTACACCACTCAGTGGTTGACGCCAGCTGGTTGATTTATTTAATACACATAAATACACAAAATACATAAATAAACAAATAAAGGTAACTTATGCAGATAAAGTATGCAATTAGTAATCAACAGATCAACTTTATTCAAAAGTTGTTTTATGCCCATATGTATTGGGTACATAGCAGTGGAAAAAGAAAAAAAAAAGCTGCACCATACGAAGGTATATTATCAATAAATTTTCGCAGGGAGAGGAAAAAAGTACCATACGACTGGGAATTTGTCTTGTTAACAAATTAGAATACAATATGGGTCGTATAAATATCAAAAGTTGTTCATATCTTTATTTGTAAGATATAATTCCTATTTTTGACACTTTATTTGAGTGTTTGGATAAAGTATGGTTAGAAAAAACGCATGCACTTATTCTTGAATCTTATCACAGTTAGAAGAGGACAAAGTACACGTGTAAAACTTAAATTTGCATTTTTCCAAAAATTATCGGATCGTAATATCCCTCTTCTTTTTTCTAATGAAGTACAATGAAAAGACTCAGATGTTCCACTGTAGTTTTGAGGTGACAATATATCGGTATCTATTGGATGAAATTGCATCATATTTTGATAGGTAAAATGGATATCATGGAAATCTGTGTTGGATTATTTCGTTTAATCATTAAATAAGGTGAAATGTTATGATGTTCTTGAAGAAGGCGCCAAAATAAGAACCACAATCCACAACCAATTGGTTTATTTTAGACAAAATGATTCCAGCTTATGATTGTGTTCATTTTTGTATTCATTGTACTAAATCTCATGCGCCTGCCAGCACATTTTTTGTCAAACTCAAGTTTGACAAAAACTTTAGTTGTGGGTCTGAATATGAAACATTACTCCTATGCTTTTTCGGAGTAAATTGTTCTGATTTGTTGTTATATTTATTTACTAATCACTATAACTTTGTGTTAAATTAAAAATAAAATGCACTATTCTTCATATTCAGAATTGTTGGTGCATAACTTTTCTGTTGAAATAAATGTGTAAAAATTATACAGAAAAAGCTTTGCTATTGCCGCAAAACACTGGTTTCGATACTGCCTGTGGGGGGAAAAAAACTCGAGAATTTCCAAGTGTTATCCCGATCCCTATAATTTACTTTCATTTAGATAGTTTCTATTCTTTTTCATATCGATATTAAATATCACTAAAAAAATAAGAATACACAAATAGCTACCCATTTATCCAATACCATAAGTGTAATAATATTTTTTCCATCTTCCACAATCTTTTACCATTTTTAACGACGAATGTTCAAAAATGGCATAGCAAGCGCGTCACACAATTATTTAGAATCTTTTTATTTAGCGCCATTTTGGGCATAAATGAATACCTTTCACCTAAACTGAGCAGGAAGTTGATATGTTTGTTCAAATATTCCGAAAGTAGGGACATCTTCTCATTGTGTTTCTAAAAGTCATATAATTATGTTGTCTGCTAAATATTGTAAGAGGTTCTTTTTCAAAACGAAGAATGAAAATGGCTACGATTTTTTTTTTTTTTTTTTTTAGAAAAACGTGACCTGCATCCTAATTATAGAGTGAATTTTTAAGATTTTTTTTCCACAAGAAATAGAGTTCTTTGTAAAGGGTAAAAATCATCCACCCACTGAATGCAAATATTTGTTGACATTCTGTTGTTTTATTATTTTTTAAGACAGCTTTTGCCGTTGAGCAATGAAAACTAAGAGCCAGAAAATCTTTACAATGAAAATTATAAGTTAAATCAGCAGGAATTTGAGAGGGTATTGAATATTTAAAAAAAAAACAGTTAAACTGACGCATATACAGTGGAACCTGAATAAAGTGACCATCTTTGAGACCAGCTAAAATAGTCACTATATAGAGGTGGTCACTTTATGAAGTGTCTTTGAAAATGGCACGCCAAATTTTTTTGTGATCTCAAAAAATAAAATAAATTAAAATATAGAAAAAGTACAAAAATAAAAAAGTGTAAAAAGTGTAAGAAAAGGTTCATTATATTAAGTCATAAATTGACTAATAAACAAATATAATTATTGAATTATTAATTTAAAATATACTACACAGAAGGTAATTAAATTAAAATTCATCTTATTTCTTTTTAATTTAGTTGAAGAACTACCGTAGTGATTGTGTTAAATAACACATAGCGACAATGTACACTGTAATTAATATTCATTTTTATTTTCATTGTACAATACTGGCTAAAAAAATAAGAATATTTATGATATTATTTAATATGTACATTCGCATACTTTCTTCATTTAAGATAGTTTAATAATTATATGGCACTTTTGCATCTGCATTAAAATAAATCATCAACATTCACTATATAAGTGCAAAAAAAGATCCATTTGATTAGTAAAACAACCTTACAATGACTATAAGTATGTGAATGTACATAGTAAAAAAAATCACAAAATTCTTTTTTTTTGGGGGGGGGGGGGCAATTTCTGCAAATGCATAATCAACATTTTTATAAATGGCAGTAATAAACTTTTCATTAAAAAAATATACAAACACATCTTTTCAGCATATATGTTTTTAGTCATGCTGTCAAGTTCCCTCAATAAATCCAGCATTGGCGTATTGGAGAGCTATTCAAGGCTTATGTTTTCATTGTTTTGTACATCTTTAAAATTTCTGTGTCGGATCATTTTCATTGATCTTAACTTCATCTTCTATGCGTTCTTCATTTTACTTTTCATTTTTTAACGCATCTGAAATTTTTTACTTCAATCTTTCTTGATCAACGGAAGCATTTCGAGATATCCTGTCAAAATTCATGAACAATTCATCATTCACTGATTTATTTTTAAAAGGCAGTTGATTTATAACATTTAGAATATTCAAAAACCTATTGTCATCATTTACAGACTGTAAATTACTGATATCTTCAGAAATTTGTTCCGAAAAGCTAGATTTTTCAAAGCATTTTAAAACTGTACTTTGACGTATCACATTCTATGAATCATTAACTCACAGTATGACTCGAACGTTTAAATATGAAGGAGTTTCATTTGCTAATTTATATTCTTCTACTCTGAAAAGTATGGCTTGGAGCAAGTGTTTTCTATAATGCAGCTTGAATTATTCTTTGACCTAGTGGCTGTATATGCGATGAGGTATTAAGTAGTAGGAACTATTTTTTTTATTTTTTTTTACAATTAAAAACGACAAATCACTTGGATGGGCTGAACAGTTATCAATAAAAAATGGAATCTTTCTCTTTCTTTATTTCATCTGCTCATTTAAGTGGACGAGGGACCTTTAAAATCATTTTTTTTTCTATTTTTAAAATTGCGCTTTAAATATTATTCAAGGATACATTATATGCATTATAACATATATTTATCACAAAAAAAAATGTTAAATTTTTTTTTTTTTTTTTTTTTTTTTTTGAAAAAAAATAGGGAAATTTGTGTAACATTTTAGATTTAACGAGAACTTTTCAAAATGTCCCATGCGCATTCCATATCAATGAAAATCTCCAATATTATTTATACAAGTTTGATTTACATATATAAATAAAACTGTGCATGGAATTTCATACAGGGGTTGGACAAAAATATGGAAACACCTTTGAGAAATACATGTTTGAAAAGAAAGATTGATTATAATGAACTATGTTGATGGCACTGGAATTTTCGCCTACTGACGCCACCTATACAACTTCGTAAAATCGCTGCAGCGTTCACTCGTTGTTCGAACACTGTCATGTGAGATTATCATTGCATTATGTCAGAGTTAACAGACTTCGAACGTGGACAAATTGTTGGCGCGCGTATGGTGGGTGCTTCCGTAAGCAAGGTAGCCGAGGTTTTTAGTGTTTCAAGAGGTGCTGTGTCGAAGATTTATTCCGCATATTTGAAATGCGGAAAAAACATCATCCGCTAAATCACAGCGCGGACGAAAGTGTGTGCTGAGTGATCGTGACAGACGATCATTAAGGAGGATTATCGCGAAAAATAAGCAGTCCACAGCTGCAAAAGTTACTGCTGAAATGAATTTCGTGTTACCAAATCCTGTGAGTACCAAAACAATTAGAAGGGAGCTTCATAAATAGGGAATTGCTGGCCGTGTTGCAATTGAAAAGCCATCCATCAGTAATGCTAATGCTTGTAACAGGAAAAAGTGGTGTTTAAGTCATAAAGCCTGGACTATAGAACAGTGGAAGAGCGTAATATGGTCTGATGAGTCTTCTTTCGCATTATTACCCACTTCTGGCCGAGTTTACGCCTGGTGAACGCCATCTCAAGCCTATAATACAGACTGCTTGTTGCCAAGAGTGAAATATGGCGGGGGTTTGGTGATGGTTTGGGCAGCCATATCGTGGTTCTCTTCTGGCCCCATGATAACTCTGTAAGGGCGTATTACTGCTCAGACTTATGTGAACATTTTGGCCGATCAAGTGCATCCAATGGCACAAGCTTTGTTCCCCAATGATGATGGTATCTTCCAAGACAACAACGTCCCCGTTCACACAACTCACCTTGTCCAGGACTGGTTTTCTGAGCACGAGGATGAATTTTCGCATCTCTCCAGGCCACCAAAGTCATCAGATTTGAATATTATCGAACCTTTGTGGTCTACATTGGAGCGGAGTGTGCGTTCTTGCTATCCACCTGCAACATCGTTATCTGAACTTGCCACTGTTTTGCAGGAATAATGGTACAATATTCCCTTGGCAAACATACAGAAACTGTATTTATCCATTCCGAGAAGACTGCAAGCTGTTTTGAATAACAACGGGTACCGTACACAAAACTAGGCAAGGAAACGTGTTTTTTTAAAGGTGTTTCCATATTTTTGTCCAACCCCTGTATATCTGAATATAAAACTGAAAAAAGAAAATATTTCTATTTTTTCTGAAATTTTGAGCATTTTTGAACTTATTTTTACAATAAACTACCTATAACTTTTACAATTATTTTTACTTTCAAAAAACCATGCACAGTTTTATGACACATATGGAGATGAATAACTATAAAAAATTTCAAAGCATTCAGAAACAAAATAATGCGCATGGAGCATTTTGAAAAGTTCTCGTTAAATCTAAAATATTACAAAAATTTTAATGTTTTTGTCAAAAAAATTTTTTTTTACATTTTTTGTGATAAATATGTGCTATAATACATACAATGTACCCTTCAATATTATTCAAAGTACAATTTTAAAAACATAAAAAAACATGATTTTGAAGGTCCCTTGTCCCCTTAAATGTGTAACCCATATAGTAAAAATAGAGGATATCTTGAAGAATTTTTTTTTATTTCATTCCACGATACTAGTAAATTCTTGGTGTTAATCTCTTTGAAACAGTGTAGTCATTAGGCATTTTCTACTACAAGTGGTTTTGTTTTCTCTTCTGTTAAACTGAAAGTAAGAAAAATGGCAATTCTCTGTTTCGAAATTTTTCCATCTATACATTTATCTCCAGGCATTGCAGATGTTTTGTTTTGCGTTACCCAATAAAACAAATCCCATTCTTCAGTGTCATGTGTCTTCTTTCTTGTAATCCAGCGAATAATCCAGATTACCACACTGTAAAAACAAAATACCCAAATTGGGTTGAAAGATTTTTGGGTACAGAATTGTTCCAATTTGGAAAGTTCAGTTTGTAGCACAAAATCGTTTTAAATAAGTCTGATTTTTAATGACATTAAAACAATTAAAATATCTTAGATAGTATATACATTATACCTCAGAAATTTTGATTAATTTAATGTTAAGAAAGATCTGCTCTGTTTTGAACCATTTTGGGTAATCTATTTTGGGAATAATACTCTACCATTTTGGAATCCTTACTGTACCATTTCAGGAAAATTACTATACCCAGAAATCTTTCAACCCAATTTGGGTCTTCAATTTTTACAGTGCAGCGAATAATCCAATCTTGTAATCCAGAATACAGCAAATCAGAAATCTGTCTTTTAAGGGAATCTACTGTTTTCATGTCAATGGTATGAGATTCGCCACACAAAATTATCTGATAAATTATTTCTTTTCTTGAAAGATCATAACCAGCCATTAGAAGCAGTAAAATTTTCTTAATTGAGTTCTTTGAAAACTCTAAAGCTGCTTCCCACAGTAAAGGTTCTGAAACATGAATATTCATCCTACACATTTGTTTAAACCATTAAACAGTTTTTTGATTTGCATCAAAGTAATCGTTTATTCAAATTTTCCAATTCCTTAGTTTCATTTTTGTTTTCTTTAGATGTTTACAGATATTCTGGTATTCTTTTTAAAATGTTACTCATATAATTTTATAGATTCGAAAATTTTCAGCTGCTGCTAGTTAACTATTATTTTTTACAAAATTAATAACTTAAATTTTATCTTTAAGCACAATTATTTATACAGCATAGACATTTTACATTTAGATTCTTTATTCTCCGTATTTTAAGGAGAAAGAAAACTGTATTAAAAATAATTGAAAAACTACCAGTTCACACATCTAAAATTTAATGCTAAATGTTACAAATCTTGCAAGCAGTAGTATTAGAATGAAAGAAAATGTGTAACTTTATTTTTAGAATTTCTGGGAACATATGACAAAGAAATTCGTTTTAAAACAAACCCGAATAATCGCTATATATTTCGTTTCCTCAGATAAACATAGTACTAACACGACTTAGACAATTAGTTGCAGGTGACGAAATCTAAGATAGGAATGCTAGGCAACTATTCCTACACTAGATTCCGTCAATATATAGCAGAAATATTCCTCATTCTTCTGTTATCCCCTGATAAATATGGGGTTGAAAGGTCTCCTTGAAGAAATGCAAATAACTTTACGATAAAGGGCAATAACTTTGCATGTGATTACTATATTAGATAAATTCCTGTATATTTTAATGGATGAAAATGAAAATTTCGGAAATATGTCACTTTAGTGTTTGAGTTTCAAAATTTCTGGCATGCAGAAAAATGAATGGTCACATTTTACAGGTTCAAATAACACTGACAATGACAGGCTATCTGGTCACTTTACACTATAGACAGGTGGTCACATTACCGAACAATTCTCATATTAATTTACATGAGTACGAATAAATTTTTGCAAAAGCGGTCACGTTAGCCAGGTGGACACTTTACCAAGGTGGACACTTTACCAAGGTGGTCACTTTAGCAGGTTCCACTGTACTTTGAAGACAAATATTTTCAACACTTTATATTTAGAGAATTCAAAAGACCATGTTCATTCCAAATACCCAAACACTTTTCCGAAACGAAAAGATCATTACAGTTTATGAAACGGTAAATGAGAAAGAATTAAAATACAAATCGCTTAAAAACATATTATATGCACAAAAACATATACACAAATTAATTCTACAAACATCATAAATAAATGATATAAAGATGAAAAGCTTAAAAAAAACATGATCTGCATCCTAATTATAGGGTGAATTTTTAAGAATATTTTTTCCATAGGAAATAACGCTCTCTGTAATGGGTAAAATTCATCCACCCACTGAATGCAAATATTTGCTGACATTCTGTTTTTTAAAAAAAGGCAGCTTTTGCCATTGGGCAGTGAAAACTAATAGCCAGAAAATCTTTACAATAAAAATTATAAGTTAAATCAACAAGAATTCGAGAAGGCATTGATTATTTTTTTAAAGCAATAAAAATACAACTGACACATATAAATTTTGAAGCCAGACATTTTTGGGCACTATATTTTGAGAGAATTCAAAAGACCATGTTCATTCCAAACTTCCAAATATGTTTATAAAAGAAAGAAAAAATCTTTACAGTTTATGAAACGGTAAATGAGAATGAATTAAATTACAAATCCATTAAAAACACATATACACAAATTAATTCTACAAACATGGACAAGTAAATGATATAACGATGAAAAACGTAAAAAAAAATCAAAATTTGTAACCAGAATTTTTTACGACAAAAATAATAATAAATCAACACAAGCTTATCTTAAACAATAACCTTCCAAGTACTAAACAATGCTAAATTGCTCACACTGTTTAGGAATGGGAGGTTATTGATTAAAATAAACATAAGAAGAAAAAAATTGACGCGTATTCACTTTGAAGATGAATATTACCAAGAACTTTACCTTCAGGCTGTGCTCAAGTTCTCTGCTCAACAGGCGCAAAGCGTTTTGACACATTCACAAATCCACATTTGACACATTTACAAATATTTTAATCCCTTAACGCGCAGTGTTGCCGGGTCGGCAACACCTAAAGTTCCCCCTGTTTAGAGACACAAAAACTCCGTGAATACTTCAAAAACTACTCTAATGGCTACTTTAAATCTTTCTTGTGAGTTCTAGATGGCAGCACCATAGAGATCAAACTCTACTGTTTTTAAATAATAGGTAAAATGTTTTACTGTAATACGCGCTTCACAGCAATGCTCTTCTCACTGCGCTTATCAATGCTTTACTTATGGGAGGTTACCACTTCGGCAACAGCTGTATAATTAAAATGGTTAGTGCAATCTTTACAAAACAATACCTGTGTACTCCTCTAGGCCTAAATAGATTGATTAATTTTTTTCTTCTTTAAATTCCAACTTTAAAGAGTAGTGCGCCGGAAAGGGTTAATGGAAAGATATAAACTTGCAAAACCTGACCATAGTGATTTGTAATCTAATTGAATTTTTCATTTTTGATCAATAAATTACTTATTGATTTATAGGCTTTTTTCAAAGACACGCTTTTCACCCTCCTTGAGAGGTTATTTTTCTTTTATGCGGAAAATTGGTTCAAAACGCCCACTTTGACACTACCTATGAAAACTCTATTGCGTTTGTAAAATAACAGGAAAATGAGTTTGGTTCGGCAGTTTCTGAACTAATAATAAGCGAGACATAGCTGGGCTTGTTCGGTAACTTTATCGCTCCGAGTCTAACCCTTCACGCTTTTCAGTGTCATTACTTTGTGTATTTTTCGTTTTAATTTTGTCCGGTATCAATTTAGTAATATAAGTAATTACAAAAAATTAGGTTACTTTAAAACATAAAGAAAGGGGGAATGAAAATACAGTAATGAATTAAAGATAGATTTTTCTATGTTTCATGCTGAATCTACAGGGTGTCCAGCAAATAACACCCTGATTTCAAAATTAAATTTCTCAAAAGCAAAGATCGATAGTAATATGCGGTAAACGGTTTTTTCATTAGGTAAGTTGTAAAAATCTTATACAGAAATTTCAAACAGTGAATATTTTGAAAAAATTGCGTTCTGAAAAATTGGATTCTGTTGCATAGAATGCTTTGATTTGACATTTTTCTTGTTTTAGATTGCCTGCAGAAAAATAATTTTTCAGCTTACAGTGCAATATTTTAAAGATTTTTCGAAGTAAATTTTTAGAATTTCGAAATTTAAAAAATTTAATTTAAAAAAACTATGAAATATGGCAATTTAAGCCGAAAAACACATTCTCTGGCAGCAATCTAAAGCAAGAAAAATGTCAAATCAAAGCATTCTTTGCAATCAGAACACAATCTTTTCAAAATATTTACCGTTCGAAACTTTTGTATAAGCTTTTTACAGCTTATCTGATAAACAAACCGTTTACTGCATAATTCTATTGATCTTTGTTTTTGAGAAATTTAATTTTGAAATCAGGGTGTTATTTGCTAGACACCCTGTATTTTGCTAACATTTCTTTTCATTTGGCTAGTGTTTGTTTCTTATTCGCCAAATTACTAATGTTGGTCAAAAACCAGCGAGAACCCTGGATTACTTATTCATTTCTGCTAATCAAAATCCATTAGGATAAATTTCCAACTGAATTTAGTGGTCCAACTTACATTCTCCACCCTAGACACACCTTAATTTATTGCATAGATTTTGAATACTGATAAAAGAAATTATTATCATTTTCAATAGTTAAGCAATGCGATCTTTATATTCACGTTATGTTTTCTTAATAGCATTGTTAGTGTTACTGTTGTTGTCTGTAATAAATGAATGTCTAAAAGCACATGTCTCGCCACTTTCGCTAAGGTATTTTTATTGTTTGCTAATTGGACATGGATACTTGAAAAATATAAAACTACATTTTCATTTAAATTATTCTTTTATTGTATAAAATATACTTATTAATATAATAAGCAGGTGGCGCTTTATATTAAACTTCTAATACCCATGATTGCATATATAATACCAACAGTGTTTCGAATTTGGCGGATTATTTAATTAGGATGTTCCAAATTCATTTCGGGAAATAAAAATGTCAATTTTTTCTTTGTTTAATAACAGAAATTCCGTTTTTAAATAAAGCAAAAAATATTACTGAATGGAAAAACAGGTAAAAAATCCTCTGCTAAATACATAAAAGGGATTCCAGACTTTTTTTTTTTTTTTGAAATAGCAAATATTAATATTTTTTAAAAACAAATACATAGTTACTAAGAATTAAAGACTATGTATAATTGGATATATATTTTTTCATATTTTCTTTATGTAAATGGATGCATATTTTTAAAAATGGCAAAAAATTCGCTGAAACAGTTTTTAAAAATTTTCTTTTTAAAAGATTAATAATAATTGTTTTTAAACGGATTATCTTTATATATAAAAATCTTCTGTGCGTGTGTATGTAATTGAACTCCTCCTAAACGACTGGACCGATTTTGATGAAATTTTGTGTGTGCGTTCCAGTAGATTCGAGAATGGTTTAGATTCACATTTCGTCAAAATTGATTCAGTACTTTTTTAGTAATTATGCAAAAACTAAAAGTTAGTGATTTTTCGCTAATTAAAAGTGCTATATATATTAAAGAAAGTCAGGATTTCGTATTAATCATAGCACAAAAAAATCTACCGAACCAAAAATCTTGAAAATGGGGTAAAAACACTTCTTATAACATCGAGTGCCGCTAAAAATGGATTTTCGAAAATTTCACCCCTAAGATGAGTAGAAAAAAGAACGAACTTTTAAAAAATTCCATAAAAATCGGCTTTTGTAGTTATTTTTCAACTGAGAACTCATTTTAGTGCATTTTTTCATTCTGAATCGAATGGTACTAAGCAAATTCGTTTAAATGCAGTAGTTCGTGAGATAACTCACATTTTCCTAATTTGGTAGTGTCTTCGGCGCAAAAACCTGAAATTTTCAATGGTCATCTTTATATATAAAAATCTTCTGTGCGTGTGTATGTAATTGAACTCCTCCTAAACGACTGGACCGATTTTGATGAAATTTTGTGTGTGCGTTCCAGTTGATTCGAGAATGGTTTAGATTCACATTTCGTCGAAATTGATTCAGTACTTTTTTAGTAATTAGGTAAAAACTAATACTTAGTGACTTTTCTCTAATTAAAAGTGTTGAATAAGTTCAATGAATAGAGTGCGGACGGAATGCCCGAGGCGCCAGATATAAGCTCTGCTTCTCGAAGAAAGAGATCGCGTGTTCGAACCCCGCTCCTTCAAAAGTGTATGCTTTGCAGTAATATAGCCTGTATTATAATTTTGATTAACTGACTTCAGATAATCGTTAACTTTTAACAAAAAAGAGAAAAATAAACTTTTCTATCAAAAATTGAACCGACTTCAAAAAATTCTGAAGAGTGAAAAATAATTTCCTTACATAATTGTAATAAGAATTTAAATTAAGAGTGTAGTGTTTATCGTGCGTATTAGTATATTTAAGTACATTTATTTGATTTTCTGGTGTCGGTGCCAGGAAGGACAACGTCCGTCGGTGACAGGACAACGTCTGTCGGGTCCGCTAGTACCGTTATAAATGCAAAAGAATTGAAATTTAACCTTATTATTTTTCGTATACTCATATTTCGGATAGTTAATTTGATAGAGGCCTCGAAAATGACGGGAGGGGGAAACATGAATAAAAAATACGTCTTAACGATAAATTTTATAAATGATTAACATTGAAACTGTTTTAATCGGATTGCACCATTAGAAATTTACAAGCATGTGTATGAAATTTAAGCATATGTTATCTGTTTTATCGTATCCCGATTATTTAAAATGATGTAAGCTGCGAAATATGCGAAAAAAACTGCATTTTTGAACTAAACGACTTTTTCATTCTTTCGCTGCTACTTTTCCCGGCCATTTTGCTCTTTTCATTACAGTTTTTAATTAATATCTTGGTTAGTATAAAAAGGAAAAATATGAGCTGTCTAACATTTACAGTTTACGAAAAAAATTTCAGGTTACTTATTCATTTCTTCTAATCAAAATTCATAAGGATGAATTTCCAACTGAATTTAGTGGTTCAACTAATAATCCCCACCCATGACACACCTCAATTGTTCCATTGATTTTGAATACTAATAAAAGAAATCATTATCATTTTCAGTAGTTAAGCAGTGCGATCCTTATATTCACATGCTTTCTTACTTGCATTATTAATGTTACTGTTGTTGTCTCTAATTCCTTAACTATACTTGGATTGTCAGGCACCTGATGTATATTAATGATACTTACCATGGAATGTTCAGTATGGAATATGAAATGTGTTGTATTAATAGGTCATTTACAAGGCCATTCAAAAAGATTCCGATACATTATCGCCAATGGGGAAAATAGTTTTTTAGTGCATTTTAACGATATCACGCTATTTCAAATGTATCGAAATTAATTAAATCACTGAATTTTAAGATGTATACTATAGCACAGGGCAGTTATTTGTTGTTCATTTACAGGAACACACAAATCGGTTGCAGTGCTGTCTTTGAGGTATAGATGCTATAAATACATTTTTAATTTCAGTATGTGCTTTTAAATTTTATAAGTTTTCTGCATGTTACTCGCTGTTTATAAATTCTACACTGCGTAAACAGGATTAAGCAAAACAATTGACGAACCATTCATTATATTTTTCATCAGAAATTGCTGAAGGGGAATTTTCGACTGCGGTATGTATTTCCGAATTGATCTAAATTTTTTGCATGCACGTAATTTATACATATAAGTCTATATATCATATTTAATTCTGAAAAAGGTTTTTTAAAGTGTTAATGCGTTTCCAAATAGTTGAATTAGATACACAATTTCAACTTATTAAATTTTAATTACTTTAATTCATAATCTTTACAATTATATACTTTTACAATTCATAAACTTTATTTAGGGTCCCCAAAGCATGTTTGCTATTGTTTATGAAGTATGAGGAATTAATAGTTCTTTCACAGGGGAACTCAAAAGAATTCCATCACATTATGATATATATGGGAAAAAATCGTTTGTAGAGTATCTTAATGACATTACGCTATTTCAAATGTATTGAAACTAATATAAATGAGTTAATTTCATTGCAAGATATTTACGATAGAATAGAGTTATTGATAGCATTTGTTTTTCATTTATAGGACATATAAAAAAAATAGATTACAATACTGTTTTTGACTAATAATTTCTGGAAGCGTTTTAAATTTCGATATGTGGTTTTAAATTCAATTTAATGTTTTGCATGTTACTCGTTGTATATAAATTCTATATCTCATACACAGAGCTACACAAAAGAATTCATGTACTAATCTCCTTATTATCGGAATTTTTTTAAGTAGAATGACGGGAGATTCAACTGAGGTATATGTTTCTTAACTGAACTAAATTTTGATATCATGTAGTTAACATGTTGAGTGCCACGTCAGTCACCGGCAACTGTCATTGAACTTTCCGTTTAGTCTGCGTCAATCATCTATGGCTGGCAGTCTAAAATATGATATAAAACTAAAAAAAATTCTATTATTTTAAGTATTGTTTTAAGTTATTGAAAATTTACTTAATTTTTATTTATTAAAGAATTATAATTTCTTAATAATTGCTTCAAATAATGTAATATTTTTAGTTTTATGTCATATTTTAAGTCACTGATGACTAACTCGGCCAAAACAGAAAGTTCAGTATTAGTTACCATGGTACTCAACGTGTTAATAGGTACAAAAAAATAGATTATATAGAGGTCTGCTGAAAGAATTCTGATAACTTTCCGATTGTAGATGGGAAAAGCTGATTTTTTTTCTATATATGTTTGTTATGCATCTATATTTGTTAAATTAGACATTATATTTTAGCTTATTAAACGGTTACGTTTTGTTACATTATTCTGGATGTATTGGAAAGTGTTAATATATACTTAAAGCACGATTATTTTTTTACCTTTATAGACATCTTGTATTAACATCCGTTTAATTTTAAGTTCAATAACTCAACTATGCTTGTCGTGACGTGCGCTTGTGCTTTATCTCCAATTCTCATTAAAAACACAAGCCGCACAAGATTCGTTCGATGTCACAACTGCACATGGAAATTAAAATGTTGCGTGCATGGAAACACGTACTTAGATAGATGCATGAAAAACGACAGTTGAAACGTGAAATTTGCGTTGTTTATCGTAAACGGCTTACACAAAAAACGAAAAAAAGAATTCCTGCCTAAGGCCATTTTCACTTGTTATAACATCCGAATTTTTATTTTTATCTTAATTTTAAATAAAGCTGCATCAGTTTAATCAAGGCATTTTTTTTTTCAACATTTTCAGTTTTGAAGCTTCGATTCCAGTAAAATGATTGCTTTAGAAGGAAGAATAGCTATCATTTCCTGAAAATTGGGCGATAAACATATGAAGAAGTGAGTCAACTGTGCCATCGAAAATACAGAAAAAAGTCACCAAGAAGGGCCAATACCAGGTTATTTGTGGATCTGGGCTACCTTCAACTGCCTCACAAATGATCTTGATGTTTATGGTGTCCAAGACATTTTTTATCCTCCATGCTACCGCTTGTTACGAATTTGTTCACAAGTAGCCTGATATTGGCATTATTGGCGGCTGTTTTCTGTATTTCCATAGTTGACGCATCTCCCCATATGTTTTATCACCTAGTTTCCAAGAAACGATTCTTTATTCTAAGGAAAGCATTTCTTCAAATACCTGCGAAATAAATCAATAGATTAGTGTTTTCATAGAAATGAATATTTATTTATGGAACACCCCTTGTATTTTAACTTTTTAAACGGGTAAGTTTTGTTAAACATATTATTCTGGATGCATCAGAAATTGTTAAAGTATTCTTAACGCACTATTGTTTTCTTGTATAGACATCTTGTAATAAGATCTGTGTAATTTTAAGTTCAACAACTCAACTATGCTTGTCGTGACGTGCGCTTGTGCTTTATCTCTAATTCCCATTAAAAACACAAGCCGCACAAGATTCGTTCGATGTCACAACTGCACATGGAAATTAAAATATTGCGTGCATGGAAACACGTACTCAGATAGATGCATCAAAAATGACAGTTGAAACGTGAAATTTGCGTTGTTTATCGTTAAAGGATTACACAAAAAACGAAAAAAAAAGAATCCCCGCATAAGGCTATTTTCACTTGTTATACATCCGAATTTTACATTTTTATTTGATTTTCAAATAAAAATGCATTAATGTAATCTAGAAATTTTTTTCGATACTTTCAGTTTTATAGCTTTGACTCCAATGGAGTGATTGCCTTAGAAGAAAGAATAGCTATCGTTTCCTGAAAATAGGGCGATAAAACATATGAAGAAGTGAGTCAATTGTGCCATTAACAAAACAGAAAACAGCCACCAGCAAGGGGCCAATAACAGGTTATTTGTGAATGTGGGCTCCTTTCAACTGCCCCACAAAGGCTCTTGATGTTGATGGTAGTCCAAGACATTTTTTATCCTCCATGCTACCGGTTGACATGAATTTGTTCACAAGTAGCCTGATATTTGCATTTTTGGCAGCTATTTTCCGTTTTTCGATAGTTGACGTACCTCTTCATAAGTTATATCACCTAGTTTCCAGGAAACTATGGCTATCCTTTCTTCTAAGGAGAGCATTTCTTCAAACACCTGTGAAAGAAATCAATAGATTAGTGTTTTTATAGATATAAATCGGTATTTTTGGTACAACCCTGTATTTTAACTTATTAAACGGGTAAGTTTTGTTACATTATTCTGGATGCATTGGAAAGTGTTAATCAATGCTTTACGCATGACTTTTTTCCAGACATCTTGTATTAAGAACCGTTTAATTTTAAGTTCAATTACTCAATTATGCTTGTCGTGACGTGCGCTTGTGCTTTATCTCTAATTCCCATTAAAAACACAAGCCGCACAAGATTCGTTCGATGTCACAACTGCACATGGAAATTAAAATGTTGCGTGCATGGAAATACGTACTTAGATAGATGCATCAAAAATGACTGTTGAAACGTGAAATTTGCGTTGTTTATCGTAAACGGATTACACAAAAAACGAAAAAAAAATCCCCGCCTAAGGCTATTTTCATTTGTTATACATCCGAATTTTACATTTTTATCTCATTTTTAAATAAAAATGCATTAATTTAATCTAGATGTTTTTAGACGTTCAGTTTTATAACCTCGATTCCGATAGAATGATTCCATGCTGTATTTCTGTTAATCACGTGCCAAAATATTGTAAACATTCGCGATTCTGGAAGAATGCTGAAAAAAAAAATTGCGTGTCTGTATCTCATATTCGGATTATTGTGTCAGAATGACTGTTAAACAAAGAGATTTAAGATAAATATATAGGGGAAGATGGGGATACTTGAGCCATTTTTTTCATTTTAATTTTTTTTAATTTTTTATATTTTTTAAGAATAAAAATAAAAAATATAAAAAATTAAAATTTGATATTTTTTCTTAAACTAAAAACCACTTTCAATTAATTTTGAACTATTTTTCTATGTATAATAAATGTTTATTTTTTGTTTTACATCTTGGCTCAAGTATCCCCATGGGGGGGATACTTGAGCCATGGTGAAGGGATACTTGAGCCATTACGGAAAAATACCTACAAAAGTAATTTTTTTCGCTTTATTTTTGCACAAACATTTTACAGAATGATAAATTATAAAACATAAAGTCCTTCAAAACCAATTGAGAAAACAAAGCTAGTAATACGATCATTTATTGTCATTAAAACTGGTTGTCGAAGGATAATTTCAACTTGAGTTATAACGACGGTAGAAACATCCTTAGTTCAGAGCCATTTAAATTTGGAATCTGCAATTCTTCGGGCAAATTTCATTTTCAAAATATTAAGCACTTATACAACAAATATTTTTACAGTTTTCTTTCTGGCATATTTTATTAGTAACCAACCATCAATAGAAGGTTTTCTTTTCACATCATCACCATTATTGACAGAATTTTCCTCTAATGATATTGTCGATGTCATGCTTTTAATTTAGTAGCTGTCGGAATTTAAGCCAGGTGTATCATTCTATTATTTCAAACATTTTTTTGATTTCACAGGAAAAGATTTCGTCTTCCTCTTTGGCTCTATGCAAGTAAGTTTGAACTGGGATTTTTCTTGCTTTTCTTGTTTTTTATGCTCTCTTTTTACCAATTTGTCTTCAATTTTCTTAGTTAAAAAAGTTACAGCAACAGAGGTTACGATTTCAATATAAAATATTAACCTTAATATGTTAGATTAAAAAATAAGCATTTTAATATGTTGGACCTAACTAATTAAAGTATTAGAGATTATAGCCTTTAAAACCGTTTTAAAAAGTTATTTTAATTTAATGAAAGTTAAATTGAAAACTATGTTTACATTTATCCGGACAGGCTATTTTGTTAGTTAAAATGAAAAATAAAATAGATATTTTCATTTAAAAAATATGCATTTTTAAACATTTTTAGGCCGTTATTTTTTTAAGAAAAAAAAAGTAAAATGAAAAATTATTCTCCCTTTTATCCAGAAAAAAATCTATCAGTGAATATAAGGATGGAATTTTATTTTTTTCTTTGTTTCACTCATGTTTAATTTCTAGTGGGGATGGTTGAGACATGGCTCAAGTATCCCCACTCTCATTGGCTCAAGTATCCCCACTACCACTATTTTTGTTTCCCAGAGTTTTACTAAATAAAGCATGCAGCTATTAGAACTATTTTAGACTCAAAATACAATTGAAATTATGCTTATTAAATTTATGTATATAGTTGCAACTTTAAACAAAACTTTGATTAATAAAAAACAAAAAAACAATGCACCCAAATATTTACTTCAGATAGGGAAAATAGAACTATTAATCACTATACTTTCAAAATGGTACCAAGATGTGTGATTTCTTTTTTACATGTTCAGAACTATAAATATTTTATCATATTGGCAGTTTTAGAAGGAAAAAATAACCAACTGTAGAGATAATAGGGGTGGCTCAAGTATCCCCTATGCTCAAGTATCCCCATTCTCCCCTGCTGGACAATTGCACCATAAAATTTTATTTAACCATTTAACTTTGAAGAGGCAAAAATCCTACTTCCGTGCAATAAGCCATATGAAAGTAAATTTAGATAATCTGTTGAAATCTTTGCACGCGAAAGTAAGCCTTGTAACGATAATTTCTATTATAATATACCAAAAATGTGGCATAACACCATAAAGTCTTAAATCTGTATCTGTTTGCAATACTTTAGCCTTTCATCGGGCGTAGATGGCAACATATTCAAACTTTTGATTAATTTCGATTTCATTTTATCAGGAATATTATCTCTCGCGTAGGAAGCATTCATCTCTGAACTTTTAGCTGCTTCACCACCATATTTCCCCGAAGACGGCTGCAGAAGACGGTGTAGACGACTCGAAGCATTCGTTGATTTTATATTTTATTTTATTTTTAATTGTACAAGTTCATATTTAACTTATTGTACATTATTTAAGTGCATTATTTAAGTTTTTGTGCATTAATGAGCAAGGTTATGTATTTTTAACAAATACATTCTTAGTAGAGATTTAAGATGTTTATCTAAAGTAAATTCAAAAATTATAAATATAAAAGTCAAAAAAAAAAGTTTATTATTTTCTTCTACCTGTACAAGAAAAAAGTATTGTATTCGCAAAAAATTTTGAATTCCGGTTTTTGAATGATTTACACATTTTAGGTTTATGAAATCCAGAAAAACCTATTTTTACCAAATATCTGTCTGTGAATATGTCTGTTGTATGTGACACAAATTCTGTGGACGCTCTATCTCAAGAACTAATGAACGAATTAAATAAAACTTTATATTTGGTTAGTCCATAATATAAGTAGGTGTTGATTACTTTTTTGGTGTACATCACTCAACAAATGATGCTGTTATGCAGCTTTCTTCACAATTTCCACAATAGTTGTATTTTTCTTAAGAACTAATGCCCATATTTTCATAAAACTTCAGATTCACTTAATGCTTGAAATAATTTTTGTGCCGTTAACGTTTTTGGTACATATTTCCCAAGAAATGGTGATGCTATGCTGAGTTTTTCATGACTATCGCAATGGCTCTATCTCAAGAACTAATGTAAGAATTTTCGTTAAACTTCACATTCAGTTAATACCTGATATAGATTAGTGTTTTTTAGTTTTTGATGCAATCTTCCGACAGTTATGCACCATTTTTCACGATTTCCGCAATAGTTGTACTCTTTCAAATATATTGAAACTTGTATAAACCACTGAATTTCGTTTTAAGATGATTGCGATAGAATTGGGCATACATAGCATTTGTCTTTCATTTACATTCACACACAAAAGAAATCGATTAATCGTATTGTCTTTCAGTAATATTTGCTGGATGTATATATTAACATTCGGTATGCGCTTTAAAATTTAAGTAAGTTTTTGCATTTTACTCATTTTATATAAATTCTATATTTAATATCGGTTTGTTTGTCCTTCTGTTACATTCTAATTTTCCTAAAAACATTCGAATTTTTATGCAATTGATTAATGTCATTCAAGGTAAACTAGGTACATTTTTTATTGGATATGAAGTATGTGAAAAGTATAGTTCATTTACAGGGGCACTCAAAAGAACTTCATTGCATTATGGTGTATGAGATAAAGTCACTTGCGGACTATTTTAATGAGATTACGCTATTTCAAATATGTTGAAAATCATATAAATCACTGAATTTCAATAAAAATTTTGAATCAAATTTGTAAGAAAATACATTAAAAATGCCTAAAACGATTAAGAAAATATGTTATTTCATAGGTGTGTGTAAATTTCATTCACTTCTTATTTCTCTTTTTAAGAATTAGTAATTTGTAGAAAATGTATTTTCCTTGCTATATTTTTTGGCGGACAGATAACTAAATCACTAAAAAATCAATTGCTGAGAGTATTCTGTAAAAACATTTCGTTTTCTTTTTATTATTCCAACGCCCAACTTATGAAAACTGGGTGAATGCATCTTTAAAATTTTTTAAAAGAACATGGAGCATAAAAGAGTTCAAAGGGTTCAAAGAGTTCTTAATAATCGGCCTAAAAAATAGAACTAAAAGATTATGATGCTAAATGGTTATGGACCTAAAAGATTATGGTGCTGGAAGGTTTATAAATAATATTTTTATGCTTTGGTGCACTTTTCTATAATTCTATTTTAGATAAACAGTTGTAACTTTCCAAAATTGTGTAACTATCTTGTTTCTTTACAATTATTTAACATTAAAGGTCTAAGAGTTTTTTTTTAATTAAAAATGTGTTTTTAAAATTTTATAATACTTATAATATTAGAAATCTCAGAGTTTTATATATATATAAATGTATATGCATATATAGATATGTATATAATGAAAATGTGTTATTAAAACTTATAGGATTCTCAAAGTTTTTTAGCAAAATATTTTTAATTTTATTTTATTTTTTAAGCCAAAATGAAAATGGTTTCTTATTATTCTCATATACTATGTTTTTCTGGCACCACAACAAATTTTAATCTGATATATTCAACAGTTTCTTAGAAAAGTGTACCGCCAGACACATAGTTAAAAATATATATATATAAGATTAATGAGTTCTAGAAAACTAATGTATGCATGAAATTAATTTCTTTTGACTTATATATGGGCTACAATGTGCATACACTGTCAGAAAAATTCGTCATTATACACTAAGTTATCGTTATTTTTTCACAAATAATTTCTGTTCTCCCAGAAAACGTATTTGTTCTGTGAGTTCATTCCGAGCGTCGAAAAATGAGGAAAAGTTTCCGTTTATATCCAGCACGCATGCGCATTGGGTCTGTTAGTAATAAGTTCGAATTTATTTTTAAAATGAAAAACAAAAATATTCTATTGATTAAAATGTCTAATTTAGTTTTAAAAGACAAAAATGTTTTCGAATTTAAAAATAAATAACAATTACTTTCTTTATTCGTTCAAAAATTCTCACAAATAGAGCATCCATGTTTTTTCTCTAACATTCTACGTAATATATTTAAAATTCACATTTTTATACTATATTAATACTAAACGTAAAAAAAAACCCAGCCACAGTTTCATTAAAGATGAAATCTTTCCGAGATTGACAGCATAATTAAAAGCTTTTTAACGAAATACACCAACCGACACTCACATGAAATGAACGGTACTATTTTAACGCACAATCACGATGAGCATCTGTAGCGCCGTGGATGCGCGTTGGTCTGGTAATGCTGGGGTCGTCAGTTCGATCCCCGCCTCTTCCGCATTGATTTTTTCCAAACTTTTTTCAAGTGACGGATAATTTTCCTCTTTTGACGGAGAAAAAAATAAACAGAAAATCGTCAATATACAGACAATTTCTGGCAGCAGTGCTGCCAGTGCATTTTCTGTGAAAAGACGGAAGTTTTTTTGAGAGTGTATTTACTGATGAAAAAAATCATTTATGTCTCTTTTTTTAAAGTAAAACACATCATGTTAAGTATTTCGCAAAAACTGCTTCACTCTACTTGTCCATATG
This sequence comes from Maratus speculifer, assembly GCA_964019185.1. Taxonomy (NCBI): domain Eukaryota; kingdom Metazoa; phylum Arthropoda; class Arachnida; order Araneae; family Salticidae; genus Maratus; species Maratus speculifer. The sequence continues at coordinate 161,762,404 of OZ025300.1, read as the reverse complement.
TTCTATAACAATATATATAAGGCTCTTAAAACTTAATCTGCAGAAATATTTAAAATAAATATTTTTTTTTCTTAGTAAAATAACGTACCGTACAGAAAATGATTGCATGTTTCATACTATAATTCACCCATGACCTGTTAAGCCTAAAGTTTATAAAAAAGATTTTTGTATTTTTCTTCGAATTTTTACACAGATGTAACAAAAGACTCTAGAAAATGTGACATTTGCTTAAAGTTTTCAGTGATTCAAAATTTTTTCCACTGAAGCGTGAGATTTTAACGTTAAAAAAATATAATTTCACTATTCAAGAAAGCATACAGATTTAGAAAAAAAATGTCGAATTTTTTACGCCATATTAAAGTCTTAAAGATTTCTTACTTACTTAAACAAATATGCGCCTTCACCCGTTAGCCAAAAAGCGTTTATTTTAAATTCTCAAGAACGTTATTTTCATAATTATCATTCTAATTTTTAAGCACCTAAGTTCGTAAAAGAAAGTGTAATATATTTTCATTGATATAAACTTAGCACTTCTGATTTTAAATATGGACAAATAAATTTAAAAAGTCTTTTATTTTGAAAAAGGAAATTGATTGTTGATGTTTTTAAATGAATTATCACTCTAAAAAAAAACAAAAAGGAATTGTGAAAATGCGTCACCATTATCTTACTACCAGTTGCGTATAGCTATGATTATCTAAAAACATTCGAAAGAAAACAGTCATCCCTTATAATATATGCATCAGTTTTCATTTAAAAAAAAAATAATAAATTTCTCTTTGTAGTGTCCATTATTATAACGTTTCCATTCAAATACAAAAGAAAGAGAAAGTTTCGCCATTTTATGCATGTTATTATAAAATTTCAAAAAACTAAGAACTTTTCTAATTTACAGTTGTATTTTATAAATGATGGAAAGGTTTCTAAATGTTTTACTTAGAATTAGAAGAATTAATTAATTAATTAATTAATTTAATTAGAAGGATTAGTTCCACAGAATTTATTCTATATCACAGTTGCAAATGAAAAATAAAATGTTTTGTGCTCGTAAATATACAGGGTGCTTCAAAATTATGTGTCAAAAATGTAAGCTCAGATACGTTGTCTTGAAATAGGATTTTTTACATGATGCGGAAATCCAACGTTGATGCAGTAAAGGTTGCAATTAAGTTGGGAGGATGAAAGCATTTTTCTGGCTTAAATCGTCAGTCTCCGCACAGAATTTGAGCAACATGCATCGTTACACCAATGCAGAGCTTGCCCACATGTATTTCATATATGCGGCTGCGTAAGAAAATGGCTCACACTCAATGGCTATCCAACAACTTTCGAGCTTGTTGAAAGACTATCTTCTTAATAATTGCTTCTTCCACTGAGAAATTCTGCGATATCTTACAGAACCCGTATCATGTCTGGCGTCCCTAAAACCACCCACTCGCTCACAACTTTCAATAAAGATGCTCTAATGTTCGGCAATCCGGCGGATATCTTCCCAGAAATCGTTATGTACATACTTTGAGTAGCCACTCTCAATTTCCTTCCGCAGTCCCATACATGAAATTCATCTAGGCAAAGTTCGGATTGGTGTAACGATGCTTGTTGCTTGAAATCCGTGCAGGGAATGGCAATTCAAGCCAACAAAACGCTTTCGTCAACCGAATTCAACCGCTCGCTCTACTGCTTCAACGCTGAGTCTTCTTATTTAGGTTCTCTTTGCCTGCCTTTACACTCCTAATACATACTTTTAAAACACCCTGCATAACGGGCTTTACAATTTTAATGTGTATAATCTATAGCTATATTTTGGGATGCAATTCTTCATGATCTGGATATACCCGACCCGAACCTGAAATTTAAGTCTAAAGCCAACACCAATTCCAATCCGAGCACACAGAAAAATAAAAAAATAAAATAAAAAATTGTCAAACCAAAATCCGACAATATTTCGATACCTGAATCCGATGTGAGAGAAAAGTCATCTATACTTTAATACAGATATATGAAGTAGTGTACTATTATATCTCTAATATAAATTTTATCTTTTCTGTATAAAAATGAACAAATATTCTCTCATTAATACACATATAAATAGTTTATATATATATATAGGGGAAGATGGGGATACTTGAGCCATTTTTTGAATTTTAATTTTTTTTTAATTTTTTATATTTTTTTAGAATAAAATAAAACATTGAAAATGAAAATTTGATATTTTTTCTTCAACTAAAAACCACTTTCAATTAATTTTGAACTATTTTTCTATGTATAATAAATGTTTATTTTTTGTTTCACATCGTGGCTCAAGTATCCCCATGGCGGGGATACTTGAGCCATGATGAAGGGATACTTGAGCCACTAAGGAAAAATACCTACAAAAGTAATTTTTTTCGCTTTATTTTTGCACAAACATTCTACAGAATGATAAATTATGAAACGTAAAGTCCTTCAAAACCAATTGAGAAAACAAAGCTGGTAATATGATCATTTTTTGTCGTTAAAACTAGTTGTCGGAGGATAATTTCAACTTGAGTTATAACGACGGTAGAAACATCCTCAGTTCAGAGCCATTTAAATTTGGAATCTGCAATTCTTCGGGCAAATTTGATTTTCAAAATATTAAGCACTTATCCAACAAATATTTTTACAGTTTTCTTTCTGGCATATTTTATTAGTAACCAACCATCAATAGAAGGTTTTCTTTTCACATCATCACCATCATTGACAGAATTTTCCTCTAATGATATTGTCGAACTCGTGCTTTTAATTTAGTAGCTGTCGGAATTTAAGCCAGATGTATCATTCTACTATTTCAAACACTTTTTTGATTTCACAGGAAAAGATTTTGTCTTCCTCTTTGGCTCCATGCAGGTAAGCTTGAACTGGGATTTTTGTTGCTTTTCTTGTTTTTTGTGCGCTCTTTTTACCAATTTTTCTTCAATTTTCTTAGTTAAAAAAAAGTTACAGCAACAGAGGTTACGATTTCAATATAAAATATTAATCTTAATATGTTATATTAAAAAATAAATATTTTAATATGTTGGACCTAACTAATTAAAGTATTAAAGATTATAGCCTGTAAAACCGTTTTAAAAAGTTATTTTAATTTAATGAAAGTTAAATTGAAAACTATGTTTACATTTATCTCGACAGGCTATTTTGTTCGTCAAAATGAAAAATAAAATAGATATTTTCATTTAAAAAATATACATTTTTAAACATTTTTAGGTCGTTATTTTTTTAAGAAAAAAAATAAAATGAAAAATTATTCTCCCTTTTTTCCAGAAAAATATCTATTAGTGAATATAAGGATGGAATTTTATTTTTTGTTTGTTTCACCCATGTTTAATTTCTAGTGGGGATGGTTGAGACATGGCTCAAGTATCCCCACTATCACTATTTTTGTTTCCCAGAGTTTTACTAAATAAAGGATGCAGCTATTAGAACTAATTTAGACTCAAAATACAATTGAAATTATGCTTATTGAATGTATGTATATAGTTGCAACTTTAAACAAAACTTTGATTACAAAAAAACAAAAAAGCCACGCACCCAAATATTTACTTCAGATAGGGAAAAGACAACTATTAATCACTATATTTTCAAAATGGTACCAAGAAGTGTGATTTCTTTTTTACATGTTCAGAACTATAAATATGTTATCATATTGGCAGTTTTAGGAAGAAAAATTAACCAACTGTAGAGATAATAGGGGTGGCTCAAGTATCCCCTATGCTCAAGTATCCCCACTCTCCCCTATATATATATATATATATATATATATATATATATATATATATATAGGATTTACTTTTGAAAATTGAGTCAATTCAAGTGCGACTTGAAAGAGTCCAAACGTAACACTTTAAGGGGACGAGGGCGAGGGACCTTTAAAATCATTTTTTTCTATTTTTAAAATTGTGCTTTAAATATTATTCAAGGGTACATTATATGCATTATAACATATATTTATCACAAAAAAAATGTAAAAAAAAATTTTTTTTGAAAAAAATAGGGAAATTTGTGTAATATTTTAGATTTAACGAGAACATTTCAAAATGTCCCATGCGCATTCTATATCAATGAAAATCTCCAATATTATTTATACAAGTTTGATTTACATATACTTTATTTAATAAAACTGTGCATGGAATTTCATATATCTGAATATAAAGCTGAAAAAAGAAAATATTTCTAATTTTTTTCTGAAATTTTGAGCATTTTTGAACTTATTTTTACAATAAACTACCTATAACTTTTACAATTATTTTTACTTTCAAAAAACCGTGCACAGTTTTATGACACATATGAAGATGAATAACTATAAAAAATTTCAAAGCATTCAGAGACAAAATAATGCACATGGAGCATTTTGAAAAGTTCTCGTTAAATGTAAAATATTACAAAAATTTTAATATTGTTGTCAAAAAAAAATTTTTTTTTACATTTTTTGTGATAAATATGTGTTATAATACATACAATGTACCCCTCAATAATATTCAAAGTACAATTTTAAAAATATAAAAAAGCATGATTTTAAAGGTCCCTTGTCCCCTTAACGGCCTTCCCGAACACATTGAAAAAAAATAGCGTCAGCTTGAATTCGGCTCGAGTGCGGGTAAAATCGGGTTACCCGACCCGATGCAGGACACGATTTCCAAAAATATGTATTTTATGTGAATGATATAACTAAATTAAATACATAGAGAACAACGTTTTTAATTTTTTGTTTATATAAGGAGTAACTATCAAAAGTATAGTTTCGACAGCAATTATATATATCGCATCTCTTCGTTGGATGATTAACAACAGAAAATGGTCCATACTCCAACAACACCACAACAAATAGTTCTCCAAATGCACAATGTAAAAACAGGCTCTGATTATCACTATTGCCACAATCGAGTACGTCTATAGTGTAAGTCACATCCTCAGACTTTTTGTTACAAGTATTTTAGAATGGGAAAATATAACCTGTTTTATCAGAGATATCTCATGAATAGAATAAAACTAAGCAAACTTTTCAAATATAACGATGACCAACAAGCATATAAGTTATTAGCTATTTGACTTACATTGCAAAACCCCGTGGAATTAGACCGCAGAAGTTGCCGCTTAGCGATTATGAGCCCTGAAGCATTTTGGTTAAAAGATAGATAAACTATTCGATTTATTGATAGGAAGTTGCATTTTAACATATTTAAGAAACACATACTTAAGTAACCGGTTAAAGAAAAATACTATTGGAGGATTATACTGATATTTCTAATTCAAAGCAACTTAATTAATCGCATTTTCTGTTTTATACATTATTTTAATACGATATGAAAAATAACCATGTAAACTTGCCTCGTTAATCCCCTAAAAGTCTCTCCAGATTTAGGGCTTTCAGTTTGTCAGCTAATAAGTATCTGGAGAAAATAAAGTCACCAAAATGCATCGAATATTTTATAATTTTAATTTTAAAATTGATTGCCTTTTGTTAAGTTAAAACTTCAGGTAATTGAAACATAGCTCATAGTCTTTCACCTCCACCCATATACAACATATTATTTAAAGTTAAAGCTATTAAAGTTCTTCTAAGTTGAAAAAGGAAATCCGTGAACCATTTTCGGAATTTTTTGCCTCATTTAGGGAAGATAGGGATGCTTTATAATAATTTATATCTATTTTGATAGGAATGTTTTTTAAAGAAAATTTTTTTAATGCAGGGAAATATTTGGGCTTTGTTCCTGAAATTCGGATGTCTCATTAATAGCATTTATTTGCGATTCTTAAATTAAGATACAGTTAAGTAGGAAAACATTGTCGCATTTAGAGGTCATATTTAGGCACAATGGCCTTACATTATATAGAGAAAAGATTCTACAGTAAGCGCTTATACTACACTTCAGAGATATTTACAATTTACAATGTATTTAAAACAGTGTAATATATTTAAAATACACCGAAAATGATTTTTTCTGTTAGATCGTAATGTAATGGAATTCTTTTTAGTATATTGTAAAGGAATTTTAAGTGTTCACTTCACACTTCATTTTCAATATCGAACATATTATAGTAAACCCCAATAAGATATATCGATTTTATGGTGATTGCACAACATTTAAGGGAGTAGAACAAGACATAAACAGATAGACAAACAGACAAACCTAATTCATAAACACTTTTCAACTTTATTAGAAAGTGTTATTTTTTTTCACAAGCACTGATTATGGAATCTGGCTATGACCATGAAATTACAATAGCTCCTATATACTTATCAGAATGTAAAAGAAATTACCGTTGCTAAAGGTATGAATTTTTAATTCAGAAATCACTGAATATAAAATAGCAAAGAAATCGACTATTGTATTCAAATTTCAGGTTTAAAAACAAGTTCTTTTCTTTCGTGATGGCATGAGCAATAAGTGATGAGATAAAGATCAATCGCATAATCATCGGCATCAAAGAACCATTTTAAAACATTGTTCTGTACGGAGTATGTGATTACAATCAAAGAATTTTGCTTTTCCATTTCGAATGTGCAAGCAGTAAGATAAATATTGACATCAAAGAATATAACTTTGAAGTGTAAAACCTCCCTTGCAGAATATCTTTGTGAGGTTTTTTTCTACAAAATGAAATGTTTGCGCTAAATATTTGCAAATTCATTAAGCTTTTATTACTGTAATTGCGCGTCTATTATATGCATTTTTTTTATCATTCCTTCGTAACAAAAACTAGGATGTGCGAAAAATAACCTATTTTACATACTTTCTTTTAACTTACGACAGTGTTTTTGCGTGGCAGTCAAATCTATATGCTTAAAATAGGGTGATACCTTTAAAATGCATTGCAAACGGTTTTTCCCATTATGCCGTAATGTAATGAAATTCTTTTGAGTGTCATTATAAATTTACCTTGAGTGCTAGACATTTAATTTTCAATACCGATTATGGGATGGTAAACCCCAATAACATGTATCAATTTTCTGGTAATCGCACTACATTTACGCGAATTACAGCAGACAGACAGATGGACAGACAAACCCAACTGATGAACATCAACTTTGTTGGAAAGTGTTAAATATTATCTATTTGTACAAGCACTGTTTTAAACATGGAATCTGGCTATGACCATGAAATTACAACAACAACAATATACTTATAAGAATGGAAAAGAAATTACCGTTGCTAAAGGTATGAATTTTTAATTCAGAACCACTGAATATGAAATCGCAAAGAAATCGACTATTGTATTCAAATTTCAGGTTTAAAAACAAGTTCTTTTCTTTCGTGATGGCATGAGCAATAAGTGATGAGATAGAGATCAATCGTATAATCATCAGCATCAAAGAACCATTTTAAAACATTGTTCTGTACGGAGTATGTGATTACAATCAAAGAATTTCGCTTTTCCATTTCGAATGTGCAAGCAGTAAGATAAATATTGACATCAAAGAATATAACTTTGAAGTGCGAAACTTCCCTTGCTAAATATCGTTGTGGAGTTTTTTGTTTGTTTGTTTGTTTGTTTTTTTTTCCTACAGAATGAAATGTTTGCGCTAAGCATTTGCAAATTCATTAAACTTTTATTACTGTAATTATGTGTGTATTATATGCCTTTTTTTATCTTTCCTAAGAAAAACTAGAATGCACGAAAAATAACCTATTTTTACATGCTTTCTTTTAACTTACAACTATGTTTGTATGTGGTAGTCAAATCTTGTGACTCATTTTTCGCCTGCTTGTTGTTGACATAAAACTTTAAAATGTGGAATTTATATGTATTCCTGAGGGCAATACATCACTTGAATATTGATTTTTAAAAAATCCATCTTTAAGAGTTGCAACAGGGGTAAAATTCACTTAATTATTGCGTTTGATTTCCTGTGGAAAAATCAACATCAGTAACAATAATCAGTATTTATTGAAAAGTACTAATGATAGGGATATAACAATAGGCAACCGCCAAATTTTAGATAACTTAGCGAAATACTGACAAATTTGGCGACAAAAATAAGTTACCATATATGAAGCCAACTTAGCGATAACTGGCTAATTTGGCGAAATTTAACACTTAAATTCATCAATCTTCCATAATGGAGCTCACTGTAATTTAATTAAAAGTCTGTGTATGTTTTTTTTTTCAAGACTTTTCTATTTTTAAATGCATTGAAAAACATATATTTTCTACTTTTTTGTAAATTTATGTTTTGTTTGTGTAAAAGCATTTTTTTCAAAAAAAATTTTTTTTTTATTTATATTTATTATAAAAGAAAATTGGTTGATATTAATGTTTCTCAGGAGAAATATTAGGACAGCAGAAGTGCATAGGAGTAATATAATTTATTAAACGTAATATTAAATGTAAACATATTAAATTTGACATTTTTAGCAATCAAAACTTTAAGAATTACTATCATGAAAATTTGAATTTCACAGTATTTTAAACACATTTTTTTTTTTTACCAACACTATAATGGTAATAATCCAGCTAACTAATATTGTAAAGAAAAATTAAAATTGCATAACATTTTATATTTTGTAACAGTATCCAAACTAGAAACTTGCACTGATCAGGTTGTTTGTACCCAATCTGAACCTAAAAATTCTTCTTACAGCAAACCACAAAAATGACTGGAACCTAACACACTGCAACCGAAATCGGACCGAACCTGACACGAACCCAAATTAAAAGAAAATTAATCAATAGTTAAATACGAATTTTGAAAATTTAATCTATAGTGAGATTTTTAAAATATATTTCATCGCTTTTATACAGCAGGGCAGTATACAGCGTAGTATATAGTGTAGTATTGGATTTTTCATGGGTTTCTTGTTATTTTGAGGTAAATCACAGTTAATTCTCTAAAAATCAGTATAACAGTGAATATCATTAGATAAAATAAATTATTAAATTTTATATGTTAACCCTTTGCACTCCTTTATTGCGTCTGATGCGACATCATCTTTCTTTGTAAAATTTGTTTGAGGCACCAGTAGTGAAGGGAAATAAAATTTGCTTTACTTTATTAAAGAATTTTTATATACTGTAATTGTAATTAAATTCATTTTAAAATGTGGTGCCAACTGAATGAAATTTGTGTTAAAGACACCGGAATCGAAAAGGTTAATTATTGTTTTTATTTAAGTCAATTTAAGTCAATTATATTTAAGATCTTTGTCAAAATACTTTTGCGTGCTATTCTATATCGCTTGAGCAAATACTCTCATTAATATTCAAATGCATACAGGTTTTTAATTAAAAGATATTCAGAACATTCATTTTGGTTAAAGTCTAAGTCTTTAGGTTAAAGTTTTAATGGGAATGGAGAAATCGGGTTGAATCTAACCCTATCCGAAAGAGCAAAAATTAAAGCCGTAAACCACCAAATCGGAAATATTTAAAATAAACTCGATTCGAAAAAAATAGACTCGACTGAACTCGCGACTCGAACTATACCGAACATCAAATCCTTTTCGGCAAAATCGATCACACCACCTGATGCAAGACTTGAAACTGAACCCATTTTTGAGATCAATCAAAATGTAGCAAAAATGTTTAATATATATATATATATATATATATATATATATATATATTGCTCTTTCTGTCAGTACAATCTTTGCTAAATTATAAATAGAAAATAATCTCATTAATTTTATGAAGCGTGAACTGGATTCTAACAGAATTTTAAAGATGAAGCAAAAGTCAATATGGTGTAGATTAAACGTAGTTTATTCATCAAATACTTTCATAAATATTCAAATGCATATAGTTTTTTTAACTGAAAAAAATATTCAGGACTTTCTTTTCAGAAATCAGGACAACTCGTATCCAACCCGAAAAAGCGAAAATTAAAGCCAAAACCCATTGAAGCCAAACATTTAAAGTCAATTCGATCTTGATCCGGAAAAAAAATTATTATCAACCCTACTCGAACTAAACTGAACGTCATGTCGGTTTCGGCAAAATCGAGTTACCCGACCAAATAGAAAATTTAAATCCAGATTACGTCAAAGTGTCGCGAGAAGTAAAATTAAAAAGAAACAATATCTTTTGGTCATCATGTCAGAATAATATTTACTAAATTATAAATGGGAAATAATTTCAATAATCTTATGTAACGTGAAGCGGATTCCAACATAATTTTAAAAATAAAGAAAAGTTCACTGTAGTGCAAATTAAACGTAATTTCTTTCATAAAGTACTCTCATTAGATGTACATAGTTTTTTCAATTAAAAAATATTCAGGATTTTCATTTCAGAAATCAGATTAACTCGAACCCGACCAGAAAAAAGCCAAAAGCCACCCGAATCTGAAACATTTAAGGTTAATTCGATTTCGATCCGAAGAAAAAAAAGAATATCGTCAACCCGACTCAAGCTAAACTAAACGCATGTTCGGTTGGGCAAAATCCAGTTACCCGACCAATTGTAAAACTTGAATCGAGATCAAATCAAAATGTAGTGGGAATATAAAATACCAAAGAACCAATATCTTTTCGTCTTCCTGTCAGAACAATATTTTCTAAATTATAAATAGGAAATAATCTCATTAATCTTATGAAGCGTGAACCGGATTCCAACAGACTTTTAAAAAGGAAGCAAATATTACTACAGTGTAAATTAAACGTTGTTTCTTACATCAAATACTCTCACTAATATTCAAATGTATATAGTTTTTTAATTGAAAAATATTCAGAACTTCAGATAAACTCGAACCCTACCCATCAAAACAAAAATGGAAACCAAAACGCACCCTAATCTGAATTATTTAAAGTCAATTCGATCTCGATCCGAAAAAAAAAATATCGTCAACCCGACTCTAACTAAACTGAACTGATGTTCGGTTTCGGAAAAATCGAATTACCCGACTAGATGCAAGACTTGAATCCAAATCCATTTTTGAGATCAGAACAAATTGTAGCGAGAATGTAAAATACCAAAGAAACAATATCTTTTGGTCTTCCTGTCAGAACAATATTTACTGAATTATAAATAAGAAATAATCTCATTAATCTTATGAGGCGTGAACCGGATTCCAACAGAATTTTAAAAATGAAGCAAAGGTCACTACAGTGTATATTAAGTGTAGTGTCATTCATGAAATGCTCTCATTAATATTCAAATGTATATAGTTTTTTCAAATAAAAGATATTTATGATTTTTTCCTCAGAAATCCGATAAACTCGAACCCAGCCCGAAAAAGTAAAAACTGAAGCCACAACCCACCCGAATCTAATACATTTAAAATCAACTTGATTCGTAAAAAAAAGTTGTCAACCCGAATCGAACTTCAAGTCGGTTTCGGCAAAATCGAGTTACTCGACCTGATGCAAAACGTGAATCCAAATCCATTTTTGAGATCAAATCAAAGAAAGTGCAGCGAGGATGCAAAGTACCAAAAAAAATAATAATATATTTTTATCTTCCGGTCAGAACAATATTTACTAAATTATAATAAAGAAATAATCTCATTAATCTTATGAAGCGTGAACCGGATTCCGACAGAATTTTAAAGATGAAGCAAAGGACACTATAGTACAAATTAAACGTAGTTTTTTCATCAAACATTCTCATTAATATTTAAATGTACGTAATTTTTTTTCAATTGAAAAATATTCAGCACTCATTTTTTTCAGAAATCAGATCAACTCGAACCCGTCCCAAAAAAGCAAAAAGTGAAGCCTAAAGCCATCCGAATCTAAAACATTTAAAATCAACTGAATCCTGATTTAAAAAAAAAAAAAAAAAAAAAAAAAAAAAAAAAAAAAAAAATCGTCAACCCGACTTGAACTAAGCCGAATGTCAGTTCTGGTTCAACAAAATCGAATTACCCTTCTAGATTCAAAACTTGAATCGATATAAAATCAAAACGTAGCGGGAATGTAAAATATCAAAGAAACAATATCTTTTCGTCTTCCTGTCAGAACAATATTTACCTAAATTATAAATAGGAAATAATCTCATTAATCTTATGAAGCGTGAACCGGATTCCAACAGAATTTTAAAGATGAAGCAAAGGTCACATAGGGCAAATTAAACTCAGTTTTATTCATCGGTCGTGACATGACATATCTGGACCACTGACTGGAATGAATGTTTACTGGAAACATTGTGCCTTTGTCTATAGGTGATACATTTTATTAGACTCAAGACGCGTGATTTGATTAAATTTGAATATCGAAGTCTTCTCTATAGCTGTAAAAATAAAACATGATGTAGAATTTTAATTTGTAAATATAAAATAGGCGATGGAGATTGAATTTCAAAAACAAGATTACCTGGATTCTATCAGTACTGCTAGGCTTGCTGTTCTTTGACCGTAAACTTTCATAAAAGGAAATTAAAATAAAAATGCCCGTTCTGTAATATTATCATACAAAGTTTCTTCTATTGTTTCTTGACATCCGTGGCATTTTTTTATGATCATTGCTTTATATTATTTATTTTATATTGTTTTGTATATGTAAAGATAAGATTGTTTAATCAACTAAGGGGTTCTGCCCCCTACAAGTTATACTCATTAACCCCATTCAGACATAGCAGTCTTTAAAAAATGCTAATTTGACCGGCGTTAAGAAGATTACGGAAGATTGAATTATAATAATAAAAAAAAGAACAGTGGAAATCTTTTTGTAAACAGGTTTCCACTGATTTCCCTTTGGTTGGGTGATTTTAAAGTCGAATCAGTTTCTCTTTAAGAAATCCAATTGCTGATTTCGTCATTGATTTAATAGTTTCAATTAAACATTTGCAAATAAGTTAATATAAAATGAATTATGTAAACAGAGTCTTTGTGTCCCGGTGTTATTGAACAACGTTATAAAAAAAGCTGTTTTAAATAAGACATTTCAAATGTATCGTTTTAAATATGACGTAATTATCTCCAAAGTTTTCTTCCTTTGTTTTTAATATCCACGTAAAAATACTTTTCTTGTTAGGAAGAAAATATTATTTGTTCTGTCTTAGAACTCACAACAATTGTTAAATATATCATTTCAAAATGGGAAATAAGTAATATGTAGTAATATGTTTAATAATATATGTAAATATATTTTCAAATTAATTTTTTTTCAATATTATTTTTTAACTATAACTTATAACTATAATTTCTCTTATTTAATGCTTTTAAAGCATATTAATTTTATTATTTTAAAATTTTCTCTTTTATAATTCATGTGAAAATATGTTGCTAGAAATAAAATATTTTTATTTACAACAAAGTTGGCAACAATAATTTAAAAGATTAACCAGAAATGTGAAATAAATGTGTCGTGTAAATACGTTTTGAAATGTAAATTGTTTGGCAAGATTATTATTAAGCATATGACATAACTTCCTCCATTTAAGGCTTTTAACGCATAATAATGCATTTATTATTTTAATATTTTCTTTTTCATTTAAAACTCATGGGTAAATATCGTTTGTGTAACGTAATTACAACATTTTCTATCTTTTAATATTTAATCATTTAATGTAAGGTTTGTTTCTTTCTAAAACAGTCAAATGTAAATTAATTTTTTGTTTGAAAAAAAACTTATTCTTTACTCTGTATATATAAATTGGCAACAACTTAAAGTAAAAATATTTTCTAAAATATTTGAAAAATATCTGTCGAAATGAAAAAAAATTTGAATTTAAATAAAAATAAAACGTCAAAGAATTAATCAAATTAAAAAAAAATAATGGCAGTCTGCACATTGGGAACTTCTAATGTATAAAATGATGTAAAATGATTAAATTCCTATGTATGCTTATTGCTCCTATAAACCTATTTAATGGAACGACTTTGACCAACTTTAACATCAAATATATATTAAAATAATTATTCAATTTAAAAATTGTCTGCATCGACGTGTCACTTTAATATTACTTATTTTTATATTTTTATGTGCAATAGTTTTCTTAATATTAAAGAAGAAAGACCTCCGGTGACAAAATATTCATTGTCAGCGGGGTGATAGCATTAGTTTTTTTTTTTTTTTTTTTTTTTTTTTTTTTTTTTTTTATTAAGAGAGATTATTTAAAATTTATATTTTAAAATCACTTCTGAAATATTCCGGTAATTCATCTATTTAATTACTTTATATAAATATAATTTAAACTTTGTTTATCTAATACTGGTGAATATTATAAATAAGTTTAACAATTAATTGGCAAAATCATTTTAATTTTATGTTTGGTTGAGCTATGTAACTTATGGGTGCATATATATTTGAATGCATCATCTGCAAAGTCTGGGCGGTCTCATTTTGATTTCCATATTTTGATTTAGTTACGCGAAATCTATCAGAATCAACCATCATCAACCATAAGAATCAACCATGTGAAACCTATAAGAATCAACTATTATTTTTTGCATCAAGGATTTTGATGCCAATCAGTGTAATTAGAACTAAACTAATCTACTTCTTAATCGATTTTTTTAAATACCAACCAAAAGATAAAACATGATGGATTTTGATTTAATTAATCACTAAATCTTCTTTCAAAATGTTCTTTGTGGTGTATTTTCGAAGTGAATTAATTATAAAATCATTTTTTCTCGTCTCGGACGTTTATATCTCAAATAACGCAGGTGGTCTGCAATTATTCCTTATTAGAGGTCCTCCTGGGTTAACAAAATCAGAATTTTACTTTTAGTAGCATTTAGTTCCGCATGCACATCGTGATTAGCTTCTGTTATACGAAGCAGTATGAGAAATTTATTCTAGAAATTTGCATGCAATTGTGTAGGCAGAGATAATCTTGATGAATTTTTAATACTTACTCCACCCATGAAATATATAATCGTTTAACGAGCGTAAAAGGTTCATAAGTTAATTACTTAATTAAAATAATGTTAATTATTTCCTTCTTGTTAGATATTAAACGCACAACAATTGTATTTTTTTTTCAAAAAATACTTTGTTAATAAGTTATTTCATAAACATGTAAAGTAAGAGTCTTTAAACTTTCAGCCATCGACACTTTTTTCGTTGCCAATGAACCTCCATAAATTTGAAAATTAAAATAATACTTTTCGTTGTACAAGCTAAATTATAACGCAAAAGCATGAATGCTGACGTCATATCGGCGGTGGTAACGACCTGAACAAATATCGATTTTCGCAATTTTTCTTTTAAACATAACGATTTTATATCTTATACCGTCGAATAAAAAAATATATATATTCACTTTAAAGTGCAATATCATGAAAACCTGTGTAAGATTATTTACGGTTTCCACAATAATTTTTAATCATGATTTTTTTTTCCCTAATAAATGAACATGCTGCCCGTTTGCGCTTTAAAACACTGAAAATAATTCCGTACTTGTTTGTATCCTGTGAAATATGTTATAGTAAATTACCAAACGAAATTAAAACTTTACAAATAATTGATTAAATATAAATAAATAAAACACAAATTTAACAGACGTGTGATCGAACTACGCGCATAAAACACCGAAAAAAATAAGAGTAAAAAACGTTCCTATAAAAACAGAAGTCCTTCGCAATTAACCGTTGGAATGCGGCTAATACAAAAGATCGAAAAATCTTTGTGATGTAGTACGTATATAATCTAAGAAAAGATACTAAAAGTAAAAAATTTGTTAGTGTTTTAATTTACAAATGGTTTTCACCTCTCTTCAGTACACTATAGGTGCAGAATAATGATCACCATCGCCACGTGGTGACTAAATTTTTTGACCTGGCGATTAATTTTCGTCGTTTAAGTCGTAATCCTTTACTATCGTTGCAAATATCTAATTTCTAGACCATTAGTTTTAGAAATATAGTTTCAATTGGAAAAAATATTCCAGATGATGTTTTCTATCATATTAAAAGC
Organism: Maratus speculifer; assembly: GCA_964019185.1. Taxonomy (NCBI): domain Eukaryota; kingdom Metazoa; phylum Arthropoda; class Arachnida; order Araneae; family Salticidae; genus Maratus; species Maratus speculifer. The sequence goes on along the minus strand of OZ025300.1, from coordinate 161,746,586 downwards.
CATTTATATTAAACATGTGAACATTTATATTAAACTATGTGAAAACTATGTTTTTGTGAAAATTATGCAATAAAAAATATTGTGGTCCCGGAAGCTTATAAGTATTTTGAAAAACTTTCACCGTGTTCTAATAAGTAAAAAAAAGCACAAAAATTATTTTTCTAAGATCAAAAACTCCTGAGTTATGTTACTTTTTATTTATTAATTTTTAGCATTTTCTGGCAGTAAAAACCGAAAGATGGATTTTTAATTCGATAGATCACCAATATGAATGGAATTTGTAATTTTTTTTTCATATACACAACCAAATATTAAGTTTTAAATAGAATTATCCTTATAGTAAAGCAAATTCACATTATATACAGATATGTATTTTAAATGCTTTTGATACCACATTTTAATAAATAATAAATTTAGTAATTTTTAATTAATCAGAAAAACTCTATTTCATACACAAATCTTGTAATGCAAGAATGCCATAATAAAAGTTATAGCAATCATAAATGAAGTTTATGGAAAGTGCAAATAAATTATTTACATCAAACATAAATAGTAAATGAAATGTAAACATTGATATATACTTTAGAATGACGTGTTAAGCTATTGGTGGTTCAAGCATGAAAATTGTTATTAGAAAACATGTATTGAAAGTAGAAGAAATGTGGTAAAAAAAATACATTTACAGTTTACATTTCTATATAAGCTTTTTAATCAAAGATATAATTAATAAACAGACATCTTTATTTTTTTTTTCCAGGTTTGGTCGAAAGAAAATATTCTGGTGGGTTGTTCTGCTTTCTGTTTTGTCTAACATGTCAACCATCATTGCACCCGATCATGTAACCTTCACTGCCGCCCGTTTCCTAACAGCATTCGGCATATCCACGATTTCAATTACCTCATTTATGATTGGTAAGTAGGTTTTTATTTTCATTTTTTAAAATAAAAGTAGAAATAACTTTATTCTAATACGTGATAAGCTACCTGATGTTCCATGGAAAACCGGTCAGTCTCGATTGAAACATTATTTTTCTCTTACTTTTCTAATTATAAACTATGGTTGAATCTGTCAATCCCAAAACTTACGTACATCTTAATCTTATTATTTCAAAAATTAGTTACAAATAATATCACTTTAGTAAGATTAGTTATACTATACTGACATTTATTGTCATCTTAAATTATCTTCAATCAATTAATCGGAGTAAAAATGAGTTAACTTCGATCATGACATTTATTCAAATCGATATTTTGTTATTCTAGTACACTGTAAAAAAAAATCTGTAAAGGTACTAAACATTTTCTAGGAAACTGGGATTCCAAGAACTTTTCCTGTAACGGTAACAGCAAAAATTCAAGTTTCAGAATCGATTACATGAATTTTTCCTGTTATCGTTACATGAAAAGTTCTTGGAATCCCAGTTTCCTAGAAAATGTTTAGTACTTTTACAGATTTTTTTTTACAGTGTATGCATCAGCTGTTTGCGAATAGCCGACTTATCAAGATGGAAATTTCACGTCTCTTCGTGAGATGTTGATATATAATAGAACTACGAAAAATGAAGAAAATTGTACAAGAATCACTATTACAGCGCCCTCTCCGGTGAATGTTTTGAAATTCGATACAGATGCCAAATAGATAGCCAAAAACATGCATGAAAAATTTGTTTCAATTTTTTAAATAACTCCATACAACTTTCGATGGTACAATGATGAAAATGGACAAAAATCGCTATTATAGTGTCTTCTTTTGACGGAATATTTTCAAATTCAATGACGACCTGCTTGCCATAACCAAAAACATGCATACAAATATTGGTTAAATTCTAGACATAACTCATACCCTGTTCACACTAGAATACTTAAGATATCTTAGGCCGCCAAACTCTCTAAAAGAGTTCCACAAATTCTCAGTGACTTTCAATTTGCTTCGGCTACACTGTAAAAAAAAATTCTGTAAAGGTACTAAACATTTTTTAGGAAACTGGGATTCCAAGAACTTTTCATGTAATGATAACAGGAAAAATCCATGTAACTGATTCTAAAACTAGAATTTTTGCTGTTACCGTTACAGGAAAAGTTCTTGGAATCCCAGTTTCCTAGAAAAAGTTTAGTACCTCTACAGAATTTTTTTTACAGTGTAGACACAGGAACTACCACTAACTCTCAGTACAACTCACATGTTGGCTATAGAACTTCGCTTTTACTGATTGGCTGTTGCGTCCATTTTTATTTTAAGCGCATGCGCATACTTTACATTTGTTCCGATCACAGATACAGGGACATTCGCTAAGATAAGTATTTCGATGTGAACAACTATCCAATTCCGAATAGATATCGCTTCGAAAACGGAGATCTAAGTAAAATATCGTCTGTTTCCATTGCGAACAGGGTATTAATGCAATTTTCGATGTTAGAGTTGCGACACACAGTCACACAGACAGACAGCATGTTTCTGTTATCTCTGACCTATAAACGTGTAAATCCGACAAAAACCGGAAGTCAAAAAACAATTTTGATTATTATACTTTCTTCTATTGTAAATAGAAGAAAATAAAAAAGGTAAATCATTTAGTAGAGACCAATCTTCTTGATTTGCTAACTGTAGCAGTACTGCTGTAGTACTAAAGTAAAAAATTCTCAATCTGTATTCAGTCGAGAGTTAAATGCTACAGCCCGTTCAATAAAAGAAATATAAATTACACGAAATTAAAGATTAATCAACAAAAAATAGAATGAAGATATGAAAACTAAAATAGCAAAAAAAGCATTCTGAATGAAAATTTGCCAAGTTAATTTAGCGTTCCATGACAAAAAACCATCAACTATTTGATAACAATTAAAATTCTTCTTTTATAAAGTACGGGGAGGGGGCAAATGCCAGTTTTTATTATCTAAAAAATTAGTTTGTAAATTCTGGTCTCAGTCCAACATTTTTTTATTTTACAAAATAGATTGCTCCTTGGCAGAAAGGATTAATCTTGACGTTCTTACAATAGTAATACAAAATCTTATGCGAGAATGCCATAATTAACTTCTTTCGGTCAAATAAGAGTACCTAATCGGGTGAAGTTCTCATCACCTGATCAAGGTTCTAAATTACGACACAAAATCAAGTAGCGAGAGCCGTCCTTCTGGTACTTAGCATGATTTATACGTGTGCTATGCAGCGTTAAACTAAACAATCAAATCCACTTTGAGTAACCGGCAAACATAGAATCAAAACAAAGTAAAACAGAGCTGTCATTAAGATGGTATAGGTGCTTCCCCAATAGATAGCCACCAGGCGATTTCGCCCTTTTTCCAGGCACTCAAACTCCAGGCTCTCACATAATCTTCTCTAGACCTGTTTAAACATATAGTAGGGTCTGAAATGTTTTCCAGCTGGATTTTTGTGCCAAGTTTGATATTTTTTGTTTATTTTGTAGCTTTTGACATGTAGATTTCAAATATCTTAGGTGCCATTTTTTTCTGACACATTTTTGAGGTGATTTTCAAGATGGCGCCCAAGATGGCTGCCATTTACTGACTTCTTTAATATTTGTGTGATATTATTGTCCAATATGTCAAATTATATGTTTTTGGGGTCAAGAAATTCAAATCTACAATCCAAATAAGCCTAAATCACGTTATTTATTATTTATTTATAAATTTACTTCAAAATTACTAATATTGCTTGTTTTTTCTTTTGCTGCATATGTGAAAACTATATGTTCCCTGGAAGATACTAATAAGAGTGACAGTATTGTGAATACACAATGCATTGTTTAGTGTGCTTGAAAGGTGGATAATTATGTCAAAAACCTGGAACAGACAATCTCGAAAAACTGAAGGAATATGCTGAAAAATTCGCTGTCACAGTTAGCTCCACTCTGTTTACGCTGTAAATTCAATTATCTACCGGTAATCAAAACTAGCTTCTCCGAGTGGAAGAGATTCATGTTTGTGTTCCATATCCCCATGCAGTAGGAAAATACATTGATGGTAGTGGCTTTGATCTTATGAGATCAAAGCCACTACCATCAATGTATACTGCAATATCAATGCACTGAAATTTATCTGTACTTTCCTGCAACAATTCTTCAGATTTTTGGAGGTGAAAAATACACTAGAGGCTTGAGTTTCACATAACAGTGTTCTTGATATGCTACGAGCTTCTCTTTGAGGTACTGTCGCATTCTCTAGAGAAAATTTCTCTGCAAGAAAAATGCAATTCACTACGTGAAAAATTGTACAATTGTGAAGTTAAAGCTACAATTTCGTTTGAAGTTATCAAAGCAGTAGATGTAAAAGATTGTTTTCCACATATTAAAGAAAGCAGTGATGACATGGCAAAGTTCCTACTATAGTGTATGAACCAATTCGGGTCTTCGCAACGTTTCATCCGTGCCACTCGTCAAGGTGACTGGGCATTTCATGTCGCGTCATTATATAGGAAAAAATCAAATATTATTTTGCTCATGACATTTTTCAGTATACTAGACACTTTACTGTATACATAGCACAGATGAAAGTCCTTAAAACAACATATTTAGAAGTATGGAATTCTCTTCAATCTGGTTGTTTTGCAGTATCCAAATCTAATGTGTCATTTACGAAACTATTTTCCGACGAGAACTTGGAACAGAAAATCAAAAAACGGAAGAGCATTGGTGAACTTATATGTTTAACTCAGAATGAAAGTATCCTCGAAAAGTATTTATTGTGAGCACCAGACGTATTACGTACTGTTTCAAGCTTCTTTAAAAAGAACTGTCCAAACAAAATCTCTAAGCAGCTCAGGAAACACTATCAACTTTAGACCTCCAAGTCACTAAGGATATTTCATAATGCAGCCATCGTCAAGGAGAGTATTCGGAATCATTTTGGAGGAAACCCTTTCCAAGATAATACCACATTAATGAATATTGTGTCACCTATGAAAGTTTTAGCATCTGTGAAGGATGATATTCTGAATTGTGACCAAAAAAGCCAATTGGAATTGAAAGAATTTACAAGAGAGAAACTACGGAGTAAATACGCTAAATTGTAACTTTAGCGTCGAATGAAAAAAATTAAAAACATTCAATCCTTGTAACAAGAACACTGCGTTTAAGATTGGTGATAAATTGGTTTAAATTCAAGAAGATAGGCAACTTCTTGCTGGTTTTCTTATTGTTATGGAATCCAGACATCAAATGTACACAAACATAAATGCATAAACTACAAGTTATTAATAACACCAAGATCATTATTTTCTTCTGATAGATATCTTCATATTCCATCTGACTAAAATTCATTTATTGCAGAAACAGAGCAATATAATTGTTCTCCCATACTTCAAACAATAGAATATTCAATTGCTTGGCAATAAAACATACAGTAATCAAGCAAGTGTTTATGATTCAAAATTATGTGATCATACACATGAAGAAGCAAACACCATTATACCTCTTCATGTTAGTTAAATATCACGATAATTGTGAGATAGATGTATTTTCACAAGATACAGACATTTTCATACTGCTGATTGACTTGGTTTCAAATCATCTAGTAAACAGTGAAATCAATTTTGTTACTGGTCGAGGCAACAAACATAGGAAAATTAATATTAATGAAAGATGTAGAGCAATAGGTGATCATAAAAGCAAAGGTTTACTAGGTTTATATTCATACACTGGTGGAGACTGGGGAGGAAAATTTCTGGGCATTTCAAAACAAAAGTGGATAAAAGTATATATCAGTCTTCCGTGTGATGATGATATTATAACAGCTTTTCAAGAACTTGGGGAACCTAACGTTGATCCATTATCCAATCTGTCGTTATTTGAAAAATTCACCAACTTGACTTATTTGAGAAATAGTAATTTTTCAAGCATTTCAGAGCTAAGATGGCACCTTTTCAGAACTAAAAGTTTTGAGGGAGAGAAATTACCACCAACTATTGGAGCACTGAAGCCACATATTCTACGATCCAACTTAATTTGCACCACTGGAAAGGGCTACAAAAATCCCCGACCTATTGTACCCCCACTTATTGGAAATGGTTGGGAAATAGATAGCGAAGGAGAAATTACTCCAGTCAAATCCCTGGAGTTATCTGCGCCTAAAGGCGTTATTGAACTTGTGAAATGCGAGTGTAAAAGAACATGTACAGTTGGGAAATGTTCCTGTTTAAAGAACTCTTTGGATTTGTACTACCCTTTGCAAATGCAGTGACTGCAATAATACAAAGGATTATCAATACCATCCCAGTGATAATAGCGATTCAGAAGAGGATACGTGATATCCCAGTAGTGTATATACATATAAATGCAGTTTTTAATAATTATTTTTAATATTTTCAGTTATTTATGTTGTTTCATTTAAATATCTTGGTTGTGTATAACTGATTAATAAAACTGTAATATATCCGATGTCTTTCATATGTTTGTAATTTATTTGCATCTTATCACTTAAAATACTTAAAAAACTCAATTTACTCCTAATTTTGTTTAAAATTTGTATTTCTTAACCCCGAAAACATATAGTTTGACATATTAGTCATTAATATTCAACAAATATTAAAGAAGTCAGTAAATGGCAGCCATCTTGGATGCCACCGTAAAAATAACCCCAAAAACGTGCAAGAAAAAAATGGCACCTAAGATATTTGGAATCTTCATGTCAAAATCTCCAGTATAAGACAAAAATATCAAACTTGGCACGTCAATCCAGCCGGAGCTACATTTTACGACATTTCAAACCCTACTAATAGGTTAAAAGCTATCTTAAAAATAGGTTATGGCCTGGTAGGTAAGGCCATGGTCAGCTGTTAGAAAGAAAGAATCCAGTTCATCATGGATTTTTCAAACGAAACTATAAAATGAAGAGCTAAACTCGTCATAGTATTAAAGTTACACAAAATGCTTTTTCTAACACAAAACTGTTACAGGTGTATAGTGTTCTAGTGTTCTAGTGATATACTTTTAGTTAATGAAATGCATGAATTATAAAAAATAAACATGAATTATTTAATAATGTTTTTTCAAGCACATTTTTTTATGATTAAACAAAAAGGGTTTAATGTTACTGTCTATCCTAACTATATATGTCAGTGAATCAAGATTTTTCTGCTTATGCAGGGTGTCCCAGAAGTAATGGGACAAACTAAAGTAAATGGAAGAAAGTAGTCCAGAAGTAGTCCCATAAGTAAATGGGACAGTTTCCGACCATGGGTTGCTATGCAATTCTGAATCCTTGTGATGTCCCCTACCTCCCCTTTAAGTTTGTCTCATTACTTCTGGGACACCCTGTATAACAACCAAAATAAAATAAAAAAGCCACCTAAGGAGATCTTCGCTTTGGTGACCTAAAATTTAAAGCTTTTTTGGCTATTTGGAAAAGCAGAATGTTTATGAAAATCCTCTTAGTCTAAATTATTATACATATTTTTTATATCTAACAAATGTTTGAAAATGTCAATTTTACTTCCAGTATGACGCCATACTTATATTTTTTCTAATTCTTCAAAAAAGAAAATGTATTTTATTATGTATTTCATTTTTCACATAAAAATCTTTCAAATGAAAACTAATTGCTGTATATAAATTATCATTGCTTTTTTTTTTTTCAGCAATAAAAAAAGAAACGTTAATTTTTTAAGAAAAATCTCTCGACTCTCAGAGGAAGTAGCGAAAGTTGGAATTATTAAGAAAAATATTTGAATAATGTAAATAAAACAGAAGCTATTTTTCTTTCTTTTTTCACCATTTTGCAAAGGCATTTTATCATCAGTTTTGAACCTGATGCCAGACAAACATTTTCAATTAATTTAAATTTATATTATTATTAGATAGTATAATTTTAAATTTATGTCATTATTAGATAGTTTATTTTTAAATTTACATTATTATTAGATCATATAATTTTAAATTTATATTATTATTATTGGGATTAGCAAAGAGTAAACAATTATTGTAATCAGGAACCAAACAGTGGTAAAAAGTCAGAAAAGTTATGAAGTCCATAGGTTTTAATATTTAAATTAATATTAAAGAGTGAGAAAATAAATAAGGCTTTAGGTAATAAGTATGATTGATGATAACTCTTTTGTAGGTGTAAACCAGAAGATCCATATAACAAACGAGAAGAACATTGTAACGAAATTTTATTTGACTATTTCATTTGATATATTAGCTCACATAAAATAGAATTTAAAAAAAAAAAAAAAAATCTATTATCGTAATTTTTAGAACTGGTGCAGCTCCAGTTAATTGAAATGGGTTTATGTTTATTGAATGCATGTGCTTGACGTCAAACACCCGCTTTTAAGTCATCGTCAATATACAGAGACGATATGGCATAAAGAAAATTTACAATACTATATCATTGTATCCGGGAACTCCACAAGGAGCATGCAACGTAGCCAGCGTGAGTCGAACCCGCAGCCCATCTGCTCTCTTCAACGATTAGCGATGTGGTGCATTAACTGCTTGACCACGGTGGGTCTTTGAAATGAAATTAAGAGCTAAAAATACATGTAAACAGGCCAGAATGAATATAGAAAATGAATACAAAAAGACTAGAATTCAAAGAAATTTTGAAAAACAAGAATTTTTTATTATTATTATTGCTTTTTTAAAGTCAAAGTCTCAAAAATTATTTTCAGATAAACCTTAACTAATTTGTTTATTTTTATTCCGGTGGAAATAAGCACGTGAGATGTATAGAGAATGAAAGATTTAATTTCAAAATTTCACTCTTAAAACAGTCATGAATTCTTTTTATGTTATGATAAGGAGTTGTGTAATTTGTCATGGAGATGCTCAAATATTAGCCGCGAGAAGCTCATTAAATAGTCAAAAATTTTAAAACATGATAAAAATAGCATACATACTCAATCATATTTAAAGTTTTCAACACATGAGAAATTCAAAGTTCAAAGAGGATAATGCTTTTTTGTAATGGGGACCTGTTTTAAATCATTTTCAGGATTCAATTATTCGCCTAAAGTGAATTAGTATACTTATCAATCACTCTTTTAAAAAAATCCTATGTTTTTATAATAATTGTCGTTTCATCATTATTATGAGATAATAATAGTATAAGGAATATTTTTCGTTCATGTTTTTAGAGAAGGGGAATTAAAGTTTATTAACTGCTTGATCTAAAAATCAGCCGTGACTATTAAAATTACTTTGCGTAAAACAGCAATAACTGAGATAGGAGAGACTCAGTTCCAAGATCTAACTATGTACGTGGCATTTATTAATGGAAAATAAAAGAGTATTACACTCTTACGGGGTGACCCCCGGTAAACGGACAACATTGGAATACTACATCTTCTGCTCGGCGGTCAGAGATAGAATTGCATTTTACTATCAGAAATTATAGCCAAAATGCATCGAGCTAGTACAGTAAAAAAAAAGTTATAGGCTGAAACAGAGGTAAAAATTCAGTTGTTTAAGCTCTACGAGACGAAAGTCTTCTGAGAAATTTTTAATCTTTTATCACTGGTTTTTAAAAACAGAAATTTTTGTCCAGTTGAATCGGGAAAAAGAATGAAAAATTTGTAATACATTTTTATTGATGAGAATATTCAAGGATTTCAGGCACCTTATGCGGCACATTTCAATTATTTAATCCTCAAGCGAGTTGTGTCCACTAAAAAAGATAACTAGCGTCTAGCGACAGCAGGATTCCTAATGGTAGGACTTAGAGTAAAATCCGAGAAACTTGAAACATGCCGAAAGAGGGATTTCCCCCTCTTTCTTCAAATTTTTAAGGAAATCCACAGTCTGTGGGGGAAATCATCGTTAGTGGCGCCTGGTATGGCTTTTTGAAAATGAGATAACTCCCTTTTCGTTAGAATATTGTGTTTATACTATTGTTGTGTTTACTGTTTGAATACCAGAATATAATAATTCTTACATAAATTCAAGAATTACTTAAATTAAGAACAATATTAACATTATTATTAATTTAAATGTCTTTGATAATTAATTTCTTCCTTATCTGCCGCGATAGTCAAAATGATATTTTAAATAACTATCAATATTAACGCTATAAATAATTTAAATGTATTTGATAATTTATTTTATAATTTATATATTTTTTTTTATCTGCCACAATATTCAATAAAATGCAATGTTTTAATTAAATATAACTTTAGTCTTCTGTTAACAGATGGAAGCACAATACAAAAGTCTAAAAAAGCAAATTATCCCTCTTTAGGGATAAATTCTAAGAGCAAAGATCAGCAGATTTTTTTCTAAGTCCTACCTTTAGGAATCCTTCTGTCGCTAGACGCTAGTAAAAAGATATCACATTTTTCAGTACTGACAACAAGAATATTTTTTTTTCATAAAGTAAGAGAGGCTAAATCAAGTTTACTATTTTTAATAAATTCGTTTGTAAATTCTGGTGTCAGTCCATCATTTTATTATTTTACAAACTAAATTACTCTGCGGCGGAAAGGATTAAACTTGAAGTTTTGTCAGATTGGAAAGCCATATTCACAGTGTGTATAGGCTGAAATAGAAGGAAAAATTCAATTGTTTAAACTTGAATATTAATCAGAATGGAAGCCTTTATTCACAGTATGTATAGGCTAAAATAGATAGAAAAATTTAATTCTTTAAACTTGAAGCTTTATTAGATTGGAAGACCTCACTCACAGTGTTTATAGGCTGAAGTCGAGGGAAAAAGTGAGTTGTTTAAACTGGACACTTTATCCGATTGGAAGCGCTTATTCGCAGTATGTATAAGTTAAAATAGAGTTAAAAATTCAATTGTTTAAGCTTTATCATATTGGAAGTCCTTATTCATAGTATATAGGCTGAAATAGAGGGGGAAATTCAATTGTCTAAACCTGAAGTTTTATCAGATTGAAAGCCCTTATTCACAGTGTGCATAGACAGAAATAAGGAGAAAAGTCCCTTGTTTAAACTTGAAGCTTTATCAGATTGGAAAGACTTATTCACAGTGTATATAGGCTGAAATAGGGAAGGGGGGGGTGGTGATTCAACTACTTAAGCTTTGTAAAATTGTAAGCCCTTATCACAGTGTGTATTGGTTAGTAGAGGGGAAAATTCGATTGTTTAAACTTGAAGCTTTATCAGATTGAAAGTACTTATTCACAGTGGGTATAGGCTAAAATAGAGAAAAAAATTTAATTGTTAAAGTTTGAAGCTTTATTAGATTGAAAGTGCTTATTTATAGTGGGTATAGGCTAAAATAGAGAGAAAAATTTAATTGTTTAAATTTGTAGCTTTATCAGATTGAGCTTATTAAAGGTGTCTATAGTCTGAAATAGAAGAAAAAAATCAATTGTTTAAACTTGAAGCTTTATCAGATTGAAAGCGCTTATTCACAGTGGTATAGGCTGAAATAGAGAGGAAAATTCAATTATTCACACTTGAAGCTTTGTAAGATTGGAAGCGCTTATTAAAGGTGTCTATTGGCTGAAATAAAAAGAAAAATTCAATTGTTTAAGCATTCAGCTTTATCAGATTGGAAGCCGTTATTCACAATGTGTATAGGTTGAAAGAGAGAAAAAAAATAATTGTTTTAAACTTGAAACTTTATCAGATTGGAAGCGCTTATTAAAGATGCCTATAGTCTGAAATAGAAGAAAAAATCAATTGTTTAAACTTGAAACTTTATCAGATTGAAAGCGCTTATTCACAGTAGGTAGAGGACGAAATAAAGAGAAAAATTCAATTATTTAAACTTGAAGCCCTATAAGATTGGAAGCGCTTATTAAAGATGTCTATTGGCTGAAATAGAAGGGAAAATTCAATTGTTTATACTTTCAGCTTTATCAGATTGAGAGCCCGGTTGAAATAGAGGGGAAAAATCAGTTGTTTTAAACTTGAAACTTTATCAGATTGGAAGCGCTTAATAAAGGTGTCTATAGTCTAAAACAGAAGAAAAAGTTCAATTTTTTAAACTTGAAGCTTTATCAGATTAGAAGCCCGTATTCATAGTGCGTTAAATCTTTATTCACAGTATGTACAGTTTTAAGTAGAGGGGAAATTTCAATTGCTTAAACTTGAAGCTTTATCAGATTGGAAGAGCTTATTCATAGTGTGTGTAGGCTGAAATAGAGGGGAAATTCAGTTGTTTAAACTTGAAGATTGATGAGATTGGAAGGCCTTTTTTCGCAGTGTACGGCATACTAAAATAGCAAGCGTGATTGAAAATTCGTAAAAAAAAAAAAAAAAAAAAAAAAGGTGCTCAAAGGTGCACAAACCTTAAAACATTGATCGTTAAAACACTGATCGTCTCAAATTGCGACGAAGAACAAAGTTTTTTTTTTTCTTTTTTAAGAGAGAGAGACATTGACAAAGCGGTTTTCTGTGTTTACCGAGTCGGTTCGATCAAAGTCAGTGATCAAACCGACTGTCTTTCAGTCAAACTGAAAATTTAATGAGAGTTTGCCTAAGCTCTCATCTTCAGATAGGTAGATTGTAAAGATATTAGCAAGAAATAAGTTCCCCTCTACAAGGGTTTTGTTTTGCGTTCTGCTGCTTTGATTGATACAAATTAAAACTACAGATAATTTAAATAATGCATATGTTATCTAGTAAAAAAAAGAAAAGAAAAGAAAAAATGAAAAATATTCGGAAAGATAGCAGTGTAGCATTCAAATGAATGTTTGAAAAGTTTAAACCTATTATATCTCAAAATCATCTTTTATCGTCATGTCAGCTCTGAAATAAAGCAGCTTTTGCTATGTCAGAAATATTCTGCCAGACTTAGTGCATTCAGCGATGAAAAATATGTTGTGATTTCAACAGGTTGTTGACAACGAGGAAGAATAAACTCAGTAATTCTTGTAACATATTAAACATTTATATATAAGTATACTACAATTTAAAAATGTATAAGCTTTCTGCGCACTTACTTACCTGCAATAACATCGCCTTTTAGGAAATTTTTGTATTATAAGCTAAAAATGTTTTATTAATAAATAACAAGTACATTCTTGTTATCATTTGTGTTGTTTAACATGCTAATTTATGTGCTTAATATAATCCTTCTTTATTGTCAACCACTACTGTAATCGCAAAACTGCATTTTCAATCTCAGCGTGCAATAAATCTGACAGAATATCTTGCAGATAGCCACATATGCTTTATTGCAGAACTGACATAGACACTTAAATATGATTTTGCGATATCATAATACATAAGCCCTTTAAACGTTTATTTGAATACTCCAGCGCCACCAAATAAGGAATATGTTTATACTAATTTTTTTTTTTTTTTTTTTTTTTTTTTTTTTTATGATAACCTCATCATTTGAATGAGTAACATATTTCTTTGTAATCCTGAACTTAGTATGCTAGTTATGTTACGAGTGATAAGATTTAACATTTAGATCAAAAATTTTAAGTACTATTTTTTATATATTTTGCCCGCTTGTTTACGCTACTCAGATAGTGTCAAATACCCTTCTATTTCGTAAACATAGAAAAAAATATCACAGTGAATATTAAAGGGTTATAATGATCCCTTGGCAGTATACTAAACTTCATCTTAGAGGATTATCTCTTCAATAATGTCATGCAAAGTTCAAATCGGCGTGAATAATGTTGTCTGATGTTAATGATAACACAATATTTCGATTTAATCAACTTGTTTAATCTGCATGTCAATCGGAGATCTAACACTTATTTATCATAGAATGGGTGGGGATTCCTTCCTTAATTAGACATCAAGCTACTCTGGCTCCAATAACGCTATCTTTGAATCAGAAAGAGGGTCTAATTTATCGAGTCAATCTCTTTTGACCACGAATACGACGCTATCCTACTTGAACAAATTTAGACAATAAAATGTCATAAACAGAAAATGTTATTAATTAAGACTGAAGTCTTTCCTTTAGGTCTATAATAGAATTCAAAAATTACATTTCTCAGAGATGTGATAGAAAATAATTGGCCAACTGAGAGTTTTACACTTGTACAAAGAATTTTGTACAATAAATTTAAAATGGTTCCATGTAAAAAAGGGCTTCAATAAATTAAATCTAATTTTGTGAAAACTGAAAAAAATATTGCTGTTTTTAGTCCTTTCTGCATAGAATATTATAAACTGAGTTGTGTTTAGACAATGTATGGCAGTGAAACAGAAACCCTTTTTCTGTAGAAACATCGATCTACCCTATACGAATAAAAATCCATGGTTAATTCAGTTTTGCCTATTTGGTGTCGGAAGGCCTTTTTGCATAGAGTTTTTCAATTATAAATTGCAATATTAAAAAAAAATCGCTACTAAAAGAATTCTTAATTCTTCAACATTCGCGAATTTAGCATTCGCGCGTTTTGATTATTAGCGAAACAAATAATGCGGAAAATTTCAACATTCGCGAAAACTGAACGTGGTTATTCGCGACTTTTATTTTATAAAAAATATTTTTTTCTCAAACTAAATTCACTTTATTTTACCAATTCTATGAACTGCCTGGCATTGGACACTTATGTACTCCAAAGCCTGCTGTATTATTGAATGGCATGAGTTTGAGAATTTCAGTCTTTGTGTTGAATTAGGAAAATATTGATCACCAATTAAAATCTCAAATTTTTATTGCAAGTGAAATATTTTATGCAAAAATTCTCTGAAATATTTTAAAACATCAACAACAACTTATTTAAAAAGCATTAGAATGCAATTCTCCACTTGTGAGGATCTTAAATTTAAAATAGAAATCTAGATAGCAACTTTTCCTTGCATGGAAATTCATTAAACATAAGATCTCTTTTGCCAAATAATCACACATCACAAAATGTTTTCACCATATGCTAGCAAATAAATTTTATGCAATTTGTTTATAATTATTCAAATTTATTTAAATCCTGTATTTATAATATATTATGCTTAGTATTTTTTTCAACTTCGATAGTTTTTTTTTTTCATTAAAAGGAAAAAAATAGAATCTAATCCCCTTGTTACGGGAAGATAGTCTCAACGATGAATGGGAAAATATCGCGATTCTGACATGCCAGGATGTTTTCAGGAACCTGACTCTCGCGAATGTCAAAGATTACTGTATATTAAAACTGATTACAATAAACATAAAGGCTTAAAAACTCTTAATAAACTGACATTCTATTTTCTTATACACAAAAGATGACATTCCTAAGATTTGTACTTAATAAAACTGTTCAAGTTCAGATTTATCAGATACAGATCAGTTTTATTATGTACATATTACTTCCGTTTTTCGAAAATAGTTTATTTATCATTGCCCGTCTTGCAGTTCTCCTCGGTTATGTGCATGAATCTAATAGGTGTATTTATTTAATGTTCTTTTGAACTCCTTTGTTTACTGTCATCACATTTAGAATATTTATTTTTATTTAACCCTTTCGGGTCTGCTTCACAATTAATACTACATGTCTCTTAATAAAAGTATTATTTTGTTTTAAGAAATATTTTTACTGCTTTTTACATGTAGTAATGCTAATATATGTGTATGCATTTACTATATGACTTCTTTTATGGTTAGGCATTTAGTAATAAAAATTATTATTATTATTATTATTTGCCTTATTACCTTTGCGCCGCTTGCGATTTTTTTATTTTAAACATACATTTTACTTTTTAAATTTAAAATAAAAGTTAGTTTTCTAAAACAGTCATATGTAATAAATCGCAAAAAGTATTAAAAAGTTGTGATGTGAGTTAAATCTTGTTCTAATGTAATATTTTCTAAACATCTCCAAAAATTCTTCCTTAGTCTATTCTCTTATTAATATTAATTGAATAATACACAAAACAACAATATTCGTTACCTTTCAGACAATGAAATATTCGTTAAATACTAAATAATCTATTTGGATAGATAATGTTAATGTTACGAGTATTAACGTAAAAAATATTTTTTTCTAAAAGTTGAAAAAAAAAATTGGACCCGAAAGTGTTAAAGTCTTAGCATATTGAATTTATCCCAGTCATTCACACATCCCATTCGTGTCATAAGTGTAATATTAGGTAAATAAGTTTTAAAGCTTTCCCTTTTTTTATTTTGAATAAAATTAAAACAACTCAGATGTGGCAATCCAAAAACTTTTGTTTTGGGATTGCCACATCTGACATGTTCGATCTCATGCATGTTAGTACTTTCTAAAAAAAGCAGCATAAAACCGCCACTGGTTGGGTGATTTACACCAAAATCTAGTATAGAAAAACTTATCTCGACTTTTAATTGAATCTGAAGTTTGCTAAAAATTCGTGCATTACTTTCTGAAAGAGAGCTTTTGTGGAAATCTTAAAATATTCTGCATACCAGCGTCGTCTGTCCAGTGAACAACAAGAACTATTTAGGGTCAATTTTTATCAGGTACTAACTGAATCTGAAGATTGATAAAAATCGATGTATTTGTTCTTCAGATACAGCAATTGCGAAATCGTGCAAAATGCAGCATAGTAACGGTACCTATTGAGAGATTTACACAGAAAACTAAACACTAAATTATATCAGGGACTAATTGAATCTTAAGTCAGATGAAAATTCGTGCATTACAGCTATTGGCGATAATAATGAATAATGAAGCATAGCAATGCCACCCCTAAAGGGGAGTTTTTCACCAAAAAATAATCAGCGCTAAATTATATCAAGGATTAACTGAATCTAATGTTTTATGAAAATCTAAGCATTAGTTCTTGAGATACAGCTGTTTCTGAAATTGTGAATGTTCCAGCATAACAGCGCCCCCGTTGAACGGTATATACTAAAAACCAATTAGATCCAGCTTACATCCAGCTCTAACAGAATCTAAAGTTTTGTGGAATTACGTGCATTAATTCTTAAGATAGGGCGCCCACAAGGTTTTTGTCGCACAGAAACTCACAGAGTAACAGCGTGACAGGCTGACAGGCTGACAGGCAGACAAACGGACAAACAAACAGACATTTTCTAAAAATTATCAAATCGTGTTTCGGACTTTCTATAACGTATGAATCCACCAAAAACGGAAGTTGAAATTTTTCATGAATGCAACCTTTTATTTTTGTAAAGATAGAAGAAAGTAAAAATGCTTGTTTTGTAGTTGTAATTTTTGTTGTTGTTGTTTGTTTGTTTGTTTGTTGTTTCTTTGAGACGCAATAGAAAAGAAAAGGAAAAAGACTGAATGACGATTTGTAAAAAAAGAAAAATACTAAATTTAACAATGAAATTTTCGTAAAAATTAAATAAGACTGATTATTTAGAGCAGCTGCAGTGTCCCATTTTTTATACAATTAAATCCAGAGGTGGACCTCCAACTTTGAATCCGTATCTTAATTAGACATCAAGACCCTATCTATGAATCAGAATGATTGCTAGTCTAACTTATAGAACCAGTCTTTCAGTGAACCTCTCTTGCTCATAAATATGTCCCTATCCTAACTAAACAAGATAGATTTGAAATTTTCATAAGCTGAAAAGTAACTAATTTATGCTCAAAGATTTTTCTCTTTTTATTGAATTGTGTTCAAGAGTTACGCTTTGTTCAGATGTGGCAGAGAAGCAAATTGAAAAGACTAATTGGCATTTTCTAAAAGAAATAAAATAAGTGGGTGAGTGTGGTTGCAGATCGAACAGAAAGTTATGTTTAATGTTTCTTTCAAAACAATTTATACTTTAATTAATAAATCCAAATTGTTAAATTATAATTATTAAAGTTTACATAGATGGTATCACCGACAAATTTCATTTTAAAATAATTAAAAAGGAAGTTATTTATTTTAATCAAATTAAAAAAAAGTTCAGATTAAATCATTTAAATAAAATCCAAACTTTAAAATTTTTCAAAAATCCATAAAAAAAAAAAATCACAAATATATAAATAAAATTTTTAAATTTCTAAAAACGAAAAAAAAATATTTAAATGAAATTTTAAATTCTAAATCATTAATCATATTTTAAATCAGAATAGTTTTTAAAATAGGGAGCAAATTGAATTCTAAAAAATATTAGAATTGCCAGATGAAAGAAACTCTAATAGCATAAATCCTTAAATTTGTAAAAAATACAAAATTTCTTTTAATTAAATCCATATTAATATGAATATATCAACTTGCAGTATAGTGGATTGAACTAATAATCTCCTATTTACTAGCGAGACGCTGTACCTTCAAATTATGATGTCTATAAGTAAAGAGCTCGAATTAAGGTTCTCTTTTAAAATGTAAATCGCACAAACAAACGAATGAAATTAATTTAGTTAAAATAACAGAATTTTACAACATTTTATTATTTCTTGTATGACACGAGGTATTCAGTTGTAAATACACAAAATTTGAAGTCTCTGACTTGTACAGTTTTTGTGTACGGACTCTGTGACAAACGGATAGACAGAGGTCAGAGACGAATAGGGTTTCGTCAGATGAATGAAATCCTAAAAAGAAGAAAATCTAAAATGGGTTTTTGAATTTTCTTAAGGTGATAGTTTACCTTTTCAACATTTATTATTATTATTATTAAATATATTGTTCAAATGATAAACTCAGTGCATTTTCAATGTTCAACTAAAGCTTCATTTTCGAGGAAAAAAATTAACTGCATACTTAATTAAAATTTTCAAAAAGTTAAAGAAAATTAGAGCTTTTAAATACCTTTACTACTTTTTTTAGACATTAATATTTTAATATAATTGCTTTTCAGACTTTGAAATGTGTATTACACAAGGAATGTTTAAATTCTTTGAAACATCTTATATTACATTTAATTTATATACATATTTACAAATTGATGTTATGTAAAACGATTAAATCTAATACATCTTCATATTCTTTTATTTTTAAAATATAATAATAATAACCTGATTGCTAATTCACAAGAATTTTCAAATAATAAGATTTTCGAAATGCCATTTTTTTCCACAACTGCTAGAATTATTTCTTAAATTATTTTCAGAAATGCATTGAACCTCTTTGATTTTACTAATTTGAATAGTTATTAGAACTACGTCTTCATTATCAGTATTATCTGTTTCTTCAGAAATTATGTTTGGTTTCAAAGTATCAAAATCGCACAAACTAGAAACTATTCTGACGGCTATTTTGCCAAAAGTTCTGGAATGTTATTTATGCACAATACATTAGAAAACGATATGAGTTGTTGGCTGAAAAATCATCTATAATTTGCTAATTTGCTCAATTTTTTCTTAACATTCATCACTATAGATTTCAAAATTAAATTCAATAAAGTTTGTAATTCTTTAACTTCATTTTTTTTTTTTTTTTTTTGACGGATTTTAAATTGAATTCGACATTTTTTCGTTAATAACAAGTACCCTAACTACTAGATTTGCAGATGGCAAAAAGTAAAGAAGTGATAATTATCGTTTCTAAATAGAAGTTTAACTTCTTCGGTCCTTGGGTCTCCATTCGGGAACCTTTGCTGTTTTCCTTTTAAAAACTAAAATGTTCAATTTTGTTGCATCTCGCATAACTTCTCAATGGTTGATATTTTTTCTCTTTTTGCGTTGAAAACAGATGAATAAATAGCTGTATCTAAACGCAATCCTTCATAAAATAAATGTTATTTTCATCAGACTTTGCAAAAGGCCTAAAAATGTCCAAAAGACACTGTGGCCAAGAAAGTGATACATTTTCATAAGTTAACTTAACTATTTTTTGACAAAACATTTTGAGGATTTTTAGTTTATTTACTTGCGTAAAGCTCTTAAATTTGTGATTGTGTTAATATAGGTTAATGGCTATTAAATTAATGTTTTAAGGGGATTTGTAGTTTTAGATCCATATTTTTGAACCTAAATTACTAAGCACTTAAAGGATCAATTTCACAAAAGGTAATTTTTTTGTCATTTATGATGTCATTTTGTTTGTAAAAAACCAACGAATAAGTATTTGCATTATTATTTTAACTTCGTAACTGAAGAAGTTAACATATGCTAAAAAAATAGTTCACGAACCAAAATAAATCTGTCATCAATATTTTTCTTTTTTTTCCAGTCACTACATAGTATATTTGAGATATGACAATCTGGGGAAAAATGTGTACAAAATATAAAAATATCGATTAACTGTGTTTAAACAACTTGGTTATTTATCATCGGAAGGGAGGAGATTCCTTACTTTTAATGATATTTCAAGCCATTCTGCCTTGCATTACACGATGTTTGCAGCAAAATGAGAATCTAATTTATTGAACCAATCTTCTTTGTCACGAATGCGTCCCTATCCCCTACTAAACGAAACAAATAAGAAACTAATGTCATAAGCAGAAAACGTGAATGACTTAGACAGAAGCTTTCTTTTTTCACAAATGAGATTCTAAAATTACGATTTGGAGAGACGTCACGGATAAAGAAAATTGAAAAAGCTTAATGACGTTAGCTGTAAAAAAATACCAAGATAAACTTCAAAACTTTAATGATATTTGAATGACGTTAGTTGTTTATTGGGATTTTTAAAGAACTTCTACCAAACAAAATATATAAGAAACTAATGTCATCAGCAGAACACATGAATGACTTAGAAGTTCCTTTTTTTTCTTTTCCTAGTATATTTAAAAATTACGATTTGGAGAGACGTCACGGATACAGAAATTGAAAAGACTTAATGACGTCAGCTTGAAAAAGAAACACCAAGTAAATTTCAAAAATTTAATCACAACTAAATGATCTTGTTTATGAACCGTATTTACTAAGGTAGTTTTACGATCTCCTACTAAACAAAATAGGTACAATTTAACAATATTGAACTATATGAACTATATGAAATTAAACCATTATAAATTCTGATCAGTTTGCATTATGAAGTTGAAACTTCGTGGTTGGCCTCGAGGCATAATGGGAATTAATATATACATGCGCACGCAATTTGTTGTTCTCAGCCCACTTTCATTTGGACAAGTTCCTCGATTAAAAAAATTGTCACATTTGGGGAACTGAGAGTCCACATTTCGCGATCCAGAAGTCTCTTCACTCTCAACGGGTGGTTGTGCGGTGTGAAATGTCCAGTCACGGAATATTCGGTCAGCTATTCATTGATGGCACGGTAACTATTGAACGATATGTGAAGATTTTTTGAAAATGTTTTCATCCCCATTATCGAAAATTATCCTGATTTCCACAAGATGTGATTCATGAAGACAGAGCTAGACCCCCATCGAACCATAAAAAGTTTTTGATGTCCTGTAGAAACACTTTGGGGACCACATTCTGGCTCTGAGGTGCCCAGAGGCCATTGGAATGGGACTCGATTGACCGCCATATTCTCCGGAACTGAACACATGTGACTCATTTTTGTGGGGTTACATTAAAAACAATCTGCACAGAAATAAACCCAAACCATATCTGAGCTGAAAATTGCTATTCAAGAGGTTATCGACAGCATCAGTGAAAAGTCTTAATGACGTTAGCTGGAAAAAGAAATATTAAGATAAACTTAAAACTTTATTCATATTTGAATTATATTATTTGTTTATTAACCATATTTATTGAGATTTTTAAAGAACTTTTGCTAAACTAAACAGATAAGGAACTAATGCCATAAGCAGAAAATGTGAATGACTTAAAAGGGTCCGGGACACATCTTAAAATCATATTTTGAAATTTTTTGTGGCCATATTATTTGTAAGCAAAATCACATAATAAAATTTATGATAATTGTTTTTTTAAAAATTTTAATTTTAAATTTATGAAAAAAGTGGGGTAATTTAAAATCGTTATAACTCGGAATATTATTTGTAGAATTTAATTTTTTTATCATTTACATACACAGAAATATCTAAATTTTAATTATGATTCCATATTTTTAAAAATATTAATTTTTTAAAAAATTAAAAAATTTTGAAGTAAAAAAAGACTTAAAAAATCATAATTTCAAAAGTATTTTTTTTTTCAAATTTTCAGAATCAAATAATTGAAAAAGATGTGTTCCAAACTTGAAACATTTAACTTTAACGGTTCTTGCGTTAAAACAATTTAAGTACGATAAATGTTGAAAATTCCCATCATAAAGACAAACGCATTTTCATAAAAAGACATTTCCGCGTCAAACATTGCTTGAAAGCTAGATTTTGAAAACAAACCAAAACGAAACATTTAATAATTTACCTTCTAATAAAGATAGAAACCTAATTTAAATGTCATTTTAAACATTAGAAAAGCGAGAAAATTTTAACCCAACAAGTTTTTTTTTTTTTAGAAAATTTGAAGATTTTTGTGTCTTAAGCCTCCTTAAGGGTTATTTTTCTTTTTTTCTTATTTCTTTTTCGAAATGTAATTCAAATATTACGATTTGGAAAGGTGTCACGAATAAAGAAAATTGTAAAGATTTAATAACATTAACTAGAAAAAGAAGCTCCAAGATAAATTTCAAAACTGTAGTCATAATTGAATGATGTTAAATCAACCGTACTTACTAATGTAGTTTTAAGGTCTCCTACTGAACAAAATAGATAAGAAACTAACATCATATGCAGAAAATGTAAATGACTAAGACACGAGCATTTTTTTTTTCTCAAATGAATTTAAAAATTACGATTTGGCGAGACATCACGAATAAAGAAAATTCAAAAAAATGCTTTATGACGTTAGCTAAAAAAATAAAATACCAAGATGAACTTCAAAGCTTTCCCCATAGTTTATAATGTTAAGTATTTATCAAACGTATTTATTGAAGTTGTTTTAAAATTACGCGAATAGATTTAGGACACGACGCTAAATTTTTAGAAGCACAAAATTATACGACAGATATTATGACTACTTGACAAGTTGTTGGTTAAAAGTAAAAGTAAGAGATTCTTTTAAATAAAAGTTTGTTAGATATTCAAGATTTTCTGCCCTAGATAGCACTGTCTTTGAATCGGAATCTATAATCTAATTTATAGAATGAATCTCACTTTCTCAAGAATACGTGCCTATACTAATTGAGCAAAATAGACAAGCGAAGCATAAGCAAAAAATAGAAATGACTAATATCTTTTATGTTTTCCTCTTTTAATAAAGATTGAAATATAATTTAAATATCATTTTAAGCATCAGAAAATCGAGAAACTTTTAACCCGATAAATTTTCATGAGAAAATTTGAAGATTTTTGTGTACGGAAACTCCTTATCTTCTTCTTCTTCTTCCTTTCTTGAAATGTAAATCAAATTCTACGATTTGGAGAGGCGTCACTCATGAAGAAAACTGTAAAGATTTAATGACATTGGCTAGAAAAAGAAACGCCAAGATAAATTTCAAAACTGTAGTCATAACTGAATGATGTTAGATCAACCGTACTTACTAAGGTTGTTTTAAGATCTCCTACTAAACAAAATAGATAAAAAACTAAAATCATATGCAGAAAATGTAAACGACTAAGACACAAGTATTTTTTTTTTCTCAAATGAATTTAAAAATTACGCTTTGAAGAGCCGTCACGGATAATGAAAATTCAAAAATATGCTTTATGACGTTAGCTAGAAAAAGAAAATACCAAGATAAACTTCAAAGCTTTCGCCACAGTTTATAATGTTGATTGTTTGTCAAACGTATTTATTGAAGATGTTTTAAAATCATGCGAATAGATTAAGGACACGACACTAAATTTTTAGAAAAACGGAATTATACGACATATATTCTGACTATTTGACAAGCTGTTGGTTAAGAGTAAAAACAAGAAGTTCTTTTAAATAAAAGCTTGTTAGATATTCAAGGTTTTCTGCCTTAGATAACACTGTCTCTGAATCAGAATGTTAGTCTAATTTATAGAATGAATCTCACACTCTCACGAATACGTGCTTTTACTAACTGAGCAAAATAGACAAGAGAATGCCATAAGCAAATAATAAGAATGACTAAGATATTTTATGTTTAATTAAAAACAATGTATGTTGTTGTTCTTGAATGAGAGGATAAGGGATGTTTTGGTGAGACGAGACAGAATATAAAATTTAAAAAACTTAGTGTTGTCTGAAAAATAAAACAACGAATTTGATTGTTTTTTAACAGCATTGTCTTTATCAGTCTGTATCACTCATAAAGATGGTACCATTGATCTTTATGAATGGTCAAAATTATGATTGTACGGCTTTGGTACCCTATATGGCTATGGCCATCTGTTTGATAACGGAACCACAAAACAGACAGTGGGGTCAGAAAATAGCAGAATTTTATTTTTATGTTTATAGTTATATATATATATATATATATCTGAGTAGAATTGTAATGAAATACATTACCATTTTTTAAAAATTTTATTGATAATATCGGCATTATCAGCAGTTGTAAAAAAATATTCTTAGTACAGTATCGTACTTTAGTACCACATATTGAGCAAATATATGTATATACCTGGAATTTTGTAGTCAGCCACGAATAGAATATTGTAGCACAACATAGGTGCATCTTTTATAATAAAATAATTTTTTCTTAATATAAATTAATAATGATAAATGAGTTAATATGGATTACTTTGTAACAGGGTATCAAATTTAATAGACCCAAGACCCTTTAACCCTAGAAATGTAACTTGTTTTGCCTATTCTAATGTTATTATAATGAGAAATATATAGCGATACATTATTAATTTCATTATAATGTCAATAGGTTACCGCCAAAAATCTCTTTGTGTAATTCCCAATCGTTCACAACCTTTGTAATGGTTCGGGGTGTTGGCGACATTTTCAACCGCCATTAACATTTAACACCAAAATATTCTTACAGATTATATTCTAATTCAGAAACTTTAATGCAGCAAGCGTAAATAAGAAAAAAAGTATCACAGATTTGACATTTTTTCTTCAAGTAGATATGGTAAACCGGCGCTATAATATAGTATTATGTTATAATATGTATCTAGTATCATATAGTATAATATAATCTTTTTTATAGTAGGCACCGATTGATGTTTACTAGTTTTTTGTTTAATTTTTTTTAACTTTTAGAGTGTTTTTAAAGCAATGTCATTTAGCAATAAATACCCTGAGCTCTAAGTTCGTGGCTTTTGTATTTTGGGAGCCTGAAGTGAAAGAAAAAATATGTGACAACTTACCCCGTCGCCCATATCAATGGGTTAAGTTGGCGCACGCTTCGTAAAAGGTTAAATGACACTCAAATAAGACACGCAGTTAAGAGAAATCAATTTTATTATTACCAGAAACTTCAAACAAGGGAATTATCCCCTTCCAGTGTAAATTCTAAATTACACAGACATAAAAATAATGAATGAAACGTTAACATGCTTTAAATTTTATCCTACTTCATTGTCACCGTCAGAGTTACAGATGTCACAAATGTAAAATCTATTTTCTCCATTTATGCAGACCTCATGTGCTCAAAATTTACATTGCACCAAGTTTTCTCTGTGTTTGCTGTTACGACGTTACCAACTCCTTAAGTCTATGAGGTCTGCAAAACACAGCTTCCCCAATAAACCAGAATGTTCATTAGTTGTTTACGTCGCAACTCATTTGCTGGTTCTTATGCTCTTACGCCTAGGACGACAACGCCACGACGCCTTTAATATGTTACAGTCAATCATATTTTTTGTACGACAGCTAAATAAACCAGATTTCCAATTTTGAACGAGGCATAGCAGAAACAGCATAACCGAGAATCGAATTACACGCTTTTTAGTTGTTAAAAGCAACTACTTGACAAGCGTATAGGGAAAACGAGGCCTTACTGTTTCTAACTAGAAATTTAATCATCATTAGAAAATATCTAACAGTTAAGAAAGGTATCGTTGTCAAGCCACATATTAAGGCGACAAGCGCCTAAGGAGATAAATACAGATGTTTAAACACTTTCTTGATAGGTTAGAAACAAAAAAGGCACGGGTGAGAATTTTAGAATATGTTTGTTGAGTCATACGTTGTGTTGCTTTTCACATCGCTGTGCAGTCTACGCTACTCTTTGTTATATCCAATCACTGTTAATCCATGCCTTTAAAATTTAGCCACTTAAAAATAATCATTCATACAATCCAGAAAAATATCAATTACGTGTATTCAAACGTCTTACGTATGTTCTGATCACATTTTAAAAAATCTGCTACAAACAATTCTAAGTTATTTAACTGAAATATCTTTTCGAAAGGTTCTGTAGTGATTAGCAAAAGAGAAGAGAAGAAAGAAGAGGTGATACACATGTCGACGAGTATCCAGCGTAGATTGCTCCTCTCTGGCAATACAATAAAATCTTACCACATCAAAAAAAAGGCGACAAACAAATTACTGCTGCAGAATGTTGTCTTATTGCACATTTATATTTCTAAATACGTCCTCAAATATCATATTTTGAAAGCAACATTAATTTTTTTGTTATTCAACAGAAGTGTATCAAAATAAGAAGTAAAGAAATTTCTTTACTTCTTACCACACTGGTTTCAAGCATGAGTAATGAAAGTTAACTAGCAGTGTATCAGCGCTTAGATTTTGCCTTTATGATATCGTGAAAACAATCTGCATATATAATGCTGTCTACCACATTTTAATGAAGAAAATAATTTGTTTCAATTTTTTTCTTAAATTAAATTAATTATGTCAAACTTGTAGTTTGCAACTTCTATGATATAGTCCAAGAGCCGACAGCATAATACCTAAGGTATTGAGCACAAGAATGCCTTAGGTTTTGGTTGAGCACAAGAATACCTTTCTTTATTTTATGGAAGAATAGTAACAGGGGAATCTAATCATTCATGTCTGCCGAAATGAAGTGGTGCACAAGCCAAAAATTAATACCACTTATAATTCATTCGTAGGCTTATCATGGTGTTTTCCGTACAACCATTTCATACCTTTAATTGTACGGCAAACACAATGTTAAACCTACGAATAAATCACTAGAAATATTAATGTTTGCCTTATGCACAACTTCGTTTCCGGTAGACATGGTTCATTAAATATCTTATTACTAGTCTTCCACAAAATAAAGGTTTTTTTCTTGAGCTCGATTTCTTAAGTTTTTATGCTGTCAGCTGTTGGAGTAATAAGGCCTAAATAATTAATTGTCTAGCAATGCACTATTTAATTTTCTCACAAATTATAAACCTTTTCTAATTCCTTTTTTAGTGATAGAATACACAGGACCATCCAATAGGAAGATCGTACTGTGCACCTGGGCAGCTTCTTGGACGACGTGCGCTGCAGTTGTACCGTGGATTGCTTACTGGTTAAGAAATTGGCGGCTGCTGCTTTGTGTGCCTTTTTTCCCAGCATCTGTTCTCCTACTAGTATCATGGTAATTACTATCCCATGTAAATTTTATCTGAAATTTGGCTCACACTTTATTAACAGGCTCTAGTCTCTATTCCATTTTTATTGGATCCTGCACTAAACATGATATTTTAGAGAATTAATGAGTTTTATAAATGTCAAAGTAACAAACTGATTTTGATTTAATGCGGTAATCAATTAATGAAATCCTAAAAGTTTTTACAAAGAGCACGCCGATTATTTTTTTTAAAATACGACTCTATATGATCAATGCCTTAAAAAAAACGATCTGTCCATATTAACACTTTACATTTGAGAGGTGACTCTCAATCACCATTAGTGTTGTCAGGTGCCCCGCGTAAATCAGGAAGTCAGATGCTTTGGACACTATTAACCTCTTGGGGGCGAACGACACATATACGTGCCGCAAAAAGGCTTAAGAATCCTTGTTGATCTCCCCACCAATAAAATCATACTGTGAAATTTGACTTATTTAATCGAAGCATTTTCTCGATTTACAACAAAAATTTCTCTTTTTAAAAACCGGTGACGAAACATTAAAAATTTCGTAAAAGGCTCCCGTCGCGAAGGGGTTAATAATTTGCATTTTATTTGGCCATCTTTTATCACAGATTATTCGGCCATTAAATAAGGCGAAAAAAATTAGTTTTAAATACTAGTGTCTAGAGCATTTGGGGCATCCATTAACGCGGGACACTTGTGGTCAGGCAGAATCACTTCTCGAATGAAAAGTCTTAAGTAAGGACGTACATTAACCCTATTATAAACGAAAGATTTATATTATTAATTATACATTATGTAGATTTTAAGAACGAATAAATTGAATTGCCATACAAATCTATTAATGAAATCTATGGTTAGTTAACGAACATTTCGGTTAGTGAGCTTTGTTTTGTGCCGGATTACGTTCGTTAAATGTTCAACCACTATAATTTTTTAGCAATTTTTTTATTTACTATAAAAACGTATAAAATGGGAAAATGTTCCTGGAATATACGTGAAATGTTATCTTTTTCTACAGTGACTATGAGGCTCTGCCCCTTACGAGTTAAGCTCGCCAACCCCCCACCACTCGACTGAGGCACCGCAGACTTCATCCTAATTTGATTTGCTTTAAAAAGATTATAGACGGTTGAATCATAGTTAAACAAGCAAAGGTGATTATCATGTAAGCAAATTCCCATTCATTTCCATTCCACTGAGGGATTGTAGGTCCGAATCAGGTGCTCATGAGGCATTAAATTCGTTTGAAAATATTGGAGTGAAGACATTCCTTTCATGATTGATTAAATATGATCAGTAAGCATCATTTGAAAATCAGCTAATTGAAAGTTAGTTATCAGAGTCGTTGCTTTTCGGACTACTGTAACGATGCTATAAGAAATTTTTTTTAAATAACCTTTTACACATATAGTTTTAAATCTGAAGTAATTTTTCTCAAAGTTTTATTTTCTTCTTTCATAGAATTGTCATGTATCTGAATTGGTCTGAATTGAAATCATGTCTTAGAATTGACAACAATAATTAAAAAGATCATTTTGAAACATGAAATAAGTCGTGTAAATATATCTTTTTATTAAAACTGTTTGACAATTTAAAAACTGACATAATTTCTAACATTTATTACGTCTAAAATCTGTCAATGACATTTTTTAAATTTTCTTTCTTTTTTAATATTTTTGGTGTAAATGCAATTTTTATGACAAAATTTTCAATATTTTACTGCTCTTAACACGTGATCGTTGAATTCTATTGTTAAGGTTTTCATTTTTATTTTTAACAGTCGCATTTAAATAAATTTTTAATTGAAAGGTAATAGCATTCTGTGCGCTGTTTTTGCATTTAGCAAAATAATGAGTAAATTTCATGTATTTCTTGTCATAAATATCTGATTAAAAGAATTTTACAAACTTTTATGCACAATTTTTAATTCGAATAAATTCCTTTATTATTAATTATTCACATTAGTTGTTGAAAATTTGTATCATTTTATAATGGTTTTATAAATACTAAACACAGATAGTGTTCCCTAAAAGAAATTTCTTTTTTTTATAATCATGGAAAGTCTCACGTTAAATATGTCGTAAATTACCATTCGTAAATTCTTGTAATTTTTTTTTTATAAAATAACGCCATAAACATGCAACACTCGAAGCGAGATCTCGTGACATTAATGAGTGCAATCCGTGATTTTCAATAACGAGAACATTCAGTTCTTTTCATTAAAATGTGTAAAAAAATGAACGCATACTCATTATTTCTTGCATCATTATTAAGTCATTATGTAAAATCCTTAAAAGCAATAATTCTTTTACAACCTGAAATTGTCATTCTTTTTCTCTGAAGCAATTAACTTACGTCTTGAGATGAACCACATGAATGGTCCAACCTTACGCTCGTAATTTCACCCACAAAGTGGCAATTACAGGATGGACAATTCGTGTTAGAGGAATGACTGCAAGCAGAACATTTTTCATGTTAATCATAATACTGTTAATCATAATATTTTCTAAAAAAATTTTTGTTGGTTGTCAAAATGGTGTTTAACAGTGTCATCTCAGGTGGGTGTTAATTAATGAGAATGTTCGGTCATCTTCATAAACGACTACGAAAAAGTCAACTCTTCACGCTTTTATTCTTATAATTCTTATTTTTCAAAAATATAGAGAGATAAATGAATAAATAAACTCTAATACTCTAATTATTTTTTTCTTTTATTATTAAACTGGCAACACTCGAAGCGAAATCTCGTAACATTAACGGATGCAATCCGTGATTTTAAATAATGAGAGTTTTTTCATTAAAACGTTTAAAAAAAGTGAACGCATACTCATTATTTTCTACATCATTATTAAGTCATTATGCAAAAACCTTAAAAGCAATCATTCTTTTGCAACCCCAAATTGTGATTCTTCTCTGAAGTAATTAACATATTGTTTGAGATTTAGATGAACCACGTGAATGGTCCAACCTTATGCTCGTAATTTCATCCACAAGCTAGCAATTACAGAATGGTCAATTCGTGTTAGAAGAATTACTGAAAGCAGAATATTTTTCATGTTCTTCGCATAGCTGTTAATCATGCTGTTTTCAAAAAAAACTTTGTTGCTTCTTAAAATGGTCTTTAACAGTTTTACCTCAGGTGGGTGTTAATTAATGAAAATGTTTGGTCCTCTTTATTAACGACTTCAAAAAAGTCAACTCTTTACACTTTTATTCTTATAATTCTTATTTTAATAATATATAGATATATAAAACAATAAATTAACTCTAATACTCTTATTGTTTTTTCTTTTAAATCGTTATTATGTAAAGGTCTTAGAAATAATTCTTTTTATAAAGCCAAATTTATCATTCTATTGATCTGATGTATTAACTCATTAATTAAGACTTATGATACACTGAAAAAGTGCAATCTCATACTTGTAAATCAAAAAGTTGACACTTAATGGGTGGACATATTTGTGTTAGCGGAATAACCGGAAAAGTGAAATACGCTCCTAGTTCATCATGTTAATAGTATCAAGTAATTAATCACATTATAGGGTGTTTATAAAGTTCCGGGCACATTTTGATGTTTAATAACTCATAAAATAATAAAGATAGATTAAAATTAATAACATAAATGGTTAGATAGACTCAAAAAGTTTCATGACCCTTGTCAATGAACTTCCACGTGTGCCCCCTTCGTCACACAGAGAATATCAAGTCGATAGTTGATTTCACGCCAGGAAGCGGCAAGCATGTCGGCATCCACAGAGGCTATTGCGGATGTAATTCTGGCTTTTAAGTCATCAATGTTCGACACTCTCCTCCTGTAAACATTGTCCTTTACAAATCCCCAAAAGAAAAAGGCCAGCGGCGTTATATCAGGTGATTTGGGTGGCCAAGAAATTGGACCTCCTCGTCCAATCCATCTTCCTGGAAAATGGTCATTCAAAGAAGTACGAACGATGGTACCCCAATGAGGTGGTGCACCATCTTGTTGCAAAAAGACATATGGTTGAAGTTCTTCTAGTTGTGAAAATACGAAGTTTTTCACATTTAAAGTATACACAAGAAAAATACAGATATTTAAACTGGAACATGAAATTATCTGAAATTAACCACACGTGCAGACGACATTTACAAAAGTAAAGATATACAAACCTGAAAAAGAAAATATATGAGTTATTCCATCAATAAATGCCATAAGTTTGTTTATATCTTCATTTTTTTATGAGTTATTAATCATCAAAATGAGTCCGGGACTTTATAAACACCCTGTATTTTAAGCAACTTTATTTCATTCCCAATAAGGTAGCTTTACTATTAACTATAGAGTTGCGTGGAAAAACTCGCCATGATTTTACAATGCAACCATGGAGTTTTTCGCAATTCAGCATCCGAAAGCTACTGCTCATTTGAATTAAAGTTTAGACCTCTGTAAATATATTTAGTTAGGTTCATTCTATCAGACAAGCATTTTCAAAACTAAATTTTAATGTCTAAAAATACAAAATATATGTGTTTAACTTTTTTTCCTTCATGGATCCATTTACTCTATAAAATGGGCCAAATAGACCTGGAGGTTCTGTGATCCATACACGTATGTGTTTTTTATATGGTTATATGAGGTCTTGTTTGAAAAAGTATAAAAACAAATTAAAAAAATTAAATTAGGCATATCATGTAAATTATATATCAACTAAAGAGCATTGTAAGGAAAAGCTTTGCTGTCAAGATGTCTAAAAAGACACTAAATTTAAAATTATTAGATTTATTTAAACCAAAAGCATAAGAATTAAGTTAAGTACTTGTGTATTTTAATTTTGGAAATAAGTACTAAAGTTGCATGGATATTTTAAGGAAAAAAAATAACAAGATGTATCTATGAACAAAGGGCTATTTAAGTACGTTAGTAACTCATTCTCTATTTTATTTACCTCTACTGAAGTGCGATATATCCAACAAACCTGTGGAGAATGTAACTATGTTTTTATATCGAGCAGAACTTTTTTTAATTGTTTCGATAATTTTCTGTTAATTTTACTTTGTCTTATGTACACCTCTGCATTTGTATTGTAAAATTTCAAAGTTTGGCTATCTCACTTCAGAAATTTGGTTTTATATCTACAATATGCTTTTTAAAAATGTTATTATGCAATTTTAATAAGATAATACATAATTTTCTTTATTGTAAGAAAATAAACACAATGGAGAAATTATTTTCTCGTAATGAGAGAAACACAAAAAAAAACGACTTATAACTATTGGGATAATTGGATCCAATATGGTCCAGTCACCCATGATACATGTCTCAGTTGCCCCATTCTTGAAAAATTGATGGGGTAACTGCGGCGCCGGCCTTTCATTTGAAATAGGAAATAAATATGTATAAATACCTAATAATATTAATGCAGCTGTATGTATAATATTTAAAAAAAACATTGCATAATAAAATTACTTATAATATTTTAATAAAAAGCCGATGAAGTTGAACGAAACTGAACATTGTTTTTAAAAAAAGAAACCGAAATTTTCTACAACCTATCACAGCATTGTTCACAAGAGCTAAAACTTAAAAGGTATTAACGGTTTTTTATAAAACAGACTATGGCGCAGTTACTTGTTGGTCCATTTGCCCCAGCTAGCCTTAGCATTTATTCTCTAATAGTATCAAGTAATGCCTAGAGTTAACAAAAAGAACTATCGAATAATTCGTTGAAAACATTTAAGATAAATTTAATGATGATATGTGTGAAATAAACTAAAATATTAAATCTTCATAAAAAAAATATCAACTATTATACTTTTACTTACTTTATCACATCTGTACATCACATTATATAAAGGATTTAGTAGTAATCATTCTTAAAACTCGAACTTTGCAATTCTTTTCTCTAAAGTATTAATTCATTTATTTAGATTTAGATAATCCGCTGGAATAGATCAAACACGCTCTTGTAAATTCATCAACAAAGCAGCATTTGCAGGATGAACATGTTTGTGATAAATCAGGATTCGTACGCATAAAGAACTCGGGGGAATTTTAAGTGTTTCATTACCATAAATTTCGTAAAATATTGGTCGCTATATCTGATTTAGAAATTTTTCCATTAAATAACGCAAATATTACTTTACGAAAATTCTGTTAAAAAGTCTTTGAAAGTCTTTCACGAATACAAACCCTGTAAATTAATGGCCGAACGTGAAATAGCTTCTACGTTCATCATCAAGTAGATAATCATATTATGTATTTTTTAAATGAGGTTGTGTAACTCCTACAAAAAATAACGACACTTTTAACCATAATACTTCTACTCTAATAATGCGAGGTAATGTTAAATATTAAGGTAAGAAAATGAGTCCAAAAACCTACAGAAAACGTAAAAGACAAACTTAATGATGCCATCTCCGATAGGCGTTAAGTAACAAGAAAGTTCAGTCTTCTTCATTAAAAGAATCAACCCTTATGCTTTTATTTTTTATTATGTCATTATATAAATCCTTAGAAGTAATCATTATTATGTTCACTAATGAGTCGTTATCTACCTTTGGAATATTAACTAATTGATTGAGACTTAGAGGATTCATTAGAATAGTGTAACTCCCCTTTGTAAATGAACAACGCAACAATTACACGATGAAGATATTCGTGTTAGAAAAATGATCGAAATAGTTTCGAAGTTCATCATGTTTAAATAGTGGATCAAATTCTATGTATTTTTAAATTACGTTGTGTTATTCCTAAAAATAGTGTTATTATAAACTATAATACATCAATTCTAATAGTGTCAGGTAATGTCCAAAATTTAAAAACGAAATAAATTCACTAACCCATACAAAACATAAAATGCAAATTTAATCATGTTTTCTCAGAAGAGCATTAAGTAATGAGCATGTTCAGGCTTCTTCACTAAAAACGACAAAATGTCAATTCTTATACTTTTTTATGACGTCATTAGGCAAAATTATCTAATAGATAATTCTTACAACAACAAATGCGTCATTCTTTTCTTCTGGAGTAATA
This sequence comes from Maratus speculifer, assembly GCA_964019185.1. Classification (NCBI taxonomy): domain Eukaryota; kingdom Metazoa; phylum Arthropoda; class Arachnida; order Araneae; family Salticidae; genus Maratus; species Maratus speculifer. The sequence goes on along the minus strand of OZ025300.1, from coordinate 161,712,432 downwards.
ACTCATTGATTCCGACTTACTAGGGAATGTAGTTGTGGATTTGGATGAGAGTGGTATTAAATGAAAGATCTCGTCGTGTACGTTAAAAAGTGCAATAGAACTACCCGCCCCAATCCAACCGTTTTCGAGATATCAGCACTTAAAGTGTGAATGATGCTATTATGCGTCTTACATAACCGCCAGCCTAAGAAAAACATTCTATTTTACACACTGTATATATAAACAGTTTATTCATTGCGTCACCCCCCCCCCCACATTTGCCGAAAATATTGCATAAAACAAGGTGCTGGAAACAACAAAAACAGACGAAAAAATCTCTTTGAAAGCAGCTGTATGCGAAATTTCGTAGAATGCGAAGTGTCTGTCTAAATGAGGGGAGATAACCAACAATGTCTGGGTGTAAAAGACTTTACTCGTAGCGCGGGAAAAGGTATCGGTAGGATGATTCAAAACAATGAAAAAAAACCTTTAACTTGCGAACAATTTATATACCCACCTGTCAATTAATTTATTTATTCAGCCACACTTCAAGTGCTGATATCTCGAAAACGGTTGGAATCGGACAAGTAGTTCCATTACAATATTTAACGTACATGACGAGATCTTTCTTTTGATACCACACTTGTCCAAATCAACAACTTACACCTGGGAACGTTCCCTAGTTATATGTTCCTCTAAAATAGTCCAATCACATGCTTGTAAATTCATCAATAAGACGGCAATTACAGGATGTACATACTTGTGTTAGAGGACCGAGAATAAAATAATTTTCAAGTTCAACATCTTTAAGAAGTTAATCATATATATTTTTTAAATGAAGTTGTGTTACTCTTTAAAAATATCGTTGATATTATCTATAACACTTCTACTCTAATAGTATCAGATAATGTGAAATGTTTACAAAATAAATTGCATCCATTAATCCTTAATAAACAGAAAAGAAAAACTTAATGATGGTATTTCTGGAGGGTGTTAAGTAACAGAATGTTCAGTCTTCTTTATCAAAAGCAATAATGTCAACCCTTATACTCAATCTAAGAACCCAAAATGTCTCATTAATTTCCTTTCGGATGATAGTTCTTTAAACGTCGCGTCCGATACATTCCCCATGCATGTATCAGGCGGTGTTTAAGGGGTTAACCCATTGATTAAAACTTAGATACTACGCTGGAATAGTCCAATCTCACGCTTGTAAGTCGTAAATCCGTCAGCAAAGCGACAATTATAGAATGGACATATTTGTGTTAGATGAATGGCCAAAAAGGAAATAGCTTTCACGATCGTCACGTTTCAGTAATTAATCACATTAAATATATATTTTTAAGTGACGTTTTGCTACTGTTAGAAATAGCATTTCCATTAACTATAAAACTTCAAGTCTTACAGTGTCACAAAAAATCGGACATTTAAAAACCAAAATAAGTCGGCTAACCTATAGAAAGTATAAAATACAAACATATGTCTTCTGAGATGAGCGTTAAGTAATAAGCATGTTCAGTCTTCATTAAATATTATAAAAATGTCATCTCCAATACTCAATTTATGTCATATGTAAAGCAATAATTCTTATAACCCCAAATGTGTTATTCTTTTTCTCTGCGAGTATATTAACTCATTAAATGAAACTTAGATGATCCGCTAGAATAGTGTAGCCACACGCTTGTAAATCCATCAACAAGGTGAAAATTGCAGAATGGACATATTTGTACTAGATGAATGACCGTAAGAGTGATAGTTTTCAAGTTCATCTTGTTTAAGCAGTTTGTCACAATATACATAGTAGATTTTCTGAATAGCGTTATATTATTTCTAAATATAGCAATATTAGCTATAAGATGTCTACACTCATAGTGTCAGATAACTTCTAATTTTAACAATAATAATAAAGAAAAGTAAAGAGTTCAATAACGCACTGAAAACATAAAAGATATGATAAAGAGTTTATTAAATACATAAGATTTTCAAATCGCTAGATTTTAAGAACTAATAAATAATTAATGAACTTTAATAAATAATATATATTGCTTGAGAAAGGTGTTACAAACTATTAAAAACAAATAACAGTGATATGTTTCGGCTCCAATCTGATAAGAACCATAAGCATAATAAAAATAAAAATACAAATCTCCTCATGGTCAATACAAATGTCACGCTACAACGAGATGTAAACAAAAAATCACGCACTCTATTGTAAAATAATAATAATTAAAAATAGACCATGATTAGTACAGACTGCGGAATAATTAAGAGGTGTTAGCATCTGTGAATAACTTACAAAAAACATAAAACATAAACATAAACATAAAGGTAACTTATATAAACATAAAAAATTAATTTTCGTTAAACGAAAAATGTTTAACGATTTATACAATATGTTTGGTTGTTCATAAAAATAGAGTTTACAATTAACTATAACACATTTATACTAATAATGCCAAGTAATGTCCAACATTAGCAAGAAAAAAAAGAAAGAAAGAAAAAGAGTAAAAGAAAGAAAAGAAAGAAAGAGTCGAATAACCTACAGAAAACATAAACAAATTTAACGATGCCATTTGAGATGGGCGTTAATTAACAAAAATGTTCAGTATTCATTAAAAACGGTAAAAATGTCAACATGCAAGCTCATTTTTTATTGCATCGTTATGTAAAAGTAAGAATTCTTATAACCCCAAATGTGTCATTCTTTTCCTATGAAAGTATTAACTCATCGATTGAGACTTAGATGATCTGCTGGAACAGCCCAACCTCACACTTGCAAATCCAACAACAAGGCGACAATTACAGGATGGACATATTTGTGTTAGATGAATGACCGAAGCTGAAATACTTTTCAAGTCCATCATGCTTAAATAGTTAATCACATTATACACTTTTTAAGGACTTTGGTTACTCCTAAAAATAGAATTATTAACTATAATACATATATTCTAATAGTGCCAAGTAACATCCAACATTAACAACAACAAACAAAAAAGAAGAGTCCACTAACCCACAGAAAACATAAAAGACAATTTTAACTATGTCGTCTCAAATGAGCTTTAGATGACAAGAATGTTCACTCCTCATTTAAACCGGTAAAAAATGTCAACTCTAATACATATATTTTTTATTGTGCATTATGTAAAGATCTTTCTTAGAAGCAATAATCTACAAAACCCCAAATGTGTCATTCTTTTCCTCTGAAAATATTAACTCATTGATTGATATTTATATCATCCGCTGGAATAATCCAACCTCACGCTTGCTAATCTATCAAAAAGGCAGCAATTACAAGATGGACATATTTGTGTTAGATAACTGTTCGAAGCTAAAATAGTAATAAAGTTAATGATATTTAAACAGTTAATCACACTAAACATTTTTTTAAATGTTTGGGTACTCCTAAAAATAGAGCTATTATTAATTATAACAGATTTATTCTAATAGTGCCAAGTAATATCCAACATAAAAACAACAAAAAAATAAAGAGTCCAATAAGCCGCAGAAAACATAAAAGAAAAATTGAACGATGTTGTTTGAGATGGGCGTTACGTAACAAAAATGTTCGCCTTCATTTAAAAAACGATAAAAATGTCAACATGCAAACTCATTTTTTATTTAATCATTATGTAAACGCATAAAAAAGTCACAATTCTTATAACCCCAAATGTGTCATTTTTTTCTTATGAAAGTATTAACTCATTCATTGAGACTTAGATGATCTGCTGGAACAGTTCAACCTCACGCTGGCAAATACATCAACAAGGCAACAATTACAGGAGGGATATACTTGTATTAGATGAATGATCGAAGCTAAAATAGTTTTAAAGTTCATTATGTTTAAATAGTAAATCATATTAGTTATTTTAAAAAAACGTTTGGTTACTTCTAAAAATAGATTATTCTTAACTACCACACATTTATCAAAATATTTCCAAGTAATATCCAACATTAACAAAAAAAGAGAGTCCAATAACCCACAGAAAACATAAAAGACAAGTTTAACGATGTCATTTAAGATAGGTGTTAAATAACGAAAATGTTCAGTCTTCATTAAATATGGTAAAATGTCAACTTGCATACTCATTTTTTATTTCGTTAATAAGTAAAGGTCTAAAAAAGTAAGAATTCTTATAACCCCAAATGTGTCATTCTTTTCCTGTGAAAGTATTAACTCATTGATTGAGACTTAGATGATCTGCTAGAACAGTCCAACCTCACGCTTGCAACTCCATCAACAAGGCGACAATAACAGGATGGACATATTTGTGTTAGATGAATGACCGAAGCTGAAATACTTTTCAAGTTCATCATGTTCGTTTAGTTAATCACATTATACGTTGTTAAAAGATATTTGGTTTTTCATAAAAATAGAGTTTATAATTAACTATAACACATTTATTCTAATAATGCCAAGTAATGTCCAACATTAGCAAGAAAAGAAACAGAAAGAAAGTAAAAGAAAAAGAGAAAGAATAAAAAAAAAGAAAAAAAAGTCCAGTAACCCACAGAAAACATAAACAAATTTAACGATGTCATTTGAGATGGGCGTTAAGTAACAAAAATGTTCAGTCTTCATTAAAACCGATAGAAATGTCAACATGCATGCTCATTTTTTATTGCATCATTATGTAAAAGTAACAATTCTTATAACCCCAAATGTGTCATTCTTTTCCTATGAAAGTATTAACTCATTGATTGAGACTTAGATGATCTTCTGGAGCAGCCCAACCTCACGCTTGCAACTCCATCAACAAGGCGACAATTACAGGATGGACATATTTGTGTTAGATGAATGACCGAAACTGAAATACTTTTCAAGTTCATCATTGTAAGGAAAAGTTCTCTTTTTTTACGGCAAAGCATATTCATCGACACGCAATTCATTCTTTAGCTAAGACAGTTAATTTCCTTGACAAATTACTGTAAAATCGAAGTTAAAACAGTTTTTAAATTTGTCATGTTTAAATAGATAATCACAGTATACATTTTTAATGACGTTTCGTTTCTCCTAAAAATGAAGTTATTATTAACTATATCACATTTATTTTAATAGTGCCAAATAATGTCCAACATTAACAACAACAGCAAAAAAATGAAAAAGTCCAATAACTCACAGAAAACATAAAAGACAAGTTTAACGATGTCGTTTGAGATGGGCGTTAAGTAACTTAAATGTCCAATCTGCATTAAAAACGGTAAAAATGTCAACTTTAATACTCCATTTTATGGTGTCATTAGGTAAAGATCTAAAAAAGTAACAATTCTTATAACCCCAAATGTGTCATTCTTTTCCTATGAAAGTAATAACTCATTGATTGAGACTTGAATGATCGGTTGGAATAGTCGAACCTCACGCTTGCAAATTCATCAACAAGGTGACAATTACAAGATGGACATATTTGTGTTAGGTGAATGACCGAAACTCAAATGTCTCCCAAGTTCGTTATGTTTAAATTGTTAATCACAGTATATATTTCTAAAAAGGATGTTACTGTTAACTATAAAACTGCTATTGTAATAGTGTCAAGTGATGTACAACATTAAGGACAAAAAAAAACCAGAAAAGTCCAATAATCCACAGAAAACATACAAGATAATTTTAATGATGTCGTCTCAAATGAGCGTTAAATGACAAAAATGTTCAGTCCTCATTAAAAACGGTAAAATTGTCAACTCTAATACACAAATGTTTTAATTGTACATTATGTAAAGATCTTTCTTAGAAGTAATAATCTTCAAAACCCCAAATGTGTCACTCTTTTCCTCTGAAAATATTAACTCATTGATTGATATTTATATCATCCGCTGGAATAATCCAACTTCACGCTTGCTAATCTATCAAAAAGGCAGCAATTACAAGATGGACATATTTGTGTTAGATAACTGATCGAAGCTAAAATAGTAATAAAGTTAATGATATTTAAACAATTAATCACACTAAACATTTTTTAAAGATATTTGGGTATTCCTAAAAATAGAGCTATTATTAACTATAACACATTTATTCTTATAGTGCCAAATAATATCCAGCATTAACAATAATAAAAAAAAAAGAAAGAAAGAGTCCAATAACCCACAGAAATAATAAAAGACAAGTTTAACGATGTCGTTTAAGATGGGCGTTATCAAACAAAAATGTTCAATCTTCATTAAAAATGGTAAAAATGTCAACATACATACACTTTTTTTATTGCGTCGTTATGTAAAGGTCTTAAAAAGTAACAATTCTTTTAACCCCAAATGTGACATTCTTTTCCTATCAAAGTATTAACTCATTGATTGAGATTTAGATGATCTGCTGGAACAGGCTTACCTCATGCTTGCAACTCCATCAACAAGGCAACAATTACAGGATGGACATATTTGTGTTAGATGAATGACCGAAGCTGAAATATCTCCCAAGTGTTGATCATGTTCAATTAGTTAATTAAATTATACATTTCGAAAAATAGTGTTACTATTAACAATAAAATTGCTATTGTAATAGTGTCAAATGATGTACAACATTAAGAAAAAGAACAACAGCAAAAAAGTCAATTAACCCATAGAAAGTATTAAAGACCAACTGAATGATGTCGTTTGAGGTGGACGTTATGTAACGAAAATCTTTAGTTCTCATTAACAAAGGGTAAAAATGCCAACTCAAATACTCCTCGTTTTTTATTATGTCATTATGTAAAGATCTTCGTAGTTATAATTTTTATAACCCCATATATTAATTTTCCCCAAATGTGTTCTGAAAACATTAATTCATTGGCTGAGTTTTAGATCATCCGCTGGAATAGTCCAACCTCACGCTTGCAAATCCATCAACATAGCAACAATTACAGAATGGACATATTTATGTTAAATGAATAATCGAAGCTAAAATATTTTTTAAGTTCAGTATGTTAAATCGTAAATCATGTTATACATTTTTTAAGATGTTTGGTTACTCCTAAAAGTAGAGTTACTCTTAACTATCACACATTTATTAAAATACTTCCAAGTAATATCCAACATTAACCAAAAAAAAAGAGAGTCCAATAACCCACAGAAAACATAATAGACAAGTTTAACGATGTCGTTTAAGATGGACGTTAAGTAACAAAAATGTGCAGTCTTCATTAAATACGGTAAAAATGTCAACATAGATACTCATTTTTTATTGCGGTCATTAAATAAAGATCTAAAATAGTTATATTTCTTATAACCTCAAATGTGTCATTCTTTTCCTATGAAAGTATTAACTCATTGATTGAGACTTAGATGATCTTCTGGAACAGCCCATCCTCACGCTTGCAACTCCATCAACAAGGCGACAATTACAGGATGGACATATTTGTGTTAGATGAATGACCGAAGCTGAAATACTTTTCAAGTTCATCATTGTAAGGAAAAGTTCTTTTTTTTACGACAAATGCATATTCATTGACACGCAATTCATTCTTTAGTTAAGACAGTTAATTTCCTTGACAAATTACTGTAATTTTTCACGCCATTTGCACTTGAAAAGAAACACACATTCTGACGACATAATTCAAAATTATACTTATCAGAAGACAGAAGTTTGTTTATAATGAAAATTTAATTTATTCTGCGGTAGCTGAAGTCTTTATTAACATATGAATTAGAAAAAGTTTCGCATAACATTCTGTATTGAGCATGGCAAAAAAAGAAAAAAATTACGAAAACTAATAACCAGGTGTTGATTTATAATAAGAAATATATTAGATCATAAATATGTTAGCTTAATAATTTGTCGTGATGCTGTATGTAAACCATAGTGAATGCATTTTTTTTCTTTTGATATTTTTAGAGGAAGTCGAATGTTTTTTTATGCGTTCTAAACTACATAAATGCGTAGCACCTATAGTCGTCATCTTGTTAGTCCATCTGTTTATATTTACGTGTGTCCTCATACAACGGAACGAAAACTACCTAACCGAATGCTTTGAAATTTATTATGTATAATCAATGCAGAATTTTGTCGAATTATTTCAGATTTTATGGAAACCTAATCAAAACTTCACGTTTGCAACTCCATCAACAAGGCGACAATTACAGGATGGGCATACTTGTGTTAGATGAATGACCGAAGCTGAAATACTTTTCAAGTTCGTCATTGTAAGGAAAAGTTTTCTTTTTTTACGGCAAATGCGTATTCATTGACACGCAATTAATTCTTTAGTTAAGACAGTTAATTTCCTTGACAAATTGCTGTAATTTTTCACGCCATTTGCACTTGAAAAGAAACACACATTCTGACGACATAATTCAAATTTATACTTATCAGAAGACAGAAGTTTGTTTATAATTAAAATTTATTTTGAGGTAGCTGAAGACTTTATTAACATATGAATAAAAAAAAGTTCCACATAACACACTGTATAAATGACGCCAAAAAAAAGTGACGAAAACTAATAACCAGGTGTTGATTTATAATATGCAATATATTAAATAAATATGTTAACTTAATAACTTGTGATGTTGTAGGTATGTGACAATGAATACAACATGATTTTTAATTTATACTGTGACAAAAAATAAATGATTTAACTGCGTTCGCAATTACATAAATACGTAGCATCTACAATCGTCGTCTGGTCGTCCATCTGTCTCTCTTTCCACATAAAACAGCGCAAAAACTACTTAAACGAATAGTTTGAAATTTAATATATGTAATCGTCGCAAAATTTTGTCGAGTCATTTCTAATTTTATATAAATCGAATTAAAATTTTAAAAAGATATTAATAAAAATTTTATTAAATCTTATTATTATTCAATGATATCTTATGATAGATAATGATTCTAAGATACCTTTTTCCGTGGTGATTATTCTATTAAATCATATAATCCGTAATTAATTTAATAATATCTCTTATAATATCAGCATTTGGCATTTAAATAATTTAGCGAAAAAAAGCTGTGGGTTTTGTTAAATTATTATATAATTATCTGTTGTTATTAACAATTAACTATAATACTAAAAGAAAAAGATAAATATAATTTAATAACTTTATTATTTTTGAATAATTATAAAATACTTCTTTTAACCACTTGGGGACGAGTGACACGTATACCCGCAAAAAGGTTAAGAGTCCTCGTTTATATCACCAGTAATATTTTACTATAAAATTTGCCTTTCTTAATCGGAACATTTACTCAATTTAACAAGGCTCAAAATTATGTTTTTAACAAGTTGGAAATTGCACGTGAAGCGTAGCAATTGAGGTGCGTTCGTATGATAAAGTTATTACACCTCAGTAACGTATATCTTATTCATAAAATGTGAAATAGTTGAATATAATTAAAACACACCCCAAACAACGTTTCCCCGTGTAGCATTATGTAGTGGAATACTTTTGTGTGGCCCTGTAATTTAATAATGAATATTCTTTGCATCGCAGATTGTACAGAATGTATATTTTAGTATATACTTCATAGATTCATGTCAATTCCATTATGTTCGAATGAGTGTAACATCATTAAAATGCATTTGAAACGTTTTTCCCATTGATCGTAATGTAACGGAATACTTTTGATTGTCCCTGTAATTGATCTATGCATCCGATTTTCATAACATTTGAAATGACTCTACAAAATTATGTAATAAATATACGTTTTAAATTTCAAACGATTAAAATGCATTTGAAACTTTTTCCCCATTGACCGTAATGTAACGGAATACTTTTGATTGTCCCTGTAATTGATCCGATCCGATTTTCATAACATTTGAAAGGACTCTACAAAATTATGTAATAAATATACGTTTTAAATTTCAAACGATTAAAATGCATTTGAAATTTTTTCCCCGTTGACCGTAATGTAACGAAATCCTTTTGATTGTCCCTGTAATTGATCTATCCATCCGATTTTCATAAAATTTGAAATGACTCGACAAAATTATATAATAATTATATATTTCAAATTTCAAACGATTCGGTTGGGTAGTTTTTGCGTTGTTATATGAGGACAGACGGACAGACGGACGGACTGAGCGACAACAATAGGTGCTACGTATTTACATAATTACGAAAGCACCTAAAAACCGGTGACAAAACATTAAAAATTTCGAAAAGGCTTCCGTCGCGAAGCGGTTAAGGATTAACCTCATACTCTTTTTGAAAACAGTTAAGGAACTACAAAACAGAATTAACATCGCAGATTTTAGAAGAAAATATTTGAAGCGGATAAGCATGATGGGAGTAATTTTTCAAGTGTGGAAAAAAAAATAATAATAACATTTCACCTTAACGGTGTTACAGGTCTGTTTTACATCTGCTTACGCATGGTGGGAGCATGTTTTGCTTAGTCTAAAAGAGCCTGCTAAAAATACAGTAACCCTCGTAAATCGCATGCGAGGAGATAATGGAAAATATGCAAGATATCCGAAAGCATGATATAACGGAGAGAATATATTTCGAAAATATACAATTGTTTGGTATCTGAATTTGGATTTCGAGTTTAGTGTTTTTAAGCCCTTTCCAACAAGTTGAAAAGTGCTTATGCATTCGGTTTATCTGTCCGTCTGTCCACGCTCTAACTCTCGTAAATATACTCAGATTTTTAAGCAAATTATAAAGTTTGTTTATGATGCATGTTCGGTATTGCATATGGAGTATGTACGATTAATGGTTGTCTTACAAGGACACTCAAAAGAATTCGATTACATTATGGTATATGAGAAAAAATCTTTTAGAGGGTATTTTAATGACATTACGCTGTTTCAAATGTATTGAAACATATATAAACCACTGAATTTCCCTACGAACATGTTAAAACAGAGCATTTTTTGTTAATTTACACGCATAAGAAACGGACACACATAAGAAACCGGTTATAGTATTGTTTTTGCGTAATAATTGCTGGAGAGTACGTTTTAAAATTGGGTATGCGCTTTTAAATTTCACTAGTTTTTTTTTGCATACTACTTTTTATATATAAATTCTATATTTCATTTACAGGTCTGTACAAAAGTATTCGCATACCATTCTCCTCATTAGAAGAAATTGCTGTGGGAGAGTTTTCAACTAAAGTACATGTATCTCTTTAAAAAAAATCAAGGGGTATAAAATCTCGGTGAAGTTTGTTAACGGGTTAAATCGGACCAAGGGTGTGGTAATAGGAAGAGAGTTTGTGAAAACCGAAAAAACGCCATAATTTCTTAATTAAAATAGATGTCGAATCAGTTTTTAATGTTTATATTACTTCTAAAAAATGGGTCAAAAGTTTATGCATGACAGATTTTTAATAAAGTTAAAAATGGGCTCAAGAGGCAAAAAAAGAGTTTTTGGGAGAAAAAAATCATAATTCATCAATGCTCAAGATATCAGATCCAACTAAATTTTTTATAAATGTTCTCAAAATGTTCTAAAACATTTGTATTTACAAATTTTTGATAGGACCAACTCTTATCAAAAAAAAAAAAAAATTATAAACGAAAACAAAAAGGGAGGTGGAAAAAGAAAAAAAATCCATAACTTCGTCAATTTTTAAACTATCGAATCAGATTACACTTATTTCACATCTTTTTAATAATATCTACAACTTTTACAATGACAAGTTTATTATAGGACCAATTCTTATAGCAAAAATAAATTAAACAAAAATAGGAGTTGAGGAAAAAACCTCAAATCCAAACTGCTTATATTTTGACTCATTTTTAAATTCTTTTTTGATTTTAAACGCATCCAAATGGCAAATACTCTTATTTAGGAACTATATAATGTGACGTATTGGCCTGTTTTTTGATGAAGGCAGAATATATTTCAAAAAAGGCTGCCAAAACTGGCCAAAAATTGTTGAACAGAATTTCCCGAAACGATCGTGATTGAAAAATTAAAGAAGTATTCAAATAGCAAATTACGTTTTCTGACTCATTTTTAAATTCATTTTTGTATTCAAACATATTCAATCGACAAGTTCTCTTATTTTGGACACGTGTAATGTGCCGTATTGCTCAGTTTTTTTATAAAGGCTGATTATATTTCAAAAAAAGTTTCCAAATTGGGCATTTCATGCAAAATTTGTCGAAGCGATCGTGAATGAAGAATTGAGATGTATTCAAATAACAAATTGCGTTTTTTTTTTATTCATTTTCAAATTCAGTTTTGCTATCAAATGCATCCAATTGACAGATTATCTTATTTAAGAACTGTGTAATGTGCCGTATTGGTCAGTTTTTTGATAAAGGCTGAATATATTTCAAAAAACGCTGTCAAAGTAGGCACTTCGTACAAAATTTCCCGAAGCGATCATGATTAAAGAATTGAGGATGTGTTCAAATAACAAACTGGTTATTTTCTGACTCATTTTTAAATTTAATTTTGCTCTCAAATGTATTCAATTGACAGTTTTTTATTATTTAGGAACTATATAATGTGCCGTATTGGTCGATTTTTTAATAAAGTCAGAATATATTTTAAAATATGCTGTCAAAATGGGCATTTGAGCCGAATTTCGCTTAAGATGATTCTGGTAAAACCAGTTCTTGCAGAAAAATGAAATTAAAAAATTTTCAAAACCGCCCAAATAAAACTATTAAACTGGGTTTATCTCTAATCATATTTTATTTTTTGTTGTTTAAATGAGCACTCTTCGAAATCTACCTCTATCTCTAGTCCAAGCCGACAGGGTTCTTTTTATTTGATTTCTGACAAGTGCTCGCTTGCCTAGTGGTTAAGGTTCACAATTCGAGACGAGCGATATTTACAACTAGTAGTTTTTCTAAAAAAACTTCCGTGAATTGTGAAAGTGTTTTTGAGAATGTATACAATAATTGACGAATTTTGTCTTTTAACACTATTTAAGAATTGGTGGAGTCTGTTGCAAAAACTTCCTGGGCCAATATATTCCTTTTTTTCATTTTGATAACTCTTTTTTTTTTTTTTTTTTTTTTTTTTTTTTTTTTTTTTTTTTTTAAATAAAAACAGGAGAAGCTTTCTCTAAGGATGGGCGATGACTTGTAAGCTGAGACAATTCTAAGTTTTGCACATTTATTTATGCTATTGCAAATGTTACTTTACATTATTGAAGTAAAAAGCGTTTTTTGTTACATAATGCGCTGATAATTAAAAAGTGCAGGGTACAAAAATGTTAAAAATAACATTTAAAAAGCTGTAAAACTTCTTGGGAAGGATATATATTTTTTATACTACAGACTGTATACAACGACACCTGTAATCGATTATTCCAACAGATATAAAGATTAAATTTTGCGATATTCACAAAAAGTAAAGTAAATATGCAATAAATGCGAATGTGTAGAATATGCGATCAAAGCGATAGCAAATGTCATATATCATGTTACTTTTATGTTCAGTTTTAATGACGTACTCGTTTTCTTATTTCATCATATTGTAGACATTAATTTATGTATCAGTTAATTAATTAAAAGATAATGAGTGATGAAAATTTACTTTGTATAACAATAATGAATCACTCTTATAGCTCTTTATATTCTTATAATCGATAAAAATCAGAGTTTTTTTTAACCATTTAGAAAATGGTTATTTCTTTTGGTCAAAATATATCTGAACCGTATCTGAAATTTTGTGATGTCCGTTTTTTATTTAACTTTTGATTGGTCCATGTTTAAGCCCAGAAACTTCGTGACAACTTCTGTTGTCACGTTGACAATAAAAGTATTAAAAACTACAAAAAAATTAATAAGTTAAAAACAAATCAAGATACAGCTTTCAAATAAATTGCATTTAAAAGTACATTTTTTTCTATATGACGGTATAAAAATAAAAAATGTGCAATGCTTAGAAATTTAAAAATTTGCACACCGAATATTGTAACATTGAAATTTCATTTAAAATTAATTTATGATTGGTCCAGGAATATTAATGTTTAATATACGGCGTACTTAATATATGACTCTGTTATTACGTAAGCTACGTTTTAATCATCATAAAAAATATGTTTATTATTATTACTTTTTTAACTATAGAATTTATTTATATGCCTAAAAATTGAGTCTTTTAAAATATCATTTTTCAAATTGTCGTTAAAATGTGTTTAATTTAATTTTTTTATATTTTAGGTGGGTACCTGAATCCGCTAGTTGGTTAATGACTAAAGATCAGGTAGCTAGAGCTTCAGAATTACTTCAGCAAGTAGCGCGGGTAAATGGAAAGAATCTAAGCTCTCAATATTTTTATGATCGACTGGTGAGTATATAAATATTATCTTGTTGTTTTTATATCCGTACAATTCTTACTTTTTTTATAACATTTTAAAAACTAATATTGTATCTACAATTTTCTAATACACACTTGTAGTCCGAGATACAGTGTGATATTTTGGCAGTCAATTTCGATGATTGTGGTAAATATGGTAGATAAAATGGTACAAAAAAGAAACTGATAATCACGAGGCTGAAACAGAGAGAAAATTTTCCATAACAATATCCAAGGTGGCGAGTAATCAGTGAAAAATATAATCAAAAAAGATATTAAATACCAGTATTTTGTTAATGAGAGTTTCACCTTCTTTAATCTTTTTACATTATTTGAAATAATTTCTATAAGCAATTACTGGTAGTTTCTTCTTTTTGTGACTATGTTTTTCCCTGACCACTCACCTCCTTGATATCTCAGAGCTTGAAATATTGTGAAATGAATGGTAATCCGATTACTGATGTTATCAATAATTATTTAATAATGTAGTTAAAAAACGGAGAAAAAATTCAATAATGAATATTCAATTAATTTGTTATAAACATATAAAATTATTACAAAATAATGTAATTTAGAACAAATAATTTAATCAATATTATTAGTTTTACACCGTATACGACTCTTTCAAACAGGAGTGCGTTTTTGGAACGCTATGTGGAGGGGGTTGCCCCCTTAAAAAACATGACAAATATGTATCAGTCCCTATAGGTCAAGTTTAAAAAAATGGATAACAGCGATAACAAATTGTTAAATTTGACTAAAAAAGGAGCATTAGCATTAAGAAAACAGCCTAAAAATTATTAATTACTGATTTTATTTTCCATTTCCACATTCTCAAATTGAGACATATATAATATTATTGAGTATTTTAGTTTGTGCACAACAAGATCCCATTAAATATTTGCTTACATTCCGAAAAGTAAAAAAAAAAATAGTCAGCCCTTATTTCTTTAAAAAAGTTTTGAAAAGGTGTCTCTGTGTATAAATTTTATCTCCAGGGCTCCAGTTGGCCCACTTGTGTCTCTGACCAAACCTTTTTATTTTCCTATAAAATTAAACGTAATTAATTCATCTATGACACAGAAGGATTCGCAATTATACGAATTTCATCTAATTAAAAAAATTTAGGTATACATACCTCGATTTATCTTTTATAATGATTTTTCTAAATGATCTTCATCTGTTTTAAAACATGTTTCTTAGAGAGCATTCGAAACACTTCTGCACTTTCAAAGTAAAAAAATTCTATTATTTTTGAGACTGCAGCTTTTAAGAAGCTTGTAGAAGGCATTTTTAAAATTTAATGGTATATGAATTACTCGTTTTATAGTTAGCACTGGCATCTTGAGTCACTCATGACTGATAATTATAAACAGTGAATCCATAGCAATAGATAAAAAACGTATCATTTGAGCCGATACAGCACAAACCAATGAATAATGTTAAAATTTGCCGAAGGAAAAAACAACATATTTTGAATACAAATAGTCTTGGTCGAGTTCCGTTCCCGGCCAAATTTTCGTCAGCATTTTTGCCGAAAACAAAAGATTAGCGAAACTCAGATTTTCTGCCTAAAATAAAAATGACTTCGGCCTATCACTAGTTATAACTACGAGATAATGCATAAATTCGGAATATTCAGCAAGAAAAATTAAAATTTAAAAAGCACGTATTTATCTTAAACATTATTGCGCATAAAAAAATTAATAGTAGTGCTGTCTCTTTTTTATTTTATCTGTTCTCTTCTTTTATCTCAATTTAAAAATATAAAATAATTCCCTCTTGAAAAAACAAATGTTGAATATTATAGATCCAGCAATTTATTTATTTATAATATCGTCATACAATCGCATTATTCTGCTCATAATAATGTTTAATACAGATGATAATGCATCATAATTTACAAATTCATATTCTTTATTGATGCAATTTGTTATCGCGTATTCAAATTCAACAGCCAACAAACTCCTTACATTACAAAAAACTGACGTAATTGATTATCTGAGGAAAATTTGATCTCAAGAACAATTACTCTATTTTTTTTTCTTCTATCACCAGTAGTCTTAATACAAGAAATTCAATCGAATTTAATTCAAAGACCCATCAAGTTGTCACTTCCTTTATAATGGATGATTTCACTTGGAGAGAATGAAATACTACACAATGGATTTATTTCTTATTATGACACTTGTTTTCATAAGTCTACTGATGCTATACAGTTTCTAGGATCAAAAATTAAAAAGCTTTTTGTCAAATTAAAAGAAGTACAAATTCATGCATATCTTATTGAATCTAATTACATGGATAATATTCCATGGACTATGGGTCGTTGGTACATTTCGCATAAATATCTATTTTTTGTGTGTGTGTGTATGTGTATGTGTGTGTGTGTGCGTGCGTGCGTGTGTGTGTATGTGTATGTGTGTGCTTGTGTGTGGTGTGTTAGAATATTGCTTGTCTCTTGTCATTCTAAAATTGCAATATTTTGGAGGAAAATCCTTCTTTGAAATATACATACAAAATAAGTATAATTCTTCCTTTTCAAGGTTTTCTGTTAGTTGAAAACTAAAAATTGAACTACATGGTCTGTCCAATAAGTAATGAGATTGATTCCATAAAATTCTTTTATTTGAAGCTAATTTTATAAACACTTCTTCAAAATAAACTCCTTCAGTATTAATACACCATTGTTAACAAATCTGCCACTTATTTTTGCCCTCCTAGATGTCTTTAACTGAAATGCTGTTCAGAATACGCGTTACGTTTTTCTACATGTTCTTCAGATTGTCAAAACCATGACCTTTTAAAATGCATTTCAACGCGGGAGAATTCGCTGCATGAGATTTTCTTTCGCCATTGTACTTTTTTTCACTCTTATTTAAAACATTTTTCAATTTAATAAAATTTAAAAATGTGATTTGGATTACTTTACCTCTTTTGTTAATAAAAGTGCTAAGACAAACAAAAGAGTTGATATTAAGTGAATGTAAAGTAAAAGAAAAGCAATTGGGCACCTTGAGAGAAATTCTCACTGGCGAATTCTCCCGGATTAACCTAGGAAATACATAAAAAGGTCAGGCAATGACATAATGACGCTTTACATTATAAACATACTTTAACAACACATGGTGGCAGTCGGTCAATTTTCAAGTCTCTAACATCTGTAGTTTCTAGGAACGAGCTCTGTGACGGACACACAAAGAAGTTAGACGAATAGGGTTTCCTAAACACATGTCAAATTGACACATTGCAGTAATATGTAAATTTCAAGCGCTCAAAGCAGTAAATTAGAACTTTAAAACCAGTAAAAATACGCTAATTTCGGCTGTTTACATGTTCCAGTCTTCTGCCCGAATCATTTTAAAAATAAATAAAGATATTTTTAAATTGCATGTGTTCTATGAAACGCTATCATTCAATTCTCCCGTATTTTTTGCATATTATGCTCATTACTTTTTATTTTACTTATTTATTTTATTTTTATTTTCATAAATATAAGAAACATCCAAATAAAATAAAAAATAATGTGCATAATATGAGAGAATGCGTGGTAAATGGAACGAAGGCGTTTCAGATAGATTGTGAAATTTCACATTAGCATATTTACTCGTGTATGAGTAAAACTCGCAAAATTTTGAAAGAAAAAAAAAATGAATTTTTGTGTTGTAAGTCGAACTATATTTCTGGCAGTATGTTGAAAAATTATTTGTAATCGAGGTTGAAAGAAATTGACATATTTTCATTAACTTATAAAAGATTTTTTCTAAATTTCTAATCAGAGCTTTCTTTTTTAAAATCCAACGTTTTAAAACTGAAACAGAAGATTAAACTGTCTTGAAACCTATTCACACCAATTTAAAAATACTTAAAAAGAAAAAATTCTTTCAAAAACCTATTCAAGCTTTATTTACGAGGGTAAAAAATTTCTTAGACTGCTAACATACAGTACTTCTTTGTATTGTAGAACTTTTAGATGAGATAGCTACAAGAATTCTCAAAATGAACTCTTCTTAAAAAGGGGATGAAAATGATGGAAGGAATGCCCTTGTATTGAAGGGAATTTTATCCCAAGATAAAGGAAGTGCAGAGAAAATACAAGGACATTATTGTTAATATTTTTTTGTTAGTGATATGGAAATGACCATTGTCCGCTTTATCTCTCGCCCCACCAGTCACTGGGAGGTGCTGCTCTCGAAACTAGTGGACGGTAGGTGCTGGGTTCGAACCCAATCGTGATCGTTGGCCTAATCGTTTGAAATCTTCCGTGTTTTTCTTCGAACCTTGGATATCCTTAACGGATAAGGTTCCCTTAAAAAAACCCTCATGGAGGGTACTCCCAAGCCCTTAGGGCCTATAATCGTCGTGCAGATAATTGGCCTTCACTAATACAACCAACCACTTTATCTCTCCCTCCAATTTAAATGCCTGGGCCATTCGCCAATTATTTGCGGAAAATAAGTTTAATTCGTGTATAAGTCAACTCCTCCTACCCCCCCCCCCCCCCCCGCATTTTCAACTCCTAAATTTTTCATAAAATTCTTCGACTCAAACACGAGTATATACAGTATTTTTATTTCTTTTGAAATGATCACCGATAGAGTTGAAATGCATAAATAGTTGAAAAAAACATATTATTGGTTTAGAACTTTAAGTATTGGTTATATTTATTGGTTTTACCCTACAAAACAGCAAAAAAAGGCGCATCACGATTACAAAGTCAAAGGGAATAATTCTGTTTCACACGGGCAAAACAGCATTATGCCATATTAAGACTAACGTTTGAGACCTTGCCTGCTGTTCACCTAGACTTTTTACGTCATTCAGAAATTGCTTCAATAGAAACGTATTTTTAGTATCTTTATATCTTTTTTACTTTTGAAATTCTTGCCTTAATGCACTCAAGATCTGTTTTTTCATCAATATTTTCATCAATCGTATATGTGCCAGCAGAACCGGGGAGACCATTTACCTGATATATTGTTACATGCATAAACCCTATACTATATACTATATGAATCGATAAAAAATTACATGTATAATTATAAACCTATCTTTTCTATCAAAATTACTTGTTGTGTAAATTTTGAAACCCTCTTTAGAAATAAATGGAATGGTTTAATTGCTAAGTCATAGTGTCCCATCCCTCCCTAAGAGCAACATTTTTAGAGATTAGGTCTTTACAAAAAACATGTAGCTGCTGAGCCTTTTAACTGATCATTCATAAAAGGCATATTGTTGAGTTCATAAAACATTATACGCAATCAAATTATCAACAAAGAATGAGTTGAAAATTTGTATTATAAATTTAAATAGATACTTACTTTTGATATTGTGTAATCTTTTTAAATCACAAAATCATAGATGCTTGCATGTAAAATAATTTATAGCAAGAAGTATGATGCAAAGAATGCTCTACCTTGCAGAAGAGTCATAAATTAAAAATAAAGCTTATTTTAAGCATTGTTGCAGATGTCTCATCTCTTCCTAATCTCTCCTAAATAGTGAAAAAACATTTTTATTGATTTTAAAGTTTCAATTTACACTTTTAACCATTTGAAATTAGGGTTTCGTCAGTTAAAAAGAAACCCTACAAAACAGAAGGAAAAAAGTTCCTCATGATTACAGAGTCAGTGGGAATAATTCAGTTTCACACGGGCAAAACAGCATGACATCTTATTAAGAATGACGTTTGAGATCTAACCTGCTGGTTCTCCAAGACATTTTCTGTCCTTCAGAAATTGCTTCATTAGAAACGCATCTCCAGGATCGTTATATCTTTTTTACCTTTGGAATCTTTGCCTTAATGTATTCAATAACTGTTTTACATCAATGTTTTCAACAATCGTATAACGTCCTCAATCCAGAGACAAATATTACGTGGCACTAAGAAAAAAAAATAACACATTAAAATTATTATAAAACATCTCCAAAGATGTATTAGCCCTTTAAGGCGCGAACAAATTCTGTTAGTAAAATGAGAAATTATCGACTGACACCGATACAAACGACTTTTTAAGAAATCAAGCACTCATTAATTTAAGCTTTTATTGTAAAAGCATGAATTCATTAAAATTTTATCGGTGCCAATTGCAAGTTTGGAATTAAAATTAAGTGTGACCAGACCGGACACACTGCGCCGGGAAGGGTTAATCTATATATCGATGCTTCTAATATGCACACATTTATTAAAAATGTCTAGATGCAATTTTAAGAATTCTAGAAGTTTTTAAATTAATTTAAAGGGTGCTTTTTAATGTCACTTCCAGGCAGCTTCAGGATTGAGGAAGCAAGCAAAGCCGTGGAGACATTTACTCGACATGCTATTCTATTCATAAACCTATTACACCAAGACACGGCAGCACAGACAATCACCTCATCGAGTTCACAAATAAAAATCTAGGTTTAGTTAAATATTGAATAGCATATTAAAGCGATATCAGTTTGCGAATTCATATCTTGATGGAAAGCACCTAAAAACCCGATTTTAGTGATTGATTCATAGGTTTACTATTATGTTTTCCTGCTCCCAATTCTCACGGTTTCATACTTTTGGGTGCAGGAAAACATAATGATAAATCTAAGAGTGAACTGCTAAAATCAGGTTTTTAGGTGTTTTCTACAATTATTTGGTAGATCGATTGCGTTTTAATATGTGAATCGAGATTTAACTAATCCTAGATTTTCAGCCTTAAACTCGATGAGGTGATTGTCTGTGCTGCCACCTCCTGGTCAATGTGTTATATACTTTAGGAATCAATTAAAATTTTGAAAGTGTAGTTATAAATTTTAAGAATCAATAAAAACTTACAAGTGTAGTTATAAACCTCTATTTTCTATCAAAATTGCTATTTCCGTAAATTTTGGGACACTCTTTATAAATAAACGGAATGGTTTAATTGATTTTGTAACCCATGCGTGTATAAATGTTTTGCAGTCGCCTAATTAATTGATTTATAGGGCGCACCAAAAACCATTTAGAAAAAAAAATGGAAAGATTTAATTGTTTTTTTAACCCATGAATGCATTTCTTGCCATTGCTTACAAGGAAGGTCTCCATACGGGCATACTCAGAAAAATCTGAAAAAATTACAGAATGTTCTTCTTATATAGTTATATATGTTTATAAAAAAATTTCGGCGGAACCTCCTTATAACGTCCGTAAAAAAACAATAAAAATTTCGTTTATTTGGCGATTTATCTCCGGTTGGCGAAAAAACGAAAATTTGAAAAATACGTTTTCACGCTTCGAATACTTTTTAAAGAAAAAACTTTCTATGTTCAATTTATTTAAATAAGTTTAGTTTAAGTAATTTTAGTTTTGCATTTTTGCTTACTTTAAGTGTAATTTTGTCATATACGTTTATATGTACTTATAACGAAATGAAATTAATATATTTTATCATTTAAAACACAATTTAAATTGATTAAAACTGTTCCAAATTGAAAAATACACTGTTAAAAATCTGCTGCATTTTGTTGCAACGCACTCTCTTGCTTGTATAGAAAACGGTTACTTGGCCGAAATGGAGCTTTATCATTGGTTGGAATAGAGATATTATATACAAGCGGCGGAGTGCGTTGCAGCAAAATGCAGCAGATTTTTAAGAGTGTTGCACAAGCTACAACACCGCTAAAAATCTGTACCATTTTCTGCAGCGTCACTCCACCGCTTTTATAGAAAACGGTCAATTCACCGTGCTATGGAGCATTTTCATTGGTCAGAAGAGAGATATTCCATAAAAGTAGTGGAGTGACGTTGCAGTAAATGCTGCAGATTTTTAACAGTGAAGTCAATTAAAATCAATTTTCAGATTCGTTAAAATCGTCTGCTTTTGGCGAGGAAATGCACTGCTCGCCAAATCCCGCGTCGCTTTCAGCTTTTCACGCCAATTATTCCAAACTATTTTATTTTTTTACATATCTAATAATGTAATTCCGCCGCTAATTTTCACTGATCCTTTATTACCTACATGAGTAGTTTAATTCGTATTTTTTTCAAAAAATTCTGAGTATGCCCCCGATGGAGACCTTCCTTGTTAGTTAACTAATTTGTTAGGGTACCTAGTGGTAAACTATACTCTTAAAAAAAAAAAAAAAGCTATGTGTTGCTGACGACTGGCTTTTCTGCTGATCGTTGCCAAAGATTAAGCTCAGAAAATGAAATGTTTGAAGTTACTGAAAAAATTTATAAGCTCAAAAAATATTTGCCAGAAAAGTGTTAGACAAATTTCATTAGCATTGTAAAAAAATGTATTTTTCGGGATATAAATTTGAAATCTAATGATTATGCCGTTTTTCAAATATTTAATTACAAAAATTATCGAATTTCACCATGGAGTACCATAGTAAAACCTTCAAAGTTATGATTTTTAAATGAAATAGGTTAAACTTTTTTATTTGAAGTGAAATTTAAACAAACAATTTTATTTTATTTGAAAGAGGTGTAATGAAAAATTAAAAACAAATATTATTGACATGTTTCGATTCCAATCTAATAAGAACCATAATCATAATAAAATACAAATACAAATCGTTTCAGGGTCAATACAAACGACACGCAACTATGAGATGTAAATTAAAAACCACCCACTCTATTGTTTAAAAAAAGTAAATAAAAATAAAATAAAAGTAGACTATGACCAAAATTAATTTTCAACTTGGTTTATCCTATTCAAACTTTCCCGAGGAATTTATTTATAAACTCTAACCATAACTTAGGAATAATAAAAGAAAAATTATCATTGCAAACAAATCTTTTACGCGTATAAATTTCAATAGAATCCCTTATAGTGGATTTACGACAACAATTTGATATGAAACATAATTAGCTTTCATTAAACAGAATTTTTACCTCATCTAAATATAATCTATATATAAAGCAGTGTTAGTACGACCAAAATTAATGTCAGATTCATGTTCACCTTTTCTAATTCCAAGTTTTTCCCCAGTCATGCCAATGTAATATATTAATGCCAATATAATATATAAGTCACCTTTTTCTGTAATTTAGGATTTTCATTTTTATTAATAAACTGTTATTATAAATTCTCCACTTTTCGATTCATGGTTAATGGAGCTTTTAAGGTTTATTCTGAAGAATTTTTAAGTAAGGAATTGAATATTATCCGTGAGATTTCACGTTCTAATGGGTATAAACTAAGGAGCATCAACAAATTAATAAATTGTTACAAAAAAGAGAAAGCTAAACCACAAAATTCTGAATTAATTGAAAGTTTCAATAAAGGGGAAGATCCTACAAAATTTAAAAGAGTCATTTCCATATTTAAAAGGCAGTTTTCAGATGTTAAAATTTAAATTTAAAAAGTTTAATATTGAATTGATTGCGACACCGCCACCAAAATTAAAGAGTTTTTCTTAATAAACAATTTGATCCTATAAGACATGAGGATCTTGCAGTGGTTTATGAAATTCCTTATATTACAGAAAAGGGTGACTTAAAATATTACATTGGCATGACTGGGAGAAAACTTGGAATTAGAAAAGTTAAACATGAATCTGATATTAAATTTGGTCGTACTAACACTGGTTTCTCTAGATTATATTTAGATTAGGAAGTAAAAATTATGTTGAATGAAAGCAAATTATGTTTCATATCAAATTGTTGTTGTAAATCCATTATAAAGGAGTCTGTTGAAATTTACACGCGTAAAAATTTTGTTTGCAGTGATAATTTTACCTTTATTATTCCTAAGTTATTGTTAGAGTTTATAAATAAATTCCTCGTGAAAGCTTGAATAGGATGAACCAAGTTGAAAATTAATTTTGGTCATGCTCTATTTTTAATTTTTTTTTTCTTACAATAGAGCGCTTGGTTTTTAATTTACATCTCTTTGTCCCGTGCCGTTTGTATTGATCGTGAAACGATTTTTATTTTTATTTTTATTTTATTATGATTAGGATTCTTATTAGATTGGAATCGAGACATGTCAATAATATTTGTTTTTAATCTTTCGTTACACCTGTCTCAAGTAAAATAAAATTGTTTATTCAAATGTTTATTTGTAAAAGGTGAATTTCTTAAAATCTTGTGATGTAAAAATCTAAAACATTTAATAACTTTTTTATGAAGTGAAATTAATGCAATACGAATTATGGACAGATTTCAAATAGTATATTTTTCCGAAGTACTGTATATGTATCCTGTGATGGCTGGTGGATGGATGAAATGCATTTTAATTATGATATGCACTTTTAAATTTTACTAAATCTATGCATATTATATAATGTGTAAGATCTTGGTATTACGTTATTTCTATTTACGCGTATCAATAATTAATTAAAATCATTCTATTTTACATAATTTAAAAAAACTAATTAAAATAATTTCACTATATTAAGTTATTTGTAAAATAAAAATAAATAGAACGCCTTCAGCATATCAACAACAAACAACAATTTTTATTCTTTTTTTAAGAACGATATCGTCTGCCTTTTCGTTGCCATAACAAATGAACGGAATTTTTACAAGTTCATGGAGGCTACAAATGTGTATAATTGCTACAGCTAATACAGGGCTACACAAAAGAGCTCGCAAGCGTTACTGAACATGAGCGTAATTTATACTTAAAGGTGTTTTTTAAATAAGTTATGCATTTTTACGCTGAATTGCATTCAGTTTTTTAGGAAATGTTTATGGAATATAGATGAAATGATATACAGTGTCACGCAAAGAATTGCATACATAGACGCCTATGAATGATAGTTTCTGAGAATGTGATTTCACTAGTTTTTAGAGTGTTGTAGTTTAAAATAAATTTTAATTAAATACTGGCATGTAATAATTGTACTAGGTAAACTACAGGGCTGAACAAAATTATTCAAGTATGTTTCCATCTATTTGTATAAATTGCTGAAAGAGAAATTACAACCTATTAGGCATTTTCTTGCTAAACTAAATCCCCCCATTATATAGCATACATATCGAGCGACATATCAAAAGAGAGCTGTTTCAAAGTACTCGAATACATATTTGGCTATAGACAGTAATCTTATTTTCCTATATAACGAAGTTATATTAAAGCTTTCAGAAAAAGTTTAAAGTGTTTCATAATCTATGCTTAACGCATTATTTTTCTTTCTTGTGAATCTTCAAACGTGTGTAACCCAAGATTGATGGATTTCTAAACACATCTAATATTACATTTTGCATGTGTTTTTTACTGATATATATAGTGCAAAATGGTGAAACCCAACGCATTTTCATATACTTTTATTGTTTGTTTTAATAATAACAAAAAAAAAAAACTGAAGGCTAATTCCATGTGCATCAAATATATAATAAAGAAAATTTTGAGTTAAAAAAAAATTTAAATCTCTATCTCAAATTCAAACTAGTTGGATGTGCCAATCCCAAAACTTTCTTCTATCTCATACGTGCATTTTAATATTTAAAAAAAATAGTTACTCATTTTAATGCTTTAATAATTGTAATTCAATACCATACCAACTTTGATTTTCATCTTAAATTTCGCTTCAATCAATTAATCGGATTAAAAACGAATTTCCGTCTCTGCACGAGCCGATGGACAATAGAATGATGGCAGATTTTTTTTTTCAAATTCAGGGAGGACCTACTTGCCTTACCAAAAAATAATCATTTACAAAAAATTTAGTTCAGTTCTAGGACTAACTTTATACACTTTTAGGTGGTGCAATATTAAAAATGGCATAAAATTCGCTATTGCAGCGCCTCCTTCCGGCGGATTTTTTTCAAATTCAGGGAGGACCAATTAGCCATAGTCATACACTTGCACAAAAAATTTGGTTCAATTCGATGCATAACTTCATATACTTTTGGTCGGTACAACATTGAAAATGGCACAAACATCGCGATTGCAGCGCCCCTTCCGGCGGAATATTTCAAAACTGAAGGAAGACCTGCTTGCCACAGCCAAAAACATTCACAAAAAATTTGGTTCAATTCTATGCATAACTTCATACACATTTTGGTGGTAGCATGGCGACATACGGACACACACACAGACACACAGACATTTTGTAAAATCATGTTTTTTGGTATCTCTGACCCCTAAAATGTGTAAATCCGTTGAAAACCGGAAGTCGAAAAAAATTTTGATTACAATACCTTATTGAAGATAGAAGAAAGTAAAAATGCTTTAGCTTTTTTAAAAAATGAAAGTGATGAAAATATGTACATGAAGGAAAAGTCATTTAAAGTTTTAATTTGTGAGTGTAATTGCGTTGGGTGTATTAAACAAACTTACAATATCTGTCGATATAATTATCGTACGGTTAAAAAAAGAAGATAATATAATTATATATAATATTATAAATATTCACAATTAATTTCCTCACTCCCGATACAAATATTACGAGGGACCACAAAAACCTTTTTAAAATTAGTATAAAACATATCCAAAGATCCATGAGACTCTATATGAATGCTTATAAATAGGCACGCATTTATGAAAAATATCTATCGGTAATTTTAAAAATTCTGAAATCATTTAAGTTCATTTAAGGGTGTATTTCAATTCGAAGTGCTTATTTTCCGATTTATTTTTAAATTTATTTTTGCTTTCAAATGCATCAAACTGGCAAATTGTCTGATTTAGAAAGTACACAAGGTGCCGTGATTGTCGATTCTTTGATAAATACAGAAAATATTGTAAAAAAAAAAGCAATCAAAAATGGCGTTTTAAACCGATTTTTCCGAAGTAAAAGTTCTGGTAACGGAAAAAGGGGTTATTCTCAGAAGATAATGTTTATAAATTAAATTCTAATGAATTAAGCTTAAAATGACATCACACGGCACCTTACATGTCTCTTCAAAAATCCCCTCAGCAAGTTTCATGTTTCTACTTTTAAAAATGTGTCTGAAATTGCATCAGAAAATTTCGATCTGTTGAAGGTGGAAAAGCTCTTTGTCGAATACACCCTTAAAGGGTATTCTTTTGTGTCTCCTCCAGGTGACATCAGGACTGAAGAAGTTAAACAGGCTTTCTTTAATATTTAAAAACAAACATCGATTTTTTTATCAGTTTTGAGATAAACTGTCTCTTCAATTACGATATTGAACAGCTTTTTCACCTTTTAATAAAGTATTATAAATATGTATTCGTTGCAATGCTTCTGATCACGCTATCTACAGTTATTTTGCGATGAAAGCTGAGATAGAGGAAAATTCTTTTCCCACACTGAGCAGTGAATCATTGTCTTAATACATTCACAATTCTTGAATGTATTAAGGTAATCATTTCAAAAGGTAGAATGTTGAAATGATTCAGCAGTAAGTTTCTAATGAAGCAGTTTTGGAATGACAGAAAATGCCTATGTGAACAACAGGTCAGATCTCAAATGTCAGCCTAAATAAGATGTCATAGTGATTTCTGTCAGCGTGAAAAAAAAAATTATTCCCAGTTACCTTGTGTTACATTGCATACAGATGCAGCTGACATTACTCATTTTTAAATCTTCTTTATTTATTTCTAAAAAGCGTTCATTAGGTTTTACAAACGAAAATGAATTTTGTACATGGTTGATTTATAAAAAATTTATTTCTTGTTATCAGATAAATGGTTCTTGTGAGTTAAGGGTTGTTCATAAATGATGTATTTTTTCAATAGTTTTGATCCCTTCCCCCCTTTGTCACAAAGTATCTCATTTCATCATACCCTCTCCCTCCCCCTTGTCACATGTCACACTATATTGCATAAATATATATTTGTAGTTCAGAAACAAAGCACTACGTTACATATCATATTTCAAATTTTACTTTTAAACTTGATTATCTGTTTTTATAGCATTTGTCAGCAAGGTTATAAAAAGGATTTATTTACTTATTTTGTATGAAATAATATTAAGGTTTACAACCAAAAACATAATTATTATACAATAGTAGTAATATATTAATATTGAAGAGCAATTGAATTCAGTGGTATTTTAAAATTTGAAATGGAATTTAATATATTAGGCTTTAAATCTTATCTTTAATTCATGAACACAAAATACTTTAATTTCAAAATACCTTCAAAATTTAATTCTTAATGTTTTTATTTTAATTAAAATGTGTGATGTCACATTACTTCTTATCTACTCTTACCGCTTTGTCACAATTTCATGAACGGTTCTCCCTCCTCCCAAGCGTTACATTATTTGTGGAAGGCCCCTTAATAAAAAAATATGTTTATTACAATGTAGCACGTCATGCTGCCTAAAGATATTTAGTAAGAAATTTACTAGAGGAATTTAACCATACCATTGAAGAATTTGCTTTTGAATGCATTAAAGCGATGGAATTCAAGTAAATCATGAATTCTATGAATTCAAATAAACTTTTAATGAAATTTTAATTATTTTTTTCAAATTTAGACAACATTTAATCAAATTTTAGTAAAGAATTTCATTTAAACAAAACCTTCTGTTACGAAATCTATTCACATATTTCAGTTTTTTTTTCCAACAATATATTACTAAATCACTTACCTGTGTTATGAAGTCAAAGATTTGCAATACCTCTTAAATTTACTAACATGTACCAATTTTTGTGTATGAAACAAAAAAAATTATTGATTAAAAATGATTAAAAAAATGATGTATTTCTCAATAAAAATAGCTCCTAAATTAATATATATAAACCTAAAGCCTATGTTTTGCTTCATAACATACCAATAGATGAACACAATTTTGTTTCAAAATTTTATTTCAATATCTTAAAAAAAATTTTAAAAATGATATTTCTTGTAAACGTACACAATGAAAACCGCAGGTTTCTAGAAAACGCACATTAAGATTTTTGTATAACACCAAAAAATTGCATATAAAGTATACAACTTTAAAATCCACCATATTCGTAGAAATTTATATATTTTTCTATACATTATATGTTATATATTTGCGTTTTAAAATTTGTTTTTTACCCTTCTGTGATTCTTTAAACGATCACTTCCAGTTTAAGAAAATTCATTTTTGTTTTATATTTTTGGCTATACTTTCCTCCTATTTATCGTTGAACAAAAAGTAAGGCATTTTTGGAATTTTAAATGTTTGAACTTTAATTTAAAATAATTTAAAAAAATCAAATGTTTTCTCAAAAACAGCTATTTGTGTGTATGCACATACCTTAATGTGTGCAAAACAGCTACACGTTAAGAACTGTTCTATTGAAGCAACTAAACTTTGGTTAATATAACTCCAACCAAATATTTTGGTTGGAATGACCAAATTGTGGTTGAATTGACGAAATAATTTTGTTACTTCAGCAAAATTTTATTTAAAAGTTGGTCACTTTTACTAAAGTTTTTGGTTGGAGTAAAGTTTAGTCAGCCTGAATAAGATGTCATGGAATGAATTATTTCTATTTACCTCACGGCCAGAAAAAGCTATTATTTGCTTATTTCTTATGGTTCTTTTTTTTTTTCTATTTGTGTTCTTTCAACTTTGTGTTGAAAAGTTTCATTACTTTTTACACCACGATAAGAAATTTTCAACATTGTAGATTCTCAAGCATTTTATTTTTTTTTCCGTTGAATAGTTTTCACGGGTTAATGGAAACGTGCATTTATTATCATTCTCCAAGTCATTCCGTATAAACATATTTAGCTATGAACATAATAGAGGAAACTTTCTTCTATTATGTTCATAGCTTTTCTTTCCATACGGCTGAAAAGATCATTTATTGAATGCATTAAAGAAATGGTTTTAAAAATTAAAAAAGACATATCTTTCTACTGAAGCAACTTTTATAGTTTTGGTAAATAGCATTTAACCCTTTTACACGCAGTGATGCCGGGTCGGCAACACCTAAAGTTCCTCCTGTTTAGAGACACAAAACCTCCGTGAATATTTCAAAAACTACTCTAATGGCTACTTTAAATCTTTCTTATGAGTTCTAGATGGCAGCACCACAGAGATCAAACTCTACTGTTTTTAAATAATAGGTAAAATGTTTTACTGTAATACGCGCTTCACAGCAATGCTCTTCTCACTGCGCTTATCAATGCTTTACTTATGGGAGGTTACCAATTCGGTAACAGCTGTATAATTAAAATGGTTGGTGCAATCTTTACAAAACAATACCTGTGTACTCCTCTAGACCTAAATAGATTGCCTATTTTTTTTTTCTTTAAATTCCAACTTTAAAGAGTAGTGTGCCGGAAAGGGTTAAAAAACGTCTTACCGTTAAGGGGACAGTGGACAGCAAATCCTCCTATTTTCAATGGATTCATTTAAAAATTGGCAGATGTATTATGACAAGCTCAAACCGTTATGTTCAAAATTTGATGATAAAATACTAAAAAGTTTTTTAATTTATTCAATTTTTAATTTTTTACAATAATGAAAAATTGACATATTTTAAAATATCCCATGCGCATTTCTTTTGCATAAAATACGACAATGTTTATTTATGAGATTTTTTTTATATGTTACAATAGAAGTTGGCATGAATTGTTAACGTTCAATAAATATAAGTAGAAAAAAGTATATTGATAATTTTTTTCATTTTTTCAAAAAAGTAGCTACATATTTTCATTTTCACATAAACTTCAGCAATAAAGTATTCTTGAAATGCAACTTTTTTATGCTAACATTTATTCATTATTGTACAGAGGTTATAAAGTATAAATTTTAAAAGAATTTAATAATTAAGAATGAGCGTGAAACGTTTCAAAGGTTAGAAATGTGCAAAATTTTTAGAAAATAGCATTTAAAACACAGTAGGATATTATAAGATTTTCGGATCTTTTCTGGATCCTAAACAAAAACTAAAAAAGATTATGTCATATGGATGATATTAATTTTCATCTTTTGATTATTTTTTCGCTTTTTTTTCAAACACTAAAATCTACCAGAAATATATATCAAACAGTATTATCCTAAAATAATTGGTGTCTACTGAATACTGATAGCCTGTCACATGTAGATCAGAAGTAACAAATGCATTTAGCTTAAACATATAAGTCCGATTTATGGTTTTAATACTAAGTTTTGTCGATTGCGATGTTTATTCACTGTACTTGTGATGATTATCGATAAGTACAGATCATGTTTCGCCTCGCATCGTCATCAACTACAGTAGCCAATAGCATATTGAATCCTCCCCTCCACCCCCACCCCCAATTAGATACATCAAGTATAGTGGCCAGACAAAGACCTGGACTTCTGAACACTACATATTTTTTACTATTTTACATATAAATATTTATTTTATACTATTTCAGAAATACAAAAACTTAGAAATAAATGTCCGTTACAATATTTTAGGTTCTGTGCCGTTTTCGAGTTCAGTGCTTTATTTTGTTTGAGTACATCCTGCTTTTTTCCTAATGTCCTGAGCCATTTTTTAATCTTTTCTCTTAGAATTCATGGAGCAAATACAGTCGATTATAAAGTGTTTTCAGGGAACCAGAAAAATTGGTACGTAATAACCGAAGTATGTTATAAGCAATTACCAATAAAATGCAATGCGTTACGTGAAACAAAAGGATGCACAGAATTATGCGCAATAATAAAGATTTAAAATAGACATTTTACAAATTTATCAAAGTAAAATAGGAGAAAAATATATTTTACCACTTGCATGTTTAATTTACAAAAAAATAATCAAATATATCTTGGTTTCTTTGGTTTCATGACACAATAAAAGAAAGACACCGCTTCATCACGACAGAAACGTCGAGGTCTAAATAGACGTATCCTTCAACTATTTTTTTTTCTTTTGAAGAAACATTTTGAAGGACGGAAATCTTTCTTTTAAATCCGTCTTCGCCACTTTCCATTGCTGAGTCTCCCCCTTTTTGTCGATAACTACAAATAGTTGGAAAAAAGGTGATAATTGCTGTTGAATGAGAATATTTTAAAGAAGAAGTAAACCAAGTTTTCATTGGTATAAATGCCCAAGACAGCTTACCTATTTGCAAACCAGAAATGCAAGGTTCATATCCAAATTTTTGTTTTCGTTCGAGTCTAAAAAGAACGTTATAACAAGATTAAGGTTTTACATACACTCTCAAAAAAACTTCCGTCTTTTCACAGAAAATGCACTGGCAGCACTGCTGCCAGAAATTGTCTGTATATTGACGATTTTCTGTTTATTTTTTTCTCTGTCAAAAGAGGAAAAATATCCGTCACTTGAAAAAAGTTTGGAAAAAATCAATGCGGAAGAGGCGGGGATCGAACCAAGGATCCCAGGATTACCAGACCAACGCTAATCCACGGCGCTACGGCTGCTCATGATGATTGTGCGTTAAAATAGAACCCTTCATTTCATATGGTGTGGGTTGGTGTATTTCGTTAAAAAGCTTTTAATTATGCAGTTAATCTCGGAAAGATTTCATCTTTAATGAAACTGTGGCTGGGTTTTTTTTACGTTTAGTATTAATATAGTATAAAAATGTGAATTTTAAATATATTACGTAGAATGTTAGAGAAAAAACATGGATGTTCTATTTGTGAGAATTTTTGAACGAATAAAGAAAGTAATTGTTATTTATTTTTAAATTCGAAAACATTTTTGTCTTTTAAAACTAAATTAGACATTTTAATCAATAGAATATTTTTGTTTTTCATTTTAAAAATAAATTCGAACTTATTACTAACAGACCCAATGCGCATGCGTGCTGGATATAAACGGAAACTTTTCCTCATTTTTCGACGCTCGGAATGAACTCACAGAACAAATACGTTTTCTGGGAGAACAGAAATTATTTGTGAAAAAATAACGATAACTTAGTGTATATTGACGAATTTTTCTGACAGTGTAGTCCGTAACAGCGGAAGTTGTAAATCATTACTTATACAGAATGCCATAAGGGACCAAGCAACTAAGTACGTTATATCACAGATACGTTGTAAACGACGTCGACTGTACTATTTCATGTGAAGTTAAAATTCAGTAGGACAGTATAAAGACTTTCAGAAATTTTCTAGATCTTAAAAAAAAAAACTAAAAAAAATTATATCAGGCAATACTAATTTTCATCTTTTAAATATTTTTTCGCGTTATTTCTTTTTTCTTCTAACACTAAAATTTACAAGAAATAGATATCAAACCGTATTATCCCAAAATAATTGGTCTCTACTGAACACTGACAGTCTGTCACATGTAGATCAGAAGTAACAAATGCATAACTTAAACATTTAAGTCCGATTTATGGCTTTAACACTAAGCTTTGTCGACTGCGTTTATCCACTGTACTTGTGATGATTATCGATAAGTTCGGATCATGTTTCGCCTCTCATCGTCATCAACTACAGTAGCCGATAGCACATTGAAATATTCAGATCCCCTTCTTCTCACCGTGTTAGATTGAAGATACATCAAGTATAGTAGCCAAACAAAGGCTTGGACGTCTGATCATTACTCAATTTTTTTCTAGTGTACATATAAATATTTATTATTTATCATTTCGGAACTACAAAAATTTAAAAATAAATTTTTGTTGCAATATTTTAGGTTCTGTGCCATTTCCGAGGTCACTGCGTTATTTTGTTTGAGTGCATACTGCTTCTTTCATAACGTCCTGAGCCATTTTTTGAAGTAGTCTATCTTTTTATCTTACAATTCATGGAACAAAGACTATTTAACCTGGAGTAAAAACACAGTAGGACAGTATAAAAAATTTCAGATTTTTTCTAGATCTTAAAAAGATTAAAAAAGATTATATCATATAGACAATACTAATTTTTCTCTTTTGACTATTTTTCCGCTTTTTTTCTAACACTAAAATTTACAAGAAATAGATATCAAGTAGTATTATCCTAAAATAATTGGTCTCTACTGAATACTGACAGTCTGTCACATGTAGATCAGAAGTAACAAATGCGTTTAACTTAAACATATAAGTCCGATTTATGGCTTTAACACTAAGCTTTGTCGACTGCAACCATGTTTATTCACTGTATTTGTGATGATTATCGATAAGTTCAGATCATGTTTCGCCTTGCATCGTCATCAACTACAGTAGCAGATAGCATATTGAAATATTCAGACCCCCACTGCAGGTTGAAGATCAAGTAGAAGACAAGAGGTTTTGAAAGTTTTAAGATCATCCCACTCTAACTTCGTCTTATCCTAGTGGTCTGACAGCACTAAAGGTCAAAGGATCGAAAAAAAAACCTCACGCGTGACTGATCTGAGCGTGTCACTGCATACTGATGACTTTAAAGTACTTGTTATTCAGATATTTTTTTCTTCTATTAGCGAATATCAAACAGAGATCCTATAGGCGTTAAAATAAGGCGTTTTTAGAGACTCTTCGAGGTCTCAAAAAAACATCATCCACGTTGGTGATGGGCAAATCTGTTAAAAAAGTACAAAAACTGTGTAAGAATAGAAAAATCGTGATATATTGTGCAGCTGCTGCGATATGTTTACACGAAGTGAACACTTTTTCAAGTTTTTATGCACTTTTTAGAAAAATGAATGAAGTCTCCAGCTGCCGATATTAATGGCTACATGCTTTTTCTTTGTTGTTTAAAAATAAGGCAAAAAATATGCATGTAACTGCTAAAAAACGTATTAAAATGCAAATATCGATAATGATTACAAAACTATTGTTTTTATATTTTTCACTGTTATAGAGATAGCTGAGTTTAAATTTATTTATATTCAAGGTGACCATAATTAAACTAATCGTATTCAGAGCGATCTAACTGTAAAAATGCAGCCAAATTTTGTAGCCTGATTAAACAAGCCAGGGGACGAAGGATGCTGTGAAAAAATCAGCACCACATATCCATTGGTGATATTTTTTGAACTATTTTTTGGCAAAATCATTCGTTCTCGTTTAATAATCCTACATAATTTGGCTACATTCTCGCAATTAAATCGCGATACAGAGCATGTTAGGTATCAAGTTTCATCATAAGCATTTTGTATAGTAAATGCGCTGAAAATTAAATAAAAATATTGCGTCAGGTACAAAATTTTGACAAAATACAATTTAAAACTTAATGTTGCATTGAAAATGCTTTTGTTGATTTTCACATGAAGCATAATTAAATTAGTCTTGAATCTGAAAGACATCAAATATTTTCTCATGCATAAGTATTGTGTACTTATTTATAGTATATAGATCACATGCTGTAAATAAG
Source organism: Maratus speculifer (assembly GCA_964019185.1). Taxonomy (NCBI): domain Eukaryota; kingdom Metazoa; phylum Arthropoda; class Arachnida; order Araneae; family Salticidae; genus Maratus; species Maratus speculifer. Next base: position 161,677,209 of record OZ025300.1, on the reverse strand, counting down.
TTCACATAATGAATAGCTGCTGATGCAGAGAAAAGCTAATGAAAGAATGCATTAAAATGTAGAAGAAATTTATTTATTTAAAAAATATATTGAATTTTGTTTTTTGTGTTAAGTATATCTTGAAATTTTAAATTTATTTTACCTGCATTTCAATATCAATTGCAGTCGCATACAGATTCACATCTAGAGAGCCCTCACTACACTGTTAAAAATTTTGCTTTAGTTTGAACCAAATTTTGGTGCACAGTAGGCCACCATAAAATGGTGCAATCTCGTGCCAACATTTGAAGATTCCTATTTCAACCGCGTTTCAACTACTGGAACTATGCTTCAACAGTAGCTCCAAATATTGTTTCAAAATTCCACCATGTTACAATGGCAGCTATCGAGCACCAAAATTTGGTTCAAACTAGTACAAGATTTTTAACAGTGTACGAAACTAAACATTTGCGTGAATTAGTTCTTAAGAGGAAGCACACACAAATTTCTGATATGTGTATGACACAAAGACAACCAAGCAGACACACATATGACAGATTCACAGGCAGATATTTTCTAAAAGCAGTTCAATCGTGTTCAATCGACATTTTTCATGAATCTAGTTCTTTTTAGGTGCGTTCGTAATTATGTAAATACGTAGCACCTATTGTTGTCGCTCAGTCCGTCTGTACGTCTGTCCGTCTGTCTGTCCGTCCGCATATAACAACGCAAAAACTACCCAACCGAATCGTTTGAAATTTAAAATACATAATTTTGTCGAGTCATTTCAAATTTTATGAAAATCGGATGGATAGATCAATTACAGGGACAATCAAAAGGATTCCGTTACATTACGGTCAATGGGGAAAAAAGTTTCAAATGCATTTTAATCGTTTGAAATTTAAAACGTATATTTATTACATAATTTTGTCGAGTCATTTCAAATGTTATGAAAATCGGATGCATTGATCAATTACAGGGACAATCAAAAGTATTCCGTCACATTACGGTCAATGGGGAAAAAAGTTTCAAATGCATTTTAATGGTGTTACACTCATTTGAATATAACAGAATTAACATGAATCTATGAAATATGTACTAAAAATATATTTTGTACAATCTGGGATGCAAAGAATATTTATTATTAAATTACAGGGCCACACAAATGTATTCCACTAAATAATGTTATACGGGGAAACATTGTTTGGGGGGTGTTTTAATTATATTAAACTACTTCACATTTTATGAATAAGATATACGTTAATGAAGTATAATAAAAATTACTCCTTGCATATTTACAGGAATACAAAGATTTCGACCACTATACTGTATCCAAAGTACGCTCTACTATATCAGCAAGATCTGAATACTTTAAAACTTCGTTATCAACGAACGCACCTCATTTGTTACGCTTTACATGCAATTTCCAACTTGTTTCTTATAAAGATAGAAGAAAGTAAAAGTACTTTAACTTCACAACGCAGATGTCATCAATTTCATATCCTATTTTTTCATTACAATGACGTTTAAAAATGCCAGTGGCTGAAAAAAATACCGACATGTCTCATCAATCAAAATCTCTAATATATACGTAAACGTATGACAGAATAAGAATATGATTAACAAAGAAAGAGCCAACCTTGATAATCATATATTTTGATTATTTTAATATATGCTGTAGGGCAGAGACCCCTTAGCATCAGGTTCAATGCATTTTATGCGACACTCCTTAGTTCTTGAGAAACAGGGAAATTTACTATTATGACACAACTTTAATACTTACTTTGAAATAGAGAGGTACACTTGATCGTATCTCGTTCGATATAGCATTTGCCCGTTGTCCAGTGGTCTCGAGTTCGATAGCAGGACGCCGGACATTTGTTTTCTTATTTTTTTTGTTTTATAACTATACATGTAATTATAATTCGATAATCTCATTAATCCAGTTAAAAATTATAATGTTACGTATCAATTCTAATTTTAATCTATTTACTTTTTTTTGGTAACTAAATAGTTCCATAAAACATCATAAATACATCCAAAGCTGTTAATTTTTTAAAAATCATTTAATGTATTTTATATATCTTTTATCGATGCAATGATATTGAACAATTGTGTCAATTCTTGATTTTAAAGAAACATCTTTTATGTATTGCTTTAACAAGGAAAGTCAATAAGATGATAAAATTACTCTGATTTTAAATAAATAAACATAATTATATTAAAAATTAACATAAAAATTAACTTACAATTTTTTTTAAGATTTTGAAATTTTGTAATACGTACATTCGATTTTTGAATTATTTTCCTTAAATTTTATTGCTTTTTCCTTTTGCTTAACATTTTTCTTCTTTCTGCTTTTATTTTATTTTATTTAAAAAAACTTTTAATTTGCTATAAATGGATGGCGCGACAACATATTTTATGACGAGTTTGGAATATTTATTTTTCAATAACAGAAGGAATTTTAAACAAAAATCTTCTTAAATAATGAGGAATAATGGTTTAAAAATCAAAAATGATAAATTGGTGTTTAAATATGCTAACATTGTAGAAAAGATAATGAAAATTTTATTTGATATTATTAAATTATAATTACAACTGTTGCGAAAAACAAGCGTAGCGCATCTCGGTATCGAACTTGGACCCGCTAGATAATGGGTGAACATTATACTGAACGAGCTACGATAAAACATGCCCTTTCTTTTCAAAGTAAGTATTTAAGTTGTGTAATAAACGTAGACCCCCCCCCCCTGTTTCTCATGAACTAAGGATTTTTGTATAAAATCTGTTGAACCTGAGGCTAAGTGGTCTCTGCCCTACAAATATATATTAAAATAATCAAAATCTGTGATTATCAAGATTGGCCCACTTCATGTAAGTATTAAATTACTTCAGAAATAAATTCAAACCAAAAGTTCTAAATGCAATGTAAGGTACCCTGGGGTAATAACGCCACGTTAAGGTTCTACCAATTTTAACGGCTCAGTTTTAGTTTGTATTTTTCAAAAAAATATATGATTTGATACAGAAGCTCATTGACTAGCTATATAAAAAAATAATTTAACAGATATGTATTCATAAAAAGTAATGGCGTGATTTCTTGACCAATGCTATTTGGCGTTATTACCCACCTATATGGGTAATAACGCCATGCAAACAAAACTATGAAATAAGATGGAATAATTGCATGTAGATTGCCCAATTATAAAAATACAAACTCTACAAACTTAGAAATTGACAAATTGCATTCTAAGCTATTGAAAATGTTCAATTTTTTGTGAAAGTGTAAGAAAAATAAAGGTGTGGTGTGTGTGTAGAGGGGGGGGAGGAGGAGGCAAAAGAATATCAGACCGTGAGCTTCTTTTTGCTTAAAAAGGACCGCTTAAATAGAATTATTAGAAACATTGCACAGTTTTAACTGTGTTTATTTGAATCAGTATTTAGGATGTAGCTCGGCCACTGTAGGGAATCAACCGGGGTATTAATGCCAAGGATTGGCGTTACTACCCCGTTATAGTTATTGCGCTGTACATTTTAAATTACACATTATCTCGAGAAGATATCCAAAATCTTCAACAACATTTTGAAAGTCCCCGAAATGTACTACAAATTTATGTAATTAACAAAGTATTTCAGGATAAAAAAAATAGTCTTCACATCACAAAACGTATCTCGCAAATTTTAGATCTAGCGTTAATTTTAGTTGCTTGTAAAAACAATAAGACCTAAAAATGAAACAAATTAACTTGAAGCTGTTTTTTGCGATTTATATGACTCAAAACCCTTCTGGGCAGAGCACATGGATGTCATTTACCAGATTATTTCATAATTATGCATAATATTAGCACTTGGCGTTATTACACCAGACCACCTTACAAATAAAAATCCTAAAATAGAAGAAAACAATAATACAATATAAAAAAAGAAATCTTAAGTTGTGAAACGCTTTATCAAGGGCATTACTTCACAATATAGGAAAATCGCAATCGTTTTTTAAGCAAAATTGTCAATTTAATATTGACCAATCATAAATGCGTCAAATTGTAGTTAAATAATAATACTGAAGTTGAATAAATCATAAATTTCTGATAGGAAAAAAGTTGCAAAGAATTAAGAACCAGCAAATGAAGTATACAGTTAATCAAAAATCTATAAATTTAAATTTAGAAGAAATTCACTTAGTTAAAATAAATATCGAAATTACTTTATCCGCTATAATACATGCATCTTTTAAGAGTTAAAATCTCAGTTACATGCGAAACCAATATTAATTTCATATTCTGTTGATACCTGTATATAATGTATAAATCACCCCTCTTTATGCAATATTATATATAATAATACGAAATAATTTTCATAATTTAATTAATAAACTACATACAGTACGCCATTAAAAAACAGCGGGTGAAGTATTTCTAAAGTGTAAAATCATTTCTTTTACGGTGTTTCTGTTTAATTTCTGTTACAAAATAAAACGAACCTAAAAGATTTCATGTTCAATTCTTTCATTATTAACTTTGAAATTTAATGTAAATTATCGAAACTTCGTGTAACTAAAGCTATAGTGAAAAAAAATTAGTTAACTGAAAAAAAAAGCTAAACAAAAATCGATAAATCTAAAATTCAATCGATTTTCTCGTCATCATTTTAATCCTTTCCGGCGCGGGCAAAATCTGTTAATAAAATGAGAAATCATCGATAGACACTGGAATTCACAAACGAATTTTTAAGATATTTTAAAACCCTTAATTTAACTTTTATAGTAAAAGTAAAATCTTACTAAATATTATTGGTGCCGTTTGCAAGATTGAATAAAAATTAGGTATCCCAGACCGGCCACAGTGTGCCGGAAAGGGAGAACGCGCGCTTACACAGGGTATGAATGGTTTTAACTTTGCCACCAATAAAATCAAATTATAACAGACACTTTACTAAGGCGGAGACAATTCTTACAAATTTTGCGATAAAATAAATTGATGATTACTTTTAAAAAATTAGTGGTTACAATTGTAAAAAGCATACGCACTCCGGGTTTTTTAGGCCCTGCGCGCGTCCTCGCGGGTTAAAGGGGTAGGATACCTTTGAACACACCGAAAAAGCAAAAAATGCCACTGTGTTCCAAACTTCAAAACTTGTGTAATAAGTCAAAATTAAAAATCAAACTTCTTTTAGATATAAATCTCATATTTAAATTTAAATTTAAACATGCATGTGTACTTGTAATTTAATAAAAACAAATATTGAAATGATAAGTTTAAAAATATCTATGATAATAGGAGACAAAAATATAACACCTCTTGCGCGCATGATAAAATCTGAAAATATGCAAATAAAGAGGAAATTTGGTGGGAAATAAATGCATTATAAAAGTTTTGCCTTTCTACAAAACCTGAATATTTAAAGAAAAAAAGATTGACTAAATTGAAAAATTAACATAATAATTTTTAAAAAATGTTAATCCAATTTTTAAAAAATATTTTCAAAATACAAAATAAAAAATAAAAACCTTTTTCTGATTTTAAATTGTAGATAATACAGAAATGATTATGTGTTGAAAATTTCTTTTGATTGTCATGCATAGTTTTTAGCTCACAGGCCATCATAGCCCGAGAGCTTATGTGTCCGCCCGTTCTGTATGTATATGCGTACGTTCGTACGTAACGCGATAACTCATGATAAAAATATCCCATCCACTTGTAATTTTGTATATAGGATATCCTGATAAGGTGATTCCCTGATTAGTTTTTGGAGTTCATTCGATATGTATAAGAGGGGGAACGGGGGGCTCATGCCTCTCCCCTTAATTGATATGAATGGGTTTTTCATGCAGAAATATTAGTTTTTGTTCAAAATTTACACATAGGATCATTCTGATGAAGCGCTTCCGTGATTGGTGTTAGATGTTCATTGGATAAATATAAACAGGGGAAATGGGGTTCTAATGCCCTTCCTCTTAATTTATATAACTGGGTTTTTCACGCAGAATTGTCAGATTTCGTTCAAATCTCTGAATAGTTTTGAAAGTTTAATGGTTAAGTATATAAAAGAGAAGGATAACTCTTCATAAATTATATAAATGGGTTTTTATTAAGAATTTTCCGATTTGCTCTAAATTTTGGATATGGATTTTTTATATGATAAAGCATGTCCCTGATCAGTTTAGAGGGTTCAATGATTAAGAATAAAAAGGAGAAAGGGGGAGCTGATCCCCCCTCCTTAATATTTTTTTCGAATGGAATTAACACTTGAAAATATAAGGCTGTAATGTACAATTAGTATGCGTAGCCTGTGAGCTCAATGCCATCAGTTTAACTGGACAATATTCTTTTTATTTAGTAACACAGCGCGCAGCATCAAAAGTCATCGTTTTGGATAAACGCAACAGAAAGTTTAATTATCACATTTCACATCACTTAGCAAGTCTTAATAAAACTGCCATAGTTAGTAAACTAATAGAGATTTTTTTAATGCAGTTTTTTACATATGGTTTAGAAATGATTACGATAGCAAAATATGTATTTAAAAAATCGAAAATTCTGAAAGTTTAAAGGCATCCTAATCCTACCCACTTAAACTTTGATTCAGATTAGAGCAAATTGGACTCTAGGAAGAAAGTTTCGAAAATTTATTGAAACTTCTGTGACAGAAACTATAGATAAAATAATAATAATAACAATCGTCAAATTTTCCCATATCATAACGTGTATAATATAAAAAACGACATCATTGTTTGTCATGCTATGTTCTTTATAATCATTTCTAAAATGCTGGAGGTTGAGAAACATAAACACATTTCAAATCTCAATAATATCAAATAACAGAAGAAATTATTCCACATACACTGTGTATAATTGAAAAGATTCAGGTACCGATTTAAACACAAACCAATAAAAATCCGGATACTGATTTAAGCGAAAACCAATAAACCTAAAATTTAGGAGAAATTCGTTTGCTTAAACTAAACATTGAATTTACTCTTTTTCTATGTAATACGTGCATCTTTGCCAAATCTAAATCTCTTTTACACACGATCCCAACATTAACTGCATATTCTGTTGGTATCCGTACAATTAAGATAATGACCGCCTATCGCGATGTATAAGCCGTTTATATTTCAGTCACGCAGATGCCTGAGTACGAAATAGGTGCAGGTTCGTTCAGTGATGATAGGGGGTTTTTTGCGATAAAATAGCCTTTGATGAAGTCCCTTGCTCTTAACTTACAAATCATCATACTCATTTTGTCATGGTAACAAGCAATCGAATTTCTAAATTTAGTAATACGGTTGTAACAGCAACGCTCATTATAACGACTCCTATATTTCATAAAAAAACGCTGTAATGTAAGGTTGTTGCAATTGAAATTTTAAAACGATTTTCTTTAATGTATTAATTAATTTATTTTTAACATTAATTTATTTTTAAACAATCTATTTTATGATTATGAAATGTAAATGACTAAGCATTTTATAATAAATTGTTTTATTTTAATTATATTTTCTTATGCAAGTCTATATATCTGAAATGATAATATATGCAACAAATAACAATCAATTTTCTGCAATACGAAGCTACATTTATTTACAATATTAGGGACTCTGCCGCTAATGAGCTATGCCCACCAACTCCACCAATAATCAGGCGAGAACAAGAACTGGATTAAATAAGATAACAAAATGTATTATTAAAATGATAACGATAAAAGAAAACATTTACTATAATGAAATAGTTAAATATAAATGTTCCAGACAAAATATTTAATATTATAAGAAAAACAATGCGGACACAATAGAATGTAGAGTAAAATGCAAAATTCTATTTGATGTTAAAACTACATCAGATTTTGACAATAACTGGAAAAACTGCAGCAGCATTTGAAGGCCTCTGGAAATCAGGAACTCTGGACCCGTGCCCTAAATGCCCTGCTGTAACTCAGACGCTATTAAAATTTTTAACATGTACTGCATACGAGTTTTGCTAGCTTTCAGCATACAATCTAAAGCCAAGCTAAAGCCAAGATCAAAGGCAATAGACCCTATAAGTAATGACGTCAAAGGCAACTGAACTTCCTATATTAACCGCCAATTCGTTCCAAACAACAGAGTTTAGAGAAAGATAGACAGGAAATGTGTTGGTTCAATGTGAAGCTAAAATTGCAGCCGCAAAACAGTTAAAAAAGGTCACAATTCGGCCCAAACTCTTGCGGCTCCATTTGAAAACTTTTCTTAGTCCAATAAATTTTGCTCTAGTTCCACTTGCTTTTCTTATTTTGTGCAATAACTGGGTTTCATATTGCCAACGGTTTGATGTTATAGTACATCTCTAATAGACTCTGAACTCTATGGGGTTTTTTTTAAGTCAATTTACCGTTGAAATGCGGAGTTGAGTTGCTTGTGATGTCACACCTATTGTTATTGGGATGGCTATCAGAAACTTAATATCCTCTCTTATTTTCTACCGGATGAACCCAATCGAAGATGATGCATAATAAATTGGAAGCGATTAAAATAGCTGAGAAAATCCTTATGTTTTGATTGGCTCATCACCTCGGAAACTTATGATATAACTTATATTTTTTTAGTCTTAATTGAAAAAGTATACAAAAAGAAAACATGTCATAAAAAGCAAACAAATGTAAACCGGCCAATGAAAAATCTTGCTGCGAGAGGAACAACATCTTCGACATCGATTCTGCTAAAATTATAGGTAAACTAACTTCTAAACTAGAATTTCTTGGAGCATTTTACATTCATAAAAATTCATATAATAATTTTATTAATTGTAATTTCCTTGTTTCATCATTATTCGTTCGTTAGAAATCTTTAGCAGGCCTTTTCAGCTGTGATTGAACCATATTTTTCGCACAGGCCAATTACAATAACTTTAGAAAGTGAAAAGCAGTATATACGTATATATATATATATATTGTTACGAATTTTGTAAATAGTTAGTGTTTGTACTGTAAAATAATGTAAATAATCTTATTAAGCTCCATTTCTTTACTAATATTAGTTTTTGTTACATTGTCTCTGTTATCAAGCAAACTTGTCTATTATTTTCAGTGAATGTCTATGGCAGCTTTGCGAAATATTTGAGATATCGCCAAGTTGGCGTCACTTTTGGCGACTAATTTTGGTCGCCAAATTTGGCGATATATCGCCAAGTTGGCGACAAACTTGGCGATTGTTGGCGATGGTAACCCTTCCCTATTTATGGTAACCCCCCTTAGGTCTACTGATACATTGTTTGTTGTTCCGTGGTTTTCCAGGTTTTTCTAGAAATTTCTAGCACATGCTACGAGACTATATATAAGGAGAGCGATACGAGCTGTTGTTGTTATTATTTACCAGTCAGTCATTCAGTGAGCTACTAGAGATTGTCCAAGCAAGTTTGCTTGATGTATTGAGTTTTATCTACGTTGTTTTGAATGTGATATAGTGTTGAGACATTGTATAAAGAGTCTCTGCGACCTATATTTGTACTTGTTCGATAGATTTAAACAGTTATTTTGGAATATCTTGTAATATTTGTGAGTTTCGAAGACTCTGTTGTTCTGAAGATCTGTAAATAAATTATTTTCTACTTTTCTAAGAGAAAAGAGTTTGAAGTTGTCTAGAACAAATGCCAAGAAGATGTGACTGAAAAGATTAATAAAGGCCAAGAAGAAATGAAGAAAACTTTAGAAGAAAAGTTCTCGTCGGTTGAGAGAAGAATAGGCTCGGTAGAAGAGAAAATAGAGGAAGTAGAAGAGAAAATTCAGAATGAAGTTAGTAATGTTGAACAGAAAATGGAACGGAAAATGGCGGAAGTAGAAGAGAAAATTCAGAATGAAGTTTGTAAAGTTGAAGAGAAAATCAGTAACGTTGAAGAGAAAATCAGTAACGTTGAAGAGAAAATCAGTAACGTTGAAGAGAAAATCAGTAACGTTGAAGAGAAAATACTAGGTGAAGTAGATGAAAAGCTAAATAAAAAAGTACAAGATCTTGAGAAGAAACTTTCAGCGTCTAGTGGTAATTATGAAGAATTTAGGAATCCGCCTGCTTCTCCCGTGCACATTAAGCTGTCGACATACGATGGAAAGAGTTCCTGGCAAGTTTACAAGACCCAATTCACCATTATAGCTGAAGCGAACAAATGGAGTGACGAGGTGAAAGCTTGTCAACTGGCAGCATCTTTAAGAGGAGAAGCCGCCGACGTGCTGCAAACATTGCCCGATATGACGCAACTCAATTTTGAGACTTTAAGTTGTGCACTTGAAATGAGATTCGGCGAAAAATTCTTCAAGGATTATACGAGAATACAAATGAGGAGCCGCCATCAAAAATCGAGTGAAACCCTTCAAGAGTTTGCCTCGGAAATTGAACGGCTTGCAAATTTAGCATTCATTGACTGTCCAACAAATGTACGGGAAATGCTGTCACTGCAATATTTTGTAGACGGAATAAAAGATCCAGAAGTGCAGAGAGCGGTACGAATGGCAGATGTACAGGATTTAAAGGCTGCACTACTATATGCCTTAAAGTTGGAAGCAGCTACACAAGCCAGCCGAAGAGATCGTCATTCAGTCCGAGGGGCAACGGTGAACAAAAGCTCAGACACTGAGAACGACGTCTTGAAAGAAATTAGGAAAATAAATCAAGAAATTGAAGCTTTAAAATACGGAAGAACAAGTTCAAGAAGACAGAATCTCAGGTGCTGGGGATGCGGTGATACAGGACATCTCCGAAGAAACTGCCCCAAAGTCCACGAACGTGAGATGAATTCAAGACCAGAGAATAAAAAGCCCCACCTGAAGATCCTTCAAATATCGAAAATGAGTGGCGGCGATAATGAATTATATGTGATAGGCCTTATTAACGGAATTCAGTGCCGTATGATTGTCGATACAGGAGCCAATGTGACAATAATAAGAGAAGATTTGGCTCGAAAATTGAAATGTAAACTCATCTGGACTCCACCATGCGTTACCCTGCAAACTGTGACGGGCGACAAGATAGGCATATATGGAAAGGCCAATTTAACTATCAACTTTGGAGGAACGAAATATTACCATACGGCATATGTGGCTGACATAACAGATCCTTGCCTAATCGGACTAGATTTTCTGAAGAAGTTTGACTTCAGACTTGATTTCAAAAATAACAAAATGATCTCAAAATTTGAAGAAATAAGTCTTTTTGGATTAAATAACGAAATTGAATGTAAACAAATAGTAATAGCCAAAGAAGACATTAATCTAGATGCAAGAACAGAATGTTTGGTTCCTGCTGTAATTAAAAATAAAACTAATTATCGATTTGGCCATATAGATTATCCAGAAGACAATAGTACACAAGCAGGAGTATTGGTGGCTTCTTCTGTGGTAGACCTCTCGAAAAAGACCATTCCAGTCAGAATTGCTAACATCAGTGATAAGACGAGGACTATCAAGAAAGGAGAGGTGATAGCGTCATGTGCTCCTGTGACGTGCATAAGTCAAAATTCCAGTCACTCTGAGAAATCTTCAGATAATTTAGTCAAGGATTTGTTACAAAATACAGACTTAAATCCAAAACAGTTGGAAGCTGCGGAAAATTTAATTAGAGAATTCCAAAGTTTATTTTCCCAAACATCTGAAGACTTTGGACGAACTAAAATGGCACAACACCGAATTGACACGGGAGATCACTCTCCTATTAAACAGCACCCTAGACGATTACCTTTTGCCAAACAAGAAGAGGTGCAGAATTTAATTAAAGATATGGAAGAAAATGACGTCATCGAACCATCAACAAGTCCATGGGCGTCTCCCATTGTATTAGTAAGAAAGAAGGATGGTTCTACAAGATTTTGTGTAGACTACCGCAGACTGAATGACGTCACCAAAAAGGATAGTTACCCTCTGCCAAGGATTGACGACACTCTTGACACACTTGCGGGCAACACTTGGTTCTCGACTTTAGACTTGAAGAGTGGTTACTGGCAGGTAGAGATCCATCCCGACGACCGCGAGAAGACTGCCTTTACAACGGGACAAGGATTATGGCAGTTCAAGGTAATGCCTTTTGGTCTATGTAACGCACCTGCAACTTTTGAACGCCTTATGGAAACGGTTCTTCGGGGACTGTCATATGAGGCATGTCTTGTTTATTTAGACGATATCATAATCATAGGAAAATCTTTTGATGAACATCTGAACAACCTCAGGCGGTTGCTACAAAAATTAAAGGAAGCTAATTTGAAGTTAAGCCCTTCGAAGTGCAGTTTGTTTCGTAATGAAGTCGCCTACCTTGGACACATCATTTCGGCGGAAGGAGTTAGGACTGATCCGGAGATGATATCGGCCGTGAAAAATTGGAATCGTCCAGCAGATGTTCACCAGCTTCGAAGTTTTCTAGGATTATGCACCTATTACAGAAAATTCGTCAAAGGCTTCTCGATGATTGCAAGACCACTTCATAAATTAACAGAAGCCAATCAAAAATTTATGTGGACACAGGAATGTGACGCTGCTTTCGAAAAGCTTAAGGAGGTCTTGACATCCACTCCAATTCTGTCGTATCCTCAAATCGATAAACAGTTTATACTTGATACGGATGCAAGCAACGAAAGCATTGGCGCTGTACTGTCCCAGGAAATCGACGGCCAGGAGCGTGTTATCGCCTATTTCAGCAAGTGCTTGTCAAAGGCCGAGCGAAACTACTGCGTAACAAGAAAAGAGCTTCTTGCTGTAGTGAAAGCCATAGACCACTTTCATCACTATCTTTACGGTCGAAAGTTCCTGATCCGAACTGATCATGCTTCTCTAACTTGGCTATTGAATTTTAAGAACCCTGAAGGCCAGATAGCCAGGTGGATACAAAAGCTTCAAGAGTACGATATGGAGATACGCCATCGAAAAGGCTCATCACATGGAAATGCAGATGCTCTCTCAAGAAGACCCTGCTCAGAGAATTGTAGATACTGCGACCGGGCTGAGAAGAAATTTAATGTCAAAGGTCCTATAGTAAGACAAGTTACAACTGGGTCTACATCATCGCAAGATCCGTGGAGTGACGAGAGCCTGCGTAAAGATCAACTTGCTGATCCTGAAATTAAGCCAATTCTAGAGCTGAAAGAGGAGTCCAACAGGAAGCCCAGCTGGCAAGACATGGCCCATTACCATCCTACGACTAAACGTTATTGGGCTCTCTGGGATTCCTTATATTTGAAGAACGGCATCTTGTACCGAAAATGGGAGTCTGACGATGGAAAGACATGTAGATGGCAACTACTACTCCCTAAGTCGAGAATTTCTATGGTCCTTCAAGAACTGCATGGTAGTCCCACAGGAGGTCATTTTGGTGTAATGAAGACCCTGCAAAAGGTTCGAGAGCGTTTCTAGTGGAATAATGTTCGCAGTGACGTGGAGAAGTGGTGTCGAGCTTGTGACACCTGTGTAGCACGTAAAGGTCCTAAGAGGCGCACCCGTGGACGATTGCAACGTTATAATGTAGGAGCTCCTTTCGAACGAATTGCCCTAGACATCCTGGGTCCACTTCCTAGAACATCTGATGGCAATAAGTACATCCTCGTTGTCATGGACTACTTCACTAAGTGGCCTGAAGCCTATGCCATTCCTAATCAAGAGGCGGTAACCGTAGCAGACATACTGATTCAACACTGGGTTTCCAGATACGGAGTTCCTCTTCAAATCCATTCCGATCAAGGAAGAAATTTTGATTCGGCTGTGTTCAAGGAAATGTGTGAACTACTCGGCATGGACAAAACCCGAACAACACCTCTACACCCTCAATCGGACGGCATGGTAGAGCGGTTCAATCGTACCATCCTAAATAGCCTCTCTCTCCTGGTGTCTAGAGACCAACAGGACTGGGACAAGAAATTGCCTCTTTTCCTGCTTGCTTACAGGAGTGCCACTCATGAGGCCACTGGTTACTCCCATTCTCAAATGCTCTTTGGTCGTGATCTTCGTCTACCTGCGGATCTTTTGTTTGGCCGTCCTCCTGATGCTCCTTCATCGCCTGAGGAATATGTCGATGAACTCCAGGAGCGGATTGAGGAGATTCATTGTCTAGCGAGGAACCGAATTGGACTGGCATCAGAAAAGATGAAGACACGGTACGACACAAAGGCAACAGGACATGAGTTCAACGAAGGTGACAAAGTTTGGTTGTGGAATCCCATACGTCGTAAGGGACTGTCGCCAAAATTACAAAGAAACTGGGACGGTCCTTACACAGTCGTCAACAGGCTGAATGACGTCGTTGTACGCATACAAAAATCGCCACACGCCAAACCGAAGGTCGTACACTATAACCGGCTAGCCCCTTATTTTGGCCAAAGTGATTAGAAATTCGAAACTTGAATTTCAGACCATGGTCATGAAAGTCACTTTTTGTAAATATGTAAATAGTAATTAGTTCTTATTTATGTAAATTTTATTATTATTGTTATTATTTATTTATTTATTTATTTATTTGTTTATTTATTTTAAGTGTTTTCCTCTAACTCAAGGATTGCACTGCCCGGGACGTGCAGTCTTTGAGGAGGGGGTAGTGTTACGAATTTTGTAAATAGTTAGTGTTTGTACTGTAAAATAATGTAAATAATCTTATTAAGCTCCATTTCTTTACTAATATTAGTTTTTGTTACATTGTCTCTGTTATCAAGAAAACTTGTCTATTATTTTCAGTGAATGTCTATGGCAGCTTTGCGAAATATTTGAGATATCGCCAAGTTGGCGTCACTTTTGGCGACTAATTTTGGTCGCCAAATTTGGCGATATATCGCCAAGTTGGCGACAAACTTGGCGATTGTTGGCGATGGTAACCCTTCCCTATTTATGGTAACCCCCCTTAGGTCTACTAATACATTGTTTGTTGTTCCGTGGTTTTCCAGGTTTTTCTAGAAATTTCTAGCACATGCTACGGGACTATATATAAGGAGAGCGATACGAGCTGTTGTTGTTATTATTTACCAGTCAGTCATTGAGTGAGCTACTAGAGATTGTCCAAGCAAGTTTGCTTGATGTATTGAGTTTTATCTACGTTGTTTTGAATGTGATATAGTGTTGAGACATTGTATAAAGAGTCTCTGCGACCTATATTTGTACTTGTTCGATAGATTTAAACAGTTATTTTGGAATATCTTGTAATATTTGTGAGTTTCGAAGACTTTGTTGTTCTGAAGATCTGTAAATAAATTATTTTCTACTTTTCTAAGAGAAAAGAGTTTGAAGTTGTCTAACCATAAGATCGAAAGAACCCTATATACGCTGCAACAATATATATATATATAAGAGGATAAATGGAAGTAATGCCATGTCAATATGACCAGTATTGAATTCAAGAGATAGCGCGGGGTTGGGGGAGAGTTGACCTTTTGATATTTTCTGTTTTCCATGGTTAAAAAGTACAATTTCCCTCAGGGAATTTCATAATCCCCCATCCCTTATGAACCATACATATCTCTCCCAGAAAAAAGCATCTGAATTTAATACTAAATGTGACTCATAGGAGAAAAAGTCTTCTATTTCATAATTTTCAAATTAACATGCATGCATTACAGCTACTCATTTATTTGAAGCAGAGACTAATGTATATGTGGTAACTACAACTTAAAATCTAGCTCAAAAATCGAACTTGTAGCAGAGAGAAATCACTATATAGTGAAAGTAGAGACTGACCATGGAAGATATCTTTCCGCAATAATAAACCGAATGTAACTCGATTAATAACCAAGAATTCAGCTTTCAGCTGTCAACGCATGTATAGAGTGATCATTATTCCATGTTCTGAAATAAAAGAAAATGATAATATATTCCCAAAGAATCGTATTTAATGTCAGAGGTTGTCGAACTGACCTCTGCAAGTAGGACTGTATAAACTTTAACAGTCAATAAACCTTTAACTTTAAACAATATTTAAAATAAAATAAATTGCTTGAAGAGATATGCACAAAAAATACCAAAGAAAACTTTACTTTTTTATTTAGTAAAAAGGTAATTGTAGATACATTCTTTAAAATAAACTACGGGTTTATATAAGCATTGGGTTTATTAATTTGGATTATTTTCACCTCACATATTGTGAGTAATTAAAATAGTTCATACTATTATTTACTAAAAATATAATTATAGATACTTTCTTTAAAATAGACTGCGGTTATACATTTATGTCAGATTCATAACTTTGAATTGTTTATGCCTCAAATATTGTGAGTATATAATTAACATTACTACCTCCTTTTTCAAAAAAAATTGGTCTCTTATTTATTAGAAAAGATAATTGTAGATACTTTTTTAAAAAATAGGCTGCGGCTTTACATGTTCATTGGTTTTATTACTTTGAGTTGTTTTTCTCTCAAATATTTTTTTGTAATTAATATTCAACTGCAGTTACATTTACTCTTTGCAGGTACTCCTTATGGTACTGGAAACAATTTTCTATAATCCTCTAACTATCCAAAATCTGGAAATTTTACCATGATCTCAATGTATAATCGACAGTTTTACCCAAAACTGGTGCATTTTTACGTTACACAATGGCGAATTTTTCAGAAATTGTAGCTAAACTAAAATCTCGAATCTTTTGTTGCTTTTGTTACTCTTCTGTGAAAACAAAATATAATAGCCAAAATAGAGAATGACTTTGAAATATAACTGGATATCTGAATTAAACCTTTTGCCTTTTTAATAATTCAAGCTCTTTTTCATTTACATAAAAAAGCTCAGCCCATTTCATTAAAAAGGGAAGTTTAAACTTACTTGATTTTGCTCAACCTATTCACATATACTGAAAGATAAGAATGTAGCTTTAAACAGGTTAAATTTTTCATCTTTAAAATTACTGTCGATAACTCATAACTCAGCTGCAATTATTCACGCCTTATATTCACTCCTTACAATTACTCCTATGGGTACTCGAAGCAATTTACTATAGACTCTTAATTGTTCAAATTCTGTGATTTTCATCAGGATTTTAGTAACTAATCAGCAGTTCCGCTCGAAATTGGTGTATTTTTACGTTGAACAATGGCGATTTTTTTTTTCAGAAATCTTGATTGAAAACTTTAATTTTGTGCTTATTTTCTTAATCCTTTGCAAAAACAAACTATAATAGCCAGATTGGAGAATTATCTTTGATAAGTAACTGTAGGTCTTCGTTTTATAAAACAAGTTCATGGATGCTATTTTATGGTGGGGTTTTTTATTTCAATTTAAAATTTCCAACTATTAGAGAAATATTTACACAGAAATCAAAGTAGATTCCAATCCCAAAACATTCTTCTATCTTATGCATGTGAAAACATCAAAATTCGCTAGCACAGTGCCAAAATTAAATGGTAGTCTATGCCCATCATGAGGATTTCAAAGACATGAAATTCCGTGCATTAGTTCTTTAGATATGACTAACACTAAAATCGTGTAAATCATACAAAATACAGCATAGCAGTGCGTTGATTGATATTATTTATTTAAACGAAAACCTAATCAGCAATAACTTATGTCAACGTCTAACTCAATCTGAAGTTAGATCAAAATTCGTTTTTGATCAAAGATTACCATTTTGCAAAAATCGTAAAAAAAGCAGCATAGAACTAACCTATTCCGAAGTTTTATGAAAATCCGCGCATTAGTTCTTGCGATAGAGCAGTTGCAAAATTCATGAAAAATGCAGTATATCAGCACCATACATTTGGCGATATACACCAAAATCTAATCAGCACCTATTTATATTAAGATTTAACTGAATATAAAGTTTTGTAAAATTCCGTGCATTAGTTCTTGAGATAGATTGCCCACATTTTTTTCACATACAGACAGACTGACAGAGGGACAGACAGGTTCACAGGCAGAAATTTTCTAAAAAACATCAAATCCTGTTCGAATCATTCTAAAACATATAAATCCATTGAAAACTGGAAGTGAAATGTTTCACGAATCCAATACTTTCTTCTTGTAAAGATAGAAAAAAGTAATTAAAAAATAAAGCAGAATATTTTCAAAATTTTAAAGAGAAACAAATCAAAGTAATTATTATTCATGGTGTGTAAGTGTTGTTAGACTTTGCTTCCCGCTATCATTATTTTTCTGAAGAAAGATGGAGTATCAAGTTTTTACCAGAGAGATGTGTACGGGGAAATGAAAATAATCACTATGTGGATTTGGAGAGGGTTCTTGAAAGACTTATAATTAAAACTGATTGATACATTTTTCCTGAAACACAATTCATGATAAAACGGTAAAAAATATAATCAATCTTATCTTAGCCTGTATCAATATAAGTCTAATACACACTTATACTGCTATAAGCAGAGTTATATAAACACGCTTTGGAAGGTACCTGTAAATTGTGTGTTGAAATTTGAAACATCAAATAGTCAAGAATTGATTATGACTGTTTCTTTATTTAAATTTCATTTCAATCAATGTAAACTTCTTTTAAAATACTTTTGTAACAGCTTTCAATTAATTAATATTCAGAGCAAACTTTGTTTAAAAATGACTAATTGAATCATTAAAATTGTTCTTTAAAACAGGATTAAACTTCATTACACCGGATGTTTTGCAAAACAATTTAAATCTAAATTATAAGTAAAATCGTTTATTTAAACCATCATAAAAGAACTCAAACTAAATGTCTTACTGTAACTTAACCACTTAATGGTCGCATTAAATTACGGTTAAAAAGTCAAATTCATTATTCCTACTTCTTTTTTGATAAAAAGTATATATTCATTTTATTTAATGACGAGTAAAACAATATTAGATTAAAACCAATTACACTATTTTATAAAACTGGTGGAAATCAAACATTTCTTAATAAAAGCCGTAAAACTTGCAGCCCGTGAGTCGCGGGCGCGACGATTAAGTAGTTAAACGTATTAAAATCATAACGATAACTTGAAGGAAATGAAAAGAGGAAGCCATGAACTTGATCATCGAAAGACATTTACACTCTTTCAGAAATTTAACTGACGATTCCACTTATGAAACAACGTAGGTCTAAGACAAGCCAATTACGAAACAGCTCACGCCATCTATGGAAGTACAAATGCATCAAGTCAATACTTTTAAGTTAATTTATGTTTTAGTCGGTGTTGCCAGTGGGCTACTTTTTTTTAACTAAGATTTCTTGCTTGTCACCACTTTTTTGAAACGGTAAAATTACCTTTGTTTTCGATTTTATTAATCCGTCACTAAATAAGGCGCATTTTATCATTGCAAAAAAGTGGTGCCAATCAAGAATTTGAATTTAAAAAAAGTAGCCCATCTGGCAACACTGGTTTTAGTAAACAATTAACATTATATTCCAAGTAAAAACGGTATTACTTTTAAAATAAAGAAGTCTTTTAAACATTAAAATATGCAGAGACAAGTTATTAAATTAATAAAAGTTTATGTTAGTTTTTAAACCCATAATAACAATATGTGGCATGTAAAACCGGTATTACTTTTAAAATAAAGAAGTCTTTTAAACATTAAAATATACAGAGACAAAGTTATTAAATTAATATAAGTTTATTTTAGTTTTTAAACCCATAATAACAATATGTGGCATGTAAAACCGGCTGATTAGCTAACAATTAAAAATAATTAATTTATAGAGTAACATTGAAGATCGTTAATTTTCACAATATTCAGCTTTACGAAAAAGTGTGAGCTAAAATAAAACTTTTTGAATTTACCTTTACGAAGATTAGGGATGAAATTTCCGCTTTTTTGGACACCAGTATAATCTTAGAGAAAATGTTGTTGTGTTGAATCGCAAAAATGTTTCGATTAAATAATATAGCATTTTCTCCAAGATTTTACTGGTGTGCAAAAAAGCGGAAATCTCATCCCTGGAAGATGTAAGAGAAACTAAATCACATGCAGAGTTGCCACGTTTCCTGCTTTTTGAACACCACTATTATCTTAGAACAAATGTTGTTATTTTAAATCTCTCAATTGTTCCAAAAAAATAAAAGGAAATTATCTGTATTAAAATACTGGTGTCCAAAAAGTTGAAGACTTGACAGCTCTGCATATGTTACTTTCACCTGCAAGAAACGAAAAAAAAAAGCTGCTCATTCTAATTCATGGTTTTATGTAAAGGTCAAGTCATATAATCCAATATTTATAATGCTTTAATACTTGTGTGGGCTTGGTGTATAGGAAAATAACAACCAGAAAAAAAATCACTTTGTTATTTTGATTCAGAATCATGTTTATTTACATAAAGATAATACCTTTTTAATAAATAAGCCATATTAAAGCAACATGGTTTAGCATAAAACATCAGTAGATGCTGAAAGTTAACAATGCGGATATGGAGATAAGTAAGCCTTGGTTTATACGCATTTAAGATTAATATAGGCAACAGAACGATCAGCTACTATTACATCTTGCAAATGGTTACCCTAATGTTTTAACTATTCAGATCTTGTATATTTTATCAGATTTCAGAGGGTTATCATCCGATTTGCTCGAAACTGATGTATCTTTAAAACACACAACCTTTATTAAAAGTGATATATTAGGTACTAGCTGACCCGCCCGGCGTTGCCCGGGTCCGTTATAATAATGTTAAACGAACTTGAAATTTTTATGATTTTATCTTCAACTCAAAATATGTGTTAATACACTGTTAAGAATTTGACCCTTTTGCTGCATCGTCACTCCACCGCTTTTATAGAAAATGATTACTTCAGCCTATTTTGGAGCATTGTCATAGGTCAAAAGAGATATATTCTATAAAAGCGGGGGAGTGATGATACAGCAAAAGGGTCAAATTTTTTACAGTGTACATTATATTAAATACGTGCCCCCTGACTGTGTCAAAAATTGGTTTTTTAAAAAACTAATATTTAGCTGCAAAAATACCTAAAATGACTGCAATGGGAAACGCAGGAGGGAATATGTGTCCAACGATTTCGTGTTGATATTTATCCTTAAAATTACTGTTAAGTGACTTAACTAAATACTTTTTTCACATAGATATCCCAAGTGAAATATTTTGAATTTCAAACTAATTATATATCACTCTTAAATCTGACTATACCGTGAATGAAATCGATTCTCGATGATTCGCTAAAAGGTTAGTATATAATATTATAAATTCAGAGCCATTTTACAAAAATAGTTGTCTATTTTTTATCAAACATGCGTAATGTTCATTCTATGAACAAAATCCTAACCGTAACCTAATTGTATCGGAATCATAACTTGTCTGTAACTTAGCTGTATCTTAACAGTAACCTAACTGCAAGTTAAATATACCATAAATGTAACTTGGCCGTCACCTAATCATAACCTACCCATAATCTAACCACAACCTAACCGCAAATTAACCTTAACCTAACTGTAACTTAACCATGACCTAACTGTAACCTAACCGGAAAATAAAATAACAAAAGGGTCGCCGGAACGTAATTGCAACCTAACTGTTATCTAACCGTAACCTAGTTCTAATTTAACATTAACTATAAACAAAATATTTTAACCATCTCGCGCTAAGTACTTAGTTTCACTTTCCACCGCTACGGAGCGCATTATGTTTTGTAGAACATCCGAATTTTAGGTTCGGATTGGATTCATGTTCATGGAAATTATTTTGTCTTCTTCGGATACGGTTATGATTGTGTGGAATATTTGTGTTCAGTTTAGATTCGGTTCAATTCAGATTTCGTGGGTTTTTTTTTTTCCCTTCAAATGGGATTTTTAAGTTCGGGTCGGGTTGTACTTATATGGAAATTATTTTACCTAGTTCCAATGAGGTTATACTTCACTGAAATATTTTTGTTAGGTTCAGATTAAGTTTGGTTCAAATTTCGGGATTTTTTTTTCTTTTTTTTACAATTTTTTTGGTTTGGAATGGGGATTATGTCCTTGGAAATTATATTGTCTTGTTCGTATCTGGTTATAGTTATTTGGGCTATTTTCGTCGGATTCAGATTTGGTTCGATTCAGATTTCAGGTATTTTTTTTTAAATTGATTTTTAAGGTTCTGGTTGGATTCATGTCCAGGGAAATTATTTTGTCTTGCTCGGATCGGGTTTTGGTTCTTTGGAATATTTTTTTCGGGTTCAGATGTCGTTCAATTCAGATTTCGGCTTTTTAATGGAATTTTTAGGTTCAGGTTGGGTTGCGCATCAACGGAAATTATTCTGCATTGTTCGAATAAGGATATGCTTCTCTGGAATATTTTTGTCAGATTCAGATTTAGTTCATTTTTTAGGTTCGGATTGGGTTCATGTTCATGGAAATTTTTTTGTCTTGTTCAGGTCCGGGTATGGTTCTGTGGAAAATTTTTGTCGATTCAAATTTCAGGTATGTTTTTCAAATGGAATTTTAGGTTCCGATCGGTTTCATGTCCACGAAAATTATTTTCTCTTATTCGAATCCGGTTATGGTTCTTTCGAATATTTTGATCGGATTCAGATGTAGTTTGCATAAAACTTCAGGCTTTTTTTTCAAATGGAATTTTTTAGGTTCGAGTCAGGTTTATGTTCATGGAAGTTTTTTTGTCTTGCTCTTATCAGGTTATAGTTCTTTGGAATATTTTTATCGATTTCAGGTTTCGTTCTGGTCATTTTTTGGGTTTTTTCAGAGAAAAATTTTAGGTTCGGGTCGGGTTGCATATACACGAACATTATTTTTCTTTGATCGAATTGGGGTATGCTTCATTTGAATATTTTTGTGGGATTCAGATTTGATTCGGGTCAAATATCAAATCCATAGTTTTTTTTCAAATGGAATTTTTAGGTTCGGGTCGCGTTTATGCTCATGAAATTTTTGTCTTGCTTGGATCGGAGTATAGTCTGTTTTTTTCTGGTTGGGATCGGGTTATGTGTTAATACGCCTAAACATTATGTTTTGCTACTATTCTTTTAGTGACTATTTTTTATATATAATTTATTTTGCTATTTGATAATTTATTACTGTGTATGAATCGTCTGCCTATTCGAAAAATTGTACGTCAAAGAGCCATTTCATTTTTGTTTTAAAAACAAATTAAAGTCTTGATAAAATTTTAACTTAAATAAATGCATTCAAATTTAATCAATGATTTAAAAAAACTGCTAAAAAAGCCTCATATATACATATACATATATTAACTGCAACATAGCCAACCACAAATACATTCTAATGTACGAAGTACCAACGATCTGACGTAATAGCTATGTTCAAAAATCCTAAGTTAAACTGACATTTTGCCAGTCTATGAATTTTAAAGGTCTTTGGGAAAAAAACAGTCACTTTTGAAATGTCAAAATCTCAAATTGGTTTCTTTCATAGAGTAAAAAGAAATTAATAGAGTGGAGGTATTATCTCTGGAGATGATGCTTAAGATGTAACCCTACATTAAGTCCAATTAAGTACCAACAAAAGCACGTGCTTTGACACGCCTATCAATTGGCGAAATTTTAAAATGAAGGGCCAAAATCACAGTCAAGTGAAATCCAGCCACCCCATTGGTCGAGTGGTAAGGGTGAAAATCACGAACTTGTTTCTCCATTTGAAAATGGTGAGGGGGAAAGTATTTTTTAAGCGATTGTTACCGTCTGTTCTTATTTAAGATAAACCATCGAAATTAACTCAATTAAGATATTTTGATGCCATTTTATAAAATGAGAGTGAAAAATTTAGATTATAAATGAAAAGAGATAAGATTTACTTCAAAACTGCCGCTACGATTTTTTCTCGGAAAAAGGAGTATGACAACATTTACCCAACTGCTAAGAGATTGTTCCCTGAAAAGGACGCGGCTCAATGACCAATGAGGTGTTTGGATTTCACCGGACTGTGATTTTGGCCCTCCATTTTAAAATTTCGCTATCAATTGAAACAGGTTTAAACCTGTATTTTTTTTTCTCTCTTTTTTAAAAAAAGAACTAATTTATCGCTTCACCGGTAAAAATTTATTAATTATTTTATCATATGTGTTTTAAATATCAATATAGAAAATTATTTTAACGTTTTGCTTGAAAATATAACATTATTTTGTTAGTACATTAAAATCGTCTGCAGTCAGAAATTTATATTTTAGATTAATATTTATTACTTAAGTTTTCATACATGATTTTAAAAGAATGTTTTCATCATTATATTTTAAATATTTATTTACATGCAATTATTAAGTCATAAACATTTTTCATCTACGTTATAAAGTATTGAAAATTACATTAATGAAGGAAACTTTTAGTTATACAATTTTTAATTCGTATTAAATGTTTTCAATATCTTATTTAATTTTAATTTGATATTTAATTATTGCTAATTTTCCAATTTCCTTCATTTTAAAAGCGAATATTTATTCTAATAAATAATAATAGAACGAAGACCATTTTAAAAATTTGCTATTTCCTCTTGAAATATGCTTCAACTGTAATTCATTTCTTTCAATTCGTCTTATAATACAAAATCTCTTCCACGTCCTTTTGTTTGCCACATTAAATTTGAGCGATAAATGGTTTCATATCGCAAACCTTTTTTGAGCTTACTTCACCTCCACTTATCTTATTCCTCCATGGGTTTCTTTAATTCTGGCCGTGTTCAGCTTTTACGCGCGCTGCACGCGCACGCTAGGAGCCACGGACATGGAGTGGGTACTTATAGTTGATGGGATGTGCGTTCAGTCCTCGCTACTGTGCCACCAGTTACTGTAACTGTTCGCTCAGTAACAGATGGAGAACAGATCAAGGATGTAATTACTTGTGGTGCCAATTATAAAGATAATCTGTTACAAATGAAAGTGAGCTGGCTGGCGGAATGGTTAGAGTGCTGGGCTTGAACCCAGACGATACGGGTTCGAAACCTGCGCGAGCCAAAGTTGGTTCGTGTTTTTTTTTTTTTTTTTTTTGGTTGCTTTTTATTAATAAATAAGACATTTTTATTAAAGGTAAATTTTATATTAATAATACAGAAGCACATGTATTTCTATTATAATAATAAAATACTTATTTAAATACGAGAAAATGAGATTTTTGCGGAGAAAGTTTTAATATTCCAAATTTAGAATATTAAAAGGATAATTAGAACGATAATATCGTTCCAAAGTGATTTATATATATATATTAAGAAAATGAAAAAAAAAAGTTTTCTGCGAAAATATCCGTATACGCATAAAATAATTATTAATGTTGTTCTTCTTCTTCTTTTTTTTTTTTTTTTTTTTCTTTTGAAAATTTTAGAAGTAATTTTTTATTGAGATTAGGATGCAAATATAATGCATGCGTGGATATTTTACGGTGTTAAAATCAAAATGGAAAATATTATAAAAGCAAAATGTAAAAGATATACATTTTTTTAAATTAAGAATATCTGCATACATATATTTTAAAAAAGTGAAATATTTGGAGTTTGCCTTCTAGTTTTGTAATGAATAAAGTATGATTAGAATGTTTATAATTTTTCTATTAAAAGTATAAATAAGTGTTTTGCTTATACTAACATAATTACGGATGTCGTTTGTTTTTCATATTTTATGACATATTTTGGCCTGTTATCCACACGGTATTAAAATATACAATCATTAAATAAGAAATATATACATACTAAAACTTCTTCTGAAAAATTATCTAACTAACAATGCAAATTCCATTGAAATCAATCCAGTATTCTAGATTACAAATCAATCTTGTAATATGTGGATACAGGGCCATCGCTAAGACTTTTTATTGGTGGGGGAGAAAACCTTAATATTGTCAAGTCAAATTTTTATATTCGCCAACTCGTTTTATAATTTTGCCACGTTAACGCACTTGGAAAATGTAATACAATTCTTATTTGTAAAAAAAATTAATAATATTCCCAATTAGAGTTGTAACTTTTGCAAATTCTATCAAAAGTAGAAAATGTATTGCAGTTTTTATTAAAATGTTAATTAAATTTGACATAAAAGTTTTAAATTTGCAAAGTGTAACAACATTTGTCAATGTTTTGGGAGGGTAGCCCCCCCCCCCCTTAGCTAGTCCCCCGTGTGGATATCTCAACCTTGGTTTATCAACAGCATTCTATTAATTACAACAATAGAAGCAACAGTATTCTATTATTTAATACGAAAAGTATAAAGCAACTGATAAATGATTTTTAAATAAATAAAAATAAAATTATTAAAAAAATTAAATCACCAATTGTTAAATTGTATCAGTCAACCTACCAACTTTGACAACAAACAACGTGCAACCAATAACAGATAAGCACAAAACGCACAATCACGTGATCAAATCGCCCATCATTTTTATTTGCGTTGCGCGCGTCAAGGTTTGAGCAGGGTTGGTTGTTATTTTTTAAATGCTAATCGGGCTTAATTACATGAAATAGGTCACGTGATACTTTTCCGGAATACTTTTAATTTTATTTGAGTGGTCACAGGTATGTATTTCTGTTACGAAAATCATGATTTGAAAGAATAAAGAGATATGGTATTTGTATTTGCCAATTCTGAACCATAAAAATAATACAATAATTGAATAAATTTAAAATTCTCTTCTTCGATAGCACCTACTCCAAGCAGAATCTTCTGAGCGCGCGCGCACAAAAAAAGCCGCTTTTGAACACGGCCTCTGTCTCAGCTTTCTTATTACTTCTGCGAAAATTTTTACACAACCAACCAACCGTAAACAAATGAATGAGAAAAAAATTGGGAAAAAGATGATTTTTTATGAGAGTGACCTCTTGATTTTAATTAATTACTCAGTTAATAATTGGAATTTTGAAATTCTGAAGCTCAGGTGCATCAGGAGAGATATTGGGCTACTCTCAAAAAAATTTTGAGCTTTGTACGTGCTGTAGATTTTGCTAGCCATCGCAGACACACACACAGACACACACACAGACAGAGCGTTTTGTTCTTTTATTAGTATAGATTATATGAAGATGAAAACGAAACTAAATCATATGTTATTTTCGCTTGCTGGAAACCAAAGAAAAAAACAACATATTTTTCTGTTGTTTAAAATTCAGGTTTTTATATAAAGGTCAAGATATATAATCCAATACTTATAACGCTTGTGTGGATTTGGTGTAAAACAAAAAATGACCGGAAAACAAATTCTTTCTGTCCTTTAAATTATAATAATGTTTATTTTCGTAAAACTACCTCATTTCTAATAAATAAACGTGTTAAAGCAACATGGTTTATAATAAAACATCAGTAGATGCTGAAAGTTAACAATGCGGATATGGAGATAAGTACGTTTTGTCTTATTCACCTTTAAGATTAATGGAGGCAATTGAACGATCAGCTACAATTACTTCTTGCAGATGGTGACTCTAGTATTTTAACTATTCAGGTCCTGTATATTTTCATGATTTCAGAGGATAATCATCAGATTTGCTCGAAACTGATGTATCTTTACATCTCGACCTTATTTAAAAGTGATGTGTTAGATATTATACGAGGATGAAAATGAAACTAAATCACATTTTACTTTCAGTTGCTGGAAGCGCAAACAAAAAACAATACATTTCTCTGACATTTCTAATTCAGGGTTCTATATAAAGGTCAAGACACATAATCCAATATTTATAACGCTTCTATAACATATAAAATGACCAAAAAACAATTATTTCTGCCTTTTAAATTAAAACAATGTTTATTTGCATAAAAATAGCGCAGTATTAAAGCAACATAGTTTAGCATAAAACATCAGTAGATGCTGCAAGTTAATAGTACGGATATGGAGATAAGTAAGTCTTGGTTTATTCACCTTTAAGTTTAATGTATACAACTAAACGATCATCTCCAATTACACCTTGCAGATGGTTACTTTGCTGTTTTTAACTATACAAATATTATATATTTTCATCATGATTTCAGAGGATAATCATCATATTTGCTCGAAACTAATGTATCTTTACATCACACGATCTTATTTAAAAGTGATGTGTTAGATATTATATGAAGATGAAAACGAAACTAAATCACATGTTACTTTCACTTGCTAGAAACGAAAGAAGAAAGCAACACATTTCTCTGATGTTTCTAATTCAGGGTTTTATATAAAGGTCAAGACACATAATCCAATATTTATAACGCTTGTGTGGGCTTGGTGTAGTGAATGTTGGATGTCGTTAAACTTTCTCAATTATCATGTGTTCTTCTGGTTTCAGAGATGAATAATGACTTCTTCTAATGGAAAATAGATATAAATCTCTTTGCAGCATTTAGAGAGAAGAACATTGGAGGTGGTTGCTGTTCTAATGCGTTTTTATTTAAGTAGACGGGAAATGGATATTTAATATCTATAACTAGCAATTACTTTGCTATTCTTATTGTTAAGTACTGGACTTACTTCTCTACATTTCTCCTTCTGATCTATATCTATATTTCGTGATTTTGATGAAGTTAACAAAATAGAGTAATTTTCTAGTACTTCTAGTATCTTTCACTTCTAAAATTTACTCAGAATAAAATATAAAGTAATATTCTCTGCAAATGCATACAAGTATAAAAAAGTAATTTTTTATACCAGTAGAAGATGTTCATGCGTGTGTGTGGTATGGTTAGAAAAATCTGCCGCACATGAAGGTCGAAAATTTTGCATGAGGATTGTTCAAGGCCATTTCTAATGCACCTGAGGCTTCGTTTATTTCTGTTTTTATTAAATAAGCCAGACATTAATCAAAAGCCACAATGAACATCACAAAAATAGTGCGAAAAGTTGCATCGGGGAAGAACCTATGAACAATATGCATCCCCTTTTTTTCCACCTATCGCGGACCGAATTAACTCAAATCGTCGAAATTCGAAAAAAAGTCCTAAAAATATCCATGCTATAAGCGTACTTTTATGTTTCAAGAGTGCAATCTGTTTTAAAAAAATACGAATATCAACTCTCTGAAAAAATTATCTTTAAAATGTCATTTTTGTTTACGTGATACGCACTACGTACGCACGACGTTTTTCTTACTAATAATGATATCAGTTTAAAAACATATTAATATCAACACCTTTCCAAAAAAGTCTTTTCTAAAAAAGCATTTTTTTGGCATTGTCTATAAAACTTAAATAGTTTATTCGGCGAAGGCTTATAAATATTTTCTCTTAAAAAATATTAATTAATATAAAATCATATAATTCTGATATCAATTTAAGGTTATTATCACGAGATCGCGCAACGCCGGGTGGTACAGCTAATTAAAAATAATTTAGTCTTTCTTTTTTCCTTAAATTCTGTCAAAACAAATTATATGTATGAAAGAAGAGGCGTAATATTTTTGATGATTGTAAGCAAAAGTATGATTATTTCATAATAGAAAGAATAATTTAAGATAATAAGCAATATTAACTCAACCTGTAGTAAATTATAATTTTTTTGATTTTGTATTTAAGTTTAAACCATAATTATTCTGTATTCTTGTAAATAAAATATTACAAAGCTTGTAAATGAAATATGACTATGAAAAACTAGTTGGATGTGTCAATCCCAAAACTTTCTTCTATCTCATAAGTACATTTTAATATTTAAAAAAAAAAACGTGGTGACCCCAAAGTTACCCACTATCGAATTTCCTCGAACATTTGACCTAGCCTAATGAGATTCTGGTATTCGAAAAGCCTAAAACGCAAAATTTTATTAATATTCTGAGAAAATGAGCTTAGTAGTGCCTCATGTTGGGTAATTTATAGTAAAACCTAATAAGCATCTATTTATGTCAAAACCTAACAGAATCTGAAATTTGATGGAATTTCGTCCATTAGTTCTTGAGATATAGTTATAACAAAAAATTTGCAAAACGTAGCACAGCAGCACCATATCTTGGACAATTTATGCCAAAACGTAAAAAAGTGTCTTATTATGTTATGGTGTAAAAGAATCTTAAGTTTGATGAAATTCTGTGCATTAGTTCTTGAGATATAGCTAGTTTAAAAAAAACCGTGTAAAATATAGCACAGAAGCACCATCGGTTGAAAGATTTATAACAAAACGTAATCATGGTGTAATTCTGTTATATGTCATTTTGTAACAAAATCTGAAGTTTGATGAAATTCTGTGCGTTGGTTGTTGAGATATAGCTATCGGAAAAATCGTGCAAAATGCAGCATAGCTGCACCACCTGTTGCAAGGTTAATACCAATATGTAATCAACGTCTAATTATGGTATATATTCTAGTGTAACAGAATCTAAAATTTGATAAAGTTCTCTGCATTAGTTCTTGAGATATAGCTATCGAAAAAATCGTGCAAAATGAAGCATAGCAGCGCCACCTATTGGGCAGTTCACACCAAAACCTTATTAGCGGCTATGTATCTCAAGGTATCGCAGAATCTGAAGTTTGGTGAAATTCTGTGCATTAGTTCTTGAGATATAGCTATCATGAAAATTATGAAAAACGTGGCACAGCAGCGCCACCTGCTGGCCAATTTGCACCAAAACTTAATCAGCGTCTATTTTTATCAAGGGGTCACAGAATCTGAAGTTTGGTGAAATTCTGTGCATTATTTCTTGAGATATAGCAATCTTGAAAATCATGCAAAACGTAGTATAGCAGCGCCACCTGCTGGCCAATTTTCACCAAAAACCAATAGGCACTAATTCATATCAAGGTCTAACTGAATATAAAATTTTATTAAATTTAGAGCATTAGTTCTTGAGATATAGCTATCATGAAAATCATGAAAAACGTGGAACAGCAGCGCCACCTGCTGGCCAATTTACACCAAAACTTAATCAGCGTCTATTTATATCAAGGAGTCACAGAATCTGAAGTTTGGTGAAATTCTGTGGATTATTTCTTGAGATATAGCAATCTTGAAAATCATGAAAAACGTAATATAGCAGCGCCACCTGCTGGCCAATTTTCACCAAAAACCAATAGGCACTAATTCATATCAAGGTCTAACTGAATATAAAATTTTATTAAATTTCGAGCATTAGTTCTTGAGATAGAGTGCCCACAAATTTTTTGTCACATACAGACAGACATACAGACAGACAGACAGACAGACGGACAGACTCACAGACAGACATTTTCTAAAAATAGTCAAAACGTGTTCAGGACCTTCTAAAACGTATAAATCCGTCGAAAACCGGAAGTCGAAAATTTTCATGAATCCAATACTTTCTTCTTGTAAAGATAGAAGAAAGTAAAAATTAGTTAGCCTAGAAATACAAATAACTATATCTCATCCAGTTTTACTTTCTTCTATCTTTACAAGAAAAAAGTGTTGGATTCGTAGAAATTTTCAAATTCCGGTTATCGACGGATTTACACATTTTAGGGGCCGGAGAACACATAAAACATATATTTTTTACAAAATTTCTGTATGTGAGTTTGTCATTCTGTCAATCTGTATGCAATAAAAATTTTGCGGGTACTCTATCTCAAGAACTAATACACAGAATTTCACAAAACTTTAGATTCAATTACACCTTGATATAAACTGGAGTTGATCAGTTTTTAATGCATATAGTCCAACATATGGTCCTGCTATGCTACCTTTTACACGAGTTCCACAATAGCTATAGCTCAAGAACTAATGGATGGATTTTCATAAAACTTCAAATTCTTTTAGTCCTTTATATTATATAGTGATGATTATTTTTTGGTGTAATTCGCCCTACAGATGTCGATGCTATGCAGCTCTATTCATGATTCTCGGAATAGTTCTATCTCAGAAACTAATGCACGAATTTTCACCAAGCTTCAGATTTAGTTAATCCCTAATATACATTAGTATTCTTTATATTTTGGAGTAAATCTTTGAACAGATGGTACCTCTATCTAGATTTATTTACGATTTATGAAATGATTTTATTTCAAAAAATAACACACGGATTTTCCTCAAACTTCAGATTCAGTTAGAACTTGACATAAGTTGTTGCTGATTAAATTTTAGTGTAAATCATCTAACCGGTGACGCTGCTTATGATTCATTTTTCTGGAAGTATTAACATGTATGGGAGAGAAAAAAGTTTTGGGATTGCACATCCGACTAGTTTAAAATAGGAGAAAAACAAAAAATGTTCCGAAATTCTTGTATCAAGATCAAATACTGAAGGGCAAAAACTTTTTAGTTTTCTAATTTTTTGAACATGTTTTTTGAATTTGAAACCTTTAAGTAGAGAAATAACAACCTTTAAGTAGTATAAAATATGATGGCCAATGAAGAACGCTAGCGAACTCATCCGAAACCTTGATGACAAGTTCTGTACACATCTTCAGTACTACTCATTGATAAATACAAGCGTTATCGCATGACAAAAATCAGATAGACACGTAATATATCTATACCATATACATGAGGACGTGAGTTTCAAAATTAGTTGTATCTATAGTTTAAACGAGCTGGTAAATGTGATCGCAGATCGCACAGAGAGTTTCTTTTAATATTTCTTTCAAAACAACTTATCCTTTAATTAATAAATTCAAATTGTTAAATTATCTTATACTATAATGCGAGCAAAAATTGTGTGTGTGTGTGTGTGTCTGTGTGGGTAAATTTTATCTCAAAAACGGCTCTAACGATTTTCGCAAAAATTTGGATTTTACCATTTTCGGGCACGAGAAGACCATTGGGTTAGGTCACGTGTTCGAGAAAATTCGATTATTGGGTCATTTTGGGTCATAATGGGTCAGGATCAAGCTATTTATATCTAGAGAACGGCTGGATCGATTTTAAGGAAATTTTGTATCCAATCGTTTTTTGGCACGAGAAAACAATTGAGCTGGGTCACATGTTCGAAAAATTTTGATTAGTGGGTCATTTTTGGGTCATTGTGGGTCAAGCCATTTTTATTTAAAAAACGGCTCTAACGATTTCGACCAAATTTTATATTTTATCGTTTTGGATTACAAGAAGACCATTGGATTAGGTAACATGTTCGAGAAAATTCGGTTAGTGGGTCATTTTTGGGGTCATTGTGGGTCATGCTATTTTTATCTAGAGATTTTCTCACGCAATTTTGACTAAAAATTGCATTCTATGGTTTTCGAGCACGAGAAAAACATTGGGCTAGGTTACATGCTCGAAAAAAAATTTTAATGGGTCATATTGGGTCATTAAGGATATGGGTCAAGCTATTTATATTTAAAGAACGGCGTGATGGATTATAACGAAATTTTGTATGTAGCAGTTTTTTGACATGAGAAAACTAATGAGCTAAATCACATGTTTGAGAGATTTCGACTATGAGGGTCATTTGTGGGTCATGATGAGTCATAATGGGTCATGGTCAAGCTATATCTAAATAACAGGTGGATCGATTTTAACGAAATTTTGTATGCAACATTTTTTGGCACGATAAAATCATTGGACTAGGTTACATGTTCGGAAAATTTCGATTAATGGGTCATTTTGGGTCATTAAGAGTCTGGGTCAAGCTATTTATATTTAAAGAACGGCGTGATGGATTATAACGAAATTTTGTATGTAACAGTTTTTTGACATGAGAAAACTAATGGGCTAAATCACATATTTGAGAGATTTCGACTATGAGGGTCATTTCTGGGTCATGATGGGTCATAATGGGTCATAGTCAAGCTATATCTAAAGAACAGGTGGATCGATTTTAATGAAATTTTGTGTGCAACATTGTTTTGGCACGATAAAATCATTGGACTAGGTTGCATGTTCGAAAAATTTCGATTAATGGATCATTTTGGACATTAAAGGGTCTGGGTCAAGCTATATATAATTAAAGAAGGCAGGATCAATTTTAACGAAATTCTGTACATAACAATTTGTAGAAACGAGAAAACTAATGGACTAAGTCACATATTCGAGAGCTTTCGATTATAAGGGTCATTTGTGGGTCTTAATGGGTCAAGGTCAAGCTATATCTAAAGAATGGTTGGGTCGATTTTAACGAAATTTTGTATACAACATATTTTTGGCATGAGAAAATCATTGGGGTAGGTCACATGTTCGAGAAATTTCGATTAGTGGGCCACTTTTGGGTCATTCTAATTTTATCTAGACAACGTTTCGCGCAATTTTGACTAAATTTTGTATTTTATCGTTTTTGGGCACAAGAAAATCATTGGGTTATGACAGATTTTTGAGAAAATTCGATCAATGGGTCATTTTGGATCATAAGGAGTCAGGGTCAAACTAACTATATCTAAAAAGCGGCTCAATCGATTTTATCTAAATTTTGTATCTAATGTTTTTCGGCATGCTAAAACTAATGAGCTAGGCCACACGTTCCAGAGATTTCGATTATAAGGGTCATTTGTTGGTCATGATGGGTCATGCTAATTTTATATAGAAAATAGTACTCACCATTTTGACTATACTTTGTATTATATCGTTTTTGAGCAAGAGAAATCCATTTGGCTTGGACACATGCTCGCGAAAATTCGATTTGTGGGTCATTTAGGGTGTTAATGAGCTAGGGTCATTCTAATTATATATAACAACGACTCAATCAATTTTACCTAAATTTTGAAACAAAACGTTTTTTGTCACGAGAAGACTATTTAGCTGAGTCGCATGTTAAACAAAATTATATTAGTGGGTCATTTCGCTTTATTGCTGAATGCTGCCAAGATAATTTTACCTAAAAAATGGCTTAAACGATTTTGATTCAATTTTATATTCTACTGTTTTTGATTACCTGAAGACGATTGAGCTATGTCACATGCTTGATCAAATTTGATTAGTGGCAAATTTTGGGTAATACTGGTCAGGGTCACGAGAATATAGCAAAAGCTAATAACTTGATGATATATGAGAAAATATTGGCGACATATGGCCAAAAAATCGACTATAAAAATTACGAAAACCAAAACACGTATTTGGAGCCAAATGAAAGAATGCCTCTAAATTTGGCTATATCTAGCAAAAAATATTGTCTTTCAGAATGTAAAGAATTTTTTTATACATTCTCAGAGCTGCCAAGTCTCCGGCTTTTTGGATACCAGTATTATTATACAGAAAATGATGTTTTAAGTAATTGGAACATTGAGACGATTTAAAAACAGATGATTTTCTCTAAAATAATACTGGTGTGCTAAAAGCCGGAGACTTGGCAGCTCTGCATTCTTAAGAGGATTCGAGATGCATGGTTAAACCAATCAGAGTCGAGCTAAAAAAGTGATGTAGATCGATGTCCTTTCGTTGTAAATTTTAAAATAAAGTAAAATTTATAAACATGCGCATAAAAACATAGTTTTCTTATTGATTGTTTTTCTAAATAATACTATTATAAACATGTTTTACAGTAATAATACAGAGTTAATGATACAGTGAAAATACTATATCGAGTTGAACACAAAGTTAATTTTGACCGAGCTAAGCTCGGTCTCCCCTGCTAGTAATTATTAAATTCTTTCATATACGGTATCACCAACAAATTTAATTTTAAAATAATTATAAAAGGAAGTTATTTATTTTAGTCAAATTAAAATTTTTCGAATCAGTTTATTTAAATAAAATCCAAAATTACAAATTCATTTTATGAATGTGTATTTAAGTATAGAAACATCCTGAATTTAAGTTGATTTCTATTTGACGAATTATTTTCATTTAAGTGTAACGACTTCGTTAAATGGAAGTTTTACTGTGGTTTATTTTATAACATCGTAGATGAGGTTATTTTTTTCACCCATCGTGCAAAATACTGAACAGATGAGATACTTAAAAATAACGCTACATTTCTGCTGCGTTTGTTTTGACAATAAAGTAATTCCAATCTGTAGCCTAATCGACATCTCTCCATCCCTAATAGGAAAAATAATAAAGTAAAAGTTGATCTGCTTGAATAGCAGTGCAGGTGCAGTTATCAAATTAGAATTTAATATTAGACTTATATAAATCTAAGTGAAAACCTAACGATAAAATGAAATGATAAAGTCCTTCATTAATTCATCTCGTTTTCTCATTTCCAGAAGAGTCCAATGACATTAAGAAGCTACTCCCTTCAAGTGAAAAAATTGTTCGCTAATGCTAATCCCATGGATTTTTTTTTGGGGGGGGGAGGGAGGGGGCATTAATTTTCTTAAGTTTTGACTTTTTTTTTTTCATTGAATAGCTAATGTAGATCTGTACAAAGTATTTTTTCACTTTTTTGATTTTGTTTACAGGTTTTCTTAGTGAGGAAACTTTCATTTTCAGAACCGTTTTCGAAAATAAAAGCATCCCTAATAAAAAAAAAAAAAAAAAAAAAATCTGCAATCAAAATCAAAAAAGTAAAAAAATTTGCCTTTGTGCAAATCAATCTCAGCTATCCAATACGAAAAAAATCTTTTAAAAATATTAAAATGCTTCCGAGATACTTTATAAATTTCTTCCGTAGGATTAGCATTAGCGAACAGGTCTTCTTGTCTGACTGAAGTAGTCCCTTAATGACATCTCGATGCGCTTTTATAATAAAAAGTATCTGAGGTTGAACCTCTGCTTATAAAACTTGGGAATATTTGGTCAGCTTAGAACCTTACTACACTGTAAAAAAAAAAAAAAAAAAATACGTAACGTAATTCCATATAATTGCTATGCTGCCTCCATTTTACGAAGTAATTTAACCAATACAAATACTGTTACGCAGCACTAATGTGTAATATTATATTAGTTATATCAGTTTAAATCACACCGTTATATAAGTTAAATTTCTCCATAAAATTTAAGGCAGCATGCTGCCACCAGTTTTATGGAGTAACATTACATACATATTCTACAGTGCAGAAAAGCGAGAAAGGTTAGGTTCACAGTTTATAATATATTATTTTGCAGCAGCACTGATTTTTTTTTCTTTACATACAGTGCAAAATACTAAACCGATGAAATACTTAAAAAGCCTGGTGCTTTTCTGTTTCGTTTGTTATGGCAGCAAAGAAATACCAATCTAGCCTAATCACCATTTCTTTAAATCTTATAAGATAAATAATAAAATAAAAGTTAATGTGCTTGAATAGTAGTGCAAGCTGCAGGCGCAGTTCTCAAATTAGAATTTAATACTAGCCTTATGTCGATTTAGTCCTAATGATAGCATACTAATAATATTACTTATTAAGTAACTAAATAAGAACTAATACTTTAATAAAATAGTAAAAGCATTCTTAGTCGTTTATTAATTCATCGTTTTCTTTTTTTCAGAGGTGTCCACCCATCCAGTGACATTAATGATATTTTAAGACTCCATACTTTTTTTTTAATAAAATATCTAAGTGTGACATTTGTTCGTAAAAATAGGCAACGTTTGGTCAATGTAGTATTGTACAAGAAAAGAATGAGAAAGTTGTGGTTCTAAGTTTTAAATTGTTTTCTAACAACATTTTTTTTTTTTTTACTCTTTAAAAATCTCAGCCCCAAAATAACTCAAGTTGAGCCGAAATCCACTCTTCTCACGATTTGAAAGTCAGCTTCTCGAAAAGAGCTGAAATAACTCGAGTGAACGAGTTGTTTTTTAAGCAGTTTAAATCAAGATGAATTATTTAAATAAACAACTTAAACCAAAATGAGTAAATCATTTGAAAAACAACTCATTCACGATTAAATGAATTACAACTCTTTCCTGAAAAGCCAAATTCACTCTTTCGTTTTAAGAGTGCATCTACAGTGCAAAATGCTGAACAGGTAAGATACTTAAAAACATAGTATATTTCTGCGGTGTTTGTTATGACAGTTAAAAAATCCCAATTTGAAGTCTAATAGTCCAAGAGCTGACAACTCAAAAATCTATGTTATTGAACACAAGAAAAAAAAAACCTTTTTTTATGGAAGAGTTGTAATAGGGGAATCTAATGATCCATGTCTGCCGGAAGTGCAGTGGCGCATAAGCCAAAAATTAATACCACTAGTAGTTTACTCGTAGGTTTAATATTGTGTTTGCCGTAGAATCAAAGGTATGAAAACATGGAAAATTGGGAGCAGGAAAACACAATGACAAATCTACGAGTGAGCCACTAGTGGTATTAATTTTTGACTTATGCACCACTTCACTTCTGGCAAACATTGATCATTAGACTCTCCTATTACTACTCTTCCATAAAATAAAGTTTTTTTTCCTTGTGCTTGATACCTTACGTTTTTGTGCTGTCGACTCATGAACTGTAATCAACATTTGTTTATCTTCAATAATAGAAGAAATAAAATAAAAGTTGATGTGCTTGAATAGGAGTGCAATGGGTGTTTTCAAATTAGAATTTAATATTAGTTTTTACAGATCTGAATGAAAACGTAATGATAACATAAAATATGAAGGTTTACTTAGTCATTCATTAATTCATCTCTCTTTCACATCTTCAGGGGAATTCCCCATGGTATCCAATGACATTAATGGTCTTTTAAGACTCAGTAATTTTTTATAATAAAATATCTTATAGACCGGGAAGCGGCAACACAGACAATCGCTTCATCGAGCTCATGTGTGAAAATCTAGGATCAGTTAGATCTCGATTCGCATATTGAAACGTAATTGGTCTGCCAAATCATATCTTGGTGGAAAAGGCCTAAATACCCGATTTTAGTGGTTGACTCGCAGGTTTAGAATTGTACTTTCCTGCACCCAAAAGTATTACAATATGGAGGATTGGGAGTAGAAAAACATAATGGTAAACCTATGAGTAAACCGCTAAAATCGGAGATTTTGGTGTTTTCCACCAAGATAAGACTTGGCAGACCGATTACGTTTGAATATGCGAATCGAGATTTAAATAATCCTAGATTTTCTTCCAAGAATTCGATTGGATGATTGATTGTCTGTGCTGCTGCCTACCAGTCTTTTAGGTTCACCTTGTATTTTAAAAAAAAGGTAGGGATGTTTTGTCATGGTACAATTGTGTTAGGAAAGACGAGAGTGTTTAGGTTTTCACTTTTAGTTTGCTGAGTAACATCGTAGATGGATTTTTCATTTTTCAACTGTCACGCAAAATACTGAACAGATAAGGTACTTAAATTCATGCTATATTTCTGCTGTGTTTGTTATGAGAGAAAAGTATTCCCAATCTGTAGCTCCAATTCGAGAAACTAAAATAAAAAATGATGTGCTTGAATAGCAGTGCAGGTGGAGTTTTTAAATATTAGTCTTATGTAAATCTAAATGACAACCTATGATAATATAAAATGATAAAGTCATTCATTAATTCAGAGGCGTTCACTTGTGAAATCCAATGACATTAATGACATATCGATACGCTTTTGTAATAAGATATCTGAGGTTGACCTTCTGTGTGTAAAAATTGGGAATGTTTGGTCAACTTAAAAGTGTACTACAGGGCAAAAAAACTATGTAGCTTTACTCCATAAAAATGGTAGCAACTTGCTACCTGGATTTTATGGAGTAATATAACCAATATAAATATCGTTACATTATACTAAAGTGTAATATTATAGCAGTTAGCGCAGCTCAAATTCGACCATTATATAAGTTAAACTACAACAAATGTGGATTTTTCAAGTCTGTGAGAAGAGTCTGGGCCAGGATTCGAACCAGATGTATTGGCTGAAGCCGCCAATACGCTTCCAACTGAGCCATCCCGAATGAATACTGGAGGACTATTTCACCCAAATAACCATAACAATTACACAATCTGGTCTGATACTATAGATCAATAGATCACTGATTCGAATCCTGGCCCGGACTTTTTTCACCCACTTGGAAAATATAAATGTGTTATAATTGATTTACCGATTGAATAATCGTATCATAAGTTAATCTAATATAATTTCATATGCAGCGTTTTCCGCAGTTCTATATATTAATCTTCGATTTATTCTGTTGAGCTGATCCATAGTATTAGACCAGTTTGTGTGATCGTTATAGTTATTTGGGTGAAATAATCCTCCAGTCTGCGTCCGGGATCGCTCAGTTGGAAGAGCATTGGCAGATTCAGCCAATACATCCCTGATTCGAATCCTGGCCTGGACTCTTTTCACCCACTTGGAAAATACACATCTGTTATAATTTATTTACCGATTGAATAGTCGTATTATAAGTTAATCTAATATAATTTCGTATGCAGCGTTTTTTGCAGTTCCATACATTAACCTTCGATTTATTCTGTAGAGCTGATCCATAGTATTAGACCAGATTGTGTGATCGTTATGGTTATTTGGGTGAAATAGTCCTCCAGTCTGCGTCTAACAAGGAAGGTCTCCATACGGGCATACTCCGAAAAATCTGAAAAAATTACAGAATGTTCTTCTCATGAGGATATATACGTTTATAAAAAAAATTTCGGCGGAACCTCTGAACCCTGTCCGTAAAAAAATAATGAAAATTTCGTTATTTGACGATTTATCATCGGTTGGCGATGAAAAGCAAATTCAAAAAATGTTTTCATGTCAAATGCATTTTAAGGAAAAAAGTTTCATGTTCAGCGTGTTTCGATAAATTAAATATATTTTCTTTTGTCAGTTTTAGTTTGTTTTAAGTATAATTTCGTTATATTAATATTTATATGTATTTATATTCAAATTTAACCATCAAAATTTGAGATTTAAAACGAAATTCAAATTTAAATTAATAAAAATTACTTCAATTCAAGTTTGAAGTCCAGTTGAGCATTGTCAATTCGATTTTGTTGCTATGGAAACCTGGCTTTTATTTTTCAGTACGCTTAAATGTATGAAAGTAATTTTATTGAATAAGAATTTTTTATATATGAAAATATTTTTTCAGGGGTAAATTAAAAAACGACAGCAAAAAAATAATATATATGCATGCAATTTAATATGTATATGTGTATATAATATATTAAACTTGCTCATTGTTTATGTTTAAATTCATTTACACGGATTCTAAAAATCCAAAAGGTTTCAGTTGCATTAAAATCGTTTGCTTTTGGCGGAGAAATGTGCTCCTCGCCAAATCGTGTGACACTTTAGTCTTTTCACGCCAAAGAGTCGAAAGTATTTTATTTTTTTACATGTTTTCTAATGTAATTCCACCGCTAATTTTCACTGATCCTTTATTACATACATGAGTAGTTTACATAGTATTTTTTTTTCAAAAAATCTGAGTATGCCCAGTATGGAGATCTTCCTTGTAAGATGGCTCAATTCGAAGAGCATTGGCGGCTTCAGCCAATACATCCCTGATTCGAATCCTGCCCCGACTTTTTTCACCCACTTGTAAAATATACACATGTTAAAATTGGTTTACCGATTGTATAATCGTGATATAAATTAATCCAATATAAGTTAAGTTACTCGATAAAATTTGAGGCAACATGCAGCAATCAATTTTATGCAGTAACGTTACGTAATTTTTTTTCCAGTGTAGGAAAGATAAACAAGTTGGAAATTGCACGTGAAGCGTAGCAAATTAGGTGCGTTCGTACGATAACGAAGTTTTAAAATATTCAGATCTTGCTGATATAGTAGAACGTACTTTGGATATAGTACAGTGGTCGAAATCTTTGTGTTCCTGTAAATATGCAGGAAGTAATTTTTATTATACTTCATTAACGTATATCTTATTCAAAAAATGTGAAGTAGTTTAATATAATTAAAACACGCCCCAAACAATGTTTTCCTGTATAACATTATTTAGTGAAATACATTTGTGTGGCCCTGTAATTTAATAATAAATATTCTTTGCATCACAGATTGTACAGAATGTATATTTTAGTACATACTTCAAAGATTTATGCCAAT
Organism: Maratus speculifer; assembly: GCA_964019185.1. Lineage (NCBI taxonomy): Eukaryota > Metazoa > Arthropoda > Arachnida > Araneae > Salticidae > Maratus > Maratus speculifer. Next base: position 161,635,717 of record OZ025300.1, on the reverse strand, counting down.
TCTATTATGTTCAAATGAGTGTAACACCATTAAAATGCATTTGAAACTTTTTTTCGCATTGATCGTAATGTAACGGAATACTTTTTATTGTCCCTGTAATTGATCTATGCATCCGATTTTCATAACATTTGAAATGACTCGACAAAATTATGTAATAATTATACGTTTTAAATTTCAAACGATTAAAATGCATTTGAAACTTTTCCCCCCATTGACCGTAATGTAACAGAATACTTTTGATTGTCCCTGTAATTGATCTATGCGTTCGATTTTCATAATATTTGAAATGACTCGACAAAATTATGTAATAAATATACGTTTTAAATTTCAAACGATTAAAATGCATTTGAAACTTTTTCCCCATTGACCGTAATGTAACGGAATCCTTTTGATTGTCCCTGTAATTGATCTATCCATCCGATTTTCATAAAATTTGAAATGACTTGACAAAATTATGTAATAATTATGTATTTTAAATTTCAAACGATTCGGTTGGGTAGTTTTTGCGTTGTTATATGCGGACAGACGGACGGACAGACGGACAGACGGACGGACAGACAGACGGACAGACAGACAGACGGACAGACGGACGGACTGAGCGACAACAATAGGTGCTACGTATTTACATAATTACGAACGCACCTAAAAAAGGTTAGGTTCTCAATTTGAATATTTTGTTTTGTAACAACGTTGATATTTTTTATCTACAGTACAAAATTCTGAACAGATAAGATACTTAAAAGATCAGGTGAATTGCAGCCTTGTTTATTGTGGCAATAAAGAAATCCCAATATGCATCATAATGAACGTTTCTTCATCCCTAATAGAAGAAATTATAAAATAAAAGTTGATGCGATTTAATAGTAGTGCAGTAGCAGTTCTCGAATTGGTATTTATAGAGATCAAAATTAATATCTCATGTTAACATAAAATGATAAAAGTGTTCTTACTCATTCATTAATTTATTTCATTTGCTCATTTTCATCCAAGTAATTCAATGACAATAATGACCTTTTAATAATCAATACACTTTTAAAATAAAATATCTGATATTCATCTTCTAAATGTAAGAGGTTTTTTTTTTTTTTTTCGAATATTGGGAACGTTTTGTCAACTTAAAATTATGCTTGAAAAATCCGAGAAACATTATGTTCTCCTTTTTAGGAGCGTTCGTAATTGTATAAATACGTAACACCTATAGTCGTCGATCAGTTCGTCCGTCCGTCTGTCTGTCTATCCAGCATTTAACAGTGTAAAAACTACCAAACTGAGTCATTTAAAATTTAAACTATATAATTTTTGTCTAATTTTGTCGAGTCATTTCAAATTATATGGAAATTGGATGTATTAACTATAGGGACAATCAAAAGTATACCGTTATATTATGACAAATAGGAAAAAATAGTTTCAAGTGCATTTTAATGATATTACACTATTTCGAACATAATAAAATTGATATGCATCTATGAAGTACATACTAAAATATACATTCTGTACAATTCGGGGTAGAGATATAGTTTGTTATTAATTTACAGGGCCACACAAAAGTATTCCATTACATAATAATACAGGGGCGGGATATTGTTTGGGCCGCTTTTCAATTATATTAAAGCCCCACCAATGTCCGCGAGGTTCTGACCTCCAAATTGGTAAACGGTACGTGCTGGGTTCGAACCCAATCGCGACCGTCGGCCTAACCATTCGGAGTTTTCCGTGGTTTTCTTCGAACCTTGGACTTCCTTGCGTAAATACGGATTAGGTTCCCTTAGAAAGACCCCCAAGGAGGGCATCCCACCCCTTAGGGCATATCCCTCAGTGTAGATAATTGGCCGACATAAATACAAGCAAAATATTAAACTATTTCACATTTTATTAAACTGATATATGTTGTTGAGGTTTACTACAAGTTACATCCTGTATAATAGAAAGCAGATAATATTTACAGGGACACACAAAAAATGTCGGTCATTATACTGTATCCGAAGTACTATTGCATCAAGATCTGAATATTTTTAAAACTTCGTTGTAGTGCGAACGCACCTCGTTTGCTACGCTTGACATGCAATTTCCGACTTGTTTAATAAACAGCGCAGGTGTTTTCACCTTCAGAGTAAGTTAAGATAAATAAAAAGCACAGTATATGTCTACTACGTTTGTTATGATAGCAAGGAAACGCACACTTAAGCTCAATTAACATTTCTTCAACACAATTTTCAAATTAGAATTTAATATTAGCCTTACACAGATCTAAATGAAAAACCTAATGATAATATAAAACGATCAATGTTTTCTCAGTCGTTCATTAATTCATTTCATTTTCTCATTTTCAGAGGAGTTCGCCCATGGAATCCAATGACATTAAACCAGTGAAGAAGGAATCCTTTATCCGAACATCATTAGGCCTCATCAAATATCCAAATATGAGAAAGAAAACGCTAGTTCTGCTAATAACATGGTAAGAATTCATTATTAAGAGTTTCGCCTATAATTTCTAATGCATAAGTTATTTTTCTGCCATAAAACTCAGAGGTTAATAAAATTTTTAATGCTGCTTTGTTTTTACCGGTACAATCATTTAATATCGTACATCTCAAGGATAATTTGAAAGTATAATTTGCAGTATTTTGATAACAATATAGAAAAGTTTTTCTGCGTTTTGTTTTTTTTAAATCTAGGAAAATATGATACAGTTTTTCAGAATGCTTGGGTATATATTTTGGATAAGGGTTTTTCTGTAATTCGAAATACTTTACTATAAGTATTAAGAAATGTGGAAAATAACTAGATTAAATGCATAAAATATAATATATTAATATTATAATAATAAAAAACAATTATAATAATATTATTATATAAGATTAATATTATAATAATAAAACGTAATAATTTAATATTGCAAATACATAATTGCAAATATGTTAATTTACTAATTCCAATAGCTTCTTTGCTGCATTCTACAAATCAATGCTTAAGTTGTAAAATATCAATTGTCCATTTATATTGTTTTGACCCACCTCGTTCTGCTGCTCATCATTATCACTTCTATTAGGCAGATTATTTGTCATTTTTCTGTCACAAATCTCATTGGCAGTCACCTGATGACTACAGTGGCGGATCCAAGGGGGGGGTCATGGGGGTCATGACCCCCCCCTGGAGCTCTTCAAAGAGGGATGTACAGTGTAAGTAAAAAGTGCTAAAACAGGAACGCAAAATTTTTTGGGTGTGATAGACGAAATTTGAAAATTTTCCACGAATGGTCTGCAAAATTTGCGATTTTTCTTCACTTGATTAGCAAAATTCACGATTTTTTCGCACTCGATCGGTGAAATTCGCGATTTTTGCGAAGCCGATCCACGAAATTCACAATTTTTCCATGCCTAATTGACAAAATTCACGATTTTTTGGGTGTGATCGACGAAATTTGAAATTTTTCCACGAATGGTCTGCGAAATTTGCGATTTTTCTTCACTTGATTGACAAAATTCATGATTTTTCCGTGCCCAATCCACGAAACTAGCACATTTTTCCGTTCTTGTTCGATGAAATTTCTTCAACCGCTCAAAGATTTTTTTAATTTTTCCGCGCATCATCGACAAAATTAGCGATTTTTTCGTCCCGAATCGACAAAGTTCGCGAGTTTTTTTGTACTCGATCGCCCGAATCCGTGCTTTTTACGAAGCCGATCGACCATATTCGCTGTAATTTCTTTTCCGATCGATGGAATTGTCAATTTTTGTTCGCCATATCAATGTAATTCTCGATTTTTTTCATTTCCGATCGTTCCCGATTTGTATTTGCGCTTTTTACGAAACTGATCGACCATATTTGCGACTTTTTCGGTCCCGATCGACAAAATTCGCAATTTTTCCGTGCCCTACCAAAAGCGATTTTGTTGTTCCTGATCGAATAAATTCGGGCTTTTTACGAAAGCCATCGACCATATTTGGGATTTTTCCGTGCCCAATCGACGAGATTCGCGCCTTTATGCGTTCTTGGTCCCTGAAATACCGCACCGAACAATAAAATTCGCGATTCTTAACTGACTGATGAAATCTGCATTTTTTCCCCGCCGTAAATTGATGAAATCTGTAATTTTTTCTCGCGATAAACTGATAAAACTCGCTATTGTTCTGCAGCCGCTCAAAAAAATTTTCGATTTTTCCGAGCATCATCGACAAAATCTTCGATTTTTCCTTGCCCTATCAACGAAATTAGCGATTTTTTTGTACCGATTCGACAAAATTCGCGAGTTTTTCGTACCCAATCGCCCGTATCGCTCTTTTTACGAAAACAATCGACTACATTCGCGATAATTTCTTTCTCGATTCACGAAATCGGCAACTTTTGCGTTCCATATCAACTCGAAATTCGCGACTTTTTATTCCCAATCAACAAAATTTGCGATTTTTTCGTTCCCGATCGAATAAATTCGCGCTTTTTACGAAGCCGATCGACAAAATTGGGATTTTTTCGTGCCTTATTAAAGAAATTTGCGATTTTTTTCATTCCAGATCGACAAAATTCGCGATTTTTCTGAGACATACAGACAAAATTCGAGATTTTTCGAAGGCCGATAGACAAAACTCGCGATTTTCCAATGTATAGTTGACGATATTCGATTTTTTTGCGCTCGGTCAACGAAATTCGCGTTTTTTTCGCGCGGTAAACAGACAAAACAGGCGACTTTTCTGCAACCTATGAACAAAATTTGCAATTTTTTCAAGTATTATAAAAAAAATTAGACTTTTTTTCCTTGCCCGATAAACGAAATCTGAGATTTTTCGCGTCCGATCGACAAAATTCGTGATTTTTCCGTGCGTAATCGACAAAATGCGCGATTTTTTCATGCCCGATCGGCGAAATTTGCTATTTTTTTATCGTAATTCCGTTTTCGCAAGATTTACTGTATTTTAAAATTGCTTCATTAAATCATCTGTCAAAAGTTGTGACCCCCACCTGGAGGTTGGGCTGGATCCGCCCTTGTACAAGAGTATCTTCGTGAGCATTTAACGAATCTTCCACTGCCTCTTAGTACAGCAATCGAGCTTCTGAACAAGAAATCCTTTAGTCCTGTTCAGCAAATCTGTAATGATTTTGCTGACTTTGGAATTTTTAAAGCCTTCAACTTTAAGATCATTCACATCATCAAAAAATATCGCAGATGACCACAAATTGTACCTTTCGAGTATATTTCTGTCTGCTGCAACTCATGCTTGACGTAAAATACAGGGTGGGGTATAAAGATCTCCCCATTTTAAGAGGCCAATAAAAATATATAGGACATTGAAAACAAATATTTTATGTTTACATTCGGAATGAATTATATTTGCCATTTATTAATTTTTACAATTTGTAACAATTTTTGCTATTTAATTTCGAGATTTTGTTGTACGAAAAATGATATCGTCTAAATGCTTTCCTTCGATTTCTATACACTTGTGAAATCTCTCCCAGAAATTCAGCAAAATCTTTTTCAACATTGCAGGAAGAATTGCTGCAATTTCAAATCGAATAGCATCCTTCAGTTTGTCGAGTGTTTTAGGACTTATGTTTATGTGTATAAACTTTAGCTTTCAGGTAACCCCACAGGAAGAAGTCACATGCTGCTGCATGTGACGATATCTTTTTCATGCAACAAAATGAAATTTACAGCAAAAATCGTTACAGATTGTAAAAATTAATAAATGGCAAACATTATTCTTTCCGAATGTAAACATAAAATATTTCTTTTCAATATGCTATATATTTTTATTGACCTCTTAAAATGGGGAGATCTTTATGCCCCATCCTGTATATCTTAGATTTTTACGTTTTGAAATGAAACAGATTAATTTTCGGTTATAATTTTGCATTCTGGTTTTCGGATTATTGGGCAATCCGAATAGCGCATCCCATACTATATGAGGACGCTAAAGCCAAGATGTATAAGTGACAAATTTGGAAAAATTTAACTAAGTGCACAGACGATCTGGAAATATGCTTTTTTCTTTTCAGGTAATGAAATATAAAGGATTTTCTAATTATGTGCTGCGTTCTAGAGATCAACCACTTTTGCCGAATAATAATCAATATTGATTAATTATAAATTTAAAGAAAATTGCACTCCACTTTTTTCACAGTTATTCAAATAAGAGTTTAAAGACTACAATGAAACAAGTGGCATTTTCCTATTTCGATTCAGCCAGTTATGTTGATGTTCAAATATAACGTCAATTATCTTTGAACTCAATTTACTCCAAATGATTTTTTTCACTTGTATCCCTTGACTTCTGAGGTCCTCATATAACCACGAACTAAAATTATACAATAACTTCTTCAGTTTACTAACAATTCCGAAAAGCGTACTTTATATCTTTAGAAACATCATAAATAATATATTTTCGAGGTTTACAAAAACATTTATTCAGAAAAGAGAGTTTATTTTTCTGTTACTGATTTTCGGAAACGTTTTTGGGTAGTTTTAATAGAGCGTGAACTAGTTGTTTTCAATTAATTTGTTTTTGAGATTCAATTAATTCTCGATTACACGTTTTCAACTGCTTAATTTAATTTATGCATGCAAGAATAACAAAATAATATCAATTTTAATATTAATGTTAATACTCTTAATTCATCATGTTTGTTTCTAAAACTTCTTTGTTGAACATGAAAATATTTATGAGAACTGATAGCATCAGAAAAATTTACATTGGGGGTTGAGAAAACTCACTAATATACTTAAAAACCACTCCTAAACATTTCCAATAATCACTGGCGGTGAAAAAAAACTTTTTTTTAATCTCGAAAATATATTGGTTTGTGAGATTTCTAATGATAAAGAATGCTTTTCACTGTATGCAAAGAAAAATAAGTTTTAAAGAATTGTTTTCTTTTAATTTGTTGAAAAGAATGATAGTACAAAAAAAATAAACTGAAATCCGGCTCTCAGCATGCATGAGGCAAGTCTGGTGGACTTGCAATAGTTAAGTCCATACTGCAGCGGGTCAAGTTATCTGATTTTACCCGAAACCTTTTTCATTACCGAAAATGTCGTAGTAACTATAAATAACATATATCAATTTCATGGAAATCCGAGTATATTTTCGCGAATTAGAATATGGAAAGACGGCAGACAGACAGACAGAATTCATAAACACTTGTCAACTGTGTTGGAATATGTTAATCGCTTGTTAACGAGCGACCGGTATACTTGCCCTTTAAGATGCTCACAATCCTTCATAAAACACACCAATAATTTTTAATTGTAAATTTTATCTTATTTAATCAGAGCATCTTCGACATTGAATTACAGAAAATTTTCAGTGTAGAAATACCGGTAGTAAAAGATTGAAAGTTAAAAACTAAGGGCTTTCGTCGCGATAGGGTTAAACTCGAATCATTCCGGAATGATCAAAACGATTCATAATTCTCACTTCAGTAATGAAACACGATGGTGACAGAATAACGATTAATTCGTCGAACAGAATGATATGTAGACAAACAGGTTGTATTTTGAAGCATTAATTATACATTCAAAAACAGAATTGAAGGGGAAATAAAGTTGCAAATTACATTTATTGTTTCCTTTTTATTCCCATCAACTTACAGTTCAAATGTTACAAAGAATTTCATTTTTGTGTGTGAATGACCCGATAAAATGTTCATTTAGGGACAAAGATGGGTAAATAACCGCATCAGGGCCATTGCATCTCACATATAGGACAATATTTCTACATACTTGTTGATTACATTAATTTTACATTAATTTCGATTGCTAAAAGTGTAAATTAATCTTTAAAAACAATAAAAATACGTTTATTTTGATTTTTTACATGTTTCAACTCACCTGAGTCTTAACAACAAGTCAGAAACAAGTGAATAAATAAGTCAGAAATTGTATGGCAAGCGTTGCAAATGAGGTGTGTTCGTACTATAAAAAAGTTTTTAAAATATTTAGACCTTGGTGTAATATATGCATTGCTTCGGATACCGTATAGTAGCCGAAATCTTCGGTGTGTCCCTGTAAATATTATCTGCTTTCTATTATGAAGCAAGTAGCTTGTAGTAAACCTCAGCAATATATATCAATTTCATATTAAAATGTGAAATATTTTAATACAATTAAAACGTGCCCCAAACAATGTTTTCCCCTATACCTTCGTATAATGGAATACTTTTATGTGGCTCTATAAATGAATAACAAATATTCTTTGCACCACAGATTGTACAGAATGTACACATTAGTATATACTTCATAAATGCATATCAATTTTCTTATGTTCGAAAAAATGTGACATTCTTAAAATACACTTTAAACTATTTAAATCTCATTCGCCATAATGTTACGGAATATTTTAGATTGCCCTGTAATTAAACTATGCATCCTATTTCTATAAAATTTGAAATGTCTTGGCAAAATTATGCAACAATTATATATTTTAAATTTCAAAGGATTCGGTTGGGTAGTTTTTGATCTTTTATCTGCGGACAGCCATACAGATAACGGACAGGACGACGACTATATGTCCTACGTATATAATTACCTAATAAAATTATTGTTCTAAAATTTCACGGTCTATGAAACGCCATACTTTAATTTTTCACATATTCTTTTATATTATGCACGTTATTTTTATTTTACTCGGATGTTTTTGTTTTATTTTCTTAAACCTTGAGTTGCTCAAACCATTATTTTGGTATGATTAATGATGCTATATCACTATGGCTTGAATAATTCAAGGTTTAAGAAAATAAGACAAAAACATCCGAGTAAAATAAAATAAAAATAATGTGCATAATATGAAAGTTGAACGTAAAAAGTTGAACGATTGCGTTTCATAAACTATGAAATTAGAATAATAATTTTATTTGATTTGAAAAGGACCCAGGTGAGTTGTTGAAACATGTAAACAATCAATATAAACGTATTTTTACTTATATTAAAATGTCTGGTTTTTCTTGCACTAAATGTTATCTATTCTCTGAATAAGTATTTATAAAATGGTAATAATACGAATTAAATATTTCCAATTGAGCGAAAAATTCACCAGGCTGGGAATCGAACCCAGATACTTGGCTTACAAGGCCAATGCTTTACCTGTTAAGCTACCTGGGCGACAGCCAGCTGGGATTTTTCACTCAGATAACCTTATAGGTCATAACATATGTTATGACCTATAAGGTTATCAGATAAGCTTAACAGGTAAAGCAGTGGCCTTGTAAGCCAAGTGTCTGGGTTCGATTCCCAGCCTGGTCAATTTTTCGCTCAGTTGGAAATATTTAATTCGTATGATTACTTTACCAATCAGTTAGATTGTGTTGAAAATAATAGTATAAAATGGTAATAGATCATTCATACACTGCATTATTTCATATTTTTCCTTTTTTTTTCTCTATTGCAGGTTAATAATTCACTTGTGCTATAACGGGAACAGTTTACAGACCAGCAACTTGCCGTTCAACACCTACATCTCGTTCTCCGTTGGAGCTCTTCTGGAGATTCCCGTCAACATGTTCTGCATCCTGTCACTTGACCGATTCGGAAGGAAATGGCCGGATGTGATCTGCCTGTATGTCGGAGGAATATTGGGAATCATTAGCGGCTGTCTGCCAAAAAGTAATAACCTTTATATAGTTCAATAAAATATACAGATTAACCTCTTCAGACCTGATGTACCCTATAGGATACATTACAGATCTGCTCGGGCCGGGACGATCTCCATTAACGGCATTCGGGCCGGGCTAGGATATTAATTTTTTTCCTCGAGTATCGGGCCGGGCCTAAAGTATTTTTTCCGTACGAAGCCGAGATTGATTTCATTCTTCGCAGTCTTCATGGACCAAAGTAATCTGTTCTTGTCATCCTGTACGAAAATCCTTTTCTCGAAGTGGCCAAGTCTGTTCACAAATCAGTAAAATTTGACTTAGTCCAAAATTTTTTGCAAAAAAATCATATACTTTTAAGTCGTTATTATTCTACAATTAAACATTAGAATTTGTTATTTTTAAAGAATCATAGATTACTAGACTTATTAAAATAAACACATGAAAAAAAACATGATTATGACGAAATTTTCTTTTAGACCGAAAACTACAATTTTTTTTCAAACTGTTCAAAAAATGAATACAACAATACGCAAGAAAAAAATATGTTAAACATTTACACCTGCTAAGAGGGGAACGTATTTTTTTTCTTTCCAACGCGATTCCGTCTTAGAAGATTTTTCTTTTACCATATACCATTTTTTAGATTTTTATGTCTCCATTACATGGAATATGGATTAATAATACTAATGATAACTAAAACATTTACATACAACAAACAAAGGTTCATTAAAAGCATAAATATCGCAGCCTACGGCAATCCTTCATAATTGGAGATTATAAACATGAAAAAAAAGACAGATAAGTCTTAGGAGTCCGTAAGAGTAAAGATCAACGTTCTGTAGAAATTCACTCGGGCCGAAGTTTTAACTTTCGGAACGGGCCAATATTATTTTTCGTTCGGGTCGGGCCTGATTTTTTTTTCTATTGATCGGGCCGGGCTCAGACCTGTAAATTTCGGCCCGTGCAGACCTCTAGGATACACATCTTTACAATGTTTTTTTCACTTATATAAATAAAGTTAAACAAGTCGGAAATTCTTTGACATATATCTTCTCTAGATTGAAGATCGAACTATGTAATTCATCAGAATTTTGAAATCGTTACAGTCAATCAGGGTAAATTTGCTCCATCTTTACGAAATTTTGATCCATTCTGCTATACTGAAATCTTCAAGAATTATTTACAATGAGCTGCCAAACTAGTTGTCGTTAACTCAAGTGATGTAGCAGATTTAATATTTTTTCTCTCTTGGCCCAAAGTTACCCTGAACCTGATAGATCAAAGTTTCCCTGATTGACTGTATTTATTTAAACTACAGCCTTATTTAATAGGAAGGAAGCAAGATTTAGACAAGAATGGACCAAAAATGAAATAGTAATAAACTGGTGAATAGATTCGATTCAGTGTGGTTGTGAAAGTTATTTGCATTACTTCACCAACTTTGGACACAGACGCTATCTATGAAAAAATATGTGAATTACAGACTTGGTTCACTGAGGCAATAGATAAAACATAGTTTACAGCCCCTCATATTAGAATTGAGTCCCCCACCACTGATTTTTATAATTATACGCCTTTGCATTTAACTGTTTGTTTTTATCGGGGATACACCGAGAGGTGGCAGCAGAAACAATACATTATCGAGTTCACGAAAGAAAATCTAATAATAGTTAAATCTTGATTCACATAGGAAAACGCAATTGGTTTGCCTATTAATATCTTGGTGGAAAACATCTAAAAATCCGATTTTAGTGTTTCACTCATCAGTTTACCAATATGTTTTCCTGCTTACAATCCTCATGATTTCATACTTTTGGAGGCAGTAAAGCACAATGGTAAACCTACGAGTCAATCTTCAAAATTGGGTTTTTGGGGTGTTTTCCACCAAGAAATAATTTATAAGGAAGGTCTCCATACTGGGCATACTCAGAATTTTATGAAAAAAATACTAATTAAAGTACTTATGTGCGTAATAAAGGATCAGTCAAAATTAGCGGCGGAATCACATTAGAAATTATGTAAAAAAATAAAATAGTTTCGAATATTTGGCGTGAAAAGACGAAAGAGTCACTCGATTTGGCGGGCAGCTCTTTTCCTCGCCAAAAGCAAGCGATTATTATGCAACTCAAAACTGTTGGATATTTAGAAGGCGTGTAAATTGTATTTAATGAATTTAAGCATAAACAATGAGAAACTTTAATATATTATATACATATATGTACATATTATATTGCATATATATATTACTTGTTGCAGTAGCTATTTAATTAACCACTGGAAAAAATGTTTTCATAGGTAAAAAAAAATCATAGAGAAAAATTATCTTCATAAATTTAAGCGAATTAAAAAATAAAGCAACATGTTTCCATAGCAACAAAATCTAATCGACAATTCTCAAAAGCACTTTGAGCAGGAAACAAATTTAATTAATTTAAATTATGAATTTCGTTTTAAATCTCAAATTTTGATAATTAAATTTGAATATAAATACATATAAATATCGATATAACAAAATTATACTTAAAACAAATTAAAACTTATAAAACTAAAGTTATTTAAATTAAATTTATCAAAACAAGTTCAACATGAAACTTTTTTTTCTTGAAGTATATTTGACACGAATTATTTTTTGAAATTACATTCCTTCGCCAACAAGCGATCAATCGCCAAATAACGAACTTTTCATTATTTTTTACGGGTACTGAATGGAGGTCCCGCCGAAATTTTTTTATAAACGTATATATTCCCACGAGAAGAACTTTCTGTAATTTTTTCAGATTTTTTGGGGTATGCCCGTATGGAGACCTTCCTTGTTAGCAGAGGGGGGGGGGGGGAATTTAATTATGCGGGCCGAAATTTAACTAATACTAGATTTTCCTCTTTTAAACCGATGAGGTGATTGTCTGTACTACTACCTTCCGGTCTATGAATAATAAGACATTTAAACTAAAGGAAGAAGAAAGTGTTAAAAATATGCTCTCTTATGCACTATTGGCCAATGATGTCCGGTCACTTGCGATATTAGAAGTTTTGTTAAATATATAGAAACATGCATGAGAAATTATCCTGAAACTTCATGCATGTAAACAGGCATGTATTCTGGCGAATGCTGAACGGAACGTATGTATTGAACATAAAAGTTTCAAAATATTTTCTAAATTATCGTTTATTTAGAGTTATCTTTAGTTCTTATTATTTAAAGTCTCATTTAGGAATAATTCATGCAATAATGAAATTTAGTCAAAATGTGGCTATAATGGAAATTTTCAAATTTTTCCTTAACATATAATTATTTCTAATAAAAATCAGACATACAAACATCGCTTGAGATATTTCAACCAGCAAAGCCGCGTGTTTTGCTAGTATTACACGCAAGAGCCAAAACATTATGACCACCTGTCAATAACGAGCTGTCCCACCTTTGGCGCGCAACACAGTTTCAACCCGCCTTGGCATGGATGCCACAAGTCCTTGGTAGATGGCCGAAGACAGATTGTACCAGATGTTTAAGCAACGGTCACGCAAATCCGAGATATTGCGAATTGGTGGTCTATGAACTCTGAGCTGCCATCCCATGAAATCCCAAGTGTGTTCTATTGGATTGAGATCCGATGAGTTAGGCGGCTAGTACATTAACTGGAATTCAGCATCATGTTCCTGGAACCAATACAACACAATTTTAGCCGTGTGGCACGGGGCGTTGTCCTGTTGGAACATTCCATTTCCGGCTGGAAAAACAGAGCAATATAAGGGTGCAACTGGTCCGCAATGATATTCAGGTATCCTGTAGCATTCATGGTCTGCTCTACCACAACCATGGGTCCCAGAGACGCCCAAGAGAACGTTCCCCAAAGCATAATACCGCCACCACCGGCCTGTATATGACCTATAGTTCATTGAGGGAGCAACTGTTCGCCTGGAAGACGGTGTATCCTGACACTGCCATCGGCGTGATGAATCCCAAACCGTGGTTCATTTGACCAGGCAATTCTCTCCCACTGATCCATGGACCAGTCGCGATGTTCCCGGGATCAGCGCAAGCGCAGTTGGCGATGACGCTTGGTCAGCAAAGGCACACGAGTAGGACGTTTGCTGCGTTGCCCCATATCCAACAGTGTCCGCTGAACAGTGTACTCCGATACTATTCTACTTGGCCCTGCATTGTATTGGGCTGTCAGCTGAGCCACTGTCTGGCTCCAGTTTTGCTTCACCATGCGAGACAGCCCCCGACGAAATTTTTCTTTGATAGCGTGTGGACGCCCAACACCATGTCGTCTACTGTTGGTTTCACCGTCATTCATCCACTTTGCATACGTACTAACAACTGTAGATCGCGAACAACCCACGAGTCGTGCAGTTTCGGAAATACTTGTTCCGAGTCTTCGAGCCATTACAATCTGCCCTCTATCAAAGTCGCTTAGATCGCCTTTCCCATCACACATAGAAGTAAGTGAAAGAATGATTCTTCAGACTCTCCAGCAGCAGTTAAGTACCACTTCCACCAGATCACATGCCTTCCACGTCATCCAGGCGAGTTCATTGCAAACTGTAGGGGTGGTCATATTGTTTTGGCTCTTGAGTGTATATACGTGCAATAGTGTGCAACATATTTTGTATTTGGTTGTTCCGAAAATATCATAAAGCTTGATTTATTCATTTCATTTAACCATTTGTTTTTTCTTTTATGATATTTTATCTCTCTCTCTCTCTCTCTCTCTCTCTCTTCTTCAACGTAAGTAAAATATACTTCTGATTTCAGTAGGTATGTAGGTCTGTCTTTCGGTTTCTCCATTAACCCTTTGTATCACCGTGTTGCAAATCTGCAACGTATCCAAAAGTCAATAGTACTTACGTAGTAAGTTTTAAAACACAATTTTATTTCTTACTCTTTTTTCCCAACAAACCAGTTAATACAAACTGATCATTGGAATTCTCAACAAACGATGATTTTGAGTTAATATCTCATACCGAAATTTTCTTTAACATTTTAGAAGCTTCATTGTGGATATTACAAAAATTAACTTATAGAAAATTTTGTCAAATTATAAAGTCCGAAAGTATATTTTTTAAAGGTAAATTTGTATACTTTAAAATTTTGTATTAGAAAATGAGTAATATTTGTGAGAAGGATATCAATTTCTTTTTATTAAAAAAGTAACTCTTACTCCATAGTTATTTTAGTTTTAGATTAAAGTTTCAAAAATATTTTTACATGCTTAAAATGATGTATTCTAACATCTTAGTCAATATTTTTCAAATCAGAGTTGTTTAGCCACAAAAACATGATTGTTTGTACCGGGTGTCCCAAAAATGACTGATGGATTTTAAAATTCAATATCTTGCTAACGGTGACAGCTATTTAAAAAAATTTTGCAGGAGGGTTATGTATAATGTCAGGAATTTTTTTACCGTAATTTTTTATTTTAGTTCGAATTTCAAACAATAGGTGGCGCTGACGGCGATTGAAGGCCAGGTGATCAGTGCTGAGTGAAGCGTCGACCTGGCCTTCAATCGCCGTCAGCGCCACCTATTGTTTGAAATTCGAACTAAAATAAAAAATTACGGTAAAAAAATTCCTGACATTATACATAACCCTCCTGCAAAAAATTTTTAAATAGCTGTCACCGTTTGTAAGTTATTGAATTTTAAAATCCATCAGTCATTTTTGGGACACCGGTATATTCATCTGTGTCTAACTTTAAAAAAAATCTTTTGTATTTTTCAGATGCTGTACATGAAGTATTCGCGATGGCGATGCTTGTCCGTATAACATTTGCTGCGAGCACCAATATAACTTTTCAGTACACGGCTGAGTTGTTTCCGACTGAAGTCAGGGGACGAGGCCTATCACTACAAAGGATGTTCGGAGGTATTGGAAGCTGTTTGGCCCCAACAGTTGTTTTTCTGGTAAGATTCTTAAGATATCAGCTAATATTTGAACTGACAAATTGCATGTAAAGTACCTTAAACCGGGGTTACTTTGTCACGTTTCAGACATATTTTTCTACATAACTTTTTTTATCCTTCGAATTCGGGTCTAAAAACAATACAGGCTTATCGACCTAATGTTTCCCTTCAACATCAAACCAGTTTCTATCATTTTACGACAAATATTGGAAAAATAAATAAAAAATGGAGTTACAAAGTTATTCAAAATTGTCCCAAAGTGTATCCCTAAAGTGACGAAGTTGTTTGTTTGACCGTCTGTCTGGCAGACTAACTCTCTGTCTGTCCACCTAAAAACAACTGGGGTAGATATATTAGGATTGCTATGTAATTGAGGATTAAAGTGGCATGGTCAGAATTGAAAATGTTTAACATTTATAGTTCGTTTATAGAAAGAGGAATCAAAGAAATTTCGTTAAATTATGGTTTATTTAGATTATGTAATTTATTTTAACGATGTTAGACTATTTAAAACATATTGCAATCAATATGTATCACTAAGGTACACAACGAGATGCTTATTGTAGAATATGGTATGCACAGAATTTATCCTTAAATTACAAGGATACACAAAAGAGTTAGGTTACAGTATTGCTTACGAGCGATAGTTGCTCGATGTGCATTTTCAGTTGTGGCATGTGTTTTAAAATTTAACTTATTTTTGCATTTTATTTGACGTATATAAATTTCATAGATCATAACACGACAGCACAGATTCGAATGCATTTCCATTTATTGGCGAGAATTGCAAAAAAGAAATTTTTAATTAAGTTATGCTTTTCCTAACTGAACTAAGTTTAACATGCTACGAATTATATATAGACCCAATACAGGGCTTCACAAAAGAATTGGAAAACTTTTCCGACCACAGATGATAATTGCAAAAATTGGATTTTCTAATTGTTACAATATTCACAATATATTGGAAAATACTTAAAACAAGCTTTTCTTTCTTGTTTTGATAATAGATTAAATTTAAACCTTCAGACACACATTAGTAGCATAAAAATAGGGCAATTAAATAATTATGTTTAAGAAGATAAAACAACGTTTTTAGCACCATTACTAGAGCGTCTAGAAAATATAGTGTGGAAACCAATTATTCTAGTATGATTTAAAAAGTGCTAAAAAAATGTATTCCATGAATGTTGAATGATGCTGAAGGACAAATATCGATCGCAGCGACATCTGTCAGTTCTTCAATAGCCGTAACGCTTTCTCAATTGCATCTTTATACAATGTATACGTTTGAGCTTCTAGCTGCTGCTGTGATTGCCCTTTTTAGTTCTTCATCCTTCAATATTTATGAGATAAAATTTTTTAGCACTTTTGTATTGGCCTATTTTTACTGTATATCCTCTAGAGTAGCACTTCCGATTATTTTTTCTTCCACGTACCTCTTTATTAAGCTTTTCAATTCAAAAAACTCTATTTCTCATAAACACACCCCATTACCCCCTCCACTCAACTAGCTAACACAAATGTGCTTTTTTTTCATTAGTAATCTACAAATCACTACCACATGATAAATATATATTGTCATTTTCTAACAACTGTGTAACTTTAGTAACTGTTTTTGTGATTCCCGCCATTACCGATATTATTTTCACGTACTCGCAGCAGATCCACCACGTACCCCATGTTGGGAACCACTGTTCTAGAACATCTAGTTACTATACGAAAACTTATAGAAGACTAGATTTTCGAGCATTAATCGCTCCGTCATGCTAACGAAACTATTTTACTATAACCTCTTCAGTTCCGAAGCTAAAATAATAATGCAAATACTTATTCATTGGTTTTCTCCCAAACAAACTGACATTGTAAATAACAGAAAAACTATTTTCTCTGAAACTGATCTTTTAGGCGCCTTAGTAATTTAGGTTCAAAAACTACAAACTCCCTTAAAACATCGATTTAATAACCATTAACCTAAATTAATGCAATCACAAATTTAAAAGCTTTAAACAAGTAAATATCAGCAAGAAATTTAATTGAAAAAAATTTAAGTTAAATACTGTTGAGAATTTATCCCTTTTTGGTCGCATTGTCTTTTGGACATTTTTATGGATTTGCAAACTCATATGAAAGTAAAACATTTATTTTATAAGAGATTCAGCTTAGATGCATGCATTTATTCGTTTGTTTTCGACGCAAAAAAAAAAAACATTCATTTGTCAAGAAATAACGTAAAAATATAAAAAAATAAATAAAAAATAGATATTTTAGTTTTTATTAGTAAAAGAACAGAGGTCCCCGAATTCGGCCCCAGAAACCGAAGAGGATAAGTTAAACACTTCTAGTGATAAAAATATTGTTTTATCTGTTTATATTGCATTGCGCTAACAATTATCTAAACTGTCATAAACATTTATTGTTTAAATTTATTTCTCTTCTCTTATAGGCAGAAGTCGACAGGTTGTTGCCCATGTTAGTCCTAGGCATCCTATCAGTGTTCGCCGGTTCCTTAATTCTAATACTCCCAGAAACTACGGGTCATCAGTTGCCACATACACTCGAAGAAGGCGAAAAATTTGGAGCCCACCAGAATATATGTTCAATCTTCTCTTCCAAAAGCAGGTATATAAAAGCTTAAGTTTGAATTTTTAAGAGACTTCATAAAAAAGAATACTTTTTTTTTATCGTTATGTGTGTGTGTGAGAGTAAAGAATGTACGAGTAATAGTAGCATTAAAATAATATTTTCATGAGAACAATTGATTTTGGAACCTCGGTAATTAACTAATATTCTTTATTAACCCCTTGGGGGCGAGCGACACGTATACGTGCCGCAAAAAGGCTTAAGAATCCTTGTTTATCCCCACCAGTAAAAAATTTCTGCAAAATTTACCTTGTTCAATCGGAGCATTTTCTCGTTTTAAGCCACAAATTTCTGTTTTTAAAAACCGGTGACAATATATTAAATATTTTGCAAAAGGCTTCCGTCCCGAAGGGATTAACCCTTTCCGACACACTGTGCCCGGTCTGGGATACCTAATTTTAATTCCAAACTTGCAACTGGCACCAATAATATTTTATTAAAATTTTGCTTTTACGATAAAAGCTTAAATTAAGGATTTCAAAATATCTAAAAAATTCGTTTGTGAATTCCGGTGTTAGTCGATAATTTCTCATTTTATGACAGATTTTGCCCGTGCGGAAAGGGTTAAGAGACTACTTCACTGAAATGAAATGACCGTTTGCTAATATTAATCCTATGAAGAAATTTATAAAGATATATTGGTTGCATTTTAAAATTTTTAAATGATTTTTTTTTTTTTTTTTTTTTTTTTTTTTTTTTTTTTGCATTGGATAGCTTAGATTGATCTATCGATCTCTATGGAAGTCGTTTTATACTATTTTATTTTGTCTACAGATATTTTTTACGAGGACAATTTAATTTTCGGAACCGGTTCCGGAAAGCGAAAGCACCCTCATAAAAATATCTGAAACTAAAATCGAAAAATTAAAAAACGACCTGCATTCAGATCAATCTTAGCTACCCAATGCAAAAAAAGTATGGAAATGAAATATTTGTACATGTGCGGGATTATTTTATCCCATCTCCTTGTTCCTGAATGCCCCCACCCCTGGCCAATTCTTTGAAATCAACACGGATATCAATGCGAACAAGAGAAAAACGCCAAAAATCAAAAGAATTTTTAGCCATTGATAACGTTATCATTAAAGCATAGAGGATGTTGGGTTAGGGGTCCAAAATTACCAAAAAGTTGATAACGTTATATAAGTATAGTCCCAAAAGTGATTTTGGGAACTTTTTTAATTTTCATTTTATTTAATTAATTATTTTATTTTTCATTTTTGATTAATTTTATTCTTTAATTTAAATAATTTATTAATTGATAAATTTATTATATGATATAATAGTCCAAGAGCCGACAGCACAAAAACCTATGTCATCGAGCACAAGAAAAAAAAAACCCTTAATTTATGGAAGAGTAGTAATAGGGGAATCTAATGATCCATGTATGCAGGAAGTGAAGCGGTGTATAAGCCAAAAGTTAATACCACTAGTGGCTCACTTGTAGGTCTATCGTTGTGTTTGCCGTACAATCAAAAGTATGAAAACATGGAAAACTGGGAGCAGAAAAACACAATGATAAACTTACGAGGCAATCACTAGTGGTATTCATTTATTGCTTATGCACCACTTCACTTCCGGCAGACAGATTATTAGATTCCCCTATTACTACTCTTCCATAAAATAAAGGTTTTTTCCTTGTACTCGATGCAGGGCCGTATCTAAGGGAGCGCTATGGGCGGCTCAGCCCCCCCCCCCCTAAAATATTTTGATCCCCCCCCCACTTGAAAAGATACCAAAGTCACTAAATGAATTTCTGTTCCTAAAATTCAAATGAAATTCTGTTCAAAAATCTAATTTAGTTTTGAAACCCTTTCACAATTTAGCAGAATTACTAAATCGTATCTAAAATAAGTGTTTCCACAATACCTTATCCTATTTGTACATATGAAGCTAACATGATGTTTAATTTTGCACCAGTTATATACTCAAAATTTTCCTCATTATACACTTTTCTTAGCATTAAATAAAGTTATTACAACAGTTTAATGAGAAACATAGTACCTACAATGTGAATATGCACTAATTTATCTTTCTGCGTCAGAAAGAGAGAAAAAAATGACCCCCCATACATTCTCTTGAGCTCCCCCCCCCTTATTGTTCACCTCTAGCTAAGGCCTTGGCTCGATGACATAGGTTTTTGTGGTGTCGGCTCTTGGACTGTAAATTTATTAATATATTAATTGTATTGTTTAATTTCAAGGGACGAGAGAGACGACTCAGACTGGCGGAAGAATGCCAAGTTCGGTAGAGACAACCTTGCGGCCGACGTCCCCGAAGGCACCCAAGGCGTCTTTATCTTGACTGCCAAAGAAACTGCAGCAAAACTATGACACATTGTAAATAGAAGCATATAAATATTCACCTATTTATTTTGTATATTTCTCATACAGCCTTTGTAGAATAAATATATTTGTTTTATTGTTTATACTCTTGTTTCATTAATCTTAAAAACACCCAGCAATCTATACACTATATGGCCATTGATTATTGGGAACTTGCGATTTTAGACATTTTGTTAAATATCTAGAAAAATACATGAGGAATCATCTCGAAACTCTTAGTATAAATATAATAGTATAAGTCATACAGCTCCGTGAAGATTTTTTCCCGAAACTCCATAGGGGACCGTCAACAAATTAAAACAGAATGAATATCTTTTGAATAACCCTGTCAAAACTAATGTAGCAAAAGCGCTCAAACTCTAGATTATGATTGAATGCCTTATTGTAAAACACTGTGTTCATTTTTATGCAAATAGCATGCATACTCGCAGAGTAAATAAGGTTTTTATAAAAATGGTCCCAAATTTTTCCAAGTTTTTTCCTTATAATTTTCAGAGTTCTTAATATAAAATAATATTTTTTTCAGAAAATATGACAAACAACATTGCACACAGTACCCTGTAATCAGAATTAAAAAATAATGAAAATTGTATACAAAATGAGTTGGTTTACTAAATAATTTTTTACTGCGCATGCGTCAACGATATCAAAATTTCATTTGCATATTATGTTAGCTAAATGTATAGAGCAACTTTTGTGAAAGTCACAAAATCATAACTTGAAAATTCTGAAAATAATCGTCAATTGAATAAGTTGAAAATCCGTTATTCTCAAAATGAAGCAAAAACAAGAGGGGTTGTATCCATATATTCATTTATTAGTGTCAATATAGAATACACAATACGGGATGTACTACTGCATTTGGATAAAATCCCTCATTTTTTTGCTTCATTTTGGAAACAACGGATTTTGTCCTTTTTCTATAGACGATTACTTTCAGAATTTTCAAGCTATGATTTTGAGACTTTTACAAAAGTTGCTCTATACATTTAGCTAACATAATATGCAAATGAAATTTTGATATCTTTGACGCATGCGCAGTAAAAAATTATTTAGTAAACCTACTCATTTTTCATACAATTTTTATTATTTTTTAATTCTGATTACAGGGTACTGTGTGCAATGTTGTTTGTCATATTTTCTGAAAAAAATATTTTATATGAAGACCTCTGAAAATTATAAGGAAAAAACTTGGAAAAATTTGGGACCATTTTTATAAAAACCTTAATTACTCTGCGAGTATGCATGCTATTTGCATAAAAATGAACACAGTGTATTACAATAAGGCATTCAATCATAATCTAGAATTTGAGCGCTTTTGCTACATTAGTTTTGACAGGGTTATTCAAAAGATATTCATTCTTTTTTAATTTGTTGACGGTCCTCTGTGGAGTTTCGGTAAAAAATCTTCACGGAGATGTATGACGTATACTATTATATTTATACACTAAGAGTTTCGAGATGATTCCTCATGTATTTTTCTAGATATTTAGTAAAATGTCTAAAATCGCAAGTGTCCAATAATCAATGGCCATATAGTGTATATATATTACACTAACGTATGCGGCACAAAAATCCCGATTATTTGTTAATTGCTCAATGGCAACATCTGAATAAAACTGGAAAAAATGTAAATAAATCATCGATTATTGTGTAAAAGTAACTCACACTTTGTGTGGAGCTCCTGGTTGTATTTCTCATGTGTTGTAAATTTCCTTGTGCTATCTCGTCCTTATATATTGACGATGACTTATAAGCAGGCTTTACTGTCGAGCACACAAGTCGGATGTATGTTATTCAAATAAATAAAAATATATTCAAATATATAAATGTTCTAAAAATATAAAATACGTTTTTTATACCAATAGAAAAAATATCGTGATTCTCAACTTCTAACTAGAAGAAAAATTAGATATGTACGTATACATGTTAATTTACATTTTAATTATTTCTTAGAATTAAACATACAGTCCCTGGCCAAATTATTAGACGCACCATAAGATCTTATAGAAAACGTTAATTATCAGGTGATACTGTACAACTGCATTGTTTTACACGAGATGCAATGTGTATTTACTATATTATTAATCACGTAAGTATCTATAACACTAATAAACCATCGTTATTATACAAAAAAATATGTATTTATTAACTCTGGCACAAAAATAAAGAAAATGTAATGAAAAGTTAACATTTTGTTGATCCACTTTTATCTGCTAGGAGAGCTTTAATTCTGCGCGGCATGCTATCATTGGAAGACTGTAAAGTCTTCTGCATTTGAGGATGATGATTCCACACATGAATGATCTGTTCTAAGAGCTGAGTTTTGCTTGTAATCACAACATTAGCCACTTCTCTTTTCACGACTTCCCACACGTTTTCAATTGGGTTCATATCGGGGCTATTACCCGGCCAATCCAAATGAAGGGTTTTTTGCTGGACTAAAAAAGGCTTTAACAGACCGCGCTGTGTGGCAGGGAACCCCATCTTGCATGAAAATGAATGGTTCCCCATTTGAAAACCATTCTTTGAGCTGCGGAATCAACCGATTTTGTAAGACGTCTTTGTACTGATGTTGCCTCATTTCACCTTTTACCACGTACAAACGTCCAGTACCCTTGTTGCTAATGACTGACCAAATCATAATTTTTGTAGAGTGTTTAACAGTCTGAACGACACAGTCAGTATGGAACTTTTCGCAAGGACGACGACATACAAACTGAGCTTCATTCTGCAAAATTTCAAATATGCTTTCATCACTGAAGCAAACTTGTCAAAAACAGAAAAGATACAAACATCTCTGCGGATCTTGCGTCATTGCATAGAAAATGATATTGAATGCATGACTAGTGATGAAATTATAATAGTTTACCGACCTCCAGAAGTCCACATCTTTATCACGCCACTGTTTGGACCACTTCAGACGCTTTGCTTTCATTGCAGCTGTTAACTTGGGCTTCCTTGCTGGGCGGCAGGCCTTAAAACCTATTTCTGTTAATTTTCTGCGAACAGTGCGCTCTGAAACATTCACGTTAGCATCTTGTAGTTGCGATTTTATAATTTTTGTGGTAGCCAATCTGTTTTCAACACGAATTTTCTTTAAATATCTCTCTGATCTTGGAGTGAAAATGGGCTTTCTGCCATATCTTTGCTTTACGTTTTGGGCTCAAATCGTCCCCTTCGCCAATTTTCTCCTTTGTGCGCCATACACTAGATTCAGAAACCTTCAATCCTTGTGATATTTCACGGTTTGGAAGAATTTTAGCATCCAGGAGGGCCTTTACTTCAACTTTTTTACCAGGTGACAAATCGCCTTTTTTACCCATGCTGAAAATGTTCCACGAGCTTATTTAAACACTGCACCCACAAAAATAACTAACTACGTAGCATACAACTTTGAAACAAACAAACGAAGCGCATAACGCCACAGAAACACGTCTTCAACTGACGTACTAGCGAACGCCGGTTTGAACTGGCTGCCAACGGTTTCCACTTGTTTACGTCCGTGTATCCATTGGTTCACATTGCGATGCCATACGATAAAACTAAATACCAATAAAAAGTATATGACAAATCTCCTGAATAAAAATTCATTAAATCTATGCTTAAATATAACACAAATGCATATAAACTTCGTCGAAAACATGTATTTCGTAAAAAACAACGGTGCGTCTAATAATTTGGCCAGGGACTGTATGTGTGAACTATACCTTTAACCTAATAACTATACCTAATAACTTGATCGAATTATGGTTTTCAAATCTTTGGTGCATTGCTTCAAATTGTAATAATTTATCCTCACATTCTGTCAATAAATCTTAAAAAAAATAAAAGTGGGACAACCTATTTATTGTAAATTAGTGTAAATATGCTAAATAATAATTCCTGTAATGATGCATTTATTCATTTTATGTTTTGGAATTATTTTTATACACAGCTAAAAACAGATAAAACCTTTATATTTAAAATAAATATAGGGGGAACTGGGACACATTGATACCTGGGGCACATTGATACTCTCCCTCTTCTGCTCACAGGGTCATCACAGGAAGTTTCACAAGAGCTCCAAAAGGTGATGCTAGTGCACTCAACTACATACAGAAAGTCTTGGAAGGATTCAGTTGTTTGATGAAACGTAATGGGTGATTTATAGTTTTTGTAGGTCAAAAGTAAATTTGAGTTGTGCAGTTGAAATGGTAGTGTTTTCAACCGAAAAGAATACTCTCCCTGACAAGTAAAGCTACTCTTTATCAGTTCCTCATTCTTTTTTGTTAGATAAATTTTTAAGTATTTGATTTGCGACTCATTTTATTCAAAATGGCTGTGTGGGGCACATTGATACAATCTTTGTCGGGGCACATTGATACAACCTAAATCCTTTTCTAGTTCATTTTTTTATTACCTTTTATTATTTTGTTTTACAATACACTCCTTTATCCAACCATTTGTCGCTAAAAATGTCTAATATTAATTTTTATTGAAGTGAAATAACTCTAATTTCTTTATATTAGAACATTTTATAGTATTTTTGCAAAGAGAAGACGTACGAATTTACTCAATATCTAGTGCTAGTAGAACTAACAAAAGAAAAAGACGGCAGCCTGGAAAATCTCAAATTATATCAATTCTCCAGAGAAAAAAAAATATTTTCGACATAAGAAATGTTAAATAAGAGAAACGAGCTGCAGAACAGCACAGGATAATTATATTATAAACAGAATTTTTAATATAATTATCCTTCATTTTCTCTTTATAAACCAATTTATAAACAGAAACCTAGTGATTTTTTTTCATCTTTCCTAAGAAAGAAGATAATACTGCGGTTGAAGTGCCAGATATGACAATGTTACCACAGCCAACAATCAGACAAGGAACAATCAGAACATCAGGTCATTATACATTTCATTTTGATTGTTTTAATATTGTTTACAAATAAAGTGTGGGTGATTTGAATTTTTATAAATAATATAAAATGGTTTGCTAACTATTTTTCTATGAAAAATATGCATTGGTGTTATTTTGTCATAATTTTTCCCAGACGTATCAAAGTGCCCCATGAGGTGTATGAATCTGCCCCGGGGATGGGGCACATTGATACAAATGACATTTTTTGATTTTTTAAAAATTACATGCAAAAATAATGTATTAAACAACGATTGTACATTTTTATAACACACTACACAGGTTTTTCTGACACCACATAGAAAAATAACTTGAAATTTCTGCTTTCTGGACATAAAAAAAATTCTTTGAAAAAAGCTGTATCAATGTGCCCCAGTTCCCCCTACCTGTTTAATGATACATTGTAATACAAAAGCCGTCAGCACAAAAACTTAAAATATCAAGCACAAGAAAAAAAAAGAAAAAAATCTTTATTTTATTGAAGAGTCGTAATAGGAGAATCTAATTATCCATGTCTGGCCGAAGTTAAATAGGGCATAAGCCAAAAATTAATACTACGTATTGCCAACTAGATATAACGGCCTGCGCATTTCGCTAAAAATCACCGAAAAAGTGAAGCTGGATTCAGCTTCAAACCCTGAACCATTTCATTGGACCACGTGGTCCAAACCCTGCCCAAATTAGCATTGCATGAGCTGATTTCTATTCTGAGCATATGGTCATTCTTTTGGTTTAGAGTTTGCACGATTGGTCAGAATAACTTGGGCAAGGTATCAGAGTCCTCTGGCGGAAGATTTCATATATTAGTCTCAAATAAATGAGCCGTATAGATATAGTTGGCCATGATACTAACAGTGGTTGTCTCATTGTGTTTGCCCTACAATCAAAAGTATGAAAACATGGAGGACTGGGAGCAGGAAAATACAATGATAAATAGGCCCTGATTACCGAATAGGCATGAGAAGTATGTGCTTCCGTTAAGAAAATTCTGAATGGGCCCTGAATTGAGAAAATAGGGGGCCCTAAATTTTATATTGAATTTATTGATATGTAATTTTAATGTTAGGCTTGTTTCTATTTTAGATATTGAATGTTATTGAATTTGGCTTGTATGCACAATATAAAATAGTAATAATTTAAAGTATTACAAAAACTGAGAGAAATACTTCAGAATATTTATATTTTATGTAGTGTTTACATGTTGAACTAAACCTTTTTATCAAACTAACATTTTTATTATTAAATCATTTTTGCATGTTTTTCTTGGTTGTATCCAATTTTTGTATAAGGACAACTTAGAAAAGTTGTTTAGTGAAATATAGGTGGATTTAACTGAGCCACACTTAGAAATAATATCTAAAGCATTGGTCAGTTACCGGATGTGTCGAATTTAGAAAACGCTTCCCGGTTGAAAGGGGGGAGGCCCAAAATGACACTGTACTTCCCATAACTTCAGCGGTTAATCAGGCCCACTGAGCTCGACAATAATACGGAAAGCTTACTCCCTATTCTGATACGTTGAATCATGCGGTCCGCCCATAAATACAATGCCAAAGATTTTCCGACGAAAATCTTTGGCAAAACGTAGACTTCCTCCCATAAAATAATATGGGGTAGATATTTTCAAATTTAATTTTCTTTTAAAATTATGACGAAATTGCTACGATTTTCACTAATATGTATTCTTTTATTAAAAATCAATTGATTATACTAAAATTCGTCACAATCTTTTAATTTGATATTAGTTAAAAAGAAAATTTTATTTAAACTCATCAAAAATAAAGAAAAAATTGTTAAAAATTGCTCATAAAAATATCAAAAAGGTATAGAAATAACCAAAAATAAAAAAAGTTTGAAAAAATGCTTATAATAGTAAAAAAAAATGGAGGACTCATTACTTTTGCGCTTGAAAAGTGTGATGCGGTCCTGGCAGAAAGTAGATCGGTGAGTAGACTCTCCGTATTATACATGGAGCTCAGTGATCAGGCTCTGGATAAACCTACAAGGCAATCACTGATGGTATTAACTTTTGGTTTATCGGCCACTTCACTTCCGGCAGACATGAATCATTAGATTCCCCTATTTCTATTATTCCACAAAATATTATTTTTTAGGTGCGTTCGTAATTATGTAAATACGTAGCACCTGTAGTTTAAGTTCAGTCCGTCCGCATATAACAACGCAAAAACTACCCAAACGAATCGTTTGAAATTTAAAATATATACTTACTGTATAATTTTGGCGAATCATGTCAAATTTTATGAAAATCAGATGCATAGATCAACTACAGGGACGATCAAAAGTATTCTGTTACATTACGGTCAATGGGGGAAAAGGTTTCAAGTGCATTATAACCGTTTTAAATTTAAAATACATAATTATTACATAATTTTATCGATTTATTTCAAATTTTATCAAAATTGGATGCTTAGTTCAATTACAGGGACAATCAAAAGTATTCCGTTACATTACGGTCAATGGGGAAAAATGTTTCAAATGCATTTTATTGGTGTTACACTCATTCGAACATAATAAAATTGATATGCAAATATAAAGTACTTATTACAATATACATTTTGCATAATCTGTGGTGCAAAGAACATTTGTTATTGATTTACAAGGCCACACAAAAGTATTCCATTACATAATGGTATGGGAAGAATATTGTTTGGTGCGCATTTTAATTGTAATTAACTATTTACAATTTTATGAGAGTGATATTTTTAAAACTTCGTTATCGTACGAACGCACCTCATTTGCTACGCTTCCCGTGCAATTTCCAATTTGTTTTTTTCTTGTGCTTGATACCTTAAGTTTTTGTGCTGACGGCTCTTGGGCTATTAGCTTTTGGGAGTCTTTTTTTTTATTGTGTTATGTATAAATTTGTATTCATGTCTACTGTTAAAAAAATATCTATCATGTTACTGGAAATTTTGCTGTTAATTCGGTTTATCTTTCAATAATCTTTAAAAAAATTTACCACGGGTGATATAAGTAAGTTAGATTTCACAAATCCCTTTGCCAGTTTTACTAATAGAATCTAAACAGGTTTAAGAAAATTTGTTAACAAAAACTCCTTTACATTTCTTTTTAATCAAAACAGAAAAGTTTGTTTTTAACGGCAGAAAATGCTGAAAATTCATAAAAATCAAAATATCATAACTCGATAAATTTTAGTCATAGAAAAAAGGTTTTTCATGTTTTACTTGTAAAAACGATGATTGTATAACAACCATCGTTTTTACAAGTAATCTATAAGATTATGCAAGATATATAAGATTATATACAAGATTGTGTAAGAGAGTGTACAGAATAATCTATAAGATTGGAAAAAGATTTTTTAACTTTTAGAGTTATAATAGCAATAGACCCGAAAAACATTAAAAGAGACAAGATTGGGTTCCCATAGAAAATATGAGAGGTTTAAGACCCATTTACACGTAAACTACCCGATCGATTTTCATGAAATTCAGAATTTATGTTCATTGTATTATGCTCGAAAAATAACGCAAACTTTTATTTATTTATATATTTTATTTTACAGCAATGGCAATTTTTCAGAAATTTTCCAATTTTCAGCATTTTTTTAACTATTTTTTTTTTAACTATTCACCAAAAATATGTGAAAAATGCTATTTGAAAAATATGTGAGTTTACGATCCATTTCCAATTCAGAACCAATTTTTTTTTTCTTTAAGAGCAATGACAATTTTTCAGAATTTTTTTAGAGCAATGACAATTTTTTAGAATTTTTTTATTTTCAGAAATGTGGTTATCTGAAATTAATTTTTCTTTCTGCTACATATGATATTACATTTATACTTTACCGCCAAAAACATTTTTATCGAAATCTCTCGAGTGTTTTAGGAGTTAAGAGCTGACAGGAGTCATTGAAAAAGACCCGAATGACAATTTTAAGTCTATGGAGGCGTTATTTTCAAATACCTTACTCAAATTTTAATATTTTTGAACGATTTCTTTTGCATAGGACAGCTGAGGGTGGCTTATTTTAAGGCTAGTTTTAAATTTTTCGAATTTGCTTATATATATTTTATATATATATATATATATTAGGATAGTTTTAATTTCTGAACCAGTTCAAACCGTTTTCAAGAGTTAAAATAATGTAAAAAAAAATTAAACTAAAATTCAAAAAGTAAAAACTAGCCTTAAAATTAGCTGTCCCCGGCTATTCTATGAAAAAAAATTGTTTGAAAATATTAAAACTTGAGCGAGATATTTGAAAATAACTTTCCCATAGAGTTAACATTATCATCCGGAGTTTTTTCAGTGACTCATGCAGGCTCTTAAGGTCCCACACAAGGCACAGAAAAAGATCCGGATGATAATGTAAAGTCTATGGGAGCGTTCTTTTCAAATATCTCGCTCAAATTTTAATACAGTGGAGTCTCTCTATAACGAAACTCCATACATCGAATTTCTCTATATAACGAATTTTTACCAGGAACGGTCTCCTTTTTGCATGATTACATAAAAAACGGTCTCTATATAGCGAAATATCTATCTCCATATAACGAATTTTTTCATAAATTGGTCTTAACTTATTCAATTTTAAAAAAGCTTCGAAATCATATGGAATCAATTTTCTATCACTTATTTTTGATTTATCGTCAGTGCTAAGTTATATATATGTATATATATATATATATATATAACTTCTCTCCTTGGTCTTTAAATCCAACGGATTCATCCCACCTCCCACACACCTTTCTACATCCTTCTCAAAACAGAGTCAATTGGATTGATACTCACGTAAGCGAGGAATCAATGAGAGGCACATAAGAGAGGCTTTCAAATGGAGGAAAATGTTAACTACAATTTTTCATTCCTTGCTAAAATTTGAGACTTTTTTTTAAGAGCGTAACAATTTTAAAATCAAAACAACAAAAAATTACAGATTTCTTCGTCTGAAATTAATGCAGATCTTCCTCATTTGATTTTCATTAAGCTTTCAAAAAAATGTCTGTTCACTTTTTTGAAACAGCTTAAATAATTAAGAAATAAAATGTCAAGTTAATATTTACTTTTAAACATTTCAAATTCTTAATTCAAAAGATCAAAAATAATATTTGTTCAAATTTTACACATTAAATACGATTTTTAACATCATTCTCTATACATCGAATTTCTCTATATAACGAATTTTTTTCTGAAACGGTGGATTTCGTTATATAGAGACTTGACTGTATTTTGAAGTAATTTTTTTTTCTACATGATAGCAGAGGATGATCTGCAACCGGCCTAGTTTTTACTTTTTCGATTTTGCTTATATATTTTTTATATTACGAATAATTCATATATAAAATTTATTTACGAATAACCACATTCGATTTCGGAACCGGTTTTGAAAGTTAGGACAATGTTTTAAGTGTCAAGTATTTTTTTTTTTTTTTTTTTTTTTAAATCTGAAACCAAAACTGAAAATAGGCCAGTTGTGGATCGTCCACAGCTATCCTATGCAAAAAATATCATGTAAAAACATTAAAATTTGAGTGAAATATTCGAAAAGAACGCCCCCGTAGACTTTACATTATCATCCGGGCCTTTTGCTGTGCCTAGTGTTGCGCCTTTATGGGGTTTTTAGCTGGAAAAATACAATTTTCAGAGCGGTAGAAAACACTTCTTACTTATGTGAAGTTCTTGCACAGTTTTATCGAAAACTAGAATTAAAGAACATATAATCACCTTGATAAAATTTAGTTACATATAATAAATGAGTATAACATATTAGAGTAAAATTAATTGTGAGTGGTCCGACCCAGTCAGATTTTCTCCTTAAAATTGAGCTAGTTTACTAATGTTAATAATAGATGGCAGCACTACAAATCAGATTTAGATTTTCAGAAAATTTCTGATCCAGAATTCTTTATGCACATTTTTTTCATATTATAAAACTTATATGACAAAATTAACTATCTTTCCGATTTCAATATTCAGTAATACTTAGAAATATTCTTTGTTTCAAATATTTAAATCATTTATTTTGATCAATTATTGTAACGAATTTTATCAAACACATGTACTAAAGAATATATAATCACTTGGATAAGCTTTAGTTACATATAATAAACGAATATAAAATATTTGAGTAAAACTAATATGAGTGGTCATGGCGTTAAGTCGGCTCTTCCCTTAACGAAGAATTAGTTTACTGAAGTCAATAATAGATGGCAGCACTACAAATTGGATTTAGATTTTCAGAAAAATTGCGATCCAGAATTCTTTATGCACATATTTTGATATTGTTAATTTAACAAAACTTTCTGAAATCTTTCCGTTTTCAACATTCAATAGTGTTTAAAAAAATTCTTCGATTTAAATATTTAAAATAAAAATATTTCAATCATTTATTTTAATCACTTTAAAGATTTAAAATTAAAAAAGAAGTTTTCGATTTTTTTATTTTTTGTATTTTTCCTTTTCGAAATACATACATTGAGTGAAATAAAACGCAATATATAAATACGGACACAATATCAAAATCAAATTTATATAGAGAGCTAATAGAATTATTATTTTTTTAATTTACTGTAGTGCTGCCATCTACTGTTAGTAAAGGGAAGTATATTTTCCATATAGCAGTTGAAATTCTTTTGCCTTATTCCCCTGCCTGCTATGCTGCTGCCATCTGTTGATAATCTACGTTTGACTTTAAACACAGAATTTAGTCACACCACCAATCAGCAGAGTTGCCAACCTCCGGCTTTTGTTAATTCATGAAATTTTTTTTGAACCAGAAAATTTATTTAATTAGAAATGTCTAGTATCAACTCGGAGGGTCATTTGAAATCTACTTAATTTCGCTAATTCAATAAATATCTGGTTAGAAGTATAATTGTTTGATTTTAAAACAGCCGGAGGTTGGCATGTCTGGATCAGTCAAACGACTGAAAATTCCACAACTGAATTGATTGCTGGGTTTGGTTTGGTTTATTTTCGTCGCCTCATTATCTACACTAGGGGTATGGGACCAGAGGGGGAGTGTCCTTCATGGGGGGGGGGGGGTCTTTCTAAGGGAACCGAACCCGTATTTACGCAAGGTTCGGAGAAAACCACGAAAGCTCCGAACTGTTAGGCCGACGGCCGCGATTGGGTTCGAACCCAGCACCTGCCGTCTACCAGTTGAGAGGTCAGAACCTCTCGGCCACTGGTGGGGGCAAATCGATTGCTGCGCGAAATTTTCTTTTGGCAAACATTGTTAAAATTGACACTTCCAATCTTTTATTATTTCATCATTGCATTTCATTAAATCACGTCTTAAAAATTATCAATTCATCATCAGTTTTTATTCTAGTAATACTAATGCTAAATTTTAAAATGGTTTCTGTGTAGAAGAAAAATAAAATATACATTTTTAATTCCTCTGACATAAGTAATTCATTTCCGTTTTAAACTGGTTCACCAAAGCGCGGGGTTAAAACATTGAGATTTCTGACCAAATATTAGAAACAAGAATCCGAAAATAAATTTTGACAAACTACAAAATTTACATCAGCACAAAATTTATGCTCATTTAACTATTGATGTATTTTTCTGTAAAATTTATATTTATTGTTGTGATTCGATTTGTATGTAAAATTTACTTCAATTTCACTCGTTGTAATTTTTTATCGACAAAAAACAAAACTATCAATTAAGGTAACTTTGACCTATAAATATAACTTTGGACCAAGAGAGAAAATAAAAAGAATATTGCCCAGTTAAACTGATAGCATTGAGCTCACAGGCTACGCATACTAATTGTACATTACAGCCTCATATTTTCAAGGGTTAATTTCGTTTGAAAGACAAATTAAGAAGGGGAAACAGCTCTCCCCTTTCCCCTTTTTTATACTTAATCATTGAACCTCCTAAACTATCAAGGAGATGCTTTATCATATAAAAAATCTATATCCAAAATTCAGAGCAAATCGGATAATTCTTAATAAAAACCCATTTAGCATTTACATAATTTAAGAGGAGTTATCCCCCTCTTTTATACTTAACCATTAAACTTTCAAAACTATTCAGAGATTTGAACGAAATCTGACAATTCTGCTTAAAAAACCCATTTATATAAATTAAGGGGGGGGCATTAGAACCCCCGTTTCCCCTGTTTATACTTATTCAATGAACACCTAATAACAGTCACAGAATCGCCTCATCAGAATGATCCTATATCTAAATTTTGAACAAAAACTGTTAATTCTGCATGAAAACCCCATTTATATCAATTAAGGGGAGGGGCATGAGCCCCCCGTCCCTCCTCTTATACATATCGAATGAACTCCAAAAACTAATCAGGGAAGCGCCTTATCAGGATATACCTATATATAAAATTTCAAGTGGATCGGATATTTTTATCATGAGTTATCGCGTTACGCATGCACGTACGCACGCACGAACGAACATACATACATACAGAACGGGCGGGCACATAAGCTCTCAGGCTATGATAACTTGTGAGCTAAAATAGATTAAAGCTGCTACATCATTTGAGCTGTGACGATATTCATCACTTATAACGGCAAAGTTTTGGTCTCTAAATACAGATAGCATCACTAGTAGGAGTTTGGCACCTCAGTGGAAATAATTCGTCAAGATTATTTCACCACTCAGATAGCACACCGATATCGGCCAATGTCCCTATCAATATTGGCCAATATTTCGAAAGTCACTGAATGTCAAACGTCAAATTTACAATATCTACCGTTATTCACAAATGTCACTTAAAATTATTTTTTTAAAGAAAGCACCCAAATGAATTTTTTGCATTACCTATAACATTATAATGTGTAAATAGTATTCTAAACAATAAAATTTAACAATTTAGCCACTTTTAGAAAACTTGATTCTTTAATACCTTATTTTTAATATTTACATTGGCCAATGTTTTTAAAATGATATTAGTATTCCAACATTCAGAGATATGTACCGACATTCGTGAAAACAGTATTTTTTTTTTTTTTTCAGACATTACAAAATGTTTATTGACGTTTAGCATATCTGACGAAGTTTCAATCTTGACCAAATTAGTGTAAAATTCTGAAGGACCGCCCCATTTCTATCGTTTTTGTCTTAGAGTATTTGACTGAGACACCCACCGTGAAATTTGTATTGGATATACAGTGTCTCACATAAGTGATGGGACACTTGTGCTTTACAAAAGGAAACTAATCAAATAAATTAAAAAAACATGTACACATTTTTTTGTGGATGTGTTTCATACTTCAATTTATTAAAGATTATTACATAACATACATTTTGTCAAAATATTAAAATATTAATTTAATAAAAATACAAATGTTTAGAACGGAGCAAAACATAGCTCACATAAGTGATGGGACACCATTATATATGCAACAAAAATCGTCTAAAATAAGCAATAAAAATATTTTTTGGGGGTTTTATTTTTACTTAAAAGCAATTGGCAATAATTTACAAAATCGTCTTCAGTATTTCTCTCCAGTTTGTTTTGAATGTTTGTGTTTTTTAGCTCTGTGTAGCCATGAATGCTAAACGAAAAGAAACTTCGCCTGAAATTCGAAAATTAGTTATTAATTTGCACATTGAACGTGGAAAATCTATTAGAAAAACTGCTGAAACAGTTAACTTGAGTCGTTCAACAGTTTTCAATATCATTAAACGATATAAAAAGAATCATATGATTCAGGATAAAAGAAGACCTGGCCGACCATCAAAGCTATCCAATGGAATAAAGCGAATTATCGTTCGAAATATTAAAAAAAATCCAAGAAATAGTGCTTCAACTGCTGCTCTGAACCACAATCTTCAGACTTAAATCCCATACAGAATATTTGGCAAGAATTGGAATCAAGAATTCGCAAACACACCATTTCTTCAAAACAACAACTGAAATCGGGGCTTCAAGAAGAATGGGGTAAAATCACTCCAGAAATCACAAAAAAATTAGTCGAATCCATCCCAAAAAGATTAAATCATGTTTTAAAAGTAAAAGGAAATCCAACAAAATATTAAAACCTTTTAAAAAGTAAAATTTTTGGATAAATATTTGATGGAAAAGTAAGTGTCCCATCACTTATGTGAGCCATTTTTTGCTCCGTTCTGAACAATTGTATTTTTACTAAATTAATATTTTAATATTTTGACAAAATGTATGTTATGTAATAATTGTTACTAACTTTAAATATGAAACACACCCAAAAAATTTTTGCACATGTTTGTTTATTTATTTTATTGCAGTTTCTTTTTATAAGCACAAGTGTCCCATCACTTTTGTGAGACACTGTATAGGTATATATGTGTGTGCAAAAACAATTACACACAGATACTTTGAGATTGGTATGGAAAATTGTCTGTAGTACAATTTATATAGACATTTATAGAGATTGAAATAAAAAGATTTCATATTAAAATCTAATTGATAGTGCTATATAAAGATTAAATAAGAAAATCTGCAATTATTGCTGTAGATTTACTTGTATTAAAAAATAATGTAGTGTCTATAGCGATGTTAAACTAGTATAACAATTGTTATAGTTCATGGCAGAATGGATCAAAGTTTCGTAAAGGTGGAGCAGAGTTACCCTAATTCACTGTACTGTAATTTTTTTCTGCTCTTACAACTGTAGATAAAAATAATCAGAATATGCCACTGAATGTTGGAAAAGAAATCGTCAGATACTATTTAACCCTTTTGCGGCGCACAGTGGCGCAGCCAGAATTGGGTTCTAGGGGGGGGGGGGGGTGAGTTTCTGATAAAGGCGTTTGTCGGTTATCTGAACAATCTGTTAATCTGTCAGTTATCGCCGGTTAATAGAATCAGTACTAATTAGAATATTCGCTGTATACTACTTAAATTGAAAGAGCCTCTGTGTGGCAGGAAATCATAATTTTTTTAGCATAATGCGTCACAGAAATGTGATTTAGTTTAAATAACCAATTTTACAATTTTAAGTAGAATTTTCCCCATTTAACTGAATTATTTTATTAAATGAAATCTGATTCAATAAAGCGGCGGATTCCGAAATACGCCAAAACATTTAAATATTAAGTTTGGTTTTGATTCATACAAGCGGGAATTATATCGACCTTTCTTAGCTCTGGGAGGGGTTTTAACCCCAAAACCACCCCCCCCCCCTTGACTGCGTCACTGGCGGCGCAGAGCATTTCTATTGAGAAAATGTCTAACTGAGTGAATGACTCTGTTATTTACGTACAAATTTATTAGAAAATAATAAAAAGCCATTTTTCACATACAAGATATATTTATTCCAGAATTCTGGTGTCATTGTTTGAGAATGATGTTGGGTGTTTCATGTAATGAAACACCGTGATACAAAGGGTTAACCTCTTCCGACCTGAAGTAGTGGAAAGTCGGATAAAACCGGAACCCTAAAGTTTTTCTTTCTATTATTGTGTACTATGTAGACAAAACAGTTAAAATTTCAATTAAAACGATAAATCGATTCCTTGCAAAAAAAAAAAAAAAAAAAAAAAAAAAAGTATTTATTCAATCGCGAGCAATAGCAATATAACAACATAACAACACCTTTTTTTAAAAGTGTCAGACAAAACCGGGAACTGGAAAAAATAATTAAAAGCACTTTGTAATTTAGCAATACTGTTTATTAAAGGAAAATTGACATATTATACTTATAGAATGTGAATCTATATCAAATCTACAAACAATAACAATGAGTTAAGTTATGCTTTAACAGTTGAAATTGTTAGACACAAAAATCATAAATGAAAGTTCGATCTTGTTCATTTGCATTGTTTCTTGCTTCATGTGCCCACCCTCTGCAGTGAAGTCACTGTATCCAACTCTCCTTAGGTTTAGATTGTTCATATAAGCCGCTTTCCCTCTCTTGATGCATGCTTCACTTCCATCTTCCTCCTCATTTGATGTCAAGGATTTTTTTCTTTTGAATCTTCTTTTTCACATCAGTTTTTCTACTTTTCTTTTTTTTAATAGTTAATTTAATAGTTTATTAGTCATTTACTCCCGTGTTTATAAGTCTTTTGACAACGGTTCAAGTTAAAATTGCTTAAATTTCCAGTTTAAGATCAGCCCACCCTTGTGTGTCTGTGTGTAACCCTCCCTTGTGTGTGTCTGTGTGTAACCTTCCCTTGTGTGTGTATGTGTCTTCTCTCCCTTGTGCTTGTGTGTGTACGTGTACTCTCTCCTTTGTGTACGTATGTGTGTGTTTTTCTTGTGTGTGTATGAGTCCCAACAATTGTGTGCGTATGCATTATTCCCTCCCTTGTGTGTGTATGAGTCCCCACAATTGTGTGTGTACGTGTGCCCTCCCGTGTGTGTGTATGCATTCCCTCCCTTGTATGTGTATGTGTGCCCTCCCTTGTGTGTGTAATCATGCCCTCCCTTGTGTGTGTATGTGTGCCCTCCCTTTACTGATCTTATAAATGGGTGCATGTGACGCCATCTGCGAAAAATCCTCCTGCATGGAATTCTACCAATCTGGCTCAAGATGCGTGAAATCATCCAACTTGAAATCTTTCCAAGTCGGATACTTCGGCATTTGACCCTTCATGGCTTCCTCCCACACAGAAAAACTCAACACAGATTTGTTCATCCATGCCACATCAGCACTCGCGGGACTCTCCCACCAAGGCTCAACATACCTGAAATCCTCTAACTTGGAAATCCGAGTAGAATCATTCTGCATGCGATCCTTTTTGATGGAAAAACCCCACTCGGGATAATGCAACATGGAAGCGTCAGGCATGCAATCGCAATTTTTAAGGCGGAACTTTGTCACAATCCACTTACGGAATTGGACAAATTTTTTAACAAAATATTTAAACATCGTTAAAACTCCAACCTACAAAGAACCAAAAAGTCAAAAGACGAAATGAAATCCAGCAAAAATTTTGCTTCTCAACAGCTCAATCGATTGTTGTCGATTGTTGGACGAAATTTGTTGTTGGCCTACATTGTTAAAACCCATTCTTGAAACGAACAATCGTTTATTGTTACATCATTATAAACTAGCAAAAGCCATGCTTTGTTTAAATTCGCGAAGCATTATTTAAAAAGATAAATATTTGAAAGTAACAATATATTTTTACATTATTTTTGCATGTTTATTAAGCAAAAATTTTATTTTTTGTTTTGACGCATTTCAATTTTAGAAATGTAAATTCAGCCAAATAACTAAGAATTTTTTTATTTGTGATAAAAGACTGATATAAATAAAAAAATTTCAAAATAAATTTTTTTTAAATATCAACTAGTTTTATTTGTTTGGATACAACTTGGTTAACTTATCGACCAAAAAACTATCGCCAAACTATAAGATTAAATGGCAATAATGGCTGATCGTGAATATCACATTCAATGACATTAAAGATGATACACGTGTTTAAAACGTCATTAAGTAATTTTTATTTCGACTTTGTATTTTTATTAATATTTCATTAATTATTTGTTTTTTCAATATTTAAAATAAAAATGTATAATTTGGCTATTAGTTTGGCGAAATTGATCGACGGGATAACCAAGTAGTACCTTTGTTTGTAATTCTTTTGTTACCACTTTACACAAAAAATCGTATATATATTTTTTTAATGCGTAAGTACTGTCTGTGTAAATAATTTCACATACGAATAAATTGTGTATGTAAGTGTGAAAATTATGTATTCTTAACACTGAAAAATACTTTTATAATTGAATATAAATTGAATTTTCAACAATTTTATTTCATTAAAAATATGCTGTAATTTTCATAAAAAGAGTATTTTAAAAACTTTATAAAAGAAATTGTGAAACTATAACATGATTAAAAAGAATGGTCACCTAAATATGCGCCATATGCAACCAATCTTAATCCTTTAATTAAATTTAAAAAACATTTTTGAGATATTTTGACGGAACAATGAAAATACCCTGGTGTGCAAAAGATAAGGACGAGTCCCAAAATGCCAATTTTCAACACTGTAAAAAAAAAAAAAAAAAAAAAAAAAAAAAAAAAAAAAATTCTGTAAATTTACAAAATTAGTTTTTGTAAAACTACAGAAATCTGCGTGCTTACTAAAATTTCATCTGTAAACAGGGTATAATATTATCTCTCACATAGTACGAATACATGAAATATTCTAGTTTCACCTGTCTGCCAATCAGAAAGATTTTTATTGGTGACGCAATGCCTATTCACCCTGCAACAGAAGCGTAAAAGGCATCCATGTTGAATCCAATGTTGATAAAGATTTCAAGTTAGGATGTAAGTAAATATTTCTTATTTATAAACTAATTTTGTTATATTTTGTATTATTTGATTCATAGTTATTAACATAGTAAGGGCTGTTTCAGTTTGATTTATAATGCAACATGTTTTAGCAGGTATTGATGGCTGATTTTCCTATTTATTTCTGATAGTTAAATATTTATCACTCCAGCAAGTGACTTTTATTTACGTTGGTGTTTATCATATTTGTGCAGTTTCTAATGTTTTGCATAATAAATTAAATTTAATCGCAATTTGGTTAGCAGATTGAATCCTTTACTTTTAATTTGGGATGCGATGAATAGTACTCCTCCCTCGGAGAGTTTAATGATACTACTAAAAATACAAAATAATTGGAAATACAAATGTTAAAAACTCAAAATAGTATAGTGGCTTTGCTATGATGTTTGAGTTGAATGCAAAGCATTGTACAATTACATTTTGGAAAACTTTATATTTTTTCTAAGGTAGCTATTGTATAAAACATAACTACTTAATTAATATAAGCTATTAAACTACCTTTTCCTTTTCTAGTTTTTTGATATGGAACGTAGGTGTATCTATAGACTGATGTTTAAAAGTAGATAGGTGAGGAAAGTGTAGGGTGGAGTGGGACTGTGGGAGAAATGGGACAACAAGATTTCCTCTTTATTTCTCATTTTTAAAATTTCATCCAATGGTACACAAGATGAAGTAGTAGTAGCCAAAATTTTCTGTTGAAAAATTTCTGATCTGTATAAGCTTGCAATTATGTAAAGCAAAATATTATTTCAGGAATCAAAAGTAAGTTTGCTTCATATACATTTTATACTTTTTGCACATTAGTGACTCGTTTATGCACAGCTATAATACTTTTCCTCCACGCTGGACTATTTGTGCCTTATAGAATTGTTTTATTGCTGTCTTATATCTCCCTGTCAGTGGAGAAGTATGGGAAATATTTAGAAACTTACAATTTCTTGAATTATAAAATACCTTTTTCATGTCATGCTTATATATTGTTCAGGGAGATAAAAAAAATATTTAACGTTGCACACTATTAATTGAAATTTTAGTTTTGGTGTCAGTTTATTTTCTTAATTTTGTAAAAAATGTCCCACACCACTCCACTCTTCCCTATAGCTGCTTACTTTTTGAAATCAATATTCTTGTTTCATGAAATGCTTTTATTTTGAATCTTAATTCTTAACTCCTGTTAAATTTCACCGACCGCTGCAATACTCAGTTTTCACAGTATTTGTGAGGTATCCTTTATACAACCCAAAAATCTATTTTTCAAATAGTTTCCAAGTAAATATGAATTTTTAGTAACATTAAAATAAAATGCATACAAAAATGCCCATTAGAAGAGAAACTATGTCTAATACATTTTAAGCTTTTTATGTATATCAACGGATGATTTAATATTTTAACACCAAGTAACTTGCCAGTGTATTTCAAAGAGTTAAAAAAATCAAATTTTTAAAAAACAATTGCATCATCAGTTAGAAGATTTCAACTTTTAGAGAATGTAGAGTAGGTAGGGGGGAAAAGATATGCCCTTCCATAAATTTTGATTTTTAATGAACACATTGGTCTAAACTTGTGTAACGAATGATTAAAATATTATATTAAAACCATAGGCATGGGTCACGATCAACCAATATGTGGCCAAATTGTAATTTTTAAAAAGTATTGTTTTGCATATCTTTGCCCCATCGGTTGGGTAAAAGTACGCAGTGATGAGGCAAAGATGCGCAGTGCGTATTTCTCTCGAGAGCCCATTTCTCCTGAAACGAATGTGTTATGTAAAAGCATTAATAAATTGCACTAGTATTTTTATAGTCAAACTGAAAATTATAAATTAAACCTAAAAAATAGCAGTCTGGAAGATAGCAAAAAGCAGTTAACCTCTGTTCCGACAAAAACGGTAGCCGCGACCGCTTGATCGTAAATTGAAGAA
Organism: Maratus speculifer; assembly: GCA_964019185.1. Classification (NCBI taxonomy): domain Eukaryota; kingdom Metazoa; phylum Arthropoda; class Arachnida; order Araneae; family Salticidae; genus Maratus; species Maratus speculifer. Next base: position 161,594,168 of record OZ025300.1, on the reverse strand, counting down.
AAGAGTTGATTGACTCATAAAATTATATTTATGCACTAAACTTTGTGTAAAAACCTATTATAATAAAAACTCTTTCATTTAGAAGTCTCTAACAATTCTACTAAGAAACGAAACGAACCAAAATTAAACTATAACGAGAGTAGTTTAACTGGAAATTACAAGCTAAATTGTGAAAACTAAATATAGAAGCTATCTGTGAGGTCATTAATAGGAGTTAAGGGTCTAGACTTAACACAAAAACATATCATGAAAAAAGAATATTGGTTTTTAAAAGTTGATAAGTAGATATCTAGGTTTTAAATAGAAAAAGGGAAAAAAAGTTAACTAGCTTATTTTGGTTAAACAGCTGTTATATATTTTATACAAAAACAACAATGAAAAATAGTATAGAGCTTTCAACTACATAATTGTAGAAAGCTTAGAAACTTGTGTGCAATTTTTCCCAAGACGAATGCATACATTTATCCCATTCTGTAGTATTTTGCTTAACCGGCTACCTATAATTTTAAATAAACGCGATCAAGGTAATCTACACGGTATTTAGAAGCTAAGAAGCTGCATTTTTAGATTTCTGAAAATTCAAGATATTATCGACTAACGAATAAAGTGAAATTTTAAAAATATTAGATCAAAATTCGAAAATTTAAACTTGTCACATTTTCTTGGCATGAAGTGCTACTTTTTTGACAAGATTTTAAAACACTACTACTACACAAAATGTAATCAAATTGCTACCTGGCTGTCATGATTGTACATACATTGTTTCATGTTAAATCAGTCAGTGCGAGAAAGGGGGGGGGGGTGAAAGTAGGTGCTGAGGATGTGCTCCTGTGTATTTCTTCTATAATCTTCTGTAGGGGAGAGTGAGGAGGAATGGGATATTTTTCATAAAAATAAGAAAATCAACTTTGTTTGACACAAAAATTTAAATTTATAGAATGCAAAATAAAGCACTTTCTAATGTCCTTGAAGAAAATAGAAACATAATTTGCAGAAACTATTTTATAATTAAAGAAATTATAAGTTTTAAAATGTGACCAATAACTCCCCACTAATAGGGGTGGGGGGTATGGGGCACCTCTAAAACGAAGCCATAAGCCACAATTAGTCTAATGTCAGGTAGATATACAAAATAACAAAGATTGGAGATTTTTAATACGGTTTCACAAAATCAAATCACAGTACCTTCATCAATAAAAGGAAAATTCATATTGTGATCAGAGGTCACATAAAAATTTACAAGTTAAATTTTATTTACAACTTGTAGTAAATTAATATATTTATAATGTTATAATTAATATACTACCCTCTAAAAATATTTGCATGTTAGTAATTTACATTCATCTTATTAAAAAGAAGGAATTAGACATATTTTATACCTCCCTCTACTTTCTTTTATTTGCAACTTCTTGCATAAACAAAAAAGCTTCTTTTTGGCATTGTTTAAATTATACATAATATACAGTATAATGTTCCATAAATAAAGACATTATTACATCTACTCATAATCAAGTCATTAATAAATAAAAAGCTTAAAAAGTATGTGAAGTAAATTTACATTTGATTCTTGAAATTATCCTTTTCTTTATACGATTGCAAGCTTATGTTGATCAGCACTTTTTTCAATTGAAGATTGACGTACCATTGCTTTATTTAGTGTGTGATTGATGAAGTATTTAGAATGATACATAAAGAGAAAAACCTACTGTCCAATTGTTCCCACTGTCCCATTCCACTCCACTCTCCCCTTTAGAGATTGTTAAAAGTGTTGTGATGTGCTTTTCATTTGCGAATAAACTTTATGTTTTGTTCGAAAAAGAAGCGCTATGTGCTAAAGTTTTAAAGTTTGATAATCTAGGATTACACGTGAAAAATTAAGTGGAAAACCTAAAGGAATATGACAATCGTAAATTCTTTTGTGAGTTCCTGTAAATAAACAGTTACGTACACCCTTTTTAATACCAAACATGTCATAATAAGCTTGGAGATAGTACAATCGGACTCGGTTCCAGGATTATTGTAACTATGGGGCTGTGCAAATATAACGTTATCATTTTAGGAAGGAGGGGGGAGGGGGGTCTGGCACACGATATCGTAAGGTATCTCTACGAGGAGGAGTGTGGTCTTTTGATGTCAATATCACTTTTTCATCCAACAAAAATTTTCTCTTTATTTTTGTAACATAATCCTTTTTTCAAAAAAGTATGTTCAGGGCCTGATTAACGCATGGGCCTCTGGGGCCTTGGCCCTGGGCCCACCAATTTCAGGGGCCCACAAATTATGTGGTTGATTTTTTTTCCTTAATCAAATACTTTTCAAATAATGTTGTTTTATAAAATATGAAACGTAAAATTTAAATATTCTGAATGACTCAATGAAATTTTTAAAAGCTTTTAACCTAGGCACTTTTTACTCAAACAACTTTGTCAATTCATCAAACAAACTTACTTTTTTTCTGAAACTGTCGCTGGGAATGAGTAGGTAGGGGGGCCCAACTTTTTAACAGGCCCTGGGCCCAACTTCAGCTTGATCGGACTCTGAGTATGTTATCCCTTTTGAGTCTGTTATCTATAATTATGAAAATATGAAGTTATTATCAAAATCTCTAAATTAATATAAAATTGTCTAATTTTGAAATGAAGAATACCTCCACGTTTGGCATTCCTATTCTTCTGTCATATGTATACATATATAATCACGGTTCGAAAAATTATATGTGAAGAATATTTGTATTGAAGCTTTTGTTCACTAATAAATAAATGAAAGCGAAAGAATGTTTTCCTCTTATTTTGTAGATTAGAATTTCTATCCCCCTTCCTCCGTACAGGAATAGTGCAGCAAGACAATATTACATTTGAATGCTTTTTCTAAAAATACGCTATTATAAAATATTTTCAAATAGCAACTACTTTTTAAAGTGTTTTTTTGATAGAAAGCTTAATTACTTCTCTTCATTTAAATAAAAAAATATACTAAAAATAAATGTAAGCAGTTTTGTATATCACTCCAAACAAAAGAAATAAATTCTAAAAAAAGAAAAAAATCCGCATTGATAACTTTATCATTATAAGGGTGGTGGTGGTGGAGGGGGGAGAGGGGGTTCGAGAGATAGCGTATGATATCGAAAAAAGTGGGAGGGGGTCCAAAATTTCCAAAAAGCTGATAACGTTATATATGCATAACCCCTATTTTCAAATATATTCGTATTTTATGTGTCAATTTGTGTTTTCATTTTCAGCGTTTTTTAGATCCGCCGAAAAATAATAAGGATTGTTAGGAGTGATATATAGAAACTTTATGCAGAGAAATTTAGAAAACAATTGCTAGAAGAAACTGGCAATCAAAATAATTATCTACGCACGGAATTCTTCAACTAATTCCTGAAAATTTTAAAGAATATTGATCCTATTTCTTAGAAGATGTAAGTATATTTGTTTTTTTTTTTTTTTTTATGACACGCATTTCAATTATCTTTCAAAATACCCTTCCAGCACATTAGAAAGCAACTAATTCTCTTCTGTGTGATATATATATATATTTTTAATGGATTATACTCAGACTATATTTTGTACTATTATTTTAAAGATAAATATCATTCTGTATAAATTTAAATATGATTAAAATATTTTACCTTGGATATCAAAAATTCTAATCCAATTACTTATATCAGTGACTAAATGATGTTTTCAATCAGATGATTTTTTTAATAATTGATTAAAATCATAATTTTTTTAAATGTTTAAAATTAGATAAAGTATTAAAATTTAAAATTAACATAATTTGAAAAGTTTCTGTATATATTTTCTTTTATGAATGAACAATATAAAAAGTGCTATAAATAATATCCCAGTTTAAACTCTTCCTTAGACTTGTAAAACATTAAATAAAATAGTTTTGTAGAACGGAAGTTTTTATCTGGCATGAAAGCATTTCGTTTAAAAATGGTACTTAAATCTAACAAAATGTGCTGTGTCGTAATTTAACTAATAAAATCATTCATCTTTTTTATAAAATAAGCATAGCAAGTATATATTAAATTTAGCCAAGTAAAAAAAAGTACGCCTTGGCAGTATGTTATTTTCTCAGCCCGCTTTTGCAATTACAAATGTATAGCAAAAAAGTGATCGCTGCTCAAAAACTATATTAAAGAAACATATAAAAGAAAAAGAACTAATTTGTATAAAAATGTTAAATATCGAAAAAACCTCTTCGTTTGAGGTTAAATGAATGTTTTTATCAAACAATATTTTGTGTACAAGTTTACATTTAGGTAATTAACATCAATTGTTCTAAATACAAATGCAAAACGAGCTGAAAGATTTTTCATTGTTATTTGTGATACTAACTAATGAAATTTTATTTAAGTGCACATTTTATTAGTTCTGCAATTTACTTATTGGTCCCTCTAGGTCATGTTGAAGCTTTGCCGCAACCTGCTTCTTTTAAAATTGACAAAATTTACTTTGATTAGAAAAAAAAAATAGGGAAATTCATCTTTTGTAGTAACCAGAGATCATTTAACAAGAAATTCTTGCATAATGCATTATTTCTAAATCTGTGTGCCCAACATTTTATGAAAATATAGAACTTTATTCATTTAGAAAAAAAAAAACAGGATTTTGTTAAATCATGTTGACTTTTTTGTAATTATTTAACATTAAAAGATAATTACTTCTAACATTTGCTTTATAAAACATGCCTATAACCATTATCTATTGGATAAGAAGGTAGATTGTGTGCGAGTAGTTGTCTAATTATTTAGACATGTTGTCAAAAGACAATGACACTCACAAATGCTGAGGAATTTTCTAATCCACAATTTCAATATCATGAATGCCTTCATGACATTCTTTTTGTACCATTTGAGCAGTTTTAATGCTACATATTTAGCATTCATAAAGCATATTTAATATTTCTTATGTGTTACTGTACAATGTACCGACAGATTTTATATTTTTATTTAATAAATGACAAGCATGTCAAAATTTTTAAAATACGACTTTTTCGTTATCATATAGTTCTATAAATACATTTTGTATGAAATTAGAGGTGAATAATGACAGTAATTTACGATTTCTTGATGTTATGTCAGCAAATAAAAAAGTCTTAAATGAGAAAAAGTATATTTCTGCATGTCTCAAGTGTCGGTCAACAGTTTGTATTTAAAAAATTTATTTGCATGGTTTTTCTCATTTTTAATAATTATTTTTGAAAAAAATCTAGTATTTTAAAGTGATAAACTTCTTTCTTTAATGTCTTTAAGATGTTTGCCTTAAAGTTTGACGAGTCCCATTGCAGCATAGTTGAACATTCAATTATTCAATACAAAGATGAATATTGACTTTTCTATAATAGTATATTTAACTTTTTATGTTAACATTCAATTTTCTTCTTTAGGTGCAGGAGGAAACAGAAATTAAAATTAAAAATATTGTGAGCCTTCTTGACAGTGAAGGTTTGGTTAAGTCAGATGAGGAACCAGAAGCACTACTCCTACATCCAATTGTGGGATACTCAACAATTATATGTACAGGAATTGAAAAATAAGAGAGCCAAGTTCTCATAGGATAATTAGATTTTTTGATGCTGCGTTTTGTTTACTTCGTATGTTTCGTATTACTTCATATTTTATTTACTTCATGTGTTATTCAAATTTTCAACACTGTGTTTAAAATGCATGCTGTTTTTGCAGATAGTACTGACTGAATTCTTGCATGAAGAATTTCAATTATGTAACTATACAAATTATGTAAGATTTGTAAAATATGTCACATTAAAAAAAATGTTTGCAAATATGTCTTTGTTATTGTAATTAATGCATTAATTTGTTGTTTAAAAATAAAATTTATTCATATTTAAATGAATTTTGTCATTTAATGATATTACACTTATTAGTTGTACAAGTATGCATGAAGCATTTATAATAAACTGGCAGCTCATAATGCTTTCTAAAGAAATATGACTTTCTTTTTGTTCCCATTTAGTTTCTTCTTTCGCAAAGTCTCTTTAGACATCTCTATATCATCAAATACTACTACGTACTTAAAAATGTGAAATCAGCTCACAATTACTGTTGATATGCCCAATATGCATTTTTGAATACATTCATATCGTTCAATCGCAAGAAAAAAGGCAAATCTCGCACAAATTCATTTTGAATATTATTCAAGTAATAAGTGTGACATAGGTGCGACTTACTACACAAACATTTTCATACGTATAGATATGCAGAAAATCACTTTCTTACGCTATATGTCCATTTATGACCACATAAGAGAGAGGTGGTTTGAGTGGGGAGGTAAAACTACTCAACCCTCCAAACCTCAGTATACATCTTCATTTTTAAGTGTTTTATGCTTTTATGCACGTTTACTTTCCTGCGAGCTGAGTTAAGTGCTATAATTTCATGTTACAGAAAAATCACCACTTCTTTTGCCTATGTGAAATTCCTTTTCGTCTAGATGTGTCATTTTCTTGCGGGTGAGCGATATGTTAAGGTGTGTATGTCATCTCTGTCAACTATGTAACAATTTTAGTTAGAGATTCTACTTATAGATTCTACTTGGATTCTATTATTTCTTATTGAAGTAACCACAGTAGAATCATACTAAATTCCCACATCCTTTTTTATGGATCTTTTAAGCAAATTTAGAGTTTCAAAAGTGTGACCTATCAATACTTTAATTTTTCCTTTTAATATTTCAATTTGAAATATACCTCACAAGAAGATAAAGTATTAAAAAAAGGGTTATGTACGTTAATAATGTGAAAAGTTTGTGAGGAGTAAGAATAAAAAAGAGACATATCGAAGGAAGAAGAATCCTATTGGTCACTGATAACTGTATAGCACATTCATCAAAAATAAGAATAAGAGAGGTAAAATAAAACATTTCCTTGAATGATAAATTCAGGAAAAGAAATTAAATTTTTTTCAGATGTCGCAACTGTTTTTTCTGACATAGAATCAGTTACTGTGCAGTGTTTAAAATAATAATATACCGGGTGGTCCAAAAATATGGATTTTAAAATTCAATAACTTGAAAACGGTGACAGCTGTTTAAAAAAAATTTGCAGGAGGGTTATGTATGATGTCATAATTTTTTTCTCCGTGAATTTTGATTTTAGTTCGGAAATCAAACAATAGATGGCGCTGACGGCGATTGGCGCTCAGTCGAAGCCGAAACTGAGCTCACTCAGCATTGATACAAAGGAAGGAGATTAAGGATATGGAGTGTGTCTCATTCGATTTGATTTCAATGGAATGAATTTTTGCCATGGAAGTAACAGATTCTTCGATAGTGGAATGCAGCGTTCAGAAATGGGTAGAAATTTCGCAAACAGTATTTGGGTTTGCAGGAGATTTTACATTTATGAAGTTTTATTTTCCCGGATAAAATTACTTTCTTATGGCATGATTTAAAGAATAATTAATGCATGGTATTTTAAAACTACACTGTTAAAAATTTGAAACCTTTGCTGCATCATCACACCTCCACTTTCATACTTGGCGTAGCGATAGATGCTTCCGTCGAGTTTGATTTCCTTCCGAACCGAGTACAAAGTAACTTTTCTCTTGCAACATTGGATTGGATGGAACGTGTCTTACTGAAAGCTGTACTCTTTAAAAGTTTTTACACACAAGAGCACAAGACCACGAGGATAAGAATGAAGGAAGAATAAGAATGAATAGGTTAGGTTTTAGGTTTACTCGTTCACTTACGAGCGAAGTATTTTTCGCCAAGTATGGTTATCGCCAAGTTACGTGAAAACAGTGCCGATAGCAACAACCAATCAGAGTGCGAGTTTGGGCTTGGAACGACGAAGGTGCTTGGAGAAAAAAAAAATTTCGCATAAAGAACAGATCATGGATTTGATTAATTACGGTGCTAATTATAAAAATAATCTGTTCCTGTTGCAAATGAAGGTGAGCTCGATGTCGGAACGGTTAGAGCGTGGGGTTTTCAATCCGACATTATGAATTCAAATCCCACTTTTTTAAATTTTGGAAGTGAGTTTTTATCGAGATAAGATGCATATATAACGCATGCGGGGATATTTTACGGTGTTAAAATCAAAATGGTAAACATTATAAAAGCAAAATGTAAAAGATATACATTTTTTTAACAAAAAATATCTGCACACATATTTTTTAAAGAGGTGAAATATTTGGTGTTTGCTTTCTAGTTTTGTAATGAATAAAGTATGATTAGAATGTTTATAATTTTTCTATTGAAAGTATAAATAAGTGTTTTGCTTACACTAACATGATTTCGGATGTCGTTTGTTTCTCATATTTTATGATATATTTTGGCCTGTTATCCACACGGTATTAAAATATACAATCAGTAAATAAGAAAAATATACATACTAAAAACTTTCTCTGAAAAATTGTCTAACTAACAGAGTAAATTCCATTGAAATCCATCCAGTATTGTAGATTACAAATCAATCTTGTAATATGCTGATGTCTCACCCTTGGCTTATTAACAGCATTTTATTTAACACGAAAAATATAAAGCAAATGCAAGGGCGACGCCAGAGGGTGGTCCGGAGGGGCATATGCCCCCCGTAGGGCGTACCTGGCCCCCTTCCCGTCGGCGTCAAAATTCAATGTCGTCGGGGAAAATATTTCGACTTTTGAATTCTGGCCCGATCCAGTTGGGTCATGTTGGATCTCATTTTTTTTTTCTTTGGAAGAGAGATTGAGAAAATTTATTTTTCCAAGTAACTATAAATCGGTTTCTGGTAAAATTTTGATTCTTTCAGAATTTTTCGAAAAAGAAATGCCTAAATTCCTTCAGATAAAAATATACAAATTTGATACACGATGTCTCTTTACTCTCTACATGTTATTTTACAACATAAAGGATAAAATTTATACTAAAATTATGATCATATGCTTTTTTTTGTATAACTACATGGAATTTTAGACTAATTTCCACTGATTGTGAATGTGCGGTTGGCTTGTTTTGAATTATTACGGAATTTGAATACGGAGGACGGATTTTTTTTTTTTTTTTTTTTGGGGGGGGGGGGGGGTATTGGGCTGGATGGCACAAAAAATCCCAGCGTTTCTCAGAGTCAAAAAGGATCGAGGAAAGGGACAGTGAGCCTGACACAACTGGTAGTCTGGATCATATCGGACTGACCTTAATTTTTGACGTTGAGAATTGGACTCGAGTTGGGTTAAGATCAAAATATGAAAAATGATTTTTTTTTCCTTGCTTCGGTCGCGTTTTGGGTAGAGTCCTGCATCGGGTTGGAGAAATTAATCCAACTGGTTGTTAGTGTCGGATCCGACTAAAGTGAATATATTTTTAGAGAGGTCGGAATTAACTTCTATTTTTCGAATTGGGTTAACTTTAATTGTTTCTGGCGAATCGATTTGATTCTACCCGATTTCTTTAAAGATTATCTAAATTTTTTTTAAATGTAAAATTATATCATTAGAGTATCAATAAACACATATACATATATATTGTTCTTTCTGCGTAAAAAAAAAGAAAATATTGTCTTATAATTTCAAATGTACCTTTTTTCAGGCATTAGTTTTTCTCAATACAAAAACTACAACCATAGACAAATTTTCTTATTTAAATTCTTTATTTTTACACAGAACGGGATTTATTTTTGTTTTAAAAAAAAACAACTTTTCGTTAAATAACTGTATTCCTAGATATTCATCTTACAAAATGTACAGTTTCTCTTCACATAAAAGGCATGCGCGATCAGTTTCATAGTTTTAAGATAGTGTCACCACTATTCCCCAAAAATTCAATATTTAAAAGTCAATTAAAAATCATTTTTTAATTAGTCTTTTTCAATTACAGTATATAAAAACAGTTCTTGACTTATATATAATCGATTACAAAAGTTTTAATTTCATTGTTCACACTGTGCCAATATCACTTTTAAATTTTCACAATTGTCCAATTCAAAACAGTTTTTCTTGTTTTATAAATAAGACATGTACGATTAGTCATAATTAATCTGGAATCATCACTATCCCCAAGGCAACAATATTTTGATTTAAGTCTGGACATCACGGAGGAAGAAACAGGAGGAGAAACTTAATGCACATGACTCTTCGAAAATACAAAGTGAAATTTTGGTAAATAAGGAGGGGGCTGCGATACGATGTAGGCTGGTTTTTTAGTAGTCTTTCAATATGATTGTATGCTTAACCTCTTGGGGACGAGCGACACGTATACGTGCCGCAAAAAGCTTTCAGAATCCTCGTTTATCCTCACCAGTAAAATTTTATTATAAAATGTGCCTTATTTAATTGGAGCGTTTTCTAGGTTCAAGAAAGTGCAATTTTCTGTTTTTTTAAAACCGGTGACAGAACATTAAAAATTTCATAAAAGGCTCCCGTCGCGAAGGGGTTAAGATGCATATGTTCGAATTAAAAGATATTTTATTTTATTCGTTTATGTTTCATATTGATATATCATAAAATAAATTAAGATGGGATAAAAGTGCTGTGTTCCTGGGTGTAAAATAGGCTATAATAGTAAAAAAAAAAGTCGAAGGGAAAAAAAGTTAAGTTTATTCCGTGCTCCACAAGTGAGTAATGTTTTTTAGGCTTTAATACAAAGCTTACTTGTAATTATATTTAAATTGAGAATTTTTTATTGCGTATAGATCTTAATTTATATGTTTTTTAAATGTTATGTGGAATAATAAAGCACAGACTTTGTTTTGTGTCTATATACAAACTTATTTAATATGAAAAAAGACGTGTACATTTTACAAAAGATTAATTAGTCAAAGATCTTTTATACATTTTTATAGCATTTGTAAGCAGTATTTATTACTTCTTTATCCACTGTCTATGGATTAAGTAATATTATTCAAATTTATTGGTCCATAAAATCAGTGTTGAATTCAGACACTTCTCTCCGAGAGGGACATCAGTGGCTCCGGGGGGAGACATTATAGAGTTCGGTGGGGGGGGGGGGATTGTACTTTTGGACCATTGAAAACACAAAATTTCAAATTTTCCGGGGGGGGATATCCCCCTTGGCCACTCCCTAAATTTAACACTGCATAAAATATAAAACTGTTTCGATTTTATCTCGCCAACTGAGGTTTCCGTTTCCTTTTTCTAAAAATTTTACACAAGCTTTAATACATATCTTCAGATACAGATGTTGCGTAAACCGTAAAAAAAATGCAGCATAACAGTGCCACCTGTTGAGCGATTTACACCAAAAACTGATCATCGTCAGTTTAAATAAGGGATACCTAAATATAAATTTTTATTAAAATCCGTGCGTCGTTCTTGAGATACAGGTGTTGCATAAACCATTAAAAAATGCAGCATAACAGCGCCATCTATTGAGCGATTTACAGAAAAAACTGATCAGCATCAATTTATATCAGGGGCTACCTAAATCTAAATTTTTATTAGAATCCGTGCGCTTGAGATACAACTGTTACCTAAATCGTAAAAAATTAAGCATAGCAGCAACACCTGTTGAGCGATTTACACCAAAACTGACCAGCATCAGTTTATATCAGGGACTACCTATTAGACTATACTATATACATTTATATTACAATCCGTGAATTAGTTCTTAAAATATAGCTGTTGAGTAAATCGTAAAAAATGCAGCATAGAAGCGCCACCTGTTGAACGATTTACACCAAAAACTGATCAGCTAAACTTAGTTTATATCAGGGACTACCTATGAGACTATACTATTTGCATTTTTATTACAATCCGTGCATTAGTTCTTAAGATATAGCTGTTGCGTAAATCGTAAATAATGCAGCATAGCAGCGCCACCTGTTGAGCGATTTACGTCAAAAACTAATCAGAAACAATTTATATCAGGGGCTACCTAAATAACAAATTTTATTAAATTCTGTGTATTTTTTCTTGAGATGGAGCACCCACAAAATATATTTCACAGACAGATATTTTATAAGAACATGTTTTTTTTAAATCTCTAACCCCCAAAAACGTGTAAAATCCGTCGAAAAGCGGAATTCGGAAATTCATACAAATCCAATACTTTCTTCTTGTAAAGATAGCAGGAAATAAAAAAAGAAATTGGTGTTTGTAGAATAAATTTGGTGCTCTCTCAATCTCCCCCCCCCCCCCCCATTTCACACGGGCCTCAATTGTCCGGATGGAGAAGATGGGGATTTAAAAGCAAAAGTTCTTGAAGAGCTAAGAATAATTTTGATTAATAGATTTATTTTTACTGCTCAGTCACAAATAAAAGATATTACAAAGTTAAAAAAACTATGTTTAAATTATTTTAAATGTGTAATCTGGAGATCGTATAATTCCCAAATTTTTTCCCTCCAAATAATTAAAATAAAAATTTGCTTTAATTCTACATGTACTAATTGCATAAATATCCAAAGTTATGAATTATTAAATTGTTCAAAGGTTATAAAAACTATACGCGAAATTAAATTTACTCCAAAATATTTCATACTTAATTTCTAAAAATCATAAGTCTATTTCTTTGCGATATTCAACTTACTTACAACAATCATTTTAATCAGCGATATTCAATGTTTTTAAATAGCCTGTCCTTTGGTTTTTGTCAGAATGATCTCGTATTTTAACTGGCTTAAAAGAAAATGAAGCGCCGAATACCATTAAAAAGATATGTATGTTGTGAAGAAAACTCCAATTAACCAGATTTTCATTTCTACAACTTTCTAAAAATTCAGATTTTTCGTAAATTTTTTTTAAAAATGACCGTTTTTGCATTGAAAAGCATTGCAGAAGCATCGATCGACAGCTCAGATGCAGCGGTGTCGTCGTGTCGTCCCCTATTGGGAACTAAAACGGCCTGTAGAAGCGCTGCTCACAGCCTTCGATACAGGATAACTGAAGGGACAGTTAAACTGTCCCTTTAATTTCCCTTTTATTATAAATGTATTTAAAAGTTTTAGATATTCAAATTCGTATAATATTTACTTCGTCATATAAGACAGAAAACAAATGTCACAGGAAATCTGAAATTGTGCAAAAGAATAATTATTCTGAACAAATTTAAAACGCATGTAATGCAATGAGCTTCACGGCATTATCCTGAATGGAGAAGTTACATCTTTTCTCCACCAGATAACGCTTCTTACTCCGTGCCGTCCGCGATAAGAACCTATTCCATGTCCCTGAAGTCAATGGTCCCTGCCTCTTGAGCTCGCGCGCTCCTTTATTCATTCAAGCAATTAATCAATCAAAGTGGCACCTGTTTTGAATTTCTTACTTCTTGTTCTTATTTAGCAGGAGCAGTTTCATGGAAATTTTCTCGTTCAATTTGTATTTAAAATAGTTACATTATTAATTGTGATACTGAGGAGAATTACAAGATTAAGATAAGGAAATAAATAAACAGGAAGAATAACCAAAATACATAAAGTAGAAGGAAATCCAAGCATGGAACAACAAATGTTTAGTAGTGTTTGCTTAAATCTTGCAAGACGAAAAAGAGCGTTTCTAAACGCCATGGAAGAGGAATTCGCACCGATTATTAAATCAGGCAAAGAGAAAAATCATTTTGAATGGACACATCTCAAAAGTTTTTATAATAAACGAAAGAATGAATTGACGAATTTGTACTCTTTGCGAATATTTTGTGAATTTGCATTTAAAATGTTTTTTACATTCAACTGTCAAGACGATGAGTTTGTAATAAAAATAGTATTTATATACCGGCAGTTGATGGACCAGTATTCAAAATTCGATTTTTGTGCATATTGTAAGCAGTTCAATGACTTTCCAAAACACTATCATGATGAAGACGTTATAAAGTCGCGATCGATATTAAAAAGTGTGAACACGTTAGGAATGGTGGTAGGAATTTACAAGTTTACGAATCGTGACTTTTATGCTCGATTAGCTGTTGGCGCGATTTATGTAGGAGATTATGTATTTTTGCAATTCTTGGTGAAGTATGGATTAAGCTACATCCCTGATGATATATCTCAACAAGCTAGAATTCAACTTGGGACATTGTAAGTAGATTATTTATTGTTGTAATTCAGTACTGTACTTGTATAATATTTCTGACTAAAATGTTTTGTAGTATCTTATTTAAAAAGTGTTAAAAAAAATTTTTAATTTAAGAAATTACACCAACCATTTGAAAAATGTTTCACTCGAAACATTCATCAATCATTTTAAGCTAAATAACAGTTGTTTTATTGTGTATTATCCTTGCCACTGCTATAAATGACTTTATACATGCTGCAATTTGACGGTACAGTTCGTTTAGGTTACATCACTCCATTGTCGTCAAGCGTAAAAGTTGCCGACGAAAGAAACATTTCAAACTATGTAACATTGTTGGTGCAAAAGTAATCATTATTAAAATACAGCTTTGGCATATACTGTTATACTTGTAAGACTTTGGCATATACTGTTTGATTTTACAGAGCAGAATTTTGGTGATGGAGGTTTTAAACCAAAGTCGATCGCAGCACATGCAACTGTGAATGGGTCAATCAGACATTGAATCAAAAAAAAAATTTTCCAGTTTTTCCCAAACCGATTGCTTTTTAGTTTTCTTTTTAGGTGGTGGAAAATCAAGAGTAATAGCTATAACATTTTCCGGCTTGTTAGAATCACTATTGGCACTCAAATTTTCCTGGTTAGAACCGACCGATTGTAAAACGCCATGGCTAGTGGATTGGTCACCCTCAAGACATGATGTTTTACAATTAATTGGTTTGGCATTAAATTGCTTCTTTTTTCGTGATCACCTTTCAACACGTAATTGGTTTTCAGCGGCTCGATAATCTTTTGATTTTCTCGTTTTCTGCATTGAAAGATGTTTTTGTGCCAAACCAAATACAGTACTACTTACTATTATTTTCAACACAATCTAACTGATTGGTAAAGTAATCATACGAAATAAATATTTCCAACTGAGCAAAAAATTGACCAGGCTGGGAATCGAACCCAGATACTTGACTTACAAGGCCAATGCTTTTACCTGTTAAGCTACCTGGGTGATAGCCAGCTGGGATTTTTCACTCAGATAACCTTATGGATCATAACATCTGGTCTGTCATTTAGACAGCTCAACAGAATAGACTGCAGGTAAGGGAACTCTATATGGCGATGGATACGTAGATATACTATTAATTCGTAACAGTACTACAGAGTTTCCCCCAGCTTTAAAAAAGGGCAGGGCCCTACGGTTCTGAAAAGGGCACTTTTTCATTTTTAAGGACACTTTTAAAGAGTTGAATCTAGAGTCTAGTGGTTAAAAAAGTCGTGAAAAAGCAGAAAATTCATCAAAAAATTGAAAAAAGCGTAAATTTTGTTAAAAGATCACCAAAAAACGGCAAATATTGTTAAAAGATCACCAAAAAACGGCCAATTTTGTTAAAAGATCGCAAAAACAACAGATCTTGTTTTTAAAAAACCCTGCAAATAACTGCATATTTTACAAAAAATCGCTAAAAAACATGAAATTTCCTGAAAAAATCATGAAAAAATGTCAAATTTTATTAAATAATCGAAAAAACAGCAGTTTTTGTTAAAAGATAGCATAAAAGAGCATATTTTGTTTAAAAAATCGCAAAGAAAACGACAAATCTCGTGAAAATATCACAAAAAAATGGAACTTTTCAAAGAATTTTCCGTTTTATTGAGAGTTTTGGACAAAATTTGCTGTTTTTTTTTTTTTTTTTTTGCAAATCATTTGACGAAATTTGTCGTTTTATTGCTATTTTTTGACGAAAGTTGCCTTTATTTGCGACTCATTTGACAAATTTTTCCGTTTTATCATAATTTTTGGAAGACATTTGTCGTTTTTCCACGATCTTTTGAGAAGACCTGCCGTTTTTTGAAATTTTATGACGAAATTAGCCATTTTTTTGCGAGTTTAGCAGGAAATGATTCGTTATTTCATGATTTTTAACAAAACTTGCCGTTTATTCAGCAATTTTTTGAAATTACTCATCCCACGAGACATGTATGAGGCTATTTTTGCATCCGTTGCCGATTTTTTGCGTATTTTAAGCGCTATAGCGAGCTCGGATAATTGCTGCTGGAGGGCTGTGTTTTTTCAAATGTGGGGCAAGAAGGGCGCTATTTTTTTTTGAATGAACGACAAGAGGGGCGCTAGTTTTTAGATGAGGGGCAAGAGGGGCGCTAGTTTTTGACAGGAAATATGAGTATTTCCCTCCTATTCTTGTTCCTCCATTCAACCACTCATGCTTTCATCCTATTTCAATCTCTAATATTTATCATTAAAGTTTAAAACCATTTCTAAAATAAATTCTATTTTATTTTTCCATTTATTAAATATCTAAGTTTAAATAAATTAGTTTCAGTTTAAACATTCTTTTTATTTATTTCAATGTTTAAACATCAACTTAAAATAAAATAAATCTTTGCTTCATTGCTTACTTATTTATTGCGTGCTGTCAACTTCATAATGACTAGTGATATTCGAGTACAGCGTATTCCCTCAGCCTGCCTTGTCATCACACGCCGATATTATCAAAGTTCAGACTGACAGATTACCGGGAGCATCGATAGATGGCGTAGCGTGTCTGCTACCTCCGACGCGTGCCTCTCCTTCACAGCAGCATACCATTGGTCCGTTTTCCCTGATCCTTCTAGAGATCGGATGTGACGTATGACCAGAAGGAGGAAGTCACGTGAGGGGGAGTTGCCCAAGACAGGAGTCTGAACTATTTATATTCCCGGCGGAATTTTCGCTCTTCAACTTTGACGGCGGCCAGTGTTGACGTGTTTGAGTGTCTTTCTAGTGGGAAATGTCCTTTTAAAAAGTGCTAGTTGTAAACATGAAGCGATGAGTATCTTTAAGGAAAGTAGAATATATTTTAAATGTTTTTATTAAAAACTAAACTGGATTTTAATTGCAATTTGAGTTTTTTATTATGACCGCTACTATTCTGCCGTGGATTTGAACTTAGTCTCGGAGCTCGTATTAAGGAAAGATGGAATCTTCAGAGCGGGATGTTTGGCCGTGGAAATGAAGACCATATGAAATAATAAACCTGGGAGGTCAGCCGCCGGCAGCAAAGGTTCAGAAAGGCCCTTTTTATATTTTTCAGATTCCTTTTAAATAATTTTACAAAATGTTTTTAATCTCTCTTCTTTAAAGTCTTTTTCAGTCTAGTTTTAATTAAATGTATTCTAAATAAATCTGGTCAATTCATCCAGTTTTTAAGTGAATCTTTTTCTATGAATGTTGCTAGACGGTTCCAAAGGAACCGGGAAAAATTTCTTTCCGTCTCCGCGTCGCGATATCGATATAGGCAATAGTGGTCCGGGATCTAGGACATGGACGACCATGCCAGATACCTAGAATTGTTTATTGGCGGTGACGCGTGAGATTCTTTTCGAATATTTTCTATCTTTCCTGAACCCGAAAGTCTGTAACCGCTGCGAGGTTCGTTGGAAATTAACTTTCTAGATGTGAGGTTCACTTAGTTTTTCTTTTTCTCCTTCCTCCAAACAGGTGTTGTGGCAGAACACTAGTTTAGGAATACACACTTAGTGGCAGGAAGTGTTGTATTAGGGAAATGCTAAAGTGGCAGTTTAGTGTTTTCGAGGAGACCAGTAAATAATAGAGTTGGCTTGACTAAAGTCTTTTTGATAAGTCTTTGAGAGAGAGATTTAACATGTAAAAATTTAAATAAAAATATTTAAATTTCTTTTTGGTCTTTAAAGTGGCGTCGGCATGTTTTAAATATGTTTGGTCAATATGATGAATTGGGATGGATTGGATAAGATGTTTAAATAGTTTTTCAATTTAAATAGATATTATCTTTTTGACAATTTAAATTATTATTTCATATATTTAAAGTAAATTAATTTTTGATTTAAATTTCATTTAAAGTTAATTAAATTAAAAATACATTTACATATATTTTTATATAATTGAAATAGCTTTTTCTTTTTGGTGCTCTAGTTCATTAAATATTGATATAGAGTAAGCAATGGATGTCTGATTTACATTGTGAAGAACTTATGTCATATTTAAGAAATAGATTTTAAATATTATTTTTTCTGTTTTACTTTTAATGTTACTTAATAAAGTTGTTATTTGTTTTTAAATTTGCTTAGTCATTGCATTAATACACTTTTACATAAAAATCCTTTTTCATAGTTGGAATAAATTTGGTAGGGCTTTCTAATTCAGCTTTCGCTCCACTAGCGTGGAGACTCTGCAAACACTTTTTAACATGATAGTGACACCTATCTTTGGTGTTCACTATCAAAAGGTTATGGGCCAAAGTTAGAAGCCCTTCCTTTAAAATAATTCTATTTGAAATTTTCTGTAAATTTTTGTCCAGTTCCGTCCTTGTGTTTCTTTTGACCGTTATTGGCTCTCCATGTAAGAAGCTATGTAAAATGTAAAGAAGCTTTGAGATGGGGGGGCTGTTGGTGTAAAATTTGCTGATGTTTTTTTTTAAAGATATGTTTCCTGTTTAAAAATTTGTGGTTTTTGATAATCGAAGAGAGTTGAGAATTTTGAAATTTTTGGGTCTAATAAAGGGTTAAATATTTTCCTCTTTCCAAATTTTTGTTTAGGTTTTTTTTTTTTCTAGTATAAATTAGAGAATTGTAATTTTGAAAAATTTTGGATCTAATAGTAAGGATTAGGATTTTTTTTTGAAATTTTTTCTGCCTGGTGGTTTGGCTGTAAGATGATTATCTGCCTACTGTGATATCGATAGAATATCTTCTCTGCAGAGTCATCAGTTTTGAAAGTTTTTCCTGTGCCATGTTGCCTAGGTTTCTTCGATGCCATCTACTTTGGTGACGAATAAAAGTATCATCTGCTGCTGTGCTAGAATGTGATAGTGCCACTTCATATGAATCTCGTAAAATGTGTGATTCTTTTTTTGAGATGAGCCCACAGGTATGGACCGACCAATCCAGTGTGAAAAGTCTTGTCAAGTGTGGATGTTCTGTTAGTGATAAATCAAGACCAGTTTGATGTGAGAATTTTTGTGTTACCATGCTGGTTTTCAACTACAAGTGTAAAGTCCTGTTAGAAAGAATTGATGGGTGAGTCTTATATTCCCTATTTTTCATTGAACTGTCCACAAGGTATGACTGGATCAGGGTTGGCAAGTTTTTGACACGCGACAGTTTTTGACGGTTTTAACCATGGTTTAAACCGTCATGTCAAAAACCTCCTTGTCAAAAATGTCTAAAACTGTCAAAAACCTATATTTATATGTAAATAAAAATATTTATTTACATATATATATATCTACCTATATTTATATTTAATAAGTAAAATTTATTTGCTTATTTTGCTTATTATTTCGATAAATAAGGAAAATGTAGTTAAATATGTTGTAAGAAAAATTTATTGTAATATTATTTATTAAATTTTAATGTGTTATTCAAAATATGCAGGGATTATATTATGAAGAAATTTACTTATAACCAAACTTAGTGTATAGTTTAAAATAATATAAAAGATTAGACAAGTTCCGTAATTGATTAGAAACAGAAAATAGTTCAAAACTGGTTATGTGCTACCGTATGCTATGTGGAGCAAATGAATTGCATTATTGAACTAAATTTCTACTTTGATAATTTCATTTGGATTGATTTAGATTATGTAATCAAATTAATTGGAAATATTTAATGAATGTTTTATTTTTTAAAATTATGTATTTTATAAGATAATAAAAAAAACTACATAATATTTTGTGTTTTAGAAGTATTTTGTAGATTTTTTCTGTTTTGACTTTTACAATTGTTAGTTAGTTTTTCAAAAAAAAAAATCAGTAATTCTGAATTTTAAATTATCAGTCATTTTTTGAATTTATAACTAACATAAAGATAATAAAAAACATCCAAGTATCTATTTACAATATTCAACCTATATATATTTACTATGCTGAAAAATTAGCTTATACAAATACTTAGAGTTTCTTATTTTTTTTTATTTTTTACCTGAATGCTATAAAATTTTGTTAAATATCTTAAGTATTCAGTTGTTGAATAATTACTTCTCGTCTTACCTTGCTTTCAAAATAAGCATTATTTGTATTCTTAATACCATTAGTGTGTGTTGTGGGGCGGGATAGAGAAAAAAAGGGTTTATAATGTGTAATAATCATACATATAATAAATTATATGCATTATATTTAAATTCAAATTAACCTATTAGATATTATGTATACAATCAGCTCTGTGAGAAGAAGGAGGAGGGGGGGGGGCAGTTGCCCCATGCACGGAAATTTAGGGGGCACTATCCAAATTTATGCTACAAACGTTATTTTTTGGCCTGTTACAAGAAAAAGTTGGGTAGAGGGACACCAAATTCTAACTTTGCCCCTGTCACAATTTTCTCTTTACACACTTCTGTATATAATGTGTATAGCATTAAAAAAAAAAAAAAAAAACACATGTATCAAGTTTTACATTTTTGAAAATTCTGCATTTATAACACTTAACTTGTTAACACTTGTAAATACTAACTATGACAAAATGCATACTAAATAACTTTAGATTTTTTTAAACATTAAAATAATAATAAATAAACGAGATATTTAAACATACTTTTTGTGCAAATATTTCTGCATGCCCATTTCAAGATAAATTTCTGAGATTTGAAATCTATCATTTTTACCTTAATTTTTATTAATTAGAAATATTTAAAGACCTGCTAATTACCTACAATATAATTAAATTTCAGCATAATGTATGGCAACTGCTGCTAATTTAAAAATTTAACAACAAACTCTAGTGCATCACAGCAGATTGTAACTCTATGGGTTTTTGACAGGTTTTTGACGGTTTAATCCGGTTTAAACCGTCGTCATGTCAAAAAACCCTTTTTGACGTCAAAAACCCAACCCTGGACTGGATTGAGTGCAGTGGTCGCCGTACTGGGGCCACTGTGTTTTTTTGATAATCTGCTTCATGTGTTTTAATAAAAGTTAAGTGACATTTTTCCTGTGATAAAAAAGGGACATTTAATATTTTGACTGTTGGGACTTTTGAACTTTTAAGACATCAGTTTTTTTTGTGATCCATGGAGATGTACAGATGAAGAATTTGTAGCAAGAGAGTGGAACCGTCTGTAAAAATCTAGTTTAAGATAAATTTTGAAATTTTTTTTGGTTTTAAATATTAAGTTATAGAAATTTTATTAGGGATAGTGTGAAATTGTTTTTGATAAGGTTTTAATGTTAAAGATGTTTTTAAAGTTTAAGATTGGAAATTGAGTTTAAGCTCTTTCATTTAAAATGAAATTCTAATTTAGCTATGTGATGAATTTTTGCCTGTGATATTTACAAATACTTTTAAGTTTTTAAGTGTTAAATGTTAAGGTGAAATGAATGAAATTGAGATAATTTTAAGATGTGTTAATATTGCCTAGATTCTCAGATTATTTGCTTAAAGCTACAGATCCAGTTCTTTTAAAGGTTTATATGGATTAAAGGTTAACTTTTTTTTGAAAAGATACATTAAGTGAATTTAAAGGATAAAAGTTTGAATACAGAATAAAATTTAGTTTTGTTGAAATAATATATTAATGGATTAAATGATTTTAAGCTTTTGATTTAAATTCTTTTGAGGGGAGGCTTATGTTAATATGATTTATAATTTTAAAATTTTTTTGAAATTATTGTTTAATGAAAATCAATTTGAATATGTTAAAAACGTATGATTTCTTGGGGTTAACTAGAGTGTAAAATTTAAGGATTGTTACCCTTGGTACGAAATCATGAGGGTCTGCATAAAAGGGTGCAGTTAGATTCAAATATAAAAGATTTTCAAGTTTAGTTTAATTTTTACCTCCTCTATTAATTTTTGTTTTATCGAAATATTTAATTTATGAATTATTTTTTATAAGTTAAAATATCTTTTATAATTTAAAGTATGTTAATTTATTTGATTTTAATTTCTGAACTAAATTGTCTTTACATATTAAAATATGTTTTTAAAGGAAATTAAATTATGTTTTTAAAATGAAATTAAATTATACTTTTAAAATGAAATTGAAATTTATCTATATAAAAGTTATATGATGTAGTTAATCTGTGATATTTACTTAACCAAGGCTTTATAAGTGCAATATTTTTATATTTCCCTAAAGTTTAAGAATGATTAGAGTTTAAGATTAGCTGTTAAGCTGAATAACCTATCATTTATAAAGGAGAGAATTTTTGAACAGCTTTTGCTGCATGTATTGAAAATGTGAGTTTTTTGCACTTACCTAGTGTTATGCTAATTTTTATAATCTCAGTAGAACTGTTGTGACTGTTAGCTGGTTAAGTGTAGGATTTCTGAGATATGGCTAATTTTTGATTTGAAAGTGGTGTTTAGATTTTCAAGAGGCTATTTGGGATGAATGGAGTGGTTGCTCTTTTTTTGATGATATGGAAATTAGTTTAGGTTAAATATTTTTTGTAAGATGTAAAGAAATGTGGTTTAACTTGTGAAATGTACTTCAGGGGGGGGTGGATTTGTTTTCGAAGGTCTGTTTTATTGAATGGTCACCTTATTTGGAGAATACCTAATTATAACTAGTAATGATTGGAATCCTTTTAACAATTTTTTTGTTGCTTCCCTCGGTATTTGAATTTAATGATTGAAGATTATTCAGGTATAGCTGTGTTAGAATTTGAGTATTGATATCCTCAAGGAGTTGAACATTGAGGAAAGGGGGGCATTCATTGTGATATGTTTTAAGGAGTTTCAATTGTTTTTAAGTAGAACTACTGGCTTTTAAGTTAAATTGTGTAAAGAGGCTGGCATGTTTCTAATAGTTTAAGGTTGTGATTTAGAGTTAGTTTTTCTCCTGTGACTAATTTTTGTATTCTTTGAGTTGTTGTAGTTAATCCTGCTCTGTTTGCTCTTGATAAAGTTTGAAGTAATGCTGGAATAGTTAATATACTAGTTGTTTATGATTCTTGAACTTAATCTGGTACTACTTATATCCATGTCTTATTTGTTGTGTATGAAAGGTTGGTATGGAATCTTTGGTCAAAGTAATGAGATTGTATGAATGCATGCTTTTTGCATATGGTGCTGAAAGGGTTATTTGAATGTGATGTTTAAATGAGTTGTCAAAAATAAATTTTTTATATTTTTTTTTGCAGGATATCTTGGATATAAAGTAGTTATAAATTTTGTCTATTTTTATTGGTTGGCAGAGCAGGGGATTGACTTTGTGGCAGAATTTCTTTAATGGTAGAATTAGTGTTAGAAGTGGATTCAGATCGCCTCTCCTGGAGTGCATCATGGTTATGATTCGAGATGTTGGTTTATGATATGGGAAATGTGAAATTTAGTTCTCTTGTATTAGAATAAGTGAAGATATGGTGATATTTGAATTGAAAATGGGATTGCTAATGTTTTATGGTATTTGTGTTAGAACTATTACTTAATGAAGTGTGAATATATCAGAGTTTCAAATTTAAATATAAGTGTAAGAAATTTTGGGTTTTTCATGTGTTGGAAAATTTGAATTTTCATGTGTAAGAAACTTAAATGGTAATATAGAATTTACATATTCATATTGGAAATTTGGGTATTCATGTGATATGAATATTGATTTTGAATTATTTGAGATATGAATATTGATTTTTGAATTGTTTTGAGATATGAATATTGTCTTTGAATTAGTGTTAAGAAATCTTTGTATATATATATATATTTGAGAAATTACTTTTTAAGGTTCTACTCTACTTGTGTAATGGACTTATGACATTGAGGTATAGCAATTTTTTTGAAAAATTTTTAGATAATTGTGTAAGACAATATTTTAAATGAAAATGATGTAACTGATGTTCTTAATTGAAGTCTATTATTGACAGGGTTCGCCAAAGTGGGCCCAGCCCGAAAAAACCCGCCCGGGTTTTTTCGGGCGGGCCCACTTGAAAAAACCCATCAAAAACCCATTTGTGGGTTTTTTCAAATTTTCTCGTGTTTTTACAATTGTATCATTATTTAATCTAAGATATGAGAATGGAAAGATAAATGCCAATTTAAATATATTTCAAACTAACCATATTTAAAAGAATTTCTAAGTATTGATAAAATGACCAGAAAATAAATTAGTTTGTAAATAAGGAAGATTTTCATGGCTATATATTTTAAAATGCACCCAAGGGCTTTAAATCTTAATGTAGGGGGAACTGGGGCACATTGATACACCCCGTGTACAGCACACAGGGTCATTACAGGAATTTTCACAATAGCTCCAAAAGGTGATACTAGTGAAATTAACTACCTACAGAAAGTTCTGGAATGATTCAATAGTTTGATGAAATGGGATGGGTGATTGTTTTTGTAGGTCAAAAGTAAATTTGAGTTGTACATTGAAATGGTATTATACAACTGTTCCAGTATTTTCAACCGAAAAGAATACCCTCCCTGGCAAGTAAAGCTACTCTTTATCAGTTCCTTATTCTTGAAATTCAATGAAAGTTTAAACAGTAATTTTCAACACAAAAATGGTGACAGATTATAATGGTTCCCAGCATCATGGAAAGTCAGGAAAATCTCAAAATATACAGGAAAAGTCAGGGAATTTACAAATAATTTCTAAAAAAGTCATGGAAAACATTTGAGTGAAAAAATGAAAAATTCATCACAGTTGGGGAAAAAAAAAAAAAAAAAAAAAAAAAAAAAAAAAAAAAACAGATTGAAGTATGATTGCAGAAAAACATTGCTAATTTTGGCAAAAGATTGTGAAAATAAGTATAAAATTTTGCTGTATGCTCGTTTGGTCAGAGAATTTTTCTAGATTTGGTTTGGGAAAGTCAGGGAATTTTTTGAGATTTGGTCATAGAAAGTCAAGAAATTTGCCAGTCATGTTTTGCTGGGAATCTTGTTGTAACAAAAAGAGTGAAAAAGTTTTAGTATAGTACTTTAATAATTTCATTGTTAAAATTATTACTAATTATTAATTTTTGTAAAAGCAAATTATAATGTTTATTATTGTCATAACCTTTTAACCTTTAACCTCATAAACTTTTTGTAATCAATTAGTTATTTTAAATTGTATTTAGTAGTATAAGTACCTTGTTTTCAAACATTCTGAACCATATTTCTTTAACATAAATAACCTTGATAATATCCAAAAACCCTAATAAAATCTAATCTAAAATGTATCCAGATACTTTAAAAGATTGCTTACAGATGGCATACAAAAGCAAAACTAAACTAGTAAAAGTGTATTGCCATTTATGATCTAACTTTATAGATATGACTGACATTGACTTTTAGATAATCCAATTTAATACTATTGCAATATAAATGTTGTTTAAATTGTAGTAAATATATATATATATATATATGCATACGTATGTGTGAATTCTATTTTTTTCTTCACAAAAATAAAAATATTTACATAAATGTTGCTGCTTTAAACTGATTTCTATTGAAGTAAATTAAAGAAATTGTATAAATTAGTTTGTTTAACTTAAGATTTATGTAAAGAAATTCAGTTACACTTGATTTAATATATCATTCTTCCAGTAATCTAGTTCTATGAGATACAAAATAATCTTTTTAAATATATTTATATTTTCTTTTTATATATTTATTTTTATTGTTAATCTATACTTAATGCAAAATTATACCTTTGTTCCACTGATAAATGAAAAATTTAGGTACTATGCATGTGAAAATTAGAAATGTGAAGAGGTCTCTAAAACATTTTGATAAAACCCGAAAAAACCCGGGTTTTTTCGAAAAAACCCGGGTTTTAGACTTCTGGGCCCAGTGGGTTGGGCTTTTTCAAAAAAACCCGGGTTTTTTCAAACCCTGATTATTGATGACGTATACAGGGTGCCGTCAAATGTTATGTGATGTGATTTTAACTTTTTATTTACTTTTAGTGTGTGAATATGGACTAGAGCCCAGAAATTTTTTTAAAAACTTTTTATGCTTCATGACATTAGACATATAGAAATTTAGGGGACATTATGGACATTTTTCTTGCTGAATCAGTTTGAGTAGCTTGTTTGTTAGGATGTGGAATTGCTGGAGTTTGAGGTTGGCATTTTTTTTAGGTATATTTTTTTTTAGGGTTGGATGTTTAAGTGATGATCATGGAATACCAATGTGAAGGTTCTTGTGAAAGGTAACCTCTTTCTGGTATATATTGAGTTGGTTTACTTTAGTTTCATGGAGATAACAAGAGGGGGGGGGGGGGCTTTGACAGGAAATATGAGTATTTCCCTCCTATTCTTGTTCCTCCATTCAACCACTCATGCTTTCATCCTATTTCAATCTCTAATATTTATCATTAAAGTTTAAAACCATTTCTAAAATAAATTCTATTTTATTTTTCCATTTATTAAATATCTAAGTTTAAATAAATTAGTTTCAGTTTAAACATTCTTTTTATTTATTTCAATGTTTAAACATCAACTTAAAATAAAATAAATCTTTGCTTCATTGCTTACTTATTTATTGCGTGCTGTCAACTTCATAATGACTAGTGATATTCGAGTACAGCGTATTCCCTCAGCCTGCCTTGTCATCAAACGCCGATATTATCAAAGTTCAGACTGACAGATTACCGGGAGCATCGATAGATGGCGTAGCGTGTCTGCTACCTCCGACGCGTGCCTCTCCTTCACAGCAGCATACCATTGGTCCGTTTTCCCCGATCCTTCTAGAGATCGGATGTGACATATGACCAGAAGGAGGAAGTCACGTGAGGGGGAGTTGCCCAAGACAGGAGTCTGAACTATTTATATTCCCGGCGGAATTTTCGCTCTTCAACTTTGACGGCGGCCAGTGTTGACGTGTTTGAGTGTCTTTCTAGTGGGAAATGTCCTTTTAAAAAGTGCTAGTTGTAAACATGAAGCGATGAGTATCTTTAAGGAAAGTAGAATATATTTTAAATGTTTTTATTAAAAACTAAACTGGATTTTAATTGCAATTTGAGTTTTTCATTATGACCGCTACTATTCTGCCGTGGATTTGAACTTAGTCTCAGAGCTCGTATTAAGGAAAGATGGAATCTTCAGAGCGGGATGTTTGGCCGTGGAAATGAAGACCATATGAAATAATAAACCTGGGAGGTCAGCCGCCGGCAGCAAAGGTTCAGAAAGGCCCTTTTTATATTTTTCAGATTCCTTTTAAATAATTTTACAAAATTGTTTTTAATCTCTCTTCTTTAAAGTCTTTTTCAGTCTAGTTTTAATTAAATGTATTCTAAATAAATCTGGTCAATTCATCCAGTTTTTAAGTGAATCTTTTTCTATGAATGTTGCTAGACGGTTCCAAAGGAACCGGGAAATATTTCTTTCCGTCTCCGCGTCGCGATATCGATATAGGCAATAGTGGTCCGGGATCTAGGACATGGACGACCATGCCAGATACCTAGAATTGTTTATTGGCGGTGACGCGTGAGATTCTTTTCGAATATTTTTCTATCTTTCCTGAACCCGAAAGTCGGTAACCGCTGCGAGGTTCGTTGGAAATCAACTTTCTAGATGGGAGGTTCACTTAGTTTTTCTTTTTCTCCTTCCTCCAAACAGGTGTTGTGGCAGAACACTAGTTTAGGAATACACACTTAGTGGCAGGAAGTGTTGTATTAGGGAAATGCTAAAGTGACAGTTTAGTGTTTTCGAGGAGACCAGTAAATAATAGAGTTGGCTTGACTAAAGTCTTTTTGATAAGTCTTTGAGAGAGAGATTTAACATGTAAAAATTTAAATAAAAATATTTAAATTTCTTTTTGGTCTTTAAAGTGGCGTCGGCATGTTTTAAATATGTTTGGTCAATATGATGAATTGGGATGGATTGGATAAGATGTTTAAATAGTTTTTCAATTTAAATAGATATTATCTTTTTGACAATTTAAATTATTATTTCATATATTTAAAGTAAATTAATTTTTGATTTAAATTTCATTTAAAGTTAATTAAATTAAAAATACATTTACATATATTTTTATACAATTGAAATAGCTTTTTCTTTTTGGTGCTCTAGTTCATTAAATATTGATATAGAGTAAGCAATGGATGTCTGATTTACATTGTGAAGAACTTATGTCATATTTAAGAAATAGATTTTAAATATTATTTTTTCTGTTTTACTTTTAATGTTACTTAATAAAGTTGTTATTTGTTTTTAAATTTGCTTAGTCATTGCATTAATACACTTTTACATAAAAATCCTTTTTCATAGTTGGAATAAATTTGGTAGGGCTTTCTAATTCAGCTTTCGCTCCACTAGCGTGGAGACTCTGCAAACACTTTTTAACACGATAGTGACACCTATCTTTGGTGTTCACTATCAGTTTTTAGATGAGGGGCAAGAGGGGAGCGAGTTTTTAAACCAAAGGGCAGGAGAGGCGGAGCACCCCCCTGAAACCCTCTGGGGGAAACTCTGCTACTACTTATTTATCCCATCGACCAATTTCGCCAAATGATACGAATCGCCAAACTAATAAGCAACTTATACATGTTGACTAAATTTTTATTTTAAATAACAAAAGAACAAATAAATTAGTAAAACATTAATAAAAAGTCGAAATAAAAATCACTTTATGATTGTTTAAGTACGCATATTGTGTTTAATGTCATTAAATGCGACATTCACGGTCATTCATTTCTTTGGCTACAGCTTTTTCCATATCTGTTAATTTCCGTTTACCCATTTTTAAGTTTGTTAGTTTTCTCCTTTATTACAATGATTTTAAACATTTTAATTTCCTATTCAAATAAAAAAATTCTTCTAAAAATAAAGAATTTAATTTAAATTCAAAAGTGACCACGTCATTTTGTCATCCTCCACCGAAAACAACCATTTTTCAATGGTAAAAAAAAAAAAAAAAAATTATGGTATTTAAGGCTGAGATGTCTTATCGTCGTACAAAATTTAATGGGAAAAAATTCTCGCCACGCTTGACGACAAACCCCCAATTCTGGTAACCCTTTCAAATAAGGCGCCAAGATCCAATTTTGGCAACCCTAGCTTTCGCAGAGGCAAGAGGGAGGTTTTCTGTCTGTGCCTGTGATGTAATTTGATTACAGAGCTATGCTGTTTTAGTTTTTTGACTTCTGCACAATTGAGATATTGAAATTCAAACCTGAAATATGTAATGGTGTTTCCCGCTTTTATAACCTCTCTTTTCTGTCCACTGTAGCAGCTTCGATATGAAACAAAAGAAGTTGAATTTTGCCCCTATATCTGAACGGAATATTTCACTGTTTACATCCGTAAATTATGTGAGGATTTTAGAGAGTAGTGCATTTGAGGGAGTTTACTTTCTACTATATATATTTTTTTCTTGTTAGAGGTGAATAAGAGGCCATTAAAAACAGAAAATAACTTTTTAATACTTTTTAGGGATGGGACGAATATTCGGCCACTATGCGGTATTCGGCCCTTTTGCCGAATATTCGGTTGACCGAATATTGAAGGCTTGTTGACCGAATACTTCGGCCGAATACCTGTAGCCGAATATTTAGAGATATCTCGCCGAATATTGCTAAAATCTCGCCGAATAGTGAAAGATATCTTGTCAAATAAATTTAGGATTTAAAGAATTTCATTTCTCGCAATTTTTTTTCTCAAATCCAAACTGGCTATTTCATTTATGAAGTCATTCTCATTCTTACTTACAAAATATACAGTTAGTCAGATATTAAAAAATATACATCCTTTCTGTATTTCCTATAAAAATTAGTTATATTTTAGAAAATGTTGCCCAAGCTGGAGATATAATTGTACAGGAAATGTCTACATTAGAGAATGATATATTACAATTCAAGCTATAAAAACACTTTTAGAAAAAAAAAAACCTTATTCTAAAACACTTGAATATTGATTAATGTTTGCAAATTCCATGCACATATAAAAATGCTCTTAAGAAATTCACAATTTATTTTCTATAAAGTAGGAAATGAAAAAATTCATTCACTAGGTGTATTAATGAAGATTCATTTTCAAAATTACATATCAAATATCACTATTCTAAATAAAATGGTACATCTGAAAATAGAACTGGTGTCAAACTAGATATGCATTAGATGACACAACTTCCTTTATGTAGATGTAGATGGTTTTATAAATATTTAAACATAAATTCTAAATGCCGAACAAAATATTTTTTTTTACTCTATAGTTTCTACTTTTAAATAATTATTTGCATAATTACTGATTTAAATATGTAACATTATTATGTATATATTTTTTAATTTACATCTTCCTTCATTCATGTTGTTATCAATTTCTGTTTATGATTTTAATGCTTGTTGAATAAATGGAATGTTGAAGTTGAATGTTGTATGTGCCGATTCAAATGTCAAAGATTTTGTTAACATATGCATTCTACTATAAGCATAACCTTTTGTTTTAACGTAATTTGTAATTTAAAGCTTGGCAATTGATTTCAGAACAGTCTCATTCTTACGAATATGCTTATCGTTAGGGACACAAACTCTAAATGATAAAATTTACTTCATTAAAGGTTATTTCAGAAAATATCGCCTCGTGAGTTCTGAGAGAAAGAGAGAGGTTAAGAATATTATTAATTTTAGATGGAAGATAGGGTTAAAGTATCATTTGATCGTAAAAATGAAGTACATTTTTCATATTTTAATGGAAATATCTTACCATTCTGACTAACTGAAAATCAATTTGATGTACATTAGGATAAAAGAATGTAATACAATTTCATAATTTTTTTTGTGTTAAAATAAGTTTTTAAAATTTAAAAATACATTTAAAATCACAATTAAGAGTAATAATTATAATGAGCTTCTATTTTTTAAATTATATGTAATCAAAATTTATTTTCTTTATTCGGAAAAAAAGTTGGTATTCGGCCGCCGAATATTCGGTATTCGGCCTAAAATTTGGCCGAATATTCGGTATTCGGCTATTCGGCCAAATCACTATTCGTCCCATCCCTAATACTTTTTTCACTTTTTTTTTTTTAATGGGAAGGGATTAGGCCCTATAAGACCGAGCTTCTCTTTGACTGTGTCCTTAAACAATAATTTCTGCTTCCAGTATTTTTGATTGCCAGAATATAAAATATTGAAATTTTATTAAATTCATAAAATAAGTAGCTATTTATAAAAGTTTTGGTGTTATATTTAAGTATGTGTAATTTAAAAATTAAATTTGATTATTTAGGTTTTCAGCAGGGTTTGATTTTTTTGATTTTTTTTAATAAAAATCAAAACAATCGGATTTTTTTGATTTAAATCAGATTTTTTTATTTAAATCAGATTTTTTTGATTTTTTTAAAAATTGCCACACATTATTATTATTTTATGACTTTTTGTTTAATTTAAATAATATAAAGTTTACATACATAGACATGCATATTATAAGTATTATCTATTACTAATATTACACAATTTACATAAATGATTCATATTACTTCAAGGTAAAAATTTTTGCTATGAAAAAAATCTTGATTACACAAAATGCATGAAAAATTACAAATCAGATGTCAAAAATTAATTCAACCTTCAATATTTTAATTAAAATAAAAAACATCTGCAACACATAAAAAAATTAAACAAAATTGGAAGTTTTTAACTTTTTTTTTTTTTTTTTTTTTAAGTGTTGACTGAGAAAAATGAGTTCAATTTCTGCCGTCAAAATACTTAAGGCCAGAGGACACAAGTCATCACTAATCAACTGACTTCTCAGTAGTGTTGGAATTTACACAGGAAAATTTTGAATAGCAATTTTATTTTACCTGTGGAATATTTATCATCTTATAAAACAATAACTATTTAAATTCACTAATAAGAACTTGGAATCCCTAAATAAAAATTCAGCCAGAGAAGGAATGCTACAGTGTTGCCGCATCTGGATATTTTTTTGTTGGAGGATTCCAAATTCTCATCTGTATGTTTAAGTTTAAGAAGTAATTAATCATAAATAAGTTAATCAGTATGTTCAGTGTTTTATATGATGATTGATATTCCACAAATAAAATGAAAGTAAATTGTTATTCCAAAATTTTCTAATGTGAATTCCAACATAAGTGAGAAGTAAGTCAATCAGTGAATACCTCATAATTTGTGTCCTCTGGCCTTGAGAGTTTCGATGGCAGCAGTTTAACAGTTTTATTTATTGATTTCTAATTTCTGAAAGTATCAAACCAAAGGCAAAAAAACATTTATTCGATTGAAGCAGATAAATCTATTGCAGTAAAAAGCTAGTTGATCATTAATTCTCTTTTTAGTATGAGCTTTTTCGATAACTGTAACAAAAATACCTTCCACCATTCTAAAGGGCTGAGATCAATTATATTAAATTAAATAAATAAATCAATTGCTGATTCAGATTTTGCTCAAATCCTTATATAGCAGGCTTCACCAAAGTACAACACATAAAGTCATACAATTTTATTTTACCTCAACTTGTAAAAGTTTTTCTAAATACTAATGAGTAAATATTCAAATATTTAATATATTTCTGCTTAGATTTCTTTACCGTTGCAAGATTATTTTATAATTTGATTCAAATGAAATTTGAAAGCATTTTTTTTTTCTAAACTTTACATTTATTTTACTTTTTTACTTAAGCTTTATCTTTCTGAAAGTTGTTTGATTATATATGGTATATAAAACTAAATTATATTAAAGCACATTATTATGTTTGTTTCATCTGAAATTTATTAAAAAATAACTTAAAAGAAAAACTGATTTAAATCAATGATTTTTTTTAAAAAAATCAGTTGATTTAAATCATGATTTAAATCATGATTAAAATCAAGCCGATTTAAATCAACGAACCCTGGTTTTCAGTTAAGTCAAAATATTTTATGCACTATAAACATTACCGAAATTGCATTTTTAGCAATGTCTACATGGGATGTTTATTACTGGAAAATGAATAATTAACCGTCCCAGTAATGGACACCCTCTGAAAACCTTAAAAATAAATATAATTTTGTAAATGACAGAGTTAAAAAAATATATTTTTAAAAATATCAAAAATATCTAATATTTTGATATACAGTTGAATCCCGATTAATCGAGCTTCGATTAATCAATGTTTCTGTTAACCAAATTCTATCAAAGCAGGATTTTTTCCACTGGCCATATTGGCCTATGCAAATAAATAAACAAATAAATAACAGGGATCTGTTTAGGAAAAATTTGGGTCCGTTAACGGACTCTTCACAATTTTTATTACGGTAAAAACGGACCCTTCACAATTTATATTACGGTAAAAACGGACCCTTCACAATTTTTATTAAGTTAAAAACGGACCCTTCACAATTTTTATTAGATTAAAAACGGACCCTTCACAAAATATTTTATCTTAAAAATGGACCCTTCATAAATTTTTTCCCCTTAAAAGTAAAACCTTTCAATCGCCTTCGCCTTCAGTCAGATAGAAACGCAACGGCGGAAATCAGGTTTTTCTGTTTTACAAAACAGCCAACTAGCACCTGCGCCGAAAAGAGCTTTCGGTGATGTATTGAGTGAGCACCGATTGCAGCCAATGAGAGATACAATCTGACAATGAGCGGTACAGTGCAGAGACGAAAAGTGATTCAGCCTTTTTTGGGAGTAAAAATTCTTTCTCTTGTTTGACAACACGTCGCCTTATTTATTTCCTAAAGCTATTGTGTACTCGTCTCGTGGTCGTGTATAGTTCTTTGATATATTAGTGTGTTGAACTACCATGAAGGGCATGAAGCGTCCAAATCAGAATTTAGGTGGTACGAGAAACGCTGATTACTACGTTAAAAAGATTAAGAAGTCAGATGCTAGAGGATGCCCCAAAATTCAGTTGTTTTTTAAAAAAAAAGATTCAAATGACGGCGAAAAAGAACCTATTGATGATGCGTCATGTGCTGCAAAAAATGACGCCGAAAAAGAACCTGTTGATGATGCATCACGTGTTTCAAAAAATGATGCCGAAAAAGAAACTGTTGATGATGCGTCATGTGTTTCAAAAAATGACGTCAAAAAAAAATCTATTGATGATGTGTCTCGTGCTGAAAAAAATTCCTGTGACAAAAGTTTCGGCTCGACTCAGGAGGATCCGAAAATCCGATCAAAAAATGATTTAAATAAGGATTATGAAGCAAGCCTGTATGTCAATGAGGCGCACATTTTCTTATGATAGTAAACTGGGTCCTGCATTTTTGGATTGCAGATAAATTTTGTTTTGCTGCAGATTGATACAAAAAATTCTGCTACTAAGATTGTTTCTTGTTATCTAGTTAAGAATTTGAAAACCAAAAATTATTATTAAAGTAAAAATCTTTTATGTACATTTTAAAGAACTTAATTAAAAGTTGAAATGAATTATATAATGTTTATATATATATATATATTGTGTGGTTCATCCAAACCAGGGTTGGCAAGTTTTTGACACGCGACAGTTTTTGACGGTTTTAACCATGGTTTAAACCGTCATGTCAAAAACCTCCTTGTCAAAAATGTCTAAAACTGTCAAAAACCTATATTTATATGTAAATAAAAATATTTATTTACATATATATATATCTACCTATATTTATATTTAATAAGTAAAATTTATTTGCTTATTTTGCTTATTATTTCGATAAATAAGGAAAATGTAGTTAAATATGTTGTAAGAAAAATTTATTGTAATATTATTTATTAAATTTTAATGTGTTATTCAAAATATGCAGGGATTATATTATGAAGAAATTTACTTATAACCAAACTTAGTGTATAGTTTAAAATAATATAAAAGATTAGACAAGTTCCGTAATTGATTAGAAACAGAAAATAGTTCAAAACTGGTTATGTGCTACCGTATGCTATGTGGAGCAAATGAATTGCATTATTGAACTAAATTTCTACTTTGATAATTTCATTTGGATTGATTTAGATTATGTAATCAAATTAATTGGAAATATTTAATGAATGTTTTATTTTTTAAAATTATGTATTTTATAAGATAATAAAAAAAACTACATAATATTTTGTGTTTTAGAAGTATTTTGTAGATTTTTTCTGTTTTGACTTTTACAATTGTTAGTTAGTTTTTCAAAAAAAAAAAATCAGTAATTCTGAATTTTAAATTATCAGTCATTTTTTGAATTTATAACTAACATAAAGATAATAAAAAACATCCAAGTATCTATTTACAATATTCAACCTATATATATTTACTATGCTGAAAAATTAGCTTATACAAATACTTAGAGTTTCTTATTTTTTTTTATTTTTTACCTGAATGCTATAAAATTTTGTTAAATATCTTAAGTATTCAGTTGTTGAATAATTACTTCTCGTCTTACCTTGCTTTCAAAATAAGCATTATTTGTATTCTTAATACCATTAGTGTGTGTTGTGGGGCGGGATAGAGAAAAAAAGGGTTTATAATGTGTAATAATCATACATATAATAAATTATATGCATTATATTTAAATTCAAATTAACCTATTAGATATTATGTATACAATCAGCTCTGTGAGAAGAAGGAGGAGGGGGGGGGGCAGTTGCCCCATGCACGGAAATTTAGGGGGCACTATCCAAATTTATGCTACAAACGTTATTTTTTGGCCTGTTACAAGAAAAAGTTGGGTAGAGGGACACCAAATTCTAACTTTGCCCCTGTCACAATTTTCTCTTTACACACTTCTGTATATAATGTGTATAGCATTAAAAAAAAAAAAAAAAAACACATGTATCAAGTTTTACATTTTTGAAAATTCTGCATTTATAACACTTAACTTGTTAACACTTGTAAATACTAACTATGACAAAATGCATACTAAATAACTTTAGATTTTTTTAAACATTAAAATAATAATAAATAAACGAGATATTTAAACATACTTTTTGTGCAAATATTTCTGCATGCCCATTTCAAGATAAATTTCTGAGATTTGAAATCTATCATTTTTACCTTAATTTTTATTAATTAGAAATATTTAAAGACCTGCTAATTACCTACAATATAATTAAATTTCAGCATAATGTATGGCAACTGCTGCTAATTTAAAAATTTAACAACAAACTCTAGTGCATCACAGCAGATTGTAACTCTATGGGTTTTTGACAGGTTTTTGACGGTTTAATCCGGTTTAAACCGTCGTCATGTCAAAAAACCCTTTTTGACGTCAAAAACCCAACCCTGATCCAAACGGGAACATTAATACTAGTTTTGCAAAATTTTGTTTTTCACAATTTTACAAAAACAGGACCCTGTCACTGAAGTCCGAAGGGACCTGAATTTAACGTTATTTTTAAATTCACAAAATTAATAATATATTTTTCACAATTTCACAAAAACAGGACCCTGTCTGAAAAGTCTGGACAGAATAAAAATATTGCAATGCAAATGAGATATCTTAAAAATTTTCTTCTACAGGATTAACATTACTGAGAGAATATTTTTGAGTGAGGGAAGTAGCCTCTTTAAAAATAATTACATTTCAAGCCCTGGATTTTTTTTGTTGTTTATGGTTTACATTTTTTTTTTTTATGATTACAGTAGGACATTCATTACCTGAACTAATGGGTGACCAATAATTTCCACATAACCAGTCATTTTCAGAAAAAAAAGAAGAAAAAAAAGTTGCCTTATATAATAGCATAGTGAAAAAAATAAACAGTGATAATAAACACATATGTGATGTGTACTTCAATACAAGACTTACAAAAAGAAGATATCAAGTAGTAAGGTGATCGAAATCACCTGCATGAAATCACAGTGTTGAATGGAGGATATTCCAGATCTACATTCGAGGCTGTAAAAAGTCACGTGGTACAGGTAATTTACCCTAAAAGCTTGTAACTGATAGAAATGGAGGCTGCTACTGCTTTCCCCATGAACTGTTCCATTGGCTGGTAGGGATTTACGTTGCGTCTAACGGAGCTTTCCCTTCTCTACACTAGAAGTTTTTGCCGTGACCACGTGATCTTGACATAGATGAAATATCCTCCATTCAGACACTTTTCTCCGGGAGGGACTTCAGTGGCTCCAGGGGAGGATTGTACTTTTTGACCATTGAAAACGAAAATTTCAAATTTTCTGACCGGGAATGTCCCACCTTCCCCCCCCCCCCAGGCCACCCCCTCAATTCAACACTGGGAAATCAAAATTACGATACTGTAAGTATACATTTTAACTCTATCTAATAAATTATGAATTCATAAAAATTTTACATTCTAAAGCATTTTATGTAAATTGTTTAAACTAAATTAAAAGATTTACATAATCATTTAATAAATTTTTGTAAGATTAATTAAATTTGAATTTACAGGGATTTTGTGCAGTATTCATAACCCCACTCAAATTTTTTATTTTAAATTGTTTTCTTAGTATTTTGTAGAATTATAAAATGTACAAATATGATGTTCTTACAATATAAAAATAGAAATATTTCCGTATTGAAAAATACCCTTCCCCCTCTTTTAGCGCCAAGAAAGCTGAAAAGACAAAGTCAAAAGAATCATCCTTTTAAAAATATTTTAGTTTTGTGTAACCAGTAATGCCTTTGGAACAAAATAATGTGTCTGTAACTCATTCTAAACAGTATCTATTACAACTAGGGATGGGACGAATAGTGATTTGGCCAAATAGCTGAATACCGAATATTCGGAGACCAAATACCAACTTTTTTTCCAATAAAGAAAATAAATTTTGATTATATATAATTTAAAAAATAGGAGCTCATTAATAATTATTACTCTTAAATGTACTTTTAAATGTATTTCGAAATTTGAAAAACTTATTTTAACACACAAAACTAGTTGGATGTGTCAATCCCGAAACTTTCTTCTATCTCATAAGTACATTTTAATATATATATATATATATATAAAAACGTGGTGACCCCAAAGTTAACCACTATCGAATTTCCTCGAACATTTGACCTAGCCTAATGAGTTTCTGGTATCCGAAAAGCCTAAAACGCAAAATTTAATTAATATTCTGAGAAAAGGAGCTTAGTTGTGCCTCATCTTGGGTAATTTGTACTAAAACCTAATAAGCATCTATTGATGTCAAGACCTAACAGAATCTGAAATTTGATGGAATTTCGTCCATTAGTTCTTGAGATATAATTATAAGAAAAAATTTGCAAAACGTAGCACAGCAACACCATATCTTGGACAATTTATGCCAAAATGTAAAAAAAAAAAGTCTAATTATGTTATGATGTAAAAGAATCTGAAGTTTGATGAAATTCTGTGCATTAGTTCTTGAGATATAGCTAGTTTTTTTTTTTTTAAAAACGTGTAAATTATAGCACAGCAGCACGATCAGTTGAAGGATTTATAACAAAACATAATCATCGTGTAATTATGTTATACATCATTTTGTAACAAAATCTGAAGTTTTATGAAATTCTGTGCTTTGGTTGTTGTTTGCTATCGGAAAAATCGTGCAAAATGCAGCATAGCTGCACCACCTGTTGCAAGGTTAATACCAAAATGTAATCAGCGTCTAATTATGTTATATATTCTAGTGTAACAGAATCTAAAATTTGATGAAGTTCTCTGCATTACTTCTTGAGATATAGCAATCGCAAAAATCGTGCAAAATGTAGCATAGCAGCGCCACCTATAGGGCAGTTCACACCAAAACCTTATCAGCGGCTATGTATCTCAAGGTATCGCGGAATCTGAAGTTTGGTGAAATTCTGTGCATTAGTTTTTGAGATATAGCTATCATGAAAAACATGAAAAACGTGGCATAGCAGCGCCACCTGCTGGCCAATTTACACCAAAACTTAATCAGCGTCTATGTACATCAAGGGGTCACAGAATCTGAAGTTTGGTGAAATTCTGTGCATTAGTTCTTGAGATATAGCAATCTTGAAAATCATGAAAAACGTAGTATAGCAGCGCCACCTGCAGGCCAATTTTCACCAAAAACCAATAGGCACTAATTCATATCAAGGTCTAACTGAATATAAAATTTTATTAAATTTCGAGCATTAGTTCTTGAGATAGAGCGCCCACAAATTTTTTGTCACATACAGACAGACAGACTCACAGACAGACACACAGACTCACAGACAGACGGACAGACTCACAGACAGACATTTTCTAAAAATAGTCAAAACGTGTTCAGGACCTTCTAAAACGTATAAATCCGTCGAAAACCGAAAGTCGAAAATTTTCATGAATCCAATACTTTCTTCTTGTAAAGATAGAAGAAAGTAAAAATTATGAAATTGCATTATATTCTTTTATCCTAATGTACATGAAATTGATTTTCAGTAAGTCAGGATGGGAAGATATTTCCATTAAAATATGAAGAATGTACTTCACTTTTACTATCAAATGATACTTTTACCCTTTCTTGCATCCAAAATCAATAATATTCTTAATCTCTCTCAGAACTCACAAGAATATATTTTCTGAAATAACCTTTAATGAAGTAAATTTGATCATTTAGAGTTTGTGTCCCTAATGATGAGCAAATTCATAAAAACAAGACTGTTCTGAAATCAGTTGCCAAGCTTTAAATTACAAATTATGTTAAAGCAAAAGATTTAATGCTTAAAGTAGAATGCATATGTTAACAAAATCTTTGATATTTGAATTGATGCATACAATATTCAACTTCAATATTCCACTTATTCAATGAACATTAAAAGGATAAACAGAAATTGATAACAACATGAATGAAGGAAGATGTAAATAAAAAATATATACAGTCGCCTCTCGTTAATTCGAGCTCATCGGGACCATGAAAAATGTTCGAATTATGTTAAGTATGAAATGAAAACATGCTTAATATGGTACTTTTATAAAGGAATTAATGTTTTAGTGTTTTTTAAATTTATTTTGTCAGTTATCATCAGAATATGACATAATATTAAATTAGAATGTTTAAATACATAGACTAATTAAAAGATTAGAAACAAGCACAATGGAAGAAAAATTTGAAGTGTTACTGATGGACAGACGGGGCATTAAGAAAGTGGATATCAAATGCATGGCATTATATGTATACTTGTTCAGAATAATTTTCACAAAAATCAAAGAAAGAAAGTTATTGAAATGATCTGAAATACGTGAGAAAGAAGGGAAGAGTGAAAAATCTGAATTCTCGTTAGTTCGAATTAACCAAAGTCAAGATAAAATGAGTTCAAATTAATGAAAATGTTTAACGTTATTCTGCCATTGAAAATTTCGGACTTCATGTTTAGTTTGAATTAAGCGAAGATTCGAATTATCGGATTTCGAATTAACGAGAGTCGACTGTACATAATAATGTTGCATATTTAAGTCTGTAATTATGCAAATAATTATTTAAAAGTGAAAACTATAGAATAAAAAAATTATTTTGTTCAGTATTTAGAATTTATGTTTAAATATTTATAAAACTATCTTCGTAAAACAAGTTGTGTCATCTAATTCGTATATCTAGTTTAACACCAGTTCTGTTTTCAAATGTACCGTTGTATTTGGAATAGTGATATTTGTTATTTAATTTTGAAAATGAATCTTCGTTAATGTACCTAGTGAATACTTTATAGAAAATAAGTTATGAATTTCATAAGAGCTTTTTTTATATGTGCATGGAATTTGCAGACAATAAATATTCGGGTGTTTTAGAATAAAGCAGTGTTTTTTCTTTTCTATGAGTGTTTTTATATCTTGAATTGTAATATATCATTCTCTAATGAAGACATTTCCCTTAGAGTTAAATCTCCAACTTGGGCAACAATTTCTAAAATATCACCAACTTTTATAGGCAAATACAGAAAGGTTAGTTATACAAGGGTATAATTTTGCATTATTTATGGATTAAAAAAAAATATGTAAAAAGAAAACAAAAATAAAGTATATTTAAAAAGATTATTTTGTATCTCATGGTACCAGATTTCTGTAAGAATGATATATTGCGCTAAGTACAATTTTCTGAATTTCTTTATATAAATCTTGCATAAGTTAAACAGACTAATAATTTATTAAACAAAAACATAATTTGCAGAACAAATTAAACAAACAAAATTTATTTCCTGCTCTATTTAAGCCCGAGAAGGGACAGATATTAAAGATATTTGATTTATTTATTTCTACATTTAGTATTAAATTTTTGTATCAAATAATTTAAATTATGTGAACATTAAAAAAATAAAAATGAAATTCAAACAATATGATACTTATAAACCCTAAATCTTAGATTCCGTTCAAACGAAATCGAAATAAATCTTAGACTTTTTATGAACATTTGCTTTTCAGATGTGTCTATTCTTTTTATCTATACCTACCGTAAACATTATACAAAATCTGCAAAACAAATATTTGCAAGTTACGTTTGGAAAAAAGTCTAAGATGTATTTCGATTTCGTTTGAACGGAATCTAAGATTTAGGGTTTATAAGTATATTGTTTGAATTTCATTTTTATTTTTTTAATGTTCACATAATTTAAATTATTTGATACAAAAATTTAATACTAAATGTAGAAATAAATAGATCAAATATCTTAATATCTGTCCCTTCTCGGGCTTAGAGCAGAAAATAAATTTTGTTTTTTTTAATTTGTTCTGCAAATTATGTTTTTTGTTTAATATCTCAAGTTTTTTAATAACTACTGCATTCAGATGAGCTCATTTCAAAATGAACTGAGGGTACCATCATCAGGACTTCCTTTATTTGGTATCGTATCACAATTACTGATGTAATTTACCCAGGGACATAGCTAGAAGTGAATTATAAGGGGGGGGGGGGAAGTACGCTCAAGAGAACGTCTGAGGTGCTCATATTTTTCTCTCTCATCCTCTGACGGAAAAAAAATATATTAGGGTATATTCACATTGTAAGTTCCATGTTTCTTATTAAATTGCTGCAATAGCTCCATTTTATGCTAAAAAAAATGTGGTGATGAAAAATTTGAGTGTATAACTAATTCAAGATTAAACATCATGTTGACTTCATATGTGCAAGCAGGATGAGCGAGTGTTGAGGCACTTTAGTTACAATTTAGCAATTCTGATAAATTGTGAAAGGGCCTCAAAGTTAAATTAGATTCTTGAACAACGTTTGTTTGATGAAATACTATTACGTTTTCCCTTACGTAGGAATTTCTGATTTATTTTTCCAGATCTATACCGATCATGATACCTAGACTCCAAAACCACCCCCCAATTAAAAACTCTATCTCCGTGGTATCTACGTTAGATTTTCATTTCTCCATTGGGTTTTGCACAGATTTTCATTAATCCATTTCCAAATCGTTAACTTTTTTTTTTCTTTTTTACATCTAGAACTGAATTCTGTACATGCTTCCTGTCTTGATACCAAATATTTCAAAATCTCTGTTTCATTTCCAATATGACGTCATAAATGTCTAGTATAATTCTAGACATTCACCTCTAGACAATATAATATTCCTCCAACAATACCTCAAGACATAGTATCAATAAAATGTATTTATTTTTTTATTTTTATTACGTCATGTTTATTTATTTTCTGTATTTCTTCACTTAGAAGCTTCTTGATAAATAAATCAATGTTTGAATTGAAATTCTGTCCAAAATTGAAATTTAACATCGACAGAACTTCAAACTGCTATCGGAGCTCTGGGCAGGGTTCAGTGTAGAAAAGTTAGGGATAGATGTCATATATGCAATACATTGGCACGATTGGAACAAAATGGATATTATATGCCTCACATGATAACATGGCTATCGTTGTTTATTTTACTAATAAATTGTTTATTTTCTATTGCTTTTATTTAAAAAAATTATGTAGATCGTTTGTTATAGTTATTAATAAACTTTTTTTTTATTTATCTTTATTTTCCTTTTTAAATATTAGAAAATAATTAAAAAATATATATGTGATATGTTTTTGAAAACGGAATTTTCGTCAAATTGGCGTCAGAAAAAAACTGAGCCAACATGGTAAGTATTAGACATCTGTGCATAAAGGTGACGCATTATGAATATTCCAAATGTGCTTAAATTTTATTAACTCATAGAGATAGTGAATCAAAAGTTTTATAAAAATGGTACTACTCTATTATCCCGTCGACCAATTTCGCCAAATTCTACAAATCGCCAAACTAATAGCCAAATTATACATGTTGACATAATTTGTATTTTAAATAATGAAAAACCAAATAATTAGTAGAATATTAATAAAAATACAAATAAAAAGTCGAAATAAAAATCACTTAATGACATTTTAAACACATGAATCTTAATGTTATTGAATGCGACTATGTGACATTAACGATCATCCATTATTGGCATTTAATCATAATTTGGCGATAATTTTTTGGTCGACGGGATAACCTAGTAGTGCCATAAAAATATTAGGGATGCACCGAATAGTGATTTTGGCCGAATACCGAATGCCGAATATTCGGCCGACAGGTGAACCGAATACCGAATTTTCGGATGGCCGAATAGTAATTGTTTGGCCGAATACCGAATATTCGGCCAACCGAATAGTTAACTATTCGGCTGAATACCGAATATTCGGCTTTCCAAATACTTTTTATATTTCAAAGTTTAAAAGGTATTAAAATGTTACTTTTTAAAACAATTTTACATAATATTTAATAAAATAAACTTGCATTTTGGTAAACAAGAGTGTTTTATAAGAAAATTTAGTATTGAAAAAAAATCTGCCTTTAGTTATTTAAGAAGCACAATTATGAGACTTTTTGAATTAAAATTTTTAATTTCATGGTTTCTTCTACGAATTAAAACAAACACATTAAAATCAAAGAGAAATAATGAAAACATGGATGAAGTAAAACTTTACAGTCTCTTAATTGTCCTTTTTCAATAACTCAAGGCAGATTTTTTTTCAATATAAAGTACAAATACTTTCAACTTAATTCTGAATAAAGGAATATCTAGCTCATAGTTCTTTTCATATGAATGATGGCATTTTCCACCCTTCCCATCATATCATATTTTACAGAAATCAAAGCATGCAAGTTGAAAATACAGTACGGTATCTTATTTATTGTTAATGCAACAAACGAAAACATAAGTTTGATCTAAAGTGATATGAAATACAATGTATTTATGAGTCAATAAGTTGATTATGGTTTCATGAACAAAAATTGCCTTGATAGCTATTACTATTCTCAAAAGTTTTTCTTTCTTGTTTAAGGTCTTTTATTTGGGAAAAGCAAGAAACAGAATATTTACTAAACAAAATTTAGGAACTTGTATTTGCACATCATTTATTCTTAAGGAGAATCCTAATAAATCACCATTTTAATCCTTCTCATGGTTAATTTTCTTAAGTTATACTTTATAAACAGCAAATAAATAATGTAAAAACATTCTATTTTATTTAAATATGACTTCCTTTTTAATTATTTTAAATATATTTATAAATTGACAGTTAAAAGTTGAAATTGTGAAAAGTTTTAAAAAATGTATTTTAAAAGGTTTCATTGAATATATAAGATTTGGCCGAATACTTTGATATTCGGCTAAACCGAATATTCGGCAGGCTGAATAGTTTGATATTCGGCTGAACCGAATACTTTGATATTCGGCTGAACCAAATACTTTGATATTCGGCCTAACCGAATATTCGGTAATATGGCCGAATACCGAATATTCGGTGCATCCCTAAAAAATATTAACTTAAAGTATAAAAAACAGCTATTTTTCAACAGAAACTCTTTGCGATATTTTAAAAATTAAATCGTGTAGTGTTTTATCATCTTAAAATCATCAGAATAATTAATTTAATACAAGTTAATTCGGTACTTGGTTATCCCTTCAACCAATTCCGCCAAATTATATAAGTCGCCAAACTAATAGCCAAATTATACATATTGGCATTTTTTATAACAAAAGTACAAATAAATGAGTAAAACACTAGTAAAAAGTGGAAATAAAATCATTTGATGACATCTCTAAATACGTATAGGTATTTAATGTCATTGAATGTGACATTCACGATCATCCATTACTGGCATTTTATCTTATAGTTTGGCGATAGTTTTTTGGTCGACGGGATAACCAAGTAGTACCGTTGATTTAAAATTGATTTTGTCCAATGATTAATTATTTGTAACATT
This sequence comes from Maratus speculifer, assembly GCA_964019185.1. Classification (NCBI taxonomy): domain Eukaryota; kingdom Metazoa; phylum Arthropoda; class Arachnida; order Araneae; family Salticidae; genus Maratus; species Maratus speculifer. The sequence goes on along the minus strand of OZ025300.1, from coordinate 161,549,242 downwards.
ACAAATTTAGGCTCGATTTAAAAAAATCACCAAATCGGGAATTAAAAAAATATATATTTGTAAACATTGTTTATATTTGGATTTGAATATTTAGGTTGATAGAATTGGCGAATTTATTGCAGTGCCGAAAAGTCTTTTACCAAGTAGTTGACGATTCTGCGGTTTAGCCTTAAAAAATTACTATGTTTGAAGACCCAGTTCTGCAGATTTACTAGTTTCATTACATACCAAGGATGAAATACTATTATTCTCAAACACTATTATTTTTGAAAAGTTTTATTCATCTAAATTTATTTTGATTTTCTTCGAACATATAAGACGAAGAAATTTTTTAAAATGTGGTGTAAGTACGAAATCCCGGCGCAAATGTCATATATGCACTGGATTTGGTGCAATTTTTTTTTTTTTATGCCAATGTGTCAAAAAACTCGCTTTCAAATACCAGTTACATATATATATTTAAGTTATTTTCTATTATTTTGGAGAGACAATAGGTAGAAAAAAGTTTAATTTACTTATTTTCTATATTTCTTCTGTTAGAAACTTCTTGATCAATGTTTGAAAATTCCTTTTATTTTGAAAATCATGCTTCGTTTTGCTTTCTGTTGACGATTCTTGTATTTGTACGAAATGTTTGCAAATCTCTGTTTCATTTCTAATATGACGTCGTAAATATATCATTTTTAATTCTTACAAAAGAAAAAAAAAATTGTAATTTAAGAAATTACCCCAACCATTTGAAAAATGTTTCACTCGATACATTCATCTATCATTTTAAGCTAAATACCAGTTGTTTTATTGTGTATTATCCGTGCCACTGCTATAAATGACTTTATACATGCTGCAATTTGAAGGTACGGTTCGTTTAAGTTATATCACTCTATTGTCGCCAAGCATAAAAGTTGGCGACGAAAGAAACATTTCAAACTATTTAACATTGTTGGTGCAAAAGTAATCATTATTAAAATACAGCTTTGGCATATACTGTTATACTTGTAAGACTTTGGCATATATTGTTTGATTTTACAGAGCAGAATTTTGGTGATGGAGGTTTTAAACCAAAATCGATCGCAGCACATGCATCTGTGAATGGGTCCATCAGACATCGAATCAAAAAAGTTTTTTCCCAGTTTTTCCCAAGCCGATTGCTTTTTAGTTTTCTTTTTAGGTGGTGGAAAATCAAGAGTAATAGCTATAACATTTTCCGGCTTGTTAGAATCACTATTGGCACTCAAATTTTCCTGGTTAGAACCGACCGATAGTAAAACGCCATGGCTAGTGGATTGGTCGCCCTGGCGACATGATGTTTTACAATTAATCGGTTCGGCATTAAATTGCTTCCTTTTTCGTGATCGCCTTTCAACACGTAATTGGTTTTCAGCGGCTCAATAATCTTTTGATTTTATCATTTTCTGCATTGAAAGACGTTTTTGTGCCAAACCAAATACAGTATTACTCAGTTATCCCGTCGACCAATTTCGCCAAATGATACGAATCGCCAAACTAATAAGCAACTTATACATGTTGACTAAATTTTTATTTTAAATAGCAAAAGAAGAAATAAAAATCACTTTATGATTGTTTAAGTACGCGTATTGTGTTTAATATCATTGAATGCGATATTCACGTTCATTCATTTCTTTGGCTTCGGCTTTTTCCGTATCTGTTAATTTCCGTCTACCCATTTTTAAATTTGTTAGTTTTCTCCTTTATTACAATGATTTTAACCATTTTAATTTACTATTCAAATAAAAATTCTTCTAAAAGTAAAGAATTTAATTTAAATTCAAAAAAATTGTAATTTAAGAAATTACCCCAACCATTTGAAAAATGTTTCACTCGATACATTCATCTATCATTTTAAGCTAAATACCAGTTGTTTTATTGTGTATTATCCGTGCCACTGCTATAAATGACTTTATACATGCTGCAATTTGAAGGTACGGTTCGTTTAAGTTATATCACTCTATTGTCGCCAAGCATAAAAGTTGGCGACGAAAGAAACATTTCAAACTATTTAACATTGTTGGTGCAAAAGTAATCATTATTAAAATACAGCTTTGGCATATACTGTTATACTTGTAAGACTTTGGCATATATTGTTTGATTTTACAGAGCAGAATTTTGGTGATGGAGGTTTTAAACCAAAATCGATCGCAGCACATGCATCTGTGAATGGGTCCATCAGACATCGAATCAAAAAAGTTTTTTCCAAGCCGATTGCTTTTTAGTTTTCTTTTTAGGTGGTGGAAAATCAAGAGTAATAGCTATAACATTTTCCGGCTTGTTAGAATCACTATTGGCACTCAAATTTTCCTGGTTAGAACCGACCGATAGTAAAACGCCATGGCTAGTGGATTGGTCGCCCTGGCGACATGATGTTTTACAATTAATCGGTTCGGCATTAAATTGCTTCCTTTTTCGTGATCGCCTTTCAACACGTAATTGGTTTTCAGCGGCTCAATAATCTTTTGATTTTATCATTTTCTGCATTGAAAGACGTTTTTGTGCCAAACCAAATACAGTATTACTCAGTTATCCCGTCGACCAATTTCGCCAAATGATACGAATCGCCAAACTAATAAGCAACTTATACATGTTGACTAAATTTTTATTTTAAATAGCAAAAGAAGAAATAAAAATCACTTTATGATTGTTTAAGTACGCGTATTGTGTTTAATATCATTGAATGCGATATTCACGTTCATTCATTTCTTTGGCTTCGGCTTTTTCCGTATCTGTTAATTTCCGTCTACCCATTTTTAAATTTGTTAGTTTTCTCCTTTATTACAATGATTTTAACCATTTTAATTTACTATTCAAATAAAAATTCTTCTAAAAGTAAAGAATTTAATTTAAATTCAAAAAAATTGTAATTTAAGAAATTACCCCAACCATTTGAAAAATGTTTCACTCGATACATTCATCTATCATTTTAAGCTAAATACCAGTTGTTTTATTGTGTATTATCCGTGCCACTGCTATAAATGACTTTATACATGCTGCAATTTGAAGGTACGGTTCGTTTAAGTTATATCACTCTATTGTCGCCAAGCATAAAAGTTGGCGACGAAAGAAACATTTCAAACTATTTAACATTGTTGGTGCAAAAGTAATCATTATTAAAATACAGCTTTGGCATATACTGTTATACTTGTAAGACTTTGGCATATATTGTTTGATTTTACAGAGCAGAATTTTGGTGATGGAGGTTTTAAACCAAAATCGATCGCAGCACATGCATCTGTGAATGGGTCCATCAGACATCGAATCAAAAAAGTTTTTTCCCAGTTTTTCCCAAGCCGATTGCTTTTTAGTTTTCTTTTTAGGTGGTGGAAAATCAAGAGTAATAGCTATAACATTTTCCGGCTTGTTAGAATCACTATTGGCACTCAAATTTTCCTGGTTAGAACCGACCGATAGTAAAACGCCATGGCTAGTGGATTGGTCGCCCTGGCGACATGATGTTTTACAATTAATCGGTTCGGCATTAAATTGCTTCCTTTTTCGTGATCGCCTTTCAACACGTAATTGGTTTTCAGCGGCTCAATAATCTTTTGATTTTATCATTTTCTGCATTGAAAGACGTTTTTGCGCCAAACCAAATACAGTATTACTCAGTTATCCCGTCGACCAATTTCGCCAAATGATACGAATCGCCAAACTAATAAGCAACTTATACATGTTGACTAAATTTTTATTTTAAATAGCAAAAGAAGAAATAAAAATCACTTTATGATTGTTTAAGTACGCGTATTGTGTTTAATATCATTGAATGCGATATTCACGTTCATTCATTTCTTTGGCTTCGGCTTTTTCCGTATCTGTTAATTTCCGTCTACCCATTTTTAAATTTGTTAGTTTTCTCCTTTATTACAATGATTTTAACCATTTTAATTTACTATTCAAATAAAAATTCTTCTAAAAGTAAAGAATTTAATTTAAATTCAAATAAAAATTCTTCTAAAAATAAAGAATTTAATTTAAATTCAAAAGTGGTAACATCATTCAAAAGTGGTAACATCATTCAAAAGTGGTAACATCATCGGGTCCATTCTCCCGAAAACAACAACCATTTTTCAAATGGTTAATAAAAATTCTTCTAAAAATAAAGAATTTAATTTAAATTCAAAAGTGGTAACATCATTCAAAAGTGGTAACATCATTCAAAAGTGGTAACATCATCGGGTCCATTCTCCCGAAAACAACAACCATTTTTCAAATGGTTAATAAAAATTCTTCTAAAAATAAAGAATTTAATTTAAATTCAAAAGTGGTAACATCATTCAAAAGTGGTAACATCATTCAAAAGTGGTAACATCATCGGGTCCATTCTCCCGAAAACAACAACCATTTTTCAAATGGTTAAAAAATCAATTTTATTTTTTATTTATCACGTAAAAATGATTAATTGCTACAGGAAATATGTCCATTGACCTCTGTATATTTTTTTGATTGGAGGGAATTATTTTTTAAACAATTAGATCCTTTGAAGAAAATTTGTGGAAGCGCGTACAAAATGTGGGAAAATGTCTAGTAAATAACTCGTTCAATGTTAAATTCCATATTAAAATAACATTATGGAGTCACAGTGGAAATAAATAAAGCATAGCACTGCCGTGCTATACTTTAATACCATTTCTTTCATTTACTTCAATCAGAAATCAGTTTAAAAAGCAACATTTATGTGTATACATATATTTATTTTTGTGTTGAAAAAAATAGAATTCTTTTTTTTTTTTTTTTTTTTTTTAATGAAAAAAAATCTAGTTTTAGTGTATGTGATAGTTACAGCTACAATTATTTCTTTTAAAAATTGTCATTGGGAAAATTAAGACTTTTTTTGGGAGGGGAGTGTTAAACTTTACAAGTGGTGTACTAATATTAAGAAACATATTGCCTTATGTAATTTAAAGTTGAAATTTTGAAAAAACCCATTTCGGTTTTTTCAGAAAAAAAGCCTTTTTGGGTTGGGGAAAATCGCAATAATTCTGCCTTAAATTAAACATGCTAAATTTATATAGTTTCTTTCATTCACTTCAATACAAAAATCAGTCAAATTTTTTAAGAGGATTTATAATAATTGCTTTATAATAATTATAAAAAAAAAAAAATTAATTATAATTTTTATTTTTCCCCAACAGATTCAGCAACTATGTCTCATTGAAACCGCAAGCAGGCAATGACGTATTGACTGAGAGAGATAATTTTGCTATTTCGATTCTTAATAAATTGTATAAGAATGTAAAAAATCCTAATTTAAGAAGAATAAATTTAACTGTGTTAGCTGTGGATATTTCTTTGTGCAAGCGTGTAGGAGATTTCTGTTATGAAGACTATGCAAAATGCTGGAATTTGTATGCTTTGACTTTGCCAGAAGCCGCAATATCTATGAAAGATGTTAAAGATATACTTGATTTGGTATTTTCTGATGACAAAAGTTTTATAGATGAAACTTTCTCTAGATTTAAAGAAGTTTTTCCAGACACTCCAAACCTACCTTCTCCCAGATCCTTGAAATATTTGTGTCGTTTCAAAGTTAGAGATTGTATTCAAAAGTGTCCTTCATTAACAATTGTACTATCTAAAATGCACATTCCTATCGAAATAAAAGATTATTTATTATACATGTCTGATTAAAGTCAACTGAAGTTTTATAAAATGTGTTTCTTCAAGTATTGTTATTTTTCTAAGTTTGTGTATTAAAGTACTTATACTTGTATTTTCACTTCTAAAGATCAATAAAATTGAACAGTTGGATTATAATAGATTTTATTTTGTTGTTCAATTATTTAAAGTAGTTCTAACAATATGTTAGAAATTAAAATTTGAACTAAATAAAATAATATATGTATGGCAGAGATGCAGAATATGTCCGATCCAGCGATCTAGGATTAAGAGAAATTTTAAAAATCTGAGGAAACTTTGCAAATTAAGCCCTGACCTACATAATTGTGGTAGGTGATCTTAAAGAAAAAGAGAAACAATTTATTATTTTTCTGTGATTTAAAAAGCTGAGCCTGCACCTAAAGATAAAAATAAGCACTCGCCACTCGGCGACTAAAGATGTGGAAAGTACCGGCCAAATGCAGAATTTTCCAAAAGGTATTTTGTCAAAGAATAGCGGAAAAAAACCCTGCTAATTTCGTCAAAAATCGCAAAAAACCCAAATTTCGTGAAAAGACAGTAGAAAAACGTGTGTAAGTATCGCGAAAAGATACCTCAAAAGAACGCAAATATCGTCAAAGAATCGCGAAAAAATCGCAAATATCGTCAGAGAATCTCAAAAAACACCAATATCGTTAGAGAATTTCGAAAAAACGGAAATATAGTAAAAACTGCGAATTTTGTCAAAAAACGTACACACAAAGCAAAAAACGCGAATTATATAAAAAAAAAAACACACGAAAAAAGTAAATACCCTAAAAATACCGTGATAACAAACGCAAATATCGTAAAAAAATCGTGATAACGAACGTGATTTTCGTCAAAAATCGTGAAAACGGACGTAATTTTCGCCCAAAATTGTGAAAAAAGACGCAAATTTTGTCAAGAAACGTAAAAACTAACGCAAAAAATGCTAATTTTATCAAAGAAAGAAGTGAAAAAAGCGAATACCGTCAAAAAATCAGGATAACGATTGCGAATATCGTCAAAAATCGTGAAAACAAACGCGATTTTCGTTAAAAAATCGCCAAAACGAACGCAATTTTCGTCCAAAAACTTAAAAATGAATGAAAAACGCGAAATTTATCAAAATACGCAAAAAACGAATACCGCATAAAATCGCGATTAAGAACGCGAATATCGTCAAAAAAATCGCAATAACGAACACGAATATCCTCAAAAATTGCGATAACGAACGCGAATATCGTCAAAAATCGTGAAAACGGACGAGATTTTCGTTAAAAATTTTGAAAATGAACGCAAATTTTATCAAAAGATCACAAAAAACCACACAAATTATGTCAAAGAATTGTGGAAAAAACGTATAATATTAGTTTCAGGAGAGACCTCTCCCCTTTATTTTTTAGAAAATTTGTTGTGAAATTCAGTTTTTTTAAATCAAACCTGCTAATTGGTGAATTAACATTTTTTTTTTTGGGGGGGGGGACATTTTAATTCTAGACAAATAATTCTAAAAATGAGAGTAGAGCTTTTTTTGTGTCGTCAGCTACACAAGTACCTAAGCATAGTGGATTTATGTAGCTAACTACATAAACATGTTACATATAACATTGCTGTTAACTCAATTTAAAAAAATTCTATAGATTGGAAATTAGTGTCTCAAGTTTATTCCAAATAATATAAATTAAAATATTATTTAGCTCATATATTACTTATTTATTATAAACTTGTATACATCTTGTAATTAAATTTATTCATTGCCAACTGAAGAAATTATTCTCACTAGCCAATAACTGGCTACTTAAAATCAACCTAACGGCCAGTGACACTAAGCAAAATTCCTTATTTTCATCTTTACCTGCGCCACACAATTGTATGGATCCTTCGTTAACATAACTTAACATTGAAAATTTTTTTAAATATTTTTTTTCAATCATGAATGATCCTATTAATTAGGGTTAAAAATCAACACTTTATTTCTACCAAAACTCTTCCAGTCTTAAGGAGATGTACAATTGATTTTGATTTTTTTAACAACCAATTCAACAAATCCCTGAAATAATAATAAAAAAAAATAACTCAAAATAAAAAAGATCGGTATGGCGACCTTTACAAAATTGATCTCGGAATAATATATACCATATATCAGGGCTGATTCTGTTCCAAATTTTCCAAAAATTTAAGGACTTGGTTCTGGAAAAAAATAAATATATTTTTATGTATTATTATATTTATTTTATTATCATTAAATATCACAAAATAAACCCAAATTTCATTATAAGATCAGAAAAGTACAGCAAACTTTGTCAAAAGATCACAAATAATCCGCAAGTTTCATCATAAAATCGAGAAAGAACTGCAAATTTCGTCACAAGATCATGAAAGAACTACAAATTTCGTCAAAAGATCGTGAAAGAACTACAAATTTCGTCAAATGATCATGTAAGTACTGAAATTTTACTAAAAGATCAGGAAATTAATGCACATTTTGTCAAAAGATCGCGAAATAACAGCAGATGTTTGTCAAAAGATCATGAAACAGTTGCAAATTTCGTCAAAAAATCGCAAAATGACAGCGAATTTTGTCAAAACATCGTAAAATATTTGCTATTTTAATTAAAAGATCACAAAAAACCTCTCAATTTTCATGAAACATTCGCAAAACATGCCAAAAGATCATGAAATAAATAACAGTATTTAAATCGGTCAAATTTCGTCAAAGGTCCATGAAATAAAACATAGTGCTGGGAATGGATATTCTCCTTTCCCCCACTCTGCTGTAACTGTTCAGAAAATTTCTTAAGAATCAAAACATCTTTTTTACCCAGAATCACCTTTGCCATATATATTCATGCAAAAATTGAGAAATATAGGAAAAATAAATTTCCTATACCTACGGTAATATAAGCATTTACCTGTAATACACTGTAAAGTTTTCATGTGGATTGGGAGAAATGTGGCAGTAGAAACATTTTCTGCACTCTTGATGTAACCCAATATTCCATTTACTACCCAGTATTACATATTTTATTAAATCTACTTGACACCTTTGAAAATACCAAGTAAAAATCTGATTTCATTCTTTATTTCTCTTGTTGATTTCTTCTTAACAAAATTAACACTTTATTCATGATTGTTTGACGAATTTAGCACTTTATTCGTGATTGTTTGACAAAATTTGCACTTAATTCGTGATCGTTTGACAAAATTTGTGACTGTTTGACAAAATATGCACTTAATTCATGATCGTTTGACAAAACTGGCACTTTATTCACAATCTTTTGATGAAATTAGCAGTGGCGCCAACTTATATGGGCCCATGGGGCGCGGGCGCACCCAATAATTTGACATCTCCATCCATCCATTATTAATTAAGCCCACCCAATATCTCAGTATTTGTTCAAAATTTTTTGAGCCCACATAATATTTTTCAAAAGTTGGCGCCGCTGGAAATTAATATGATTTCCGTGATTTTTTGTAACAAAATTAAGCCTTTTGGCAATCAGTTGTCAAATTTGCAATGTTTCTCCATTATATTTCTGTAAGTAAGAATTTCCAGACTGATGACAGATTTTTCAAAATCAAATACCTTAAATTTTCAGAAAATTCAGAACAGAATCAATCACCTCTGAATTTGTTCAGTTGGTCTGAGGGAAAAAAAAAAAAAAATCATAAAATCTACCTATTAGTTGCCGGAATGAAATCGTGAAATTTATCTATCGGTTGCAGGAAAAAATTGCAAATTCCCATGACCTTTCGCAATAAAAAAGTCGCTAAATACATATGTCAATTGACCTGGCGAAAATATCACAAATTTTAGACCACTTTCAGATAACACTACATACAAAATGCTACCATTATAAAAAATATCACTATACTACAATCCAGACTTGTATAAAACCAAAAACTTTCTGCGCACATAATATTGGGTCAAAAATTTACTGTAAATTAATTTAACATTTAATAAAATTACGCATTGTAATGCGTAATTTTATTTTGAACTTTACGCATTATATTACGAAATTTGCTTTTATTACGCAATTCATTGGAATGATTCGCGTTTTTGTGCAATTTATGGACGTAATTCGTTTTTTTATGCGATTCATGAACATAATTAGCTTTTTGTATGCGATTTATGGACGTAATTCGTTTTTTGTTTGCGATTTATGGACATAATTTGCGTTTTTTAAGCGACCGGTCGACGAAAGTCGCGCTTCTTGAGTGACTAATGAGAGTAATTCGCGTTTCTTATGCGATTTATGAACGTAATTCGCTATTTTTATGCAATTGATGGAAGTAATTTGCACTTTTTGAGCTTTCTGTCGACGAAATTCGCTTTTTATGCGATTTATGAACGTAATTCGCGTTTTTTATGCGATTAATGGACATGGACATAATTCGTGTTTTATACGCGATTCATGGACATAATTCGCTTTTTTTGAGCAATTCATGGGCGTAATTCACATTTTTTGCTCAATTCATGGACACAATTTGCGTTTTTTGAGCGATCATGGATGTAATTCGCGTTTTTACGCGATTCGTGGTCGTAATTCGCATTTTTTATGCGATTCATGGACGTAATTTGCATTTATTAAGCGCGACCGGTCGACCAACTTCGCGTTTTTGAGTAATCTGTCTCGAGAATGTTGTTCAGTATTTTGTGTAAATTGCCTTACAGATGGCGCTGTTATGCTGCTTTTTTCATGATTTCGCAATAACTATATCTCAAAATCAAAAATGCATGAATTTCTATCAAACTTAAGATTCAGTTAGTACCTGATAAAAAATGAATAAGAAGTAATAAATATTACTTATAAATGCTATAAAAATGCATAAAAAATCTTTGGCTAATTAATGTTTTATAAAATATACAAGTCTTTTGCACATTAAATAACTTTGTATTTAGACACAAAACAAAGTCTGTGTTTTATTATTCCACATAACATTTAAAAATATATATACACTAAGATCTACCGGGTGTCCTGAAAAGGACTGAACGATTTTAAAAATCAATAACTTGCAAACTTTTACAGATATTTAAAAAATTCTTGCACGAGAATCATCACAAAGGTCAAAAGTTTTTTTCCTGCGATTCTGGATTTTAGTTCGAATTACAAACAATAGATGGCGCTGAGAGCGCTAGGTGCGGTGTTGAGATGGATATTGACGTCACTTGGTACTGAAGCAAAATAAGGAGTTAATAGGCTGTGGAGTGGGTCTCGTTTGACAATGCAATCTTGCTCTTAGGGCCCGATTTTAAACTTTTGTTTATTTGTTTTTGTTGAACAACATACATTTGACCTGTGCACTCGACATAAAGCCCAATTTTGGACTCAGTCGGTATAATTTCAATGAAATGTGTTGTTGTCATGGAAATAATAAATCCTTTTATATAATAGCAGCGATTGGTAACTGGAAATGAATTTAACGAGCAGCATACGAGTTTTGCAGACGATTTTACATTTAAAAAAGCCGTATTTTCTCAGATTAAATTACTTTTTATTATCTAATTTAAAGAATCATATTTTAAAATAAAGTGAAACGATTTAGTAGTTTTTTTTTGTTGTTGTTGTTGTTAAAAATTAATCAATTTTGCTATTTTAAAAAATTTGTTATATTCTAAGAAATGCTAGTTTGTTTTAAAGAAGTTCTTTAGTAGAGTTTTATGTATGTTGTAAAAAAATTGCGGAAATGGTTTATTCTTTTGAACAAAGAATATTCATAGTATAAACATTGAAAATTTGATGCAATAGCTGTTGCACTCTTTTGTAAAAATACCCAAATACAAAATTTATTACGATTATGTATATTATATTCATGGTAATAGGGAAATAATACTACCTCCACCTTAAATGAGCTATAATCATAATGACAACCTAGAATCATCACCTATCACTGGATAACATTGAATTAGTCACGCAGAATAGGTTTTAATAGAATGGAGAAAACATTTATTAATGTCCTTTTAAGCTTTGATTTGCTTTTCATAAAACTTTAAATGAGTAACGAAAATTCTGCAACGAGTATATATATTATAATTCAAAGCATTCTGTTGGGTAGTTTCTGCGCTATTATGTGCGGGCAGATAAAAGAACATTCCAGATGACGAATATAGGAACTACATATATAATTATCCTCACATAACATAATGTAATGGCATAGTTCTGAGTGTCTGTGTAAATGAATCATGAATTATGCATAGTTTGTTTACAATACCCAACACGGCATAATAAATCTTATTATCATATATCACTTACAGACCAATTCAATTATTTCAACGCAAGTTAGAGTTTGGAAAGACAGACAGGCAGACGGCTAACTAAAAATAAATCATAAAATTTTTTAACTATGTTGGAAAGCATTAAAAACATATGTTAAGTTGAAATTTGACATTTAGCAATTTATTTAAATAAACGGAAGCATATTTGAACTCTTTTGTATGGCCCTGTACTTTTCCTACTATCTTTAAATGCACGCCATTTATCTAGCTAAAATCTATTTAAAACCGAAACATGCTTTAAACTAATGAAATCACACTTCCAGAGATTACCATCCAGAGCCGGCTATTAATCCAATTTTTGAGTGCCTCTGTATATCATTTCATTTCTATTCTTTAAACATATCGTAATATACTTAAAGCTGTTCAACGTAAAAAAATGCATAACTCATTTACAAACCACCTAATATATTTACTTACACACTTAGTAAGGAGTGCGAATTCTTTTGTGTAGCCCTGTATATGATTTGCATCAATTATATACACAGCGTAACATGCAAAAATGTACTGAAACTTTAAAAAAATCATATCAAAACTTAAAACTTCAAGCAATTACCGTTAGCGTACAGCATTTTTGGTGCAGCATAGTTTCCGAAATCTTTTGTGTGCCCCTGTAAATATTTCATATTTTCTATTACATAGTAAGAAATTCGAAGTAAACCTTAGTAACTTATAACAATTTTATTATATGTGTAACAAAATTAAAATATGCCGCAAAGTATGTTTCCTTCTATACCGTTATGTTACATAATTATTTTGTGTGGCCCTGTAAATGAATAATAACTATTCTTTGTGCAGCATATTCTACATCATTTGTATTTCAATTTAATTCATAAATGCATGTTAATTTCATTATGTTCGGACGGGTGTAATATCATAAAAAAGTATTTGAAACTTTTCCCCCCACGGCCATAATGTAACGGAATACTTTTGACTGTGCCTGTATTGGAAATACACATCCGATATTCATAAAATTTGAAATGACTGGATAAAATTCTTCAATAAATATGCATTTAAAATTTCAAACGATTCGACAGAGTAATTTTTGCACTGTTATATGCGGACAGACAGACGGACGGACGCACCAGAGACGAGTATAGGTGATATGCATTTATATAATTACTAATGTATCTAAAAAACAGCTAAATTTAAAAGCGCATGCCGAAATTGAAAACGCATTTCCAGCAGTTATTATTTATAGACAGTACAGTAACCGGTTTCTTTTTGTGTGCCCCTGTAAATGAATGTTAAATGCTATAAATACCAAATACTCTATTCTATCGTAATCATCTTATACTGAAATTCAGCGATTTATATCAGTTTCAATACACTTGAAATAGTGTATTTCATTAATATACACTGCAAGTGATTTTCCCCCATAGACTATGATGTGATGCAATCTTTTGGGTGTACCTGTAAATTAACTGTTAATCCCACATACTTAAAATACAATACAGGACATGACTAGGTGACATAAAAAAAGGTTTAAAAGATACCCAGATAAATAAATAGATAAATAAGATATCCTGTTCTCAAAATACTTACATTCTTGGAATGTAAAAAAAAAAAATAAAATAAATAAAATAAATAAATAAAAGTCAGTAATTCGAACGTTGTTGTTTCACGTATTTCGATTTCGAAGGAGTCGTACCCATGAAAATAATATTTTTCTCTATTATTGCGTTGACGCCAGCAAAATCAAAATTATATCGAATGCATTCAAAATCGGACGGTAAAAGCAAAAGTTAATTTTTGAATAAGATCCACTTCATAGTTTTAACCTCCTTATTCTGCTTCAGTGCCAAGTGACGTCAATATCCATCTCAATATAGCACCTAGCGCTCTCAGCGCCATCTATTGTTTGTAATTCGAACTAAAATCCACAAACGCAGGAAAAAAACTTTTGACCTTTGTGATGATTCTCGTGCAAGAATTTTTTAAATATCTGTAAAAGTTTGCAAGTTATTGATTTTTAAAATCGTTCAGTCCTTTTCAGGACACCCGGTATATACAATAACAAAATTTCACTTTAAATATAATTACTAGCAAATAGCTTTATATTAAAGCCTAAAAAACATCACTCACTTGTTGACGCGGAATAAATTTAATTTTTTCCCCCTTCGCCTTTTTTTTAAACTATCATAACCTGTTTTACATCCAGGAACACAGCACTTATATCCCATCTTAATTTATTTTATGAAATATCAATATTAAACATAAACGAATAAAATAAAATATATTTTAATCCGAACATAATGCATCTTAGGCATACAATCATATTGAAAGTCTGCTAAAAACCAGCCTATTACGTATTTCAGCGCCCTCATTATTTACCAAAATTTCACTTTGTATTTTCGAAGAATCATGTGTATTAAGTTTCCCCTACTGATTCTTACTCCGTGTCTTTTAGCGCCTTTGCATACGCCACGGAGTAAGAAACAGGAGGGGAAACTTAATGTGCATTGCGATACGATGTAGGCTGTTTTTTTAGCAGACGTTCAATATGATTGTAGGCCTAAGTTGCATATGTTCGAATTAAAAGATATTTCATTTTATTCGTTTATGTCTCATATTGATATTTCATAAAATAAATTAAGATGGGATACAAATGCTGTGCTACTGGATGTAAAACAGGCTATGATAGTAAAAAAAAAGTCAAAGGGAACAAAAAATTAAGTTTATTCCGTGCTCCACAAGTGAGTGATGTTTTCTAGGCTTTAATATGAAGCTATTTGCTTGTAATTATATTTATATTTTGATTTTTTTTATTGTCAATAGATCTTAGTGTATATGTTTTTTTAAATGTTATGTGGAATAATAAAGCACAGACTTAGTTTTGTGTCTAAATACATAGTAATTGAATGTGCATAAGACTTGTAAATTTTTACAAAACATTAATTAGTCAAAGGTTTTTTATGCATTTTTATAGCATTTATAAGCAATATTTATTATTTCTTTATTTACTGTTTATGGATCATAAAAAATGCAATATAGCAGCGACACCTATTAAGCAATTTACACCAAAAACTAATCATCATCAATTTATATCAGGGACTACCTAAATATAAATTTTTATTAAAATCCGTGCTCAGTTCTTGGGATACAGATATAGCGTAAACCGTGAAACAATGCAGCATAAGAGCGCCACCTGTTGAGTGATTTACACCAAAAACTGATCAGCATCAGTTTAAATAAGAGACAACCTAAATAAAAAATTCTATTGCAGTCCGTGCGTAGTTTTTGAGATACAGATATTGCGTAAACCGTAAAGCAATGCAGCATAACAGCGCCACCTATTGAGCGATTTACACCAAAAACTGATCAGCATCAATTTATATCAGGAACTAGCTAAAACTAAATTTTTATTAGAATTCGTGAGCTAGTTCTTGAGATTCAGCTGTTGCATAAATCATAAAAAATGAAGCATAGCAGTGCCACCTGTTGAGCGATTTACGCCGAAAACTAATCAGCAATAATTTATATCAGGGTCTTACGTAAATATCAATTTTTATTAAATTCCGTGAATTTTTTCTTGAGATAGAGCACCCACAAAATACCTGTCACAGACAGATATTTTATAAAAGCATGTTTTTTGGAAACTCTGACCCCTAAAACGTGTACAATCCGTCGAAAACCAGAATTCGAAAATTTATACGAATCCAGTACTTTCTTCTTGTAGAGATAGAAGGAAATAAAAGAAAAAAATTGGTGCTGATAGAATAAATTTGGTGCTCCCTCAATCTCCTAGGACGGGGCGAGCCCCCCCCCCCCCCTTTCACATGGGCCTGAATGTCCGGATGGTAAGGATGGGGATTTAAAAGCAAAAATTCCTGAATGAGCAAAGAAAATTTTTGATTAAAAAAATTATTTTTACTGCAGTTTAAAAAAATAATTAATAAAAAAACAATGTTTAAATTATTTTAAATGTGTATTCTGGAGATCCTATAATTTACACAATTTTTTCCCTCCAAATAATTAAAATAAAAATTTGTTTTAATTCTAAATGCATTAATTGCATAAATATGCAAAGTTATGGATTTTTAAAATATTCTAAGGTTATAAAAACTATACGCGAAGTTAAAATTTACTCCAAAATATTTTATTAATACTTAATTTCTAAAAATCATATGTCTATTTCTTTGCGATATTCAATTTACTTGCAACAATCATTTTAATCCGTGATATTCAATGTTTTTAAGAGTAACCATCAGTTGTATTTTGACCTATACTCCCCATACTGTATTTTTACAAACAGTATTACTCATTTGCTATTCAATCAATTTGTTTAAAAAATTTTTTGGTAATTTATATAACTTATTTCTTTAACTTGGCAAAATTTTATAAAAGAAAAGTGCGGCCTTCTATTTTAAATTAAATTTTAAAGTTTCTGACATTAGTTCCATCAAAAATATCCAGGTGGCAATAGAGGTACTATCGCTCATTCGTAAAGACCATCAAAGCGGCTATTTTTTTAGTTTTTATACATTTTCCTGTCAATTGTTATCATTATTTCTCTTATAAATTTATTAAAGGATCCTTCCTGGACGATATTATACGAAATATCCCTCAATAAGACATTTTGTTTCCTCGAAATTTGATTTTATTCTTAAAATTCCACGGCAAAAATGAAAGATTCCTGCGATTTCTAATAGAGCACGCGCATGTGACGTCACGCTTCAGCTGCTCGCTTGTTTGGGTGGCAAAAACGATTCCTTTTCCATTGTAATTACCACAGACTTCTCGTACAAATATCTTTACTTTGAGATATTAACAAACTTTATTAGAGTTATTAATGCACTTTTTTTTGTACTGTGCTGTGGCAAAACACACGAGGGGGCAGAATTATTATTTTTTGGGTGGGGCGGGGAGAAACGAGATATTTATAGTTATTAGATATCAACGAATACGCTTTTCAGTGATATTTTGAATATTATATGGAGGATATGAGAAGAAAGGGAAACGGAAATTTCAGTAATTGGGATTATTTATATTACTAATTATTTCTCTATTGTCGTTATAGAACAACAAACAAAAAAATATTATTAGTATTAGTATTAGTATTTTTTTTACATAGAAATAAAAATAACTTAAAGATTTTAACTTTAAAACCTAAGAAATCACAATTTATGCTTCTCACTATTTCCTACTAGCATACAAATATATTTGTATCAAAGGGGGGGGGGGGGGGGAGCGTAAATGATTGTAGGTTAACGATAATTAAAATTATTTTTCATGTATTAATGACACACAGGTCTGGCATTTTTTTTATAAATAGTTTTAAAAATAAATAATTTTTTTAATCAATATTTTTAAATAACTATTTTTAAATATTTGACAATCAGCAAACTGGGCGGGGGCAAAGAGGAGACTGGATGAGAATTTTAGAAACAGAGTATAAGTTATATGATTAATTATTTTTGCGACTACGGAACAATAAATTGAAAAGATTTTTTATGTAAAATAAAGATTTAAAAAAAAACTCCTTTGTATTCCGGAAGGGGGGGGGGCTACATGGAGAAGCGTAAAGTTCGGAATGTTAGGAAGTGATTTTAATCATTATTTATTTATTCTTATTAGTGAGCAACAAATATATCAGTTTTCTTTTCAAATGAAGAATTTCAAAGTTTTAAAATTCATTCTGCTGGAGGGGGGGGGGGGGCAGAGGGAAGAATTTTTTTCGGAATAAAAGAAATGATAAAAAATTGATATATTTGATTATTTTTTGTCACTGGAGAGAGAAAAAAAAAAGTAGAATTTTTTTTATAGAAATTAAAAAAACTTATTTGCATGATGGGAATTGGTGTGTGTGTGTGGGGGGGGGGGGGGGCTAAGAATGGAAGCATACATATTTCGGATAAGCTGGAGATAATCTAAATTATTATTTATTTATTGTGATAAGTCAGAAATAAATGCGACAAATTTTATTTAAACAAAATAAAGAGTTTTAAAAATATGAAACTGTATATTATCAGAGGAGGGGGGGGGGGCAAAGGGCGGAAAGTGTATTTTTTGACGGAAGAAACCTGATTTGCTTTATTCATTATTGATTTATATCAGTAGAAAGCCGTAAACGAAACAGAATTTTTAAACTATATAGATCAACAATAAATGTTTATTTTTTTATATATATCGGGGGGGGGGGGGGTGAATGAAACATTAGAAAAAGGTTAAGCCTAGCCAGTCAGGACTATATTTTTCCAAAAAATAATCATGATTGGACGAAAAAGTCATGATATCGGGAAGATTGCTATGGATTTAAACGACGACAAACAAGGAACGGCGAAGTTTCTGCCACCCAAACAGCGAAAATGACAGTTTACTTGCAACCGTGCCCGTGCTCTATAAACCCAAACACTTCCTGTTTCTTGACAGAGGGGAAAATCCGCAGGCACTCTCTGTGGGAAAGAGCCCAGTTGATCTTTGACATTGACCTTTTGGTGGGAGAAAAGGTCACTATTTGTCTGTTTGTGGAGTGCTTTGCTGTAGGAAATTTTCTTGTACTAAGTTTTTCCGAAGAAACTAAGGCTCAGTCGCTAATATTAATCGTATGAAAGAAATTAAATATACAGGATGTCCAGCAAATAAGACCCCGATTTCAAAATTAAATTTCTCAGAAATAAAGATTGATAGAATTATGAGGTAAACGGTTTGTTTATTAGGTAAACTGTAAAAATCTTATATAGAAGTTTCCAAGGGCTATGTATTTAAAATATTGTATTCTGATTGCAAAGAATATTTGACTTGACATTTTTCTTGTTTTAGATTGCTTGCAGAGAACGAATTTTTTTGGCGGACTGTGTCATATTTTAAAGATTTTGCGAACATAATTTTTGGAAATCCGAAAAACTCGTTCTTTAAAAGCAATCTAAAACAAGAAAAATGTCAAGTCAAATATTTTTTGCAATCAGAATTAGGTCTTCACGGGCCGAAATTTCCAGGCCCGGCCCGAACTAAAGAAATATTGGCCCAGCCCGGCCCAAACGAAAAAAATATTGGCCCGAAAGTTAAAATTTCGGCCCGAACTCGGCCCGGTCCGGAAAAAAGTTTAAAATTTGGCCCGACTCGAATGAATTTCTACAGAACATTGATCTTTACTCTTACGGAAGAGTTCTATCAAATAAACTTATATTAGTCTCTGTTTTTTTTTCCATGTTTGTAATCTCCATTTATGCAGAAATGCCGTAGGCTGAGATATTTACGTTTTTAATGAATCTTTGTTTGTTGTATAGAAATGTTTCATTTATCATTAATAATATTAATCATATTTCATGTAATGGAGACAAAAAAAATCTAAAAAATGGTATACGGTAAAAATAAAATTTCCTAATACGGAATCTCTTTAGAAGACAAAAAAAAAAATAAAAAATAAATAAATAAATAAATAAATAAATAAATACGTTCCCTTCTTAACAGATGTAAATATTTAGTATATATATTTTTTTTTCTCGCGTACTGTTGTATTCATTTTGCATGGATGAACAGTTTAAAAGAAACTTGCAGTTTTCAGTTTAAAAGAAAATTCTGTCATAATCATGTCTTTTTTTTTTTTTTTTTTTTTTTTAATCTGTTTAATTCTATTTTAAAACGCCTAGTAATCTACGATACTTTAAAAGGAATAAATTCTAATGTTCAGTTGTAGAATAATGACGGCTTAAAAGTATATGCCTTTTTTGCAAAAATTTTTGGACAAAGCCAAATTTTACTTATTTTATGAAGAGTCGAGAAAAGGATTTTCATATAAGAAGATTCAATAGGAACTGATTATTTTGGTCCGTAAAACTAGGAAGAATGAAATCAGTCTCGGCTTCGTACGGGAAAAAAAGTTAGGCCCGGCCCGATACTCCAGCAAAAAAATTAAGGCCTGAGCCCGGCCCGGCCGAGTCTTCAGAAGTAAGGCCCGAGCCCGGCCCGAATGAAATTATTGAAAATCGGCCCGAGCCCGGCCCGTGCAGACCTCTAATCAGAATACAATATTTTAAATATATAAATCCTTGGAAACTTCGGTATAAGATATTTACAACTTACCTAATAAACAAACCGTTTACCCATGGGCGTAATCTGACAAGGGCGAAGGGGGGCATATTTCCCTCTAGTTTTCCTGGAGCAGGGGCAAGACTTACCTCTTGCCCCTCCAGTTTTTTCTATTAATCTGTGGTTAAGGGCCAATTTTATATTTCGATTTTCTCTTCTTTTTTATTTAACTTTTTTATGTACTATATTTAGACTGCAAACAAGAATAAATACTGGATTATTTCAAATATCCAGCAATGAAATTTTTTCGTTCATATCAATAATTTCCGATGTGTATCTCATCAAAAATGATGAACCTATTAGCCCCTTTTCATTTTAGAATTGTTTGGATGCATGTGGGGTGGATCTCTTGACTACATTTCGAGGTTTTCATTATTGTGATAATCTACTGCATGATTATATGAATACACCTGGCTAATATAGCCCTATATTTCAAGGTATCAGTTATACACACTAGTAATTGACAGTGACCATAAAACAACATTGAGTGTCATTGCGAATAGTCATTAGAGGCAGAAATATGAAGAACATAATTTGTTTTATAACGGTTTATAAAACAAATTCCATTTAATAAGTTTTTATGTATTGAGATGAAGAATTAGAATTATGTAACCATAGAGTGGTTTCTCTAAAGGGAAATAGGAAAATCTGCTATCATATTGAGTTTTCAATGTTCGTTTGGGTTTGTGTCATTTTAAATTCCATAAACGTAAAAACTTATCTTATACTAATTAAAAAATATTTCGCTCTGTGTTTGGGGGGTGGCTACAAAAATTTATCGCATGTGTAAGTCTGAAAAATTAAAGGAAGATTGTTCAAGACCTCTCCTAATGTACCTAAACTCAGAATTTTAAAAATTTATGATAAATAATTGAGTTATTAATTAAAAATCAGAAAGAACTCCCACCAAAAACTCAAATTTTTTTCTTCCCAGAGTTCGCGAATGCACAGAAACCGATTTCATGTTTCGTACGCTTTGGAGAAAATAGGAAGTTGGAAAAAAAAAAGTATTCATTTTCTAGGAATAAAAGATGTTAGAAATTTTTCAAAAATGTAATAGTCCTCTAGGTTTAAAATAGCAACCTTCGTCAATCGAATGCGAAAAAAATCACGAATTTCCATGTGATTTACTTCAAATTTTCCAAAAATTTAAAACATTCAGGACGAAAATTTAAAAATAAAATTGGTCAACAGAGGGAAAATTCGAACCTAAAAAAGTTTCACTGTAAAATATCGCGAATTTCGAATAATGGAAGCTAAAAAGTTTAATTTTTTTTTAATTGTTCACACAAAAAATTGATAATTTCGAGAATGGATAGCTGAAAAAACGCGAATTTCGTCAAAAAATTGCAGTAAATGCATATCTTATTAAAAGGTCGCAGAAAAAAAACTCTTATTTCGTCAAAGAAAAGAAAAAGTAACGAAATTTGCGTGAAAAGATCAGAGAAAAACAGCTATTTTCATCAAAGAATTGTGGAAAATCGAGAAATTCAAAAGAACCCCAAAAGTTTCAAAAGCGGTTCCGAAAATGAAAATGTCCTCATTAAAAATACCCGTAAATGAAATCGATAAAATAAGAAATGGCCTTTGTACGGATCGGTCTCAGTTATTCAATGCAAAAAAAAAAAAAAAAAAAAAAAAAAAAGTTTAAAAATATTGAAATGCAACTGAGTTATTTTTTTATAAATTTTTTCCTTAGGATTAGCATTGGCAAATGAGTCTTTTTGTTTGACTGAAGTAACCTCTGAATGATCATTTTTTTTCTAAGGGGAAACCATTTTGCATTTTTCTCTGGTGGAACTTTTCTTTGATAAGCTCCAGGAATGCAGTGAAAAGTATATGGAGTATACACCGTATATCTGCTGGATTTTTAAAAGGAACACCGTATCTCCCTGCTTCTCATGAAAACTGTAGCATTTATTCTAGGATATACCCTCTGCTTTGAGTGTATACCCTCTGCTTAGAGCGTATACCCTCTGCTTAGAGTGTATACCCTCTGATTATTTTACGACTACACCATTGATAAGCTGGAATAACATTTTACAGTGCACTGATTTGCCTGAAATATAAATTAAAATATACTAATTTTTGGGTAGATTACTGCTAAAAATTTACCTTATTTTAAAAGAACATCTCCAATAAAATCAAATGCTCATGGAATTATTATTTATCATTATTATTATTTTTCTTTTTACTCGGCTCATTTTGCTTAGAAAAAACACATTGACTAGCGCAATTTTCCAGCAAAGATGTGAGAAAACGTGCGCTCAAGGCATTTTTTGATTAAATTTTATAAAATTCTCAAAAAAAATAAAATAAAAAAAATCCCATTTAACGACGCGAAAATTTCTGACTCATTATTTAACATAAAATCATTGTACTGGATTATAATCAGGGCTGCAGAGTTGGAGTCCAACCCATTTTTGAAAAAAAGAGTCGGAGGACGCTATTTAACATCAAAATTGTAAAATTTTCCTTCTTTCCTAGTCCACGGATCCAAAATAGTGAAGTTTCAGTATTGTTTTCCTCTTTAGATTTCGATAGTTGGATTTCTTGGGTTTGTGGGATTTGAAATTAAAAAATTAGTCTCACAGAATTTCTGGTTTCTCGGTTTGTAATTTTTAAAACACCAAATTTGGCTAACTTTTTATGCAAAATCTTTTGTTTTTATTAAAAAATGAAATATATATTTTTTAAGCGTTTAGCAATTTGAATTTGAGAAACATTCATATTCTTTATGCCTTTTCTCCCTCCCCCCTCTCTGTTCTGTGAGCGCGCTATACAGCTTTGTTTCCTACATTTTTAGTAATATGGAAATTCCATATTACTAAAAATGTTTCGAGTTCGTTTCTTTTTTAGCTCAGTACATATTTTATTCTCTTTTGAATAATATGTATTCGGAATTTACCTAGCAATTTTTGATTTTTTAATTAATTTTTTTTTTAAATATTTCGAGTTCCAGGGCGACTTTTTGACATTCGTAAAAAATAAACTATCAAATGTAAGTATTACTCGCATTTAGAGGGTTCCGTATAATAAATATAATAAGATGGCCGTAAAGTCTATAATTTTCGACCCCCTTCCTTTAATTCTCTTTGGGACCAGGAATTTTAAAAAATCCTTTCTTAGTACACGCTTAAGTCATAAGTCCCCTCCCTCTCTCTAACTTTCATGCTTCTAGCTTCATTAATTTGAGCTTTTTTTTTTCTTTTTTTTTTTGCCGAAATCGAAAATAAAAGTGTCAATTTAAAAAAAAATAATAATAAATAAATAAATAAATAATACATATACGTAAAAATATGTATAGTTATTAATTGATTATACGTGTAATTATATGTGCCGCCCAAGTTGGCTCTTTGTCCCTCTAACCAAAACTTTTTATTTTCATATAAAACAGAGTGTAATTAAGTCGTTACAAAAAATGTGCATTTTTTTCCACCGCAAACTGATGAAATCTACGATTTTTTCTCACGATATACTGATGAAACTCAAAATTGTTCAGCAACCACTCAAAGAAATTTTCAAATTTTCCGCGCCCCATCAACAAAATCTGCTGTTTTTACGTGCCCCATCAAAAAATTACCGATTTTTTTCATTCCGAGTCGACAAAATTCACGAGTTTTTCGTACCTCATCGCCCGAATTTACTATTTTTATGAAACTGACCATAAATATTCGCGACAGTTTCGTTCCCGATCACAAAATTGGCAATTTTTATGTGTCATATCAACGAAATTCGTGATTTTTCCCCTAATCGACGAAATTCGCGAATTTTCCATTTCCGATCGGCTAAATTTGCGCAGTTTTCGAAAGCGATAGACTATATTCGGGATTTTTCCGTGCCCACACGACGAAATTCGTAATTTTTCCGTTCCCGATTGATTAAATTTGCGCTTTTTACGAAGCCGATCGACAATATTCGCGATATTTCTTTTTCCAACGACAAAATTAATGATTTTCTGTGCCTGATCGGTGAAATTGACCATTTTTTTCTTGCCCTATCAACGAAATTCGCAGGGTTTTTTTTTTCATCCCAAATTGACAAAGTTTGTGATTTCTTTCGTGCTCGATCGACAAAATTCGCGATTTTTCGGAGACCTATAGACAAAATTCGAGAGTTTTCGAAGGACGATAGACAAAACTCGCGATTTTTCCATGTCCGATAGACGATAATTTCAATTTTTCCATGCCCGGTCAACGAAATTCACTTTTTTTTTTTCGCGCGATAAACAGGTGGGACCGATTTACAAATTTGGGGGGGGGGGGGCTGGGCATAGATGATTATGGGGGCCTTCCTTGCACCGATACTTACAGGGGAGGTTGACCTTAAAAAAGATGAAAAAATATAGTCACTAAAATAACCGCTATCGACTTTAAAATATCCATTAAAATTTAGCTAGTATATCGGACCGGGTCGGGCTAATATTTTTTTTCGTTCGGACCAGCCCAGACCGATTTTTTTTTTTTATATTCATCGGACCGGGCTTGAGCCTGGAAATTTCGGTCCTTAGAGTCTTCTAGTATGAGTATTTTGAAAAATTTTAATAGTTTTAAATATGTTTTGTAATACTTTTTTTTTTTTTTTTAAATCCTTAGAAAGAAAAAATACAGGTGAAATGATACAATTTTTGAACAAAAGTGAAGTTACCGAATATTCCGAATTTGGAGTATGAGTATTTCGAAAATATTTAATAATTTTAAATTTTGACAATTTCCGTCTATCAGTTTTTACATTGTTTTATGTTTCGTAATAATTTTTTTATTAAAATTTTAAAAATTCTTAGATGGGGAAAATACTGCGCGCAATTTTTGAAAGGAAGCGAAATTACCGAATGTAATCAGTCTTTAGAATGCGGAATATGAGTATTCCGAAAATATTTAATAGTTTTAAATGAGTTTTGACATTGTTTTATGTTTTGTATTTTTTTTTTATATATATAATAAAAAAAACTCTCAGAAAGAAAAAATACAGGCGAAATTATGCAATTTTTGAACGAAATAATTATCGAATCTAATGAGTATTCCGAATGTGGGGTATGAGTATTTTGAAAATATTTAATAGTTTTAAATACCTTTTTGGAATAATTTTTTAATATATTAAAAATAATTCTTAGAAAAATAAAATGCAGGTGAAATGATGGAATTTTTGAGCGAAAGTGAAATTACCAAATGTTATGAGTATTCCGAAAATATTTAAGTTTTAAACATTGACAATTTTCGTCAATCAATTTTTACATTGTTTTATGTTTCGTAATAATGTTTTTAATAATTTTTTAAACATTCTTAGAAGAGAAAAATACAGTGCGAAATAATGCAATTTTTGAACGAAAGTGAAATTACCGAATGTAATGAGTTTTTAGAATGTGGGGTATGAGTATTTCTAAAACATTTAGTTGTTTTAAATATGTTTTGACAGTGCTTTATGTTTTGGAATAGTTTTTTAATATATTTTCAAAAATTCATACAAAGAAAAAATACAGGCAAAATGATGCAATTTTTGAACGAAATAAATTATCGAATGTAATATTCCGAATGTGGATATGAGTACTTTCAAAATATTTAATAGTTTTAAATGTGTTTTGCGATAATTTTTAATATATATAAAGAACTTCTTAAAAAGAAAAATACAGGTGAAATGATGGAATTTTTGAACGAAAGTAAAATTACCGAATGTTATGAGTATTTCTAAAATATTTAATAATAAACATTGTCGATTTTTGTCCATCAGTTTTCACATTGTTTTATGTGTCATATTAGTTTTTTAAATATATTTTTTAACGTTTTTAGAACGGAAAAATACAGCACGAAACGATGCAATTTTTGAACAAAAAGGAAATTACCGAATGCAATGCGTTTTCCGAACATGGGGTATGAGTATTCCGAAAATATTTAATAGTTTTAAATATATTTTGACATTTTTTTATGCTTTGTAATAAATTTGATAAAAAAAATCTTAGAAAGGAAAAATGCAGAGCGAAATGATGCACTGTTTGAATAGAATGAAATTACCGAATGTAATGAGCCTTCCGAATGTGAAATATAAGTATTCTAAAGCTATTTAATAATGTTAAATATGTTTTAGCATTGTCTTATGTTTTGTAATATTTTTTAAAATTCTTACAAGCGAAAAAACTGCACGAAATAATGCAATTTTTGAACGAAAGTGAAATTACCGAATGTAATAAGTATTGTGAAAATGGGGTATGAGTATTATGAAAATATTAAAATATATTTTGACATTGTTATAGCTTTTGTAATATTTTTTTTATTTCTTAGAAGGAAAAAAAAACGAGAAATGATGCAATTTTTGAACGAAAGTTAATTTACTGAATGAAATGAGTATACCGAATATGGGGGAGGGCGTCACACCCCCCCCCCCCCTGTAGCTACGCCCCTGGCCCGAATAGCCAAACAACTAACAACCTTTTTTTCTTCTTTTTATTCTACCCTTATCCTTTCGCGCAACAAAAGAGCCAAGATCCTTGCAAGATTAAATTACACCCATTCCTTCTCTATCTCTAACATGTAAATTCTCCACTTATTCACCGGAGTTTCGATTTGAACAGGAAGTGACGTATTTAGACTGCCGAACGGGGTTTGCCAGCAGTAATTCTCTATTGCCTTTTCCAAGTGAAATTCAGCGCCATCTATTGTTAAAAGGGGATTTTTCAAACCTGTGACGCTCCCCTTTAAATGGCCTGCCCTTAGGTTTTTGTCAGAATGATCTCGTATTTTAAATGGCTTAAAAACAAAAATGAAGAGCCAAATACCTATAAAAAAATATGTATGTTGTGAAGAAAACTTCAATTAACCGGATTTTCATTTCTACAACTTTCTAAAAATTAAGATTTTTCGTAATTTTTTTTTTAGCCTCCGATGCTATTTCTTTCAGACAAGCTAAAAATGTCGTGTCATCAGTCCTGAATTTTCTACTGAACCGATTTTGATAATTATTTTTTTAAATGAAAGCTATTTATTTGTATTTGTGCCCATTTTAGCTATTTTTTAATTTATTTCCATTTTTATATTTTATTTTTAATTTTAAATGCTTTTTTTACGATATTTCTTCAAAATGGTGGCAACTTAGTTTAGCTTTTCTCTCGTTAATAAAAATTTATTTTCCATTATTACTTTTCACCAGGCCCGGACTGGCCAGGTCGGCTGGTCGGCGATCGCCGAGGGCCCCCGGCCCAAAGGGGCCCCGGAAGTGGAACTCAAAAAGGAATATACGATTTTATAATTACTACTGATATAATTAACTTCTATAATTACTACTCATACCTTTTTTCTCTCTGTGACGCAGAAAGATAAATGAGTTCATATTTATACCGTATTTACTATGTTTCTGATTAAACTGTTGCAATAACTTCATTTTATGCTAAGAAAAAAATAGAGTGCATAACCAGGGGCGTGCGAAGAGAAAACTGCGCTCGGGGCAAAGTTTCAATTTGGCGCCCCCTCCACCAACTTTTTCTTCTAATAAGCCAAAAAGACTTTCGTAGCATAAATTTGGTGCCCTCTAAATTTCCTTTTCGACCGCCCCTTCACCCTCCCCCCTTTCGCACTATGATGCCCTGAACTGCAGAAATATTCTATTTCTGAATTCTTTGATTTATGTTTAAAAAAAATATTTTTTCCATTGTTTTTGGTTTTAATGAAGGGGGGGTCTCAGGACCGAAACTAACCTATTTTGGATCCAGGTGAAACATGAAATTTGGCGTCCCCCCCCCCCACCTCACCTCCGTGAAGTATATTTACAAAGAGAATTTTACTAATTTTTTAATGACCGACTTTTTTTTATTTAAAATATATAATCATAAAATATATAACACTGAACTATGTAATTTTGTTTGTCATATATTGATTCATTAAAACTTGAATACGGAATCGAAAAAAAATCCGTTTTATACAGGCATCTTTATGCAATATCATTCTTAGATTCTTCTATGCTTTGGTATACCTCAGACAGTATGATTTTAACTATACCACGCTAAATATAGATGTGAGAAAAATCGACAAAAAATGGTCATTTGGCACCCTGCCGTTTTGGTGCCTGGGGCTCATGCCCCCGCCCTGCCGAGGGGCGTGCGAAGAGAAAACTGCACCCGGGTCAAAGTTTCAATTTGGCGCCCCCTCACCCAACTTTTTTCTTGTAACAGACCAAAAATGACGTCGGTAGTATAAATTTGGCACCGCGCGCCCTGTAGTTTCGCGCTCGGGTCGACTGCCCCATTTGGCCCCTCTTTTGCACAGCGCTAGCCCTGCCCCCCCTTTCAGCCCTGGGAGGGAAGGGGTCTTTCAGATAATAAATAACCTGATTTTGAAAAAAATCTTTCAGTGGTACTAATATACACCACTGATAAATACTTTTTGCTAAATACGCAAGCTCTGATATGCTTTACCGATAAATGTTTTTCCCCCCAAATTGTTGTTGAACTTCCTTTAACGCAATACTTCACTTGGCATAAATATGAATCACATTTTGCTTTATCATTAGATGCTTCAGAAAAGTATATCCACTTTTTATTTCTTTTTCTTTTCATAATAAAATAAATAAATGTATCAAGTTCGTACGAAATCCAAATCATTTGAGATTTTAAAATAACTGATACAAACAGAATGATACGCATACTCTGGATACGGAAATAACTGAAACTGTCGCCTAATGTCAGAGTCTGATCACAATTTCGTAGCTTTACCGCATTCGAGTGTCTGGCCGCATTTATACAATCACAAATGCTAATGAACGTTAGAAGCATTTAAAGTTACTTTCACTTTGTTCGGTTGCGTATTGAATTGACACGGGTAACGATCATAGAATAATACAAGAAAACTTCTATGGTAACGACCAACGAATTGATACTTCTATGGTAACGACCAACGAATTGATACTTCTATGGTAACGACGAACGCCGTGCGAAAGGGTGGATCGCGTAACTAGCATTTGCAGTTAGTTTCACTCTGTTCGGTTGCGAGCTGACACGGTAACGACCAGCGGAATCGAAATGGAGGATGGTGGCAAGGGCAGCATGCGAAAGGGAGGATCAAAGGGGGAGAATGTCCCAGTGCAGAAATTTGGGGGGCGATTTCCCCGGTGCAGAAATTTAGGAGGCGCTAAATTTATACAACCAACGTCATTTCGGGAGGTTTAGCGTCAAGTTGGGGGAGGAGGGAGCGCCAAAATCAAACTTTCCCCGGGCACAGTTTTTTCTTCGCACGCCCCTGGTAACGACTAACGAGTCGTATTTCTAACTAGCAATTCAGTACTTTGTTCCTTAGAAAATACCCGTTTCTTAGTAACGAATATGTGCGGTTTGCAACAGCTCTACTGCTGACTGATACATCGCCCTTTCTGCATTACTCATAGAATCAGATTCAGAGTGCATACTTACAAAGATTCCATTAACAGAAGTTTATTATCACTATTAATATTTAAAAAAAAAAAACAGATTAACTGCCCTATACATTCTGAGAACATTTAAGTCCAGTTCTGACCCGACTCTACTAAGTAGGAAAAAGTGCACACCTGATCACGGCCTTGGGTATGAGTCTGCTGAAAAAATGAAACCCTTCCTCTGATACCACATAGCTGTCCGATGCCCGCGTTTTTGTTTGGATGGTGTCAAACTAGCATCGGCTCGTGACGCGCATTTATACTCATTCTCGCGAGAGCCATTTATTGAAAGCGGATCATATTTTATCGTCTTCGTTTAAGTTTTTATATCGGATTGCCAGGTTCCCTATTTTTTTTTATTGGCCCAGCACTTCCGCTAAATTTTTTTGCCTGACCGGCCTGCAGACCGAGCTGGATACGGGTCTCGAGCCAAACCTGGGACCATGCAAACCTCTACAATAAATAATAGGTTCAATGTTCTGTAATATTATTTTTAAAGACCCATATTATAGCATAATAATCAGCTTGATGGTAGGTAGTACTCCAGATATAGCTGCAACGAGTTGGCAATTTACGTTAGCTATGGCCCCAACAGTGGCCGAGAGGTTCTGACCTCCAAACTGGTAGACGGTAGGTGCTGGGTTCGAACCCAATCGCGACCGTCGGCCTAACTGTTCGGAGTTTTCCGTGGCTTTCTTCGAACTTTCCATTTCCTTGCGAAAATACAGGTTAGGTTCATAGATGTAGGAATAACTAGATTACGCACACGGGGAGGAAAGTTGATTCTCCGCGCGCGAACGATTCTTCTCCACTAGAGTGGCAAATGGCCGGCGATCCAGTAATCAATGTATGAAAATGTGCATTCTTAAAATGCATTTATATCTATATACATATACATATTTTAATCCTTCGTGAATATTTCAAAGTTTAAATCTGATTTTTAATTTTTATCTCGAAGTTACTTTTTATGAATAAAATAAATAAGAATAATGGAATTTTTTTAACAACTATCTTTAAATACCTTTTAACCTGGAAGTTAAACAAAACAGTATGCGCATCAAAATCAGTAATTGGCATCTTTTTTAGGGGCGTCCGTAATACATAGCACGTATAGTTGTCGTTCAGTCCATCCGTCTGTCTGTCGATCCGTCCGCATACAACACAAAAACTACCCAACCGAATCGTTTGAAAATTAAAATATGTAATCATTACTTAATTTTGTTGAGTCATTTAAAATTTTATGAAAATCGGATGCATAGATCAATTACAGGGACAATCAAAAGTATTCCGTTACATTACGGTGAATGGAGAAAAAAGTTTTAAATGCATTGTAATCGTTTTAAATTTAAAATATACAATTATTAGATAATTTTGTCGAGTAATTTCAAATTTTATGAAAATCGGATGTATAGTTTAATTAGAGGGGCAATCAAAGTTATTCCATTACAGTACGATCAATGGGAAAAAATAGTTTCAAGTACATTTTAATTATGTTAAACTCTTTCGAATATAATAGAATTGACATGAAACTATAAAGTACATATATACTAAAATATACATTCTGTACAATCTGTGATGCAAAGAATTTTTATTATTAAATTACAGGGCCAAACAAAAGTGTGTATAAATAGAAAAAATAGTTTCAAGTACATTTTAATGATGTTAAACTCTTTCGAATATAATAGAATTGACATGAAACTATAAAGTATATATATACTAAAATATACATTCTGTACAATCTGTGATGCAAAGAATTTTTATTATTAAATTACAGGGCCACACAAAAGTATTCCACTACATAATGCTATACATGGAAACATTGTTTGGGGCGTGTTTTTATTATATTAAACTATTTCACATTTTATGAATATGATATACGTTGCTGAGGTGTAATAAAGTTACTTCCTGTATATTTACAGGAACACAAAAAAGATTTCGACCACTATATTGTATCCAAAATAATGTTCAGCAAGATTTGAATATTTTTAAAATTTCATTATAGTACGAACGAACCTCATTTGCTACGCTTTACGTGCAATTTCCAACTCTTTTTTTTTTCTCTAAGCACAATAAATTTTTTTAAAATGGATGTACAATTTTAAATGATTTTATTTTCTTTTTCCAGGAAGTTTATAATAATGTGTAAAGTAAAATTTTTCCTCACTTTGCAACTTTTAACCTCCTCCTTTACATTCAATGACTTCTATTTTGTTTTTCACACAATATTTCAAAATTTCCAGACGTTTAAAATATTTTTTCTCCTTTCTTTCTGCCCATGTTTCTTTGCAATGACAATAAATTATTGTGTCAAATTTTCCTTACTCACTAAACTTAAAACATTTCTTTCCCAGCCATAGTTGTTAATCGTTCATCCCCCCCCCCCTAAAAAAAGTGCAAAAGGTTAAATAAATAATTTAAAAAAATACTTATATTAGCTGTGCTATCTTTTTATCTGTGTGTGTGTGAAAAAAATTAAATTAATTAAAAAATAAATTAAAAAAATGAATAAAAAAGCATTAATAATGCACATTTATATATATATTTTTTTTAGCCAAACATTGCTCAACAAAGGTAGACAAAGCATGAAATATTTTACCAAGGTCAATATTCTTAATAAATCTTTGGTATTTTTAAAATACAACATGAACGAAGTGATAAATAAATCCGTTCATTTACATTTTATAAAAAGTGTGAATGAGTGAATTAGCTAAAAAAATTATAATTTTTGTCCATTTCAATTTTAAGATATAATAGCTAGAACGATAAAAAAAATTCCAAATCTTTGAATTACTTAATAACGCATCAGACAAAATCACAATAACGTATATCTGCTATGCATTACTGTGGTAGAATAGCAAGTTCCACTTGCTTTTTGCCACTCTAATGGATGTTGCCACCGAGCCGCAACAGAATCAAAAGGTATTGGGAGAATAACATTGAATGCGTAATCTAGTTATTCCTATATCTATGGTTAGGTTCCCTTAGAAAGATCCCCCCGGAAGGCATCCCTCCCCTTAGGGCTTATAACCCAAGTGTAGATAATTGACCAGCATAAAACACAAACAAACAAACAAAGCGTCAGATATGTCCCTCAAAGAAAGGTATATGAAAGACTTTTGGAAAACAGACTCGCTAGTAAGCAGAAGATTCACAGTTCGAACCGTGATGCTGGAATTTGAAGTTTTCATACTAACTAGGGAACTGCAAGAAGTGTAAGTAACCGATTTTAACGAAAGTGGTACCGTTGGAAAGATCTCATTATGAGGAGTAAAAAACTCAATGGAACTACCTGTCGGAAAACGAGTCGTTTTCGAGATATCTGATAATTTATGTAACGTAGATATTACATACTTGCTGTGGGGAATCGTAAGAAAATTAGTTTAGATTTTGACGAAAGTGGTATTGTTGGAAAGATCTTATCGTGAGGAGTGAAAAATTCAAAAGAACTACCCATCGGAAATGAGCCGTTTCGAGATATCCGATAATTTAAGCCACTTAGCTTGTACATACTTGGCTAGTACACACCTAACAGAGGACCGCAAAAAAAAATTGCCTAGATTTTGACGAAAATTATGTCGTTGGAAAGATATCATTTTGAGAAGTAAAAAACTCAATGGAGCTAGATACCCTACGGAAGTGAGTCGTTTTCGAGATATCCGATAATTTATGTAACTTAATGCATTTTCCCAGTAAGTGTGTATTAGCTACGTGATACAAATTGTCGGATATCTTGAAAACGTTTAATTTCCGACAGGTGATTCCATTGAGTTTTTTAATCCACCCGATAATATCTTTGCAGCGATACCACTATCGTTAAAATCAAGACCAAAATTTATTGCTGTTTCCCAGTAAGTGTTCTCTAGCTACGTGACATAAATTGTCGGATATGTCTCGAAAACGGCTCATTTCCGACGGGTAGTTCCATTGAGTTTTTTACTCCTCACAATGATATCTTTCCAACGATACCAGTTTCGTCAAAATCGGTGACTTACACTTCTAGCAGTTCCCTAGTAAGGTAGAATTTTTTTAAAAAAAATTCGTACTTTTTGCCGATTTAAGGGTTTATATTATTTTTTATCACTAATATTCATATAAGGGAAGATGGGGATACTTGAGCCATTTTTTAAATTTTAATTTTTTTTAATTTTTTTATAATTTCTTAGAACAAAATAAAATATTGAAAATGAAAATTTGATATTTTTTCTTCAACTGAAAACCACTTTCAATTAATTTTGAACTATTTTTCTATGTTTAATAAATTTTTACCTTTTCTTTTACATCGTGGCTCAAGTATCCCCATGGAGGAGATACTTGAGCCAGATGTCACATTCGCACCAGTATTTTGCAAAGAAAAAAAACCGATTTACAATATACGCGAAAAAACGCATTAAACCTTTTTCAAATAAATTTGGTCGAATTTTCTGGTGTCATTGTGACATTTCAGAATTAAAATTATGTGGTAGAAAATTCTACCAGCAGAGCTCAAAGGGTTAATCACCATACTTTCAAAATGGTACCAAGGTATGTGATTTCTTTTTTACATGTTCAGAACTATAAGTATGTTACCATGTTGCCAGTTTTAGAAAATAAAATTGATCAACTGTAGAGATAATAGGGGTGGCTCAAGTATCCCCTATGCTCAAGTATCCCCACTCTCCCCTATACATTTTTTTAATTACAATTTTCTTTCTATTTTAAAAACGAGCGGTTTATTAATGATTCAGTATTTTAAATTTCGTTTAAACATTTTTTTTCATTTTTAAATATTTTAATTTTTTTTCTTTTTATTTCGCGTATTATTTTTCTTTTTATTTCGCGTTCTTAAAGAATTTTGCATTTTGAATTTTATTTAAATAATTTAATTTGAACATTTTTAACTTAATTAAAATAAATAAATTCCTTTTACTTTAAATTTATTGATGCTACCATCTATGTAAGAATTTGATACTTATAAATCAACAATTTAGATTTATTAATTAAAGGATAAGTTGTTTTGAAAGATATATTAAAGGAAATACTCTATGTGAATTGCGATCACACGTACCCACTTTTTTATTACTGTTATGTTACTTTTAATATTTACTTAGGTATCACAGTAAGATTTAGATTATTATGACTTCGACAAAGTCATTTGATTGCCGAAAACTAAAAATATAACTCACGCTCATTTTTAAGTAATAACCACTTAAAATGAATAATTCTTATTTTTTTCCTAGCATGGAATTAGTTTAGGTATGGTTTATAAAAATAATATAAATATATATTGTAAAAATACGTTTAACAACATGACAAAAAGCTTATTACATTTTACTCAATTATTTTCCAAGTGACAAAATAGCCTAAATGTGATTTTTTGCCATCCAAGCCTAAATTAAAAAAAAAAAAAAAAAAAAAATTGTAATTTAAGAAATTACCCCAACCATTTGAAAAATGTTTCACTCGATACATTCATCTATCATTTTAAGCTAAATACCAGTTGTTTTATTGTGTATTATCCGTGCCACTGCTATAAATGACTTTATACATGCTGCAATTTGAAGGTACGGTTCGTTTAAGTTATATCACTCTATTGTCGCCAAGCATAAAAGTTGGCGACGAAAGAAACATTTCAAACTATTTAACATTGTTGGTGCAAAAGTAATCATTATTAAAATACAGCTTTGGCATATACTGTTATACTTGTAAGACTTTGGCATATATTGTTTGATTTTACAGAGCAGAATTTTGGTGATGGAGGTTTTAAACCAAAATCGATCGCAGCACATGCATCTGTGAATGGGTCCATCAGACATCGAATCAAAAAAGTTTTTTCCCAGTTTTTCCCAAGCCGATTGCTTTTTAGTTTTCTTTTTAGGTGGTGGAAAATCAAGAGTAATAGCTATAACATTTTCCGGCTTGTTAGAATCACTATTGGCACTCAAATTTTCCTGGTTAGAACCGACCGATAGTAAAACGCCATGGCTAGTGGATTGGTCGCCCTGGCGACATGATGTTTTACAATTAATCGGTTCGGCATTAAATTGCTTCCTTTTTCGTGATCGCCTTTCAACACGTAATTGGTTTTCAGCGGCTCAATAATCTTTTGATTTTATCATTTTCTGCATTGAAAGACGTTTTTGCGCCAAACCAAATACAGTATTACTCAGTTATCCCGTCGACCAATTTCGCCAAATGATACGAATCGCCAAACTAATAAGCAACTTATACATGTTGACTAAATTTTTATTTTAAATAGCAAAAGAAGAAATAAAAATCACTTTATGATTGTTTAAGTACGCGTATTGTGTTTAATATCATTGAATGCGATATTCACGTTCATTCATTTCTTTGGCTTCGGCTTTTTCCGTATCTGTTAATTTCCGTCTACCCATTTTTAAATTTGTTAGTTTTCTCCTTTATTACAATGATTTTAACCATTTTAATTTACTATTCAAATAAAAATTCTTCTAAAAGTAAAGAATTTAATTTAAATTCAAATAAAAACTCTTCTAAAAGTAAAGAAATTAATTTAAATTCAAAAGTGACCACATCATCAGTGGTAACATCATTCAAGTGGTAACATCATCGGGTCCATTCTCCCGAAAACAACAACCATTTTTCAAATGGTTAAAATAACATCATCGGGTCCATTCTCCCGAAAACAACAACCATTTTTCAAATGGTTAAAAAAATTGTAATTTAAGAAATTACCCCAACCATTTGAAAAATGTTTCACTCGATACATTCATCTATCATTTTAAGCTAAATACCAGTTGTTTTATTGTGTATTATCCGTGCCACTGCTATAAATGACTTTATACATGCTGCAATTTGAAGGTACGGTTCGTTTAAGTTATATCACTCTATTGTCGCCAAGCATAAAAGTTGGCGACGAAAGAAACATTTCAAACTATTTAACATTGTTGGTGCAAAAGTAATCATTATTAAAATACAGCTTTGGCATATACTGTTATACTTGTAAGACTTTGGCATATATTGTTTGATTTTACAGAGCAGAATTTTGGTGATGGAGGTTTTAAACCAAAATCGATCGCAGCACATGCATCTGTGAATGGGTCCATCAGACATCGAATCAAAAAAGTTTTTTCCCAGTTTTTCCCAAGCCGATTGCTTTTTAGTTTTCTTTTTAGGTGGTGGAAAATCAAGAGTAATAGCTATAACATTTTCCGGCTTGTTAGAATCACTATTGGCACTCAAATTTTCCTGGTTAGAACCGACCGATAGTAAAACGCCATGGCTAGTGGATTGGTCGCCCTGGCGACATGATGTTTTACAATTAATCGGTTCGGCATTAAATTGCTTCCTTTTTCGTGATCGCCTTTCAACACGTAATTGGTTTTCAGCGGCTCAATAATCTTTTGATTTTATCATTTTCTGCATTGAAAGACGTTTTTGCGCCAAACCAAATACAGTATTACTCAGTTATCCCGTCGACCAATTTCGCCAAATGATACGAATCGCCAAACTAATAAGCAACTTATACATGTTGACTAAATTTTTATTTTAAATAGCAAAAGAAGAAATAAAAATCACTTTATGATTGTTTAAGTACGCGTATTGTGTTTAATATCATTGAATGCGATATTCACGTTCATTCATTTCTTTGGCTTCGGCTTTTTCCGTATCTGTTAATTTCCGTCTACCCATTTTTAAATTTGTTAGTTTTCTCCTTTATTACAATGATTTTAACCATTTTAATTTACTATTCAAATAAAAATTCTTCTAAAAGTAAAGAATTTAATTTAAATTCAAATAAAAATTCTTCTAAAAATAAAGAATTTAATTTAAATTCAAAAGTGGTAACATCATTCAAAAGTGGTAACATCATTCAAAAGTGGTAACATCATCGGGTCCATTCTCCCGAAAACAACAACCATTTTTCAAATGGTTAATAAAATATAATATTTTGTTTTTGCTAAATTTCTCGTAAGGGGCCCCTTTTCAGTCTCTAGCCGAGGGCCCCCAAAGGAGCCAGTCCGGGCCTGCTTTTCACAAGTCAGAAACTTTATTTCATCAGTGAACATGTCCCCGCATTTAAAAGAAAAAAGTTGATTGTTTTCGTAAAATTTAACCACAATAAAATGACTGCATATAATTATGCACTAATTGAGTAAAAAAAAAAATATATTTACCGAGAAATAATATTAATAATGTAAATAAAATAACAGAAAATAATTTATGATAAAAATTAATGTCTAAAGCAAAGTAAGAAATATTTCAAATGAGGAAAATGATGGCATTCAGCAACCAGATAAAATGAATTTACAATATTATTACGGACGCCTTTTTCATATTACTAATAACAGTAACTTTTAAAAACATTTGAAGAGAAAATGACGTCACTATTTAAAACATCGCATTTTTACTCATAACGATATTACATTTCAATATTTCTTTTCATTATGGGCACTGAAATTGAGATTTTACTTTCAGATGACTTCAGTTAGTGAAAATAATGTCATAGTAAAAATAAAATTTATTATTATTTTTTTTTAAATAAATCTATTTTTCTGTAGTGCATATAAAATAAAATTTCTGGATTTCGCCGGCACTCAGATTACAATTTTAACTGAAGATGTGCAAATATTCGCATGCAAAATTGTAACTGGAAAACTTGACATTAAGTTTGGAAATCTATTTATTATATATTGATTCAATAATGTAATTACTTTTGCTTTTTTTTAAAGCCAAATCGATCGGGTCTTTTAAACATTTCATTCGTCGAATTTGACGGGATTCCACTCATTTTATTGTTAAAATGCATTTCCTTTTTCCCAGTCTATAAAAAAGCGTTTAAACTAAAGAAAAAAAATCCGTTTTTGATGAATCTAGTCAATGAAGAAGTATCACGTCAAATTGTATCTATTACTCCGCAATTCCAAAGTCTCAGAGAGAAAATGCTAATCAACTGGGTATTTCACGCCGTTCTGTTTGCTATTATATTGATAAACACAAGTAAAATGAAGTTAGTTCATTGCATTCTAAACGGGGTCGCCCTTCTAAAAAACCTCTATCGATTTTTTTTTTTTTTTTAAATCTAATCGGAGGCGAAACTGAATTCTGCAATGGCAGTATCTACATTCAACTTGTAATGACCATTTTTTCCATTGAAAAGCATTGCAGAAGCATCGATCGACAGCCCGCATGCAGCGGTGTCGCCGCCTATTGTCGAAAAATCAGCATGGCAAAATTTTAACACTACTTTCCCCTCCTGCTTCTTACTCCGTGGCATACGCCTTTGAACACATCCCAATGTTCTTTGACATGGCAATGGCAACAGCTGTTATTTATTGTTGACATTTGTCGGAAAGCATGGTTTTGAATTTTTGTGTCAACTAATTTTTATTTAAATAAACATTCGAAAAATTCTGTGTATAGCAGTAGTATTTGTAAGTATTTCGCATTTATTACAGACATTTAAAATGCAGTTGATTGCACTGGTTTTCATCTTTAAACTTATTAAAAAGGGATTAAATCTTTCAAAGGACAATGAACTAAATCTTTGCAATGCGCTAAAAAGAATTATTGTAGTTATTTATTCATTATTATTTCATAAAAAAATAAGATATTTTAATGTGTAGTGTTTTAATAAATTGCGGAAGACTTTGCAAATTGCGCTTTTAGAAGAATTCTAAGAGTTCTAATCTTTCTACCTAAGATATTTTATGAAATAAAATATTTTTTATCTAAAATTTCAGGGATTTCATGGACCTTTAAATCATAATTTATAGTCATGTTACTGTTCTCTAGTTTATATTTCATTGAGTTTTATCTTGACAGATTGTTTCTGTTTTGTGTATTTGGTTACTGCCAGTAAGCGTAATGCCTCTTAGAATCGTAGTGATTTTTTCTTTTAACAGTTTAGAATAATGATCAAATATTAAAATTGTCAGATCGACAGTGAATCTGATATAAATTTTCAACAGATTTGTTTCGGTTCAAACCACAAGGAAACGCCGTCTTATTTTGGAAGTTCTTTAGCAACCCATCGATCTTTTGATGTAAAAATAATTTTGTGCCACATAC
The DNA here is from genome assembly GCA_964019185.1 of Maratus speculifer. Lineage (NCBI taxonomy): Eukaryota > Metazoa > Arthropoda > Arachnida > Araneae > Salticidae > Maratus > Maratus speculifer. The sequence continues at coordinate 161,509,887 of OZ025300.1, read as the reverse complement.
TTTATCACTAATAAAGGATAAGCATGATGTTAAAATGTACTAGTGCTCCTTATTAAACGTAAATATGGGGGTACTGATTTTGGATAGGGTCAGGTGGGGTAAAATGGGTATGAAAAGCACCACTTTTTCATTCAATGCCTGTTTTCATTGAAAAAAAAATATTTAATGTGATTTTTTTTGTGTTTATTTATGCAACTGATGTCTTGGCATAACATTTAAGTAGTTGTTAATTTATTTTTTTTATTTTAAATAGTAGAAATATTCTTTTGTTTTGTATATACTTTTTGTCTCTGAAGTGGGGTAAAATGGGTACCATGTGGGGTAAAATGGGTATTGATTAAATAAGTAATAAATAATTATCTAAATGTACTGGAAACTTTATTTTAAGTTTTTATTTTAATTATATAATGAAAATTACACAAAATTAATCAAAATGTTAACTTTAAAACATTGTACATTTTTTAAATTTGAAATCTGTAATGACCACGATTGTTGAAATGTGGCTCCTTTAAAATTTTCACAATTTGAGATTTGGTAACCACATCTGTGTCATCTTGTTCAGGAAATATAAAAAAATCACCAATGGTTAACTTTGTTAGGAACTTTACATTGAATTCCTCTCCTCCTTCCTCCATGCCAATAATTTGTCCATTGAATTCAACAACAGAATTTTTTTTTGCATATTTCACTTTAACCCACTTGCCTGGTAAAATTTCAGATGCATTCATTCTATCAGAAGTTGTGCAAGTAGGATGTGTAATTGCAAATGGTGGAGATGTTTTTTTCTTATTTGGGAGATCTTTTTTTTCTTATTTTGCTTGGTTGGGGCTTTACATTTTTCTTCTTTTCTAAACGATCGATTTCTTCCTGCAAGAGACGTTGTGCCACTTCATTCTGTGTCAAAATTTCACCAGCTTTGCTCTGCACTCGTTTCCTTTAACGTCTTGCATTTTCTAATGCATTTTTCGTGCCATATGACTGAGAAGGAGAAATTGCTGTCAGTATGGCACTTTTTAAATCTTTGTAAGGAGAGGAAACCATACTATGTTTATCATGTAAATCGAGAAATTTGTTTTCAGTTTCTGCATAAATATGTGCTGTCATTCCAGTGCTTGAAGTAGAGGGTTGCATGGCATTTGCAACTTCTTCATATGTATTTTTTTCTGTGAATATTATTCGGTGTTCAACAGCTTTTTTATCTACAGGATAAAGTTCAGCTCCCTTAAAACTTTTTACTGCATTTTCGCCTTTTAATGTTTCAAATAGCTGCTTGAGCAAGTGAGGAAATGAAGCTTTAGTAACTTTCTGGAGACGTGTCTCCCTATACCACAACTTTAAAAAAATTTTCCATGACTGCTTCATAGGAGCAAAGACTCCAACATCTAAAGGCTGTAAGGCATGGCTGGTATTTGGCGGTAAACAAAGTGTAATGATTTCATTATCTATAGCTTTCTTTATTGTGGTGTATGTTAGATGGCTGCCATGTCCATCAAAAATTAAAAACACAGGTTTTTCAAGATGTTTGACATGCTCAACAAAACTTGACATCCAAGACTCAAATACTGTGTCGTGCATCCAACCCGACTCGGTGTAAGCATATAGAGCTCCATGGGGTCCACCCTTTGTCCAACTCTCATACATGTTTAAACTTCTGTACACAGTAAGAGGTGGAAGAAAATTTCCTGTTGCTGATACACAAAACAAAAGTGTACATTGCTTTACCTGCATCAGGGCATTTTAGGTAGGCATTGCGATCTTTCTTATGTACAAATACTTTGCTTGCACGAAAGTCGGTTCCCAATCCAACTTCATCAAGATTGAATATACGGTCAGGTGCATTTTCTAAATTGTTTTGGGACAGCAAATTGCTATACATATCAAAAAAACAATTCACTACTTCAAATGACAAATCATTAGCTCTTGCCTTGGTTAGCAATTCAGGTTTTCTTTTTGCTAATCTATTAGCCCACCTCTTTTCAAACCCCCTTGCCCATTCTACCCCTAGACTTTCGCATTTTGTGTCTTTACAAGATTTAATATACTGCTGTGCAATATTAATTACATCTTGTCGATCTAATGGATAACCACATTTTGCTAGAAATTCTAATGCTTGTACAATACAAATCTCCTCTTCTGGTGTAAGGATAGTAGAACGCCCAGATTTTTTGTGAGATGGAGGACAAGTAATCCATCTTCTGAGTGTTTCAAATGGAATGGCATACTGGCGTGCAGCTGCCAAAATTGTTTTCCTCTTTTTCACATCTAAAATAGCTAATTCTAAATCAGTATAAGAAGAAACTCTTTTCTTAACATAATTCCTCGGCATTATTCCTGTAAAAGAAAAAAAAATTAATTTGGAAGCTGAAAATTCTCACACTATAAAATTCCTATATTCTCATATTTTTTTTTTATCTAATAATTATTAATAAATTTAAAAATAGGAAATATATTTATTTACATATAAAATGTTTAAAAAGACATTTCATTCCAATTATTTTAAATTTTTTTGTTATGAAATTACATTTTAATTGGATGGATTAGTTAAGCCTAACTTATACCCATTTTACCCCACCACACAAAAACTTTAATTACAAAAAAAGTATTTTAAATATTACTTACCAATTTGTCATAAACTTTACTTCAGAATCTTTGCTAATTCAAGCTTTAAAAATTATTTACAAAATAATTTTCAAAAATATAGATTTTTAAGGGTTTTTCAGTAACACAATTGAAACATAGACATTCCACAGATAAAAACAAGGGTATATCCTGTTGCCATATACAACACAAAAACTTTTTGGAAGAATAGAAATGTTGCCAACTAATGTCTGAAAATATATTAAAAAAATAAAATCTCTCTCTTAAATGTAACATTTGTTAGGTGCTAAAATATCAAATCCTACCCATTTTACCCCACTACCCATTTTACCCCACCAGACCCTACACATGATATGGCCACAGTGGTTATAGGGTGGATGCTCCAGTTTTGGCCACTAATTAGGCTATGAATCAATGTTAACAAGTTATATGCATTATTACTTTTTAATCAAACTCTTTTTTATCATTTCCAATCTCATTCATTCATTTTTTGATAAAATGTGACTTGCAAAAATAAATAAAAAAATAAAAATAAATGTGTGAAACTGTAGTATATGCTCATGTATATTAAGACTTTTGCTTAGCTAACAAGTTTTCAGAATCTTTCAACATTAGGCACTTATTGAACTTTATTTTTTCTGAAATAAATTACTGTTAGGTTTTATGAGGTAAGCTTTCTTTCTATTGCAATTTCATATATAAATTAATTATTTTAGCAGCTCTAAGAGGGGTGGCCAAAACTGGTACTTTAAATTTGCCATGTGTACCAGTTATGACCATGGGGTGGTCAAAAAGGGTACAACATTATGCTCCACTTTTGGCCACAAAATTAATTATAGAGGAAACTTTAAGTATTACCTAAATAAATTTAAGAACATCTGGATAAAGCAAAAATCAATTTAGTTTTTTTTTTTTATGTATATAAAATTCCTTTAATAATAAAAAAGTAAGTTTAGTGGCAGTTCTATAAAAAAAGAGATTTTGTTTTTCTCTGTCAACAGACAATGCACTTTATTAGGAAGTACACTGTGCTGGTTACTAAAGAATAACATTGTCAAAGAAAATATATTTTTGTATTTAGTATTTATAAAAACCTAAGATGAAGTAATAAGTAATGTTTAGGTTTTTGATAAATAAACTAAAAAATATTTTGAATGATTTTGTGCATTGTTTTGAAAGAAATGAAGAAGTTGCATAATTTTTGTAAGATTTCAGGTACATAGATTTAGAAATTAAGTAGATGCTCCAGTTTTGGTCTCATCCAATCAGTTTGTCCATTATTTAGCTTGTGATTTGATGTTAACCAGTAAGCTGCATTCTTGCATCTTTAGAAGCTACTAATTTATTATTTCTTATCTGATTGGTTTATTTTTTCATAACATGTGACTTGCAAGAAAAATGTGGGAATTTGTAATGATGCTCTAAAATGTTGACAATTTTGTTTAGCTAACAGGTTCTACTTTTGGCCGCAGTAGGATTTAGTAGTAGTTTAATGTAGGGTTGTTAGACAGTTAATGAATTTATAAATATTTGGCTAAAATAAAATCTTGATTTTCTATTTTATATAATAATGGCTCCAATTAAGAAAATAAAAGCTGATGACAATTTTGTTAGAAAAAGATTTTGTTACTCTCCCTCCAAAGTAGGAAATGCAATTAAGGCCATTCAAAATGGAATGCCAGCATTAACAGTAAGCAAAATTTTTGGTATACCTCGATCTACTTTACGCCACAAAATTGCAGGTTGGGCACCATTTTCTTCTGGTCATGTAGGTCCTCAAGCAGTACTGGGAATTGAAGTTGAAAAACAGTTGAAAGAATGGATTTTAGATATTGCCAGAATGGGATTACCCATAACAAAGAAACAACTTTTGGATTCTCTTCAGAAAATTGTTGAGACTGGGAAGATAGAAACTCCATTTCAAGATGGAAGACCAGGAAGAAAGTGGTACGAAAGCTTTATAAAAGGCATCCTAAAATAAGTTGTAAGAAAGCATAGTACATAAATAAAGTACGAGCTAATATAAAAAAAGAGAAAATTAGAAAATGGTTTGACGAAATAAAAAAACTCCTTGGTAATGATTTGAGAGTTTTGGATAATCCACAATCTGTTTATAATGCTGATGAAACATCTTTTTTTTTATGTTTTAAAGTAGGGATGCACAACCTGTGGCCCGCGGGCCAAAAGTGGCCCGCGATAGGTTAACGTGTGGCCCGTGAACTTCGTCAATGTACAACTGGAAAAAATTCCAATTTTTGTGCATAGGTCGAAGAAAAAAAATCATAAATTTCATTAAATTACCATGGGAATATGTATAATTTCGTCAGTCACTTAAGAATTGCAAATTTCGTAGATTGAGCACGAAAAAATCGCGATTTTCACAGATCAAGTGCAGAAAAATAGTGAATTTCATCAGTGAGGTTCGGAAAAACTGCGAATTTTACTTACAAGGCTCTGAAAAAAAATGGCAAATTTTGCCAATCGGGCACGAAAGAATCGTGAGTTTTGTCGATCAGACACCGAAAAATCGCTAACATTGTCGGTCGGAAGCGAAAAAACGCACATTACGTTGATAGGGTAAGAACAAATCACCAATATGAAATGTGATGATGTACGATGTAGGAAAAATCTGTTATACGAAATGAGCCACGTACGAAAAATCTGCAAATTAAATTCATCGGCTACGGAAAAATCGCATGTTTTCTCGATTTATCGCGTGAAAAATACTCGAATTTTGTGGATCCGGCACGACAAAAATCGCAATTTTGTCTATCATGGACGAAAAAATCGCAAATTTCGTTAATAAGGCACGGATAAATTCAGAATTTTGCGATGATGCGCAAAAAATTTGAAAATTTCGAGTTTTGTCAATTTATCAAGAGAGAAAAATCGGGAATTTTATCTTGTCGCGTAAAAAATGCAGATTTCGTTAAAGTTAGGTAAAAATTGCGAATTTAGTTCTTTGGGCGGGCGTGAAAAAATGCATATATTGTCATTTAAAGTTGAAAAAAACAACGACGATCGGACACGGAAAAGTCACGTGTTTTAGTGATCGGGTACAAAAAAAAAAAAAAAAAAAAAAAAAAAAAAAAAAATGCAAATTTCGTTGTTCGAATAGAGAAATATCGTAAAAATCGAGAATTTTATCGATAAGTTTCGTAAAACTCCGAATTTCGTCAATCGGGTTCATAATAATCGCAAAAATAGTCCATACGGTTCGTAAAAATAGAAAATTTCGTCGATCAGGTGCAGAAAAAATCGCGAGTTTCATCAATCTGATGCGGAAGAAATGCGAATTTCGAAGATCGACTTCGTAAAAATCGCAAATTTTGTTGATCGGGCGCCGAAAGATCGTAAATTATCGTGATCAACTTCGTAAAAATCGCGATTTTTGTTGATCTGTCGCGAAAAGATCGTAAATTTTTCCGATCGGCTTCATAAAAATGATGAATTCTCTCGATTGGCTTCTTAAAAACCGCAATTTTTTTTCGATCATGCTGAAAAAATCCCGAATTTTTTCGATCACGATGAGAAAAATCGTGAATTTCGCAGATCAAGCTCGGAAAATCATAAATTTCGTTGATCAGGCTTGCAAAAATTGCGAATTTCGTCAACCATGCTTGGAAAAATAGTGGAATTTCGTCGATCTTGCGAAGAAAAATCGCGAATTTTGTTGATCATGCGATTATAAATCGCGAATTTCGTCAATGAGATTTGTAAAATTCGTGAATTTCGTCGATTGGCTTTGACAAAATCACGAATTTTGTTGATCAGCAAAAAATTCTCAAATTTGGTCGATCAAGCGCGGAAAAATCACAAATTTTATCGAGCATGTGAAGAAAATTCACAAATTGCACTGATTGTCTTTGCAAAAATCACGAATTTCATCGATCAGCTTTGTAAAAATCGCGATTTTCGTCGATTGGTTTGTAAAAATTGCAAATTTCGTAGATCAATTTCGTAAAAATTACGAATTATGTCGATCGATTCCGTAAAAAGCGCAAATTTGGTTGATCAAGCATGGAAAAATTGCAAACTTCGTTGATCAGGTGCAGAAGAATCAGGAACTTCATTGGTCAGACATAGAAAAATCTTTTTGATCAGCTACTCCCCTCTCTTTCATTTATAAAGTTCAAACCAACCACTTATGTTTATTTTTTAGCAATTTCAATAAAACAAAATTTACTCTCCTCAATAAAGTCGAGGAATATTATTACATCTTGAAAGTAATTCTAGATATATCTGTTACATGTACAAACATAAAAACTGCTGATATATCCTTACAGATTGAAACGAATATTTTGACTAAGTAAGCGAACTTAAAGGAGTAATCACCCCCCCCCCCCCAACTCCTCTCTGAAACCATATTTTTTTTATCCGATTATAGGCCACAGATCACCACGAAATCAAATTATCTCTCTGTTATTGATGTGGCCCTCGACCACCCAGACATATTTGTAAGTGGCCCTTGTCTCGAAAAGGTTGTGCATCCCTATTTTAAAGGCACTCTTGTCCTGGCTCCAAAAGGAGACAGCACTTATGATGTGTCTAGTTGCTCAGATCAAGAGAACATAACTACCTTGATTACTGTAAATGCAGCAGGAGAAATTGCACCTATTTTTAAATATCGGCGATTGCCTCAGAATATAGTAAAAACTTCTCCTGAAAACTAAGGAATTGGGATTTCAGATTCTGGATGGATGACGGGTAAGACATTTTATGAATATATTGTAAATGTTTTTTATCCATATCTGTTAGTTAGAAAAAAAGGCATCCTTTCCCAGTGGCGCCGACTTCCGGGTCTGCGGGTCTGCCGCGCAGACCCTGAAAAATATCTGCAGACCTTGCAATATCTTGGCAGACCCTGAAAAATGCAGGCATGCAATTTTTTTCACGGATGAGCGATTTTCTGCTTTTTGCGGGAGTAATTTGTACCGAATTTTTAAAAAAATCTATCATCAATCCAAAAATTCAGAGATAAGATCGTGAAAATCTCAAATTTCTTCCAAACATTGGGTATAAAAGTGAACGGTGTCGAAGAATAGCGGGGAGGGGGGTGCTAATTTCAACAAAAGATTGTGGGAAAACACCTATTTCGTCAAAAGGTCGCGAAAAAAAACGTCAATTTTGTGAAAGGATCGTGAAAAAACATGAAAATCGTCAGAAGATCTTTGAAAATTTCATCAAAAAATAGCGTGTAAAACACACATTATGTTCTCAAATCACAGAAAAAATCCGAATTATTTTGTAAGATAGTAGAGCAAAACGCAAATTCTGTCAAAGAATCAAGAGAAAAACGTGGATTTTTGCAAAATATTGCAGAAAAATATGAATTTTTCAAATAATAGCGGAAAAAATGAATTGTTTCAAAAAATCACAGAAAAAAACGCAAAATCGGCCGAATTTTTCAAAAAGTCTTGAGAAAATAGTGAATTTTGACCAAAGATCGTGTAAAAGACGCGAATTTCGTTCAAAGACAGTAGGAAAACAGCAAATTCTGTCAAAGAATCGTGAGAAAAACGCGAATTTTGGCAAAAGTTTGTGTGGAAAAATGCAAATTTCGACTAAAGATCACGAGAAAAATGCAAATTTTGGCAAAAGATCACCGGAAAATCGCGAATTCTAGCAAAAAAACCTCAGGAAAATCGTAAATTTCGGAAAAAGCTCGCGGAAAAGACGCAAATTGCGGGAAAAAAACTAATTTCATTCAAAAATAGCAGAGAAAAAGCTATCTTTCAAAAAATCTTGGGGATTTTGCTAATTTCGGAAAGAGATAGCAAGAAAAACATATATTGCGGCAAAAGATTGCGAAAAATTTTTGAATTTCGGCAAAAGACCACGGAAAAAGACACTAATTTCGTCAAAAAGTAGAAAGAAAAACGCAAAGAATCTTGGAAAAAACACAAATTTCGTTCAAAGATAGCAGGGAAAAAACTAATTTTATCAAAGAATCGTGGGAAAAACGTGAGTTTAGGCAAAAGGTTGCGAGGAAAAATGCAAATTTCAACTAAAGAGCATGAGAAAAATGCAAATTTTGGCAAAAGATCAGAGGAAAATCGCGAATTCTAGCAAAAAGCTTCTGAAAAATCATAAATTTTGAAAAAAGATTGCGGAAAAGACGCAAATTTCGTTAAAAAAAATAACGAAAAAACGCAAAGAACAGCGGAAAAAACTCTAATTTCGTTCAAAGATAGCAGAGAAAAAGCTATTTTTCTTTCAAAAGATCTTGGAGAAAATGCAAATTTCGGAAATAGATCGCGAGAAAAACGTAAATTGCGGCAAATGATCGCGGAAAAATTCGAATTTCGGCAAAAGACGCTAATTTTGTCAAAAAATAGCAGGAAAAGCGCAAAGAATCGCGAAAAAACTCAAATTTCGTTCAAAAATAGCAGGGAAAAAAGAAATTTTATCAAAAAATCGTGCGAAAAACACTAATTTTTGTAAAAGGTTTCGAGGAAAAATGCAAATTTTGACTAAAGATCATGGAAAAAACATAAATTTCGGCAAAAGATCGCGAGAAAAACACAAATTTTGGCAAAAGATCAGAGGAAAATCGCGAATTTCGTCAAAAAATAGCTGAAAAATCTCTAATTTCGTTTAAAAATAGTAGAGAAAAAGAAATTTTTCTGTCAAAAAATCTTGAGGGAAACGCAAATTTCGGAGAAAGATCACGAGAAAAACAAATTGCGACAAAAAATTGCAGAAAAATTCAAATTTTGGCAAAAAATCATTGAAGAAGACACGATTTTCGTCAAAAAGTAGTTGGAAAAGCGCAAAGAATCGAGGAAAAAACTCAAATTTCATTCAAAATTAGCAGGAAAAACCAAATTTTATCAAAGAATCGTGGGGAAAACGCGAGTTTTGGCTAAGCATCGCGAAAAAAACACTGATATCGGCAAAAGATTGGGGGGGGGGGAACACAAATTTCAGCAAAAGATCGCGGGGGGGGGGTGCAAATTTCAGCAAAAGATCGTGAGAAAATGCAAATTTCGGCAAAAGATCGTGAAAAAAAAAATAAGATTAGCTTGCCATATTTATTGATTGATATTTTGAGTAAAGCATGGGAAAATGTGCATTGCACGAATAGCTTGCTGTAAAAAGACAAAATGTCTGTGTAAAAAGACATTAAATCAGAATCATGGACTCAAAATAGAAACTTTCAATTTAAAATTACTTATTTGCATAAATTGTTGATCATCCCGCCCCCCCTTCCTTCTTGAAATAAAATAGCATTTGAACAAAAGTATATAAAAAAATTGTGAATAATATAATCTTATTCAATGTAGCAGATGTCTAAACACAAGCTATATTAAGTAATTTCTCATTTTCCCGTCTCACGTGCTTTTCCTCATCTTTTTGTGATCTTATGCCTGAAAATGTGTTTAAAATATCACTTAAAATCCACGCCTCCAACCTTTTTTTACATTATTATTCACGACTATATTGATTATCGGAGAATCGAATCAGTTGACTGTCACATATATGTATTGTGATCAAGGGTGCAAGTTTTTCATCCAACAGGATGGAATTTTGCCTTTTTAAAATTCCCGAGGATGGAAAAAGAGTGAAAAAATCTCCGAGGACGAAAAAAAAAGTGTTTTTTGATTTTTCAGGATTCACATAAAAATGTTTAGGAATCGGACTTAAAATAACTCCACTTTTTGGTAGACCCAGCTTTGGGACCAAAGTCGGCTCCTTTGTCCTTTTCAATAATAATGTTCTTAGGTGGACATAAGTCTCACATCACCTTACATTTGAGCAACTTCTGTCATGAGAAACAAATAATTATTGTCGCTTTATACCCTAATACCACACATCTATTACAATCATTAGATGTCTCTGTTTTTGGACCATTGAAACTCGATGGAAATCATATTGCAGAAAATGGAGATATGAACATAATTTCAAAGATATAACTAAATATAACATCTGCCAAGCATTAAAGGATATTATATATCATCCTACAGTATCAAGTGACATTAAATCGGGATTTAAATCAGAATGCAAATTTCAGCAAAAGATCGCGGGGGAGTGCAAATTTCAGCAAAAGATCGTGAGAAAATGCAAATTTCGGCAAAAGATCGTGAAAAAAAAAAAAAAAAAGATTAGCTTGCCATATTTATTGACTGATATTTTGAGTAAAGCATGGGAAAATGTGCATTGCACGAATAGCTTGCTGTAAAAAGACAAAATGTCTGTGTAAAAAGACATTAAATCAGAATCATGGACTCAAAATAGAAACTTTCAATTTAAAATTACTTATTTGCATAAATTGTTGATCATCCCGCCCCCCTTCCTTCTTGAAATAAAATAGCATTTGAACAAAAGTATATAAAAAAATTGTGAATAATATAATCTTATTCAATGTAGCAGATGTCTAAACACAAGCTATTTTAAGTAATTTCTCATTTTCCCGTCTCACGTGCTTTTCCTCATCTTTTTGTGATCTTATGCCTGAAAATGTGTTTAAAATATCACTTAAAATCCACGCCTCCAACCTTTTTTTACATTATTATTCACGACTATATTGATTATCGGAGAATCGAATCAGTTGACTGTCACATATACGTATTGTGATCAAGGGTGCAAGTTTTTCATCCAACAGGATGGAATTTTGCCTTTTTAAAATTCCCGAGGATGGAAAAAGAGTGAAAAAATCTCCGAGGACGAAAAAAAAAGTGCTTTTTGATTTTTCAGGATTCACATAAAAATGTTTAGGAATCGGACTTAAAATAACTCCACTTTTTGGCAGACCCAGCTTTGGGACCAAAGTCGGCTCCTATGTCCTTTTCAATAATAATGTTCTTAGATGGACATAAGTCTCACATCACCTTACATTTGAGCAACTTCTGTCATGAGAAACAAATAATTATTGTCGCTTTATACCCTAATACCACACATCTATTACAATCATTAGATGTCTCTGTTTTTGGACCATTGAAACTTGATGGAAATCATATTGCAGAAAATAGAGATATGAACATAATTTCAAAGATATAACTAAATATAACATCTGCCAAGCATTAAAGGATATTATATATCATCCTACAGTATCAAGTGACATTAAATCGGGATTTAAATCAGAACGCAAATTTCAGCAAAAGATCGCGGGGGAGTGCAAATTTCAGCAAAAGATCGTGAGAAAATGCAAATTTCGGCAAAAGATCGTGAAAAAAAAAAAAAAAGATTAGCTTGCCATATTTATTGACTGATATTTTGAGTAAAGCATGGGAAAATGTGCATTGCACGAATAGCTTGCTGTAAAAAGACAAAATGTCTGTGTAAAAAGACATTAAATCAGAATCATGGACTCAAAATAGAAACTTTCAATTTAAAATTACTTATTTGCATAAATTGTTGATCATCCCGCCCCCCTTCCTTCTTGAAATAAAATAGCATTTGAACAAAAGTATATAAAAAAATTGTGAATAATATAATCTTATTCAATGTAGCAGATGTCTAAACACAAGCTATTTTAAGTAATTTCTCATTTTCCCGTCTCACGTGCTTTTCCTCATCTTTTTGTGATCTTATGCCTGAAAATGTGTTTAAAATATCACTTAAAATCCACGCCTCCAACCTTTTTTTACATTATTATTCACGACTATATTGATTATCGGAGAATCGAATCAGTTGACTGTCACATATACGTATTGTGATCAAGGGTGCAAGTTTTTCATCCAACAGGATGGAATTTTGCCTTTTTAAAATTCCCGAGGATGGAAAAAGAGTGAAAAAATCTCCGAGGACGAAAAAAAAAGTGCTTTTTGATTTTTCAGGATTCACATAAAAATGTTTAGGAATCGGACTTAAAATAACTCCACTTTTTGGCAGACCCAGCTTTGGGACCTAAGTCGGCTCCTATGTCCTTTTCAATAATAATGTTCTTAGATGGACATAAGTCTCACATCACCTTACATTTGAGCAACTTCTGTCATGAGAAACAAATAATTATTGTCGCTTTATACCCTAATACCACACATCTATTACAATCATTAGATGTCTCTGTTTTTGGACCATTGAAACTCGATGGAAATCATATTGCAGAAAATAGAGATATGAACATAATTTCAAAGATATAACTAAATATAACATCTGCCAAGCATTAAAGGATATTATATATCATCCTACAGTATCAAGTGACATTAAATCGGGATTTAAATCAGAACGCAAATTTCAGCAAAAGATCGCGGGGGAGTGCAAATTTCAGCAAAAGATCGTGAGAAAATGCAAATTTCGGCAAAAGATCGTGAAAAAAAAAAAAAAAAAGATTAGCTTGCCATATTTATTGACTGATATTTTGAGTAAAGCATGGGAAAATGTGCATTGCACGAATAGCTTGCTGTAAAAAGACAAAATGTCTGTGTAAAAAGACATTAAATCAGAATCATGGACTCAAAATAGAAACTTTCAATTTAAAATTACTTATTTGCATAAATTGTTGATCATCCCGCCCCCCTTCCTTCTTGAAATAAAATAGCATTTGAACAAAAGTATATAAAAAAATTGTGAATAATATAATCTTATTCAATGTAGCAGATGTCTAAACACAAGCTATTTTAAGTAATTTCTCATTTTCCCGTCTCACGTGCTTTTCCTCATCTTTTTGTGATCTTATGCCTGAAAATGTGTTTAAAATATCACTTAAAATCCACGCCTCCAACCTTTTTTTACATTATTATTCACGACTATATTGATTATCGGAGAATCGAATCAGTTGACTGTCACATATACGTATTGTGATCAAGGGTGCAAGTTTTTCATCCAACAGGATGGAATTTTGCCTTTTTAAAATTCCCGAGGATGGAAAAAGAGTGAAAAAATCTCCGAGGACGAAAAAAAAAGTGCTTTTTGATTTTTCAGGATTCACATAAAAATGTTTAGGAATCGGACTTAAAATAACTCCACTTTTTGGCAGACCCAGCTTTGGGACCAAAGTCGGCTCCTATGTCCTTTTCAATAATAATGTTCTTAGATGGACATAAGTCTCACATCACCTTACATTTGAGCAACTTCTGTCTTGAGAAACAAATAATTATTGTCGCTTTATACCCTAATACCACACATCTATTACAATCATTAGATGTCTCTGTTTTTGGACCATTGAAACTCGATGGAAATCATATTGCAGAAAATGGAGATATGAACATAATTTCAAAGATATAACTAAATATAACATCTGCCAAGCATTAAAGGATATTATATATCATCCTACAGTATCAAGTGCAGCGTTAGAATTCTTAAAAAAAAGTCACTGGTCCTAAGGACCACTAAGCATGAGAATTTACTGGTCCGCAGACATCATCACTGGTCCGCTATATAAAATTCTATTAAATAATTTTAACCCTTAGAGTGGCCTCCCCCCCCCTCCTTGGAAAATAAACTAATCTTACTCTGCATTAATCCAAATTTTTCAGCATAATACAATGTAAAATTATAATTTGCTAAAAATTAAAGAGAAATTTTCTGTACTTTTTAAAGAATAAATGTGCAAGATACAAATTTAATTATAAAATAATGCTTATTTAAGTGTAGAAGATAACAAGTACCACTATTGTTTGCATTTCTTTTAAAATGGGGCAAGACAGGATTATTGAAAAAGACATTTTTGCTGAAAAAAGGGATATTTTTGTTGAGTAAATGGTTACATACTTTGCTTAATGAGGTGGTGCTTTCAGGAGTCACATTCACTCAGAAAGATTTGGAGCAATAAAAATCCGATTGGGAAGCAGGAAAATCAGTTTTTGGAGCAGCAACAACAATTTTTAAGCAGGAAAATTATTTTTTAAAACAGAAAAACTCTCTCCCGGCATTCACTTATTTATTTTTTTTTTTCATTCTTTTTTGTCGAAATTTCCGTCTTTTCACATTAATTTGACGAAAACTTTTTGTTTTTTCAGGATTTATTGACGAAATATACCGTTTTTCGCGATATTTTGTTTCAAAATTTCCCGTTTTATCGCGATTTTTTGACGAAATTTGCCGTTTTTTTTTTTCGCGATCTTTTGAAGAAATCTACCGTTTTTTGGGTTTTAGAATGAAATTAGCCGTTTTTTTGACGATATTTGCCGGAAATTAGTCGTTATTTAGCGCTTTTTTAACAAAATTTGTCGTTTTTTGCGATTTTTTTTCAGATTTCGCCGTTTTATCGCGATTTTCGGGCAAAATTTGTCGTATTTTCATTATTTTTTGAAAAAATCTGCCTTTTTTTGCAATTTTTTGAAGGAATCTGCCCTTATTTCGCTATTTTTTGAAAAAAACTGCCGTTTTTCGCGATTTTTTAGGGCGAAATTTGCCATTTTTTCGCGGTTTTTTGAAGAAATCTGCTTTATGTTTCGGGTTTGAAATGAAATTAGCCATTTTTTCGAGAATTGTTTAACAAAATTTGCCGTAAATTAGTCGCTTTTTTGCGATTTTTTAACGAAATTTGCTGTTTTTTCACGTACATTAATGAAATTACGCGTTTCGTGGGACGTGTAAGAACTATTTTTTTGCGTCTCATCGCCGATTTTTTGCGTATTTTACGCGCTATAGCGCGTCCGCAGCATCGATAAAAAAAAAACAAATCTTATGTGCGATCGGTTGCTGTTTTCTCAGGGCCTGCAAAGGCACTGGTCCTGCGGACCACTAAATTTTTCAGATTAGTGGTCCGATTGAATTATCGGTGGTCTCGGACCAGCGGACCACCAAGGATTTCGAACGCTGAAGTGACATTAAATCGGGATTTAAATCATGTGGCATATATCCATTCAATCCTGATAATGTTGATTATTTAAAATGCATTCAAGTCAAGGTTAACACAGACCATATTTCCAGCAAAGAGATTTCAAAGCAGGTCAGTTACTTGGAGCATTTGGAAAGTCATATAGAGCCTGACTTGCAACTATCATTTCGAGAAAACAAATCAAAAGGAATGAATTGGCAAGGTGATTTATCAGCTTCTATGTTGTATGATGTTTGGTTGAAATTCCAAGATGACAATACAGATGTTGGAGATGAAGGAAAAACCTCAGAAAATTCTGTGTCCCATATAGAGATGTAAATTTTCCGAAAAAATATAAGTGGCGGAAAAAAACTGGTTTTTTACCGGTTTTTTTCGGGAAAAATTGATTTTTCATGACTATTTCTCCCAAATAAATTATATTTTCTTAGAGAATATTAAATAATAAATATTTTTTCCCATTTATTTGTATTAAATGAAAATTATTTTCACTTTATATTACAAAATAAAAAGAAAGTAGCAAAGCCTGCTTTTAAATTTTAGTTTTTTTTCCCCACAACCTAAGAATTTTTAAAACACTATTGTTTGCTATATCATATCTCTGTTGAAATGATTTTTCAGTTACATGTTTAACTACCAATTGACTTAATGTAAGAACCTGAGCCAATATGTCTGCAGTTTGGAATGAAATAAATTATGCAATCCATTTACATAAGTATAGTTTTTAAGTAAATGATACTGGTTTAAAAAAATTGTTGCAGTTTTGTCATTATTATCAATATCAGTATTAAAAAAATTCCATTGTTTGTTTAAAAATATGTATATTTTTACATTATTCCACTTTTTCTTACAATTGTAATTTTATTTCCTTTAAAAAATATGTTTAGTTTTGGTATAGCTTTCCAATCTCAACTCAAAGTTTTGATTTAGTTTTATAATCTAAATTCAAACAAAACTAAGTTTTTGTTTGGCTTAATCAGGTCTGCAACTAAAAAAATATCATAGGATTTATTGACTGGTAGATTTTTACTCACTGAAACCAGAAAAATATTTTTTTAAAGTTTAATTAAACGTAATTTTTTTCTTTTTATCCTGAAATCTGGTATTCTATTCTTGGGTAAGAAACCATATTCAATAATGTTTCCATATGGTAATTTCATGTTTCTAAGAATGGAACTCAAAAGTTATGAAAACAGAACACTACAAATAGAAAATGCTTGTGAGGAATTAACAAAAGCAGTTACATACAGGGATAAATTTCTAGTTTGCTTTAAAAAACTACAAAAATTCAAAGTTTAATCAAAAGGGAATTGTAATATATATACTTGTAATAAAATATGGGGTTTTATTTCATCGCAGTTGTACTTTTCTAATGCAAACTGCCCATGTTTTTGCGACATTATTGTACATGGTGCAAATGCAGTTTACTCTCCTTCTTGGCGCGATTTTCAAAAATCACCAAATTGGTGCGTTTTTGCGTCTTGTCTCCCGGAACTTCTTGCTCCAAGGCCCGCCACACACCACAGAGACATGCGTCAAAAATCGTGCAACATGACGCAGTCAAACCGGTTTTTTCTTTGATATCAGGGTGAAATTGTCTCATGTCGCACGTTTTTTCGTTCAATGTTTCACTAGTGTGTGGCGGGCCCAAGAGACACTACGCAAAAATGCACTTTCCAAGATGGCAGCAATCAAAATAAACAAAAAGCACATAAAATAAAATCTAAAGACAAAAAAAAAGAGAATTTTTACTTACCCGGAGTCGCTGTCTCCGTATATTTGCTCCGGATTGACTGGTCAATCATATACTTTTTCCCGCAAACTTTCAACAGCGTAAAGTATCCATTTGAATACTTTACTTCCTCATTCAAACAAACCTTTCTGAAATCAACAACTTCTATAGTAGTTACTGAACGGTATCTAACTAAATATAAAAAGAGGAAAATGCAAAAAAATAAACTCACTCGTTGAATGCAAGATGCAACTCCAAAAAACAATTATACTGGAAGCAATTTCTAAGCCGGAATAACGATATTCAAAAATTTAAACGCTCTCTTTCAAGTTCTCCTCTTTCATCCAATCAGAAAACATTTAACAAAAAGGAGCGTCCAATCAGGAAATGGCTTAGAAATCGGTAGAATGCGTAAACCGGAGCACTTCTTAGGGTTGCCATATTGAAGATCTGGGGAGACACTCCCCTCTTTTGAAAAATTGAATTTTAAGCCCTGATATCTAAAGTTAACTGATGTATTTCCCTTAAAAAAAAAGCTTTGTTGGCACAAAATGATTGTTATTCTACAAAATATTATATTAATTATTGTACAAAATTAATTAGTTATATGTCTATTTTATGAAATATGTAGTATGTTCCAAGGTACAACAGGATGTTGTACTTAGAGAAAAATATTGGTGTATTGAAATGCTGTCTTCAAATTTTAAATCGAATTAAAAAATTAAAATGTGAAAACTGTCCCAAGGTACAACACATTCCCCTAAAGTTTTTTTTTTTTTTTTTTTTTTTTTTTTTGTTATTAAGTCTGGCTAAACCTGAAATAAAACTTCCTTATTTTATGATTTTGATATGAATTAGTAATGTACTTTTATGAGGCAAGTTGCACTGAATAATTTAGGAAAAATACATTTAATCTTTAATAATGAATGTTTAATAATACATTCTTGATAATTAACTTGACCTTTGCTTTTTAATATTTTAATCATATTAAAATTATTAAAATTTTTATTATTTATTTTAATATTTTATCCTACTATTGTAAGCATTTGTTATAGTTTCAATTGCATTATTAATTACATTCAAATTACTGTTTAAAAAATGTAAGCAAAGCAATGATCAGAAATCTGCAAAATTCTAAAATCCCCAAAACATCTGGTCCCAAGCTGTATAGATTTGAGGGAGTCTACTGTATGTACCATATGTGATTGACCCACATGTCATTTATTCTTTCCCAAAGACCCTCCAGTGTTCAACCAATATATAAAATTGAAGTTTGCAGTTTTTCCTGCTATCTCTCATTATTTTCAATTTTCATTGGTAAGTTATCATTGGCTGTCAGAATTAGTCAACTGTGTAATTTATTACATTTTTTTTTTTTCAATTGAAATTTTTTTATGCTCATTACTTTTTAATGATGCACAAGTTTATGATAGTATTTTTATTCTATTGCAGATTGTAAAAGATGACTACTAGTAATGATATAACTATTGATCACATCAAGAATTTCTTTTCAATTGTAGAAGATGTTAAGCCATTAGAAAACATTATATCCACTGCTACAGGTGGAGCAGGAATAAATAATCTAGATAAGTTTCCACCTCCAAAACCTCTTGTAACTGCAGAAAGAAGAAAAGATACAGACTATGTTGCAAAGTATTTGGAAAAAGCTCGTCTAGAGGTATGGTGTATTTTTTAAAACATTGCATTTTTTTGTTTCTAAATTGAAACCAAAGTAATCTTATTGAATAAGTAACTTTATTTGTTAGCTAACTGACATACCTGGTAATGCCCATATGCCCACAGGTATGATAACTTTAAATGAACCAAAACACAGAATGTGTGCAATTTTTTAAACCTCCCAAAATTTTAAGTCGTCAAAATTTGTGAATTTCTTTTGCTATGCCGCAAATTTTAAAGAATTTTCTTGTGTGCGTAATGTCTTTTTACTACTTAAATGCTATTAATATTTATTTCTGGGTTTGGATGAATTGTCGCAATTTTCACCAAGTAATAGCGTTAATTGATATTGGTAAAAACAGATTTTAACTGGTTAAAATTGATTTAAGCCACTTTGAAGTGGTTTATATTGTATTAAATATTTTTAGCTGTTATGAATTGCTACAACTGTAAGTGAATATTAATATCATACAAATGAAACTATTAAATATGATTGGTATTCTTTTGTCTTATATAATTATATTTCAATCGGAAACATTTGTTTCTTAACCTCCCCAGTACTGATGCTGTCTATAGAAGCCACTAAAGAACACACTTTAACAACTCTAGTAGCATTTAAATACATTTAAAGTTACTTTTAGACATTTTTGATGTATTGCATGTATATCATATGAATTGATATATAGACCAATACATTTTTAGAGATGTTTTATAGTAATTTTAAACAGGCTTTTGCATTCCCTCTACTATTAGTTTCAGAACTGAGGAGGATAAATCTTATTTTTCTTATGTAATTGATATATTATTACTTGAAATTTTGTGGGCAGTCATGAAATCTTTGAAAACATTAATTTAAGATTTGTAGATTTCGTAATGCATCTGATGAATTGTGCAAACACTTCATCTGTAGAAAGACTATTTTCCTAGTTTGATCTGATCCAAAATAGTTAAGTATACCAACCTTGTTATTTATAACTAACTGTTTAAGTTCTAAGTAAAAATAAAAAAAATATCTTTTGTTTAGTATGATTTTGTTTCTAATTAACTTGTTAGTTTGATATAAAATTAGATATGTCATGAGATTATTAAAAATAGTCCAATACCTGCAATAATTGATATCTTTAGAAATTTTGTGCAGTTAAATTATGAAATAATGTAATTTAAAATGTTTTGCTGAGTAAAATATTTGCTATCCTTCCTAAATGTTGTATAAACTATACTATAGATAATATTAAATATTATTTTGACAAACTGTCCAAATATTGAATTAAATTTACAAATACAAGATTTGCATTTTGACAAAATAAGTTTTTTTTTTCACTAAAAATGAGTTTTGATTGGGACTCTTAAAACAGTTTTTTTCCCCACAGTTAAAAATAAAATAATCCTGGTTTGTTATGTTATGAATTGGCATGATATGGCTTTTATAGAACTTTGTCCACTAGATTTGGTTGTCAGGGATGCCACTTTTCCGCCTTTTGGCGGATTTCCGCTTTTTTTAATTTTTAAGAATTCGCGATTTTTGTTAAGCAATCACGAGATAAAATAATGATTTTCGTCGAATGATCGCGAAATAAAACAGCCTTTTCCATCAAACGATCGCGAAATACAACAGCCTTTTTCGTCAAGCGATCGCGAAATATAACATCGATTTTTGTTAAAAGATCGAAAAAATACCCAGCTATTTTCATCAAACAGTCGCGATATAAAGCAGCAATTTTCATCAAACGGTCGTGATATAAAGCAGCAATTTTCATCAAACGATCGCAAAACGAAACTGATTTTCTTGAAACGATCGCAATGTGAAACGGCAATTTTTGTCAAACGATCGCTAAATAAAACGGCGATTTTCGTCAAACGGTCGCGAATCGAAGATTTTTGTCAAAGGATCGCGATATGGAACGATGATTTTTGTCAAACGATCATGATGTGAAACGGCGATTTTCATCAAACGATCGCGATGTGGAAGGATGATTTTCGTCAAGCGATCATGATGTGAAACGGCTATTTTCGTCAAATGATCGCTAAATAAAACGGCGATTTTCGTCAAACAATCGCAATGTAAAACGACGATTTTCGGCAAACAATCGCGATATGAAACAGCGATTTTCGTCAAATGAACGCGAAATGAAGCGGTGATTTTTCTGAAACGATCGCAATGTGAAACGACAATTTTTGTCAAAAGATCACGATGTGGAACGATGATTTTCATCAAACAATCATGATGTGAAACGACGATTTTCGTCAAATGATCGCTAAATAAAACGGCTATTTTCGCCAAACAATCATGAAATAAAAAAAAAACTGTTATTTTCGTCAAATAAAAAAACAACCTGCAAAATTTTGCTATTCACTCGTGGAATAATCATTGAATCTATTGCTGGGTTACTTGAATTGTTTTAAAATGATGCGATACATGAAATTCTTCACTAAACCTGTTGCTGGGTTACCTTAATTGATGTAAGATACTGTGAACTAAAGAAAAATCATTTTAACTTACTCTTATAAATTAAAAGTTTACAACAAAAGAACAGCTGTAATTCTTTATTTAGTTTATTATAAATAATATAATTTTCAAAATTCACGCATAAAGTTGTGAAAAATGTCGTAAATTTTACTTTATGCATAATTTCCTCTTTTTTGCTATTTTGTGAGTGGCATCCCTGGTTGTACAGTCAAGGGTCTATTATATTTATTTTATGTCTTTTATTTTCCAGGGTGAAAAGAAGCAGCAATCTGTCAATTTGGTCACTGGATCCATGTACAGCATTTCTGGGATAGATGATGTTGATGATTTAAGTACTGCAGTTGGAGATTATAGTGAAATTAATGAGATAGATGACGAAACCACCAGGCAAATATTTGCAACTTATTATGAAAACAAGGAACACGTCTACAGTCCAGACCTTAGTGTTACCGCTTATAAAGATGAGGTTAGTATTTGTTTTTATGTGCACCTTTTATGAAGCCATGAATGTAACAAATGCACATTGGCAAGTAAATCTCAATATTTTGATTATCTTTCCCTATTTTTAAAGCTTACCATTGTATTTAGATTTTAAAAATATAGCACAGAGGTGGTTACATTAAAAGCCCAGTCATTGCAGAATTGAAATTTTTTTAATGTAAATCAGTAGTATAAAGTTCTATGAACAAAATGAGCTAGGTATGATTAGATATGACAAGCCAAAAATCTGTATTAATTAAATTATTAAAATATATAATGTTTTACTGTTATCGTGAATATTGATCACTCTTAAAAGTATTTATAGAAAATTTTGTGCTTTTTCAGAAAAACTTGATGTTACAAAATTTTATTATGCTGGAAAAATCTGTCATTATTATTTTAAGGAAGCAGAGAATGAAAAAATTTCGCATTTATTTTGATTTGAATTTTTACTGGTGGCTGCTTTAGTTGACATCTGGAACAACATGACACTGGTCAAGTGTCAGCTTTCTTTTAAAGTAGTAGATCTTTATAGCTTTTTAATATTAATTTTATTAAACTTATTTTTGGTTCATCAAACCAAGTCATACCTAGCTGTTTTTATTAATATGAAATTTTCAATTCTATGATGACTGTGTTTATGATGGCTCTCGGACTATCATTTTATAACACCTTTTTTACAGCGACATTGGCATGAAGAAAATTTCTTTGGCCAGAGGGAAAAAAAATGTTTTACATTACTCAATCTCATCTATTCATTTTAGATTTAGAACTGTTCTTCTAATTTGACATAACTTCATTTCATTACACTGTAGTAAAGTTTTTTTAGAAAAATATTTAACTATGTTCATGGTTCATACATTTTGAAACTAGTTGTTGGGGGGCCACCATAATACTTACCCATCATAATATAAAATATGAAAATAAAACACGTGTAAACTATTTATGGCAATTCCAAAATAAAATTTAAACTAGTGCTCGCGATAGGATACGTATAGCAGCTATACGTTTAAACGATATACGTATATCCGTATAATACGTTTTTCTGCTATACGGATACTTTAAAATATACGTTTAAATGTATCTGGATACGTATAACGCGTATCAGTTAAACGTATATTTTAGAATACGTATACTTAATGTATACGTATATTCCACGTATCGTATCTAATTTAAATATTGGACTTCATCAGTCTTATGTCACTGAATGAAGAATAATTTGGAAATCGGTGGCGTTACGACATCAGAATCCGTATAATATGTCTTATATATACAAGATCAAGCAATGAAAAGCGTATATTTTTTAAAACAGTTTGCAAAAATTTCACAAACTATCAGACTTTCTGATTGGCCAATCTCGTTTCACTAACAGTGAAATATCTATTTTCAAAATAGCGAGTTATTACCGTGAATTGCAAAAGTATTTTGCAACATTGTACTTTGAATTTATTTAGATTTTTTTATTTATCTCAAGGTAGTGAGCTCAGATACCCCGTTATTTTACATTTTGTATAGGTAATGTATACAAATTGTATCCATTGTAAATAACCAGCAAAATTAAACACTTTTTGAGGAAAGAATGAGAGTATAAATGTTTCCGTTTTATTGTGAATTCTTGCTAAATTTAGTTTTTTCTTTTTAATTATTTAAAAATTCTTTATTCACTTATTGTTTTACACTCAAGATTGCACCCAAGCATAAATGCTATTATTTTCATGGAGCTAATATTTTCTAACTCTGTTAATGTATAATGAAATTTCATTTTTTTAATCTTGACATTCTCACCAAAACATACATAGAATCGCTTCATATCAAGCATTAACTGAACCTGTAGTTTGATAAAAATCCGTGCATTAATTCTAGAGATACAGCTATTGCAGAAATCGTAAATAAAATACAGCAAAGTAGAGCCACCTATTGAACGATTTACATACAAAACTAGTCAGCAACAATTTCTACCAGGGACTACTTGAATATATAGGTGAGACTGGGCTGCATGTGAACAGTTCACATAAACATAGCTTTTTGTCATAACTGGTTTAATTTCTATAAGCAAAACTACTCTATATAGTAAACAGAACTATTTTTTTACGCATGGTATTTTTTAAAAATTAACTTTACAGTTCTTCTTACTTTTCTTAATAGTTTATTGAATTCAAAAAAAAAAAAAAAAAAATGTTCATATGTGCCCCAACGAAAGAGCAGTTGTAAACACATACGGAAAACATGTGAACACAAGGGAAAAAAATTTTTTTGACATGTTTCTATTATCTTTTTCATATGTTACCTTAATCATTAGTTGTATTATTTATTAAATTCACCATAAAGAAAAATATATGTATATTTATTTAGTTTCTGAGTTATATGTTTAAGCAAAATATTATAAAATAAAAATAAGTAGATTTGGGGTAGGGGGGGCTTAGATAATTGATAAAATATTGTTGCAATATAACAAAAAAATAAAGAAGTAAAATTGAGAAAATAATTAAAGAATTTAAATTTTGCTTAGGGCTTTTTGTTTGAGGGAGATTTTAGGGAGGGGGCATTTGGATAATATTTATAGGAAAACTACCAAAAGGCGAAAGATTCTCATTCCTATATTTGCCTTATTTGCCTGTAAATTATGGATAAAAAATTGTTTTACATTTATAAGCTTCCTCCAAATTTAATTTCTTTTGCTTTTAAAAGAAAGGGGTCAGTCAATAATGGAGATTTCACGGTAGTTATAAGTTTAAAAATTTTATTTTCTTAATATATATATCTATTTTCAAAACACCAAATAAAATAGCTGTTTTAGAAATGGAAGTAAAATAATACTACAAGTTTGCAACAAATGAAACAGAAAAATTTGTAAATTTGTTAAACATAATATTTTTTGCATTAATGATGCATAAAAAATAGTATTGAAAAAACTGTTAAATAAAATAATGTATAGCATTTATTGCAATTTAGAAAACATGAATTTATTTAAATTACAATTGAACGTAAAGAGCTTGTTGCTTTTTATGTATTTGCTGTCAGTTCTGTTTGTAGAAGTTTCTATTACACAAAATCAACTTTATATGATAGAAATGTCTTCTATTTCTATAAAAAATATAGATAATGGAGCTGGCATTATTTTCACGAAGTTAACTAAAAGGAATAGAATCACTGAATAATTATTAGGCAATTTAATGACATATTCAGATCTGCCCCAACTAGACTCTTCATAAGTGTCCCACATTCCCACAAGAGTTAAAATGACAAATCATTAGCTTTTCTCAATTTTAAAAATAATAATAAATTTTCATAAATATTTATTAGTATCCATAGTATATGTTAAATAAAGAAAAAAAAGAATAAAAAAATAAAATTATTCTTTTATCAAGCTGGAAAATTTACTTGTAAGTACAGTAAGCAGTATTTTGGTTCCTGGGGACAAACAAAATGTTGAAGAGTTTAAAAAAAAATTTCCATATGTCTATAGGTGCTCCCATCTTTGATAATTTTTTGAAATAAAAAAACATATAATAACTAGTGAAAAATGGCAATGTTCTCATATGCCCCATTTTCACATGTGCCCTTGTCTCCCCCATATATGTTACTTAATTCTGTGTATTAGGTCTTGAGATAGAAAACCCACAAAATCCATGTCACATACAGGCGGACAAAGTCACAGACTCATAAACTGACAGGCAGATATTTTGTAAAAACATGTTTTTCGGACTCTCTTACCCTTAAAACGTGTAAACCCGTCGAAAATATTTCCGAATCCAATAGTTTCTTCTTCTAAAGATACAAGAAAATATAAAAAACTAAATACTGCGTCGCAGATTTTCCAAAGATTAGTTTGATTCTACCCACAACTAATGTAACACATTTTATAATAAATAACTTAGTTTTTTGGAAAAAAAAAACCAAAATCTAAACTGAGGAAGTATTCAGATTTTTTTAAGTATCTGCATAACAAATAGTAGTTAAGTAAACACATCGTAGTTCTTTGAACAAAGAATCGCGATGGGGATACTCTACCGGATATTTCTCAATGTCTCTAATACGCAAAGATATATTGAAACATCAAATTTCATACATTGAATGAAAAACGTTTAAACGTTTAACCGCTTGGGTAAAATCCGTATATACGATGTACTGTATATGCTGTTTCGTGTAATACGTATAACTGCCGATGCCGAATTATACGTATAGCAAATACGTATTTCGTATAATACGTATTATACGTATACTCGTATAAACGTATAATCGGGAGCTCTAATTTAAACGTATAAATAAATAATTTTAACACACATAATAATGCTCCATTAATGAATTGCTGATGAGCCAATTTCGACAAATTATATAAAACGCCAAAATACTTGAGTAGTATCGGATTGCGTAAAAGAAACAACCTTATAACTCAAAAAATAATAATCATATTAACTAAAAATTTACTGCGTTGGATTAAGTGTCTCATTTCCAATTAAAATATATCTGTGTATTGAAATTTGAATGAAATACAGGATCATGAAAAATTGAAGAATTTGGAAAACAGGATTATACATATCTCGGCAATTAATAATCTGATCGACTTTGTTTTTTATGCAAAATTTGTGTTATTTTATTGCCTTTTACGTCTATTCCTTAAAATAAAAAAATTTGAAAATTTTTATATAACTTTCATCAGAATGAATTTTTCAAGAGTCTGAAAAAAATAGTTCCAGATAATCGAGGTTACTGATATTAAATAGGCTTCGTTCCATTCTTACATACTAAGTACATACAAAATTTCAAGTCTCTATCTCAATTTGTTCGGGAGATAGAGCGGTTACAGGCAGACACACAGGCGGACAGTCGGTAAATTAAAGAAAAAAAAAAAAAAAAAAAAATGTTTTTCAAAATCTCCAGTATCTGAAACGTGTAAATCTGTCAAAAAAAAAAAAATTTCCGATTTTCAAAACGATTGCAAGACACCCTATACTACGTATGATGGGTAAGTAAAAGCATTAAGTGTTTGAATTATAAAACTTATTTCCAAATGTTTGAAGATAAATAATGAATAAATACCTTTTGAATTTCAAATAAAATTTTGCTGTCAATTTTAATTTGATGCACTTATTGACATATTTTCTACTAAGTAAATGAAATTATCTTTCATTTTCTTTTTAATATTATCTTAAACTGTTTCTTGGCACCATAAATATATAGTAGACTTTTAATGAAATAACATTGGAATAAGAAAATTGTTTGAAATAGGTAAAGCCATGTGACAAGCAGTGCTGAATTCAAGTGGTGTATCCCCCCCCCCCCCTGCTCCCTTCCACACACCTGGAGAAAACTCCCACAGAAAAGTGTGTGAATTCAACACTGGTAGCACAGTTCTTTTATGGTTCACTAGTTTGTCTGCTCCTTCATTTACATACTACAATACAAAAATCAATTATAGTGGTGCCACTTCCTTAGCTTGGCTCTATGCTGGGTTTCTTAATTAGTTTGAAAATTGTGACTCTTATATTAACACTATTTTGATTAAAATTCTAACCTATTGTAAATTTATGGTAGGTGCAAAATCCTTTATGATAAATGGAAGTAACAGTAGTGATTAATAAGAAGCTTATTTTTTTTTTTCCCTCATTTTAATTTTGAAGTAGGTGATATTTTGTACAAGCAAATCTTTAAATACTGATAAAAATCCAATATTATTAAAATGAAACTATTTGAGACACACACATGCACTCTTTCTCCCCCTCTCTCTCCCTCCCTCCCTCCAAACTGAAAAGCGAGGTTAACTCGTTTTTCCAAATATTTAAGCTAATGCAATCAGAGGTTTTTCATAATTTCCCAAATTTGATTTTATGCATAAGGCAAGTTTTGAAATCTCCATCATCTTTTGTAGCTACTTTTTGAAATATTAAGATGTATGAGATAGAACCAGCTAGCTTTATTATCTGTCATTTTAAATTAAAAATTGTTCTTTTATATCCTTTCATCTCTGTCTTACATTCTAGGGCTTATTTCAAGAAAAATATTTTTATATTTTGTAATTTTATTTTTGGATATTATTTTGTATTAATAAATTTTGTTTTACCTTGCAGATTATCCAACAACTTAACATAAATCCTGTATTGATAATTCAAGGTCCTACTGGTTGTGGTAAAACTACACAAGTGCCACAATACATTCTAGATTATCATGCTGAAAGAGGGAAGTATTGTAACATTATTGTTACACAGCCCAGAAAAATAGCTGCCATGAGCATTGCCAGAAGAGTATGTCAAGAAAGAAAATGGCCATTAGGAACAATTGTTGGATATCAAGTAAGTATATTTTTGCACGAATATTTTTCAAAGATAAATTTATTATTTAGAATTTCTCTGTAAGATTTAGTGATTTATAATTTAATAATTATACGACTACTGTACAAATATGGAGAAATCAGGTTGTCAGCAAATAATGCATATGAATTCACTTTAATTTTTAGTTTTCAAAAAACACATAAGTTTTTTAGAAAGTGAGAAGGAATAATTATTAGTATTGTGATGATATATATTGAATATAAAAATAAAATACAGTAAATTTTCACCCCAATTAATTTTGTAAAATAATATATAAACATAATAGCCAATACAAATATTTTAGTTTCTGTTGGCAATTTGGTGACTGCTTTTATTGGCTTCTGTATATGAACATAAAATTATACTTTATCAAAAATCAAATATGCTTCAAGCAAAAATAAATAAATAAATAAAATAAAAAAATAAATAAATAAAAAATAAATAACACATTACACTGAAAAATAAGAGTTCAGTCAAAACTTTAAATTGTTAACAAACATCAATTAATCTCTTGATTACATGCACATGGATGTTTGAAACTACATGGTTTTTTATGACAATACATAGGTGTTTTATATGTTTTATTACGCACTGTAGAAAATCATTTGCTACCATCAACTTATTTATGGCATTTCATATATCTTCGGTGCATCTTCCTGAATTAGCTTTCCTGAAGAACCTGGTATAAAGGGAGCTGTTTGCTAATTATATAGATGCAGTCGAGGGATTAAATTTGTGGTCTTTTGTACTAAAATCATTTGGGAAACAACATTGTAAGCTCTTTACATTTTATTGTATCTAGTACATTTAATTTTATGCACCACTATTGTTATATTTATTAGGTCCATGTTAAATGATCTTTTTCTGCTTCAATTTTTTTTTTCATTCTTGCTTTTAGGTAGCTATGGATCCAAAAGTATCAGCTGACACACGATTAAC
The DNA here is from genome assembly GCA_964019185.1 of Maratus speculifer. NCBI lineage: Eukaryota > Metazoa > Arthropoda > Arachnida > Araneae > Salticidae > Maratus > Maratus speculifer. The sequence continues at coordinate 161,480,965 of OZ025300.1, read as the reverse complement.
TTATGTAACTACAGGTGTTCTTTTAGAAAAACTTGTAGCTGAAAAGAATATGAACAAGTTTACTCATGTTATTATTGATGAGGTAATGTTTAAAAAATTATGTGTGTATTTTTGATCTATGTATATTTCTATAACACATTTGCTTTTGAATGAAATCTAATTTTTATTGAAAAGCTTAATATATTACACTTTCTGTTTTTTCTGCCTTAATCTATTGATAAACTTGCATATTTAATGATCTGTGGTTAAATATTTGTTTGCTTCAATCTATTTTTATGTAAGGTTTTACTCTTAATTACAGTGAAACTTCTCTGTTGACCACCTCCATTAAGTAACCACTTTCCTGAACGACCCTTTTTTCATGGTGCAAAAGTTATTCTCCTTGATTCAATACTAATTTTATCTCCATTCAGAAACCATCCCAGTTGAACTACTTCCATGAGCAACCAATGTCTTTGAAGAAAATGAATCAAATTCCATTTTTTGCTGGCCGCTTAAAGACTGTTTTATTTAAAAAATAAATAAATAAACTTTGGCGAAATTTCGATAAATTTTGCATCAATTATTTAAGCTAATTTTTGATTTTTCTCTTTTTTTATTCTGTATTTGAATCCTTTTGTGCCTTTTTAGATAATAAATTTAACTCTAATGATGAATTAAGAATCTTGGTCAATAAACTTCTCTGCTCTATTTTGTTAGAAAACTCTCAAAGAAATAGTTAAAGTAATCAAATCGTCATTATTTCTTCCCATAAATTTTTTTTTATTTATTTACTAAGCTTCAAAATGGCTTGTAAAAGGAAGCTTTAAAAGATAAAATCATAAAATCCAAGCAAACGTTAATGTATTACTTTTTTAAACTCTGCAGTAATTATGTAATTAACTTTTGTTTTGATAATTTTTATATTTTTTTCCTATTGTAAAAAAATAAGTTTTAGTAACATTGTTATCTTTATCAACAATAAAAATCTAGATTTAAACATCACCTCCATTAAGAGACCATTGGAGCGAAAATTTCTTATCAGAATGGAATGTGGTCATTTTTGGAAGGTTTTACTGCAATTGTCTTGTTTTGAGTACAAAAAAGATACAATAGTATTCACATCCAGCCACAATATAATTTACAGATTTAAATCCAGAATTAGAATTTACATATGTTATATTTGGGTCAATTTCAATTTTACTAATTTGCCCAAACCTGGAAATTAAGAACATTCTAAAACTCTGAAATATAGAGGCAGGATTTGTAAACAAGGCATATATGTATTATGTTTTGATTTTTAACCATCTGAATTTATTGCAAAGGATTAATTTTTACCTACGAGAATGTTTTTTACCTTTATTTTATAAGTCATTAATGGTTAGAGATTTGGTGCTTTTCTTAAACACCTTGGCAAGAAATATTTCCCTTAAGCATTTTTCTATCTATTGGTAGAAATTGATGAAGGTGAATTATGCATTTTCTAATGAAACTAAATTAACATGTTCGCTGCCGATAACTCCGCCCTCTGTGTTAAATGATTGAGAATTTCACACGCTAGCACGTAGCCGGCAGCGAAAGTGTTAAAACTAAACTGAAAAAAAAAAGGAATAAGAAAATATTTAATTAAAATTTTAATCAACAATGTAAGTTTATAAAATTTGCTATAATTTGTCATTATAGATTGTAAACTTTACTAATTTACAGAGATCGAAGCATTTTTTTTTTCCCCTTAAAGTTCATTTTGTGAAAAGTAGAAGTTATTTTTATGAATCTTATTATATTTTTGTGAAAAATAACATAATGTAAAAAAAGTTGAAATCCAGTTACTCAAATTCAAACTTTAAACCAATTTTTCTAAAATTTTTATTCCTCTTGAACTGTTTTTATTTACAAATCACTCATTATAATAAATAACAGTAAGTTTTAAGGAAAAGAATTTTGTGAAGGGGCCTATTTTATTAAGAAATCTTTGTGTTTGTTTTATCAAACAGAATTTTGTGAAGATGCCCATTTTATAAAATTGATTTTTGTGAAGGGGCTATTTTGTTAAATTGATTTTTGTGAAGAAGCTTGTTTTATTAAATCGATTTTTGTGAAAGGACCCTAAATAAGCCCCGAATTTTGTCTGGATCATCCCTGCTTTATGATTGATACTTTATTATTGGCTTTCATTTAAGAGCTTTTTAACCTTAAATCAATATAATCTTTTCAAGATTTTTAATAAAAAAATTCATTGTACAGAAAAAGGATGGTTTTATTTTTAAAATTTTTTTATTCATATCCAGTATTTGTTTTCAGGTTCATGAAAGAGATCAAGATATTGATTTTGCTCTCTTGTTAGTAAAAAAGTTCCTCACAACAAATTCACAACGTGTCAAGGTAACTATATCTAATATTTGTTTCATTAAACTATCAGAACTTACAGGGTGTCCCTTCTTATCACTGATAAATAACTAATTTCTAAATTATTAGTATGGGGTTTTTACTTGTCAGGAAAAGCAGGAAAAAATAAGGGAATTTTTGATGTATTATTTTTCATCAGAATCTCGGTTATCATAAATTAAGAAATTTTGAATTAATTAATCATCCAGTCTAAAATTTTTATATAAAATGTATTAAACTATATAACAGTAGTATAATATGAAAATAGATAAAAACCAGAAATTCATACTGTGCATTGCATGTTTTTTTAGCCTTCATCTAGATTTAATTGTGTTCACTGTAAAGGAACTAACAGTATATAAGCCAAATATTTACTGAAAAAGGTCAATGAAATTTTTGAAAAAAGTTAAGCAATTTTCTTAGCAGCATTGTGTAGGAATCCAATTAGTTCTAATTGCAAAAACGTTTAAAATCTTGTTCCTCATTGCATGTTTTGGAAATCTAAAATGGTATTTTTTGAAAAAACTATGAAATTAAAATTTTATGCAATGCCTGGGTTTGATAATTATTATTAGAAAAACTTTTTCCATGCTATAAGAAATAAATTATTAAAAAATTTTAATCTTCTATGGCCAAAATTATGAGGATTTTAATTTTATGAATTTTTGGCATTTTATGGCACTAAAAATGGAAAAATGCATATTTGGTGTCTATAACACTGAAAATTCATAAAGTTTTAAGTATCACAACTTGGTCAGTTTCAGTCATATAAAATTTAAATCTTTTAGCATATGAAAAAAGTTTTTTAAATATAACCTATATAGTACCCAGGGACCTTTTTAAAATTTCAAAATCATAACTTTTTAAAAATAACTGTTTTGATGTTATTGGACTTTCATGAGAGAAAAATCATTTGTAATAGTTTTGTTATTTGAGTTATACCCTTGCCTGTAGCTAATGGTTTAGGAATTATCCATTGATCAACAGTAAAAATAGTCACCTTGTATAATATTTGTTAGAACTTTTATCATTTTTGTATTATGCTATTAAATTGTTTACTGTGTTTTTAATTCTATTATTTACAAGCCCTGAAAATATTTATTGCAATATTAATAGATCCTTGAAAAGGGAGAACAGAAGACAGGCATAAAAATCCAATAAAGTTTCTACACTAGGACTTTAACTGACATTTTATCAATTAATTCCATGACTTCCAGGCATAATTTCACCGGTGAAGGGCTATGCACTAGACTATTTGGTTTAACCCTTTGCAGCACACTGTGCCCGGTCTGGGATACTTAATTTTAAGTTTAGTAAAACTTTTTTTTTACAATTAAAGCTTAAATGAAGAATTTTAAAATATCTAAAAAATTTGTAGTTGAATTCCGGTGTCAGTCGATAATTTCAAATTTTGCTAACAGATTTTGCCTGTGCCGAAAAGGGTTAAAGTGTTTGTATCACAAAGCTCACCTTTGACCAGTGTCTTGTTTTATCAGTTGCATGTCACAGACTAATTCTTTTCAAATATGCAAGCATTACTGTGTAGTGAATGACATACTGGAATATTTGGATATTGATTACTGTCATGTTAATGGCAGAATTCATCACTGGGCTCATTGAATATGTTGCTGGGTCACCTAAATTAAATGATGATCAATAAAATGATGCAATGCAAAATTTTTTACTAAACTCAATTCATCTATTGTTGGGTTACCTCAATTGATATAAAATACTGAGAATTAAAGAAAAATGATGTTTATTTATCTGTTTAAGTTTTTATGCTCAATGAATTAACAGCATATTTCAAACTGTTTGGTCCGACATTTGTTTACAAAAGTACATTAAAGGTTTAAAAAAAAATTCATTTTTTAAGATAGTTAAAAAATAGCTTGTTATAAATTTTGTTCTTTATTTAGTTTATAAGAAACAATATAGTTTGCAAAATTCACGTATATATGCTGTGAAATATTGTAAATTTTACTTACATGTAATTTCCTCTTTTTTGTTATTATCGGAATGGCATCCATGTAAATTACTTGGACATTATTTCTTGGATCAATGCATTTTATAAAACATACATGCACTATTGCATAAATACATTTCATAAAATAATAATCAGCCAATTTTAATACAATTAGAGTAAAAGCATAATAGTTTATTATATGTATATATAAAGTTTTGGAGATGAATATAGTATATTTTTTTATCAAAAGAGATTAAGATTTATTAAAATAAAAATTCAGTTTTAAAGCTCACCAAAATCTACTAACTAAAATCTACCAAAACATTGATGAATAAATATATATATAGAAAAAGTAAAATTGATTTATTTTCCTTTTTTACATAATTATAGATTCCGTAAAGCATCCTGATGATTTAATTTAAGATTTTATCTGTCAACTATGAAAATTGCAGTTTTTAGTAATTGGCAGGTATAAAAATGTATTTGTTTGAATAGAATAGAATCTTTTCAAAATTAGGAAATATGTTTATAGAAATAAAACTACATGTGAATATGCGTGTAAAAGTATTCAAAGGTTGCGATTTTTAGTAATTGACAGGTATACAAATGTACTTGTTTGAAGAGAGTAGAATCTTTCCCAAATTAGGAAATGTGTTATAGAAATAAAACTACAGTGTAAATGTGCTTGTAAAACTATTCAAAGGTTATTAAAACAGGTCAGTCAGGGTTGCCACGCCACCTGGAGAACCTGGAAAATCGGGAAAACACAGGGAATTTTAAATCTCTACCCAAAACAGGAAAAATCCAGGGAATTTCTTTTAAAAACCTAAAAAAATCTGGAAAACACAGGGAATTTGGTAATGGCAAATTATAACGTTTCTAGTTAGCTTTCATACAGGCATATATTTTTTCGTACTCAACATGGAATAGAGATGCATTGCAGTACAGGGAAAATACAGGGAAATTTTTTTCAAGATTAGAGTGGCAACCCTATCAGTTCTAGCAAATATGAATATAAAATTAATGAAATGAAACTCTAAAAAATTGTTCTGCATCCCTAAAAATCTCTTGTATTCAAATTCTTGTGTAAATCATCTTGTATTTTTCATTTTTAAAGTATTCACTAGAATAAGCAAACATAAAATGTCATTCTATCAAACTGTGTTTAATATAAAAGGTAAATTTCCTGAAACTAATAAAAATCATTCATACAATAAAACAAGGTGATTATATTCCAATGAGCAGTAACTGTGCTAACCAAGATGTTTTTAAATCAAGTTCTTGTATTTTTTATCTGTTTTCTCATTAGTAAATTAAGTAATCTTATTTTAGGTTCTTTTGATGTCTGCAACGTTTGACACATCCATCTTTGCCAAGTATTTTTCTCTTTCATTTAAAGGAGATGACGCTCCAGTTATTGAGATATCAGGGAAATCTAAAGAAGTCACAGAACATTATTTACATGAGTTAAAGACTCTCATACCATCGGTAATGATTTTATAGTTTGTTAAAACAAAGTACTTATTTGTTTGTATTGCTTTATTTATAATTTATTTAAATTAATAGTTATATGTCAATAATTGTGGTATTTTTAAATATTTACTTTCTGATTTCTTTAGAAATAAATATTTTTGACTTTTAACTTATTTTTATGTTTTTCTAAAATAATTGAAAAATGTCTTATTAAATGAATAATTAAAAAAAACCCGTATCTTTTTAATTATTTGCAGATTTATGGCAAGAGTTTGAAAAAAAAAGTTTTAGAATTGCACAAATTTTGCTTTAAAAATTGGATTATTTTAATCATTATAATATTGATATTACATTTTATTAATTGAAAATTTTCTTAATATTTCTTTTTACAATAATATCCTTGGTGAGATTTGTGGCATATGGTGAAGAGGAAAAAAATGAAGCTTTCCCTGGGAATTCATTCATCGCTTTAGTGTGTTTTAGACACTTTAAGACTGTGGAAGTCTCTTTCCTGCATCAATATATAATTCTTATTATTTCTTTTCTTCAAAGTATTCTGTAACCCCCCCCCCCTTTTTTTTTATTAGAATACATCTGAAAAGTTTAAGAAAGAAGATAGACCAGTAATTAAGCAACATATTATATAATTTATTTTAGTTTAAGTTGCTTGTTGTTTTAGAAATCAATACATAATGTATGCATAGTTACTCAACTTACTCACATTATTCTTGTCATCCATTTCAACCTATCAACTCTCTTATTATTCCTATGAATAAATTCTTACTTTATTCTCTATGGATACAATAGATCAATTACAATTCAATAACATAATTTAAACTTTTAAACATATCTTTATTTAAACAAGTTTATTTTAAAATAAATTATTTGTTACTTACTTTTAATTATGTTGTTATCCTTTATAATCTAGTTTTAAAACATCTATCTTTATTGTAACTCTTCGTGTATCGTCTATACATATGTATTAGTTCACAACTCACTGACATGGCATTTGTTTATTTTTTACGCACACATGTTGATACTTAATCACTATGTCCAAATGACATGGTTTGCTGCTAGACAATAGATGGCGTAAGCTCTCTGGGATTGTTTGCATTCTAGGACACACCTCCAGACCTTATTACAGGGATAGGAATTTTCCGTTTTTTGGCAGATTTCCGCTTTTTTGTTATTTTGATAAGTTTAAAATTTTTCACCCCAAAAATTCCACTTTTTTCCGCGGATTTCAGAAATATGTAACAGGAATGCCGCGGACACGCTATAGCGCCTAAAATACACAAAAAATCAGTGACGGGACGTTAAAAAATGGGGCTTACGTGTCCCGCGGGATGCGTAATTTTCGTCAAAGAATCAAAAAAAGGCAGATTTCATTTAAAAATGGTGAAATAACGAATAATTTCCAGCAAATTTCGTCAAAAAATTCATTAAAAAAAATGGCTAATTTTGTTACAAAATCCCGAAAAAATAGTCTGTTTTCTTAGAAAAAATGACAAGTTTTGTCCAAAAATCGTGATAAAACGGAAAATTTTGTCAAAACATTTGCGAAAAATGGTAAATTTTATCAATAAAAAGGTAATTTTCTTTAAAAGATTGCAAAAAAACAGAACATTTCGTCAAAAGATCGCGAAAAAGGAAATTTCACTAAAAGAAATAGTGAAATAATGAATAATTTCCCACAAATTTCGTCAAAAGATTCGCGAAAAAATGGCTAATTTTGTTATAAAATCCCGGAAAAGGCAGATTTCCTCAAAAATTCGCGAAAAAACGACAAATTTCGTCCAAAAATCACTATGAAACGGCAAATTTTGTCAAAAGATTCGCGAAAAACTACAATTTTTATCAAAAAATCGTGATAAAACGGTAACTTTCACAAAAATATCGCGAAAAATCGGCACATTTCGTCAAAAGATCGCGAAAAAAGACACATTTCGTCAAAAGATCGAAAAAACGGCAAATTTTGCCAAATAATCATGAAAAAATGGCAAATTTTGTCGAAAAATCACTTTAAAACGCAATTTTCGTCAAAGGGACAAGAAAGAAAGTTAATGCCTGGTGGATAGAATTTTTCTGTTCCAAAAACTAGCTTTCCTGCTTCCAAATTATTCTTTTTGCTGCTCCAAAAATAGATTTTCCTGCTTCACAATCTTTTTTTGATTGTTTCAAATCTTTCAAAGTGAATGTAACTTCTGATAACACCTATTCATTAAACAAAAAGTACCCCCTTACTTGTGGTGCAATTTTTCATTCGCGCGTGTGATCAAAATGTGGTGCAATTTTTCATTTGCACGTGTGAATACTGTCAGGAATTAGAACCCTAATTCTTATCACCTTGCTAAATAACATTTGAATCATGCTTAATATACATGCCTGTTTTTCTATTTCCATATATTCCTCTGGTGAACATATACTTTATTTAAATTTATTTAACAGGATTTTTATTTTTTATTCTTAAAGAAAAATAAAAACTTACCTTTTCACAATAGATATCTTCTTTTCGGTTTTTACCTTATTAATATATAAAAATAGTTCTTTTTACTTTTACTTTCGTTTCACAATAATTGAAATCAATAACCTGCCGTATCATTGACCGCATGTCTAGCTTAGCTCATGCTCTTCTGAGTGGTTTCAGCCAATACTACTAGAGGGCGTTCGGATGTGACGTAATCGTGATGTACTTCCACGATCCACACCCCCTTATTTCGTATTGGCATATTGAGCTTTGGGAACTGGAGGACGAGAGTACGGACATGCGTACTGCCGGATATTCTAATGTCGGCGGGAGATAAATAGTTCGACTTTCTGTTCTCTTTAACTCTTGTGGTGTTCATCGTTCCAGCTGATCTTATAGTGTTAAGTACGGCAGATGTTCTTTCAATGTTAAGTTAAGTTCATGTGGTAATAAGTAATGGCTTGCGGTCGTCTTCTAAATATTTGAGAAATGGAGTTCTATTTTAAGTTGAATTCGCCTTTCATCGTTTCAAGTTTATTGACAACATGCTGTGGTGATATGTTAGAACTCCGGTGAACATTTCTTCATGAACTATTAAGTGAAAGAATGCTATTATGGTTCGAGTAATAGATGTCATACAGGGGATGACTGATGAATAATAAATGACGTAATAGCCTTTTTTTAAAAGTTTTTGCTGTTTTTCTTCAGAATGCCAAGGCCCAGCTAGTTTATTGGTTATGTTGATGAGCTCTAGTACTTTGCTAAATGATCAACTTCATATTTATTTTTATTGGAAAACAATGTTTGTGTCATGGGGATTTCTCATATTAGATAAGTAATTGTTGTTTATATTCTTTTTATTTTTAATATGAAATACCAATTAATGAATTTTATAAGCTTCTTTTAATGTATGTTAATGTCTTTTAATTATTTAAATAAATGTTGATGTTTTTAATTTATGTCATCTTTATTTGAGAAACCACATTTATCTCTTCTTCATTTAATTTACTTCATATAATTAGTTTTTAAACTTTTGGGGTTTCAAAATCAGTAACGCTTCCATACTGCATTCTATGCCTCTGTTATATTTACTAAGCTTTCTTTAAACCCCGTCATCACTACGTCTGTAGTGATGACAAATACAATATGGTGCAATTTTTGGTTCATGCATATTTTCAGTCTTTTTGCTTTTTTGCAGTTCCCATCCCTGTTATTAGGAAGAGGTAGTAACGTGTATTTGGTGCGGGATGAAAATGAACGGCTGGGTATTTCCCAGAAAGAGCTATTTATAGTCCTATCAGATACTGGAACATTGTCTTCATCGGTTTTAGTTTTTTATTTGTTTTGTTTTTATTTTTTAGTTATGTTGCATCTTCGAATGTTTATTAGAGTATCACAGTTGGAAGCTTGATGTGAAGCAATAGCAGGGTTCGCACAGACTCCTTGGACTCCTTAGAAACTACTTAGAAATGAAAACATTCCCAAGTAGTACTTAGAACTACTTAGATAAACAAAATACTCCTTAGAAACTCCTTAAATTGTATTGCGATTTTGCACGCAAGCGATATTGCTCCCAAAAAAGAAAAAAAAAATCGCGATTGTAAAACGCACGGTAAACCCTTTATGCACGTCATTCATCAGAAGCACAGCAGTGATTGCAGGGATGCCAGGGACTTGCTATAGTGCGTAAAATACGCAAAAAATAGGCGATGGGATGCAGCAAAATAGCTCTTACGCGTCCCGTGAGACGCGCAATTTCGTTAAAAAACGCATAAAAATGGCGACTTTGGTTAAAAAATTGCGAAATAAGGACTATTTTTCGGCAAATTTCGTCAAAAATTCACGAAAAAATGGCTAATTTTCTCAAAAAATTTCGAAAAAATGCAGAGATTTCCTCAAAAAATCGCGAAAAAAACCCGACAAATTTCGTCTAAAAATCGCGATAAAACGGCAAATTTTGTCAAAGAATTTGCGAAAAACGACGGATTTCGTCAAAAAAAATCGTGATAAACCGGCAAATATTGTAAAAAAAATTGTGAAAAGCAGTAAATTTTGTAAAAATTTTTTGATAAAACGGCAAATTTCGTCAAGATAAGCGAAAAATGGCTAATTTTGTCACAAATTGCGAAAAAAGGCAAATTTCTTTAAAAGATTCGCGAAAAAATGGCTAACTTTGTCTCAAATCTCGAAAAAAATCGGCAAATTTCCTCAAAAAAGTGCGAATAAACAAAAAAATTTTGTCAAAAATTCGCGATAAAACAACAGATTTCGTCAAAAAATCACGAAAAAACGACAGATTTATTCAAAAGATTCGCGAAAAAATGGCTAATTTTGTCACAAAATCTCAAAAAATGACTAATTTCCTCAAAATATTGCGAAAAACGGCAAATTTCGTCTAAAAATCGCGAAAAAACGGCAAATTTCGTCAAAATATTTGTGAAATGTCGGAAAATTTCGTTAAACAATTCTCGAAAAACGTAAATTTTGTGAAAAAAATCCCGAATAAACGGCAGATTTCGTCAAAAGATCATGAAAAGACTCAAATTTTGTAAAAAGGGCACGAAAAAAAAAAAACAAAAAAAAAACGTTAATGCCTGAAGTGAATTTTTCTGTTCCAAAAGCTAATTTTCTTGCTTCAAAATTATTTTTTTGCTGCTCTAAAAACGGATTTTCGTGATTCACTATCCATTTTTGACTGCTCCAAGTCTTTCTGAGTAAATGTGACTCAGGAAAACACCCATTCATTAAACAAAAAGTCTCATCACTTTACTCAACAAAAGTATTCTTTTTTTTCAGCAAAAATGTCTTTTTCTATAAATCAGTCTTGTTCCTTTTTTTAAAAGAAATGCAAACAATGGTGATACTTGTTATCTTCTACTTTCAAATGTTCAATATTTTATAGTTAAATTTGTATCTTGCAAATTTATTTTTAAACAAGTAAAGAAAATTTCTCATAATTTTAAAAACAACTAATATTGGTTTTATATTTTTATTTATTATTAAAACAATAATTATTGAATTTCATTTTTCTAATGCAAATGAACAAGTTCAATTTTTGCATCTAAAAATATGACTCATTAGTGGGGACCCGCTTTTGTTAAAAAGAGACCCAGGATTTTTCAAGTCCAGCGGCATTCCTGGATTGGTTGGGATCATACTAATAGCCACCAAAGTGTCATGAAATATCGCAGATAAAAAGCTAATTTCGTCTGAAGATTGCGGATATAATACCGATTTCGTTAAAAAATCGCGGGAAAAAATGACGATTTCGTCAAAAGATTGCGGGAATAAAACGGCGTTTTCGAGAAAAGATCATATAAAAATGCAAATTTTGACTAAAAATCCTCGAAAAAACATAGATTTCATAAATAAGAGAAATAGGAAAACACAAATTTTATCAAAAGATCGCAGAAAAACCACCGATTTCGACTAAAGATCGCAAACAATCGCCAATTTTGCTAAAATATTGCAGATAAATCGCTGATTTTATCTGAAGATCGCAGGAAAGCATCGATTTCGTCTGAATATCGCGAATACCCCCCCCCCCTTCTTCTTGCAGGGCGGTAACTCGCAGAATCCCTGCGGAATTGGGGCTGTGCAAGTGTATGCCACATAACAAAAGTGGATGTCTTTAAATTTTTTTGTACTCCTTGGATTTTTTCTTCCCAACTCTGTATGAACTCTGAATAGTCTCTCGGTGGAATAAATAACAAAGTGTTTTTACTGTTAAAGATGAAATTCTGGTAGACATTGTTATGACATTAAATTGCTTTGATAAGAAAACATTTAGAATGGAAATAAAAAATATGGATAAAAAATAGTTCTCTAGTAGCCAATGTGTTTAATTGTGAAAGTAATGTTTTTTTGTTTTTCTTTTCAATCTTGAAGACAATAGTTGTTATGATATTGTATGTCTGTTTTTCCTGAAGTTAGTTTCTCTCAGTCGGTCTTTCCATTTTGTTATGAAAAGCTTTAGATGTATTATTGCTGTTGATATCCATTGGTTCTTGGTATCAGTTCACAAATGTCAGGGCGTATATCATTGGGCCATTAGCTGCTATCTGCTTTTGGAAAACTGCAAATTTTGTCAAAATACCTCAAAAAACTACAAATCCCGTGGAAAGTTGATGAAAAACAAGTGAATTCCGTCAGAAGATTGCAGAAAAAAAGAAGGAATTTTGTCAAAGGAGTGCTAGTATTATGAAAAAGAACAAAACGTGGTCAAAAAGCATAAATTTTGTCAGCAGATCGCGAAAAAAACGAAAAATTCAGTGAAAGATCGCGAAAAATCAGATTTTAATGCTACAAAAATGGATTTTACTGCTCCAAAAACTTTTTTATTGCTCCAAAATTGATTTTTGCTGCTACATAAATGTTTTTATCGCTCCAAAATGGATTATACTGCTCCAATATCAGATTTTGGCTTTAGTGCACTTGCAGCTCTGTGTATGCTGTAACTACAAATAATCTCATAAAAATTGAGGAAAGATACCTTTCACTCAACAAAAAATGTTCTTGTAATGATCTGGTCATGAAAATTTTGGATGTAGATTTGTTTTAAAATTCTTAAATTATACGTGAATTTAAATATATTTATAAACTAACTTTCAATTTTAAAAATTAATTTGTAATGGTAATTTATTTTTAGATGCCTCGATTTGAAATGAGTGAACCATGGATTGAACCTTGTTTATATGATACAGTTGTTCAATTAATTGACGCATTTGACAGAATTGAAAAGAAAGAACAAAAGTAAGACTTTCAAATATTAATTTCATAACTTAAAATGTGTTAGTTTTAAAATGTTAGCACTTTCAATTGTAGTAATTTTGATATTTGAATGATATGAGGGATTTGCTTTTTTCTCTTTAATGTCTTTATTGTATTTACAGTGTTCCACCTGAACAAGATTTTCCACCTAACAGAGGCGCTGTTCTTGTATTTTTGCCAGGTAATATAATGAGTAATTTTACGATTGATCATTCTTAGCTTTTTATTAATTTTTTGTTTATTTTATAGTATGATGTTAAGATTGTAAAAGGTTAATTTCCTTAGTTAAACTGTTAGATAAAATACAATATAGTATTAAAAAGAATGTGATAAAATATATCTTATGTGACATTTTATTGAATTTAAATTAAGATTTGGTTAACACTATTAATTGGGAATAAAATTATTAAATTTGAAAGCTGTGAAAAATTTAAGCTGAGTTCCAGAACACTCATATATAGGAATATCATATGACGACCTCAGAAGCCAAGGGGTAAATTGAGTTTAAAGATAATTGATGTTAAATTGGAACATCAATAACAATTGAGTGAATTGAAATAGGAAATTTCTGCTTCTTACATTCTGATCTTTGAACTCTTATTACAATAACTGTTAAAAGATAAAGTACAATTTTCTTTAAGTGTATAATTAATCAATATTGTTTGTTTTTCGAAAAAAGTGGTTTACTTCTATAACTCAGCAAATAATAAGAAAATCATTTATATTTCTTTACCTGAAATGAAAAAAGCATATTTTTAGGTCGTCTGTGTATTTAGTTTATTTTTTTCAATTTTGTCTCTTATACCCCTTGGCTTCTGGGGTCCTCATATTCTGGTTATGTAACATGCATTTTTGAAACAAGAAATTTTAATTAAAATTTGCAGGTGTGCATTATGTGGCATGTTTAAAAATAAAAGATTACAAGTTAAGAAATCACAAGTAAAAGAATTCTTACTTTTATATTTATGAACAAGAAAAGGAGTTTTGATTATTTGAATTGTGTTCATGGAAATGAGTTCATGCATTACTAAACTGAATGACCATGCATTCGATTAAATGTTTATTGCAAGATTTTCTACAATACTATATATATATATAATTAAATTTATCAAAATTGTCTGATTCTTAAGACTTTTCTGTTTTTTGTGCATTTTCTAAATGTTTGTTTCCTTGTAAATTTTGAATTTTGTTTTACAGGTTATGATGAAATATCTGTCTTGAGTAATAAACTAACAAATGCTCGTTTTAACAAAAAGTAAGTAATGTATATTTTAATTTTTATGTGCAATGTTTCTTCACATGTCCAACATTTTTTTATAATTAAGGCTAAATATATAGGGTATTTCAAAAATATTGACCTCTGAGTGATTGTGGAAAAACATGAATTTTGTGAAAGTATTTTAGGAAAAATGCAAATTTAATCAAAAGACCGTGGATAAAACATGAATTTTGTTTAAAAATTGCAGGGAAAAGGCACATTTCATTAAAGGAATGTGGAAAAAAAATTAGGGAAATAAACTAATTTTATCAAAGGATCCTGGGGAAAAAAAATCAAATTTTGTCGAACTATTATGGAGAAAACACAAATTTTGTTGAAGAATTGTGAAAAAAAGACAAATTTCATCAAAGAGCCATAAATAATAATAATAATAAAAAAAGAACACATAAATAGCACCAGGATAGGATTTTCTTCTTTCCCTCCCTATTGTAACCTTTCAGAACATTTTCTGTGAATTTCAGATTTTTTTTTAAACTTATAATCACCCTTGTGAATTTTGTCAATTAAATTGGTGAATTGGAAATTCAGCCTGGGATTTAGGCAGAAACTCTCAAGGCACTGAATATTATGTGTTTTTCTGTACATTCAAAAACTTCAGTGGGACATTTTAAAACTATCAATAATCTTGAAAAAGTTGTGCTAACAGCAAAATCAAAGCACTGTTTCTAAATAGAGATTTTTCATTGTGAAAAAAATGGTGTTTTTAAACAACTGAATATTGTTAGAAAGTGCAATTAATAATTTACAATTTATTTTTAAATATACAACATAAATGTATGTATATTTATACTTTTTATACATGAGGTATACATTTGTTGAAGCATTAAAAATATCTCTGGCATAAACTTACATTGTAAATTGAGTTATTATTCAAGCTCAAAGTGAATCATTTATATGAGTTACATTCCTTTTTTCTTAGGTACTGGATTATACCTCTTCATTCAATGATTACCCTTAATGAGCAAGATAAAGTATTTATGAATCCCCCTGTTGATCATCGAAAGGTAATTTCTATTACAACATCATTAAATAACTATTTTTTTTTCTGTGTTGCTTAATTTATTTTCTATCAAATTGCTTCAGGTTATTATATCTACCAATATTGCTGAAAGCTCTATTACCGTTCCTGATGTGAAATATGGTGAGCATTTAAACTTTTTCTCAATCTTGTTCTTTTCCTAATTATTTATTTTTTTAAAGTTTATCAAGTTTCTCTTATGTAATCTTTTAAGTGATTAAAATATAATATTGTACTTTTATGTTATGTTTGAAAACATGTTACCTTTGTCTATATTTGAAAACTCATCATAATAATGAATACCTTATAGTTTAAACTTCATATTTATCTTATTTAATTGCATTAATTATTTTTGTTTACTACTAAACAGTATGATTTTGCTACTTTTCCTATTTTAATTTGAAAATGACAAGAATTCTTATCTTTTGTGAAAAAAATAAAAATATGTTGTTTATTATGGTGTACGGTATTATAATTTTTGGTGTTGTCATGTTAAATTTATTTCACTGAATATAAATTACATATAAATGAATTAAAAATATTCTAATTAAATAAATATAAATTTAAGTATCATTATACTATCTCTATGCGTTTTGGAATCCTGGGACCCAGACACTTAACTGAGTCTTAAATCAATGTATCTAATAACAATTTGTCTCTGATGTGATTATCCACAAAATATTTTATTCCTTGCAATAAAAAAATTATCTCCTAGAGATCCCAATCCAATTTTTCATGCATCTCCTCTTCCATTTTTTGCTTAAATGATATGCATCAATGAGTGCATCAAAGGCATCACTGTTTTAAATGTTATATTGATTTTTCATTCACTTTGTCAATTTAATACTGAAAGCACGCTTCAAAATTATTAAATCATTCATATTTTGTAATTTTCAGTGATAGACTTCTGCTTAACCAAAAGTTTGACAACAGACCCTCTTACAAATTATACCTGTCTGGCGCTGGAATGGGCATCAAAAGCAAACTGTATCCAGAGAAAAGGTAATTTTTTCCAGCATATTATAGATTCTAATGTGTTTCTGTATTTGTTTTGTCGTCAATTTAAGTATCCCAAAGTTAGATAGATGTCATGTGGATGCTGACAGAACAAATAGTTTGTTGGACGAACACACTGCAACATAAAACAGTTAATTTAAACATAAAATAATAATCATACAGAGACTTTTTTTATATCATACTTGTACAGAAAAGTTTTTTGCACATCTATCATTCGCCCACAGACTGAATGTGTGAGAGAGGGGGGGGGGGGGGGGTTAAGAAAGGCTGATCATTGTACAGGTATGATGCATATTAAAAAATGTTCGCTCGCCTCTCATTCCAACATACCTTTCCTGTGAGCAATACATTTTTTTTTCTTTAAAAAATTCAAAAAATCACAAATACATATGCATACAAAAATTACATACAATAATTATATTTTCCATAGAATAAATCAATTTATCCCCATTTACAACTTTAGTAAGGAAATCTGAAATAAAATGTTCACCTTGAATATATTCTATTGAAATAATACCTTTAGACAGTATATCCTTGTCAAAATGAAGTCTCAAGTTCATATGTCTAGATTTATTGCATGATTTTGTACATTTTATACATTGTATGGCTACTTGGCTATCAGTGCTTTAAATTATGGCATCTTTTATAAATTAAATTGTTCACAATTTAACATAGATGATAAGTTTACAGTCCATATTATATCTTTACAAATTTCTGAAATAGAAAACAATTCTGCTTCACAAGTAGAAATATTTTTTTATTTGTGACATTTCCAAGATATTAATGACTTTCCTATTAAGTCAACTCCTTCTTTCCATTTTTTCCATTTCCCCAACTAGCATCTCAATTACTATTTAAAATGTGTAATTTAGCTATCAGTTTGGTGAAATTGGTCAACGGGATAACCAAGTTGTAGCAAAAAAATTAATAATCAAATTTAATTTTATTTAGCTGCAAATGCAGTTAGTAATCTAATTGACTCAATATTTAATATTTACACCTGGTGAAAATGATTTAGAATAATCTTTATTTTTAATTTGATTAAATCCAGCTGCCACTAATCTCACCTTATATTTTATTTCCTTATTATCAGCCTCTTTTAACCCTTTCAAGGGCAAGGTACTTGTATTCATAAAATGTTGAAATAATTGATTGGCATCAGTATTTACAAGAAAATTGGTGTATAAATAAGTAAGTGTGTATTTTCGCTCATTTAGTAAAGGTGAATTAAAAACATTGGGCACCAATGTGCCAATTAGGGATTAAAATTATGTGATGCTGTGGCGGTATCAAAGCTTTCAAGGGGTTAAAGCATTGAACCATTTACTTTTAATTAATTTTATTTTTTCTGGCATATCAATAATCTCCTAAGCATTATGCTTAATTAAGGAAAACAATTTTTTTTTTCATAACTATTTCCCACTCACATGAATTTATTTTTATTTATAGCCTCTTAATAATTACTCGGGATATTATCAATTAAATTAGCTGATGAATATTTAGTTTTCAATCATTCTGACCTTTGAACTTCAATATTTTCATTTCAGCTTTTTAGTTTGTTTTTATCTAAATTTTCTTTCTCTGCTGCACCAGGGTTGCCATCATGTTTGTGAGATTACATAACTATTATTTATTTCTGAAATATGAAAAATCTCTAAATTGAGAATTTTATTCCATTCATTTTGATTAATTTTATTTTTTCTTAAAAAATTTTATTTATTAGCATTTTAATATCCGAACTTTCGGAAAATTTACTCTATCCAAAATAATTACTTCCCTTTGCCATTTCACTGAATTTACCATATCTCGCTTGCATACTTTATGTAGCGAGTAAAAAGTAGCAGTATAATATGTAGCAGTAAAAAGTACATATTTGATACCAGGTCATTACCTAATTTCTCTAGAATGTGCAAAAATTTGAAAGTTGATGTTTTCACCATTTTCTGCAAAATGAAGGGTACAAAGTCCCCTTACACAGAGAATAACAGGAAAGGAGTTTGGAAGAGCAGAAAACTGAAGTTTTCCAAATAATATTATTTCTTTTTAAATCTGTGGTGGTGTAGGGGGGAGTGGGATCAACTAGTATGTTAATTGTTGACTCATAGTAAAAAAAAAAACTAGGGGGCCACCGTAATACTTACCCATCATATATATGCATGTATAATATATGAAAATAATACATTTGAAAACTATTTATAAAATGGATTGCAATTCCAAAAGAAAATTTAAACGTGTATTTATATTTTTATTGTGCATAGTAATGCTGTATTAATGAGTTGCTGATGAATCTCTTTCGATAATTTACACAACACGCCTAACTACTCAAGTAGTACTGAATTGCGAAAAAGAAACATCCTTATAACTCCAAAAATAATAATCTTATTAACTAACAATTTATTGCGTCGGATTAAGCGTCTCATTTCCAATTAAAATATATCTTTGAATTGAAATTTGAATGAAATACAGGGTCATGAAAAATCGAAGAATGTGGAAAACAGGATTACAGATATCTCGGCAACTAATAATTCGATCAAATTCATTTTTTATGCAAAATTTGTGTTATTTTATTGCCTTTTACGATCACACCTTAAAATAAAAAATTTCGAAAATTTTTATATACCTTTCATCGGAACGAATTTTTCGAGAGTCCGAAAAAAATAGTTCCGGATAATCGAGGTTACTGATATTAAATAGGCTTCGTCCCATTCTTACATTCTAAGTACATACAAAATTTCAAGTCTATATCTCAATTCGTTCGGGAGATAGAGCGTTTACAGACTGACAGACAGACAGACGGACGGCAAATTTTTTTTTCTAAAAATATGTTTTTCGAAAACTCCAGTGTCAAAAACGTGTAAATCCATCAAAAAAAAATTTCCGATTTTCAAAACGATTGCAAGACTTACCCCATACTACGTATGATGGGTAAGTAAAAAATTATTATTTACATATTATCTTTTCTGTTGCATTTTTATGCTGTTTAATTTTGCTACTGATGTTTAAGCGAATTTTATTAATTTTTATAGGCAGAGCTGGTCGAGTCAGCATTGGTAAAGTTTACAGAATGGTACCAAAGCAATTTTACGAGGGTTTTTCTGAATATGGCACACCTGAAATAAAGGTTTTGTTAAATTTTTATTGTATATTTGCATTCTAATCTTAATTTTTCTTTTTATTTATTTCTTTTTATTATTTTTTTAATAATGGCTTTTTAACACTTTCCAACATACAATGCTCTAGATCTATGCAAAATTTTGGACCTATTTAGGGCTTCTTCATAAAAATAAAATTAACAAAATAAGCTTTCATAATAACAACAACAACAAATAATAATTGGCCTTCTTCACAAAATTCTTTTTCATAAAAAGTTTTTACTATTTATTTTTATTTTGTTAGGTTTTAATGTGTTGATTTGTAAATAAAACCAATTCACCGGAAATGAAAAGTATTGCAAAAAGTTTTAAAGACATTTTTGTTAATAAATGCTTGATTCAGATTTGAATAAATTTTCATTAAATATATTCCACTAAAATATCTTTTACTTTTTCACAAAATGGGTTTTAAGGAAAAAAAGCTGTATTTGTGCCCTCACATAGTTGACCAGCATTTATAAATTTAGTTTTTTTGTCTATGTACTCAAATTGCTGAGTAATTTCTATGCGTTGTTGATATTTGGCATTGTAAATGAAGTATGTAGCATTTGTAGTTGATTTACAGAATGGCACAAAAGATTTCTGTTACATTGTGGCCAATGGGGAGAAATAATTTGCTATGCATTTTATTGATGCTATATTTCGAGCATAATGAAATTAAAAAGGATGACTAAGATACACTACAATATTCCATAGATTATGAAAGTTTGTAACCTACAGGGGCGTATGAAGAGAAAACTGCACCTGGGGCAAAGTCTCAATTAGACACCTCCTCCCATCAACTTTTTCTTGTGATAGGCTAAAAATGATATTGGTAGTGAAAATTTGGCACCTCCTAAACTTCCACGCCTGGGGCAACTGCCCCCTTCACACGACACTGGTAACCTATTATCATTCATTTACAGAGGCATACAAAAGAATTCCATTACAGCAATTAGTATAATGGATTATTAATAGAAGTGTATTTTCTGCTGTAGTATGCATTTTTAAACTTATATCTAAATTTTGTGTATTATGTGTTATTTATATTAATTCTTATACAGGGTTGCACAGAAGAATTCACCTGCAATATAGAAAGAAATTATATCACTGAAATATTGTTAAAAGTGCATTTTTACAGAATTATTTGTTTTTTAAATTGTTTATCTCATTTCATTGTAAATGAAATTGAAGAAGTTTTTCATAATCTATTCTTGATGTATTCAATTATTTTTTTCAGAGATGTCCATTAACTAAAACCATTTTGCATTTGAAAAGGCTTAATATTTGCGAACCAGAAGAGATGCTTGCATTTGCTCTAGATCCACCTTTCTATTCGGACATAGAAATTGCTGTTCTTCATTTGAAAGAGGTAAACTTTTCTAGATATATGCTTTATTATTTATTAAATGATGATATTGAATGCTTTTATTATGTTCTATTTTGTCTTTTTTATTTGTTTTAACTATCATTATTATTGTTATGAATGTTCGTGTATGTCTCTGTGTAGATAAAAAGTTTTATTTATACGGAGGTCTGGTTAAACTTTCTAAATTTCTTCCCCTTTTTAAGGGGTTTTTTTTCTTTCAAATTTCTAACTTCAGTTCCCCACTATTTCTAGTCAAAATGCTAAATTGAAGTGCTTTATAACATAGTTAAATTTTATTATATCAAATTTTCAAATTATGACTACATTTTTGGCACCAAAGTAAATTGTGCAATTGCAAACCTGTTATAATAATGTAGCAACCATCATCATGGTGAAGTTCAAGCTTCTTTTTATAAACATAGTGTTAGATAAGGTGATGGTAGTCTCAAGTAATATGTAATTTGCCAGCATTTGACATTGGAAAATTCAGAATTAGTGAGAATATAAAAACTGAAAAGCTGTCATAGGAGAATGTCAGAAGGAAAAATGTAGGACTGTTGAGAGATATTTTATATAAGATTTAATTCAACCAGAGTAGCAAATTTAATATTAACAGTATTATTGCAGTTTATATAAATATGGAAATTTTCCAAAAATTAAATTCATGAGGGGATAACATAATTTACTTTAGTGCTAAAAATGAGAAACTGATAGTTTTAATATCTCGCATATCTTTCTTCTTTCAGGGGTTAAGAATATGTCCGATCTAGCATTCTAGGAATCTTGTAGAAACATATACAAATGATTTTGATTTTGGCAATGAATTTCATCAGAATTCCCTGAGACAGAAAAAATTCACTTCAAATAAAAAATCTGTATATGACGACTTTCACAAAATCAATCTCAGACTAATATGTACCGTTTATTCAAGGGTGATTCTGTTCTAATTCTACCCCCCCCCCAAAAAAAAAAAAAAAAAAAAAAAAAAAAAAAAAAAATTAGCCATTAATCTGAAAATTTGGACATAGAAATACAACGAATTTTGTCCAAGTATTACATAAAAAAAATAAAACAAATTCTGTAAATTCCATCCCAAGATCATAAAATAAAAGCAAATTTCATCAGAAGATTGCAAAATAACAGCAAATTTTTTCAAAAGATTGCAAAATAAACACAAATTTTGTCAAAAGATTGCGAAATAAAGGCACAATTAGCCAAAAAATGAAGAAAAAACTAAATCATGAAAAAATAAAAAAAAAACTCAAATTTTGTCAAAAGATTGTGAAAGAACTACAAATTTCATCTAAAGATCATGAAATAACCATGCATTTCATCAAAAAAGCCACAAATTTCATTAAAAGATCACAAAAAACTGCAAATGTCGTCAAAAAAATCACAAAAGAACTTTAAATTTCGTTAAATGATCGTAAAACAACTGCAAATTTCATCGAAAGGAACCCAAAATTACTGCAAATTTCATCAAAAAAGAATCCAAAATAACCACAAATTTCATCAAAAAAATCACTTAAAAAACACAAATTTCGTTAAAAGATTGCAAAAGGATTGAACAAACATAGTTACTGCTGGGAGTGGATTCTCTTCTCCCCCACTCTGCTGTAACCTTTCGGAAATTTTGCTGTGAATTTCAGAAAAGAAATTTTCAATTGGAATCATCCCTACATACTTGCACATAAGAATTGAATACATTGAAAAAATAATTTTTTTTATACCTACAGCAATACAGCATATATTATAACATACCGTAAAATTTTGAGGAAAATTTTATATGGATTGAGGGAAATGTTGAGATTAGAACCATTTTCTGAACTCCTGCTTCCCTGTGTGTCAAATTTTATGATTTTTTAATATGCAAAGCTGATTCTTAATGTTCCATCTAAGTAAAAACAGTTTTAACATTTCGCTACTTTTTGGTTAGCCTAGCGCTAGTGTTTTCTATATATACACACACACAGGCACACACACATATATATATGTATAAATTGTGTGTGTATGTACTGTAGTTTATGGAAAAAATGATGCAGCGTTTATGAGTTTGGAAATCAAGTGCAACATTTATGTTTTTTTTTTTTTTTTCAAGTGTAAAATTGGAATAAAAGTTTCTTAAGTTTATTTTCAAGTCCCTTGCTCAATAACTTTGTTACTTTGTGGTTAATGAAAATTGTAACATTTCTGATGATGAGATCAAAGCATACAGCTTGGACGAAGAAAATTTACAACTATTACACTCTGATATTAACGACTCAGATTTCCAGGGCTCTGAATAAGAATTAAAGAATTTCTTAAAGTAGGTACAATCCACTCATAATAAAAGTTTGCTGAATTCAGGGTGGTTACAGACTTGGAAAACCTGGAAATATCATGGAAATTCATTATCCTGGAAATATGGAATTAGCAGAAAAATTTTAACTTAACATGGAAATTAATTAAAACAAATGTTAATTACCAGTATGATTACAGTAATCTGGAAAGAAAAAAAAAATCATCCAGTTCTTGGGCTCAGTCCCTGCCTGAAACCAGCTTGGACTCTATTTTCATATCACTTTTCGGCCTCAGGCTGATGGTGAAAATTTTATTTATACAAAAATTCAATAACGAAAATCTCTCACTAGTTGAGAAAAAAGACTATAGCCTAAGTTTTTTACAGTGTTTTACAATCCTATAAAAACTGAAAACAAACTAAAATGCAGGGCTGCCAGTTGGTCCCTATTTTTTAACTTGGTCCCTAAAAGTCCCTTTTTTCACTAAGAGGTCCCTAAAAGTCCCTTTTTTCACTAAGAAGTCCCTATAAGTCCCTTTTTTAAATCTATTTTGTGTTTAAATTAATTTTTTCTGAGATTTTTAGAAAATTTATCATGAAAATTTAAATTTGTTAAAAATTTAATGCCCTAGATGGCAGCACATAACTGGTCATAGTAGAAGAAAGGAACAATAATATCATATTTTGAAGATGAATTAGGAACCAATAATATTCTTAAGTTATAACATCCTGTGGCTTGTAGGAACTTTAAGTTAGATGAACAGGTATCTGAGAAGAGAATGTACCTATGCAAAGGATTGTCAATAGCCTGAGGAAGATTTTAGCTTTATAAAGGAAAAACTAAGTGTTCCTGCACATAGGTTTATGAAACATGTGTCAAGTAGATGCTGTGAAACCTGCAGCAAATTGGTTGTTAGAATAAATGAATTGTCTCCACTAGTATTTCTTGAAATATATTCTATCTAGAAAAGAACAAACGACACTAAATACAGTCAGCTACAAAAGAATTGTTGAATATTTGAAGAAGAAAACAATGAAATGGCAGTAACAGTTTATTGTATCTAGTGCCAAACTATTTACACAGTTTACTGCATTTTTCCAAAGGGAAGATCCTCTGATCCACTTCTCTCCAAAAGATGTTATTTTCAATGAAGAATTGCTAAAAGAGTTATTGCAACTATCTGAAAAAGATAGAGGTTATGTAAGTGATGTGCAACGTCATTATGTAGATTTTGGTAAGTATTTTTACAATAAGGATATATTGCAAAATAAAAACTTGAAATATTTCAGTTTTTTAAACCCAAAATTAAAAAATACTCCAAAAAATTAAAAAAATGGACAAATGTTGACTATAACAGACATGTCACTTTTCTGCAAAAACGTAGAATTCCATTTTTTCGGCACTGAATTTTATCATTCTTAGAATCAATGCAAATATGCATTCAAATATGATGAAATTTTTTAATGGAGGAGTGTGTGTGGGGGGAGGGTGGGTGGGTTAGGTAGCAGTAGCGGATGAAATACAACAGAAATAAGAGTATAAACTGCATCATATTTGGAAAAATTATTCAAAAGATTACAGGAAAAATGAAAAAACAGTGAAAGGATCTCGAAAATCGTGAAAAAAATTCAATTTTTAACAAAAGATCATAAAAAAAATTCAGTTTTTGTCAAAAGATTATTGGGGGAAAATGGAATGTTCGTTGAAGAATCCTGACAAAAATGACATTTCCATCAAAGGATTGCGGATAAAGATGCGATTTTCGAGAAGGATCACGGCAAAAAACCCCACAATTTTTGAAGAATTGTGGGAGAAACATGATTTTCGTCAAAGGATTGCAGGAGAAACAGTTTTCATCATCAAAAGATTGTGTGAGAAATGAAATTTTCATTAAAGGATTGCAGGAAAAAATGCAATTTTATCAAAGGATCATATAAGGTATATGATAATCATCGGAAAATCTTGTAAAATACACGAATTTTGTCAAAAAGTCACAAAAAAGTGCGATTTTTGTCAAATGATCTGGAAAATTACTCTAATTTCCAATGTACCAAGCAGTATGGATGTAAAATGAGGATTTTTGCTTTCATATCAAATTCTTTCTGATGACTGTGTCTCTATGAAAGAACAAATCCTAAATGCTAGGCAAACATAGCAGATGCTTTAAGACATCGTTATGAAAATCATGCTGCCCTAGTACCAATAACTAGTAAAATGATAAAACAAGCTAATATTGCATATCGAAATATCAGAGTTACCTAGAAAATGAAAAGAGAGAGAGAGAGAAAAAAAAAGGAGTACAACTTGAAGTGGAGAAAGCTACAGAAAAGGAAGAAATCAAGGGAATAAAAGTTGAAGAAAAAAATATAAGTGCAATTGTAGATCTTGAAAAAAAAGGTGGAAGGTTTAAACAAAAATGTGAGTGAAGAAGTAACTGTATTGGACAGATTGATAAATGAAGGCAACGAAAATCGATGTTAAAAATTGCTGTAGAAAAAGGAAACTTAACTGAAGCTAAAGTGGCACAAAAATTGATTGCATCTGGTATAACAGTTAACAAGGAACCAAAAGTAAAAAGAGGATAAAAGCTGATAGTTTGTCTAGTGTTATAAATAAAAGAAAAAATAATTCAATTACAAATTTTGTGAGTAGGAAACATAAAAAAGATTAATTTTAGAAATTTTATTAAAAATTGTTTTTATTTTGCATTAATATGTTTATTTTTCAGGTCCCTAAAAGGTCCCTATTTAAGACTTTCTGTCCCTAAAAAGTCCCTAATTTTTAATCATTAGGTCCCTAAGTCCCTACTATTTTGTATCAAAGTTGCTGGCAGCCCTGAAAATGTTGTTAATGTTATATAAAGAGAAATATTCTGATTTTGAAGCCTTTGTATGATCAGTTTTAGTAACATAATGAAGCCATGAAAAATGAGATACCTCTTTTGTTTGAAGTCCTTGTTTATTGGAAAACAGAACTATATCTTTCTGCTATAGTTAGTTTTCAATGGTATTTTATAAGAATTGTGACTTTTATAGATTTTTGCCTGCAGTATAGGGTATAAGAAACAAGTTTGTCATTTTAAACAGATTTTCAGGAACCTGAATATCAAGGCTTTTAAATGAAAATATTATTATTGATACAATTTTTAAATTCTATTCACAAATTTTTATTGTAAATTTTTGGTATCAGTTTCAGCCAAAAAAAAAATAAATAAAATAATCTAAACTTATTTCTAGGATGAAAATAATTGTATGTTTATTAGTAACATAATGAAGCCATGAGATATCTCTTTTTTGTTTGAAGTCCTTTGTTTATTGGAAAACAGAACTATATCTTTTTTCTGTAGTTGCAATGTAGTTGCTGTCTGCAATGGTATTTTATACAAATTGTGACTTTTATGGATTTTTGCGAGTGGTGTAGGGTATAAGAAACAAGTTTGCCATTTAAACAGGCTTTCAGGAACATGAAAATCAAGACTTTTAAATGAAAATATTAATAGTGAATCAATTTTTAAATGCTATTAACAACTTATTGTAAATTTTTGGTATCAGTTTGGCTCCCCCTCCCCCCAAAAAAAGAAGAAAAAAAAAATCTGAACTTATAATTGAAGATAATAAACTGAAGATATAATTTATAATTGAAGAAATTTAACTTGCAAATTATTCTCAGATACTGAGAAATTTTATGTCCTTGGCTGAAAAATGTGCATTAATCAGTCAAGAGTCAACTGAACTTTTTGTGAGCATTTCTGTTTAAGCATTCACTACATTTTGCCCTTTACAAGTGAAAAATAGCCAATATCTAAAAAATTGTAAAATTATAAATGCCATTTCCAAGGCTTGTCCTTATTTCAAATTTATTAATTGAAACCTTTATTTTAAAGATTTGTATGGCTTTAGAACAAATGCAATGATTAGCTTAATATATTTTTCATCTCTATTATTTACACATTTGATACTTTAGGCAAAACAAAAAACATTTCTGTTAATTATCTGATTCTTGACTTATCTTGCTCTTGCTGTAAATACCCCCCCCCCCCCTTTTTTTTTTCTTTTCTTAAGAAAAAAAAAGAATGTTAAATTATAATGTCAAATAAGCTTATTAAAAAGTAAATGCCATTTGTTAAATTATAATGTCAAATAAGCTTATTAAAAAGTAAATGCCATTTGTTAAATTATAATGTCAAATAAGCTTATTAAAAAGTAAATGCCATATCATACTTTTATGATATTTGTTTTTATAATTGGGGAAATTAGAGTTTAAATCATCATTGAAAATAAAGTTTTTTATATGAATATTTATACATTTTATATATATAGTATTATGTATTTTTATACTAAGTTTAAAATTTCATTTGTTTCAAAGATTTTGTAGAATGAATTTAGACTAGAGTAAGAATGTATTTAGACTAATTAGTATTACATTATGAATGCTAAATTCTTGCTATGTAGTGTCTTGAATTAATCAATTCTGTTTGAAACTTTTTGAATAACTTACTTGGCTTTTCACTATTTTCTATATTATTTTATGGAAATTTTTGCGTATGCTACAAAATATGTAAGATTTTTCTTTATCATTTTACAAATTTCTAGAATTTTTCATGGTATTCAGTCTTTTTTATCTTTGTTTGGGAACTGAACATTTGTTGGCTTAATCTATTGAATATCTGTAATCCTTAAATTGAGTTAGTTTCAGATTAGATATACAGTACACTCCCTCAAATATATATGTTTTCTAATTCATATCTGAATAATTGTTTTCTCATATAGGCTCTGGCCCTCTATGGTAAAGGAAGCAGCCAAGAAGGAAATTTGACATTTATAGGCAATGTAATGGCAAGTCTTCCATTGGACATTAAATTGAGTAAATTGATTATATTTGGTTATGCATTTTCCTGTCTTGAGGAATGTATTATAATTGGTAAGTTAAATAACTATATTGTAACTGTTAAGATTATAGAAATATGAAACTTTTTAAATAAACATTAAAAGTATAGAATGTACTATCTGTTTTACAGGAATGATAATAAATTATTATTCTCCATCTGTCTAATGTTTCTGTTGTAGACAATACAGAAACTTGTTCCAGTTTTTGTAACACAGTAAACTCCCTTAAATCCACATCTCTCTAAAATTCACTTATAATTTACCAATGTAAACAATGAAAGGTTCAGTTTAGATGTATGGCCAAAATTTGACTTTTTTATTTTTATATCAATTCTATGTATATTTTAATCTGTAATGTTCATTAATATTACTGAATTAATACATTTTTATGAAATAAGAATAAATTTATTTCTGAAAAAAATCAAGATATTGTTGATATCACTGGTAAGCAAAGCACAATCTTTTTGCCAAATGTATTGGCAAATTCAACCAAGTTTAATCAAGCTTTTTTTAGGTGCGTTCGTAATTATGTAAATACGTAGCACCTATTGTTGTCGCTCAGTCCGTCCGTCTGTCTGTCTGTCCGTCTGCATATAACAACGCAAAAACTACCCAACCGAATCGTTTGAAATTTAAAATACATAATTATTACATAATTTTGTCGAGTCATTTCAAATTTTATGAAAATCGGATGGATAGATCAATTACAGGGACAATCAAAAGAATTCCGTTACATTACGGTCAATGGGGAAAAAAGTTTCAAATGCATTTTAATCGTTTGAAATTTAAAACGTACATTTATTACATAATTTTGTCGAGTCATTTCAAAATTTATGAAAATCGGATGGTTAGATCAATTACAGGGACAATCAAAAGGATTCCGTTACATTACGGTCAATGGGGGAAAAAGTTTCAAATGCATTTAAATGGTGTTATACACTCATTTGAACATAACAGAATTGACATGATTCTATGAAATATGTACTAAAACATACATTTTGTACAATCTGTGATGCAAAGAATATTTATTATTAAATTACAGGGCCACACAAATGTATTCCACTAAATAATGTTATACGGGGAAACATTGTTTGGGGGGGGGGGGGGTGTTTTAATTATATTAAACTACTTCACATTTTATGAATAAGATATACGTTAATGAAGTATAATAAAAATTACTCCCTGCATATTTACAGGAACACAAAGATTTCGCCCACTATACTGTATCCAAAGTACGCTCTACTATATCAGCAAGATCTGAATATTTTAAAACTTCGTTATCAACGAACGCACCTCATTTGCTATGCTTTACGTGCAATTTCCAACTTGTTATAATTAAATCTGGCTAAGCCTTAAATGAAACTTCCTTATTTTATAATTTAGATGTGAATTAGTAGTGCCCCTTTATGAGGCAAATTTCATGGAATATTTTAGGAAAAAATGCATCTCATCTTTATAATCAATATTTAATTATACATTATTCATTATTTACTTGCCCTTTGCTTTCAACATTTTAATCATTTAAAATATTATCTAAACTTACATTGTTTTAATTTATTACTTAATTATTTTGATATTTTACTATAAGTATTAATTATAATTGCATTATTACATTGAAGTTACTTTTTTTAAAAATGTAAACAAGACAATGTCCACAAATCCACAAAATTCTAAAATATGCACAATCTCTGCTCCCAAGCTGTGTGGATTTGAGGGAGTCCACTTTAATATCATATCTCTTAGCCCAAGGTTGTTGGATATAAACTACATTGGTTTATACTAGTTTCGTATATTTTTTTCGTGTGTGTGTATATATGTGTGGGAATTTCTTGTCTGAAAAATGGATCGTTCACAACATTTTTTTCATCTCCGAAAGTTGATTTCTTTTCAAATAGACTTACTGCAATCATTTTGTTTATCTGATACATAATGCAAATTTTGTCATCAGGATAATGTGGAAGTATTCAACCAATTTTCCTGCAAGCATTATTACGACAGTAATTTGGTCTGCCGGTATCTTGGATGACTTTTTTGGTCAAGCATGTAGCTGCTATAGTACATTTATATGGACACATAAAAGCAAAAACATGCAAAACTTGTTTTAATAACATACAAAACCAATTCAAACTTAATTGGGGCAGTGTAATGATATTGGAAATATCTTGGATGAATTCTTCAATCAAGTATTGATTTGGTACTTCTAATTTATAGAAAACTGGCCTTGTTTGAAGATATTTAATCACCTAATAGAGAACCAGCCTTGCTTAAAAAAAGTTTATAAAATCAATAAATATATTTTTACTGTCGGTTGTCCAAACACGAGACTTGTTTGCCCAGATTTTATTATTTGTTTTATGTACTGAAAAATAAATTAAATCTTCATTTGGCATCTCTTTCTACACGAGTGTCCAGGAAATGTGCTTGTTTTGTCCTTCCTAATTTTGGCTGTAATGTGCACTGTGCCGAAATACACCAGAAAGTCAAGTGTGCACAAAATGCACACAATATTTAAACCATGCAATGTCTTTTAATGCATGAGATAACAACGTACTGCACCTGCTTCAAGAAATTTCATTCAAAATATAGACACATTTTTAATTTTTATAAGTTTTTATTCTATTCTTAATTTTCTGTTTCATTTTTTTTTAAATACTTATTTTTGCTTTCATTTAGATAAGTTTAATTTTTAGTTGATATTAGTATTAAACTGATTTTTTTTAATAAGTTGTTTACTTTACATTTAATTTAGAATATATGTTTTTGAAATATTTAAAATTTTTTAAATGATTTAATTTTTTGGAACATAAATAATTTTATAAACTTAAAATATTCATAGTTATTCTCATAAGAATTTTACATAATCCTGTTTCTTATGATCAACGCATACTTCACACATGTGGTCCCTAAATGAGAATATCAATCCCCTACAAAAAAGAGATCAGTTTAAAAATTAACTATCAGAAGTATGTCTAGATACCAACTAATCCTATTCATTGAATTTTTACTTTCTTCTATCTTTACAAGAAGGAAGTATTGGATTTGTCAAAAATTTTGAATTCTTATTTTCAACAGATTTACACGTTTTGAGACTACAAAAAACAAGTTTTTTCAAAATGTCTGTGTCTGTATGTGACCCAAATTTTGTGGATTTCTGTCTGAAGAACTAATGAATGGAATTTAATAAAAATTTTAATTCGGTCAGCCCTTGATACAAATTGGTGCTGATTAGTTTTTGGTATAAATTGGTCGACAAATGGCACTGTTATGCAACATTTTTCATAATTTCTGCAATTGCTCAGTCTTCAGAACAAATGCACAGATTTTGATCATATTTCAGATTCAGTTAATCCTTGACATAAATTGATATTTTTTGCATTTTTATGTAAATTGCTTGGCTTTTGGCATTACTGTGCTACATTTTTTTAAAATTTCCGCAACAGCTCTATTTGCAGAATTAATGCACAGACTTTTATAAAATTTCAGATTCATCTATACCTTGATAA
Organism: Maratus speculifer; assembly: GCA_964019185.1. Lineage (NCBI taxonomy): Eukaryota > Metazoa > Arthropoda > Arachnida > Araneae > Salticidae > Maratus > Maratus speculifer. Next base: position 161,449,446 of record OZ025300.1, on the reverse strand, counting down.
ATATTAGTGCTGATTATGTTTTGGTGTAAATCGTCCAACAAGTGGTGCTGCTAGGCAGCATTTTTCATGATTTCCACAATAGCTCTATCGCAAGAACTGATGCACATATATTCATCTAACTTTGGATTGGATATTGACCAAGTTGTTGCTGATTAAGTTTGGTGTTAATCCAGGGGCGAAGCTACTGGGGGGGCGTAGGGGGGCGTCTCGCCCCCCTAATGTCGGCATTTTTGATTATAGTCGGCAAATTCTGGATAGTCAGTTTAGGTCGATAAAACTCTTACCAAATCATTTTTTTTTTTAATTCCTAGAGTCTTTTCTTAAAATGTGTACTAAAACTTGCCAAGACTTAGCATTTGTCCTAAGATTTTTTTTTTTTTTTTTTTTTTTTTTTTTGAAAAACCCAAAGTTTGCCTTTCCGTTTTGAGACTTCGCTCAAAATGAATTGTGAAAGGGCCTCGACAGAAGTACTTTCAACATAGAATGTGTTTTTTCTGAGAGTCCGTATGGGATAAGTCGGGTTTTGAATATATGGATGAACAATCGAACGCAAAAATGGGAAAAGGAAGAACACGGCTTCGGCGAAGTCCTGGTTAGAGTGCTGAAATGTGCTGGAAGTTGAATAATTGTTAATCGATTGTTTGATTGATTGCAAGACGATTAGTGAAAAAAATGTCCAAATCTGATGAATTAAGTATTATTTCGTTCTTTCCAGTAATCACAGATATGAATTTCCGCAAAAAAGTAGAATCGGTTTCAAGAAATAAAACATGCAAACAATATGAATATACTAGCGTTACGGAAAGTAGGAGGCATTCCATCGTAGAACATGACACAGGAAAAAGGTCGGAAATATAGTCAACCAATCAGAAACATTATTAGATCAGTTTAGGTTCATACTAGACAAAACTCGGTGCATATTTGATAAACGGTTTCATATTGCAGGAGAGACAACGGCGGACGTCTCAAAAATTTTTGTATAAAGAGTATGAATTTTTTGGTAAATATCATAGAACTCAACGCTAATTTTCGTTTTTTCTATTGCCTTTTAAAGAAGATCATGAAAAAGAAAAAAATAAAATTGCCTAGATTGAGAATGGTGTAAACATATGGTACAAAATGACGACCATAGAAAAAATTTTCGAAAAGCTCAAGCCACATTTCTGTTCCAACTTCTACCGAATTATTTTTTCAGATTATCCGAGTTCATAAATACACACAATGACGTTATTGTCATATTACTCGTAAAGAGCTAGCGCAAATAAGGAAAGGACATGTTTACAAGCAAGCGCTTCCTTCAACCAATCTACCAGTTATATTTTTGCTTTAGCGATCATTACAGGAATCATCATGGCGCCATTGACCAATCATACAACAGAGCTTTTAATCGCAGACAAATCAGACCAATCAGATCGCGTTGACGTCTTGTGTATAGTAGGAGTCTTAAAGACGGGCAGAAAATTACTGTGGATCAACAGCAATTTTGCCCACAGTGACAACAGCTGCCCTTTCCTTATAGATCATTCTGGAAAAGCAAGATTCTGCATTCAATATTGAATTTATAAAAAGTTTGATAGACATTACGCGAACACTGGGTAGAAAATATCTGGTTTCAGAATGAATGAGAAAGACAAAAATGGAAACTTTAAATTTTAAAAGTGATTTTCAGACATAATTCAACATTAAAGAAATGCTTGAGGGCATGTGTTTGAGGTCATATCACATAACTTACATTTCCGCTCAATCACAAAGCGAGATGATGGTAGTTCTTTCTACAGCAGTGTGCAAAAAGACAGACAGTGTTGAATTTCTCCCATCCCCCAGAGCAATGAGCTGTCCCCCCAGGACTGCAAATTCTATAAATGAACCAAGCCATTAATAGGCAGGTTCAAATAAATTGGAAATTCACTCTACTATGGAATCTCTTTGATTTGAGATTAACTGGGCAAGCGGAATGATTCAAAACGTTATTAATGTATTCTACAGAGTTTGGCAGAAATAGCTTATCATTATTCTTTTAATAGCAAAACAAAGACCAAGACACAAGATATTAGAAAGAAAGTTTGCCGCTTGGCTTCTTGTTTCACTGATGTTTCTCAAGAACGTTTGTATAAGTACAATTTAGCAACTGACAAATTTAAGACGAAGATTTTCAAAATAATTCTGACTACTAAAAACTAATGTACTGAAGACATGATTCAAATCCTAGAAATGATCAACAATGAAGTTGAAAACATGATTAGACATATACAAAGCATAATTTTCTTTTTAATTAAATAAGGTTTAGATCCGTGTAATGAATTTGTGATGTAGCATGGACGAAGATTGGCACAAAAGAAGTCAGACGATAATTGAGACAATCTCTTTATACCAGAACTTCTAACGTCCTATTGCAAGAAGCTTTGTTTCTTTCTAGAAACTATGATAAAAGCCCTATTTGCCAGGAAATCCCAGCTGAACGGGTTTAACACATGTTATCGGGACGGGTGACGGCATAATCGTAGTAAAGCTTCAATAAACCTGACTAGCGCAAGCGCAAAGATCGTCATCCTATCGGCAGTGCCTACTGCTTATACCCTGTTCACACCACAAACTTAAGATATCTTAAGGTCGCCGTGTTTGAAGTGGACCCTCCCGGAATTGGATGCCTGTTCACATTGAAAAACTTACCTAAGATATCTCAGCGAATGTCACTGTATCTCTGAACTGAACAAAGGTGACATATGCGCATGCGCTTGAAATAAAGGCGCCCACAACAGCCAATCAGTAAAAGCGAAGCTTTATAGCCAATGAGAGCGAGTGGTTGTTCCTGTATCTAGCCCGAGAGAGTTGAAACTCTCTGAGAGAGTTTGTGAAACTCTCTGAGAGAGTTCCAGGCCTGAGATATCTTAACTATCCATAGTGTGAACAGGGTATAAGTTGTGAACTTTTTTAAACCGGTTACCTAACATTTGCATGCTGATATATGACACCTGCACGTTGTTATTCAAGTTGATTTCGTAATTTAGAATCTTGCTCAGATGAAGAGACCTTCATCTAACAATTGAATTCCAGAAACACAATTCATCAGTATCGTGAAGGATTTTGTACCGACGACTGATTTTGCATGTACCAGGTGCCATTGGCGCACATAGCGGATATTTTCCGGTAGTAAGCTTCGATCCCGCGACCTTTCCGTTGAGAGATCGATGCTCTGCCAACTGAGTTACCACTTCTCAGAATGGGCTGAAGCCATATGGAAGGCCTTCCCACCTGACCGATTCTGCTCAAAAAGAGTCTGGAGTATTTTAAACCTGATTCTCGGTACAGACTTGTCATAAGAAAATGATACTTTTGGTAGATGGAAAGCAAAGAATAGAGCGCTACAGATAGACAAGCTAAGCTGCATCGTGAGATAATTTTGAGCCCGGATGCTTGGCAAATTTAAAGTTGCAGGGGAATGATACTCTGTACTCCACCGGGCAAAAACTTAGTCCGTAGGCTTCAATTTAGAGCGGATTCGGTAAGTCATGTAGACAATATCTATATAGAAAAGTGGCAATCCAGAAAAAAGTACATTTTCAAAAAAATGTATAATATTTTAGCAATTTCTATACTATTATTATTTATGAATTATTTAACCTAAAAGGCTCTAGATCTGAAAATAGTTAATATCCCTTACAGGATATAATATATTTATAAAAATAAAATAATTAAATAGACAGCTTATTCGTTAACTAAAAATAAACTGATGATAAGTGCTATTCAGTTCGTCTATGAATAGTTGTTTAACTTGAAGCTTAAGAAGTTATTGGATAGCCTTACAGTAATGATGGTTGGTAGTCTCAATTCTTGCATTTGCATAACCATACCACTGTCTGAAAATATGAACCCTTCCACTATAAGAAAGAAATTAACACTAGATCTGTATAATAAGGCGGCAGATTTCTTTCCTAAAACCAAGGTAATTGTTCACATGAAGCATTACACGCGGATCTGGAAGTTTTGTCAGATTTCTGCGCAAAAGCTAAAGCAAATACAACGATATTTGCAAAAAAAATGAGAATTTTTGAGAAACATTCAATCTGTTTTCGAAGATTTTTAGACTTTAACTTCTCAAGTCACAGTTGGTTCGAACGAACCATTTCGTAACTTAAAAACTCTGAAAAACTACTTAAGAACAATAATTACCGATCCACGTCCGAATGTACTCATGATGTCAAAAGCATACACTTTTTAGAATGCCTATATTTAGCCATTTTTGTGAATAGATGGGCTCATCTGAAAAAGGTGCTGGGCTAAAATGTCTGTTGTGCACAAAAATGAACGAAGATAAAGTTAAAATAAGTTTTGAATTAATCCTTTTCAATGTAAGGTACCCTGGGGTAATAACGCCAGGCGGGGTAATAACGCCAAGTGCTTATATTTTGCATAATTATGAAATAATCAGGTAAATGACACCCATGTTCTCTGCGCAGAAGGGTTTTGAGTCATATAAATCGCAAAAATCAGCTTCAAGTTAATTTGTTTCATTTTTAGGTCTTATTGTTTTTACAAGCAACTAAAATTAACGCTTGATCTAAAATTTGCAAGATAAGGTTTTTGATCTGAAGACTATATTTTTAATCCGGAAATACTTTGTTTATTACATAAATTTGTAGTGTATTTCATGTACTTTCAAATTGTTGTAGAAGATTTCGGATATCTTCTCGAGATAATTTGTAGCTTAGGATTTACTGCGCTATAAGAATCCCGGGGTAATAACGCCAGGGATTGGCGTTATTACCCCGGTTGATTCCCAACAGTGGCCGAACTATATCCGAAGGGGGTTTATATATTAATATCGGACAGCATTATCATCATTGTTGAAATGGTAAGAACTGTCCTGAACTGAATTTTAAATGTCTGCTTTCTCAGCATTCGGTTTTTCAAAACTTTATAAATTTAACCTTTAACTGATGTGACAGAAATTGTAACGTATGAATGTGATGCGGTTTGTGAGACCACAAAATTGAAAGATGAATAAAAGGCGGGAATAACTCATAGGATTGGGTTTTTGTACTAAACTTTTTATAAAAGAGTATTATACTTAATATTCACCTATTTAGTCTCTGGTGATAGTACTAAAATTCCAAGTGAAACAAGATTTCGGTAGTGTTTGCAGTTAAACTGAAAATTACAAGTTAAACTAAAAAATTAAAAGAAAAATAGTGGTCTACGAGACCGGTAACATAAGTTAAAGGTTAAAATGCAATCCATGATTAAAAATCATAAAATACTGTTCCCGCGCTAAACTTTTTGTACAGAATTAATTCTAATTAAATTTAATCTATTCAAATATTTCTAACAATATTACGAGAACTCCAAACGAAAGAGAATTTCAGTTGTAACTAAAGTTAAACTGGAAAATACAAGTTAAACGCTATTTTTTTTGGGGGGGGGGGGGGGGGAGGGGGTACAGTGTTCATTCAGATTGCTAACAGCAGCTAAAGATTAATTTTGTTGCTAATATAGAGATAATGATATATAACCATATGAATTATGTATAAAATTGAATAAAATATCACTTTGGGATAATATTTTTTAATCAAAAATTTTATTCAATTTATTAAAAATTTATTAAAGCATGCTCTTTGAAACGTCGACATTTTAACTGTAGGTTTGGAAAATCCGCATTAGGGTGGAGTTATGAATTAAGAACTATTTACTAGATTACTATAATAGTATTAACCCTTAACTGCTGTGACAAAAATTGTCGCATAACTTACTGTGAGCGGCCTGTCAGACCGCTTAATCTAAGGATGAATAAAATGTTAAATTAACTTTTAGAATATTATTTTTGTATTGAACCTTATATACAGGACTATTATAAATAAAATTCAGCTATTCAAAATTTCTAGAAATAGTAATAGGACTCCAAATGAAACAAAATTTTCCCAGTATCTATAGTTAAACTAAAAATTCCAAGTTAAACTCTGAAACTTGAAAAACACAGCGGTATGTCAGACGCTAACAGCAGTTAAGATTTAACAAAAATATTTATTACATATAACTCTAGTTATAATAAAACTTCACATGATTAAAATATTAAATTATAAATGGTTAAAACCATACAATGTTTCATAATCATATTTAAGCGGGACTTTTTAAGCAAAGAGAGACACAGAGTGTTATATTCTGTTGAAGCTCCCCCTCACTACTTTTTCTTTCACTTTCACAAAAAAAATCAATATTTTCTATCGCATAGAATGCATACATGGGAATATAAATACTGATTCAAATAATCCGTGCAATGTTTCTAATAATTCTATTTAAATTGTCATTTTAAAGCAAAACGTAGCTTAGAATTTGATATTCTTTTGCCTCCTCCCTCCGCCACCATCACAGCTTTCTTTTTCGTTCAGAGTCACAAAAAAATTGTACATTTTCAATAGCTTAGATTGCAATTTGTCAATTTCTAGAGCTGTAGAGTTTGTATTTTTAGAATTAGGCAATCTACATGCCATTATTCCATCTTATTTTATAGTTTTGTTTGCATGGCGTTATTACCCATATAGGTGGGTAATAACGCCAGATAGCATTGGTCAAGAAAAAACGCCATTACATTTTATGAATACATATCTGTTAAATTATTTTATTTTATATAGATAGTCAATGCGTTGCTGTATCAGATCCTACATTTGTTTGAAAAATACAATCTAAAACTAAGCCGTGAAAATTGGTAGAACCTTAAAGTGGCGTTATTACCCCAGGGTACCTTATATATAAATAAGATATTTAAAAAAATGTAGGTAACATCTTACTCAAAGCTTCAATCAGTTTCTTTAATCCAAATTGCAAATTTCCGTTCAACATCGCGAATTTCAGTAATTTTATACTAGCAAAAAATAAACAGATATTTCATTAACCCGGGAGAACTCGCTATGAGAATTTCTCTCACGGTGACCAATTCTTTTCTTTTACTTTACAGTCACTTAATATCAAATTTTTTGTTTGGCTTAGTACTTTTATTCAAAAAAGAGGTAAAGTAATCGAAATCACATTTTGAAATTTTATTAAAATGAAAAATAGTCTTAAAAATAGTCTTAAAAAGGGTACGATTGAGAAAGAAAATCTCATGTGCGAATTCTCACGGGTTAATACCAAAATGCTTTATTGTAATATTTACAACAACGGAACGCAAGCGTAGGCGCTGTGTGCAGGATTGATTCTGTTCCGAACTTTCTGAAAATTTAAAAAAATCTGTCATCACTCCAAAAATTCAGGCATAATCAAATATCTATAATTTCGACAAATGATCGCTGGAAAAAAATCAATTTCGTCAATTGCTCACAGAAAGATAGCCAATTTCGCAAAAGGATCGCGAAAAAAAATGAATTTCGTAAAAGGGTCTTGAGAAAACAAACAAAATTGTCAAAGTATCGTGCAAAAAAAAAAAAAAAAAAAAAAAAAAAAAGAAAAAAGAAAGAAAGAAAAGAAAAGAAAAAGGAAGAAAATTCATCAAAGATACGCGAAAAAATACGAATTTCGTCAAGGAGTCATTGGAAAAAAATAAGTTTTGAAAAAAAAAATATATATATAGAAAAAAATGCTAATTTCGTCAAAAAATCGCAAAGACACTAATTTCGTTAAAAAATCGTAAAAAAAGCAAATTTCATTAAAAAATCGAAAAAAAACCCACAAAATTTATCAAAAAAGCGCAATTTTTTTCCTAAAGATCGCAAAATAGCGCAAAATTTCGTTAAAAGGTCACGAAATAAACGCAAATTTTGTTAAAAGGTCGCGAAATAAACGCAAATTTCGTTAAAAGATCGCGAAAAAGCAAAAATTTTTTCAAGGTATCGCGAAAAAATGCGAGTTTTGTCTAAGGATCTTGGAAAAAATCCAGTTAGTGCCGGAAATGAATTATTTCCTCTCTTTGCTCTAACCTTTCAGAGAATTTACTGTGAATTTCAGATTTTTTTTTTTTTTTTCAGAATAACCCTACGCTGTGTGTCAGTTTTTATATGTACCCTACATTAATCGCTATACACTACATTGTAGAATTTTATATAGAACACAGATACATACCTATATAAAGACAAAAGTACTTTTAAGACATAAATTCTTTAAAGTTAGTCGGCAAAATTGTCTTATACGCCCCCCTAATGATTTCTGCTTAAATACGCCCCTGTGTTAATCACTCAATATGCAGTGCTGCTAAGCTCTAATTTGTAGGATTTATATGACTTTAGCAATAGTCATATCTCAGAAACTAATGCACGAAATTATCATACCTTTATAATATTATGAAGGACATTGATTGCCATTAATTTTGGCACTGTCATAGCAAATTTTGAAATATTATCATGTGTTAGATTGGAAAAAGTTTAGGGATTACCACATCCGATTAGTTTTTTTATATTTAAAAAAAATGATAATCCACACCTTAAAGGTTTAATCCTTTGAGCTTTCTACCACTTAATTTTAATTCCAAAATGTCACAATGGCATCAGAATATTTAACTAAATTTATTTAAAAAAGGTTTAATTCTTTTTTTTTTTTTTTTTTTTTTTTTTTTTTTTTTTTTTGTACAAATGGTAAATCAAATTTTTTCTCTGCAAAATACTGGTGCCAATGTGGCATTTAGAATTTTGATTTTTGATTAATGCAGTCAACTTTTGATTGTATATAAACATAAATTGTGATGTGTCAGGTTTTTTTTTTAATCCTAATTACATTTTCCCCAGAATTTAATGAAAATTTATTTGTAACTTGGATAATGCTTTTTTGAAATGCTATTAGTTATTAATTATTGTGTTTTTTACATTATAATTGAAGGAATAAATACATTATCTTTGTGTATCTTTCTATAACTGAAGATCAACTTTTATATGTATAATTACTGACTACTGTGAAAATGACCCCATTAATTTCTAATATGGAAATGAGTTCCAATATAAAGACTGCATTAAATTTTTGAAAGAAAATGAAATTCATGCATCAAAATATTTCTTAAACCATCTGTATCTTTATTTGAGAATAGCACAAAATTGAACTTGTATTCTTATGTTTCTTTACATTAGTTGATTTAAGATGAAAATTATTTATACAAGAGAATTGTAGTTTTGTGCTTTTATATCTAATTGAGCGCTTTTATCAAAATAAATAAACATTTGGTTTCATATGAAAAGTTATTAAACTAAAAGTTAAATATTTATTGAAATGTACATTTCTGCCGCAATTTTTTGATAATCATATAATAAAATGTGCAACTGTATAAGTAACAATGTAAATAAATAATGATTCATGTAAGAGAGAACAAATTAATTTTTCATAGAAAAACAAAAGTAATGTTTGGATGGCATTGCTTATAGTTAATTCCTTTCAAGTACTGTTAATTCACATGTGTTTAGAGCCTCTTTTTTGTTCGGAAAGTGCTGTAATATAAACATTTTCTTTATTTTTATTATAAGTAAATTATTTAGGGATTTTGTCTTATTTTTATGTGTAGTATTATTTAGTTTTTATTTTAATGTTATTTTTATAGCTGCCAGTCTGTCTTTACAAAGTTTCTTTGCAAGGCCATTTCAGAAAGCTTTAGAATCATACAGGTAATAATTTTATTTATTTATTATAATCCTTCTTAACTAATTTAATTTTGACTGACTTATTAAAGTACAAGGTAAACCCATTGATTATAACCTCTTCAGACCTGGTGTATCCTATAAGATACACATCTTTATAATTTTGTTTTTACATATATAAATGCTATTAAAAAAAGAGAAATTAGTGTGAATGGAGCCTAAGAGATAGCAGAAATAAAGAAAATAGCAATTTGTCTCTCGTAGTGATTTTTCAGTGAGTTACATGATATACAAAAATGGCTTGCAGCAGAAATGCACGAAATGTACAAAAGAAAACGTAAAAATTTTTACTGTGTGTTAAGATACCTTTTGTAGACTCCATTAGTAATACAAATTGTTAAATATATATTTGTTTAATCTTTTTCTATGTTTTTACAATGCAGAAAAGTAAAATTTAATTTAAAATAACCTAAGAAATTGTTAAAATGCATGTTTTACAAGTCCCCATATATAAAAAAAAAATTATGTACAAAAAATAAATTTTAATTATTTTGTTGTTCAATCTTTCTTAGTTATCAATTAATTAATTTAAATCCATAGCTGAAATTAATAAAAGTAGATCAATAAACCCTCGGGTCTGAAGAGGTTAAACATTAATATATTGTCTTATTTTCTGCTTTGGTAAATCAGGAAAAATTAAGAATTTTTATTGGAGATAAAAAAAGTAACAATTTCTAAATAAAGTATAATTTTGCTGTTGAAATCTTGAAGTGCATGTAAATTTCTCCTGTGTTTACTTACTTTGAATAAAAGAAAATAAATGAATATATTTTATATTTGATAATTTGTGATTATTTATTAGCTTAAAACTTTAATAAAAATTAATGATTTCTTAACTCTGCGAAGTGCTTTAAACAGTATCATTCATTAGTGCTTAACTATTAATTTTTTCAGCACTGAAAAATTCTAATTTTTAAAAATATCTATATTTTTATAAGTTTTTGTGTGTGATTGATGTAAATCTCTTGTGAATTTATTTAGTTTAAAAGGCTTTTTAAAATCAATTATTAGATCATATTTAGGATATATGATGGTCCTGTGCAGTCAGTTATTTTATGCCATTTTTCTTCTCAGCTAAATTTCATATAACTATTCATTTACACATTACTAAAAACCAATAGAATTCTTTGCTTCAGTTTCAAATCATATTGCTATATTTAAACTGTACATACTCATGAAGAATTTTAGACAAAATTTCGTAGTTGAAAATGGATGGGTTGACTTATAATGCACGAGTTATTAAATAATTTATATATATAATAAATTTTTTGCAGATAATCGTCAAGTGGATAAGTCTTTTAAGTAATGACATATGTGTCTAAGTTGAAGATAGAAATAAAAGCAGAAAATGGTTATTTTCTTGTTATTAACTAATAAAGCCTATTAATAATGTCCTAGTATTTGTTCTACATTCATTTTCTCATGTGATTGAATTACTTTCAATACAGGAGCATTCTTTTCAACATTTTAATCCACTTTTTTAAAAGAGTTCAACTTGAGAATGCTTCTAGGTACCTCTTCTAAAAGTCCTACTATACAATTAAGTGCTATATTTTAGCATCATAAGAAATTGATCACCCTTGCAAATAAATCTTGATTAGATTTCTTAAAGATTTTTTTTTCTTTTTATGTATCATTAAATTGATTTGAATATGTATCAAAATATTAAAGTTTCTTTAGTTTTGCATATTTCGCCAGTTTTAAAATGCTGATTTCTTTAAAAAGTGTGATTAAAAATGCAGTTTTTTTTTAATTTAATATTATTTTCAACATATTACCAGAAATGTAGTTTGACTTGTACATAAAAATTCATTTTTTTTTTTCAAACTGTTGCTTAAAATTTGGGAAGTGAGTGTCAACTTATACACAACTGTATGGTAATTGAATGCACAACACATAATATAAATATGAAAGTTAAAACAATCATAAATTATTCTTATACATGGTAAGTAAACAGAAAGTAATTGTCGATGTAAATAGTGGGACAAGAAACTCCAACTTGATCTGTCAAAATTTAGTGATAAGAATATGCTGAAAATCACTCAAGCTTTAATACTTAGTAAAATATCTTATAGAATCGTAATTTAATTGTATAAAGTATATGCTATAAACATACAGAAACAAAGAATTATGGAATAGATTATATAAAAATTTAGATAACCAAATCTCCAATTTAATCATTTAAATATTTATCATAGAAATACTACAGTTTAGTAATCATTATGCGACAAGAAAGCAGCCAATCACAAAATTTGTAGAAACCTATTACCTCTAAAGTTTGATAAAATGAGATATTTATGCTCATATTACGCAAAAGTGGCAACGACCAAAAGCACAAAATCTATAAAAATGTCGATGGAAGAATGACCAGAGTCACATTTTTACAACAATCTCCTTTCAACTTTGTGCAATATGGCATGTGTTCTTCCATCTTCCTCAACCTAAGATGCTTTTCAATGCTAGCCATAATGACTACTGGCAAACTTTAAAAATGCATTAACCTGGGATTAGAAAGTGAGAAGTAAACAAAGTACCTTTTTTGGCTTTTCTGGCAATGTTCTTGATGATTTTTGTCAAAATTTAAGCAGTGAAATGAGAATAAATATTTTTATCTATAGAGCATATTTTGAAATTTGAGCATAAATAAATAAAAGGTTTAGAATTTTTATATTACAGACTTTGAAATTCAAAAGAAATACAAAAGTTACACATTGCTAAAAGTAAATGGTATTGTTGTTTAATTTAATAGTTATTAATAAAAGATTGAAAAATAGTTTAAATTGGAAAGATTTTTGTAAATAATAATTTTAATTTTTGAGAGAGAAAGTTTTAATTTCAGATTGAATTATAGATGATTAGCTATAATACATTAATTTTGAATATTTTAATCATTATGTGGTGTGATAGTATCACATTCCTGGAAATAAAGAATAGCTTATGTTTCAGTTCTTTGGAAATCTTTCAAATGCATTATTCAAAATACAAAATATGGGGGAAAAAAAAAATAGCAGAAAGATATGTTAAATCTCTTGTCACACTTAAAAAAGATATTAATAAAAGTTTGGTCGCAATGTAGAAAATACAAAGTAAGGATTATTGCAATTTGAATACTTGGCACCATTGTTGACTTATTACAAGGGCACAGATAATATATGAGTAATAAAGTAACTAAAAATCTTATAAATGAAATTTTGATACAGCATTTAATTTTGTTAATAGCATTAATTCGAATTTCAATGCTTGATGTTATGACTGATCTTCAAAAACCTTCTTGGTTATTTATTGTGTAGATATTCATAAAAATATTTCTAGAAATTCATTATATTGTCTTTTAGATCCAGGCTTTCTTGGGCTGACTACACATTCAGTGATTGCTTTGCATATCTTAATGCATATAAGGTAATATTTGCACTTTTGTAACATGCAATTTGCCAGCTAAATTCATTTATGTGTATATAAATTATGTTCACATTTTTTATTTTGCTATGCAAATGCAAGATATTTTTTTAGGCATCTGTAACTAAATCTAATGAACACAATTAAACCAATTTTACAGTTAAACTTTTAACATGTACTTATGCATGTCACAGGGGCTCTGCTTTCTTTTTGCTAATTTCTGTAAATGTGCAGAATCCCTGAAAATTTTGAGAATGATTGTACTTTGAACATATGAATCATTCTGTGAGATCAGATCATCATTTAATACAATAATTTTAAAGTGTGCAAGTTTTGTGAATATTTATAGTATAGTACTAGGGATATGTTTAGGGATATTTTAGGTCCTTTAAAGGACCCTTCGTAAAATTATCTGTCTCTTAAATAACCCTTTCACAGAATTTTTTCATCCATAAATTTAATCACTTAATAATAAAATCTGGCTTGTAAATAAGCCGTTGAACTCACCAAAGAGCATATTACTTAGCTTTTTATACATGAAAAATAGAACCCAAAGACATTGATAATTTAAAATTCACAAAATTCTGACTAGAATTTTCACAAATATAAGAAAAAAAATTCACAATTTCACAAAAACAGGACCCTGTGAGAAAAATCTGGAACAGACCCCAGAGTACATTTGTAATTTTATGTATAAAAATATATAATAAGGCACTATTTAAATTAATGTAAACATGTTTGGTAGATTGTGACCAGGCAAGTTGAATTTTATACACTGGCCTCCTAAAGTTAAGGTATAAGTAGTTTTTTGCATCTAATTTGCAAATGAATGAATATAGAAACAACAAATTTGGAGAAAATGTGTGCTAAACTGTTAATAGAAATTAAGTTAAACATATAAATGAAATTACAGCCAAAAAGCACTCATGGAGGAAAATTCTATTCTTGGCGAAATCAATACATCACAGTATTATGCAATAAAATTCGACAGAAGCATTAAAAAACTGGTTCTAATATGGCTACTCTGGACTTGAATGCATTGGCAGCATCGATTTTCCATGCTCTCAATTAAATTGTCAGACACTGAAATAGGTAGCACCGACCAGACATGGAGTAAGCCTTGTTCCAGCTCATTTAATAACCTTGGAGGAGGACTTAAAGCCGCAACCTGTCTTCCAAGATAGTCCCAAAGATGTTCTATCGGATTCAAGTCTGGAGAATGAGCTGGCCATTCCATTCTCTCCAAACTGTAATCCCCAAGATAATCCCCAAGAACCACAGCTTGGTGTGGATTAATCATTGAAGATTTATCTTCATTTGTATGGTGTAGCATTATCATCCATTAAAATGAAACCATAGCCAATAGCACCAGCATATAGGCACACATATGAATTAAGGATCTCATCCAGATATCTCGCACCAGTCAGAGTTCCTCCATGGAACATATGCAGGCCAGTGTGACCTTCGAGTGAGATCCCTGTCCAAACCATGACTCCACTGTTTCTGTACCTGTGTGTTTTGACAGTGTTTGATTGATGATATTGAGTGCATTGTTTTCTCCAGATCAGAAGACTTCCTGAATCATTCTCCAGTGTGAATCTGGACTCGTCTGTAAAGAGTACAGAAGCCCACTGTTGTCTGGTCCAGGAAACATGCTCTCTTTGCCCAACATAAGCGGCCCTTCTCTGTTGTATATTGAGGGACACACACACAACTGGTCGCCTTGCATAGAGACCTGCATTGTGAAGACATCTTCGTGTGACAGTAGTGGAGATTCTTCTCCCTGATTATGCAAAGTGGTCTGCAATGAGTTGCGGCACAATAGTGCTTATTCTCCTTCTGGCTGAAAGAGCTAAAAACTGGTCTTCTGTAGGTGTTGTAACACGTGGGCGGCCTGGAACATGTCTTCTGGACACAGAATCTTCGAATTCATACTGATTCCAGAGTCGTTGGACTACACTGCGAGACACATTGAGCTGTCTAGCAGTATTGACCTGTGACAACCCCATTTCCATCCATCCAACCATCCGCCACCTTAATGAATCAGGCAAATGACTTCTTCTAGACATTTCTAGACTCTACTGGTTGTTGTGAACAAAACTGACCACAATAGTTCAAATACAACAAAATTTACAGGTGAAATTACGAAAGCTTCGTAATTGCATGTTTTTCTCTCATTTACAAATACCTATTCTTTTCTATAAAATAAAAGTGGCAGGTATAATTTTTGCATAAGTTTTTTTAAAGCTTGTTATTGTCATTCATAAAAACTATGATGTTTAATTTAATTGCCATTTTTTTTTTTCTGGTGAGCTTTGAAAAACATGTTGTACCTTAACTTTTGGAGGCCAGTATATTATAGAAAGATGTGTCATGCACTTTATTGCATAAAGCATTTATATGCATATGCAATATATATTTTAGTTCATTGTATATGGTATTTACCTGATATTTTATGCTCTGTCTTGTAATAAAAATATTCTAGCAAGGTAGCCAGTTCCTGCACTTATATGCAATTTAAAAATATCTTCTATGTCATGGCTAAAATGTTTACTGCATTAGGCAAGTTTGTTCAGCAATTAAGTGATTAAACTTTATTTGTCCTTTTAATTAATGCATGCAGAGAGTTTTTTTTCCCCACTTTTATGTTTGTTGTAAATAAAAGATAGATCTATGAAAGGTGTATTTCATAAATAATTTTAGCATGTGTTTTTTAGTTTTTAAAAACAAAATTATTTTTTATAGGTTTGGAAACAACATTCAGTTCAGTCATTCTTTAAAAAACCTGGTGGTATGAAAGAACTTGAGTGGGGTGATAAACAATACATTCAAATAAAAAGAATTAAAGAGGTAAATATTTCATTTTTTCTTGTGTGAATTAAGTTATTTGGATAAATTATTGCTAGGTGATAAATTTTTCATTTTATTTATTTTAGGTTGATTTATTAGTAAAGGAGCTGAAGGATAGATTGAAAAAACATAATATTATTGTGGATGTTAATCATCAAAATGAAAGCAATCCTAAGTCAGATCTTATCTTAAAGGTAATAATTTGAAACCGTCTCAAGTTATTAGGATGATCTTTTGGTATAAAATTAAGTAACTGCTAAGAGCTAATATTTGTAAAAAATTTAAAAAAAAAATGTGTTTATATTACTGGGTAAAAAAGTTGCATAGTCTTTTCCCCACTTTGTGTAGAAACTTTATTTTGAATTTCCCATAATAAAGAATACATTTTTAATTAACAGGATATATGTGTATCTTCATCCATTAAATCCATATTTATATTTGTTTTTCCAGCTTAATTATGTTTTTAATCAAATCTTTCTGTGGACAGTAGTTTTCTGATGAAAGATTCTTCTTTGCTCTAAGTTTGACTCGAGAAAATCACCATATTTTAACTCTCTTTTAATGATTTTAGCCTGGTGCTAGCCTAACTTGCACTAGCTCGTTAAATGATTTTAGCGTAGTAAACTGCAGGGTAAACATTTGTATTTGTCTTAAAATTAAATAATCAAAGATTATACATGTGTTAAATATGTTTGTTGCAAACAAACTGTGTATAAAATTTGGCAAATAGTACAAATATATACAGTATGTTTGAAGCTAGTTTCGTGGCAATTCTAAAAATTTTTATTTTATTTTGCTCGATTTACAAAAGGTTTATGAGTGCACATACAAACACTAGAAAAAAAAATGACCTGCAACTTTAGTTTTTTTAATCTCCTTGTTTAGAAAAATATGATAAATGCACAAGAGCAAACAGGTTTCTTCATTTCTCTTTTGACTCAGTTTTTTCTTATTTAAAAATTGGTATATGTATTTTCAATCTTAATGTAAGATAATTTAACTCTCTTATAAAATCCTAAATTTGTATTTAGTGTTTACTTAAAAAAAAAAAAAAAAAAAAAAAAAAAAAAAGGCTTGTAGTACTTTATTATTTGAGTAACTTTTTAGTAATTGTTTCAATAATTTTAACAGTAATAAGTAAAAATGCTATGTATTTTATTTTATAGATTGTGATTGCAGGCGCCTTTTTCCCACATTACTTTATTCAAGGAACATTAGATGAAACTGAAGTTTTGAGGGAAGTCAATGAAAATGATCCTTTGTCTACTGTTGCAGTAAGTTAATATATTTCTTCCTTGCTTCATAATAATGAAGGCCTTAAATTATTTTTTGCGTAACTTTTATTTCAGTGGTACATGCTATGTGGCCTTTATTGTAGCCCCTCAAATTGGGTGAATAATTAATGAAGTTTTTAAAAAAGCCCACATATTTTGTATTTACTTTCCTCGAAAATTCAATAACCCAGAAAAATCATGCATTCAAATTCTGTAACTATCATATATACTTGTAGTTAATACTACTGCTAGTGTTTATAGTTAACAAGGTGGAACCCGTCAAAATTTGACAAAAGAAAAGATTAAGAAGGAACTGTTTTATTGTTGGATAATAAATCTACAAAATTAGTTACAGTAAAAATTTCATCTTGTATTCATCAGTCTAACTCTCAAAGAAATATTATTTTAAGCTAAAATTAACAAAATACAATTTTGATAAAACTTAGTTGTCCAAATTATTAAACTTTAATTGCATATGTAATCAGTAAATTATAATAAAGATCAATTGCTGTGATGAAGTTATCAATTGAAGCTCTTATGTTTGATATAAATACGAATGGAAAAAAAAAAATCCCAATAGAGACGATTACAGACTATATATTTGACAGTATATGCATTTTAATTTATATGTATATTTTTTCAATTTTAAGAGAAAATGGAGTGAGTATGTTGCCACAATTACAAAATTGGTTTTAAAAACTATAAAAAAATTAATTTATCAAAAATAGAAATACAGCTTTCAAACAAATGGCATTTAAAAGTAATTTTTTTTTTTTTTTTTTTTTGCTGTATGACAATGTAAAAATTAAAAATATGCAATGCTTAGAAATGTAAAATTTGCTGTAGTGAAAATTGCATGAGAAAGTGTTGTCATTTGCAAAATGACTATACGTTATGCACAGATACGTTTGGCCTTTATAATATAGATAAGGCCATTATTAATTGTATTTAATATTAATTTTTTACCAATGGTTAAAATTATAATTAGTACATATATGTAGTATATTATAAGTTATAAACCTATAAATTCAGAAATGTAAATATTGCCCTCAAGTTCACGTCTTTATTGAATTTTTACTTTTACATAAATTTTAGTGAATACCATAATTTTAACCTGTTATTTTTATCTTAAGAGTTTTAATATAAAGGGATATTTGGATACTTTTCCTTTATCAAGTCTAGTTAAGGGCCTGTGTCTAATTCTGTAGATTTTCCCATCCAGAAACTACCTGTGATTGTGACTGATGACATGGTGCTTCTATAGAGGAGGGGGGGGGGAGGTAACTTGGCTTAATGCTTAATTCTTTCCATCCAGTAACGTGTTTGGGATGCTGGGAGAGTGATAAATGCTGGACAGTGCTTTTTCTTGGCCAGTATCATGGCGATACCATACTGACTCATGCCAATCCCATTTAGCACATAAGAGCTCTGCAAAGCTTAGACTAACAAGGTGACTTACTATAAGGCAAATTTATTTTATCAAATGCAAATGATAACTCACCAAATATCATTCCTTGCCATTTTTATGTGCTTTTATTTAACTTAACCCTTTCAAAGCAAAGTAATTCTGTTGTTAATATGTTGAAAATCCAGATTGATACTAGAAATTATGAATAAACTGATTTAAGAATAAATGCATTCACATGCATTATAAAAAAAAAAAAAAAAAAAAAAAAAAATTGATGCAATTTTGTCATTAAGGAATTGAAATGAAGTTATGTAAATAATGCGACTGCCCTTCAAATGATTTACTTTGTTTATGTCTATAAATATAGGATTTTGTAATTCATTTATATTCATATTTTTAGAACTTGCTTATCAACTAATAGATTTTCTATACTAATAAAATAACAAATCGCTCTGTCTGCGTGTGTGTCTGCGATAGTTAGCAAAAACTACAGCACATACGAGGTTCAAATTTTTTGTGAAGATTGTCCAAGTCCTTTCCTAATGTAGCTGACCCTCAGAATTTTAAAATTCTAATAATTAGTGGAGAAATTAATTATAATTCTCAAATTAGAAGAAAGGAAAAGTACTCATAATTCAATAAGAGCATTGATTTTTATCAAACCACATATTTTTTCGAAAACTCAAAGAAAAGGAAATGAGTTAATGTAAATACAGGGTTGCCATGGTGATGAATGTACTAGGCTTTTTAATAAAGGGATGTATTTTAAGTTCTTCAGGGTCTAAAAACTCAAAAATTAGACAGCTACATGCAGAAAAAATTCCCCTATCAGAAATTCTAAAAATTATTTTCATACTCCTGTAAATAGTTGAAAAATCCGTAATCTTCCATTTATAAAATCTCATTTTATTTCCATTCAAAGAAACAGAATTTCGATAAATCTTTCTGAACGAGAGCAGGTGTTTTGGAATGCAGACAGCTGAGTGTCAGATAATAGTGGAATTTTTAGACGACCTGTAAATATTTTCGAATGTTAAATTTATAAATTTAACTTTTATCAATTCAGATGAAGAATTTTTCGCTGATTTTAAATATGTAAATTTCTTCACGGTCGCTAAATTACAACCCTATATAGTATTAATTCATTACTTGGATGGCTTGCTCTATTTAAAATAAGTTTTTCAAAACCACAAATGATTTTTATATTATGATTCTTTGTTATGCTGCCAAATTTTTAAAACTGCACCATTTAGAGATTTTAAAGTTATGCATCGAGCAATATCTTTAAACGTTGTTTAATAATATCTAAATTTATAAGAATCCAATTTTTTTTTTAAATAAAAAAGTAATTAAAAAACAAAAAACCTCACAAAACATTTTAGAGCTTTCAGATAAATTATGACATAAAGTAAATATTTTAAAGAATATCGAACATCAAATATAGGGCGAGAGGATTTTTTAGAGGGAGCAGTGAAATATTTAAAATGGTACCGTTTTCTACTATTTCAAATGCGGACTTTTCACTAACCACCGAGATAAATATTACTTATTAAATATAAAACTTGCAGATAGTTTAAAACACATAATATAGATTTTAAAGAGTAGGGGACGTTAAATTATGTGCAGGAGGGGGGAGGGCAATTATTATTTTAGGGAGAGCATGATCAAATATTTAAAACTGTATCATTTTAATGCGAATTTTTCAGAACTCTGGGATAATTAATACTTAGTTAATATGAAATTTTAAAAGTGTACTTACTCCTATTTTTGAATAATAATTTCATCAAATATCTATCTTAAGTTTACAAACAGTTTTATTAAGAAAAGACTTTGCCCCCTGGTTCTGGAATATGAAAGTAAAAGATTCCAGACCTCCCCTCCCCCTTTTTTTTTGCCGTGTGTGCGAAGCACTTCTGCTAAATGGTACCGTAGGCAGCCGGCATTCGTTTCGCATTTTTTTTTTTTTTTCCTTTGAGATTTTGTAGTACAAATTTCAGGTTTAATTAAGAATATTATTACGGGCCTGGGCAACACCGGGTAGCTCAGCTAATTTTTAAAATTATAGTTATATGTTGAGAAAATAATGTAGAAATCCTGTGTAGATGGTTTAAATAATGCATTTTTTCATTCTTAATGTCATATTTTAAAAAAGAAGCAGTAAACAGTATTTTTTAAATTTACCATATTACCAAATTCTAATCATTTGTTTGTTGAAATAATGTAACATTTACAGTAATATAAAAATGCCTTTTCCTTTCTGATATAGTATCTTAACAGAAATTGAAAAGTAATTATAATAAAAAAGTAAATAAAAACCTTTGTTTTGCACCATCCATAAGTAAACTCAGGGAATTTTTCATAATCGAGGCATTCATGTATTAAGAGACATCTTTTGGAAGAATATGCATTACAATCATGAAATTAGGCAAGATTTATCAGATAAATATTGAATGATTATAAAGCGTGTTTTTTACTATTTATTATAATGACCTGCTATGATATTTAGCATAATTATTTATTATTAACATTTTGATTTCAATTTCAGACTATTGTGCTTCCAAACATTTCATAGTATATATAATTTAAATGAGATATTAAATGAATATTATATATAGCTGTGTTTATGTGCAACATTAATTTGTTGCATTGTAATTTTTGTTTATCCATTCGTTATAATAAAATATTTCTGTTTCTTTTGTGGATTTGTAAACTTAAACATAAAAAGGGGCATTAAACATCAGCAAGACATCAATAATTTTGGCATAATTTGTTCTATGTATTAAAAAATTTCATTGCACTTATTTTCATTTCAAAAGGTACAGTGTATTTGTGTACTGTTAAAAAAAAAAAAAAAAAAAAAAAAAAAAAAAAAAAAAAAAACTGTTTTTTAACACTTTATACCTAGGAATTTAATGCTCATTTTTTCTTGCATTTCTGTTTATTACTGTTTTATTACTGTTTAGTTTTACTCTAGTTATTATAAGTCTCTATGATATATATCTATATATATTTGTTAAATATGATTTAATGACATTAAAAATAACATAATATGCCATTGCTACAATTTTTGTTCTTATTAGTTTTAAAATTAGAAGTAAAATGAACATAAATCAAAGTTTTAAAAGGTGTCATTTGACAACAGTAGAAATAGTGCTAAAATTGTGATTTCAGCACATCTCACCATCCTTTTTTTTTTTTTTTTTTTTTTTTGCAATATCCTTAAGTCTTTAAAATCATTGTAATCATTATCTAAAATATTATATAACCAAAAACTAGAATTTAATGTTGTAATTTTTTCTGGTTTATAAAAATATATGTTGTGTATATATTTTCATAATCTTCTTTCATTACAGGTGAGTAATCTTCCTCGTAATCATGGATTATTATATGCCTGTGCATTGCGAGATATGTTTTCTTGCTGCAGTGACAGTGTTGATATTGATTTTGAAGAAAGAAAGTATGTTATTTTAATTTATATTAGTGCCATAAACAAATGATCTACATAAAAAATATATTAGGTTAGTTACATTAAAAAAAAAATTATAATTTCAGAGCTTATATCAAGTTTGAACGTCATGATATTTCATCTAAAATTGAAGAGAAGAAGCTTCCTTGCATATCTGTGTTGCCAGCTGTTTATCTAGCAGTAAAAATGAGGTAATTTATCCCTTGTAACTTTCAATGTGAAATGTAATATTCATTTTTTAAAACAACGTGTTTAGAGTATCTTTTTTTTTTTTTTTTTTTTTTTTTTTTTTGTCTGTTTTTAACTTAATTGTACAGTAAAACCTCCGAAGAGCGGCCAACGATGGGACTGTGCAAAAGTGGCCGCTTGTTAGAGGTGACCGGTATATGGAGGTTTTGCTTCAACTGATTAGAAGAATAACAAAAACTATTTAATTCAATAAAATGCTTCAAAAAATGTATAATTCAAGCGAAATTTTTCTAATCAGCCGTTTGAATCTTTGAAATCATTAATACCAAGTTGTTTGTCAATTTTCAATGTTTTTTTTTTTTTTTTTTTTTTTTTTTGAAAAATGGGTTCTGAAATCTGTAAATTTTTAGATCTGCAATTTCTAAACTATTCTAATAGCGTTTCATTAATTACTTCATTCCCAGTTTTGCGACATTTGACATTGTTTTCTAGGCTTTCGCCTCTAAGATGTTTCTTAATGTGCATTTCTTTATTCTTTAAAATTTCATTTATTTACGTTCTTCCGCATCCATATTTTTCTGCTAATTTCCGTGCTCTAATGCCCAACTTACTATTATCAATAACCTTCAATTTTTCACTGAGTGATATTTTTTTTTTTTTTTTTTTTTTTTTAAATTTTACTCATGTTTGATTTAGAAAACTAGAGACAAATGGCTGGCGAAGGCAGAAATAGTTACCGCTTTTTTTCTGTGTGTAGAGAGGGAGGAACCATATAAAAAAGATAGGGGGTGAGGGCATCAACATGACCGTATTAAAAAAAGATTTTTAAATTTGATGCGTTTTCACTGCCAATCTCAAAATTATTGCCAGTTGTGAAAAAATAAAATGTAAAGAATATCCAATTTAAGGGCGTGTGAAGAGAAAATGCGCCCGGGGCAAAGTGTCAATTTGGCACCCCATCTCCCCCAACTTTTTCTTGTAACAACCCAGAAATGATGCTGGTAGTATAAATTTCCGCGCCCGGACAGACCGCCCATTTCGCATGGCGCTGTCGACATTGTGCGTGTGAACTAGAAAATATAAACGAAGAAACAATGTTAACTCTGAAACTTTATTTTAAATTAGTGAAAGAAGTTTCTCACCTCAATTTAACGTACTTTAATTTGTTTATGTTACTTTCGCAATTGGCTTGCGTCACTGCGAGAATAAATACACGTATACACAGAGTTTCTTCAATACCACTCCACAGAATTGTGTGCTGGGGGAGAGGGGAGGAAAAAGGCGAGTACGAAATAAAAAGTGCTCCAAACTATAATTATAGCAGCAATGGAGAGAGGGGGGGGGGGGGGGACGAAATAGGTGTCTAAAACAAAGGATTTTTTTAAATGTCGAAATTTGCAATGGTCTCGGCTTCTTTTGGTGGCCGTATCGGAGTGGATTTCCCTGGCCGTGGCCGGTTTTCAGAGGTGACGGTATTCGGAGGTTCGATCTAATATTATTTCAATACGATTCATTCCGTTCTATGAAAAAGTGGCCGGTTGTTAGAGGTGACCGCTCTTCAGAGGTGGCCGTTAATGGAGGTTTTACTGTATTTTATTAGTTTTAACTTTTAAAATGAATGTTGACTTTTTCTCAAAATGCATGCATTATTTTAAGACTCACTGATCTGGTTGGGCCTATAATAACAACTTTAATATACCTAAAATTAGAGTGGAATGATTTTATATTTTTAAATGAAAATATTTACTTTCAAACCTAGTATTGCTGTTCCTACTGCTTTCATTAGTGTACAGTCTTGAGTTAATTTTTAATGAAAATCTATCCAAACAAACATATAGTTAAAGCCCTCACCGTCCTCGATAGTGTTTGCTGGAAGGTTTTAAATGTGTTCCGGTCTGCTTTTGCAAACAAAATTCAAAAATAAGTATAATTGTATATTTATTAAATAAATATCTTTTCAAATCAATTTAGTTGTTCCCATTATCTTGATTGTCGATTTAGTTTCTGACATTTAGATATATTGAACTTTTGATACTGACCAAAAATTTTTGAGAAAATTCAAATAGTATAAATATACATTTTCAAAGTAATGGGAAAAGACCATTTACTTCATTTATGGTAATCCATGAAAAAAGGAGATATAAATATAGTAATTGGCTTGCACATCTGTTTCAGCTCCTTGGATGCTGCAGAAGTGGAAAGAAGAAAATATCTCAATTCACCAGCAGTAGAAAGTAAAAAATTGTTTTGTCGTATTCACTTGCAGAGATCCACTTTCTGCTGCATTTCTTCAATGAAAAACTTAGCTGATAAGGAATTTTGCACTTCCCTGGATGCAAAGTGAAGCAAAATAAAGAAAATCATTCATAAATTAGCAAATGCAACATAATTCTTAATTTCTTTCTTTTTTTTTTTTTTTTTTTTTTTTTTTTCCTGAGGAGATTAAAAGTAGAGGCATTGTATAAACTAGAATTTTTTTCATCTGTAAACAAGCAGCTTTTGATATTTAAGCAGAATCCCTTAAAAATAACATCAAGAAAAGGCCAAAAAAAAAAAAAAAAAAAAAAAAAAAAAAAAAAAAAAAAACTATTTTGGTTTATTAGAATTTTTAATTGATTTTTAGCAATGAACACAGATAATGTCTAAATACATTGTTTGTTGCCGATATTCAATCAATGAGCATACTATGGGAAACAGTAACAGGACAATAAATAATGAATAAGAATCATGCAACTTTTCTGGATTGTCAATTATACAATATAAATATATTTATAAGTTCTTTCATTGCAAACTAAACGGAATATGAGAATTCTGCCGGAGTATGTTCCCAGTTTCATTTTACATGACTGTGCATCTCAAGAGCCCATACGACATCTGTCTGATTTTTCTCTTCTTGAAATTAATTCTAAGATTTTTTTTTTTTTTTTTTAATAAAAAAAAAATCACATTGAGCACATTCTTTCCCCACAAATAATAAACGGAAACAAACCATAGGTATCTATTTTTTTTTTTCACAGTTTCTGTAAAGTGTATATTTTTTGTAGGTGGTGTAACTTTCTAATAACTGATTATATTTTAATAAAATATGTTATACAGCTTAATTTACTATTGTTTCAACTTGCTGAAAATATGAAAGAAGTCAGTTTACATAGGAGCTGTGATCTTTTCTTTTCTTCTTCTTTTTTTCTTTTTCTTTTTCTTTTTTTTTTTTTTTAAACAATAAAGGAGGAAAAAAAAGATTTTTAATGGCTTGCAAATCAATATTTTTTTTTCTCTCACATAAGCAACACAAAACTGTTGATGCTTTCAAGGAGTCTTTTTTATATTTAAAAGAATAGAATTTTAATTATTTTTTTTCCTTATGCAAAAATTGAAAAAAAAAATAGCATTTTCATCATGCTTTTTGAAAAGTTCATAACAAGACTTTTTTATATGGATATGACAGTCTGGAAAATCATTATAGAAGAACAAATCATGAGGCCATTTTCCAAAACTAAACATGTGTAATGAATTAGTATGGATATCTTTATTATTTAAAAAATGTTAAAAAAGTGGGGAGGCTTTCAATCTGATTTTATAAATTCCAAATATATAATACTTTAAAATAAATAAATAAATAAATAAATAAATAAAAACTTAATTAGGCAAATATCTGGATTTTGGAGAATTCCAAATTTTGGTTATCTGGATTTGAGAAAGTATTGTGTATACACTGATCTGTAAAAACTAAGGACAAATGGTTTCTTGAATGTTCGTCATGCAGAAGTTTTCCTTATCAACTAAAATCAAATCATAACCATAAGATCTCCAAAAGACGAAAATATGAGACAAGTGATCGAAATTATTTAAACAATCCATTTTGTTACCATGTGGTTCTTAATTTTTGTACATCGGTGTATATATAAATTTCGGACTTAAGTATAATCTGCCTCTTTGAATAAAAGTAACACTTGCAGGTTTTCTTATTATTTTCATCTATTAAGAGTCTTATGAAATTTATTTTCTGTATTTAACTTTTCAATCTTTCACTTACATGCATTTTAAATATTCATAGGTTATTGCAAATACCATTAGAGCTAACAGTGTTCAGCCAAGAAGAAGCAGAAAACAAAATGAAACAGATCACTCAGTTAAAAATGTCCATGTCAGAGAAGCAGCTTTCTTCAAATAGGTTTATATTTTATATCATACAATAAATTGTACAATCATCTATTTTCCTGTAAAGTGCATTTTTTATATGTATTTAATTGTTTATCATGTATTTTTAATATTCTGTTTTGCATATTTTTTATATTAGACAGGGGTTTGATGTATTAATTTTCTAGTTATCAAAATTTTTCCTATAGATGGATTTCTAATTGATTTCTTGTTTATTGTCCTTAGAAAATTTCTAGGGGTTTTAAATGCACTTCATTTAATGTATTGACATCTGCCAGAAATATTTTGCATCCCCCTTCCCTTCCCCTTTCCAGATGCAATTGATGACATTCACAACATTTTTTTCCATGACTGATTAACAATATTTCCAAATTTATTTATTTTTATGTTCATTAGACATTATATCTTTTAGAACCTTAACTTTTTTGATAAGATTAAAGTATCAGGAGAAAAACCAAATGTAAAAAAAATCATCATGATCACTTTTAATTATTGTGCAAAATATGCCTGATTTCGTAAGTGATTTTCGGGTCATAATAATAAGGAAAAGATCAGTGCTTATCTCATAAATATTGCTGCAGTTATACATCATGATTGTTGCATATCTGATTTGGCATGTGGTGTATGAGTTGACTCTAAAATTTGCTTTGCTTTTTGGAGTGTTAAAAAGATAATTTGAACACTAGAAAGTACAATATTACACTCATAATCATAATTTAAAGATAATGATTTAACACTTTTGATTTTAGACATTTTTCAGATATCTGCAGAAATGCTTGGAAAATTGTTCTTAAACTTTGATAATGTAAGGAATATATTTTATATCACATTTTTGTATGAAGACTAAGTCATGGGGGCGAATAGTTCACAAACAACAAATTCATTAAAATAATATTTGAAACGACATAAAATGCGTACAATGGTGTATCCCTGTAACCCTATGTAGGTGCTGTGCAATTTTTGTATGTATACCTGCCCATGAAGATGTAAATGTTTCTGTTAAGAATTCAAGTGTTTTTTTTGTTTATACTTTGTTATTACTGTTGTGTTTCCAATTAAACTTAATGCTACTCTCTGAAAACTTGGAAAAGTGCAGCAATAATGTTGCACATCAGTTATAGCTTTATCACACGAAGCCCTTTCGCAGAACTTTTTTTCCCTATATAATGTTATAGTCAGGAAAAGTTAAGTGACCTTGATGAAGGGGAGAATCCTACTCGCTATTGTTGCTCACCGAGCGTTTTCAGCATAGCATGGAAAATGTTAACAATTTATTCAATGCTGTTCAAATGACCAATAAAAGCGGATCAAGAGATTAAATAATCATGTGAGAAGTTTGAAAAACCTGTTTATCGAACATGCAGCAAGATGAATGATCATGTTTTGTAAAATGTTTGTGTTATTATCTTTTCCAGTGTGATACAGCTATTAGAATATAAATATACAGAACATTTAATGAGATATAAATATAGCATATGATTTTTTTTAAATCTCTGCATCAATGTTTTTTCCCCTTACGGAATTTAATAATTCAGCTATATTGGCCTACTTATGTAAAAAGGCAAGTCAAATATTCTGAAAATTCAGAAAGATTTCATTTCTTGTTTTTTCAAAATGGTAATTTGTGGAAATGTTCTTATCATTCTGCTAGTTTTAGAAAACAATTTAAATTCAGCTCATTGTGTTACTGATATTTTTCTGAATTTTAACAATGTCCCACTCTTTTTATGTGAATTGCACTATGTAGTTGATTATCAAATTATGGGAAAAGTTGTTGATATTGTTTGTGCATACACAGTTAAAACATATTTTGTACAAATTCTCATATCTCATTGGATATTTAATGTATTCCTTTTCAGATTGCAGTATAACATTTCTGTTGCACTCTTTCAAGCCTTCAGTGACAGGCCTTAAAAAAAATACTTATAAACAAAATAAGTTCAATTTTTTACCAAAAAAATTATATTTTTGTCAGTATGTTTGCTATTTTTACATAAATGTATACAAATGTTTTATGATTTCATGTAATCATTTAATACAGTGGCAGATCATTTCAAGTATTTTATGTTACAACATTATTGCAAAGGGAATTTTGTTTTTTTAGTCTTGTTAATCTCACAATTGCCTCATGATTAAATCATTATTGAAAAATTTGAGATTTACTACTTTTATTAGCAAAACATTAATCTTAAGTAGAAACTTCTTTAAAGTTTGTATTAAATTACTGATTTCTGCCATGATTTATTTCTCATCATCAAAATTTCTATGTTTTACGTGATTAAAATCAAGTGACAAATCATAGTTTAAATGTTAAGAAACAGTTTATTGAAAAAGCATCCAAAAACTGGTCAATCATGCAGTTGCTAAATTGACTATAGTATGGAAAACTAGAAGCTGTTGCAAAAAGGTAAAATTCATAAATCTACATGCAATATGTTACCAATTGCAAAAATATTATATAAAATGCATCCTAAATATTTTATGCATTTTATATAATGTATATATTTCTTAGAGCTAATACCTTAAACTAAGAAATATAGTTATTTAAATTGTTTTTACTCGTAACTGGAGAAATGCTGTCTCTATAACTGCACTGTACTGAATTCTATTATAGAATACTGCACTAAATCACAATTGTTCTATCTGTTGCAACTGCATTACTC
Source organism: Maratus speculifer (assembly GCA_964019185.1). Lineage (NCBI taxonomy): Eukaryota > Metazoa > Arthropoda > Arachnida > Araneae > Salticidae > Maratus > Maratus speculifer. The sequence goes on along the minus strand of OZ025300.1, from coordinate 161,420,437 downwards.
TTTTAATATGCTCAATTACTAAAGACAAACTTTTCTACACATTTTTAACCATTTCTCATATTTCTATAGGCAAAACTTATCAAATTTTTCGTGTATAAGTTGAGGAATTTCTGAGAATCTCCGGCATGCAAATTGAGGGTGGGGTAGGGGGGGGGTGTCAACTGTGTATAAAAAAGAAGAAAAAGACTCAAATACTGCACAATTCTGGCTTTTTATATGTGTGTTATAATGAAATAATATATATAAAATATACAAATAATAATAATTTATCATTAATCATTTTTTTCAATGATTTGTTTTTGTTTAGTTACTGCTTTTTTGTATTGACAAGTGATATCTTTGGTTTGATTTTGTGCAAAATTGAAGTAAAAAGTTGGATGGTCAACCCAGTGGCAGAAACATTGCGACAGAACGACATAATCACAGGCAAAGAAAATCTCTTGCTGACAATTTTTGTCTGCGCTAATGAAATCAATTTTAAAAAACTGTTTGAAACTTCTGGACATATTTTACTCTGAAAAAAACATGAATTTTAGCAAAAGATCACATAAAAATAAAAATAAAAACAATATTCATCAAAGAAATCATGAAATAAAAATTTGACAAAGGATCATAAAATAAATGCGACATTCATTAAGATTCGTGAGAATAAACAGAAATTTCCATAAAGGATCGCATAAAGACCATAAATTTTCGGCAAAGGATCACATAAAGAGCACAATTTTTGACAAAAGATTACATAAAAAAGATGATTTTCGACTAAGGATTGTGAAATATACTCGAATTTTGCTGAAAAATCACAAAAAGGGGGGGGGGGGGGGGCAGATTTGTCAAAAGATCTGGATTATGAGTTCTCTACTGTGTATATCTCCTGAAATTTTTTATTTCTAAACAATTTTTTTTTAATTTCAAAAAATAATTTATTTATTTTTATATTTTAGGTATACAATTAAAATGGCTCCTCCTTCCACAATTCAAAGGATTCCTCTGCCTGGTCCAGATGTGATCTTAGTTCCAATATTTATCTCTCATGTTAGTAATAATTTATTTTCTTACAGTAACATATTTAATCATGTAATCTACAAAAGTAGTAAGAAATCAAGTTTTCAGTTTAATAAAACTATTATTAGAGAGAATGTATATGTATACATTAAAATAAAATTTGAGTTTAAATTTATTGAATTAAAGATTATAAATATGATAATAGATGTTCAGTTGTTTCTATATGACCACAACTAAAATTAATGGATACTGTGATCTACATTTACTGTAAAAGTATTCTAATTAGTATTTTTGTTAATCAGTTAATGAAATTTTATCTTTTAAATCCTCTCAATTTAGCGATTCTGATTGTCCTTTTACTCGCCATATGGAGCATTTAGTCACAATTTGGCGCAAAGGCGAGCGACAGCAAGAACCCTGCCTATATTGTGCTAGAAATTCTGTTGGATGAATAAAAAATGAGTTGTGAATAACCCACCCTTTATTCCATAAAACAGTACATTTTCGGTGATTCATCACTCCTTTAGTCTATATTAGGTTCAGTTTGCTAAATTCCCTAAAAAGAAAACTATCTTCTTTATTAAGATGCTGTATTGATTCTTTTAATAGTATAAAGCTACTGTTAATGTTAAATTCCAGTGCAATATTTTTGACTGAGAAGAGAGGCCATTTTCTCTGCAAAACAAACACACAGCTAGTAAGTTGTGATTTTAATTCTCCCTTACATGCAGACTTCATATGAGATTGCTCTGAAAAACAGTTCATAGTGAACTATGCATATGTTATTCTTGCATTGCATCTAAATCTCAAATGAAGTTCAATAATGCTTGTGAAACAAAACACAACAAAGATAACAGAGCCATTTCCTTTTCAAATAGAAAATATGTGTTTGACAGATTTCCCTCTATTCTAAATATAAGAAAGGGATGTACTTTAGACAAATTTCACTTTATGTCTATGAATTGGCTCAGACTTAAATCTTTCCAAGTTACATAGATTTCTATTTCATAAATAATCTGCTTTAGACAGAATTTACTGTTACTTTTTGCTTTTAAATTAGCACTAAAAATCTAATAACTTTTTTTTTTTCTTGTGCTTTATAAGTTATAGGAAAACTGTTTTGTAATTTTATTAAAAAAAAAAAGTAATAATAAATTGGGTTGTTAATAATCGACTTTAAGACATACATTAAGAACAAAATATGTTTTTAAATAATTTGTATGTGGAAGGATTAAGTATGAGGTGAAAAAACAACTTTAAAACATTATTTTAAAGAAATTTTTTCTCTTCAATTATATAACACCAGCTTCAACTTTATTTATTGGGTTAAGTATGGCTCATTTACAGTATAAAGTATATTTTATACAAAGGTGTCAATCTTAAAAAAAACTTTAATAATTTTAATTTTGTTAGGAATGTAAGATAAGATTTTTCAAGTGCAAATAGAAAAATGCTTCTTATTTTATGAGAAAAAAACCTTAATGTTTACAGAAAATCTATAATTGTTGGCAGCTCTGATTGTATATAATATTTATTGTACTAATTTAGTACATAATTAAAGATTGTTTTAATATTTTTCATACTTTAACTCTATATCTTCCTTCTTAGGCCATCAGTTGTGGACACTTTTGGGCCCGATATATGAATCCTGAGAGGAGTCAGGATTTAAGATTTTTAGAACTTGCTATTTTCAATAAAGAAAAAGAGAAGGGTTTGAATGTAAGTAACTGTTGATAAAACTTTTTCATGTGAAAACTTTGGTCATATGTCTATATTACAAATATATTAATGAAATTGGACTATTCTATTCTTCCTATCTAAGCATGTTTAAAATAATTGTTCTTAACTATTCCCTTAATTATTTAATGTGTCTATTGAATAATACATCCTGTCTAATAAAAAGCTGCATTTTTTAAAGAATTATAATTGTATTCATTTGAAGATGGAATTATGATAAATAATAAAGAACAATAAAAAAACCAACTAAGGATTTTTGATATTTTAAAATATCAAAAATACTTAGCTGATTTTTGAATGTTCAATCTGATGATACAATCCATTTTTAAGTAATAATAATAGTTATAATAAAAACCTCATAGATTGTTTAAAACAGCTGTTTCAGATCTGCATATTATTACTATTTATTTCCTCAAACTACAAATTTCATTTCTTTAATTTATTTCACTAAAACTTTTATCTCTACATGTTTTAAGGCTTTGTAAAGTGGATTCTTGTTAATGCTTCTCCGCTTACGATGTATCTCCAGTTAATGTAACAATTTCATTTCCTCAATCATATCTAATTAATGTTAAGCTATTGTTTAATGCAGACTTCGGTTAGTGGGGATGAGGTTGGTAAATAACCTCCCATGGAAGTCTGCACTAACAAAAGTCCACTGTATTTATGTATGGTTGTCTGCCATCTCATAGATAAATGGTTAAATTTGTTTAAATGTTGTTGTAATTACAAAAGTTAATTTAAAAATGTATATTATAATTAACATTTATTTCATTTGTGGGTACTTCAATAAAATTTAAAATTCAATAGTAGTTCAGGAAAAAAATTGTATTAAATATTTAGATTAAAAAATTTGCATATAATTATCAATTAAGTAAGTTGAATCTAAAAATTTTGCTATATTTTATAACCATTATCAAGAAGTTATATACACTGTAATAAGAAAAGAATATCATTATTTTCTGTTAAGCAGAAAGAGAGGGAAATATTATGTAGGATCTATAAAAAAAATCCCTTGATATCCATGTTTTAATAATTAAATTATGTATAAAATTCAAGTAATTAAAATATATTCTAAATTGTTAACTGCAAACAGCAAATTTTAAGTTCAAGATTTTAGAGTCAGACCGGTTAAAAAATAATAATGAAAAATCTTAAAGATCATGTAGTTAATTAAAAAATACTACATATTTTTATATTTTCAAATATTTGTTACTGTTGTATGTTTTATTTAACACCCAACAACAATTTTTAAAAAGTACCAATTTTATATAAAAAAATTTAAATAGAAATATTTTGCATTCAAATGCCAATAAATAAATTGAAATGATCTACAATTTTTGCTATATTTTTTTGATTAATGTTATTATATGTGTGTGTGTACTATGAAGAGTATGTCATTTTCTGTATAAGAAAGGAAAAATAAGAGAACACAAAAAGAAAAAATATTCATATAAGAACTATATAAGAAATTTCCTTGATATCTATGGTTTAATAATTAAGTTATGGATGAAAATGTAAAATAGGATTCAAGTAATTATAATATATATACAGTGTTCTCGCTGACATTTGACGAATGTAAATAATTTGGCTAATTAAAAATAATGAACATTCGCCAAATGAAAAAAGTATTAGCAAAATAGATTTGCTGTGTAGCACAAAAAAATATATATGTATCTTTAATTTTTTAACGTACCTCTTTTCTTCAATATGTTTTAAAATAACCTAAGTTTTGTAACTGCAACAACGGTTTTTATTAATCTAATTTCAATTTTCAGCTACAAATATATTAAAAATATGTATTTTAAATATATATATGCATATGTATGAAAAATGAGAAAAAAAAAAAAAAAAAAAAAGTTGAACACTAGCAATTTGGCAAATCTAATCGTTTGTTTACTCGCCAAATGAAGAATTTAGTCGCAATTCGATGCAATGGCGATTGACAGTGAGAACCCTGTATATATATATGTGTTATAAATCATTAGCTGCTACCATCAAATTTAAAGTTTAAAGTTTTTGAATGAGACTAATAAAAACAAAAATTGACAAAGTAAATAAATATAAATATTCTACCCATTCAATTAATGTTTATTTAAACTTCTGCAAAAAAGTAAACATGAATGTGATGAATTAGAAATTTATAATTAGAAGTTATGAATTAGAAATTTATAATTCTTTTACTTTATTAATTGAGTATGTTAGACTAACAGCATCCATCAATTGTCACCTTAAATCGATAGGAATCATTTATACAATATATCAGTTCATAAAGTTTAACAGTACCTAATTAATTTAAAAATCAAGTTGTGTACTATCAAATCTTGAGTACTATTGTCTACTCATCATTTTATTATTTGAATTAAATGAAAGGTGATTTTTTAATTAATATAATGTTAAAATGTGTAATAATTGAACTTCATTCAAATAAATGATGGTTCTATTGGTAATTTTATGATAAATTATGTAAAAAGGAAAACTTATTTAACTTAGAATTTTAGTTTTAACTTTTCAATTTTAATGTTGATTAATTAAAAAACATCATTTAAATTTTTTTAATTAACTCTTTATAAGCTTTTCAATGTATGCATAAAATAATATGAATAAAATAAATAGAAGAAAATCTTCAGAAATTCAAGATTTAAACAAATGATAATGTTGCCATTTTACTTACTGTGACATCACAAGAATATTGTCCTGAATCACATTATTTTATGCAATTATATTTAATTTCTTTATCTTGAATATTTTTTTAGCTATGCACATTATATTTATTAATGCCTGTGTCTAATGTTGAAAAGGGTACCTTCACATATAAGTCAATCAATAAACTAATGTTATTAAAAATAAGGAAAAATTCAAAAGCCTTGCATAAATTCCCCCCCCCCCCCCCAAAAAAAAAAAGTTTTTTTTTTTTTTTTTTTTTTCTTTCTTTATTTTTTGCACAAGAAAAAAATATTCAAATTCTATTCTTTTAAATATGAAAAAGACTCAGTGAATGTGACAACAACTTTGCATTACTACCAAAGAGAAAGAATGAAACAACAAACTCCCCCCCCCCCCTCCCCTGTTAGTGAAAAAAAAAAAGTACATCCTATGTAAGTTGACCAATTTCTTTTCAAATTTTCAGCAAGTTTAAATAATAGTAAATTAGGCTGTGTGAAAATTTTTTTATTAAAATATAATCAGTTATTAGAAATTTACAACGTCTGCCAAAAACGCACACTTAACAGAAACTGTAGAAGTAGAAAATTATCTGCAGTTTGTTTTTTGTTATTTCAACTGGCTATGCAAAATCAAAAGTGGAATCTTTTGCCATTCAGAAATAAATTATAAATACAAGAGCATTCCATCCAAAATAAGACACATTTTTTAAATCTGCAAGCTTAGAAAATCAGCAATGAAACTTTTTTGAAAATTGAAACTTGTGGGGAGAGCTTACATTTGGATGAGGACATACTTCTGAATTTTGTGTTAAGTTAAATGCGTTGATAATTAAATGAAGACTGATTGGATAATTAAATCATCAAAGGATTAGAACAGTGAAACATCATTATAGAATAGGCACTGATGTCCGTTTAAAGAATAAAGAAGGAAGTTATCGCCCAAAAATCAAAATTGGTAAAGCAGCGCAAAATATTGGACAACTTCAATGTAAAAAGCATTGAGAAAACTAAGTTTGTTACCTAAAATTTGTTGTAATTCAGATAAGTTTTTGTTTACTTTTATGTATATATATATAAATATTTCAAATAGTTACTTCAGTTTTTTAAGTATTATCTTTTTTCGTATTGTAAATGTGTTTCTAATATAATTCCTCCCCTGAAAAGTGGATAGATTTTATTTGTGAAAACAATTTTCTACTAAAATATCTGTTTTAAAATTGTTTTTTAGTATTGAAAATGCATTTTTGACATAAATAATGCAGTTTGTTGTTTTTTGAGAGAGAGAGAGAGAGAGAGAGAGGGGGGGGGGGGTGATTAATTTTTTTGCAAATAAACTGAAAATGATCCGAAATTCGGAATCGCCAAGGTTTGGAGGGTTCTGGATTTTGGTTTCTGTGCTGTTATAGCATAATGGGGGTGCTGCAGCACATATTCACTAGCAAAGTGTTTTCCTATATATTATTTGATTATTGTTATTATTATTAGGTCTCGCGTATTAGGCGATTCCCTTATTTTGAAGTTCTTTTTTTTTTAATCAGAAAATTTCTCAACTTATACACAAGTATTTATGGTAGTCTTTTTATTAAAAGTACATTTCATCTCGTTATCATCTACATTATTATTTTTTTTTTTTTTATATGTTTAAAGTTTAAACAAATTGATTTTCACAGTTATCCTTAATAGTCTTCTAATTTTTTTGGCTTTATACTCATTTTATATGTTTTAGCCTCTTCGTGGACCATTGTTTGTGAATTTGTTGTGCCTTGCTCCTTACAGAGAAGATATGCATTCTAACATGCAGTATTTTAGAGCTCAAGTTAAGACAATAAAAAAAGACACTGTTATTGTAAGTATTATGTTTATAACCAGAAAATAAAAATATTTATAAATCTTTGTTATGAAACTTTATATTCTTATTTATTAGAATAAAACGATGTAAGAAAATTTGGTACTTCTAGGTTATCCCATTGACCAATTTCGCCAAATTATACAAATCGCCAAATTAATAGCCAAATTATTAATAGCCTAATATAGCCATATAAAAATTATGTTGACATAATTTTTATTTTAAATAACGAAAAAACAAATAATTAGTAGAATATTAATAAAAATATTAATAAAAAGTCAAAATAAAAATCACTTAATGACATGTTAAACATGTAAATCGTATTTAATGTCATTGAATGTGACATTCATGATCATCCATTATTGGCATTTAATCTTATAGTTTGGCGATAATTTTTTGGTCGACGGGATAACCTAGAAGTACTGAAAATTTTTATTTTCCTAAATCGGGAATAAAACATTCATTTTTGAAGTAATTTTTTAAAAAAGCTATCTCTGATCTACAAGATATGCTGGCTGAAATTTTTCAGCTTACAAAATTTCCTTATATTAACCTTATAAATTTGTGGAAGTATTTCTGAAGTTTTACACATACAAATCAATCATTTTTCTTATCTTATGTCTTTTTATTGTTTATTTATTTATTTACAATCAAATATTATTTTACACTTTTTTAAAAACTATTTAGTTTTAGCTATTTTTTCCCCACACAAAAATATACTTTTATTTATGTTTATTTATTTTTTGGTTTAGAAGCACAAACTGCTAGATTTGTGATAATATGCAACATCAACCATTCTTACATGATACATTAATGATATTTTCATTAAAAATATCATCAATTGTGGCTGATATAGTACTCTTGTGTCCAAAGCAATTACACTACATTGTCTTAAGGCTGCTAGTCACTCAGTTTCTGAACTCCCATTGGTAATACTAAGTCTATAGGTGTTTTATGCATGCTTATATTTAATATATCTCCTCAGGAAATTAATATTTTTAAATTCTTTTTTCTGTGTACTCTTCTTAAGAAAACACAGTACCTTTGAAATCATCTCTTCAATTTTGAATAATACTGTAATGTATGCAGTGGTGCAATATTTAATACTAAAAATTAAAAAAAAAAAAAAAAAAAAAAAAAAAAAAAAAAAAAAAAAAAAAACTTGTAAATTAGCATATTTTACTAAAATAAAAAAAAAAAAAAAAATTGAGCTTTTTAAAAATCTACTATTTTTTAAATTATGAATATTTTTGCTTTATTTTTTTCCACATTTATTAGAATATTCTACATAAAACTGTGCATGGATTTTTAGATGTATGGGATTTTACATTTAATATGATTTTTTTTTCTTGTGTATTTAAAAAATGAAGAAAATTCAACAAACTCTCAATTTAAATATTTAAAATAAAATAACAACAACTGTAAACTTGAATGTTAAATCCATGCACAGAAATATTAAATACACCATGGAGAACATGTACAGAAAATTTCAAATCTCTATCTAAATTAGGAAAAAAGCCTTAGAACAAGCAAATTGTAATAATATGAACAGGGAAAAAATCAGTTTAAAATTTTTCATTTGTATGGTTAATTGTGCTGGATCTATTATCAAAATTTACAATACCTCATAATACAATAGTCATAAAGATAAAAATGAAGCATCAAAATATTCACTATTAAAGAAGCTTTTAATTAATATTAAACAAAAGAAAATCTATTTTTTTGACCAATTTCTAGGTTCTGTGAAACTTAAAAAAAACTGTTTCTCCCTTATTATCATTATTTTTTTTTTGGGTAGTTGTCAAAATATTTTTAAAATCTATGCTTAATTTTATATGAAGGCTGAAATTTTGCTCTCTGTTTGTCAACTTTTAGTATATAAAATATTAAATTAAGCATAGATTTTAGAAAAGTTTTAACAAATAAGAAAAAAAAAAAAAGAAAAAAATACATTTTTTAAGAAAACTACAAAAAAATAGAAGCAGGGGTGATCGTGTTCCGAATTTTCCAAAATTCTAAAAAATATAAAGCAGTCACTTCTGGGAAGAGAAAAAGAAATGGAGCTAGCAAATATACCCTAGGAAGCACATTTGTTGAATGTTCAGTCTTTTTTTTAAGGCAATAATTATGCTAAGAGAGAAAGTTCTTCTAGTAAAGTCTACATAGGAGTGCAAAAACACCAAACCATTTAAAGTTTTATTTAAACATTTAGTTACCCAACTGCTCGTCTAATGGTTAAGAACTTATATCAAGCTTGAAAATAGGTTATTATTTGGATATTCATAATGGGTCAAATTTATGCAGATATCATGAATCCCACCATCAAGTGATGGTGTTATTTTTAGTTAAGTTTATGAAAATCCGTCCATTATTTCTAGAGACAGTTATTGCAGAAATCACGAAAAATGCAGTATAGCAGCACCATTTGTTGACCAATTTACACCAAAAGGTAGAAAATGTCTGAAGTTTGATAAAAATCCATGCATTAGCTCTCGAGATTGAACTCTTGCAGAAATTGTGATAAATGCTGCATAGCAGTGCCACCTGTTGAGCAATTTACATGAAAATGTAGAAAATCTCAATTCATGTTATGGACTAACTGAATCTGAAGTTTGATGAAAATCTGTGCATTAGTTCTTGAGATAGATCTTATGTGGAAATCATGGAAAATATTTAATAGCAGCACCACTTGTTGAGCGATTTTCACCAAAAATTAATCAGCATGAATTTACATCATAGATTACCTGAATGTAAATTTCTATTAAATTCCATGCATTAGTTCATGAGATAGAGCGTCATTTTGCAAATACATGTTTTTTAGTATCTGACCCCTAGAACATGTAAATCTGTCAAAAACTGAAAATCAAAATTTTTTATGAATCCAATACTTCCTCCTTGTAAAAATTAAAGAAAGTAATAATAAAAATGTTAATCTTGCATGATCATCCAAAAGTATTTGATTTTGTTTAATAAATTTATTTTAATTTTTTTTACATACTTTCAAAAAATTTGATAAAAAATGATAAATTTCTCTTATTTAAAATTTGCTTTTTGTGTGTGTGTGTGTGTTATATTTCCCCTTTATAATTTTTTTTTTTTTTTTTTTTTTTTAATGGAATTTAAGTGTTTGTTTACATTTGTAAGCTGGTAATAATTGGTATTAGAATTACATAATAAGATACTAAATTATAAGTTATGTTAAATTTTGTGTATTATAATTTATGCCAAAATTTTTCTACATTGTTACATTATTTAAAAATTTTTAGGTGCATTTTGTTGATTATGGTAATGAGGAAGAAGTTAGAATTGATGAATTAAGAGAAATCAGCGATGAACTGCCAGATGTAAAGACTACCCCTGCTCTTGTAAGCTCTTCCTATAATTTATTTACTTAAAATAAAAATTACTTTTGTTTATCTATGCTAAAATTATGTAATCAATATCTAATCTGATCATTATATTTCAGCTAAATTCTGTGTAGTGCTATTAACAAAATGCAACAAAAAATTATGTTCAAGTTCTTCTTCTCTAGTTTTCCAACAGATATTAGAAGGGGAGATGGAAAATATTTAGTTGATCTTTGTTACATATGCTTCTACATAGAATGTGATAAATTTATTTCTCAATTTCAGTGGCTTATTTAAATAGTATTTTGAAGCTAAATCTCTGTGGCATTTTAATTTATGTTTAATTAAATAACGCCTTCTTTCTTTTAACAAGAAAATATTGTTATAAAGTGTTTAATTTTTTAAAAACATAAATCATTAAAATAACTTTTTATCAATTTTACAGTTTTGTAAAAGTTAATGTAAAATTAATTGCAACTATAAAAGAGCTTCATTAATATGGGTGGGTGTGTTATTAGATTTTTGCGTGGGAAAAAATCAGATCTGTTTTCTACAGTAAAAGTACCTAGACTTTCGTATTTCGATGCAGTCTTTTCAGAGCATCTCTACAGGCCATATTTATATCAACTACAAAAATTTCAAAGCATTCAGATATCTAGAAGTATCTTTCATGATGAATGTGTGAAAATAAAATGTGTGAAACTTTTGATGGAAACAGTATAAAACCGTTTTGGAGTAATTTTGCTTGACTTTGGCTTAAATTTAAATATGCATATTTTTTCTTGAAATTTTTAAAAAAGACTCCAATAGAGTTATATTTATAACCTACTAAAATTGTAGAGAAATCAAACAATATATATTTTTTTCTTTTTTAATTCTAACAGAACCAAGCTAAAAAAAGACATAATACAGTAACATAAAAACTGAGCCTCTATGGACTGAAATAAAAAACTTCTACCTTATTTGGTAAATTTTATGGTATTCCTATCATTGGAACCACTAATCTTTTCCATTATAGACAATTTCCATTTTCACAGGTTTTACTGCATTACAAATGTTAAAATTTGGTATCACATAAATAAAAATAAAAACTTGATTATTTTTCTATTCACATTCCTAATTTTATAACTATCATCAAATAATCAGCTCTGATTTTTCTTTTTTACAAAATTGTTAATAGTCTTTGAATTATGTTGTTATTAATTATCATAGTGGAGCACAGAAAATTCAGGCAATTCTCTGAAATCATCAATTCCTTAAAATCGTTTTGAGATGTAAACAGTGAAATTTCCAAAAGCAAATATGGAAGTTATTTCATTGACTATAAGTATTAAAAAAAAAAAAAAGTGTTTTTAAAAGCTTTGATGCTTATTATATTATATACTTAACTAGAAAAAATATGAATAACCAAAAAAAGAATATCCAAAATTCGTCATCAAATTAATTTGAAAAATATAACTAACCCATGACTAGAGTTAAAATTTTTTTTTCTATATTAACTTATTATCTGTATTATCATTTCTATTTGCATAATTTATGTAAATTATTGATTTTTCTTTTTCTTTTTCTGTTTTTCCTATAGGCTTTTGAATGCTTTCTTTCAGAAGTCAAACCTGCCTCTAGTCAACATCATTTAGGTGTTTGGGCTGCCAGTGCAAATAGTTGGTTTAAAAGAGCTGTAAATGGTGTTGAATTAAAAGCTAAGGTATTATAACTTAATTTTTTTTACTCTTTTTCTATGTTACATGCAACTAAACGGACAATTTGGGTTTGCATAATTTGTTTCACAAACTCTTTAAAATTAAGTTACATGCAATGCATCAACTCTTTACAATTCAATAAATATCTATCATTATTTGTGTATGAGTTAAATTCTTAGATAATTGGTGTAATTTCCGAATCTACTTTAATATGAATCCTCAAATTCGTTATTAAATATATGTATTGATTCATTAAATATTCAGTTACTTGTGTTTTATTTGTTGCAAAGGAATAGGAAAATTACAGAAATTCTCTGCAACTCTGACCAAATTTCTTGTCATAGGCAGAAATTTCCAGACATACATAACATGGTATAAATGATCATAATCAGTGATGATTGAAATCATGATTTAAATGATATTTTTTAATCATTGATTTTTATTTTTAGATCAATCAATTTTATCTATTTAGAACATTTTTTGTGCTTTTTTCTGGCATCATGATATGAAAATGTAAACAAAAAAGAAAAGAGACTATATCTCAAATCTTATTCGCATTAATTGAAGCCTTCTACTTCCTTTGTGACTCATTTGCTAGTATAATTATGGTATATATAAAATTGTCAATGCTTGAAAAATTTGAAGGAAATCCCGTAAGGCTAATTTTTGTAAAAAATTAGTTAATAAACATTATGAATAAGCTCCTTTTTTAGCTTACCTCTTGGATCCTAATTCCGAAGTGGAATGTTTAACAATAAATGAAAAAGAACCAAGCTTTAAATTTGTTAAAGATATACCTTATTCAGAGTTTCCCCCAGGTTTAAAAAGGGGCAGGGCACTACTGTTTTGAAAAGGGCACTTTTATAGAGTTGAATCTAGAATCTAGTGGTTCAAAAAATTGTAGAAATACAAGAAATTAATTTCGCCAAAGAATCCAGGAAAAAAAAATCCAAAATTTTTGTCAAATTGAAAAAAAAACAAGTATGAAAAATCATGTGTTAAGCATAGATTATGAAGCACTTTCCAACACTTAATAAAATCTTTAACAAAACTTTGTTAATTAGGGAAATAATAGTGTATAGCCAAATATACCCAAATATGTATTCCAGTACATTAGAACAGCCCTGTATTTCATATGTCAGTTCATATAATGGGAAAATTTAGCTTAGCAAGAAAATACCCAGTAGCTTGAGATTTCTTTTTCAGCAATTCATACTATTAGATGGAAACATACTTGAATACTTTTGTTCAGCCCTGTAGTTTACATTGTACCTTTATTACACGTCAGCATTAGGCTAAAATTTATTGTAAACTAAAACACTTTTAAAACAACTGAAATCACATTCTCATAAATCATCATTCATACGCGTCCATGTACCGAATTCTTTGCGTGGCCCTGTATATCCTTTTATATATATTCTGCAAACATTTCTCAGTAAATTGAATGAAGCTCAGCGTAAAAATGCATAGCTTATTTAAGAACCACGTTTAAATAATTTACGCTCATATTCAGTAACGTTGGTGAGCTCTTTATGGGTAGCCCTGTATATCAACTATAACATTTATACACACCATATAATGTGCATATATTTATGGAAATATAAACGCGCATATCATAATTAAAATGCATTTCATCCCTCCATCAGCCATCATCGGACACATATACGGTACTTCGGAAAAAATATACTATTTGAAATCTTTTGTGTGGCCCTGTAAATGCTATGTACTTCATATTATGCAAGACAGTAGCGTATAATTTATATTAAGCTTCAGAGACATATATCAATTTTATTATACATGAAAAATCTTAATATATTTGAAATATGTGATGGGAAAATTTTGATTCGCCCTGTAGATAAACTAATCATGGTAGAAACTTCATTTTTGATAAGACTTGTGCTAGGGTAAACGTCAATAACGTCCTAAAATTTCATGGCAATCTGAGTATATTAACGATTTTTCCTCATAGGCCGTAATGTAATGGGAAACTTTTGATTCGCCCTGTAGATAAACTAATCATGGTAGAAACTTCATTTTCGATAGGACTTGTGCTAGGGTAAACGTAAATAACGTCCTAAAATTTCATGGCAATCGGAGCATATTAACGATTTTTCCCCATAGACCGTAATGTAATGGGAAATTTTGATTCACCCTGTAGATAAACTAATCAAGGTAGGAACTTCATTTTCGATAGGACTTGTGCTAGGGTAAACCTCAGCAACGTCCTAAAATGTCATGGCAATCCGAGTATATTAACGATTTTTCCCCATAGGCCGTAATGTAATGGGAAACTTTTGATTCGCCCTGTAGATAAACTAATCAAGGTAGATACTTCATTTTCAATAGGGTTCGTGCTAGGGTAAACATCAATAACGTATAAAAATTTCATAGCAATCCGAGTATATTTACGGGAGTTAGAGCGCGGACAGACGGACAGACGGACAGACGGCCAGACGGACAGACGGCCATCCGGCCAGACGAACAGACGGCCAGACAAACCGAATGTATAAGCACTTTTCAACTTTGTTGTAAAGTGCTAAAAAGGTAAATTTTGTTTTAAAGATTGTGAAAAAATGGCAAATCTCGTTTAAAGATCACGAAAAACGGCTGATTTTGTTAAAAGATCGCAAAAAATAGCAGGTTTTGTTAAAAGATGATAAAAAATGGCAAATTTCTTCAAAAGATCTCGAAAAATCACCAATTTTACTTCTGGCATTAACTTTTTTTGTGCCCCTTTGACAAAATTTGCATTTTTTTGCGATTTTTTGATGAAATCTTCTGTTTATTCGGGATATTTTCACGAATTTTGGTGTTTTTTTGTGAATTTTTTCGAAATTTACTATTTTTTGCGAACTTTTTGACAGAATTTTCTGTTTTATTGTGATTTTTGGACAAAATTTGCTGTTTTTTTTTTTTAAATCTTTTGACGAAATCTACCGTTTTATCGCAATTTTTTGACTAAGGCTGCCGTTTATCGTGATCTTTTGGCAAAATTTTTCATTTTCCGTGAATCGTTTGACAAAATTTTCTGTTCTACCATAATTTTTGGATGAAATTTGACATTTTTCTCGATCTTTTGAGGAAATTTGCTGCTTTTTCGGGATTTTGTAATGAAATTAGCCCTTTTTTGTGAATTTTGCAGGAAATTAGTAGTTATTTCACGATTTTTAAACGAAATTTGTTGTTTTTTCACAATTTTTTGACGAAATCATGTGTTTCATAAGACACATAAGAGCTATTTTTTGCATTCCATCACTGATTTTTTGCGTAATTTACGTGCTATAGCGCATACGTTACGTATCATCTCTGAAGGGCTGCATTTTTTCAAATGTGGGGCAAGAAAGGCACTTTTTTTTGCAAGAGCGACAAGAGGGGCGCTAGTTTTCAGATGAGGGGCAAGAGGGGTGCTATTTTTTAAACTAAAGGGCAGGAGAGGCGGAGCAACCCCTCAAACCCTCTGGGGGAAACTCTGCCTTATTAAACATTTCATTAAAATTCAGTGTGTGCTCCTCTTCTTTTAATAGAACTTTGATGAAAAAATATATAAATAAATAAATAAAATAAAATAAAAATCTATAATCTTGGAGTGGTGGAGAACAATAGCACTTCTACAGAACTGTGTAGATCAGAAAGAGCTTGATATGGTACAGTTGTTATGTACTGCAAAAGTAACAGCTGTGGAGATAGAGAAAATGTTTTACATTACATTTTTGGGCTCATACACAGTAAATTACTAGACGGGTGGTTTTCAAATGTATTGCCGTATTAGGTGAAACAAAATTAGAAAAAATAATTTGGTTTAAATATAAAAATTTATTCAGTTATGAGTTGCTTATAGTTTACAATATTCTAAGCAGTAGATTATTTGCGAGTTTTTTATTTATATTTCAGAAATTTCAAGAAATGTCTTGCCCAGTCACTATTTTTCTCATAAGTGTGACCTCTATAAAACATTCTGATTTTTTTTTGTATCAATAATTAATTAAAAATTGCTTAAGGTTCTTACATACGTATTAATAAATCAAAAATGTATTAGTATTTATTTATTTCATAAATTTAAAGCATTTTAATAGTTGTTTATGCCATGAGTGTTACTTTGCTTCTTAAATAAAGGGTATAACTTCTGATTAAAAACAAATTTAATTAAAAATTAATTATTTTCATTGCAGTTATAATAAAGAATTAGAAAGTTCTAATAGACAAAATAATTAATTTAAGTGAAGTAAGAAATACATTAATAAAATTCTGATTCTTAGTTACAGTAACGTTCCTGAAAAGTGGTAACACTCATGACAAGAGATAAGACTCATCTTGCAGCAAACAGCTTTTTTGTAACAATATATAAAAAAAGATTTTTAAAAGTTTAAACTATGATTTGTGTAAAACAGATAGTCCTTTGAAAATTATTTATTAAGAATTAAAGTTTGAATCTTAAATAGCACTTACAAAACACGCATGCAGACATGGAAATCCTGTTACAATTTTTAAATAATTATATAAATATATATAATATGACAAAATATATCCTTGAATCATGAATCTATTATAATCATAACTTAAATCTTACACATGATTTATAGTTTTAGAATTACTTAACTTCTTTTCTCATGAGTGTTATTTTTTCCAAGTAACACTCATGTAAGGTAACGCTCATGTACGGTAACACTCATGACATTTATTAAGGAATTCTTCATTAAAATAAATTCTAACTGTTTTATTGAAATTTTAGTTGGGCCTATTGATTCCTGAACAAAAAATACAGCATTCCCTAACTTAACATTTTTATACGTTAAAAAATAATAATAAATAAATGGGTAACACTCCTGTAAGAAAATAAAAATACTCACCATGTTGAAATGAACATTCTGATAAATAGCAATTATAGTACAAAATTATCGCGTTCTAAATAAGCGCACTGTATAGATAGTCCGAGTGCTACGCGACAAAAATAAGGTGAAAACTGCAAATCGTGATAAGAATATACCACTTGGTGAGTACGTACTTTATGATAATACAATGGATATTAGAGGGGGAGGCATCTCGTAAAGTCGTCGGAATTCAAGATGGCGGTCGTTATTCAAAATGGCGTCGTTTTCTGAATTCTGCTAATATGCGCAATATAAATTTGCATTTCACGTCGATTTCGATATTTTTAAAGTCAAATTTTCGTTTTTAACTCTTTCCAACATTATATAAAACAGTGTAAGAATTTGATTTTCCATGCTCTAGCTCGCTTAAATGTAATCAGATTGCCAGGCAAATTTTATATGTTGTATGAAGTTTGTAATAACATGTTTGGAGTAAAATATAAAGTGTATAGATTTTATAGTCCGTTTACACGGTGCTAAAAAATAACATTACAATATTGTGTATGCGGCGAAATCGTTTGCAATGTGTTTTAATTATGTTATACTCTTTAAAACCCATTCAATTTGATCTTCATCAATGTTAATACTGCAATGAACTACCAAATACTTACTAAATAATAAGGTGTGCAAATTTATCGTTTATTAAAAGTGACACACTAAAACAAGAAAATATGCTTTTGTAATTTGTATATAAATTTTATAAAGATCACGTCTAATTCAAGTATTATTAGCGGAGGTGCTAGGAGGGACAAAACTTCATTTTATGATAAGGATATCCGGAATAGTGATTATCTATCGTATATTTATAAAATACATATAAGAATTTGAGGCATCGAATAAATTTATAGAAATTCAAAATGACGACTATTATCTAAAATCTTTTGCAGTTTTATTCCTTTTATTTTGAGCTTACAAGCCTATTTCTGATGTTTAATTTCCATTTTTTATAACTCAAAAATTTTCTTTATAATACTAAAAATGTACCTAAAATGAAAATAGGACAATTATTAAAATATTTTTTGTCATTTACAGTAGAAAAATTAAAGGAATGTATAAATAATAAAAATACTATTTTATCAACACATTACTTACACAATATATTAAAAAATTAATGTTACATATAAAGCTGTAGAATATAGAAACTTCACTTGGTATAATCATATTTTTCACATTCGTTTTTGGAATTGCACAATAATGTGCAAGAAAGTCCAACTTTTCTACAGACATATTCATTTTTACATATTTTACATTTACATTTAATTAATTCTTCATAAGACTCTAAAATCTCTGGCAACTCCAACCATTATTTTTTCAATGATAAATTATCCAACCGCCATTCCCATTTGTTTGGAGAGGGTGGACGTATTTCACGCTGATCTGCTTCTCCCCAAATGTGTCCAAGTTGGAAAGCACTGCGTAAAATATGTTGTTGAAGTGCACCCTTGGTTGGCGGATGATCAAAAGAACGATTTTTCGCCATAAACTATTCTTATCTTGCATTATAGACACTTATGCTATTGCTTGTTGAACAGTACAACAATACTACGAAAATTTCTAAAAGATTTAAAAGATTTTCAGGAATGGTAGTTTGTGGTTTTGATAGGTATAAAAATGCAGCAGTAGTTTTTTTAAATGGAATCCACGTTTTCCTATTTGCCTTTTTGGTCTTCCTGTGGAATCCGGAATGCAGTCGCATTCCATGAAAGCATGCAATTCTAGTAAAGCCTTTTCTCGTCCAATTGCTGCAGCTATGGTATGAGCAGGAATAAATTTGTACTTTTTCCCTGTTACGAATGCAACTCAAATATTTTCTAGGAATTTATCTGAAATGATAAAATAATATGCAATCGCTAAAACTAATACATCAGTGTATATAGAGCGTATAACAATATTTTTCAGTCCTTTTTCAACCATGTCTTTGAAATACAGTATTATTCTTGAATCAGCTTCTTCGTGACCAGGGCAAGGCATTCCAATTAAGGAATTTACAGCAGCAAATTTAACTTCTTCCCAATTTAACTACTTCCCCTGAAATGGTTATATTAAAGCTTGTGTATTTTTATGGTATTTATTGCTGGCGTCCCAAGTTGATTAAAAAGCTCTTCCTTGTTATTTGCAAATTTTTAAGAAATCTAACATGTGGTTGCACTTGTCATCTGGTCCCTGCACCCCTCTTCTCTCTTGTTTCTCTTTTAAAACTTGGTGTAATATATCTATCCCAAACCTATTATTTGACATATAAAACTCTCAATGTCGTTACGTAAGTGAGGATAAAATGTGTTAATGTAGTAATCATTAAATGTGTTTGAAGTTTGTTGAGGCTTTAAAATGTTAGTAAGAACTGGCTCAACATACATTAAAGCATCACATGTTCCTGGAAAAACTTTGCCATTTTTCCCAACAGTTTCCTCTAAAATATGTGGTAAATCACTCTTATGGCTAGGTCTAAATTCCCTGTTACTAGAAAATGCAGATAGAAATGGTTGATATTCATATTGTTGCAAAAAAAAATTGCAAGTCTAACTGACGATTCTGTATAACTATTAAAAGCCTGGAAAACAACTGGACGTCTGTTTTTAAAACCTTCAAGACTGTATTTTTATTGTTTATGTTTTTCGCCGGAGTACGAAACATTGGAATTTTGTTTTTCTTAAAGGTTGAATTTTTGATGAAAATTGTGTTACTGGGCGTCCCTTAATGAATCTGTGGAATTGGTCAATACCAGTTGACTCAGCTGAATAAATTGGTTCATTAATATCCTTATGAACAATAACTCTGCTTTCGACTACAAGCAAGTCCTCACCATCTTCTAAAAATGGGTTCCCTAATTCCTTTAGTACTCTATAGAATGCTTGAACCTTAGCACGCTATAGAAAAATTTAATTTGAAATAAGTGATATTGTTCATGATGGTATCGATTTCTATCTTGGGGTTTGCTTGAATGTTAGACTCAAACTCTTGTATGAAATACAGATTTCTGGTCCAGATACCATCCAACATATAAATGTCAATGGATCCTGCAATACTGCATCTCTTTTTCCTCTGAGAACAGCGTTTTTTTTGTTCATGCGCTTGATATATGACCATAGCTGAGAAGAGTTTGTTTGATTTTCTTCACAAAATGTCCCGATGAAAATGCACGATGTACGTCTGGTAAATTAATAACTGCATCAAACAGATCTTTTAGATAGATTGATAATTAACGTACATAATTAGGGTGATCAGAAAGAAATGAGTTTGCGAGAAGAGTTAGCAATCGAAACAAAAAGAAAGGAAAATAAATTCAAATTGAAATTTTGGATCACTTTTGATTCATCTCATTTTGGTTGGTGATTAATCATCGTAATTACAATGTGCATTTATAAATTGCATTTCAAACCAAAAAATAATCACGTCATTTTGCGATTCGTTCCTATTTGGCAAAGTTTAAAAAAGCATATTATAAATTAAAAAGCACATACCCAACATTATGGTTATGGACAGCACTGTAAACGTATTCTTTTTTGAAAGCTTGTAAATGAACTAAAAATTCTACGCTCACCATACTGTACAGCAATGGTATGTCTCGTACTGCACTTCAGTGATATCTTTTAATTTCAATATGTTTCAAACAGTTTAACATCAGTAAAACACTCTAAAAAGTATTTTCGCCAATAGACCAAAATGTAAGAGAATTATTTTGAGTGTGCCTGTAAACGAACTATAAATTCAACACTCTATATTTTCGATTTAGAACATTTTGCAGCATACCACTTCTTTCAATTACATATAGAGATAGCACATATATAAATTACACGGAAATCCGAGTAAATTTAATCAAAAAATAGTAGGGCCAGACTGACGGCTAGACAATTCATAAATACTTTGAGTGCCCTGTAAATGCACCATAAAAGCTATATGGTTTGTTTTTTACACTGAACATGTTATTATAAACTTCATATAACATATAAAATTTACATGGCAATCTGGGTATATTTAAGCGACCTAGAGCATGGAAGGACAGGCGGACAGACAGACAAACAGACAGATAAATTGAATTCATACACTTTTAAATAATGTTGGAAGGTGTCAAAAACGAAAATTCGACTTTGAAACATCGAAATCGACGTGAAATGCACATTTATAATACGCATATTAAGAAAATTCAGAAAATGACGCCATTTTGAATAACGGCCGCCATCTTGAATTCCGACGACTTTACGAGATGCCTCCCCCTCTAATATTCATTGTATTATCATAAAGTATATACTCACCAAGCGGTATATTCTTATCACGATTTGCAGTTTTCTGATGCGTAGCACCCGGACTATAGAAGAAACAACATCGATTTCTCACTACCATTGCCAACTGCAATATACAAATATTTTGAAAACAAATAATATTAACTTCCCTAAAGTAACACTCATGTTCTGCATATGCGGACACAAAATACATTTAAATTTTTAACTCTTAGATATTCATTTTAAATATATAAACTATCTATTTGTTTAATTAACACAGGATATTTTACTTTTAATCCATATATAAAATTTTTAAAATGTTTGGAAGCATAAAAAAAGATTGAAATTTTGAGAGTTTTTTATTCAGGACAAGTAAATTCCCATTACTTGCTAACTAAAGTACAAAAAAAAGATCACTATTTCACAACTCTGAAAAAATCTAAGGAATGCATTGAATTAAGCGTAAAAAGAGGAGCTACTACCCGATTTTAGAATATCAAAAAATAAATTTATTAATATGAAATTTAGATTTAAACATCAGGACATCAAACTGGCAGTTCATGTGAAATTCACCCAGACCTGAAGGAGTACCTCCTAAAGGAGGAATTCTACCTTTTTTAAAGCAATTTTGGACATTCTCAGGGGATTTTTCCATGGAGAATGAGTATGAACCCTGTAAATTATAATAGTTATAGTTAGTTTATAATAGTATAGATGCTTATATCATCTATCATTAAAGAAAGTAAAAAAAAAAAAATAATAATAATAATAATTAAAAATATAAAAAATAAGCATAACTCTTTTACATTTTGATACATGATTAAATGAAAAAAAATAGCTTAATTTATAATGTATACTCATGTAAATTGAGAAATTTATAACATGACGTAAGGTGCAAAGTGAGTAGGGGTCGACAGAACAAAAAATCTATAATTTAAATGTTTCTGTTCTACAGAATGTTTTTAAAGTCATGCAACCCTTAATTCTTTTATCTGTATTTTGTCTGTTAACTGCTAAAAACATTCCTCAAAAATGCCAATGTAAACATTGAAGTTCACAGTGCTCTTGAAGAAAATGGGATAGATTATTTTGCTCTGTGAAATTGTACACCAATTACCGAATTTTACAGAATACAACCGCCTTTTGTGCAGTACCAGTTTACCCAAATTTCTCAAATAAATGAAGTGTTGTCGATTTATTCCACACATTTTGTATTTCAAAATGTTTCTGAAATGCTGAGCAAACACTTGTGAGAATTATTCTTTGCATAAGATTGCATAGTAAATACATGCTCCTGTATGTTGAATGCCATTTTAAAATTATATGAACTGATGCTGTCCTAGCAGTGCCATCTAACATGCATCATATTATCTATCAATAGTTCAAAATTCAAGCATGTATTTTTATTTTTCGGTCAGGTAATAGCTGAGATGAGGGTTGCATGATTTTAGAAACATGCTGTTTAACATACTGATTAAAACTTTTAAAACAATGTTTTAGTATGCTAATAAGATAGCACAAGATATGGTAATATTATATAACCATACTTCTTCTTATGCTCAATTTATTGACATTACAACTCCTTATGTTTATCAGTATTACAACTTTTGGTTCAGTTGAAAATGATCTTGGCTTCAATAATAATTTTTAGGTGAAATATCCTCCAACAATGGCTGTGTTCCTATGTTTTTATTTTTGTCTATACAAAAATAATAATATAATAATAATAATAATAAATAAATAAAAATTTCATAAGTATCAAACCAGTACAAAAAACTGGCTGCAGAATATCTAAAACAGGAAAGATGTACTTTTCCAAAAGCTTCGTTCTTTATTGCGACATTCATTTGCTTTTCTCTACACACATTGCAGTAAGAGAGGAAAAAAATCTTTAATCATTAAGGTTTTCATCCCATCAGATGAAGATAGTCCCAAGCAAATGCTGAACTTATAAGAGGGTTTTTTCCCATTATCTTCTTTATATTTCTACGATTTAGTTTCTTTTTCTTTTTTCATTGGTCAGCTGAGGTTCATTCCTACAGTTGCTCCCCTTTTAATGCATTTTCAATTTTGATAGAAGTTTTTTTAGATGAACACAAACTAACTTTATAAAAAAATAGATGCAAAAAAAAAACCTCTCTATCTAAGAGTAAACTCTATGGAATTCCATGACACATGTTTTGATTTATATTTAGTGAAGTATGCTAACTTCATAAAGTAAACGATTTATTTGTTGTTATTTTTGCAATTATCCCTTTTTGTGTAGGATGCAATATCCTTAAAGTATGAACTGGCATGGCTGATTTTCTGTTCTCAAATTTGAAGGAGCTGGAGCTATTTTCTGGCACATTGCTTTCTGAATTCATTTTTTGTTTGGAAACTCTTGAAATCGTTAAGTGTTCAGAAGTATTAAGTATTCAGAAATTATCTAATCAAATGGTGTTTTACATTTTTTGGTAAGTCTTAGAAAAGACTGTACTGTCAAAGTAGCATTTAATACTGAATTTCTGCATTCGACAATGTGGAAAAGCAGAAAAACTTGTTGCCATGTGGTAATAATTGTTTTTAACTCAATAAGTAATGTACTTATCAAAAAATTTGAAAAGATAATTTGATTCCAGATTGCAACAATAGTCAGGTCTGGCAACTACTTTTATGTTTAACCCTTTAAGCATCCTAAACAGGTTTTTCTGTCACATAAACTTTGAAATGAAGAGTCGATTTAATACAAAACTAATATTAATGTTATTTTTTTGCAGTGCATGAGATTAATAAATATGTCAAGTAATCATAAACAAATCCCCATAGAAATAGTTTTCATAAGGTATTATTGTAAGAATCATTAAACATAGATGAAAAAATAAGCCAGATGCTTAAAGGAATTGAAAAATTTCCCGCTGCTGACTAAGGATGTAGAAAAACACCTTAAGCACAATAAATATAGACTAAGACTTCTAAATTATAAATCCATTCTAAAGTTTTTTAATGCATATTTAAGCTAGAAATCAGTTTAATATTTTAATTGCCTTAATAAAATATACTTTATATTTCTACTAATATATTTTTTTATTGATTAGTGACAAGTTGTGTATAGAGGCACCCCCCCCCCCCCCACACACACACACACACTCACACTCCTCCTCCAAACTATCTATGCTGAGTGCCACAAATTTTTTAAATTGAGATCTTATGACAGAGTATTCTTAATAATTTTTGTGTCAAGTTTCTTTAACTATTTGGAATAAAAAATGAAGAGAGGTGGTAATGGTGTTATAGCTATGTTTTAAAATTATGCTTGGCAATTATTTAGAAATGTTTATCCTCTTCAGTTTTGAAGCTGAAATAATAGTACAAATACTTATTCATTGTTTTTCCCAAACAAAATGAAATTGTAAATGATACAAAAAAATAACTTTTCTAAAATTGATCCTTTAGGCACTTAGTAATTTAGGTTAAAAAATATGGATATAAAATTACAAACCCCCCTTAATACATCAGTGTAATAACCATTAACCTAAATTTGAGAGTTTTAAACAAGTAAATAATCT
The DNA here is from genome assembly GCA_964019185.1 of Maratus speculifer. NCBI lineage: Eukaryota > Metazoa > Arthropoda > Arachnida > Araneae > Salticidae > Maratus > Maratus speculifer. The sequence goes on along the minus strand of OZ025300.1, from coordinate 161,395,503 downwards.
ACAAATCTTCAAAAAAATTTATATAAAAAGATTTAAGTTAAATAGGAAAATTTATGACTTTCTTGGTCACATTTTATCTTGATCATACTGTCACAATGCCTAATATTAAATTTTTAGGCATTTTTTCAAACTTAGATGAAAATCAATTTTATTTTATTCGGGATTCAATTTAGATGCAAACATTTATTCATCTGTTTTCAATGCAAAAAATATTCAGCTATTAAGAGATGGTGTTTAAAAAAAAGTTCCTATAAGTAAAAGAGCAGAGGTCTCCGAATGGGGACCCATGGACCAAATAAGTTAAAATACTGATATTTATGATTGACACAAAAGATTATTTTCTCATTGTAATTTTATTTTAGATTTGCTTTGTGGTTCAAGTGCTTTATATGTATATTTATCTTCATCTTTTTTAACAATTAGATTTGAAATTTTTTAGAAAAATATAAGGCATGGAATGTTATAAATGTGTTTTAAAATTAATCATGTTATTGCTATTTAGAAATGTGACTTGTGCTAAAAATTTCTGTTAAATGTCAAACAGTATTTTTTCATAATGATTTTTTGCTTTTTAGATTTATTCTGTAGTCCAAGGTACGGTCAGATTAGAACTTCTCAAATCATCAAGAAGTGGAGTGATTGAGAGTATCAATGAGACTTTAGTGAGGATGGGCTTTGCTGAACGAGCTGAAGAACCTCTGCTTTCAAAAGTAATACTTTTTAACAGCATAAATTATGCTTTATCATATTGTCTATAATAATGTTTAAAAAATAATGATGATTGATGTACCAGAGTTTTCCCTAAGTTTAAAAAAGGGCAGAGTGTTGTTGTGAGAAAAGACACTTTATGAATTCTTGAGCACTTTTCAGACTCTTAAAGGCTCTTTTTTGATTTTTAAATTCATTAATTTTTTTTTAAAGCTTTTCAAGGCAACATTGAGTCAATTTTTACTATGCAAGCAAATTTTTTAATGCAAAAAAGGAGAAATGACAATTTTTTTTTTTTTTTTTTTTTTTTTTTTTTTTTTTCTCAGAAGCAAGAAGTGTGCAAATTTCTTGAATGAGAGGCAAAAATGGTACTCATTTTTGCTTGAGGAGCAAGAGAGATGCACTTCACTTACTCTTTGGTCTATTAATAGCATCACCTTCTGAAATATCCTGGGGAAAACTCTGGATGCACATAAATTTAAATGGTAGATTTCATCTTATATTGTGATATTATAGTTTTTTTTCTACAATTGTTGTGCAGGGATATTTAAGACCATTAAAAAGCTGTGGGAAAAGAGAATGTTTAAGCGATTCCTCTGTATGAACTCAAACTAAGATGAAAAACAACAGAAAGGATTCATATTATCAAACACACGTATGGTTTACAAGAAAGATTTTCTTAAAGCAATTCTTAAGACCTTTTGAAAAAAAAAAAATGCAAATCATATTACTTATGTATGTAATTAGAAACAGTCAAATTTAGCTACATAATCCCAGTTGGCAGTCTGTAAAAAAATAACTTTTCAGTATTTATTGCAAAATAAAACACAAGTGCTTTTTTTTGTGTGTGTGTGAGAGAGAGGACTACAAGGAGCACATCTGTATTATTGTCGATTAAGCATATTGAATAATTTAATATTTTAAACATCCACAACACAATGCAAAAAAGAATAGATTTATTAATCTCCATAATTGCTTCTAATGCTTATGGTTAAGATAACCAATGATCTAATATTTTTATCTACAATGTCAAGTGTTTTTTGCAGAGGAAAAATCAAGATATAATAGTGTCATTTCTTTTCATTTAATGTGACCAATACCAACATGACTTTAGAATAGATTTAAAAATGAAACAACATTCAAGCACTCATTCTGCATTCAACACACTGTCAAGCTTAATCTTAATTAATATATCTCATGGAAAAATAATAATAATAATAATAACTTTAACTGGACTATCTTTCAAAAGTAAAACTTCTTCTATTTTCTTTGTCTTATGTAGTAAGTAAGGTATCTACTCTTTTGGTACAAAAATCATATTTTAGAAATAAAATTAAAACCGCACAAAATTTCACAAAAATGACTTTTTTGTCATAGGATATAATTTAAAAATTTATGGAAAATAAATAATTATCCAAAACTTTATAAAATGACTAGAAAAGTAAGAAAGATTAATTTTGTTTAAAACTATATTTTGGAATAATTTACATTAGATAATGTAAATATTAATATTAGAATTCAAAAGCTAAAATAAAAATAAAAAATCAGGTATTATTCTTCTTTTAAGATTCTGCACTTGAAAAATAAAAACAGAACTGTTGGAAGATAACTTGTGTATCTGTTTTTCTGTTAGAGTAGTAAAAAAAAAAAAAAAAAAAAACTGTGTGGAATGTGCAAAATTTAAATTTAGCAAAGTTATAAAATCTATGGATCTAATAATTATTAATATTAATTCAACCTGATTATTAATAATAGTACAACCCGAACATTAGAATCTCTTGTGGAAACTAGTTCAACAGGTCCCTAGCCACATCCTGAATATCCGATTTTCTAGAGGAACCAAGAGAGAGGGGGGGGGGGGGTGAGAAATTGATATTGGACACTGAAAAGCAAGAAGGGCTGGGCTTGGGGTGATGAATCTATCGAGTTTCAGGCTTATTATTAGTCTCAAAAGTGGTTGGGTCAACTGCCGTGAAAGCAGTCTCCTTTTGTCCACAACGTTACATCCAACACCAATTTCCAACTCTCTAAGTGATGAAGCTACCAAGACATCCTTGAGGATTCGAGCTTATTATTAATCTCGGTGGTGGTTGATTTAATTTGGCTCAACCGCTGTGGGAGTGACCAATTTTTCATCCATGACCCTACGTTCCTCCAGAATATCCGACTCACTAATGGGAGACAGTTTGAAAGGTCCCTAGACATATCCCGAATACCTAATTCTCTAGAAGAATTGGGGGGGGGGGGGGATGAGAAATTGATGCTGGACACATTTAAAAGGAAAATTACACAAATTAAAGACCCTGCAAAGCTGGAAGGGTTGGACTCTTGGCGATATAACAGCTAACTCTGTCAAAAACATTGTTACTACAAAATTGTAGAGCTTAAAAGTCTGAATAAAATGAGTACCTGCGTTAATATTTTTGTTCAAAATTAAGGGCGCAATTCTATTTCAAAATGTTGCGTTAATCGCTAATCAAGAGCTTGAAGCTAGGAGAGACTAGATTACCTTAAGAATATTTCAAAGCTGCTATCTATATAAAAACTTGCCTATAAGTGTTGTCGAACTTAAAAATCTTAATAAAATGAATATCTAAATTAATATTTTTATTGAACATAAACGTTGCAATATGAGATACTGTTAAGAAAAAAAAAAAGTGTTTTCCGACTGTTCACCTAGTATGAGGGGGAAAACATAACATATTCATTTTAGACCTAATTTGAAGAGATTAAAATTTAAACAATTTACAGTTTTCCCCTAATTAATTCTGAGTTTAACTCTCTGATCACAGGGCTAAATCTTTGAAGTAGAATTGTGACCTTAATATTCAACAAAAATATTAAATGTAGCTCATTTTATTCAGAATTTTAAGCTCTATAACATTTGTATGGACAATGTTTTTGAAAGAGTTAGAGATTTTGAGATAGTGTTATGGCATTTTAAAAAAGTGTTTTTTGACTTTAAATCTATGCATATTTCCTAATGCTCACCTAGTACAAGGGGGGGGGGGGGAGATATAGCATATTTATTCTAGACCTAAACTGAAAATATTAAAATAATTTCCAGTATTTCCCAAATTAATCCTGAATTTATTCCTCCCCTACCAACGGGCTATTAGGGATTTTTTTCTTTGAAAATGTGTATGAACTCTGCCTTGATAGTTTATGTTTAATCAAGATTTTTTTTTTTTTTTCTGATTTTTTTCTTCTCTTTTTAAGCAAAATCATGAATATCGAGAAAAATGCTGTGCTTACACCACCAAAAATGTTCAATCCGACACTTCTTCTTTTAGCTCGATGGAATTGTCATTAAAGGATGCTTTGGATGCATGCAGCAATATGAAAAAAACTTCAAGTAGAGTAAGTAATTATTGAAATTTTAACATGTTGATAAATTTATTTTTATACTTTAATAATGAGGAAAAGCTATTTAAAAATTTAAATTTTGGTTATCTTTTGTCTTTTATTTTCTAATGAAGCATTTCCATTTCAGAATTATTACTGTAAGATCAAAGCTGAATTCAATGAGGCAATTTTTAATTATTAATTTTTTTTTCTTTTTTTTTTACACACTAAGCATTAAGAAAATTTAATTGACACAATCTTAAAGTTTTTGTGTAGTTCTTTATCACAACTAGGTTTGGAAAAAAACCAAAAAAACCCTTTTTTGGTTTAAACCAGGTTTTTTTGGTTTAAACCGGGTTTTTTTTAAAACATCCTTTCTTATTACATATACATGCCTATTTAATGATAAAAATAGACATTATTGGATTATAAGCTGTGTAACTTCATTTTAAAATGATTTAAATTAAATATTTACAATGAATTTATGTAAAAAATTGAAGAAATTTAAAATTTAATTTAAACAATATTAGCAAACTGTCTTATGTTCTAAGAATAAAGTGTTGTATACAGTGAAGCATTGATACTCTGAAAATCTTTATAATTAATCTTTTGATTACTAATAATAAACATTTGCAAGTAGTTTGATAAATAAAATATTCTTCTCCTTAGTTATTCAAATAATAAATTTCAAATACTTCTTGAGATTTTGTTTCTAGAATGACAATTTTGAGTCAACATTTTTGGTCATAGATTCAGCAGATAACTAACAGGAAAAAAAATTGCTATTATTAAAATGCTATAAGTAGCACCCAATCTTTGAAAACTCTCTTATTTGACTTCATATTTTGATTTTAATGCTTAAGATAACCTCCCCAATTAAGATTGTGGATTTCTCTTACAGCTTGAAATCTTATAGATTGTGTTATGTTATTAATTGCATTAAATAATCTGCATTTTTTTAAAAAAATTAAGATATTTTGTATTAAATATTGAATATTTTTAATCTATTTTATATTTGATCAATTCACATGTTTGAAGCTTTTTCTTTAGAGAAATAAATATATTCACCAATGCAGACGGATTTTAATCCTATACATAAAAAATGACCTAAACCTGCTATATCCAATACTTATTGTTGAAATAAAGTGTTAGAAATTGAAGTTTTTTATATCCAATAATCTGAAACACATAAATTATGAAGAAAAAGAGAAAATGTCATTAGATTTCTTCTAAAAAAACCAATTGGTTTTTTTGTGAAAAAAACCAGTTGGTTTAAACGTGGTTTAAACCATGGTTAAAACCAATTGGTTTAAGCCGTGCCAACCCTGATCACAACTTTATTGATATAATTTTGTATGTGATTATTTGAAAATTTTTGAGCTACAAAAAATTCTATAGAGGTTATTTTTCCATGTTTCCACCAGGTTTTTTTTTTTTTTTTTCTTTTACTGCAAATTTTTCAAGTAAATTTTTAACCAGCATTATATTTACAAAAAATTAATGCTATCAAAAATTAAATAATTAGAATATATTTGATTTTCCTTGCATTTTGTTTTAACACAGAATTCATTTTATATGAAATGATATTTTAATTAAAAACTGAGATTCATTAAAGGCAAAATTTTATTTCATGATCCCAATATGTCATTTTTTAAAATAAAATTTTTGATATATTTTTTTTAAATATAAAATCAATCTTAAAGTTATAAAATGAAAAAAAAATTTACAATGTACAAAAAGGAATAATTCCCTTTTAAAATAATATTAGTTGTTTCATTTTTCTGTAAAATTGTTGTTGGTAGTATGAATATTTTTTAAACTAATTATCAAGCTGTTTAATGAATAATACAGGTATGTTTTTGTAGAAATCTGCTTTTTTGTAAGCTATTCTAAATTGATGCAAATTCTAAATTGTATGTTTCTGAAATTGAAACAAATCCATTGAGAAATTAGCACCAAAAAATTGGAGGGGGGGGGGGGGAATAGCATGTCTAATACCAAACTCTTTTTCTGTCAATGGCAATCCTCGGCAATTATTTGTTACTTTGCTGCAAACATTCATGATGATTGAACTGGAGGCATAGCTAATTTCATGTTATATGCAATGCATTCCAGAGAGGTTGAATATCTAGAACATTTTCTCTTTAAAAATCATAAATTTTGTGAAATATCATAAAAATCACAAAGTGCTGAGTAATCGGAGACAGAATTAAATTGCAAATTTCATCAATAAGTCACATAAAGTATCAAAATTTTCATCAAACAGTTGTAAGAATTTATTGCAAATTTCTTTGAAAGGTTGTGTAAAAAAATGGATTTTTATCAAACAGTTGCAGGAATTTATTGCAAATTTATCTAAGAGGTCGCATAAGAAGGATTTTCATCAAACATATGCAAGAAAGGAAGTCCTGGAAAAAAAAAAAAAAAAAAAAACCCTCAATTTTTGTCAAACAACTGCAGAAATTGATTGCGTATTTCGTTGAAACATCGCATAAAAAAAATACAATTTTTGATAAGTAAATGCAGAAATTGCTAATTTCACCAAACAATTGTTGAATAAAATAGCAATAGTAAATTTTGTCGAATGATTGCCAAATGAGTAAAATTGGAAATTTTGTAAAATAATCACAGAAAAAAGTGCAATCTTCACGAATGATCTCTGAATAAAATTGGAAATCTTGTCAAATGCTCGTAGTAGCTAATCTTATCAATCACAGGAGAAAATAATCATAAATATGTTTAAGTTATCATTTTTTATTTTTATATTTTACATGCATGTATTATTCTTTTTTAAAAATAATTATAATTACAAACTTATGTCACACATGTAGATACACATCCCGTCCATATTATTGTGATAATTTTACATTGCTCAGATTTTAGCTTTTTTTTCCAACTTGCACTTTCATGCCTGATAATATTGACATATGATTTGTTTTGAACTTATAATTTGAAAATAAATTTTTTTCTCTTGCTCCCATATTTTTTAACCTTTTTACATTTTGATACATTTTAGTATAAATAAATAAATAAATAGATTTGAGTAGGGGGGGGGGGGATGGGAGTGTTAGCTATACAAAAGTTTTCTTACTTAAAGAAATTGTTTACCCCTACCCCCGCTCTCCCTGAAGTATATTTTAAATTGTTATGTATATATACCGGGTGTCCCAAAAATGACTGATGGATTTTAAAATTCAATAACTTGCAAACGGTGACAGCTATTTAAAAAATTTTTGCAGGAGGGTTATGTATAATGTCAGGAGTTTTTTTACCGTAATTTTTTATTTTAGTTCACATCTTAAACAATAGATGACACTGACAGCGATTAAAGGCCAGGTGATCAGTGCTGAGTGAAGCGCCGACCTGGCCGTCTCTTGCTGTCAGCGCCACCTATTGTTTGAGATGTGAACTAAAATAAAAAATTACGGTAAAAAAACTCCTGACATTATACATAACCCTCCTGCAAAAATTTTTTAAATAGCTGTCACCGTTTGCAAGTTATTGAATTTTAAAATCCATCAGTCATTTTTGGGACACCTGGTATATAATCAATTTCTTGCAAATTAAATGATAAATTGTAATATAAGATAAACTGTTCCTAAAAACTGTTAAATGAGATCAGTATGATAGAATGTTTATGAAGTTATGTATTATTCAAGGTGAATAAGAAAATTGTTCATTGTTACTTAATATCCAATAAAATTTTTATTGTAATAACATCAGTCATATATAGTTACTGTTTATTTATTAATTAAACATACTGAAATGACATAGGTAAGGAAGATTTAGACATGACAGAGTAAATGAGAAAAACAATTAAGTATTTATTAAAATTGTAATTAAATGTTTCTATTGAAGGGTTCTGTAATTTATAGCAGATTGTTTTTTTTTTTTTTTTAATAAAAAGAGTCTGTTGTTTCCAGGGCCTGACTAACTTTAATTGGGAAAAAATATTAAAATTGAGGGTGCTCAATAACATATTTGTTGTTGTTCAGGGTTACCATGCCACCTGAAAAATCAGGAAAACACAAGGAATTTTAAAATCCCCTCCCAAAGCAGGCAAAATCCAGGGAATTAAAAAAAAAATCTGGAAAACACAGCGAATTTTTTTTCCCTACTATATCTAGACATAATTATTATTATTTTTTTTTTTTTGTTGGCTTTAATTTTGAAAGCTGAATATTATCTCATGATATTTTTTAAGATAAAAAATAAACCAGTGTTGTGCATCAAAGTTATCCTATATTTTATGTGTCCTGTATTTTAATATAAATATTAATTTGAATGCATAAAGTAAGTAGCTTTTCCTCTTTTCTTTTCTGTTTTATTTCTGCAATTTTTGTGATATGTTCAAGATAATTGATTTTTAGGTAAGATACTTTAAAATTTTATATTCTTTAAATTATTAGATACAAAGCTTTTAGATATTTTAAAATTCATTTACAAATATTTCATGTTATTTTTTAACAGAATGTTTGAGTATCGCTTTACTGTTTTTATTATTATTAATGTAAAATGTGGGATTCAATAATAAGTGTAACAACTTTAAAGGGTTTTTTCATTTGCTTATATCATATAATGTATTATAATTGTTCATTTAATTGGGTAATGGTAAATTATAAGATATCTAATTAGCCTACATACATGCATATATTTTTGCACACTCAACATAGAATAAACGCTTCACATTACAGGGAATTTTTTTTTTCAAGATTAGAGTGGCAACCCTGTTGTTGTTTGTAATTATTTTGGGACTCTGAGTACACTTAAATTAAATTTCAAAGCCTTTTAACCCTGTAGTATTCAGGTTCAGGTCTTGTTTGGTTGCAATTAAATGCAAATTTTTTCTTTCACAAAATGGTATAATTTTTTTCATTAAAGCCTTTTAACTTATCATAATGTTTTTGAAAACAATAACAAATTTGTTATTTAAGAAAGTTTTCTGTTTTAGATTCGACTTAAAGGACCATATAATCCATTGGAAATTTCATATTCTGGTATAACCAATGTGGATCGCACCAAGTAAGTTTTCTTTATTATTTATGCATATAATAGTTTCTTGTGACAGTTTTGTAATAATGTTATCCTATTATAATATTTTTTTTTCATTTTTATGAAAAGCTTTATAATACATCAATTTGCTATAATTTATAAATTTTGTGAGCAATTCCTTCATTTTAGTCTTTTTAAAGTTATCTTTCAAAGCATTATTACTGCAGCTTTACACTCTTAAATTCAATTAAAATTTATTCTTATATTTATGTTAAGTTTCTTGTACTTCTATTTAAAAAGTTTGCTTGAATCTCTTTATTTATTTTTAAGTTTATTGATTATTTCTTATATTTACAATATTGTACTTTATTATGTGGCAGCAATTTCTTAATTTAAATATTTTCAAATAAGATCTAAAATAATCAAATTAATTCAATAAATTTAATTTCTAATTTTTAAATTTATTTTTCTAATTAATTTACTATTTGATAATTTTCTCAGAATCTGCAATCATCTAAATTCCCAAGTATGAATATCTTTATCAAATCATCATTAAAAAAAACATTTTTATTAAACTGTCAAAAATCTTAATTAAGAATTTTATTTTTATTTAAATTTACTTTAAATTTCCTGTTATCTAACTACTTTTATTTATCGTTATTTCAAAATTTTTTGCTATTCACAGATTTTGTTTCATGCAACTTGAGATAACACAGACATTTTACAGTTGCATATTGCAAGTCGGATATCTTTTGTATATTCTTTTGTTTGTTGCCTATGCTGATTGCAGATATGCCAAGTATTAGAATTTATCCATAATTATTATAGATACGCTACAAAAGTTATGGTGTTACAGGTTACAGTTAAAAAAAGAAAATTGCAAATTTCATCAAAGGTTTGCTTGAAAAAATGGAATTTTGACACATGGTCACAGAAAAAAAACCCCACAAAATTTTGTCAAAAGATAATGTAAAAAAATGCAAATTTTGTGAAAAGTTCATGTAAAAAAAAAAACACATTTGTCTAAAGATTGCATAAAAAACACTAATTTTATCCAAAATTTGTGTAGAAAATGCAAATTCTGACAAATGCTCTTTTAAAAGCAATAATTTAGTCAAAAGATTGTGAACAAAACACTTATTTAATCAAAAATTTCAAATGTGCAAATTTCATCTAAAGTTTGGGGGAAAAACTCCAATTTCATAAAAAAATCGCAGAAAAAGGCGAATGAACTAATGACACCCTTAAGGGGGTAGTAAGGTTAATTCGAGGAAAAAAAAGCATATTTTCTATCATTATTTGTAAGGATACAAATAATATTTATTTATTTGTATAGTTATAGTATAATTATATGTCATTTAAAGAGTATTCTGTGAAATTTTCATTAAGAAATATTAAAAAATGAGCCGATGACAGCGAATCTTCGAAGACGTCCCAAAAAAAAGTTGATTCGCGGTGAACCGCATAACTCATGACTGGATCAACTGAAATTAAAAAACCAAATTGATTTAATTAGTTGATAAGTTTCCTCGGGGAACGCTGTCGAGTTTTTTTTTTATTATTGATTTTTCAATTTTTTACAAGGCTCGGAAGTCAAAATACTGATTTTTCATCAAAAAAATCTGATATTTTGTTTTTTAAAAGTAAGTTAAAATTAAAAAAAAAAAAAAAACTCAACAGCGTTACCTCGTAATTTATATAAAGAAAGAGTGAGTAAAATTTTAAAAAGATCGGTTCAGTAGATTTTGAGCTACGGAGTTCACCGGCTTCGAAAAAGTGAAGTGTTAGAAAAACACATTTAAAGTTTCACAGACGTTTTTGTCGAAATAGATATTTGTAAATTACTGCTTTGTTCATATACTTACACAGAATCATCAATGCACCATGTACACACATGTACGTGTACCTTCGGAAAGGCCCATTTTTTTGGCAGTATGCCAGGACAGGCCTTTGAAACCTGGTCAAGCAGTAGCAGCTACTTGGTAGCTGATTGTTGCGGCCACATTCCTCAGTGTGAAATCGGAGGGCGGAGACTTACAAGTGTATATCTCCGTCAGTTTTACTTCAATTGCTTTCAAATTTTCACAGAATAATCTTAAGATGTTGTGCATTAATATAAAATAAAAATTAAAAAATGCAAAAAAAGAAAAAAAAAATACCTTACTACCCCCTTAATTCAGTATCATGATTGTGTGTCTGTTTTTATATCATTTGCTAAATTTAATAATCTTATCTAATACATTTCTTTTCTTATGTTATCTTGTTAATTACTTGTAGCTTTTTTTTTTTTTTTTTTTGTTTTATTTTTAATACATAATTTATTTTTTATGCAGATGTGTTAAAATTGAGCGTGATAGTGTAAATTCTGTCTCGTTCAATCCTGAGCCACAAGATCCACATACTTCTATGTTGGTAGCTGCTAATTTAACAGTAGGCCAGAAATCAGATGTAGTACATGCTAGAAATACTACATTAATGCCTAAAATACCTGGTTTACCATCTTTAATGTGCCTCGTGTTTTCACCATATGCAGAAATCAGGTAATTTCATTTTTTTTTCTTTGAAAATAATCTGTGTATTGCTTGCGAGATCTTGAAAAGTAGACATTTGAACTAATTCTTTTTAGCTGTTTCACTAAAGCTTGTATTGATAGCAGCACCAGAGATTTTAAAACTAGTTGGATGTGGCAATCCCCCAAAAATGTTCTATCTCATACATGTTAATACTTCCTGAAAAATGAAGCATAGCCATGCTACTGGTTAGGTGATTTACACCAAAATATAATCAGCAACAACTTATGTCAAGATTTAACTGAATATGAAGTTAAATGAAAATCCATGCCTAATTTTTAAAAATAGAACCATTATGCAAATTGTAAAAAAATGTGGATAGAAGAGCCACCTATTAAGCAATTTACTCCAAAATCTAAACAGCACTAATATATATTAGGCACTAATTGAATCTGAAGTTTGATGAAAATCTAGGCATTGTTCTGGAGATAAAGCTATTCCAATAATTATGAATAATTCAGCATAGCAGCATCATTTATTAGATGATTTACATCAAAAATTAATCAGCACCATATTATATCAAGCACTAACAGAATTTGAAGCTATATAAAAATCTACCTATTAGTTCTTGAGGTATAATTATAGCAGAAATCGTAAGAAAAAGGCAGCATAGCAGTGCCATCTGTCGAGCAATTCACTCTAAAAATAATCAGCACCAGTTTATACCAGAGACTAATTTAATCTAAAGTTTTAACACACAAATATTTTGTAAAAACATGTTTTATACCTAAAAATTGCGTCTGTCAAACTGGAATTTAAAAAAAAAATCACAAATCTAATATTTTTCTTGTAAAGATAGAAAAAAATTTGAAAAAAGGGGAAATTGGAAAAATACATTATTTATATCATTCTGTTATGGATAAAAACTGAAAAAAAAAAAAAAAAACTTTTTAAAGCATTCCTGTATAAATTTAAGATTGTTATGTTGTATTTTCTTTTCTATTTATACCTTAATAATCTACAGATGACCAGAAGTGTTGCCATTGAGTACACTTAATATATTATAATTTTTATATTGATTATTTATGTAATTATTGTTTGAAAGTAAGCAAAAAATAAAATAGTTTCCTTTTTCTTTAGAACTGATAAAGAAAAAAATTCTTATACTGGTGCTTTATGTGGTCTAGGATTTGACCCTAGAACAGGTGAAGCTATGTATCAAGATCATGATGTAGAAATAGAGTTTGACATAGAGATTACTCTAAAAGATATATGCGATGTGAGTATGAAATTTTATTCTGATTCAAAAAATAATAAATGAGACAGGTAAATATTTCAATTATTATTATTATTATTATTTTATTTATTTATTTATTTATTTTTTTTTTTTTTTGAGAGAGAAACATAACAGCCAGGGTTGCCACGCCACCTGGAAAACCGGAAAAACACAGGGAATTTTAAAACCCCCTTCCAAAACAGGGAAAATCCAGGGAATTAAAAAAAAATCTGGAAAACACAGGGAATTTTCTTTCCTACTATATCCAAACATAAATAATTTTTTTTTCGGCTTTCATTTTGAAACCCGAATATTATCTTATGATATTTTTTAAGATGAAAAATAAACCAGTGTTGTGTATCAAAATTATCCTATATTTTATGTGTCCTGTATTTTAATGTAAATATTAATTTGAATGCATAAAGCAAGTAGCTTTTCCTCTTTTCTTTTCTTTTTTATTTCTATAATTTTTATGATATGTTCAAGATAATTGATTTTTCCGTAATATTCTTTAAAATTTTATATTCTTTAAATTATTAAATATTTTAACATTCATTTACAGATATTTTAAAGTATTTTTTAGCAGAATGTTTCAGTATCGCTTTACTGTTTTATTATTATTAATGTAAAATGTGTGATTTGATAATAAGTGTAACATCTTTAAATGTTTTTTTTCATTTGTTCATATCATATAATGTATTATATTTGTTCAATTAAGTAGTGGTAAATTATAAGATGTCTAATTAGCCTACATATACGCATATATTTTTGCACACTCAACATAGAATAAACATGTTGCAGTACAGGGAAAACACAGGGAATTATTTTTCAAGATTAGAGTGGCAACCCTGACAGCTTACTTATGTCTCATTCAGTTATAGCACAGCCAGACTTCATGCGCTGACACTTACCAGCCTATTCAATTCGTAGGATTTCATGGAAACGCTCTGTAATTGACAAACTAGGGAGAGAACGCCACATACCCTCCTCAAAATTTGCGCGTAGAAAACTCAATATAGCACTTGAGCTATGTTAGATTTAACCGTGCTTACATTAATAAATGCAACAAGAATCTCTAACATGCCTAATATGATACATATGATACAGACTTTGATAAGAAATCAGTTAAAAACTTACATTGTATAGTAAAAAATTGACGTAAAATATTTTTTATTTACATACAAAGAATGATCTACAGCTTAAACAGAGGCTTGTAATGACCATAAGATATGTTTACGGTGAAAAAGGATTGTTTTAAAATAAAACATTTAAATTTTGAATATGTAGTTTTATTTATTTTAATTCAGTGCAGAAATATGAATAAATATGTAGATTTAGAACAAATACTATTCAGCCATTGTTATTACAGTTCATAAACATATACGAAACATTCTTGAATTAATACACCTATTTACCAACTAAATACATAAATACAGTATTAATGTATATATACAGTAGAAATTAAATATTTCCTTTATATATTACAGTTATTAAGAAAAATGCAGAAAATATAAACAGCAGGAATCGATCATAACAGTCGTATGGCAAGGGCGAAACCGAAACCTAAATTCAATGTTCTTCCTATTTTGGGAAGAAAACGAATACAAAAATGTCCAAAATCTTTTTTGAAATATAATTCTTAATTAGACGTGTATAGAAACACATTTCTAACAAATATTCATATATAGGGAAGAGTGGGGAGGAATGGGATACTTTTTACAAAATTAAGAAAATCAACTTTCTTTGACACAAAAACAGAACTTTCAATTCATAGAATACATAATAAAACACTTTCTAATACTCTTGAATAATATACAGCACCGTGCGAAAGAAGCAGTTGCCTCGGGTGTGAAAATTTAGGGGGCACCAAATTTATACTACCAGTGTCATTTTCGGCTTGTCACAATCAGCACCATGCGAGGGGGGGGGGGGGGGGGTAAGGTGGCGGTCGCCCTGGGCACAGAAATTTAGGAGGCACCAAATTCATAATACCAATGTCATTTTTGGGAGTTTAGCATCATGTGTGGGAAAAAGGGGTGCCAAATTGAAACTTTGTCCCGGGTGCAGTTTTTTATTTGCACACCGTTTTTTATATTAATATCTTGAATTAAATTTAAAATCATAATAGCAGGTAGAATTTTCAGAAATAAATGATTTAAATACCAGATTATTTTTATTTATTTCATTATTTATTTTTAAGGTCAATGCTATTCGTATGGGGTTGAATATGCTATTACAAACCAAAGATGAACAAATGATGAAAATTTCTCATTATAGAAGGGTTTTGAAAGACTATGTTGTAAAGTATGTATTATTTAATTCCTTAAATTCTGTTTACATTATTATTTATTTGTAGTCTCCTTAAATGGAGAGAGGAGTGGATTTTGTATTTTATTAAATTTTTCCGTTTTTTTTTTCATTATTACAAAGTAAAATAAATGCTTATGTTTATCCCAGTTAGTTTTTCCTAGCTCTCTCTACAATCAACTAGCATGCATATATTTTTAAGGTATGCTCTTGTTTATTTAAAACGTGCTATTTTGTTTCAAAGTTTTATAAATTAATGAAGTTTCATAAATTGTTTTAAAGTAAACTTTTAAAGTTTTCACAGTTAAAGTTTTCATAAAATAAATTATACAGTGTACTTATTGAAGTAAATTTAATGTAAGTGTTACCTGCAACATGCAGTGATGTGGCAAATAGAATATAAATGTAAACAAAGATGGTTGCCAGTGAAGGATGGAAATTCTGCAATGCTGGATTTCAGAATAATTAATTGTAACTTTAAACTATTAAGTAGGTGTGTGCCAGTTAAACTGGATTGAATTTCTGCATCACTAGAAAAGTGTTTGTATAATTTTTGTATAGTTAACTTTGAATTTGACTGTAACAGTAATTATTCATTTTGACTTTTAACTGTTTCATTTTTCATCTGTATTTATTGAGCAGTTATTGGTAACATGAGTTAGAACTAGCATGAGCATGATAGGAAATAGAATAAGCATGAATGAGGGAAGCTGAATGATTTGTCGTGTTTGTAGGCTAAAGCTAAGCAATATACGGAGATGTTTTTAAAATATTTTGTTGTGTATGTGTGTCATATAGGCAGATATGAGCTGTGCTTATTTGTCAGTAACAATTTTTTTGTTAATTAATGTATATATACAATTTTATTAACATTAATTTCAATAAATAAGTTATTTGCTAAATTCAATGACTTTTTAATGAAAAATTGCTATTTTCACCATGCTATTTTCCATGAAGTTTATCCATTGCCTAACGGTTCATGGGTTACAAGTACAGTTCAAAAATCTTGCCCATCACTGAATATTGTTCTGTAAGTCCTTGTGTACAATTAGCTTATGTTTCTTAGAATTTACTATATATATAATTATTTTCAATAAAAGTTTTCTTTGATTTAATAATCTATATTATAACGGACAAATGTATCTGTGTGTAATGGAATTGTCATTTTGAAGATGGTAACAGCAAACTTTTACTACAATTTATTGCAATTTTTTAAGTTTCTAAATATAGCACATTTTCAATTTTTACGTCATCAAATAGAGTGAAAATGTACTTTCAAATGTAAAATGTTTGAAAGCTGTATCACAGTTTATTTGTAAACTATATCACAATTTATTTGAAAACTGTATCACAGTTTACTTGATTTTTTAAAAACATAATTTTATAGCATTTTCATTTTTAAATCTATCTTTATATTGCTTTTACATCAGAGATAGATTTGGTGCCGAAAGATAAATTCATTTGCGCTTAAATTATAATAAATAGCTCATCATTTTATTTCAATTTATATTCCATAATCTAGTTAAAACATTCATCAATCAATCAATAAAACAGTAAAGTATAAATAACACAAATTTAAGACATGTAATTGAAATTCAGGTTTAATCCATTGAAAAAAACAGAGTCAAAAAGATTTATTGTGAACAGTGATCTTTGGCAATTTCTTTAACTTTTAACTGCTGATGTGAGGATTGGGAAATCTATAGATACCATTTCTTTCTTAACTGTTATTGGGCTTGTCTTCTTTAAAGAAGCTTGTTTTTCACCAAGATTTGCTGCTATATTAAGTGGGTATGCACTGTCATTAACTCAGTTTTATTGCAGTTAAATATTCTACTTGGTGTTAATTTATAGCAATCCATAACTGAGTATTTAAAAAAATATATGCATATTGATATTATCTTTATTGAAACTTATACTTTTTGATAAACTAGTGGCTTCAGGTTTCCTAAGAGAAAGTGTTGAAGTTAGTTGCATAAAACGTTCAGACCATTGAATTTCAGTTTGCTTGTCAAGGTAGGTCCATATTTGGAGAGTTCAAAGCAACTGAATACTCATATGCCAATTTTCTTGTTTGCACAGTTGTCAAACCATAGTTCATATAAGGTGCTTGGAGCTAACTCTCTTTCTTGATTTTCACTAAAACTTCTCTATTACCAATAAATGGGACATAGTAAAATTCATCTGACTATGAATTCTTAAATTTAAGAAAAAGTTATGGTAGACATAATTTTATCTAAAGTATTTTGATTTTTCTTCACATTTCCTTTTATATTTTCAATACATTATGAATTGTCAGTGATTTTAAGAAAAAAAAATCTTAAATCATGTATGTTATTGCAATATTTATGTACTTTTTTCTACATAATAATGTATACTGATGCATTTTTATGTATAGAAAACTAAAGATCATAATTTAAATTTTACAGAGAGTAAATATTTTGTTAAAATAACAACAAGAGATTGAAAGGGACATAGCCCGTTTAACCCGATATCCAAATAACGAAATTAAAATGGTATTCATGCATGACAGTATTTTAGGTTAAAAGAAAATATAGTAATGCGTGGAAATTTTTCCCGAGTGAAAAATCGCCTTAAATATAACATTTAAAATGAAAATTTAAAAAAAAAATTTTTTTTAATTGCTTAAAACGCGCAAATGCCAACCTAGTGAAAAAGATTCCATGCCGGGAATCGAACCCCGGCCATCAGTATAGCGCACTGACGTTCTACCTTCTATTCCATCTTGTGTTATGTTTGTAGCCTTGCCAACATGTAATAGGGATAAGTTCCTTGCTGGGTGTTGTTCCATGTGATTTAGTCGGTAGAACGTCAGTGCGCTATACTGATGGCCTGGGTTCGATTCCCGGCATGGAATCTTTTTCACTAGGTTGGCATTTGCACCTTTTAAGCAATTAAAAAAATTTTGATTTTCATTTAAAAGATAATACTTTTATTCACATAAAAAAGTATACTTTACAGTGTTAAATAAATAAATATTACAATCATTTAAATTTTACCGAAAGTAAATAATATTTTGTTAGAATAATTATAGCAAAAAGAAGTTGAAAGTCACGTAGCCCTTTCAAAAACCATCCCTTTCAACCCATTATCCACCTAATGAAATTAAAACGGTATTCATGCATGATAGTATTTTAGCTAAAATAAATACCTTGTTTCCATAAAGTGGATATTTTACAGTGCTAAATAACATAAATATTACAATGATAAACACAATTTTACTCTATTGAGAGAGAGAGAGAGTGAAAAAAAAGGTAAGGAACATTAAAATAAAATTTTTTATATAAAAAATAGATTTTGCTTTCCTTACCTACAAAGCTAAAATGACTGATGTTAGTTAAAAGGATTATTAAGATAGAACAAATGGTACTATTCTATTAATTTCTAAATATAAGAATAATTAGAAAAACTTTTCATCAGTTTTACAGTTGCTTCAGTTGTTATAATCTTAGAGATTAAGAAGCTAAATAATTTTAAATAAAAACAAGTATTTGTTCTTTTCTAAAAATTAGCATTTAGTATTATAGTAATATTAAAATGAATTTTAGAAATTGCAACTAAAAATTTTAATTTGATGTCCAATATTTTTACAGTAGTCATCATTTGATGCTTACTTTTTATTTTTCTATTTCCATCACTGGTAAGAGAGATGTATACATATGCCTCTGTTTACAAATTAAAGATAAAATAAATAAAAAAATCATAAACTGTTAATTTTCATTAAATATATTTTTTTAAATTTGTTATAGTATGTAAACCCCCTGAAGTATTTAAAAAAAACTGTCTACAATTACCATGTATGAAAAAAGTTTTTTTTTCATTTCGTAGAATTATCCATACTGTGTAGAGTACATGTTGGTATTAATGTACATAAATATATGTAATAGTGAAATGCACTTCCTAGATTTCTAATTGTTTTTTCTACACATTCAGGGTCAGTTGTGATCAGTGTTGTCGCTGACACTTGACCAGCGTTAGTAATTTGGTTAATTAAACACATTCACCAAACGAGAAAAGTATTAGGAAAATGAATTCGCCATGTATCACAAAAAAAAAAAAAAAAAAAAAAAAAAAGAAAAAAAAAAATCTTTAATTTTTTAATGTATCCCTTTTTTTCATATGTTCTATAATAACCCAAGTTTTTATAACTGCGACAACAATTTTTATTAATCTAATTTCAACTATTCGCTACAAATATATTAAAAATATGCATATATTAAAAATATGTACACATGCATTTGTATGAAAAGCGAAAAAGAAAAGAAAGAAAATGCAAAAATTGAGCATTAGCAATTTGGCGAATTTAATCGCTTGTTTACTCACCAAATGAAGGATTTAGTCGCAATTTGGCACAATGGCAAGCGACAGCGAGAACTCTGGTTGTGATGTACACCATTATATCTTCAAACCCAGTGTATCGTATAGGATACACATCTTTATGATTTTTTCTTTTTTTTTTTTCCATGTGCATAAATAATGTTTAAAAAAAGAGATTGGTGTGAATGGAACCTAACTTATAGCAGAAATAAACAAAATAGCAATTTGTTTATTATAGGCTTTTTTTAGCAAGCTATGTGTTATATAAAAAATGGCTTACATTAGAATATGCACGAAATGGGCAAAAATGAAAATGTAAGTGATTTTACCATGCGATAAGATACCATTTGTAGAATCCATTATTAATAAAAAATTATTAAATATATATTTATGTTTTTCAGTGTTTTTGCAATGTAAAAAAGAAAAAAAAAATTTTTTTGAGTTCCCATTTATTAATAAAATTATATATAAAATTCTTTGTTTATTTTTTTTTTTAGTTATCAGTTTATTAATATAAATCCATAACTGAAATTTTAAAAAGTATATAAATGAACCTTGGAATCTGAAGAGATTAAATTTTACCAGCTCTTCAAGTTTTATGGGTTTTATATTTAATATAAAATTTATTTAAATATTTTGCATTTAATCTGATTAGTTTTAATTGACGTACTGTTGCATGTATTTAGTTTGTTACAAAAGAAAAGATTGTCAAGGGAGCCTTACCTATATGCCAGACGAGGACAGTGGAATCAAGTTCCAGAGGCTTTGTTACTGAAAGCACATGTTGACAGTACTGCTGACACCCCTCATGTGCTGCCATTACATAAACCTCCTGTTTTAAACAAAGATGCAGATGAGCTAACATCTTCTGAAAGGGCCATGATGTGTTGAACTCTGCTCTTCATAATGAGGTATTTTTGTGTAAATTATCCAGAATTAATTTAAATGTTCAATGAAAGTTTTTTGAGTTTTAAAATATTTTCTTTCTTTCTTTTTTTTTTTTCAGCAATATATATTTGTTTTAAAAAAAGTTTTACATTTGCATTTATCATAAAAATGTGAAACAGGTTTAAATGAAATGAATATATTTTTTTTTCAGTACTTTTTCCTGTTTATTTATGATTTTAATAATATGTGAGATGGCAGGTGCATGTTTGTTTTCAATCCAGATTTTTGCTTAAATTCTTAATTTTCAAACTTAATTTAGCTTAGAACTATAGTTTTATATTTTTTAATTCATAAAAATTGCAATAGCTTTAGGGTGCAAAACAGACCAGTTCACTCACCAATATTGTGTTTCTACCAGGAGCGTAGAAACCTGGCATTTCCCCAATCCATATAAAAATTTCCCCAAAGTTTTTCAGTGTATTATAGGCATGTACAAATCAGACTTTTTTTTTTTTTTTTTTTTCTAAAATTTCTCAACATATGTGAC
This sequence comes from Maratus speculifer, assembly GCA_964019185.1. Lineage (NCBI taxonomy): Eukaryota > Metazoa > Arthropoda > Arachnida > Araneae > Salticidae > Maratus > Maratus speculifer. The sequence continues at coordinate 161,374,592 of OZ025300.1, read as the reverse complement.
TATATTTCTGACTTAATATAATTGTTTATAAAATTTTCTATTTGTATATCATATAATTGTAATAAAGTTTTCTAAAGGTCACCATATGGATCTTTCTATTTGTAGAAAGATCCAAAAGTGAATTTTTTTCTGTCTTGAGTAATTATGTAATTTATTGTTAAATCAACTGTATATTTTCATGTAAAATTTTCCCAGATGGTCAAAATCTAATTTAAAACCAACACCCCTCCTTTTTCAAACCTCATATATTTTGCAATGTCTATAAATCCTGGGAAAATTATAAATTCCAACTATATCCAGTCACTCTCCTAATTTTACCTATCTATTTCACAAAAGTTCCAATTATAAGCATCACTTAAAATTTTTATAATTTCCTGTTTGCTAAAGGGGGGGCTTCCTATCAATATTTTACAGTAGTATTTTGCTTCTGTACTTTTTCATTTCTTTATGTATAGACACAAACTTTGCAAGTAGGGAGCTACTTAAGTCAAGTATCAGAGGCATAGCTTTTTTAAATTGCATCATAATGTAATGGTGCTTAAGCTAGTATTGTATTACAAGTTTCAAGGAATCAAATTTTTCTTGGTAAATCTATATTCGCATTTTTAATCTTCAATACAATTTATGAAATTTAATTGCAATAGTGGAATGATACAATATGCAATATTGGAATATGCTGTACTTTTCTTGTAACAACTTTCTATCTATTTTATTAATTGTATTCTGTAGTTTGTGATTATCTCATGTTATTTTACTTCACAGGCTCAGTGGGTGCAAGTGCATTTTATTCAAGAAAGATCAATTCACTTTTTTTTTTTTTCATCAATTAAGGACTGTAAATATTTTGAGGAATATACATACGCATTTTTTTGGATTTCCTAGGAATGGAAGAAAACAAATGTTTTGTATAATATTTTCATTTGTATTTTATATATTTCTCATTTGTAAAAAAATAAACATCATCATCATCTCTTGAAGTTGTCAGTATTTATTTTTCTTTATATATAATCTTATTTCTTTAATTGCAGAGCTAATATTTAAAAAAGTTTTGGATACATTTTTAACACACATTTTTTTCATGCACAAATTCATATTAAAAAGCATTAAATGGCGTTGGAATGATATACATATAATGAAAATTGAAATACTTGCAAAATAAAATAAAATAAAATAAAATCATTGTGAGGAACGAAGGAGTGGTTACAAAATATATTTTTCAATAGCTGATTTTTCTTGCACTTGTGAACTGAATAACATTGCAAGATTAGTTTTGGAGTTGTGTTTGTGCACACATAGTGATAATAAAAATGTAATCATTTGTTTTATAATGCTGAATATTAGGTTACATAGGACTAATTAGGATTGAGTGCCACAATATTACATTGGCAATTTTAGTCACATGTATGTTGTTGCAACTCCATTCATGGTTTTTCAATATGCTGATGTTATTCTGCAGGGAAAAAAAGGGTGTTGCCATTTGAAAGTTTTGAAATGTTTTCTCTATAACCGTAACGGTGAGAGCTCCATTGTTTTAAATCATCACGATCGCATACCTTCAAATAACTATATCTGAAGTTTCCTTTTGATTGGTTGAGTGGTTAGGTCACTAGTATACATATATCAGGGAAGTTTTTTTATGACCACCATGTATCTACAGACAACATGTCATTTTTTTTTTTAATGCACCACAAAATGGACAAAGCCATCAAAATACGATCTGCCATGTTAAATAAGAGCGTATATTAGTAAAATTTATTTCCTACATTGTTTCCCAGGAGGAACGGATATCAAAATATTTCATTTAATTTGTTCTATATTTAATGCTAAGTTTTTGTAACAAAAAAGTTAATACCAATTGAACATGAAAAGATAGAAACTAGTTGTTTGGGGCCATACTTACTCATCATGATTATACATAATATAAAATATGAAAATAAAACGTGTAAACTATTTATAAAATGCATTGCAATTCCAAAATTAATTTTAAATGTATATTTAAATATTTTTAATACATAGTAATGTTCTATTATTGAATTGTTGGTACTACTTGATTATCCCTATTTCAACAAATCGTATAAATCACCAAATTACTCATAAATTAATTTCAAATAACAAAATAAATCGGTAAAAGATTAATAAAAGTACAAATAAAACATTCAAATTAAAAATCACTTGATAATGTAAGAAACATGTGTAACATGTTTAATATCAAGTGAAAGTGATATTTATAAGTCATTATTAGCATTTACTCTTATAGTTTGGTGATAATTTTTGGTCGACGGGATAATCAAGTACTACTGAATTGCATAAAAGATCATATAATTATAACTTCAGAAATGATAATCATATTAACATGCAGTTTACTGTGTCGGATTGAGAGTCTTGTTTCATATTAAAATATGAAATTAGAATGAAATACAGGACCATAAAAAATTGAAGAGCATTAAAAGTATGATTACAAATGTCTTGGCTACTAATCATTTAATCGGCTTTATTCTTTAAGCAAAATTTATGTTTTTTAATTGTCTTTTGCATTTATTCCTTAAAATAAAAATTTCGGAAATTTTTATACACCTTTCATCAAAATGAATATTTTCGAGAATCCGAAAAAAAAAAAAAGTTTTGGATAATCAAGGTTACTGATATTCAGTAGACTTCTTTCCATTACATACTAAGTACACTCCAAATTTCAAGTCTCTTTCTCTCTCCTTTTGTTAAGGAGATAGTGTTTACAGAGAGACACCCAACAATTTTTTTTTTTCTAAAAATGTTTTTTAAAATCTCCAATGTGTAAATCTGCCAATTTTTTTTTTCTTTTTTTCTATTTTCAAAACAGTTGCCAGAATTATCCTATATTACGCATGATGGATAAGTAAAAATGAAATCAAAAGAAAGTTAATTTCTAAAAAAAGATTTAATAACTGCTTACATAAAGCCTTATTCAAACTACTTTTTATAGGTGCATCCATTATTGTGCAAATACGTAGCATCTATAATCGTTGTTCAGTCCATCCGTCCTCTCTTCTATTTACATATAACGACACAAAAACTACTCAACCAAATCGTTTAAAATTAAAAATATGTAATTTTTGCATAATTTTGTCGAGTCATTTCAAATTTTATGAAAATTGGATGTATAGTTCAAATACAGGGACAATCAAAAGTATTTCTTTACATTATGGTCAATGGGAAAAAATAGTTTCAAGTGCATTTTAATGATGTTACACTCTTTTGAACGTAATAAAATTGATATGTATCTATGAAGTATATATTAAAATGTACATTTTGTACAATCTGGGGTGCAAAGAATATTTGTTATTCATTTACAGGTCCACACAAAAGTATTCCATTACATAATGGTATAGGGGATTATTTGGGGCTTGTTTTAGTTATATTAAACTATTTCACATTTTATGAAATTAACATATATTGCTGAGCTTTACTACAAGTTATTTCCTGTATAATAGAAAACCGATAGTATTTACAGGGAGACACAAAAGATTTTGGCTACTATTCTGTATTTGAAGTACCTTACACTATTGCATCAAGATCTGAATATTTTGAAAACTTCATTATAGTATGAACTTACCTGATTTGCGACATCGTTTAATGTTCGATTTCTGACTTCTAAATGTTATTTAACTATTCAAATATATTGTTTATATTCAATATCATACTGCAGATGCAACTGCCCTCTTTTTCACGTTTCAAATTATTAATGATGCAAATATCCAATAATTTAAATTTGATGACTGTAACTGACATATGGTGTCAGACACTTGTAAAACAACTTAAATTTCTATGGTATTTACTATCGGTACAAAAAACCCTGAACGGGTTAAAAGGTTGTGACGCAGCACTTTATCTTATATATCTAAGAATTTTAAATTTGGGACTTAAAACTAATGATATCAAAATTTATGTGACGCTATGCTATTAATTAATATATACATATATTAAAATTTATTCATTAAGATTTTATCAATTACATCTTTCATAAATTCAAAATATGAATCTTAAAAGATATGATATCAAATGTAATTTGCATTTTTGAGCAATTTATAAACATAATTCGCATGCACTTTACATTTTACATTATTTATGGACATAATTTGCTATTTTTATGCAATTCATAGACAGAATTTACGTTTTTTCAGCTTTCTGTCGACGAAATTTGTGTTTTTTGATCAATTTATTGACGTTATTTGTGTTTTTATAGGATTTATGAATGTAATTTGCTTTTTTTACACAACTCTTGCACGTAATTCGCATTTTTTGCAATTTATGAATGTTATTCGTGTTTTTTTGCATGATTCATGGAAGTGATTCGCATTTTTTGAGTGATTTATGAATGTAATTCACGTTTTTATGCGTTTCATGGACGTAATTTGTGTTTTTTGAGCGATTCATGAATGTAATTCGCGTTTTTTATGCAAATCATGAATGCAAAATGCTATTCCCTATTTTTATGCGATTTATAGACGTAATTTGCATTTTAGCTTTCTGCTGCCAAAATTCGTGTCTTTTGAGCGATTTATGAACATAATTCCCATTTTACTACACGATTCATAGACATAATTTGTGTTTTTCATACAATATCTGAACGTAATTCTCACTTTTTTAAACAATTCATGGACGTAATTCATGTTTTGAGCGATTTGTGGACCCAATTCATGTTTTTTATGCAATTTGCTTTTTTTGAGCGATTCATGGACATAATTCGCAATTTTTATGCAATTAATGAATGTAATTTACATTTTACATGATTTATGGACATAATTTGTTATACTTATGCGATTCATAGACATAATTTGCATCTTTTGAGCTTTCTATCGACGAAATTTGCGTTTTTTGATCGATTTATTGACGTTATTTGTGTTTTTATAGGATTTATGAATGTAATTTGTTTTTTTTCACCAATTCTTGGACGTAATTCGCATTTTTTGTAATTTATGAACGTCCTTAGTGTTTTTTTGCACGATTCATGGAAGTGATTCGCATTTTTTGAGTGATTTATGAATGTAATTCATGTATTCATGGACATAATGTGTTTTTTGAGCGATTCATGAATGTAATTCGCGTTTTTTATGCAATTCATGAATGCAAAACACTATTTGCTATTTTTATGCGATTTATAGACGTAATTTGCATTTCAGCTTTCTGCTGCCAAAATTCATGTTTTTTGAGCAATTTATGAACATAATTCCCATTTTACTACACGATTCATAGACACAATTTGTGTTTTTCATACAATTTCTGAACGTAATTCTTACTTTTTTAAACAATTCAAGGACGTAATTCACGTTTTGAGCGATTTGTGGACCCAATTCATGTTTTTTATGCAATTCGCTTTTTTTGAGCGATTCATGGACATAATTAACAATTTTTATGCGATTAATGAATGTAATTTACATTTTACATGATTTATGGATGTAATTTGCTATATTTATGCAATTCGTAGACGTAATTTGCATTTTTTGAGCTTTCTGTCGACGAAATTTGCGTTCTTTGATCGATTTATTGACGTTATTTGTGTTTTTATAGGATTTATGAATGTAATTCGCTTTTTTACCAATTCTTGGACGTAATTCGCATTTTTTGCAATTTCTGAACGTTATTCGTGTTTTTTTGCACAATTCATGGAAGTGATTCGCATTTTTTGAGTGATTTATGAACGTAATTCACGTTTTTATGCAATTCATGGATGTAATTTGCGTTTTTTGAGTGATTCATGAACGTAATTCACATTTTTTATGCAATTTATGAATGCAAGTCGCTATTTTTATGAGTTTTATATAGGTAATTTCCGTTTCAGCTTTTTGCTGCCAAAATTCGTGTTTTTTGAGCGATTTATGAACATAATTTATGTTTTACTACACGATTCATAGACGTAATTTGCATTTTTCATACAATTTATGAATATAATTCTCGCTTTTTTACATGATTCATGGACGTAATTCACATTAAGCAATTTGTGGACGTAATTCCCATTTTTTATGCAATTTGCTTTTTTACTTTCTTCTATCTTCAATAGAAGAAAGTATTGTAATCGAAATTTTTTTCGACTTCCGGTTTTCGACGGATTTACACGTTTTAGGGGTCAGAGATTCCAAAAAACATGTTTTTACAAAATGTCTGTCTGTCCGTGTGTCTGTGTGTCTGTCTGTGTGTATGTCGCCATTCTACCATCAAAAAGTGTATGAAGTTATGAATAGAATTGAACCAAATTTTTTGTGAATGTTTTTGGCTGGGGCAAGCAGGTCTTCCTTCATTTTTGAAATATTCCGCCGCAAGGGGGCGCTGCAATCGCGATTTTTGTGCCATTTTCAATATTGTACCGACCAAAAGTATATGAAGTTATGCATCGAATTTAATCAAATTTTTTGTGTAAGTGTATGACTATGGCTAGTTGGTCCCCTCTGAATTTGAAAATAATCCGCCGGAAGGGGGCGCTGTAATCTCGATTTTTGTGCCATTTTCAATATTGTACCGACCAAAAGTATATGAAGTTATGCATCGAATTTAATCAAATTTTTTGTGTAAGTGTATGACTATGGCTAGTTGGTCCCCTCTGAATTTGAAAATAATCCGACGGAAGGGGGCGCTGTAATCGCGATTTTTGTGCCATTTTCAATATTGTACCGGTCAAAAGTGTATGAAGTTATGCATCGAATTGAACCAAATTTTTTGTGTATGTGTATGACTATGGCTAGTTGGTCCTCTCTGAATTTGAAAAAAATTTGTCGGAAGGGGGCGCTGCAATCGCGATTTTTGTGCCATTTTCAATATTGTACCGACCAAAAGTACATGAAGTTATGCATCGAATGGAACCAAATTTTTTGTGCATGTGTATGACTATGGCCTGTTGGTCCTCCCTGAATTTGAAAATAATCCATCGGAAGGGGGCGCTGCAATCGCGATGTTTGTGCCATTTTCAATATTTTACCGATCAAAAGAACATGAAGTTATGCAACGAATTGAACAAAATTTTCTGTGTAAGTGTATGGCTATGGCTAGTTGGATCGCCATGAATCTGAAAAAAATCCGCCGGAAGGGGGCGCTGCAATAGCGAATTTTATGTCATATTCAATATTGCACCGCATAAAAGTGTATGTAGTTAGTTATAGAACTGAACTAATTTTTTTGTATATGATTATTTTTTGGTAAGGCAAGTAGATCCTCCCTGAATTTGAAAAAAAATCTGTCTATCATTCTATAGTCCATCGGCTCGTGTAGAGACGGTATTGAATTAAAATTATTAAAGCATTAAAATGAGTAACTATTTTTTTTATATTAAAATGTACGTATGAGATAGAAGAAAGTTTTGGGATTGGCACATCCAACTAGTTTTTTTTAGCGATTCATGGATGTAGTTCACAAAAACACCCCCTTGGCTGTGCCACTGACAACAAAATCTTATGTTGGTGCAAGGAGTAATTTATTCATAGACATGAGAAAAAAGTTTGACAACAAACCAAAAAAAAGTACAATACAGGATTTTTACCTGGCATTCTCATAAAATTTTGAATATACCCTGCCTCCCCCCTCTAATTCATAAGTTTTCATACATTCTATATTATATTCCATATTAAGAAGGCGCCACTTGTCTAGTTTTTTTTTTAATCAGAACGCGTTATTAGCATTTTTCATTCAGGTAGAATTTATTTAGAATAGAATTGATAAAGAAAATGCACAAATTGAAAACCATTGAACAGACATGATAGAATCATTACGTATATTTCATGGTTTTAATAATCCACATGGATGTTTCTTGTTATGCCAATACAATCTTGCAATGTCTTAATATACAATGAATAAAGTCTGCAATAAAGTTAACCAGAGAATCTTGCAATGGATTTTTGCCGTCGCTTATTCAAATTTATTTAAGAAGAATCGAGTTAATGAAATGTTGTATAAATGTTACTTGTTAGCTTTATAGATTACTAGGTACTACTAGGTTATCCCGTCGACCAAAAAATTATCGCCAAACTATAAGATTAAATTCCAATAATGGATGATTGTGAATGTCACATTCAATGACATTAAATACAATTTGTATATTTAAAATGTCATTGATTTTTATTTCGACTTTTTATTAATATTTTACTAATTATTTGTTTTTTCATTATTTAAAATAAAAAAATATGTGATTATGTATAATTTGGCGAAATTGGTCGACGGAATAACAGTAGTAGCGATTACTAAAATATTTCAAATTGAAATAATTTATGAAACTGAAAATGTTTTAGCCAACATTTCACTTAAGTTTAAAACAAGCAATATATAGAAATTGTAAAGTCCATCAAGTGTGTGTATTTTACAATTTCCATTGTTGGGACCAGACATTGCACAAATATGTGCTCATCTTTTGTTTACATTTTTAAAAAGAGTAATTTGAATGTAATAATGTACTAGAAATCATAATGAATGCTTATAATAGAGTATAATACAGTCAACTCTGTGAAATTCACAAAATGTATTATCTGCAAAACATGCTAAAATGCAAACATTGAAAAGTGTTTTAACACTTAAACTCAAAGATAACAGATATGCAATAATTTTATTTTCATGAAATGACAAATTTTAATAAAATAAACTGGGATTTAAGAAAATTCATGTATTTTGTACCCTGTATTTAAAAACAATACTTTAAGCAAGCCAGTAAGTTTCCGTTTATTAATTATGATTAATGCAAACCTATTCTTTGCTCAAGCAGCGAAAAAATTAAAAAATAAACAATTTTACTTCTATATATTTTTTGTTTATCAAACAATACACATAAAAAGTTCCTTGGCGAAGGAGAATAAACTGCATTTCACCCAAAATTACTGACAACAAAACAAAATGCAGTCCAGATTTTTAACTGGCATTCTCGTAAAATTTTGAATATATCCTGCCTCCACACTGTAATCCACAAGTCTTCAAAAATACAAGCAAAAAACTTTATTGCAAAGTTACACATTCTGTATTAATTACTAATCCATTGCAAGATTCTCCGGTTAACTTTATTGCAGAGCTTATTCGTTGTATATTGACATTGCGAGATTCAATTGGCGTAACAAGAAACAACATGTGGATTATTAAAACCTGAAAATTACTTAATGATTCTATCTTGTCTGGTTTATATTTTTTAATTCGTGCATTTTCTATATCAATTTAATGGACATTATGTAAGAATATTACTACCTGAATGAAAAATGCTCCGTGTAACTTGCCGCGTTCGGGTTCGGATTCAAAACAAAACTAGACAAGTGGCGCCCCTAGGCGTATGAATACATGACTTTCCAACAACAAATAATTTAAAATAATTTTTGTTTGAAAACTTAAAAAAAAAATCATAAGTCGAAAGTATATTGAATATGTATAATTAAAAAATATGTTCCTATTTTAAAAAAGGATTCAAAATATTTTTTCCACAAAATGCAAAAATATCCAATGTAAGAAACGTAATATTTTCTTCTTACGAAAAATAAAGGCAAAATAAATAGAAATTTGATTTAGTATATATTTATTGAATGTTTTAAAGCACATAAGATGTTTTTGTAGTTTAAAAAACATTTATTGCTTCGATTCGGGTGTTTTAACTGTGACCATAAGTACATAAGGTTTTTCACTCAGGCTCCGTCTGCTAACCCATAGAATAACATGTAATCCGCGAGCTAATATAGTCCAATTTTCCAAGACCAATATATAACAAACAAGAGTTTTCCTAGAAACAAGGCAAGTCTTATTACCTCTATCTTAAAGAGATTCATATTATATATAAGTTTTAATAAAATCTCCCAGCCCGTTTCCTAGATCTCATTATCAGGAACAAACACCATCGATTACAGTTTTAAAATGGTTATCGAGATCTAAAAATATACGGCACGTAGAAATGTAACAATTATAGGATAGGATTAGACTGGGAATATAAGACTATATTTAAAAAATTGGACCATTCTGACCAATATTTGCTGAGTTATTAGAAGGCGGCTTTTCCGATTTTCTTTGATGTTGAGTTAGCTGTATACAGGGTGAGTCATAAATATCGAAACAATAGGCTATCTCCTTAAATATTGCCCCTAGACCCATACTTCCAATTGCAAAAATTCATAAAAAAAGGTGAAATTTTTGATAAGATAAGTTGCAACTCCATGGGGGGTCTATTTGAAAAAGTACGAAAATTAACTTTTTATACGGCCCCCGTAGGATAAAAATTCCAATTAGGGAAACTTTCCTTATCCAGTCCTGAATAATACACAAAAAGTTGCATCGTCATATCTTAAAAATTCGCGGAGTTATAACCGTTTGAATAATTCATCAGGTTTTAAGGGATTAGACACAAATTGAAATGCGCGCAATTCAAAAGACAATGTTACTTTAACAGTTGTAGGAAACGCGTAAAAAATCTATCTTTTGAGTTAGAATTTTGATTTTTTTTCCTTTTTTGTGATGGTTAGCCATATAATTTGCTAAGAAAATCACATGCTAAAATTTATTATAAAATTTAAAAAAATTCATATTGTTAGTACTGGTTTCAATGTGATAGTTAAAAATCGTTATAATTCCAAACATTATTTATCGGATTTCAATTTCTTTCTATTTAACTAAAAATAAAAATCTGATTTTAGTTTTGTTTCGAGGTTTTTGTTTTTTAATATTTATTTTAGAGCTATTAAAAATATTTATTTAAAAAAAACTTTTAAAAAATCATATTTTTAAAAGTAAAAAATTTTTCATTTTTTTAAAACAAAAGTAAGGTAAAATAATTAAAAATGTTTCAAGTTTGTACTTTTTTTCTTTAACAATTCTTAACTTTTAATAATTTAAAGAGAAGAAGTAATTTGAAAAAAAAAAAAATCATTATACAGAAAAACGAAATGTGCTGTTTTACTGCCCATTAGTTATTTAAAAGAATGCTTTTCTGAGATGCAGATTAAGTCCTTTTTAAAAAATTAGCTCTCTCAACTTCAAGCTTTTTATCGTTCGGTAGAGGCTGTTAAAAAATCTGTATTCTGGGCTCAGGTCAGATCAGGACCGAGACGTTACTTTTTTCTGAACACTCGCCTATCCGGGTCTAATGTATTTTTGATACCGGAGGGGACTGCTTCCTTTTTCCCAGACTTGCACAGGACGAAATTTTTAATCACGGTCTCGAACATTCCATAATTAAATCACAGAACTAATACGTACATAAAATAAGTAAAATTTGGTTTAATCAATATTTTTACGAAATCCACATATATTTTAAAACCGCTTTTATTTTACAAAAAAATAATAAAAAAAACCTTTAATATTTTTTTTAATTTTAAGAATAGTATATTTAAATGCTAAAAAATTAAACAAAATAGAACCAGAGAAAAAAAAATCTGTCTATGACGGAATTCTGTCTTAAACAGAAAATGTGTTGATCCATGCAAAATAAATACAATAATACCTGAGAATAAAATAAACTTCGTTTAACCTTCATAGGAAATGCATTTGTCTATTACGTATTTTTTCTTTCCTATGTGATTCCGTCTTAAAAGGTTTTATTGTATAACATTTTTCAAATTCTTCAACGCACGGAATATGGATTAGCGATAATAAAATATAAGTGAAACATTTACATATAAACATAGATTCATTGATAAAATAAATATATCACAGGCTTTGGCGCCTCTTTAATAATAAAAAAGTATAAATATAAAAAGCGAAATTCTATATTAAGTATTTTTGGTCAGAACTCCTTCACGCAAAACAATTTTTAACTATATACTGAAGTAAAAAACTATGTAGAAATTCACGGCTGAGCCAGCTATGGTTTAAACTTTTTTCCTGGCTGGCTGGGATTATGATTTTAACATTATTTCATGCCGGGCTGAACTTCTTTCTCTATGGGTCGGTCTAGGACCGGACCTAAATATTACGATTTATTCAGACTTCCAGTGCTATCAATCAACATGTTTTAGAAACAAGTTTCAAATTTAAATCAATTCGCTGCTTTATAATGGCCAAATAAGAGGCACGGTCTTAAACCGATATATAACAACGTTACAATTTGTGGACGATCCCTTATTTGCTTTGAAAATTGATGAACAACACTTCGTTTACAGGCATGGTAAAGTGGTGTAAGTCACGAATTTTTGAGAATTTTAGATTTTGATATCTCTGTCAGGTTTTCAGATAGGGAGATGAAATTTTTTTTGTTCAATTTAGGAATGGATAAGGAATAATTTCCTAATTGGGAATTTTGCTCTACGGGGGCCGTATAAAAATTTAATTTTCGTATTTTTTCAACTAGACCCTCCATGGAGTTGCAACTTATATTATCAGAAATTTCAACTTTTTTTATGAGTTTTTGCAATTGGAAGTATGGGTCTAGAGGCAATATTTAAGGAGATAGCCTATTGTTTCGATATTTATGACTCACCCTGTATATGAAGTTCCGCATCTACCGTTATGACGATGGTAGGTTTAAAGCTGCGTCACTTGAAGGCTGCCGCCTTCTATGATAAAATAAATTTAATTTATTATTATGCTTTTTTAAGCAGTTTAAAAAATAAGATTGTAGAAAACCAATAATTGACGTATCCAGCAAAGACCGGTGAAAAGAAACACTTTGAACCAATAACTGTACTCCTTCATTAACTAAATTAAATAACAGTAAACTATAAATCTTGGTCCTAATGTATGATAATCACAGTTTAACTAATTTCTACACAATAACTTTAAGAGGCTGCATTACAAATATAACTAAAAGACATTACCTTAAGGTATGTGCCTACTTTTGGGGCACTTTTTTGAAAAATATGAAATTTTTTTTAAACACGTGTTTTTTGTTAAAACTGAGAATAAAAGTTTGAATTTACGTAACATTTTAATGAAATTTTAATTCACTTTTCAAATGTAGGCAATATTAGGTAAAATTTCAGCAACGAATTTTATTTATCCTAAATTTTTATAATGTAATCTGTTTAATATATTTCATTTACTTTTCATCAATATATTAGCAAAACACTTACTTATGTTATGAAGCAAAAAAATTGTTGTACGTGTTGAATTTGCTACGCTATACTAAATTTTGTATACAAAACATGATATTTGCATTTTGCTTCATAACATACCAATAGATGAACAGAATCTTGCGACCAAATTTGATTTTCTTATTTTTGAAAATTTTTAACAAATAAGCTTTCTTGTAAACATAAACAATGAAAAAGCAGTTTTCAGAAAACACAAATTAAGATTTTAATATAGCACTAAAACTTATATATAAAGATTTATATTTTGGGCTGTAACTTTGCTTCAATTTACTGCTAAACTAAAAGTAAAGCATTTTTTGGAATGTTTGAGCTTCATTTTAAAATAATAAAAACAAAAAACGAAAATTTTCTCAAAAATGTTAATTTGAGGCTAGGCACATACCTTAATTTTAAAAATAAGCTGGTTGCTTCAAAAGGACACTTTTTGTGTTCTCAAAAGTTCTTTTCTTTTTAAAATGTATTCTTGACCCCTCTTAAAATTAGAAAAAAATGAAAAAAAAAAGGGGCCATTTTTCAACATTTAATATATTAAAATGCATATGCTTTTAAAACACAATTTTTATTCGGAGGAAAAATATAAGTATGTTCTCTCATTTCATGTTTTTATAAAAACGGCAAGATGTAAGATTAGCATTTTTAGTTGGCTGTTCTAAACTCTTAAGAGCCATTATTTTGAAATCAGGCAAAGTGTAATAGTTGTATTTTTCGATTTGCTTGATTTTTTTTTTTTTTTTTTTTTTTTTTTTAATGTTGAAGTAGATCATATTTAACCTCTTCAGACCTGGTGTATCCTATAGGATACACATCTTTATAATTTTGTTTTCACATATATAAATACTATTAAAAAAAGAGAAATTAGTGTGAATGGAGCCTAAGAGATAGCAGATATAAAGAAAATAGCAATTTGTCTCTCGTAGTGCTTTTTCAGTGAGTTACATGATATACAAAAATGGCTTGCAACAGAAATGCACGAAATGTACAAAAAAAAGAAAACGTAAAAATTTTTACTGTGTTAAGTTACCATTTGTAGACTTCATTAGTAATACAAATTATTAAATATATATTTGTTTGATCTTTTTCTATGTTTTTACAATGCAGAAATGTAAAATTTAATTTAAAATAACCTAAGAAATTGTTAAAATGCGTGTTTTACAAGTCCCCTTATATAAAAAACTATGTACAAAAAATAAATTTTAATTATTTCGTTGTTCAATCTTTCTTAGTTATCAATTAATTAATGTAAATCCATAGCTGAAATTAATAAAAGTAGATCAATAAACCCTCGGATCTGAAGAGGTTAATAAATATTGATCAATTTCGAAACCCGGAAAAAATTTCCTCTTTCCTATAGAAAATATCAAAGTTCAAGGCTGTGAATGCCATCTTTCATGAAAAGTGAAATGCTAGTATGTTTGGAGTGCTATATGGGTCATTTTCAAAAAACTTGTACATTCTATGTCCCCCAACTTTAAGAATTTTTAATAACTAAAATAAAGTTTAAAAAATAAAATTTAAGCATTTACATTACTTGTCTGACTGTTTAGAATAAATGTGGGCTAAATATTATCAGAAATTAAAAATAATATTAGTGTAGTTATGGTTTCAATGTGTCAGCTATAGCTAAAATGCTATGTCCCCTCTTCCCTTTTTACTTTATTAACTGCTATAAAATTATAAATCAATTGTCAAAAGTGTTAATTTTTTCAGTTGTGACAATTGTTGTATGTCTTATCTGTAGCATAGACCATATATGTTTTTTAAAACTTGTTCTTTTATAAAAATGGAACAATTTATTGTTGTCCCCAGATTTTTCCCCCTCTGTTACCCTATTTATTGTAATAAATTATTACTACTAAGTGTTCAACACAAGGTTCTGGTGTTCTTCGAACAGTCTATTTTTAGATGAGGCCATTATTTTTTAAATTATTAAGTTATTTTCACCAAGGTGTTGAACTAAAGCATTTACAAGATAAGGATGTTTTATTCAGTTTCCCCTCTGTTACCAGCTTATTTATGCGAAATTAATTTTTTTAATACTTTTATAAAATTTTAACCATAAGATCAAATGGTCTTCTTAAATAAATAGGCTTAGTTTTTCTTGTTTTTAACTCACTTTGTGCTGATAAAATTATTTGTAGTTTTTTTTCCCCTCTGTTACCATTCCTCTCTGTTACCATGCTATGGTAACAGAGTGGAACAAAGTGTAACAGAGTAAGAAACTACTAAAAAAAACCCAAGTTTATTTGAACATTGTTCTTGAAGTCTGCACTTTCTCGTTTCATGTTCTTAGAACATAATTAAAAATATGCATTTTTCTTTTTAAATATAAAATAGTAGTTTTTGTGGTGAGCTAGTTGCCATAAACATTAGGCTTTAATTTTCGCAAACAAAATGCTTCTTTAATTGTAGTCATTTATATTTATGAATAATTACTACTTATTTATGAAAAAATAATGCAGCGTGAAATACCATTATTTTCGAATATTAATTTTTGCAAAAACCGTTAATTCTTGCTTGGTCTGTTTCAAATTTTAGGATATCTTATAACACATGAGAAAAATGTATGAAAGAAGAAAAGATCATTATTTAAGTAGAAAAGAATTTATAAAAAAAAATATACCGCATCAAGTACTACTATTTTCAAATAGTAATTTTTGTAAAAATCGTTATTTCTTGGGTTAAAGCGTCATCCAGTTGGCACGCGAATTTGTTAAAATTTGAAAATCTAAGCCGAGCTGTTATAAATTGAAACACAGATTATAACATACGATAAAAATTTATAAAAACAATGCCATGTGAAATACCAGTATTTTCGAATAGTAGTTTTTTTGCAAATATCTTAAATTCTGCCATGATCTGTTGGAAACATTGAAACTTCATGATAGCTTATAACACATAATAAAAAGTTATATAAAAGAATTGCCTGGTCTAATCCCACTATTTTTAATAGTATTTTTTGCAAAAATCTTAAATTCTTGCTTTAAAGCACCACTACCTCGACTAATATATGATGAGGTTTTTTTTTAAACTAAGCAGTGCATTTGTCATAGCACATGATATAAATTTACAAAAGAGAATGCCCCGCCAAATACCACTATTTTCCAATAGTAATTTTTGTAAAAATCTTAAATTCTTGCTGGATATGTTTGAAACATTAAGATCGTATACAATACATGATATAAACTTATAAAAAAATATGCCTCATCAAATATCACTCCACTATCAATCTGCGCTCCCTTCGGTTACTTTTTTTCCCACTGTTACCATCAATTTAAGTTTGTTTATTTCACTAAAAAATTTATCAATCATCATTTTGAATAATTAATTGTGTAAATTTAACTAATATTTAATTTATGTAATATTTTTTTATAATTTAACTGAAAAAATGTGAATGCACATTTAATTAAAACTTATGATTTTTCCAAAAAAGTAACAGAGGAAATCTTTTGTATTTTACAAAAATAAAAATAATCATAACAAAACAACAGTTAGAATTTTCTGAAAGTAGCAATACTGTAATTAAAGGAAATGTGATATTTACTGTTTTAGGTGTTTTATTTTTTTAAATAAAAATTTTTGACTGTTGGTAACAGAGAGGAACATTTTACTGTTGCAAGTTCATACTTTATTTTTTA
This sequence comes from Maratus speculifer, assembly GCA_964019185.1. Classification (NCBI taxonomy): domain Eukaryota; kingdom Metazoa; phylum Arthropoda; class Arachnida; order Araneae; family Salticidae; genus Maratus; species Maratus speculifer. The sequence continues at coordinate 161,357,950 of OZ025300.1, read as the reverse complement.
TTTGACGTTCCAAATCAAAAAGTGAACTGCTGTCTTCAGTTTTATATACAAGAAATGTTTTAGTATCATCTAATATTTTTATAAGTTGCATTTAAAAAAATTTTTTTTTTTGTGAAAAATTTTCCAAATGTACAAGTTTTTTGAAAATGACCCATATATCTGGCAAGCTACAACATCCTAAAATTCTTTTGGCATAAACTAATTAAAATTTAGATGTTTCTCTTGGGCATTGTTATTTTATATTGTTATGAAATCGTAAAAAATACTGCATAGCAGCGTCGCCTGTTGAGCGATTTACACCAAAAACTAATTGGCATAAATTTATATCCGGGACTAACTGAATATAAATTTTTATCAAATTCCATGCGTTTTTTTCTTGAGATAGTGTGCCCACAAAATTTGTGTCACATACGGACAGACATTTTGTAAAAACATTTTTTTTCCCCCTAAAACATACAAATCTGTCCAAAACCGGTATTCGAAAATTTTCATGAATCCAAAACTTTCTTTTTTTTTTTTTTTTTTTTTTTTTTTAAGATAGAAGAAAGTAAAAATGCTCTCTCTGGAAATATATATCTCTCCTATTCTGTCTTAATGCTCTTCCAGATCTGTTTAATTGGACTTCGTTCATAGTGTTATGACTTAGTCTTTTATTCAAATTAAATTTGTAATTGGGAAAACCTTTCTCTACTTCATGTAGCTGTTAATGGTCGCTTTGCTTTAAAGGAAAGATGACTGAACAATAGCACACGATTTATCACACGATGCAGATTTTTAATTAAAAGTTATTAATTTTGCTGGGCAGTTGAATAAGTCAATGGCTGCTCGTCATTTCACACTCAACAAAAAACGTGTGCCAGAAAGGAGAAAGAAACAAGTCGGAAATTGCACGTCAAGCGTGGCAAATGAGGTATAACAAAGTTTTAAAAATATTCAGATCTTGGTGTAATAGTATGCAGTATTTCAGATTACAATATAATAGTCGAAATTTTTTGTGTGTCCCTGTAAATACTATGCATTTTCTATTACACAGTAAATAACTTGTAGTAATCCTCAGTAACGTACATCAATTTCATAAAATTTTAAATAATTTAATACAATTAAAATGCGCCCCAAGTAATGTTTCCCTTATACCATTATGTACAGTTCAGTAGTCGAAACCTTTTGTGTGTCCCTGTAAATACTATGCATTTTCTATTATACAAGAAGTAACTTGTAGTAATAATCAGTAACGTATACGAATTTCAAAAAATTTTAAATAGTTTAATACAATTAAAACGTGCCCCAAGCAATGTTTTCCCTATACCATTATGTAATTGAACATTTTTGTGTAGCCCTGTAAATGAATAACAAGTATTCTTCGCACCGCAGATTGTACAGAATGTATATTATAGTATATACTCCATTGATGCATATCAATTTTATTATGTTCGAAATAATATGACACCATTAAAATGCACTTAATTTTTTTCCCGTTGACCGTAATGTAACAGAATATTTTTGATTGTCCCTGTCATTGAACTATGCATCCGATTTTTATAAAATTTGAAATGACTCGACAAAATTATGTAATAATTATATATTTTAAATTTAAAACGATTCGGTTGAACATTTTGTCAGTTGTTTGCAGACAGACGGATGGACTGAACAACAACTATAGGTGCTACGTATTATAATTACGAACGCACCTAAAAAGCTGAAATTGCGCACAAAAATCTCTTCATTTGATGATAATAGTGAATTATTCGCTAAAGATATTCATCCTGATGCACCAATGAGCCAAAGCGATTTTAAGCACTTGCTGGAAACTTGTGATAATAACTTCGATATTGAATGATAATTATTGGTGACTTTTGCATTGAAAAAGAGGGGAGATTAAAATTAGTTTTTATGATTTTTATATTTACCATATTTGTTATTTTAGAATATAGATTTGGGGAATTTTTTCAAGCTCGTGTATAAGCCAATTCCAACATTTTGGAGCCAAAATATGGTAAATATAAAAAGCCTAAAAACTCTCGGCTTATACATAGGGGAATTTATGGTACGTTAAAATTAAAATGTATTTAATGAAGTACTAAACTTTTGATTGGATTAAAACAGACAAATATTATGCTAGGCTTGATGCTTAGAAATGCAGTATAATTTTGGGTGCTTCTACAGTCATTTGGACAGCTTAATTTCATAGGTATACATGAGAAAAAGGATATAATTCAAAAAATAAAATAAAATGGAAGATCTTATTATTTCACACTATATAATAATTACAGCAGACTCCTCAAATCCGCACAGTTTGGCATCAGAGATTGTGTGGATTTTAGAATTTTGAAAACTTCTGATCCTTGTTTTGTTTAGATTTTTTAAACGGTATTTTGATTGTAATAATACATTCGAAATTATAATAAATATTTGCAGTACATTAAAATTTTAAAATAAATAAATAAAGTAATTACTAAAATGATAAAAAGTAAGGTAATTTTAGAAATGATTAAATTATTAAATTTAAAAGTCACGTTAATAATTAATCGTGCATAATTAAATGTACATAATAAAAATAAAATACATTTTCCTTGAATTATTCAATGAAACTTTCCTCTTAAAGGTACCCAATAATTCAACCTATCAAAATCATAATATAAGGAAGTTTTATTTCAGGCTATAAAATATATTTGGTAAAAAGATTGTGATTACCAGTAATGTCAGCAATATCTAGATTTTTTTTTTTTTTTTTTTTTTTCATAAATAAATTTTGTACCTCCTTCTTAAAAAAAAAAGCATGAGTTCAGTCATATTATCGAGAATTACATATTGCCATACATATGATATGATATAAAATTAAAAAATTCTGTAATTTTACCTCTACATCCGAGCTGAAAGTTTCATTGTTGACATCTGTGACGATGTGTGGACTTTATTTGCGGTTGTTGGGATTGCGGATTTGAGCAAGTCTACCTTATTTGTTTGGGAATCAGAGCAACAAAATATTATTTCTTTAAACATAATGCGAATAAAGGAGTAAAGATGTAAGATATGAAAAACTAACGTAAAAGTGGTTTCCTCTTCATAACTTATGATATTAAAGAAATGTCAGTTACATGTACTTTTGAGTGATTTACGCTTTGTACCGGAAAGTGATAATTTTACAAAATTTTGTACATAAATAGTAACTATTTTCTGAAGTTCATTAATGACATTTTCAATCTGTTCACTCACTGAAATTCTGTGTAGAGTCACTAAGAAAACTATGACAATGTTTTTATTAGGATTCATGGATTTCATTATTAACCCCTTGGGGACGAGCGACATGTATACGTGCCGCAAGAAGGCTTAAAAATCCTTGTTTATCCCCACCAGTAAAATTTTACTGTAAAATTTGCTTTTTTAAGCGGAGCATTTTCTCCATATGATAAAATACAAATTTCTGTTTTTAAAAATCACACAAAACAATAAAAATTTCGTAAAATGCTCCCGTCGCGAAGGGGTTAAAAAAGCTGGATAATCTTTTTTTTTTTTTTTTTTTTTTTTTTTTTTTTTTTTTTTTTTCACCTGAAAAAACTTTTCTTTAGATGCAGTAGGTTTATTTCTATAGCTCATTAATGACATTTTCAATCTATTCACTCACTGAAATTCTGTGGAGAGTCACTAAGATAAATAGGAAGTATTTTTATTAGAATTCATGGATTTCATTATTAAAGAAGCTGGATAATCTGTCTTTTTAATATGAAAAAACTTTTCTTAAGATGCAGCTAGTTTATTTCTGTAGTTCATCAATGACATTTTCAATCTGTTCATTCACTGAAATTCTGTGTAGAGTCACTAAGAAAAATATGACAGTGTTTTTATTAGAATTCACGGATTTCATTATTAAAAAAGTTTGATAATCTGTCTTTTTTTACACCAGAATTTTTTTTTTCTTTTGATGTAGCTGGTTTATTTATTAGTCAATGGTAGGGGTATACTCCAATTCTTATTTGTTGTACTATTTGCATTAATAGCATTTTATATGTTGTCTTGACACTGAACGTTGTCAAAGAAGATTTCTTTTCAATCCAAATATTTTCCAAGCAGTTCCATATACTTTCGAGTTGTTTACGATTTGTACCGGAAAGTGATAGTTTTTCAAAATTTTGTCCTAAAACAGTAACCGTTTCCTGTAGTTCATCAATGATGTTTTCAATCTGTTCACTCACTGAAATTTTGTGTAGAGTCACCAAGAAAAATACGACAATGTTTTTATTAGAATTCATGGATTTCATTATTAAAGAAGTGGATAATCTGTCTTTTCTTTCACATTTGAAATAATATTTCTTTAGATGTAGATGGTTTATTTATTAAACAGTCTACGGAAAGGGGGATACCCCATTTTCTTGTTTGTTATGCTATTTGTATTAAGAACATTTTATATGTTGACTTGATACTTAACGTTGTCAAAGAACATTGCTCTTCAATGTGAATATTTTACAAGCAGTTCCATCTCAGTTAGTTTCGAGTTGTTTATGATTTGTACCGGGCGTGATAGTTTTTCAAAATCTTGTCCTGAAACAATAACTGTTTTTTCGGAGTTCATCAATGACATTTTCAATCTGTTCACTGAAACTAGAGTTACCAAGAAAAATATGACGATGTTTTTGTTAGAATACATGGATTTCATTATTAAGGAAGCTGGAAAATCTGTTTTTTTCTTCTTTAGATGTAGTTTGTTTATTTATTAGTTAATGGAAGGGGGGGGGGATACTCCCATTTCCTGTGTGTTGTGTTATTTGCATTAATAAAATTTTATATATTGTCTTGATACTTAACGTTGCAAGAAAAGATTTCTTTTCAGCGTAAATATTTTTCAAGTTGTTCCATACACTATTGAGTTGTTTGCGATTTGTTCCGAGGGTGATAGTTTCTTGTCCTGATGACCTTGCCCTGAAACAATAACCGTTTTTTAAATAAATTCATCAATGACATTTTTAATCTGTTCACTGAAGTTCAGTGTAGAGTCACTGAGAAAAATATGACAATGTTTTTTATTAGAATTCATGGATTTCATTATTAAAGAAGTTGAAAAATCTGTCTTTTTTACATCTGAATTTTATTTTCTTTAGATGTAGCTGGTTTAATTATTAAACAGTCTATGGAAAGGGGGATACTCCATTTTCTTGTGTGTTGTGTTATTTGCATTAATAACATTTTACATATTTTCTTGATACTTATCGTTGTAAAAGAAGATTTCTTTTCAGTGTAAATATTTTCCAAGTAGTTCCATACACTATTGAGTTGTTCACGATTTGTTTCGAGGGTGATAGTTTTTCAAAATCTTGCCCGTTTACAAAGCAATAAAAAAAAACAATAACCGTTTTTTCGAATTCATCAATGACATTTTCAATCTATTCACTGAAATTCTGTGTAGAGTTACTGAGAAAAATATCACAATGTTTTTAATAGAAATCATGGATTTTATTATTAAAGAATCTGGTTGATTTGCATTATTTCGTTTAAAAAAAATGTTCAATGCAGATAGCTGATTTATCACTAAACAATCAATGGAAATAAAAATTCTTGATTTTCCTGTTTGCTGAGCTATTTTCATCAACACTCTTCCTCATGCCATTATGACACTTAATGTTTCCAATAACTAAATAAATAAGATTTCTTTTTACCGTAAATATTTCCGAAGCAGTTACGGAAACTTCCGCGTTTTTAAGCTCAGCATAAGTAAAACGTTTTCAATATCATGTCTGGAACAGTAACTGTTTTACAGATTTCATCAACGTCATTTTCAATTTGATCAATCTCTGAAACTCTGTATAAATTCATTGAAAAAAAAAATATATATCAATGATTTTAGTAAAAAATATTGGATTCCATTAATAAAGTGGCTGGGTCTATGTTATTTCCAACTAAAAATCTGTTCATAGTAACTGATTTATCGTTTAAATGTGAATGGAAATAAAAATGCATTTTCTTGTTTGATAACGTCGTCAGAAAACATAAATCTTTTCAAAGAACTTACAAAAACTTCGAGTTATTTAAGCACTGTAGTAGGAGGAATAGCTTTATTCAATCTTGTTCCGCACTAGAAAACTCTTTCCAAAGTTCAATAACAACATTTTAAACTTAATCCCTTAAATTCCGTACAGAGTTATTGAGAAAATTTCGCAAGAGTTTTAAATAGAAATCATGTATTTCACCACTAAAGAGGATGGTTTATTTACATTATTTCCAACTCAAAAACTGTTCAAAGCTGATTTATAATTAAACGGTCACTGGAAAAAAAAATGCTTCAGTTTCTTGTTTGTTGAGCTATTTGCATCAACAACATTCCATATGTCGTCATGACACTTAACGTTGTCAAGAAAAGGCTTCTTTTTAAAGTAAATATTTTCCAAGCAGTTACGGAAACTTTTGAGTTATTAACGCTTTGTAGCAGGAGTGATAGCTTTTCAAAATCTTGTCCTGGAACAGTAACCATTTTCCGGAGTTCGTCAGCGACATTTTCAATCTGTTCAGTCACTGAGGCTCCAAACAGCGTTAAAGAGAAAAATATTACAATATTTTTAATAGATATAACGAATTCCATCATTAAAGACGCTGGATGGTCCACATTATTTCCAACTAAAATGCTATTCATCACGCATAACTGATTTGTCATCAAACAACCAAACAAAAAGAAAATGGCCACACCCAACAACTCTTCTACTTCTGCTATGATATCCAACATTCTATTGAACTTTAACGTGTACAGCGTTAAATCTGGAACACCTTCCAGTCGGTCATATTTCAAATTTTCGACGAATTTCCCGATGGCATTTTTTAGAATAAAGAAAACACTAATGATGTACAGGGAAACAATCAAAGGAATAAAATGGTGATAGAAAACAGTACATGTAAACAGAATCGCCGGAATATACTGAAGAAATGGCGAAGTATCATTCGACAAATTTAGACCAAACACAAATTCTCGGGTAAAAGTATTAAATGTACCAGACACCTTAAAATGTTTTATTGAAATACCGCACATAATTAAGGCCGCAACTGTTCCTCCATAACAAATTGATCTGATTGCGCATTTTTTACTGCGATATCCAGTCTTAGTTATGGACAGATAAAAAATTTCTATAGATTGTATAACTGATTCTACTTTGTGCATTTTCCAGTGAACTGCAAATCTTATTATAGCAACCAGTGTACTACCCAAACTTAATGTGAAATTAGTCTTGAACTGCCGGGAAAGTCTGATAGTAGATAAGAAGCTAATAAAAAAGACATATAGCCAAAATGTGTGCATAATTATTGCTGTAAATTTTCTGAAAAGATAAAAAAACATTCGTTTCTTTCCAGTTTCTCGATTTTTTACTGCAAAAGCACCAATAAGATTGAGAAAATGAATACATGGCAACACATCAGAATACATTTGTCCAAGTTCGAAAATTTCTGAATCAATTTTAGTTAGTTGAGAATCTTTTCGAGACTTACGTCTTTTGATGTTGCTGAGTGCGCTGTTATCCATGTTAATTCTGGCCAATTAATAACTTTTCAACGCTTTAATCAGTGTTTTCAACTTCAGTAAAAACTAATATTTAACTATATTTTAAAAGGAACAAAACAATCTTTCATGTTTTTAAAATAATTCTCAGTTAATTTGAGATTTGTTCGAAACTTTTGTTTTTTGTTGTCATTGAACGTACAGTTGTCTCTGTCTTCTAGACGAATAATAAATTTTTCACGACTGTCCTTTTACAAGCTATAACTTCACTGGGATTAAAATTGCTACAGTATAACATTAGTTAAAAAAAAATCTTGGAAGTTCGAAAATATTACTTGTGCTAAGTATTTAAAACTAAACTGTTTGATATATTTGAATCAAATGTTATTTTGCCAACATTGATTTTCCAGAACATTAATTCATGCTTTGATCAAATAAACCATGAATATTATTATAAACTTTTAAAATAGCTATTATTTTGTTAGATGTGTTATTTTTATAAAACTACAACAAAATATTTAATTTTTATTGCTCTGTAACTAATTTTGAAAAATCAGCATGGAAATTTGTTAAAGAAAATAAAATTGCTTAGTGCATTTTAGTCAAATGATATTTAGATCACATTTTCTTTTCGAAAACGAAACTTATATCGTAATCTAGTGAGACATTAATATAATTTTAATTTTTCAAAACAGTTATTCTCATGTATATGTATACATTATTTGCGTAAAAATAACAATCTAATTATACTATTTGAATCGATATATATATACATTTATCAAACCGTAAAACGATCTTAGAAATTTAGTTATTCAAAATGTATCTTCAAGTACTCGAAAAGTTATTTCGAAATAAGTTCAAAATATGTCTTCCATATTCGAAAAGTTTGCTTATATAAAATTCAGAATTATTTTATTTTATTTTTATTGGCATTAGTGAGTTTGATAAAGTTATAAAATAGTGAATAGGTATAAATTAGCAAAAATATTTTTTCAATGCATAACAGGATTTACAAATTTTCAGTTATTTGTATTATATCGTAAAAAAGGGTAAATTATATATAATTATAACATAGTTATAGTATTCTCAGAAAACTTTTACTTCAGACTATTGTAGTTATTAATTTAGATTACGCATTCCACAAAATCAAATTCAAGAAACTGATTTAACGGATACACTTAAACACGTATAACTATGAAAGTAGCTCCCAGTCTAAATCTAGTTCATAAAAAATACAATGAATGTGATAAAGTTTGTGCATATTATGCTGACAAAAAACTGCTATACAAGGTTAATATTTCTGTTTGAAATCTTTTTGATTAATTATTTTGATTCAGCATTGAACCGGATTTCAAGTAAAATGTTTGTTGTAATTATGTGTCACATGAATGCATATTAATGTGTCATTCTTGTTTATTTTTTTCTACTTTATCTTGCCGCAGTTCTCAGAAAATAACAATATATGATTATAAACTTGGTTCACGTAGCACTTAGTAAAATTGTCGCATGATTCAGAAAAAAAATATTTCATTTCCAATGATCTAAATTGGTTATTAAAGTTCAGCATTCAGCAGGATTAGAAACAATATTATCAACGTACGGAAATACGTAAAAAAAAGGATACAGTTCTCCGAATTTCTTTTGATTTTACAGATAAAACAACAATTGCACTCAATTTTTACCTGCACGCAGCTATGCAGGTCTTTATAATAGACAAATTGGCAAAATATGATTATAAATTTACTTCACTTAAATTGAGAAAAATTTTCTTACTATTCAGCATGATAATGTTCTTATTCAAACGATCTTGATTATTTTCTTTATTCAGCAGGATTCAAAACGAAATACTTCATGCAGATGAAACATTTAAAAATCATACTATTGTCTATATTTCTTCTAATTTAAATTAGTCCAGTGAGATTTAGAATTAAATGTTTACCTGCGCACAGTTATGCAGTCAAAAAATAGGCAAAATTTGGTTATAAACTTGTTTGACTTATATTGAGAAAAACTATTTTACTATCCAGCCTGAAAATAATTCCGTTTGAAACAATTTGATTATATTCAGCGTTCAACAGATTACAATAAGTATTGTGACTGAAACACTTAAAAATTACATAATTTTTAGGCTTTTTTGTAACTTAAATTGACAAAGTAATATTTGTTTTGAATTTTTAATCTAAGCACATTTATAAAGTCATACTTCATCTAAAGCAACCATTTTAAAAGTAAAATCTGAAAGCAAATTTAAGGGGTAAAAAATAACGTAATCGTTTTTGATAGAGCGCCCTCTTTAAAAAAAATTACATGATAAAAGGATTTTTTTTTTGTGTGTGTGTGAGTGTGAAGGATGGGATTCATCATTTTGTTTTACATTGACCAAACAGAATGGCGAGTTTTAGTTTTCTTAGTTTGGCATCCGGAAATTAATTGTCGAATGAAAGAGATCATTGTTTAGAATCAAATTAAGACTATGTGTTTGCAGACAAAATGATTGGCATGAAGTTTAAGATCAAGTCAAGGTTAATACTAAAGTTAATTTCAAGAGAGAAATATATACTCATAATGTGAATTAGTCGATATTTTAAAGTATTTAAAAATTTAAGATAATTTTTAATGAAAAAATAGGGTAGAATTGGGAATTTTATAAACTTATTATTTTTTACTAATATCCAAATTATGAATCTTAAAATTTTGCCTTTTGGGTACATAAAAAGAAAAAAAATCTCTGATTATATATAGTTTCTATTTTTGAGCTGTTTTTAAATAGTGATTTTCATCTTATGTTGTCGTATAATTTATGTCATTAATTAAATAACATAAATATTACTATTCGGAAAAAGCGGCAATCGAAAGTAGAAACCTTTTATTTTGATTTCTTAACACATTACACTGTAAATTATGGATAAACATATCGAATTCAATATAAATTATATATATAAATTTAAATAATTGAATTTATTTGCTTAATGCATGCATAAAAATAACAATAGAATGATACACTATTATTTTTAACACAATCAAACTGATTGGCAAATTTATCATACGAATTGAATATCTCCAACTGAGCGAAAACTTGCCCAGGCCGGGAATCGAACCCATATACTTGGGTATATATTCAATTCGTATAATAATATGATAACTGCGCAAAATATCAAAGCTCCAAATAAAATTAAAATTAGGTTATTCTGTAAAGCTTAATATGTTCCTTCATAAAAGGAACTTCTCTAAAATTATAATCGTGCAAACTAAAAAATTATATTGTTGAATATTTTAGCACATGAAAAATATTCAAAATTACAATGGTCAGGAGGGGTATTTACATACATGAAGTATTTTACATTTTTAACTTTGTTATGTTTTTTTTTACTTGTTTCTATTTGGAAAGTGGTGTTTTTAGTACATAAGAAGTAACTTTGACCATTTAAGAAGACGTCTTAAAAGTTTTAATTTCATAGCCACCCCTTTTTTTTAAGCTAAAAGGATGATTATTACTACAAAATCAAAAACTCATAATCACAAAAGTTTGGGGTAATTGTTGGAGTGAAATAGACCAGCAGTTGCTTTTCCACAAACCACTCATATTCTAACTCTAAATATATATATTTTTCTTAGCTGAGTAACTTTACGTGATCGTATATATAATCCCTAGCTAGAATGATAGGTCCTATGCTGGACTTTAAGGAGCGATATTTTACTTAAACATCGCCAAAGCGTTGTGAATTTTTAGTAGACATTCTAGCTTATAGGATTCCCTTAAAATCATTAGGGTTCAATCATCAAAATATAAAGAATAACTACACTCATTTTACTAGGAAGAATGATAAAAGGGAATTTTAAATTAATTAATTTATTTGCAATTCTATTAATTACATACAATTTACAATACCTTTAAATGTTACATAATTTATTTTAAGCATCATTTACTAATCTAGGAACAGATGCTACATTTATTAAAATCATACATTATTCACTTTCCCATTTTCTCATCTGGGTACAAAAATCCCTAATCACAAAACATGTAATATAAATATGGGAACAACAATATATATTAAGCATTACCTGTTCTCTTTTTTTTTTTACATCAGCCAAGCTGGGACATACACTAACTTTTTTTTAACACTGACCATTTTTTTTACGCGTAGAACTCACCAACACTCTCATTCTTCTTCCAACAAGAGAACTGACTAACTTCTCTGGGAAAAAAAACTGGAGGCGGACTTCTAATTATCATATTCAGATTTTTTGGGGGCATCATTCTGGCCTTCGGAAAGCCCCTTAGCCAATCTGTGATTAGCCCCACATCTGATTAGTATCATGAACAAAACTATTTGCACAAGGGTCCTACATGCTCCTCCCCTGGTCCGGCTGAGCTGACCCTTGCCCCGACGTCCCTTGCCTCTAACATTTTCCCAGAAGTGGCCCCTTCAAGGGGGTGAGAACAGGGGCGCAGTCCTGCGGACTGTCATAAATATTTTTGTGACTGGCTATAAACTATAGCCGACGTATACTGTCAGCCCCATTGTATGGGCTCCCCAGCTTGGCGCCTCATGACTGCTCAACAATTAATTATACAGAAAATCATACATCTCTGTAAACAGAATTAGTTACATTTTTTTTTTTACACAAAATAAAATTTCACAAAATTTTACTTTCACTACAACATCTTCCCCCCCTTGGATAAATGAAAAAAAAAAAAAAGTTCTGTTGTGTGTGAAATGTTAAAAAAAAATTAGTTCTGTGCTGCTTTTTATTGCAACGCACCGCTGAAGAATTCAGTTCATTGATCGTAGTGGCACAGTCATCAGTGTCTCTGAAAAGTTCTACCGTCCATTACAGTGTGGTGCAAGAGTCTGTGACACCTTTTTGAGTATCCTTCAGCTGTATTCTAGTCTATCTTACTGTATTGCAGCAGTCTGTGGCACAAGTATAAGTGTCCTTTTGCTGTGTCCCAATCCGATTTTCAGCCGTGGAATTCGTGAAGCCAACCTCTTTGATACAGCTCTTCAGACAGCAAAGAAAGAAATGCTTAGCTGCTATGCCGTAATTGAGACTTTTTACTTTGTCCCGACCTCGCCCGGTCCTTCACAGGCTTATTAGAGACTGGGTATTAGCAAATTTTTGTTCTAGTTCAAGCAATGGCCTATTCAAAGAACTTTTCGTGTAATATAACTTCGAAGTCACTCTTGCTTCAACTACTATGGTAATGATTATTATCATTGTTCCCAGAATTTTGAATAATTTTGGTAGATGAGCCCTGTAAACATAGGCTCAGATTTCTAGACCAAATGTTAAACCAAACTCTGATAGCATCTAATATAGAAAGTAAAACTCTGGCTAAATTTACATCATTGTACTGAAAAATGGCATTTTAATATATAATTAATATTTTCACATATGATGTACACACAACTTATAAAATTGATGTATGACAATAGTATATAAAGAAACAAAACAAGAATAACACACTTCAATATGCAAGAGTCCGATTCAAAATCAATTCTATATTTGTTCATACCCACATTATGCCAATATATCTTCAATTATATATATATATATAACATCCTGAAGAGGAATCAATGTATGCAAAAAAAAAATATATATATTATACTAACACATACGCCAGAAAAAATATTTACAGCGGACAGAACAAAGTTCACGCGTATGCAGCAAAATCATTCTAGACTATATATAAAAATCTATACCGATTATATTGATCCCTACATTCGTTCAATTCCCTTTCAAAACCCAGTCATCGTAAGAGAGAAAATTTTTTTTTTTTTTTTTTTTTTTTTTTTTTTTTTTTTTTTTTTTTTACCACCCGCTCAAGACAACTGAATTTATGTGAAGACGAAATCGTGAAAAGAGAAACAAAATATATTCCTCTTTTCGCCCCAACACTGCAGCCAGGGACGGGAATCCAGTTTCCCACGATTAAAGTGTCATTAGTACTTCACACCCCTTTAAAAAGACCACAAATGAGCTGACCCTATACTTCTGCCGACGCGGGAGAAATACAACGCGTCTGTGCGTCTGACCACTCAAAGCGTCATCGGAAGGATTACTCATACAAAGTAAGTACATATATATCTCTGTATATGTTGTATAACTTAAGTGAAACAGTGTGCTTTACTCTTTTTAATCCTAGCCTATAAGAGAGAGACAGTAATCATTCCCGTATATTAATTGCCTTATGTGTCTCGTAAAAGTTGAATTATTTACTATATACTTTAGACAACATGATTGATAGCCGTAATCATTGGCCTCTCACTTTTATCCAGAGAGCCAGACATGACACACCGTTTTGCTGTAGAGTGTTTGATGCTATCTTATGTCTATAAACTGTATACACCCAAATATTTTGATCTATTAAATCCTCAGTGAAACATAAATCAACTAGCCTGCTTTGTAAGCACCCTATTAATTTTTTTCTCTCTCTCTTTTTTTTTTTTTTTACATCGCGTACAGAGTAGCTCTGCCTAAGATGAACCTATTATTTGCCTAAACGGCCGGTTCACGACGCAATCAGGTTATTAGCGACTCATCATGCTAGTATAGAACAGTTTTTTTTTAATTATTTATTTAATCATGCTACTGCCATGTAATTTTTATGCAGCTTAGGGTTATAAGGCTAACAATGAATAATAGTTTAAACTTAGTCCTGATAATTATGTTTTATCCATTTATTTATTTATTTATTTTCTAACTGCAGCTCCAAATAGTATTAAAATTTTAAAACATCTAAAATGAAATTTTCAAAATAAGCCGAAATCTAACTACGCTCTTCTATGCATACATTTTATGTATATGTTTATTTCTTTATTTTCTTAAATCTATATATATTGTAAATTCACTATACTAACAATAGCTCGGTTCCTCCCCCTTTTTTTTTTTAACAGGTGAATAACAGAAAAGCTGAGACGCCATGATCTGATGCCGGCCGGAAGCAGAGACCTTCGCCAGCGAAGCTGTCTGCACATCAGACGCATCGAGACAACCCCTCTTTTATGTTAAAAGTATGTACCATCTTATTATAATGATTCATTACTCATCCTTGCTTTTATATCTTAATTTATTTATTTATGTTTTTTTTTTTTTTTTTTTTTTTAACAAAACTGAAAAATTTACGTATTTAATGCCTAATAATTATTTTTTTAAATTTAAGCAGAAAAACCAATTCTATATGGAACCTGGAGCTTGGTATTTGCATTTTTTTTTGTATTTTAAAATTTTGACATAGAATTGAAGCTTATTGTTGTTATTATGTTTTAAGAGAGTTAATAAGATAACATTATTATTATTATTATTATTATTTCATTATTATTATTTTTTTATTATTATTATTACTATTTTAGCCCTACCATGTAACACTTAATCCTGTCTCCATAGGAAATTAAACGACGTTACTTCCCTTGCACTTTTAAGAAACTGAACATTCCCACTCTTAACGAATTTATGTTTTATTTAATTTTAAACTTACAATACCCCCTTTTTTTTATTTAAAAACATTTTCAATGATAGATCCACAGAATTACTCGCAAAGTGCTGTTTTGGCCAATTTTGCCATCGTACCTTTAGTGATTTTTTTTTTTAAACTTATATGAGAACTTTAAGTACTAGCAATAATCATATATCTTATTTTTATTACACTATTCCTGAGATCTAATCTGTTTGGTTTATTTCAGCGCCCACTGAAGATATTACTGCCCAGCCATGGCCTTTCTCCAACTGTGTACTTCCTGGAACCCTTCAGCTAGATCGGAAAGCGAAGCAGGCTCCTCAGCTAAAACGAGGTAAGTCTCTCTTGTAAGCATGATCTCCAATCTTCCTTGCATGACGCCCCCCATCCCCTCATTCTAGCGACTCAACTGACCCAACCAATCCCACTGAAACATATCTCCGTTTGTTTACCAACACCTAGTCAGTGAGGGGACCAGAAGTGTCGTAATATCACGAGTAATCGTTTCACTCTGAGTCCTTTTTTTTTAATGCATTACATGACGAATCCCTAATTATAACGCAGTGAAAGAAAATAAACTAGATACCAACAACAATAATTTTTTTTTTTTTTTTTTTTTTTTTTTTTTTTTTTTTTTTTTTTAGATTCCAACCATATATTTCCTTATTATGTTTAATATCTATGTTTCAATTATCCTGTAATTTGATCATGATACACACACATCTCTTCATAAGAAGTACAGAAAACCATCAATCCCAACATTGACACTCCCCTCTTTTTAATTGCATGAAGAAGCATGAAGAATTGTCATTCAAGCTTGCGTTTGCACGCTGTCTTTCTTTTTTTTTTTTATTATTTACTTATTTTATTTATTTATTTATTTTTTTTTTAATATGAGAATCTTATTGTAAGCTATAAAGCGAGATCGCATGATATTATTATTTCTTTTTTTATGAATTTTATCTGTCATTATAACATGTTTTCAGGACAGAAGAAGAAGCTGTATGTCCCAAAGAAATTTATTTAATTATTATATTTTGCTATATTGTATGCATCTTTATATATATATTCGTGGAAATTTACCCTGTATAAACTGTGTTTCATTGTTATAATATGCATTATTTTAATTTATTTATTTATATTTCAAGTATGTATTGTGATTATTGTATCATTGCTCCTACTTATATAGTGTGCCAGCTGATTGTTTAATTATTTATATTGTTAGAACAAAGTGTAAATATCGTGTTTCAAAATTTTTAAATAACTAATATTTAATTTGTTAAATTTATAAACCGGGACTGCCGATAACCTCCATGCCTAGTGAGCTTATAAAACTTCGTCTGGGGACAGGGAAAACCTAAAAATTTATTATGTCTATATATATATTTTTTTTTTTTTTTTTTTATCGTAATCTGACCATTTTATTATTTTTTTCTTTTATTAAGATTGTCCATATGTGTGTGTGAATCGCGTTAAAGTGAAAAAACCTGTATTATTCATATTATTCTCATTACTGACCCAAATAAGCGCTTACTTAATTTAGCTATATGCTTGCATGCCTGCAAAACACGATTCCCTGTGATTTGTCCCGTATTAATAAATTCTCTCTATGTGTTATCGCTCAGAGTACTTAAATGAAACTTTAGCAACCAGTTTCCTCATGTGGCTGGTGTGGAAAGAAATTCTCTCTCGAGAACAGCATACACGAACTGGCTTTTACGCCTGTATACACTGACCCCGGAGAGCGACATAGTATGACGTCACCAACAGCGCATTTCTCCTCTCTCCACGAAAAGCGAAAAGGGGGAAAACGGCGCTCCGACATTCGTAGCTCATTTGCATAAAAAAACATTCCTATTTCTCATCGGGGGAGAGAGAGCGTGTTTACGGTAGAAAGGAAAGCCCTCGCCTCCGAATGGGTTACGGGGAAAAAAAACCGCTTTCTCCGCCGAAGAAAAAAAACAAAGCTGTCCCAACAAATCGCTTTTATTTGTCAATGCTGACCTCTGCTACTTCAAATAACAGAGTAATTTATACCTAATTAACTTTTTTTTTTTTTTAGTACCTCTAGTAAGATCTTCGAAACAGTAATCATTTTTTACAAAGGGAAAAAAAATATATATATACATATTTATTCAATGTTCGGCCTATAAGTTGATAACCCATTGTGTACTTAAGTGTTTTTACTGCACTGAACCCGTTTTATCCGAATCTTCTAAAAGTTTTTCGACATTCCTTGTCATTTTAGGCGCATACAGATGCTGTATGTGTCTTCTAATCGTAGGCGCATTTTTATTGAATTCATCCTGTAATACATAATTATTGTTACGCACTATTTTTACAACTATAAATGGCCCTTCGAATCGCGGGTGAAGTGCTCTGGGTTTGCCAATAACTTTCATAAATACTCTTTGACCCAGACTTAAACTTGTAGTCTTCTGGAAATCATCTTCTTTAATGTATTCACGCAGCATTTTTTGTTGATTTGCTAATGCTTGTTTGTACACTTCCTGCATATGTTCTAGCCTATTCTTAACATATGTTAGTGTGCACCTTTCGTCGGGAGAATTATAAATCGTAAACTGATTTCTTATCTCTCGACCGAAAAATAGTTTAGCTGGTGAAAATCCGGTAGCCCTGTGTATTGAAGTATTGTAATGCAATTTAAAATAGTCGAGACGCGTGTCCCATTCTAATGTCGAATTGCTCATAGCCACCAAAGATGATTTCAATATTTTGTTCGTGATCTCTACTAAACCGTTTGCGCAAGCTTTATACAGGCTCGTAAAATTTAAATTTATTTTAAGAGCACGCATATATTCCGTAAAAACCGCCGACCTAAAATATTTCCCATTATCCGCGACAATTTCCGACACCAATCCATAAGAAGCAAAGTATTTATTTAAAATATTTAACAATGTTTGCGATTCCACATTCCGTACCGCAACTGCCTCTAAAAATCGTGAACCCGCATCTACAATTGTAAATATGAAACAATTTTTACGTAGTGTCAGAGGTAATCGCCCAATCACATCGATATGTATAGTTGCCCCAATTTGTAGATTTCTATTCATTTCCTGAATCGGCACTTTAATTGTCGGATGTTGTTTACTTTTATTGCATCTTACACAATTACTGCAATAGTTTTTGATATGTTGGTACATGCCATACCAAAACAACCGCGATTTTATTGTTGCATAAGTTTTTGCAAATCCAAAGTGCGGTCCATGTGCTTCTTGTATAATTGTTAACTTTAAATCATCTGGAACTATAATTAGTTCAGGGTGTTTTGCATTTTGTTTTAATATTAAGAGTTTCTTATCATTTAACGCAAATTTTTTATTAAGTTTCTTGTTTTTGCCTGATTCAATCTTTTTAATGATAATTGATAATTTTTTATCTTGGTACTGATGTATTTTTATATTTTCATCAGAAAGTTGGGGATTAACTTTAAATAAATTGTTTTGTAATTCAGTTTGAGTAGTAATATTGCATATGTTCCTACTTACGTAATCTGCAGGATTAATTTTCCCTTCTAAAAATTCAATAGTGTAATCAAAGTCACTAAGGTTTAATATCCATCTAGCAACAATGTCCGATTGATTTTCTAGTTTTAGAGGATAAGTTAAGGCTTTGCTATCCGTTAGGATAGTGAATTTTCTACCAATGAGAATTGATTTGAAGTGCATGACAGCCTCATGAATAGCTAACAGCTCAAATTTTAGACTCGGATACACAGATTCAGTTTGTTTAAGTTTGCGTCCAAAAAATTCTATTGGGAATAAAAACCCATTATCCTCTTGCGCCAAAATGGCTGAGATTGCAACTTTTGATCCATCTGTGATTAAGAAAAATTCCTTGTTAAAATTTGGTGGTTTTAACGTAGGATTATTTATAATGGCTGCTTGTATGTTCAAAAATGCCTGATCTGCTTCCTTAGTCCATTTAAATCTCGCACTGTCTTTTGTCATTTCTACCAAAGGGTTAACTATCTCCGCATAATTATGAATGAGGGTTCTGAAATAATTGGCTAATCCAAGCAAAGATTTAACCCCTCTCTTGTTTTTGGGACGCACTAAACGCTGAATTTTCCCCACATTTCTGTCAGAAGGTGCATACCCATTTTTATTAACCTTAAATCCTAGAAACTCTATCTCCTCTTTACAAATCTGAGCTTTAGAAGGCTCCACAGTTATATTATTATTTATAAATGTTTGCAGGACCTCCTGTAAAAGTTTAAGCATTTCCTGCGGATTTTCGGCAGCTATTATAACGTCATCCAGATAGTAATTTACTTTGTCTTTGGGGAAATGTCCTAACACTTTATCCATTAATTCTGCGAACCTGGTGCTACTGATCTTCAATCCAAAATTTAAACGACATGGTGAAAAAACGCCATATTCTGTAACAAATGCTAATTTATGTCTGTCCTGTGGCCTCAAATTTATTTGAAAAAAAGCTGAGTGAAGATCTAAAACCGAATACAGTTTTTTTCCACTCATTGCCTGTAAAATTGTCTTTGCGTCGGGTACCGGGTAAGGAAACCCTTCCAATATCTCATTTAAAGTTCTATAATCTACAGCCATGCGGTATCGAATTTTCTCCTTGTCAGTACTCTTTTTTTTTACAAAAAGTACGGGGAATGCATAATCGGAATCCGATTTTTCAATTATCTTAGCCTCCAAAAGTTTGCGAATCTCTTGTTGTGCATAATCTTTCGCCGCTTGTTGAGTCTTGTAAGGCTTATGCTGAATGGGGAAATTATGGCTAAGTGTCACTTTTGGAATGACTAAATCTGTTTGACCCAAAGTTTGGTAAGATTTAGAAAATGCGTGGGCATGTTTTAGTAATAAATTCGCTACTTCCTCTTTAAGATCCCCCGATAAATGATCAATTTTAAAATCCTTGATATCAAATTCTGCTTCTCTCAATGCTCTAGTTTCCTCTAAACTCAGATTATTGATTTGATAAATTTTCCCGTCCTCGATATCATTTTCGTTTAAATTATTTTTGCTATCAAAATTTGTGATAATGTGTCCTACCTTCGCATTTTGTTTAATTATTTTCTTTTCTCCGCTGTTATTTGTTATAATAATATTAATTCTGTTTGTACTCTTAACCTCATGAACTGACTGTTCAGAAATCACATCCCTAAAATCTTCCAAAGGTTCAAGTAAAATCAATTGATTTGGTTGAATGGAACATGGACAGTTCAATGGCATAATTTTTACTTCCCCTGGCTGAATGTGAATATCTTTCACACTTGTTGCGAAAATTTCCGTATTAACTCGTTTAACTTTCTTCGTGTTTCCTTTATTTGATTTATTTGTGACTACCGTATTATCATTATTTTTATGCAGTACATTAATTTGACTGTTGTAGTCCTTGTCCTTCTGTGGTTCCAAAGACAACCTAGTATTTTTAAACCGCAATGCTTTTTCATTAAAGTCTAAAATCATTCTATTTATTTTCAGATAATCATATCCTAATAACATATCATAATCGCCCTGAAAATTTTTTGATGTTACATAAAATGTACCGGTTGTGAAAATGTTATTTATTTTAAACGTTAATTTTATGCAGTGTCTGAAGGATATTTTGGAGTTATCAAAAGATTGTATAGTTATACGATTACCTAAATATTTTATTTTTGCTTCAGTTTCTTTTAGAGATTCAAAAGTGTCCGGTGATAAGAGGCTGACAGCTGCCCCTGAATCGAAGAGTATTTTCACTGAAATCCCATAAATATCTAATTGTATGATAGGTAAACTATCTTCCTTAGTAGAATTTACACTTGAAATCAGAGCTGTTTTATTCCTTTGTTCATCCCATTTCGGTTGTTTTTTCTCTTGTAAATTGTACCCCTTCCTAAGGGATCTACCCGGGTACCTCCTTTCTTTATTTTGAATTGTAGACCCCCTTATTTGTTTTCCGATCGATTATTTCTATTATTATCTGTTTTCGAATTATTTCCTTTACTTCTATTGTCTTGCATGGTGTTTCGTCTGTTATGGTTGTTTTGACCACGCCACCCTCTCGTATTACCTCTCCGAAAAGGTTGTTGCCGATTTGTATTATTGTGTTCGGCATAATACTCATTATTAGGGAATATAAAATTTTGATTAGGAGCGTTTTGGCTGCTAAAATTATCCCTCGGATACCCATGATAATTGTTATAACCATGATTATTGAACGGAGTGTAATTTTGCGTGGAGTAGGAACCTGGAAATCTCGTGTTTCCATGACCATAATTTCGGGTCAAACCATTTTCATTTTGAGTGTAATTTTGCTGCATACCTGTGTTAAAAAAATCCTGTCTAAAACCTCTATTACTCTTTAAATTGTACCAACAATAGCTAATGTCATGCCTACCATCATTGCAAATTTGACAAAATTTCTGTGATTTATTTCCTTCAGTTGTGTTTTCTTTATTAGTCAATCTCAAATTATTTATTTCCATTTTAAGCTCCGATATGGCAGTCGATTGATCCGCATTTATTTTTAATAAATTTTCGTAAAATTCATTTTTTTTCTGTACTCGCTATAGCTGAAACTGCATTTATTTGTTCTAATGTTGTTGAATTGAAAGCATTTTCAATAGTTTTAGCCTTTTCGCATAGACGCGAAAAATCTTTATTTTCCGATTTTCGCAATTCTAAAGAAATATTTGGGGAAATTGCTTCCAGAAACTTATTAATTTTAATTAAATCAAAAAGTTTTTTAGCTCCATCCTCTGTTGCATGCCCAGAAGCATTCAGATAGTCCGATGCTGCTCTTTCAAATTCACTTATAAAATCAGTAATAGACTGATTTGGTTTCTGTTTAATAGAATTAAATTTTGTTTGCGAATCTGCAAATGAATCCTTTTTTTGAAAAATTTTGGTCATTTTTGTTTTAAATTGTTTGTAATCAGTTTCATTATTTAGACTATCATCTGAAGCAAGTTTATCGCGAGCGTCCCCTATAAATTTTGCTTTTAAAATTTGCAATTTGAAGTCTTCTGAGACTTTTACTTGGTCTGTTAGAGTATCAAACTCTTTCAAATAAAATACGACATTTTTTACTTTTTTTCCATCAAAGGGTAGTATTAATGTCAAAATATTCGCTAGATCTGGTTTAGCTTCTGCCATAATGTTATCAGTTAATTTGTTTGATGCTTCCTGCAATTGCTTCCTTGTTTGTACCCCTGAGTTATCTCTATTAACGGATTTTCGTTTTCTCCCACGCGACATATGCTACACACCAATCAATACACATAAATGTACAATTATCACAATAACAAGAAAAGAAATATGTATGTATGAATATTTTTATACAATACATAATACCATTATTTTAATTTTCTTTGCTTTACCACATAGTGTGATAATTTTAAAATTATTATATTTCTTTAATTACACTTATTATCATTATTTTTATTTTATTTTATTCGTTTCTTTATTCATTTATTATTATTATTTTTTATAATTTGCATTTTGCTATTGTTATGTATTTTTTTTTTTTTTAATTTAATTTAATTTTATACATATAGAAACCAATTCAAAATAGATAACATACACCATTTCTAAGAATAACAGTTTAAAATTAACAGCATGATTACCAGAATATTTTTATAATATTAATATCAAAACAAATTACAAATGCATAAAATATCATAGTATGTGCTATCTTTACTATATAGCTATAAATATACAACCCTAGTTAATATCTGAAAACACCTATATATAGATATACATATCAAACTTGAAAATGCCATTCTCAAAAATTAATTTTGCCAGAGGTTTACTTTGTGTACCCAGTGAGGTGGGAATAGTTGTTATTATGATTAGATATTAAATTATGTAAGATGATTTTATATTAAAAGTCACCACGAGTTGTGAATAGTTAATTTATTATATACCATAGCAAATATCCATTACAATTTAGAATCCGAAAAGAGGGTAAAAAGAGAAAAATGATATGAAGTTAACGGATTATACATATGAAAGAAGAGAAATTTCATAAATACTCTAAACATAGTTATAATATATTTTAATTAACCCAAGGAAATATCCGTGAGGGAACTTGGCACCACATTAATTATTATATAAGATGTTGGAGTGAAATAGACCAGCAGTTGCTTTTCCACAAACCACTCATATTCTAACTCTAAATATATATATTTTTCTTAGCTGAGTAACTTTACGTGATCGTATATATAATCCCTAGCTAGAATGATAGGTCCTATGCTGGACTTTAAGGAGCGATATTTTACTTAAACATCGCCAAAGCGTTGTGAATTTTTAGTAGACATTCTAGCTTATAGGATTCCCTTAAAATCATTAGGGTTCAATCATCAAAATATAAAGAATAACTACACTCATTTTACTAGGAAGAATGATAAAAGGGAATTTTAAATTAATTAATTTATTTGCAATTCTATTAATTACATACAATTTACAATACCTTTAAATGTTACATAATTTATTTTAAGCATCATTTACTAATCTAGGAACAGATGCTACATTTATTAAAATCATACATTATTCACTTTCCCATTTTCTCATCTGGGTACAAAAATCCCTAATCACAAAACATGTAATATAAATATGGGAACAACAATATATATTAAGCATTACCTGTTCTCTTTTTTTTTTTACATCAGCCAAGCTGGGACATACACTAACTTTTTTTTAACACTGACCATTTTTTTACGCGTAGAACTCACCAACACTCTCATTCTTCTTCCAACAAGAGAACTGACTAACTTCTCTGGGAAAAAAAACTGGAGGCGGACTTCTAATTATCATATTCAGATTTTTTGGGGGCATCATTCTGGCCTTCGGAAAGCCCCTTAGCCAATCTGTGATTAGCCCCACATCTGATTAGTATCATGAACAAAACTATTTGCACAAGGGTCCTACATGCTCCTCCCCTGGTCCGGCTGAGCTGACCCTTGCCCCGACGTCCCTTGCCTCTAACATTTTCCCAGAAGTGGCCCCTTCAAGGGGGTGAGAACAGGGGCGCAGTCCTGCGGACTGTCATAAATATTTTTGTGACTGGCTATAAACTATAGCCGACGTATACTGTCAGCCCCATTGTATGGGCTCCCCAGCTTGGCGCCTCATGACTGCTCAACAATTAATTATACAGAAAATCATACATCTCTGTAAACAGAATTAGTTACATTTTTTTTTTACACAAAATAAAATTTCACAAAATTTTACTTTCACTACAACAGTAATCAAAACCACTAGTGGGGAAATCAAGGCCACTATATCTCTACTCTTCTTTATGCTTGCCTACACACATTAGTTTGGGGGCAATTAAGAACATTAGAACTCCAAACTAACGAATCCGTTTATTAAACAGTTTGGTAGACTTTTTTTCAAATTGCTATTTAGATATAAAAAATGCTTTAGATTAGTGATAAAGACATCTAAAATGATAAAGGCACGATGAGGTTAATATTTAAGCGTGAAATAAAATTTTAGCATCCACTGCTTTCTTCATTATAGGGGTGGCCATTATTACCTCACCTGACCTTTATAATTCATAACTTTCATAAAAAAACGTAAGCCCTTAAAGTAAAATTTTAAAATTCCAAAAAGCGAAAATATATACAATTTCATATACCAAATACTTATTATAGTATTTCTAATATTCAAATGCCTATTACTCAAGTACTAAGAAAAATGGTAACAAAATTGAAATTGACGTAGATAACTAAACATCTATCTATCGTTTAATGCTATATAAAACTTAAAAATATAATTTTTGATCTAAAATTGTTAAAGGTAGCCGATTATTATAAACGTGGTGTTGCAGATTCAGGTTAATTGTAATGCATCGGTTATAGAATGATTTATCCCGATAAAGCAATTACCACAATTATCAGAAGTGATAAGTATATGATGTTTTCGATATTGATCTTGACAATTTGCCTCAATTCAGCGGCTTACATAATTATATGCTCTCCCAAATAACCGGAATATACCTATTTCAATAAAAATTAGATCATATCAAAAATCATATCTAATTTCCGAATAAAATAATAAAAATAAAAAGAATATTGCCCAGTTAAACTGATGGCATAGAGCTCACACTAATTATATATTACAGTCTTATATAATAATGCCCTCCTATAGCTAAGACTTGAACGAAATCTGATAATTCTGCATGAAAAACCCATTTACATAAATTAAGGGGAGGGGCATTAGCCCCCGTTCCCCTTCTTAATACTTATCCAATGAACACCCAATATTAATAAAGGAGGCGCCTCATCAGAATGATCCTATATCTAAGACTTAAAAGAAATCTGATAATTTTGCATGAAAAACTCATTTACACAAATTAAGGGGAGGAGCATTAGCCCCGTTCCCCTTCTTAATACTTATCTTATGATCACCCAATATTAATCACCTAAATGCCTCATCAGAATGATTCTATACATAAGATTTGAGCGAAAACTAATAATTCTGCATGAGAAACCCATTTTTATAAATTATGGGGAGGGGCATTAGCCCTTGTTCCCCTTCTTATACTTATCGAATGAACTCTCAAAACTAATCAGGGAAGCGCCTTATCATAATTAACCTTTATCCAAAATTTCAAATGAATTGGATATTTTTATCATGAGTTATCGCGTTACGTACATACGCACATGCGTACATACATACAGAACGGGCGGGCACATAAGCTCTCAAGCTGTGAGCTAAAAAGTCATGTGATTTTACCTCAACGTGCCAGCCCTAATCTGTTTTAAATAAAAAATAAATAATAACATAAACACGTCCGTGAGTTTTTCTGATGCCATATTAACGGTGGCAATATATCTGACCAGTAAATTGAGTTTTTATTGAAGTTTTAACTTCTAGAAATAAATCTCAAAAATTTTTTACGCAGTCGAAAAGCGAAAATATCTAGCCGTTCAGGGCCACCGTAATACTTACTCATCATATTTATACTACAAATAAAACATCGAAATAAAAATCACTTGATGACGTAACAAACACTTGTAATGTGTTTAATTCAAGTGAATGCGACTTATACGATAAGTAATTATTGGCTTTTAATCTTACAATTTGGCAATAGTAGATAGTTTTTTGATTGATGGGATATCAAATAATACTGAATTGCGTAAAATAAGCATCCTTATAAATCCAAAAATGTTAATTATATTAACTAACAATTTACAGCGTTGGATTAGGCGTCTCAATTCCAATTAAAATATATCTTTGAATTTAAATTTGAATGAAATACAGGGTCATGAAAAATCGAAGAATGTGGAAATAGGATTACAAATATCTCAGCAGCTAATTATCTGATCGACTTAACTTTTTATACAAAATTTATGTTTTTTATTGTCTAATAAATGCTCTCCTTAACCTGGGAGGACGCGCGCAGGGCCTAAAAGACCCGGAGTGCGTATGGTTTTTACAATATTAACCACTAATTTTTTAAAGTAATCTTCAACTTATTTTATCGCAAAATTTGTAAGAATTGTCTCAATCTTAATAAAGTGACTAATATAATTTGATTTTATTGGTGGCAATGTTAAAACCATTCATACAATGGGTAAGCGCGCGTTCTCCCGGGTTAAAATAAAAATAAAAATATCGAAAAATTTTATGTACTTTTCTTTAGAACAAATATTTCGAGAGTTCGAAAAAAGTAGTTCCGGATAATCGAGGTTGCTTATATTAAATGGGCGTCTTTCCATTCTTACATACTAAGTACACATCAAATTTCAAGTCTTTATCTCAATTTATTCGGGAGATAGAGTGTTTATAGACACATACCACAGATGCACAGACAGATAAATGGCAAAATTGTTTTTCCAAAAATATGTTTTTCGGAATCCCCAGTGCCTGAAACGTGTAAGCTGAAAAAAAAAAAAAAAATCGATATTTAAAACGATTGCAAGATTTATCCCATACTTCGCATGATGGGTAAGAAATAGAATGAATTACAGATACATGCGGTTAGCGTAATCTGTGCACCAGAGGTGACTTAGTAGAATAAATAAAGAAACCGAGCTGAAACAACTGCGAACTTCAACTTTCATTATCCAGTTGAACATTGAGGAGTCTTTGGGAATGAGTATTGGTAAAATACTCATGAATTGGTAAATTAATCGCAAATGTAAGTAACATGATTAAGTGCGTTCGTAATTATGTAAAAAAACGTAGCATCCGTAGTCGTCGTTCAATTCGTCCGTCTGTCCGAATATAACAACGCAAAAACCACCCAACAAAATCGTTTGAAATTTAAAATTTATAATTATTACATAATTTTGTTGAGTCATTTTAAATTTTATGAAAATCGGATGTATAGTTTAATTGCAGGGACAATCAAAAGTATTCCGTTGCATTGCGGTTAATGGGAAAAATAGTTTCAAGTGCATTTTAATGATGTTAAACACTTTCGAACATAATAAAATTGATATGCATCTATGAATTATATACCAAAATGTACATTCTATACAATCTGTATTGCAAAGAGTACTTTTTATTAATTTGCAGGGCCACACAGCAGTATTCCATTGCATAACAGTATATAGAAAAAAAATTAGGTGCATTTAATTGTATTAAATTATTCCATATTTTACGAAATTGATATCCGTTACTGAGGTTTAGTACAAGTTACTTGCTTTATAATAGAAAGCAGATAGTATTTACTGAGACACACAAAAGATTTTGGCTACTATACTGTATAGGAAGTACTGTATACTATTACATCAAGATCTGACAATTTTTAAAACTCTTTTATAATACGAACGCATCTCATTTGCTATGCTTGATGTGCAATATCTGAATTGTTTCAAAATTTGCAACTGCTTTTCTTTACTGAGTGGCGCAACCGATATATACTGTCCGTGTTAATCACGTAAAGTTTAATCTTAAAATGCAAAATTATTATTGCTAAAAGTTAATTTAAATATTCTTGAAAATATTTTAGCAAAATAATTTAATCTAGCGAGACAATTTTAATGAACGAATCTTTTCTAAATTTCATATAGTTCTTATAAGAAAATTTTAATTTATATTCAGTCTGGAAAAAAATTGAAATTTTTTTATTACACAATTTGGGAATAAAATGTTAAAGCAATTTGTATTTTAGTTATTGCTAAAACAATTCGATAATGCGATTCCGACTAATATAATATATCGATTATTAGAATAATTTACAGAATAGTAGCTGTTATAGTTGGCGAAATTAACTGTAGCAAATACTTTGTGGTTAAATTCTAAAATGTGATTTTAAAAGAAATTTAATAGAATAGTTATTAAAGATTAAAATTACCACGTTAGTTTATCGTGATTACTTTCAGGTGGTTATTATTTTACCGAATGAATAAATATTGAGCAATAATAGAGCTTAATTTTCTAATCCATCTATCACTCACGGGGATAATTTGTGCTCTTCAGGCATTCCGGGTTCTTTGAAACTTAAGTCATGTTCTTTCAAAATATGATCACGGCAGTTCCGGCTTGAACTATCTATTTCTTGGAATTTATATATTTAAAAGAAAGCATATAAGCTTGTTCAAAAGAAAATTTAGACATTTTTCGCTTTATTTATTGATATTGTATGTTCGGCACTGCAGGCTTCGTCTCAATGTGGGAAATGTACACTAAGTTACGTGAGTATAAGTTAAAGCTTTATTTAATTAAATCTAAAATTGTGGTTTTCTAATGTCATTGTCACGCGAGTGCGACCCACCTTAAAGTCTACCGATAACGAAAAATCATGGGTATAGCATATAGATTATGAAACATTTTCCAACGCAAGCTCAAGACAATAATAAAATTTCACATTTTATTAAAGGGGAAAATATCTAAATAAACAATTTGAAAACACATAACCATAACGTATTTGACAACAAAAATTTTTTCCTATTAACATAAACAGGCGAAAAAACGGCCCTGTATATGGTCTATGCATATGTATGTATATAACATAGTATACTACATAAAACGCATAGTACAGTTAAAAATTTCCATTCAGGAGTTTTCATCAATAAACAAATCAACTTCAATAAACTTGTTGAGAAATTTTGTGCCATACTGTATATGATTTATAGAATACATAAACACCAAGTAACATTTGAAAAATAGTTAAATTTAAAAACGCATATCATAACTGAAAATACACTTCCCACTATTATTGTGCGTAGGTTTTAATAGTTTTAGTATTATTTATTTTCTTCGTAGCCAAATTCTTTTGTGTGTCCCTATTAAAATGAACGGTAAATTATATGCGCACAATATTCTGTAATAGGAATTTTGTAGTACACCTCAGT
This sequence comes from Maratus speculifer, assembly GCA_964019185.1. Classification (NCBI taxonomy): domain Eukaryota; kingdom Metazoa; phylum Arthropoda; class Arachnida; order Araneae; family Salticidae; genus Maratus; species Maratus speculifer. Next base: position 161,328,733 of record OZ025300.1, on the reverse strand, counting down.
GACGTATGTCAATTTCAACGTGTTTAAAATAGTTCAATATCGTTAACCTCTTCGGTCACTGGATCGTCATTTGGGGACTTCTGTTCTTTTACTTATAAAAAGCAAAACCTCTGATTTTTTACATCATTTCTTAATAGCTGAATGTTTTTTGCGTTGAAAGTAAAAGAATAAATGCCTGCATCTAAGCTGAATTCATCATAAAAAAAATTTTATTTTCATATGAGTTTGCACAATGGATAAAAATGTCCAAAAAACCGTGTGATCAAGAAAGTGATAAATTTTCATAAGTATTTAACTTAAACCCTTTTCAATATATTTTTTTTCAGGATTTGTAGATTATTTACTTGTTTAAAGCTCTTAAATTTGTGATTGCGTTCATTTAGGTTAATTGTTATTAAATTGATCTTTTAAGGAGGTTTGTTGTTTTAGATCCCTATTTTTGAGCCTAAATTACTAAGCGCCTAAAAGATCAATTTCAGAAAAGATATTTTTTCTGTCATTTAGAATGTCATTTTGTTTGGAAAAAAAAAAAAAAAAAACAATGAATAAGTATTTGTATTGTTATTTTAGCTTCGGAACTGAAGCATAAAAAAACAGCGTAGTAAACAGCTAAAGCTAAGTAAAAAAAAAAAGCTAAAATATAGAGTAAACAAATTTTTCCCTTAGACCGCAATGTAATGCATGTACTAGAATTTAATAATTCGCGAGCCGCGAATTCTGCTATAGTATAATGTCATCCTTAACCTTTTCCTCTCTTATGCCGACTCTTTAACGAATTAGTGTGAATATTTGAATTATATCAAAATCCAAATGGGAGATCTCGCAACCCAACCTTCACTGGGCCCCTCTCAGCCAGAAATTTCTCTCTTCTTATTTATTTTACTTTTTTAGCACTTTCCAACAAAGTTGAAAAGTACTTATGCATTCGGTTTGTCTGTCCGTCTGTGCACGCGCTAATTCCCGTAAATATACTCGAATTTTCATGCAATTGATATAGCTTATTTAGTGTCATAAAAGCATGTTTGGTATTGCATATGAAGTATGTACAATTAATGGTTTATTTACAGGGACACTCAAAAGAATTCGATTACAATATTGTACATTAAAAAAAATCGCTTGGAGAGTATTTTAATGACGTTACGCAATTACGCTATTTCAAATGTATTGAAACTGATAGAGATCACCAATTTCACTACGATCACGTTAAAACAGAGCATTCATAGCATTTTTTATCAATTTACTGGGACACAAAAGAAATCGTACTACGGTACTGTCTTTGCCTAATAATTGCTGGTGAATACGCTTTAAAAGTCGTTATGCGTTTTTAAATGTAATTAGTTTTTTGCACATTACTCTTTATATATAAAATTTATACCTCACATACACGGCTGCACAAAAGTATTCGCACACCATTTTCCTTATTATAGGAAATTGCTGAAGGGGTTATTTTAGATTGAAATATATCTATCGCTTAAATGAACTAAATTTTGGAATGCATTTTGTTAATGGATACAAATTTCTATATCATATACAAGACTGCTAAAAAAATTCGGATAATTTTCTGATTGTACATGGGAACAACTGAAATTCGGTTTTGAAATGCGTTACACATTTCCATATGATAAAATAAGACGCAATTTTTTTTATTTTTTAAACGATGCAGTTTTGTTGCATTAATCTGAATGTGTTGGACAAAGTTTCATAATCTATGCTTGACGCATGATTTTTTCTTTCTTGTTAAACATTGCTCTTATTCCAGAAGTTCTCCCCTGTGCTGCTTCGCACTAACACAGGATTTAGTGTATGGATACCATTGTCACTCATTGAGCTAATTGGGCATAACCTGTAAATTTATATAAATGTATTTTTTTTAATTTATTTTAGATGTCCCTTTCACATTTACGAGCATTATTTTACTCCATAACATCGCCTAACGACAACTAAGGACAGATCGAATTAGATTTTTAAAGCTGAAATTGAACCCCGAAATTCATTTCAAACCGAATTTCGGGGTCCTTCTTTTGAGTGTCCTTGTACATGAACTGTAAATGCTGAACACTTCATTTTCATTACCGAACATGCCATAGTAAACCCAAATAACATATGAAGATGCCAGAAGCCAAGAAATACAAGTGGCAAAAAGTCGATTTGGATTAAATTGAGTTCAAAGATAATTCAAGTTAAATTTAAATATCAATAATAATTGTGACTGAATTGAAATAGGAAACTGCCGCTTGTTTTTTTTTTTTTTTTTTTTTTTTTTTTTTTTTTGTGGTCATTGAACTCTTTTTTCAGTAACTGCGAAAAAGTAGAATACAATTTAGGTTAAATTTATAAATCAATATTGATTATTATTCGGCAAAAGTGGTTGATAATTAGAGCTCAATACATAATTAGAAAATCACTTATATTTCATTACCAGAAAAGAAAGAAACACATTTCAAAGTCGTCTGTGCATTTAGTTCATTTTTTTTTTTTAATTGTCACTTATACGCCTTGGCATCTCCGGTCCTCATAGATCAATTTCATGGCAATCGGAGTAGTTTTTGCCAGTTAGAATATTGATAGATTGACGAACAGAAAAATGAATTCATAAACACTTTTCAACTATCTTGGAAAGTTTTTAAAAACTTTTTCAGATCTACCTAATAGTTTGGTATGTAGAATTTTTATGTAATTCTATCGTATAGCAACTTGGTGTAAATTTTGTATAAATTGTACATACGAATAGAAATAAAATAATTATAAAATAGAAATGAAATAATCATAAAACAAAAACTTTTTTTTGCTACATAAGGAAAATTACGTATTATTCATAATAATTAAACAAAAACATAATTTGCAGGAAAAAAAAAAAAAAAATCCAACATTATTTAAGCTCGAGAAGGGACAGATATTAATGTATTTCATTTAGTTATTTCTATTAAATTTCTGTATCAAATAATTTAAATTATGTGAACATTAAAAAAATAAAAATGAAATTCAAACAATATTATACTTAATAAAAAGAATATTGCCCAGTTAAACTGATGGAATTGAGCTCACAGGCTACGCATACAAATTGTACATTACAGCCTTATATTTTCAAGGGTTAATTCCGTTCAAAAAAAAATATTAAGGAAGGGGGATCAGCTCCCCTCTTTCCCCTTTTTATACTTAATCATTGAATCCTCTAAACTGATCAGGGACATGCTTTATCATATAAAAAATCCATATCCAAAATTTAGAGCAAATCGGAAAATTCTTAATAAAAACCCATTTATATAATTTAAGAAGAGTTATCCTTCTCTTTTATATACTTAACCATTAAACTTCCAAAACTATTCAGAGATTTGAACGAAATCTGACAATTCTGCATGAAAAACCCATTTATATAAATTAAGGGGAGGGGCATTAGAACCCCCATTTCCCCTGTTTATATTTATCCAATGAACACCTAATACCAATCACGGAAGCGCTTCATCAGAATGATCCTATGTGTAAATTTTGAAGAAAAAAAAACTAATATTTCTACATGAAAAACCCTTTCATATCAATTAAGGGGAGGGGCATGAGCCCCCCGTTCCCTCTCTTATGCATATCGAATGAACTCCAAAAACTAATCATGGAAGCGCCTTATCAGGATATACCTATATGCAAAATTTCAAGTGGATGGGATATTTTTATTATCATTATAGCGTTACGCACGAACGAACGTACATACAGAACGGGCGGGCACATAAGCTCTCAGGCTATGATAGCCTGTGAGCTAAAAACCCTAAAATTTAGATTCCATTCAAATGAAATCGAAATAAATCTTAGACTTTTTCTGATCATTTGCTTTTTAGATGTGTCTATTCTTTTTGTTTATACCTAAGGTAAATATAATACAAAATCTGCAAAACAAATATTTGCAAGCTAAGTTTGGAAAAAAGTCTCAGATTCTTTTCGATTTCGTTTGAACGGAATTTAATATTTAGGGTTTTTAAGTATCATATTGTCTGAATTTCATTTTTATTTTTTTAATGTTCACATAATTTAAATTATTTGATACAAAAATTTAATACTAAATGTAGAAATAACTAAATCAAATATCTTAATGTCTCCCCCTTCTCGGAGTTAAATAGTGTAGGAAATATATATTTATATATTTATTTATTTGTTCTGCAAATTATGTTTTTGTTTAATACCTATACCTCAAGTTTTTTAATAACTGCTGCATTCAAAAGAACTCATTTCAAAATTAACTGAGAGTACCATCATCAGGACTTCCTTTATGCAGTATAGTATCACAATTACTAATGTAATTTACCCAAGGCCGTAGCTAGAAGTGAACTACAGGGGGGTAAAATAGTGTGGAAATCTGCTTCCCAAACAATGCTAAAATTAGAATTCCTTAAATGTGTAAAGATGCTGAAATCCAAACAGTCGACAGCAGCGACATCTGCAAGATGTTTTCAAATTTCAATGTAAACATTATATTATTACAGCGTCTAGACTAGAATCATTTTGCAGTTTTAAAACAATATCCTGCAGATGTCCCTGCAATCGATTCTTTGGACTGCAGTATCGTTAGATATTTAAAGGATTCAATATTTTAGCATTTTTCAAAGTGCTACTGGTATAGATAAATTCCAGACTATTTATTCTAATCGCTATACAGTAGACTCAATCAAATTCGCAAACCTAAAATCCGCACACAATTTAAGGATATAAACAATGAAAAATTCAATTCAGATATAGGGTCAAAATTTGACTTTTTCAGTTTTATATCAATTCCATATGTTTTTTAATTTGTAATTTTGTTAATATTACTGAATTCATGCTTTTTTTATGAAGGAATAATATTTTTTTTTTCTGTAAAAATTCAAGATATTGCTGATATTACAGGTAATTAAAATCTTCTTACCAAATATATTTATGTATTATGTATGCAAGCTTTTTTGGTCATTAAATCTAGCTGAACATGAAATAAAACATCCTTATTTTATGATTTTGATGTGAATTAATATTGTACATTTATGAGGCAAGTTTCATTGAGTAATTTAGGAAAAACACATTTCATTTTTTATAATGAATATCTAAACTTACATTATTGGTTATTAACTTGACCTTAGCTTTTAGTATTTTAATAATTAAAAAAATTATCCAAATTTTGATTAGTTTAGTTTATTACTTATTTTAATATCTTATTATATTATAAGCGTTCACTATAGCTCACATTGCACTGTTAATTACATTCAAATGACTGTTTAAAAATTGTAAAAAAAACAATGACCAGAAATTTGAAAAATTCTAAAATCCGCACAACCACTGGTCCCAAGCTTTGCGGATTTGAAGGAGTCTACTGTACTAGTACTGCCAAAATTATAATTTGAATGTTATTGATTTAGTGCTAACAAATTATTATATTTCGTATATTTTGAAATTAATTATTTTTAACAGTGTCATAATTATAATTTTACCCTATTCTAGTATTGTGGTTGCTCACCACGTTTATTGTAACAGAAGAGGTTCATTCTAATAACTCATGCCCCGAATTTGCACCATATTACTGCGCATGCAGCTGGACCGACATCGCCGAAGTGAAACAACTCAAAATGTAAGTATTCGTTATTCTCAAAATAAAGCAAAGAAAAACTAGTTGGATGTGCCAATCCCAAAACTTTCTTCTATCTCATACGTACATTTTAATATTTTAAAAAAATAGTTACTCATTTTAATGCTTTAATAATTTTAATTCAATATCATACCAACTTTGATTTTAATCTTAAATTTCTGCTTCAGTCAATTAATAGGAGTAAAAACGAATTTCCATCTCTGCACGAGCCGACATGGACAATAGAATGATAGGCAGATTTTTTTTTTTCAAATTCAGGGAGGACCTACTTGCCTTACCAAAAAATATTCATATACAAAAAACTTAGTTCAGTTCTAGAACTAACTTCATACAGTTTTAGGTAGTGCAACATTGAAAAGTGTATAACATTCGCTATTGCAGCTCTCCCTTCCAGCGTATTTCTTTTAAATTCAGGGAGTACCAACTAGCCATAACAGTCCACTTACACAAAAAATTTGGTTCAATTCGATGCATAACTTCATATACTTTTGGTCAGTACAATATTGAAAATGGCACAGAAATCGCGATTGCAGCGCCCCCATAAGGCGGATTTTTTTCAAACTCATGGAGGACCAACTAGTCATAGTCATACAATTACACAAAAAATTTGGTTAAATTCGATGCATAACTTCATATACTTTTGGTTGGTACAATATTGAAAATGTCACAAAAATCGCGATTGCAGCGCCCCCTTCCGGCGAAATATTTCAAAGCTGAAGGAGGACCTGCTTGCCACAGCCAAAAACATTCACAAAAAATTTGGTTCAATTCTATGCATAACTTCATATAGTTTTTGATGGAAGAATGGCGACATACACACAGACACACAGACACACATACAGACACACGGACAGACAGACATTTTGTAAAAACATATTTTTTGGAATCTCTGACCCCTAAAACGTGTAAATCCGTCGAAAACCGGAAGTCGAAAAAAATTTCGATTACAATACTTTCTTCTATTGAAGATAGGAGAAAGTAAAAATGAGGGGGTCAAAAGTGAGCGGCCACTTGCGATTTTAGACATTTTGTTATATATCTAGAAAAATACATAAGGAATTTTCCTGAAACTCCAAATGTCTAAGCATAATAGTACAGGTCTTACATTTTCGTGAAGATTTTTTTCCCGAAATTCCATAAGGGATCTTCAAAAAATTGAAAACGAACGAATATCTTTTCAATAACTCTGTCAAAACTAATGTAGCAAAGGCGTTCAACCTGTAGATTATGATTAAGTGCCATATTGTAATAAACTGTGTTCATTTTTGTATAAATAGCATGTATACTCGTAAAAAAATTAAGGTTTTTATAAAAAAGTCCAAAAATTTTTTTTGCTTATAATTTGCAGAGCTCTTAATATACAAAAAATGTCTTTTTCCAGAAAATAGGACAAATGACATTGTTCACAATACCCTGTAATCAAAATTAAAAAATAATGAAAATTGTATGAAAAATGAGCAGGTTTACTAAATATTTTTTCGCTGAGCATGCGACAATTCTATCAAAGTTTTGACTGTATATTGTGTTAGGTAAATATATAGAGCAACTTTTGTGAAAGTCTCAAAAACATAGCTTGAAAATTCTGAAAGTGATCATCGATAGAATAAGTTTAAAATCCGATGTTCTCAAAATGAAGCAAAAACATGAGGGGTTGTATCCAAATACAATATTTCGTGCCATGTTGTGCATTCTATATTGACATTAGTCAATAAATATATGGATACAGCTCCTAATCTTTTTTGCTCCATTTTGGGAATAACGGATTTTGAGCTTATTTTATCGACGATCACTTTCAGACTTTTCAAGCTATGTTTTTGAGACTTTCACAAAAGTTGCTCTACACATTTAGCTATCACAATATGCAAATGAAATTTCGATTGCATTGATGCATGCGCAATGAAAAATTATTTAGTAAACCTGCTCATTTTTCATACAATTTTTATTATTTTTTAATTCTGATTACAAAGTATTATGTACAATGTTGTTAGACAGTTTTCGTATGAAGTACTACCTATTTGTTATATTTTCGGAAAAGAACATTATTTTATAATAAGAACTCTGTAAATTATAAGCAAAAAGCTTGGGAAAATTTAGGGTCGTTTTTATAAAAACCTTAATTTCTCTGTGAGTATACATGCTATCCATATAAAAATGAATACATTTTATTACAATAAGCCACTTAATCATAATCTACAGCTTGAACGCTTTTGCTACATTATTTTGACAGTTATCCAGAAGATATTTGTTCTTTTCAATTTGTTGATGGTGCCCTATGAGATTTCGGGAAAAAACCTTCACGGAAATATATTAGCTGCACTATTATGTTTACACACTTAGAGTTTCAGAATAATTCCTCAAGTATTTTTCTAGATATTTAACAAAACGTCTAAAATCGCAAGTGGCCGGTCACCTTTGGCCGTATAGTATATCAGTAGGTAAAATATTGCTTTTGGTAAAATAAAACCTGATTAAAAGTTTACATGCAATCTTTAAGTATTTCAATAAGAAAACATTGTTGAATTTTGCAAAAATATACACCAGAAAAAAAAAAAAAATCACACGTCACACATAGATTATGAAGCACTTTTTAATCCTTTCTGGATACTGTAAAAAATATCTATCTATTTAGAAAATAGATAAATAAACAATTAAAACAAAAATTATAACATAATTAGAAACTCTGTTTCAGCAAGTAGTACCCGTTATCGGTAAGTTATTGAAGTTCTTTTGAGCAGTCCTGCATATGATCTATAGTTTTGTAAGTAGTTAAGCTATAGACGAAACAAAAAGTGCTCTGGAGTTTTTGTATCACGGTCAAACACATAAGAGAAAAATAGTTTTCAATTTCTCACTTTTTTGCACTTAATTTAGAATAAAAAAAAACCTTATATGGCTGCCATTTAGATGATTCATTGGTCATTAGATGGTCATTGCCACCGTCAATATTACATCAGCTAAACTCATAGCGATCTTTTTTCCCCCTCTCCAATATAGATAGTTTTAGAAGGTTTATACATCATAATTGTCAATGAATTGTTGCTCCAGTGCCTGATGCACGCTGCAATGTACGATTTTTTAAAACAGAACAGCGGCAAATATATTAAGAGCACATCAAACGTAAAATTATTCAAATTTTTGAGTTTTTCTAAAAAATTGTGTTAAAAGATTATGGTGCTAAATGATTATGGATCTAAAAGATTATGGTGCCGGAAGACATATATTAAAATTGTCAATGAAATGTTGCTTCAATACCCGAGGCACTCTGCAGTGCAATTCATTTTTATATGATAATAAGCTAAGGAAGAACTTTTTGGAGGCACTTGGAAAATATCATATTAATTCAACAGGGTTGAACAGATATGACAACTTTCCAATGTTTTTGAATTTTATTAGTCATGATTCGTTCAGAGAAATAGTCTATATTTTACATTTAAATAGCGAAATATAAGTATAAAATAAAGGAATTGCATCGGTACAAAGATAAATAAAAAAACTTTTATTATTATTGTTATTACTAAATGTCAAAACAAAAATGAAGTCATAATAAAAAAATTATAGCCATATATTATAATTTTTACATGAAGAAATTAACTAAGCAATTGTTAAGGCAAAATAATATTCGATCAAAAAACATGTACACTGTAAAAAAAAAGTCCGTTAAATTTACGGCAAAATTAATTTATGCAGGAAATTTATTTCTTTTGAATTCTATAGGGGCTAATATGGGTATATTTACTTAGAAAAAAAAAAAATAAGAAAAAAGAAACTATGTTTAACCCTTTCGGGTCCGAATTTTTTTTTCAATTTTAAGAAAAATTACTTTTACGTTATTAACTTTAACGTTAGAAATCCAAATATATTAGATAGTGTTTAACAAATATTTCATTGTCTGAAAGATAACGAATGTTGTTGTTTTGCATACTATTTAATTAATATTCATATAACAATAAGCTTAGGAAGAATTTTTTGAGATGTTTGGAAAATATTGTAATACAAAAAGATTTAACTTATATTACAAATTTCTAATACTTTTTGCACTTTATTACGCATGATTCTTTCAGAAAAGTAGCTTTGTTTTAAATTTAAAGAGTGAAACATATGTTTACAAGAAAAGAATCGCAAACGGCGCAAAGAGAATAAAAATAATAATAATTATTATTATTATTACTAAAGGCCTAAACATGAATGATATTATATATTAAATGCATCAACATATATTAACATTACTACAGGTAGATAGTAGCAAAAGTATTTCTTAAAACAAAATAATACTCAATTAAAAGTCATGTACTATTAATAGTACACCATACCCGAAAGGGTTAAGTAAAATACATGATGTTAAATATTTCGCAAAATCTGCTTAATTTTACTTTTCGAGATGTTCTATGTGCTCTTAAAAACATTAAAATCAATCATGTGTATCCTATTTAGACGCTAAATATCTAAAACAATTTGAACAAATCGGAAATAGCACGTCAAGCATAGCAAATAAGATGCGTTCGTACTACAACGAAGTTTTAAAATATTAAGATATTGGTGTAATAGTATGCAGTACTCCGGCTACAGTATAGTAACCAAAATATTATGTACATCACTGTAAATGCTGTCTGCTTTCTAATATACAGAAAATAACCTCAAGAAGTGTATCAAATTCATGAAATGTGAAATAGTATAATATAATTGAATAATATAATTAAAACGTACCCCAAATAATGATTCTCCCAATACCATTATGCAATGGAATATTTTTATGTGGTCCTGTAAATTAATAACAAATATTCTTTCTACCATACATTGTACAGAATGTATATTTTAGTATATACTTCATAGATGCATATTAGTATTATTGTATTCGAAAGAGGGAAACATCATTAAAATGCACTTGAAAGTATTTCCGAGTATAGCGGAAATCTTATGTGCATCACTGTAAATGCTGTCTGATTTCTATTATACAGAAAGTAATTTATTGTAAACATCAGCAACGTGCATGATTTTCGTAAAATGTGAAATAGTTTAACCCAAAACTGTGTTCCCCCCTATACCATTATGCAATGGAATATATTTGTGTGGCCCTCTAAATTAATAACAAATATTCTTTGCAACACAGATTGGGCAGAATGTATATTTTAGTGCATACTTCATAGATGCATATAAATTTTATTATGTTCAAAAGAATATAACATCATTAAAATGTAATTGTAATTATTTTCTCTCATTGGCCGTAATGTAACGGATGCATCCGATTTTCATAAAATTTGAAATAACTCGATAAAACTTTGTAATAATTATATATTTTAAATTTGAAACGAGTCAGTTTGGTAGTTTTTGCTCTGTTATATGCGGACATACGGACGGATTGAACTTCGACTACACTATATTGCCATTGATTATGGGACACTTGCGATTTTAGACATTTTACTAAATATCTAAAAAAATATATGAGGAATCATCTCGAAACTCTTAGTGTATAAATATAATAGTATACGTCATACATCTCCGTGAAGATTTTTTACCGAAACGCCATAGGGGACCGTCAACAAATTAAAAAAGAATGAATATCTTTTGAATAACCCTGTCAAAACTAATGTAGCAAAAGCGCTCAAACTCTAGATTATGATTGAATGCCTTATTGTAATACACTGTGTTCATTTTTATGCAAATAGCATGCACACTCGCAGAGTAATTAAGGTTTTTATAAAAATGTTCCCAAATTTTTCCAAGTATTTCCATTATAATTTTCAGAGTTCTTAAAATAAAATAATATTTTTTTTCAGAAAATATGACAAACAACATTGCACACAGTACCCTGTAATCAGAATTAAAAAGTAATAAAAATTGTATGAAAAATGAGTAGGTTTACTATATAATTTTTTACTGCGCATGCGTCAAAGATATCAAAATTTCATTTGCATATTATGTTAGCTAAATGTATAGAGCAACTTTTGTAAAAGTCTCAAAATCATAGCTTGAAAATTCTGAAAGTAATCGTCTATAGAAAAAGGACAAAATCCGTTGTTTCCAAAATGAAGCAAAAAAATGAGGGATTTTATCCAAATGCAGTAGTACATCCCATATTGTGTATTCTATATTGGCACTAATCAATGAATATATGGATACAACCCCTCTTGTTTTTGCTTCATTTTGAGAATAACGGATTTTCGACTTATTCAATTGACGATTATTGTCAGAATTTTCAAGTTATGATTTTGTGACTTTCACAAAAGTTGCTCTATACATTTAGCTAACATAATATGCAAATGAAATTTTGATATCGTTGACGCATGCGCAGTAAAAAATTATTCAGTAAACCAACTCATTTTTTATACAATTTTCATTATTTTTTAATTCTGATTACAGGGTACTGTGTGCAATGTTGTTTGTCATATTTTCTGAAAAAAATAATATTTTATATTAAGAACTCTGAAAATTATAAGGAAAAAACTTGGAAAAATTTGGGACCGTTTTTATAAAAACCTTAATTACTCTGCGAATATGCATGCTATTTGCATAAAAATGAACAAGGCTTATTATAATAAGGCATTCAATTACAATCTAGAGTTTGAGCTCTTTTGCTACATTAGTTTTGACAGGGTTATTCAAAATATATTCATTCTTTTTTAATTTGTTGACGGCCCTCTTTGGAGTTTCGGGAAAAAATCTTCACGGTGATGTATGACTTATACTATTATATTTATACACTAAGAGTTTCGAGATGATTCCTCATGTATTTTTCTAGATATTTAGTAAAATGTCTAAAATAGCAAGTTTCCCATAATCAATGGCAATATAGTGTATAGGTGCTCCGTATTTACATAATTACGAACGAATTTAATAATGAAAATTACCATGACAGATACCACGTAGGAACAAGAGTGTTAAACCTTTTAATAGTATTTTTAACACTTTGTTGGTGAACTTTATAAAAACGAGTTTACTCGTCACTATTACATAGCCCACTTTTCTTCATTTACCAGAAATTTAAAATAGTATTTTTTTTTTTTTTTTTTTTTTTTTTTTTTTTTTTATATTATTGTGGGATGCTTATCAATGAATTAAAAAATATATTGTTCGAACATTGGTAGATATTTATGATAAAAAATTTGCTTAATTGTCAACAATGTTTTCAATGAGCTGTAACAGCTTTAAATATTCATTAAATTTTCCATTTTTAGGTGCCTTTATGAAGATATTAGAGAAGGTGATTGTCATCCCTGTCCTGAAAGATTACAAGAGAATGTGAATTGCGATTCTTGCGATGATAATAAGTGCCCTATATGTCTTCCCCTCAATTTCGACAGGGGAAAAACATCCAGTTCACACCTCAAACAGCCAGTCTTTTTCAGATTTAATCGTCATGGCGGTGTTTTGCATACAAGACCATTTTCTTTGCATGGTTATCATAATTTAAATCTACAAAATGCAAAATATCACAATCTGGAGGATTTACATAGCTCAAATATCCAAACTGCCACGTCAAAGGTTTTCAAGTCAAGATCGAAAGACTCTTCTAACAAACATTCACAGGTGAAAATAAGCACTAACATGCCTGAAAACGCATTAAATTTTTTTTCAAATGCTATGGATCGGCGAGAAAAATCGTTTAACTTTCCAGGGCAAGAAAGTTCTCGAATGCATTATAAAAAATTGCATCATTCAAAGCTTATGGATGATGAAGATTTTAAAATGAAATCCTTCACTGTTCTTGAAGAAAGGAAAAATGCCAAGCCTGTTGAATTACTATTAGAAAAACTTTATATACCTGAATTAACACTGCCAGAAAAAAGAAATGAATATGTAAATTTAAATGACCCTAACTTTGTAGAATCTGATATTGGAAAGCTAAAATTTAGAAAACACACAGGAAAAAATAAAAAAATACATTTGTTGCGCAAGCTACCATCTGATAAAGTAAAACTTGTATCATTCGAAAACATTTTTAATAATGAGCAGAAAAATTTAGTTAAACATTTGGAAAATGATCCTTTTGTTTTATCACTACGTCCAGTCGGCATATTAGACAATGGAGAACATATACACCGGAACTTATCAGGCAAAATCAAAACGCATGGAGTTGATAAATATTACTTTCAGAATGTTCCAGGGGATTCTGGTTTGGATGATACTAAGTGTTCATTTACAAGCGAACCCAGCAAAATATCTTTTAATGATGACAATACGGTAGATCTATCGGCAATTGAAAAAATTGAAGAAGATATGCAAAAATGTATTTCAAAACGAACAAAACACGAGAAACTTCGGCCTTTTGAAACTAGCTGCAATATTTCCCTCTCTCAAGCAGTCTTATTCAAATGTGTGGGATCAGAAATTGGTAAAGGGACTGACTTGTCTGATATGAGAATTAGAGAGATTATTAAAGTGCATGACAGTAATTTCACTGATAAGATTGAAGTTATCACAGAAATAACTAATGTATCTCTAGAACGCCCAACTGATTCAGATAAATCCATTGTCCATGATAAAACAACAGATAATAATTTAAATGGTAAGATAAATGTCGAAATAAGATTTTCTTTGAAGGAGTTCCCATACAATTTTTTTTCTCATTTTTCAGATCAAGATGTTTTTAGAAAGCACGACTTACCAGTAGAGGATAATATTAAGATTGAATCGCATTTTATAGACAATAAATTTAAAAACAATCACCAAACTGAAAATTGGGTTAAAAAATCATATTTGAAAGACGAAATAAATAATGTCAATCCAAACTTTTGGGATTCTGAAGCTAAAAAGAATGATATCTTTATTAACACTACCGGCCAAAAACACAGTAAAACAAGATTTCTAGATTTTCTGGATTCATTGTTTTTTGACAATAAAACTAAAAATAACAAACTTCATGCATATCACATGAAGTTTGATGACGAAACTGAAAACACTGACTTGGAAGGAATCTGGAAACAGAATGTATATTTTAAACCAGAAATTACAGACAAAGAAACCGAAAGTGAAAATGTGCTTGAGAACTCGATGGATAAAATAGAAGAACCGTTTGCGAAAATAAGAGAATTGTTTATCACAGGTGACTTATCAGACGCTACGAAAATTATAAATTCACCAAACTCAAAACGGAATTTTCATTTAAAAAGAGTTATTCGAGATATTTCCCATTTCTTGTCTTCGCGATCATTGAAAGATACTCAAAATTTTGACAAAATCATCATGACGCAGCAATCTACCGTGCAATTGTTTTCCTTAAATCAAAGCCCAGCGAAATCACAAAATTCGCCCAGTGCACTTTTGTTTCAATATCGAAAGAGTGCTAAAATACCAAATATTAATGAAATAGTAAACAAAAAGAATACGAAGATGTCTGATATTTTTAAACTACTTAATGTGTCCATTTCCAGTCTAAAAAAATCAAAGATGTACAGTCCTGATTGTGAAACATGCAGCGTGATGTATAAAATAATGCTAGATAGTGGATTTAAAAATGACCCCAAATTAACAGAAAGCGTTAATTCATCAGTTGTTGTTCTTATGCGCAAGCCGCAATTTAGTTTAGTTCCACACAAATCTAAGATTCGCGTTGGTAATCAAAGGAAAAATAAAAAATCAACAAAAAATGTCGATTCTTTTATAATTCAAATGGATACCCATTTTCTGTTCTTGTCTTTTGATGACTATGAGAAGCTAAACCGAAAAAATAAAGATAAAAAGAATCCGCTAAGGAATAGCCCTTGGGCGGATATGAAAAAAGTTTTTGTTTTTAAAATTCCAGATAGTTTCAGCCCGGAGAGTAAAATAATGGAATTGACCAGATCACTAAAACGTAAAAACTTGAAACCCATTGTTAAAGTACTGTTAAATCAGGAATTTACCGAAGAGCTTCAACAAATACTATTTGCTATTTTATCAAAAATGCATGAGCAGAAGACAAAACGAAACATGGAAAATTTTGATTCTTCCACTCTGATTTTACCAACAATTAACTCCCTGAGAACTAAATTTAATCAAAATGAAAAAATCGTCAATGATGAGTCAGTAAATGATTGGTTAAAAATTAATTTAAATGAAGGAAGTAATCCATTCTCGGTTTCTACGATTCAAGATTCCGATAAAGGCGACGCGGGACGTATAAGTAAAATTATGTCAAATGATGCATTTCAGCAGTTCAAAAATAGCGCAGTTCAAACAAATATGAAGGAGTGGAACGAAAAAGAAGGAAATAATCCATTCCTGGTTTCTACGATTCAAGATTCCGATAGAGGCAGTGAAGAATATATAAGTAAAATTACGTCAAACGATGCATCTCAGCAGCTCAAAAATAGCGCAGTTCAAACAAATATAAAGGAGTGGAATCAAAGACAAGTATATAATCCACAAATGGCTGTAATGCAAGCTATCAAACTGAAACAATCAGATGATGTTAAAGAAGCTGAGGAAAACGGCAATTCAAATGCCGTGAAAACAATACAGCAACAAACTTCATCTTTGAATTATAAAGACTTAGGAACAAGTGGTTTAGGGAATCCATTTTCTACAGAAAATGCCTCTGTAGAAAATTTATTGAAATTGAAAGCTAATACGCATCATTTTTCCGAAACGCTGAAACATGGAAATGAGAAGTCGTCTGCAAATGATGACCAGAAACAACTTGTTGAAACAAGGAATGATGTGTTTCCCTTTAAAACAATTTCTAGCCCTCATGGAGATGGACTTCGAAATATTAGAGAGGATAATGAAGATTTCTTAAAAGGAATTGGAGGAGTTAGAAGGTTACAAAAGTTAGGTGAGTTTTCAAATAGTGATGGTAAGTTAATAATAAAACCCTTCCAGGTCCGATTTTGTTTTTAATTTTTAGAAAATAAATATTTTTGCGTTAATAACATTAATTCTAGCTATCCAAATAGGTTAATTATAGTATTTAACGAATATTTCATTCTGTAGTAGATAACGAATGTCATTGTTTTGCTTACTATCTATATTATAAAGGCCAAACGTATCCGTGCGTAACGCATACGTCATTTTGCGCATGGCAACACTTTCAAATTTTAAATGAACTTTCGGTATTGCAATTTTTGCTACTAAAAAATTTTAAACTTCCAAATGCCGCACATTTTCAATTTTTACATCACCGTGTAGGGAAAAAATGTACTTTTAAATGAAATCTGTTTTAAAGCTGTACCTTAATTTGTTTTTGAAATATTAATTTTTTTGTAGCTTTTAATGCTGCTTTCCTAAATGTGGCAACAGGATTACTCCATTTCTATTAAAAGCAAAGTAAAAAAAGGGAAAAAAATTCATTGCTGTATCTTTATGTTGCCATTTTTCTCATTAAAAGGGAAAAAATTGAAATTTAAATATCTTCTGTTATAAAACCCGGTAAATTTTGATTTAATTTACAAAATTTGATTTACACATAAAAGAATATCAACAGTTTAATATCTGCTTCAGCTATTAGTATTGAGACTTCAAGTTTTGAACCAAAATGATCAAATTAAAATGCCAATTTTTTTGAAAAGGTTTTTTTGAAGGTACAGATGCGAAGCATTTGTGAATTTTGATATGGTGAAAATGATGCCGGGTTTAGATTTCACGGGGAAAAAATTCTATGATTGAGTCGAATTTGAATAATTTTTTTTTTTTTTTTTCATTTTGGAATACTAGCATAAGAACTTTAATTGGTAACTTTATAATAATAACATATCTTTATTATTTTTTACTGCTTACATATACGATTAAAGTTTAATTTTAACAATTTCTTCAACTGCTTTTTATAGAAATAGTATTTTGTTAATTTGACAATAAATATCGTTTGTATAAGAGTTAGAGTTACCAATATAAAATGCATTTTTTACTGTAACTAATTTTGTAGGTTTATTATAAGTCAATGAAACAGTTCCATCTTAAACATTTTCTTTCGTCAAAATTTGACGGGCTCTACCTCGTTTAATTAATATTCATATGGCAGTAAGGGTAAGGAAGAACTTTCAGAGATGTTTAGAAAATATTGTATTACAATAAAATTTAACTTATATTACAACTTTATACTTTTTGCGCTTTCTTACACACGATTTTCTCTGGAAAGTAACTTTTATTTTAAATTTAAAGAGTGAAATATGTGTTTAAAATGAAAGAATCACAAACGGCGAAAAGAAACTTAAGCAAACAATAATGATTATTATTGCTAAATGACTAAACATAATTGAAGTCACATAGTAAATGCATAAACATATACTGCCATTACTACATATAAATGGTAACAAAAGTATTTCTTAAACCAAAATAATACATTAAAAGACATGTACTATTAATATTACACCAGATCCGAAAGGATTAATTATCGCCTGCCTATTTATAGGTGAACAGAAATTTAATAATAAGGTAAACAGGACCGAAACAGGTTTTTTAAGCCGAAACCAAATTTCGGTGATTTTCCTATTTTCAGTCAAAAACACAAACGAAAATGTCCAAAAAATGTTTTATCGCAATTATATTGTATGCATTAATGTAATTAATACAAACACAAGAATAGACAATTATTATTTAATTACACGTATTTATTACATATGCATAATTTAAATTTAAATTCTTAGGTGGACGTCTTTTTTAGGGAATGATCTGACAGGTGAAGCTCAGGGTGGAGCTTGAAAGCCATGACTTTTTTTTATTATTACAAGTCTTTCCCTTTTAGTTTATTCCTTTTGATGCAAAACCACTATACAAAAAATTTGAACAATAAATTTTGATTTTTAAAAGTAGCTCAATTGACTCGAAATTTATAAAATTAGAAAATTTAAGAATATTAGCCATACAATTCACAAATATGCATTAAAATTTTTAATGCTTTGATTATAACAATTTGTCTAATTTACTGCTAAAATTATTATTTTTTTATTTTACATTAAAATTTTATTGCCTTTGTGTAGGCTGAGATAGTATTTTCCCTTTTATCTGCGTCTATTTTGTGATGATTTTCAACAACTTTTAATAGAAATTGTAGTTTTATTTTCTCATGAATTATCAGACCATTGTATTGCCGAATAAGTGAAACGGCAAGTTATGCATGATCATTTACGACTTGCATTGATTTTATTATCTTTCTAACCTATTTATAGTCCTCTCTTGACTTGCAAAAGTCAGAATCAACTGCAAGATATCCATCTGGAAGTTTCAACAGTTCGTAACAATATCACTGACATGGTTTTGGAAAAATGTTCAACATTTTTATTCTTGAATGAATGAAGAGGAAAATTGATTGCTTGAAAGAATTTTTAACTTATGTTTCGGTATTAGCTTCATTCTGTAAACCATTAACCATGCGTCTTTTCGAAAGCAAATTCGCACAGCTCTCAAATAAATCTAAACCAACAAGTTCTTCTGACACATACTATAAGTTATTAGCAAATTTAAGTGACGATGAATTGAAACTTAGCTGGATGCATTCATGTGCATTCAAACAGCGATTTGAGCAAAAAAAGTCATTATAAGTTTCCCGTGAAATTTGAGGTGCATAGATTCAAAGCTTTCAAGTATCACGGACTGTGAAAACACACAAATTATGTACACCTTCTTGCCTTTTTAATGTAAATTTATGTTGAGCCTTGAACATCCAGATCTTGTGACAAAGTATCACTTTGGACATCCAACAGGTACGGTGCATTGCTCTGGTGACATAAATCTGACATCTTCCTCTGGGACAGCACAAGAAAAAAAAATTCCAAGTTCAAAAAAGGCTTTATAATCACCTCTTAGTTTTGTTTATCTTTGTTCTTTTAGGTACTTATTTGCATAATTGATCGTCTCTTGCGATCGTGATCACTCTTAATTGATCTTCTACTAGATTTGTGACTCGTGAAAATCCTGATTTGAACTTGTCTGTATCAATGAAGCACCTATAGTCTTGAAAGAGTTTAAGTAATGCATTGACTCGCATACATATTTCAAACACAGACTAATTATCATCTTCATAATGCAATGCCCGCAAGTAACTGATAAGAGTTCTTTCTTAACTTTTTCTCTATAAAAACACATGCATCAGAATTATACCCATTATCTGAGTGTCGAATCGCATTGCACGAATATTATCTATTATTCCTTTGTCTTGAATCTGTTAGACATATTTTACCTGAGTTTCTTCTGTTGTAGATGAGATCTTGGCAACAGTCAGTAGTTGAGAATCTTCTTTTCCTGAAATTAATACTGGTAATCGAATAATCTTTTCTTTTGACGGTCAAATCATATATTAATTTTCTATCTTAATTAGTGACAAAAGTAGTGTTGCCTTGGAACTTGATTTTTATTTTTTTTATATTTCTTAGATCTCTCAAACATTTTTCCTTTACTAATTGAGTCTTTCTTAAATATATTTTCTCCTTTAAATATATTTTAAAAGGTGAAATTTATTTTTGTATGACATATCATGCGAGCATACGTAATTTATCATTAGCTATACATTAGAAACTTTTCCATCATTGAGCTCACCTCAAGTGTAGTAATATTTTGCTGATTTTTTTTCATAAAAAGGAACAAATTTAGAAGGTGAGAAGATTATATTTTCAAACTTAAAAAATAAGCTCCACCCTATGTGCGATCGAGAATTAGGTAAACCCTGTATACTTGCTCCGTCAAACCCTGATCAGTTCGTAAATACAAATGCTAGCGCGTGAAATAAAAAATATATAATTATAAATATAAATTAGCATTTGCACTGAACTGGTTTTGGAATTGTCATGATCGCTAAAAATATATGGGAAATTTCCGGAATTACTGCCTCCCCCCCTCCCCCTTCGAACGGCTGCAGTAAGCAGTTTTTTTAAATTTTATAATGAGAACTATATAGTAAGGGAATCCTCCATAAACGGATTTAATTTATGTTTTATTTAACATAGTTTTCTAAAATTTTCTTTCATTATTATAAGTATTTTACTTTTCTCATCCATTTAAATCTATAAAGTCATTTCTACCAGTGTCAAATTCTGAAGAAGCGTGGCAAAATTTTCCCAAGTTTAGCAACAAAAACAAGTCTCTATAAATGAAGTCAATTTACCAATAGCTGATTATTGCTGATGATAGCTAATAGTCCCATAAATAATCGGTATTGTCGAAAACTGGGAATCTTGTATGATCGGCTTCCATGCACTTTAACTGCGTGTGTTTGAATAAAATTAACAGAATTCTTTTTTAAAAAAGGGAGATACGGAAGCTAACTTTTCTTGTGCAGGTCAGAAAGACCTTTTTCTGACCAATGACACGATAATTGTAGTCTGTAATTTTAAAGTTTAAATTGACATCATTAATTTGGCTGTAATTACATTGAATTCTCAGTTTCTAACTATCTTTTTTTTTCACTTTCAGGTGGTGTGATCCATTTGAGATTGGCCGACAATAAAAACTTACACCACCGTGAGAAACGTCAGTTAGTAGCTATACCTCATAACAATTGGTGCCCTGTCATGTCCATGCGCCGTAATGGACATTTGGACTGCACTATGTGGACTTTCAAGAAGTAAATTTATATTTTTAGTTGCTCTTTCAGCGGATCTGTCCAACATGTTTGTTAACATAAATTATTAACACTTTTCGCAAAAGAATAATATAAATCGGGATGGAGAGATTTTTGGACAGGCTTTTAATGTCAAACAGCCTGATCGATTTTAATCAGAATTTGCAGGTCCGGATTATATAGAACCTGAATCGGGTTTACCTGATTATAGAGTCCCCCCCCCCGACACCCCACACCCCATAATTCTATAACTAAGCAATGTGGAACAATTTACAAATAGCCAAAACCTTTCCGGAAAAATTATCTTAACCTATTGGGGACGAGCGACACGTATACGTACCGCAAAAAGGCTTCGGAATTTTTGTTTATCCCCACCAGTAAAATCTGTCTAATTTAATTGGACCATTTTTTCGATTTAATAATGCAGAAATTTCTGTTTTTAAAAACCGGTAATTAAACATTAAAAAATTCGTAAAAGGCTCCCTTCGCGAAGGGGTTAATAACAAAAACAATGCAAGTATCATGAAAATCTGCCCAGTAGAACGCAAGTTATAAACAGCCAGAATGAAATTCCCATCTGCATATAATGGCAAATGAGATCAGGCTCTTTTTCGAAATCACAGAAGTATGCTGTCGAAAAACGTTAACAACATCTTAAAATTGTTTCAAAAATAATTTTCTCATTTAAAAATGTCTTTTAACATAGAAATAAGTATTAATCCCAAATACTGCCTTATGACAACGTTTCGTGATTTCCGTGCCTCTGAAAATCAATTTAAAATAGCAAATTTGTTATTTATACGCAGTCATTTGGAGAAACCTGCCAAAAATCATAACTCTTACTCTTTTAAAATACCATTGTACAACTACTGAATAAACACACGAGTTCTGTTTTCCAATAGCTCTGTTAACCCTTTCCGGCACACTGTGCCCGGTCCTGGGATACCTAATTTTAATTCTAAACTTGCAAACGGCACCAGTAATATTTTAGTAAAAGTTTGCTTTTACAATAAAAGCTGAAATTAAGGAATTCAAAATATTTAAAAAATTCGCATGTGAATTCCGGTGTCAATCGATAATTTCTCAATTTTACTACAGATTTTGCCCCTGCCGGAAATGGTTAAAGGATTTTAAACAGAAAACGAGAATAGACTAAGGCGAAAATTCCATTTGGAGAGATACCACATTTTTTTTTTTTTATGTTACTGTCACTGGCTGAGCAAAAGCTTCAAAATAACATAGAGTATTTTAAAATTTGTCCCATCGATAACAATTCCATTCCCTTACGAAATGATTTTTAAAGGATTGTAAAACACTTTAAAATTTTTCGACTACATTTTTGCTTTTCGAAAGGAAATTTTTTGTTTCACATTTTCAATTTGTGAATAAGCAAAATCTTTACTTTGAACCTCACGTTGAGCCCTTTTTGTGCCTGGGTTCGAGCTCACAGGCTAGGCTGAGTTTGGCTCATCTCTACAAACAGATATATGCAATTATAAGCCTATCACCATAATGTTCTTACCATAGTTGACATTTAACTGATGTGACAGAAATTATCACATAATTACTATGTAGCGGTCTGTGTGACCGCTAAATCGAAAAAAGAATAAAAGGTGCTATTAACTCATAAGATGGTATTATGTACTAAACGTTTTGTACAGGGCTGGTATAGCTAAAATGCACCATTTTAAAAATATCTGATGATAGTAGTAAAGTTCCAAGTGAAACAAAATTTAGGTAGTGTTTGAAGTTAAACTGAAAGTTACGAGTTAAACTATAAAAATTTAAAAAAGCTGCGGTCTATCAGACTGGTAACATCTACTAAAGGTTAAAACTTTTTAGTCCTTAGAATGATGTTCACAAATGAAATTTAATCGATGTGATATTTATGAACATATCCCATTTGTGTTTGCAATTCATAAAACTCAAATGTTTTGCTGAAGTACTACTGAAAGTGATTTTTACAATAATTTACAAAATGGTAACAAATCGAATTCATTTACTCTCCTCCCCCTCTCTTCCATTTTCCAATGAAATTGAACGAAGTGTGAAAGATAGTGTTACAATTACTGTTTTCAAAAGATTTTTGAAACCTGGCAGTATAGAAAATGTGATCTCGGATAGCAATAAAATTGGAATTAAAGTAAGAATGCCTGCAAATTTTAGAATACAAAGGATGAAGTAACCATAATTAAAAATTTCGCGTTAACAATCGAGTAAATTGAAACACTTGTGTATACACATAATCAGAATTTATGTCTCCAACTTTTTAGAAAATATTTTCTTTGTGAGAAAATTTCCATCAAATAATTACACCACATTTACAGAGTTCTATTTTTATAAATGGAAGATTCTTAATACTTTTACATGGATTTTACAATATTTAAGAACTTTTCACAGACAAGCTTTACACAAATAAAAACGTAAACATGTTTTTGCTTTAAGAAAAGAAATCTGAATATGATATATGGAAATATATATGGCGTCTGTGCAATAGTTACGTGGTGTGGTACAGGTATTTAAACCCCTGGAAAATGGGACAAACCGCAGTCAAGTTCAAGTACATAATACAAGAACAAGAATCCTAACAAGCACAAATATTTTAGGTTTATGATTTCATTCTTTTCAACTTTAACGACAGCCGAACGGTGTTCAGTTTCAAACCATGCGATCGCTACACTGTGTTAAAAATTTCCAGTAAACTGTCCAACCATTCGATTGTTTTATATATAAAGGTTAATTAAGTGCAATTTTAATCAATCCTGATCATAATATGCTCAATAATATAAACATAATATATTCATAACATAATAAAATAGCAGGTATTTGCAAAAAATCGAATGATTGGACAGTTTTTGACAGTGAAGAAAGGGCGGTTCCTGCTATTCATTTAGAGGGGGGGGGGAGATAACGGCTATTTTTTGGGGGGAGGGAGTTTCATCATTTAATAAGCAATTTTTATATTGAAGGCTTTTCCCATACCCAAAATGTTCTGCTTTTCTGATACTTTGGAAAAGTCATTTTCATTCGTAAATGCTTAAAAAATTGCATTAATAATCGTAAAAATATATAATTTACAAGTTTTATTAGAAATCAAAAAATTGAAGAATTTTCCATTTTCTTATAAAAACAAAGAATCATTCAGAGATTGAGCATTTTAAGCCAATTTTTAGGACTTGGCAGTTACAAAAATGGAGACATGCGGGAGCAGTTGGATGTCGTGATCTGAAATTCAGTTTTAAACTCCACATTTTACGCAGATATCCCGAAAGAATTTTTGCCTTTATAGGTGAAAATTAAAACGATAATTAATCACATTTGTTCTGAATAAGTGTACTTGCAAATGTCTCGTATCTGAGATTGAAAATTATTTACTGGATGTGTTAAAAAATATCTTGCTTTGGATTTAAGAAGAGCTTTAGAGAGTCAGAAAGATTCTCATTGTTTAGCAAGAGGTAAATTTAAAAGAATTTAATACATATTTTATTTTTAAAATGTATTTTAGAAATCTTCTTCGTCCAGAGGAGGGAGGGGAACCATGACTCCCGTGATCTCCTCCTTGGATCCACGATTGCAGTCTAGCATTGGCTGTAAAAGAAAATGTGTCCATACGTGCACACATTAAAAGGTAATGATAATAAACGTGCAAAGGACCGAATTGAAAATGAATTATGATAATGGATTATACAAAACAAATATTCTGTAATTGAATATATTGAGGTTTTTACACGCATTTCGGATTTTAAACCCTTTCAGACCCGACATTAATGCTGTGAATTAAAAAATTATATACCAAGTTAAAATATCATAATAGGGTCCTAATAAACATGTTTGAGGAAAAAATTAAGAAAATAGTAATTATTTTAAAAAATAGGAAAATGTCCACTGGAATGGACAACCGGTCAATGAGGTTGCAGAAGTCAAGTATTCAGCGCTTGAACTTCTCTTACGATTTTTGTTCTAAATATCAATTTATTTACTTAACAATGCTAGATAAAGAAGCTACAACACTAAAAAAGTTTCAAAAAGTTTATACTATAGTAATTTTATTGCATATTTAGAGGTATACAGTAATAATACACAGTTTTGCAAAGCATTTTCACATATTCCTAATTTTGTATACAAAGGAAATGAGTTTTACATTATTTCACATGGAATCTTTGTTCTTTGTAAGAAGAAATGATGAATCTGAATCAACCTCTAAAACTTCACCATCGGAACTTTCAGATGAATCATGGGCACCTACATATGTAAAAGTCAGTATTCAGTAATAATAATGTTGTATAATATAAAGCTTAAATTAATTATTGGAAAATATTTCCAAAAATTTTAACATAATTTACCTCCAGAAACAGATTTATTATCACTATCAATAAAGCAATCATCATCAGAATCCAATTCTTCAATATCTGATATTTCTACACTAGTGATGTACTCCAAAACTTCTTTCAAATCTTTAGAATTTTTCAAATTATATTTTTCTAAAATAAAAAATGAAAATTTAATCCTCCTAATAATTTGTTCTCGTTTTAAAAATAATTCACATGGCTAAAATAAGCTAAATTACAAAAACATTATAATTCAACTATCTAAAGAATCACAACCACCTGTACCGTATGTCCATTGTAATGGACATGTCATTTTGCTCTCATTCTGGCTAAACTATAAACTGTAATAAAATAAAACTATTTCCAATCCTAAGATAAACTTACAAACATTATATAAAAAAATCACTGACACATTAGAAGGAATTATTCATAAAAATCAAAACAAAAAGAATACTCACGTTTTTGCATAACAAAGCCTGACGCCATTTTCAAAAAAAGCAAGTCGTAAAGATCTGTTGACTGTTGCCAAACCATAAACCGCAAAGATGTCAAAAAGATTAGTTATTCATCTATTCATGGAGCAAATTTTAACTGTCTTCAGCTAGAGGATTAAAAGTGATAAGGTTTTTAAATGTATGTCCATTGTAATGGACACCAGGTCTGAAAGGGTTAAAAAAAGCCAACAATGGAATTTATGAACAAAATTTGTAATTAAACCTTTTATTTGTAAAAGGTCGAATGATTGGACAGTTTTTAACAGTGTAGCATTGGTTGTAAAAGAAAATGTGTCCATACGTGCACACATTAAAATGTGATGATAATGAACGTATAAAAGACCGAATTGAAAATGAATTATGATAATGAATTATACAAAACAAATACTTTGTAATTGATTATATTGAGGTTTCTATGTTTATTTTGGATTTTATTTCAAAAAACAATGCAATATATGAACAAAATTTGTAATTAAATATTTTATTTCCTAAGCAAAACTTCTCATCGTGTGAAACGTTGTACTCTAAACCGCAATCATGCATTTGGATTAGTTAATTTCAAATTGAGTTTTGAAATGTGGCAAAAACTTTTTGCCAACCATGTACTTTACTTTTATTTATATATTTTTAAAAATCTTGTTATATTTCTGTAGGCTATGCACCATATACTGTCATTCAGGTTACAGTTATGATGGAAAAGGAACTGCAGAGATGAGTTGTTCGAGAAGACAAAATAAATGGACAAGCGATGTGAATAAACCATGCTCGGGATCTGGTCGAGAAATACCTTCATCTGAAAGAATAGATAAGCCTGCCAAAGGTAACTCTGATAACTCTAAAGGTAACTAAAAGTTTGTAACATTATCCAAATATTAATCATTTGAAATTGTCCGAAATGCTAAGTTTTAATAAATGTTTGACACATCTGTGATATAAAAAGTAATCTAAAAGCCACAAAATGAATGTTTTAGTTTGGTTTGATGGATGTGCTGGAGTCATCTTTTACACACGAGGATTAAACCGATCGGCAATGCCATTTAAATTGGAATACAACAGATTAGAAATATCCGTAATCTAAGTCGGGATTCGAACTTGGCACTTTTTGTCCAGAAACCAGTGCTTTATGCACTTGACAAGAAGATGAGTCACAATATAAATAAAAATTCAATAATTCAAAAAGAATAAAAATTAGCAGGATACGGTTTTATAATAAATACGGTGGAAGATATAGGATCTTTCATAAAAAAATTATACCACACTATATGCATTTTTCATCAAAAATCAGTATTGTAAAGTCCAAAGCCGCTGCTTGTAACTATTTAAGCTACCATGTGACAGGAATTTCAGCAGAAATCTTTTCCAATTCTCTGAATAGTATATGCTACATCTTATATCTATTTTTACTAAAGGCTTCCGTTTAACAGATTATATGTAATTTTAGTTGCGTAGTACTGTGTAGAAATTTTACTTAATCATTAAAACAAAAATGTCTAGCACATTCAAATTGTGCATTAATTTTGAAGGTAAAGACTATCTATTTCAGGAAACCGATGCGTTATGATTTGGTCGGATACAGTATAAAGCACTCTCCAAAGCCGATAAAATCCTTCTGCACCTGCTCATACATGAATATAATAATACAACCTGTCGGCTGCTTTGTATGATGAACACATTATATCATTTCACGCACAAAGAAACAGGATTTAGAATATATTTCTCGAAAAAGGTATCGAAATTTTATAAATATCCTGCGTAGACTGAGAGCAATAGAATTCTAGATATTCTGATCACTGTTAAACATAAAGATAGATATTCCTGTACAAATTTTGGAGTGTTTTAATTGCCTACCTTACCGTCTAGTATAAAATAATTTCGCTGACGCTTGCTATCAATTTAAAACAAACTGGCATGCCATCAATTTCTTTCACAATTAACTTAAAACGAAAGTACTTAAAATACAAAATATCCCAAGAAAATTTTTAGCAATTTTAAACCTTCCTTGTCAGAAAAGTAGCAATTTTAATTAGGTCAAATCAAAGGCCCACAAAAGCTTTTCTTCTCAATTATTGTAGTTATTATTAATATTATTTTTGGTGCAATTTGAAAAGTTTAGTAGTACAAAAGAAACAGGTAACAGTGAGTCACGTTGTTCTTTCGTAATTCAGGATTTTTAAAAAAATATTGTAAGAAATTTGAAAATGCTTCAAGAATCTCTATGTAATTTTTTTTCAAAAGATTTTGGACTATGAATATGGTCTATTTCTGCTGCAGATATATTACCGTCATTCATTCGTGCCACTTTAATCTTCGTCATCTATGTTTCTTCTTTCCATCGATTTTTAACTAGCTGAATCGATAAGTTGCAATCAGTTTTAACAGCATAGCAAGGATTTGTTTGAACCATATGGTTCTATCAACTGATTTAATTATGTAATTAGCAATTCCCCCATTTTCCCTCATTAGCGACCCCCATTATCCTCATTTATAATCTTATCTAGAAGTTGCCGTGATCTTTTAATAGCATAACAACCGTTTGCTTATGTTATGCACCGTCCTATCAGCAGATTTGATGCCGTCATATGTAACTGACTAATTGTAATCTTTATAATTTATTCGAAAATTTTTAACCAGATGTTAACAGCATGGAACAGTATTTAATGTGCTTCACAGTACTATGAATTGATTGGTGACGCTATTCCCTATTGGTTTATAATAGTATCGGAAAGTTGCAATAAGCTAATAATAGTATAACAACCGTTTGGTTGTGTTTTTCGTTATACTTTGGGTTAATTCGATGACGTCCTTGGCAAAGGCTTTGTCTTATTTTCGGTATCATCGTTATTTGAATGAGCTGTTGTGCAATCAACAATTAACTTTTGAGAGATACTTTGAGTTATTATTGTTAAAATAGAATAAATTTGTAGTTTATATGCATATCAAAAAGTGTCTTTTATTGCAAGCTTGATGCGTAAACATTAACTTAAAGGGCAATACAAAGCGCCAGAAAAAAGCATATATTTATGTATTTCAAGTTTTAACAAACACAGCTCCATTTTTACTGCAAATTAAATAAAAAGTAAATAAAAAATAGTAGCAGCATGTGTACTGTTGCTACAGTTCCGGATTTACACTTTTTAAAACCCTATTTTGATGAAGCAAACTCTTCTCTAAAAGCCTTAAAATAGGTGTACAATCAGCAGACCACATCTTGCCGATTATCTTGATAGAATTTGCGAATATATGATATAACACATTTGCTAACAGGTTCAGGAATTGAATTGTTTAATTCGATTCTGTAAGTTGCTAGCAGAAAATGTCAGATTAATTGATAAATAAACTAATATAATTTGCTTTACTCATCAGTCAAGTTACTGTAGGGGAACTATTAATCTGAGAGGCAGCGTCATATTTTGTCCACCAATTTTAACATACATTATTTTACGATACATGATAGACTAGATGCTGCTGATAACGCTACTACCAGTTGGCTGATGCACTGGTAATGATTGTGTGTATGTGTACGCGTGTACGTGATGCATAGTAACATGATAGAATTTTCTAAAATGTGAAATAATTGACAACCGGAGTACTGGCGATGCCTCCACCTCGGTGTAGCATGAACAATCGGGTGTCTATTCTTTACACATTTCAAAGAGGTACATGATGTAACTATGACCGTCCCCACTCCGCTGGTGCGAAAACTGACTGCCAGATTTACTATCTGTACCATCTAATCTAATATATATAGTACAATTTATATCGCCCAAGTAGTACAATTTGTTGACCCATCGTCGATAATTTGTGCGGCCTTTGGGAAGTAGTTTTATTAGGATTAGTAAAGTTGTAAGTAGTTTGGAAATAGGAGGTGCCATAAAAATGTAAATGTAGATTCTTAAATCTATTTAGTTAAGAACAGATCCGATCAGCAAACGAATGAACTACCTTCGTTGTGCTTTTCTTGGCAAAAGCAGAAGCATTTATTTCACTTACGTAAATAAATGTAATGATAAAATGTAATGACAATTAACCAAAATCGGCACAACTATTTTGTGATATGTAGACAACGTTAAATTGGTTGCAAAATGTGACGCTGTCTCCCAGACTATGCATGTAACATTTTCTATGACTTCTGGTGCATTTTTTTACGTTGAATTGTATACATTACATATTCAGCACAGCACAATGGTTTTTATATTTACTTTATCAATTTTTTAGATGACGAAGATTATTCCTATGAGAGTTTTTAATCCCTAAATCCCTTCCTTCACCACAGCAGTCGAAGCAGAATATGACGGTAATAGATCTGTTCTAGCTTTTTTTCTTGCAAAGAAGATGGGTAAATAAGGATTGAGTCCCGCTCTCTCGCCGATACGCTTAAATATATACTATGTATTATATATGTATGTATTATATGTATTATATGTAGTATAAACAGTCAAAACATTTGTAATATTTATATATATATATAAATATTACATGTATATAATATATTACATGTATATATATATATGTATATCCAATGACATCTTGGGGTGAAAGGAATCGTGTATAATAATTTGACTAGGGAATCTTTTAGGGATCGAACTCATTTATTTCGCGGTGAATCCGGTCGGAAGTCCCTCGAGTCATTTATGCCGATTTAAAAGACTTACATGATCGTAGGTGAAGCAGACATCTCACAAAATCCAAAATCTCTCGTTTTTTGCGCGCGTTCTAATTAATATCTTGATGCTTGTTATGTTTAAAAGCAAAGGGCACAATTGTAAATGTGAGAGAAACAATTCTTTAATTGATTGATTAGCTTCTGATTGATATGTGGTGAAGACCCGCACAATTTCCGGGTTCTGTGACGTATCAGGTCTTAACCACAAATGCCTGGAAAAATCACTTAGATCATCAATTTTAATTTTAATGAGCGTCCAAAAATGATATCTGAAAGTAATAAATGGAAAGAAAGTTATCAGGGGCAAAATTGCTTTAAGCTTCAGAATTAACATTAAAAAATGTTAGTTGGACTTTAAACTTTTGAATTTTAAATTTAAATTTAAATTTTAAAAAGGGTTTAGTTTTTTCCTTTCATATATATTACAGACGTTTTGATTGTTTCAATGCAAGTTAGGATTATATTTATTGTGTCCCTTTTTCTATCCCGCATTTGAACTGTCTTCAAAACTTATAGGCAGAAAATACTTATAATATTAAAACAATCAAACCATTTTACCAAAAACCAGAAGGAGTAATAGAGCCTGTTTTGGGGACAAAAACGTTTATTTACCCACCTCCTTTCGCCATCACTGCTTTTCTTTCTTAGAAAACCTACTACATTTCAACTGAAATCCATAATTTTTCCACTAAAGCTACGTAAATAATTTGCACCAACGGTCCTGGAACTTTTTGTTACAAACCCAGAGTAAAGATAACAAACCCCTTTTTAACGGACCCCTTTTCGCATTTTCTCTCTCTTCCTAGATATCCAGCATTTGAAATTGAAGTTTTTTAGAATAGAGAATACATGGCGAATACACTACAAAGATACGCAGGAAAACCTGATAAAATGGAAACTGTTTATAATGGAATGTCGTCTTAAACGCATTAAATTTACGTTTCTTATGAAATAAATAAAATATAATTATACCTCATTAAATGAAAACCTTTATCATACAGAATATTTTTCAGGTGTCTAGTGATTCTGTTTTTACACGTTTCACTATATAAAATAAAGATACTGAATTTTAAAACTGTATTCTCAATTTCTTTGATTTTTACTCGTAAGTCGTGAAATATTTCTCAGTAAAAGAAACAAAAAATTTCAAATTAGACTTTTTGGTCCCCTTTCACGATGTATTGCGGATCCTTTGTAGCTCCTAGGTTTCCGCAGATCACAGTTTAAGAATTGCTGATCTACAATATGAATAAGCAGTGTTCTTATAACTTTTATTTCTTTTCAAAAAAATGTGCAAAAAGAAAAATTCATTGACATTTTGTATTAAGCGAAATTTTACACAAGGGTCTCGCATTTTTTGTTGTTGTTTTTTGCATACAAAATATAGTTAGGATCTCAGGGGCAATTTTTTATATTTGGATCTGATTTCTCTCTTTTCTTATTTAGTTTGGTTAGAGTGGGTGGGAAAGAAAAATAAAAGTCGATATTTAAAAAATAAAAATTAAGACTTATACAAATTTAAGGAATATATGATTTAGTGAAATCCAACGTATATATATATATATATATATATATACCGGGTGATCCAGAAGTTCCGGGAGTTTTCAAATGCTAATAATTAAAAACTATAAACAATAGAAGTATGCGGTTTTCACAGAAATGCTTAGAAACTTATGGGATTTGTATTTTTGATGAAACAAACAAATTATGTTAGTTACACTTTTTGGCAACAGGTGGCGCTAAAATTGACAGTATTATTTTTATGGTATGTTATAGCTCGCTACAAAGAAAGAATTAGTGTCCAAGAGTTAAAAATTTTCATTATGACGCCCATAGCTTATGAGTACCGCTGTGAGCCGACGCAAAACAACGTGCACAGTATCCTCAAAGGAGAAAAAAATTCCAGATGAAATTTCAAATTTATCGTGATATTACAAGTGTACTGATTCATTATGAGCTGGTGATTTCCACCGAGTATTGGCATCGAATTCTACCTCATTTACGATTGCAACAGACATTTGGGATCTCCTGCTTCTATTACGATCTTTCAATTAGCCTTTTTCTCAAACCTTTCTTACCATGGCATTTCACATTTCTAATGGCCATCGAATCTTTTTCTATTTTTACTTCCGTATTGTACGATAAGACCACAGCTCGATATTCAAAGAAAGCA
The DNA here is from genome assembly GCA_964019185.1 of Maratus speculifer. NCBI lineage: Eukaryota > Metazoa > Arthropoda > Arachnida > Araneae > Salticidae > Maratus > Maratus speculifer. The sequence goes on along the minus strand of OZ025300.1, from coordinate 161,296,010 downwards.
TGTCTAAACATGGCAGTTACTCATCAAATTTTGTATCAAAATTCCCTTTCAATGCAATTTCAACCACTTTAAAAAAGTGATTGAACATAAACCACCCTTAAAACGAAATCTCATTAATAGCCTACAAAAGATGTTTCGCAATGAACTCATACTCATGTGTCTATAAAGCATATTTTATAGTTACATCCAGTGTTGTACAGCAGCGCCACCTGCTGCTAAAAATTGTAACTATATACATGTAAAAAAAAATCATGCTAAACAAAATCCCACGTGTTTCTGAGCATATATCTGAAAACCGAACCTTTGTATTGTACATAGTTTCCAAATTATTAACATTTCAAAACTCCCGAAACTTTTGGATCACCCGGTATATATGCTATTAATATAATGGTAGGCTATGAAAAAATTTTGGAGCACATTTCGAAATCGTCCATGTAGCAGCAAAATTAGATAGATAAAACAAATTTAAAGTAAAATATAATTTAAAGTATTTTTGTAAAGTATTTAAAGTCATGTGAAATTTGATCAAATGGAATCGAATTCAAATAAAAATTCTATGTACTAAAGTTTTATTATTTTTGTATCTTTTGGATAACCTTGTATAACTAATTTTGGTATGTGATATTACATAATTTATTCGTAAATTTTTACTGAATGTTTGTTTAATTTAGAGCCAGCACCAGGACCAGCCCCGAAAAAACCACCACCTGTCGAAGGTAAGGGCATCTTTTCTGTTTCCTTATAGATACTTTACTAATTCAGAGATATAGAGAGTATTCTTAGAGATTTAAAGAAGCATTTATATAAACAAATTTTCCGTTGCTGTCACTGATTTTCGGAAATATTTCCGAGTAGTTTGTATAGAATTTTAATCAGTTTTCTGCAACTGAAATATAGATTTTTTAGATGCAATTAAATCTCAAGTAAACATTTTCATGCTCAAGGGGCATGTTTTGTAGACATAATGTGAAACCCTATTGACACGTGGCCAGTAACTGGCATTTCAACAAAAATCGAATATAAATTAGCATTTTCTGGTAAAATCTTGAACGAGATTGACGAGAAGGAATGATATTTTCAAAAAACAGATTAATTCGGTCGAGTTTTGCCGAATTTTCCACGGCATCTTCGTCGAAACTCAGATTTTGGGCCGAAAACAAAAACGGTTTATTTCTATAAATAAATATAATTCGAACCAGTAAAAATATTTTATGAAACCTTTCTTGTTTCTGTGAAATAAGTAATTTTTAAAAGAATGTATGACTATCAACGAAACATACCTTGCACTCTTGAGCTATTCCTGCATCTCAACTGTTTTGGACAAATGATCATGTTAGCTTGTTTTCACCATTTTCACCCAGTTACTATATTTGCTTTTTAAATTAAATCATATTTCTCATCCCCTTTTTTTTTCATCTTTGCTATTTGTATTCGCTCTTAACTAGTTTTCAATGATTTCAAATTTCTTCTCTGGTACGATTCTCCAAGTTTTAAAAATGCAGCTACGCTTAGACAAGCGCAGTAGGCGTCGACTAGGAAGTCCAGGGAACATCTAAACTATTGGATTGTTCCTTAGGCTTTTAAGGGTGTATTTCGATTCAAATTGCTTTTTTCCCCGATTTATTTTTGAATTCATTATCGCTCTCAAATACACCAAACTTTCAAATTCTCTTATTTGGAAAGTACACAAAGTGCCGTGATTGTCGATTCTTTGATAAATGCAGAAAATATTGCAAGAAAAGCAATCAAAAATGGCATTTCGAACCGATTCTTCCCAAGCGGTCGATCTGGGAACGAAAAAAAGGGTCATACTAATAAGGTAATTGTTTATAACTCATATTCTAATAAATTGAGCGTAAAAAGGCATCACACGGCACCTCATACGTCCCTTCAAGAATCCCCTCAGCAAGTTTCATGATTCTACTTTTAAAAATGTGTCTGAAATTGTATCTCTTCTCCGTCTGTTCTATTTGTCTTGCTTCTCTGTCTGTCAGTCAAAGCTTTCGTAATTGGAAACTATTTAAGTTGTATAAACTTGATTTTTTTTACATGGAGCTAAAATACTTTCTGTCATACTCCAAATCATAAAATTTTTAGAAAATATGTTATGTTTTAATTAAATAAATTACTTTAATGACAAAGCATTGTTTTTGTGATTTAAAAACTTAATTTTAATCATCTTTTCGTGAACTCGGTAATCCTGTGACAGAGTGTGTTTTTCCTAATCAAAAGATCCCGGATTCGAAGCATGTTGGCGACAGTTGAAATTTAATTTTTCATATTTAACTGTCCGATGGATTTAATTAATATAAATTTTGTATTTTTTTTAGCTATTTTATTGTTTTTTTATAATTTTTTTTCCGCACCATCTAGTAAGTGTTTGAAAAATAAAAGAATTAATATGGATTTTTTCGAAATTTTTTAGCATTTTAAATATGTTTTAAACAATTTTTTTTCTAAAAAATTATATTTTATTTGTACCATCGCTAATTTTTTAAAATGGCTGAATTGAAAAATATTCGGATTTTTTAAAAATTTTATTTAAATAATTTTACTTGAATATTTTTATCTTTGATATAAAAATACTTTTAAAATTATTTTAAAATTAATTATAATGGTGCTGCAATTTATTTAACAGTTTAAAATTCATAAATTACTACTTTTTATTTATTAATTAAAGATAAAGTGTTTTAAAAAAGATAATAAACAAAAAACTTCTGTGCGATCTGCGATTTCACTTACCCACTTGTTTATTTCACAAAATTTTTGTATTTATTTCATTTTAAAAAAAGCTGGAATTGTGGCAGCTATCGATAATAATAACTAACTTTTAAACCTGTTTTCTCATAAAGTTTTTTTTTTTTTTCATTTTCAGGAAAACCTCAGAAAGTTCCACCTAAAGTACCTGCTCCTGCCAACGCAGAAGAAAATGATGATTATTATGAAGAAGATTATTATCAGTAAAATTATGTACATCATCTTAATGATATCACAGTCCATGTAAATCAGACTTTTCTGCTGTTTTTGCAGTTGTAAAATGACGATCATCATATTTTATGTACAGAGTTACCCTAATAAAGCCTGGTGCATTATTTATTTGTTGTTTCTTGTTGATACTTTGTTCCAACCAAACATATACTATACACACTGTAAAAAAACAAAAACGGACGATTTTGCGGAGATCGTACTGGTAATCGAGTTGCCAGTACAATTTATTGTTTTTTAACCAAAAAAAAAAAAAAAAAATCAAAATCAAAACAAAACAAAACAAAAAAACATCCTGTAAACTTTAGGAAAAAAACCCGGAAAGTTTACTAGAATTTACGGGAATTTTTCCGTTAAAAAATAGTGAATTGTACTTTCGTCTAGATTACAAGGATAAGCTCAGTAAAATCGTCCATTAAAAAAATAAATAAATAAATCAGCCTTCGTATGTTAATTGGCAATAAGCTTGCAGTTCTCTATTTCCCGTGTTTCTTATAACATTTCTTTTTAAATTCATACTGCTAAATTTATGAATTAGCATTATTGGGTTACCCAACCCATGTTTTCTGAGTAAAAGAACATAAGTGAAAACCATTTTTTTCAATAAATCATTCAATCTGCATGGTTTATTCACGTAAATACACCTTTTTTCTTAAAAGCGTGTGTGAACCATCAGAAAAGTCATGGGGATGCTGGTAATGACGATTTAAACTTATTTATTACCAACAAGATGGAGCCAAAATCTATGTACTTTTAAACATACTAGTATGATATGGATTTTCCCCCCTCTTCTATACATTTTTTCGAAACCAACAATTTCAGGGTTTACACTTAGTTTTACGCCCTGTATAATATAATGTCATGCTAGAGAGATTTTTTTTCTGGATTATTTAATAATTTTCTGTGTACTTTCTTTATTATAAGAAACGATCTTAGGAACACCTAAAATGATGTTTATAAAATATTATTGTTCAGTTTTATGCAATTTGTTCAGGATTAAAATTAATCGAAACAAAACGCTCTGAATGTTTATAAAATATTTGTAAAAACCAATAAACAGTTTCTATAGTTTGTCTCAATATCTGTAATTAAATTATCCGTATAATTTTCTATATAATGAGAAACGATCTATTATTAGAAACATCTAAAATGATGTTTAAAAAATATTTTTCAGGTTTGGGCTATTTGTTGAGGATTAAAATTAATCAAAACAAAACGCTCTAAATATATGTAAGAATATTTGTAAAACCCAATAAACAGTTTCTATAGTTTGTCGCTTTATCTGTAATTAAGTCATCTGTACAATTTTCTATACTATAAGAAACGATCTTTTATTAAGAACATTTAAAATGATTTTAAAAAATATTATGGTCCAGGTTGGAAAATTTGTTGAAGATTAAAATTAATCAAAACAAAACGCTCTAAATATTTGTAAGAATATTTGTAAAATCCAACAAACAGTTTCTATAGTTGGTACCTTTACCTGTATTTAAGTCATCTGTATAAATTTTTATGTTATAAGAAACGATCTATTATTTTGAACATCTGAAATGATTTTAAAAAATATGGCTGTTTAGGTTTGTGCAACTTGTTCAGAATTAAAATTAGTCAAAACAAAACGCTACAAGTATTTAGAAAAAAATAATTTATTCTATATTCCTATTTCAATACATTTTACAACTAATTTTGGCAAAACATGTAACATGAAAACACAACAGTAAACAGTTATTTTGCACAAAAAGTCTATTAAAGTTAAAATTATTCCATCTGTAAATATATACCTATGAACATATAAGGAAAAAAATACAACAAAATTATACATAAAGGATAAGAAATGCAATGAAGGTATGAGAACTTTAATTTGTTGGATAATATGCCTCTTCGGGAAAATATCACCACAGTTATCATCAAGTTATCGTTATTGGATGTTATAGCCTAAAAATGAAAAAATACAATCATCTTTTCAGCGGCTATTTATTCTGATGATGCATTATTGAAAATTTAAGAGAATTTGATAACAACTTCATTCGAAAACTATTAATGGAAATTAATTTTTTTCCACCTAAATTATTAAAACAAAATTTTACATTAAAAAGTTTGAATAAAGTTAAGTGGTTTAACTAATAATCATCTCCCTTCAAAGCATTAACAGTCGTTAACTTACAATGTCTTATCCCAATGAAATTTAATCATTCGGTAATAACGCTATTTTTTATTTAAATGTTCAGTCATATATAAAAGCATTTTCTGTATATTTTTTACTCATTTTTGCAATTAATACAAATTTTTACAAATATAATGAAATAATTAGCTTTCAGTTTTCTAAAAATGTAAATATTTAATTAATATTTTTAATATATAAAATACAATGACAAGAAAACAAAGTATTCTAAGTCTTAAATGCATATCATCTATATACAAACAATACACTGAAAAAGTTTCAGTTTTTGATCACTTCATATTTAAACGAAAAAGAGAAATTTCTTAGATACTACGCTATGCATTCTCTGGTGTAAAAAGTGGTAAAATAATACCTGTTTCAACAAACCTGTAAATGTAAACATCCTGCCAAGGGTGTAGATCAGTCAGACCCTAAATCTCATTCATTCAATATTAAGTCAATGGTCCTGAATGCTTTTGTATTTTACTGTCGTTATTCATAGTGTAAAGGAAACTTCGTAAATGTGATTTGTGTGTGAGAGCGCACACAATAATTCCATCTCACAAACACTATTTCAATTTTAGCTCTCCTTTGGCGAATGCATATTACTAATAATATAAAGCAGCAACGTTTGTTTGAGTGCTTGTTTGTTAGGAATTGGGTGTCTCCAGAGCTAATGAGCCGATTAAAAAAAAGCGCCACAATATTGTTGATCTTTTTTTTTGCTTTAACTGAGGTTTATATTTTATGTCGGTACAACAAACTCCAATGGGATGCAGGAGTGAAAAATGTACCAAAATTACGATTTCTCTGATACAATTTGGGCTAGGAACTTGAAATTTCATGTGATGGATACTTTTAAGATGTAAATGTTAGTTATGAATGGTTTCTAAAAATCTCTAAATTTAAAAAAGAGAAATGAGTGGAAAACAAAAGTTTTTTGAGCTTTTTTTTTTTTTATTAGAGCTAAAAAACTGAGATTTGACATAAATGTTACTTTTAATACTTTTCCCTGCGAGGATTAATTCTGTTTGTAAAATAGTGAAATGATTCAATTACATCAGAATTTGCTAATGAATTTATTGAAAAATAGACATTTTCTTATTTTTAAGTACATTATAAAACGAAAATTTTATTTAAATATTCTAGGTACTAGAAAACTTAAAATTAAATATGTATGTATATATATATATATATATATATATATATATATATATATATATATATATAGTGACAATCACCCGCGATAAAATTAACATAGAAAAAATTAACTAGAACGTCAGCTGGTGTTCGATTCGACCCCGATCAAATGATAAACTGTCGTTTTGAACCAGAATATTTTTTGTAAATGCAGTTAAGTTTCGAGTAGAGAAAATTCAGTTAAATAAAAAAATGCAACAGACTTAAATAAAAATTCTGGTGTTGACATATATTTATTAAGATAGGGTAAAATTCCGTACTTTCTAGTGTATTAAGAAATAAATGCTAAGAGTTAAATGTATTAGCGTAAAAATGTACGTACATTAAGCAATTATTTAGTCGAACTTTCTTCCAAACATATCTGTCGAAAGCTAGAAAGCGTTGGACACAAATTTACTACTTTGTTCCGGGTGAAATTTAATCTAGTCACTAAATTCAGTGATAATTCTTTGAGATTTGTTCAGAGAGCGGGAGGCATCAGCACAGATAATCACCTCATCGAGTTCACGGATGAAGATTAATTAATTCTCGATTCGCATATTAAATCGCTATCGATCTGCCAAGTCATATCTTGGTGGAAAACGCCTGAAAACCCGATTTTAGTGGTTGACTCATAAGTTTATCATTGTATTTTCCTGCACCAAAAGGCATGGACTGGGAGCAGGAAAACACAATGGTAAACCTACGAGTCAATTGCTAAAATCGATTTTCAGGTGTTTTTCATCAAGATATGACTTGGAAGACCGATTGCAATTTATAGCAAATTATAGCAATTTATAGCAGTATTAAATAGCAACATAATCTCAATTTATTGTACGTAAAATAAAGAATCAATTAAGTGGCTAATCGAATAAGGTTGGTGCAACAAGATTTTTATTATACTTCCTTCCTTTAACGTTTTCGAACTAACATAATTGCTAGAACCCTTAATGGATGTCCTATAGCGGGCAAAATTCAAATCTGCGGAAATTAAATAGCAACAAAATTATAAGTAAATAATTTCCTTAATTGCCATTTTCTCTGCCGTTGATTAAGCATAAAAATCAGTCGAAAAATTGAAAATTTAATATACATATTGAGATTTAACTAATCCTAGAATTTCATCTGTGAACTCGATGAGGTGATTATCTGTGCTACTGCCTTCAGATCTATTAATCATTTTCTCATGTCCATGAAAGCTTTCAAAGGAAATACTAGGTTTTCTCTATATGAGAAAATGCAAAATTCGAACTGATCAACACCCTTTATTAAAGAACTATATACAGAAAACAAATCAAACTTTTGCCATGTGAAAGCTAATGACATTGAAGAAGTAAATGTTCATAAAAACATTGACATCGAATAATGCAAACAAATAATAATGACATCAATTTTCTCACGGCAAAATATGACAAAGGTCAATTTTTTTATTTTCAAAGACATACAAAATTCATTCATAACCATTAATTTGGCAAAAGTCAAACATTTATGGCACAATCACATTTATATTATATACAATAACTAACGTACACCTTGTATCGTATATTACAAACTCTCCCGTTTTTTGAGACCACTATTTACAAATAGTAATCTTCATTCGATTTCATCGCTGAATTTCTGTCTTTAAATAAAACGAATATTTATTTTCGAAAATAGCTGTGCTCAAGAAACAGGAGGGTTGGCAGCTATGTTTTTCTCGTCATTTATTTATCATTAAACATACATTTGATCGTAGACTCATAAAAAGTTATCTTTTTCACTTTAATGAAAAATGATTAATTTGAATCAAAACAACTTGTTTAATGGCAAAATTTACCATATTACGGTTTGTAAGTTGCTTATAATTAATTTTGTTGCTCAAAAATTTACATAAACTGAAAAAAAAATGAAATAATATATGTAGGGTGACAGAGCCAGTAGTTAACCATTTAACTGTACCCCAGTTAACCACTTAACTGTTAGCCCGTACGTCGTACGGGCAAGGACAGCTTCCTTGATGCATCATCTAAAGCTTTTTAATACCACTAATTTTTGTCAATACAATTTCATACTATATAATAATAGAAATGTTTAAAATAAATATAACGAATATTTTAGTTTTAAAAAAGTGCTATTTATCCCATAATCTCAATTTATTGTACGTAAAATAAAGAATCAATTAAGTGGCTAATCGAATAAGGTTGGTGCAACAAGATTTTTATTATACTTCCTTCCTTTAACGTTTTAGAACTAACATGATTGTTAGAACCCTTAATGGATGTCCTATAGCGGGCAAAATTCAAATCTGCGGAAATTAAATAGCAAGAAAATTATACGTAAATAGTTTCTTTAATTGCCATTTTCCCTGCCGTTGATTAAGCATAAAAATCAGACGAAAAATTAACAATTAATCTTTAAAATACTTAAGTTGCGATTAACAATAACTCGCATAAAACTACGTTTTCTGCTCTACATATTCTGCTCAGTATCATAATAATCTTGTGAGACTACGATCATAAACACTTATTTAACTTAAGAAATCATATTAAGTAGAAAATGTGTTGAACAAAAAGCAACTATTTCGCATAAAGTGGATAACTGATATAAGATTTTTATAATTTATTTTTCAAAATTTGGACTTTTCTGGCTTGCCACTCAGTTTCATCTAAAGAAAAGGATTGCCTGATAACAATACCAAACATAATATTTATACAAAGTTCAAAATTCACTATTCTGATGGAATATAAATAAGCACTACTCTTTCAATATAAAACCCGTAGTCAGTGACTCATATATAGTAAAATGTCAAGACTCAGTATACTCGATTTTTATAAGCGTAAAAAATAACATTTAGTATAAATTACAATAGAACAGAGCGACACTTTTATAAGAATATCTTTCGACCATCGTAGAAGCTCGTAAAATGTCGAATATACTGCGCAAATATACAAATCATTGTATTACAATATATTTAGCACATCTGATATTTTAGTTCTCTAATAGCACAAATAGTCAATATGACATCATTATTACGTCACAGATGGTCACAAGTTCTCATGGTTACAGCGATGATTAAAACAAGACTTCTTTAAATTCTCACATTATGACCTTGGGTGATCGCCATTACATAATTTCACTGTGACTGACCGTAATAGATTTTTTAGTAATTTCAATTCAACACAAAATGAAATACATTGATACCAGAATGACTTACATATAAATCATCTTTAACGTCATGTTATGACAACAATAAGAGTTGCATTTTTTACTACAGTGCATTCACTCTTTGTTCCTGTTTTGGTCATGATACTATAACAATTATAACAGAAGAGCTGCAACTTATTGCATGAAACATATACATACATTGCATTGCTTTATCAAAAAAAAAAAAAAAAAAAAAAAAAAAAATTCGAGAAATTTTTTTGCGAATGTTTTCGCAACAGTTCGATCTTAATTCTTATATAGATTGTAGATCTTGATTGATTTTGTATAAATGGAAAGAACTATAAACAGCGTTACCGATTAGCGCTTTTTAAAAATTAAAAGTAGCTACCAGAATTTCTAAAAAGTGATCCCCCAATATCTGTATTAAATAAACCAAAGGTTACTATTCCATAACTGCTGCTTTTAAGAAACAGAAAATTTTAATTGAAATTTTTGGCTTATTTAACAGGTGGATGACGAGGCAAAAGAAGAAAATTTTTTTATGATGAAGAAGGCAAAAAATTTTTTATAAAATTTTTGTGGTACAAAAAAGCATAAGATGTTGGCAGCTATACTATTCGTTAATTATACTAATATTTCCAATAAAAAAAGGCTAAATTGGCAACGCTGACTATGAGCTCAAAAGGGCAGAGTTTTTCTGCCATCATCTTAATTCTTCAGGTATATAAAAAAGTTTTTCATAACTAAGACATAAGTACATTTTGCACTATATCAAATTTCTTGTTCACAAATGTTTCCTAATAGCTAAACTACTCTTATCACAGTGCACTTGTGTATAAGTATCTTTAACAAAACTTTATAAAATCTTTTTTAAATCGCTTTTTATTATTGAACATATTTTCAAAATATGCTAAATACGAAAAGCAATTTAAAAAGATGATCAGAAAGAATGCGTTATCATTATTTTATAGCAATCATCTCTCTTAAAAGTTCATATAATTAAAAAAAACCTAAATTATTGTTAATTATATTTGTTAAATTACAGTAATGCAATTTGCAAATGATACAGTCAAAATTAAATACATTAAGATAATAAAAGTAATAAGAACTGCAAACTCTTTTGGGTAAATTTAATAGACAAATGTAGCTATGACCAATAAAATTACCCCCTTTTTTACAATTCTGAATATAATTTACAGAAAAAAATCAAGTATTGGACATAACAATAAAATTAATACAGAGCTATTAGCAGCATTGAAAAAAAAAGGTAAATATAAATATTAGTGATTTAAAAATAATAAAATTTGAAAACTATTCTTTTATTGTATTTTAAGGTATCCGTACACCTTCGGAAGTGATTTTTTTTTGTTTGAAATTTCTCTTGTTATACATTTTTTATGACATTTACCTTAAAACTTTTTTTTAAAATATAGAAATTTTAGCAATTACTCAAAAAAATTTCTTCAAACAGAAAAACAATCAAAAGTGTGTCGAAAATTGATATTTCTACAAAACCTGATAACTCAAAAATAAAACAATGTATTGATATTTTAAAAATTGCAAAATAAACAGAATAAATTTTTCTAGATTACACACATTGTAATCGCATCTCTGTCTCAGATGATATGACGGTTAAAGTACTATAGTTAATGCAATGCAAAATTCGCAAATGTGTCACAAGTTTGTTATTTATACTAGTGTAAATATAAAACTATTTAATATATTATCATGAGTGTAAGTCTATTCCCTCAAAAGACATTTGTAAAAGAAGTACAGAATATTTCGGGGCATTTCATGCATGTTTTTTTGTTTTAGGATGCCCGTAAAGCATGGTGACGTCACTGTGATGTCGTTGTGAAGTCACATTGTGAGTTTGTGACCATCGATTTTTGATATGACGTCACGTGACGTCGATGTGGAGTCACAGTGACTAAAATGTGAAGTCGTTATGGCCGTTTTAGAGCTTTTTTGTGTCGTTTCACAAAGTGGTCACAATGTGACAAATTTGTGAAAAGTGTGTCATTTGCGACTAATTTGACATTAACATTGTGACGAAACTGTGACAAAAGCGACGATACATAAATTGCCAGAAACATGTTTTTTAAAGTAAATAACATGTTTTGAAGGATATTTATAAATTTCTAAAGATTTTTAAGAAAGTCACATCTCAGTCACAATGTGACGTCACTGAGTGGTGGCATTTTGGTCACAGATGTGATGTGACCAAAGTGACTCACAGTGACGTCACTGTGACCATGCATGCTGTTAGGGTGTTTTGAGTACAGTGAAAATCTAAAAATCTTTATTTTGAGAAAAAGCTAAGAATAACTTTTAAACACAATGCAAAAGCTGTAACAGCTGTAATTTTAAACTTCTGTAACTTTGGTTATAGTTAAGATACAGATATAATTTAAGCAGAATTCGACAGATAAAAGAATCGATTTTAGTATTATTGCATACATGAAAAATCGATATTTTGATTGGAAATGATACATCTTTAAAGTATTCGGATACCTTAAAACAATTCTTCCTTAGCCAAAAAAAAAAAAAAAAAAGTGTGAATCACATCTACATTTTAGAACAATATTAGTAAATAAAAAGCTCAATTTCAAAAACACAGGTATTTAAATTAGAGATGATGTGGAAGTGACTTCTGTTTTACTGGTGATGATTGACAATAAATTGCACTTTCTTTGGCAATGTATCATTTGAAAGTATTCATTATTGTATATTTCTCACCCAGCTTATCTAATATACGTAGAAAAGTTCTAAAATATCCATGGTAAATGTTTCGAGCCAAGTACTTGTTTGTCGAATATAAGTAAAAGAAAGTAATTTCTTCAGTTTCTAAAACAAAATAAATTAGGTATCAATCCATTGAGAAAAACAACAACAACAAAAAACTTAACGTATCTTCATCTGGTTTCACACTAAAACAGCATTTAAAAGGTTCACTATAGGTAATGCTACTATAGTTCTTTTGTTCAATAAATTTAAGTCTTGCTAAACACTATACTTGAGCTTGTGGTTAACACTTTCAGTTTCTTGAAAAAATTTACACACTTCATGATAATCTAGAACTTGCGGCCTTTTCCGTATCGGGTAAAAGTGACGCAACTATGAGTTTATGAACTAGAAATGAGTGTAAACATAAAGTTATTTTCAGAGTTCTGTCGTGTTCTCTGCCGTGTATTTCGTCCTGTGTGGAGGAAGATGTGTTTCTACCATGGCCACTTTGCTGTCCGACGAGTCTTCCCTCGATGGACCAGGGTTTTCATCTTCCCTAAGGGTAAAAAGAAATCATGATATAAATTATCAATAATAGAAGTATTAAGCTTTTGAAAGACATCTATTGTGAAAAAAAAAATGTTTTTTAATCTGCAAAAATATAATACAGCAGTGAAAATCGATTTATGAAAACACAGTTTTTAACAAAAACTTCTATAAAATTCATTAAAAACTAATGAAATTTCACACATTATTTTTGTAAATCGTTTGTTATATATGCTATGTATAACAAAAGATTTATAAAAATAAAATCTCATGTACAGTAATAAGCATAAACATAAGGTTAAAAATTAGATTTTCATAACGCACAAACATGGAAATTGATTTATAAAATGCCATATTTCATTAATTATTCTGAAATAAGAACAATATATATAATATATATATATACACACACACACACATATATATATATATATATATATAATACCATTAAAAGTAGACAAGATTCACCAATGGATTTTATCAATAAAAGAATTAAATTGAATTATAGTAAACAATATTAACCAATTGAAATTAACCATTGAATTTAATAACTTTTAGTACATTGAACATGGAAGGAAAAAAGAATAATATGAATACAAATGAAATTTGTAGAACCAAAGCAGAATCTTCAGGTCCCAAATACTTTGGAACTACAAATGGAGTGTGTGGTTTCATCTTCGTATTTGCCATGAAAAAGCAAAACAATACGAATTTGGGACTACCATCACACAAAAACCAAATTATTAAACAAGGAACAAAGATATTTTACAAAAAGGAGTTGAAAGTAAGTAAAAATAATAGTTTTCCATAACAATTTTGGATTTAATTGTTTTAAGAATTGTCTGTTGATTTTATTTGTTGCTCATAGATTTCTAGTTAAATTTTTCTCTCTTATGTATGATTTAAAAACATATTTCATTTTACAGATATTATAGAAAGAATAGGAAATTTTGTTTTTTATGAAGCATTGTATTTCGTCATCTTACCCCAAGGTATGGGTACACTGAAAAAAAGCTGCACCAGAGATTTACTGTAGCAGAGATTCCAGACTGTGTCCGTAAAACCGTATACCTATATCAACGGATTTTGCCATTACATAAACGGTTTTTGCCCGTAAAATACAAAAAGTTACGAAAGTTGACCGTTTATGTAAAAAAAATATTCCGTAAATTTACTGGATAATTTACGGTAAAGTACCGTAAATTTACATTTTTTTTACAGTGTAGAATGATTAACGGGAAGTCTCAGTTCCCCTACTGGCGTGAATAAGTTGGATCCGACGGCCATTTATGCTTTGCAGAAAAGACAGGTATTTTTCTAAAAACATTAGATTTATTTTTTTGGTATTTAAATTAAGATTTAATTAGGGAAATGGAGAAGTCACGTAAAAGATTTTGAACACTTATCAGAATTGTTAAGACAAAATAGCAATAAACAATCACCAGTAAAAATTTGTAAAAAAGAACTCAAACGGAAATTAAAGTATCAATAGAGAGTATTCTTGCTTAAATTTAGTGGCGCGGCATTTCCCTACAGCGCCTGCGCATATGAGAATAACGTGATACGGTATTTTGTTCAATACGGCATCTCACCTCAGTGTACTTTAGATGCAGGGATGCAAGCGCTGCGCCAAAAATATCTGGTTTTAACCACTAAACTTTAATAGTATTATTTGTTTTATTAAATCTCAGAAATATTGTCATGAAATAAAGCGAGAAATACTTTAAAAAAATAGTGGTATGAATCATTACTGGCGCAGTGCTTGCATCTCTGCCTAGATGCAGCAAAAATTTTGGAGGAATAAGTTTAATGATTTCGGCAGTAATTGTTTATAATGGCAGAAATGAAATTAACTCTTCAAAATGGTTGCCAGAAAATATTTGATTACAGCCTGATTTTAGAAAATTCTCTTCTTCCATTTTCATGGCAATATTATGTTTAGATTACGTCATCAGGCAAAACGGTGCAAGTATTCACACTTCAAGTGCAATGAAAGATTGGTTTGACGATAGAATATTGTTCTTTTAGAGAATTTATTAAAAATTAATCTTGGTTTGAAATTCATCGAAATTGCGGAAAACTTGTTTTTAAGTTTTATGAAGATGCAGTACACTCTAAAAAAATCATGTAATAGATACAGATTTGCTCTGCGAATAAAAAAAAAAAGTTTAACCGTTTAAACTTCATTGTCCCCAAATGGAAACATTGCATTATTTGATATACAAAACATATATTTTCCATCATAATAACGATGCCCTTATTTTTCCTGTAAAATATAAGGTTAATTTCAACTTTTGAAAAAAAAATTATGTTTAAGCATTTATCACAGGTATAAAAAAATATGCAAATTCATTAATTTGCATAAAAATATATTATTTGTTTTTATCGTTTTCTCTATATTACTCACATTTTACCGCTAGGAATCTAAATGTTTTTGGAATTCAAGAAAATACGCAAGAACAATATAAAATAGCATTTAGCGGAAAATAATTTGTTATATTTGCATAAGTTGTCAATTAATAATCATGTTCCAAAATGCGAACATTGAAATAAAAACAGCCAAAAAAAAAAAAAAAAAAAAAAAAAAAAACTGATGAAATATGTCTTTTGTTATTTTTAAAATTTGTATGCATAAATTAAAACATTTGAAGCTGTAATATAGGAAAAACAAAATAATTATTACATTGCGATATTAATTCGGCGTGTAAACGGTTAAGACTACGAAGAAATTTTTAAGAAAATTGAATTCCCAGAACTTTTTAAGTAACGGTAACTAGGGTTACAGATAAAATTGTAGATTATTCTTTTGTAAAGTTACAGAATTTTCTAGCTTTGCTTACAAGTTTTGTAGATTGACATTTTTTAAAAAAATCAATGTACAGATAAAATTTTAATAAGCATAACAGATTTCGGTAAATTTAGATTACTAAAATTGCAGTTTTTTTTTTTTTTTTTTTTTTTTTAATTGTGTGTTGTACTTGTGGAATTGAAAGCTACAACCTGTCAAAATTGGAAATTAATTAATCATAAGTATATTCAAAATCTTTTTTTCAATATCATCAAAAAAAAAAAAAAAAAAAAAAAAAACTTTACTGAAGGGAGGCGGTGTTTCTATTTATTAATTTCAATGAAACGTGATATTTCATAAATTGATTTTCATGTTTGTATGTTGCAAAAAATATAATTTTTGACCGTATGCTTTCTTTATTATTATGTATGACATTTTATTTTTGTAAATCATTTACTATACATAGCATCTGTAATGTATAAAATTTCACTCATTTTTATTAGCACTTTCCAACAAAGTTGAAAAGTACTTATGCATTCGGTTTGTCTGTCCGTCTGTCCGCGCTCTAACTCACGCAAATATACTCGGATTGCCATGAAATTTTAAGACGTTATTGACGTTTATCCTAGCACGAACCCTATTGAAAATGAAGTTTCTACTATGATTAGTTTATCTACAGAGAGAATCAAAAGTTTCCCATTACATTACGGCCTATCGGGAAAAAAAGTTTTAAAGGAATTTTAAAGATGTTATACCCTGTCAAACATATTAAAATTTTTATGCTTTTACGAGGTGAATTAAAATATGCATTTTATAAAATATAAGATGAAAATTTAGCTATTATTCATTTACAGGGCCACACAAAAGAATTCCATTAGATAATGGTAAAAAGGGGGAATTGTGTGTGACATATTTTAAATATAGTAAACTGTTTCATGTATAATAAAATTGATGTATGTCGATGAGACTTAGTATAAATTATACGATACTGCCTTCCCTAATAGTAAGTACATAGTATTTACCGGGACACACAAAAGATTTAAAATAGTATATTCTTTCCGAAGTACTGTATATCCATCCATCAGCTATCCGATGATAGATGATGGATGGATGAAATGCATTTTAATTATGATATGCACGTATAAGTTTTACTAAATTTATGCATATTATATGTTGTGTATAAATGCTATAGTTAATATACAGGGATACCCAAAAGAGCTCGACAACATTGCTGAATACGAGCATAAATTACTAAAAGGTGATTCTTAAATAAATTATGCATTTTTATGCTGAACTGCATTAAAATGACTAAAAAATGTTTGTAGAATACAGATAAAATGATATACAGGACCACACAAAGAATTAGGTACATGCAGCCTATGAATAATAATTTATGAGAAAGTGATTTCAGTTGTTTTCAGAGTGTTTTAGTTTAAAACAAATTTTATCTTAAAATTGATGTGTAATAAAAGTACCAGGAAAACTACAAGGCTGAACAAAGTATTCAAGTATGTTTCCATCTATTAGTATAAATTGCTGAAAGAGAAATTTCAAGCTACTAGACATTTTTTGCTAAACTAAATTTTCCCATTATATAGTATGTATATTGGCTAACAGATCAAATACATGGCTGTTCAATAGTACTGGAATACATATTTGGCTTGGCTTTTTATCCTTATTTACCTAAATTACGAAGTTTTGTTAAATATTTCATGAAACATTGGAAAGTGCTTCATAATCTATGATTAACGCATGATTTTTCTTACTTGTTAAAGAATATTATAGAAGTTTTCTTTGAGAAATAATGTGTTTTCATAAATAAATTTCCACTAGTGTATAACCATGAACAAAACCTAAGCAATAACTTCTTCCGAGTATTCACACTTCAAGTGCAATAAAAGATTGGTTTGACGATCAGAATATTGTTTTTTTAGATAATCCAGCCATACATGATTACGAAAAGCGTTATTGATCTTTTGGAACCGCAGAAACTAATATATTTTTATAACTCGAAGAAATATTTATAACATCTTCTTTTGCTGTCACTGATTTACGTAGTGTTTCTGAGTAGTTTTTATAGTGCATTTTCAACCTGAAACAATAAATTCAAATCTCCCTTAAGCATTTTCTTGTTCAACACACATGTTTTACAAACAAACGTGATACATTAACATCATTGACATTTACGTTAAAATTAAGATTTTTTTTTTTTTTTTTTTTTTTTTTTTTTTTTTTTTTTTTAAATCTTGCACGCATAAATTCAATTAAGAAATTAAAAATGTCTAACTGAGAGTTGACAGCACAAGAAAAATCGATATGCAGTTTTGAGAAAACCTTTACAGTCGTAAGTCCAGTATCAGCAACTAAAGCTTTTTTACCGTTCCAGCCATTTGTATGCTCTCAGCCGCCATAGAATCATACTGATCATATATTATATTAAACCGATAAGCTTTGAAGACACATGGAATTCGAAATAATATTTAACAAATTATGTCATTAACATACAAAAGTGTCATAACGTATTTTTACGCGTTAAAATCTTTTTAAAATAATGCTCTAAAATGGCAAAAAGAAAGTTAACGAAAGAAATGTACCGTAAAACTGAAAGTAGTTTAAAAAAGATAAGATATAAGTAGTAAAGAGTAATGATTATTATGTTTGTTTAAATAGTAAAATTAAGGGTTGCTTGTCAGAGAGTGCTTTGAAAGGTACCACACGAGAATATAAAACATAGTTTTCACATGAAACTAAAACAGATTATTGTGTTACGTATACATTGTATTACATGTATTTAAAGTTAAAGAAAATAATTCATATTTTTTTCGTTCACAATCTTGTATATTATGTATTAGTTAACGAAAATTAATTCTGACCAGCATGACACCTATGTATTGACTTAATATGACCGCAAAGGGTTAATACTCGTACTCATTAAAACATGCTCAGAAACATCTCCAAAAATAGTGACAGAAAAATAAATTTAGATTTTATAAATGTATATTTAAATTTTGAAAATGTATTAATATTTTTAAAGATGAAAAACGTTTTTTGGAATCATAAGAAAATGGAAAAAAATTATTGCATATTTCAATTTTTGGTTATAATATTTTCGTCGATTAAAAGCATTTGTCTTTTTTTTTTTTTTTACGGGCCAGTTCATTAAACCCCAGCTTTACTCGCAGTTCGTTTATAATAAAAATTCTCCAAAAAATGTGTCACTAGACTCAGAATAAAGTCTTCTTCGACATACCAAATATAGATATACATAATTTCTGAACTTGAAGTAATTTACTTATTAAAAAATATACAAACTTCAAAATTCCAAATGCGATACTTCTTTTTTGTTTAAAATAACATGGTTCATTGCATTTATTCAGAATTATGAATTCCTTATAAATATATGTCTAAGAACAGGAGTTTAAAAAAAGGTGTTATGGACATGTTCATAAATTTTTAAAATCTGAAATTAAGATAGAGTAGGAAAAAAGTACTCAGTTCATTCTATTCGTAACCGGAAAAAATGTATAAAATATGCAAATATAGTAATAATTATTTTTCAAGTTTTCTTTGAATGGAAGTGAAACAAGTTGGAAATTGCACGTGAACGTAGCAAATGAAGTGCGTTCGTACGATAACGAAGTTTTAAAAATATTCAGATCTTGCTGATATAGAAGAGCGTACTCCGGATACAGTATAGTAGTCGAAATCTTTACGTTTCTGTAAATATGCAGGAAGTAATTTTTATTACACCTCAGCAACGGATATCTTATTCATAAAATGTGAAATAATTGAATATAATTAAAACACGTACCAAACCATGTTTCCCCGTATAGCATTATATAGTGGAATACTTTTGTGCGGCCCTGTAATTTAATAATAAAAATTCTTTGCATCACAGATTGTACAGACTGCATATTTTAGTATATATTTCATAGATTCATGCCAATTCTATTATGTTCGAATGAGTGTAACATCATTAAAATGCATTTGAAACTTTTTGCTCATTGACCGTAATGTAACGGAATCCTTTTGATTGTCCCTGTAATTGATCTATGCATCCGATTTTCATAACATTTGAAATGACTCGACAAAATTACGTAATAATTATATGTTTTAAATTTCAAACGATTAAAATGCATTTAAAACTTTTTTCCCTATTGACCGTAATGTAACGGAATCCTTTTGAATGTCCCTGTAATTGATCTATCCATCCGATTTTCATAAAATTTGAAATGGCGCGACAAAATTATGTTATAATTATGTATTTTAAATTTCAAACGATTCGGTTGGGTAGTTTTTGCGTTGTTATATGCGGACAGACGGACAGACAGACAGACGGACAGACAGACGGACGGACTGAGCGACAACAATAGGTGCTACGTATTTGCATAATTACGAACGCACCTAAAAAAGGGGGAGGAGATGTATCTTTATACTATCAAAAAGCTTTTTTTCCTATATTTTAAAGACAAATAATAAAAATATGATTAGTCCGGGTGCTACGTATCAGAAAACTGCAAATCGTGATAAGAATATACCGCTTGGTGAGTATATACTTTATGATAATACAATGAATATTAGAGGGGGAGGCATCTCGTAAAGTCGTCGGAATTCAAGATGGCGGCCGTTATTCAAAATGGCGTCATTTTGAGAATTTTCTTAATATGCATATTATAAATGTGCATTTCACGTCGATTTTGATGTTTTTAAAGTCTAATTTTCGTTTTTGACACCTTCCAACATTATTTAAAAGTGTATGAATTCGGTTTATCTGTCTGTTTGTCTGTCTGTCCGCCTGTCCTTCCATGCTCTAGCTCGCTTAAATATACTCAGATTGCCATGTAAATTTTATATGTTATATGAAGTTTATAATAACATGTTCAGAGTAAAATACAAATCGTATAGCTTTTATGGTCCATTTACAGGGCACTCAAAGTATTTATGAATTGTCTAGCCGTCAGTCTGCCCCTACTCTTTTTTGCTTAAATTTACTCGGATTTCCGTGTAATTTATATATGTGCTATCCCTATATGCAATTTAAAGAAGTGGTATAATGCAATATATATAGCAATATATACTGCGAAAATATAGAGTGTAGAATTTATAGTTCGTTTACAGGCACACTCAAAATAATTCTCTTACATTTTGGTCTATCGGCGAAAATACTTTTTAGAGTATTTTAATGATGTTAAATTTTTTTTAAACATATTGAAATTAAAAGATATCACTGAAGTGCAGTACGAGGTACTTTCTGTACAGTATGGTGAGCGTAGAATTTATATTTCATTTACAAGCTTTCAAAAAAGCTTTCAAAACTTTCGTTTACAGTGCTGTCTAATAACCATAATGTTGTGTATGTGCTTTTCAATTTATAATATGCTTTTTTAAACTTTGCCAAGTAGGAACGAATTGCAAAATGTCATATGAATTTTTTTGTTTGAAATGCAGCTTATAAATGCACATTGTAATTACGATGATTAATCACCAACCAAAATGAGATGAATCAAAAGTGATCCAAAATTTCAATTTGAATTTAATTTCCTTTCTTTTTGTTTCGATTCTTAACTCTTCTCGCAGATTCATTTCTTTCTGATCATCCTAATTATGTATGTTAATTACCAATCCATCTAAAAGATCTGTTTGATGCAGATATTAATTTACCAGACGTACATCGTGCATTTTTATCGGGACATTTTGTGATAAGAAAATCAAACTCTTCTCAGCTATGGCGCGTAAACAAAAAACGCTGTTCTCAGAGGAGAAAGAGGTGCAGTATTGCAGGATCCATCGACATTTATACGTTGGATGGTATCTGAACCTGAAATCTGTAATTTCATACAAGAGTTTGAGTCTAACATTCAAGCAAACCCCGAGACAGAAATCGATACCATCATGAACAATATCACTTATTTCAAATTAAATTTTTCTATAGAGTGCTAAGGTTCAAGCACTCTATAGCGTACTAAAGGAATTGGGGAACCCATTTTTAGAAGATGGTGAAGACTTGCTTGAATCGAAAGCAGAATTATTGTTCATAAGGATATTAATGAATTAATTTATTCAGGTGATTGACCAATTCCACAGATTCATTAAGGGACGCCTAGTAAAACAATTTTCATCAATATTTCAACCTTTAAAAAACAAAACAAAATTCCAATGTTTAGTACTCCGGCGAAAAACATAAACAATAAAAATACAGTCTTGAAGGTTTTGAAAACAGACGTCCAGTTGTTTTCCAGGCTTTTAATAGTTATACAGAATCGTCAGTTAGACTTGCAATTTTTTTTCAAATATGAAAATTAACCATTTCTATCTGCATTTTCTAGTAACAGGGAATTTAGACCTAACCATAAGAGTGATTTACCACATATTTTAGAGGAAACTGTTGGGAAAAACGGGAAAATTTTTCCAGGAACATATGATGCTTTAATATATGTTGAGCCAATTCTTACTAACATTTTAAAGCCTCAACAAACTTCAAACACATTTAATGATTACTACTTTAGCACATTTTATCCTCACTTACGTAACGACATTGAGAGTTTTATATGTCAAAGAATAGATTTGGGATGGATATATTACACCAAGTTTTAAAAGAGAAACAAGACAAAAGAGGGGTGCAGGGACCAGATGACAAGTGCAACCACATGTGAAGATTTCTTAAAAGTTTGCAAATAACAAAGAGCTTTTTAATCAACTTGGGACGCCAGCAATAAATACCATAAAAATACTCAAGCTTTAATATAACCACTCCAGGAGAAGAAGTTAAATCGGGAAGACGTTAAATTTACTGCTGTAAATTCCTTAATTGGAATGACTTGCCCTGGTCACGAAGAAGCTGATTCAAGAATAATACTGCATTTCAAAGACATGGTTGAAAAAGGACTGAAAAATATTGTTATACGCTCTATATACACTGATGTATTAGTTTGAGTGATTCAATATTTTTCTATCATTTCAAAAAAATTCGTAGAAAATATTTGAGTTGCATTCGTAACAGGGAAAAAATACAAATTTATTCCTGCTAATACCATAGCTGCAGCAATTGGACGAGAAAAGGCTTTACTAGAATTGCATGCTTTCATGGAATGCGACAGCAATCCGGGTTTCACAGGAAAGACCAAAAAGTCAAATAGGAAAACATGAATTCCATTTAAAGAAACTACTGCTGCATTTTCATACCTATCAAAACCACAAATTTCCATTCCCGAAAATCTTTTAAATCTTTTAGAAAATTTCGTAGTATTGTTGTACTGTTCAACAAGCAATATCATAAGTGCCGATAATGCAAGATAAGAATAGTTTATGGCAAAAAATCGTTCTTTTGAACACCATCCGCCAACCAAGGGTGCACATCAACAACATATTTTACGCAGTGCTTTTCAACTTGGATATACATTTGGGAACAAGCAGATCAGCGTGAAATACGTCCACCCTCTCCAAAGAAATGGGAATGGTGGTTGGATAATTTATCATTGAAAAAATAATGGTTCGAGTTGCCAGAGATTTCAGACTCTTATGAAGAATTAATAAAATGTAGATGTAAAATATGTAAAAATGAATGTGTCTGTAGAAAAGTTGTACTTTCTTGCACATTATTGTGCAATTCCAAAAACGAATGTGAAAAATATGATTATACCAAGTTAAGTTTCTATATTCTACAGCTTTATATGTAACATTAATTTTTTAATATATTGTATAAGTAATGTGTTGATAAAATAGTATTTTAATTATTTATATATTCCTTTAATTTTTCTACTGTAAATAACAAAAAATATTTTAATAATTGTCCTTTTTTCATTTTAGGTGTATTTCTAGTATTATAAAGATATTTTTTGAGTTATAAAAAGTGGAAATTAAACATCAGAAACAGGCTTGTAAGATGCCGAAGAATAAAACTGCAAAAAATTTTAGATAATAGTCGTCATTTTGAATTTCTATAAATTTATACGATGCCTCAAATTCTTATATGTATTTTTTTAAAATACGATAGATATTCACTATTCGAGATATCCTTATCACAAAATGAAGTTTTGTTCCTCCTAGCCGTCCACTAATAATATTTGAATTAGATCGTGATCCTTATAAAATTTATATACAGATTACAAACGCATATTTTCTTGTTTTATTGTGTCACTTTTAATAAACGATAAATTTGCACACCTTATTATTTAGTAAGTATTTGTTAGTTCATTGCAGTATTAACATTGATGAAGATCAATTTGAATGAGTTTTAAAGAGTATAACATCATTAAAACACATTGCAAAGGATTTCGCCGCATACAGAATATTGTAATGTCATTTTTAGTACCCTGTAAATGGACTATAAAAGCTATACAGTTTATATTTTACTCCGAACATGTTATTACAAACTTCATACAACATATAAAATTTGTCTGGCAATCTGATTACATTTAAGTGAGCTAGAGCATGGAAGGACAGGCGGAAAAACGGACAGATAAATCAAATTCGTACACTCTTTTATATAATGTTGGAAAGAGTTAAAAACGAAAATTTGACTTTTAAAATATCGAAATCGATGTGAAATGCACATTTATATTACGCATATTAACAGAATTCAGAAAAAGACGCCATTTTGAATAACGGCCGCCATCTTGAATTCCGACGACTTTACGAGATGCCTCCCCCTCTAATATCCATTGTATTATCATAACGTACATACTCACCAAGTGGTATATTCTTATCACGATTTGCAGTTTTCACCTTATTTTTGCCGCGTAGCACTCGGACTAGATGTGTAATTACATAACACATGTTTTTGACGACGCTGATTCTTTTTTGTATATGAATGGTAAGATAATCTGTAATTTTTCAAGATGTGAATTTATCAATAATTGTATTTAATTAAATGTATTTTGAATCAATATTATTATTGAATTAAAACTTTTTCTTGATTATATAACTCCGATTGTTGTATCTTATTAAAAAAGAAACATTTTTATTTTTTGGAAATACATTAATTATATTTCGCTATGCAGATTTAAAATTAGCATCCTCCAAATTTAAAGCTAAATACAGAATTTAACTTACTGAAGATTTAAGAAATAATTCACAAATCACGCATTTTTTTCAGGCTGATTTGATCCAAATAATTCAATTAGAGTGACAGAAATAGGTGTTACTAATCGAAATAAGAAAAATAAAGTCGGTACATTTTTAAATATGCAGACGACCCTTTATATATATATATAATTTAATTCTTCGTTTTGGTTTATTGTTTTGTTGATAAAATCCATTGGTGAATCTTGTCTACTTTTAATGGTATTATATATATAAATATATATATATATATATATATGCTTTCATATCCGTGAGTATGACATTATTCTAAGTGATTTCACATTGTTATTATTTTATTGTGAACAATCTGCGAGTACAAACGGGAGTATCGTTTTTTATGAATGATGCTATACCACTCTCAGTATAAAAAATGCAATGGTAAAAGTTTCATGCACAGCATTCAATGCAATTGCAAAAAAAAAAAAAAAAAAAAAAAAGTATTGTATTATTGTTTTGAGGAATAAAAAATATTAAGGCATAAGCATACACACAGACGCACGCATGAAAAAATAAATGAAAATATGTGAATAATGAAAAAATGAATGTATACAAAAAGATGGATATTATACAAAAAATATGAGATAGTGTGAAAAAGCATGAAATATATAAATAAAGAATACTGCCCAGTTAAACTGATGGCATTGAGCTCACAGGCTACAAATACTAATTGTACATTAAAGCCTTATATTTTCAAGGGTTAATTCCGTTAAAAAATTAAGAAAGGGAAACAGCTCTCTTCTTTCCTCTTTTTTTATACTTAATCATTGAACCTCCTATACTATCAAAGACATGCTTTATCATATAAAAAATCTATATCCAAAATTCAGAGCAAATTAGATAATTCTTAATAAAAACCCATTTAGCATTTATATAATTTAAAAGGAGTTATCCCCCTCTTTTATACTTAACCATTAAACTTCCAAAACTATTCAGAGATTTGAACGAAATCTGAAAATTCTGCTTGAAAAACCCATTTATATAAATTAAGGGGGGGGGGCATTAGAACCCCTGTTCCCCCTATTTATACTTATACAATAAACACCTAATAACAGTCACTGAATCGCCTCATCTGAATGATCCTAATCTAAATTTTGAACGAAAACTTAATTCTGCATGAAAATCCCATTTATATCAACTAACGGGGGGGGGGATTAGAGCCCCTGTTCCCCCTATTTATACTTATTCAATGAACACCTAATAACAGTCACGGAATCGCCTTATCAGAATGATCCTAATCTATATTTTGAACGAAAACTTAATTCTGCATGAAAATCCCATTTATATCAACTAACGGGGGGGGGGGATTAGAACCCCTGTTCCCCCTATTTATACTTATTCAATGAACACCTAATAACAGTCACGGAATCGTCTCATCAGAATGATCCTAATCTAAATTTTGAACGAAAACTTAATTCTGCATGAAAATCCCATTTATATCAACTAACGGGGGGGGGGGCATTAGAGCCCCTGTTCCCCCTATTTATACTTATTCAATGAAAACCTAATAACAGTCACGGAATCGTCTCATCAGAATGATCCTAATCTAAATTTTGAACGAAAACTTAATTCTACATGAAAATCCCATTTATATCAACTAACGGGGGGGGGGATTAGAGCCCCTGTTCCCCCTATTTATACTTATTCAATGAACACCTAATAACAGTCACGGAATCGCCTTATCAGAATGATCCTAATCTAAATTTTAAACGAAAACTTAATTCTGCATGAAAATCCCATTTATATCAACTAACGGGGGGGGGGGCATTAGAACCCCTGTTCCCCCTATTTATACTTATTCAATGAACACCTAATAACGGTCACGGAATCGCCTCATCAGAATGATCCTAATCTAAATTTTGAACGAAAACTTAATTCTGCATGAAAATCCCATTTCTATAAATTAAGGGGGGCGGGGCATTAGAACCCCTGTCCCCCTATTTATACTTATTCAATGAACACCTAATAACAGTCACGGAATCGCCTCATCAGAATGATCCTAATCTAAATTTTGAACGAAAACTTAATTCTGCATGAAAATCCCATTTATATCAACTAACGGGGGGCATGAGCCCCCCGTTCCCCCTCTTATACATATCGAATGAACTCCAAAAACTAATCAGGGAAGCGCCTTGTCAGGATATACCTACATACAAAATTTCAAGTGGATCCGATATTTTTATCATGAGTTATCGCGTTACGCACATACGCACATACATACAGAACGGACGGGCACATAAGCTCTCAGGCTATGATAGCCTGTGAGCTAAAAATACAGAAGTAAAAAAATAGAAAAATAGGGAAATTTTCTGTTTCATAAAAAATTTATTCAAAATGTTTGTAAAACATTTAAAATAAATAACGTTAATTTGACAAGCACATTAGAAAAAAAATCAATATCAAAAATGCATTAAAAAAGAGCAAAAAACCAGTTGCATTTCAAACTCTTTAACAGAATGTTGAAAAACTATCATGCACAGAAAACATAGCAAAGCAGAAATAAGTAAATTATCAAGCCAATCATAATCTTGTAAATTAGTGATTAAAAGGAATGTGATTTTTATCGTAGCATATTAGAAAAGGAAAAAAAAAACATACAATACCTACTCCTATATAATTTTTCTTCTCGTAATAATCCACAACAGCAGGAAAAAGAAAAAAAAATCATAATTTTCAGTTTATCTTAATATCTGCATTAGTTTAATATAGCGGGAAAGGGACAATGGTTTGTATGGAATTCCACGCTTGTAAAAAAAAGGGGGGGGGGGGCAAAAATTACATTAAAATAAAAACCGGAGTTTGAAAAAACACACTTTATGTTAAACCAGGGCCGTAGCTAGAAGTAAACAATAGGAGGGGCTCAAGAGAATGTACGGGGGAGAGGTCATATTTTCTCTTTCTCTTTCTCTGACGCAGAAAGATAAATTAGTGCGTATTCTCATTGTAGGTACTCATTGTAGGCTTCTTATTAAATTGTTGTAATAACTTCATTTTATGCTAAGAAAAGCATATGATGATGAAAATGTTGAGTGTATAACTGGTGTAAAATAAAACATTACCTTATCTTCATATGTGAAAATAGGATAAGAGAGTGTTAAAACATTTATTTTAGAAACAATTTAGTAACTCTGCAAAACTGTGAAAACGTCTCAACACTAAATTACATTTTTGAATACAATTTCATTTGAATTTTCGGAACATAAATTCATTTAATAACCTTGATATCTTTTCCAGGGGGGGGAGGGGAACTCAAAATATTTCAAGTGGGCTGAGCCACCCTTAGCTACGGCCCTGTGTTAAAAGTTTAGGCAAGATTGAAAGCAGTTATAATGATGAAATAAATACGGATTGTCTCTAAAGGCTTCATCCTATTAACAAATGTTATAAGTTTAAAACCGCTAATACACGTTAAATAAAACGGCTAAAGTTCGAAAGGTTTTGTCTTTTTGGCGAGAGATTTTGCTCGGACGTATGAACCTGGAGATTCGGCATTTTATGTTTGGCGAGGATGATGGCATTTTGAGGTGATTAGTTTGGAAATGTCGCATTGTATATGTTTAAGGCTGTTCTTAAATCTAAAAGGGCTTCATGACATTAGTTTTATTTTTGTTCAAAAATGCACGAAAATAGCAGATGTTGTTCAGAAACTATCTAATCGCACTAATTTTTCCGGTTTTTTCATTTTCATTTATTTTTTTTATTTTTTTTAACGCAATATAGATGTTTTAGGAAATACTGTCAAAGTTGGCGTTTTGATTTGAATTTCCCAATGAAAGAAGAAAAAGAAAACAGTAAAAAACAATCAACAGAGGGAGAAAAAAACATATTTTATACGTGAGAGTTATTTTTATACGTCACGTGATCAAAAACGCTTATAACTCAAAAGATAATTTATTGATCAAAAAACAGAAAACAGTTTGATGAATGGCTTTCATAGGTCTTCTAATTTTATATCTTTCCGTTGAGAAACGAATTTGTAAAATCGTCAAAACGTCTTGCGCTTGTTGAGCGGAGCAATTGAGAACAGTCTTAAGAATTTAATATAAACTGTGTTGTTAACATGGTAACAAATTATGAACATGTCATTTGTATTTTTTGGAAAATAAAGAATAACTGATTAATGCATGGTCCTGTGGTTCTGGGATTCTAGGCACCGAAATGGGAGGATCCACAAATAACCCATTTCATGCATGATCACATGACAACAAATCTAGATTCATAGAATGATCACATATTGCTTCAAGATTGCTTTATAGAATGACTCCATTACAGAGAGTTCAACATCAAAGTTTTAAAATCATTAGAACTTTATAACATTTGAAGCTTTTATTATTATTTTTTTAAATATCATAAATTTATTAAGTTTGTTAAACTCAGTAACTCTTTCAAACCAAAAAGCTGAGGCTGACTCGCTAAACCTGAAAATTTGGAACATCTTTCCACTTTAGAGCAGCATTATTTATTCGGTTAATAATGCAGGCATAGGGCGCATGCTCAGATTCGACGTTTTTAAACAAACTATGACAATCCACATTAGAGAAATTTCATTGCGAGTTTATAGGGGTGGCAACAAAACTGAATCCTGGATTGACAGTATTTCCTAAAACATCTATTGCATTTGCAAAAAACAAATAAATGAGTGAGATTAGGTAGTTTCTAAACAACAACACCTGCTAGTTTCGTGCATTTTAGAATACAAATAAATTCAAACCTATGTCATAAAGTTAACCTTTTAGATTTAAGAACAGCCTTAAACATGTGCAATACGATCGTCATCATTCCAGTGTGACTGACATAGTAATCGCCAAACTCATGCGGAAATGCCGGATCTCGCAACTCATTTCGTCATCTCTCGCCAATACTTGATCGGTTTAAATCAATGTATTTTTCAAAATTCAGATGAAGACACTAGAGACACCGTGTATAATATATCTTAAAATCAAATCTCACACTAATATACAATTTTCACTTACTGTTCATTATCTTGAAATAATGGATTTGTCGCTGGAGCCATCAAGTCAGCTTGGTCGTCTAAGGCCGACATGCTGGTGGCTCTTGCCGTACTGTTGCTGTTTCCCAAGGAACTCCTACTTTCGTCTAAAGACGAACCCCCTGTTGAAAAGCTGTGGTCCGTGCTGGGACCACCGAAAGCCGAGGCGCCGCCATCCTTTTGGCCCCCAATGTAAGATATGCCTTCCATGCCGCGCAACGTTAGCGACAAATGGGGATCTTGAAGACTTCCTCCGCCTTCATCGTCAAGAGGAATACTCATTTGTAGGACCTGAAAATAAATACAACAGAGGTTTTTTACCTTTTTAACAGTTTTGTTTAGTTTTAAAAATGTGATTCAAATGGTGAACTTACAATATTTCAATGTTAGTAAATTTTCAAAGTAAATAAATAAATAAATAAATAATACTTCTTATTTAGTTAATATTTAAAAAAAAGGTTAAAAAATTTGCACTTTTAAACATCTTTACTGCTTTTTTAAATATTGATATTTTTTTACAAACAATATGTGTCAATGTTATCCGCGCATTTTTTTTAATAGAGTAAATCTAAATTTAATTTTGTAAAAGGGAATATACTATCAAAAATATAAAAAGAATTTATCAACGATCAAATATTGTATGAGTCTACGTAAGTTTTGTTTAAAAAACGGCTCGAATTATTTAGACTAAATGTTCTATCCAATCATTTTGGGTTACAAGAAAACTATTGACTAAGGTTACATGTTTGAAAAAATTCGATTAGTAAGTATTTTGGTGTCACTACAAGGCAAACCATTTCAATGATAATAAAGAGTGAAACAGTTATTAAGTCGTTGAACAGTTGGCACTGTATAAAGTCATAAAATTTGAAACATTTTACCAAATATGGCGATATTTGGCAAAATATTAGGGACATTCACAAAACTTGTGCGGGAAAGGGGCTTTTTAAAATTACTAATGCCAAAACATATACTTAGCACATACTCCAAATGAAAAAATATCACCAGATTATGTGACATCTGGCGAAACAATGGGCTTTCAAAATCTGAAGAACTTTTCAAGAAATTTCCAATAGGACTTTAGATACATGGTTCAACCAATCTGAGTCCATAGAATGTTCTCGAAAACAAAATTCAACCAATCATAATATATAGAACTTTCTCGCATTTAACCCCACACCTACTATTTAACGAAGTTCTCAGGTTGAAGCCTAAAGCCTGTAAAGTTGGGCAATGAATCTTGTGATTATGATTGAATATGTATAAATCGATTATGATAAAATTTAGAAATAAGCACATATTATTAATACTGAGAGCTTCTGTGAATAATAGTACTATAAAAAAAAAGTCTTCATAGCAATAATACGGCGAAAATTTATTGTTATATAGAGTTGGACACAAAGCTAATTTTGACATTTTAACTAGTCTATCCTAAATATTCTTAGCTGATATATGGATAATATAAAAATATATAGAGTAAATAAAAATAATTCTAACTAATGCGTTTTGCAACATAGTTTCAAACTGGATGTCTAAGATTAATAGATGCTTATCATTTTTTTTTACAAAATACATAATTATACCAATAAAAAATAATAAATTTATATTACAACATATAATGCTGCTAAAAAGCAAAAATTCAATTCGATAGATATAAAAAATTTTAACCTGCAAAAACATATCGATACACATATTTTTGCATAAGTTGTTATATGGAAAGCGGCATGTCATTGTTATTTCCTCATAGTGTTTTTTTTTAGAGATTGAATTTGAAAACAAAAATCGGTCTTAATACTGTTGTAAATTATTATTTTTTTTAATCTTAATTAAAAAAAAAAAAAAAAAAAAAAAAAAAAAAAAAAAAAAAAAAAAAAAAAAATTGAATTTTGATCGAAGCTGATAACTGTAACAACGCGTTATGTCCAAATTGGAAACGAATACACTACCCTATTATTAAACGAATTACATTTATTCTTTTTAATGTGTTATGATTTAACGCCACGACAATATGCTCATTATTTTTTTTTTCAAGAAAGAATCTTTTGAAATCTGTGACAAACAGTGTTACAGTTGTAAAAAAATAGAGAGTATGCTCTACAGGTAGAGTGTATACGCTAAAGTCATGCCTAGAATATGCGGTATAATTTTATTTGAGAACAAGCGGTATACTGTGCTTCTTAAAAAAAAAAAAAAAAAAAAAAAAAAAGGCAGAAGATATACGACGTATACATCCATACCCCCCCCCCCTCTCCTTACTACACACCTGGTAAGAAATCTTTTTCGAATCTTCTTAATGATTACAAAACTTCATTGCATGTGTCATTTTAAAATTTTGGAGCAGATATTTTTAAGCATTAATTTTGAAATATAAGTACTTCAATATTTAAATAAATAAATATTTAACCACTCGTATTTTCAAGTTTTAAATAATATGCACGATTATTTTATTGTGTATTTATATACACATATTACATTATCGAAAAGTATTATGCTTACCTGAGTTTCATATTCTTTGAGACTAGGTTCCACAAAAACTGGTTCATACCTTGGAGCGACATATAGTCTTTTTACTCTTTCTCTATAAGCTATGTATCTGCAGAAATAAATGTATTTGAAAATAAGGCAAATTATTATGATTATTATATCTGCGAGGTTATAAATATTACTTATTAACAATAAACTAGATTAAGTAATTGCAGAGCATTAGTAAAATAGCTAGGCTGCCACAGATGAATATTATTATATTCTGTCGCTCCCGTGTTTGTCTAAAACAAATTTTGAAATATATTTCTGTTTTAAATTTTGTCAAAGTGCCTGATTAGCTTTTCTCTTTTCAGAAAGTGGTGTCAGTTATAATGAAAAAATAGTCACCTGAAGCAGCCCTTAAATAGCTAATCTTTTGCTAATAGAGGAAATACAGTGTATCACAAATGTCTTTAACACATTTTAAAATTAAATATAAAATCTAATAATTATCTTACAGGAATGTGGTTTGGACTAAAATGTTTTTCACGATGAAAAGTTTTCTTCAAGCGAATATAAACATTATTTCCAGACTTCGCCCATACATGGCGCCGTACCTCATGTTATCAGGAAGAAGCATCAAAAACTCATGACAATCAGTACATATCATTTTATCTTGTAAAAAGCAATTTTAAAGCAACAATTTGTGCAATCTATTAGCATAGTTCAATGTCTGCTCGAGCCACATCCAAAGAGAGCTCCTATTCAATAGTTCAATCCACGTGTTCTTTAAGCATAGGTACTGGAATTGACTGGATCACATTTTGTCTTTATTACTTTAATGTCAGCCACACCAGAATACCACACTTTATACTTGACACAACCCCACAAGAAAAAATAGAATGCTGTAAACTAATTTGAAAATCAGAAAAAACGTATGTTTGAAATCAAACACACAGACAAGTAGCGCTATCTATAATCAAATTTTGGAACTATTTATTTTCATTCTCTTAAAGAAAACTTTTCATTGTTAGAACTATTTTAATCCAAACCGCACTCCTGTATGATAATTACATGATTTTATATTGAATTTTAAAATGTGTCAGGAAACTTTGGGACACCTTATATATTGTTTCTTAAAAAGGACTCCCCAATTTGAAAATTAAATATTTTTGCCAGGTATAATGAATATGATGATGGAATAAGCGACAGATAAAGCACATGCACTCATAGTGGGTCACGTTCCAATAGTGAGTCACTAACGTTTAAAATTTTAAAACATAATGCATTTCTGAAAAATCACTGAAAGAAATCTGCTTGACTAAAACACGTAACTATTCTATGCCCATAAACTGTTAGGAATATATTTCTTTTTCTGTTGACAAACTTTATTTTCGAGAGTGTTTTCAAAAATGAATTATTTGGCAAATTCCTCATGAGATAATTTGGCAAATTTTCCAATAGCACCAGCTTGTATGTTCATTAAAGCGAGAAAGTTTAAGGAGCAATGAAAAAATTCCGAATGTCGTCATAGAAGTACGTGATAAAATTGATATATCTATGTTAAATTATCTTCAAATTTTTGAGCCAAAGCTATATCCAAGTGTCAAAGCTATTACAGAGAGTAGAGAAATTTCTAGAAATACAGAATTTACTGTTTCATAAACTGAAAACTACGCTCGGTATTTAAGAAAATTTCTTAAGCCTTTGCGACAGGAGTCGTTCACGAAATTTTTAATTTTTTGTCACCGGTTTATTAAAACAGAAATTTGTGGGTTATTGAATCGAGAAAAATACTCCGATTAAATAAGGCAAACTTTACAGTAAAATTTTATTGGTGGGTATAAACAAAGATTCTTGACACTTTTTGCAGCACGTACACCTACTTATCTCTTGTCCCCACGGAGTTAAATGCACAGTAAAATAAGAATAAAATGGATGTTTTAACTTTATAAGCTACATCCTGTACAACTTTCGCTATCAATCAATCGGTACAATAAATTATTTTTCATTTAATTACAGTCTAACTGATACTCCAGTTTCACAGTCAGGATGAGGGAAAAGATTTCTATAAGGGCGAAAAAAGATACAGACCAAGACTATAGAAAAAAACAATAGGCAGGAAAAGAAAATTTGTTAGCACTATTATAGAAATTGAGGTCTTCATAAAAATAACAATTGCATTAATTATCAGCTAGTCGTGAAATTTTTCTGATTGCATGTTTCAAAATTACCACAGGCGACTACTTTTTAATTCTATCTCGAACTACTTTTTCAAAATAAAATTTTTTCCCGTATCCTTTGTCAATATTTCCAAAATAAATATACTATAAAATTTATGTATTAAAAATAGTAGTGCGAATAGAATATAAAAATAGTTACCTATAGTGGTCTGATATTTGTCAAAATGGCGAATACAAAATAAAAATGCCAATTATAGTCACGTCCAAGTCAACTGAAAGTTTTATGTTACCACAAATACTTTAAAAATAAATCAATGAACAACTTACTTTGACCACATGCAACAATGGTAAACTATTCCGATGAATCCCAATACAACAATAATACAAGCCAGAGCTATAAGGGCAGCACCCAGGTTACTGACATCTCCACCGTCAGAAGGCAACCTAGGTCCACCCTTGGCTGTTTTAACTATAACCGCAGGCGATGATGATTCTGAAGGGGCAGTCGGCAAGGGGAGCAAAATAGGTGGCCGAATTTGGACTGCTTGGACCCCAAGTGTACGAGATAGCTCGGATAATAGACTTTCTGATTTTCCATTTTCAAGAAGAGCCCTGTTAATACAGTTCTATTAAATCTTACGTTCATAAATGAAGCAAATAAACAATAATACATTTCAATAATAAAAGTGAACAATTCAATTAGATGAACAAATACAATAAAAAAATTACATTTTAAGTTTTGGATCATCTGCTTTTATAATTTTCATTGTGGCAGGATCAATGGCATAAAACCAGAAATCGCTCCTAAAACAGAAAATAATATATTAGTTAGAAGTTGGATGTAATGTAATAATAATATAATATTATAAATAGCTAAAATAATGTAAAATAACAAATTTCTTATTAGAGAAACTTCCATGCAAAATAACAGAAAACATTTACAGCATAAATTTAGATAAATAAATCAGCAAAGCTATATATGTATATATATATATATATATATATATATATATATATATATATATATATATATATATATATATATATATATATATATATATATATATATATATATAAGAAACAACTCTAAAGGACTGGTAAAATTAAGAGCTAAAACCAAATTAACGTTGTCAATAAGTTTTAGATTTTTTTTTCAAGCCATAAGGATTTTGTCGGGGGAAAGTAAATATTTTTTCAGCTACAATATGTTTTTATATTTTTACCTTGTTCATAGAAAACTAATTTTTGGCTATATTTACTTTTTTGTGATCATTTGAATAACATAACCATTTTCACCTTTACACTTACTCTTTTTTTAATTCTTTTTCTTTTTCTTTGTTTCTTATTTTAAATATAAAATTACCATTTGTGTGCTTCAAAAATATTTTGAACTAGATTCAAAGTTTTATTTAGTGCTTGACATGTTCGGGAGCAGCAACTTTTACAAGAATTTTATTCGGTTGACATGACTCCTAGGCAAATAACTAAATTTACTTTATTAATCAAATAAATGTCTTAATTAAATCAGGCAAATTTTGCTCTTCTTTTTTATTGGTATAAAAAGAGACTCCCATGGTCTTGAAGGAGTTAAATTGAATATGTTTAAAATCAAAGACTATTTGTTATAATGTTTAAGAAAGAGATAACTTTCAGGATTAATAATTTCTGATTTTTTGGATATGAATTTAATCGGAATTCTGAAGTAGTATTTCAATTATTTATTTAAAACAATTCATTTGAATATTAGGTAGTAGCAGATGTATATTATATACCTCAGATGTTAATAGAAATGCGGCCCATATTCCTTTTTTTTCTATAGGAAATTTATCCATAGATGTAAATAACTAAACTGATCTATCCACGATAAAACCCATATTTAAAATAAAATGCATTTCAGGAACTTCGCATGGGCTGCAAACCTTTGAAAAGGGGTCTACTGAAGGTGGTAATCAATTATAATTAATATAATTAATTAAAATTAGAGAATATATATATATAACATGTCATTTCTGCTTCGAATCAAAAATGAAATCGTTTAATCTTAGAGTAGCGGTTTCCCGCCAGTGGTACGTAGCAGACTTGCTCGGGGTAAGTGAAATTAATATCGGTAAAGGCGGAAATTACAAAAAAAAATGTTAATAAAGTTACAAAAATGTTAGAGATGACAGAGATGACAATGTAGTTTGTATCTATTTATCAAATGGTTGAGATAAGAAGATTATTAGTGAAGAAAAGCATGTTTGTCTTATCTAGCTAAGAGTAGGGGGAGGGGGAGGGAGGGCATGTTTATAAGTAATGAGGGTGTTCTGAAATGAAAAGTCTAAGAAAGGGATACATGAAAGAAAAAAAAATTGAGAAGCACTGGCTAACATTACGACAAAAACAAATTAATTCAGTTAACAAATATTAAAAATTAATTAGAATTTATTTTTGTTTTCCGGCAATAAAGTACATCCGTTTCTTATTTATATTTTTAATTTTTTTTTCAAACTGAATGTTAAGCATGCGCCTGACTTCTGGAAACCTGCAGTGTTTTGTCACATTTTTTAAAAAAATCAAATGGTTGGTACTATTTTTGCTGTGTGTATTATCTTCTATTTTCAGGATGCGTATATTTTTAACACTACTTAAAAAATAAAATAAAATAAAATAAAATAAAATAAATAAAAATTTCTGACAGTCTTGCAAGAAGGTGAAATTGTATTGTTGTTTTTCATGCGTTTTGTTTTAAATGCATTTTCCTTCTTTTTTTGCTAAAAAAAAATATGATTCTTTAAACATGATACAAAAATACTTCATTATGAATATAAATATAATCATTGAGACTATTAATCACAGTCCAATGTATTAAAAATTCATAAAATCAAGAGAATTATATTACTTTAAATATTGCTTACATTGCAGTGAAACCTCCAGTTTAGTGAACATATTAACATGGGCTTGTCAGTGAGAGGGTTAATAGCATTTTTTTTACCTAACATAATTGCAGAAAAAAATTACAAATTCTACAATTAAATAAGGTAATAAAATTTTCTGCGATTTAAAAATTAAAGGAAATATTTTCAATCCGAAATATTTATGCCCTATTCCTTAGAAATTCGTAGTACGCACCTTGTATTATATTTATTGAATATGATATACATCCTAAAAATAAAATTTTAAAGTTTGCATATATTTTAGAAAGTTTTTTCAAATTTGATCCCCTCATTTAATAATTATTACACTTACCCTGACGTATCCGATTCGATGGTATTGTTTTTCATCATCTTCAGAGAAACTACTCTTTCTACATCTGTTATGACTCCAGTTCTATCTTGAATTAATCTGAAACGGGAAAAAAAAGTTACGGCTTTATTTTTCCTTCCACGTCGGGTAGAGAATTATAATTCTATTGTTTTGGATTCAGTTTTATGGTTAAACAATTTACTTGACTAAGGAATAAAAGTATATCTTTCCATTTATAAGTGCGTAAACAGGTCTATTGTCTTTTTACGGGTATGAAATTGCTAAAACATAATAAAAACTACCACAGGGAAGATGACATGCGAAATAAATGAATGTTTTTCTTATCCCGTGAATTGTTTATACATCACGAAATTAAAGTTTATGCTACATCAATGAACACACTACAATAGAAAAATATAGATAAGTCAGGTAATTGTTTAATTTGCTTAGTTAAGAACTAATGTATTTTTAATTGAATTTCTAAACTACATTGTGCAAATATCCATTTTTAAAAGGTAAATAAAATGTTTAGCCGGCGGACAACAACAGAAAATGAGAACATAAATATAAAGATGATTTTTCATTCTTGAGTATTAATTATTTGTCTATTTTTTGTGTGATTCTGCGAGATATTTTAGATATTGTGTTTCCATGTTCTTGTGTGGGTTTAGATGTTGTGTTATTGTGAGATATTTTAGATATTGTGTTTCCAAGAATGTATTTTCGCTTTCATAGTTGAAAATAAGGCTTAATTTTCTTATATAATGAGGAAACGAATTAATAATTTGTATATTTTATATTTTGTTGGATGATCTGTCGCTATCTTTCTGTCAACTTCATGATTCTGCTCTACTCTACTAATTCTCATCAACAAAAACTGTGCCTAGTGTGATTTCAGGTCATTATTATTTGAGAGTTTCATCATTCGAAGAATTTCAGAAGCTTCGAAAGTAATGGTACTACGTAAGTACAACTTGAAATTTATGAGGTATCACTCTCGTAAACTTTAAAAAGTAATACTTCTCGAAGTAAGCAAAGACTTGCGTTGGTCTCCTTTTTTTTTGTTAAAAAATGTCAAAAAAGCAATTTGTCTTTATCTTTTTTAAGGTTAACGTTGACTAAATGTTAAATTAATATTTGTAGCATTTGAAATGTTGGATTACTTTTTTTGCTGTAAATGATATTTTGAATTTGCGCATCAACCATTGGTGACATGTACCTTTTATTAAAATATTTTTTTCTTATTCTTTTTTTTAATGAAAGTAATACAATACAATCTATGAATTTAGAAAAAAAAAATTAAGTTTACTTATGGTTGAAAAGTCGAGTACGCTATATGGAATAAGCAGGTATCAGAGATGTATGTAATTTCATATCATGTATATATCCGACGAATTTAGAAAAAGTAATACATTTAACATTTATAAGAATAGACTTTTAAAAACTGAAGCAGAATTTAGCTAAAATTGCAATTTTAATTTACTAGAAGATACATAAAGCTTGTAAATAGTTGCTACTAACAAGTGATTATATTAATATGACTTATACAAGAGTTCCCAAACAAAATCTGAAATCGAAAAACTTTATGAACAAGCAGCTCAGTTGAAAGCTAATACAGTTATGAAATACATACATTCACTACATACACATTTTATAATTTAATGAAAAAATTCATATATTTTAAGAGTTGTAAATTTTATAAATTTGTAAGTGGAATTACTTTGACATTTATGTCAGCTGGATTTTAAATACCTCATCTAAAAAATATGCAATATTGAAATGCAAGACACTGAAATTGGGGGAAAATTACTAATCGAGGGATAAGATAAAATACTGCATGTCTCTTTGCTTCCACTTTCGAACTTCTTTTAACTAATTTTACATGGTTACACTAGCTTATTCCATGAGTATTGAAATGATTAGAAGTCTGCAAATAGTTAAAATAACAGGCCTTACTTTAAAATGTTTTCTTTTACTTCAAGTGCTTTATTCGGCTGAACATTTTTCAAAACCAAAACCATTCTGTTTTCATCACGAATGACATTCACCTGAAAGAAAATTAAGAGCGTGCGTCATATTAGTTATTTAGTTAGTCTTTCGTATAGACATAAAAAAAATATAAATAAAAGTTACCGATTTGCATCACTTACCAAGACTTCCGTAACTTGTGTTATGACAGCAGACCTAAGTGGAGGATTATCTCTCGCAACCACTTTCAGACGAAGGGGCAACTCTTCAGGCCAAACATCTTCCAAAGATTTAATGTTGCTAATGAAGCCGGATTGAGGTTCTATTCTAAAGCGTTTGAAAGGATCGGACTCGGAAGAAATTTCATATGTAACTAGTCCGTTTGGTCCTGAATCGGCATCGACGGCCTGAAATTTAATGCAAATAAGTATTAGTTGAATATTTTAATATTGAGTAAACTGTAGGAGTTATAGGGATAAGCATGCAGTTATATTGTTTAGTTTTAGCGTATCTGAAATACAATTAAAGTACTAGGGGCACTCAAATGAAAACAGAATAGCCGTCACAAAACAAATTTATCGTCAAAGTTGGCAACATTGTTGTAACGGTGTTGTATTTCCATCTGAAGGATTAATAGAAAATGCATAATGTTCAGCTCACAGGTACTCACAGTTTTTTTCTTTGTAGTGGAGCGCGGTGAAAAGTGTGTTCGTCTAGCATTAGAAATGGACGCAAGTAAAGAATGGCAGAAAGGTGTGGTTCTGTTATTGATGCTGAAACACTCGATTCAGCATCTATTGCCTTTGGAGAACACTGGATTCCATTGACATGCCCCACTAATTTGTTCTCTTGAAGAAATATATTCGTGGACGTCGGTTTCATTTGGTGAAGAAGTGTAAGAGAGGATGAGTTTGTGGATCCGTCAACAATCTATTTCTCTCTACAAGATTAATTGATCGTCTCGTCTACCAGTGAGATAAATGTCATAAGAATTCAGGCAATTATTTTTGAATAAAATTTCCCATAATCGATTTTTATTATGCGTTCGACTTTCATTAGGCTGCCCCTTATAGATTAATAAATTGAAAAGGAAATCCTTTTAGATGAATAAGCTGTATTACTTCTGACGAATAATGAGTTTGAGTTGTACTTTTCGAATATGTAATATTATTTTAGATCGTGTTTTCAAACCAAAAGTTATGACGTAAGTAAATTCCAGCGATGATTTATGGACATCCAGTGTTATCAATTTAGCTAAAATTTCTTTGCCTTTACTAAACAAAATAGTTATCCTAAATTTTTGGTGACATTTAAATTAATTGAATGAATATTAAATCATGTAAAACAAAATAGAAATTAGTAAAAATCCAATTAATCGATCAACAAATTTCGATTATATTCAAAATTTTAATCGATTCTAACTCTCAGACTAAAGAGATTCTGTTTTTTTGTTGCATATAAAATCAGTAAATATGAAAAAAAGGTAAGCATCTTAAGCTACTTACGACTACTTGTAGAAATGCGGTCTCCAATGGTGCATCATGTGATACAGCTGCCACATATCTATCCCCTAGAACCCTGGAGTATCTAGGTGGAATGATAAAATTAGGACTGTTGTCGTTAACGTCCAAGACTTGGAGTGCAACATCAGTTCTCAATCGAGAAGATCCTAAGGAATTCGAATAAAAACAGATTAATATAATTTTTAAACGATAAATAGTGCGAAAATTGTTATTTGTATGAAACATAAAAATCAAAATATTTTTTAAAATTTACAATTTTAACCAATTGGCAAAGCTCAGATTTAATTTATTTTCAACAAAATTCAATATTGTTTAACAAAAAAGACTCATGAAAATCGTGACTTTGGGCTATAAACCAGAACTCTTTTCTCAAATATAGAAAATAGTAATATTTAAAATCTACAAAGTACTAACTACTTAAAATAAAAAAAAAATATTAACTGTATACAATTTCATCATACATCTTAATTCATAACAAAATAGAACCAATTCTAGATTATGAAAAAGCAGGTGTTTATACGACTCCATTCACAACAGAGGATCAAAAATGTTTATTCTATATTGGTCAGACTTCTCGAAAATTAAAAGTAAGACTGAAAGAGCATTTTTCGGATATACAATACAACAAGCCAAGTACAGCCTTATCTAGAGTGCAACAAAAAGAAAATATTTTGATAAATTTCAACAAAGCTAAAATAATCTTTTCAACATCAAACCATTACTCTTCCATTATCCGTGAATCCCTCGAAAATTTGCTTAACAAAGATACTGTTTGTAATGACGTCATTTCATATAATATTCCCACACTCTGGTACAATATCCTCGGTGTTTTGATGAATTCATCGTGATTTTGTTTGTATACGCGGACAGCTTTTGTTTTTGTTTTTGACGTTTTCTATTTCTAATCATAATATAATTTTATATTCTTTTGAAAACGAATGCGTGGGCATTCGAAAGATCAAAGGTAAAATAATAAATAAATAATATCTATATTTTTGCAACACCTTTTCAGTATTTATTTGTATATTTTTAGTGCATTCAATCTACAAATACGCAAAAAAAAAAAAAAAAAAAAAAAAAAACATAAAAAAAAGAATTGTTACTTAAAACAAATTGTTTAAAATAAAATGATAATTAATTATGCATTCGATTCTATAATCATAAAATTTTAGTTTACAGTTTAGAAAATATTGCATCTAATAAATTTATAGGAAAAATTCAGTTTGCGAAAATACAAGAAACTTACCAAATAAGCCACCGACGGTCACAAGTCTTACTGTCAACAAATATTTATTTTTCTGTTCGTAATCCAAGAGTCCAGTTTTCAGGCGTAATTCACAGTCTCTATTATTGGTTTCTATTACGTAGAAGAGATCTGTAACAAGTTAGATAAACTCATCAGAAAAGTTTATAGCATTTTAATACTTTCAAATATAAATTTTCAAATCTAGATAAAATATCTGTTTTCCAAAAATATGTATGTAAAATATTTCTCTATACCAATTCAAAAACATATCAATAAATAAATGACTTTTCTCA
Source organism: Maratus speculifer (assembly GCA_964019185.1). Lineage (NCBI taxonomy): Eukaryota > Metazoa > Arthropoda > Arachnida > Araneae > Salticidae > Maratus > Maratus speculifer. Next base: position 161,253,511 of record OZ025300.1, on the reverse strand, counting down.
GGGTGCAAATGAGCTGACAAAATCTAAAAATGTTATCAGTCATCATGCAATAATAGTTATACTGTAATATGTACAATACACATTTTTTATAGATTACATGGTCTGAAACAGTGTTGATGCAATCAGGGGTTTCAGAATCTTTTAAATACTATTTACCAATTTTCCAGCAAACTTTAAAGAAATATTTTCATAGTCTAATGTAGAATTTTGTAATGGCATACATAACTTTAAAGAAAACTTTAACTCAACATAAATAATTATTAGACATATATCCTTTGCAATTAAAGTGTGTACCAGTACTTGTGATACAATACTTAGTACAATACTTGCGATGTATATCCAGTAAACATTTACAGTTTTTAGTAGCATTCAGGTAAAAATGATGAATCTTAGATGCAAAAGTGAAAAATTGATAAACGTTACATCGTTTTTATCTAAATATGAATTAATTTTTTATTTTATGCGTAATAATAGTCATATTTTTTCATCTAATAATGTTTTATGTATTTCTGGAATACAGTCTTTGGTATACCTTAAAATTTGGAATTTTTTTAATTTAACAAAAAACAAAATTTCATCAATTTATTTAATTTTACTTTTATAGTTCCAATTTTCTTGCTATAGCTTCACAAAAAAGATTTCATAAAACTCTAGGTATTGTATGGTTATTATAAATGTATTTCAGCTGAACATATAAAAATATTTTGTTACCTTTTGATTATTCGGACGTCGGTCAGCACCGAGAACGAAAATTATAACAAATTGTCTATCGTATGTTACCATTTCCAGTAACCTGTTAAATTCATTTATAACTGTCTAAATGCACTAAAGTCATTTTAGTAACATATAATATCTTAGTATTTATTTCTGTGATATACCATTTAAACAAGAATTAATGTACAGACAACTATGTAATTCTAGAAACTAAACAATATATATTTAACAAAACAGATTTTTTTTTTTTTTTTTTTTTTTTTTTTTTTTTTTTATCGAACTATGTATTTCAAAAAATAATTAAAACAACCCTCTAATCCGATTTTGCGCTAAAATTTGCGTTTGACAATAAGTGATTGCTCGATGACTAAATACTGATATTTTTTAACATCTTTCTTTTCAAAATGGATATTATCTCATTAAGATACATTTATCTATCATTAAGCTACTTTAGTATGTGTGAGTATCAATTTTGTTTCTATTTTCTTGTCTCACATGGTATCCCTAACTTTTCTTGGAAACATCTTAAATGTTACAGGTATAGGGCTATTTTATTTTTTTTTTTGTTAAAGTTGATAATTAGATAATATGTTATGCAAAAGAAAACTTTTCAATTTGTTTACTTTACAAAGAACTCAAAACGTGAGTACTGTTGGAACAACGATGAACCGAATTTTTGCTTAGATTTTTATCGTTTGAACACATATGATACATAAAAACGCACATATTTACTAGGGATGTTTGGGTGTATCTTTTACGTTCAGTTCATATATCTTTTAATGTATCAAAGGTAAAAAAGTTTCGAGAGGATAGTTTTTTATATTCATTATTTGGGATAAAAATAGGGATAAATATTTTTTCTAAATAAAAATTGACATATTTTTACCGTCTTCGTTTCCTCGATCTATGCGGCAACCAATAGGGAAATTTCCTCGAGGTTTGTTTATAACCGGAAGACTCTTGATAAGCGTGTTGGCCAAGGAATTTTCTGGTACTTCCACACTAAAAAAATAAGTTTAAAATAAAGAAATGACAAGTGGTAAAAAGAAACTTTGAAACATGTTAAAAAATTATTTCATTAAATTAATTACACATTTTTGCTTTTCAAAACTATAAAAGAGTATCGTACAATAATAGTAAAAATAATAACTAAAGCTGTACAGTGCCAGTAAAAAAAATCTAGACACCGATTGAAAAATGTGAAGTTTGTGACAAGTGTTCCTTACTAATATATTCATCAGTAATGTTTCTTTTTTAGGTGCGTTCGTAATTATATAATACGTAGCACCTATAGTGGTCGTTCAGTCCGTCCGTCTGTCCGTCCGTCCGTCCGTCCGTCTGTCCGTCCGTCTGTCTGTCTGCATATAACAACGCAAAAACGACCCAACCGAATCGTTTGAAATTTAAAATACATAATTATTACATAATTTTGTCGAGTCATTTCAAATTTTATGAGAATCGGATGGATAGATCAATTACAGGGACGATCAAAAGTATTCCATTACATTACGGTCAATGGGGAAAAAAGTTTCAAATGCATTTTAATCGTTTGAAATTTAAAATACGCAATTATTACATAATTCTGTCGAGTTATTTCAAATTTTTTGATAATCGTGAGCATAGATCAATTACAGGGGCAATCAAAAGTATTCAATTACATTATAATCAACGGGGAAAAAATTTCAAATATATTCTATACGTTTAAATTTAAAATACATAATTATTACATAATTTTTTCGAGTTATTTCAAATTTTATGAAACTCGGATGCATAGATCAATTACAGGGGCAATCAAAAGTATTCCATTACATTACGGTCAATGGGGAAAAAAGTTTCAAATGCATTTTAATCGTTTGAAATTTAAAATACGCAATTATTACATAATTCTGTCGAGTTATTTCAAATTTTTTGATAATCGTGTGCATAGATCAATTACAAGGGCAATCAAAAGTATTCAATTACATTATGGTCAATGGGGAAAAAGTTTCAAGTATATTCTATACGTTTGAAATTTAAAATACATAATTATTACATATTTTTTTCGAGTTATTTCAAATTTTATGAAAATCGGATGCATAGATCAATTACAGGGACAATAAAAAATATTCCATTACATTACGGTCAATGGGAAAAAATGTTTCAAATGCATTTTAATCGTGTTACACTCATGCGAACTTAATAAAATTTATATGCAACTATAAAGTACATATTATAATATACATCTTACATAATTTGTGGTGCAAAGAACATTTGTTATTGATTTACAAGGCCACACAAAAGTATTCCATTACATAATGGTATAGGGAGAACATTGTTTGATGAGCGTTTTAATTGTAATTCACTATTTACAATGTTATAAGATTGATATATGAAAGTAATCTTTTTAAAACTTCTTTATCGTTCGAACGCACCTAATTTGCTACGCTTCACGTGCAATTTCCAACTTGTTTATTTCTTTTCTTTTGATAATATATCATGTTTTATAAAATTATCAAGCATATCTGAAGTCTTTCTCGGTCTTTTTGAACCGATTTTTTGTTTTGGTATACTGCGATGTGGTAAATCGGCCTTGACTTTTTTAGTAGATAGATAGTTTGCCCTAATGTTTGTAATTCTAAGCCTTTACGACTTATAGGAACAGTTTGTTCTAATAATGTCAAACTCGAGATTGTTCAACAATTGTAAGCTTTTTTACGTCGATTATGCGCACCAGAAGAGTTTCTTTTTTGCAGTGAAAAAATAAAAAATAAATAAAAAATCTCTTATTTCAAACCACTACCAGAATAAAAAAAAATAAACGGATAACTCTAAATCATGTTAAACTGCAAGAGTCACCATTCCACGTAACCAATTTGGGATAGAAACTCTCACCTGCCTCTTCTATTTAAAATTGGAAAAAGTAAGATTAAACATTCAAATATTGTAATTGCTACTTAAAAGTCAAGTTTTTTTTTCATTGTAATGATTCCATACTGAATGAAAAGTGTCCGGACCAGGACTCGAACAAGTGACCTTTGGTTGAAGCCGCAAATGCTCTATAAACTGAGCAATTCCGAACTAGGCTAGCAGACACATAATTCACCCAGAAACCTAATGACTATGACATTTGGTCTGATATGTGAATTAGCTACGTATAATAAATCACAAGTAATAGAAATTCCAAGAAACGTTGGGCAAATATTTATGTTCGAAAAACGCAGGTAAACTCCAGAAAATCACTAGATACGCATTTACACATAAATAACTAATGATATCAGTTTGAAAAAAAAAAATAAAATTTAAATATTCATCAGTAAATATTAGGGGTACCGGAAAGTAATGTCGTTTTTTCACTTGCCAGTAATTGTTTATCATTCATCAGGTGATTGTGCACTTCAATGCCGTGTCTAAGACATGTTAAGGTTAAAGAGACTCGTTTAATTATAAATAATTAACTTATAATTGTTTTTTTTGCAGGTTTAGGTAAAATTACGAGTCAAAACCAGAAGAGGAACATATCGGGCATTGTATGTTGTTTGAATTTCGCAGGTTTAGTAGAGCAACTGTTGCTACCAAAAACATTTGCGATGTTTATACAGGTGTATTAGACATTCGCAAATGCCAAAGATGGTTTGTTCTGATCTGGCAATTTTGATCTTTCTGATTCGCATCGATCAGGAAGACCAACAACTTAAGATAATGACGTGTTAAGGGCAGAAGTGGAGGCATATCCGTGTCAGACAATTGAAGAACTGTCAAACATTCTTAAACAACCTTGGTCGACCATCCAAGAACATTTGCAGCAGATTGGTAAAGTAAACAGAGCAGATGATTGGGTACTGCATAAGTTGTCAGAAGAAAACAAGGCTAACCGATCCAGAACAGGCAACTTATTGCTTCGACGGCTCAATTAAGAACCGTTTTTTGACTTTTTGATTACTGTAGATGAAAAATGGGTCCTATATGATAATTCAACATGCAAAAGGCAGTGACTCTCTCCGAATGAATCGCCCCGAAGTACTACTAAACCATGTTTGAGTCTGAAAAAGGGCACCTTTGTATGTTTAGTGGAGTATTCGCAGAATTATTCATTTTTAAGTGTTGAAACGTGAACAAATTGCGAATGCAGACTTTTATTGTGAACGACTGGGTCGAGTAAGTCAATCTTTAACTGAAAAGTGGTGAGCAATTGTCAACAGAAAATGTGTTATTCTGCAACACGATAATGTCAGATCGTACTGCGCAAGACAAATCCTAGAAAAAAATAATGAATCTGGATGGGAGATACTGCCTCATCTAGCATACTTGCCGGACATTGCGCCATCAGATTATCACTTATTCAGATCTCTACAAAATGTTTTACGTGGCAAAAGTTTTGTAAATTTGGATGATATCCAAAATGCCATCTCGAGATATTTTGCTCAACAGCCAACTGATTTTTGTCATTCTGGTATTGAAAATTTGCAAATTAGATGACAGGTTGTTGATAATGAGGGTAATTATATCACTGATTAAAAATAAAAGCTTGTTAAAAATTTATTTGTTTGAATTTAATGCAAGAAAACGACATTACTTTCCGGTCCCCCTAATACATATTAAGAGTTTTATTTTAATTACATTACATTCGTTTTTTGAATGTAATTACATCTTATACCTTAATGACATCCCATAAATAACCCCTTAAGAACATCCCACAAATACATAAAGCAAAGATTACATTTGAGGATCCCAGGTGCCAAGGGGTATGAGTGACAAAATTGAAAAAAACTAACAAGGAAGGTCTCCATACGGGCATACTCAGAAAAATCTGAAAAAATTACAGAATGTTCTTCTCATATAGTTATATATGTTTATAAAAAAAATTTCGGTGGAACCTCCTTATAACGTCCGTAAAAAAATAATAAAAATTTCGTTTATTTGGCGATTTATCTCCGGTTGGCGAAAAAAGAAATTTTGAAAAATACGCTTTTACGCTTCGAATACTTTTTAAAGAAAAAACTTTCTATGTTCAATTTATTTAAATAAGTTTAGTTTAAGTAATTTTAATTTTGCATTTTTACTTTACTTTAAGTGTAATTTTGTCATATACGTTTATATGTACTTATAACAAAATGAAATTAATATATTTTATCATTTAAAATGATTAAAATTGTTCCAAATTGAAAAATACACTGTTAAAAATCTGCTGCATTTTGTTGCAACGCACTCCCTTGCTTGTATAGAAAACGGTTACTTGGCCGTGAAATGGAGCTTTCTCATTGGTTGGAATAGAGATATTATATACAAGCGGTGGAGTGCGTTGCAACAAAATGCAGCAGATTTTTAACAGTGTATGACACGGTCAATTCTCCGTGCTATGGAGCATTCTCATTGGTCAGAAGAGAGACATTCTATAAAAGTAGTGGACTGACGTTGCAGTAAATGCTGCAGATTTTTAACAGTGAAGTCAATTAAAATCAATTTTCAGATTCGTTAAAATCGTCTGCTTTTGGCGAGGAAATGCACTGCTCGCCAAATCCCGCGTCGCTTTCAGCTTTTCACGCCAATTATTCCAAACTATTTTATTTTTTTACATATCTAATAATGTAATTCCGCCGCTAATTTTCACTGATCCTTTATTACCTACATGAGTAGTTTAATTCGTATTTTTTTCAAAAAATTTTGAGTATGCCCCCAATGGAGACCTTCCTTGTAAGTTAAGTTCACAGGCTATGCGGAAATAATGCTATGTGATTGGATGTAAAGAAATATAAGTGATTTCTAATTATGTGCTGCTTTCTAAACATCAACTACTTAAGCTTTTTAAACTGTTCAACATCTTTAATCTCTAATTAAATTTAAAAAAAATACTGTATCTCACTTTTCTTTAATAGTCTTTAACTGAAATAAGATACTAAAGACCGCTTTGAAATAAGCAACGGTTTCATATTTTATATAATTCAGTCAATAACTATTGGTATTCCAACTTGGAACTCAATTTAATCCAAATCTAAATTTTGTCACTTGTATATCCTGGCTTCTGAAGTCCTCATTTTAAAAATATCGTTATAGATGGAATACATTTGGCAGACATGAACTTAGTCCCAAATAAAGCAAATCACAAATCGCCATTGGGATTAAACAAATAGAGCAGCTGAATAATTACTTATAAAGGGAATCGGCAAATCCAAGACCAGAGTCTGGTGCAACTGTTGCAATGTGTTCCACGTAAACGGTGAGTGTCGCAGTAGCAGAAAACGAAGGCGTACCAAGATCTCGAGCAGTTACTTCAATCTGAAAAAAAAAATGAAAAAAAAAATTAAAATAATATGTGCATGAACATGAATGCATAAAAGTAGTGTATGAATTTTATATCCACTTAAATATATTTGTATGACACCACCCCGACACCAAAATAAATGTTCAAAATTACTCCATACTCTTTGAAGAAATTATGAATAGCTGGAGAAATTGTGAAGAGGCCATTTTAGGTACTTAATTAATATTTATCAGCACCGACAACTAATTTCAATAAGCATAGGAGTGAAACAGCAGTTCTATGGTGGTTTTGCATGGATTTATACACATACATATAATCAACTGATTTAATTAATTTTGACTTACTCTGTATTCAGAATCTGGTTCCTTTCTTAAGTCATCTTTTACCGAAATCAGACCTGATTCTGGATCTACAAGAAAATACGTTGGTGCTTTTTCTTTCCCACTCACTTCGTACCGTATTTCACTGCCCGGTGCCTGAAATATAAAAAATATGAAATTTAAATTCCTATAGGATCAACCGGTCCTTTAAGTTTAGTTAAAATATTCTAATATACTGAATAGTAAGACAGAAAAAAATACCATTTTTCTACGACAAAAGCTGACAGAAGAATTATTGTTTAAACTTGAAGCATATTTTTTGCTGTGAAATAGGAATCATTCACAAATTTATAGAAATATTAATAATCGTCAAATATAAAAAAAGAGAGATGAGAGTGAAATTTACAATTAAAATTTAAAAACTATTTTCATTCTAACATATTACAGAAAAATATACAACTTGTACTAATAATATAAAGTTAAAAAATAACAGAACTTTTGTTAAATAAAGTGATGTTTTATAAAGAAAAAATAACTTACCGTGCCATCTGAATCAGAAGCCACAACAGTAGTAACAACTGTACCCAGAGGCACTGTGTCTTGTAGTCTTATGGGCAAAGGTACACTTGTGAATACTGGGGCTATGTCGTTCACATCCTGTAATACAAAAATGGAAAGGGAAGTAAGAAATAATAAAAAGAAAGAAATGTATTTTGAATTATTTCCACTCTTTGAAAATTATTGTTGAGAAAAAGCGATCACCATTTTCTGCCGATATTTATACATTATGATCTTCGTAGCGTATTTCTATTGCAAATGTTCTCGAAATATACCACGAAAGTTTTCTTTTAAATTAGTGGCAGGTAAATTTTAATCGTGATATAGCGGTATCACCAATGGATGGAAAGTGTTTCGTAACAGACGTGAAATTTAAATACGTGGTATATCCACAAAGTAAGTTCCGTTTGGCTATATAAAAAAGCCTGTACAGACATAAAAAAAATTATTGTACAAAAATCTACGACTGCGAAACTACTTTTCTACAGAACTTCCGAAGTTTTGTAGTCATTTGTCGTAGCGTGCCACAAGGTTTTGTATGCCTTCTTCACAGAAGGTTGCCGCCTGTGTTTTCAACCATGTGTTTCAAAATTTCATGGTTTGTGGTAGTATTTCAGTAACAATTTCATGACTTAGTGATCGTGAGATTTGCGGAAGTTCCGTAACAAGAGCATTAATTGTAAATTTACAGTTTTGTTTAACCTTTTCTTCAATTGCGTGAACCAGTTCCTCAGTTACCAAAGACTGGCGTCCACTTCGTTCTTCATCTTAGACCCATCTTCTAACCATTGAAACACTCAAAGCATTTTGTCCGTAAACCTCGCAGATTTGCCGATAAATTTTACTTGATTTAACTTTCTTTGCAATGAGAAAACGAATCACAGATTAGATTTCACAAGCGTCGGCATTTTAAATTAAGGCTGACATTCTATAGAAGCACTACAAATAACACGTTGGCAGCAGCGATCTGAAAATGGCGTACATTTCTTCTCCTTCAATCAGAGTAATTGCCGCGCATGCCCGGAACTGCGATCGCAGCCCTGCTGCAGATAGAAATAGAAACGGAACTTACTTTGTTGATACACCTTGTAAATTATTCTTTGAAGAAGTATTTATTTATAAAAAATAAGAAACCGATTTCTATTTCTTGTATTTTTTGCAATACGCATTTTATCCAATTTTGAATTTAAAACTTCGAATTTTGACATTTATACATTTTTTTTTAATATTACATCTACGAATTTTTCAGGACATTGCGCATTTTGGTGTAAGCAATGATGATTGAACACCAAACCTAACTTTTTTTTGTCGTCCTCACACTCAGTTTTTAGACCATTCCAATGAGCGAGATATATTGTACAAAATTCTTTAAATTATTACATATGCAAGCATTACAATATAAATTACTATATGTATTTTTCAAACAATCATTGCCATAAATAATATTACAAAAGAAGGTCTTATGCATTTATCTAAATAACGTACAAATTCTCAAAAGAAAAGCATGAATTTTGCGGTTAAAAATTAACGCATTCTATATGTACAAAAGTTTGCTGCTCTCAGGACTAAATTTAATACATTATTTTATGTTTATCGCCTTAATTCAGAGCTTTTTAATGAAAGAAAAATAGTATTATTGCAATATTTGGTCCTTTGGTTTTTCATTGTCATTTTCATTTGTCATTTGCAACCTTTGGTTTTAATTACCAATTCTCTTTCAATTCAGCTACCTGGAAGGCATCCAACACAATATTCGTTCAGATAATCATTTGGTAATGATATCTGGTCTGTCATTTGAATCAGTACGATAAAATAAACCACAGGCGAAGGAAATCCAAAAGATATTGGAGTTTCTTAACCTGCGGTTTATTCTGTTCTTTTAAATAACAGACCAGATTTATTGCATTTATTAAAACAAGACCTATCCTGCCACCAGGTCCTCAAAGGCACGAGGCCCTGTGCAGCCATACTTGACGCACACCCCAAACGGGCGGCTCTAATTCTTAAAATAGCACGTATTTCAAGTAAATTTTTTTTCACTTTTTATCAAAAAATGGCACAAAAGACCCCCAGTAATTTGCTTTTTTCGATTAAGGAAAGAGATAGATGGGGGTACACTATGGCGAATAAACGGTTTGCAATTGATTCGCATTATCGCTCAAATTTCAGTGCTTTCATTCATCCCAAACAAAACAATTACGTGGAACAGGGACCGAATTCTTTTATATCAGCCATAATTTTTTTTCGGTAAATAAAAATTATCTACTTATATTTAACCATTCTAAAATAACATTTCATTGTATTATGAATTTAAAACCGCATTACTAAAAGTTTTCTTCTTTTTTGCGAAAGTGCGTGGTTGTGTTTGGACCTAATATTGCAAATTTTAGGGTTACATTTTTGGCGTCACCTCTAGCTCCCATAATTCATCCTTGTTCTTTCTTTTTACTGTATTGCATTTTCCCCGTTTACTTTTAATAGAAATGGAGTATTTCTGTTGCCACAATTACAAAAACGGTTTAATAAACTACAAAAAAAAAAAAAATAAATAAAAAAATAAAAATGTATTTTAACAATAAATTAAGATACAGTTTTCAAACTCATTGTATTAAAAAATCATTTTTTCCCTATAGGACGGTGTAAAAATTGAAAATGTGCGATGTTTAGAAGTTTAAAAAATTGTTATAGCAAAAACTGCAAAAAACAAAGTTTCATTTCAAATTTCAATGTGTTACCATTCGTATAATGACGTATGCATTACGCATAGATATGTTTGGCCTTTATAATAGAGATAGAAAAGTACGAAAAAAAACAGCGGCTACAACAAAATGTGAAACAAATTACAAAAAATCATGATAACTAACCTCTACTGATATGACCACGGTTGCTGTAGCTCTAGAATCAGGTCCATCGTTTTCAACAGTTCCTATGACGAGAGTGTAGGTTGCTTTCTTCTCGTAGTCCAGGGGTTGCAAAGTTCGAATCACACCCGTATTAGAGTCGATAGCAAACAAATCTTGATCCCCTTCTTTTATCACATAAGTTACACTACTTACAGAGTCTGGATCACGAGCCTGAAAAATAATGTCATGCTGGTTAATGGTTTATTTATATAATGTATGCTTATTATTATTATTTATTATTATTAGTCGTATTTAAAAATAACATATACATTAGTACGGATTAAATAAATATACTAGGTGTTCTAAAATTGAATGCCAGTGTTTGAAATTCAATAACTTGCAAACGGCGAGAGCTGTTACAAGAATTCTAGCAGACGAGTTATGTAAGAAGTCATGAGTTTTTTTTAAAACTGCTATTCCTGTTTTTAGTTTCAAACAGCACTAATAAATTGCGCTACAAACAATAGGTGCTAAATCGAGGCCAAACCTAAAATAATCCTTCATACGAAGAAAAGCAATTAAATATATAAAGTGGGTCTCATTCCTCGATATAATTAGGCGCCTATTATTAGGGGCCCAATCCATATATTTAACAATTTAACCACCTTCTTTCGCCTCAATGATGGGCGATTTCAGTTTTTGCGCTAGTGGGAACCTATCGCTTGCAGTGTTATCTATCTCTGCTATTTAAAGCTAATACCGGGAATCGCATTAGATAAACTTGATATTTCTGATAACCCTCCTACAAGAATTTTTTTAATACTTGTCAATCGATTTTAAAAACAATCAGTCCATGTTATTTTTCGAATTTACCAACATTGGTAGTGTCAATAAATATGTATTTTGTAATTATAACATTTATTTTAATTTCATTGCATAATTTTTAAATATTTATAAAATAATTAATTTAGAAATAAATAAATTAAACTAGAGCATTGTAATAAAAATCTAGAAATATTCAAATTATTTAGATATAATTTTTTGCGAATTGTGACTTCATATTCATGTTGAATATTGTTTTACATTGTAAAAAAATATGTGCATGAGACTAAATCATTTGAGCATGAAAAAAAAAATAATAAAATAAAAAAGCAAATGCATGAAACTATCGTTTACTTCATTTTTTTTTTAAACTTCTGAGTTTCGTAAGACTGAAACAATGGTGCAAAATTTTCAACATCCTACAGTATTGTATAACAGCTAATCTAAACATATAGTTTTATTCCCTCTCAGTATGCAGTTTTAGAGAACAATGATATCTGTCTAATTGCATAGTGATTAGAATGCTGTGGACAATGTAAAAGGTGTCGAGTTTGAATTAACATTGGTTTTCAAAAGATAACTTTAATAATATTTTGGTATAATATTTTACTAGACTAATGTTTAACAATTAACAATTTCTTGGTTGAAGGATTTAAAAATCATGGTTCAATATTTTACCAGTCCATGATTCAAGCTACGCAAATTTATGGTTCAACTCATAGACCAACTCGATATTTTATCAAAAGCACAAATTTTGAACACGTTTTCGCTATTTTATGGTGGAAATAGTTTCGGTTCACTGTTTTAGCGAAACGTTGAACCAAATTTTTAATAAGAGAGATTATTTAGAGATTTTTTTTTAAGTTTAATTGTTAATGTTGTTGTCATCCGCAAGAAAAGTGACGCCTCTCTAGGTTTGTGATAGGCGTTTCATGCTACACAAACAATTTTATAACTGTAGGTAAACAGAAAATCATTTTATTAAGATATTTGTCCATTTGTGGCGACAGAAGAAAAGTGAATTGTGCGGGAAAGTAAACTTCATCATATGTGTTTATTAAAAAATAATAATAATAATAAGCTGTTATGCACGTTTTTATTCCTAAATGCAGATTTAAGTGTCATAATTTCATGTAACAATAAAATCTTTAAGATTTTCTTTTGACTCTCCTGTGAAATTTACTTTTGTCGAGATGTGTCACTTTTCTTGTGGGTGAGCGATGCAGGGACGTGCGAGGAGAAAATTGCGTCCGGGGCAAAGTTTTAATTTGGCACCCCTCACCCTACTTTTTCTTATAACAGGACAAAAATGATGTTGATAGTATAAGTTTGGCCCCTAATAGTATAAGCCCCCTAATAGTTGATAGTATAAGCCCCCTAAAGTTCCGCTCCTGGGGTGACCGCCCCCCTTTTGCACGGCGCTGGACCGATGTATAGTTACTTTATTTATAAACATTGAGTTTATTTTCAGTAATTTTTCCTGTAATTTTAGAAACATTTCGGAATCATACCTTCACTTGTATGATGTCTTGGTTAGCTTTGTTTTCTGGTACCGATGCTTCGTAGACGCTCTTCTCAAAGACAGGTTTCTCGTCTTGGACATCTCCGACCAACACCGTAACAGATGCGGTGCCGAATCGAGAATCAGGGGCGTGATCTTGCGCCGTCACCAACAATTTGAAAGTAGGTTCCGACTCGAAATCTAAAGCTCGGGCTGTGCGGATTTCTCCAGACTCTGCATCAATTTTGAAAGCTCTGCATAAGAAATAAGGTAAAAAAAAATAGAAATTGGTTAGATTTCATAATAATATTGACAAAGATATTATTATATGATACGCTACATAAGAGTGATCCAAAGAAAGTATTGCAATAATATATATTTAAAGGTAGTTCTCAAAGGAAATTTTTTCCCGCGCAACAACACAAATTTTCTGACGTATTCACGATGTCATTTGTACCTATAGACCGGCAGGCGGCTGCACATGCACAAAACATTACCTCATTCTGTTGATCGCTGAAATTCTAGGATTTGTTTAAACTGGATTCTCATATTAAAATGCAACTGGTCTGCCAAATCATATCTTGTGCAATCCAAATTTAATGGCTGACAGGTAGGTTTATGATTATATTTTCCTGCTCCCAATCCTCCATTATTTAATATCTTTGAGTGCAGGAAAAGACAGAGACAAACCTATCGACCAAGCAGTAAAATTGGGCCTGCAAGAGGTTTTTCTCCAAGATATGACTTGGCAGACTAGTTGAATTTTTACATCATAATCGAGTTCTGTGTAACCCTGATATTTTAGCCATCAACTGGATGAGGTGATGGTCTGTGTAGTCGTACTCCGGTCTTTGCAGGAATTCTTATAGAAAGACTTTCAAATAAGATAAAGTAAGAAGATAAAGTAAGAACGATTTCGGCCGATCTAAGCAAGCGCAATTAACACTTTACGTGCTTTTCTAACGTTGAACGAAGTGAAAAATCAATTTTGAAGTTTTTTCGTTTCAGAGAAAAGGTGACTGAAGTTTTCATTGTTGAATGGTTTAAAGCGACAAAATTACTTTTCTTGTTATCTAAAGTAAGCATAGGTTCGAACCCCGCTCATGGCATAAGACATGTTTCAGATATGGTTAGTGTTCTTATAACTCAGTTCAATAACTTAAATTATGTTTTATTAAAAAAGAAAAAGTTATAAATGTTTTTTTTCGAAATTATTGTAAAAAAAGTCACCATTTACAATATTTTGCGTTTCTGGTGTTATGTTTGCCAGACTTCGGCTATGACATTAAATTACTGCACATTGCATTTTTCTATTAGAGGTAAGGATATGTCTCCATGCACTCTTTTCTAGTTTTTTGGTCCAACTGTAAGTATCATCTCAATATTTTGGCAATTTATGATTTTGTATTTTATATTTTTAATTTAAAGTTTAGGTATGTAATTATCCATTTTTCGGTGCATTTCTTAAAAGAAAAAATCAATCTCTTTGATCCTGTTAATACAATCTCTGAAAAAAATATATTTATATAAAAATCTGTGGTACAATCTATTGGTACTGAGATGCAATTAAATGTTTATATTTGAGAAAACTAATAAAATTTCAACTTCAAACATTTCTTCAATTATCTTTTAGTTGATCTTTTTTGGATCTGAAAATTGAATTCTCTAGAAAATGTTCTATTGCCTGCATCTATGTAAAGGAAGTTAAAAAGCAGCCAGCCTCAAGCCACATAAAAGGAGAGGTTTCTATTTCTTTTAACAATTGCTATTAAATATTCTGTAAAAATATCTAACATATTTTAATGATATTATGAACCATTTCTATGTGGAACCTTCAGGCTGTTTGTCGTCAAGTTTTCACAGGTATTATATAGATACTCTAGTATTTAACCAGTTAACTGATCAATATATTTTTTTAAAAACTTTCAAATATCCATTTTTTCGTCTCTTTTACAGAATTTTTAATCTTTTGTCACAGTTTTTTTAGAACAGAAATTTTTGCCTTATTGAATCAGAACAAAATGATTTGATTAAGTAACGTAAAATGTACAATAAAATTTTATTAGTGAGAATAATAAATTATATGATTGGGAGTATGGATGCTTGTACGTGGTACGGGCAAATCATGATTGGTAAAACACGTTGCTCGACGACGTACAGGTAAAACAAGGAAGCAGTTAACCAAGTTCCATCTTTATTTGCATGTTGAATCAGTGCCAAAAGAAAAGGGGACAATAATACCCAGACACTAACACGAAAAAAAAATTAGAATGCATGCATTAATTACAAAATTTTAATTTATGATTTGATGCGCATAATCTCCTGCTTAAGAACTAATGGTAGAAAGCATTTCATCATCATCATTACCAAATCTTACTCATCTGTTCTAAATATTAGAAACCATAAATTATTGCTAAAATTATCTTTCTCTAAAAGCAAATATCCAAGATCATATTTAAAAATTATTGTCACAACATCTAATTATATATAACTTTATATTATATAATTTCAGTTAATATAATCGATGCAAACATTTTAAATATATAGTAAATGTACAAAAAAAAGAAGATTACTTACTCGGATCCTGACAGCGAATATGTTATTTGTCCGTTTACAGAAATATCATCATCTCTGGCCTAAGAAAACAAAAAAGTATGTATGTTAAGTTTATTTTTTTAAATCACAAAGTAACGGATGCGTCTAAATTTAATTACAAATTAAAAATTAATAACGAAAATAAATAAATAAATAAATAAATTAATAGGATTAGAGCTCCTGGGAATTCCGTACCATAATGAATGCCGTATTACCGCAAAGTTTAATAAGTACACTGTTAAAAATCTTGTTCTAGTTTGAACCAAAAAAGTTTGTTTTTTGGTGCTCAATAGCTGCCACCATAAGATGGTGAAATCTCGTACCAACATTTGGAGCTTCCTAGTTCAACCTCGTTCCAACTGTTAGAACTATGCTTCAATGGGAGCTCCAAATTTTGGTTCAAGATTGCACCATCTTACGGTGGCAGATATTGAGCACCAAAAAACAAACTTTTTTGGTTCAAACTAGAACAAGATTTTTAACAGTGTATCTTGACAAATGTGAAAAAAAAAAAAAAAAGCCGCTACAATAAGTTTTCAAATTTCTTATGCATTTTTCAAGTTATTTACTTATGGCATCCTACTGGTCAGTTGGTTGTGGAGGCACATACACGTGATCTTTCATGAATCCACATCGGTAGAAATCACATGGTGTCAAATCGAATGAGCAACTGAACAGAACTTCTTTGCTAATCAACGTTTGGGAAGACCTGAACTATCGACTTGATGTGTGCCGTGTGACAAAAGGTGCTCACATTGAACACTTGTAAGTTAGTAGGTAAAAGTGTTTGAGTTACGCTTTCATTTTATGTAAATTTTCATAACAATTCTAAGTTTTATGTAATGAATACTACCAAGCGTTAAAATCCCGATATTCATTCTGCTCGATCAAATTTAATTAGAGGAGAAAACCAGTCGAAGCTAAGTATTTTTAAAAAGTTGTAATTTTCTTAAGCATTTTCATAGGTATAGCTTTTTTTTTCTATAAAAAAAAGTTACATGAAATATTTTCATATGCAAAGGTCATTCCATTTACAGAGAGGGTGGTAATGCATCTAAATAATTGCTTTTATAAGAATTGTGACATTCATAAAAGTATTTTTAGTTAATTAATCTGATTATTTTTGTAAATTACTTTAGAGAAAAAAAATCATAAATATCAAAATACTTAATCAGTTTTAATGAAAAAACATACATAAATTTCTCAAAATTATTATTTAAAAATCCCACTATATCTTCAGATATTAAAGGAGATAATTATTGAGGTGAAGTCATTTTTTGATAAATAATTCCATATATAAAAAGTTAAATAGGGAAACTTTATTAGAGTGTTCTGAATGTATTGGAAAGTATTTTATAACCTATGCTAGACGTATGGTTAATGTTTCTTGTTACTTACTTGCACTGTTCCAACGTATGCTTCAGCCATTCCTTCGTCTACCCTGAAAGTGTAATCTGTTTGGAGAAACGCCGGATTTTGATCGTTGATGTCCGTCACCCTAATGTCTACTGTTGTAGTAGTAAACTGTAAAAAATATAAAAGAAATATGCAAAATTTAGATAACATTCTTTTTATATTAAGAAGAGACTTTAAAAAGTAGACATAAGCATTTTTATCTTGATAGATTGTAAGTATGGTTAGTGGATGAATCCATCGGAAATGATGATCATAAATTCATTAAAATCAAGTAGTTTAACTGTCTATATTTTTAATATTTACTTGTTTCAAATTAAATGCAGTATTCATAATTTAAAAGACAATTATATGAAGTACACAAAACTCTTTTAAAGTAACTCAATATGACAGAAAAAATAACATAAAAAACATTAAAGAATTTTTTTTCTTTTTTTACAGTTTATGGTTTGTGTACAGTATTTAGCATTTTGTATTCTTTTTTATTTTAAAACTCTGTTTAGATTAATTACAGAAAAATGTCATTACTTTTTTCATTAAAACTTTTGGTTCATGATATATTTCAATGAACTCTTGTTATAAATATATTTATAATAAAGGTAAGATTTTGCTAGTATTTTAAAACTAATATGGTTTTAATAATTTTAATTTTTCAATTTAATATGTTTTTATAATTTAATATATTTAAAAATGATTCGGAATTTAATATTATAAAATTATTTTTTCTTTAATAACAGCATACATTTTTTTAATCGGATATTTTGATCTTTTTTCTTTATCTCAGTGTGTTCTAATAAATGAGCGTCGAGTAAGGGTTCCAGTTGATTTCTTTAAAAAAAAAAATTCATTCTGAAATTTCTATGTCTATCCTACTGATATTTAAAACATGCATTGTATGTTATCAGGTCTGCAAAAAAATCACTTCGTCTTAGTAACCATCTCTTAAAATTTGTATTTTTTTTAATTTTTTTTAAACGCTCAGAATAAATAGAAAATATGTGATACGTTACGTTGTAATTAATTGTTTATATCATTACAAAATACAAATAAACAATATTCATCTCATTTTTGTGATACATTATTATTAATCTTATGCTTAAATTCGATAAATATATAAACATAAAATTCTTACAAAAAAAAAAAAAAAAAAAAAAGCACAGAAAATTTCAAGGTATTTTTAATTTTTCTTTTCTTACCAGATTGCTGGGATCAGCAGCTTTGACGATCAGTGTATAGGCTGACACCTCCTCCCTATCCAGTCGACGGACGACAAATATAGTTCCCCTGTTCGAAAGACAATACGTTATATTTGAAACGAAATGAATAATTAATTTTTCAAATAATACTTTAATTTTAAGGCATTTCTTACCTCCGAAGGAGTTTTTTCTTTAAATATTTGAAAATTTAACTAATAAAGAGCACTATAATACAGGATATGTATAAAAATATTTAAGAACAAGTAATATAGCTTTATATTTTTAAATAATTTTATTTTTCTACTCAAAATATTTATACAAAATACAGCATTGCGGAATTTACATAAAAATTATGTAATAGAGGATTACATTACACAATAGAGATAGTAGAACGACCTTCTTACTTCATTATATTACATAATATCGATAAAAACATCGAACAAGAAGAAAAATAACTTTATATTTTTAAAAAATGTGTGTGCTCAGAATATTAATAAAAATGCAATAAAATAAACTTACATAAAACACCAACGCTCTAATTTTAATCAAGATGATTTTATTCTGTAAGTTTTGTTATGATTATTAACGCTTTCGCTGCCACCAACTCCGCCCTCTTTGTTAAATGATTGAGAATTTCACGCGCCAGCGCGTGACCGGCAGCGAATGTGTTAAAACCTCTTTTAAGGAATCACCCCCTTTCGTAACTTTTTTTAATCATGTTATTTTAAAAACGACACACATTAATGTTGTAAAAAGAAATTAATGTGAAAAGCTTATGAAAATTCATAAAAATTCTGGTAAACTTGTCAATGGTCTCTCATCATCTCCTATATTCTCTTTAGCTTGGAAATTTTTTTTTGTAATTATTTCCCCTATTTTCTTATCCCTTTCGTTTCTATGGTTTAAAAGAAAAAAAAGAAAAAAAAAAACCGCTTGAATATGGTTTTGATGAAATCGGAACATGTAAAAAATTTGTATATAAAGTTATTTTGATTGTTTTATTTAACACTAGGAATTAATTAAATATACTATAGCTGGATTTTGATGTGTGTAATTAGTCAGGTTTCGTACGAATTCTGGAATTTCCGGACCAGGAAATACTTCAGTACTAGTATTTTTCCATAGAAAATCTCTTTTTAAAAAGGCGAAGTTTTGCACATTTGAATTAGGTTTATTTCTTTTATAAAAAACCTGGTATTTTACCTGGAAACATACTAACCCTGTTAGTGTCGGAATTTCATAAATTTCTCCTACATAACTTATTAAAAATTTGTCTTATTGTTCTGCAAATTAAATAAAAGAGATAATTTTTCACATCTTCTGTATGATGCGGAATAGAAAAAAAAATAATAATGTACTTTTTTTTTGTTTTTTGAAACTTACGTCTTAGCATCAATGTCGAAGTCGTTGTTTATATTTCCATCCATTATGGAATATGTCACTTCATCTTTTTCTGGATCTTCAGCCTGTAGAAAAAGAAAAATATATATAAGTACATTTTTATTAAATCAAAGAATGTAGTTAATAAGAACTTTAACCTAACTTTTAGTCATATAAAAGCATTTTTATGTATCCAAATTGAGAGAAAAAGCAAATAATATTATTTTCTTTTAGCTCTAATCAAAGGCAAAATTTTGTTCTTTTTACAGATGAATAATTTAAAAAATGTAACGAATGAGTTAAAACATTACAGTTAATATTTTAAATTAGTTCCCTAAACATGAACCCCACTTTTAAAATTCAGAATTCCATTAATAATAATGAACATAAATATGAAATATGTGACATGTTTATAAAGTTATCTGTAAACTTTGTAAAAATAATTCAAATTTTAATCATTAGATGAAATTTTGCCAATTTAGTCTACAAGAAAGCTCAAACTAATTAAAAAATTCTAAAACAAATAGTTTTTTTTTTTCAAGTTTTAACAGCTAAATAGAAACAATATTAAAATTCGTAAAAAGTTATTTTTGATCTAGATTTACATGTTAATTTGCGCGTTCTTACAGATTGAAATAATGTATCGCCATCTATTGACGGTAATTTGAGCTGTTTTAGCGATTTCTGTATACAAAGTTAATCACCTATCTAATAAACATGTTATTCACCCTAACTCTTTTCAGCATGGAAATTATTTTTGTAATTCTTTTCCTTCTTCTCTTGTCTCTTTTCATTTTATTAAAATAAATAAATAAATAAAAATAAATAAAATAAATAATGAAATAATGAAATTAAAATAAAGTAAATAAATAATGGAATAATGAAATAAAAAAATATAATAAAAGTGATTTTTTGCTTGACTTCTTAATTTTTTTTTATTTCTTTTATTTCCATTTTCCCCCACCTTTTTTTATTCTACAACTTTGGCAAAACTTTCGTGTTCTGCGAGTGCTCCTTTCAACAAGCACCACCTGCCGCATTCTTTGCAATGTCTATCCTTTGTCTTTTAGTTCATTTTTGATAGTGTCCTCTTACAGACTCGTGTTTCCTTCAGCTGATGAGGAGCTGTTATTATTTTTATCTCGAAATGCGTCCTGCATTATCTTTACTTTAAGGATTTTTTTTTTTTTTTTTTTTTTTTTTTACAAAGGTTTTATTTTAATTAAACATGTTATTAATTTAATCTTTAAATTTACTAAATGCATTACGGACATTTTAAATTTAGGGCGTTCTTTTATGCAAGTGTTGTACATGAATGTTAGAGATTTAAAAAAGCTTTTGAAATACTTAAATTAAGAGTCCACACTAGTCACCCGGATGACAACGTTAAGTGTAAGAGGGCGTTGTTTTCAAATATCTCGTTCAAATTTTAATATTTTTACATGATTTTATTTTCGCATAGGATAGTTGAAAATGATCTATAACCGGGCTAGTTTTTACCCTTTTCGCTTTTGGTTTCTGATTTTTCCAAAAAAATTACTTTAATTTTCGGAACCGGTTGGAACCGGTTCTGAAATTGAAACTATGTTAATATTAAGAAAATATAACCAAAAACGAAAACTAGCCCGGTTGTATATCGTCCTAAGCTATCCCATGCAGAAAAAAATATGTAAAAGTATTGATATTTCAAAAGAACACTTTTCTAGGCTTAACACTATCATCCGGGGCATCTTAAAACAATAAGCATTATTCTTACAGAAACGGTAATGACTGTCGATTTGACCGCTGCTCCTTCGCTGACTTGTGCATCATATCTGTCCTGTGCAAAAACGGGTCCTCCTGAATTGGGTCCAGCTACAACCACAACATCTAAGATGGCTTGGCTAAATCTGCAACGGATGATTATCATTAAAATATAAGTTTTGGGGCATATGAATTTTTAATGTACAAGCTGATTAAAAAAAGAAATGTGTATAAACTTTAACCCTTTCATGGACAAGTAATTATTTTTTTTTAATGTTGAATTTATATCAGAAGTTTAGAAAATTTTTATTTGGAAATAAGAAAAAGGCAATTTTACATAAGTTAAACAGCAAAGAGCATTCGAGAAATTACCTAGTTGTTGGACACTTTTACGCCATGGAAATGTGTAGGTGTATATCCCATGTTTAGGAGTCATAAGAAAATTAAGTTTAGCATTACTTCTAACGCGAACTACAGATTAAAAAATGAATAGAGAATTACAGAAGGGGTAAGCCGATAATAATGCCTAATGCACACGGAGAAACACTTGACGGCAGTAGAGAGAATTGTTACAGCGTTTTTTTTTTTATCCTACACAAAATTATAAAAGTAAAATTTTTTTAAAAATTTTGGAAGAAATTCATCATTTAAATTAAGTGGTATGAAAAATATTACTCGTCATTTAAGAGGTTGAGGTGAGGACGCTCACTGCAAGAAATAATTTTTGTGTAAAAAATAAAGGTCGAATTACATTTATTCATTCAAAAGTGCAGAATGCTTCACTTCAAACAGGATTTGAATTTTTTTTTTTTTTTCAAATCTTTAACAGCAATAATGCTTAAAAAATTTAATAGGTTTTTTTTTGTGAAAAGTAATGAGATCCCAGAAAAAGTCTAAAATAATTCAATCAGGGATATTGTTTTAATATCAAGTACATTCCAAAATAAGGACAGTACAGTTTAGTGTTGTTTAAATACGGATAATAGCTATTTTCATTTCATTGTGAAAAAATTCTGTAATGCTACAGATATAAAGTGAAGAAATCTGTATTTTTACTAACATTTATCATTACACTGTTAAAAAAAAGGTGTAAATTTGCAAAACTAGTTTGTGTAAAGCTACAGAAATCAGTAGTTTTACAAAAGAATTTACTAAAATCACATTTAGCTTACTAAAATTTTATTTTAACCCGGGTTGCAGTTACATAAAAAACTCTAGGTATTTCAGTTTCCTAAATTTTTTTTTATTAACCTTACGGATTTTTTTGATTTCAATGCAAACGTGCATTTGTTACATGAATTTTAAGTTTTAGGCACCCCAGTTTCCTAGAAAAAATTTAATAACTTTACAACTTTTTTTTTTTTTTTTTTTTTTTTTTTTTTACAGTATTGCTATATTTTACACAAAGCAATGTAAATCTGTTGCATATTTTTTAGATCTCTTCATTACTGTTAAAGTTAAGAAAAGAAAATTCGGATTCATACCGGAGTTAAGAACTTTAAATTTTTGACTGAATACCTAAATTGAGATCTTATTATTATATTTTTTATATGGAAATTTTATTGTTGTATCTCTTCACCACTCTGCCAGCTCTTGAACATTTGAAGGGTGGTGATATGTTATATCTTACCTAATTTCAATTTAAATTTGCACCAGAAAGTTTTCATAAAATCTTACTTTTATAAGTTTGCTGAAAAAAGATCCAAAAAGTTGCTTTTCCTTATTTTGGAATAAAAATTTTCCAAATTTCTGGTGGGAATTCAACGTTATAGACATACAATCGATTTTTCCTCAAAGGGTTAAAATTGAGCATACATTACTTGAAAAAAACCTGCATGCGGGAAATATGAATAAAATCGGTATAGTCACCTTCCACCTGGATCCGTAGCTTGAACTGTAATACTGTATTGCTGACCAGCGGTCACCTTGTCCACTACTTGAACAACTCCAGACGCCCTATCAATTCTAAATTTTGCTAAACCTTCATTTGACACATGATAAATTGAGAAAACAATGTGCTGTGAGCCCTCGGCATCATCAGCGTCTGATGCTTCCACCTGCAATAAGAAAGACATAACATAACTAATTTAGAAATAATTAATTATTGCATAGACATAACTAATTAAGGGAAGATAAGACTAGGTGAAATCCTATATACTGTAAAAAAAAAAAAAAAAAAAAAAAAAAAAAAAAATCGTTAAATTTACTGCAAAAACTGCTGGCAGGAGTGTTGCCAGCAGTTTTTGCAATAAGAATTGCAGTAACATCAGATGTAATTTTTTTATTACATTTAATTTTACTGCAATTTTTACGAAAAAAACTGCTGACAACATTGTTTCCAGCAGTTTTTGCAGTGAATTTAACGGATTTTTTTTACAGTGCATGAAATATGCAAGTTAAAAAAACCATTCCCTTGGAAACGACGAGTCTTAATGAAATTTAGAATTCATATTCACGAAATTATGCTTATGATTTATGGCATAGAGTTTTTTTCTGCGACTATAAAGTTTTATTATAAAATAATTTTATTTTTTTTTAGTAAAAAAAAATTCTGGAGAAAAAATTATTATTGTTTTTTAATTTTCAACAACATATGATCTTATATCTATATTCTTCCGAGAAAAGTTTCTTTATTGAAATCGCTCGAGTACTTTAGGAGTTAATAGGATTTTCAGCTCAATTTTTTTTTTTCGGAGAACTAAAAATAATGAGAGGAGGGGGGTATGCATTTGACATCCCTAATTTTATAAAGTTTTCTTCGCCTTATAAAATAAGAAAATTCTCAGTTATTAATCAAGATGAAAATTTTTTATAATTTTAGTGGTGTGAAATGCATATGGAACCACTCTCCTCTATATCATCTGGCTATATTACTGGCTAAAAAGCTTGAACACTTCTACTAGGGGCGATCAAATGAAAAGGTACGAAACGCCCTAAATACCAAACCGGTTGAAATTTGAATAAGCCGCTTTGGAATAAAGTAGCAAGACATCGAGATATGCGATTGGAGTATCCAGCGTAGTTGTGAACATGTGTAAGCGCTTGTGCATGAAGGGAGAGAGAAGCAGACGGCAAGTGAGTTCCGTCCAATTGACGCGGCAGTGCTTGTAAGGCCATCATGGCTTTCCCATTGCAAAATCTGATGATTAAAGAGTAACGAGGTGTCGGATCAAAGTCTGACGCAGTGAGAAATCTGATAAAACTTCCATGCTCTTTAATCATCGGATTTTGCAATGGAAATCCATGATGGCCTCACAGGCACTGCTGTGTCAATTGGACGGAACTCACTTGCGGTCTGCTTCTCTCCCTTTTCATGCACAAGCGCCTACGCATGTTCACAACTACACTGGATACTCCAATCGCATCTCTCGATGTCTCACTATTTTATTCCAAAGCGGCATATTCAAATTTCAACTGGTTTGGTAGTTAGGGCGTTTCGTACCTCTTTATTTGATCACCCCTAGTAACTTGTGTGTGGTTCTTGCACAGTTTTATCAACATATGAATTAAAGTATATTTTTGTGAGCAACATGGAACTATCCTGGGAATTATCTACCGTAATGTGTATTCTAAACTAATTTTTTTTGCTAGCGTCATATAAAATCCCGTACCATGCGAAATATTTATTTGCAAACTGCGTGTCTCTCCGACACATACATTTTCTATTTATTTTTTTTTATTTAAATATATATACATATATATATATTTTTTATCGTGGTTTACTTTTGCACCGAATTTCTGAAACACCCGGTATATATATATATAATGTAACCATAATTAAGATGACATATAGTTCACCCTACACAAAATAAAGAAAATAAAAATAATTAAAATGGAAGATAAAACTCACACCTATATCATTAGTGTATTTAGTAAATTTAAAAAAGGAAAATAATTAATTAATGATATATTTTCATCCTCCCACTGATCAAACGAGAGGATGAATATTACAATGTCAACTGCTAATTCTTATAAAAGTTGATACAAGATGTCTATAAAGAGTAAAAATTTATAGTGATAAGGAAATAAGGTTTTTAGGGGGGGGGGGGTATATGTGTATGTATGTGTATATATTTCTGTATTTGGTACTCTGGATAGGCAGATGTGTGCAGAACTACAAGATGAAAACTATAACTAAACATACTACCACGAGGTACAGCTTGAAGACAGTTTTAGGATAATATATTTTTTAACTAAATAAAAATTAAATGAAAAGCTCATTAAAAAGTTTAATTGAAAATTTATAGCACCTTAAAAACTGATATCTCGATTTCAGACACATGATTTATATTCCGTAAAAATATTCGAAAACTTTCGAAAAATCTTTGGCAGTAAAAAAGAACTTTTTCTTAAAATTTATTTTAATCTCGAAAATACAATTGTTTCTACGTTTTCTAAATAAAAAAAAACCTTTTTAGAATGATCAGTAACTCGAAAAATATTATTATATATATTTTTTTCGATTTTGTTTATTTGACGAAACCCTATTCGTTTCTGTTTTCTCTCTGTCCGTCTGTCACAGAGTCTATACACAAAAATTGCATGTCAGAGACTTCAAATTTTGGCTATTTACAGTTGAATACCTCTTGCCATAGGACATTAAATAAGATTTTGAAAAAAGTCTATCATTTTATTAAATTAAATTTATCTATGTCATCAGTTCATTTTTACGATTTCAATTTTAAAAGAGAACTTTAATTTGAAAGTTTTGCGTGTAGACGTCATAGCTTGTAGATAAATCATCTCGCTAGCAAACGGGACCTTATTAGTTCGATCCCAGGTGGCAAATAAACAAACACTCAACGTCCCAGCGCTTCACGCCAACCTCCGTAGCCAAGCGCTTTGGGGAAAAAAACTTCGAAGAGCATGCAAGTCCGAGGTTGCTTCGATTTTTCATATTTCATCCATTTGACCGCGTATGTCTTGTTTATGGAATATTTGTAAGAATACGAGTGTGAATTAAAAAATGCTTATCTCACCCTTTGAAAAAATTATACACGCATTATGAATTCTTTGTAAGTTGACCTTTCTTTTTCCAAGCTAAAACATTTATTTGTGAAGTTTTATGCATATACCATGTACTACAAACTAGTGTCAGTACACAAATACATTACAACAATTATCACCTGAATATGAATAATGCATAAGCTGAATATATGTATGCGTATAATATTATGAACAAGACATATTTAATCTTATAGATACACTCTAAAACTTTGGCCTTTCTTTAAATGATCATAAAAAGTAATGAAAATTCACTATAATCAAATTAGTAACTGGTTTAGAATATGTTATAATAAGTGCTTTGTTATTGATTGATAACAGGTTTAAAATATCCAATAATAGACACAATTCAATTTAGACAGACAGTATTCAACTTAGTCTAAACAATAGCAACTTGTTTAGGCTTAAATTAATTTGCAAGTTCAAACGCATTTTCTTTGAAAAAGGAAAATACTTTTACTTGAACATTTTGTATCGAAAATATTCAAGTTAATTGGATATAAATATTTGCACGTGTAAACTTCAAACTACGGTACTAGAATAGAATGTAGCATACACGTTGCACATCGAATTTCATTTTTTCGCCAAAGCGCTTGGCTGGAGGGGTTGGCGTGAAAAGAGCGCTGGGACGTTGAGTGTTTGTTTGTTTGCTCCCCGGTGCTGCATGTTGAAATTTTCATATTAAAATGAATTTAATTAAAAGAAATTCCGCATTTTTTTTTTGCCAATTTAAGTGTTTATATTATTAAGGTTTCTTTCATCTAATATTAATATTTTTTCCGGAATCCAATTTTATTGCTATTTTTTAATTTATTGCGATTTATTAATAGTTCAGGATTTTAAATTTAATTAAACAGTTTATTTTTAATTTTTGAAGTTTAAAATTTTATGTATGCCTCCGTTTATTTTATTTTTTTTTTAAATTTCGGATATTCAAAAAATTTGATATTTTAGATTTTATTTAAATTATTTGATTTGAAAATTTTTAATTTGATTAAAACAAATAATTTTCTTTTATAATTATTTTAAAATTAAATTTATTGGTGCTACCATCGATGCAAGATGTTAATAATTGTACATTTACAACTTGAATTTATTAGTTAAAGGATAAGTTGTTTTGAAAGAAATATTTAACGAAACCCTCTGTGTGATCTGTGATCACACTTACTCAATTGTTTACAATGCTCAATTGAAAGTATATTGATTTGAAAAAATATATTTCTGTAACTTCATAAAATATTAACAGAACTTGGCTGAAAATGTTCAAGACAAACTTATAATCTACTCAAAACGCATCCTGCGCTGCTACACACTGATTGAAAGCCACTGCTATCATAGAAAAATGGTAAAATTTACGTAAACCTAAACAGCACAAAATTTTACCTTAGTAACATTCCTTATTCCATCTCCTGCTGGTAATTGGATTGTGGATAGTGGTTTGATTACGGGTGAGTTGTCGTTGACATCATTTAAATGAACACTTAGAGCTACTGGGGAACTAGCTCCTTTACCTGGTGGACTGTCTGTCTGTCTTGCTATTACCTGAAAAAAAAAATAATATAGAGTTATTATTGAAATGTATAAAAAAACACTTTTTGCTAATAATGTGCTAAGACTTCAACCGCTCGAAAGAAAAAAAAAAAAAAAAAAAAAAAAAAGAATATAAGGTACCCCCTGGGGTAATAACGCCACGTTAAGGTTCTAGCAATTTTCACGGCTCAGTTTTAGTTTGTATTTTTCAAACAAATATATGATTTGATACAGCAACTCATTGACTATCTATATTAAAAAAATAATTTAACAGATATGAATACATAAAATGTAATAGCGTGATTTCTTGACCAATGCTATTTGGCGTTATTACCCACCTATATGTGTAATAACGCCATGCAAACAAAACAATGAAATAAGTTGGATTAATTGCATGTAGATTGCCCAATTCTAAAAATACAAACTCTCAGTTCTAGAAATTGACAAATTGCATCCTAAGCTATTGAAAATGTTAATTTTTTTCGTGAAAGTGTAAGAAAAATAAAGATGTGGTGTGGGGAGGGGGGGGGGGGGTGAGGCAAAAGAATATCAGACCGTGAGCTTCTTTTTGCTTAAAAAGGAGCGTTTAAATAGAATTATTAGAAACATTGCACAGTTTTAACTGTGTTTATTTGAATCAGTATTTAGGATGTAGCTCTGCCACTGTAGGGAATCAACCGGGGTAAAAATTGCAAGGATTGGCGTTATTACCCCGTTATAGTTATTGTGCTGTACATTTTAAATTACAAATTATCTCGAGAAGATATCCAAAATCTTCAACAACATTTTGAAAGGCCATGAAATGTACTACAAATTTATGTAATTAACAAAGTATTTCCGGATAAAAAAAATAGTCTTCACATCACAAAACGTATCTCGCAAATTTTAGATCAAGTGTTAATTTTAGCTGCTTGTAAAAACAATAAGACCTAAAAATGAAACAAATTAACTTGAAGCTGTTTTTTGCGATTTATATGACTCAAAACCCTTCTGCGCAGAGCACATGGGTGTCATTTACCAGATTATTTTATAATTATGCAAAATATTAGCACTTGGCGTTATTACCCCGTCTGGCGTTATTACCCCAGGGTACCTTAGATAATAAATTCGAAATACTTTTCATAAATACATGGTGTCCTAAAAGTCCTTGACACATTTTAAATTTCAATATAAAATCAAGTAATTGTCGTATAGGAGTGTGGCTTGGACTAAAATGTTTCTCACTTTGAAAAGTTTTCTTGATATGAATGGAGATAATTAGATGGAAACTTCGATCACAGGTGGCGCCAATAGGTTCTTGACACTGTACTTAGTTTCAAATATGCGTCTTTTGTTATTTTCAGATTAGTTTTGACGTGGAGATACACAACGACGACTCCCAGAGGAAAAAGCTAATTGCATAGATTAATACCAAATCGAAACAAATCTGAAGTTTAGGAAAGCGTATATTTGAAAACTAACATACAGGCAAATGGCTCCTTCTATGATCGAAATTTGAAACTAGTTTTTTATTCCTTTGAAGAAAATTTATCACCTTAGGCATTTAAATCCAAACTGCACTGTTGTAGGACAATTATTTGATTGAATTTTAAAATATGAGAAGCACTTTTGGAACATCCTGTATATGATACAACTTTATATTGATACACCGCATCTTGAATAACAGACATACACACTGAAAAAAAATAGATGCCGTACTAGCTGAATTTTTCTCAGCGTTAATATGGCCTCTTGAATTTCGGAATCAGTGTTGTATAAAAGCATTTTTAGCCTAATTTAATTCTAGAAAAATTAATATAGTTCTAGAATAATTCTAGAAAAACTCATTTTCTAAATAGATCCGATATTTTGGGGACACCCGGTATATGCATTTTCGATAAAAACATTGCATAAACGAGGAAAATATATTTCGTTAAAAATATATTATCCAAGTATACCCCTAGATGGAGTTATGTTTCAATGTTTAACTAAAGTATTGCAATTAAAGAAGGAGGTATCAGAAGTGGCGCAATTAGAAGTGATTTACATAAACGTTATTTAATGCGTTGTATTTGCCATGAATATGTCAAATATAGGTGGAGTTGTACCAAAATGCTTTACTTAAACACAGCCCTTAAAATTATTAAATGAGAAATGACCTAAATAAATGTCACTTAAATGCAAATGTACATGCACACCACGAGATGTTCATGACTAATCGATTCAAGACAACTTGAATTGGCTCGCGGACTTGGACATATGCAAATACCATACTGCATCCAAATAATTATACACTGCGTGCTAACGCAGATGCAGTTCAGGTATTACCATAAACGAGACAGTTTCGGAAACTATGTACAGAGCGTGTTTGTCATTTAAGATATTAAATTCAGGGCAAATATATTTAGGAATAATTGATATAAATATACTTGAAACAAACTAGAAAATTCATAAACAACTATGTATACATCAACGCACAAGTGGAAAAGGGTAAATTGTTCCTAGTTGATGTAGGGTTGTCTGTTCTACTGCATTAAGAAATAAATGTTGGGATGCCAAATGGGATTATGTGGATTCAAAAAGTGTGATGCATTGAAAGCTTTTTATCTAAATTTTCGGAAATGTTACAACTATGGGTGAAATTATGGCACAAAAATTTATTTTAACGTGACGGTTAAAACTCTAAGTTAGAAACGACCAATGTCAATGTCAGTTTCATACACTACATTTTGAATTAACAGCAGTTAATACAATTATTTCCTAAGTTTTCTGTTATTTCTCATTAAAATAGCATTTGAATAATTCACTTGGAAAGTTTACATGCTTATAAGGGATCATCTGTTCTCTTAAGGTGTCCAAGGATAATAACACCACGTTAAGATTCTCCCAATTTTCACGGCTTAGTTTTAGATTTCCTTTTTCAAACAAAAATAGGATTTGATGTAGTAACTTATTGACTATGTATACAAGAAAGAATATGCTAGAAGATATGTATTCATAAAATGTAATGGCGGGATTTCTTGACAAATGCTATTTGGCGTTATTACCCACATAGGTGGGTAATAACGCCACGCAAACAAAACTGTAAAATAAGATGAAACAATGGCATGTATACTGTCTAATTTTAAATATGCAAATACTACAGTCCTAGAATTTGAGAAATTTCTTTTATTTACCATCATTTGTGATATCACAATGACGTAATAGTAATTTGATATTTTATTATTTTGATACGAAAAAAGTAGCAGCACTTTTGACAAAAAAATGTCTCTTTATCTTTTTTGGTTTTCAACGATGATGATAATGCTCTATCGTGTATAAAATAAAAAAAAACAAACTCTCTTTGGATGTAGTTGCAGTACTGAAAAGAATCAACCGCAGTAACAGCGCCACTGGATGACGTTATTATCCCTGTATATTTATTGTGCAGTAACTACAAACTATCACGCGAATAACTTTATTAGGAAAGATTTATTTTTCATAAAAATATCACTTGAGTTTACTTACTTGAAATGTGTACTTGCTGGGATTTGGCGGATCTCGGTCCAAGTTCGCTTCGTTGACGACTAGATAACCATCAGAGTTCACACGGAAAGAACCTGTTGTCACTTCAAACGTGTAAGAAACAAACCCATCTTCAGCACTCTGAAATTAGAGTTTCAGAAGAAGCTTTTCTTAATGAATATTCTGAATTAAATTGAACTTAATGATAAAGCAATTAGTCACTCCATACCTATAATAACCAAGTTTATCTTCAACACTTTGCAATTACTGTATCAGAAAAAGCTTTTGTTAACGAATATTCTGAATTACAATGTACTTAATGATAAAGTATTTTGGGTACTACTTGGTTATCCCGTCGACCAAAAAAACTATCGCCAAATTATAAGATTAAATGCCAATAATGGATGATTATGAATATCACATTCAATGAAATTAGACATGATACACATGTTTAAAACATCATCAAGTGGTTTTTATTCCACTTTTTATCTGCATTTTTATGCATGTTTTACTAATTTATTTGTTCTTTCGTTATTAAAAAAATATGTCAATATGTATAACTTGGCTATTAATTTGGTGATTTTTATAATTTGACGAAAATGATCAACGGGATAACCAAGTAGTACTGTATTTTGTCACTTCATACCTGTTAGAAATGAGCCCATTTTCAGCATTCGGTAATTATTGTTTTAGAAAAAGCTTTTGTTAAAGAGCATTGTGAATTAAAATGTACTTAATGATAAAATACTTTGTCACGTCATACGTGTAAAAAGCGAGCCCATCTTCAGTACTCTGCAATTATTGTATTAGAAGAAGCTTTTGTACAAGAACATTCTGAATTTAAATGTACTTAATGATGAAGTATTAAAATTTCTGAAATGACGAGGATTTAATTCTTTTTTAAAGGATGTTTTAAGTAGTACAAAAAATTATATATTAGATTATTAGGTACTACTAGGTTATCCCGTCGACCATTTTCGCCAAATTATAAAAATCGCCAAACTAATAGCCAAGTTATACATGTTGACATAACTTTTATTTTAAATAACGGAAAAACAAATAAATTAATAAAATACGAATAAAAATACAAATAAAAAGTAGAATTAAAGATCACTTAATGACGTTTTAAACATGTGTATCGTGTTTAATGTCATTGAATGTGACATTCACAATCATCCATTTTTAGCATGTAATCTTATAATTTGGCGATAGCTTTTTTGTCGACGGAATAACCAAGTAGTACCGATTATTATTTTTGTAACTGTACACTTTATTAAAAAGGGAAAAGAAACAACAACAAGAAAAATCTACATTTAATTTTCTTTATTAGCCGATAACAGATTAATCTACACAACTATATCGCCATTTTTTTGAAAATGAAAAATGCTGCATTAATTAATTAATTAATTATTTCTTTTAACCAGTACCGCATTTTTTATGGAAACTTATAAAAATATTTATGTATTTAAGAGTATAAAGAATGTTTAAAATGAAAGTTTTTATTTAAAAGTGTTAAGTCCAGTTAACTATACTACAATTTATACGTAACCTCTTTCATACACATATGCAGGATTTGAAGGTACATTAAAATAATTTCTGGAAAATTCCTTTAGATTATGAAAGCGAATTTTTTTGCCAAAATTTTGACAAATTTAATTACAATTTATCCTTTGTCATCAAGCGCGAGTTTTGGCAATGGTAATCATGAAATCATTCGAAATATTGCCAATGTCGCCAAATTTGGCGAAATGTTGACAATTTTGCAGTTTCGTATTCTGCCAACTGTTCAACCTTCATTCCCATTGAAATACATGGACATCAAAATGTCCCATTAATCGAATTTTTTCAAAGGTGTACCCCACCCCAATTGCATTCTTGTACTTCAAAATAGTCGTGAAAATGGTTATTTTTTTTAGGTAAAATTCGCTTATACACACATACATAGACACAAGATTTGCTCGTATTACTATATATATGATTAATGGAAAATAAAAGTTGTTCTTACTAGATCAGCGTCGGTAACTTTTAGAGCTAATGGCATTTTCCCTTCTCTGTCGATTGTGACAGTGGTTCCAACGGGAGAGTTCTCATCGACGTAACCTTCCATGGCAGACGGTGTTAGCACAGGAGCATGATTATCCACTGCTTCCACATCTATTTGCAACTTTGCCGTTGAGAGACGTCGGTTGTCTGTTTGTTCTTCAGCCTAGAAACAGAACATTGCAAATTGGACTCGAAAGAAATCTAAGAAATTACGAAAAATATATTACTGTTAAACCTGTGATAACGAAAAATTTCTATAAAGGAATCTCATTTTTAACGGAAAAATAAATGGTTCAATGGAAGAAATATTATGCAATTATCTCTTCTAAGATAAAAATCTGACTAAAACAAATCCTTACGTTTTCAATTTTTTACAGGTTTTACAATATGTACTGAATAGAGTAAAAGATTAAAGAATATTTAAAAATATAATGCTCCAAATTTTCTGGCAAAATTTTGTATTTTAACGTTAGTGATATAAATGCAATCTAAAGTACAGTTTACTTAATTAAATAATACGACAAATATAATACAAAACCCATTCTAACTAATGAAAACGTTCATATTTACTATTTATCTTATAGTATTTTGTTTTACATCGTTGAGATTTATTTATTTTATTTATAAAGGGGAAAAATGCCTTGAGATTAGCTAGGCTAAACACTATGTTATTTAATATACATCTGATTGTTTCAGATGAGATAGAAGGCATAAAATGTGCAAATGCGTGGTAAGATAGGGAAATATATAGCATTATTATAGGTATATTTCATATTGGATGCAAAATGCAGTGAAGGTCTAAATATTTACATCACAAGAGAGAATCTTCTGACAGAGATAAGTAATTTGGAAGCAAGCTAAAATGCCAATACTTTATATAATTTTAAATGTTTGAAATTACATTTTATTTCAAATCGGGACTTTTAATGAGGCTTTTCGTCCTACACAGCCCGAATTTTTATTTTGAAAATAGTTTTTTTTAAACACATATTTAAAATTAGATACCACGAATTTTAAAGATCTATTATTTATTTTATTTAATAGCAGACATCGGCCACTACATAAGGCAAATATTTTAATTTTAATATAACGACAACCTTTCAACCAACTTAGGTTTAAGAAGAGAGCCGATACAATGCAACATGTACGCTTTCTACACCCCCCCCCCCCTTCTTCTAAGAACCCTCCCTACTGCGACGAAAGTCAAAAGTATCTATAGTTATAGTGTATTAATATAATTTAAGAATGTTCAACAATTTGAAATTAATTCAAGAATAAAAAATTAATATCCACAACTTCTGTTAGATTGTATAATGCATTTTTAATTTCTAGAAATGCAAAACTGTAGAAATTATTAAACTTACCTTTACAATAATATCCAAAACTTTAGCTTGTTTCCGATCTATAGCTTTTAGTTGTTTAACTCGGCCGGAAACAGGATCGATTTCAAAGTATTCATCATAAAATGCCGGAGTGCCTATTAGAAAAGTTGATGAAATTTCTATTTACTATTTTATTCTACATTGTAAATTCACAATTAAACAATTTCAGCTGCGTAATTGAATTTATGACTGTATTTACGCAATAATATTAGTTTTAATAATAATATTACTGCTATTAATTTATCTTGCTTGTCTGTAAAATACGTTCATTTAACATCAAAAGGTTTACCGTAAAGAGACGAAAGTAAACAAGCGGACTTTTGCAGACAAGAAATTCTAATAATTTTAAGGAAAGGTTATCGGCTTCAAGCCGAAGGTTTATTAATGCACATTTTTAAATTTCTGTTATGGATTTATATTAACAAATTCATAAATAAGAAAGACTGAACAGCGAAAAAATTTTAATTTAATTTTCTGTACATGGAATTTGATGATACACGGGGACTCAAAAGTATATATTTTTAAACTTTCTTAGTATTTTATAATTTATTTATTTTACTTTTTTTGCACTGAAAAAAACATTGAAAATAATAAAATAAATATACATATAATATCTTTTATTGCCAATGGACTCTTCAAATGATAGCTTGAAGCATAGTAAAATTATTTACGCTTTCATTTTTGTACATTTCATACAGTTTTGCTGCAAGCCATTTTTATGTAAAACGTAGCTCGCTAAAACAGCGTTATAAGAAACAAATTGCTATTTTGTTTAGTTTTGCTATGTGTAGGCTCCGTTCAGACCAGTTTCGCTTTTTTTATATTATTTATATACGTGGAAAAAAATTGTAAAGGTTTGTACCCTATAGGATACATTAGGTCTGAAGTTACAATTAGAAATTTAGTGTAAAGGTTAAGAGAACTGAGAGAGTGAGGGGTGTATATTTTGTATTTATGAGATTTCATAAGATTTTTAAAATTTGCAAAATAACATTAGATCAAATTAACATCTTTTGGTTTTAACTTTTCCTTTCGTACAATTTCCTCATGGTTTTAAATTTTCCCGCCGCACAGGTGCTGGGATAAAATTTACCCCAGTTACATTGCAAAACTAATCTACAAATGTAGACGTGTGTGCTGACGATTTAAAAAGCTAAGTAGTTTCCATAAATAAAAATAATAATTTAATGGAACAAATTTATGTAAAATAATTAAGCTAAATATCAAAGAAATATTTAAACAAAAATGATAAAATTTAAATTCAGTAAAAAAGTTTATTAAATCTTAGCGCATATATATAAAGGAAAACAATAACCCCTTGGGGATGAGCTACAGGTATACGTGCCACATAAGGTGCTCGGAATCCTTGGTTTAGAAAGGTTTCGGAATGTGCACAATGTCCTCAGAAAGATTTATTCATTATAAAGTTTTATTTTTGTATTATATGGTTATTTAAAGAGCATTTCCGAGATTTTCAATAAAAGTAAAAATTGAATGCAATAGAAACTTGTTATACTAAATGTCAATTTGACAATTTTTTCAATTATTCGAATATAATTCGGATTGTTAGACGAAATAAATAAATAAATAAATAAAAATCAGTGTTTACTAGAGATTCGTTGTGGCGATATTTTACTGTAGATTCATTATCAGATGTAAATTTGAATATCATATTTTTGTGTAAGATCTTAAAAATTGCTTACAAAAACAACTTTCTCTTAAAATGAACGAAAATTAGGAGCAGAAGTTACCAATATACTTGGTAAATACTTCGTTATGCATATCCTTATGAAGATACTACGAATAATCAACATTACTGCTTGAGAAATTCTTATAAACTTTATTGGTAATAGACGTTATATACGTAAGAAGTGATAACTTGTTATAACTATAAATAAATTTCCGAAAATGTTTATATCATCACGACAAATTGTAAATGAATTTTCTAGTTTAAGCAAGTAAAAAAGTGTATAAAAACTTAGATTAACCCTCAACTGCTGTTACAAAAATTGTCGCATAACTACTGTGAGCGGTCTGACAGACCGCTTATTCTAAAGATGAATAAAATGTTACATTAACTCTTATAATACTACTTATGTAATAAGCTTTATATACAGGACTATTACAAATGAAATTCAGCTATTTAAAAGTCTCTAGAGATAGTAATAGGGTTCTGAACGAAACAAAATTTGATCCGTATTTATAGTTAAACTAAAACTTACAAGTTAAAATGTGAAACTTGGAAAACTCAGCGGTTTGTGAGACCACTAACAGCGGTTAAGGGTTAAAAGAAAAATAAAATCTTGACAGTTGACATTTATGATGATATTACATTAAAACCATAATAAATTTCAATGCCCAATAATAATAATAAAAATAAAATGCGCCACTCTAAGATGCAAATCTACTAAAATAAATGTTAAAAATATCACAAAAACTTACCATTCACAAAAGAATAACGAATGGGGGAATTCAAAGAATCTCTGTCTTTAGCCAATATTGGTTCAGGATAAACTTTTAGTAGTCCAGACTACAAGAAAAAATGCAATTTTTAGAGCGAGTTACAACAAATGATTAGAATAAATCTATTATTTAAAGAATCATTGACTTTAATTTTTTGAATTTAGCAGTTCGTGAAGTCAGAAAGGTTAGCGATCGCTAGTTTAATTCGTAAGAATATGCGCTGGAATAAATCTCATCCCAATAACATTTTTCTTCGGAAAAATCGGATGTTTTTTAGGACGCTTCTGATCTGCTTTGTATCTCTCAAGGTCAAGATCGAGAAGGAATGGATGAAGGAAAGTCTTTTCTTTGTTCAATAGGAGGGGAGAAAAAATACTCTTGGTATACAATAATCCCGCGCGTGTAGAAATGTTTCACTTCCATATGTTCATTTCTTACAGAATAGCACACACTAAAGTAATTTTAATGAAAGAGTAAGATAAAAGCTGTTTGTACCTATTGATATAAGATTATTAATGTTATTAATATCCATGAAATAATTCATGTTTTAAGGTTTAAAACAAATCATTTGCTCATTTTTTAGGAGGGAGAGGGACGTGATTTTTACAGAAACTGCTGCAAAATCTGCAAATCTCAAAAATCAAAAGCTGCAAATTCAAATGAATTGGAAAAGCATGACTTTTCCCGAGAAAGAAGCAATATAGATGCATTTTTACAATATACAGAACAGTAGATTTGTTTTTAAAACGTATTTGTTCAAAAATATTATGAGAGATAAATTGGTGTTAGAATTATCCCACCCGTGTGCTAATGTTACAAAAGTAGACGTGTGTGCATATGAGTTAAGCACATCATTTTAAACTCTTTTAGATTCAATTTTCTTTCCAAATTTGCGGAAAAATAATCTTTTAATTCAAACAGTTAAAAATAGCTATCCAAATGGCTAAAATTAAAGTTTAAAGAAATTTAAAGATTATGTCAGTTGTTATTGTGCGTACTATTAATATAATGATGAGCTATAAAAGAATGTTTGAAGATGTTGTTTGGAAATGTTACATTATTATTACAAATGGATCAAATAGATACTTTCAGTATTTTTTCTTCTTCTAAGATAAATTATTGGTTTGTACAAGTAGCCCTATATTTCATTTGAAATAATTAAACACAAGTTTAAGAATAAAGTCTCAGCAACGATGTTCAAAGTTTTAAACGAACTTATTATTATTATTATGATTATTGTATGCGGAAATATAAATACAATAATATAATAATAAAGACAGGGTGTTTCTAAATTCATGGTACAAACTTTAAGGAGTGATAGTACACATCAAGTAAAACAATATTAAATAGGAAACTAAGGGTCAAAACGTCTTCCGAAGGAGATAGGCGCCATTAAAGTTTAGGGTCCAAAAATTCAAATGATTATAAAAAACAGAAAAATTGGTCGATTCGTTTGCGATTTTCACTAAAATTATTCTTTATGTCAGTATTGTCTTAAAAAGAAATTATAAAGATAAATTTCAAAAAATGCCGATAGAGGGCGCTTTAGACTTTGGAGTAACGAACAACTATTTTTTACCGTTATTTTTTGGATCTCATTAATTTTTTTAGAAGCTTATATATAAACTTAAATTTTGAGCTCAAAATCTAAATCGTTGGGAGTGGTTAAGTAGCGCAAACTAAACTGTGGGGGGAGGTTCAAGTTTCAAATGATTATAAAAAACGGAAAAATTGGTCAATTGATTTGCGATTTTCACTAAAATTATTCTTTATGTCAGTATTATCTTGAAAATAAATTATAAAGATCAAATTCAAAAAATGCCGATAGAGGGCGCTTTAGACTTTGGAGTAACGTACAACTATTTTTTACCGATATTTTTTGCATCTCATAAAATTTTTTTAGAAGCTTAGACATAAAATTAAATTTTGAGATGAAAATCTGAATCGTTGGGAGTGGTTAAGTTGCGCAAACTGAACTGTGTTCAATGGGGATGGGCAGGTTCAAATTTCAAATGATTATAAAAAACGGAAAAATTGGTCGATTCGTTTGCCGTTTTCGCTAAAACTATTCTTTATGTCAATATTTCCTTGAAAATAAATTTTAAAGATTAATTTCGAAAAGATACCGCTAGAGGGCGCCTTAAAATTTAGAGTAACCAACAACCATTTTTAACCGTTATTTTTTGTATCTAATTAAATGCTTGCAAATGCTTAGATTTAAATTTTGAGCTCATATTCTAAATCGATGGAAGGGGTTAAGAAGCGCAAGCTGAAATGTATTCAGGAGTTGAAATGTTACCCTCCGCACCCCTCGAACTCACTTCAATTTTCCGCTACTTAATTACTCACAACGATGCAGATTTTGAGCTCAAAATTTAAGTTTGAACATTTACAAGCATTTAATTAGATACAAAAGATAACGGTTAAAAATAGTTGTTGGTTACTCTAAAGTTTAAGGCGCCCTCTAACGGTATTTTTTGAAATTAATCTTTAAAAATTTATTTTCAAGGAAATATTGACATAAAGAATAGTTTTAGCGAAAACGGCAAACGAATCGACCAATTTTTCCGTTTTTAATAATCATTTAGAATTTGAACCTCCCTACCTTCATTGAACACAGTTCAGTTTGCGCTACTTAACCACTCCCAATGATTCACATTTTC
Source organism: Maratus speculifer (assembly GCA_964019185.1). Classification (NCBI taxonomy): domain Eukaryota; kingdom Metazoa; phylum Arthropoda; class Arachnida; order Araneae; family Salticidae; genus Maratus; species Maratus speculifer. The sequence goes on along the minus strand of OZ025300.1, from coordinate 161,213,620 downwards.
ATCTCAAAATTTAAGTTTATGTTTAAGCTTCTAAACAATTTTTATGAGACGCAAAAAATAAAGGAAAAAATAGTTGTTCGTTACTCCAAAGTCTAAAGCGCCCTCTATCGGCGTTTTTTGAATTTGATCTTTATAATTTATTTTCACGATAATACTGACATAAAGAATAATTTTAGTGAAAATCGCAAACCAATTGACCAAATTTTGCGTTTTTTATAATCATTTGAAATTTGAACCTCTCCCCACAGTTCAGTTTGCGCTACTTAAGTACTCCCAACGATTTCGATTTTGAGCTCAAAATTTAAGTTTATGTCTAAGCTTCTAAAAAAACTTAATGAGATACAAAAAATAATGGTAAAAAGAAGTTCTTCGCTACTCCAAAGTCTAAAGCGCCCTCTATCGGCATTTTTTTGAAATTTATCTTTATAATTTATTTTCAAGACAATACTGACAAAAAGAATAATTTTAGTGAAAACCGCAAACGAATCGCCCAATTATTCTGTTTTTTATAATCATTTGAATTTTTGGACCCTAAACTTTAATGGCGCCTACCTCCTTCGGAAGACGTTTGGGACCCTTAGTTTCCTGTTTAATATTGTTTGATTTGATGTGTACTATCACCCCTTAAAGTTTGTACCATGAATTTAGAAACACCCTGTATATGTATTTTAGAATCCTTATACCTTTTTATTCAGTGAAGTTCTAGAAAGAAATTCCAACAGTAATAAATATAATAGTAATAACTGTAGTTTTAATTGCTATTTTACTTTTTTTTAAAATTTATTTTAAGATGTACACGTTTCTTCAGAAAAATTACAAAACGTCCACTTTACCGGACTAGGGTGGGCAAAGTAACTGACATGGGTAAATAAATAAATTAAATTGATTCAACATGTATGTTTAAGATATTACTTCAGTCAATCGAAAAGATCCGCTCGCTAATGTTAATCTTTATTGCAAAAATTTATGGATCGCATTTCAATATTTTTAAAGGATTTCTAATTTATTGGATAGCTGAGATCGATCTGTAAAAAATACGTTTTTTACTTTTTCGATTTTGTCTCGAGGTATTTTTAATGAGTACACTTTTACTTTTGGAATCGGTTCCAAAATTGAAAGCAACTCATAACACACGTTAAAATTAAGTACTATGTACTGTAATATAATAAGTATTAAAAGGTTGCAAAATTAAGTAAACAGCAATGAATATCAGTATGATAAATAGAGGAATATAAATTCCTCCAACAGATTTGCAGATGCAAACAATAAATATCGAGAGTTTGCTTTTTTTTTCCTTTTTTTGAATAAGTTATTGAGAGAGAGAGAAAATTCAGAGAAAATTCTTTTGAGTGGTATGTTAGGAGCAATAATTAAAAAATTGTTTCAGGGCAAAATAGCCTACTGGTCATTTTGCCCGATCTCTTTGTAGTCACTTTGTCCGGAATGATGCCATTAGAAAAATTGTAGCGTAGTGTACATGACTTAACAGTTTCAAACATAAAAGATTATTTTTTACCGATCAAACAGAATAAGAACAAATAGTTATAATTTTGCATATTGCATATATGTAATCAAGAAATTATATAACTTGCATAAAACCAAAAACGTAAAAAACTAGAAAAAATTAGCCTTTTGCTTCAAAATGCACAATAGAAAAAATTCAAATGGCCACTTTACCTTTCTTTCTTTTATTATTATTAAGATGCCAGGCGCAAAAAGGGGACCCAATACGAAATGCGAGAAGGCCATAACGAACGGCAACAGGCCAAAAGAAACGCCGGACCTTAAAAATTTCACTAGTTCCCTTAACCATAATAAAGATTAAGAGGAAATAATTCACATGCACACATGACAAGGATTCAAGCATAAAGGAGTAATTTTATTGTTTCTACCACACTTTCGAAACAATTATCTTCACATTATATTTCTATTGCAAGTGTTAATGACATTTATTCCATACTTATTAATTGGGTATAATGACAGGAACAATAAAATTTCTTCATATGCTTTGATCACTAATAAGAAGCCCTAAATTTTATGTACAGAATTAAAAAAAGTAATTTATTTTGTAAGTTGATGTAGACTTTGTCTCAAGACATCTCATGTAAAGCTGGATCAAATGTTAGTTAGATAATTCATTTTATTCTCGTTAGCTGATGCATAGGAAAACGAAAAGTTTGCGCTTTCAAGTTTAGGTGCGTCACACACCAGGAAGACACATGATAAAAAAGCATGAGTCTGGAGACAATTTTACCCGGTTAACAACAACAAGAGAAAAAAAGGGTTGAATATCAGAATTTATATTCTCTCTCAAGATTTTTGTCGCATATCTCCCTGATGTAGAACGCGCTTGCTAAATTTTAAACTGCAAAACTTTTTTACAATTTAGTTGAAACCAGTTAGTTCAACTACTTTTACAAATTGGGTCAATATAGCACCATCTGCTGACTAAACTTAACACGTTCGCTGCCGCTTACGTGAAGATGTGATGATAATTAATGCCGCACTGTAGAAGTAGGTTTCTCCCAGAAGCCGGTTTACTTTTTTTAACAAAGAATCAGTGAAAGATTTTCCCGCGCCAGCGCGTGACTGGCTATTGAACATCACCCCACATCACGCGCTGGCGCATGAATGGCCTCTTAACGTTGGCTCCATATCACGCGTTAGCGCGTGATTGGCAGCTAATGTGTTAAAACACTGTTGAAGATAGATATGTAGAAAATTTATGAGCTATCTTATAAATACATCAGTGATTTCATTCTTTTTTATCGTTCAAGCGCTACTTTCTCTGAAACCGTCTATATTTTAGATACTAACAAATATTTAATATATCTGCATGATACCTTGCGCATCACATTTCTTACGCGTTTATGAAAATGCAAATTCATAAGAAATAAATTTTCTTACCATAATCCCGCTTGTCACGTGAGCTCTATACTCTGGATTAACACAAGCTCCATTCACTAAAGTGCATGCTTCATATACAAACGCAGGATCCTGATCATCACCATCTGCTACATGTATAGTTAGGGTGGTGGTCGATGTAAGGCGTTGACTTACGTCTACGGCTTTATCCTAAAAAAAAATAATAATAATAAGTTTAAAGCCCTAAGGATACTTAGTTGCAGGCAACTAAGGCTAACTAACAATATTTTAGTCAGATATATATTCATAGTCCTAGTAAGCAAAATACATTACATTTAAAAATAAACAAAATTAAATAAAGTAGAAAATAGCTGTTATTCAAGCAGTAAAAGAATAAAAAAATTACTTACTGAAGCGATAACTGTGAGGTAATATATCTGAGACCGCTCATAGTCAAGCATTTTCTTTACAGTTACCAGTCCTTGATGAGGTAGATCGATTGCGAAATAAGGATATCCATCTTTCTGTTATAAAAATAATTGTGAGTTATTTAAACGTTAAGAAAAAGATAAAAAAGAAAAATAATAATAATTTTTGTGACTGTGTTTTGTTTATTGACAATAATGGTTCTGAAATAAAAAAAGTACATAAAAATGAAGAAGAATATTGTAATTCTAATATGGCGGTTAAGTTTTTTAAGAAGAGCTTGCATTTTAACAATTAATGTTGAACTAAGTAAATGATAAGATTGTATCTTAGATTTTCTTCTATAAAGCATGAATGTATGCGGATACACCTCAACTAAAGATCAAAATTTTACGGCATTATAATATATATAAAGACAAACAAATTTTGTATAGTGTAAAGTCTTCAAATAATTAGTACTAATTAGTGAGTTATTTATTAGTTCATTGCCTAAATTCAATCTTTACAATAGACACTAGTCTCCCACGGGAGATAACAATATTTCCCACACGGACAAAAAGCCGGCGTCGCAGAGCCTAATACTTTCTATTGCCTCGTGACATTAAATATTCGTCCTGGAGCAACTTTTTTAGATGAATTTATCGTCCTTTAGACCCTCTCTGGCCAAAGTTTCAGTGCGACGGTGGACGGCCGCTAGCAATATTGACGTCGGAAATTTAACAAAAGGTCTCAATGAGATCGAAGGCGCTTTTCTGCGATTGAAAGTGCCGAAACAGTGCACATGTTCTCTCTACTCTTTCCTCGGAGGGGAGAGGATGCTAGAAGAGGAACGAGAAGAGAAGTTGGGAAAACAGAGAGAGTTGGACGGGAGTGTAGTGTGATTGACTGCAGAGAGGATAGGAAAAATTCCCTAAAAGGTCCATAGCCGTTGGAGGATTTTGCAGGCAGTGAGCAACATAGGCAATTTTTAATCCGGTAAGAGACTTTCTGTTTCTGTGTCTTCCAGCTTGATTCAAAAACACCCTGGACTTACAGAGCGATTAATTCTTCAAGAACTTTATCTCCAACAAAAAGAACTATCAACTTCCTTTTAACCCATTAACGCCCGAATTATTTTCTTCGCTAAAATTTAAATTTAGTATTTCCCACCACTTTTAAAATCAAATTAACTTTTATCTAAATTTATCGAGGATTCTGTCTCGTGAAAGAAGGTATATATTTATCTTCCTCTTTACTGGTGGGAAAACCGTTTACTTGCTGTTTTTGTAACCGTCCTCAAAAGAGGACGCTGGGCGTTAATGGGTTAAAGTTCTACATCGGATCCAGCACCTAAATTGCGTTTATCTACAAACCTACTATTGTATGATCAAGAATAAAATTGGTTACTATACCAAATGAGAATTTCTTATGTCGAAAGCTACCAATCTTTCTTAATTCGGACATGGAACTCTCACAATAGGAAACTTAGAACGCAATCCACTTATTAAATAAAAATGGAGGGTGTTTCTCTTCAAGCCAAATCCATATTTTCGTTGATAACTGTATCAATAATGAATTATATTCAAGAAATGTTCAACATAATAACTTTCTTTCCTGTAAAATCCTGTAAAATGTTGAAATTTCATAGTATTTTGATTTGTGACATCATATATTGTCAGTTACCTTCCGAATTTTGAAACATTTAGCTGAATATACTTAAACACGGAAGATTAACGTATCTAGCACTTTTTTTCACATTAACAGAAAACAAAGTAACTATGTTGAAAATATCGCTAAAATATTTTCATAATTGTTCCAGTTATGAAGGAAAAAGTGGATTTGGCATGATGTGAGATACTCTTTATTTTAATTTAATAAATGGATTACGATCCTGGTTTTCTATGCAAAATTTGTTTGCCTTGTTGTATAAACACTTTTACAGCCCTGACCAGCAATTGAACTTCTGCAACTGTATTAAATAATAACATTGAAAATAAAACAAATTACAAGTTTCTTATTTTTGTTGTCATTTTGACCAATAGAAAAAATTCAGAAGTTCAAATGCTGTATTACGATAGATTTCAGAATCTCCAGATATGAGCTTAAAACCAATTTGTGAAAAGGGAGGAAAAAAAAGAGAAAATGCTGATAACCGAAGTTTAGTTAAAACAGTTTATAGAATATAACGTATTATTATTTAAACAAAGGAATACATTTTCAAACTGAGAACAAAAAAGTCTCTATAATCAAACGCACTTGATGTTAACACGATCAATGAATTAATTCTTCTACAAAAATGTTGCTCTTTTTAATGTAACGGTACTGATGTCCTAGAAATTAAGTCAGAACTTACCTCTGTACCATCCCCTGGAGCAGTGTTGTATTCTACAAGTCCATTGCTTTCAGCGTCAGCGTCTGTTGCAGATAGATCACGGAAAATGGTAGTGCCGATAGGAGACAGCTGTTGAAAAGAGTTTGATTTCAATTAGAAAAGTCACATTTCATTAAACTTTAAATGAGAAAGTTTACCTACGTCGATAAGTTTCATTCATTTACAACATTTTAAAACTGAACAATTTTTTTACTTTAAATAACAGGCATTAAATATAAGTAAAGGGGAAAAATTCAAGAACAAGTTTTGTGAGACATCATGACAATAGAAATGAATTATGACATATTTCGCAGCAATAATTTCAACGGATTTTCTTCAGTTTCAAAGACACGTATCGGCAAAATGCACGATAACATCCAGGATCAAATAATCCATGGAAAAAGTATTTTATTTAAAAAATACATACAAGATTCAATCTACAGACATGAATTGAACTAAGAAAGATTATTCCTAGAAACAAAACTGAAAGAAATCATAACACTGTTACAGAATATAATAATAATGTGACCCCCCCCCCCCCAACACATGCAAGAATAAGTTTTACTGCATTTAAGGCTACTCTTTTCGATATGCAAATACTTATTTTTTGACTCTCACGTTTAATGTTTTATTTAAGGTCATCTATAGGGTGCGGATTGTTCCTATAAATATGTGCTTTTAGGGATATCATATACAGGAATCAGCGGTCTGAGAAGGCCATTGTTCATTCGAAATAAAGCGTTAAAAATTTCAAAAATCTCTAAGAAATAACGTTGTTGCCTTAGACGTATGTATCTTTAACTGTCCAATGATTTAAATTGTTTTCAGATGAGCGTGCGTGTTCGAGATTTCTCAAAATTTGATTTTCTGGATAAGGAACATTTTGAAATTCACGTCCTCATATTATAAAAAATCTATTAGATATTTCAATAAAAGTCAATTTTAACCAATAATGTTCTCTACACCAGGCAACCCGAATGTATCGTGTTGGATTTGTGGCAACCTGAGCAGTAAAAACGAGACTCTAGAAGAAAGCAATGGAGCCAGTCTTTGGCTCGGCTCTGTAGAACTCGTCTAATGTTCTAGGGTCCCAGGTTCTATCAGCACAAACGTTGCCTTCACCTCTTTCATTGATCATATTGGACAAAACAAATGTTCGTTATCATAAGAATCATTATATTTTCTTCAGATGAACAGATTGTAGGATACAAAATACTCCCGAAACGGAAAGCGTGTTCAATACTCCCAACTTAAAGCTTGTGGCAAATATCATAGTACAAAACTTGCCAGGCTATATTTTTTCGGAACCACATGTACGGCAACACGACAGCGTCATTTGTCAAATGCTACGCAACACGAGTGTACATCGCTTGTGTGATGTCAGCAAGACATTCTCCGTAGATGGCAATATCACCCCGCATGAACATTAAAAACGAATTTTTAACACGAAGAAACTAAGTTAGTATTTTGCATGGCACTATAGAATTTGTCTGCTGTTCTACAATCCTTGGTTCAATCTCCATTAATGCCAGATGCTTATTCTTCGAATCTCCGAGTAACAATAATAACTCAACCATAAATTTTTGATTCCATTTATTCTAATAGTCCAAGAAATCAAAGACTGTAAAAGTAGCCAACAATTCAAACTGTTGTTTATACAGATTGTTCAAAATTTCTGACACGAGAGGTCTGATTTTAGAATAATCCATTGTAACTTTTAAACTGTTCTCGGGGCACTCAAATTTGATGTTTCAATACAGCTTATTACACCAGACCAATTTTCACAATAATTTTACATTTTAGTTTTTTTCCCTTTTTTTCTTAAGTAATTGAGTTTGAAAATTGACTATATATTGTTTATATTATTGTACATTATATTACATCATATTGTACATATTGTTTCATGTTGAATTGATACTATTGTTTTAAAAAGTAGAGATATGATTTTTAAGATACTCCGGAGGGGTTTATGTACATGAAACGGAAAGTCTTATAGTGAAAACGTGATGTTTCTTACCTCTGAAACTGTAGTTTCGTAACTTCGTGATTTAAAGATTGGAGGGTTATCATTAATATCTCCGATTCTTATGACTACCGGTACATTGATCTGAAAGAGAGAGAAAATAGAAGTTTAATTTTCAATGTTTACAAAACTGTTGTTAAAAGCTTGTAGTTTACAGAAATATTGTGAAAAAATTTAGAGATACTTTACAAAAAAGGAAAAAAAAAAAAGGCTCATTTATTATTACAAATATGTAAATTTCTGAGATATTTCAAATCTTGAAAAGCAAAAAGTTTTTTATTCTTTAATTTCAAGATTTGAAAATATCTCAAACGTTACGCATTTGTTATAACGCATCATCTTTCTTTAAATAAAAAGTTCCAAATTGGAAATTTGCCTAAATTACGCATTTCTGCAAGGCATATTTGCATGCATACATTTTTATGCATATATTCTTTCAAAAACTGCCTCTAAAAACCCATATGATACTAATATTATTTTTTTTTTAACTCCAAATTCAATTTTTTAAATACAAAAACTTCAATAACCATTTGTTACCTTTCACTTTACTATAATTTATTTGGTTCTCTTTTAATTTACATTACTGCAACTTTTTATAATTTTAGTAACCAAAGAAAGAAAAATGAAAGAAATATATATATCTATAGATATGTATATATAAATACCTGATTGGAAGTCTCGACATCTTTACATGAGATTTGAAGACGAACCATGTTTAAATCTTCTCTCTGAAAGAAAACAAAAAATGAATTACTAATATAATGAAAAATACCACATAAAATACTTTTACATAGACATAGGTACGACATTTGTTGGCAATGGTTACTCAAATCACCTGATCGCATTTACAGAAGATTGTACGTTCTTTATGGAAATAATTTTCACAGTTAATTTCTATGCATAAATTCCGTATCTTGTGATGTTTTGACTATATTGGTTTAATTTCGATTGATGAAGGCACTAAGATTCTTTTTTTGCATACAATGGATAAAGTTACTGAGACCCGTTTAAAGTAGAATCTGACACGTTACAAGCATTGATGCCTGAATGGAGATTGGAATCAGGCATCGTTTGTCTAGTAGTCAGAGCTCTAACCAGTAGAGAAGTTAATGGACTAGCTATGATTCTTTTTTACAGTACTTACTAGAAAATTTTCATGACTATAAACTTTTCGCGCACTTTTGGGCCGCTTTCCAAAAGTCTTTTTCATGTTAGTGGATGATATTTTCCAAACATCAGAAGCTTTTAGAAGTGTTACACCTTTCTATGCTTTCGAATTCACAATTGTAGAGCAGAGAAAAGAAAATATTAAAAATTTTTGGCCCTGATTTTTGTTTTCGTTGAAAAATATGTATTGCAAAGCAATTTTAAAACATAAAAGTTTTCCTATCAAACTGCATCTTTTCATTCAGTTGTGTTTTATATGAATCAGTGTGAGTTGTTGAATAAAAGAAAAGTAAGGCATCCTCTGAAAATAAGCCCTAGTGCACTTTCTGGAGTTAAAATTAATATTAGATCGATCCGGTCTTATTTTCGAGGAAACGCGATATTATGCAAAAGTATCCATAGTAAAAAAATTATGGAGTAATTTAACTTATCTAATGGTGCAAATTTCAACTCATATAACTGGTGTAATATTACACAATGTAATGTACACTAGTTATATCTGTTAACTTAATAAAATATAGGCAGCAAGGCTGCACTGAATTTATGAAGTAACGTTAGATAATTTATTTTTAGTGTAGAAATAAAGCGTGTATGAGGTAGCTTCACATTTTGAATCCAATTTTAGTGTCGACGATTTTGGTATATATAATAACGATAAGATTATAAGATAGTGTAATTGTCACTGAACTGCCGCATCAGCGGTATATTTTGTTTTATAGAAATCATCGCACGGAACATTAAAAAGTGAAATGAATAGAAGGTTTACTGATTACGGATGTCAGCGTAACATCCATAATCAGGATACTATTATTTTTACTGTGCATCTTACTCTCCGAAGCTGAATGGCAAATTTTGCTATCTTCATCACCGAATCTATTACATATATGCTAAAATTGATTGCAAAAACTGAATCATAACTGGATCCTGGGCCATAAATATGAAAAAAGGCGCGGTATACTCACATCCCTGTCAATTGGCCTTTTCAATCGCAACCTTTTCCCGTCTAATGCGAAGTAGTCTGCAGTCATCGTCTGTATGCTTAGTTCCACCTGTGGCGGAGTTCCCCGAATTGGAAGCTCGGACGGTACTGTTGTCTGATTGATTTCTGAAAAATGGAAAATGACGTGTCATAAATTACGAAGCAAATAGCGTAATATGAGCTATAAATACTTACAACAAATATTAAACAAGAACAAAACATATTGCATCAAGAATTGTTTATGAAGCACATTTCAGTATATTCAAAAAATTATAACAAAAATTCGATGTTTAATAAAGGGAAAAATGATGGCTAGATACACTATGCAGGGCTATTACTATTTTTATAATTTGTTTGCACCAGTGTTTCTCTAATATGAATTTTGAAGTATATTTCTCTTGCAAATGTTGTCAAAGTATGTGTTAAGAATTTTTGTATTGAAAAAGTGGTGCCACATAAAATTAAAAAATAGTCGATTATGGTAACCCTGACTATGGGATGTTCGGTATTGAAAATGAATTATGTGCACAGTTCATTTACAGGGGTACTAAACTGAATACTAAAAAGTATCCCATTCCATTATGGTCTGTTGCGGTACATTCATTAGAATTACAACACTTTAAATAAGAGATTCGCATTCGGATATATCTGGCCGATTATTTTCGTTCTTTTAGCCGCCTTATTTAAAGTCCAATAGATGGCAGCACTAAACATAAAATAAAGATATTTGGAAAAATTCTTTGTTATCTCCTTCTGTTATCTCTCTCCATTATATAGGAGGAGCCCAGAAGCCAAGGGGTACAAGTGACAAAATTTAGATTTCGAGTAAATTGAGTTCAAAGTTACACATCGACTGTAATTGAATGAATTGAAATATGAAAATTTTACTTATTTCTTAATGATCCTTGAACTTTTGTTTCAATAACTGTTAAAAAAAAAGGTGGAATAGGATATTTTTTTAATTTATAACTAAGCAATATTTATCATCATTCGGCACTTATACCCCTTGGCTTCCAAACAGTAATGAAAACTGCTTGAAAACTAAAGGGTACAAGTGCCGAATGAACACAAAAAATGAAAAATTTTTAAATAAAAAATTGTATTTATGAAAAAATTAAGATTAATGTTGATACAAATAAATCAAAGGACAAAATTTTGTTTTAATATAAATTCTAAAAAAGGAAAAAATATGAAATAAAAAAATGAATTTACGAAAAATTTATGAACAATGTTGATATAATGAATAAAATGAAAAACTTTTGTTCTAATATAAGTTTTAAATTTTTATTATAAGTTTAGAAACATTGGAATTTCATATTTTTTAACTCTTACCAACAAAGTTGAAAAGTGAATATGATTTTGGTTTGTCCGTCCGTCTGTCCTAACTCTCGTAAATATATTCGGATTGCACTGAATTTTTTGGGAATTATTCATGTTTACTTCAACATGAACTTATTGCGAATGACTCTTGCTATGACTCTGTGCAACTTATTGCACATATTTCTAACATTATTAGTTTATTTACAGGGACAATCAAAAATTTTCCGTTACATTACGGGTAATGGGAAAAATCGTTTTAAATGAATTTGAAATATGTTACACCTTGTCACATGTTAAAATTTATATGCATTTATGAATTGCACTAAAATAGACATTCTATAAAATCTGAGGTGAAAAGAATAGTTATTAATTTTTCACAGGACCATACAAAGATTTACATTACCTAATAATAAAGAGGGAATTGTTCGCGACTTGTTTTAATTATATTACAATTTTCATGTATAATAAAATTAATGTATATCGCTGAGGCTTAATATAAATTATTTCGCACATAATACAAAGTACACAGTATTTACAGGGACACAAAAAAAGATTTCAAATAGGACCGAATTTCTATCCGAATTACTGTATAATTATCGATGATGATTGATGGATGAACAAAATGCTATTTTAGTTATGATTTGCGCTTTTAAGTTTCACTAAATATATACACGTTATATGATATGTATAAATGCTATAGTTCATATACAGGGCTACACAAAAATATTCGTAAAGGTTACAGACTATGAGCGTACTTTACTTAAAGATTTCTTTTAAATAAGTCTTGTATTTCTATGCTGAACTGCATTCAGTTTACTAAGAAATGCTTGTAAAATATAGGTAAAATGATATACAGGATCAGACACAAATTTTTATACATGGTCATCGATGAATGATAATTTCTGGAAATGTGATTTCAGTAGTCTTAAGTGTGTATAATTTGAAGTAAATTTCAGCTAAATACCGGCGTATAATAAAGGTTCAAGATAAACTACAGGATGAACAAAAGTATACAAGTGTGCTTCCATCTATTAATATAAACTGCTGAAAGAGAAATTTCAAACTGTTATGCGTTTTCTTGCTTAACTAATTTTTTCCATTATACAGTATATATCAACCGACAAATAAAACATAGGGCTGTTAAAAAATATCAGAATACATATTCGGCAATGGACTGTAACACTTTATTACCCTCAATAGCAAAAATTTTTAAAGATTTCAGGGAGTGTTCGAAAGTGTTTCATAATCCATGCTTAACGCATGATTTTTCTTACTTGATAACAGTTAAAATGCATATATTTAATGCATAAAAAAAGCAAATGGCTTTGTATGTATGTCGTTGGTCGTGCTTCTGCTAAATAGACGTTAACGGACACAACTGCACTTATACCGCTTGGCCTCCAATCATTTCACAGTTTTGGGAAAGAGGTTAAGTGACTGACCCCTATAACTCAGTACATAATGAAAAAACCACTCTTAACTCTTTACCTACAAATAAATAGACATATTTCCAGATAGCCTGTGCACTTAACTCATTTTTTTAAATTTTGTCACTTATACCCCTTGGCTTCTGGGCTCCTCATATAAGGTCCTTAATCTCATTCTCTTATGGATGAAAAAGAAAAGAACATTTTTCAAAATATGGTTGCATACATTTATTCTATTTTGTCCCTAATTTTTTGTCTCAACTCATCACCGAATTTGTAGATGACCAGACAAATCGCCAATGAGACACCGATATAAAATTTTCAGTGCAGGGCCGCAACTATAAACTTGGAGGCCCCGGGGCAAACTGGTGGGGCCCCTCGCGCCCGGGGCAAATTGAAACTTTGCTAAAATCAATAATTTTTTTAACCATCATTTTGGGGGCCCCCTCAGGCTTGGGCTGCCCCGGCGGTAGTTACAGCCCTGTTTCAGTGGATCTTTATCAGGGGTGTAGTCGTAAAAAAATCAGACGGATACTCTCAAAACAGAGGGTATATGCTCAAGGCATTTCGTATACTCTAGAGTGTATATACTATACATTTCTTGAGAAACAGAGGCTATACGGTGCTCCTTAAAAAAATCCAGAAGGCATACGGTATATACCCGCTTGTACCTTCCGCTACATCCCGTTCTTTTTTATGCTTTAACAACGCTTTATAATTATTATTTCCCATACATTATTAATTCTTACCCCATTTTTCACATGAGTAACATAGGTTTGAAAGATGCAATATTTTTTTTTCTAATATTTTTTAGGACGCATCTTATTAAATTGAAAAAATATTTTTGGCTAAATTAAATCTGCTGAATTTTCACTTAAATTGTATTTAGAAAAGAAAAAATGATAACTTACGGTCCCCTCTACTTTCGAATATATCCATTATAATGACGCTCTCTCCTGTCTCAATTTCACATTCTGAAAAAGATAAATAAACAAGATTTATTCCATAAAGCTGCCAAAAATATATTGTTTAAATATTATTTAAAAAATGCTTGAAGTGGCAATTATAATCGCAAAATATACTTACGGCTTTTACATAGTGATATTAATAAAAGAAAATATCCTAATAGGAACTGTAGTTTCTGTAGTGCTGCCATCTAGAGCTGATGTCTGAAAAGAAATAAAAGTATTAAATATTTTTCCAGGAAAAAATTATAATATTTAGTTATTCAACGATACTTTTACAAATAGATATTAGAATTTAAATGTATCAGAACAACAAATGGTGTAATTTTTGATCTTTGAAAAAAAGTTTATATTTTGGCTTTTTTTGTATAGAGTTTTCAGAAAAAATAATAAAAGAAAAATGTTTTCACACAAAGTGTAGCTGAACATGTTATTAATGAAATATTGTTATTTTCATAAAATGTTTCATATTATTATTGTCATTGCTTGGTTTGGTTTATTTTATGACGGCCAATTATCAACTCGTGGGATATAGGCCCAAAGTGGGTAATGCCCTATGTGGGGGCCTTTCTAAGGGAACCTAACCCGTATTTACGCAAGGAAATCCAAAGTTAGAAGAAAACCACGAAAAACTCCGAGCTATTAGGCCGACGGCCACGATTGGGTTCGAACCCAGCACCTGCCGTCTACCAGTTGTGAGATCCGAACCTCTCGGTCACTGTTGGGGCTATGGTCTGTCCTAATGCTTGTGTAGATACGACAGTGTATTCCTTTGTATAATAGGAAATAATATTACAAAATCCAAAGAATTAAAAAACTATTGATCTTTTTTATTTTTATATGCTATTTGATTTTTATATGCTAATTCCCATTCATTTTGTTTTGGAATGATTTACATTATTCCAATTTATTTTGCCCAAAAGTATTAGATTTCTATTTACACTATGCATACCTTATCCATTTTTTTTATTGTAAACATTTCCAATAGTTAGTTATTAAAAAAAAATAACTTCCAGCATTAATTAAAACTTTAAATTGTTTAATAAAGTTGCATCCATAAAAAATAGATACATTATTGATATTTTACTTTATACTGTAAGTCAGAGAATTATACTTGCTAGACGCTGTCTTTTATGTATCGACGTTGCTGATGGCACATTTTAGCACTTACTGGTTATTACAATTGTTATGCCAATGAAACGATTATTTCCATTCCATCCGTATTTCATATTTTTCGCCAAAATTTTTATTTCGTGCCCCATTTTACTATACCAAAATTGAATCTTCATATACAATTATACGTTGTATCCAAATTGAAGTTCGGTATTCTATTGTTGAAATACTACAGAATCACTATGTCACTTCCAATAATACATTATTGCTTGCCAATAAAACAATTTTAATCGTTTAATATGTTTAGCCTTATATTTTAATAAAATGAGTAAAAGATACATTTTTTTTTCAACTATCGTTTTTTGCATAACTCAGAGATTCTAGAAATTTTATTGAAATTACAGTAAATATTATTCAAATTGCTACAAATATTAGATTATTGGATTTCTTCGATTTTGATTGGTGTGATGATAATATTGCCTGATAAATTGACGATTTTAGTAGGTTCAACAAATTGAGGAATTCCAATCTCATGGTAGAAACTGATCTATTATAGGATACATTAATTTGTTTTGAAAGATATTTTTATGAAACCGTTTTTTTAAAAATATACTTATAGGGCAATCCACAAATGATGTACCAGATTTTTTTCGATATTTTTTACCCTACCCCCCCTTTTTTTCTCTCCCTCCCTTCTCCTTGTCAGGCCCTTTTTATCGCATGGGCAAATCGAAATTTTGTCCATGAGTTCTGGACTTCAAGGGACCTCCCATATCCATGTTTTAATTTCCAAAATATTTATCATTTTCCCCAATTCCAACTCTGAAAAATTTCAAATAAAAATTACAAATTTAATTTTAAAGGATTTTGCCTAACTTTCTGAAAAACAAATTTCATTTCGAACTCACAGAGCTCAATGCTTTTGCAAAACTAATTTCTATCACTATTAAAAAAGAAATAATTGAAATAGATCGTATCAAAAATGAACTTAAATCATATCAAAATTTTAGGAATTGAAAATAATCAGTATGCGTAGTACAACTTAAAAAGATACTAAAGAAAGTAACTTGATTAACTCTCATTTATATGTTAAAATATTTAATACTCTTCTACAAGCTGAAGTTATTAAATTCATCTTAAACTAATATAACAAGTTGTTAAACTTATATAAAAACGTCTTCTTCTGTACTTAAAAAAAAGCGTATTTTTATTAATTTAAATATTTAATTAGAAATAACGGAACTAAGACTTTTCTTCTATTTTAAATCCAAGGTGCGAATACATTATTTATGCATTACACACATGTCTCACCATCTTCTATATGAATAATGTTGCAACGGTTCGAATGGGGGCCACCTAATTTATCTTTGAACGCTTGTCACATGTCATGCTATATTACATAATCGTATATTTGCAGTTCAGATTCAAAAATCACTACGTTATAGATTATAATAATAGATTTTGTAAAAATCCCCATAAAATTAAAAATCAAAGCAGGACGCGTTTCGAGCTAAAACAATGCAGCTCGTCATCGGCTGAAGGAGACACGTGTCCGTAAGTGCGCGAAGTCAGAGATGAACTAATCAGTCCTCTCTGACAGAGGTGATGATTTCTGACAGTTTGTTTGCGTCTATGATGGCCAATTATCTACGCGAGGGATATGGACACTAAGGGGGGAATGTCCCAAATATACACATCTATAAATCAAGGGTGTGACACGGTGCGTCAACTATCTCATTAACTATATGGTTGCCGGAAATAATAAAGAGGTTGAGAACTCTTTACTTTTACGCAAATTCTTAGCCAGAGATGGTCCCTTTTCAGCTAAAGGGTATTGATGATAATTGCTGCATGTTCTCTTTGCTTTAGCAACTAGAAATAATCATTTTAACTTCCGCAAAAATGCACGTGTTGCATTTATCTGTTATTTTGCAGTATTTTTTTTATTTTTATGGAAGGCTCTTAAAATGCTGTCCTTTAAACCTGAGTGGAAATTGAAACATTTTCTGTTTAAAACCAAATTTATCTTTTTTAAATTATTATATTAAGATAATTTTTATACATTATTATTAAAATTGAGTGAAATTAGGATTTATTATTAAGATAATTTTTATATATTATTATTAAAATTGAGTGAAATTAGGATTTATTATTAAGATTAATTATTGCTTCTTGCTTCTTGAAAATAACTACACTGGCAATAGCTAATAAAATTTAAACTACAGCATAGATTCCTTTAAGATTTCTCATATTCCCACGCATAAATCTCATCTTTTCTTTTACTTGAGTTATTGTACCTATAATTTGACAACTTTTAATTTTTCAAATAAAATAAACTGGTTAAAATAAATTATTTGTGTGAAATGCATAATTTGGAAGTAGCATATTTTACATTGAGATTTCAGTAAAAAACAAACACTATGAATTTGTAAATACAGAAATTATTACCAAATTTATGCTCAGTTTTATGTATTGTTATTTTACTTTCATTTTATTTACTCTATCTCATATTTTAAATGCGGAATGTATTTCTCGCACCATCATTGGCGATCTGTTAGGAAAATAAAAACACTTTTGACATTTCTATAGTAACCTAGAATGAATTTCTGAATACCAAATATCATTGTAATCTATAAATCATTATGGATTGAATCAAATTTTTATATATAAAAGTTTTAATGATTTTAAGCTTGCGTCCAAGTAATTTCACATGTCATAATATTTATAGAATTTATCTTAATTTCAGAAAAAATAAGAAAAGTACACTTAAGGCGTTGAGTTATACATTAACTAGGCTTTAATTTCCAATGTGTATTTCATTTTATTATCAAACGCTTTTACCCCAAAACATTTCTTTAAGTGGGAGGAGTCAAAAACTGTACATGAATCTGGAAAATTGTGATATCTAATTTAAAAGTAGTGTGCTAATAAATGGAATCTTGACTTATTAATTTTGCACTAAAATGAATTCCAGCATACTCAAATGATTGCATTGACTATTTTAGAGAAATACTTTTAATGATTAAAAGAGAGAGAGAGAGAGAGAGAGAGAGAGAGAAACCCCACAGATTTCGGACTACGCTAGTTTAAAGAAAAAGATTTTCATTTAAGACCTGCAAGATATTTTTAAAAAGTAAAAAAACTAATAAGGATTAAAAAGTAATATTTAGAAATCATTAAACTGTTTAAACATGCGTTTTTATTTTATCATATGAAATTTTAAATTGAAAAAGAAAACTTTAAAAAACAAGTAATATCTATAATCTGTAACATAATTTATGATAAAATGAAAATTGATTTATATTTATTGTGAATTGTAGTAATGTCTTTATAACGAGAAAAATCGCTAATTATTAAATACTATTACTTAGAGTTTGAGATGTAATGGAATTTTTTTAAATTATCTACTTGTCAAATTGCAAGTTTGTTCTCACTCTGAATCTCGGAATTACATTAAAAATAAATATTTAAAAATAATAAAATTGGAACATTAAGCTAAAATTATTCTGTGTTAAGATTGTTCGGAAATCCAAAAGATCTAATATCTGTTATATTTGTGAATTTTTTTTTGGTCTGAAACGCATGAGACTAACAGATGCTATTCAGAAACCATGATATCGAATAGCTTTCCCATTCTTCGTTTTTTTTCTTTTTTCTCGGAATTAATTAAAAACAGAATTTTATCTAGAATGGCATTTTGCACAGAATTTCCGGAAGCTTCAGCTTTAAAAATGTTGAGAGACAACAGTAGCTTATAACTTCAGATTCAATTCCTTTATAGAAAAAAAATATATTCCAAAGCATGCCAATGTGCAAAATTTTTTTTAATTATTGAACAGAGATTTTTTTTTTCCAAAACCGCCTTAAAATTGACGTGAATTTGTTTCTCAAGCTCAATTTAAAAAACTTACACATTATTCTTATAATATAACTCACTGTTATATTTTACATGACTTTTTTTTTTCGGAATTATTTATAATGATGTCAACATGGAAAAAACAATTTTTCGAACAAAATTTCTGAAGGCTAAATTTTCTGTGGTCGAAAAATAATAAATTAAAAAAATATATATTTTTTTTAAATATTTTGAGACCTGTGGCCGTAGCATATTATTTGTCAGTTACAATATTTAACAGGACAAAATTCTCTATAACTTTCATGCTTACATTTTTTTATACACTCAATAGCAAAAGCAGTACACTATTTCAGAAATAGGACATTTTTTCAATTTTCTTAAAAGCGGTGAAAAACGTAGCTTTGCCTCGATTATTCAAATGTTTCCCACAGATTTAATCACGTATGTCATCCTCTATATATTAGTAGCAGTAAATAATGTGTTTCAGGACCAAAATTAGCGTTTTTCACACACGTGGCAATCACGGGTTTTGGTGCTCTCTGCCCCTCCTCTTAAAAAGAAAATTTACCATGAGAATTTTAATAAATCTGTAATAGCCGGATCTTGAAAATTTTAAGTGTGTTATCAATAAATACATAATCAGCTTTGTCAAACATTGAAAATGTCAAATGTTTTTGTCAAACACTGAAATCTTGAAAACCGAAAAAGAACCGAAATATATTCCGCTTTAAATAATACAATTCTCCTTTTCAAAGATTTTACGCATTTTACATTTTTTCGGTTAATATATATATATATATACATGCGTATGTGTATGTATATGTAACCATTAATTATATTATAATATGAACCATTTGAATTTAATAGAAAAAAACCATATTGAACATGAGAAAAAATTAAATAAATAAATAAAATGAATACAAATGGAATTTGTAGAACCAAAGCAGAATTATCAAGCCCCAAATACTTTGGAACTACAAATGAAGTGTGTGGTTTCATCTTCGTATTAGCCATGAAAAAGCAAAATAATACGATTTTGGGGCTACCAACCCACATAAAACCAAAATTCAATCAAGAATTAACATTAAAAGCAAGGCACAACAAAATTACTAAATTCGATAGAAAAATGAAAAATGAAAAATGAAAAGAGAAAAAAATAAAAAATAATTATCGTACACATGATAATAACAAATTAATAAATAAATTAAAAGCAGGGTAAAGTGATAACAGAAAAAATAAACCATACACCATAGTTTACCCTATTAATATTTAAATCAATAACATTTAATTTGACTATGCTAGGCTAAAACCAATATCTTAATTTAGGATGTAAAAGATTAAAAAATAGATAATTAATATATGTACCCTACACATTTAGTAGTATTATAGATCTTTCATTTATTAAAAGTGAAGTGCAATTTAATAATGTAAATGAATAAAATTATTTTAATGTAATTGATATAACTAAACAATAATCCATACATTGGTGTTATTTAAACTCCATAGAAACTTTGTTCCAATTTAATTAATGCATTTCCCTCTCTCAATTTTTTTTAAAATATAAAATAACCTTTGCATTTTATCCAGACAACAGCGCCCTCCTCCGGAGTCTAACATCTACCCACCTAACCATCCTATTATATGCATTTTTTAATATTTTTTTTAGTAAATTTTTAGTAAATTTATATTGAAAAGATTAACTCTAGTCATAGTAAGATCATAAAAAATATCTGAAAAATGTTTAGAGCAAGTTTTACTCAGAAATATATTTAAATATTGTACTATATGTTTCTTTTTTATTCCAAATATATATTTTCGTATTAATAATCAATTGTAATTTTATAGAAAAATAATGAATGAATAAATAAATAAATAAATAAAAACTGTAACCAAAATAGAAAACTAAAGTAACTAAAATAGATAAAGTAAACACTAATCCCGTTAGAATTCTAGCAGCAATTGTCCGTCAGCAATTGTAATCTCAAACAGAAAAAAGACCTTTTAAAACTATTAATATACAAGCGAGAAATTGTAAAAAAGAACACTCCTATAGGTTTAAGATTAGCGTTCTAGTTTGTTCGTATGACTAGTGTAGTTTCACGCGAAAGCATTTGCATGCTAATGTTAAACCTATGGGAGCATTCTGTTCAGAATTCAAGCTCGAATTTTGACGTTTATTTTATTTATTTATTATTATTATTATTTTGTTGTTGTTCATTTGATATTTAACGTCGCTATCTAACGTTACGTACTTTTAATTTTGTAAATTTGGTTGCATTTTTTTAATGGAGCTACTTTAATTTCAGAAAACGCTCCAAACAATTTTCCGAAATATTTAAAAAATTAATTAATTAATTAATTAAACCCGAAAAAGTACAGCATTAGATAGTGACCTCAATTATCTCATGAATATATATACATATTTAAAAGTAATAAAAGCAAGCAAGATATTCGACATGAACACTTCAATAAGTTTAATATTACAGGTGACTAATTTTGTCTCATAGTTGTAAATTTAGAAATTATTCAATTACCATTGAATCATTATTATTATTACTTACCCATCATACGTAGTATAGGGTAAGTCTTGCAATCGTTTTGAAAATCGAAATTTTTTTTGACGGATTTACACGTTTCGGACACTGGAGATTCTGAAAAACATATTTTTAGAAAAAAAAAAAAAAATTGCCGTCTGTCCGTCTGTGTGTCTGTCTGTCTGTAACCGCTCTATCTCCCGAACAAATTGAGATAGAGACTTGAAATTTTGTATGTGCTTAGTATGTAAGAATGGGACGAAGCCTATTTAATATCAGTAACCTCGATTATCCGGAACTATTTTTTCAGACTCTCTAAAAATTCGTTCTGATGAAAGGTATATAAAAATTTTCGAATTTTTTTATTTTAAGGAGTGGACGTAAAAGGCAATAAATTGACAAAAATTTAGCATAAAAAACGAAATCGATCGGATTATTAGCTGTCGAGAAATTTCTAATCCTGTTTTCCACATTCTTTGATTTTTCATGACCCTGTATTTCATTCAAATTTCAACTCAAAGATACCTTTTAATTGGAAATGAGACACTTAATTTGATGCAAGAAACCGTTAGTGAATATGATATTTATTTTTAGAGTTATAAGGATATTTCTTTTATGCAATTCAGTGCTACTAGAATAGTATGGCGTTTCATATAATTTATCGAAATTGGTTCATCAGAAATTGATTAACAGAGCATGATGATGTGTTAAAAATACTTAAATATACGTTTACATTTTGTTTTGGAATTGCAATGCATTTTATAAACTGTTTACATATGTTATGTTTTCATATATTATGTTATGCATATCCATGATGGGTAAGTATTACGGTTACCTCCAACGACTAGTTATTATTGTTATTATTATTTTAAGAAAAAAAAAATATATGAACAATTATACCTTCTAAGATGGAAACCTTTTATAAAACTGGATATATTTCGATTCCTTTCGTTTAAATTTTCAAAGTTTTATTGAATCAATGCTTAACAAAGCTGATTACGTATTTAATGATTACATACCAAAGATTTCCCAAATCCGGCTATAACAGATTTATTAATATTCTCATGATAAGTTTTCTTTTGAACGGGGAGAGAGGGAGAGCGGGTACCAAAATCCGAGTTTGCTACGGATGCAAAAAAGCCTAGTATTAACCTTGAAATAAATAATTTACTGCTACCGATATATATATACACGGTTAAATCCAATGAATACATTTGAATAATCGTGGCTTAACTACTTTTTTCACGGTTTTTAAAAAAACAAGGTAAAACCCGTCAAATTTTGACGAAAGGAAATGTTTAAGAAGGAACTGTTTCATTGACTTATAATAAACCTACAAAATTAGTTATCGTAAAAATTGCATTTTATATTGGAAGTCTAACTCTTAAACAAACGATATTTAATGTCAAATTAACAACAAAAAATATTTCTATAAAACTCAGTTGTAGAAATTGTTAAAATTAAACTTTAATCGATCGTACATGTAAGTAGTAAAAAATAATAAAGATCTGTTATTATGATAAACTTATCAATTCATATTCTTATGCTAGTATTCCAAAATGAAAAAAAGCAAAATTTATTCAACTTTGACTCAGTCATAGAATTTTCTTTCCCGTGAAATCTAAACCCGCCATCATTTTCATCATATCAAAATTTATAAATGCACATTTCGTAATAGTATTCACCTTAAAAAAAATTGGAATTTTAATTTGATAATTTTGGTTCAAAATTTGAAGTCTAAATGCCATTAGCTGAAACAGATATTAAATTGTTGATATTCTTTTATGTGTAAATCAAATTTTATAAATTAAATCAAAATTCAACGGGTTTATAACAGAAGATATTTTAATTTCAATTTTTCCCTTTTAATGAGAAAATGGCAATATAAAGATACCGTAATCATTTTTTTTTTCCTTTTTCCATTGCTTTTAATAGAAATCTAGTAATTCTGTTGCCACGATTAGAAAAGCATTATAAAAAAATTTATATTTCAAAAACAAATTAAGCTACAGCTTTCAAAAAAATTTCATTTAAAAATATATTTTTTTCTCTACACGATGGTGTAAAAATTGTAAATGTGCTATATTTGGAAGTTAAAAAATTTTTAATTGCAAAAATTGCCATACCAAAATTTTATTAAAAATTTGAAAGTGTTGCCATTCGCAAAATGACGTATGCGTTACGCACAGATACGTTTGGCCTTTATAATATAGATTTAAAAAAAAGTCTTTTTTTTTTTTAACATTTCTACCTAATAGAATTATTATATTATATTAATGCCCATTTATTATTTATAATTTCATATGTACCTCACTTTCACGCATTAGTTTTTCTCAATACAAAAACTTCAAACACAAACAAATTTTCTTATTTATACTCTTTAATTTTAAATAGAATGGGATTTGGGGGGGATTTTGGCGTACTGCGCTTGCTACTTAGTGTATAAAAAAGTTGTAAATAAGAAATATTGTATAGAATTTTGTCCTATTTAATATTGTAACTGACAAATATTTTGCTATGGCAACAAATCTCGAGATATTAAAAAAAATAAATAAATAAAATAAAATAAAATCCCAAAATTTTGTTGTTTTTTGACCACAGAAAATTTAGCCTTGAAAAATTTTTGTTCGTTTTGTTTGCATTTTTATATTTAAAATATCTCCGCAGGAAATCAATATTTTTAACCTATTATTGACCGTAAGGTAACGGAATACTTTTGATTGTCCCTGTAATCGATCTACGCATCCGATTTTCATAAAATTTGAAATGACTCGACAAAATTATGTAATAATTATGTATTTTAAATTTCAAACGTATAAAATACATTTAAAAATTTTTCCCCATTGACAATAATGTAATTGAATACTTTTGATTGCTATTGTAATTGATCTATGCACCCGATTATCAAAAAAATTGAAATAACTCGACAAAATTATTTAATAATTATGTATTTTAAGTTTCAAACGATTAAAGTGCATTTGAAACTTTTTTCCCCATTGACCGTAATGTAATGGAATACTTTTGATTGCCCCTGTAATTGATCTATGCATCCGATTTTCATAAAATTTGAAATGACTCAACAAAATTATGTAACAATTATGTATTTTAAATTTCAAACGATTCGGTTGGGTTGTTTTTGCGTTGTTATATGCGGACAGACGGACGGACTGAACGACCACTATAGGTGCTACGTATTTACATAATTACGAACGCACCTAAAAAGCGATAAATATGAAAACCTAATGTTTAACGGAAAATAGTGAGTATGCACTCCATTTGTTGAAATTCATTGTTGCAAATGTTTTTGTCGAAATTTATCTGGAAGGGTTAAAATATTAATCACCGCTCATTAGCTTTTAACGCATAAAATATTAAATTAAACACATATTTTATAAATATTTTGACAATTTTGAAACATCCTTTAAGAAAAGTACAAATAAATAAGACAAAAATGTTAATTTTCTCGGGAGATATTTTTAGGTGCTTTCGCAATTATGTAAATACGTAGCACCTATAGTTGTCGTTCAGTCCGTCCGTCCATCTGTCTGTCTGTCCGCATATAACAACCCAAAAACTACCCAACCGAATAATTTGAAATTTAAAATATATAATTATTATATAATTTTGTCGCGTCATTTCAAATTTTATGAAAATCGGATGCATAGATCAATTACAGGGACAATCAAAAGGATTCCGTTACATTACGGTGAATAAGGGAAAAAGTTTCAAATGCATTTTAATCGTTTTAAATTTAAAATATATAATCATTACATAATTTTGTAGAATCATTTTAAATTTTATGAAAATCGGATGCATAGATCAATTACAGGGACAATCAAAATTATTCCGTTACATTACGGTCAATGGGGAAAAATGTTTCAAATGCATTTTAATGGACTACACTAATTCGAACACAATAAAATTGTTATGCATCTATGAACATACATATTATAATATACATTTTGCACAGTCTGTGGTGCAAAAAACAGCTTTTATTGATTTACAAGGTCACACAAAAGTATTCCATTACATAATGATATAGGGAGAACATTTTTTTGGTGCGATAATTGTAATTGACTATTTAACATTTTATGAGATTGATATACATTGCTGAGGAATACTACAACTTATTTCCTGTATAAAAGAAAGTAGGTAGTATAGCGTATATACGTCGCTGAGGTGTAATAAAAATTATTTCTTGTATATTTACCGGAACACACACAGAAAAAAAATTATTTCACTACTATACTCTATCTGAAGTACTATCTACTATAGCAGCAAGATCTGAATATTTTTAAAACATCGTTATCATACGAAAGCACCTCATTTGCCACGCTTTACGTGGAATTTCCAACTTGATTAAATGTACGAATATGCAAATCCTTTTAAGCACTTAAATTTTCTAATTTACGAATGTATTTTATTCCCATACATTTAACATTAATAAGGGGGTGGGGAGCTAATTAATTAAACCTCTTAATGGAATTTTAGAATATTAATGATGTGAAAAAAATAAAACTATTGTTTTAAAAATGTTTGCAGGTTTGTAATTTTATTTATACGTAATACCAGGGTTGGCACGGTTTAAACCAATTGGTTTTAACCATGGTTTAAACCACGGTTTAAACCAACTGTTTTTTTTTTTAAAAATCTAATGATATTTTCTCATTTTTCTTTATAATTTAAGACTTACAAATTATTGTACATAAATATTTTCTACTTTTAACACTTTTTTTCAGCAATAAGTATTAGATATAGTGGACCTAAGTTATTTTTTTTATGTATAGGTTGAAAATCACTATGCATTGGTGACTCTATATTTCATTGCTGTAAAGAAAAATCTTAGAACATATGAAGGGATCAAAGATAAAATAGATTTAAAGAATTCAATATTTAGTAAAAAATATTTTCATAAAAAAATGCAGATTATTTAAAGCAATCTATCATAATATGCACAAGCGTTTGAATATGGAGCTACATAACTTGATGATCTTTAAAATTTTGGTAAAACTATAAAAGAATTTTTTTTTTTTTATTGGGGAGATAATTTTTAAAAATAAAAATATGAAGTTGTATAAGAGAGTATTCAAAAATTGGGTGCTAGTTATAGTATTTTAACAATAACAAATTACCCCCCCCCCCTTTGTTATCTGCTAAATCTAATGACCATAAATGTTGATTTCAAATTGTCTCTCAAAAAACTTTTTTTTTTTTTTTTTTTTTTTTTTTTTTTTGTGAAAATATTATTTACATTCATCAAACTACATCAGATGTTTATTATAAGTAATCAAGAGATTGTTTATAAAGATTTTCAAAGTATCAATGTTCAATTGTGTAGAATAGTTTATTGTTTGGACATAAAACTGTTCACTAATAGCTGTTTAAATTAAAATCTGATTTTTTTTTCAATTTACTACATAATTCACTGTAATTATTTAATTTAAATTATTTTCAAATGAATTTATACTACTTATAATCCAACAATGTATATTTTTATCAATAAATATGCATGTATATGTACTGAAAAAGGATGTTTAAAAAAAACCCGGTTTAAACCAAAAAAAACCTGGTTTAAACGAAAAAAAAAAAAAAAAAACGGTTTTTTGGGGGGGTTTTCAAAAAAAACCTGGTTTTTTCCAACCCTGCGTAATACATTTCGTATATTTTTAAGTAATTCATAATGGATTATAATTCCCGTTAACGCTGTAAAACGTTACAGAGGTTAGTTATATTTCATATGGGAACTATATCTACAAAATGGTTCTTTATATAGATATGTGCTGTGAAAACAGAGCAGGATGTTGAATTGCTCTCGAAAGGGTAACTGACCAGTGACCATGACATTGAAGAATCATTGGGACGGGAAAGAGTGCGAAAACAGATGTCTAATGAGGAAAAAAAATGTCATTCGACTTATCTTACTTCAGGGCCCGTATACCAAAAAGTGTTTGTCAGAAAGAAGCGAATAAGCGCCAATGTGGTAACCTCTCTTAATTACAAGTCAGTTGGCTCTTATCTCTTGTTTCTTTCCCCATTCCTGCATCCCCATATGTAAGATCGGTACTGAGCCCACTAAGGGGAGAGGTGCCCACCGTAGGAGGGAGGGGTTCTTAGGGCACCTAGCGCGTATTTACGCAGGGAAAAAGAACCTTGGGGAAAACCAGGGCTGGAAGAAAACCACGGAAAACTCAGAATGGTTAGGTCGACGGTCACGATTGGGATAGAACCCAACACCTACCGTATACCAGTTTGGTGGTCAGAACCTCTCGGCTATTGGTGAGGCGATGATTTCTGACAGAAAAAAACTAATCAATTCATCTCTGACCTCGTGCCCTTATGGACACGTCTCCTTCAGCAGATGACGATCTGTATTGTTTTAGCTCGAAAGGCTCCCTGCTTTGATTTTTAATTTTATGGTGATTTTTACAAAGTCTATTATTACAATTATTATTACAGTTATTGTTCGGTGTTTTTTCGCTACGTTATAGATTTTATTTTTAAATTTTAACTATGTGTTTTAATGATATTTGTGAGTATGACAATAAATAAGATTCGTGTATTTATTTTGTATGAAATAAGATTAAGATTTACAACAAAAAACATAATTAATATACAATAGTAATACAGTATTAATATGAAAGAGCAATTGAAAACATTAGTATTTTGGAATTTGAAATGGAATTTAATATATTTGTCTTTAAATATTATATTGCTTTATGAACACAAAATATTTTAATTTTAAAATAACTTCAAAATTTAATCTGCTGATTTTTAATGCTTTTATTTTTAACCAAAATGCGTGGTGTCTCACTTCTTCTTACCTCCTCCCACCTTTTTTGTCACAAACTGTCACAACTTCGCGATACCTCTCCTCCCCTTCAAGCGTGACCTACCTATAAATGATTTAACAATTTGATAAAAAAAAAAAATGAAATTTATGAATGGAACTAATTCAATATGAAATTTGAGGCTCAATTTCTGGCTCTTTCGAAATTCTAAAGGGGGAAGCATGTGATTCTCGTGCCTGTTAAATAATCAGGACCTAAACACATAACATTTTGAAAGCCCATTATTTCACTTGAATGTCTTAAAATATATATACAAGTTACATGTCTAAAGTTGCAAAAGACGCTACAGATGAAACGAAACACATCTGTTGTTTACTTTTCTTGTTTTCCATAGAATTACCAGCCGATAAGCAGGAAGAGTCGGGTGAATTTTCCAATGTAACGTTACTAAGAAATGACCGTTGGTCAAGAACATTCAAACTCTGACAACTTTCGTGCTAGTAAACATCCACTAATGAGCGGATACAAACAAGCCATTATGCAATTATGCATGCATGGCTCACCATGCATCGGAAAGCATTCTCTGAGCATTGTCTGAGCACAGGTTCAACAATTACAAGTACACGAAGCAGGCAAGTGAAAAATAGATAGTAGTAGAATGATAAAAGATTTTTATTGCGATGGCGCTGTCGAGAGCGACAAGGTCAGGAGGGGAAACAATTAACAGATTCGAGTTCAGAATTTATGTAGTATTTATTAGCTTTGAGGCTGTACCGCATACTATATTGCCATTGATTATGGGACACTTGCGATTTTAGACATTTTACTAAATATCTAGAAAAATACATGAGGAATCATCTCGAAACTCTTAGTGTATAAATATAATAGTATATGTCCTACATCTCTGTGAAGATTTTTTACCGAAACGCCATAGGGGACCGTCAACAAATTAAAAAAGAATGAATATCTTTTGAATAACCCTGTCAAAACTAATGTAGCAAAAGCGCTCAAACTCTAGATTATGATTGAATGCCTTATTGTAATACACTGTGTTCATTTTTAGGCAAATAGCATGCACACTCGCAGAGTAATTAAGGTTTTTATAAAAATGGTCCCAAATTTTTCCAAGTTTTTCCCTTATAATTTTCAGAGTTCTTAATATAAAATAATATTTTTTTCAGAAAATATGACAAACAATATTGTACACAGTACCCTGTAATCAGAATTAAAAAATAATAAAAATTGTATGAAAAATGAGTAGGTTTACTATATAATTTTTTACTGCGCATGCGTCAAAGATATCAAAATTTCATTTGCATATTATGTTAGCTAAATGTATAGAGCAACTTTTGTAAAAGTCTCAAAATCATAGCTTGAAAATTCTGAAAGTAATCGTTTATAGAAAAGGGACAAAATCCGTTGTTTCCAAAATGAAGCAAAAAAATGAGGGATTTTATCCAAATGCAGTAGTACATCCCATATTGTGTATTCTATATTGACACTAATCAATGAATATATGGATACAACCCCTCTTGTTTTTGCTTCATTTTGAGAATAACGGATTTTCGACTTATTCAATTGACGATTATTGTCAGAATTTTCAAGTTATGATTTTGTGACTTTCACAAAAGTTGCTCTATACATTTAGCTAACATAATATGCAAATGAAATTTTGATATCTTTGACGCATGCGCAGTAAAAAATTATTTAGTAAACCAACTCATTTTTTATACAATTTTCATTATTTTTTAATTCTGATTACAGGGTACTGTGTGCAATGTTGTTTGTCATATTTTATGAAAAAAATAATATTTTATATTAAAAACTCTGAAAATTATAAGGAAAAAACTTGGAAAAATTTGGGATCATTTTTATAAAAACCTTAATAACTCTGCGAGTATGCATGCTATTTGCATAAAAATGAACAAGGCTTATTACAATAAGGCATTCAATCATAATTTAGAGTTTGAGCGCTTTTGCTACATTAGTTTTGACAGGGTTATTCAAAAGATATTCATTCTTTTTTAATTTGTTGACGGTCCCCTTTGGAGTTTCGGGAAAAAATCTTCACGGAGATGTATGATTTATACTATTATATTTATACACTAAGAGTTTTGAGATGATTCCTCATGTATTTTTCTAGATATTTAGTAAAATGTCTAAAATCGCAAGTGTCCCATAATCAATGGCAATATAGTGTATAACGTCATTAACTTTTTTGCTAAATTGGACCAGACCCTGATAACGTTATCAACGTCGACAAATTATTTGGATTTTGGATTTTTTTTCTTTTGTTTCTAGCGATATACATGATTTTTGGAAAAAAAATTCTTTTGTTTCTAGCAATATACAAATATGGTTATACATTTTTTATTAGAATGCTTTATGGCTTCGAATGAAGAGAAATAAATAAAACATCACAATTTTATATAAAATAACTTTATATAAAATAACACTTAAAAGAAATAGCTACAATTGAAAGTATTTTATAATGGACTTTAGTTACAAAATCCATTCAACAGTAATGATTTCTTGCACTTGCCCCCACACAGGGAGGGGGGGGGGGAGGCTGGCAGAACTTCTGATAAGAAAAAACAGGTGGAAAATACGCTTGCAAAATGTATTGTAATATGAGTAATTTATAAAGCATAATTTTAAAATGTATATGTATTATAATCAACACACACACACACATATGTATGTATATATAATCGACAGTAACTCTTTATTGCAAAAGTATGAGTTTATTTATATTCATTTTCTTATAAAAAGGTTAGAATTGATATATGATGTGATTGCAACCTTTTTTATATGATTACGTTAAAATTAAAAAAAAAAATTTTTTTCCGTTTTTAATTTACATATGAACATTTTTCGATGATGATAATGAAATAAACCACAAAAAAAAAATTCTTTATTTTAAAAATTTTATATTATAAGTTCAAGTTTAATGATTTTATTTACATATTCCACAAGTATGATGAAGTCACATTTCTTAAAACTCTATTATTTCTTTTAGCGTTTTCTTTTGTTTTTAATTCACTGGCCAACGAAATCTCGGTGGAACATGAAACCAAAAAGAAGATAATCGTCAAAAATGATATTTGGACACATGAAACTTTGCTCTCTGGCTCAGGTTCAAGTTCACAGCCTGTAACAAAAGCTCAACACGAAGCTAAAGTATGTTACTGTTTCACATACCTGATATTTTAAAAGGAACCCCAAAATATTTCTCCACATGAAAAAGCTACATATTTGAATGAGTGTGTATATATTCATTTTCCTATATAAAAATTAAAATGGATATTTGATGTATTAGTTGTAGGCTATTTATCCTTAATTGTATTACAATTTACGATGGATTTTTCCTTCTTTTGGATTTTAAGTTGATAAATTTGTTTATTTCAATAATTATGCACAAAAGGCATACCTCAAAGGAATTTTCTTTATTTGAAAGTTGCCGTATCATAAATTAAATTTAAAGATTTTTTACAAATTTATTTCATAAATAAAACTAAGTTATATTTCACAAAATTCTTTTATTTCTTTCACCTTTTCCCCTTGCTTATAGTTCAATGCTAAAGAAAACATGAATAGATATTGCGCCAAGAAGAAGAAAATCCTCAAAAATGCTATCTGAACAGATGTAATTTTGTTCCCTGTCTGATTCAAGATTACAGTCTGTAACAAAAGGTTAACAAGAAGTTAAAATTTGCAACAACAACAACTATATATTTGGATAAGTATGAATGTATTTATATTCATTTTCCCATACGAAATTTAAAATTAACATGTGACGAGATTGTAGGTTTTCTTTCGAAATTGCACTAAAATTTAAATATATATAACATTTCATATAGGATTTTGGGTTTACATTATATTCAACCTTTTCAAATGCAAAGAAATTAAAAGCAAAGTTCTTTATTTGCAATACCACATAAGTTCAAGTTTAATGATTTTATTTAAACATATTCACAAATACGACGAAGCCACATTTCGCAAAGCTCCATTATCTCTTTCAGCGTTTCCCCTTGCTTGTAGTTCAACGGCCAACGAAATCTCGGTGGAACATGACACCACAAAAAAGAAGAAAACCGCCAAAAATGATATTTGGACACATGTAACTTTGCTCCCTGCCTCTGGTTCAAGTTCACAGCCTGTAACAAAAGCTCAACATGAAGCTAAAGTATGTTACTGGATCAAAACGGCCAGCTTTAGCAGAATAAAACAAGTTCCCCTCCTCTGTCCACTTCACGAATTTCAACCAGCAACTGAAGAGATTCTGACCGACGAGAAGGAGTAAGTAGTTCTCGTCAATAGGTGTTTGGACGAGGGGTAGTCAGCTGTGTGGATTCACACGTGTTTCACACAGCGTGGTTAAATTGGGTCATTGGAGGCGGACAATGGGTCTGAGCCGCGAAAAATAGAAAGTCTCTCTGCCCATGCGCATAAAGGCGAAGAGCCATTTCCGGATCCCCGCTCGACCGGAACTACTTGTTCCCTACAAGAGACGGAAATAGAAATTTAGAAGCATTTCTCGTTACTATTCTCAATGATAAAAAAGCACTATTAAATATAAAAATTATATTAGAAAAAACTAATTAAGACATTGTGATACGAGGATCATTTAACAGTATTTTAATAGAAGAATTTACATTATGGTTTTAAAGATTTTCACTTTCAGTGGCGCCAACTTACACTGGTGTCCAAAATTTAAGCATAATTGGTAATTAAGTAATTATTTTTAAGTAATGAAAGAAATATGAATCGGAATGTGCTGAAACTCCAGGTGTGTAAACAAAATAGTACTCGTCACATATTTTCGCGAAGAGTTTTCCCCGAAATCGAACAGGGGACCGTCAACAAATTGAAAAAGAACGAAGATCTTTTGGATAACCCTGTCAAAACTAATGTAGCAAAAGCGTTCAAACTGCACATTATGATTAATTGGCTTATTGTAATATACTGTGTTAATTTTTACAAGGATAGCATGTATACTCATAGAGAAATTAAGGTTTTTATAAAAACAGTCCTAAGTTTTTTGCTTATAATTTGCAGAGTTCTTATTATAAAATAATGTTCTTTTCTGAAAATATGACAAACATCATTGTACACAATACCCTGTCATCAGAATTTAAAAATAATAAAAATTGTATGAAAAATGAGTATGTTTAGTAAATAATTTTTCATTGCGCATGCGTCAACGATATCAAAATGTCATTTGCATATTGTGTTAGCTAAATGTGTAGAGCAACTTCTGTAAAAGTTTCAAAAACATAGCTTGAAAATTCTGAAAATGGGAGCCTATAGAATCAACTCAAAATCCGTTATTCCTAAAGGAAGCAAAAAAATCAGGGGTTTTACCTAAATATAGTTGTACGTGCAATATTGTGTAGGCACTAAACAATGGAATGTGGATACAGCCCCTCATCGTTTTGCTTCATTTAGGGAATAAAGGATTTTGATCTCATTCTATCAACGATAATTTTCAGAATTTTTAAGCTATGTTTTTGAGACTTTCACAAAAGTTGCTCTATACATTTAACTAACATAATATGCAAATGAAATTTTAATAGCGTTCACGCATGCGCAGTAAAAAATTATTTAGTAAACCTGCTCATTTGTCATACAATTTTTATTATTTTTTAATTCTGATGACAGGATATTGTGTACAATGATGTTTGTCATTTTTTCAGAAAAGAACACTATTTTATATTAAGAACTCTGCAAATTATAAGCAAAAAACTTAGGACTGTTTTTATAAAAACCTTAATTTCTCTACGAGTATACATGCTATCCTTGTAAAAATTAACACAGTACATTACAATAAGCCAATTAATCATAATGTGCAGTTTGAACGCTTTTGCTACATTAGTTTTGACAGGGTTATCCAAAAGATCTTCGTTTTTTTCAATTTGTTGACGGTCCCCTGTTCGATTTCGGGGAAAACTCTTCGCGAAAATATGGGACGAGTACTATTTTGTTTACACACCTGGAGTTTCAGCACATTCCGATTCATATTTCTTTCATTACTTAAAAATAATTACTTAATTACCAATTATGCTTAAATTTTGGACACCAGTGTATATGGGCCCATGGGGCTTGAGCCAATTCAATAATTTTAAATCCTAGCGTGCCCAAATTTTCATTGTGCTATTTAGCTATTTATTTCATTATTTTTTTTTCCTCTCTAGAACAAAATTTATTTTGCCAATGACAATGTGTTTTAATTCTCCAATTGACTCCCGTAAATCCCAAATGACTGAAATATCATGTTTAACTTTCTGCTATTTCAATTTGTAGTCATGTTCATGACATGACATGATGATATTATAATATATATTAGTGTCTTTATAACGAAAAACGCATGAGAATATAATTTAATAAAATTGTAATTTTATTTATAACACGATAGCTTGACTTAAAATTCTCATCTTTCATCCTCTGCACACCCTTCAAAGAAGAACAAATTGGTCTTGGATCCATTTTAAGCAAACTATTTGAGCCAACCCAATATTTTTCAAAAGTTGGGGTCATTGTTCACTTTTATGGCAAAATTATGTCTGGAAAAACATAAATTCTAAGGTTTTTTATATCCATTTTTCGTTAAAAGTATGATGTTAAATTTTTTGTAGAAATGTACCTTGTATATCCGAGCGTTTGAAAAAGGTTCATGTCGAAATAAGTTAATACAGTGTTACACACTCAAGTCACGCTGCTAACTACACGCTCACTAACACGCTCACTAACAATCAAGAGTGTTACACACTCTTGATTTTATAGCAGTACATTTAATTTTTGTTTCGCATGACGCATAGTGGTGAAAGTATAAACAAAAACGCGAAAATAAAAGTTGCATTAATTCCATGAACAATTTTGTACAATTGCAGTTTAATTTCCTTAGGATATGTTTGGCTCATCTTTACGGGCGCTGGATGAATGCATAACAATTTGTTTTAGATCCTATGCTGGTGATGTTATGTACTTAAAAATGGAACTATCTTTTCTTTTTTTAAGTCATGCGAAGAAAATTTATATTTTTAAAGCTTTTTGCCATGGTTTACGATTGATTTCATTTTAGAAAGGTTGCATTAGTATATTTTGATTGTAATTACATTACATTTAACGAAAAGAGGCCAAAGAATGAGTACTGTTTTCATTTAGGTACATGATTAGCTAAAAGCTCTTGAAATTTTATTACATTCTGTATAAATAATGAATTAGACAAACAGTTTGTAATATTAACTTTTAAAAAATTGCTCATGTTATCTGTTTTTATTAAATTAATAATTTTAACATTTAATTATTTAATTCTATAAATTCAAAAAACTATTCGAATTTGTTAATGAGGGTCAAACAGTTTCACCCAGATGTATTTAATGGGATTTATGTTTCGCAAAATATTGATCCATAGCAAATTAGGAGTACAATTCGCCTTTTTGAGAGACCATTTATTTTTTGGAGATAACTCGGTAAAGCTGAAAGGGATTTGAGTTTTTGACAAGAATGGAGTTTTTGTACGTGACATCACATACAGGAGCTTTCAGAACTTCGATCTGTTATTCTAGCCAATGTACAGCCAGAATGCCAATACGCACAAGTGCAAATAATGCCAGCAAATAAACTTCCATATCAACCCAATTTTAAAAAAATAAAACAAAAATTTAAAAATTTTATAAATGTTCTCGGATACAGAACAACATTTTGAATCTCTTGTACAATATATTATCTACTACTATAACAATGAATGTTTCTGCAGTTATTTTAATAAATAAACATTAATAACAGATACTCGATAGAGCTAATGTTTAAGAGAAAATGCCACCAGTAGTTGAATTTTAACCTTGACGTCAGGTCGCATGTTAAAGTCCATTAGGAAGATACCGCTACTGTACGACCCGCGCCGGTAATTACCACTCAGACTAGGGCTTACACTTTAAAATGAACACATGAGCTAGAAAAAGGATTTGAATAAAAAAAGTTTCGATTGCGCATAATAATTTCCAATGTATAATTGCTGGTTTTTCTTTTGAAAATCGAGTATTCTCGAATACGAACTACAACTAAGAAAACTCAGCCCCAAATCGAAAATTTTTAAAGTCAACCTAATCCAAAGCTGATCCAAAAGTAGAAAAAATAAATAAAAAATTAACAAAAAAGTAATAAAATAAATAAATAAAATAAATAAATAAATAATAATTATAAATAAATAAATGAACTCAACTCATATCCACAGATTTTTTATTATAATAGAGATGCATTATACCTTCAAAACGGTTTGTAATACAGCCTGTTATTGCTCCAATCATTCGGCCCAAACAAGAAAAGCATGAAGAACAAGGACTGAACTCAGTGGACGAGAAAAGATATTCGTTAGTGTTTGGGCCAATTTGTGCCGAATTTCACAAGTATAATGGTTGCATTTTTTTACTTTAAGTATATTTCATCTCTATTAATCTTAAAACTCTTTGCTCGAACCCAACACATAACAAAAAAAATATAGCCAATCTGATTTGTTGCCTTTTCTCTCTTTGCTCCATAGAGTGTTTTTCATCGCCAAGTCTCTTTTGGATACCAGTTTTTTAATACAGAAAATGTTGTTTTATTTAATTGGAACATCTCGGCGATTTGACAGACCCACATTATCTTTAAGAAAATAGTGGTGTGCGAAAAGCCGGAAATTTGGCAATTCTGATTTTTGTTTCCACACCCCCTTCTGTTCTCTTTAGCGACACCTTACTACGTACGAATAAATATTTATTTACATACGCATCATAATAGCAGATTTTATAGTCTAAACTTCCTCTTTTACAAGGAAAAAACAATGCACTTTTATTCAAGAAATGGCTAACCTGTACTCAAAGAGTATTACGAAAGGGAAACGAAATCTCTTAATGAAGTAATTTAGAGGACTACGTAAAAGAACTGTGAGCGCCGCAGTTGAAAAACAAAATCCAAAATGGACAATATTTAAAAACAGATGTGTCCGTAGCTACCTGTCAATATTCCTTTATTTAAAATGGAGAATATAAACCTGAAATAAGCTAACTTAACTAATTTTATTTATAATTCTCAAACAGTTTTATTAGTGAAAGTCAATTCAGTCCATAGCACTTTGACACTATTTAATGAAATACATCTGGCATGTAATTAACCCTGTTTTTTTTTTTTTTTTTTTTTTTTTTTTTTTTTCATATATATATATATATAGTAATTCCAGTATAGTTGAAGCCATATTGTTATTTTTTTTTCCTTTTCTCCCTTTATTGCATAGAGTATTTTTCCTTTCCACACCCCTTCGGTTTTCGTTTAGCGACACCTTAGTACGTATGAATAAATATTTATTTATATACGCATCCTAATAGCATGTTTTATAAATCTAAACTTCCTCTTTTACAAGGAAAAAACAAAGAACTTTTATGCAAGAAATGGCTAACCTGTACTCAGAGTGTCATGAAAGGTAAACGAAAACTCTTAATGAAGTAATTTAGAGGACTACGTAAAAGAACTGTGGGCGCCGCAGTTAAAAGAAAAATTCAAAAAGGACAATATTTTAAAACAAATGTGTTCGTATATAGCTGCCAAGAGTCCTTTATTTAAAATGGAGAATATAAACCTGGAGTAAGCTAACTTAACTAATTTTATTTATCATTCTCAAACAGTTTTATTAGTGAAAGTCAATTCAATCCATAGCACTTTTAACACTATTTAATGGAATACATTTGACACGTAATTAACCCCGTTTTGTTACTAACTCTGGTATATTTGAAGCTGTATCGTTAGATTTCCCCCCCCCCTTTTCTCCCTTTGTTCAATAGAGTATTTTAGTTTCCACACCCCTTCTGTTTTCGTTTAGCGACACCTTAGTACGTATGAATAAATATTTATTTATATACGTATCCTAATAGCATGTTTTATAAATCTAAACTTCCTCTTTTACAAGGAAAAAACAAAGAACTTTTATGCAAGAAATGGCTAACCTATACTCAGAGTGTCATGAAAGGTAAACGAAAACTCTTAATGAAGTAATTTAGAGGACTACGTAAAAGAACTGTGGGCGCCGCAGTTAAAAAAAAATTCAAAAAGGACAATATTTAAAACAAATGTGTTCGTATATAGCTGCCAAGAGTCCTTTATTTAAAATGGAGAATATAAGCCTGGAATAAGCTAACTTAACTAATTTTATTTATCATTCTCAAACAGTTTTATTAGTGAAAGTCAATTCAATCCATAACACTTTAACACTATTTAATGGAATACATTTGACACGTAATTAACCCCGTTTTGTTACTAACTCTGGTATATTTGAAGCTGTATCGTTAGATTTCCCCCCCTTTTCTCCCTTTGTTCAATAGAGTATTTTAGTTTCCACACCCCTTCTGTTTTCGTTTAGCGACACCTTAGTACGTATGAATAAATATTTATTTATATACGCATCCTAATAGCATGTTTTATAAATCTAAACTTCCTTTTTTACAAGGAAAAAACAAAGAACTTTTATGCAAGAAATGGCTAACCTGTACTCAGAGTGTCATGAAAGGTAAACGAAAACTCTTAATGAAGTAATTTAGAGGACTACGTAAAAGAACTGTGGGCGCCGCAGTTAAAAAAAAATTCAAAAAGGACAATATTTTAAAACAAATGTGTTCGTATATAGCTGCCAAGAGTCCTTTATTTAAAATGGAGAATATAAGCCTGGAGTAAGCTAACTTAACTAATTTTATTTATCATTCTCAAACAGTTTTATTAGTGAAAGTCAATTCAATCCATAGCACTTTAACACTATTTAATGGAATACATTTGAAACGTAATTAACCCCGTTTTGTTACTAACTCTGGTATATTTGAAGCTGTATCGTTAGATTTCCCCCCCTTTTCTCCCTTTGTTCAATAGAGTATTTTAGTTTCCACACCCCTTCTGTTTTCGTTTAGCAACACCTTAGTACGTATGAATAAATATTTATTTATATACGCATCCTAATAGAATGTTTTATAAATCTAAACTTCCTTTTTTACAAGGAAAAAACAAAGAACTTTTATGCAAGAAATGGCTAACCTGTACTCAGAGTGTCATGAAAGGTAAACGAAAACTCTTAATGAAGTAATTTAGAGGACTACGTAAAAGAACTGTGGGCGCCGCAGTTAAAAAAAAATTCAAAAAGGACAATATTTTAAAACAAATGTGTTCGTATATAGCTGCCAAGAGTCCTTTATTTAAAATGGAGAATATAAGCCTGTGTTATGTTTTTTTTTTAGTAATATTTTTTTTTGTATAAATTATTTTAATATTCCAAATTTAAAAAGAACTCTTGTTAAGATATTTTTAATACGGTTTTTTATAATGCTTTGTGTATCTCATATTTAAAATTAGTCTTCCTTTTTTTTCTTAGTAGCGAAAACCCTGGACATTTCCTTTTTTTTTCTATTTATTTTATGATCGTTCTCGTTCTCACGAGAATAAAGGCATTGTTGTGAATGAAAGTGAAAGTTTCCCATCCCCTTATCTAGCGTAAATAACACCCGTTCGTACGAATGCTTTTACTGTCCTGGAATTATTGTACTATTTGAGTAAAGTGGTCCTTTGTTAATTTTTTTCGAAGAAGAGTAGCTTCTGGCTTGTTTGTAAAGGACATATATTCAGCCTTGTTAAAAATTGGCCCACACGCATAGTTTATTGCTTGCGTACGTGAATGAATAGTACCCTAAAATTTTATAACCCATGACAAACGTTGACTGTCATTTGAGGCGGAGTAGTTTTTTCCCAGGCCCTTAAAATTTTTTTATGACTGATCTAAGATAAGAGTGCCTATTCACGATTTTCGGCGAGCACTGGTTTGCAAGCAGGTGCAAAACTTAGAGACAGCTGTCCCTGCTTTCTGACCACGTGATTGAGAGTAAGGGATATTAGCGATGACCATATTTGGTCATGAGAGAGGGTGCCTGTGGCTTTGGCCAATGAGATAGACCCTGGTCGATGAGAGAAAGGGGGAGGCAGTAGCCTTCCTAGTATTTTGGTGCCCCTTTTCTGTTTAGAGAAGTGTGGAATTCGGTTTTAGAGATGATATAGTTCCCTGCTGGCAGTCTTACGAAGAGGAGGTAAAAAGAAGTAGTCCCGTCCTTCACTCCCTCCCCCATTTTTTAATTTTCAATCGGGGTGAGGGAGGTTTACGGCAGAAAAATACAGAACTAGAGAAGAGTATGCAATTCGGTGGAGGGATGATATAGCTCCGTGCTAGCAGTCTTACGTGGAGGATGTGTAAGAAGAATTCGTTTAAGATTCATCATTCTACATTTTGATTCTGCAGAAGAAGGTTCTGGCACCGAGATAGTTGGCGATGAAATTGTTGTCAACTCGTGTCTGTCAAGCTGAAGTGAATCTGTGCATTTTTTGATTGATGCAAATCAGTCGAAATTTAGAGAGCACCTTTTGATGTGAGAAAACATTGGAGTGTCGCTCCTGTTGACTTGACATGGAATTCGTGTGTTTTTGTGCCTCATTTCTCGACGAAAACCCCGAATGATTTTAGGAGAACGTAGTATTTCTCTCGGGATTTTTACCCTTCTTCGACCCCCTGTATGCGGAAGTTTGAGAAATAGTGGAAGTTTGAGAATAAGGAAGTTTGCGGAAGTTTGAGAATAAATGGCCTTCCCAAGAGGACTTCGTGCGCTTCACATGAGATAATGCACACGCATTAGCAGAATTCGAGAAGACGTGAAACTGCGGATACTCCAGAGACACAGTAGAATATATACAGAAATCATTAATCACTTGTACGCTTGGAACTGGAATTGAGTGTTAAGCCTGTGTCGCCTTTTTTTTGAAAAGAGACTAGAATGGTAGTTTTAATGAACTGGGAAGCGGTAATGTCGACTAATCTCAGGATCATCTAAAAATATTGTGATACAAAAAAAAATATATACTACTTGGAGCTTGAAGGTAAGCCACTCACAATATGTTATTATAAGTTGTTATAAATAAGTGTACATATTATCGGATGTTTTACATCCCTAAGAATCTTACTAATTTATAAATGCTCTTGCCCATTATTTAATGTACGCAACTTAACTACTGTCGACCTAATATTGAGTAAAAATAGTTATTAGTAAGTCTCATTTCAACATATGTTGTATTTTCATCGAAGTGAGAGTGATTATTATTTGATTAAATAAAAGAGATTTTTTTTTTATGTGAAAACAAGTTGTTTTTGATACATACTATTTCAACATGTCTTATACTCTCATTCTGTTTAGTAAAAGTTAAAAAAAAAAAAAAAAAAAAAGGGAGAGGAAGAGAATGTGTACTTCATATTGTTTTATTTAGAAATTAATGTTAAACTTGACTAGAGATGATGAATACTTACCTTATTATTAGTTCTCTTTTCACTATTAAGATGTTGTGGTGAAATTTAGTTTTTTAAGTGATCATTTAACTCATAGTTAAAGTCCTAGTTGCATTTAGTCTTGACTAAAATAGTTTTTTTTTATTTAAAGTTTTAAACTTTTAATTACAGGATTGATTTAGTATAATTAAGTGATAATTTTTGAAATTGTAGAGATTCTTCTAAATGTTTATAAGAGAAGTAAATAGTTCATTTGATTTCTTACTCATAAATTTAAAGTAATTTTATAGGGATTATATCCATCTCTACATAAACAAATTTACAAGACTATAATTTTTTAATACTAATCACTATACGAAATTGGCCAAA
The DNA here is from genome assembly GCA_964019185.1 of Maratus speculifer. Taxonomy (NCBI): domain Eukaryota; kingdom Metazoa; phylum Arthropoda; class Arachnida; order Araneae; family Salticidae; genus Maratus; species Maratus speculifer. Next base: position 161,172,099 of record OZ025300.1, on the reverse strand, counting down.
ATATCATTGTTGATTTCTGGGGTGTTTATCTTTATTACTCCTAGTGTTTTAATTTATTCAAAATTATATCTTTCTTTGCCTTCTTGAAAATAAGAAGGATTTCAGGGTCTTTCTTCTCTCTTTTGTAATGTTAGATTGGATCTTGTATTTTTAAATTATCAGTATGAGTTTAATATCTCAGGAATCAACATTGATAAATGTTGGGTTCTACTGCAGATCTAGGTTTAGTACTTGAGACTGGGTCAGATTGAGAATCCTGCTGTGTTATTTACCTGTAATCATTAAATTTTAAAGAATCTTAAATTACATTTGTGTTTATCCTTTTTATCGTTTTAATTTGTCGTTTAGTTTGTTTATCTTATTGATTTCTTAATGTTAACTGGTGTAATCTTAACTTAATTAATTCTTTTTTTTATATGAGCATCTAATTTATTTAATTAAATCTACAACAGGATTCATGTGATTGGAAATTTGATCCGGTTCTCACTTTAATTCTTTAATAAAGCTGAAGAATATTTATTGATCCATAATAACTATGTTTAATTTGCTGAGCAGAAGTTGCAATTAATTAATGTAATGATCTGTAGCAGAAGTTTAAATAAAAAGAACCCAACCACAACAAATGGTGCCGTGGGTGAAAAGCCTGGTTATTGTAAACAACAAATGGCGCCGTGTGTGAAAAGCCTGGTTATTGTGACAAATAAATGATGCCGTGTGTGAAAAGCCTGATTATTGTGTCACAATAAGTATAAAAATAGTACTATGAAGTAGAGCCTATTTATTACAACAATAGCCTGAATTTTGATATATATTTACTGTATTAAGAGTGAAACGAAATGAAAATATATGTGTTTTGTGATTTTATTGTGTATTATGTTTGATTATTTTAGTGTATGTTGTGCATAACCAATAGGGGTGTACATAGCTTACTAATTTCAAATGTTTTCTTTTAGTTAGGCAATTTTACCGGGTTTTCAAAAAACTATTTATTTTGAAATTTTTACTGTTATATTTACATTTAAATGAGTGTTTGGGCTTACTGAGTAAATTATATGCCAATATAAGTCATGTATTTATGTATTTTTTATTTATTTTTTTTTCTCTCTTTCTTGGGCATCTGAGAATTAAGTAGCAGTTAAATTACTTTATTTTCTATTATTTTATTTTTAATTCGGTGTGAAGTTCTGCCTAAAAATGACAGAAAACCAGCATTTCAAGGAGCTCGCTCTTATTCAGAAAAAGAGCGCATTAATCGAAAATGTCAGTCTTATTCCCCCTTTTAGTGGCGAAGGCAACTCTTGCTCATTTTCTGCATTTTTAGAAAAGTATGAGCAGTTGTCCGAGTTCTTTAATTGGTCAGAGGATGAAAAAAAATTTGCCCTACTAAGTAGATTAAGTGGGAATGCTGCTAGGATATATAAATTGCACCGCACTAAGGGAACTGAAGAAATAATTAAAGTACTTAAAGAGAGATATACGCAAGAGCTAGCCCCTGATATTGCTTTGACCCAATTTTTGAATTTTAAACAAAATCACCATATGCCTGTTCAGGAATTTTACGACAGAGCATATGATTTGTCCCTTAAAGCATTAGTAGTGGAGGGTGTAGAACAGGATGTTGCTGATAAAAGCAGGGAAGCTCTACTGCATTCTATGTTATTAAGTAATTTAGTTCCTGAGATAAGAAGAGGAGTTATAACTAAGTGCCCTAAGACACCTGTTGAAATTTTAGAATTTGCCCTCCTTGAGGAAAAAGCATTAAAGAGTGTTAATCCTTTATATAACATGCAGGTAGAGAATATGAACCCTTTTTTCCCCCAAATTGCCCAGCAAAGTGTTGCGTGTGCTGCTATCCAGCCAAGTCACCCTAATCAGTCAGAGCAGGAGATTAGTAAACTGCGGGAGCAGGTAGAAGCTCTTACTAGTAAATTAGAGAGATTTTTAGAGGGTAGCAATCAGCAAAGAGACTTTCACACTACTGAGAGGCCTCAGTATAGAGAAGTAATCTGTTACGTGTGTTCCCAAACTGGGCACATAGCCAGATTTTGCCCACAAAACCAAAATGCTAATAGAGGGAACTTTCAGAATTATAGAGGAAGAGGTAGGGGTAGTTATTCTCAGTCCCACCAAAATCGCAGGGGAGGATATAATAATTACAGAGGTAGAGGGAATAGAAATAATGATAATGGTGTAAATATAGAAAGCGAGAATGTTCAGAGCTCAATTAGTGAAGCGAATAATCAAAACAATTCTTTAAACAGGTAAGGGCTGGTGTCGATTTGGTCGAATCGTCTCCATCAAGGCCTCTAGACCTCCCAATTATTTTTAGTATGTTTTCACCCCAGTCTTATCATTTACCTACTGTCGCCATAAATGTAAATAATGTGTTTTTTAATGCGCTATGTGATACAGGATCTGCTATAAATATTTTAAGTAATACAATACTTAATGGTTTAGATTCTTATGAAATTGTAGAGTGCAATACCCCTATTTTAACGGTGACTGGCGAGAGAGTGCTTTTAAACCATAAAATTTCCTTAAATTTTAAATTTAATAATTTATTATGTCAGTCTGAGTTTTTTATTGTCCACGGTAAGTTGGCCGATGAGTTTAGTGTAATTTTGGGGATGCCCTTTTTAAGTAAATATCAGGCTGTAATTCATTGTAAAAATAACAATGTGGTTTTAGATGTTCCTACTGAAACGCAGTGTAAGCAAATAGTAGAGAGTCATATGTCAAATGTTTCACCTGTGAAAAATTCTAGAGAAAAAAATGTTGTAAATAGTATCAGTGTAAATAGTATAGGTTTAGAGAATAATTATGTAAATACTTGTAATGTGCAATCTAAAGGCAAGCAAAGTTCTGATAGTGAACAGAGAAGTAAGTGTAGTAATAAGAGTACTCCTAGGAAAAGTGTAAACAAAAAGAGTAAGGAATGTGTAAAAGAAAAATTTGGGAATCTGGGTAGTGGAAATGAGACGGTTCAGGGTAATATGTATCCCATTATGGAGGAAAGGGTAGACTCAAGCATAACATTTAATGCGAAAGAGTCAGAAAGTGAAATTGCTCAGGTTTTTTGTTTGCAAAGTGTACCAGGGAGTAACTCAAGTACTAATGAGTGTGAAATTAATGAGAATAATGTGCCTTTAGACCTTAGCCAGCAATCAGCGAGTCAAATTGTACAGGAAAATTCAATCTATGTCCATGAAAATTTTTACATATCTGAGAATAATGAAAATGAGCTAGTAAATAGAGCAAATCAGACTGATGAGTTAGGCATTGTTGACAATAATAAAAGAAATAGTGAAAGTACTTCCTTAGCTATTTTATGCGAGAGAATTTCTGTTCCCCCCCAGTCAAAATTAATAGCTGAAGTTAAATGTAATAGAAATAATTTTATAAAAGATAATGATATACTGATATTAGAACCTTTAGCGAAGAATTTAAGCCAAGGGCTTCTTATTTCTCGAGCCATTTGTACCCCAGAACATGGCCTTTTTGTTTCGCTTGCTAATTTTTCGAATAAAACTGTTAAGCTAGGAAAAAATACTTATGTTGCTAAAATTCAGAAGTGTGTAGATAAATCTAATATACCCTTAAATAATAATAATATAACTTGTAATGTAAATTTAACCACTCCAATAGCTGACTTTGATCACGCTGATCTCACTTGGAGCTCTGATATTGATTTAAGCCATCTAGACCCCCCCTTAAAATCTAAAATGCAAGAATTTTTAGACCAAAATAAAGATGTGTTTGCAGCTTCTGTCCTAGACTTACCAGGCTGTAATACCATACCCCATGTTGTAAATTTAACCTCTGATAAGCCTGTAAAATCCAAAGCTTATAGAGTCCCATATAAATTACGCCAGGAAATGGAAGATCAACTTAATATTTTACTGCAAGCTGAAATTATTTCCCCGTCTATGTCTGAATTTGCTTCACCAGTTATTCTTGTAGAAAAAGCAGATGGTTCTTATAGGTTAGCTGTCGATTTTCGTAAACTTAACAAGAATCTTGTCAAAGATGCATATCCTATCCCAAACATTACTGACTCTGTTGATGCGTTAAGTGGAGCTAATTTTTTTTCAACACTAGATTTAACTAGTGGCTTTTTTCAACAGGTCATAAGACCCGAAGATAGGCATAAAACTGCTATTATCACGCATAAAGGTCTTTTTGAGTGGAATAGAAATTGTTTTGGGTTGTCCAATTCAGGCAATAGTTTTCAGAGGCTAATGAATGCCATTTTTGGAGATTTAGGAAATCTAGGAATTTTAGTGTATATAGATGATATTGTCATTGCTTCGTCCGATGTAGAATCCCATTTTGAAAAACTTAAATTAGTATTTGATAGACTAAGACAACATAAACTGAAACTTAAGCCCAGTAATTGTAATTTTCTTTCGAATAAAATACAGTATCTTGGCTTTGAAATTAATAGCGGGCAAGTATCCCCGGTTAATAAAAATATTGAGATAATAGAAAAATTGCAACCACCTACTAATCGAAAAGGTGTCAGGTCTTTTATTGGAACCCTATCATTCTATAGGCGTTTCATACCTGACTTCACAAAAAGGGCAATTAATTTAATCGATTTGACTAAGGAAACTGGACATTTTGCCTGGACAAAAGAAGCCCAGGAGGAATTTGAAGATTTAAAAAAGGCTTTAATATCTAAACCGTGCCTAGTATTGCCTGATTTTACTAAAGAATTTTATCTATATACAGATGCGAGTGGAGAAGCGCTGGGTGCTGTTTTGTCACAATTGGATGATGAAAATAAAATTCATCCAGTGGCGTTTGCCAGTAGGCGACTAAAAGGTGCAGAGACAAGATATTCTGCCACTGAGAGAGAACTTCTCGCTCTGGTTTGGGCGACTAGTCATTTTAAGTGTTATCTAGCTAACACTCATTTTAACATTTTTACTGATCACGCACCACTTACTTTTATGTTAAAAATTCATGACCCAACTTCACGTATAGCCAAATGGGTATGTACTCTTTCAGATTTTGATTTTACTATTAAATATATTAAAGGGAAATGCAATAGTGTAGCAGACTTTCTATCTAGATTTGCTAAAATTGATGAAACACCTGAGATTAGTAAGAGTAATTTTTGTATTCAAGTAGAAAAAGAAACTACTTTTGTTCCCCATTCAAATTTAATTGAGAAAATCAGTGAATTACAAAAAATTGATAAGAAATGTTGTGAAATAGCTAGAAAATTAGACAAAAATATAGATATAGCACCTAAATACATGAAGTTTTTTTTTAGAGATGATATTCTCGTATGTGAAGATACCAGAGATTCAAGTGTAATAAATAATCCTATTAAGTTAGTAGTTCCTAGGGATATGATTGAGCAAGTGTTCGCTCTAACACACGATTCTCTAGCGGCTTGTCACCAAGGGTTTAAGAAAACGATTGACCGCATCCGGGAGCACTTTTACTGGCCCGGAATGTCGGCCGATGTCAAGCATCTAGTAGAATCATGTATTAGTTGCCAGCAGAAGAGAGCGTATAAACCAGATCAACAGGCACCCCTTCAACGGATGCCTACACCTGAATTTCCCATGAACAAAGTTCATCTAGACCTAATTGGCCCATTACCGGTCACGTTTTCTGGTAACACCCATATTGTTACATATATAGACTCGTTTACTAAATGGCCAGAGGCCTATGCTGTTAGCTCTACCACGTCTGATGTTATCGCAGATACACTTGCCGATTTCATTTCACGTTATGGCGCTCCTGTGTATATTGCGACAGATAATGGAAGAAATTTAGTATCGGAAGCGATTGAACATGTATATAAAATGTTCGGTATTAAACATATAACTACATCTGCCTTTCACCCAGCCTCGAATGGACAGATTGAACGGCAGAATAAAACTTTAAAAAACGCACTCAGTCACATTGTAAATGAGAACCAGTCAGACTGGGATACTAAGCTAAAATTTGCCCTATTAGCGATGCGTTCGGCTGTGCATTCTTCGACTAAATTAACCCCCGCAGCAGTTTTATATGGCAGAAACTTAAATCTACCATATAATCTATTTTCGCAAGCGCCGAGGTTTAGCTATAATGACGCCCCATCTTTTTGTGAATTATTAATACCCGCGCTCCAAAAGGTATATGCTGAGGTGTATGATAGTTTAGTTAAGGTGTCTGAAAGCCAGGAAAGGTACAGAGAAAAATCTGCAGTCGTTAAGGATTTAAAAGTAGGCGATAGAGTATGGTTATTTAACCCATCCATCACTGCTGGCAATACGAAAAAATTGTCGAAATTAAATAACGGACCATTTACTATAATTGAGAAGCTCAGTGAAGTTAATTTTAAGATAGCATTAATTGCTAATCCGTCTAAAACTCAAATTGTCCATGTAGACCGCCTCACTTTATTTAAAGATAGGCATATTTCAGGTGTAAATGAGCAAAATGGAGACGATATTGTAGACCAAAACAAACGCCAACCTCTGATATCAACTACGAATGATTCAAATCATTCTCAATTCGAGTTCACCACGCGAAGGAAAAGGAATCGATTCATAAATAGATTTCCCCCTCCCATTCCATGTCAAGGAACCAGCCAACCTGCAGTGCAATCTACGAGCAGACGACAAGAGGGTTGCGAGGAAACGGTTGGTGGGTTGCTCTCAGAAGCACGGGAAAATACGGTAGTAGCGAGCGCTGATAACTGTGAGGGAGTAAGGCAGGTAGGAACGCCTAATGATTCGGGGCGCGTGAGTCGTTCGCGAGATCGTAATGGCGTCTGTTTATCTAGGCGAAACAAATCTTATTCAAGTCCGAGAACTGAGTATGCGTTTCGAAAAAGGGATTCGCGACCGAATTATAAACTGTAGGGCGGTTTAACTTTATTTTTTTTTGATTGTATATAAATACTTGTGATTTTAGTTATTTTAGGAAGGTTTTATGCGCGAGTTAGCTAAAATTTAAGTAATTTTCGAGCCTCGATATCGTTTGTTTTGATTTGGTTCCGCTGTTATTTAATGTGGATTTCCGCCAATTCCGTATTTTCTCTCGGTGATTTATGGATTATTTCGATAGATTAGGACCGTGTAAGTGCTTCGCCCCCTATATGTGTTCTTTTTTTTTATTTTTTAGCGGGTTTTAGCGCTAATTTTGGGGACTTAGACAGATTTCAGGTCAGGAAATTGTGGAGTAGAGATTTGGTAGCAGTACATGTGATGCTTGCGTATTCCTACTGCCCCCTTTTTGTATATAGTATAGGTACTGTTAGGAATGTAGTTCATCTTTTATTTTTATTTTTTTTTTTTGCATTTCTTTTAACTTTGTATTTTTTTTTTGGATATTTTTGGTATTAGTTCTCTATTTGGGAAGTGGGGATTTAAGATACAGGTAGTGTACACCCCACAGCCCACAGATATATTATCTGGTTTATGTGTATTATATATGTATATATCTTGTTTATATAGTCTGTTTTGTTATTTCATGTGATTTTTCTAACAATATACCCATTGTTTGTGTAAATTGGGTATTTAAAAAAAAAAATTAGTGGTACTTGTCAATGAAATTGGCGAACTCTATTGTGAAATTATCAGTTCATTTTAAGTATTATGTGTAGCATTTTATGAATTTTTTTTTAGTTACTATTAGTTTATGGAATATTTACCCATTGATAATAACTAAGGCAAATAATTATCAGTCTAGGCTACACAAGGTAACCTATATAATTATAATGCTGTGATATAAAATGCCCATACACTTATGTAATACTGTGTCACCGTTACAAGTCATTGAACTGTTTTTTTTTGTTTATATGCACATGTTATGCCACTGAATATAAACAGGTATTAGTACTGTTTTTTTTTATATGTACCCTATAGATGTACTGAAAGGTTGTTGCTATTTTTGTTTTGTGTATGTGTATACAAAATGTTCTTGTACTATTATATGTATATATTTGTGATACCTACAGCTGGCAAGTAGTATATCTATTGTATTTTTTTCAGAAATTAATTGTTTCGGTCCTTTGGCTCTATCCTGCTCACAGGATTCAAAATTTTTTAAAAAAAAATTTTTTTAAATTTTTTTATTCACTGGACAACTCTTCCTTGCATTCTACTGGTGGAATTTTTTTTTAGGGATATTTTTTTTTCTTTTTACAGAGGTGTTAGCAGATAGGGATATCCCAGTGTGGTGGTATTCTTGACGGTATAGCAGATGTGGAGATTTAATTAAGTATGCCAGGTATATAGTGTAGATTTGAATAGCATCTTAGGCCCTAGTATATGTTTAACTTCTAGATGTTTTGCCCAAGCTTCAACTTAGCATTTCCGGAGTGCAGAGTTGGTGTGGTAGCTTAGTAGGGTGATAGGTTATCAACTTTTCGGGTCGTCGTCTGATCTGTTCTAGGCGATTATCTTTATCCTACTTTTCAACCGGGGTACTGCATTGTTTTTTTTATTTAATCTTTTCTTTCATTTTGGATTTAATTTTAAATATTTTTTTTAGGACTTTCTTTAACTGACCTTATGTGGTCATTTAGCTAAAAAAATAAAATTCTTGTTTTTGTTCAAAACTAATAATGTTTATTTTTTTTTCAACGAGGGGGAGCTCTTGTTATGTTTTTTTTTAGTAATATTTTTTTTTGTATAAATTATTTTAATATTCCAAATTTAAAAAGAACTCTTGTTAAGATATTTTTAATACGGTTTTTTATAATGCTTTGTGTATCTCATATTTAAAATTAGTCTTCCTTTTTTTTCTTAGTAGCGAAAACCCTGGACATTTCCTTTTTTTTTCTATTTATTTTATGATCGTTCTCGTTCTCACGAGAATAAAGGCATTGTTGTGAATGAAAGTGAAAGTTTCCCATCCCCTTATCTAGCGTAAATAACACCCGTTCGTACGAATGCTTTTACTGTCCTGGAATTATTGTACTATTTGAGTAAAGTGGTCCTTTGTTAATTTTTTTCGAAGAAGAGTAGCTTCTGGCTTGTTTGTAAAGGACATATATTCAGCCTTGTTAAAAATTGGCCCACACGCATAGTTTATTGCTTGCGTACGTGAATGAATAGTACCCTAAAATTTTATAACCCATGACAAACGTTGACTGTCATTTGAGGCGGAGTAGTTTTTTCCCAGGCCCTTAAAATTTTTTTATGACTGATCTAAGATAAGAGTGCCTATTCACGATTTTCGGCGAGCACTGGTTTGCAAGCAGGTGCAAAACTTAGAGACAGCTGTCCCTGCTTTCTGACCACGTGATTGAGAGTAAGGGATATTAGCGATGACCATATTTGGTCATGAGAGAGGGTGCCTGTGGCTTTGGCCAATGAGATAGACCCTGGTCGATGAGAGAAAGGGGGAGGCAGTAGCCTTCCTAGTATTTTGGTGCCCCTTTTCTGTTTAGAGAAGTGTGGAATTCGGTTTTAGAGATGATATAGTTCCCTGCTGGCAGTCTTACGAAGAGGAGGTAAAAAGAAGTAGTCCCGTCCTTCACTCCCTCCCCCATTTTTTAATTTTCAATCGGGGTGAGGGAGGTTTACGGCAGAAAAATACAGAACTAGAGAAGAGTATGCAATTCGGTGGAGGGATGATATAGCTCCGTGCTAGCAGTCTTACGTGGAGGATGTGTAAGAAGAATTCGTTTAAGATTCATCATTCTACATTTTGATTCTGCAGAAGAAGGTTCTGGCACCGAGATAGTTGGCGATGAAATTGTTGTCAACTCGTGTCTGTCAAGCTGAAGTGAATCTGTGCATTTTTTGATTGATGCAAATCAGTCGAAATTTAGAGAGCACCTTTTGATGTGAGAAAACATTGGAGTGTCGCTCCTGTTGACTTGACATGGAATTCGTGTGTTTTTGTGCCTCATTTCTCGACGAAAACCCCGAATGATTTTAGGAGAACGTAGTATTTCTCCCGGGATTTTTACCCTTCTTCGACCCCCTGTATGCGGAAGTTTGAGAAATAGTGGAAGTTTGAGAATAAGGAAGTTTGCGGAAGTTTGAGAATAAATGGCCTTCCCAAGAGGACTTCGTGCGCTTCACATGAGATAATGCACACGCATTAGCAGAATTCGAGAAGACGTGAAACTGCGGATACTCCAGAGACACAGTAGAATATATACAGAAATCATTAATCACTTGTACGCTTGGAACTGGAATTGAGTGTTAAGCCTGTGTCGCCTTTTTTTTGAAAAGAGACTAGAATGGTAGTTTTAATGAACTGGGAAGCGGTAATGTCGACTAATCTCAGGATCATCTAAAAATATTGTGATACAAAAAAAAATATATACTACTTGGAGCTTGAAGGTAAGCCACTCACAATATGTTATTATAAGTTGTTATAAATAAGTGTACATATTATCGGATGTTTTACATCCCTAAGAATCTTACTAATTTATAAATGCTCTTGCCCATTATTTAATGTACGCAACTTAACTACTGTCGACCTAATATTGAGTAAAAATAGTTATTAGTAAGTCTCATTTCAACATATGTTGTATTTTCATCGAAGTGAGAGTGATTATTATTTGATTAAATAAAAGAGATTTTTTTTTTATGTGAAAACAAGTTGTTTTTGATACATACTATTTCAACATGTCTTATACTCTCATTCTGTTTAGTAAAAGTTAAAAAAAAAAAAAAAAAAAAAAAGGGAGAGGAAGAGAATGTGTACTTCATATTGTTTTATTTAGAAATTAATGTTAAACTTGACTAGAGATGATGAATACTTACCTTATTATTAGTTCTCTTTTCACTATTAAGATGTTGTGGTGAAATTTAGTTTTTTAAGTGATCATTTAACTCATAGTTAAAGTCCTAGTTGCATTTAGTCTTGACTAAAATAGTTTTTTTTTATTTAAAGTTTTAAACTTTTAATTACAGGATTGATTTAGTATAATTAAGTGATAATTTTTGAAATTGTAGAGATTCTTCTAAATGTTTATAAGAGAAGTAAATAGTTCATTTGATTTCTTACTCATAAATTTAAAGTAATTTTATAGGGATTATATCCATCTCTACATAAACAAATTTACAAGACTATAATTTTTTAATACTAATCACTATACGAAATTGGCCAAAATATCATTGTTGATTTCTGGGGTGTTTATCTTTATTACTCCTAGTGTTTTAATTTATTCAAAATTATATCTTTCTTTGCCTTCTTGAAAATAAGAAGGATTTCAGGGTCTTTCTTCTCTCTTTTGTAATGTTAGATTGGATCTTGTATTTTTAAATTATCAGTATGAGTTTAATATCTCAGGAATCAACATTGATAAATGTTGGGTTCTACTGCAGATCTAGGTTTAGTACTTGAGACTGGGTCAGATTGAGAATCCTGCTGTGTTATTTACCTGTAATCATTAAATTTTAAAGAATCTTAAATTACATTTGTGTTTATCCTTTTTATCGTTTTAATTTGTCGTTTAGTTTGTTTATCTTATTGATTTCTTAATGTTAACTGGTGTAATCTTAACTTAATTAATTCTTTTTTTTATATGAGCATCTAATTTATTTAATTAAATCTACAACAGGATTCATGTGATTGGAAATTTGATCCGGTTCTCACTTTAATTCTTTAATAAAGCTGAAGAATATTTATTGATCCATAATAACTATGTTTAATTTGCTGAGCAGAAGTTGCAATTAATTAATGTAATGATCTGTAGCAGAAGTTTAAATAAAAAGAACCCAACACCTGGAATAAGCTAACTTAACTAATTTTATTTATCATTCTCAAACAGTTTTATTAGTGAAAGTCAATTCAATCCATAACACTTTAACACTATTTAATGGAATACATTTGACACGTAATTAACCCCGTTTTGTTACTAACTCTGGTATATTTGAAGCTGTATCGTTAGATTTCCCCCTCTTTTCTCCCTTTGTTCAATAGAGTATTTTAGTTTCCACACCCCTTCTGTTTTCGTTTAGCGACACCTTAGTACGTATGAATAAATATTTATTTATATACGCATCCTAATAGCATGTTTTATAAATCTAAACTTCCTCTTTTACAAGGAAAAAACAAAGAACTTTTATGCAAGAAATGGCTAACCTGTACTCAGAGTGTCATGAAAGGTAAACGAAAACTCTTAATGAAGTAATTTAGAGGACTACGTAAAAGAACTGTGGGCGCCGCAGTTAAAAAAAAATTCAAAAAGGACAATATTTTAAAACAAATGTGTTCGTATATAGCTGCCAAGAGTCCTTTATTTAAAATGGAGAATATAAGCCTGGAATAAGCTAACTTAACTAATTTTATTTATCATTCTCAAACAGTTTTATTAGTGAAAGTCAATTCAATCCATAACACTTTAACACTATTTAATGGAATACATTTGACACGTAATTAACCCCGTTTTGTTACTAACTCTGGTATATTTGAAGCTGTATCGTTAGATTTCCCCCTCTTTTCTCCCTTTGTTCAATAGAGTATTTTAGTTTCCACACCCCTTCTGTTTTCGTTTAGCGACACCTTAGTACGTATGAATAAATATTTATTTATATACGCATCCTAATAGCATGTTTTATAAATCTAAACTTCCTCTTTTACAAGGAAAAAACAAAGAACTTTTATGCAAGAAATGGCTAACCTGTACTCAGAGTGTCATGAAAGGTAAACGAAAACTCTTAATGAAGTAATTTAGAGGACTACGTAAAAGAACTGTAGGCGCCGCAGTTAAAAAAAAATTAAAAAAGGACAATATTTTGGAATAGGTATGTCCGTAGCTACTTGCCAAGGTACCTTTATTTGAAATGGAGAATATAAACGCGAAGTAAGCTAACTGAAAAATTTTTTAGGCAATGATAAATAAGAATTAAATTAAATTGTAACAATTTCTCACTCTATTATTTCTATGTCAGAACTTCCCGTGCAAGGTATTTCTTAATATATCCACATAAAAATCAATCCAGAAATGTAAAAATTAAGAAATACCAATACTCAAAAGTAACCTTTTCCAAAAATGAAGAATTGGAGTATTTATTTATTTAAGGGAGGAGGAATTTCACTCCCCTGAACGACTGTGTAACCTCTTCAGACTTGGTGGTCTTCCATTTTTTTCCTATTAAAATTAAACGGTTTGATTTTTTTCAAACAATTTTACTTTAACTCTATATAGCTGAATAATTTTCTATTTTGCACGAAACCAATAAATAATATCACTGATGCTTGTTTCCTCATAAAATATGTAATCTTCATATTTGCCAAGTCTCCGGCTTTTTGGATACCAGTATTTTAATACAGAATATGTTGTTTTCTTTAATTGGAACATTTCGGCGATTTAACAGAACCCCATTTTCTTTAAGATAATTGTGGGGTGCGAAAAACTGGAAACTTGGCAATTGAGATTTTCCTTTTCACACCCCCTTCTGTTTTCGTTTAGCGACACCTTAGTACGTATGAATAAATATTTATTTATATATGCATCATAATAGCAAGTTTTATAGCCTAAACTTCCTCTTTTACAAGGAAAAAACCATGAACTTTTATTCAAGGAATGGCTAACCTGTACTCAGAGTGTCATGAAAGGGCAATGTAAACTCTTAATAAAGTAATTTAGAGGGCTACGTAAAAGAACTGTGGGCGCCACAGTTGAAAAATAAAATCCAAAATGGACAATATTTTGAAATACACCGGTGTGCAAAATTTAAAGACGAGTCCCAAAATGCCAATTTTCAAGCGATAATTTTCACGCGAATATTCAAAAGGAAGTAATATAATTCGAATAATTATTATCCCTGCATAACAGCTAGTCCATATAACATCTCATTCAGGTCACACATAGTCACAAGAGTCACAGTCACTACTGCGAAACAAAAAATAGGAAATTCCATACGTCTCTTTTATCAGTCTCAAATGACTACTATATGTGACTCCACAGACAGGTCACTGCGACTGCTGCTTTGTGTCGAGTCACTAGGCGACTTTACAATGTCATTTTATTGAGACTCTCATGTGACTGTCATTTGGGGACTCAATTGCAATTATTTGGTAATTTATCATAATGCAACAGTCACAATGACTTTGAAATTGAGTCTCCAGATGAGAGGTCACACGAGAGTCTCAATGAAACGACATTGTAAAGTCACCTGGTGACTCGCCACAAAGCATCAGTCACAATGACCTGTCAATGGAGTCACATATAGTAGTCATTTGAGACTCATAAAAGAGACGTATGGAATTTCCTATTTTTTGTTTCGCCGTAGTGACTGTGACCATGAGTGACCGGAATGAAATGCTATATGGACTAGCTGTTATGCAGGGATAATAATTATTCGAATTATATTACTTCCTTTTGAATATTCACGTGAAAATTATCTCTTGAAAATCTCTTGAAATTTGGCATTTTGGGACTCGTCCTTAAATTCTGCACACCAGTGTAGATGTGTCCGTAGCTAACAGCTAATATTCCTTTATTTAAAATGGAGAATATAAACACAAAGTAAGCTAACCGAAGAATTGTTTAAGCAATGATAAATAAGAATGAAGTCATAAGGTAAGAATTTCTCACTCTATAATTTTTATGTCAGAACTTCCCGTGCAAGGTATTTTTTAACATATCCACACGTAAAAAGCAATGCAGAAATGTAAAAATTAAGAAATATTAATATTCAAAAGTAACCCTTTTTAAAAATGAAGAATTGGAGTATCTATTTATTTATTTATTTATTTTATCTTTTATTAATATATTTATTTATTTATGTAACGGAGGGGGAATTTCACTCCACCGAACACCTGTTTAACTTCTCCAGGCTTGATGGTATTCTATTTTTTACCTATTAAAAATAAAAGGTTTTTGTCTTCTTTTTTTTTTTCTTACAATTTTACTTTAATTCTGTATAGCTGAATATTTTTCTATTTTGCACGAAATCAATAAATGACATCACTAATGATTATTTCCTGATAAAATAAGTGTTTTTTCAGACTTTCCAAGTCTCAAGCTTTTTGAACACCACTATTATCGTTATATTGTTATTTTTAATCGCTCAAATATTCCAATTTTTAAAAGAACATTTTCTGTATTAAAATATGGTATCCAAAAAGCCAGAGACGTGGCAGCTATGTTATTTTTATCCGATTTTGTAAAATTTATTCCTAACAATGCGTTTTAAGATAGAAAGAAATGTTCGCAAATATTTAACACGCTTTATAATAAGAAAAAAATAAGTATTTGGTAGATCAGCGGTCCCCAACAATCTATGGGTTGCGGTTTAGTTTTACCGTGAATTCAGAGATCTATTTTTAACAATATAAACTTAGTCTACTATGGCTGTGAGCCTCTCATATATAACTATACATATTTTATATTTGTATTTAACTTTAAACTATGCATATTTACATTAGTAATTTAATTTAACGATAACAGGGATTTTATTCTTTACATCATGTGAGATGCATTTGGGCTCAGGACGATAAGGGTATCTTCATGAAATATATTTAGGTAGTTATTCTCTTTGTTAAATTATTTTAAGTGATCTTTAACCACTTCGTGACGGGCACCTCTTACGAAATTTTTAGTGTTTTGTCACCGTTTTTTAAAAACAGAAATTTGTGCCTTATTTAATCGAGAATATGCTCCGATTAAGTAAGGCAAATTTTGCCATAAAATTTTACTGGTGGGGATAAATAGGGATTCTTAAGTCTTTTTACGACATGTATACGTGTCGTTTGACCTCAAGCGGTTAGGTAAATGAATAAAAAATTTTATTATTTTAAAAAATAACAAGAGATGAATTAAAATTATTTAATAATTTGAAAATTCAAAAAGGGTAATTGCCCTCTCCCGACTTTCTCCCCTTGGGAGAGCCTATGATATACTTCCTCTCTTTTATAACGAAAAATCAATGAACTTTTATCTGAGAAGTGCCTGACCTGTAGTCAAAGAATGCTATGAAAGGGAAAAGAAAAAGTTCTAATGAAGAAATTTAGAAGACGACGTAAAAGAACAATGGGCGCGGCCGAAGAACAATAACGGGCGAGTTGTAAAAGAGTGCTGAAGAATGTGCACGAGCCGCTTAACTGGCTTATTTTGCAAAAACGCCCATTCGAAACATATTTTCGAAATATGTAAAGAGGTTATAATAATATTTAAGTTTGTGATTGTCTGTAAATTTAAGATGTTAAAGAAAATATGCGCAAATTTTAAGAGGTGATAGAGTACACTTACAAATAATATTTGTATACGAAATAAAGGTTAACAAATGGTGTTAAAGTTTCTGTTTCATTTAAAAAAAAAGTTGGAAATTGCGTTTTAAACGTAGCAAATGAGGTGCATTGATACTATAAGAAAGTTTTTAAAATATTCGGATCTTGGTGTAGCAGTATACAGTACGTCGGATACAGTATAGTATCTGAAATCTTTTGTGTGTCTTTGTAAATACTAACTACTTTTTACTATACAAGAAGTAACTTGTAGTAAATCTCACCAACGTGAATCGGTTTTATAAAATTTTAAATAGTTTTATATTATTAAAACGCGACCCAAACAATTGTTTCCCTCTATACCATTACCTAATGGATTACTTTTGTATATCCCTGTAAATTAATAACAAATATTCCTTGCACCATAGATAGTACAGAATGTATATTTCAGTATTACACTTCATGGATGAATATCAATTCTATTATGTTCGAAAGAGTGTGGCTCATTAAAATGCACTTGAAACTATTTTTCCCCATTGACAGTAACGTAACGGAATACTTTTGATTATCCCTGTAAGTAAACTATGCATACGATTTCATAAAATTTGAAATGTCACGACAAATTTACGTAAAAATTATATATTTTAAATTTCAAAATCGAATTTTGAATCGGATGGTACCAATCAAATTCTTTTAATTCCAGTAGTTCGTGATATACTTCACATTTTTCTAATTTGGCGATGTCTTCGGCGCAAAAACCTGAAATTTTCAATCCTTATCTATATATATAAAAGAAAGTCTGGATTTCGTATTAATCACAGCACAAAAAAATCTACCGAACCGATAATCTTGAAAATTGGGGTAAAAATACTTCTTATAACACTGAGCGCCGCTAAGAAGGGATTTTCGAAAAATCCACCCCTAAGAAGGGTGAGGGGGGTAAAAAAAAGAACGAACTTTAAAAAAATTCCTTAAAAATCGGCTTATGTAGTTATTTTTCAACTGATAACATATTTCAGTGTATTTTTCCATGCTGAATCGAATGGTACCAAGCAAATTCTTTTAAATCCATTAATTCGTGAGATACTTCACATTTTCCTAATTTGGCGATGTCTTCGGCGCAAAAACCTGAAGTTTTCAATCCTTATCTATATAGATCAGATTTTGTAGTCAATTCAATTGATACCATTTTGTAGACGATTCAATTGGTACCATATTTTAGTGTATTTTTCCATGCTGAATCGAATGGTACCAAGCAAATTCTTTTAAATCCAGTAGTTCGTGAGATACTTCACATTTTTCTAATTTGGCGATGTCTTCGGCGCAAAAAGCTAAAATTTTTAATCTTTATATATAAAAGAAAGTCTGAGTTTTGTATTAATAATCGTACAAAAAATCTATTGAACCTACAATTTGGAAGTGAATTCTATAATCAGGATAACATGATTATGTAAGCTATATTTAATTATCTCAATATATATAAAACGCAAAGTGAAATTTCATTCCGGCCTCTTATAAATTAAGTTCTACTAGATAGATTTTAATAGAACTTAAATTGTTAGTTGGATAATTTTTCAGAAATTTTGTAACAATTGAAATATAGCATTCTACGTTGTTTAATTGAATACCTATGGAGATATTTTAAATAAGATGAACCCAATTACAAAAAGTTAGCTTTATTTTAAAGGTTCCGCTGAACTTTGAACTTTCTGTTTAGATGACTGACTTTTCTCCGATGACATACAGTCTAAAATACAATATAAAACTAAAAATTACTATGATATAAAAATTTCGTTTGATTTAAAGTTTCTTTTAAAAAAATTCACCAGCGTAGCGGGCGAAGTCTGCTAGTATCTATATAATTAAGAACGATTTGTCATAAAATTTGTTATATAATTAAGAACGCACCTATATAAAAAAAGGGCAGTGGCTTTGAAATCATATAAATAGAGTAAATCCTATGTCTTTAGCGGAATATTGACTTTAGCTAAAAAAATCATATATACTTTGAAAGAAATATACATACATTTACATCTATTGGGAGAGAAACTTATACCTAAAACAGAATCTTTCTCCGGTCATTTCAGATTCCCTGTAGAAGATTGTTCAGCTTTAAATTCATACAAAATTTCAGTTCAGAAGATTCTTAACTTAAAATGTATGCAAAGCTTCAGTTTAGAGCATTTTTAAACCATATTTTTGAACAGTTTCTTTTTCTTTTTTTGATAATGATTTTCGATAAATGAAATACATCCTGACATACAAACGGTTATTGATTTTTGACAGTAGTTTTTTTTTTCCCGCTGCTCACTGTCAGTTTGAAAACTGCATTTCATAGCATTTTCGCAGATATTTTCTTACTTCAATCTACTTTTATGTCTTTTAAAATCATTTACATAAAAAATATATAAAACGTTAATTTTTATCATTGCTTTTTAAATTTATCTGTAACTTGTAAGTTATAAAATAACATTTTGGAAGACTAGAATAACATTGTAAATGGTTGAATTCAAAACCCTAAAGAATTAATAGAGTACTTTTTTGAAAGTTTTTGAAAAAAATCTACTGAATCCGTGACCCAGACTGTTAGATTATTATACTAAAATAAATATACTAATTTTTAGCATTATTTTAAAAGTATTTAACTTAAAAAGTAACAAAAAAGTTGATTTGGGTTTCTTATTTTGAGCGATGAAGTGTAACTTATAAAATATCATTATTTGAGATTACAATAACATTGTAATGAGATCAATAATTAAAAAAAAAAAAGATTCGATAGTGTATCATGTATTTATGTATTTATCCATAAAAAATCTATTGAGTTCGTGAACCAGATTACTGAATTACCTCAATTATATTAGTAAAGCAAGTACAATTACGAAAGCTTCGTAGGCTTTTAAAAAGATTAAAAAAAAGGATGGATTGTAATTTTATTAAAAAGTGCAAGAGATAAAATAACATTCTGGGAGATTGATTTTATTAAACAAATCACAATAACCTGTTATAAGTTCAATAAAAATACTAAAGAATCAGCAATATATTCTGTTTTATGAGTTTCTTGAAAAAATCAATTGAGTCCGTGACCCAGATTGCCTAAAAATGCAGAAAAAAGTAGAAGGGAAATAAAATAAAACTAATTCTTCTGTTTCCATTGTTATATGAATCATAAAATGAAAATAAAAACATACAGACTTGGAGAAAGCTCTAAGAATTTTTTGTTGCGTCAAAGCATAATTTTACATATGTTATTTGTTTTTCTTTTAGTGGTTCAAGTTTACAATATCCGATTCTTTAAAAAGAAAGGTTACTGGTTTAGCAAATAATGTGAGAGATTTCCGGGTTAAAACTTATCACACAGCATTTAAAAAATGATAAGATGCAAACAAAATCTCTTATGTACACGGAAAAAAATTTGTAATTCTATAATTAAATTTTAAAATTACGGAAATCTATATCCTTACTAAAATTGCATCTGTACATTGTACAAAAAAAGATGTAAATCTAAAAATATACTTTTTTTTAAAAGCTATAGAAATCTGCAGCTTTACAAAAGAAGCTACAAAATATTACAATAATCTTACTAGAATTTTATCTGTAATCCGGATTACAATTACATAAAAAGATTTATGCATCCTAATGCATCGTAAAAAATTCTTAGTAACTTTACAGATTTTTTAATTTGCAGTGTAAATGTGTATCTGTTTCGTGAATTTCTTTTGTTGCCGTTCATAAAAAGTTCTAGAAATTCCAATTTCCTAGAACAATTTTAGCAATTCTACAAATTTGTTTTTAGAATAGAAGGAAAAAATATGATGTGTAAAATCAGAAGTAAAAACATGATGTAAGCAGCATACTTTTTACCATTCAACTGTTTCGAGATTTCACAATAGAAGTCTCTATTTCAACGCAAAAAATAAATAAATAAATATATAAATAAATAAATAAATAAATAAATAAAAGGTGCCAAACACGCGGCACCTTTTAGGTCAACTTTCAGCCTGCGATTGAAGGCCAGGTGATCAGTGCTGAGTGAAGCGTCGATCTGGCCTTCAATCGCCGTCAGCGCTTCCTATTGTTTGAGATGCGAACTAAAATAAGAAATTACGGCAAAAAAAAACTCCTGACATTATACATAACCCTCCTGCAAAAATTTTTTAAATAGCTGTCACCGTTTGCACCGATTGAATTTTAAAATCCATCAGTCATTTTTGAGACACCCGGTATGTTTTCTGAATGTGTGTTGCTGTCTAGCTATAAATAAATAAAAAAAAAGCTTTGCCAATCATTATCCTGAAATTATTCCAATATCTCACAGTAACCATGTACGAGGCTAACGAAGAAGACAGGCTACCGCGGTGCATCCCAAGTATATTTTTTTACAGACCGCTAAAATGACGTAGTGCTCCATTCGTGCGCACGCATTGGTGTATTCGAGCATCACATGACTACAGCCGTTTGTAAAAAAATATATGTGGAATGCACCGCGGCAGTCTGCCTTTCTCGTTAGCTTCGAGCCATGTATTAATCTTAATCTTATAATGTGATTGAACCACATCAAATATCATAGTTAGTTTGTAAGGTTTTAGTCGGTTTGGTCAAAGTTATGTTTGAGCTAATTATAAAGCTGTTAATATAAAACGTCAATATTTTTTAAAATACATATTATTTTGTAACCCATATAAATTATAATACAAATAAATTCAACCTCTTCCACTCATATGTGGACCTCAGCATGATCCTGTTTTATAAAGGATACACTGTATCATAATAGCAATTGCGGTCTCAGAATGGTATGTTTCGTTTAAATAAATTCATTTAAATAAATTAAAACTCTTGCTCTGAAGTCAAATTTGAAAAGAGTTATAACCAATCAGTTATAATCAATAATATTACATTAATGTTCAGTAGTTAAAATGCTAAACTATAGTGTCAACAGTTTGATTTTCTAATAAAACCAACCTCAGTAGTAATTTTGCTCTTCAGTTACCTCGAAAACGTTTCGAGTTAGAAAATCCTGTGCCTTTTAATATTTTGTTGACGTCTTATATGAATTTCTATTTAATTAACTTGAATTTATTCTGGCACTCCAAATAAACAACATCATCTTTCAAATAAATTATGTTACAGTATAGACTTATAAATTAAAGTTTAAGCGCAAACTAATAGCATAAATTTTGGTTCAGTGATCAGATATTTGTTTTATGAAAACTAACATGGAAAATACTTTTATGTATTTCAATAAATAAATAAATAATAATCATAATAATAAATATCTGATGAATAATTTTTTTTTTGATATTTGTCCATATTACTTAGTTTTTTTTCAAAAATATTCTTAATTAAAAGTTATAATTAATATAAGTTATAATAATAAAGAATAGTAAATAAATAAATCAATAATAATCATAATCATAAGTATCTGATGAATAACTTTTTTGATAATATTTGTCCATATTACTTTAGATTTTTCCAAAAATACTCTTAATTAAACGTTGTAATTTATAATAGTTATAATAACATAGAAGCATAAATAAATAAATCAATTATACTCATAATCGTAATCATAAATATATGATGAATAACTTTTTTTTAAATAATATTTGTTCATATAACTTAGTTTTTTTAAAATATTCTTAATTAAACATTATAATTAATAAGAGTTATAACAATATAGAAGCATAAATAAATAAATCAATCATAATCATAAATATCTGATGAAGAACTTTTTTGATAATATTTGTCCATATTACTTGTTTTTTTTTTCAAAAATAATCTTAATTAAACGTTATAATTAATGAAAGTTATAATATAGAAGCATAAATCAATATATCAATAATTTATTAAACTAGCCATTGAATGTTATCATCGTCAACACTTCTGAAGATCAGGAATGTTGCATTATTTTTTTCCGTATTCGTGAAACTATTTTCCGATCACGCAAACAAAATTTATGGTAGTCACGTTTAAACTTAACCTTATTAATCCTGAACCTCATCAAGCATCATGGCTAGTTTGAAAGGTGACGTTTCATTCGGAAGGTCGAGATATTAATTCCACCAAAATAAATGCCAGTTAATCTAAGAGGCCAATAAAAAACTAAAATACACATGATTTGCAAATACAAGCTGATTTTGGGATAATCGAGCAAGAAGCTTATTGAGATGGTGGTGTTATTTTTTTTCTTAATATATCGATGGAAATTTACGATTCATAGTAGAGTGAGAAAAAGATAAAATAACATATATATATGGAGGGAGAAGAAGGAAGGGGGGAGAAGAAAAAAAAGAAAAAAATATTTTTTGAAATTTGCTCCCCGCTCATACAAAAAAGAAAAGAAAAAGATAATTACGTGTTAAGTACACAGCAAATTTCAAGTCTCTATTTCAATTTTTTCGGGAGATCGAGCGTTTATAGACACACAGACAGACTTACGGCGATTTTTTTTCTTAAAATATGTTTTTTGGATTCTCCAGTGTTCTGAAACTTGTAAATCTTGTTAAACCGTATAAATATTTTGAACATACGAAATAATAATAATAATAATAAAAATAGCGGCGATATAAATAAAATTTTAAATTTCTAAAAGTTAAAAAAAAATATTTTAAAATTAAATTTCAAATTCTAAATCATTAACAAATTTCTAAAATTTCTAAAACTTAGAAAAAAATTGAATTTTAAAAAATGTTATGAATGTCAGATAAACCAAACATAATAGTGTAAGCTCTGAAATTGATTTAAAGTACGAAATTTCTTCTCGTTAAAATTACATTATGATGAAAATTTCAGGTTGTAACATCAGGGGTTGAACTAAAAACATTCTGTTTGCTGGTCAGATGCTTTACTTCCATAACATGAAATCTACACGAAACACGTTGAAATAAAAGCTCTCTTTTAAAATTTAATCGCAAAAATTTACAGATGACATTGAAAAAGTTATTTTAATAAAAAAATATAATTTTAATAAACTTTTTCAAAATTTTATCGTGTGACACGAGATATTCATCTGTAAGTACAGTCGAACCTCTATATAACGAAACTCCATACATCGAATTTCTCCATATAACGAATTTTTAGTAAGAACGGTCCCCTTTTCGCATGATTACATTAAAAACAGACTCTATATAGCGAAATATCTATCTCCATATAACGAATTTTTTCATAAATTGATCTTAATTTATTCAGTTTAAAAATGCTTCGAAATCATATGGAATCAATTTTCCATCACTTATTTTTGATTTATCGTTCAGTGGAGAGGTTTTTTTTTTCTTTTATATAAATATTACTTCTCTCCTTATTTTTTAAATCTAACAAGTTCATCCCACCTCCCACACACCTTTCAACATCCTTCTCAAAACACAGTCAATTGAATTGTTACACATATAAGAGAGGAATCAATGAGAGCACATAAGAGAGACCTTCAAATGAAGGAAAATATCAACTACAATTTTTCATTCCTTGCTAAAATTTGAGAATTTTTTTTTGAGAGCGTAACAATTGTAATTTTAAAATCAAAACAACAAAAAATTACAGATTTCTTCCTCTGAAATTTATGTAAGTCTTCCTCATTTGATTTTCATTAAGCTTTCAAATAATATCTTTTCTCTTTTTTGAAACTGCTTAAATAAGTAAGAAATAAAATGTTAGGTTAATATATACTTTTAAACACTTCAAATTCTTAATTAAAAAGATAAAAAATAATATTTGTTCAAAATTTACACATTAAATACTATTTTTAACATCATACTCTATGCATCGAATTTCTCTATATAACGAATTTTTTACTGGAACGATGGATTTCGTTATATAGAGGCTCGACTGTATAGAAAGTTTGAAATCTCGGACTTGTACTTTTTTTTGGGGGGGTACGGACTCTGTGATAGATGGACAGACAGAGGACAGAGATGATTTGAGGTTCCGTCAGATGAACGAAACCCGAAAAAAGAGTTTTATATTTCTTTCAAAAGTAAGCTGAAATCTTATTCAAGATGATCATAGTGTCTAAAGATACATCTATTTATGTACAGGTTCTGATTTACGGCAGTTGCATACTCAAAGAGCCCTTCTAAAGGACTAATAATATAATTAAAATCCTTTTTAAATGAAGGAAGGGCTTGCCTAAAGAAAGTGCATATAGATCCCCAAAGTTTATAAATAGGTATCTGCTTATGAAAAGCCATTGTATCGTTAACATTGTTTAGCCATTAAGGGTCACTCAGTTCTGAATTCCCCGCCGTAATGTCAAGTCTACGGGCACTTGATGCATTTTTATACTTAAAGTATCTCCACAGGAAATTAATATTTTTAGCTTCTTTATTCTATTTATTCTTCATTAAGGACGTCCTCTTTAGGTGCGTTCGTAATTATGTAGGGTACCCTGGGGTAATAACGCCACGTTAAGGTTCTACCAATTTTCACGGCTCAGTTTTAGATTGTATTTTTAGTATCAGTTTTAGATTGGATTTTATTACCCACCTATATGGGTAATAACGCCATGCAAACAAAACCATGAAATAAGATGGATTAACTATATGTAGATTGCCCAATTCTAAAAATACAAACTCTACAAACTTAGAAATTGACAAATTGCATTCTAAGCTATTGAAAATGGTCAATCTTTTGTGAAAGTGTAATAAAAATAAAGGTGTGGTGTGTGTGTGTGTGGGGGGGGAGGATGAGACAAAAGAATATCAGACCGTGAGCTTCTTTTTGCTTAAAAAGGACCGCTTAAATAGAATTATTAGAAACATTGCACAGTTTTAACTGTGTTTATTTGAATCAGTATTTAGGATGTAACTCGGCCACAGTAGGGAATCAACCGGAGTATTAATGCCAAGGATTGGCGTTATTACCCCGTTATAGTTATTGCGCTGTACATTTTAAATTACAAATTATCTCGAGAAGATATCCAAAATCTTCAACAACATTTTGAAAGTCCATGAAATGTATTACAAATTTATGTAATTAATAAAGTATTTCCGGATAAATAAAATCACATCACAAAACGTATCTCGCAAATTTTAGATCAAGCGTTGATTATAGTTGCTTGTAAAAACAATAAGACCTAAAAATGAAACAAATTAACTTGAAGCTGTTTTTTGCGATTTATATGACACAAAACCCTTCTGCGCTGAGCACATGGGTGTCATTTACCAGGTTATTTCATAATTATGCATAATATTAGCATTTGGCGTTATTACCCCGCCTAGCGTTATTACACCAGACCATCTTATATACGTAGCACCATAGTTGTCGTTCAGTCCGTCCGTCAGTCCGCATATAACAACGTAAAAACTACCCAACTGAATCGTTTGAAATTTAAAGTATATAATTATTACATAATTTTGTCTAGTCAATTCAAATTTTATGAAAATCGGTTGAATAGATCAATTACAAGGGCAATAAAAAATATTCCGTTACATTACGGTCAATGGGGAAAAATGTTTCAAATGCATTTTAATGGTATTACACACATACGAACATAATAAAATTTATATGCATCTATAAAGTACATATTATAATATACATTTTGCATAATCTGTGGTGCAAAGAAAATTTTTATTAATTTACAAGGCCACACAAATGTATTCCATTACATAATGGTATAGGGAGAACATTGTTTGCTGCGCATTTTAATTGTAATTAACTATTTACAGTTTTATATCTCATTATGATATTTTTAAAACTTCGTTATTGTACGGACGCACTTCATTTGCTACGCTTCACGTGCAATTTCCAATTTGTGTTTCTTAGTTCTCAAGATATCTCTAAAAGTTACGCTTAGTTTTACATGAAGTGTCAAATTTTACACCCAGTTTGTCTGTTTTTAAAACATAAAATGTTAAATTAAGCAGATTTTAGAAATAGTTTGAGAACTAAGAAAAACAAAAAAGAACATTTTAAAAAAGAGAATACTGAAAAAAGAAGAAGTTTAAAATATTAATTTCTCGAAGAGATATTTTGAAAGTAAAAATCCATCAAACATCCATAATTCAAACATTACGGAGCTGAATTCGGAAGTTGAATGATCAGCACTCCTAAACTGCTATCAGCGGCGTTTTCACAAACCCCTGCAGTTTTCGATTTTCACAGTTTAATTTGTAATTTTCAGTTTAAGTAAAGACATTAGTGAAACTTTGTTTCATTAAGAGCAATAGGATTATCGCTAGAATCTTAGGAATAGGGGAAGTTTAATTATAATTGTCTTGTACAAAAAGATTAATATCGAAACAGATCCTTTTATTCAGAGACCGCATCACAGTAGTTATCCGACATTTTTTATTACAGCATTTAAAGGTTAATAAGTCTGATAAATTTAACTATTGATTATTCGCTATTTGTTTAATCTTTTGGGCTAGGTGTGTTTGTCTGTGTGTGTAGGAAAGGGGGGGGGGACTGTTGAAGGAATTAAAAATTTTTCGCTTGGCCTGGAATTTTAAAAATGTCATTAAAAATACTGTTTGGTTAGTTATATGTCGTTTGTTATTCGTATTATTATCGTTTTTTATTGTTCGTTGTCGTTTGTATGTTAGTTTAAATGCCGCTTTCATGAATATGTAGCTTTATATAAAACTTAAAACAGTTTTTGATGTTTCCAAAAAATATTTATGTAAAGCTTTATTTACAAAGTAAAAGGAAGAAAAAATGAGAAACTGTGCTATATTTAATTGCAGAATGCTCTTGAAAAAAGAAAGTAAAATGAAACAAAATAAAATAAAATAAAACATGTCGCCTTTGGATAAAAATAAAAAAATCATTTAGAAACATTGTTTGGTTAGTTATATATTTCAAGTGTCTGTAAATGTCGTTTTCGTGAATATGTAGCTTTATATAAAATTTAAAACAGTTTTTTATGCTTTCAAAAAATATTTAAATAAAGCATTATTTAAGCAGTAAAAAGAAGGAAAAATGAGGAACTCTACTATATTTAAACTCAAAATGTTCTTTTCAGAAAATAGGCAAAATAAAATAAAATAAAACATGTAATCTTTGGATAAAAGTAAAAAAAAAAAAATCATTAGAAATATTGTTTGGTAGTTATATATTTCAAGTGTCTATAAATGTCCGTTCTTGTGAATATACAGCTTTATATAAAACTTAAAACAGTTTTTGATGCTTCCAGAAAAATATTTATTTAAAGCATTATTTATGCAGTAAAAAGAAGAAAAAAAAAGGAAAAAACTGTGCTATATTTAAATGCAAAATGTTCTTTTCAGAAAAAAAGCAAAATAAAATAAAACATGTCACCTTTGGATAAAGGAAAAAAACCCCTTCAAGAATTTAAAGTAAACAAAACAAAACAAAAAAACCCCTCCGAAATGTTCAGTTAGTTTAGCGAAAAAAAAAAAAAGTTTCTGACCAAGTCCCGTTCAATGAACATACAAAGTATTTTTTCATTTTTTTTATCCGATGGCCAACGATAATGGTTTAACAAAACAGGTTTCTAATATCAAATGTTTTCAAATAGTAACAGTTCGACGGAACCTGTTTAACTCGGAACTTCCTACTCAAATACGTTCTGCATATCCGCATTTTCTCGAGCTGTAACCTGCATGAAATGTTCTTTCTTTCTTTATTTATTTCTGAATTACTCCCTTCTCTTGTACATATGTAAATGAGTTTTTAGTCAAATAACTTTAGAATATTTTATTTTGGAATAAAGATTTATAATTTAATATAATTTGCATTCTTCTAGAATAAATTAAGGGCTTTTTACAGTGTTGAACAAATTCTCTAAAAAATGAACTAATGAAAATTCAAATACAGCTTCATTAAAATGTGTCAAGTTGACGTTAAAATTAAAATTTTTGAAATAAATTCATTCAATTCAAACTTAAAATAAAGAAAATAAAGAAAATTAAAAGAAAAAAAGGACAAAAAAAATCATATTTTGCACAATTTTATAAGTTTGCTATAGTGATGTCAAATCCTTTTAATTAATTTGGTATTGGAACAAGATATGATTGAAATATAATCAATTAATTTCCACCAATTAAAAATAGATTCTAAAGCACTTGAATTGCTTTTAGGGTCCGAAACTCTATTCGCCTCTGTCCTCTGTCTGTCTGTCACAGAGTCCGTACACAAAAAGTGCTTAGTAAGTCAGAGAGATTTAAAATTTTGTGTATTTTCAGTTAAATAGCTCGACACGATCTCCCAGATCCATTCAACCTACCAAAACTGTGGTACAAGTTTCTCAATTGTTTAAAAAATAGAAATTACTATCCAAGTAAAATAATAATAATAATAATAATAAAATAACGTGCGTTACATGAAAAACTGAATGCTGGCATTTCAACTCAATGCACCATAGACTGTGCAACTTTTGAATATAATTTTTAATTGTTTTGGAAATCCCTCGGTGATTAGTTGAAACAGGACAACAACTAAATAAAACAATTTTTCTGTTTTTAAAATCTTCCTTAGATTTTTTTTAGCAATTAGAAATGTAATAATTAATATATTAAGAAATTTGTGCTTAAAAGGGTGCTGCTGATAGTTATTTTAGATAAAAATATTTTTAGGTAATAATTTTCCAGGAAGATTTCTACAACATTTGAAAGCGAACGAAGAAAGTTGTTTAAAAATAGTTGTAATACAAAGAAGTCGCCAATAGCACCTATGACTTTTAGAACTAATCTGTATAATAGATTTGTGCATATTAATTCTCAAATTTAAATTGACGCGCTTTATGCTTTTTATTTATAAGATTTAAAATAAATTAAACATTTTGAAATGTTTGTTTTAACAGTTCTTTATTTATTGATTTTTCAAAATTTACAGCTATGTTCTTTATTTTAAACAGACAAATTTATTAAGAAATAAATTTATTTATGCATGCAGCTTCAGTTAATTCACTTAAATATAATATATAAAAACATTACTGAATCTAAATTTTAAGTGAAAATTTTGAAAAAACTTTAAAATAAAATAGCATCTACGCTATAAAATATGATAGTCATTTTAAAAACAAGAAACTCCTGGTATCCGAAAATTAATTTTGTTAACAGGATAATCCATTTATATATAAATACATAACTGATTACTATGATTTAATCCCTTTTGTGACGTCATAGTTAAATGGAACAGAGAAATCCTTCTTACGATAATCCACACTAACACTTATTCGAGCGAAGCATTTCTATGCTAGTCAAAATTAATTATGCTTGGGTTAGATAATTAGCATGCTAAAATTAGGTCGCAACCTTTTTAATTTTTAACTACGTTACTAATAGTTAGTAATTTTCACATAATCAATTTGAAACAGGAACTTTAAAGCATTTTAGAATTTTTCATTGGTATGGAAGATATATAAATCTTTTGTAGTCAACTAAATGTTTAAACGTATCTGAAGCTTAAGATTTTTTTATGAGTTGTTTGCAAAGACATTTTCTGGCATTTGGAAATGATTTTTCGGTATCAACATAATTAGATTAAAACGCATGGCGCCTAAAGAAAAAAATATATTTCCATGCAATTAAAAATGTGTATGGGATATTCCGAAAACATTGACGTCGGTTTTTGTTCCTTAAATATTGATCATAGACATATAACAAATTACAAAGTTGCGTAAAAAAGAGAATAGAATTTTGTTAAATAAACATTTTTTGTTTATATCTTTCAGGGGATTAAATTCATAGAAACGCAAAATTATATGCATTCGTAATTAGATTACTTCTTAACACAATTATTCAATTGGCAAATAAATCATAATAGTTCCGAATTTCCAAATAGTCCCTAACTGTGTTTGTTCCCTCCTGAACACAGTTTAATTTGCACTACTTAACCACTCCCAAAGATTCAGAATTTGAGCTCAAAATTTAAGTTTAAGCCTAAGCTTTTTAAAGCATTTAATGAAATACAAAAATTAACGGCATAAAATAGTTGTTCATTACTCCAAAGTCTAATTCGCCTTCTAGCGGAATTTTTAAAACTTTATCTTTAAAATTCATTTTCAAGAAGATACAGACATAAAGAATAGATTTAGCAAAAATTGCAAACAATCGATCAAATTTTCTGTTTTTTATAATCATTTGACAGTTTGGATCCTAAACTTTAATGGTGCCTATCTCCTTCGGAAAACGTTTGGGACCTTTAGGTTCCAGTTTAATATTGTTTGTCTTGATGTGTATTATCACTCTTTAAAGTTTGTATAATTAATTTAGAATCATCCTGTATATATATATGTATGTAAAACAAATGTGAAACTTCAAGAATTAAAGTAATTTTTTTCTAATTTTAATGCTTCTTGCCGAATTGTTTATTATAAAAATTATTTATTATTTTTTTCTTTTTTGCAAATAATAAATATTACGAAATTACAATAGCATTTGTCAATTTATAAAATTCTATATTTACGTCTTGTCGATAAAACGCGAAAGAAACACAAATAACAAATCGCATATTTTCTTGATTTAAAAATGATTGCAACTAACATTATGTTAGAAATCAAAGTGATTTTATTTATTTATTTACTTTTTACGCTGCTTATTTAATTATTTATGCTAAAAACTATTTATAATAAAATTGTTTATAATAAGTATCATGAAAG
This sequence comes from Maratus speculifer, assembly GCA_964019185.1. Lineage (NCBI taxonomy): Eukaryota > Metazoa > Arthropoda > Arachnida > Araneae > Salticidae > Maratus > Maratus speculifer. The sequence goes on along the minus strand of OZ025300.1, from coordinate 161,141,408 downwards.
AACAACAGTAAGTGTCAATCTATAAGAAGAAAATATAGAATAAAGAACTCAACAAGGGCGGATCCAGCCCAACCTCCAAGGGGGGGGGGGGGTCACAACTTTTGACAGATGATTTAATGAAACAATTTTAAAATACAGTAAATCTTGTGAAAAGGGAATTACGATAAAAAGTAGCAAATTTCGCAAATCGGGCATGAAAAAATCGCGAATTTTGTCGATTAGGCACGGAAAAATCACGAATTTTGTCGATCGGACGCGAAAACTTTCAGATTTCGTTTATCGGCCAAGGAAAAAATATCTAAATTTTTTATACTTGAAAAAATTACAAATTTTGTTCATAGGTTGCGGAAAAGTCGCCTGTTTTGTCTGTTTACTGCGCGAAAAAAACGCGAATTTCGTTAACTGGGCGTGGAAAAATCGAAAATATCGTTAACAGGATATTGGAAAATCGTGAGTTTTGTCTATAGGCCATCGAAAAATCTCTAATTTTGCCTGTATGTTTCAGAAAAATCGCAAATTTTGTCGATTGAGCACAAAAAAATCGCCAATTTTGTCTATCTGGAATGAAAAAATTACAAATTTCGTTAATAGGGCACGGAAAAACCCCAATTTTGTCGATCGCTTCGTAAAAAGCGCGAATTTATTCGATCGGAAACGGAATAAAACGCGAATTTTGTTGATTGAGAATAAAAAAAAATCGCGAATATCGAGTTGATGTGGAACGCAAAAATTGCCAATTTCGTGAATCGGGAAAGAAATTATCGCGAATGTAGTCGATTGTCTTCGTAAAAAGGGCGATTAGGGCGATTGGGTAAGAAAAACTCGCGAATTTTGTAGATTCGGAACGAAAAAAATGCTAATTTCGTTGATAGGGCAAGGAAAAATCGAAGATTTTGTCGATGATGCGCGGAAAAATCGAAAATCTTTTTGAGCTGCTGCAGAACAATAGCGAGTTTTACCAGTTTATCGCGAGAAAAAAAATCACAGTTTTCATCAATTTACGGCGGGGAAAAAATGCAGATTTCATCAATCAGTTAAGAATCGCGAATTTTATTGTTCGGTGCGGAAAAATGCGTATTTCATGGACAAGAACGGAAAAAGGCGCGAATGTCCTCGATTGGGCCCGGAAAAATCCCGAATACGGTCGATCGCTTTCTTAAAAAGCGCGGATTTAGTCTATCGGGAACGAAAAAATCGCTTTTGGTAGGGCACGAAAAAATTGCGAATGTTGTCGATCGGGAACGAAAAAGTCGCAAATATGGTCAATCAGTTTCGTAAAAAGCGAAAATACAGTCAATTGGGATTGAAAAAAATCGCGAATTACGTTGATATAGCGGACAAAAATTGACAATGCCATCGAAAGAAATTATCGCTAATATAGTCGCTCGGCTTCGTAAAAAGCACGAATTCGGGCGATCGAGTACAAAAAACTCGCGAATTTTGTCGATTCGGAACGAAAAAATCGCTAATTTTATCGATTCGGAACGAAAAGTCGCTAATTTTGTTGATATGGCGCGGAAAAACCGCAAATGTTGTCGATGATGCGCGGAAAAATTAAAAATATCTTGGAGCGGCTGCAGAACAATCGTGAGTTTCGTCAGTTTATCGCGAGAAAAAAATCACGGATTTCATTAATTTATGGCTGGAAAAAGATGCAGATTTCGTCAGTCAGTTTTCGTGTTTCATAATTCGTGTGCGGAAAAAATCGTATTTGATCGAACAAGAACGGAAAAAATGGAAAGGCTAATTTCGTGGATTGAACACGGAAAAATCGTGAATTGTGTCAATCAAGTGAAGAAAAATCGCAAATTTCGCAGACCATATCTCAAATTTCGTCGATCACAGTCAAAAAAATTGTGAATTTCGTCGATTAGGCATGGAAAATTGTGAATTTCGTGGATCCGCTTCGCAAAAATCGCGAATGTCACCTATCGGGTGCGGAAAAATTGTGAATTATGTATATCAGGAGCGGCAAATTCGCGAATTTTCTCGATCAGTTTCGAAAAAAGCGCAAATTCTTTCGATTAGACGTTATTTTGCGTTCCTGTTTTAGCACTTTTTACTTTCACTTACATTCCTCTTTGAAGAGCTTCAGGGGGGGGGTCATGACCCCCATGACCCCCCCTTGGATCCGCCATTGGAACTCAAACAAACAAAATAACAAATTTTTTCTTTTTGTAAAAATAATTGAAATAACTATGTCACTTTACAAATAAAAATAAATTATTGACAAATAACAATCTCTCTCTCTCTCTCTGTGTTTTTCTATTTGTCTTTCTATATAAATATATGTCTCTCTCTATATAAATAAAATATGTTTAATGCATTTTGTATAAAATAACAAAAGCGTAACAAATTACATTGTTTTAAGCTTTAAAAACGATCAAATAAATATATTGGCGTAAGAAAAAAATTGAATGGATAATTTTCCTAATTTAACGATGCTTACCGAATTTTTTATGATAAAAACTATTTATAAAAAATATTATGAAATAAGAACAACAATTATGAAATTCTAAGGGGAAATATCGAATTTGAGACCTATTTGATCAAACATACACACAAAATAACGAATCGTATTGTTACGCTAATTTAAAACAATCGAAACAACCATGTCGTTTTTTAAATCAAAGTAAATTCTTCCTTTTCTGATATTAACTCTAGTTAACGAATCGTAAAAGTTTCGCGATAAATTCTCTTATTAGCCGATGTTCCTTTTGCTTTCCGACACTGGCATTACATTTGTTCCCCGACAAATTCATAAATTATTCATATATCTCCGATAAACTGCTGCGACACGGTGAACATTTCTCACAGAAGAATTCTAGATAATCATCAGCTCATTAAAAACGGAACAAGTTAATCCCGTGCAACAACTGGGAGTCTAGTACGCTAGAATCCATTACTCTAAAAGTAACTTACTCATCCGTATCATGGAATAATTAGTGAATGAGAAAAAGTTTTTGTAATCTTTTTAATCCATTCTTAGTCTACTGACTCGGTGACTGCATCAACATGTTTGTATCCTTACGGTGGGTGCATTAATTAGTAATGGTTGAAAATGTATTTGGGGAGATTATTCCACAGTTTTACGGTCTTTATTCGAAAAAAAATTACCTTGTGTTAAAAGTAACTTTGCTGGAATATTTACAGCGTAATCTAAAATGGATGGAACATTTTTGGTCTACAAAGACCATGACTGCATCAATATATTGTTCCTCTCTATATAAAAAAAGTGTTTAAAGCATTTTGTATAAAACAACTAAAGTACATTGTTTTGCGCTTAAAAAAATTCAAACAAATATAAAGGTTTAAGAAACAAATTGAACATATGCTTTTCTGATTTTAACGTTGCTTACCGAATTGTTTATGATAAAAAACTATTTATAATAAATATTGAGAAACAATAACAACAATTGGGAAATTATAAGAAGCAATATCGAATTTAAGACCTTTTTTAATCCAACATACACACAAAATAACGAATTCTCCTACCTCTCATTTTTTAAATTATCGAAATAAACATGTCGTTTTAGGAATCAAAGTAAATTGTTCCTTTCCTGATATTAACTCTAGTTAACGAAGTGTAAAAGTTTAGCGATAACTTCTCTTATTAGCCGATGTTCCTTTTGCTTTCCTACACTGGCATTACATTTGTTTCCCGACAAACTCATAAATTATACATATATCTCCGATAAACTGTTGCGACACGGTGAACATTTCTCACAGAAGAATTCCAGATAATCATCAGCTCATTAAAAACGGAACAAGTTAATACCGTGCAACAGCTGGGACTCTAGTACGCTAGAATCCATTACTCTAAAAGTAACTTACTCATCCGTATCAGGAATAATTAGTGAATGAGAAAAAGTTTTTGTAATCTTTTTAATTCGTTCTTAGTCTACTGACTCGGTGATCTGAATCGACATGTTTTTACCCTTACTGTGGGTGCATTAATTATTTATGGTGGAAAATGTATTTGGTGAGATAACTGCGTAGTTTTTATTCGAAAAAAATTACCTCATTTTAAAATTAGCTTTGCTGGAACAGGATGTAGTGAAAGTTTTAAAAATTGAATAATAAATAAAAAGTGATGCTGTTGGTATTAATCTTGCAGGAGACTAATGTGTGGAATCGAGAATTAATTTAAAACGCTTTCTTGCTTTATTTACAAATATCACCGATACATGGTACTGTTAATATGCCAAATTGTAATACAGGTTAATGTAATCTTACAATTTCAAAATACAAAATCTTTTTTTTGCCTTAACAAAATGTAGTTGAATTGTGATATGATCAGAAACAATATCGAATTAAGACCTTTTTTGATCAAATATATACACAAACTAACGAATTGCATTATTTTTCAATTTTAAAATAGTCGAAATAAATATGTCGTTTTAGGATTTATAGTAAATTGTCCCTTTTCTGATATTAACTCTAGTTAACAAAGTGTAAAAGTTTCGCGATAACTCCTCTTATTAGCCAATGTTCCTTTTGCTTTCCAACACTGGCATTGCATTTGTTCCCCGACAAATTCATAAATTATACATATATCTCCGATAAACTGCTGCGACACGGTGAACATTTCTCACAGAAAGAATTCCAGATAATCATCAGCTCATTAAAAACGGAACAAGTTAATACCGTGCAACAGCTGGGACTCTAGTACGCTAGAATCCATTACTCTAAAAGTAACTTACTCATCCGTATCAGGAATAATTAGTGAATGAGAAAAAGTTTTTGTAATCTTTTTAATTCTTTCTTAGTCTACTGACTCGGTGACTTCATCAGTATGTTTGTACCCTTACGGTGGGTGCATTAATTAGTTATGGTGGAAAATGTATTTGGTGAGATTACTGCGTAGTTTTTATTAGAAAAAAATTACCTTGTGTTAAAATTAGCTTTGTTGGAACAGGGTGTTTTAAAAGTTACTGAATGTTTTTTAAATTTAATAATAACAGAGTGGCGAGTGGTCAGGGAAAAACACAGTCCAAAAAGGTACCAGTATTTTATTAAAGAAAAATTCGGCTTCTAAAATTTTTTTACACTGTTTGAAATATTTTCTGTGAGAAAATACTGGTAATTTCCGTTTCTTTTGACTGTGTTTTTCTTTGACCACTCGTCTCCCTGAATAGGTAAAAGGTAAAACTATTGGGGTTAGTCTCGCCAGAGACTAGAGTGTGAAATAGAGAATTACTTTAATATGTTTCCTTGCTTCATTTTTAAATGTCGCCGGTACATGTTACTGTTATTATGCCAAACTCTATTACTAATTAAAGTAATCTTACGATTTCAAAATGCAAAATCTGCTCAAAAATTTCCAAAATGTACGGAGTTGTACTACATTTAAAATGAAAAAGCTGACTGTATTAATTAATTAATAAGTTTAATGGTAGCAAGAATTGCTGGTTGCTGCTACCTTAGAGATCGTTTATCAAGTTACTGCGTCACAAAAACCCGTAAGCAGGGTTACATACAACATTGCCAAACGGCATAGATGCGGAGATGATGTTCCGTCGCCAAAGGCGATGTTACAAGATTACAGGTGCGGAAAATCTACAAATTTATAGGTGCGGAACATCGCCCACACGTAAGAAAAGTGATACATCTCGCAAAAAATTATCTTGCGTTTTATTCCACTAATAAGTCTGTCATAGGTGTGTCTTAATACGCAAAATATTTCATAAGTGTAACTATAAGGAAAATCCCTTTATTACGCTATTTGTCCATTCGTGACCACAGCAGAGGGGTGGTTTGTGTAGGGAGGTAAATTTATCCAACACTCCAAACCTCATTATATCTCTTCATTATTAAGGATTTTACACTTTTATGCATGTTTTATCTCTTGCATGCAGAGCTAAGTGCTATATTTTCCTGTTATAGTAAAATCATGCATTTTTTTAATTATTTTTTTGTAAAATTTATTTATTTTTTTATATGTATCACTTTTTTGCGTGTGAGCGACATGTGCGTCAATTATAAATGGTGTAAAATACATTTGGTGAGATTATTGCGTAGTCTTTATTCCTTAAAAATTAATTTGCATGTCACAGAGTTTTCTGAAGTGGATAACATTTCAGAAATTCTATAATATATAAAAGGTGATAGCTGCTGAAATTATTCTTGGTGGACAGAATAATGTGTGATGTCATGAACCTGTTTATACTATGCTTCGATGATTTAATTCCAAATATCATCAACAGATGGCACTCATTTTCTCAAAATTCAATACTGATCAAATTAATACATCAATTTGAAAATAGAAACCTCATTATTATCAATATTATTATATTTATTCAATGTCATTTAATTTATTTTAATTTTTTGCTGCTCACAGTGAAAGCTAATAGCTTTCACCTATTTTTATACATCACTTTAAGCATTCTGACAGTTTGAGACAACGATGTGCCATCTAAAGGAGATTTTTAGAATTAAAACAAGGAAGCATAATAAAGAAATTCCCAACTTCGCATGTTAATCTCCTTCATAAATGACTTCAATGCTTTTCACAGTTTACCAGTTATTGAATTTAAAAAAAATTCAACCCATTTTAAATCATTCTGTACATACAGCATTAAAAGTTCAACAATAAAAATCTTCTTCTTTAAAAAAGTCCAGAAAAATATTTATTTATGTGACAGACGGAAAATATAAAAAGTGTCGTTTAAGAATAGCTTGTTAAGTTAGATATTCGTAACATGAAATGAATTAATAAAGAATAAATAAATAAGGGAATAATTCTTATGACCGTATAATTTGAATGATCTTATAAATTTGTAGAAGCGGAAAAAATTTTAAAGCATTTTTTCCTCTTTTACTGATAATGTGTCACGACATAATGCTTCACTCATTTACTCGTCTAAACGATGCACCTATAATCAATATAATGGATCAAAAATCACTCGTTTTTTCATTATTTCTTTTACGATTCATTCACCGATACGTCCATGGGAAAGAAAGAAGATATTAGTAGATTGGTATAGAGTACAAAGAGAAAAAAAATGACTGGTATATCACCAAAGTCTATGATTTTACATTTAAAAAAAATCTCTAATTGATTCTTGCATGATAGATTCAGGTTGACATCTTGCAAAGCATTATGGCTCCACGCGACGATGTGTTTCCTTATAATGTTCTTTTGTCGCAACAAGGAATTGTATGAGGGGCGGACTTCAGAACGTTTTTTGGGTGTTGAGATGTTTTTCCACCTTTGCGTTTGTCGCTTTGGGTGGATACGATTTGGTAGACATGTTACCTTATACTATGAAAAAAAAAAGAGAAATAGAAGAATAAAAAATATAAGAAAATGTCACGTTTTAAAGCCTCTAAAAAACATGATACATTTTTATTGAATATAAGATGATACAGCCCAGTGGATTTGCAAATGTGACAAAAAGATCCCTTTATCTTGTTATAAAAAAGAAAGAGAGAGAAAGAAGAATAGCAAAGTGTTTAACTCTTCACTGCAAGATTTTTTCTATTTGTATGAAAAAAAAATTGAATTCTATATGTCGGTCTAATAATTGAAAAAAATAGTAAAAATAAATAAATAAATTTCAAATTTTCTGCTAAAATTTGATATTTTATGGTGTGTACCCTACATACACAATTAGGGTTTTTAAATATTCTATTGCTATATTTTGCAATTAAATGGGCACAAATTAATTAATTTTATCTGATTGTCACTGTGCAACTTTTTTATATTAATATTTTTAACTATCCAGTAAAAATAATAAAAGTCAACTTTGTTTTATAGCTTGATCGAAATTTTTTTAATTCCGATTTTGTTCTATTCTGAAGAACAAATTCTAATTTTTTGTCAAATACAAAGATTTGACATGGGCAAAATAACCCTATTACATTCTTTGGACTGTTCTTGATCAGTTACAGCTGTCATATTGGCCATATTCATGGCACATAAAGAGAATTATAGTGTTTTTAGGTGTTTGTCATGTATGGCGCACCGTGCATCAGTGAAGGATTAACTGGTATTCTTTATAACTGCCATTACAAACAATTAAATATTTGATTCAAAATTTTTCTGGGTGCCAAATAAAAAGTAGTCATCATAAGAAATCTTATTCTAAAATTGGGCTCCGATTGAGACATAAATTTATCCAAGTTGAGGGTGGACTTAGTGAAATTTTGAACCGAGAAATGGCCAAACTTTGAACTATAAAATGGTAAAAGGCTTAACCATAAAGTTACTAAAGTTGTATTTTTAAAACAAGGGTCAATCGCACAGAGTCATTTCTTTAAAATGGAAACCTACACGATTCTAATGCTTTAGGCATTAAAGCCTAAACTAAGTTTTGAATGTGAAATATAGACAATCTTGGAGCTTAAAATCCTTTCCGGCACATTGTACTCACTGTGGCCACACCTAGTTTTAATTCTGAACTTGCAAACGGCACCAAGAATATTTTAATAAAATCTTGCTTTTACAATGAAAGCTTGAATTAAGGGGGGTTTTTAATTTCAAAAAAAGTCGTTTCTGAATTCCAGCGTCAGTCCATAATTTCTCATTTTATGAACAGGAATTGCCCGTGCCGGAAAGGGTTGAAATTGGTTTATAACAGACGAAACAAAAGTTTTAAAATACTTATTGCATTACTCATTTGAGTAGGGTCACAAATAAATTATTGTAGCGAACAGATATTAAAGCTTTTAAATACTAACATTTGCATTACTTATATGAAACACGCGTTATTAACTATGTATTTTGTTATTAAATTATGATAGCTTGCTTAGTAATGCCTGTATTCTTCTCCATACAATATATTTCAGACTATTAAACCCGTACAATTCTTAAATGTAGAAATTAATAACTCTTTTCCAAGAATAGTAAATAAAAGTGCGAACTTTGTTGCAAACAGGTAACATTAAACTTTGAATTCTGCAGCGAGGCACTTTCACAGATTAAACATTGTACAGGAAGCGATTCATTCAAACGTGTTTTAAAAGAGAAGCTACATTTTCAACTCCACGATGAAATCTGTTTTAGATAGAAATTAATAATACGAATTGATTAATTTACCGGCATAGTAAAGTGTGTTCTAGCACTCTTTCAGATTAGCATCCAGACGACGTTTACAGGTAAACGTGCTTAAAAGTATGGTTTTCAGATAAAAGTTTAGGGTTGAAATATTGTTTATAATAACCAAATATAATGCTTAAAGATACTTATATTGCTATTTCAAAATTGATGGTTATTTTTAATTAATTGAGTCCTTTTATGATTAAATTTTGATTACATTCTTTGAAAATTATTAATAGTTGTTTTTGAAAATTTATTCGTTTACATTTCGTATGTTTTTCTAAGGTTGTGAATTTTGGTTGAACAGGAAAAGTTTCATTTTACAAAATGCGTCAAATGAATATAATTGTACAAATAATTGCAACTACGTGTTTCTCCATTTTCATTAGAAAAATGGTTTGATTAACCTTTTAGTTCATACTTATTCGGTAGTTGTATTTATTCGGTACTTATACTTGTATAATACTTATAGTTGTATTGTAGATGTACACTTATTAAACTTTTGTAAAACAAAAACTATGTTAGTTTAAATTTAATTTTACTTATGGCTTGTTGTAAATAGTCTAAATTGAACTGTTTTAACATGCCATTGAAACTGGAACATTATTTAATGGGCATCCTGTATTACAACCTCAGCAATTTATAAGTGGAAATTCTAAAGCTAAAACCACATTTTCAAATAAAATAAATAACAGTGTTATTCTCAATGCAAACAATCAACATTAAGCTATAAATTCTGCAGTAAAGAACGTTTTACATATTAAGCAACGTTTTGAATTTTTCACTCAAATATCCTTTAAAAGTGAAACCGCTATATTATCCGAGCAGTTCAGTGAAATCTGTTTTAAAAAGAAATTAATATTCCGTCAGAAGTAGCAAAGCATTTTCTCCAATTCATTTGGATTTACACCCAGACCACGCTTTCAAAAGGCGTGAAATTTCACATAAATTACAGTGCAAAACTTTGAAGGTAAAACAATATTTTTAATAACCAGAACTAAAGTTTAAAGATACTTACATTTTGAATCACTCAACTGATACATGAATTATTAATAATATATTTTTATTACTAAAATTCTAATCATATGCTTAGCAAATCATAATAATAATCATCTAATAATCATATGCTTATTAGTTGAATTTGAAATTTTATTCGTTTGAAGTTTATCTGGAAGATAACAAATGTTGATTTCTGCAACTTCACGTTTTGAATTTTTGGAAAATAGCTAAGTCCTCATTTTAGAAACTCTATCGAATGAATGACCAGAATAAAATTACTTTAAATATATAATATATTTATACTTAGTAACAATATGCTACTTCTAATTGCTAAAAAGGTGCAAGATTAAATATATTTTCATAACATACGAATTTATAAAAGAATATGTACCACTTTCAATGTTATATTATAACAGTTTAATTTAGACTATTTACAACAAATCATGCACCAAATTGAAGGTAAATTAACATACTTTTCGTTACGATTGTTCAATGTGTGCACCTCCTGATATACGTCTTATACCCAATATAAATTCCAGTTCTTCTCACATTTTGGTTAACAAGTCTGGAGTAATTGAATTAAGAGCCTCTTCAATTTTCTGTCTTAACTCTGGCAAATCATTAGGTATTGGCAGAACGTAGACATGATCTTTTATAAAGCTACAAGGGGAAAAATCTCGTGGCCCTAATGGCTTTTAATTCTTCAGCCCTGGAATAATGTTTTACGCATACATGTCGCAATTTTGCTTGTATGGAACTGCAAGCGCGTGTAATTATAAAAAAATATTCGCACATGCGTTGACCTAAAATTGAGTTGCTCTTTATTTGTGACCTCGAACCAACATTCTACAACACTTATAGTTGACGCTTATAGTTGTTATACTATTAAGATTTATAACCAGGGCATTCTTTTATAATGCAGATATTGAAAAAAACATACAATGCATTACTGGCAATTACACAATTTAATTTTTTTTAAGTGTAGTAAATAACAGAGTGAATTTCACTGCAAACAGTCAACATTAAACGTTAAATTTTGCAGTAAAGATCGTTTTGCAAATTAAGCAATGTTTTGAACCTTTCACTCAAACATCTTTTAAAAGTGAAGCCGCATTCTATCCGAACTGTTCAGTGAAATATATTCCAGAGAGAAATTAATATTTTATTCGAAATAGCAAAGCATGTCCTACAACTGATTCAGATTTGCAACCAGACCACGCTTTCAAAAGGCGTGAACTTTCACAAAATGTACTATTTTCGGCGCAAAACTTTGAAGGTAAAGTACGGTTCTTATTAACCAGAACTAAAGTTTTAAGATACTTACATTTTATATTACTGAACGGATGCTTGAGTTATTAATAATGTATTTTTAATACTAAAATTCGAATTACATGCTTAGCAAAGCATTACTAGTTGGATTTGAAATTTTATACATTTAAAGTTTTTTTGAAAGATAACAAAAGTTGATTTCTGCAACTTCATGTATTGAAATTTAGAAAAAAAAAGTCTTCATTTTAAAACCTGTATTGAATGAATGAACAGAATAAAATTATTTGAAATATGCAATAAATTTAACTTTGTAACAATATGCTATTTCTAATTGCTAACAAGGTGTAAGATTAAATATATTTTCATAATATAAGGTGTTTATAAAAGAATAAACCACTTTCAATGGTATGTTATAACAATTTAATTTAGATTATTTACAATAAATAATCCACCAAATTGAAGGTAAATTAACATAGTTTTTCTTACAAATGTTCAATATGTGTTCATGTATATGTGTATGTATATGTGTATGTGTATGTTCAATATGTGTCATGTAATGTATATGTGTTCAACATTTAGTTACGTGGCATTCATCCAACCTAAATTCTCATTTTTCTCACACATCTGTTAACAAATCGGAATAATGGAAGTAATAGCCTTTTCAATTTTGTGTCTTAACTCTGGCAAATTATTAGGTAGCAAGGATCGTTTTATAAAGTCCCAAGGGGAAAAAATCTTATAGCTCTAATGGTTTTTTAATCTTCAGTCCTGCATTAATGCTTTATGCGCACAAGTCGACATTTTGCTTAAATAGCACTTCAAACAAGTATAATAATAAAGAAATATTAACACATGCGTTGATCTAAAACTGAGTTGCTCTTTATTTGTGACCTTGAACCAACACTCTACAATACTTACAGTTAATGCTATTAAAATTTACAACTTCGGTATTCTTTTGTAATACAGGTATTAAAAAAGCATAAAATGCATTACTGGCAGTTATATAATGAAAAACATTTTTCAAGTGTGTAGTAAACAACAGTGTGCATCACGAACGATCAACTTTAAATGTCAAATTCTGCAGTAAAGAACGTTTTACAGATTAAACAACATTTTGAACTCTTCACTCAAGTATCTTTTAAAAGTAAAGCCGCGTTCTATCTTAACTGTGCAATGAAATCTATTTTAGAGAGAAAATAATACTCTGTCCGAAGCCGCAAAGTATGCTCTACAACTCATTCAGATTTACACCCAGTCCACGCTTTCAAAAAGCATGAACTTTCACAAAATGAAATATTTTCAGCACAAAACTTTGAAGGTAAAACAGTGTTTTTAATAACCAAACTAATGTTTAAAGATACTTAGATTTTACATTACTAAACTGATGCTTGAGATATTAATAATGTACTTTTATTGCTAAAATTATATTCACATACTTAGCAAAGCATTATTAGTTGAATTTGAAATTTTATTCGGTCAAATTTCCTACGGAAGATAACAGAAGTTGATTTCTGTAGCTTCATGTTACGAACTCTAGAAAAACAACAAAGTCTTCAATTTAGAAACTATATTCAATGTTGTTTGAATAGAATAAAATTATTTTAAATGTATAACAGATAAACACCTTGCAATAATATGCTATTTCTATTTGCTAAAAGGATTTAATATTAAATGTATTTTCATAATATAAACTGTTCATAAAAGAATGGACGAGTTTTAATGGTATATTATAACAATTTAATTCAATTTATTTACAGCAAATCACTGGTATACTGCAAGTAATACGGTATGAATCAGAACTCGCGCACAAATTGTTCCAATTACTTTTTTATTTGAGATTTTGAATCAAAACATTATAATGTTTACAGTTGATATCATTAAAATTTAAAACTGGGACATTCTTTTATGGACATCATTTTGTAATACAGGTAAAACAAAACCATGCAATGCATTACTGACGATTTTACAATAAAAAACACTTTTTCAAATAAAGTAAATAATAGTGTGAATTTCGCTGCAAGCAGCCAACATTAAACTATGAATTCTGCTGTAAAGATCTTTTTACATATTAAACAACGTTTTGAACTTTTCACTCAAATATCTTTTAAAAGTAAAGCCGCATTCCATATGAACTGTGTGATGAAATCTATTTTAGAAAGAAATTAATATTCCGTCCGAAGCTGCGAAGCATGTTGTACAACTCATTCAGATTTATACCCAGACCACGCTTTCAAAAGGGGGGAACTTTCACAAAATGTACTATTTTCAGCGTAAAACTTTGAAGATAAAACACGGTTCATAATAAATTAAACTAAAGTTTTACGATACTTAGATTTTACATTACTCAAAGGATGCTTGAGTTATGAATGTATTTTATTGCTAAAATTCTACTTACATGCTTAGCAAAACGTTATTAGTTGAATTTAAAATTTTATTCGTTTAAAGTTTCTCTGGAAGATAACAAAAGTTGATTTCTGCAACTTCATTTTTTGAATTCTAGAAAAATAACAAAGTCCTCATTTTAGAAACTGCATCAAATGAATGACCAGATTAAAATGATTTTAAATATGTAATAAATTTACACCTTGTAATAATGTGTTATTTCTAATTACTAAAAAGGTGTAAGATTAGATATATTTTCATAATTATAAAATAATGCTCCACTTTCAGTGGTATATTATAACAGTTTAATTTAGACTATTTATAATAATTCATGCACAAAATTGAAGGTAAATTAATATAGTATTTTTTACAAATGTACTTGTAGCTATGCGGCATACATCCTACCAAAATTCCAATTTTTCTCACTCTTCTGTCAATAAGTCCGGAATAATGGAAGAAATAGTCTCTAGAATTTTGTGTCTTAACTCTGGCAAATCATTAGGTGGCGGTGGAATGTAGACAAGATATTTCATAAAGCCACAAAGGGAAAAAAATTCATAACCCTAATGTCTTTTAAATCTTTAGTCCTGCAAAAATGTTTTACGCGCACAAGTCGACATTTTGTTTATATATGACACTGCAAGCAAGTATAATAATAAAGAAATACTCGCACATGATTTGATCTAAAATTGAGCTGTTCTTTATTTGTGACCTTGAACTCTACAACGCTTACTGTTGATATTATTAAAATTTATAACTACGGTATTCTTTTGTAATACAGGTATTAAATAAAAGAACATGAAGTGCATTACTGGCAGTTATACAATTAGAAACATTTTTCAAGTGTAGTAAATAACAGTGTGAATTTCATTGCGAACAATTAAATGTTAAATTATGCAGTACAGAACGTTTTACGGATTAAACAACGTTTTGAACTTTTATCTCAAACTTTATTTTAAAAGTGAAGCCGCGTTTTATACGAACTGTGCAGTGAAATCTATTTTAGAGAGAAATTTACGTTCAGTCCGAAGCAGCAATGCATGCTATTACAACTCATTTAAACTTACATCCCGACCACACTTTCAAAAGGCATGAAGTTTCACAAAATGAACTATTTTCAGCACAAAATTTCGACGGTAAAACGCTATTTTTAATAACCAAACTAATATTTAAAGATAGTTACATTTTACATCAGTACACTGATGCTTGAGTTATTACTAATATATTTTTATTGCTAAAATTCTAATTACATGCTTAGTAAAGCATTACTAGTTGGATTTGAAATTTTATACACTTAAAGTTTCTCTGGAAGATAACAAAAGTTGATTTCTGCAACGAATGAATGACCAGAATAAAATTATCTTAAATATGCAACAAATTTAACTTTGTAACAATAAGCTATTTCTAATTGCTATAAAGGTGGAATATTAAATGTATTTTCATAACATAAGGTGTTTATAAAAGAATATCCCACTTTCAATGGTATATTATAACATTTTAATTTTGACTGTTTACAATAAATCATCCACCAAATTGAAGGCAAATTAACGTAGTTTTACTTACAAATGTTCAATATGTGTACATTTAGTTATATGGCATACATCCAATCTAAATTCTCATTTTTCTGATACTTCCGTTAACAAATCCGGAATAATGGAAGTAATTGCCTCTTCAATTTTGTGTCTTAATTCTGGCAAATCATCAGGTAGTGGCGGAATGTAGACATGATTTTTTATAAAGCCCCAAGTGGAAAAAATTCTCATGGCAATAATGACTTTTAAATTTCAGTCCTGCATTAATGCTTTACGCGCACAAGTCGACATTTTATTTATATGGCACTGTAAGCAAGTATAATAATAAAGAAATATTCGCACATGCGTTGATCTAAAACTGAGTTGTTCTTAATTTGTGACCTCAAACCAGCACTCTGCAACGATTACAGTTGATACTATTAAAATTTATAACCAGGGAATTCTTTTATAATACAGGTATATATATAAAAACATGCAATGCATTACTGGCAATTACACAATTAAAATTTTTTTTAAGTGTAGTAAATAACAGAGGGAATTTCACTGCAAAAAGACAACATTAAACGTTAAATTCTGCAATAAAGAACGCTTTGCAGACTAAGCAATATTTTAAACTTTTCACTCAAACATCTTATTAAAGTGAAGCCGCATTCTATCTGAACTGTGTAGTGAAATATATTTTAGAGAGAAATTAATATTCCATCCGAAGTAGCAAAGCATGCTCTAAGACTGATTCAGATTTACAACCAGACCACGCTTTCAAAAGACGTGAACTTTCACAAAATGTACTATTTTCGGCGTAAAACTTTTAAAGTAAAGCACGGCGTATTAACCAGAACTAAAGTTTTAAGAACCTTACTTTTTACATTACTCAATGGGTGCTTGAGTTATTAATAATGTATTTTATTACTAAAATTCTAATCACATTCTTAATGACGCGTTAGCATGCGTTACAATGAATTAATAGTTGAATTCAAAATCGTATTCATTTAAAATTCCCATGGAGGATAACAAATGTTGATTTCTGTATATAGTAAGAAATGACTGATGATTCTTAATCTACGAAAATGTATAGTCGTGCGGAAAAAATAAACAACCCCTACTAATTTCTCCAAAAAGCATCGTAAAAGAAAGTTAATTGTGCCAAATGATTGAAAATAAAATGTACTTTTAAATTATGTATATAAAATTTGCTTAGGGGGCTATCTACATATTAAAACGAACCCTAAGTTAATTTTTTTTTCAATAGCAGTACTCAATTCTGACAGCATAAATGAACTCTACACCCTTCAATTAGCATAACTTTTTTTCATGCAATTCCTATGATAAGTTTCCAAGACATTAATAATTTTAAAAAGAGCATATTTTAGGGGATGTGTTCAAATTGAAGACCGGTACTTGATTTTTGACCTTCTAATGTAGACCATCGGTTTGCCATTTTTTTAAAGCGTAATTTTAAAACAATTTGGAAGAAAAATTTGCAGTTCTAGGATAAGCTAAATAGGATAATAAAGCAGGACTTAATAAATCCATGAAAAAAATGTAGGTTTCAATTCACAAATCAGGAATTTGCTCCACATTTACGAAACTTTGATCCAGTCTACCTTGACGAATGGAACTTCTGGAGCCTTGAGGAATTATTTTCAATGAGCTTCCAAACTTACACTAATGCTGCTATCTATATTTTTTGGACCAAAATTTTGCCGCTAATTCAAGTGATTTAGCAGATTTAATCTGTTTTGAGCCAAAGTTACACTGATAGGTGAAAGTTACCCTGATTGACTGTTACTGTTATGTTTTTTAGCCACCTAATAAGTTTAATGATTATTGAATGTTAACGAAAACCACGAATTTTATTGCTAAAAATGAAGATAGGCACAGCCATTCTTTGACCACCAGTATTTCCAAACAATATCCTTATAGTATATTTCTCTTGAAAAAGTTGTAGAAATCAACACATAAATAATAAAATAAGAGAGATGTAGATAAAATCGATCTAATTTGATTTAGATGCAATTAAAATTATCACATTACTCAAAAATTTATAGTTACTGAATTTATTTAATAAATTATAATATTATGAAGAAAGGCTATAAGCCAATGGAAATGAAGTGAAATAGACTTCACTTGACTTTTTTTTTGTTAACATTGATCATAAAAATAAAATCTCTAACTAATTAACTGATTAATAATTTTGAAAAAACCTTACAAATAATGACTATATTTTTCATGTCTTTTAGAGAATTTTTAATCTTTTGCCACCAGTTTTTCAAAACAGAAATTTTTGCCTAGTTGAATCAGAAAAATGCTCAGATAAAATAATGCAAAATTTACAGTAAAAATTTACTGGTGAGTCTAACAAATCATGGATGGATTATGGATGCCCGTACTTCTATGGGCAAATCATGATTGGCAAAAACACGTTGCCTGTATGACATACGGGCAAATCAGGGAAGATGTTAAAATCTTTCGATGAAGAAATACAGATAAAAATAATTATATTACTACAAAAAATCACAATTGGCCTTTTAAACAAAGAAATATAAAGACATTCAAACAAAGAAATCGAGATATAATCCAGGGTGGCGAGTGGTCAGGGAAAACCGGGAAAAATACAGTCAAGAAAAGAGAAAACTACAAGTACCGGGTGTCCAGTAAATAACTGACCCATTTTGAACTTAAATAACAAATAAACGGTTAGAGATAATAATGCGCGGTTTGCGGTATTGTTATTAGAAAATCAATAAATTTTTAAACATGTACTTTGTTAATCTAGTTCAAATTTCGGAAAAAAAATATCGCGCTGGCGGTAACAGGCTGTTTGAATACAGACATGACTCTAATTTTCATAAGTATGAGATTTTCGGCTGAATCTGAATCTATATGTTGTCGAATCTGAATCTATATGTTGAATCGACTCTCGAATCAGCTTCAGAAATAAGGTACGTTGGTTGGAAAGTGATTTAAAATAATATTTATGATTGAACCATCTGTATTATACTTCACCTCCTCAGTCTTGAGACTGAGATATTATTTAAAATATTATTATATTACGTTAACAAGGTGCATATTTTAAAATTTATTTATATTCTAATAACAATACAGCAAGCCGCGCATTTTTATCTCAAACAGTTTTTTTGTTATTTACATTCAAAATGGGTCAGTTATTTACTGGACACCCGGTATTTTCTCACAGAAAATACTTCAAATATTATAAAGAGATTATGTAAACTAAATTTAGCTTTAAAAAAATACTGGTATTTATCATCTATATTGACTGTGTTTTTATCTATCCACTCGCCACCCTGTAATCATATAATTGCTCTTCGGTTTAAAATCACAACATTTAAGAAATCAATAGATATTTCTACAAAAAACGGAATTTCCAAGAACATTTAGAACTTCAATAAATTGTTGAAAGCTTCCTGTATTTTTAAAAAAATAATTTCTTGACTTACAGCAGTAAGGTCAATTTTAGTCATTAACATTCAAACCAATCTCCTTATCTATGATATCAAGATAACACTACTCACAGATTTGCATTTATAATATGTTAGGAAAATATTTTGATCTATGAATATCAATTAAGAATATCATATCAGATAAATGAATACACTAAAGTGTCTAAATATGGAATTTAGAGATATTTTAGCATAAAAAAGCATGAATATTAAAAAGTAAAACAGATATAAAGAAAACACCGCTAGAGTTTCATAAAAAGCATTTGACTTTCAATCCGAGCAATGTATCTCGATAAAGATATTTTTAATAAAAATCCTGAATTCCCATCTAGTTCCATTGTAATACTTTCTTTCTGAACATGTATAATAAATGCGATAAAAGAACAAGAGGACAAAAATGGATATCGAAATTTCATCTGAGCGTGTTTCGTGGAGTGAGATACATCTTCTAATTCTTCTTCTTCACCCTTTATATGTCCTATAATATTGAACTTAAAACAAAATTACTTTGAAATAGATTCGGATAGGTACAATCATACACTTGCATGATTTTCAATTCGTCTAAAAAATGTTATCGACTGAATTTTCCTTAAAAACGTAACTTAAAATAAGACATAAGAAATTACCATTTTACTTACCCATCACACAAGAGTAAGTCTTGCAATCAATTTAAAAATCAATTTTTTTTTTTTTTTTTTTTTTTTTTTTTTTACAGATTTACACGTTTCAGACATTGGAGATTGCAAAAAACATATTTAATATATACAGGGTGTCCGAAAAGTCTGGAAACGGCCGAATAATTCGAGAAATACATTTGAGATTGAAAAACGTAAATATACGTGCTAAATATTTTTAAACTGTTTTATTATATGTATAGATAAGCTACTCAGTGATACCAAATTTGACCTTCGCAACCGACCCCCTGGGGGGTCAGAGGGGTCCAACTTTGAAATCTTAAATTATAACCCCCATTTTTTATTGCAGATTCGGATTTTACGGACAAAAATACGTAACTTTTGTATTTGATGTTTATTTCAAATCCTCGTTTATCACGGTGTATTCGAGCATATTAAATCGATACATATTTCGGCTTTTCCAACAGGATTTTCCCTAATCGAAACTGATTGGGCAGAATTTTTGACGTCAAATTCCCCGTCTTTTGCAGAAATAGCGTTTCCTGAAAATCACCCGTGGCGATTATTTCAATAGTGCTACACTATTAAAAATCTGACCCATTTGCTGCAGCGTCACTCCACAGCTATTATAGAATATCTCTTTTGTGACCAATGAGAGTGCTCCATAACACAGTAAAGTAATCGTTTTCTATAAAAGTGGTGGAGTGACGATGCAGCAAAAGTGTCAATTTTCTACAGTGTACTTTACTGTGTTATGGGACATTCTTATTGGTCATGAAACAGATAATCTATAAAAGCTGTGGAGAGACGCTACAGCAAACGGGTCAAATTTTTAACTGTGTGTAGTACTAGGGAAATAATCGGCACGGGTGATTTTCAGGAAACGCTATTCTTGCAAAAGACGAGGAATTTGATGTCATAAATTCTCCCCAATTAGTTTCGATTAGGGAAAATCCCGTTGGAAAAGCCGAAAAATGTATCGATTTAATATGCTCGAATACACCGTGATAAACGAGAATTCGAAATAAACATCAAATAAAAAACTGCGTATTTTTGTCCGTAGAATCCGAATCTGCGATAAAAAATGGGGGTTATAATTTAAGATTTCAAAGTTGGAACCCCTCTGACCCCCGGGGGGTCGGTTACGAAGGTCAAATTTGGTGTCACTGAGTAGCTTATTTAAAAATATTTAACACGTATATTTACGTTTTTCAATCTCATATGTATTTCTCGAGTTATTCGACCGTTTCCAGACTTTTCGGACACCCTGTATACACTATATTGCCATTGATTATGGGACACTTGCGATTTTAGACATTTTACTAAATATCTAGAAAAATACATGAGGAATCATCTCGAAACTCTTAGTGTATAAATATAATAGTATACGTCATACATCTTCGTGAAGATTTTATACCGAAACTCCATAGGGGACCGTCAACAAATTAAAAAAGAATGAATATCTTTTGAATAATCCTGTCAAAACTAATGTCGCAAAAGCGCTCAAACTCTAGATTATGATTGAATGCCTTATTGTAATACACTGTGTTCATTTTTATGCAAATAGCATGCATACTCGCAGAGTAATTAAGGTTTTTATAAAAATGGCCCCAAATTTTTCTAAGTTTTTCCCTTATAATTTTCAGAGTTCTTAATATAAAATAATATTTTTTTCAGAAAATATGACAAACAGCATTGCACACAGTACCCTGTAATCAGAATTAAAAAATAATAAAAATTATATGAAAAATGAGTAGGTTTACTAAATAATTTTTTACTGCGCATGCGTCAAAGATATCAAAATTTCATTTACATATTATGTTAGCTAAATGTATAGAGCAACTTTTGTAAAAGTCTCAAAATTATAGCTTGAAAATTCTGAAAGCAATCGTCTATAGAAAAAGGACAAAATCCGTTGTTTCCAAAATGAAGCAAAAAAATGAGGGATTTTATCCAAAAAGTCGTAACATCCCGTATTGTGTATTCTATATTGACACTAATCTATACATATAATAAAACAGTAGGACCCGGTGTGTCTGTACATTGAAGATAATTGACAAAAATGGAGTCAGGGCGATAAAAGAAAACCAATGAAACACAAAAAAAAAATTTTTGAATTTTTTGTCTGTCTGTCTGTCTGTCTGTTTGTTCGAGGTTATCTTCGTAACTACTGAATGGATTTTTATGCGGTTTTCACTAATGAAGAATGCACACTCCCGGGCAGTGTATAGGCTTTGTTTCATCAAAATCGGACAACAGACAAAAAAGTAACAAAAAGAAACAAAAGAAACTATTAGGTGCGCTGCTCACGTTTTTTAGTACATAACGTTTTTTAGTACATATAAAATCCAATAGATGTCACTGTGCGATTTTAAAACGCGCTATCGTTATGTTTTCGCCAGTCTACTTAAGTATGAGAAAGTTTCAAGCTGGCTGTCGTTCCATGTGGTTTAGTCGGTAGAACGTCAGTGCGCTATACTGATGGCCCGGGTTCGATTCCCAGCATGGAATTTTTTTTCACTATGTTGGCATTAACGCCTATAAGCAATTAAAAGAATTTGAAATATTGTATTCAAGGCGAATTTTCTCTCTGGGAAAATTTCCTTGCATTAATATGTCAGTGTAATTTTTTTTTCGATTTAATTTTTTTTTTCGAAACTTTGTTTTTCTTAAAAAATTACAGTAAATATTTGATATTTCCCAACGTTTTTTGAATGATCGACTTGCTTTTTTTTTTTTTTAATGTATGTCTGAACCTTATCTAACTACTTCTTCAAGATTTCTTTAGATAAACCGACCAGCGTAGCGGGCGAAGGCCGCTAGTCAATGAATATATGGATACAATCCCTCTTGTTTTTGCTTCATTTTGAGAATAACGGATTTTCAACTTATTCAATTGACGATTATTTTCAGAATTTTCAAGTTATGATTTTGTGACTTTCACAAAAGTTGCTCTATACATTTAGCTAACATAATATGCAAATGAAATTTTGATATCGTTGACGCATGCGCAGTAAAAAATTATTTAGTAAACCAACTCATTTTGTATACAATTTTCATTATTTTTTAATTCTGATTACAGGGTACTATGTGCAATGTTGTTTGTCATATTTTCTAAAAAAAATATTATTTTATATTAAGAACTCTGAAAATTATAAGGAAAAACTTGGAAAAATTTGGGACCATTTTTATAAAAACCTTAATTACTCTGCGAGTATGCATGCTATTTACATAAAAATGAACACAGTGTATTACAATAAGGCATTCAATCATAATCTAGAGTTTGAGCGCTTTTGCTACATTAGTTTTGACAGGGTTATTCAAAATATATTCATTCTTTTTTAATTTGTTGACGGTCCCGTATGGAGTTTCGGTAAAAAATCTTCACGGAGATGTATGACATATACTATTATATTTATACACTAAGAGTTTCGAGATGATTCCTCATGTATTTTTCTAGATATTTAGTAAAATGTCTAAAATCGCAAGTGTCCCGTAATCAATGGCAATATAGTGTATATATATATGCGGTTTGTCTGTCTGTGCGTCTGTAAACGCTCTATGGTCGGAACAAATTAAAATGGAGACTTGAAATTTGGTGTGTACTTAGTATATAAAAATGGAAAGAAGCCTATTTAATATCAGTAACTTCAATTATCCGGAACTATTTTTTCGGACTCTCGAAATATTCGTTCTGATGAAAGGTGTATATAAAAATTTTCGAAATTTTTAATTTTAAGGATCGACGTAAAAGATAATAAAATAACAATTTTTTTTTTTTATAAAGAATGAAGTGAATCGAATAATTAGTTGTTGAGATATTATTAATCCTATTTTCCACACTCTTCGATTTTTCATGACTCTATATTTCATTCAAATTTCAATTCAAAGACATATTTTAATTGGATATAAGACGCTTAATCCGACAGAGTAAATTGTTAGTTAATATAATTATTACTTTTGGAGCTATAAGAATGTTTATTTTACGCAATTCGGTATTACTTGACTAGTTTGGCATTTTATATAATTTGTCGAAATTGGTTCATTAACAATTCATTAACAGAGCATTACTATGTGAAAAAAATTTAAATATACGTTTAAATTTTATTTTGGAATTGCGATGCATTTTATAAATAGTTTACAAATGTTTTAATTTCATATTATGCATATCCACGTGGGTAAGTATTATGGTAGCGCCCTAACGGTTAGTTTCTAAATGCTACCAGTGGTCTTCCAGAAATAAGTCATAGAATTTATAAAAGTCGATTCAATTTTGGTAGATTAAATTCGAACCTATATTTCTTTAATATTAGAATAACATTGGTCACAAATTTATGTATATAATCTGCTAACAAAATCATCCGTTCATTGAGTAAAGATAGATTAAAATTATCAAATCACTCAAAAGATTATTCTAAATTTTCAAAATATGGAATTATTTCTCCTCAATAATAACTATGTCATTGAAAAATGCTAATGCGTCATTATTCAGAGGCAAAGCGATGGCTATCTTAAATAATGATAATCATAAACAGATTGATAAGATTTCAGGAAAAAACTTTTCCCTTTTAATCCGAACTAGATATCGCGATAAAATTGAGTTTTTAAAGATATCTTGAAGCTATATCTAACTCCTTCGCAATGCTTTATTTTTGTGCATATGTAAAAAATATGATAAAAAACAAACACACACACACACACACACACACACACACACACAAAAAAAAAAAAAAAAAAAAAAAAAAAAAAAAAAAAAAAAAAAATTGAAATTTTTAGTGAGCGTATGTTTAGAATCAGTTGTATGTTTGAATCTCAAAAGGTTTTCTTGACAATTTGAATGGCTTTTGCAATGCTTTGTAATTTTTCATTAACATTTAACTAATGTAACAGAAATTGTCTGATAACTATAGTGCATCAGTCTGTGAAACAGCTCCATCGAAAGATGAGTAAAAGGCACAATTAATTCGTACGATCGTGTATTTGTACTAAATTTCTACTAAAATCTATTCAGAAACCTCTGGTGATAGCACTAAAGTTCCAAACGAGACAAAATTTCGTTAGTGTTTGTGGTTAAACAGAAAATTATAAATTAAACTGTAAAAAATGAAAAAAGCAGCGGTCTCTGAGACTAATAATATTAGTTAAAGGTTAAGGTCTGTGTCTATCCTCAAAATGCTGTTTTTGCGAAATTTTTCCTTTACTTTAAAATAAAATTAAAGCATTTACGACTCCAAAATTACCCTACTTTCGGTTCAGTGATAATTAGAAGTAAAATTATAGTCTAAAATATAAACTGGAAACGAATTTTTTAAACCGGAAGTGATCGTTTAAAGAAAAGAAAACAACATGTTTTAACTGTATTATTTTTTTTTTCTTTTAAAGAAATTTAATGTATTATTTTCTCTTTTTAATGCAGAACTAAGTATGAATTTAAATATAATTGTTTAAGCTATATTAAAATCTTAAAATTGAATTTTCTGAAAAACTATGTTTTTTATTGTTTAATTTCTTAAAAAGTTTTTGAGGTACTGAAATGAAAAATTTACACAATGTTCTACTCATCCATTAGTATTTTATGAAGTAAAATATAGCTTGTAAATATGTATCTATTAATTTTAGAGGTCTCTTTATGGAAAAATACATATAAAAATCATTTCTTTGTATACAAAATTTGGTATATGTTTGTAAATTTAAGAGGTATTACAAATCTTTTGCTTTATAACACAGGTAAAAGAATCGCAAAAAAGCCAAATATTTTAAATAGATTTCGTTACTGAAGGTTTGGCATAAACGCAATTCTTTACTAAAGTTTAACTAAATTGTGCTAAATTTGAAAATTAATTAGAATTCTACTTAAAAGTTATTTGAATTCATAGATTTATTCCTTAATTAAAAATACACTAGGCTTAAAAAAATCTTACTTAAAAAAATGCTCCGAAGATAGGCAGATAGACCTTAAGAGTAATGACCGTTAAACAATATTGCACTAAAACCAACACTCATGGATACAGTACTGTAATTTATAGCATTTTCGTTTAAATTATAAAAAAATACCTTCGAAGATTTCGACAGGGACCTCTGCAAAATAAAAATTCCCTCCTCCCCCCAAAAAATCAGTCAAGTAAATAATTTTTGTATCCTTCAACTAACAAAGTCGTTGTTTTATCGAAGTAGGGTCAAATTTGATAGACCAAATTGAATTCCATTTTCTCTCTGTGGTTTTATTGATAACATCAGTCACCACAGATTTGCATTTGTAATCTGCTAAGAGAATTCTTAGATCACTGAATGTTATGTTAAATTATCATATCGCTCAAAAGATTATTCAAAAATTTCTAAATACTGAATTAATTGCAGCTGCCTAGGAATTTTGTATTTAAAAAAAGAATAAGTTTCATTGTTCAGAAGTAAAATGGTTATACTAAAACTATCGCAGAGGTTTGAGAAAAAGTCCTTGAATTTCAATCTCAATTAGATAACTGGATAAAAAATTTTTTTAAAAACTATCTTAAATCCGTATCTAATTGCTTTGAAGTTCTTTTACTTTTGAATGTGTATGAGAAATGCGATAAAATGACAATGGAATAACTAATTCTTGTGGAATCAACAATTCCTAAAAAAAGGAAAAAAATCCAGCTTATTAGGAAATTTCAACTATTCAAGAATTTCGTCAGTGAAAAATTAGAAAGCATCATTGCTTAGAGCTAAACAGATTTTTATAAAAAAAATCACTGAGGTTTATGAAAAAACATTAATTTTAAATCTGAACTAGATATCTCGATAACCATCTTTTTAAAAGTGTCCTGAACTCATATGAGAATGGAATCAGTTACATGTATGAATCTCAGTTGTTTTCTTTGACAAGGTGAAATGACTTTTGAACTGCTCTAGACTCCTGATTCTAGAATGGTGACAATAAAACAAAATTAATTTGAAACCGACACTGAAAGATAAAAT
The DNA here is from genome assembly GCA_964019185.1 of Maratus speculifer. NCBI lineage: Eukaryota > Metazoa > Arthropoda > Arachnida > Araneae > Salticidae > Maratus > Maratus speculifer. The sequence goes on along the minus strand of OZ025300.1, from coordinate 161,115,133 downwards.
TGTACACATGCAAGATTTGAGTAACATACTATCAATACTATCAATAATTTTTTTACGTGTCGCACTAGCGTATCTTATGCAATCAGTTACATTTATGAATTTCAGCTATTTTCCTTCAGAAGATAATATGAATTTTCAATGTTCATTACTACTTGTTCTAGAGCAGTGGACTTAAGGTAATATTATTCTGAAATAAATATTGATGGCAATACTTGAATGATTTTCATTTAAAGTAAAAAGTGATACTTGAAGACACCTACACAAATCCCCTCACCCTCGATCCCCGAAAAAGGGATAACTTCAAACAAAATATAATATACTTCCATATAAACAAACATTACCTATGGTGAAATTTTAGGACAATGTTGTTGATAGACTATCGTTATTAATCTACGACAAAAATATATCTCTCATTAAATATAGATTAAAATCATCTTGCTATTTAGAAATATAATAAAAAATTTCTAAATAGGGAATTCATTTCATCTGCTCAAGGATTTCGTCATTGAAAAGATAAAAATGTATCATTGTTCAGAACTCTATCATAAAAAAAATCGCTGAGACTTCAGGCCTTTGACTTTCAATCTAAGCCAGATATCTCGATAAAGCGTCTTTTTAAAAATGTCCTGAACTCTTATATCTAACTCTTTGGCAATGCTCTTTTTTAAGTCATAGAAAATGCGATAAAAAAGACAAGAGGACAAAAAAGGATGTAGAAAATTTTGCGTGAGTGTATCTTATGGAATCAGTTACATTTGTGAATCTCAGCTGTTTTCCTTGAGAAGGTAAAATGACTTTTGAACTGTTCTGCACTCTTTTTTTTTCTGGTTCTAGAATAGTGGCCGTGAGACAACATTACTCTGAAACCGGTCGAAGAATTGACCTTTCTTGTAAAAGACTATCCTCCGCAGTATTTATGACCGATTTTCCCTTGAGGCTTATAACGGGTCAGTCAGCTGATGAATTGCAGAAGGCTTTCTTTTCTTTTTATTTACTACAGATATTATCGTATATATCTTCCTTATTCTTACTGTTTGATATTTCAAGGTAGCACATTTTTGTATCTTTTTTTTTTTTTTTTTTTTTTTTTTTTTTTTTTTTTTAATGTATAATTTTACCTGGGAACTTCACAAGAAAATGCCTTATGACAAGATAAAGTTTATAATCAATTTCAATTGGCAGATATTGATAACAAATTTTGAAATATAAAGGTATGTTTACTTTTCTTTTGAATTTACCTTTCATATACGGTGGCACTCAAAAGAATTTAGAAAAGAAGGACAGTCAATAAAATACACCCGTTTCATTAAAGTAGTGTAATATCATTAAAATAAACTGAAGACGATTTTGCTCATCGATCATAATGTAATGGATTTTTTTTTTTTTTATGACTTCTTGTAAACGAACAATACTTAGACTATAAAATACATGATGTCCTATACTTCAGTGATGAATATTAGTTTCCATATATTTAAAATAATGTAACATCATTAAAATACAATGAAAACAATTTTTCCTTCTTGACTATAATGTAATAGTTTTGAATGTTTCAGTAAACTAATCATAAATGTTACGCACTTAATTTTCAATAAGGAACATTTTGTGGTATATCTTAGTAACATATATCAATTATGTAAAAATTCGTGTATTGAATGAGTTACATGAGGTACAAAATGAAAAAAGGACAGACAGACATATGGTTGTTCTCAGTTTAAATTGACTGAGTAATGAGTAGCTTCATGGGTTACAGTAATCAACCATTTTATAAAATTTACTGATATTTTCTACAATGTTTAATGAATTAATTTTATCAATGTATAAAGTACAGTACAGTTTGTGCATTCAAAAAATTCTAATAATAAATTAACCTATTTACGCGTATATATTTGCAAAATGATATGCATTTCTAGACTAGCTGGTTTTGTAATTAATCATAATAATAAAAATATTTCTCTAAATAATCACAGTTTATAGAAGAAATGTTAAAGAAAATCGTTTGTGCACTGGAAAAAAAAGTGATGGTAGTTAGTAAAATTGGTGGCAGTCACGTTGCCTCCATTTTATGGATTAATTTAGAAAAAGTAACTTGTGTTATATTTCAGCATAATAATGCAAAGTATGATGATATTAGTATGGCGTAATATTACATCAGTTATAGCAATTATACCAGTGTTCTATAATTTAAATTACTTCATAAAATTGGCGGCTGCATGCTGCTACCAATTTTATAAAAAAAGTTTTTTTTTTTTTTTTTTTTTTTTTTTTTTTTTTTTTTTTTTTACAGTGTGTTAATTTATGATCTTTCATTCATACAGGTAATTATTTTCTGAAATTTATTCTAAACGAAATTAATCTTAAAAAGGAATGGAAGAACTAAAATTTTTCCCCAAAATATCCATTTTTAATAACAGTGACGGATATAGTCGTTGAAAGACCATTTTTATTTTAACAGTGTTAAATAATTAAGCACTAAAAGCTGGGGATAAAAATGGTGACTGAAATAATTAGAATAATATTTCAAAATTAATAGAACACTTGAAGTGAAAAATTGTGTACGCAAGAGAGAGAAAGAGTTGATAAAATATCACGTACAACCAATGATGCGGATATTATCAGGAGTTTCCTGTGCATCTCGAATATGGCTTAAAAATATATCATTATAGAATAAATTTTTGGATAAAATTATCTTTGTAGAATATTAGTTTTCTTATATTCCTAATAAGTTAATTATTTCATGGTAATAACGGGATCATATCTTTAAGAAATACTTTACTATTTAAGCGCTATCGCTTTTCAATTTTTAATTTATGATATCATGAAATTAAATGTTTTAATGAGCATAGATTGAGATCAAAGAAAAACAAGTTGGAAATTGCACGTGAAGCGTAGCAAATGAGGTGCGTTCGTACGATAACAAAGTTTTAAAATATTCAGATCTTGCTGATATAGTAGAGCGTACTTTGGATACAGTATAGTGGTCGAAATCTTTGTGTTTCTATAAATATGCAGGGAGTAATTTTTATTCTACTTCATTAACGTATATCTTATTCATAAAATGTGAAGTAGTTTAATATAATTAAAACACCCCTCAAACAAAGTTTCCTCGTATAACATTGTTTAATGGAATACATTTGTGTGGCCCTGTAATTTAATAATAAATATTCTTTGCATCACAGATTGTACAAAATGTATTTTTAGTACATATTTCATAGATTCATGTGAATTCTGTTATGTTCAAATGAGTGTAACACCATTAAAATGCATTTGGAACTTTTTTCCCCATTGATCGTAATGTAACGGAATCCTTTTGATTGTCCCTGTAATTGATCTATCATCCGATTTTCATAAAATTTCAAATAACTCGACAAAATTATGTAATAAATATACGTTTTAAATTTCAAACGATTAAAATGCGTTTGAAACTTTTTTCCCCATTGACCGTAATGTAACGGAATCCTTTTGATTGTCCTTGTAATTGATCTATCCATCCGATTTTCATAAAATTTGAAATGACTCGACAAAATTATGTAATAATTATGTATTTTAAATTTCACACGATTCGGTTGGGTAGTTTTTGCGTTGTTATATGCGGACGGACAGACGGACAGACGGACGGACTAAGTGACAACAATAGGTGCTACGTATTTACATAATTACGAACGCACCTAATAACTGTAATTAAAAGTTTTAAGAGTTAAAAGTTTGTTTTAAGAGCAAAGAACAATAACTATAATTAAAGAAATGTTTATTTATTTTGTCAGCATTGTTTTTCAGACAACTTTTTTTATAATATCCCTATTTTAAAAATCTCATTGAAAAAAAAACAGTTTTATGGTACTTGCCAAAAGATTTAAGTGAATAAATTCAAGAATGATCCAGAAGGTAGCATGTAAAACAAATTAGCGAGATATGTCAAACGTGGTACACATTTCCTCGTCATGGCAATTCTTGATGTATATAATAATTTAATGAGCGGCTACTTTAAATTTGTTAGATGGACAAGAAATTGAAACAACTATGGCGATAAAAGGGTTAGATCACCGTAGTTTGAATTTGTGGGAACTTTTCATATGGCTTCGCAAATCATCGCGTAATCAATGCCAAAAGCCTGACAAAAATACTATGCAATAATATTGCATGACATATGGGGTTTCTTCAGTCACAGGCAAAATCTAAAGTGAACAAAAGCGAATTTAAACCTTTTTTCTACTAAAGTGACAAGTTTTTTTTTTTTTAAATAAATCAAGTAACGAAATTAAAGTCGCTGCTCAGTAAAATATTGGAAACATAAGCAGTTGTCCACTACGTAGATCATGTATATCATGTATTACACATATCACTCATTCTAGCATCTTTTATGAGACATTTTTATCAAGTATTACCGCCTAGGTCACGCTGTAAATAAGTAACTATATCTCATTTCTTAAAGCTTCTTGAGATTAGAATAAGTTTTGAAAATTAAACGGCATATATAGTCGTTGCCTGTTGATCTTTAAGTTTTGTATTCACAAAAATATTCACTATGTAATAATAATAATAATAATAATAATGTAGGTTTTTTATTCCTCAAAGAAAATTATCATCTCTGAACCTTCCAATAAATAATTTGTTTGTAAATGTAATTTATAATCCGATAATCCAAATTTAACTTCTTAACAGTTTTGCCCGAATACTACTTGGACAACAAGAATTTGCTTTCGTTACTAGACACCACAAAAATTAACTGTAAGTGTTGCTTTATTAATTAATGGATAATTTTCTACTATGCAAGGCAAACATTATACTTTGGAACAAGTGGTGATTAGTCCCTAATTTTAATTTGATGTTAAAAAAAAATAATAATAATAAAATACAAACAAAACTGATGAGGGAATAATAGTGGTCTAACCCTCCCACTAATCATAGAAAAAGTTCCAGTCAAGGATATCTTAATTCTAAAGATAAATTCAGCTGTTAAAGCCACAAAAAATATTCTTTTTAGCTATAAAAATGTTAACCTTTAGTGTAAAAAGAATTTTTATGGTATTTACGGCCAGCTTCTGTGTTTTTTCTCAATTAAATATGTACGTATCTCAAGTAAAAACAAAAGAAATTTAAGATATCTCAGTATCGATATATGAAGCTAAATTTGTAAGAGGCTAATAATTCTAAAATACAAATTTTTACTTTTTAATCTTCTAATTAAAAAGTTGTTTGCAAATGTATTTTATAACTCGATAATCCAAATTTAATGGTCCAAACTCTCTACGAATCATTGAAAGAGTTATAGCCAAAGACTTCTTAATTCTAAACATAAATTAAGCTGTTAAAGCTAGGAAAAGTTATCTTATTAACTGGAAGAATGTTGACCTTTAGCGTAAAAAGAATATTTTATGGTATTTATGATAGGTTTCTGTGTCTTTTCTCAATTAATTATGTACGTATCCGAAATAAAAACAAACAATAAAAACAACAACAAAATAAGATATCTTAGTATCCATAAATCTTGCTTAGATAGTGAGCGGCTAATAACTCTTAAATACAAGTTTTTACTTCTTAAACTTTCAATTTATAAGTTGTTTGTAAATGAAATTTATAACCCGATAATGAAATTTTAACAAGGTTTTAAACGGCCTGCTAATCAATGAAAGAGTTTCAGCCAAGGACTTCTTAATTCTAATCGTAAATTCAGCGGTTAAAACTACGGAAAGTTATCTATTAACTAGAAGAATGTTGGACTTTAACTTAAAAAGAATCTTTTAATGTATTTATGCAGGATTCTGTGTCTTTTCTCAATTAAATATGTATTTATCTGAAATAAAAACAAAAGAAATTTAAGATATCTCAGTATCGATAAATCATGCTTAGGCAGTGAGCGATTAATAATTCTTAAATCCAAGTTTTTATCTTTAAACTTTCCAATTAATAAGTTTTTTGTAAATGCAATTAAAAATCCGTTAGTCCAAATTTAATAGGGCTCTAAACGCCCTATTAATCATTGAAAGAGTTTCAGCTAAGGGCTTCTTAATTTTAAAGATAAACTCAAATGTTAAAGCCACTAAAAGTTATCTTTTTAACTAACGTTGATATTTAACGTGAAAATTATCTTTTATGGTATTGGCAGTCTACTGCGTCTTTTATCAATTGAATATTCACATATCTGAAATAAAACAAAATAAATTTAAGTTATCCCAGAGTCGATACATCAAGCTTAGTCAATGAGTGGCTAATAATTCTTAAATACAAGTTTTTAATCTCTTAACCTTCCAATTAATAAGTTGTTTGTATATTTAATTTAAAATCTGATAAGCCCAATTTAATAGGGTTCTAAATACCCCACTAATCATTGAAAGAGTTTCAGCCGAGGGCTTCTTAATTCTAACGATAAACTCAGCTGTTAAAGCTATCAAAATTACGTTTTTAACATGAAGAATTTTGACTTTTGGCTTAAAGAGAATCTTTTATGGTATTTAGGGCTTGATTCTGTTTCTTTTCTCAATTAAATATGTACGTATATGAAGTAAAAACAAAATAAATTTAAGATATCTCAGTGTTGATACATGAAACTTTATTAGTGAGCGGCTAATGAGTCTTCAATACAGGTTTTCACCACGTAACCTTCCAATTAATATTAAGCCGCTCATTAAAGTATTTTATGACTTGTTGACTCGAATGAATGTAATAGCTCTGTAAATTTTCTCTCTAATCATCCAAAAAATTTCAGCTCGGGAGATCTTAATTCCAACTACACATTCGACTTTTATTAAAAGCTTTAAAAACTTGTGAAGAATGGTGACCTTTGGCGTTGTTACAATTATATCGTCGTCGCCTCAGAGTAACAGTAGAACATTTAGTAATAATTGAAAATGAGATATCTGACTTACTGGTATGTAATACTGTGCCTGCATTTAGAGGAGCAATAAGGAATTTTTTTATAAAACACATCTCAGATATCGTATTAAGTCTAACTTTGTGTTTCAGAAATTGTTCCTCTATAGATGCAAACATGAGACATCATACTGTTGCTCTGAGGCGCAATATCTTGTATGTATAACTGGCTTCTGTATCTTTTCTCAATCATGTATTGTATTATCTAAAACAAGAAATTCAAGATATTTTGCATCAATAATAATTAAGTGGTAATGTTTAAACAAGCGTCTATATCTTAACTTTTTAGTTAATGAATCTAAATACAATTTACAACTTGAAAATCCAAAATTAGTGGCTCTAAATTTTCTCCATAACTACTGAAAAAGTTTTAACTAATTAATTTTATTGTTTATTGAGGTCAGAATAATAGTCCGGAAAAAAATAGAAAAAAGAATTTTGAACTTTAGTATCGTAAGAATAATTAGTGGTGGTCTCATAACTGGCTGCTGTGTCTTTTCTTATTCAAATATTATATACATTTAAAGTAATAACAAAAGAAATTCAAGATAATTTGTATAATATTCAAAAGTAAATTTGAATAACATAAAATACCATACCGCGCGGCTGGTAATTCTCAAATAAAATTGACATTTAATTATCTTCGAACTTTCAAATTAATAAACCGCTTTTAAATATAATATAGACCCTACTAATCGAAATGTACACTTCTGAAAAATTATTCAGCTAATCATCGCAAGAGTTTTAGCTAAAGAGATCTTAACTCAAAAGTCGCGTAGTCAGTTTTTTGTTCATTGTTAAGTATAGACACAGGAATCCCTGAGACAAATTTAGGAGGATTATGAGTTAATTTAAAGAGTCTATTCTATTGTTACTTTCCGGTCCAAATTGGTATCCTAACCCAAAGAAAACTAACTTTTGGCAAAGTAAAAATCATTTGTGGCATTTATCATTGGCTTTTGTGTCGTTTCCAAAGTATCTAAAGTATTGACAATATATATATATATATGTATGTATATAACGTAAGATTAAAACCTCTAAATAACGATCACTTTCAGACCGCAAAATGTTTATCTTCTAAACCTAAAGAATGCCGATTTTTAGCTAAGTAAGAATCATTTAGGGTGGTTTTCATTGGTTTTTGTGTCGTTTCCCAAGTATTTAAAGTAATAATTATGCATATATATATATATATATATATATATGTATATACTATAAAAATCTCTAAACAGCAAAAACTTTCAAACCGCAAAATCTGTCTATTGTTAGGAGATCTTCGCTATTAGACGTAAAAACATGCAAATAAAATATACCTATATTAAAAAAAAAGGGTTTGTCAAAGAAATGGGGTACGCCATTTGGAAATATTCGTTATGCAGGACTGCTACTGGCAACTATTATTTTCATTCTTATCATTATTTTTAAGAAATACATTTTGTAGTATATCTCTCTTGCAAATGTTGTCAAAAAGTGTAATTTTTTTTTTTTGAAAAAAAGGTTCAGAATAGAATTAAAAAAATAGTCGCCTGCGGCAGCCCTGGTTTTTGGAAAGTTCGTTTTCTTTTTTGCGAAGTTCGAAGTTTTACTGGTTGAGCCTTTATATATATATATATATATATATATATATATGTATCAGAAAGATGATTGCTTCTTTTTTTTCAGTGGGTAGACATATAGAACCAATTTTCCCCCTTTCCACCCTCACCACTATAAAGCCCTTGTAGGTTTCAAAACACAAGTTAAACCGGCATTTAAAACCAATGCAAAAACGAGAATATTTCAATTATAATTAATGAAAATTATTACATAATAGGCGCAAAAGCAACTGCAAACAAGATGCAACAAAATGTACTTCATTAAAATATGAAAAAAAAAAAAAAAAAAAAAAAAAAAAAAAGAAACTACAATATAAATTTGGAATTAAGGTGTGTAAAAAACTTTACAGTAAATAACTAAGAACACCCAAAACAACCAAACTTAAACTACACAGGCAAAAGACTATCTGTTTCTCTTCAGTGGGTAAACAAATAGAACTAATGTATATTCTCAGTATCAATAAAACAAGCTTCGATACTATGCCGCTGTTAATTCTTAAATAAAGATTTTCATTTGTCAACCTTCAAATTAAAGGCAGGTAGTAAATCTAATTTACAACCTGTTAATCCAATTTAAAAGTTCTGTAAATCTGACCCCTAATCATCGACCAAGGATATTTTAATTCTGAAGACCCATTCAACTGTTTCTTTAAGGCCACAAAAAGTTATCTTTCTAACAGGTAGAATGTTGACCTTTTAACGTAAATAAAGAATCATCTATGGTATTTATGACCGTTTTTCCTTGAGTTTATATCGGTTATTCCTTTTTGAGACACATGATGATGCTTGTTGCTTTTGTGTTTGAAAAAGAAACCGTGGTAAAGACAAAGGAACAATTTTTTTCTAAAAATACAAAAATGTTTTCTTTTTAGATTTAGAAGGTGAGAGCAACAGAAGGTGAGAGTTGCAAGAGTAATGTTTGCTTTTCTTTCTATTGTTTTGAATAATGAATAAAAAAGGTCAGAATTTAGACTAGTTTCAATACAATATCACTCAATCGAAGACGCGCCGATTGTTATCATTCTTCAGAAAATTAAACAAAGTTCGATGAAAATATAGTTCATAAAATTTTATTGAAATTTTCTTGAACTAATTTTAAATAATTAAGGGAAGACAAGACGGAGTGCAATGCTATGGAAAATATACAAGATTTAAGACCCATTTCCACGGAAATTACGCAACTAAATTTGATGAAATTTGGAGTCCATATTCACTGGATTATGCTTGACTTCTAGCAGGCGTGTTTATTTATTTACTTTTTGACTAGAACTTTTTATTTTAGAAAATTGGCAATTTTTCTGACATTTTTCGATTTTCAGAATTTTTTTGTGAAACTAATTAATTTTTTAAAAAATTATTCCCCACAAGTAATATTATATTTATACTTATATCTCATTATACATTATTGTATATTATCTATACTATTAACCGCAGTAAACGTCTGTCTGTCTGTACCGCTAAAAACGTTTCTCAACGGCCGAGTGGAGTGGCGCTCTGGGTGTCTATCGACTCGGGACGATTCGGCCTTTTGTGATAATGAATTTCGAGAAAATCGCCCGGTAATTACCCGACATATTAATTAAAAACTACCCGGGAAACGTGACAAAAAATCCAAGTTCCGAGACGGTTCTCTGACGGAGCTCTCCGGTCGAAACTAGCTTTCCGCGGATGAAGAACCACGACGGTGTCGAAAATACGAAAATTAAGGAGTTTTATATAACGTCGCATCCGCGCTGCAGATTCACGGATTTTAAAACAAATTACATATTCTTGAAGGCAATTTAAAGACCTTTTTGACGGTCTATTCGGTTTCAAGAAATACGAACATTAACCTTTTGAAAAAAACGTTTTCCCGAAAGTTTTCATTTTCCATTTTTCTCCGCAGAATTTTCGACCGAAAACTATCGAATTTTAAAACGATTCCGTCCTTTTTAATTTTGGAGGCACGACAAAGAAAAAAAGTACCCCCTCAAAGACGCTTCTGTCTAATTTCCAACGGTGTGTTTATTTTTGAAATATTCTAATATTAACCTTTTGAAAGAAAATCGAGAAAAAGAGTCTCCGATCGTACAATTTTGTTTGCTTTTTCGACACTTTTTCCGCTCATATTTATATGAATAAAATCCCTAATTTTCAATATTTCTTTTCCATCTTTATACACCTCTTAGTGAATACATCGTTTTGAGTTGTGTCAAAATTTCAAAAAGATACAACGGTTAGAAGTATTTTTAAATCTGTAAAAACCGCGAAATTACGGCGTAAAACGGGCGATTTTTTTTTCTGCCATATTTTTAAGTAAAAGTAGCCCTTAAATCCTGTATTCTTCAATGATCTTTATATGTGTGTTTTTGGTACTGGTTTTACACCTTTCATAAAATTTTTGAAAAAATCGGGAGGCCGTAACTGCATTTTAAATAATATAATAGGCGAATTTTTCAATTTAAATTATTAAATGTGAAAAAGGAAAAAACTATAAATTAAAATTTTTGTACAAAATATGGAAATTTTTACACGAAAATTATACTCGAGGTTTTTTCAAAGTGTGTAATAGTAATACATTGCGACCTCACTAATCCGACACTCGGTAATCCGTATATTTTTAAAATATCGTTAGAGAACATTATTGCAAATAAATACATTTTAAAATTTGACATTTCTTTAAAATCTTCATAAAAGCAGTTGGAGAATACCGTGGTACAAGTTGCATCACTATTTTGAAACGATACAACAGTTAGAAGTATTTTTAAATAAATAAAAACCGCGAAATTACGGGGAAAGAACGAACTTCTTTCTTTTTTTGTTTCATATTTTTAGGAACAGCTTTTACTTAATTTCAATATTTCCTTAAAATCGGCTAATACCATTCTTGGTAATCCACTTTTAATGAGGTATGAAATTTTTGGAAAAATATGGCTATCAGAACTATCTTTTAAATAAAATAATAGGTGTAACCATTTGCAGAACAACAAACATATTTTTATAAGTATTACATCTTCATCTTTTGTATAAACAGAAACAATGTTTCTAGCATTGCGCATGCATGCACTTAGCCAAGCTACGCCGATATGAAAAAATTAACGGGTTTTTTTATATCCACATAAAAGAACAATTTTAAGTAATGAAAAAACAATTATGAAAATTAATAAGAAAGTATTTTTCTTAATGCACTTTGACGTACGGGAGGAATATTTACGAGCACGAACAAAACTAAGATTTGTATTCGACATTTTCCCGCACGAAATTGATTATCATGTAGGGAGCATCGAAACAACTCAACTCTTTCCAGTGTTTCATTTCGAAACTTTATACGAAGCGCCTGCTTTAAAAATTGTTCCTGTTGAAATATCATAGAAAACTTAAATGATGGTTTGTGGTCAGCGGTTAGAAAACGCAAGTGTGCACCGGGCCTTAGAGAGATTATTTTTTTCAGAAAGGGGCCGCTAGCGGGCGAAGCTCGCTAGTTATATATTATACGCTATTATTATTTTTTTAAATCGAAATCACTCGATATAGGACTAATTTAGGAGTTAAATGGTTTTTTAATTGAGTAGTATAATTTTTCGGAGAGTGAAAATTTAGACACTTCTTTCTAACTTGTGTGAAGTTCTTGCACAGTTCTATCAAACACACGAATTAAAGTATATAAGAAACTTAGGTGAAATTCAGCTACATATAATAAATGCGTAGCTGCCAACTTGTACGGAATTTCTCCTCCACTAAAATTTAAAAAAAAAAAATTGTCTTCTGTCATCGTTGGAAATCGTTGCATTTCGGGTGATATATTTAAGTAAAATTTTCTATTAAATTTTAATAGTAGGAAAAATTCCCTTCAGTTGGCTACTATGTAAATGAATATTAAATGTTACAGGAAAATTAATATGAGTGAGCGTTGCGCCTTAGTTGTGTTTTCAATTAAGAGAGTAAGAATTGGCATTTAAAGGGATTTGTCGGTGTAAAATCTTCAAATAATAAACGTCTTTTTAGCCCAAAGAACTATGTCTCTTTCCGCTCCCAATGCTACTTTATTCAGCCACTCACATAACGAAACCCATGTTTCTAGAAATTTTACACCGGAAGCACAGATAATCACCTCATCGAGTTTATGATGAAAATCTAGGATTAGTTAAATCTTGATTAGCATATTAAAACACAATCGGTTTGCCAAAGTATATGCTTTGGCAAACGTCTTGGTGGAAAACCCTTTAAAAATCTGTTTTTACAGTTTACTCGCAGATTTATCATTACGCTTTCCCGCACCCATACATATGTATAATTTTTGTGAAAGTGAATGGTTTGCCATATTTCCAGATTTAGCTTAATACGATTAAATCTTTGGTTGCGGGTTTCAGAATCAATGATATAAAACCCCAAATGTTACCAGTTGCAGTACTTTAAAAAAAAATCCGATTGCCTTTTTTAAAAATAGTATAATTCGCCTTATTTTTGCCTATTTTGTTCTTTATTTAATCAAGAAGAATATTACTATTCCAAAAAAGTGGCAGCATGCAAACAATGTGGATTTTTAAAAAAGTAGCAAATGTCAGGAGAATTTTGCGATAATAACTTCTTTTAGTGTTCTGAGCTTCCTTCTAATTAGATTATTTTTTTTTCTTAAAGATACAGACATAAGTTTAAATTAATATTATTATAAGCCTTCTGTTATTCTAGTTTAATCAGTTTTTAAGTAAGACGACGATTACTATTCTAAAAATGTGGTAGCAATCAATTTTTTTTAAAAAGTAACAAATTGGCACTATTAATGTCCACCAGCCAGAATGGTCTTGAAATAAAAACAATGAATCCCTTTCCTCATCTGAGCTTCATGATGATCACATAAATGTTATTTTAATGTAATTTATTGTTTAAAGCATGTAAATCAAATTATAGTTTTCGTTTAAAAATAAATTGCTAATTATTTTTCTAAAAGTCTACAAAAATTATTTTAATTTAGTAGGTTCAGCCTCTTCGATTAATCCTCCAACGCGCGTAAGTAAATTTAGTTTCATAGTTTGTATTGAATTGTCTTTATTAAACAATAGAGTAATACAAACAATTTTATCAAAGAATACATGTTACCCAGCAACTGTTCCAAAAATGTACGATTGCACTATAAGAACAAAAATTAATGAATCATTCGAAATTCTATAAATATGAATCAACTTAGTTAAGTTTAATATTAAAGCAATGTATAAATGTGGTGTTGTGGCAAATCTGGTGGTAAGCACTCGATCAAATGTAATTAATTATAATAATAATGCAAATAATTCCGTTTAGAGGTGCTTGAACTCATTTCGATATACGTCGACATTTTGCCGGTCTTAATGCAAGTCGTCATGTGGTCAATAGGCAATGGAATAATTTCAACTTCGAGTTTTTCTTATAAATAATAACACATCTGCGTAGTTTTTAATCTTTTATTACCAAAATATTAGCTGAAACTGATCCCACCTTAATTTGAAGCTCAGGTTTTGCTATCACAAATCATAGTGGTTATTAGAAGAAATTTAGAAAAAAAAAAAAAGCAAGCATTGTACGAAACTTTCAAGCAGCGTAAAATCTTACGCTGCCTGAAAGTTTCGTACAATTCTTAACAAGCTGAAAATCGCACAAACTCCCCGTTTCCATCGAATGCTGCTGCTTTTTGATCAAACTCACAATGATATAATTTATGATGTCACAAGATTCTGATGGTAAGGAACAAAAACGTCATGCAAAAAGGACCAATGAGAATAATTCTGCAAAGAGTCCTGCTAAGGAGTAAACAAATATCTCAAGGCCAGAAAGAACTTGGAATAAAAATAAGTAAAAAAAAAAAAAAAAAAAAAAAAAAAAAAAAAAATGGCTTTTTTAAAAACGTTCAAATTCACACTAAATAACAGAAATTGATAAAAAATAATGAGACCATTTAGGAATAAACTAAAATTTTTATATTTAAGTAAATTGAGTAAAATGATAATTAATTTGAGAAGAGTTTAATAGAATTAATGATAAATATTATTAAAGAATAGGAAATTAAAGAATATGCCGGTAATTTAGTGTAATAAAAAGAAAACAAAAGAAGTTATTGCGAAGGAAAAATTAATAATGTAACATATATTTAAATAATACTACCTTTAGCAGTGATGAACAAATTGAGCAAAACAAATTGTTTCTTACCTATAAAAGAAACGAAAAACATCTTAATGAAATTTGCGTAAAATTTGTAACTTGCAAATAAAAGTAACTTATCAATTATTTTTTTCTTTTAACCTATAAAAATCCTCTTAATTTAACAAGTGTTGCATCAACATCACCCCTAACCTCCCAGTCCTCCAACAGTAATAACTAGACGAAATCGATAGATTATATTCTATTGCATGATATTGTTATCAGGCACAAAAAAGAGAAATAAAAACAAAATTTATCAGTTAATGTATAGTATCAAATAAGTGACACACAAATTCAAGATTAAACTACAAGAAAAACATTTACCAATCATTCGAATCTTACAAATACCTGATCAACATTTAGTTAATTTTAAAATGAAGAAATACACATATATATGTCTGTAGGATTTGAATTTAGGTACCATTATTCATTTTACTTACGAAGTTCGTGATCAAATCAACGAATTCTATAAAAATATTTATTATCGTTTATGATTTGAACAAATGAGATAAATCAAAGCAAAATCATTATATCACGAGTATTTAATGACTTAAATCTGATTATTTTTACCATAATTTTCATTAAATTTTAAAATTCTCATTTTTTTTCAATCTTCAAGGAAAAATAATTGATCGAATAAATGGATGCTTTAAAATGTAATCATCGAAATAACTTCAGATAAGAAAGTCTTATGCCTAAAAACTCGATTAACTGTATCTTAAATCTTACAACCTGCCTAAAGCTGTCTTCGTAACCCGCAGAATGTTGACCTTTTGTGGAATAAGAATCCTCTTTGGTATTTATGACCGATTTTCCCCGAGTTTATAACGGTCAAGTCTGGCACTTGAACATGCCCGCGCTTTTTGTGGTCGACCAGAAACCGCAATAAATAATAAGACCATTTTGACAAACATACAAAGAAAATTTCTTTTCAAATTCAGATCGTAAATTCTACAGAAGACGTAAGAATTAGACATGAATAGTTCAACATTAAGAATAATCAATGTTTTTTCAAAATTTCATACTTTTCAATCTTCAAGGGAAAAATAATTGTTTGAATAAATAGAGTGCTTAAATAAAGCACTAAGAATTTTTTTTTTTTCAAATTCAGATCGTAACAACTACAGAAGTCGCAAGGATGTTTGTCCGTTTTTTTAATTGTCCAGGAAAAGAAATGAAAGCGCACTTAATTAAGAACAATCAATGTTTCTTAAAATTTTACTTTTTTTTAGTCTTCAAGGGAAAAAATAATTATTATTCGAATAAATAGCGTGTTTGATAAAAGCAATCATCGAAATAATTTGAGGTAAGAAAGCCTTAAGGGCGC
The DNA here is from genome assembly GCA_964019185.1 of Maratus speculifer. NCBI lineage: Eukaryota > Metazoa > Arthropoda > Arachnida > Araneae > Salticidae > Maratus > Maratus speculifer. Next base: position 161,099,197 of record OZ025300.1, on the reverse strand, counting down.
TCAGGGGTTGAAAACTTTTCAAAAAATCGATTTTTTTATGATCTAGTTTGATTATTCAATTAATCCTTAACTCAATGCAAAAAATCGCATAAAAATATTAGCATTTTTAACGGAGTTATAAGCATTTTTGTATCAATACTTACATAGCCGCATCCATAAAATTTCAACTTTAAGTCGTGTTTTCTCAAAACTTGATTTTTGATGACTAACACCAAGATTTAAAAAAAAAAAAAACTATTTGATGGAATGGCTTAAATTTTTTTTGCATGCATATAACATCATAATCTAGATTATGAATTAAGGATATAACTATCACTTAATAAAAACAGTATTATAAAATCTCTCAAAGATGAAAATTTAAAAAAACCCCTAAAAAATACAACTTTTTTTCCACTAAAAATACTCAAAATATTAAACTATCTAAAATATATTAATTCATAATCTAGATAATGATGTTATATGCATGCAAAAAAAAAAAAAAAAAAAAAAAAAAAAAAAAAAAAAAAAAAATTAAGCCATTCCATCAAATAGTTTTTTTTAAATCTTTGTGTTAGACATCAAAAATCAAGTTTTGAGAAAACGCGACTTAAAGTTGAAATTATATGGATGCGGCTATGAAAGTGTTGATACATAAATGCTTATAACTCCGTTAAAAATGCAAATATTTTTATGCGTTTTTTTTGCATTGAGTTAAGAATAAAATGAATAATCAAATTAGATCATAAAAAAATCGATTTTTTGAAAAGTTTTCAGCCCCTGAGCCCCTTTAAATCTAAAAACTCGATTAACTGTATCTTATAACCTGCCTAAAGTTGACTCTGTAACCTGTAGAATGTTGAATTTTCGTGGTAGTAAGAATCATCTTTAGTATTTATGACCGATTTGTTTCGAGTTACAACGGTCATCTTTAAGTCTGATACTTTCAAATGCCCGCTATTTTTCTTGTCGACTAAAAACTGTGATAAATACAGCGACTATTTCCACAAATATGCAAAGAAAATTTGTTTTAAAATTCAGAAGATAACTACTATAGAAGATCCAGAAATGTTTCTTATTTTTCTTATTCTTCAGAATTAGAGACAAAAAGAACTCAAAATTAAGAACAATCAATGTTTTTCAAATTTTCTCTTGTCTTCAAGTTGAATAAGTAATCATCGAAATAATTTGAGGTAAGAAAGTCTTAAAATTTAAAAACTCGATTAATTGTATTTTATAACCTGCCTAAAGCTGTCTTCGTAACCTGTATAATGTTGACTTTTCGTGGTAGTAAGAATCATCTTTAGTATTTATGATCGATTTTCTTCGAGTTATAACGGTCATTTTTAAGTCTGATACTTTCAAGTGCCTGCGATTTTTGTGGTCGACTAAAAACCGCGATAAATAATAAGATCATTTTGACAAATATACAAAGAAAATTTCTTTTCTAAATCAGATCATAACAACTTCAGAAGAAGCTACAATGTTTGTCTTTTAGGTAGCTTTCATTATAAAAAGTAAAGAGCTACCTATTGCAGCCGTCCGGAGGAAAGCACTTTTAGAAAATTTTGGTATATTTTCACCGATCATGACCCCCAGACCCCAAAATCACCCTCCGTTCAAATGTTGACATATACAGGGTGTCCGAAAAGTCTGGAAACGGTCGAATAACTCGAGAAATACATATGAGATTGAAAAACGTAAATATACATGTTAAATATTTTTAAATAAGCTACTCTGTGATACCAAATTTGACCTTCTAAACCGACCCCCTGGGGGTCAGAGGGGGTCCAACTTTGAAATCTTAAATTATAACCCCCATTTTTTATTGCAGATTCGGATTCTACGGACAAAAATACGTAACTTTTGTATTTGATGTTTATTTCAAACCTTCGTTTATCACGGTGTAATCGAGCATATTAAATCGATACATATTCCCGCTTTTCCAACGGGATTTTCCCTAATCGAAATTAATTGGGGAGAATTTATGACATCAAATTCCTCGTCTTTTGTAGGAATAGCGTTTCCTGAAAATCACCCGTGCCGATTATTTCGATAGTGCTACACAGTTAAAAATTTGATCCATTTGCTGTAGCGTCACTCCACAGCTTTTATAGAATATCTCTTTCATGACCAATGAGAATGTTCCATAACACAGTAAAGTACACTGTAAAAAATTGACCTTTTTGCTGCATCGTCACTCCACCGCTTTTATAGAAAACGATTACTTTACTGTGTTATGGAGCATTCTCATTGGTCACAAAAGAGATATTCTATAATAGCTGTGGAGTGACGCTGCAGCAAATGGGTCAAATTTTTAACAGTGTAGCACTATTGAAATAATCGACACGGGTGATTTTCAGGAAACGCTATTCCTACAAAAGACGAGGAATTTGACGTGAAAAATTCTGCCCAATCAGCTTCGATTAGGGAAAATCCCGTTGGAAAAGCGGGAATATGTATCGATTTAATATGCTCGATTACACCGTGATAAACGAAGATTTGAAATAAACATCAAATACAAAAGTTACGTATTTTTGTCCGTAGAATCCGAATCTGCAATAAAAAATGGGGGTTATAATTTAAGGTTTCAAAGTTGGACCCCCTCTGACCCCCAGGGGGTCGGTTTAGAAGGTCAAATTTGGTATCACAGAGTAGCTTATTTAAAAATATTTAACACGTATATTTACGTTTTTCAATCTCATATGTATTTCTCGAGTTATTCGACCGTTTCCAGACTTTTCGGACACCCTGTATATATATATATATATATATATATATGATTTTTGTCATTTGATAACTAACGTATTTATGAACCGATTTGAATGAAACTTGGTATGTACATAGTACATACAAATGTCTCGACCGAGTTCGTTGGCCAGCATCATCCGACATTTTGTTTCAAAATGGCGGCCATTTTAAATTTTTTTTAAAAAATTAAAAATTAAAATTCAATACGAAAAAATTAAAATTTGAAAAGTATTTTTTTTACGTGTTAGAACTTAAAACAACGATTCCAGAACACTTTTTATTTTGTCTATATCTTAAAAAATGATTGAGTTATAGCACTTTGAATTTTTCTTATGGCTGACATTTTGAAACGATCTGATTTTTGTCACGTGATAACACGCGTATTTATGAATCGATTTGGATGTAACTTGGTGTGTACATAGTATATACTGAGGCCTGAATCGAGTTTGATACTCAGTTCCATCCGCCATCTTATTTCAAAATGGCGGCCATTTAAAAATTTTTAAAAATTTTAAAATTTTAATTTAGGTACAAGAAAGGGAGAAATTGAAAAAGATTTTTCTTTTATGCATTTGAACTTGATACAAAGATTCAAGAGCGTTTTTTGTTTCGTTTGTATCTTAAAAAATGGCTGAGTTATCGCATTTTTAATTTCTAGTATTGCTCATATCTTGAAATGATCTGATTTTCGTCACGTGATAACACGCGTATTTATAAACTGATTTGGATATGACTCCGTGTGCACATAGTACATAGCAATGCCTTGACCACGTTCACTGTCCAACTTCTTCCGTCCTCTTGTTTCAAAATGGAAGCCATTTAAGTTTGTCAAAAATCTTTTAAATGTATAATGATGTACAAACAAAAAATTAGAAATTGAAAAAAGGTTCTTTTTAAAGTATTTATCTTAATAATGAATTCAGGAGTATTTTTTGCGTTGTCTTTAACTTAAAAAAACACTTGAGCAGTTTGAATTTCTAACGTGGGTGACATTTAAAGAAAAATCAATTTGCCCGCGACAGCACTCGTATATATTAATCGATTTCAATATGAGTATGCATGTGCACCTGAATTAAGATTTCGACCAACATCATAATCAGGTTCCTCTAATTTGAGCTTAGTATTTTTAAAATAAATAAACAAATATATAAGTATATGAAAGCTACCTCTTCCTCCCAGCACTGCCGGAAGGACTATTTTTTATTGTCCAGAATAAGGAATAAAAGAGGTCAAAATAAAAAATAATCAGTATGTTCAAAATTGCACTTTTAAAAAAAATCTTCAAGGAAAAAAATGGTTGCTCGAATAAATGGGTTGTTTGAAAAAATAATTATAAAAATAATTTCAGACAAAAAGTTTTAAATCTAAAAAGGCGATTAACTATCTTACAATAGCTGTTATTTTAAACCCGTGGAATGTTCACCTTTTGTGGTAATAAGAATCCATTTTGGTATTTATGACCGATTTTCCTCGACTTTACAACGGTCATCCTCAAATTTGACACTTGAAATGCTGGTCCTTTTTTTGGTCGACTAGTAACCGCAATAAATAATAAGACCATTTTCAGAAATACGCAAAGAAAATTTCTTTTCAAATTCAGAAGGTAACAACTACAGAAGATGTAAGAATATTTGTCCTTTTTTTATTTACCAGAATAAGAGATTAAAAAGAGCTCAAAATTAAGAACGATCCGTGTTGAATAATCATGTCAAGGACCATACTTATTGAAGCGAGTCTTTATAACGGGTCACGAAGAATAGTGTATACAAAATGTTTTGAAAATACTGTAAAACATCGTTTTACACGCAGCCATCTAAAGTGAACTTCCATTGAACCAATTATAATTTCATTTACGCCTTTCATCAAAATGGGCGTTCAGTTAAGGGGCTGTGCAAATGGTGTTGTTATCAGTTTTGGGGGGTAATTTTGGACCCCCCACTTCCGACATCATATGTTATCCTTCCTAGACCCCTCCCCCATTGGAAATGATATTGTTATCAAAGTGTAAATTATTTTTGATTTTTAGGAATTTATTTCTTTTGTCTGGAATATACAGAATTGTTTTACATTTATTTTTCGCATACTTTATTGATTCAAATGAAGAAAAGTCAATAAAATAATGCATTTTAAAAGCACTTAAAATAATTCAATAGCACTTAAAATAAACAGTTTCTATTTAAAGGTATTTTATAATAGTTTTTTGTTACACAATGCATTCAACAGTAATAAAGTCTTCTTGCAATTGATCCGAGTGGAAGAGGGGTGGGGAAGGGTGGGGGGTGGATAGAAATTCTTATCAATAAAGTAAGTGGGAAATATTAATTTTCTTTCTCTTTTATTTATAAGTAAATACAATCTTCATTTCAAACATACTTCAATATGGTTTCTCAATCCGTGATTATGTAAGCATACATATATGAAGAAGAACAGGAAGCTCAAACGCTGGGTTATTTCACATTTAATAACTAAGTAATTTTATTTTGATTTAGCGATTTTAATAGCAACTTTGTATCTTCATAAAAATAGATAATCGACTAAAAAAAGATAACAAGTTTTTTTGAAATAAAGAACATGTTACAAATAAAAAGAGAAAATTTTGATTGGATCAAAAATGATATTGATATAAAAAAACAAACCCCTCCCCTTCCCTCTAGAGATATCTTATGATATCACGTGTCAGACCCACCCCCCTCATAAAATAATGACGTTATGTATGTCGTTATATATAAAATTATATAAAACGTTTTAAAATGTCACAATTAAGAAACTTCAGAATTGGATAGCACAATATGGAAAATTACATAATTATTATTTAAACCACATTCAATTTTCCTTATAATTTGAACAAAATTTAATTAGCTTTGTCTTTTATTGACTAAACAGTATTTAATTGTCTTCAATTTTTATTATTTACACAATATTTCATTATTCTTATAAAGGGGTCATGGAGGATAGTGTATATAGAGTTGATATTTTCTTATATAAGTAATTTTTTCCACTGATATTATTTATGAATGTAGATGCATACAAAAATATTGCCCAGTATTCTAAGAATTAAGAAAAGAAGAAGCAGATTATAGGCAGTTTTTTGTATTTTATTAAGGGGACAAGAAATCTTCAAACTCATTTTTTTTAATTGAATCTTAAAATATATTCAAGGGCACACTATGTGAATTATGGCGTATATTTATCACACGGGAAATTATTATTACAGTAGAATCTCGATCTATCGTTTTTCTAGGGGTACGGTAAAAAAAAAAAAAAAAAAAAAAAAAAAAAAAAAAAAAAAAAAAAAACGATGAATGTGGGAAAACGATAAATGCAGATTAATTTCAAAATACGAAAAAACACAATATTCATGCATTACTAATGCATACAATGTAAACAGTACACTAATTTGTTGCTTGCTAAACTGCAAAAGAAATAAATTAAAGTTACACAAAATTGATATTTATTTTAAAAAATCAATAATTTTGTTTGGTTTTTAGTTCATTTTTTTAAATAAAAAATACATTTTCATGATTTACAACATTTTTCTGGTCATTTTCTGTAATTTCATACCCATATATAAAAGTTCATACGGTTTTAAATGCCGCAAATGCATCAGGTAGAGTTGGCACTGGTGTCTCAGCTTCATCGGCAGGAAAGTTATACTCTGCATCTTCGCCATTTATTTCATTTCTTGCATTATCACACATTTCTTCTATGTTTAGGACACCAAGTGTCGCAACGTGTTGATCAATAGATACATAATCGGATCCTCTGTTATATACAGCCACTCTTCATCACTATACACATGATCAATACAAACGTGCTATTTTATAAAAAAGTAGTAATTTCAGTTTATATGTCATATGGATTCGATTGACTATCAATTTTATTTCGGTGAAGAGAAAAACTTTACAACGATGAATGCGGCAAAACTACTTTTAGAAGAACGATACTAGCGAGTTTCTTTAACATTATTTAAGTAAAATTTGTGCAGAAATAAAACGATCAATGCGGGAAAACGATGGATGCGGTAACGATAGATCGGAGTTTCACTGTATTACTACTATTATTTGAAAAAAAAAAAAGTATTTTCTTGAATATTTCACGTTATGAAGAACTTTCAAAATGTCCCAATCTCATTCTATAGCAATTACAATCTCGAATATTTTTTATGCCAGTTTGGTTTACACATACAAATAAAACTGTGCATATATATATATATTTAATTAAATATAAATGTAAAAGTTAAAGTAGGTAAATGCAGAAATGTGTAAAAAAATGCGAGAAATGTGATAAAACTGGAATTTTGCTTCTTATATTACCTTCATATTCATATATTTAAAATGATCCAAAGTTTTATTTGTGCATGTAGACCAAACTGGTATGAAAAAATATTGTGGATTTTAATTGATATGGAGCGCGTTTGGGCATTTCGAAACAACGCTTAAAATATTTAGTAAAATTCTTTTTTTTCTTTTTATAAAACAACTTTTTAAAAATTACTTGTGTGATAAATATATGATCATATGCTTTGTCCTTGACTAGTATTTAAAGTGCAGTTAAAAAAATAAATAAAAAAATGAGTTTGGAGGTCTCTTGTTCCCTTAAACTAAAATAAATTTCCAGAAAGCAAAAGTTTAAAAAATATATCATTATCATTTTTTGCTTCTTGAAAAAGTTTGCCTTGACACAAACACCCATGAATGAACTCCAGGTCGGCTGGAGCTTATCGTAAAAAAAAAAAAAAAAAAAAAAAAAAAAAAAAAAAAAAAAAAAAAAATATAGATACTGATCCTGGGCTGCCTAGAACCTAATGTACGAAAACCGGGCAGAAGCAAGACCCAATGGTCCGGCCAAGTCCTGACACGTGTAGTCTTCTATTCATAGCCACTCGTATCAACAGATGTCTTTTAGTTTGAATCTTTTTGTAAAAACAAAATCATTGTCACGTTAATCAAATTTTAACGAAACCTTAGAAGGATTTTATCACCTGTAATGCTGTTTACATGTTGAAAGATCAGTATCTGAACAACATAGCGTTATGTTTGTTTTAGAGAGATGAAACCTTATAAAAACTAAGTAAAAACAATGTTTTTGAAGCTTTGGTGCAACCTTGAAAAGGTATAATGCATATCACGTCATTGTCTCTATTATACATTTATACTATCTTAATTGACTTTCTAGGTTCAGCATAGCAGATCTAAAATCCAAATATTTTCTTAAAGAATTTTTTTTGGAGATATCATTCCTTTTAATATAATTTGAAATCATCTATCGATATTTCTAAATTTCCATGTTAGATGAAAACAATTTTTAGGATAAACCGCTGAAATAGAGACATATATTTAACTCTTTCAGGGCAATATTCTTCTATCCGTAAAAAACTGAAATCGATGATTTGCACCAAAATTTAAAAACAAATTTATTTCAAAATAGGAAAAAAACTTTTCTTAACGTATTTAAAATAACTAAATTTTTCTTTTTAAATTTCTGGTGTTAATGTTGCGTTTCACAATTAAAATTAAGTGGGATATATTTTATCTCACCACCCTTCAAGGGGTTAAATAAGGTGTAATTTGATTTAGGTACATGTACTTCTTTGTGATTTTCAGTGAATTATTGGTAACAAAAATAAAATTATACTATTTTTACCTCATTCATGACATATTTTAACTTTTTGTACGACTTTTCAAGAATTAGTTTTGTGATACTAAAACGTTATATTAACAAAAAAGTAGTACCTTATAAATAGGAAGAAATTTTTTAAAAAATTATTTTATTTCTTTTTTTAATACCATTTTTATTCTATTGGCCTAAGCAAGAGATTATCTCAAGTGTCTGTGTGGGGAGAAAGAGAGCGACGACGATTCTTTTTGAATACTATAAATATAGTAATACTTATTATTGCTGAAAAACTGCTTTGTAGCAGCAGAGAGTTTGTTTTGTCTTTGAACCTAAAATAAAGGCAAAAATGAAGTTTTTATTTTGAACCCTTTTATAATGGTACGTATTAATAAGTAGAGGCAAGCCAAAGTGGGTACTTAAGGATATATTCGAAAAAAAAAAAAAAATTACAGCTTCAACAGCTCGAAATTTTCTGATGCAATTTCAGACGCATTTTTTAAAGTAGAAACATGAAAATTGCTGAGGGGATTCTTGGAGATACGTATAAGGTGCCGTGTGATGTCATTTTGCGCTAAATTCATTAGAATTTGATTTATAAATTATTATCTTCTCAGTATGACCCTTTTTTTCGTTCCCAGATCTCCGGCTTCGGAAATTTCGGATCAAAAGACCAAATTTAACTGCATTTTTTGTAATATTTATCAAAATATCATTTATAAAAAAAAAATGATAGACCCAGCACCTTATAAATTATTTTAATAGGAGAATCTGCTAGTTTGATGCGTTCGAGAGCAAAAGTGAACTCAAAAATAAATTGGAAAATAAGCAGTTTGAATCGAAATACATCCTTAAGAAAAACTTTACAGTCAGAACCCCCGTTAAATCTCTCATAAAAATGAAATGCACATATTTTAGTTTTAATTAAACAATACACGGTCTAGAAAAAAAAAATATTTTTTGGAGATTCTAGTGGAGTGCTACAAATTCCAGAGATTTGAGGGAGAGGGATTACCGAAATTAATTATAACTCCACAGGAACACTATGTCCATATAATCGTAATTAATTAATCACTTTACTGATTCATTTTTTTTTTTTTTTTTTTTTTTTTTTTTTTTTTTTTTTTTTTACATACAAGTAATTGAAAATATAGGATAGACATCACTTTCTTTAAGCTAAAATATTCGTAATGTTCAGTCTAAACATTCCTGTCCTTAAATAGTATGAAATTGCGGTTTAAAAAATTAGTGGTACCAAATAGCTATAAACGAAGGATCAAGCGAACATACGTTGCCCGTACGACGTACGGACAAATCAGCTATGTGATTAATGGGGACATAAAATCAGCTTTAAGGGTGTATTCGAAAAAACATTTTCCCACCTTCAGCAGCTCGAAATTTTCCGATACAATTTCAGACGCTTTTTTTAAAGTAGAAACATGAAATTTGCTGAGGGGATTCTTGAAGGGACGTATAAGGTGCCGTGTGATGTCTTTTTACGCTCAATTCATTAGAATTTGATTTATAAGCAATTAACTTCTCAGAAAGACCCTTTTTTTCGTTCCCAAATCTCGCACTTCGGAAAAATCGGTTCAAATTGCCGTTTTTGATTGCTTTTTTTTTTGCAATATTTTGTGCACTTATCAAAGAATCGACCTTCATGGCACCTTGTGCACTTTCTAAACAAGAGAATCTGCGAATTCGATGTGTTTGAGAGCAAAAGTGAATTAAAGAATAAATCGGAAAACAAGCAGTTTAAATCGAAATACACCCTTAAAGACATTAAACATATTGTAGATTCATAACATTAACATTACATAATTTGAATGTTTATCAGATTACATCACTAAATTTTGAGTAAACATTAATGAGGATATATGAGACTGGGATTACGTGTATAGCAAAGCGTGACAAAAATACAGAATAGTAAAAATGAAAATCTTCACATACTAACATTTTCTATTCAAAACGAACTTTCTTCACACACAAAAATACGACTTTGAGTCATTCAAAACCGGTAAAAAAGTATGAATGCATGTGTTTACATAAATCTGAAGATGACCTCAATGTCTGCGAGGAAGGCCTTAGTATCTAGTTCTTTGGAATGCCTGCTAGTATGATGATGAACAAGGTTTGTAACATAGCAAGAATCTTAAAAACTAAATTTACCTGTTTAAGTATTTAACATTTTTTAAAAGAAATGCGCACTCCGAATATCATTGACAAACCTGTAATTCTAGTGATAAGTAAGAAAACAAATTCTTTTATGTTCGTGACATTTACATTTTTGCAATGTTGTATTTCCTTTTGTGATATATTTATCAGTCATTTAACAAATTATAATGAATGAAGTACTACAATGTACCGGAAATTGAGTTGACAGCACAATTTCTATTTTAACTAAAAAAAGGTGTTCTAATACAAGTGATTTTTACGAATGTGCCTGAAAATTGACATCTTTGACAGGAAATAATACTAAAAATTAGTTAAATTGACATTTTAACTAAAGAAAAATCGGATTTTTGCGGAATTCCTTTTTTTTTTAAGTGTATGTTAAATTACAAACCCGAAATTTAATAGTTAGAAGAAGGGTTCTCACTAGCTTTTAACCAACATTAGCGATTTGGCGAACTTGGCGAAAAAAAAAAAATGCTAGCAAAATAGTACTTGACGTGAAACGATCAAAAATATATGTTTTACCCTTTACTGTATCGCTTTTTTTCATTTCAACATGCTTTGAAATAAATTATTTTTTTTTACAATTGATTATGAAATAGAAAATCGACTATCCACTACAAAAAGTATTAAAAAATAAAGTAGTATATTCTAAATGTCTCCCGAATGTATAAAACTTTCGTACAATCTTTCAGCAGTGCAAATAAAAATTCAAAACAGCTACCTTTGATTTGCAATTGTTAAAATATATACTAAGAATTGCTATGAAATTTCAGCCAATAATATTTTGCATAAATAGTATGGTAGATGGCTAATTTCAAAAGTAGCAAAACATTCTTCTTGGCACTCAATGTGACTATTTATTTATTTATTTTTTTTTTATTTTTTTTTTTTTTACAGAGGCGACGGTGGTTAACTAACAATAAGAAATACATAGCGCATAATCCTTCCTGACTTTGGCTACTGTTAAATTGAACTGGTTCTTAGTCAGTATCTTTATATGTAGAGCAATGTAAATGTCGCAGTGCGATTGGATGTTTAAAGCGACATGAATAGTTCAGCAATGCATATAAGAATCACTGCTACATTAGCAACACATACAAAGAGCAGAAATTGAGCACTGGCCATTTGGCGAATCTGATTGTTCATTTATTGGCCTAAAGAAGCGTTTTGTCACAATTTGGAGCAATGGCGAATGGCAACGATAACCCTGGACTGTAAGGTTTTTAGAAAATGAATTATTTTATCAAGTATTAGGTAAACCGGAAATTTCTGTCGTATAATGTGATTTCGCGCCGACTTTTTTAAAATTCAGATATCTTCATTGGCACTACTTTTTTGAAATGGTAAAATTCCCACAGTTTTTACATTTCACACTAAGGGGATTTCAAACAATGGGAATTTTACTATTTCAAAAAAGTGGTGCGAATGAAGAAATCTGAATTTTTAAAAAAGTAGGCATTAAATAACATTACACGACAGAACTTTCCGATTAATCTAATAATATTCTAAATGATTAAAGTTCTTTCAAAGGACTGCGTCTGCGGCAATTTGGATTCTAGTACCTAAGGTTTATGTGTTTGAGTTACTGATCAGACGAAAAATCACTTTGTTCGTCGACGGTAACAGCAGGGTTCCCAAATGGTCCGCCAACTGAACACCAGAATTTTCTCAGAGAAATTTTCCTTTTAGATTTTTCTTGCAAATTGCCGAGAAACCACCTTTCGAAGTTGATTCTAGCGCAAATTCTGTAGAAATGTATAATTAAATTTTCTGTACAAAAATACTGATGTTCAGTTTGCGGACCATTTGGGAGCCCTGTAACAGCTATCTATATTATTGGCTTACGATTAGAAAACACTCTTTAATTCAAAAAAGAAAAAAACACATTGTCCGAAAGTTTCTTGATTGACCCTTCATGGAGAAATTCAATATAATAAATGGTATATATCCTGAATAAATGATAAACGAAAAATCTGTCGTGAGCACTAAAGTCCTCAAGAATTATGGTGTTTGTCTCGGTAAAGACAGCGTCACAATCCTGGGCTAAATTTAAGTGCTCTACTAAATTCTATGATGGTCATATTTTCAGCTCTGAGGTTACTTTATGCTTCTTATGCTGTTTCCTAAGTCGTTAGATTAAAAAAAAAATTCTCGATATATATCAGAAAAGTTATTGCAGTTAACGCCAGAAATGTAAATTAACTGCTACCAATATATTTGGTTTGAGATTAGAACCTCTTATTTAATCCTAAAAAGAAAAAAAAATCACATAGTCTGAAAGTTTCGTCATTAACCCTTCACGGAGAAATTTACAGGTCCAGAAGTGGTCCTGAATAAATGGTACATATAAAATCTGTCATGAGTGCTAAAATTTTCTACAATTATGCTGTTGTCCCGTACAGCGCCATGCGAAACGGGAGGCGAAGGGGGCGGTCGGCCCGGGCACGGAACTTTAGGGGGCACCAAATTTATACTATCAACGTCATTTTGTTTAGCCTGTTATAAGAAAAAGTTGGGTGAGGGGGCGCCAAATTGAAACGTTGGCCCGGGGGCAGTTTTCTCTTCGCACGCCCCTGTGTCTCGATAAAGACATCGTCATAATCCAAGGCTAAATTTAAGAGCTCTACAAAACTATGTTATGAACGATCATATTTTCAGTGTTGAGGGTACTTTATACTTCTTATACTATTTGCTAAGTCATTATATTAAAAATATGTACATCAAACTGTGCCTGGAAATTTATTGAATTTAACGCTAGAAATATAAAAATTACAATTTCAGTTTTAGCGATACTATAAATTTTCTAATTCTCACAGATGTCACGCACTGTAACGTGAATAATATAAGAAAAGAAAATCTCCAACTGTCAGTTGTTGATTTTGACGAGAGTGGTGTCGTTTGAGACACTGGGTCATTCGAAAGGCTTTGATAGGAGGATCAAGAAAAGTAAGTGAATTATACTCAACATTTAACCTTCTCAATTCTGATGTCCCCTGTAGGAGACACTAAAGAAAATCCATTAAATTCATTTTAAATGCTTCTAGATGAATGATTACTTCCAGATTTTTCAAATAAATGTTTGCATATCATAAGTATTGATATATATACTGATACATCTTTGGAGATCTTTTATAGTAATTTAAATTAGTTTTTGTAACCCACGTGATATTTTTTCAGGACTAAGGAAGTTAATAGTTCACGGAATATTCACATTGGAAAATAGAAAATAGAAAAGAAGATGAAAAACATAAAAAAAAAATGTTTTGTGAATCTTTTAGAGCAATATTATTCTGTCATTTTGATGCAACAATTTTTATATGTAAAAGTATTCATTCATAATAGTTTTAATGTATGGAACACTTGCATAATACCATCCAAAGGTTAACAAAATTTTGATTAAAATGTTTCATACTTAAAGAACCCCGTGAAAATTAGCGCAATATTGTCCAAGCTTGGTTTAATATTGCACAACAACTTAGTTAATATAGATTAGTATTAAAAAAAACTATTAAGTATTAACTTTGAAGGTAAACGTGGAATTATTTTGTGGAAATTAAATAAAAATTGATTTAAATATTTATGTTAACAATCTTTTGCACCTGTTTTTCTTGTATTATCTAAATGATTAACAAAAGTTCTATTAAAGAACAATCATTTGATTCTCTTTTGAAATGACAGTTGTTCTGTAACAACCTGAAGAAAATCATTCCAAAAGAAACTAATGTAGAACAAATGCAAACATCATAAAACAAACATACAAACAAATAAACGAAAAACAAGAACAACGGGAAAATCTGGGTTAAAGTGCTTTACTCGAACTTTCACTTCCTATAAATGACTTTTTGAATTTTGATATGTATTTATTTTATTGTCTTATTTTGTATTTTTAAAGCTAATGTAAAAAAATGTTGAATATTAAAAAGAAAGAAAGATAATTTGATATGACGAAGGAATCGTAATGGAATTTATGTTTCAGATTTCTTTTTCTGTATTCTTTTACTTTCTTAATTCTTTTCTTATTTCTGTCTTTTTCTGCTCCTTTTTTGATCTCATGAAAGATATATTATTAAAGTAGGTGAAGAGTGCAGAAAGTAAGTTATTTCTTTTTTTTTTCTTCTTTATATTTTATTTGACAGTTCAAAACTTTTGCTTTATTTTTACATTTCTAAATATATAATAAATCCGAACACCCAGAGATATTTCATTAATTGATAAAAGGTGTTAAATAAAACAGTAAAAATCATTTAAGGAGAATCGATATCCTTTGAATACATATACATTTTTAATTTAATTATTTAACCCTTTCGGGTCGGGTGTACTGTTAATAGTACATGTTTTTTTATTCAGTATTATTTTGTTTTAACAAATTCTTTTGTTATTGTTTACATGTAGTAATGTAAATATGCGGTTTATGCATTTACTATATGACTTCATCAACGTTTAAACATTTAGTAATAATAATAATATTAAATATTTTCTTAATTATCCTTGAAACGATTGCGAATCTTTTATTTTAAACATATATTTCTGTCGTTAAATTTAAAAAAAAAAGGTGACTTTCCTGTTAGAATAATGTGTAATAAAGAGCAAAAAGTTTTAGAAAGTTGCAACATCAGTTGAATCTTGCTGTAATATAATATTTTCTAAACATCTCCAAAAACTCTTCCTTAGCCTATTGTCATATAAATATGAATTGTATAATACGCAAATTGACAACATTCGTTATGTTTCAGACAGTGAAATATTTTCTGAACCCTAATTAATCTATTCGGATAATTAGTGTTAATGTTATAAATGTAAAAGCAATTATTTTCTAAAAATTGGAAAAAAAATCGGACTCGAAAGGGTTAAGGTGCATTTTTGGCATAATGATGAAAGACTCGATGACAAAAAACAAGAAATTTTC
The DNA here is from genome assembly GCA_964019185.1 of Maratus speculifer. Classification (NCBI taxonomy): domain Eukaryota; kingdom Metazoa; phylum Arthropoda; class Arachnida; order Araneae; family Salticidae; genus Maratus; species Maratus speculifer. Next base: position 161,083,773 of record OZ025300.1, on the reverse strand, counting down.
CATTTCCCCAAGCAAAATTTAAAAATTTAGTTTAAAAAAAGGTAAATTTCAAAATGTATCTTCTTGCGCAATTTTGAACATTTTCATCTATTTTTTAAAAAATATATACTTAGAAATGTTTTGTATAATTTTAAGTATTGGATTTACCATAAGTAAATTAGTTTGGGAGAAAAAAAAAATGTGTACATACATGTAAAATTGTAGTAAAAACTTATTTTATTTTACATTTTCATAAGTTAAAAAAAAAAAAAATCTTACTTTATTGTAAATTTGATACTCAGTTTTATCCAATAGACCATAAAAAAATCGCTCTAATCAAAAAATATATATAAAATTTATTTCTTTAAATATGCTAATTCGTTGAAAAAACAAAAACTCAGAAAAATCACTTTTACCTGAAATGGCTGAGTACTTAAATGAGCAGCGATTTAAAGAAGAAGAAGAAGAAAAAAACGGTTTTAACTGTTCTTAAAATAATCAGATCTTTCTCTTCATCAGAATATACTAGAGATGGGCCATTTTCACCATTCGGTTACATTTCAGAATTTTATGTTTATTTTTCAAACTTAATAATGTCTTTTAAAAATGCAGACAGGTTTTAAAGTAAATGTTTAAGGTAGGAGAAACTGTGGCACATTGATACACCCCCTCTACTGCTCACAGGGTCATTATAGGAAGTTTCACAGCAGCTCCAAAAGGGGAAGCTAGTGTAAACAACTACTTACAGAAAGACTTGGAATGATTCAGTGGTTTGTTGCAATGGGACGGGTGATTTATTGTTTTTGTAGGTCAAAAGTAAATTTAAGTTGTACAATTGAAATGGTATTATACAATTGTTAGAGCATTTTCAACCGAAAAGAATATTCTCCCTGGCAAGTAAAGCTATTCTTTATCAGTTCCTCATTCTTTATTGTTAGGTAAATCATGAAGTGTTGGATTTGAGACTCATTTTATTCAAAATGCCTCTATGTGGCACATTGATACAGTCTATGTCGGGGAACATTGATACAACAAAAACCCTTTTCTAGTTCATTTTTTCATTACCTTTTATTATTTTTTTTACCATACACTCCTTAATCCAACCATTTTTCGCTAAAAAGTTTTAATGTTTGTTTTTATTGAAGTGAAATAGCTCTATTTTTTTTATATTAGAGCATTTTAGAGTATTTTTGCAAACAGAAGACGTACGAATTTATCCAACATCTAGTGCTTGTCGAACTAACAAAATAAATAGACGCCAGCCTGGTAAATCTCGGATTTATATCGATTTCCCAGAGAAAAAAGTATTTTCGAGATGAGAAATGTTAAGTAAGAGAAACAAGCTGCAGAACAGCAAAGGATAATTATATTATAAATAAAATTTTTAATATAATTATACTTTATTTTCTGTTTATAAACAGAAAAACTGTTAATTTTTTCCTAAGAAAGAAGATGATGCTGGGGTTGAAGTACCTGATATGACAAAGTTACCACAGCCAACAATCGAACAAGGAAAAGCCAGAACATCAAGTCATTATTCATTTAATTTTGATTTCTTTACCATTACGTACAAATAAATTGTGGGCGATTTGAATTTTTATAAATAAATATAGAATGGTTTGATAACTAATTTTCTATGGAAAATATGCATTGGTGTTATTTTGCCTCCATTTTTCCCCAGCATATCAAAGTGCCCCATGGGGTTTATCAATCTGCCCCGGGGATGGGGCACATTGATACAAATGACTTTTTTTGACTTTTTAAAATTATATGAAAAATATTATATAAAACAATGATTGTAGATTTTTATAACACACTACAGAAGTTTTCCTGAGACCACATGGAAAAATAACTTGAAATTTCTACTTTCTAGACACCAAAAAAATTCTTAGAAAAAAACTGTATCAATGTTCCCTAGTTCCCCCTACATGAAAAAAAAAAATGGTTGAGCACTTTGCCCTATAATAAAATATGTAAATGCTATTTAAAGTTGGCTTGTAAGGCAAATTGTCAAGTCCGTTACCACTGAAAATACTCAGCATTAAAGTTGTTAAATTTCCTAAAATCAACTAACTTTGAAGTGACTTATGTCCCTAAATTTCAAAACATGATATTTATCATACTTAAATTGGAATGAAAGACAGTTTTAGTCACAAGATTTTGATCACATAGAAATTATAGAAGAATTTTTTCTAATAATTACAGTATATATTCATGTAAATTATTAAATTTTAAGAAAATTATATATTTGTTTCTTAGTTGAATAAAAAATAACAGTAGAATAGTGAAAAAATGATAATCATTAAAAAACCGTGCGGCAACAGACTTGACATTTGGTAACGGACTTGACACTGTGTTGAAAATGGCCGAGATAATAAAGTACATTTTAAGCAAAATATTGGAAAATAGATACTTTCATTACTTTTTACGCTTTGGGCCTATATCCCTCGTGTTGATAATCGGCCTTCATAAACGAAAACAAACCAAAACATTTTTTTTTACAATTAAATACAAATTGTTTACATACGTTTCGGCTTTGCCTGAAACATTTTCAAGACTTATTTTTAACTCCTTTTTTTAGCGTTACATTCTTTAAATAAATAATGTGAAAAATGTGAATTAGGGAGTTTTAAATCATTACACTGCAGATCGTGCATCTGCAGAGTTTTTTTCTTTGTCATCGAATTGCTTTCAATGAAATACATAGATAGTTTGTTCATAAAATATATTTACTGTTTTAATAAACGTCTCTTAGAAGTTAATGATGAATATCACATTTCTAATTTCAGGAATTTACACTGACAGTAATTAAAATTATAAACAGAAATACGCATACGACAGTTCAAACTTCTCTTAAAACTTACCGAGGAAGATCAAGTTTTTAATTATTATTGAATGCCTATCAGATTAAATAATTAATTATCAGAATACCGAAGGTATGTATGTAAAACAATAGGGATGCCAAATGCGACTATTCTTCTTTATTGACCACTACTTTCAAACAATACTCTCTTTGTGTTTAATTTAACCATTTTAACCTATTAGCGTAAAAAAAAGCTATCCCAAGAGTTAAAAATTAATCCGAACTTAGTTCTTATTACCATTATTAGTATGAATTGAAAATAAATGGTTGATAATTTATAAAAAATCTAAAATAATTAGATATTGTATTAGTTTATAATAGGAGGCACGCCGAATAAGCTATTATGATATGCATACATCTGATATAGAATTAGTTTTTAAAATTTAAATAATTTAAAATTTATATATAAAAAAATCAGTTGCATTTTAAATATATAAAAAAAATTTATCAATCGACAGAATTTAACTAGTATTTATACTGATAGTATATTTATTAAATATCGATTCTACTGCATATATTTTTTATATTTTTCTAAATAAATAAATAAATAAATAACAATAACAAGTTAAGCGAATTAGTTAAGTCAAAATAAAATAGAAAATATGGTTTCTTTGCGACCTTGAAACGCCCTAAAGATTTCTATCTAGCTTACATTTAGGCTGAAAAGCCAGTGAAAAGTCTATCAAAAAACTTTAAAGAACTTTTTATGCGTAACTTTCAGCTGCAGACGACGTCATTTTTGGCATTGAAAAATTCTCAAAATAATATTAAGTTGGTATATCGCCAGTACACGTGGCAGCATGTGACACAATGATTCTGTTATCTTCTGTTAAACATGGCACGCCCAATCACTAAATATTTATGCCCACTTTTCAAAAACCTTTTTTTAAAAATAAGCTGAAGTAAATTTCTGTAAATGATAAAAAATGAAATTTATTATTAACAAGTTGGAAATTGCATGTCAAAATAGCAAATGAGGTGCATTTGTATTAATAACGAAGTTTTAAAAATATTCATATCTTTATGTAATAGTTTGTAGTACTTCGAATACAATGTAGTATCTGAAATCTCTTGTGAGTCCCTGTAAATATTATCTTCTTTCTAGGATACTGGAAGTAATTTGTAATAAACCTTAGCAACGTATATTTATTTCATAAAACGTTAAATCGTTAATATAATTAAATCATGTCCCAAATAAAGTTTCCCCAATACAATTATGCAATGGAGTACTTTTGTGTTGCCCTGTAAATTAATAAGAAATATTCTTTGTACCCCAGATTATACAGAATGTATATTTTAATATATATTTCACAGATACGTATAAATTTTATCATGTTCGAAAGTGTGTAACATCCTTAAAAAGCACTTGAAACTATTTTTCCCATTGGCCGTAATGTTACAGAATACTTTTGATTGACCCTATAATTAAACTAGTCCGATTTTCATAAAATTTGAGATGACTCGACAAAATTATGCAACAATTATATATTTTTAATTTCAAATGATTCGGTTGGGTTGCTTTTGTTTTGTTATATGCGGATAGACAGACAGACGGACGGACTGAACGACGACTGTAGGTGCTACGCATTTACATAATTACGAACGCACCTAAACACATTAAGATATACAGACACAAGAATATAAAACAATTCCAAGTTATTTTGATATTACATTTAAAAAAAATCTGTAAAATTACTATTTTTTTTTCTATGAAACTTGGATTTTCAGAACTTTTTATGTAACAGATATACAGTCGGCTCTCGTTAAATCGAACTCGTCGGGACCACAAGAAATGTTCGAATTATCCGAAGTTCGAATTATGGAAAATATGAAATAAAAACATATTTAATAGGGTACTATTACAAAGAGATTAATGTTACAGTGTTTTTTAAATACATTTCGTCTGTTATCATCAGAATATGACTTAATATTAAATTAGAATCGATAAATACATAAACTAATTAAATGATTAGAAACAAGCACAATGGAAGACAAATTAGAGGTGTCACTGATGGACAGACGGGGCTCTAAGAAAGTGGATATCAAATGCATTGGATTATATGTATACTCGTTCGGAACAATTTTCACAAAAATCAAAGAAAGAAAGTTATTCAAATGATCTAAAATACGTGAAAAATAAAAGAAAAATGAAAAATCGGAATTCTAGTTAGTTCGAATTAAACGATGTCAAGAGAAAGTGAGTTCGAATTAATGGAAGTTTTTAACGTTATTCTGCCATTGAAAATTTCGGGACTTCATGTTTAGTTCGAATTAAGCGAAGATTCGAATTATCCGATTTCGAATTAACGAGAGTCGACTGTACGTTTGCTCGTTAAATCAACAAGTCTGTAAGGTTACTAGCAATTTTATAGGATATTTGTATACATAGAACTTTTATGTAACTGTAATCCGGGTTACAAATAAAATTTTACCACGATTGCTGTAATTTTAGTACTTCCTTTTGTAAAGCTGTTGAGGCAGCATGCCACCTCCAACTTTATGGAGTAATGTTACATAATTTTTTTTTTACAATACAGCCGATAATTAAGCTGTAGCTCTTGCCTTGAAATTATAAGGAACCATGAAAAAATCAAAATCTAACAGTAGTTTAAAAACTGTTAAACAAAAGATAATTTAAAACGGCCATTTAAAAATGATTCTTTAAAAAAAATAATAAGATCGGAGAATAAAAATCAATTATAGCGCAATCTAATAATTGCTCTATGTGCACGGTTTATTGCATAATTGCAATAGAATAAAAAAGTTAAAACAGTACAGACATGAGAATTTAGAGTTTTGTCGTGCAAAAGGAATTAGGTAAGTGGCACACCCCGATCGTTTTCATACTTTGGTCGTTTGAAGGTCCTACCTAGATATAAAATATACCGCTTTAATTTTGGCCTGACATATGCATTAACAAAAAAGAAACGCCTGATCGAATGTTTCAGTATTTTAGGGTGAACAACGTACATTTTTTCGCTGAAATTATGTTCATGATTTTTTTTTCATTTTGTCGCATGACTTTTTTTTGATAATTCTTTATTTAATCTCTTGCTAGTTAAAGACATCTGTTAATTCTTTTACACCATGCATGGCATCCGCATTTACCGTTCTTCAAAAACTAGTTTCTAAACCATTATCTTTAGTGGTCAATATACTGTAAAAAAAAAAAAGTTTAACAACTTCATAAATTGATGACAACATACTGCCTTCATTTTTTACTTTCTTCTGTCTTAGCAAAAAGACAATATTGGATTCGTGAAAATTTGCAAATCCGGTTTTCGACGGATTTTTACGTCTTAAGGGTCAGAGAATCCGAAAAAGAAGTTTTAACAGAATATCTATCTGTAAGTTATTACAAAAATTTTGTGTGCACTCTATCTCAAGAACTAAAGCACGGAAATTTCTGAAACTTCAGATTCTAGTAGACCTTGATATAAATTAGATTTGATTAGTTTTTGATGTATGTCGCTCAGAAAAGAGCGCTGCTATGTTGCATTGTTCACAATATTTCTAGAACTAGTGCATAGATTTTCATTTTAGATTTTAAAACTTTAGATTTAGTTAGTAGTTGATATAACATGAAGTTGATTTCGTTTCGGTGCAAATCACTGAACAGGTGGCGCTGCCATGTTGCATCGTGATTATTGCAATAGCTCTATCTCAAGAACTAATGCACGAAATTTTCTGAAATTTCAGATTCAGTTAGTGTCTGACATAGATTAGTGTTGTTCAGTTTCTGATATAAATCGCCCTACAGATTGTGCTGCTATGTTGCATTTTCGCAATTTTGCAATAAATGTATCTCAAGAAATAAAGCATGGATTTTCATCGAAATTCAGATTCAGTTAGTACCTGATTAAAAATTGATCCTGATTAGTAATTTACGAAACCTAAATTATAGCGGTTTTTTTATATGACTGAATTCTGAATTTTTGAAAAACTTTTTCCATGCTCCATGCTATCCCCTATCATGACTCGGTAAGCTTAGCTCAAAAAATGTAATTGTTGCTGTTTTATGTGTTAAACCACGGAGAAAATGTTTCTAAAATTAGTTTATAGGACTCTGAGACAGTATAAAAATTAAAATTTTGTAACTTTTACAAAAATGGCTATTTCAAGTAAATAGTTTTTAAATATGAGTTTTAATAGTTTTTTAATATGGAGTGCATCACTTACCTAACTATACTTATTAGCAAAAAATTTCTTTTTCGACAAAAAACACTCTATATCAATTTGAAATAGTGTAAAAAATTTTAAGTATATAAAATATGTCTGCTTCATCTAGGCAGACATTCCATTTCGCTAATATGCCATTAGCAGAAATTTAGCTTTTATATGACTTAACTAATTAATTTTACAGTTATTTTTTTTTTACATAAAGATATAAAAAAACAAAATTTCTTGAAAGTTTTGTTTTAGAAAAATGAAATTATCGACTTTTATTAATGTTGAGGATTTTTTCCAAAGAGTTTTGTTCATTTATTTCATCAGTTATTTATTTTTTGATGCAAAGAATTTACTCGCTGTTAAATAAAGTGCAATTTAGTTATAGTCGACAACTTTGATAGGGTTAATCTAGAATCGATTAAGTAATATAATTAAATATTTTATGGCATTCTCCGAAAAAAATATTTAATCTAATCTTCTCTCTGTTTTGATTTTTTCTGCAAGCTTGTAATATAAATCCTAACTAAACGACAGTACTAATCCAAAATAAACGCAAGCGCATAAAATGCACGTATTTATGATGATGTGTTTAAAATAGATTTACTATTTAGTTAAACATAAGAATTTTAAAATTGAATTCTATTTTCCTATTATATTTCTCAATATTTTACTTTAAATATGTTTAGAACGTACGAAATTTCTGGTTCTTCTTTTCATCAGTTAAATGTGCGTTTTAGAGTTTTGCATGACGCAAGATGTCGCCAATTCGAAACCGAAATTTCTGCTTTAAGGGAGACCCGTAAGAAAAAACCCAAAATTTTTATTATTGATTTTAAAGTAATGAATTTTGGTGTACTATTTAAGAATCTTCTTGTTAGGAATGATTAGCAAAAAATGCACTTTTTATTAAAAAGTATATTTTTTATGGGGATTTTTATGATTTTTTTTTTTTTTTTGAAAAATACACTTTTTAAAATTACTATTCCTCATTCAATTTTCAATATTTTGGTATTACTAAAATTTCTTAAATAGTGTTATAGTATATAGAAAAGAACTAAGGAGAGATATTTTTAATTTTCTATTTTAATCGGCTAAAAAAATAAATAAAAATACGCATGGTAAATTTCCTTAAATTCATTATAATTTTCATGTTTACCAATTTATGCAAAATTTTCAAAAATAGTTAAAAAAATATCTCTCCTTACTTTTGTTGCAAATTTTTTTAAGATTCGAAAAACATAAACACTTTGTTTCTAAATCACTTTACCACTGAGCCTTAGTACTTTGAACTTAGGCAAAATATGAAAAAAGTCATTTTCAGGAAAACACGTTTTAAATGGCCGCTAGTCCTTTAAACTCTATAGTGAGTACAATTTAAAAAGCTCATTTTCTACCTGTTCCAAGTGTCCCCGAGTTCTGAAATTTTGCATGGATATTCGCAAATATGTATTTTATCGTTTTCTGAGAGAGAGAAAAAAAAAAAAAAAAAAAAATTTGAACTTTTGATGATTTTTGGCCGAAAATGGGGTACGAGCCTCCCTCAACTCCCCCCCCCCCCCAAAAAAAAAAAAATGATTGAAGCATGGATTGGCAAAAGCACGTTGCACGTACGACGGACGTATGGGCAAATTAGGGAATCGGTTAATCTAAGTATAGGAAAAATTTGACTTTAGGTTGTATGAGTGTAGTATTAAACAAAGGCGCATATTTTGAACGTTTGCAAGAAAAACTAGGTTAGTTCTCCTTCAATTAGATCTATGATTTGTTGTAAATAGGCTAAATTAAACTATTATAATATGCTATTGAAACCGAGACATTATTCTGTGGAAACTTGTTCAGTGTCTGATTTTTAAATTTTGCATATATTACTTTAACTTTTAGTGTAATATGTTATTTTTTCAATAAATAAATAAATAAATAAATAAATAAATAAATAAAAATAAATAAATACTGACTGTTATTAACAAAAAAAAAAAAAAAAAAAAAAAAAATACTGTCACAACTCCCTGACTACCGTATATACTACACGCATCCAACCTAAAGTCCAATTTTTCCCAAATTTAGATTAACATGTTGAGTACCACGAAGACTGACACTGAACTTTCCGTTTAGGCCGTATCAGTCACCGGGGAATGACAGTGTAAAATATAATACAAAACTGAAAAAAAAAAATTAAGTAATAATTAAGTTAGTATAATCCTGTAATAAATAAAAGTTAAGGAAATTTTAAATAAATTTTCAATTATTAATTAAAACAGTATATTTTATTTTAGTTTTATATCATGTTTTAGATTGTCAGTCATCGGCCTAAATGGAAAATTCAGTGTCAGTCGCCGGTGACTGACGTGTCACTAGATGTTTTAACAAGTCCAGAATAATGAAATAATAGAAGCAATAGGCTCTTCAAGACTGTGTTTTAAGTCTGACAAATCATTAGGTAACTGCGAAATGTAGAAGCGATCTTTTATAAAGCCCCAAAGGAGAAAAACCTCATGGCGTATGTAATAAATGTCGGTTAATCTAAGTATAGGAAACAGTTGACTTTAGGTTGTATGAGTGTAGTATTAAACAAAGGCGCATATTTTGAACATTTGCAAGAAAAACAAGTTGGAAATTGCACGTGAAGCGTAGCAAATGAGGTGCGCCCGTACGATAATGAAGTTTAAAAAATATTACTCTCATATATCAATCTCATAAAATTGTAAATAGTGAATTACAATTAAAACGCTCATCAAACAATGTTCTCTCTATACCATTATGTAATGGAATACCTTTGTGTGGCCTTGTAAATAAATAACAAATGTTCTTTGCACCACAAATTATGTAAAATGCATATTATAATATGTACTTTATAGTTTCAAATAAATTTTATTAAGTTCGAATGAGTGTAACACCATTAAAACGCATTTGAAACATTTTTCCCCATTGACCGTAATGTAACGGAATACTTTTTATTGTCCCTGTAAGTGATCTATGCATCCGATTTTCATAAAATGTGAAATAACTCGACAAAATTATGTAATAATTATGCATTTTAAATTTCAAACGTATGAAATAACGTAAGTAACAAATTCAGAATTTCCCTAATTAATAGGGACATTGTGTACCTGTATAGCGTACACCCTACATTGGAAACCACTGGATTAATAATAACTTATCATATTGAATTAATTGTAAGCCATGACATGTAAATTTGCTATAATGTTTGATTTCATCAATAAAATTGCTCAAATGAATTAATGACTCTAAAAACTGTGACTATTCATTATTCTTTAAACTATCATTAATTTTTTGAAAAGACAGTATAATGGATTGTTATAATTTCGATAATCGATATTGTCATAATGGCACTTTTTATCTTTAATCTAAAACCTTTTCAGTTTTCAAAACTAAACTAGGTTTTAAAAATACTGTTTTATTTCAAAAAGAATTAAATCAGTATTGACAGTTCGAATTTTGTCCGTTTGGATAATACGTCAGAAATCGAAATAAGAAAAGAAAAGGTTTCTAGATGGATGTCAAGATAATTTTCGTAATTCAATGCGTAGATTCTCTCTGTTTTCTTTCTTTCTTTTTCTTTTTTTCTTTTCTTTTCTTTTTTCTTTTTTTTTCTTTTTTTTTTTTTTTTTTTTTTTTTTGGAAAGGTACAGTTTTGATAATATTAATGCTATAATATAGTTTTTTGAGTCTTATTTAGTCTTGAATGATGAGTACTTTCTCTTATCAGCAAAATTTTTAGTAAATCGCCAATTAACAGAGCTGAATGTTATTTATGAGTAAGGTGCCGAACATGACAGAAATAGTTAACCAGAGAATACAATGTCTTGGTCATCAAAAAATAAATTAGAGATTTATCAGAAATTAATCTATATAATTTTTAGTTACTTTATTATGGCAAACTTAAGAACGTATCCTGCAATGTTTTAGTTAAATATACTATGAATTTGGTCCGTTTCAGTCACTTGCACGAGTAACATATTTTTAATTCCTATTTCGCAAATTAAAAGCCTACATGAATCACTGAAACAGATCCGGATGATAATGTTAAGTCTATAGTGGCCTTATTTTCAAATATATCGCTCAAATTTTAATATTTCTGAACAATTTTTTTTGAATTGAATTGCTGGAAGCGGCTAATTTTAAGGCTAGTTTTTTAATTTTTCTATTTTGGCTCTATTTTTTTTTCTATTAGGATCGTTTTAATTTCAGAATCGGTTCAATCCGGTTCCGAAAGTTAAAGTTTTTTTTTTTTTTTTTTAATCTGAAACCAAAATAAAAAAAAGTAAAAACTAGACAAACCTATTCGTTCTCAGCTGTCCTATGTAAATAAAAAAAATCGTTCAAAAATATTAAAATTTGAGCGAGATGTTTGAAAATAACGCCTCCATAGACTTAACATTATCATCCGGATCTTTTTCAGTAACTCGTGTAGGCTCTTAATTTTAATTATTAAGAAAATAAATTATGCAAATCTCTAATTGTTTAACAAAGTTAATTTAAATAGGATCGCATCTAATTAATTACGTTATAACGTCACAAAATATTTGAATTAATTTAAAGATTAACAGAACTAAATATCATTTCTTAATCAGATTGAGATATTATAATTAAAAACATACCCTGGAGTGTCTAGGAAAAATGTCCTGTGAACATGACATGTTCAAATAAGTCACTTGCTTGATTAATATGCTTTCGAACACTGTTTCGAAAATTTAATAATGTTCAATCTTACGAAAACAACTATGTACATAACCATCGAATCAATATAATTAATTTTAATATAATCCCATCTTGAATGCTGAGAAGTTCTTTAACCAACAAGCACTTTCTGCAATTAGAGATTAGGAGAACTGATTTTCCATTTCGCAATCAGGTTGTGATGCCAAACTCAAGAACATATTCTGTAATGTCTTCACCAACAAAAAATATTTTAGTTAAATTACAGACCAGCAGAATTGTATGTTATTTCACAACCAGGGTTCGATGTAAAGCTACAATACTATATCCTGCAATAATGGTTTATACCAATACTTGCATGATTAACATATTTTCAAACAGTATTTCGTAATTTAATGTTAATGTTTAATTTTGGAAACACATCCTGTGCAAATAATCCTTGATTTATCAGAATTAATTTGAATGTGATCGCATCTTAAATGATAAGTATTTTCTCTGATGAACAAGCATTTTAGTTAAATTAGAGATTAGCAGAAATGAATGTTATTTCACAATAAGGGTGCGATGCCAAACTCAAGAACGTATTCTGCAATGTCTTCGTCATCAAAAAATATTTTAGTTAAATTGCAGATTAACAGAGCTGAATATCATTTCTCAATCAATGTACGATGCCAAAAACAAGAACATGTTCTCTGATCATAGCTTATTCCAGTGACTCACATGATTAACATATTTTCAAACAGTATTTTATAAATTAATGTCAGTGTTTTCCTTACTAACACTGTCTATGTAAATCATCATTGATTCATCATATATAATTGGAATATGATCGCATCTTAAATGATAAGTACTTTCTCTGATCCACAAATATTTTAGTTAACTTAGAGATTACCAGAACCGAATGTTGTTTTTCAGTCAGACTGCGATGCCAAACTTGTGAACACATTCTGCAATTTCTTCGCCTTTCAAAAACATTTTAGTTAAATTACAGATTAACAGAACTGAATATTATTTCTCAAGGGGCCTCCGTGGCCGGGTAGTTAAGGCGCCACGCCGCTAATCGCTTGTGATCATAGGAGGTTGTTTGTACGATTCCCGCTTGTTTCATTGCACACACACTTTCTGTAAAGATCCCAGTTGTATTTCTCTCGCGTTGTAAAATTTCCTTGTGCTATTTCAACCCTATATATAGACGATGAGTTATAAGCAGACTTTCATGTCCAGCACACAAGTCAGTTGTATGTTGTTCAAAAAATATACATAAACAAATCATTTCCCAACTACAGTGCGATGTTAAACACAAAAACATATTCTGTGATCATGACTCGTTCCAGTGACTTGCGTGATTAACATATTTTCCAACAGTATTTCGTAATTTAATCTCAATATTAAGTTTTACGAACACAGCCTATGCAAATATATTAAGATATCAAGCATACAACAAACACTGTGACACGATCACGTCTCGCATTTAATCTCTTGGACACGGCAGAGCATGATATGAAACACCTGAACACGGGACCTGCCGCCGATTTAACTTTTTTCTCTGCATTCACACTTTTCCCACATTCACGTGACCAGTCGGTTGTCATTGTTGGTCGTATTTCATTCATTTTTTTGTTATTTTTCATCTATTGTCCCTTGCTACTCAATTTGGCAACGATGCCCTAGATTTCTCTCCACTCACTGCATTAAATAAAATACGGTTGTTTTTCTACGCGGAATGACGAATATAAGTGAGATTTTTTTTAATTTACATGTTGGGAGAAAGTCATCAGTATTTCAAGCTCTCTTTTATTTGCGTTCCAACGCGATTTTTACATCTCGCATTCAAATTATTAATATGAATATTACTATTATTATAGGGATCCATCCCGGGCCATTCAAGTCATAGAAGATATAATGAATATACAATTAATAATAATTAAATATATTTAATTTCTTTGGGCTCATGAAACATAAAACAAAATGTTTCAAAATTTTGACTTTAAATATCGGCTTAAAAATAGAGCTAAAATATTATGGACATAAAAGACTATGCTGCAAAGTTTTAAAATAATATCTTTTAAGCACTGCGGACTGATGGAAGGTTTTAAAATACTGCATTTTAAAAACTTCGAGTGTGTTTGTATATCCATTTGCGCTTTTTTCAAAATGTGTTTTTTTATGCTTTGATACACTGTTCTAAAATTCTATTTTAGGTAAACAATGAAACTTTTCAAAATTGTGTAACTAACTTGTTTTTTAAAAAAATATTTAGCATTTTAGGTCTGATTGAAAAAAATAAAATAAATAAAAACATTTTCTTAAAATTTTTAGAATTGTCAAAGTTTATCAATAAAATATTTTTAATTTTACTTCTTTTAAACCGAAATGAAAATCGTTTCGTTTTTATTGTCAAATTATACGTTTTCTGACCCCACAACAATTTTTAAGGTGTTACATTCAATAATTTTATAGAAAAGTGTATAAAGAACAGATAAATTGCTCAAAAAATATGTAAAACGTTAATTAGTTCATGAAAACTAATTTATGAACGAAATTAATTTCTTTTGATTTATATATGGGCTATAATGTGTATATTTACAGTAAAGAAAATTTTATTTCTATCTCTATTTTTAAGAAAATTACCTTATTAGAGAATCTCTTTATTAAAGGAAATTGCTGAAGTGAAATTTTCTGTAATATATATACAGTCGGCTCTTGTTAATTCGAAATCGGATAAATCGAATCTTCGTTTAATTCGAACTTAACATGAAGGCCTGAAATTTTCCATGTCAGAAAAACGTTAAATTTTTCGTTTATTCGAACTCATTTTCTCTTGACTGCGTTTAATTCGAACTAACGCGAATTCCGATTATTAATTTTTCCTTATTTTCTTACGTATTCATATCATTGAAATAACTTTATTTCTTTAATTTTTGTCAGATTTGTCCTGAATCATTATAAATATAATTCCATGCATTTGACATCCGCTTTCTTAGTACCCCGTCTGTCTATCAATGACACCCCTGCTCATAATCCTTTAATTAGCTCACAGGCTATCATAGTCTGAGAGCTTATGTGCCCGTCCGTTTTGTATGTACGTTCGTACGTTCGTGCGTACGGGATAACTCATGATAAAAATATCCGATCCACTTGAAATTTTGTATGTAGGTATATCCTGACAAGGCGCTTCCCTGATTAGTTTTTGGAGTTCATTCGATATGCATAAGAGGGGTAATGGGGGGCTGATGCCCCTCCCCTTAGTTGATATAAATGGGATTTTCATGCAGAATTAAGTTTTTGTTCAAAATTTAGATTAGGAGTATTCTGATGAGGCGACTCCGTGACTGTTATTAGGTGTTCATTGAATAAGTATAAATAGGGGGAACAGGGGTTCTAATGCCTCCCCCCTTAATTTATATAAATGGGTTTTTCAAGCAGAATTTTCAGATTTCGTTCAAACCTCTGAATAGTTTTGGAAGTTTAATGGTTAAGTATAAAAGAGGGGGATAACTCCTTTTAAATTATATAAATGCTAAATGGGTTTTTATTAAGAATTATCACATTTGCTCTGAATTTTGGATATAGATTTTTTATATGATAAATCATGTCTTTGATAGTATAGGAGGTTCAATCATTAAGTATAAAAAAAAAGAGGAAAGGGGAGAGTTGTTTCCCTTTCTTAATTTTTTTCGAATGGAATTAACCCTTGAAAATATAAGGCTTTAATGTACAATTAGTATTTGTAGCCTGTGAGCTCAATGCCATCAGTTTAACTGGGCAGTATTCTTTTTAGTTTATGTATTTGTATCTTTTAATTTAATATTAAGTGATATTCTAATGATAACTACCAAAATAAATTAAAAAAATATTATAACATTCATTTCTTTGTAATAGTACTCCTTTAAACATGTTTTCCCCTTGTACTTTCCATAATTCGAACTCTGGATAATTTGAACTATTCCTGTGATGCCGAAAAGTTCGAATTAAGGAGAGCGGACTTTATCTCTTAAATAAATTAATTTTTAGAATGTATGTTGTTAATAAATAAAAATCTCGATATCATATACAAGGCTGCTAAAAAATTCAGATCACTTTCCGATTGTAGATGGGAACAACTGAAATTGGGTTTTGAAATGCGTTATACTTTTTCCTTTGATGAAATGAGAATATTTTATTTTTTTAAACATTGCAGTTTTGGTACATTATTCTGAAGTGCTTCATAATCTACGCTTGACGCATGATTTTTTCTTTCTTGTTTTAATAATAAATTTTATTTTTACCATACCAAAAAAAAATATTTTTTTATTATACTGGTGTTTCAAAATTTTTGTAAAAATATTTTGTTTTCGACAACAGGAACCATTTTTTTAAAATAAAATTATTACTCATTTAAAACACTTAAGATTTTAGAATGGGGGGGGGGGCGGAACTTTGCATTCAGCGCTTTCCTATTTCTTTCAAAATATTACTTTTAAGCAGTTGACATCACTATTTAAAAAGGTTCTTTCATTAATTCTTTACAAACAATTTTGAAAAACAAATCTTGCGTGATAAAATAAAGTTGATTTTAAAGAAATTAGTCACATTTCTATCCTAAAACAAAAACAAAAGTATTTTATTGAAAATCTAAATTAATTTAATCTAGAAAAAAAAACTTTCTCTTAAAAATAAAGTTTTCTATTGTATCAAAAGAAAACATTTTCTTATATATTGCTGACTCATTATTTCTGTCAAAATATTTTGCTTTCAGCAATTTTACATCGCTTCTCTTTTATAAAGACATCATCCTTTCAAAAACTTAAGCTCTTAAAATAGCAACAAAAATCCTAGTTTACTATTATATATCAGCGCTTCGCTATTTCTTTCAAAAGATTCGCTTTCATCAGTTGGCATCACTTTTTCTTCACCCAAGACCACCCATCTTGCGGCGTATTCTAGATGTAGCCTGCATTTGAATCGTAATGGATATTATCAAGGCTCCTATCGATTATGATACGATTTATATTTTCTTCAGAAGGTATAATTATCACAAATATGTCAAGGCTTGGAAGATTTATTCCTGTATATTTCCTCTATTCCAGAAAGATATGGCAGAGAAATAAATGACATTATTTTATCTGATGAAGTGATATGCGGTTCAAACAGTTTTATTTGTGGTTGATAATCCTTTGACTACAAACGAAAGGTTCCTTCTTTTCAATGAAATATAATTAATTTTATTTTGAACACCGTAAAATTTTTATTTGGTGAAAATAACTGGAAAAATTAAAATTCATAAGGACAATTAATATCAGTTGACAACCTTAGTGGAAGATAATGTTTTGAAATAAAAATTAAATTTCGAGAAAATGTAAGCCTTTTGTTGAACACAAACAAATATTCTTAATCTACGAAAATAAAATATAACCACGAAAATATATAATACTCTCATTCAAGTCAACTACTTTTTCAAAAAAATGTTTTTTTCCCTTTAGAAAAAAAGTGTCCAATTACAACAAAAAGCTTAAATTTTCTCGAAATTTAATTTTTATTTCAAAACATTATCTTCCACAAAAGCGTCCCTCTCTCCTCTCTTCCAGAAAAATATGACAGAAAAATAAATGACATTATTTTATCTGATGAAGTGATATGCGATTCAAACAGATCCATTTGTGGTTGATAATGCTTTGACTACAAACGAAAGGTTTATTCTTGTCAATAAAGTCGAAACAATTTCATGCATAATTTTATTTTGAACGGCATAAAATTTTTATTTGGCGAAAAAAAAAAATTAATATTGATAGTTAATATCAGTTGAGGGCATTCGTGAAAGGCAATGTTTTTGAATAAAAATTAAATTTCGGAATAGTTTGAGTGAACAGTGCTTTGAGGTCTATAGCTACAATGGCTGTTACCTCGATTGATCCAGAATACACAGAAACAAATGCAGAACACTTTATTATTACAGAAAATCCAGTACATACATTTTTAATACACATCACAGGGACAACGCATACACCCATGCCGCTAGCTGGACTCGAACCAGGGACCAGCGGTGTAAGAGCAGCTGACGCTACCAACCACGTCACTGGGTCGGCAAATTTCGGAATAATGTAAGCCTTTTTCTGTACACAAACAAATGCTCTTAATCTATATACTGGGTGTCCGAAAAATGACTGATGGATTTTAAAATTCAATAACTTGCAAACGGTGACAGCTATTTAAAAAAAAATTTGCAGGAGGTTTATGTATAATGTCGGGAGTTTTTTTACCGTAATTTTTTATTTTAGTTCGCATCTCAAACAATAAGTGGCGCTGACGGCGATTGAAGGCCAGGTCGACGCTTCACTCAGCACTGATCACCTGGCCTACAATCTCCGTCAGCGCCACCTATTGTTTGAGATGCGAACTAAAATAAAAAATTACGGTAAAAAAACTCCCGACATTATACATAAACCTCCTGCAAATTTTTTTAAAAATAGCTGTCACCGTTTGCAAGTTACTGAATTTTAAAATCCATCAGTCATTTTTGGGACACCTGGTAAATATAATATAATCATTAAAATATATAATAATCCCTACCGAGTCAACTATGATTCCGTAAAGCTCTTTTTTCCCTCCAATAAAAAAGTGTCTGTATAAACATAAGGCTTTAAATTTTCTCGAAATTTAATTTTTATTCCAAAACAGTATCTTCCACTGAGCCCTCCCCCTCCCCCCATCTTCTATTTCTGTAAAATATGATAGAAAAATAAACGACATTTATTTATTTGATGAAGTAATATGCGATTCAAACAGTTCCATTTGTGGTTGATAATCCTTTGACTACAAACGAAAGAATTCTTCTTTCAATGAAATCGAATTAATTTCATGCATAATTTTATTTTGAACGCCATTAAAATTTTTATTTGGTGACAATAACAGGAGAAATTAAAATCAATATTGACAGTTAATATGAGTTGATGGCCTTCCTGGAAGATAATGTTTTGGAATATAAATTAAGTTTCGAGAAAATTTAACCCTTTTTTGTACTCAAACAAATGGTCTAAATCTACGAAACTATACTATAAACACGAAAATTTATAATAATCCCTTTCGAATCAACTAAGATTCCGAAAATCTGTTTTTTTTTCTTTACAAAGAAAAAGAGTGTCTGTGTACAACATAAAGCCTTAAATTTTCTAGAAATTTAATTTTTATTCCAAAACATTATCTTCCGCTGAACCCATCTCCCCATTTTCTGTTCCAGTAAAATCTGGTCGAAAAATAAATGACATTTTTATCTGATGAAGTGACATGCGATTCAAACAGTTCCATTTGTGGTTGATAATGCTTTGACTACAAACAAAAAAATTTCTTCTTTTCAAAAAAATTGAATTAATTTCATGCATAATTTTATTTTCAACGACATAAAATTTTTATTAGGTGAAATTAATAGGAAAAATTAAAAGTAAGATTGATAGTTAATATTAGTTGAGGGTATTCGTGGAAGATAATGTTTTGGAATAACACCAAGATATCACTTGGTAGACCAATTGCGTTTTAATATGCAAATCGAGTTTTAAGGAATTATGGAATTCCAGTTGTGAACGCGATGAGGTGATTGGTTGTACTGCTACTTTCAGTCTACATGTTATTTATTTAAAACGTGCATGTAAAAATATATCTTCTAGGTGCTTTTAGACGATCATAACACTAACTCCTATGCATTATCTTACATAGGTCAAGATATATCGTTCCTTTTAAATGTAAACTACGTTATAATGTTGTAATATATTTAATAGATAAATCCACAATAACAATTATGATTCTACATTCCCGTGTTTCTTGTTCAGCTGATTATAAAACGAAAACTTTAGAAATCGAGAGGTAGCAGCATTGACAACTCCCTCATCGAGTTTACGGATGAAAAACTAGGACTAGTTTTATCTCGATTTGCATACTAAAAAGGAATAGTCTGTGAAGTCTTATCTTGGTGGAAAATACCTAAAAACCCGATTTTAGCAATTGACTCGTAGATTTACTATTATGCTTTCCCGCACACAAAAGTACACTACAAAAAAATTGACCCTTTTGCTGCATCGTCACTCCATCACTTTTATAGGAAACGACTACTTCGCTGTATTATGAAACATTCTCATTGGTCAAAACAGAGATACTCTATAAAAGCGATGGAGTAACGATGCAGCAAGAGGCTCAATTTTTTGTAAAGTGTATGAGAACATGGAGGAGGAAAACACTGGTAAACCTATGAGTCAACCGCTAAAATCTGGTTTTTAGGTATTTTCTACCAAGATACGACTTGGAAGGATGATTGCATTTTAATATGCGAATCGAGATTTTACTAATCCTAGATTTTCACCCTTGAACTCGATGAGATAATTGTTTGTACTGCCAGCTCCCGGTCCAGAAACTGACATTGTCAATTGTTTGCGCCAATAGATTGACAAATCATTGTTGACAAACAAGGTGAATTTAATGAACAAGTTTAAAAGGTCCTTCACGCAGAGTTCCTCTAACACCGACGGATGAAAGGCATTCGGTGCGTCAATTTATCTGATGATGAAAAAATACTTGGAGTGAAAGGAATCAATCATTTAACTGTTGCTGTTAAGGGTGTATTCGAAAAAAACGCTTTTCCACCTTCAACAGCTCAAAATTTTCCGATACAATTTCAGACATATTTTTAAAAGTAGAAACATGAAACTTGCTGAGGGGATTTTTGGAGAGACGTATAAGGTGCCGTGTGATGTCTTTTTACGCTTAATTCATTAGAATTTGATTGATAAATAATTACCTTCTCAGTATGACCCTTTTTTTCGTTCACAGATCTCCCGCTTTGGAAAAATCGGTTCAAAATACCATTTTTGATTACTTTTTTTGCAATATTTTCTGCATTTATCAAAGAATTGCAAATCACGGCACCTTGTGTACTTTCCAAATAACACAATTCGCCAGTTTGATGCATTTGAGAGCAAAAATGAATTTAAAAATAAATCGGAAAATAGGCAGTTTGAATCGAAATACACCCTTAAGTAAATTTGTATAATTGTAGAGTTACAAACGTGTATACGTGTATTTATTCACTTTAAAGCTGTCAGTAAGTATGTCATTATTTAGAATACGTTCTGCACAATAATTAAGATAAATTATAAATAAAACAATTAAGGTCAAGTTATAAAAGAAAGCAATTTTCCTTATGAGTTTATTGCATTTTTTCAAACACATGACTTAGCTTAGGATTATCTATTATTTATTTTTTAACGACTTAAAAAAAGAAAAAAAAAGAGGCTTTCACGTTTTTGGTCGTTATGTGTGTATGTTGGTCTTAAATTTTCTCAATATCTGAGTAGAATTTTATATAATTTTCAAATTGCAATTGTAGTACAACAGGGAAAATCTTACATTAAAATGAACTCGAATCCTCTATTTTACACAGGTCTAGGGATGTTTTTCCTTTTAAATGCGTTTAAATCCTTTTTAAACGTTTTTACATTATTGTAATATTTTAAATATAAGCCTATAATGACAATAATGATTTCTGAACCGCAAATCATAAAATGAAAACTTTATTCAGAAACTGAGATTGACTATTATTCTCACCAAAAGATTGACAAATCATTGTTGAAAACAAGGTGAATTTAATAAACAAGTTAAAAAAAACCTTCACATTCAGTTTCTCCAAAATCGACAAAGAAAAGACGATTGGTACGTCGTCAGCTTATCTGATGGTGAAAATTTACTTTAATTGAAATAACTCTTGAAGTTATGCAAATTTGTATAATCGCATAGTTACAAAAGTGTATATTTAATAACTTAAAATCCATCAGTAAGGTATGTCATTATTTGGAATAAGTTGATCAGCACATTAATTAAGATAAAAGACAAATAAAACGATTAAGGTCAAGGTAGAAAAGAAAAAACAATTTTCCTATGCATTTTTTTTCGTTTTGTCAAACACATTCATCAGCTTACGTTTATTTATTTATTTATTTATTTTGTATTTTTCAGCGATTTCCTTTTTAAAGAAGCTTCTGCGTTTGATCGTTAGGTATGTACCTTGGTCCTAAATTCTCTCATTAACTACTGAGAGAATTTAAATGTAATTTTTTAGACTACGATTCTAGTAGAACAGAGAAGGTCTTACATTAAAATGAACTCCAATCTATTATTTTATAGAGGTCTAAGGATGTTTTTTTCTTTAAATGCAAAGAATCTTTCATATTGTTGTGATATTTTAAATAAAACCTATAGTGACAATAATGATTCTTGATCAGCTAATCATAAAACGGAAACTTTATTCAGAAACTGAGATTGACTATTGTTCTCGCCAATAGCTTTACAAATCATTGTTGACAAACAAGGTGAGTTTAATAATCAAGTTTAAAAAATCCTTCACGGCTAGTTCCTTCAGCATCGACGAAGAAAAGGCAATTGGTGCGTCGTCAGCTTATCTGATGATGAAAAATCACTTCGAGTGAAATAACTCTTGAAGTTATGTAAATTTACATAAAGCGTAGTTACAAACATGTATATTTATTCACTTAAAACCGTCAGTAAGGTATGTCTTTATTTGAAATATGTTGGTCTGCACATTAATTAAGATAAACGACAAATAAAACAATTAAGATCAAGGTAGAAAAGAAAACAATTTCCCTATCGTTTATTTCGTTTTGTCAAACACAAGCATTTGCTTACAATTATTTAGTTATTTATTTGTATTTTTTGATTTATTTGTAATAATAATAATAATAATAATAATAATAATAATAATAATAATAAAGCTTTTGCTTTTGGTCGTTATGTATGTCTGTTGAACCTAAATTCTCTTTATAACTACTGAGTGGGTTTAAATGTAACTTTTCAACAGAGAAGGTCTAACGTTAAAATTAACACCAGTCCATTATTTTATATAGGTCTTGAGACATTTATTCTTTTAAATGCAAAGAACGTTTTTATATTATTGTGATACTTTAAATATAATCTTATAGTGACAATAATGATTCTTGATCAGCTCATCAAAATACGAAAACTTTATTCAGAAACTAAAATTGACTATTGTTCTCGCCAACAGATTGACAAATCATTGTTGACAAACAAGGTGAGTTTAATAATCAAGTTTAAAAAATCCTTCACGTCTAGTTTCTCCAACATCAAGACAATTGAGAGCGTCGTCAGCTTTTCTGATAATGAAAAATTACTTTGAATGAAATAACTCTTGAAGTTATGAAAATTTGTATAATTGCGTAATTACAAACGTGTACATTTATTAACTTGAAACCTGTCAGTGAGGTATGTCATTATTTGAAATATGCTGTTCGACAGATTAATTACGATAAAGGACAAATAAAACAATTAAGGTCAAGGTAGAAAAGAAAACAATTTCCCTATGCGTTTATTTTATTTTGTCAAACACATGTATTTACTTACGATTGCATTTTTTCGTGTTTTTAAGCGGCTTTAAAAAAAAGAAACTTCTGTTTTTGGTCGTTGTCTAGGTATATAGGTACTAAATTCCCTTAATAACCACTAAGTGGATTTAAGTGTAACTTTTTGTGCTACAATCCTAGTACAACTGAGAACATTTTAAGCCAAAAAAATTCACTGTATCGTGCATATACATACACAGAAAAAAACCCTAAAATTGATAGAAAGTGCACGAATTGGGTAGAAAGATTCTTGGTATGGAGTTTCCCAACTTAGGTTTATATAACTCTTTTGGTTACCACTGTATATCCATTTTGGGCACTATTAATCACCTATTTTTGGATGTTTCTATATCCAAAATCTATTCTTCTATGTTCTTTTATCCAAAATGGGTATTTAACAATCTTCAAAAATGGATACGCAGTGGTAACTGAAACAGGCATGAACCCAAATTGGGTAATTTCATTCCTAAGAATCTTTCCACTCAATTTGGGTATTTTTTACTCGTTCTAGGTCTTATTTTTTATCTGTGTATGCATTTCACAAATCGTAAATTTCAAAGTTAAAAAGTAAAAGTAAAATAGCGAAAATCTGATGCTATATATTATATGAGGACCCCAGAAGCCAAGGGGTATAAGTGACAAAATTGAAAAAAAACAAAACAAACTAAATACACAGACGACCTAAAAATATGCTTTTTTCATTTCAGGTAAAGAAATATAAGTGATTTTCTTATTATTTGCTGAGTTATAGAGGCAAACCACTTTTTTCGAAAAACAAACAATATTGATTAATTATACATTTAAAGAAAATTTTACTTTATTTTTTAACATTTATTGAAATAAGAGTCAAAGACCAGAATGCAACAAGCAGAAATTTCCTATTTCAATTCACTCAATTGTTATTGATGTTCGAATTTAACATCAATTATCTTTAAACTCAATTTACTCCAAATCGAAATTTTGTCACTTGTACCCCTTGGCTTCTGAGGTCGTCATATACAACAAGCTCTTTTATTCAAATTATTTTAATTTAATTTAATTCTATGATTTATGTAATTTTTGGCCTATACTAAGGATTTTTACAGTTAAACTAAGGGTTCCAATGGGGGTGGAAGAGGTATCATTTTTAACTTTGAAATTTAAGATTTATAAAAACTCTTGACATAATGATTAAAAGTTAAGGTCATTTTTGGATTTAACGATAAAAAATACATAAAAATCAATTTTCAAAAATTAAATCATACAATAATCATACTTATTTTATAGTATCAGATTTTCGTTTTTTTTTCTTATCTCTGAAATTTACGATTTGAAAAATAACCTTACATGATGATAAAAAATGAAGGTAATTTTCGGATTCAGCTTTATAAAATACAAAATAATCAATTATCAAAAGTTATAAAACATGACATAATCCAAATTTTGCAGGCTGACGTAATCGTAAATTCTTAAAATAAATAAATATATAAATAAATAAAATCAAACAACGACTATCCTATTAGAATGTGTTCTAGAATGAAGAAGGCATTTGGTATTCAGCTGTTTCTTTTTAGTATTTTTTTATTTATTGCTGAGTACCTCTTGACCGCTCTGGCCAATAAACCGGTCTGTCGGCATCATTGCTTCGGATCAAAAGTCCGTTATCTTAATCTAACATATATCTTTAGGCTAGATTGTTGTGAGACTATTTGCTTTATAACTTTGAATAAAAAAACATAATTACAGTTATTAAACTATAAAACTTAAATGAATAGTAAAAAAGCAGTATCATATTCAACTATTCAAGAATTTATCATTTAATCTATCAGTAGAAATAGTAACGCTTGATCTAAGGTGAATCTACTTCACGTGCTTGATCTACTTACGATAAAGCGAAATCAGCATATACATATTTATGAAAAAATAACAAAAACCAACAAATAAACAACAACAACAGCAAAAGACATATCTTTTGAATACAGACATTAAAGTAGAAAACATGAACTATGCTTTTTCAAATTTTAGTGTCGGCCTCGATATACACAATATAAGGCCAAAGGTGACAACCATTTGCGATTTTAGACATTTTGTTAAATATCTAGATAAATACATGAGGAATAATCCTGAAACTCAGAGTGTGTAAACATAATAGTACAGGTCATACATTTCCATGAAGATTTTCCCCCAAAATTCCATAGGCGCCCGACAATGAATTGAAAAAGAATAAACATCTTTTGGATAATTTTGTATAAACTATTGGTAGCAAAAGCGCTAACTGTAGATTACGATTAAGTGACTTATTGTAATAAATTGCGTTCATTTTTATGTGGATAATATGTATGCCAGTAGAAAAATTAAGGTTTACATAAAAGCAGTTCCAAATTTTGCTTATAATTTGCAGAGTTATTAATATAAAATAATGTTCCTTTTCGTAAATATGGCAAACAACATTGTACATAATACGCTGTAATCAAAATTAAAAAATAATAAAAATTGTATGAAAAATGAGTAGGTTTACTAAACAATTTTTTATTGCGCCTGCATGAAGACTGTGAAAATTTCATTAGCATGTTGTGTTAGCTAAATTTGTGGAGCCACTTTTGTGAAGTTCTGAAAAACATAGCTTAGAAATTCTGAGAGTGATCGTCGATAGAATAAGCTCAAAATCCATTATTGCCAAAAGGAAAAAAAATGAGGGGCTGTATCCATTATCATTATTCATTGAATAGTGTTAATATGGAATACAAAATATGGTATGTACTACTATATTTGGATACAACCCTTCATTTTTTGGCTCATTTTATAGACTTATCCAATGAAGTTGCAAAACTAATCATGAAGATGCCCTCATCAGAATGATACTATGTCTAAAATTTGAATGAAACCAACTAATCTAAAATATATCTGCATGAAAAACCCTTTTTTAAATGAAAGGGAGGACATTTTCTTCCTATTCCCCCTCTTTATACTTATCCAGTGAACTCCAAAAACTAATCATGGCAGTGTCCTCATCAGAATGATCCTATGTTTAAAATTTGAATAAAATCTGATAAATTCTGCATGATATTTATATAAATTAAGGGGAGGTGCATTAGCTCCCCAATCCCACTATTTATACTTAACCAATCAACACCTAATATTACTAATCATGGAGGCACCTCATCAGAATGATCCTGTATCCAAATGTTGAACGAAAACTGATAATTCTGCATGAAAAACCTATTTATATAAATTAAGGGGAGGTGCATTAGCCCGCCTTCCTCCTCTTATATTTATCGAATGAACTCCCAAAACTAATCAGGGAAGCGCCTTCTTAGAATATACCTATATCCAAAATTTCAAGTGAATCGGATATTTTTATCATTAATTATCGCGTCACGTACGTATGTACGTAATTACGTAATTGTAGGTACGTATGCAAGTACATACATACATATAGAACGGACGGACACATAAGCTCTCAGTCTTTGATAACCTGTGAGCTAAAAAGTGGTGAATAGATTGAAAAAAACTTGTATTATGCGTTAAAAAGTACGTTTATAAAGAAGTATGTGTGTTATGTATTTAATATTGCCTTAATTAAATAAAAAAAAATCATTTTCGTAGATCATGATTTTTCAACTTTCATTCAAAACTCATGTTGGTTTCTTTTGCCGTTTTTAACAAAATTACTTTTAAAAATAACAAACAATATTTACAAATGAAGGATAAAACAATTAGTTTTCCAATTTTATTTATTTATTTATTTATCATTATTATTACTATTATTATTTTGAGATAGAACAATGTAAAACAATGGATTTTATTTTCAATTTTATGTATGTTAAAAGAGATTTAGATCGTACATTTTATCAATTTGAAAGTATTATTTTTTCCATTGTAACCTCAAATTGAAATTTTATCTTAGTTTTATAAGGTTAAAACAGAAAAAAAAATGTATTCAAATTGATAAAATTTTACACATTTTTACTAAGAACAAGCACCCTATGTTTTAAAATCACATAACATTAACTATTGAAAGAAATTCACACAGAAAAAAAAAGTAAATGCCAAAACTTTTAACATAAAATCATTTTTATTTCATTGAACATCATAAATTTAAATAAAATTTATAATCATCATAAATTTAAATAAAAAATATTTTACAATATTTTTATAAAATGTTGCCGTTTAAATATTATAATTTTGCTTAATAATATACGAAAAAAATAAAAATTTGAGGAAATTCTTCTCAAATAGAAAATTAATTTTAAAGACATTAAGATTTAATGAGAAATGCATCACATCGTAAGTGCATAAAATATTGATTATTTAAATAAATTCATACATAATAATAAGCAAATGTCTAAACTTCAAGCGGAAAATCAAGCTTTTGACTTAACAAGAAAATCATTCAAGAAAGTAACGTCATTAATACGGTTTAGTTTATTTTTGTCGTCCGATTATCTACACTAATGGGATATAGGACCAGGGGGGAGTGCCCTTCGTGGGGGTCTTTCTAAGGGAACCTAACCCGTATTTACGCAAGGTTCGAAGAAAACCACGAAAACTCCGAACGGTTAGGCCGACAGCCGCGATTGGGTTCGAACCCAGCACCTGCCGTCTACCAGTTGAGAGGTCTGAACCTCTCGGCCACTGGTGGGGCCGTCATTAATACGGAATAAAATTCATCATCAATAAGTAATAATTAGGTATATTAGCCTTAAATGGAAAATAAGCCTTATAAAACACGGATGTCAGCAAAAAAATTGGAATCCAAAATCCTAAACGTACAAACACTAAAATTTAAAATAATTAACAATTATAAAAAACGGTAAATTCATAAAATAAAATTTAATATCCAAAAAAGCCAGAAAATCATTTAAGCCTTTTATGCACCGATCTATATATAAGAATTCAAATAAATAAAAACCTTATTTTTATTTTTTCTATCAATATCCGTATTACACTATACATTTATTTTTTTTATCAATTTCCATCAGGTATATTTCATTAAAATGAGGTCATTTATATATGTCTGTGTTTATTGATAACTGTTAAAGAATCTTAATACACTATTAAAAGATGATTTAATTTATTTTTACAAATATACAATTACCGTTGTTTTGCAAAAAAGTTTCATTTAAATTTCATTTGTAATAGTAGTACTTCTTACCAGTATAATAAAAATAAAAAATTAGTAATATTTCTAAAAACACATTCTTCATAAAAAAAAAAAATCCGTGTCAAAAAAGTTTTTAATGATTACTTTTATAGAAATATAAAGTTCGTCTAAAAAAAGTCTGTTTTTTTCTTTAAAAACACAAGAAACTCAAGAAAATATACATTCTGCCACTTCTTCTCCTTATATAAAGGACCCCATTTTTAATAAAATAATACCTGATTGAAATCGCTGAATGAGAAAATATTTAGTATAAATAAAAAAATTTGCTGCTTTTCAATAATTATCTTCGTTAGTGTCTGAAGTTGTCCGAACTAATATATATAATAACAAATTGATTTTTTGATAGATTTTTAACCCTTCACTGTACCGTGTGCCCCATCAGGTATATATAAAAAAACACCATAATTCTCATTAGGTGCCATGAATTTGGCCAATAGGTATATCACTGTAACTGATCAAGGGTAAACCAAAGAATGAAAGAACATTTATATTGTTCATTTCAGATAGCTGCATTTGACAAAAAGTTATAATTTGTTCTTCGGATCAACTATTAAAGCAAAATGCACTTTTATTATCTTTACGGAATACTTAAAAATATTAATACAAAGAAAGTTCCGGATCATTAGGAAGATAAAATTAATTAATTTAAGCCCATTTATTTGCAAAATATAGAAATAGAATATTTAAAAATCCTAAATGTGTATATAGGGTACACGCCATAAAATATTAAACACTGAAATTTTGAAATTTATTTTCTTTTACTATTTTTTCCAATATTAGACCGATATATAGATTTCAAATAACTGTTTTTATATGAATGGAAAAAATTGTGCAGTGAAAGGTTAAAAACAACTGATTTAATAAATTGGTAATTATAAATTGTTCTACTATTTTTAAAATTAGTCTGCAAAGGTTCATTGTTATATAGTCTAACTACAGCTGTAATTTTCTTCTTGTATTTGATGTCTACTATGAAATTCTTTGAACCTAGATTATCCTAGCTCAGCCAGATAACATAACAAAGAATATTTCCAATGTAATTTAAAATTAGTAGAATAATTTATCTATCAAGATTTTATTTGTCATCTATTATTCGAGAAAAAATAGAGATCTTTTTACACCGTGAAAATCTATGCAACGATTCAGCTTCTATGGAGTTTCGTAAAATTTGAAAAGAAATGCCCTACAGAATGTGAGACAGCAGTAAAAAATAATTCACAGCCACTAATATCCACTTTTAATATTGCAGTTAATTTCATTATGCATGTATTCATGTGACTTTTGTTTTACAAGTTCTCTGTTTAAAATTTTTTGAGAAAATACACTGTAAAAAAAATTATCTGTAGTTCTACAGATATAAAGGTACAGAAATCAGAATGATTACTAAAATTTTATCTGTACACTGTTACACTTTTATCTGTACTACACACACACACACACACAAAAAAAGAAAAATGTAAATTTCACTAGTTTTTCTAGAGCTACTAGAAATTATAGAACTTTTAGAACTAATAAAAAACTGGTTTTTCTAAAGCAACAAAAATCTGCTAAAATTACAATAATCTTACCTTTTTTTTAAAATTTGAGTTGCAGTTACATAAAAAGTTCTTAGTAAGTTTCCTAAAAATCTTTGTAACCATACAGATTTTTTGATTTACAGTGCGAAAAAGTATCTGTTACATGAATTTTTGTTATTGCTGTTACAGAAAAATGTTCTAGAAACCGCAGTTACCCTCGAAAATTTTAGTAAATTCACGATTTTTTTTTTACAGTCCATTTGTATTATTATAGATCTTGAGAATGTTGCTATCAGAGCAATTAAACATGTTGATTTGAATAAGTAAAGGTATTTATTTTCCTTTTAAATGTATTTTAATCATTTTTAGCAACTATTAATTTAGTTTAAGACACTGAATGTTAACAAAAAATAGCCCCTAAATCACCCAAAAAAATCTTAATTATTAAAATAAATTATTCTTAATATTAATTCTAATTATTCATTATTAAATTTAAATTATTAAAATTGATTCATACAGTATGATAAACAGATGCCAAAGCCTTAAATGGAAGTTTAACCTTACACTAAAGCAAGAAAATCATTCAATCAACATAACACAAAATGTCAACAGTTTGTTTCCGCAACACAATACATTAGTATTCTAATGTATAATTTTTTATTGAGCCTAAGGATACATAAAATAAGAAATTTATGAAAATTAAGCGTATAAAAATATTAATTTTTAATATGAAATAGCTTCCATACCCTAAATACATAAAATATTAATTAAAAAGTAAATTACTACTGAATAATAAACAAACGGAAAAACCTGAAATAAAACTTATCCTTATAACCAATATATAAAATCATTTAAAGATCTTTAACACATTACACCACCATTATATTTTCTCATTATAATATATAAATATTTTATAATCTTATTTTTAACTATTTTTAAACAAAATATTGCTCCCATCTCCTAAATACATAAAATCTTAATTATCAGAATAAACTCTCGCAGAATAATAAATAAACCATAAACAGAAAATTAACCTTATATCTGAACAAGAAAATCACCCAAAGATCGTAACATATTACGTCATCAATACGGAATAAGAAAACTCAGGAGAGACGGTGCCAAAGGGTGAAGGAAAAAATTCAGGGTGACCTTGTGCTCATAGGAATATATTTGTGTTCTAAAATATTTAATGGGATGAACACGTGACCCGTCAAGGAAATAGCTACCTCTCAACATTACGTATTGCGAAACGCTTCGATAAGTGGAATGCTTACAATTTACCTGGTTTAGAGCATTTTCGATTTTCGTCTCTTATAATAAAGTCAATATTCATTTCAAATACTTTTTCATTTTTTTAAAGTATGATGTTAATGGAGAATTATATTTTATTCAGTCTTATGATAAGAGTACTTATCTTTTATAAAAGTGATTTGATTACTTTTGTTTTTGTTGTTAATGATTTTTTAAAGATATTTCTTTATCTATACTATACAGAGAGATAAAAATCATACACACACACTCATATATATACACATGCTTTTATATTTTGTATGTATATGTTTTTTATGTATTTAATCTTTGTTATTTTTATTAATATTGTATAAATATTATTATTTCTTTAATTTTTCACATACATTTTTTATGCATTTTTTATATTTTAAATGTTATACATATTCATTTTGAGCATCACTATTATAAATTATCAATTCCAGTTTCAAATTTCAGTATTTTAATGACATAAAAGAATCATATTTTAGTCTTATTTAAAAAATATGAAATGTAATTATAAATTATAATCCATTAATATTCTAATCTTTCTGTCATAATGTGACTTTTAAATTTATAAAAGGGTTTTCGATGATGAAGAAACTGAATTTATTTCTGTTTGTCTATATTTCTGTTGTAATTATAGATTAAAATCTACTAATATTATAATCCTGCTTCGTATTGTGATGTATTAAATTAATATACTTTTAGGGATTAAGAATATTAAAAAATATTCTAGATTAAAACTTATTTATATTCTAATCCTGCTGCCACAAAGTTTTTGGTGATTAAGAATAAAAAAATTCGATCCTAGATCATAATTTACTAATATTATAATGTTGAAATATGATTGTGTTTTAAATAAAAAATTTATTTCGGCATAATATATTTAAATATTTAATATTTATTGGCATTTATATCTATTTTATAACGATATTCATAATTTATAACAAAAATTTTCTTTATAAAGTCTTTTTTTTTTTTTTTTTTTTTTTAACAGATTGAATATTATATAATATTTAACACTTAATATCTTTGTTCCAAATAATTTAAACTGTGACACATTAAAATGAATTCATGTAAAAGAAAAACCAAAGAAATACAATAATATCTCTCTCTATATATATATATAAAAGAAAAAAGCAAGCAATACTAATGTGTCAGTCTGAGTGTGTCCATCACGACTCTATGACGAAAAGGCTAATGCCGCGAAGATTCAATGAATTTTTTTAAGAAATTGGCATTTTATATTGATGAATATATTCTTAATGTTTCATCTATTACTAACAAATGTTTGAAAATTTCATTTTCATTCCCAGCATGACACTACATATATATTATTTTTAATTCATAAAAAATTATTTCAATTTTATTTTTCACATAAATAATTTTAAATAATAAAAACATAATTCACATGAGTAAAATTTCACATTTAACTGAAAATTAATTATCGTAAATAATTAATAATTACGTCTTTTGATTTTTTTTTTTTTTTTTTTTACAAAAATAAACAAGTGTTATTTTTTTTAGCAAAAACGTACATTGATTCTAAATGAAAATAACAAAATTTGGAATTAGTAAGAAACATATTTGACTAAAATAAATAAAATATAGCTTATGTTGTTCTTTGGATTATAATACACCTATATAAAAAAGTATTTTCTCTCTCTCTTTTTTTTTTTTATCCTGTCGTCAGGAATAAACATTTTTGCACTATTTATAATATTATTAGCAAAGCGTAAAACTTCTGTGGCTTCAAAAACAGAATGATGCAAAAGAAGTCAAAAAAGGTATGAAGTTCATAGGATATACTATGTTTAATTACCATCAATAGTCACACTGGAAATGAATAAGTATTGCGCTGCCGTGTAATACCCACTGTGTAATAATGCTCTTCATTAAAAAGTCCCTACAAAATTAGCGAAAAAAATGAATCGGTGGAAGAAAATCTCGGTATTATGTCACATTTATCTATGATCATAAAAATGCAAAATGTACAAAAAAAAATGACAAAACTATTGTTTTAATTCATGCATATAATATGTATGAAATTTAGTACAAGCCATTTCCATATTATTCGCAATCAATCTCTAAGGGCAGATAGAAGGTCCTCCTCCCCCCCCCCCCCCACGTCCACTCACAATGACGTTTAGCTGTGGGGTCCGAGATAGCCTATATTCTTTTTAAAAAATCTGTCAACTTGATAGGAAAAAAACTATTAATTTTAAAGCCGGTGAAAAACTTTGTAATTTTCAGGAAGTATGTGTAACTTTGCATTAAAACAATAATTTTCAGTAAAAAATATTTTTTTTCTGTAAACATTACAAAATCCAGCTTTTTTTTACAATAAAAAACTTTTTTTCTTTAATCTTTTTGGAAGTGAATTTCTTTTCATTTTAAGAACAAAGCTATTTTTACTGAAATAATGTTAATTTTAGCTATCCAAATAGAATTACTGAAATTTAAAGATTATTTCATTGTCTGAAATCTAACGAATGTACTTATTTCGTATACTGTTGAATTCATATTTATATGATAATAGGCTAATGTAGAGCTTTTTGAGATGCTTGGAAAATATCGTGTAACTACAGGGTTTAACAGATATTACAACTTTCTAATGTTTTTTGCATTTTATACGACAGGACTCGTTCAGAAAATTTGCCTACATTTGAAATTTAAACAGTGAAATATATGTATAAAATAAAAGAACCGTCAATGATGTAAAGAGAATTAAACAAATTTTTCAAGTCATAAATGAAGTCATAATAAGAAAGGCTTAGTCATATACTATCCTTTCTATAGGATAAAGTAACAAATGGAATTGTTAATTGCCCGATGACATATACTATTAATAGTACACCAGAGCCTAGACCCAAAAGGGTTAAAATAGAATTTTTTTTCTGTAAAAAACGCATTTTTTTAAAAATCATATTTTTTTTTCTTTTGTAGTGTAGACAAGTCCGGCCCCGCCTTTATATATCAGTGCTTATATTATAACAAGATGCAATGCCTACACTATGTACATATATTATTTCGTCAACAAATGAGAAACTTCAACAGTGATACTATGTAATACTATGAGAATTGAACCAATTTTTAATTAATAAATAAGATTATTTTCAAATGTTTATGATTCAGTTGCATTCATACTCACTAATTTTCTTCACTGTAAAAAGTAAAAAAAATATCTCAATTTCATCGAAAAATATGAAAAGTTTTGGGCCAGTGGCAGAGCGTTTAATTTATACAAAATTTCTGTAATTTTTCATTAAAACAGTTTTTCTTTTAAAAAATGCAGATTTTTTTCTATAAAAATTACAAAATCTACGTTTTTTTTTAAAAGAAAAACTATTTTTCACAAATTTCAGAATGGTTGCTTTCAAAAATTACAAATCCACTGCAAAAAGAATTTTTCAGAAATACCAGCTAAAATAGAAATTATAACTAAAATATCTTGTATAAAAGCATTTGCTGTAATGTTATAAACCAACTTTAAAGTCATTTTTCTAAAAATAGTTTTTTTTTTTTAATTGCGTGCATTTTTATTTAAAATCTAATTATCACAGAACGTTGAAATTGTGTATATTGTTAGTTTGCTTGTGTTAGTTTATGCTGAACCTCAATTTAGTCTGATTTTTGTCACAAAAAATTGTGAAATAAAAATATATGTATGCATTTTTTTGGGGCTTAGTGGATATGATTATAATAGCGATTTAATATGCTAAAGAATATGTATATACTTTCAAATTCAGGTGCAGTGTAAAATATAGTATTATAAGTAACATAATATGAAACATTAAACATATATTTGCAGTAGAATTTATAAAATCGTGCATGCAAAATGCATGTTTCATTATTAATAATTTTCAAAAACCACTTTTTTCGTTATGATTTAATTAATATTACTAAATATATGTGTATATGGATATTTTTATCAAATAAAAAAATGTATGAAAGTAGACAAAAATTTCTGCGTTTCATTCATTGCTTAAGAAACTACAGAGATTTTCTTACTGCTTTAAATACGGTCATTTTCTCGTAACACAACATGATCTCCCCCATTAAAAAATAGAATTTTTCCCGTAAAAATTACAGATTTTTTTTTGTATAAATTACAAGTTATTTTTACAATGTTCTTATGAAACTGATGCCTCACAAGTTTCTCTTAACTTGTCCTCAAGATGCATGAAATCAGACACCATACGCAAAAAAAAAAAGGAATTCGAACGAGTATGATCTGTAATGGAATTTCTCTGTTTGGTTATTCTTTGATCTAGTGACTTTCATTTCTGAACTATCTGGACCATTGGTTTTTTTATAGAGGCAATCTCCCTTTTCCCTTTACCAGATTTCAATTATCGGACAGAAACGCAATGGTATGAGATGAAGAAACTTCTAAAGAGAAAGTTTACACAACATCGAAACAGATTCGTTCGTATGTATAAAGATTCAGAATGATGTTTGAATATGTAAATGAGAACAAACATTTGTTTTGCTATCTTTAAAAGTTCGTTTAAGCATAACTATTTTGTGGCAAGGCGACACTATATAACAAATACTAAGCATATGGAGAAATGATATAAGTATTCAAATGCCCTAATTTATATAAAATCCGTTGTATTATCGATCAGTTATGAATATAGGCAAAGATTAAATCATAAAAGACAGTTTAGGTAAAAGACAAGTGATTGTTGAAAAGGGGTATTTAAATGTAAGTAAACAACATTTATTTTTGGTATTTTGTTATCTTACAATAATTCCGAGTATTTATTTCTCAATTTATAAAAAGGGCATATAGTCATACTTTGAATAACGGCTTCTTTTATATTTCTTCACTAGCTGACCCGCCCGGCGTTGCCCGGGTCCGTATTAACAATATTAAACGAACTTGAAATTTGTATGATTTTATCATTAACTGGAAGCATGCAGAAATGCATTGTCTGAAATACGTCGCAGCTGACTTTGTGAAAAATCGGTTTTAAAAACAACTAATATTAAGCTCTAAAAATACTTAAAATGAGCAATGAGAAACACGGGAGGGAACATGTATCCAACGATTGATTTAGTTTCGTGTTAAGTGTTGATATTTACCCGTAAAAATCACTGTTAAATTATGTAACTAATTATTTTTTTCGCATAGAAATCCCAAGTGAAATATTTTGAATTTCAAACTAATTATATCACTCTTGAATCCGACTATACCGTGAATGAAATCTATACGCGATGATAAAAGATTGGTATATAGTATTATAATTTCAGAGCCATTTAACAAAAGTGTATATTTTTAATCAAAGCATGCGTAATGTTGACTCTGTGGACAAATTCCTAACCGTAAACTTTTGTACCATAACCATAATCTGTCTGTAACCTAACTGCCATAATCTGTCTGTAACCTAACTGCGACTAAACAGTACCCTACCGTAACTTAAATATAACATAAATGTAACCTAACCGTCACTTTGAAATATCAATATAGAAGCATCATTTAAGATTTTGCTTGAAAAATCGTTTGCACTCTGAAATCTAGATTTTAGACTAATATTTGTTATTTAAGTTTTCGCGCATGGTTTTAAAAGAATGTTTTCATAAATATATTTTTTATATTGACATAGAGTTATTATTATGTTGTTAAATTATAAAAAAATTTTCATCTACGTTTTAAAGTATTAAAAAGTTCTGAAAAAAAAAGAAAACTTTTAGTAATACAATTTTTAGTTCAAATCAAATGTTTTCAATATTTTATTTAATTTTATTTTGACATTTAATTATTTCGAATTTATCAATTTCAATTATTTTAAAAGCAAACATTTTTTTAAAAATAAATAATATAATAGAAAAAAGACCATTTTAAAAAATTACTATTTCTTCGTAAAATATGCTTCAGTTGTAATTCATTTCTTTCAATTCGTGTTATTAATACAAGTTCATATTAATACATATTCGTCTTATTAATACAAAATCCCTTCCACATACTTTTGTTTGGGACATTAAAATTTGAGCGATAAATGGTTTAATATTGCAACCCTTTTTTCTGTTTACTTCACCACCACCTATCTTTTTCCTCCATGGTTTACAACCGCTGTGATAAAAAACCATCATTTAAACTGACAGTTTGCCAGTCTATGGATTTTAAAGGTCTGTTCTAGCTTTTTTAATTATTTATGCGAAAATTTTATGCAACCAACCAACCATAACTAAATGAAGGGAAAAAAAGAAGAAAAAGGGCGATTTTTTTATGAGTGATCTTTGGAATT
This sequence comes from Maratus speculifer, assembly GCA_964019185.1. NCBI lineage: Eukaryota > Metazoa > Arthropoda > Arachnida > Araneae > Salticidae > Maratus > Maratus speculifer. The sequence continues at coordinate 161,046,508 of OZ025300.1, read as the reverse complement.
TAATTAATTACTCAGTTAATAAATAGAATTGCGAAATTCTGAAACTCAGGTGCATCAGGAGAGATATTGGGCTACTCTCAGAAAAATTTTGAGCTTCGTACGTACCGTAGTTTTCGCTAACTATCGCAGACACACACACACACACAGAGCGATTTGTTATTTTATTAATATAGATATATACGAATGAATCCATGATATATAACTACACCGCAGGAAAACTAAATAAAATAAAAGACGTATAGTCACATAAAGTTGGTACATTCTGTTCTTATTTTCTTTCTTTTCTATCTTACAACCTACAAGTTTTACATAAACTGTTTTCAGCATTCACCAAAATCCAACACCAGACGCAAAGAAATGAAATCAAGAAGTATAATATGTAAAGGAACTTTGTATGGTTATTCTTTGATCGTGTGACTTTCGTTTCCCGACCATCCTGACCGCTGGTTTTTTTATGCAGGTAATCTTCCTCTTCCTTCCCCAGATTTCGATTTTTGTAAAGAAAAGCACTGTTATGAGACGCAAAAACGACTACACAAATGTCTAAAGACAAAGCTTAAACAACGTCGAAACAGATCCAGTATGACGTTTTAAAATATAAAAGAGAACAGACGTTAGTTTTGCTATCTTTAACATTCCAGAAAAGTAGAAGATAAATGATGTCCATACAAGCCTTTTCGCCGCAAGGTTGCGCAATTTTTCGCCTAAATTCTGGTTTATAATTAAGTAACAAGTACTATGTCACGTTATTTAACAAATGCGAAAAAAAAATGCAGAAAATATACACACATTCAAATATGTGACATACATAAAAATCAGACATACATAAGATCGGGATTATCTATTAAGAACGAATGGGGCTAAAGATTGAATCACAAGAGACATTTTGGGTAAAAGAAAAGAGACTGTTGAAAAAGTGTACTTAAAAATAAGTAAATTATATTCATTTTTGGTATTTTGTTGGCTTATAATAGCTTCGAGTATTTGTTTATCGTCTTGGAAATTCCACATGCAATTTTCTCAATAATTATTTAGCTTTTAGTATATTTTACTTGCCCTTTTACGAATGCGTCCATGATAAGTCACTATTCCACACGAAAACTAATTAAAATAAGATACATCCGGATTCGATACATTCCACACTAATTTATCTTCTTTTCCGACTTACATCCTGCGAGTTTCTCACAAACTGTCTTAAGGATTCATGAAATCCAACACCAGGCACAAAGAAACGAAATCGAACAAATATAATCTGTAATGGAATTTCTCTCTTTGGTTGTTCTTTGATCGGGTGACTTTCGTTTCTCAACCATCCGGACCGTTGATTTTTTTTATAGAGGCAATCTCCCTTTTCCCTTCCCCAGATTTCGATTTTCGTACAGAAAAGCACGGACGGAGTAACGACACAGAGAAAGTTTACATAGTAGTGGAACAGATCCACTCGTATGTATGAAGATCCTGCATGAAATGTAAAAATGAACAGACGTTAGTTTTGCTTTCTTTAACAGCTCAGAAATGTGAAAGATGAACGCCCGAGAAAGACTATTTTGTGTCACGACGACGCAGTCTTTCTTTTTTACGTCCACGTAAAAATTTATACACACTCAAAAGCACTGATTTACATAAGATCCGTTTTATGATCGATTAGTTACGAATATGGGCAAATTTTACGAGATTGTTTGGGTAAAAGCAAGACACTGTTAAAAAAGAATGTTTAAAAATAAACAAACAACATTCATATTTAGTATTTTGTCAGCTTATAGTGATTCAGGATATTTATTTCTCAGTTTTGCACAGACACATGTTCATATCTTAAATATCTACTCTTTTTTATATTACTTCTTCTTTTACAAATGCTGATTTACATAAAACATGCATTCATGATAAATCACTTACTTCAGAAAAAGAAACTAAATAAAATGTAAAGCATGCAAATTCTATGCATTCCGCATTTATTTTCTCTTTTTACCAACTTACACCCTACAAGTTTCTCACAAACTGTCTTAAGGATTCATGAAATCCAACACCAGACACAAAGAAACGAAATCGAACAAGTATAATCTGTAATGGAATTCCTCTGTTTGGTTATACTTTGATCGGGTGACTTTCGTTTCTCAACCATCCGGACCATTGGGTTTTTTATAGAGGCAATCTCTCTTTTCCCTTTCCCAGATTTCGATTTTCGTACAGAAAAGCACTCGTACGAGACGGAGAGAAAGTTTACATAGCAATGGAACAGATCCACTTGTGTGTGAGACGATCAAATTGATGTTTGAATAGATTGCGTAAAATTGAAATCATTTGTATGATCTTTAGAGAAATGGGATATACAGGTTCATACTAAATTCATAGTACAAACTTTAAAGGATGGTACAGTATACTGTAGCAATCATTTATTGTAAAGAAGTGTATGGGCCCAAGTGATTCGTTGAGGTAAAAATACCAGGGGGTCAGTTTGGTGCTTTTTTAATTTCAAAATTTCTTATTTATAACAGAATATTCATATATTGTTCTGTTGTATTTTTAAGATAGATACCTTTCTAACTACACAAAAAAAAAAAAAAAAAAAAAAAAAAAAAAAAAATTCTGGCTTACAGAGAAAATTAAAATGGTATCTCATAACTCTGGAACTTTTTATAATGAAATTTCGCTCTTGTATAAGAAGCTTTACTAGACATTTAATAAGATGAATTAAGATTCTCTGAGAAATATTGATTCATCTTGAAACAAAATAGGCTTTCCCGGAAATTTATTTCCTACTTCTATAAACTGTTAAATATCACGGCTCTAACTTCCATAATACATTATCCGTCCAAATATCACTCTGATCTTCTCAATCTCCATTGGATCTGTTCCAGTGCTGTATAAACTTTCTCCTTAAACATTAGTCCATGTCGCAAAAGTGCTTTATTGTACCTAAATCGAAATGTAGGCAAGGAAGAGAGAGATTTCTTCCATAAAACACCAATGGTCCGGATGGTCGAGAAACGAAAATCACAAAATCGAAAAATAACGAAAAGATAAATTTCGTTAGAGATTAAACTTGTTCGACTTGCTTTTTCTATCTTTGGGGATGAATTTTCCCCATCCCGAGAAGAATTTATCATAATTTTGGATATTGCAAATTGGAAAAGAAAACGATTCAATAATTATCTTATAATCCGGCACGTTCGGGATCTGATTCATGCCGGATTACAGGATGATTGTCGAGAAAAATGTTTACAAGTTAGAAATTTAAAAAAATGACAATGAAGCATGTTTTTATACTGTAAAGAGCTTGAATATAATAAAATAAATTACTCAATAACATAAAGTACAACATATGATTATTTGAGTTTCAAGACTTGCCGTATCCAGAAAATCAAGTTTTGAAAAATACTGCATCGTTTTGAAACAAAAAAGTCTTTCCTGGAAATTTATTTTCTACTTCTGTAAACTGTTAAACATCGCAGAGCCAACTTCCATAATGCGTTATCTATCCAGATATACGCTGATATCAATCTCAATTGGATCTGTTCCAATGCTGATAAACTTTCTCTTTAAACATTAGTCCATATCATAAAAGTACTTTACTGTACCTAAATCGAAATGTAGGCAAGGAAGAGAGAGATTACCTCGATAAAGCACCAATGGTCCGGATAGCCGAGAAATAAAAATCACTAGATCTAAGAATAAGCAAGAGATTAATTCTTTTACGGATTAAACTTGTTCGACTTTGTTTTTCTATCTTTGGTGATCCGCATCCTGGGGGAATTTATCATAAATTTGGCTTTTGCAAATTGGAAAAAAGATATATTAAATATTCTTTAATCCGGCGTGTTCGACATCTGACTCATGCCAGATTACAGTATGAAAAACGGAAAAAAAAATGTTAAGAAGCTAGAATTAAGCAAAAATACCAATGAAGCATTTTTTAAATTCTTTAAACAGCTTGACTATAATAAAAAAATATTCAATAGTATAAAGTATAACACATGATGACTTGAGTTTCAAAATTCGCCGTATTTAGAAAATCAAGTTTTGGGAAATATTGCATCATCTTGAAAGAAAATAGTCTTTCTCGAAAATTTATTTCCTGCTTCTATAAATTGAAGATCACAGAGCTAACTTCCATAATGCATTATCTGTCCAAATATCACGCTGATCTTCTCAATTCCCATTGAATCTGTTCCAGTGCTGCATAAACTTTCTCTTTAAACATTAGTCCGTGTCGTAAAAGTGCTTTATTGTACCTAAATCAAAATGTAGCCAAGGAAAAGAGAGATTGCCTCCATAAAACACCAATGGTCTGGATAGTCGAAAAACGAAAATCACTATCGAAGAATAACCAACCAAGAGATAAATTCCTTTACAGATTAAATTTGTTTGGCTTTATTTTTCTATCTTTAGTAATTGAATTTCCGCGTCCTGAGAAGAATTTATCATAAACTTGTTGTAAATTGGAAAAAAGATACAATAAATATCCTCTAATCCGGCACGTTCGGGACTTCACTCATGCCGGATTACGAAATTTTCTTCCGGACGGGGGGAATAATGTTTATAAATTAGAATTAAAAAACAATGATAATAAAGCATATTTTTTTTATTATTCTTAAACAGCTTGACTATAATAAAAAATACTCAATAATATACGGTAAAACATATGAGGACCTGAGTTTCAAAACTCGCCGTATCTAGAAAATAAAATTTGGAAAAATCGAAAAAAAAAAAAAAAAGTCTAACTGAGTTTACTGACTTTTATTTTAAACCAAAATTTTACAATGTCAGAAATAGGGATAAAACTTTTTTTTTTTTTTTTTTGGCAGAATGTTGTATTTTTTCGGTGCAAAATTACCTGTAGAATAGATTGATAAAGAAAACATGATTTTTAAATTTTCGATAAGGTGAGTTTTGAAACTTGCGTCCACTATATGTACATGACTATGAAATGAAAAAAGTGCACTGTAGCATACACAGTAGGCTTACTTGTAGAAGCCATCTTAAACAAATTTCGGACATCAATTTGTTTTAGTCTTTGCTCAGAAGTTTTAGTCAAGTTTTAGTCAAAAAGTCTTTGCTCTCCTTTTCTTTAGAAAGTCATTTCGGATTATGGTTTCATATTTTTTGCTGCACTCAGAGAACTTGATGAGTGTATTCAAAATATCAACTGCTTGACTCCAACTGACGATATTTGATTCGTTTGAATGATGGAATCATCTATAAGAATCTCCTCTGACGGTTCATCAAAATCTGTTTGACTCCATTCATTAATTTCTTATTTATTCAGTAATTAAAGAATTCCGAAAATCGTGCCGGATTACCCTGGGTGCCGGATTATAGGATGCCGGATTAGAGGATGTTTACTGTACCATATATTATAGATGAATGGATGTCATTTAAGTATAATCAACCATATATATTTATAACAACTTTGTTATTAAATATAATACCGCAATAAAATAATAAAACTTTACATAAATCATCCTAAAGTAAAATCACCATGCACGAAAGAATTCACACACTATTGCCGGATATGAACAACCACTGCAAGAAGTGAATTTTTACTGAGCTATGTGGCCTTATTAAGTTTTCCATTTAGCTGTCTCATTTTAATGAATGATAAAATAATAATGTTATTCTGTTAATCTTGAAAAGTGTTTCATAATCTATGCCTGACATGTGATTTTTCGTTCTTGTTTATACATGAACGCGTTTCTAAAATACTTTTCTCCAGTGGTTTATTAATTTTTTCGATTAAAATTTTTTGAGATCATATTAATACGTGTTGTATGTAAAATGATTGATGATAGATTACTTATCTTTCGCTTTGAAAATTTTCTTAATTTAATTGTATTAGATATTTTATTTTTTGCATTAAGAATGCTTATTTTATAAATTTATACGAGTTTAAAACATCCTTGTATATCTAACATACGTTACGTGTAATTTCAATAAGTATTTAAGACGTTATGTTCAGTCGAAGCAGATACGTATGCTGCATTCTTAAAGCTTATGAAATCCCTTAATAGCAAAAATATCAAAACAATGATAATAGCAAGAGTAATTTAAAACTACATATGCATAATAACGGGTTGAGACATATTATTTTATATAGTTTTCCTGTAGCATTGAAGGAATATATTTTACAGCCGTTTTGGGTGTAGCTAAGGAGTAGAAAATCATGCATATGTCTGTAAAAGAACGCAATAAATTATTTTTACACACAGAAATAAAAAATATATAACAAGATAAAAAAAAAGTTATAAACGATCATTTGTATCATGGGTATATTGACAACTGAATAGAATAATTAATTCATCCCTATTTTAATCTTATCACCTGACATTTTGAAATTAAGGATTTAAACAATTTGATTAGGATTAATGTAACTACTAAGAGAAAAACTTTTCCTTGGACAATCTAAACTAAATAACACTGTTTGCTATTCGTACACAGAAATTTAATTGGATTATCTTTTAATAGTTTTAAAAAGGTATTTTATGTTCAAAATTATATTCATATTAATACAAGTTGGAAAGATTTAAGAGCAAAGGATTTTGCTTGCCACATTTTTTTGTAAAAAGGCTTAACATTATTAATTTTAACTCATACAACTTTAACTCAACATCACGCATACTGATTGGTAAAAATTGAATTTTAAATTCATGTGACTTTAAACTTCACCAATTGGTTTCAAGAGTGTCCCGACCACGAAATTTTACTTCTAATAAGACTTCTTGTAGAATTCTGCATTTTTATTGGTTATCGGTAGATCGCGATAACCGAACTACTTCTCTTGAAAAGAAAGAATCTATTATACCAGTAACAGCGCTGCTATACTCGTTTCATCTCTTGCATATTTTTATAATAAACTGTATGAACATTTTAACTACATTAAAAATAATATGAATTTGTGATGTATTGGCATAACATTGATTCTTAGTTTTTGTGATCTTTTGTGTGTTTCTATAAATGAAAGACAAATGCTATGAATGCCTGATTCTTTCTTAACCATCTTATAGTGAAATTAAGTATTTTACATAAGTTTCAATATATTTGAAATAGCGTAATCTCATTAAAATGTTCTGCAAACGATTTTCCCCATATACCATAATGTTATGGAATTCTTTTGAGTACCCCTGTAAATGAACTATTAATCTCGTACACTTAATATACAATACTAAACATGCTTTGGTGATCTTAAATAATTTTTAACAATTGCATAAGAATATTTATAAATAAATTATTTTCAAATATTCATAAATATACCTGAGTAGAGTTACGGGAGTTAGAGCGTGATCAGACGACAGACAAACCGAATGCTTAAATACTTTTGAACTTTGATAGAAAGTGTTAAAAAAAAGGGTAAAATCGTGCATCTGCTTTTAAAATTATGGCATTGCATAATTTTGCATATTCTAATTCTATGCATATTTCATAAACTTTTGGATGATACAAAGCATACATACATATTACGGACACTTGGGAACGCTGGTTTACAAACAGTCATTTTATATAACTATATTTTTGGGGAATCCTGATCATTAAACATGTAAATCCGTCAAAAAACGTCAGTCAAAGAAATTTAGATTACAATACTTTCTTTTTAGAAAGAAGAAGGTAAATTTAAAATTTTAATTTTGGTGTTATTTGCGAGAGCAAAATATCGGCGAAACTATGATTGTTGAAAAATTTGTGACAGCTCCCCCGAATTTTAAAGTGCAAATAATCTCAAGAATTAACACTCTGAAAAAATAGTTTAATTAGATTAGATGAAGTTTTTTTCTCAGCGCAGACACAGTGATACACAGATATATTAATTGGATTATCGTTTTAAACGTAACAGTGGGAGAAACAATGATAACACAGAGCAATGACTTGTCAAAGACGGATATCGGTCAGAGGTGTCGAGTTATTTTGGTGCAACAAATCCAGAATTGGAAAATCAACACCATGACGATGTAGGAACCCACGCTGGGAAAAAAACCCCGAAGAAACAATGAAAGGCTAAAACCTCTCTGGCCTTCCACACTTTTGTTGATGAACGGCTTCCGCAGATTGAAACAATATCGGCCAGTAGTCGCATTCTCGATATAGTTTCGTCTCACAGTGAGCATCAAAATCTGAAAACTTAAGAGCAGCTATAGACTGTAAAAAAAAAAAAATATGTCATCCAAGACACTAGTTTTTAATCCTGTCATTTCCATGGTAGAATAGTGTTTTTTTTTTTTTAAATCTTGGATTTCTATGCGTAAATTCAAATTCTCTAAGTTCTCTTACAAAGACTCACACGGGGTGCAATTCCACCATGGGATTATATCCACTATGTAGATTAATATTAGATACAACTGATTATTATTAATAATAATAAATGCTTAAATCGAATTGAATAACTGATTTTTTTTATTACAAAGTGTTATTTTTCACAACTATATAATTATTTTTTTTAAAAAACAACATTCATTTTTCTCAAAATGGCTTCCAAGAGGAAAAGAAAAAACTGTGTCAACCGTTTGTTAAAATAAATTCTTAAAATAATTAAACTGTTAATTCTTGTCAGTTAAAATAAATTCTTTAATTTAGTTTTGGTTGATCTCTGAAATGCAGTAAGTTCATCATTTGAACCACGTTTTTAAAAATAAACAAATTTTTTGAAATGTTAATAGTCCTCTTAAAAAGTTAAAAATCTTAATATATCGGTTTAATTTTAAAACGTTTTGCAAACTTTACGTACTAGTAGGAAGAAGAGGTGTAGTTGTAAATTAACCAGACGACATATGCCATAGACAGAAAGTACATGTAGGGATGAAAGCGCTGCGCCGAAAACGCTTGATTGCTACAACTAAATATTTATAGTATTCCTCACCTTATTTAATAACAGAATTTCTGAAATTTAATAAGGCAAAGAATACTGTTAAACTTTAGTGGTGAAAATCAGCCATTTGTGGAGATGCGCTTGCATTTCTGTATATGATAGAGAGTTTTAGCTATATTTTCAGAAAATGATAAATTGAGGATTTACAGAGGTTTTTATAGAAAATCTAAATAGTGTACCTCCACATACCCAGTATTATTTCCCTGCTAGGAGATATGAAGATTGTATTTTTAACGCCAAAAGTTCACTGATGATTAAGATAATAGTATAAAACAAAAATACATTAATTCATTTTCCAAGCATCTTATTATCAATAATAAACACAAGGTAAAAAAAAAATGTAAATCTATTAACTAGTTCTTTTTAAAGCTTCAGAAATCTGCATGTTTACCATAATTTCATCTGCACACTGAACAGGGAATAAAAATGTAAATCTACAAACTTAAGCATGTAAAAGAACAGAAATCTATTAACTATTTAATGAACTTTCATCGGAACACAAAATAATTACAGTAAAACCCCGATAATTCGGATTAATTGGGACCAGACCCAATCCGTTTTATCGAAAATCCGGATTATCCGGAGAATTAGAAAAAACTGAAACAAAATAAAACATACTTACGGAAAATCACCTTTATATTAAAGTTAGTGAATATTTACAGACAGTAAAAATGTTTACTTTATTTAATTCTTCCGAAAATATTTCAGAAAAAGTTTTTTCTATTCAGAATACGACGATGAAACTAGTCGATGTTATGAAAATTAGCCAATCACTTCTCAAACTTGAAAAAATAATGACCTAAACCGGTCCGGATTATCCGGAGATCCGGATTATCGGGGTCCGAAATTGCGGGGTTCTACTGTACTTGATTTTTTTTGTTGCAGTTACATAAAAAGTTCTAAGCATCCCAGTTTCCTAAAAAATTCTTAGTAACCGTAAAGATTTTTTCTTCTACACTTGAAACGTTTATATGTTACATTAATTCCTTTTATCGCAGTTACGTAAATAGTTCTAGGCATTCCAGCTTCTTAGAAAATTCTTCGTAACTTGTAGATTTTTTTTTTTTTTTTTTTTTTTTTTTTTTTTTTTTTTAAGTGCAATAAATTCAAAAGCCTTTTATTCGAAATTTAAGAGAAAATCAATGCCTGATTAGTGATTATACTATTTAAATATTTGTTTTCTCTAAAATTAATGACAAATTTGGTTAAAATAAATAAAATAAGACATCATTAGTAATATATTTACAAATTACATACAATAATATAGCCTTTATTTATCTTTTTCAAAATGTATTAAAAGGAAAAAGTTTTGAAACACAGCCCACTTCACTCCATACACCAAGAACTTATAGAAACAATCGAGAAAGCAAGTATAATTCGAAGTGTGTCCTCAACTACGGTAAATCTTTCAACTTTACAACCTTCACACAACACAAAATAGTACTCGAATTTCCAAGATACTGATCACGTACAAAATAGGTAAAAATAGATTTTAGGCACGTTAAAAGACCACGTCGATGGATTAAATAGTTAAAAATCATACATTGTTGATGAAAATGGGACGTGATTGTAGGTTTAATGGGCGAAATGATAGAGGGCCTTTCGGAAAATTCTGTGGTTTGGGGAATTCTCTTTCTGTTTTAAAAGAATGTATACGTATTTTAAAATCAGTTTGCCTGTTTTTATGTATCATGATGAGAAATGATATATAAATTTCCATAATACTTAAAGCAAAGTATAATTTTGTATCATTAAGGACAGCGGATTTCTTGTTTGTATTTAGAGGGTGTTTAGCAAAAATTTCACATTCCGAACAATTTATCTTGCAATCGTACATTTGTTCTATTTTATTGTAATTTGTTTATTTGTGTAATGCTACCTGAATAGTATGTGTTTCCATTATACAGTAGCTTTCAAACATGTTTGAAGAATAAGAAATTTAACCTAATTTCAATTGTATTAAAGAAAAAAATATGAAAGATTATATTGCATTAATTTACCTAATCCAAACCCCTTGTTTAATGTCTTAAAGTTGGTATTATAAAATATAATTGATATTGGTGATTGGTACATTTAATTTTATTGAAACTGATCACTTTATTGTTCTTTTTCAGTGTATTTTTGAACAGTACTGTGCATGTTTATGATTTGGGCATTTTTTTCTTTCTTTGGCGTATTTTCCAAAAGAAGAAAAATTTTTTTTTATACAAATCGGAATGATATACATTTTCTTTGGGTTGTTTCATTTTTTGCCCTTTTTTTTCATTTTTGGTGCTTTTGTAATTATATAAATACGCAGCACCTATAGCCGTTGTCGTCCGTGTGTCGTATCAATTGAGTCGTCGTATCGCATGAACACTATAATTATTTTGGCGGGCCTAAATTTCCTATATGTTCAACCTTTTTAAATCTTAGGCTTTTAAGGGGGCTGGTTTCTCAGCTTCCAAAATCCCTTCACTAATGTAAAGTCTATGGGCGTTTGATGTATTCGTATATTTCAAATATCTCCTCGGAAAATTAATATTTTATTTATTTATTTATCATTTTTTTTTTAAGATGTCTCTGTTTTTTATCGTTTTCAGATTTTTTCTTAAGTATATACTAAAGTTTATATGGGGTGTTAAAATTTTACCAATAATTCGTCAGCTTTTAACGCATAAAATATTAAATTAAGCATAGATTTTAGAAATATTTTGAGAACTAAGAAAAAAAGAGACACCCTTTAAGAAGAGAACGTAGAAAAAAGAAGTTAAAAATATTAATTTATTCAAGAGATATTTTAAATATACGACATGCATCAAAAGTCCTTAGACCAGCCCCCATAAAAAATATATTGTTTTTAGCACTGAGAGGTTTAAAAGTACATGGAGGGTTAAAACAAAAATATGTGAAAATCTTTTTTAAGGACTCTCTCTAACAAATTACTTAATTAAATGAACATATATTTTAATAAATAAATAAATGTATATATATATATATATATATATATATATATATATATATATATGCTTCTTTGCAGTGTAGTGCCCGGTACAGGAGCAATAATAGGGTTACTCCTGGACCGTCATCCAGTTTCCATATACATGCTCCTCCTCCTCAATTATATTTTCAGAAATGTTCTGATATCCGATGTAAAACTTGTCCATCTGCTTCTCAGTCACAAATCGTATCAGATCCTCATATTTCTATTTTTTGTAAGGCTTTTAATGTAATTTATAGTATAAAGTGTAACATTTGCAATTTGAAATATATTGGTGAAACTTCTGGTCCTCTTCATATACGCATGAATCAACATCGGTCAGATTCTGATAAAAATTTAGCAAAAAATATACAGTCTACAGCTGAAATACAGCATTTTCATAAACATAAATTTAAAAATACTACTATTGAAATAATACAAATTCAGAAAAATAAATCTGAGCGTCTGTATTTAGAGTCTTCATATATGAAATATTATAATACAATTTATCCTTATGGTCTTAATAGTGAGGTTTTTAAAAGATCTGTTAAAGTTTTTTCATCTATAAATGATACTACAGATTATTCTCCCATTTATCATAGTTTAAATCATCTTATAAATCCTAAAACTACACGTAACAAAAGAGGAAAAGGTTCATCTTCTAGTATTACTCCTAAAAACCTTATAATTCAACAAATTAATAATCTGCATCGTAATTATTTAAAAATTACAATTGGTTTCTAATACGTAAATATATTTTTGGAATAAAAAAGAAACATATTGTACAATATTTAAATATTTTTCTCAGTAAAACTTACTCTAAACATTTTTCAGATATTTTTTATGATCTCATTATGACTCGTGTCAACCTGTACAATATAAATTTACTCAAAAAACCTAAAAATCTACAAACTAATACTCAAATGGTAATTACTTTTTCTAATCCAATATTTAATAAAATCAATATTAATTCCATATTAAATGATAAAAACTGTCAATTTCCTATTAATAATATTCATATTTCTAAAACCTTTAAGTATCCCATATCTATCGGCAGAACGATTTTTAACTATAATTCTTTCGCTAAATCTTCTTTTGATGCTAGTACTTTACCCTGTAAATGCAATGACCCCTCTCTACAAAAATATATAAATAAAGATCATGGACATATTATTACTGGTAATCTTAATCTTGTACATGATTTACCACTTAGAAGAATTATGGGTTATGGGACCAAGTACAGAATTCCATCCAAATTAAACATTAAATCTATCATAAAACTATTTACATATGATATAGATATATTTATTTATAAACTTGCAATTTATTATAATAAACCCATTGAATATTTTAATCAATGGAAAATATTAGCTATCGATAAATTAACCAAGTCCTTAAAATATAATATTTCACACCTAGAATATGTAAATACACAGCATCTGTTTAAGCAAATCAATAAATTACAACAAAACTTTGTAATAACTTATGTTGATAAATCTCCTAATAATTATGCCATTATTTGTAAATCTTATTATCATCAACTGCTTAAATCTAGTATATCTAATAATAACACATTCCAAAAAATTAATGATAACTTACTTGCCAATAATCGTAAAAGTAAAGGATTCTATAAATTATTAGACATTAACCCTACTAACTTTAAATATCCTTATCTAGTCCTTATACCCAAATTTCATAAGCATCCTGTTAAATTCAGAACTGTTACAATTGGTTGCAATACTTATAATAATGCTGCTAACAAACTCCTATTAGTAATTCTTAATCAAATATATAATATCACAAAAAAAAGTGATAATACACATTGCATAAAAAATAGTTATGAACTGGTCCATATTATGAAAAATCTCAAATGTATAAACAATATCACTACCTATGATTTTAAAGATTTATTTAATAATATCAATTTATCGGATTTACATAATATCATAAATGAGCTTTTTAAAAAATATCAACACGAGTTGGATATATCACATAATATCGATTCTGAATATTTTCATACCTTAACTAATTTCATTATCTATAATAATTTTATCATGCATGATAACAATATATATATTCAAAATGTTGGTATACCACAAGGTGGTAGTACATCTAGTGTATTATCTGACTTATACTTATATTACTATGAACGTCATTATTTAAATAATACAATACATTTATATCGATATATAGATGATGTAATTTTAATTGATACTGATAACACCTGTATATCTCAATTCCCTGTTGATTATCCTTCTAATCTAGAACTTTCAAAAAACCTACTTTTTAATAATACAATCAATTTCTTAGATATTAAAATTATATTAAAAGAGAACAAATTTATAACTGATATTTATGACAAGAGGAAAGAATTTAATTTTAAAGTTAATACTTTTACTAATTTTAAATCATGTCTTCATAATTCTGTATATCGTAATATAAAACTTAACCATTTATATAGAATAAAATGTCTATGTTCTTCCCATTTAATTAATACTAATATTAAAAAGCTTGTATATGATGCTATAAATAATGGTTATCCTAAAAAATTCATATATTCTTTAATTTATAATTAGATATTACATGATCTTATAATTAATTCTTTGCATAAAAAATGTATAAAAAAAATTATAAAACATAAAAATAATAATAAAAAAATTAAAAATGTTAAAAAGTAATAAAAATATATATATATATAGGTTGGCTGGGTGGGTAGATGTTAGAGTACGGAGGAGGGTGGTGTTGTCTGGATAAAAACGCAAAGGTTAATTATTTATTTAAAAAAAAAAATTGAGAGTGGGTTATTTATTTTAACATAATTTTTAAACTGTTTAATTTACACCAATATATGGATATTCGTCTAGTTATATCTATAGTTAAATAGCTATGTTTTAAATATCAAATTATTTTTAATGTTATTGATATAATTTTTGGTATTATTATTAATAATATTATTACTATTATTATTATTTTATTTATTATTATTATTATTATTATTATTATTATTATTATTATTATTATTATTATTTTTTTTTATTATTATCCTATATTAAGATAATGAGTTTTTACCATGTAAAGTCACAATAAATGTTACTGATTAAAGTAACAATAATGTATTTTAAGTTATATGTTAATATGAATGTTATCTCTTAATTCTAATTTTAATCATTTTATTAATTTAATTTTATGTTAATATCGATTATTATTTTTTCCGGTTCAATTATATTTCCATTCAGCTTTATCTTTTTTGTTTGTTATGGATAACTATTATTTTTACTTACTTTCAACTGCTTTTTGTAAAATATCTTTGTTCCTTGTTTAATAATTTGGTTTTTGTGTGATGGTAGTCCCAAATTCGTATTGTTTTGCTTTTTCATGGCAAATACGAAGATGAAACCACACACTCCATTTGTAGTTCCAAAATATTTGGGACCTGAAGATTCTGCTTTGGTTCTACAAATTTCAATTGTATTCATATTATTCTTTTTTTCCTTCCATGTTCAATGTGCTATAAGTTATTATATTCAATGGTTAATTTCAAATGGTTAATATTGTTTACTATAATTCAATTTAGTTCTTCGTTTTGGTTTATTGTTTTATTGATAAAATCCGTTGGTGAATCTTGTCTACTTTTAATGGTATTATATATATATATATATATATATATATATAGATAGATATACATTATCCTATTAAGTGTGATAAAATCCTTTTTCTAATTACTGATATCGTTCTGAAAAATCGTAACTTTAAATTATGAAAAATACTACTTCTACTTCCAATTTTTATATTACCTTATTCTTAAAATTTAAGCTCCCGAAAACAAAAATCGATAATACGATCATTTTTACGTTGAGTATCAAGTATACCTTCTAATTAGTGATATCGTGACGAAAAAGTGCTGCAATTTCTAAATTATGCAAGATTTATTCGCATATTTAGAGCGCTTATTGCATAAATTTAAGCTGATAAAATGTGAATCGATATATTGACAATTTTTACCTACATAATCGTCTTTTTAAAGGTATAAAAAAAGTGTTTCCGAAGTTACAAATTTTATTTCGTGTTTATATTCGAGAATTATGCGACACTTGTCTTTTGAAGCTATAAATATGGGGATCATTAAAGACGATAATTTCACTCAGAAAAAAAAAGTTTACCTGTAACGAGTAAAAGAAAAATGGCAAGCTATGTACTTATTATTGTTATTATTATTATATTGTAGTTGTTGTTAGCATAATAAAGCACTATTTGCATGTTTTTCAATATGCAATTTTAAGCAAAGCATATTTAAAGTTTACAAATAATGAAAGTTCACGTTTATTGTAATCCATTGATAAGATTGCCGTTTTACTATTTATGTAACAAAAGAAATACATAGTATGTATCATAGTAGCTTATATACTATGCTTACATAATATACATAGTAAATATTATCAATATTTAGCTCCTAATTGATTTTCTTGTCATTTAAATTTGAAAAGAAATTTCATTGTTTTAAATCCAAATTTTACGAAACGGTAAATATGTTAACAAATAAATAAATATATAAAATTAATATGTAATAAATGTGTAAAATTAATAAATAAATAAAATTAAAAATAAATAATACTTCTTTCATTCAAGCAATTAATATGATTTTAAATGAAACTTAATTAGTTTAAATGCGAGTTATTAGAGTTAGATTTTTACGGCAATTATTGTATGTGAAATGTCTACAATTATGATTAAAGTAAAAAAAAAAAATTGATGAAACATAGCTTGAATTAATACATATTTTTTATCTCTTCTATAAATATGTATTTAGACTACAAAAATAACGACCTATAAGGGAAATTGTGTTTTAAACCACCCTTTAAAGTTTGTTATTTATTTTTTAATAGCTCAATATACACTTAATACCGCCATTTGTAAAGCAAACATTTATTAAATGCACCTTACTTTTTTTATTTATAAAAAAAGTACTTTTTATCGCTTCATTAAATATGAAATTTGCATATAATATTCTAGAAAGTAATATGAGAATGAGACAGAAAGAATCTATTGAAAAACAAAATTTATTATTTGAGAAATTATTTTGTAACTTCTTCTTTCGCATAATTGAAGTATTTTACCAAAAGTAACAATGACCATTGAATTGGAATCTAAATTAAATAATATATTACAATAAAATAATGCATCATAATAAAACATATAAAGGAGCAAATGATGCGGTAAGAGCGGATGAAAATTACTTACCTCAAGGTATTTACAGAGGAAGTGTTTTCTTTTATATTTTAATGTATCCTCAAATAACTTTTAAAATTTTTATTTTCCATGCTTCACACATTTATGCCATTTCTGGAAAGAAATACAAAGCACTTAGTTTAATATAGTAAAATACAAAATAATTTATGCAATTTGTTTTAATTAGAAAAAACTTTAATTATACAATATATATTTATTTTATTTATTATTATTATTATTATTATTATTATTATTATTATTATTATTATTATTATTATTATTATTATTATTATTATTATTATATTATTTATTTTATTTTACTATATAATTTTTATTTATTTTATTTCAATTATTCAATTTATGCAATTTATTTTAATTAGGAAAAAGTTCATGCATGGAAATCGACCAGTTTATACAGTGAAAATACAAAATAATTTATACAACTTGTTTTAATTAAGAAAAACTTCGTACATGCAAATCAACATTTAACTGAAATTCATTTCGTGTAGGTCAAAGTTAAATAATTCCAACAGAGTGAATAGTATCTAGTTCAGGATTCGAACCTGGGACCATGTCTATGCATCCCGATGCTCTGCTACTGAGCTACCCAGATGATACCAAATCTGACACAACTCAGTGGAAAATGATGTTGACGATAGTCCTGAATAAAGGATTTTCAAGACCTGTCTATCGAAAACAGAGTTGCACGACGTTGAAAATCCGAAATTTTCATGATGTACAAACTCGTTAATTTTTTTTAGTCGATATTGAGTGTAATTTAATGCAATAAAATCAGTAAATATATATTTTATCTATGGCGGAAATTTTTCAATTCCTTCGAAAAAAAAAAAAAAAAAAAAAAAAAAAAAAAAAAAAAAAATGCAGTACAAATCTAACTGCTAAGATGGGACATTTTTCAATTTCCCGGCTGTTCTATTTTAGCAATCTATACTGCAGTTTGTATATTGATTCCTCGGAATCTTACTTGCCTACATATTAATTCTGTATTGCATTAAAAAAAATCGCAGTTTTTATGGAAGATATATCATGTAATTATAACTGTTGAATCGGAAGCATCTTAAACGGAACTCAGTTTTGATCCCTAAATATTTCGCTTTATAGGATATAGATGTGATTATTATTGTATGCTAACACCTATTAAGACGAAAATTCAAATGGATGGGTAAAGATTTCGCTTTAGACAAGTTTTCATTTTAAAAGGTGTAACTGCAAGATAGTCCTTCTGTAGACATTATATATTTGTACATTCTAGACAGGTTATGTTTTCATGGGAACGTATTTTTTATGTTCCAACAGTTGTCTTTCTTTTATTTTATTTTTACATCTTGATTCAAAGGCTACTGTGCTGCTTTTTATGCCTCTCTGTACCGTTTTCTGCAATATTGCATTTAAATAATTCGTACTATAAGCTGAAAACGAAAATAGATGAAAAATACTATAATGCTATATTATCATTGTTATTATAGAAAGCAATTAATAATCAATAAATAAAATTATCGTGGAAAAAAAGCGTGGGGTGCTCCATCTACCATGCTTCATCTATCAGTTCTTAAGAAGCAAAACCACGCTTTTTTCCCAAGATAATTTTATTTATTGCTTATTAATTGATTTCTATAATAACAATGATTTTATAGTAATATAGTATTTTTCATCTATTTTCGTTTTCAGCTTATAGTACGAATTATTTTTCACTTTTTAGTTTGATATACTTAAAAAGCGTGTTTTTTAGTTTTTTTAAACTATATTTATTTTTTACTGTTTAGTTTGATTACTTTAAAAGCGTGGTTTTTAGTTTTTTAAAACTATATTTATATTTAATACAAAAACCAAGTTAATCGGTTGGATAGTTTCAGAGTAATTGGTGAACATACATTGAAAAAAAAAAAAAAATACATACGCGTCGAATTGATAACTTCCTCTTCCTTTTCTGAAGCCGGTTAAAAATAAAAATTGTAATATGGAATTTTTTTAAAATTTTACATAGATGTAAATAAATGTCAGGAATTGGGTTCGAACCCACAATCTCTTTCGAAAAACAGAGCTTCAATCCGGCGCCTTAGACCGCTCGGCCATGCTGTCTACACTCCATTCAGTGAACGTATTCAACACTTTTAATTAGCGAAAAATCACTAATTTTATTAGTTTTTGCCTAATTACTAAAACAGTACTGAACCAATTTCGATGAAACTGAAGTGGTACCAATTCGAGAGCATCGTCTTTCATTTAACACCAAAACCAATTTAATCGGTTGCATGGTTTTGGAGTAATCGGTGAACATACATAAAGTAAGGAGAGTTACAAACTCACAAACTCACAAACATACAGTTGAAGTTAATAAAAGCGTGGTAAAAAAAAAAAACAATCTTTTTTAAATACAACACCAACAAAAATAGATGCGCCAACCAAATTTTGTCTCATCCAAATGTTTTTTCCTTGCTTACCAAATGATGTTGCTATTTTCATAAAACTTTATTTAATTAAAATCATTTGGTCAGTCCCACCAATGTTTGATTAGACTACCCAAATATTTAGATCGTTATGTATTATAAAAACATTTAGGTTTTTTTTTTTTTTTTTTTTTTTTTTTTTTTTTTTTTTGACTGGATAGTCTTTTCTGAGTACTGTCAACATTAGTGAGGAAATACGTAATAAAAGCTATAAGAAAACTCAAGATTATAGATCTTGCATTCAAAATCATGTCAAAATTAGTTTTGTAAGATGATTTTATTGCACAATATTAAAACATTTGTTATTTTATTTATTTAATTATTCATTTTTTACAATTTAACAAGTTCTTTGTTTTATTTCTGCATAATTATAAAAGAAAGCTCTTTTCTGTTTTACTCTGTGTGTGTCTGCGATGGCTAAAAAAATCTACAGCATATACAAGGCTGAAAATTTTATTGAGCCAGTGCGTTTGAAATGCTTTTGAAACTAATTTTTTCTATTGGCCGTAATATAACGGAATACTTTTGATTGTCCCAGTAATTAAACTATACATCGGATTTTCATAAAATTTGAAATGATTTGACCAAATTATGCAACAACTATATATTTTAAATTTCAAACGATTCGGTTGGATAGTTTTTCTTTGTTATATGCAGACGGACAGACGGACTGACGGACTGAACGAAGACTATATCTGCTACGTATTTACATAATTATAAACACACCTAAGAAGCACTAGCGCATCATCAGATACCATATTTATATATCTAGAGGAAATGAAGATAAAAAAAAGAATTTCGGGGAGTATTTTGTCATTATATATTAGCTTCCGTCGGTCGAACCGCTCGGTAAATTTTAAACAGGATGTCATATTGTGTAAGATCGTAATCTTTTGACTCAAATTTCACAATCAATTTTTAAAATATTGCAGTTAACCAATTGGAAAAAATAAATAAATAAATAAGTCTTTTTCCGAAAAATGCCCCTCCCCTTTTTGGTAACACCTTTTCAAATTCAAAGTGCAATTTTAGAAATATCGACAGACCAAATACATGTTCTTAAAGCTAATTTTTTTTGTCTAATAGATAGGGCAATCGGTTTCAAACAATAATAAAATTCAAATAAGAGGTTGAAGTTTTTCTTATTGTCCACTTACACTCTGTAAAATCGGTACTCATTCTTAATCTATTAATATATTAAATAAATAAATGCTAACAATATGCAATGCATGATAATAATAATTTGTGGTAGTAATATATTCCTATTAACTATCGTAAATATTCAATATGTAATGTTCTTAAACAATTTTTAAAGCATTTAATCACGATGTATCATAAATTCCACTTTTCTTATAGAAGCAAAAACATCTTTATCCGTTGAAAGTAGGAAAAGATTTTTATACGTTGTGTTAACTCATAAAAACTGTCAAAACCGTGCCAAAATGATTATAAGTTAATAAGAAGGCATTATTATTTACGATTTTTTATAATAAACGAGGCAACTAAAAGTTAAAAACAGAAAAAACTATAAACATAAACCGGAGTCAAAAGAACCTCAAAATATTATCCTGAAGTGAGTAAACAATCTTGAAAAATGAACGAAGAAAAATATTTTCAGATAAAAATTTTTGCTTAAAAACGTATTATCCCCATATACTAGAAGTTCTTCTATACACGAACTGAGTAAACAAATTTCAAAATGTGCCAAAAGATGCAGAAATTTTCTTTTGGTGAAAAGGAATTTGTTTTGTATTAAAAAAGGATTATGAACAGAGACTGGGAGTTAAAAGAATTTGAAAATATTATGGCTGACCCAAGAAAATGTATTTTTTTTTTCAAAATATGCATAAAACCGGAAAAAAACGGGGGGAGAGGACTTCTTTCATATGTTGTTTTCGTTTCCTCAAGGATGTTTTTAATTCTGTATTTTCCAAGCTTGACAGCACAAATTTTTCTATCCCAGTTAGAAAGTTATTTTAATGTTTACATGCATAAACTTTTCAGGTACTCGCATTCACGAGTCAAAGAATCAATAAGTTCTCTTATCGATTTTAATGTCGATAATATATATATATGATTTCTATTGGATGTTGATACAACCTTTTTCTTACATGGAATTCAGGGTGTGCGTGATGACCGATTATCTGAACAAGAGATATACTAAGTCCGAAGAAAAGATGTCTTCCGTGGAAGGTCTTTCTACAGCATCCCAATAAACTTCTAAATTCGAAGATACTAACAATTATTCCGGGCGACATTCATGTCTTGAACAGATCTAAAAACTAAAATAAACCTGTGAAAAGATTTTCTCCTGAAGTCGTGGATGCGCCATAAATTAGTTTTTCTCATAGAAGCAAGAACATCTTAATCCATTGAAACTAACAAAAGTTTTTTATATATTGTGTTATCTGAGGAAAAATGCCAAAGCCGTGCCGAGATAATTATAAATTAATAAGAATGCATTATTATTGAAGATTTTCTATATTAAACGATGCAACTAAAAGTTAAAAGTAGAAGAAAAAGGAAACTATAAACATAAACCGTAGTCAAAAGAACCTCAAAGTGTTACCCTGAAGTGAGTAAACAATCTTGAAAAAAGAACGAAGAAAGTTATTTTCAGATAAAAATTTTCGCTTAAAAATGTATTATCCCAATAAACTGAAATTTCTTTTATACACGAAACGAGTAAACAAACTTAAAAATGTGCCAAAAGATGCAAAAATTTTCTTCTGGTAAAAAAGGATTTGTTTTGTATTAAAAAGGATTATGAACTGAGACTGGAGTAAAAATAATTTGAAAATATTATGGCTGAACGAAGGTAACATTTTTTTCAAAATATGTATATAATAATAAGGAAAAAAACGAATTTTGGTAAGCATTTTGTCATTATTTATTAGCTTCCATCGGTCAAAACGCTGAGTAAAGTTCAAAACGTTGTGGCACATTCTGTAAGGTTGCACTCTTTCATCTCAAATTCGCAATCGCAATCAATTTAAAAAATATCGCAGTTAATCCTGTGAAAAAAAAAAAAAAATAAAAATAAAAAATAAATAAAAAAAATAAAAAAAGACTTTTTTTTTTAAAAAAACGACCCCTTTTCCTTTTGGCAACGTCCCTTCAAAGTGCAATTTTAAAGATATCTGCAAACCAAAAACTTGTTCTTAAAGCTAAAATATTTTTCTAATAGATAGGGCAATCGGTTTCAAACAATAATAAAATTCAAATAAGGGACTGAAATTTTCCTGATTGTCCCCTCAAACACAAGCAAGACAGGTAGGGTCGGCGCTCATTCTTAATGTATTAATATATTAAATAAACAAATGTGAGCAATATGTAATATATAAAAATAATTAACTGTGATAATTT
The DNA here is from genome assembly GCA_964019185.1 of Maratus speculifer. NCBI lineage: Eukaryota > Metazoa > Arthropoda > Arachnida > Araneae > Salticidae > Maratus > Maratus speculifer. The sequence continues at coordinate 161,023,635 of OZ025300.1, read as the reverse complement.
TTATTAATGAACGTAGATATTCAATACATAACATTCTGAAACAATTTTTAAAGTATTTAAATACGATGCATCGTAAATTACGCTTTTTTCATAGAAGCAAAAACATATTTATCCGTAGAAACTCGAAAAATATTTTTTTATATTGTATTAACTGAGAAAAACTGCCAAAGTCGTGCCGAGATGATTATAACTTAATAAGAACGTATTATTATTTAAGATTTTCTGCGCTAAACGACGAAACTAAAAGTTAAAAACAGCAAAAAAAAAAAAAAAAAAAAAAAAAAAAGCTATAAACATAAACCGGAGTCAAAAGAACCTCAGAATGTTACCCTGAAGTGAGTAAACAATCTTGAAAAATGAACGAAGAAAAATATTTTCAGATAAAAAATTTTGCTTAGAAAAGTATTATCGCCATAAACTGGAAGTTCTTCTATACAAGAACTGAGTAAACAAACTTAAAAATGTGCCAAAAGATGCAGAAATTTTCTTCTGGTAAGAAGGAATTCGTTTTATATTAAAATAGGATTATAAACTGAGACTGGAGTAAAAAGAATTTGAAAATATTATGGCTGAACCAAGAAAACAATTTTTTTCGCCAAAACATGTATATAATCGGAAAAAAAGGAGAAAATTTTTTTGGATTTTGTTTTCATTTCTCAAGGGTGTTTTTTAATTTCTTCACTTTCCAAGCTCGACAGCCCAAATTTTTCTTTTCGAGTTACAAAATTATTTTAATATTTACTGCATAAAATTTTCAGGTATTCGCATTAAAGTGTCAAAGAATCAATAAGTGGTCTTATAAATTTTAATACTGTAATATGTATGCATGTTATGGTTTCTATTGCCGTTGATATAGCCCTTTTCTTATATGGAATTCAGGGTCCGTGTGTGTTGTTTATGATGGCTAATTATCTGCATAAGGGATATAGGCCCAAGGGGAGATGCTCTCAATTGGGGTCTTTCTAAGGGATTCTAACCCATATCTACGCAAGGTTTGAAGAAATCACGGAAAATTTCGAAAGATTAGACTGACGGTCGCAACTGGGTTTGAGACCAGCACCTCTAGTCTACCAGTTTTAAGAACATAATCTCTTAGCTAGTATTTTTGAACTAATTTATTTCTTCATTTAGAAATTAGTAAGCTCTTCCATCAGCTCGCTGATGCGCCCCAGTTCTTGTAAAACCCTATAAACATAACAGATAACTTGTTTGTATTAGTTTTTGGCTATCGAAGAGTTTCACTTAACGCTACCATATTAAATTTTTTTTTGAAGAATTTACCAAATATGCTTGTCAAAATCTTCCAATATATATTTGGGGATAGACCATCCAATAAATAATGTATTTAAGTTTTAATAAAGAATGAATATGACGTCATATTAACACAATAATGCTAAAACATTTTTTAAAAAATGAAAATAATTTACTCGTGTATAAGGCGCACGCGTGTATAAGGCGCACCCCTACTTTACAAGTAAAAATGGCGATTTCTTAAAATCTCATATATAAGGCGCACCATAAATTTGATACGCTAATGAAGAATGATAAAATGAATTTCAGTAAAAAAAAGTCAAAACAAACATTACACCAGACCAGAAATCAAGACGAAAATGCATTTTTAGACGTCGGGTTGTAAGGGAATGACGGGAAATAGGAATGAGTGACGGTAAAGAGAATTCCTAATTAGCGGTAAGATAATGTCATTAGCTCTGTTGTATAAAAAACTGCAAGGAATGAAATAAATATGCAGTAATACTTCAATTAAGTAGCATTTTCCGAGTTTTAATATCTTCTTTGAATAATTTCTTGTTTCATATGTATATCGTTCGACTGCATCCAGCAATAAAAAATTATTCCGTGTATAAGGCGCACCTAGGAGTTTTGCCCTAATTTTTTGGGAAAAAAAGTGCGCCTTATACACGAGTAAATACGGTACATTTTATTTTCAGAATGCTAGCACCACCAGGATCATACGCTTTCGAGTTAGGTGCGGCAGCACAGACAATCACCTCATCGAGTTCACGGATGAAAATCTAGGATTAGTTAAATTTCGATTCGCATATTAAAACGTATTCGATCTGCCAAGTCATATGCTGGTGCAAAAACACCTAATAATTCGATTTTAATGCTTGGCTGTAGGTTTATTTTTGTGCTTTCCGGCATCCAAAAGTATGGAAACATGGAGAATTGGGAGCAGGAAAACGTAAGGGTAAACCTACGAGTCAACCACTGAAGTCGGGTTTTTAGGTGTTTTTCACCAAGATAGAACCTGGCAGACCGATTGCGTTTTAATATGTGAATCGAGATTTAACTAATCTTAGATTTTCATCCGTGAACTTAATGAGGTGATTGTCTGTGCTGTTGCCTCCCGGTCACTGTTGCCCCGGTGTTGCATCTCAGTCATTAAAAAGAAAAAAATGGAATTTTATTATTTTGTTATTTCGATTAGGTGGAAATGGAAAAAATGTTATTTATAAAAATAACTTTAGCTCATTTTTTTTTCAGCTACGTCTACCTTATCAAACAGAAATATTGAAAACTGTGTACTTCTAATATTTTGCTAACTTGCTAATGTTGTTTTATGAACAAAATAATTGGTAAATCTGTAAAATAAAATTAGTATAATCTCCCTGTTGATATGTAAAATGTAAGTTCAAAATCTAAATATAGAGCGTAATTGGGTAAAAATTTTTCCAATAAATTCATTAAAACACATAATTTGTTTCATTCATGGCATTTTAAACAGGAGGAAAGCGATATACATACATATTTTTTTTTTTTTTCAGAAGATTAAAAATAGGTGCATGCAATTATTCAGCGTATTTTTTACTTGAATTTCAGCTACAAAGATATTTAAACAAAAATAAATGTACTTCGTTGATAATGTATTGCTTAATAACTTATTTTTAGGAACAAAAGACGTTCCGACACTTTTTATTACAGCAGTTAATTGTCTCCTGATTTCAATTTATGAATTCATTAATCTCCGCTTAATTACTCTTTGAAAAAAAATATATATAAATATCGATTACTGCAGGATTTTGTCGCGATCAAGAGAAAGATAGTAAACATAAAATTGAAGTAAAGTTTAAAATAATTTTGGAATAAGATATTTTCTGCGTGGTTCAGAGATTGAAATGTTGGAAAAATACTTAAATTTAATTAGACTGGAGTCTGGTTCGCTTTCACCCGAACCCGATCCGATAGTATGTATTAATACATATCATTGTTGGGTATTTTGTTTAATTATTTCTGACCAATTTAAAATGACTTTCTGTTAAAAACATATGTACGTATGCAAATATATGTACATATATATAATCATTAATTGTAAAACAATATATACCAACTAGCAGTCTTCGCCCGTTACGCTGGTCGGTTCCTCTAAAGGAATCGTGAATCAAACAAAGTACATCTAGTATTTTTTTTAAACTTAATATCTAAAAAGCATTTATAATTGTTGTCTTATTCTTATAATCTTATATCATCCTGTTCAAAGTCGATGTTAACAACATAATAGACAAAATAGCTTTAAAAGACTGAAATACTTATGTTCAACTATTTTTTAAACAGATCTGCTATCTTGAATTTCCCGCTTATACTTAAACCTGCTGCTGAGATATGGAGAAATATCTCAGAGGCGCTGGAGGTGTATAATTTGAAATATTAGTCAGAAAGCTTTCTAATGATATATCACATGAAGGGTGTAGGGTTATTTAGAAAGTTTCCCTCCCCTCCTCCCCTTTAGAATTCGAACTATCACGTCTGCCCGGTATAAAACCTTCTCTCTTTGAAATTTTCAAATATTATAACTAATATTTATTAGGGGGCCTTGTAAAAAAAATCGATTTCTAATGATAAAATGTTACAATTTCAAAGAAATTCGAAATCCGCCCCGCTGAGGGGGGGACAATTTGGTATGTGGGAAGAAAAGTTCGTAATATGAAAGAGCGGTCCGAGGGCTTTCCGATGATATGTCACATGATGGGTCCAAAAAAGTTTGGAATTTTCGTCCCCCAATTTAACCCCCTCGGGGATGGAAATTTAAAAATCGATTAGACGTGTTTTTATTAATGTTTAACAGTTTTATTTTCTGCCATTTCACGCTTCTACCTAAAATGACTGCTGAGATGTGTCAAATGACCTAAATTGTTCAAAACGCCTTTTAACCCCCTCAGGGAGAGGGTCAACTTCTAAAATTGCTGAAATAGGTGTTTAATTATTTTTTTTAGCAGATTTTATTTCTGGAATTTCATGCTGCTACCTTAGGCGGTTGTTGGGATATACGAAGATGTTCCAGAATTTTCGAGCTCTTTTTTGCCCCTTTAAAGGGGGAATTGGGAAAAATCCCATCTTAGTGCACGCTTGCACCATATGAAGTATATTTTCCCCAATTTTCATGTTTCTACGTTATAGATTGGGCTGTGCGATGACTATCAGTCATTCAAGACAAACTATTTTACATATGTATAGATAAAATATGAAAAAATGAACTAAAAGGAATATTCAAAATATGTAAAATCATAGTAAATTTATCAGACACTCTCTCTATATATATATATAAACCATTAAATTTAATATAAATTACCACACTGAAACACGGAAAAAAATAAATTAAATTGAGTTTAATCAAAATTTGTAAAACCAAAGAAAAATCTTCAGGCCCACAAATACTTTGGAACTACAAATAAAGTGTATGGTATTAGACATGAAAAAGCAAAATAATACGAATTTGGGGCTACAAATACACATAAAACTAAAGTAAAATGGAGAATAACATTAAAAATGAATCATAATAACATTATTAAAATGGATATATATAGGGGGAACTGGGGGACATTGATACAGCTTTTTTCAAAAAAATTTTTTGGTGTCTAGAAAGCAGAAATTTCAAGTTATTTTTCTATGTGATGTCAGCAAAACCTGTGTAGTGTGTTATAAAAATGTACAATCATTGTTTTATATATTATACATGCATGTAATTTAAAAAAAATAAAAAAAAAGTAATTTGTTTCAATGTGCCCCATCCCCGGGGCAGATTGATACACTTTGACACGTCAGGGGAAAATGGAGACAAAATAACACAAATGCATATTTTTCATAGAAAAATAGTTAGCAAACCATTTTATATATGTTTATAGACATTAAAATCGCACACAATTTATTTGTAAGCGATATTAAAGCAATCAAAATGAAAAGTATAATGACCTGATGTTCTGGCTGTTCCTTGTCTGTTTGTTGGCTGTGGTAACTTTGTCATATCTGGCACTTTAACCCCAGAATTATCTTTTTTCTTAGGAAAGATGAAAGAATTACCAGGTTTTCTGTTTATATATCGGTTTACAAATAGAAAATAAAGGATAATTATATTAAAAATTATGTTTATAATATAATTATCCTGTACTGTTCTGCAGCTTGTTACTCTCACTTAACATTTCTCATGTCGATAATACTTTTTTCTCTGGAGAATCGATATAAATTTGAGATTTGCCAGACTGCCGTCCATTTCTTTTGTTAATTCTACTAGCACTAGATATTGTGTAAGTTTGTACGTCTTCTGTTTGCAAAAATTCTATAAAATGTTCTAATATAAAGAAATTAGAGCTATTTCACTTAAATAAAAACTAATAGTAGAAATTTTTGACAAAAAATGGTTGAATTAAGGAGAGTATGGTAAAGAAAAACAATAAAAGGTAATGAAAAAATGAACTAGAAAAGGATTTAGGTTGTATCAATGTGCCCCGATAAAGACTGTATCAATGTGCCCCATACAGTCATTTTGAATAAAATGAGTCGCAAATCCAACACTTCATAATTTATCTAACAATAAAGAATGAGGAACTGATAAAGAGTAGCTTTACTTGCCAGGGAGGGTATTCTTTTCGGTTAAAAATACTGGAACAGTTGTATAATGCCATTTCAATTGTACAATTCAAATTTACTTTTGACCTACAAAAACAATTAATCACCCATCCCATTTCATCAAACTATTGAATCATTCCAAAACTTTCTGTATGTAGTTGAGTGCACTAGTATCACCTTTTGGAGCTGTTGTGAAACTTCCTGTAATGACCCTGTGTGCTGTACAGGGGGTGTATCAATGTGCCCCAGTTCCCCCGAAGCTTTTCTTTAGAAAAATGATTTTTTTTTTGTTATTTAAAAGGGATTCATATTCCAGATTTAAAAAAAATAAATTAATTAATTAAAAAACTAAAGAATATATATGTTTATAAAGTTTATTTCACTTTATTAGGAATTATTCACAATATGAATGTAAAAAAATCGAGTAGGGGACACTGGGGAGGCTTGACCGTAGGGGAGGCTTGACCCATCCTTCAGTTTTCATATTTAAAAGAATTTCAGAGTTTCTCCAATAATGTTCCAGCAATAATCTTTGTTGCACGCAGATAATTAAAATAGGTGGGGAATAATCAATTTTGAAATGTTTTTAGCTTAAAAAGTGTAATTTTTAGAAATATTTTGTAAGATATTTTTCAGATGAAATTTACCATCGAAATTTAAGTAAGTAGGTTTTAGCAGTATTGTAGGTTTATGAGGTATTAGTTATTGCAGAAATACTGAGCTTTCATTCCAGGCATAAGAATTGTACAGTAAATGATAACATGTGCTATTCTTTGAAAACTGGCATGTGCAGGGATGCAAACGCCGCGCCACAAATGTCTGATTGCTACCACTAATTTTTTATAATACACTGCCCGACATTGAAAATGCAACACCAAGAAGGAGTGGTCAGAAATTTATACAAATTTCAGAGTAGGCGCATGTCACTGAGTTATGCAAATGATGTGAAATGCGTAGGTCTCCGACGGACGTGATGTAAGATATAAGGGAAGAAACTTGTAGAATGGGCAATATTCGTGTCGCTATTTCTGCCAGACGAATTAGCGAAGAAATTTTGTTTTTGTCTCGGAGGATACGTGTATAGAAGAGAATGCCAGGCCGCCGTCAACGAAGACACTTCCAGCCGATAGACAATTTTACGAGAGGTATGGTGATGGGACTGAGAAGGGGGGGTGGTCTGTAAGTCAAATCGCAGCTGATACCCACATGGATGCGAGCACGGTGCATCAGCTATGGCGAACATGGTTGGAACAAGGAAATGTGGCAAGATTGAGGGGTGCAGATGCAGCCAAAGTGACGCCAGCACGCGTGGATCGACGCATCCACCGACAAGTTGTGGCGGGCCCGCAAGTCACTTGTACCTTGATTCTGCAGCATGTACAAGATACCTTGGATGTTTCCGTGTTGACCAGAACCATTTTCCGTCGATTGGTTGAACATGGCCTGCACTCACGGCGTCCGTTAAGAAGACTGCCATTGGCTCGACAGCATAGACGCCAACGTTTGGAATGGTGACGGACTAGAGCGACTTGGATGGCAGAATTTCGAAACGTTGCGTTCTCAGATGAGTCACGCTTCTGTTTATCCAGTGACAGTCGCCGCATACGTGTGTGGCATCTACGTGGAGACAGATCAAATCCGGCAATAACTGTGGAACGTCCCACCGCGCGACAACGTGGCACAATGGTTTGGGGCGCTATTGCGTATAATTGCATGCCACCTCTAGTTCGTATTTAGGGCACTATGACGGCCCAACGATTTTTGGATAATGTACTGCGGCCAGTGGCAATCCCCTACCTTCAGGGGCATCCTAATGCAATTTTTCAGCAGGATAACGCCCGACCACACAGTGCTCGCATGTGCCAACATGCTTTGCAAGGTATACAGATGCTTCCCTGCCCACCGTACTCTCCTGATCTGTCACCAATCGAACATGTGTGGGATGTGATTGGACGCCATTTTGCGGACTCTGCCCCTGCCTCGTTCAGAAGATGAACTGTGGCAAATGGTTGAAAGGGAATGGAAAGCGATCCCTCAGGACACCATCCACGCTCTTATTGACTCGATGCCTAGACATGTTTCTTCGTTCATCGCAGTTCGCGGTGGTCCTACATCCTACTGAGCCGACGCCGTTTTCGTTCTGTATTCTGACTATCATTCTGAAATAAAGATCACTTAATGCTCCTTTCTGTCTCTGTCTTTTCCCCAAATTTCATCACTTTCTGACCACTCCTTCTTGGTGTTGCATTTTCAATGTCGAGCAGTGTATATCGCATCTTATTTTATGACAGAGTTTCTAAAATTTAATAAGACTAAAAAACTTATTAAAATTTATTGGTGAAAATTTGACCTGTTGAGCTACAAAAGAATGGAGTAATAGAAAAGAAAATGAAAAAAAAAATGTTTAAAGAAAGATGTGAAAAAAATGTTACAGAAACAAGAGAAAATCTAATGAAGTACAACTTTGTCACATAAATTTTAATTTACTTTTGTTTGGAATTCCTTTTTTTTTACTGAAAAGCATTTTGATTTTTTTGTGCGTTAATTAATTAAATCTTAAATAAAACTTTTTAAAAATACAAAATTTAAAAATACACTCTAAAAGAAAAAAAAACTTTGATATTTTACAAATTTAAAGTTACGGAAATCTCTATGCTTACTTGTGTTTTTGGGAGTAAACTGAGCAAAAAAAGATGTAAATCTACATAACTTTACAAAATTAGTTTTTGTAAAGCTACAGAAACCTGTAGTAAACAGCTACGAAAATCTGTAAAAAGATAAAAATAAATAAATAAAAATAAAATAAAATTACAGTAATTTTACTAAAATTTTATCTGTAACACAGTTTGCAGTTGCATAAAAAGTTCTAGGCATCCCAGCTACCTAAAACGTCCTCAGTAACCTTACAGATTTTCTGTTTTACAGTGCAAATGTGTATATGTTATGTGGATTTTTATTGTTGTAGTTACAGAAAAGTTCTAAGAATCCGATTTTCCTCGGAAAATTTAGTAAGTTTACAGTGTTTTTTTCCTTTTGCAGTGTAGTTACTTTTATTTTAAGTCATTAATTGTTAAGAAATAAGATTTTCACAGGATTTTCTCTTCTGAACAAATTTCAGACACTATACATTTTTCTATGCCTTATTTATTCTAAAACCTCTTAAGAATAAATAGATGTCAGACATACATTACAGTCTATCCCTTTGTCATGTTGTCAAACGTGAATTCTATTTGTCACAAAAATACTATTTCCTTTCAATTACAGAGAAACGGATTTTTGGATGACATTTATAAGTATTCGGAAGATTCGACTCTGGATAAAAACAAAACATAGAAGGCGAAAGAAATTTTCTTTCGAATATATTAATAATAATAATAATAATGTGTTTCAACCGTATTTTCTCCTTACTTATGCATTTAAAAAGTTTCCTTTTATAACACAAAATAATAGTTTTTAAAGAAACATAGGCCCTTTAAAAAAGTCAAGTTTTCGGATTTTGTTTTATTTTGAATAACTGAAAATTTCTCAACAATATACTAAAAATCTCATTCAAAATCTGTATGAATTATAATTATTGAGTTTTAATTATTTATAGATAATGTGAATACAATTGAATGTTTATTGATATTGGCACTTTAAAATGTGTTTTCTGAGATTAGTAAATTTAGAGATTGCGCGCACTGTTAGTTTCAAACTGTATGAGGTACATTAAAATAGCAAATAAAGAATTTGTGCACAAATGTTTAAAGATAGAAAACCAACGATTATAAATGCAGAAATAAAGTATGAGAAGGTATCAAATAGCTATTTCGAATCTACTATCGAGATTCTTCATCAGTGCAAAACTCAGCGAGCTAAAAAATAGCAAAACTGAACAAAGAGACAGAGAGAGGCAGGCTTATATACCCGCTATGGGAACAATCCCGCCTAAAGAAAAGCAACCAACGAGAAGAAAGCAGCCAAAACAACCGGGTGGACATGTAGCGACATCTATCGGAGTTTAAGCAAAACAAAAACTAAAAAACGAGTGAAAAAAAAAGTATTTAATTAAAGATTTCCAAATACTTGGAAAATAAGAAGTGCTAGATAAGTCATTGACTAAGGTGTGAGAATTTTTTATGATGTGGTAAGCTCCCCAAAAATCAAGATCAAGAATGGAAGGGCATTTATGGATGATGGTGGCTGAAGAAAAGTTAAACTTATGTTGTGAAGACCAACAATGTTGAAGAACAACAATTTTAATTGTACAAATGTACATTAAAATTCTTGTTTTCTGCACCACTGAGCAATGTGTTGTATTTTAATTAATACATTCTTATTAGTTCGATTTTAACGGTTAACTCCTAGACTTACCATCGTTGTTTCCTTCACCCAAAAGTATGAAAACATGGATGACTGGGAGCAGGCGAACATGATGATAAATCTATGAGTCAACTACTAAAATAAGGGGTTTTTAGGTGCTTTCCATCAAGATTGCAGACCGATTGCGTTTTAATATGCTGCTAATCGAGATTTAACGAATCCCGTGTTTTTATTCATGAATTCAATGAGGTGATTGTCTGCGTTGCCGCTTAATCGTCATTTTCTTTACAAACTTTTTTTAAAGTTTTTTTTCCATTTTAAATTAAATACTAAATTTTTCAATAAATAATATGTCTTTAATATAGCAAACGGACAACATACCAAACGGACAAAACCAGCTGATACTTAATAAAATCTTCCGAAATTATTCTGTATATTCTATTCTCTCTTCCATATGCTAAACATGTTCCTGCATCAGTGATTGTCCAAAGAAAATTTCATGCAATTTACAAGCATATATGACTATAATTTCAATCGTAACAAAACAATTTTTTTCTCATCTTTATTTATGATATTATTATGTATTATCAATCTATGACAATTTCAAAAGTGTACCTTATTGATGACTGAACTTTCCATAAATGATGCTTTTTATTTTTCGATTACATCCCAAATTACCGCAATACCACATTATCATCCTTTCTGAATAATGCATTTTTTAACGAAAAAACACACTGCATTCGAACATCGTAAAGAAGTAATTTGTAGCTGAGACGTGACCATACTGGCAAAAAACCTTCCATTTCCTCCGATAGCGCTTTCACTTATTTATTATGCCCTTTCCCATCGAATTTCGGTAAAAGGTTTTTGTTCTGCTCGCCACCCACGTGATCCCCATCATGACTGGGGAACGGAAAATCAGATTGGAATATAGGTAATCGAATGAGAAATGACTCCAAATGATCCACTTTGCGCTGTTATTATTTATTTTTATTTCATTTTATTTACTAGGATCAATGTTTTCATGTTGCATGCGAATGTATTACTAGTTCAAGGACAAATTATCATGCATTAATTATTGAATATGGAATTTTCATGTATATAGGTGGTAAAAATTAACAAAAAATTAACGAAGTATAAAAGCTCATGTATTTTGAATGATTTTTGTTACTTAAAAAAATGGAACTCACGCAAGATTTTTATGTTGTCACGTCAAATCTATACCTTCAAAATGCAGAATCTTCTGTTTTTGCTAAAAAAAAAACAATTTTTGTTCTGTTCACCACCCACGTGATCCCCATCATGGCTGGGGAACGGAAAATCAGATTGGAATATAGGTAATCGAGTGAGAAATGACTCCAAATGATCCACTTTGCGCTGTTATTTTTTATTTTTATTTTATTTTATTTACTAGGATCAATGTTTTCATGTTGCACGAGCATATATATTACTAGTTCAAGGGCAAATTATCAAGCATTAATTATTGAATATTGGAGTGTTACATACCTATAGGTGGTAAAGAATTAAGGAAACATAATGGAAACATTAAGGAAGTATAAAACTCATATAAATTAAATGATATTTTTGTCGGCTAAAAATATTGAACTTGCGCGTGGAACTTTCCCTTAAGAGCTCAAAACTTCAACTTCGAATAATTAATTTTATTTTCGTTCTCTTTTCCATTAACAACTCTCCATTTGGTAAAATGTGCCAAAAAAATCTAAATTTGGCGTCAAAAGTAAGAGTTTGTATTACAAATATCAAAATTTGCTGTAGTTTTTTTGCAAGATTTTTATGTTGAAATGTCAAACATACCTTCAAAATTCAAAATATTCTATTTTTGCGAAAAAATAATTTGTGTTTTGTTCACCACTCACGTGATCCCCTTGATGACTGGGAAAGAAAATTCAGATTGGAATATGAGGTAATCGAGTGACAAATGACTCCAAATGATCCACTTTGCGTAGTTATTATTTATTTTTATTTTATCTTATTTACTAGGCTCAATGTTTTCTTGTTTCATGCGAATGTATTACTAGTTCAAGGGCAAATTATCATGCATTAATTATTGCATATGGGATTTTCTTATATACAGGTAGTAAAGAATTAAGAAAATCTCATATATAAAATTTCATATGCAAAATATTTTGCTTAAAATTTAATAATTTTAGCACGCACACACAAAAAAAGTTTTTTAAGGGGAAAAAAGTAATTAATTTTAATCCAAGAGCCGACAGCACAAATACCTAAGGTACCTAAGCACATATATATATTTATAAATATCTAAGCACAAGAAAAAAACCTTTATTTTATGGAAGATTAGAAATAGGGAAATCCAATGATCCATGTCTGCGGAAGGGAGGTAGGTGGTCATAAGCCAAAAATCAATACTACTAGTGGTTGTCTCTTAGGTTTATCATTGTGTTTTCCTTCTCGCACTTTTTCATGTTTTCATACCTTTTATTGTAGGACAAACATATTGATAAACCTGCGAGGCAACCATTAGTGGTATTGAACCATTTCACTACCGGCAGACATAGATTCACTGCTCAGCAAAAGTTTAGACACTGGTGTTTTTTAATCTTTAAATAAAAAATACGAACACGTGAGTTTTACAAATGATTATATTTATTTTTAAATGTATTTTACACAATGTAGAATTAAAATAATGGTTATAATATAAGATAATATTTAATTTAACTGAAAAAAAATAAAATTTGCATATTGCAAAAGTTTAGAGACTTTTTTTATTTTTAGACAACTGTTAATGGAAAAATGCTAATTTCCAAGTTATGATGTCATATGTCTGAAGTATTTAATTGTACCTTGATATAGCATCAGTTAGTGAAGATGCCGCGAGCTAAAAATATTCAGTTAGATGAGGTAATTGAAGTAGGAAAGTTGAAATGGAAGAGGAAGACTGTTCCAGAAATTTCAGCAGCATTGAATCGTCCAAAGTAGTCTATCTATGAAGTATAGTCTGAGTCTCCTTCGAAACAAAACATAATCTGGAAGACCTTGTGTGACGAGAAAATCAGATCACAAAAGGATCCAGAAACTGACATTTACACAAGTAATGATTGCTTATCACATTAAAAGTAAGTCAGGACTTTCTGTGTCGACGGACATGATTCGTAGATGAATTAAAGAAACAGGTAAATAAATTTACCTGCAAATGATAAAACAATCAGTTTTAAAATCTCGCTACAAATTAGCTAGAATGCAGTGAACTTGCAAACATACCTCATATGGATTTAAATGGTACGCTGTGCTGTTCAGTAACGAAAAAAAAAGTGGAATTTGAATGGCTCAAACGGGTGGGCATACTATTGGCACGACTTGCATAAAGAGCCTGGGACTTTCTTAAGTCGACAACAAGAAGGTGACTTTTTGATGATTTGGTCCTCACTTTGCTTTAATACTCGAGTATCTGTGGAGTTATTCATTGGTTGCCAAGCAATACAAGACTACGTATATACGTTGGAGATTAATTTTTAGTTATTTGGGGAACTTTGAGCTGATCTAAAGTATGGCTTTTAGCAAGATAATGCGTCTATTCCTGTTGCATACAAAAGAAGAACTTCGTTTAACTCTGAAAATACTACTGATTTCAACTGGTTGCCGTGTAGTTCTGATCCGGACCCAATCGAAAACCTTTGTAACATCATATGTAGTAATGTTTATGCAAATTTTTGCTATACTTTTATTTTAATGAGCTTCTAGCTGCTGTTTAACATGTTTGGTACAAAATAGACCCCCAAGTGACGCAGCATTTAGTTTCTGCGATGAAAAGTCACATTCTTGCACTAACTGCAAACAATGTGAGTGCAACTTGATTTTAATTTGTAGTTATTTTTCTGTAAATATACAAATTGTCTATACTTTTGCCACAACGTTATTTTTTTTTTGTCATATATTTTATGTAAAAGACAAAATTCAAAATTTATTGTTTGTGAATAAAGGATAAGTCACAAGTAATGTAGGACAGATGAATTACAACATTCAGTATATACTTTTGAATATAGAAGTGTAATCGATCATTGTCTAAACTTTTGCTGAGCACTGTAATTATATTCCTCTATATTAGTCTTCGATAAAATAATGTTTTTTTTCTTTTCCCTTTTGTGCCGATACATTAGGTTTTTGTGCTGTCGGCTCTTGAACTATTTGGTTTCACGTGAAAAATGTAAAGAAACGTATATTTGATTATTTTGTTTTTAAGCTGTACCCCATATAGTTTTAAACTAACAGTGCGTGCAATCTCCAAACTTACTAATCTCAAAAAACACATTTTAAAGTGCCAATAACGAAAAAAAAAATGTATTCATATTATCTATAAATACTTAAAACTTAATAATTGCAACTCTAGCAGATTTTGAATGAGATTTTTAGCATATTGTTGAGAAATTTTTAATTCTTCAAAATAATAATTTAAAAAAAAAATTCGAAAACTGGGTTTTTGAAAGTTTAAAGATCGTATGTTTACTTAAAAAGTATTATTTTTGTGTAATTTAACGAAACTTTTAAAATGGCATAAGTAAGGAGAAAATACGGATAAAAGTTTTTTTTTTTCTTATGATATTCGAAAGAAAATTTCGTATTATGTCTTCTATTATATTCCTTTTTTTTCTCTATCTAACCTGTGTCGAATCTTCCGAATTCTTATAAATGTCATCGAAATATTCGTTTATCTGTAATTGAAAGGAAATAGTGTTTTTGTGACAAATAGAATTTACGTTTGACAACATGACTGTTATGTAAGTCTGACATCTATTTATTCTTAAGTATTTTTTGAATAAAGACGCAGAAAATTGTATAGTGTCTGAAAATTGTTCAGAAGAGTAATACGTGTAGAAATCCTATTTCTTAACAAATAAAGACTTAAAATAAAAATGACTATTTAAATATTATTTTCAAATAAAAAAAAAATTATTAATCTAAAAAGAAATAAAAGACACAGCCGCAGCAACAACTAGAGGTTATTTGTGATCGAAGGTCACACAAGGTCTTTGTGTAATATTTCTAGCAAAATACACTTTTACTTCTATGAGAATACTCATTTAATTACGAAATTTAAATCGTTAATTTATAATTGTTAAATCCCTACTCTTTATCACTAAGAACTTAGATGCAGTGGCGTAGCTAGGATGGGTGACACCTGGGGCGAATGTAAATGGTGTCACCTCCAGTCATCATGGAGTCACCCCCCCCCCCCCCTTCCGAGCCGTCATATTTTTTCATTCACAATTCTACGTTTTACAACAAATGACCATGCCATTCCTTATTTACCTTTTGTCCACCAACATATATATATATATATATATATAAACACAGAATCGACTCATTACTCAACCCATAGTCCGCATAAGTCAATGTGCTGTCAATATATCAAAGAAAATTAATTTTTTTTAAATTTTCGTTTGCTACCCATTCATCAAATAAGTAGGTTTTTGTTTCCTTTTGCATGTCTTATTTAGATGCATCATCCTGTATAAAAATTCACATTCTCAAAGAAAATAAAACTAACACTATTGAGTTGTGCGCAAAACATTACATTTTATTAAAAAATTCCTTTCCAAAATCTTATAAGATTATATATATATATATATATATATATATATATAAGTATTTATATATATATATATATATAAGTATTTATATATATATATATATATATATATATATATATTTGTGAATAAAGATTGGAAATTACCCCTTAGAGGGTGACACCCGGGACACTGCTTGCTACGCCACTGCATAGATGACAGAACCATTAAATGTTAATATTAAAATGATTACAAAAGGAATTTATTTGTTCATTGTTTTACCAGTTTTTCAATTAACATTTTTGTGCGAAAATGTTTGTATCAGTATAAATCTTTAAAATATCGCTTTCAGACTGTGAAACGTGTCTATCTGAGTAAATAAAAATACAGTTGTGGAAAGACCCCCCCCCCCCCCGTACTAACTTCTCAACAAATAACTGTAGAAGAAAATTACTGGTACCGAACAATTGGAAATAAAGTCTGCTTATAAATGTATAAATGAAGTATATAAAATTTGCTTAAGAGGCCATCTACATATTAAAATGAATCCAAAATTTATATTTTTTTAGTGGCAATACCTATTGTAGGAAGATATTTAAAATCTTCGGTTTAATATATATCTAGACACCAAAAGTGAGATCATTTGAATAATAAGTTTTTTAATTATTAACATTCAAAATTTAGTGTTTCTAATGTTAAATTACGTTTTCATATTTTTATTAATATCGCCGAAAATTATACTCCTAATGTGCTTTTTTAAAATAGAAATAATATTAAAATGTCCAAGAATAAATACGTTGAATTTACAATTTTTATAATTTTATGATATGAATTATGAAATTAATATTCGAAATAATAATGAGTTGCAATCCACAATTTTTTTTGATGGATTTCGATTTATTAAGTCCTCTTTTTTGGAAATCAAAAATTTCAAATTTTTCTTCCTAATCGTTTTCAAGTTATGTTTAAAAAATGAGAAAATGGAGGTTTAAGAGACGGCCTACTATTCAAGTGGCTAGATATTTTGAAACTTCTTATACTGTCCTGTAATCTAGCAGTCTTTAATGACTGCTTGAGTGGCACGTAATATGCCTTGATCAAGTAGGAACTCTCTCGGTCAGCAAATGAGAACCAAAGTTCAATTTCGATACATCCTCTAAAATATGCTCATCTCAAAATAATTAATTGGAGGTATTGATTGGCTAATTGAAGGGTGTAGTGTTCATGTATGCTGTCAAAGTTGGGTACTGCTATTGAAAAATAACGTTAGAGTTTGTTTTAATGTGTAGATAGCCTCCTAAGCAAATTTTATGTACACCATTTAAAAATAGATGTTATTTTCTTCATTTGGTGCCAGTAACTTTCTTATGCAGTAATTTTTGCGGAATTAGCAGGGAATGTTTACTTTATTTTTTTTTTCACGAATACATAACATATATTTTTTTCACTATACATTTGCCATGAGAATGTATTTCTATAGCTTTTAGCAAATATTAAGTCAATTTTGATGTTTCAAATGATTTTCATGTATAGTTTTGTAACTGTGATATTATATATTCAACAACTATTAATAACAGTGCTGTGATTGTTTAAGGTTATTTGGATAAAGTAGTAGGCTATGATTCACCCGGGATATTAAGTCGTCAGAGCACTGACGGCTTTAGCCAGGATATTCATAGTCCGAATCCTGGCCCGGACTTTTTTCACCCACTTAGAAATTTATAACTACTGTGATTTATTTACCAATTGAATAATTTTGTTAAAAATTAATAAAAAATAACTAAGCATGCATCGTTTAATGCAGTTTCTAAAATAACTTTCGATTTCTTCTATTGAACTTATTCAGATATCAGATAAGATGCTGTAATTTTGAAAGATTAATTGGGTGAATTAGTTCTCCAGGATTCGTCCGGGATAGCTTGGATCGTAAAGCACTGGTGGCTTAAGTCAAGATATCCTTGTTCATAATCCTGGGCCGGACTTTTTCCACCCAATTTGGTCATTTACAACTGTGGTGATTTATTTACTAATTGAATGAATATTTAAAACAAATTATTATATTAATATCAATAACAGTGTCATTAACACAACAATAATATAAAATAAAATGCACAGATATATAGCTTGAGGAAAATTCTTCATTATCAGATATTATTTATTAAAGTATTATTCTTTCCTCATTTTTTCTACCATAGTTTTAAAACCAGAACAGATAAAGAAAATTTCATTAAATACCCCAAAAAGTGCATAATTTTAACATGTTTTAAAACTTTCGCGAATTACTTTTATGGTACATGGAGTATTAAACTTGATCTCAAATTTCAGTTTTATCTAATAGCACCAATAATAACAATGTCATTAATGTAAATTAATAAATAAATGAGAAATAGTTTGATTAAAATCCTTGACAATTATTTATTATTCTTAAAAGTAATATCCAGATCTTCAACCTTTCAATCAAAATTTCAAGGACATAGTAGATAAAGGAGAAGAATTTGAAAACATTCAAATAAGATCATAAATTTTTGTGGCCTAACCTTGATAACTTTCCTTCTTTTAAACAATGAAATTCGGTAAAGGCTAACGTAATGCGAATATCCAGTACTATGGGCGTTGCATTTTCAATTCATATATATGAATAAATGCATAAATGACCAGAATTTTCTTTTGTATTTCATTATAATATAGAGTAGAGTTTCTCTGACGCTTTTGATATCGACACAATATGGTTCTTTTAAGATTTAAACAAATACACAGTGAATTTAAATTACTATTTTACCTATATAAAATTCGCTAAACTTTAAATTATGTTAATTATAAATGTATGGACAATGAAATTGACCATTTTCAATGGGGAAAGACACCTTTTCTAACATCTAGTTTTTTCGCTTCGTTCGGATATTAAGGATGTTTTTCATCAGTGTAAATATTTTATTTCTCTCTTAAGCACAATTTTTGTTACTTTTATAGACTTTTTCTATCACATTTTTATGATTTTTAAGTTAAATTCTTTCAATTTTTATGAATTTCGTATCTTTTGGATTTTCTAAGAAGATCTCCATCCCATTCTTCGATAATACATTACGAAATTTTCTTTCTTCCAGTTGAATTTTTCAAACACCCTGTAAAAAAAAAAAAAAAAAAAAAAAATATATATATATATATATATATATAAAGGTACTAAATTTTTTTTAGGAAACTGATATTTTTAGAACTTATGCTGTAACGGTAACGACAAAAACTCATAAAACTGATTCTGTTACAAGCGATTTTGCTGTTACCGTTACATAAAAAGTTATAGGAATCCCAGTTTCCTAAAAAAATTTTAGTACCTTTACAGATTTTTTTTACAGTGTAGTTCCACGTCTTTCTGCCGGATTATCGAATTCGAAATTTCCAGTTTTTTCTACATCGCTTCCGTTTCTTTTGATTTTTAAGTGTCTGTTTTTCCTATTTTTCTTCTACCATTTTAATTACTTACATTTATTATACTACACTGTTAATTTTTTTCTGTGAAATTACAGAGAATCTATGGGCAATCCATTATTTTAAGTTTTATGAAAAACTACAGAGATTAGAAAGACAAAGATTCTGTTAAATAACAGAGAAATTTTTTGGTAATTTTACATATATTCTGTAAATTAACATCGTTTAAAATACGCAAGACTATCTAAATTTATTTTTAATCATAATATTTTTTTTAATTAGTGAATCAGTTATTCTTTAGTGAACCTGAAGGACAGGGCCGTAGCTAAGGGGGCACTAGGTGTGGCTTACCCCCTTCTTTCCCTAAAATATTTTGAACCCCTGGTGGAGAAAATTCCAAGGCCCACTCAATGAATTTATGATCCAAAAATCCAAATGAAATTCTGTTCAAAAATGTCATTTAGTTTTGAGGCTGTTTCACAGTTTTGCAGAAATACTAAATTGTAACTAGAATAAGCATTTCAAAACTCACTCTTCCTATTTGCCATAGGAAACTAATGTGGTATTTTATGTTGCACTAGTTATACACTCGAATTTTTCAACATCCTATTCTTTTCTTAACATAAAATGAATTTCTTAAAAAAGTTTAATAAAAAACATTAGATAGTACCTATAGTGTAAACACGCACTAATTTATCTTGCTGCGTTAGAGAGAGAGAGAAAATTTTATTTCTAACCCGGGTTCAGTTACATAAAAACTCTCGGCATCCTTGTTTCGTAAAAAAATCTTAGTAACCTTACAGAATTTTTGATTTACAATGCAAAACATGTATCTGCTGCATAAGCCTTTGTTGTTGCCATTACATAAAAAGTTCTAGAAATACCTGTTTCCAAGAAAAATTCTAATAACTTTTCAGATTTTTTTTAACAAAGTAATTATTATTTTTTAAATCTTACTTACAAACTCGATAATTTATTATCTAAATTATTTGATAAATTATTGATCCTATATTGATTAACATTATATTTTAATATATTGATTGATGTATTAATTATTGATTTTATACTGTAAATTATTGATAATTATTTATTTAAATTTTGTTCAAATTACTACATGATCAAAAAACTTCTTGATTTAAAAGCGTCTGGAAAGTAAAATAATATTTTTCGGAATTCCATACTCCTTTATCAAAATGTCATATGTAAATGCTAAAACGTCACAAAAAACACAATTTCACTTCATGACATACCCACAGAATTCTTGATAAAGTTTGTCATAAAAATACACAAAACTATAAAAAGTTTTACAGTCTCTAGGAATGTGAGAGAATTTATAACATTCTTTGAATATTGTATTTTAAAATAAGAAACAGAATATTTAAACTTTTTCAACATAAAACACGAATTTATTTGTTTCAGTACATACCTAGATTGTTTAGGAATTATTACTTTAGCTTGATAATGATATATTTATACAAAACAACTTCTTTATAAAGTTTATATATAAGAAAATATTGCAGAAATAAAAGTACATGGATATATAAATTATTAATAGTTTAATAGTGTTAAGAGCCCACACTAGTCACGCGGTAAAAGCCGAGCGCTAATGTAAAGTCTATGGGAGCGTTCTTTTCTAATATCTCGCTTAATTTTCAATATTTTTAAATGATTTTTTTTCTCAGGATAGCTGAGGACATTCTATTACCGGGCTAGTTTCTACTTTTCTGATTTTCGTTGTAGTTTAATTCTGAGGACCCTTTAAATTTTGGATTCAGTGAAATTCGAGGTGTTGTGCCCTTTTTACTCTTATAAAATCTATTTCAACAAATTTCAGAAAAAATTAAAAACGCTTCACGGAATATTAGTGTTTAAGCTTTCCAATGATATGCTTTCCATATTTCTACTGCAATTAGGCTGAGCAAAATTTGGAAATATTTTGATCAGAAATGGAATAACAAAAGCGTTTTAATTATATGCGCTCCGCCTCAGCCAGTCTCCGCCTCTCCTGCCCTTTTGAAAATTACAATTGGTTAACACCAATCCATTTTAGCAAATGAAAGTAACTTTTTTCCTTTCATTGTATTTCCTTTCTGTTATTGGTTTATAGTAGCGTGTTAAAATAACCTCCCTTATTTCAAGGTTTTGATTTATTTTTTCTACAATTATTGATAAATTTTAGCTAAAATAGTCTCGAAAAAAATCAACGACTTCTAATTTTTTGTTTTTATAAAACTAACGCTATTTTACTATTATTATATAACTATAACTAACTTCCAAGGAAGAAAATTATACATTTCTTTGTATATATATATTTTTTTCAAGTCCATACAAAACAAGGTAGATTTGATACAAATTACAGTAAGCTCCTTTTCAGCAAAAAGGAAATTCTGATAATTTTAAAATATAATTGGAACTTTTGTGAAATACATAGGTAGCATTAAAAGGACAAGGAGCTATATTTGGAAATTATAAATTTCCTTATACAGCTTGCAAAATACATGAAACGGGGGGGGGGGTGCAAAGAGAAAACTGCGCCCGGAGTAAAGTTCAGTTTGGCGCCCCATTCCCTGAACTTTTTCTTGTGACAGACTAAAAATTACGTTAGTAGTAAAAATTTGGCTCCTCCTAAATTTCGATCCCGGGGCAACCACCCCCTTCGTCCCTCTCTTTTTCGCACGGCGCTGCAAGGAGTACATTTTGAGGAGGCTTATTCAACACCGCGCCGTCCGAGGGGGGGGGGGGCGCCACATTTATACTATCAACATCATTCTTGGGCTGTTACAAGAAAAAGTTGGGAAAGGGGGCGCCAAATTGAAACTTTGCCCCGGGCGCAGTTTTCTCTTCCCTGTGTTTGTTTTTGGTATTATACGATACTAGGCAGCCCAATTTCAGTCCAGTATTATTAAGTAAAACAGTAAAAAAAATAAGCATTTCAGTTCGAAAAACAGTTTTATCAAAAATAAGCAGAAATTAAAGTTAGAAAGTTTTAAAAATTGGTAATTTTAAAATTGTTGATCATTTTGTTTCAAACTTTAAAGAAATATTTTTTAATATTTATTACTTTTGAGGAAAACGATACACTTTTAACAGTCATTAAAAATGGGGAATTTATCCTGCGTAATACATTTTATTTTAATATAACATAAAGGTATATTTGCAAAGACAACGAATTGCAAATATTTATCATTATTTATTTATACTAATATTATAAAGAGGAAAGATTTGATTGTTTGTTTGCATTGAATAGGCTCCGAAACTACTCGACGGATTTGAAAAATTCTTTCGCCGTTGGAAAGCTACACTATTTCCGGTGAACATAGGCTATAGTCGCCGCTTAAAAGGATAAAAATAAAACGCCGGATAAACGAATCAAAAGCAATTTGAGAAACTAAAGGTTACCTGGCCCACTAGACACATGACAATCACTGAAACACATATGAAAATCGTAACTATGCACCCCCCTCCTCCCCCCCCCCAAAAAAAACATTTTAAACTTTTTAGACCGACCTGATATAAAACCGTGTTTTTTAATTTTTAAAACTATTTAGCAATTACTAAAAAAAGGAAAAGAAATGCTGAAACGCAAATTAATTAAAGTTAAAAATAAATCACGAAACGATTGTTTTGGAGTTTTCAAAAAAGTTAAAGCAGATAGTAAATATTTTAAAGAGTAGTGAGCATCAAACATGGGGAGGGAGGATTTTTTTTTTAGGAGGAGCAGTCAAATATTTAAAATTGTAACGTTTTCTACAATTTCAAATGCGGACTGTTTCAATAAGCCTAGGGATAAATATTATTTATTTAATTTAATATAAAATTATAAAGAGGAAAGATTTGTTTGTTTGTTTGTTTGAATTGAATTAAATAGGCTCCAAAACTACTTGACGGATTTGAAAAATTCTTTCACCGTATGAAAGCTACACTATTTCCGATGAACATAGGCTATATTATATTTTCAAAAAAATTATTTCAAATCCTTATTAAAATGCCAATATTGTAACCCAAGGTGTAGAAAAATGAACTTAAAAAATCTTTACATCGCGTGCATTGCGAATACTATTGATTATAGAACAAAATAATGTACTACGACTTTGTTAACATGTAATTATCTACAAAAAATGTCGCAACAGCATATGTCTAACTGTTATAGTTATGTCACAATAAGTGTTTTTTATTTTAAAAAATAATTAAAATGCCGTTTCTGTAAAAGCTCTTTATTGTTACTTTGGTATTGATTCTTATCAAAATAAATTACTTTAAAATCAAGACTGATTTAATGGTTGCCGTTTACCCCGCTCGACTAGGCTGCATCATAATGTGTGATATAGGCGTCACTGGGGCACGGGAGGAGAGTCAATGTCAGAGACGGCATTTTAATTATTAGGTTATGAGTGTGTGTGTAAAAATTTATAACTTGAAATTTTTCTTAAATATCCGTGAGAAGTCGGGGCGGGCTGCTATAATCTATATACATAAAGCAAAATCGTGTTAGTTACACCATTTATAACTCGAGAACGGATGGATCGATTTTTATGAAATTTTGTATGGAGGGATCTGACACCTTAGATTAACATATAAGCTATTTTTTATCCGACTACCTAAAATGAGGGTAATGTTTTTAGTAGTTGAATTTAATGAGATGAAGTGGTAGAAACATTTTGCGATGTCAGCAGTGGCGGGGGACTGGGCGACTTGTTCTACCCAAAGAAAAGCGAGGGCGGGCCGCTAGTTATAGTATAAAAGTAAAAATAATGAAACTGTAAGGCAAAATATAGCATTTTTTTCAAAGTCTGCTATTCAGCAAATTTTACTCTCTAATACTTTTCAGAATTGTTTCTTCTTTGGAGTTTCTTGTCGACGTTCAACTAATGCAGCTTCTATCGAGCAGAAGGCTTTTGCATGTTCCAAAACATCATAGTACAAAGTATCGTGGACAAGATTTGTCGAGATACTTACAAACTTTACAAGTTCGTATATATTTAATGGGTGACAGTTCAATATAACATTGTAAAACTTTTAGACGATTTTGCAGTTTTTAGCAGTTTTTGTTTGTCCTGGTACAAGGGCAGATCTGGAGACTCCTCAAAAAAGAGGGGGGGGGGACTTTTCAGAAATTTGGAGATTCCAATCGCACCTGCAGCTCGTGTCGGGACATTTTTTTTTCATCATGAGTAGGATCGGGGCTAATTTCTTTCGTTGCAGGTCGGGTTTCGGTCCGGTTTACTTTCATTTTTTGCCGTTGTTCTGGTTAAATACTTTTTTTTTTTGCGAGTCGTGTTTGGGTAAGGTTCAATTCTACTTTGCCGCTGCGGGTTGGGTTGGGGTCCGGTTCTCTTTCTTTATTGCTGCTGGTTGGTATTGGGTCTGGTTGATTTCTATTTTGTGTGTGTGTGGGGGGGGCAGGTCCATAGCTAGAAGTGAACAATAGGGGGGCTCAAGTGAATGTAGGGGGGGGCTCAAGAGAATGTAAGGGGGGCTCATAATTTTTTCTCTTGCATTGCCACAGAAAGATAAAGTAATGCATATTCATATTGTAGGTACTATGTTTCTTATTAAAAAGTGTTCTAATAACTTCATTTTATACTAAGAAAATTATAGGATGATGAAAATTTTGAGTGTATAGCTGATCAAAATTAAACATCATGCTAGCTTCTTATGTGCCAATAGGATGAGGGAGGTGTTGAACACACTTATTTTAGATACAATTTAGTAATCCTGCAAAATTGTGAAAGGTTTTCAAGACTAAGTTAGATTTTTGAACAGAATTTCATTTGAATTTTCGGAACAGAAATTCATTGAGTGACCTTGGAATCTTTTCCAGGGGGGGGCTCAAAATATTTTAGGGGGGGGCTGAGCCGCCCATAGCGCCCCCTTAGCTACGGCCCTGGGGGGGGAGGTTGAGTTGAGTACTATTTTATTAACGCTGGTTTGGTTTCGGTCAAGTTGAATTCTTACTTTTTTGCTACTGGTCGAGTGGATTTTTACGTTTTTCTTACGGACAGAGTGGAATTCTACTTTTTATTTGCTTTTCTCTGCATTTTTTTTTGTTGCTGTAGCTGTTTTGGGGTGAAATTAATTTACACTATTTTGGGTTGTGATCTGATTCATAGTGAATTTTCAATATCGCAAGAAGGATTCGATTCGACCCCATATTTTAAATGAAAGTCTAAATATTTTCTCCGTTATGGACGAAAATAGTTTAAAGAGTATTATAAAAGAAAATATCGAAGATACTATAATGAAACTATATAAACGCCATAACAGACATTTCCAAATAGTTAATTATGAATATTTAAGATTTTACATTTCAATTTACATGTTAACATTGCTATTCGCAAGTGTTAACATGTACATTAAAATATCCATACGGAATGTCTCGAATAGAAAATACCTCTATTTAACGAACAACTTTTCAACAATTTAGCCATCTTTTTTTGGTTGATTCCGTTATGAGTATATATTAGATATTTATTTTCTATATAAAAGATAAAACTGATATTAGAAATATAAATGTCGACATTTTATAATTCCACTAAAACATGAATTGTTTTTCTTTCATTTCGATTCTAAATTGACAAAAAAAACTTTGGTCGGGTTTTGATTTGATTTCCAATGGTATTTTCGCGTTCGGATCGGAAGCAGGGCAATACTATACGCTCAGGGGTCAATTTTTTTTTTTTTTTTTTTTTTTTTTTTTTTTTTTTTTTTTTTGTCGAATATTTGAAAAATGAAGTTATTTTAAGTGCAATTCTTAGAGGAACGCTCTTTTCTGATTCAAGGGGGGAACACGAAAATCCTCAAGGGGAGCGATTTCAAAATTTGGAGGTTCGGGCAGGAGGTGATATTTTTCATTGCTGGTGGAGATTATTTCTAAATTTTGCAGTGAGTCGTGTTCGAATCGGCTTGAGATTTTTGCTGTGGGTCGGATTTGGGTCAGTTTGGCTTACATTTTTCAAATTCGGTTCTGTTCTCGATAAAATTTCACTTCTGAGAGTAGCACTCAGGTTGATTGATTGGTTGGTTGAATGGGGTTTTATGGCGCAAAGTTACATCAGGATATGCTGCGCAAAGAACAAGGTGGGGATTCGAGTTAATTAGAAAGTTTTGTTGGGGATTTTTTTTTTTTTTTTTTTTTTTTTTTGAGTTTGTTTTTTGTAGTAGGCCGGACAGATTTATACTTTTTTGCTACCGACCAAGTTTGAGCAGGCTGACTTAGGAATAGGTTTTGCACTAAAGAGCAAATACTAGATTTTTTTTTTCTCTATAAATTATAACATTCAAGTTGAAGATGTAAAACACATTTTTTAATTCTATTAAAATACATGAACTTATTTTCTTTCATTTCAATTTCAGGTGTTCGGGTAAGGGCTCGATTTGACATAATTAGTAATTTTTCAGTTCGGATTGATATATTATAGGTCGGGTTGACTTTAAACGTTTCGAATTCGGGACATTTTTTCTTTTGGATTTTGACAAATTCGGATCTAGTATAAACTGGTTGATGACTGGATTTTTCAATAGATCAGACAATTTTTTATATGAAAAACTATATGCTTGAATATTGACGAGTACATTATATATATATTCATTTTTCTACTTAAACAAACAAAAAAAAATATTGTTATAATTATATGGGATACCTTTCCCAATTTCCTTCAAATATTAGATTGATTTTGTTTCATTTTGGATTTGTTGATCTATTTTGTATCAGGCTATTCGGTACTGAATCAGATTTTTTTCTTTTATTTATTTATTTATTTATTTTTAGCGAGCTTGGGTTGGGTTAAAATTGAATTGCTTTTTGAGCCTGGGCATGGAAATTTAGGTTCGGGCAGACCTCTAAAAGAACGAAGTTCACGCCAGGCCCGAAGTGGAAGAAAAAATATAGTGTGGTCAAGTTTTGCAGAAAAAAAGTAAGATTTTCGAAAGAGTGAAGACTTGAGTAGAGGTCTGGACGGGCTGGAGTTTCCAGTCTCGCCCCGGCCCGGACCGAATGATTGGTATTTTGGCCCGGCCCGGTATAAAACAAAATATTCGGCCCGAGCCTGGCCCGCTCGTTTACACTTTTACATTTCTAGGCCAGGCCCGGGCCGTACAGAAATCAGTGAAAACAGTCCAGACCGAAATCGGCCTGCATCTTTATTTCGAAACAAAATCAGATGTTTATCATACAATTAAGATTTTTTAAAGATTACTGCATTCATATTTATTGGATGATTTTATAGAAAATTTTTACTGACAATATACAATAAGAACATTAATGATTACTTAGGTTCTTAGACTTTCAACATTCAAATAAAGATGCACTGAAAAATTAATATGGTTTAGAATAAAAGAAAAAAAAAAAAAAAAAAAGGAAGTTAAAATTATCATAACTTTTGAAGCTGTGTAATAAAAAGTACATTTATGAAAATACTTCTTTATCATTTTATCAAAGATTTTCTCAAATTTAGAGGAGCTATTTTTTATGCATTTCTGATTTCATTTCATTTTGGAAACGCATGAGTTTAACAGGTGTTTTTATTCAGAAACAATGTAATGGAATGGCGTTGTCCATTTTTTGATAAAAGCAAATACAATGCGCAACACACTATATAAAACGCTAATTTTCATGATATTTATGAAAATATTGTGAAAATTAGAGTTTTAAATCGCATTTCCGGAAGCGACAACATGCAAAAGGAGAAAAATCTGAAACCACGTGACAAGAATCTCTTATATCTTAACAAGTATATACAAATATCTTATTTACCAAAAATGAAATATGCTGTTCGATTCCAAATCCCTTCAATAGTCAGGCTTGTCAATTTTGTACCTTTATAGTTAAAAATTAGTCAGAAAATGTGTCAAACTTTCGTGTTGATCAGAAATGAATTTAAGAAACACCAAGGAGTATATTTCCAAAAGGTACATTAACAGTACGTTAATAGTTTTTATCCCTTTTACAAATAATGTTGTCTGTCCTACACGGCTTACGAATAATTAAGTCTAGTTCTGACCCCGACTATATGTAGAAAAACAGTGCAAACCTGACCTTGACCCGGCTCCAGTTTGCCAAAAAATTATTATACCCGTATAGACTCAAAGCAACTGTCCGATGCTGATTTCTACGCTGTACACGTTACATTTATGTATTGATGTTGTTAAACTAGTATCTACTCGTGACGCACATTTATACTTATGTTCGTTAAACCCATATTCATTGAAAATAGACCTCATTTTAGAGTTTTTACCGAAATCTTTATAACACGCCGGCAGGCCCGTTAAACTTTTTTATCGGACTGGCTCATACGGCCTGTTTATTTTTTTTTTGCCAGTCTGATACAGGCCGATGCAGATCTCTAGACCTAAGCAAGCCCTAGTCTCATGAGTTAAAACTGGCCCGGCCCAACCCGAGCAGTGACAGCTTCGTCCAGTCCGATCAGGTCGCACCGTTCTCAATCTTAAACACGATTCATTTATCCTATGGACATCTAATATCATTTTGCAGACCCTTCATTGGGCTCAAAGAAGGAGGGGGCGATCGCCCCATCGCTTCTGGTATTCATCATATTGAAATCTTGCTATTGAATCGCATCTTTTTATATGTCGACAGATGGTTCGTGGGAATTATTACATTGTTCTGCAATGAATAATAAATTTTGAAAGAAAACTTAATTGTAAAACACTGTAACATTAATAAAGCTAAACTGAATGTGCGGTATCTTCCTTAAAAAAAAAAAAAAAAAAAAAAAAAAAAAAAAAAAAAAAAAAAAAGACGGCGGGAAACAGATGACCAATTTTAACAGGTTTATTATGATTATATATAAAATGGAATGTTTTTATGGAAATTCTTTTTAACACAGAGTATACACGAAACAGCATTTCATTGCATTTCATGTTCAAAGTAGTGAACATAATTTAAATACGCTAGGGATAGTTTTTCTCCGAAGAGCTTTTTACAACCGAATTCTTTTGTGTAACTCTGTAATTGAATAGCAAATGTTTTTCGCCAAATATTATACCGCAAGCATTCTTAAGTCCATTTCAGAAGTTCGTATAAATTTCATTGTTTGTAAAAGAGTAACATTATTACAACAATACATCGCGAAATTATTTTTAGACCAAAGTATAATAGATTACTATGGAGATCCTCTGTGCGTATACTGTAAGTGCTATACATGACATATTTTTTTATAATTGTCTTCCAGAGTACCTCTGTAATGTATATGAATTTCATTACTTTTAAATTAGTATAGCGCTCCTTGAAACACCGCAAATGATTTATCTACATAGATCATAATGTAGCGGAATAATTTTGAGTGATCCTACACATTTCTTATGTTTCTTCAATTTTTTAAAAATTGAAGAAACATAAAAAAAATTCAATTTTTTTAAAATTTTTTAAATTTTTTAAAAGTAATTTTTGCTCCTTAAAAAACTTTGTTAGTGTTATGCAGAATTTGCAAAAAGTCCTTAAAAATATTTAAGTTTTCTGTTATTTATTAATTGGAGGTGAAAATCTGAGTTCTCTGAAAGTCTGATTTAGAAAAATAATTTATATCACCCTTGCCCCCCCCCCTTGTATCAAAATTTCGTTCCCGCCTTTTGCTCTCATCACAGCCTTCAATATTATCCCTTCCAGAAGTATCACTTCGCTGTTTTGCTGTCTATCTCACTGTATCCATGTTTACACAATATTGCCACTTTGTTGTAACAATAAAAAATCTATCACAAAACCTCCTCCCCACTAACTAAAAATGAGATTTTTCCCTCTCATCCTATTAGTAAATGCCTAGAATTTATTCATTGAAATTTTCCCACATTTTATTTTTTTAAGCCCATTTGTTAATGTTTTAAAAGGCAAATAAAAGTAAGTCATTTAAAAAACTTCTCCATCCCACATACACACCAAAATAAATAATTAATAAATTGTTTCTCCCCCCCCCCCCAGCTCACAAATTTTATACTTTTAAAGTCATCGATTTTTCTAAAACTTTTACTGTAGTAATAAATAATCAAACATAGTTTTACTCTTAACCCCACAAAAATTTATGTTTTCCCCCTACTTCTCCTTACCAAGTACATAAAATTTAGTCTTTAAATCTCTTTATTTTGTGTTTAGCCATATTTGTTAATCTTTAGTCATATAAAGTAAGTCATCTAACAAATTCCCTTCATCCCCCTCCAAAATAAATAAATAAATACTTTTCATTTTTTCCTTCTCAGAAATCTCCAACAATTATATAAAGGAAATTTTAAACCAATTATTTATATGATTTACGATATTCGAACGAAATGTGGTAATTCAGCATAAAAAACTTTTTCTAAATTTAAAGGGGGGGGCGAGTAGCTACCCTTTCTCCCCCTATACTTATTCCATGCATTCTTAAAACTAATCGCCCCCTGGAGGATACCTTCTTTAAATATTCACGGGATTCCTAACCCAAGCCACCTGAATGATCTTTCTCTTTTCTTTTTCCTCCGATTTCTATTGTCTTCCTTTTTTCTTTGTTTCAATCTCGTTGTGGTTTTTTTTCCCGGAGGTGAGGGCAATTTGTATGAGCCGATATCACTCTGTATATCGATGGAGAATTGTAAACCACCCCCGTGTTTGCTGTGTGTAACGTCACGTGTTTGTAGGAAAGAGTAGAAGTTAACCGGATTCAAACGCAACCCACAACAAAAAGTAAAAAATTAAACCCGACCAGCAGCAAAAAATAGAAGCGAACCGGACAACAAATTTTGTAAAATGATCGCGGAGAAAACACGAATTTCTTCAAAATATCGTGAAACAGACGCACATTTTGTACAAAAATTGCAAAAAAGAACGAACATTTTACCAAAGAATTCACCCCAATAAATTCGGGTCAACCCGAACCCTTCTCGATAAAGTAACAAGTAAGAAAAATAACGCGTTAAGCATTGATTATGAAGCACTTTCCAACACTTAATGAAATCTTTAACAAAACTTTGTTATTTAGGGAAATAATAGTGTATAGCCAAATATACCCAAATATGTATTCCAGTACTTTTGAACAGCTCTGTATTTCATATGTCACTTGATATAATGGGAAAATTTAGTTTAGCAAGAAAATACCCAGTAGCTTGAAATTTATTTTTCAGCATTTTCATAATATCAGATGGAAACATACTTGAAAACTTTTGTTCAGCCCTGTAGTTTACATTGTACCTTTATTACACGTCAGCATTAGGCTAAAATTTATTGTAAACTAAAACATTTTAAAACAACTGAAATCACATTCTCATAAATTATCATTCATAGGCGTCCATGTACTGAATTCTTTGCGTGTCCCTGTATATCCTTTTATCTATATTTTGCAAACATTTCTCAGTAAATTCAATGAAGCTCAGCGTAAAAATGCATAGCTTATTTAAGAACCACATTTAAATAATCTATGCTCATATTCAGTAACGTTGGTGAGCTCTTTTGGGTAGCCTTGTATATCAACTATAACATTTATACACACCATATAATGTGCATATTTTTAGCGAAATATAAACGCGCATATCATAATTAAAATGCATTTCATCCCTCCATCAGCCATCATCGGACACATATGCGGTACTTCGGAAAGAATATGCTATTTGAAATCTTTTGTATGGCCCTGTAAATGCTATGTACTTCATATTATGCAAGACAGTAGCGTATAATTTATATTAAGCTTCAGTGACATATATCAATTTTATTATACATGAAACAGCTTAATATATTTAAAATATGCCACACACAATTCCCCCTTTTACCATTATCTAATGGAATTCTTTTGTGTGGCCATGTAAATGAATAATAGCTATATTTTCACCTTATATTTTATAGAATGCATATTTTAATATGTTTGACAGGGTATAACATCTTTAAAAATTTTTTTAAACGATTTTTCCATATAGGCCGTAATGTAATGGTAAACTTTTGATTCGCCCTGTAGATAAACTAATCATGGTAGAAACTTTATTTTCAATAGGGTTCGTGCTATGGTAAACGTCAATAACGTCCTAAAATTTCATGGCAATTCGAGTATATAAACGATTTTTCCCCATGGGCCGTAATGTAAATGAAAACTTTTGATTCTCCTTGCAGATAAACTAATCATGGTAGAAACTTAATTTTCAATAGCGTTCGTGATAGGGTAAACGTCAATAACGTCCTAAAATTTCATGGCAATCCGAGTATATTAACGATTTTTCCCCATAGGCCGCAATGTAATGGAAAACTTTTGATTCGCCCTGTAGATAAACTAGTCATGGTAGAAACTTCATTTTCAATAGCATTCGTGCTAGGGTAAACGTCAATAACGTCCTAAAATTTCATGGCAATCCGAGTATATTAACGATTTTCCCCATACGCCGTAATGTAATGGGAAACTTTTGATTCTCTCTGTAGATAAACTAATTATGGTACCTACTTCATTTTTAATAGGTGTCGTGCTAGGGTAAACATCAACAACGTATAAAAATTTCATAGCAATCCGAGTATATTTACGGGAGTTAGAGCGCGGACAGACAGACAGACGGCCATCCGACCAGACGGACAGACAAACCGAATGCATAAGCATTTTTCAACTTTGTTGGAAAGTGCTAAAAACCAAATCCTAAAGTGTCCCAAATGCGCTAAGCACTGCTAAAAAGTAAAAGTCAACCAGATTAAAAACAATAGCAGTCAACGAGACCCAAATCTGACAAAAAAAGAAAAAAGAAATCAGAAATTAACTTGAACAGCAGCAAAGAGTGGAACTCAACCCGACCCAATCTCGACCCAAGTAGGAATTAACCCAGACAGGATCAAAAAATGGAAGCCAACCGGACCCAAACCCGACCCACAGCAAAAAAGTAAAAAAAGAACACGACCCACATAAAAAAATGAGCTCCGACCCATGCATTACACTGGAGTACCCAAATTTCTAAAATCCTCCCCCCCCCCCGTTGAGGACTCTCAAGATCAGCCCTTGGTCTTCGCCTCCCTTTATATCAAAATTTCGCTTCGCCTCTTGAATTTGTCACTATCTTCTAAATTGCACCTTACAAAAATATCACTTCGTTTTGTAGTCTACTTCACAATACCCATATTTGTAGCATACAAGTCACTTTAGTATATCAATAAACAATCAATCACAAAATTTCCTCCCCCCCCTCCCCACGACTGAAATTAGGATTTATCATTTTGTTCCTTTAAGTGCAGAAAATTTAGTTCTTTAAATAATTCCCACTTTTATTATTTTTTAAACCGATTTATAAATATTTTGAAAGGCAAATAAATAAGTCATCTAATAAACATCTCCCCCCTACACACACACACGAAAATAAATAAATAATGTGCTTATTTCTTTTTTACCTCAGCTCACAAATTTTAAACAAACACAAATTCCACCATTTTTTGAGGGGGGCATTTCACTATTTTCTCCCCTACCCATATGTCACTAAATTTAAAATCTTTGAAAGTTTTTTTTTCTTTTTCCATAGGTTTATACATATTTTATTCTAAAAATAAATAATTAATCGTAAACAACCCATAAATATCGTTATATACCTCCCCCCCTCCTCGTTCTTTTGAAGTACACAAAATTAAAAATCTTTAAAACACTTTTAAGTTACATTTTTCGTCCTATTAATAAATATTCAAGAAGGTAAATAAGGTGTCATCTATAAAACTATCCTACTATCTTTCCCCCCCCCCCCAAAAAAAAAATCCGTTTTTTTCCCTCTGCCTCCCCCCCCCTTCTCAGCTTACAAAATTAAATTCTTTCTTTTTTCTCTCCGTATTTTAATAAAAAAAATAATTAAAACCTGAAATCCTCCTTCTGCACAAATAATTAAGTCTTTAAATATGTTTAATTTTTTTTTTAAAGTGCTAATTATAAATCTCTGCTAACTATAATATTAACAAAATCTTTTTAACTATGTAGGAAAGTGTTAAAAATAAAGCGATAGATATGCATTAAATTCTACAGAAAATACATGTTTACATTTTTTGCGTATTGTGTTTGTGCATTTCATACAGTAAAATATCTTTAGAGAGATATTTAAATAAAATATTGGGATTTTCACAACAAAAACCATTTTTAACTGACTGTATCATTTAAAAAACAGTTTTCAGAACCACCCCCCTCCTCCCTCCTATAGACTTTACTGCTATGTCAGTGCTCAAAATTAAAAATTGTTAGAGCTCCTTGCGGCATTTATATAATGCTTGTAAAAATCATCAAGAATCTAAATTTTCTTCCACCTGAAATATTGACAAAATATTTTGCTTTATTGACTTAACATCACACAAAGTTCTTAAAATTTGCTACACTTTTTCTGTCACATTTGTCACTACAAAGACAAACAATAATAAATTATGTATTATATCTATAAACGACTAGGCTGGGATTAACACCTATTTCTCCTTTCTTCAAAATTTCTATTTCCTGTTCTCCCTTGCTTGCTTGCTTGCCTTTCCGCAAAAAATAAACAATGTTTAAATATTTACATTTGTCTAGATATTTTTCTCATAATTTTATTAATTCATTCATCAACCTTCAGTTCTATTTATCTTCATAAGTTTCGTATTCTAAAAAGAATCCCCTCCCCTCTTACCCCCCCCCCAAAAAAAAAATAGTTATTTAAACTACTTGTACCTGATATCTCCCCCCCCCCCTCATTCAATATTAATTTTTTATTTTTATTTTTTATTTTTTTTCTAATTGCGTTAAGTAAATAAAATAGTTTTTATTTTATAGTAATCTATCTAAATTAATCATTCGTTTATTTTCTGAAAATCAAACCATTTTAATTTTGGAACGCTAATCGTAAAGAGATTGAAATTCTTTTGAGCTCCGATTCGAATGCATTTGCGCAAAGTACTGGGAAATCAGTTGAAAAAAAATCCTTTAAACACGAAATCGGCTGGAATTGCACACCTTTGAAGAGAAAAATCGTCGCAGATAATTGGTTAAGAGCATTCTATTTCCTAATTGGATGATTGCATGTCAATCAAAGTAATTTTAGCCCATCCTTCGAATCCGCTGAAAAAGCGCGTCGCCATCTTGATTTGCCTTGGCGTGTGACTAGTGTGTGCTCTTAACTGCTTTTTCTGTGACTAGTGTTGCGTCTTAAGACGCAACACTAGTCACTGGATTAGGCCCGGATGATAATTTTAAGTCTATGGGGGCGTTCTTTTCAAATATCTCGCTCAAATTTGAATATTTTTACATGATTTTTTTTCTTTTTGCATAGCATAGCTGAGGATTATTTACAATCAGACTAGTTTTTAGTTTTTCGATTTTGGTAATGTATTTTTTATATTAAGATAGTTTCAATTTCAGAACCGGTTCTAACCGATTTCGAAAGTTAAAGTATTTAAAAAAAATCTAAAACCAAAATGGAAAAAATAAATGTGGGGCCTTAAAACAAGTAAAATGCCTTTTTTGCAAATTACATGTATTTTATGAGGGTAGATCACAATAGTATTTAAATGCTTACTTCAATTTTTATCTTATTTATATTTTTTAATAAAATAATTGGAAATTAATTGTGAAATTTTGCACGAATGGTTGCAAGAATAGCAGTGACGTTCCCATATACTGCCGGCCATGGCCAAAAATGTCAAAAATTCCGAAAGGATATTCAAATATCCTAAAAACGTTTGAATATTTTATCATGAAATTTTGTTATTCTGCATAAACGGAACCTAAAATTTAACTTTTACTGTTTTAAAAAATATATATTTAGATGATTATACCGTTGAAAGTTTTAAAATTTTGTATCAGCTAAATAGAATTTTGTATTAAAAATATAAACATGCCTTAAATACAAATTTATTCAAGTTCAGGGCAATTAATATACTCTAAAGTATAATTAAGCATAAAAAATTTCATTCTAGTTTCAAAATTTAACTAACCCTTAACCGTTTGTCCCGGCTTTTTCCGTTTCCAGAAATCATGTCTAAATGGCTGCAGACAAAAATATTTTAAACGGAATGTTATTTTGAATCATACATAGAAAGAGTGATATTAAAGATATTATAGCATCAAACTGTGTAATAATATAAATATCGTGCAATTTATATTCATTTTTATAAAAATACATGAAAATCCTTGGACGGTGAAAGTAAGCCTGCGCGAAAGCTATTATATGAATTTTGCGCTCAACAAAGGTCTGGCAGTTTGGTGTGCCCAACGAAATCTTATTCTGCATCTTGAAAATTTTTAAAAATATGAAAGAAAAAAAAGAAACATATCTTTCAACTCAATAAAAATTGTGTTTTTAAATTGTATACATTTTAAAATCTTAAATATTGAAAATGGTCTTTTTTAGGATTTTGTTCATCTAATGAAATCTTATTCGTCTCTGTCTTGTGTCTGTCCGTCAGTAATGGAGACCGTGCACAAAAACTGCATAAGTCAGAGACTTCAAATTTTGTGTACAGGAAAACCCCGATAATTCGGATTAATTGGAACCGGACCCAATCCGGATTATAGAAAATCCGGAGATCTATGAAAAAATGAAATAAAACATAACATACTTATTGAAAATCATCTTTATGTTAAACTTACTGAATATTTACAGACAGTAAAAATGTTCACTTTGCTTAATTCTTCCGAAAAGATTTCAGAAAAAGTTTTTTTTTTTTTTTTTTTTTTTAAATTCAGAATACGACGATGAAACAAGTTAATGCTATGGAAATTAGCCAATCGCTTGTCAAACTTGAAAAAAAAAAAACGGCCAAACCGATCCGAATTATCCGGAGATCCAGATTATCGGGGTCCGAATTAGCGGGGTTACACTGTATTTATAGCTGACTGCCTCGTGTCACATGACAAATCATAAAAATTTGAAAAACTCTATTATTTTAATTAAATTAATTTGACCAATATCCTCCGTTCATTTTTGCGATTTACATTTTAAAAGAGAACCTTAATTTGAGTGTTTTGTATGTAGACATCATAGCTTGGATGTAAATCGTCTCGCTGTTGAACAAGAGATTGTTAATTTGGTCCTCGTTGCTGCAAGTTGGAATTTTAATATTAAGATGGTTTTAATTAAAAGAAATTTCACTTTTTTTTGCCAATTTAAGAGTTTATATTATAAGAGAGTTTCGTTCATCTGATATTCATATTTTTTGCAATTCAATTTTCTTTCTAATTTAGAAATTATTGCGATTTATTAATGATTTAAAATTTTAAGTTCCGTTTAAACAATTTTTTTTTTCGAAATTTGAAATTTTATTTATGTCTCGGCTTATATTTTTCAAAATAAAAGATTTTTATAAAATTTGAAATTCTAGATTTTATTTAAATAAATTTGAAAATTTTTAATTTCATTAAAATAAACAACTTCTTTTTATAATTATTTTAAAATCAAATTTATTGGTGCTACCATCTATGCAAGAATTTAATAATTATAAATTAACTATTTGTATTTATCAATTAAAGTATGAGTTGTTTTGAAAGAAATATTAAACGAAACCTTTAAGTGCAATCTCCGATCACATCTATCCAATTATTTTTAATTTTTCCGTTTTTAAGAGTCCTGAGGCCCCTTAAGTAATATAAATACAAAACATCTTCTTTTCAATCTTTATAACTCTAAAAAGGAAAAATAGCAAAAACATAATATACATTTTAATAAAACTTATTCATATTCTCTTTAAATTCAATCTAACATCCCTCTTTCTAACATGAAAAATAGAGAGCATTTCTTTATTCATATGATCTTTATTCAGACAACATATCAAAAGCTTCGTATGCCAGAAATGTCAGAAAAGAGAAATAACAGAATATAGGATTCCTGCAGTCCTTTATGAAAGTATCGGATGTATGTGTGCATCGTGTATGTCACGATAATATGCTGCTGTCTTCATTTACAGATGCTAAGAATTCTTTCTGGGAATTCTCGAAAAATTAGACTACAGAATGAAGCTATACTGAAAAGAAGGATTGGAGAAAAATGTAAAACATGCTTTGGAATTATATAGGGTATCAGCAGTAATCGACCTTTTAGGTTTTCTGAGGCCACTTGTATGAAATAAAAATGGTTGATTATACAAATTAATAAGTAAATAAATAAATAAATATTTTTTGTTGGTTGATGACTGGGGAAAAATGCTGATCATTGAAAAATTATAATATTTCATTTGCAGCAAACATGAAATATTATCTTATTGTGGCCGAGTACGTTGTTACAGCCGACTATAAATGCAAAACATATTACGATGTTAAATAGTATAACTTTAAAACTTCTTTTTTCAACATAGATAAAAATGAATTCACATTGTTTCGGGGTTTCTATCATATTAAGATATTTTTATTTTAGTCTGAGAGCAATATAATTATAAAGACAGATTTAATGGCATCTCCGATATTCTGTAGAATTACTAATAAATATACATATTTTTTTACAATGCATATTTTTCTTTAATGGTAATAAATCATTATTTCAGTTTTTAAGTAAAATAAATACAAAAATATCCTCTTGATAATTTTTATAATTCGAAAAAGTAAGAAAGAAAGAAAGAAAGAAAAGCAAGAACTCAAAAAACATTTTAATAAAACTTATTGATATTCTCTTTAAATACAATCTAACATCCCTCTTTCTAGCATACAAAATAGACGACATTTCTTTATTCATATAATCCTTATTTACAGTCTAAGAATTCTTCCTAGCATTCCTCGATAATCTCTAGACTACAGAATAAAGCTATATATGAAAGGAAGGTTTGCAGGGAAATGTAAAACGTGTTTCGAAAATTACATAGTGCGAAGCACCAGAAAATTTTTCGATTTTTAAAACTATTATAAAATTTACCCCATATTACTTATGATAGATAAGTAAAAATATAAATATAGTGTGAGATCGGAAATGAAACAGAAGTATTCAAATATAGTTCTTAATAATGTAAGTTGCATGAATTTGAATAAGTACGGAAAGTAGGCGAATGTGAATTCATGGGAAATAAAACACACATGACTTAGTGTTAAAAGAAAATGGTCTTGGGTTATAGTATTAAATCTCATTATTTAAAGAACATTTTAAATATTTTTTGTTAGTTTACCGTTTGCTTGTGCTTAGTATAAAAATTTATTAAGCTATTGCATAGCTTTTATCGCGGGCTTTGAGCGCGGTGACCGAATCCAAAAATTCCGTAACGCGAAAAATCCTAACACATCCGTAACGAAAAAACCTAACACTCGGCTAACGTCGTTTCCGTTCGGAAAACTTCGGGATGGTATCCTTCGGTAGACTTCGGCGGACATTGACGTGGTATTTTTCAGATATTAGGATATCAATTCTCAAACTTATGTTTCTTATGATCTAATTTTCATAGCGCGGCCAAATTTTGTTTGGTAATTTATTATGAGACAGTGTTTATTTTGGTGACAGAAGACCCCCCACCGTGAGGGTCGAAAAATTTAAAATGCTCATAACTCGCGATCTACCTTTCGTAGCGCGGCCAAACTTTGTTTGATAATTTATTATGAGACATTGTTAATTTCTGGTGACAAGAGACACCCCACGGTGAGGGTCGAAAAATTTAAAATGCTTATAACTCGCGATCTAATTTTCGTAGCGCGGCCAAACTTGTTTGGTAATTTATTATGAGACATTGTTAATTGTTGGTGACAGAAGACACCCCACGGTGAGGGTCGAAAAATTAAAAATGCTTATAACTCGCGATCTAATTTTGGTAGCTTGGCAAAATATTGTTTGGTAATTTATTATAAGACAGTGTTAATTTTTGGTGACAAGAGACCCCCCACGGTGAGGGTCGAAAAATTTTAAATGCTTATAACTCGCGATCTAATTTTTTTCGCGTGGCCAAATTTTGTTTAGTAATTTATTATGAGGCAGTGTTAATTTTTGGGGACACTAGAACCCCCACGGTGAGGGTCGAAAATTTTAAAATGCTTATAACTCACGATCTAATTTTCGTAGCGCGGCCAAATTTTGTTTGGTAATTTAATATGAGACTGTTAATTTTTGGTGACAGGAGACCCCCCCACGGTGAGGGTCGAAAAATTTAAAATGCTTATAACTCGCTATCTAATTTTCGTAGCGCGGCCAAATTTTGTTTGGTAATTTAATATGAGACTGTTAATTTTTGGTGACAGGAGACCCCCCACGGTGAGGGTCAAAAAATTTAAAATGCTTATAACTCGCGATCTAATTTTTTTAGCGCGGCCAAATTTTGTTTGGTAATTTATTATAAGGCAGTGTTAATTTTTGGGGACATTAGAACCCCCACGGTGAGGGTCGAAAAAATTAAAATGCTTATAACTCGCGATCTAATTTTCGTAGCGCGGCCAAATTTTGTTTGGTAATTTATTATGAGGCAGTGTTAATTTTTGGGGACATTAGACCCCCCCCCACGGTGAGGGTCGAAAAATTTAAAATGCTTATAACTCGCTACCTAATTTTCGTAGCGCGGCCAAATTTTGTTTGGTAATTTATTATGAGACAGTGTTAATTTTTGGGGACATTAGACCCCCCCACGGTGAGGGTCGAAAAATTTAAAATGCTTATAACTCGCGATCTAATTTTCGTAGCTCGGCCAAATTTTGTTTGGTAATTTATTATGAGAAAGTGTTAATTTTTGGGGACATTAGACACCCCACGGTGAGGGTCGAAAAATTTAAAATGCTTATAACTCACGATCTAATTTTCGTAGCGCGGCCAAATTTTGTTTGGTAATTTAATATGAGGCTGTTAATTTTTGGTGACAGGAGACCCCCCCACGGTGAGGGTCGAATAAATTAAAAGGCTTATAACTCGCGATCTAATTTTCGTAGCTCGGGCAAATTTTGTTTGGTAATTTATTATGAGACAGTGTTAATTTTTGGTGACAGGAGACCCCCCACGGTGAAGGTAGAAAAACTTAAAATGCTTATAATCGCGATCTAATTTTCGTAGCGCGGCCAAATTTTGTTTGGTAATTTATTATGAGTCATTGTTAATTTTTGGTGACAGGAGACCCCCCACGGTGAGGGTCAAAAAATTTAAAATGCTTATAACTCGCGATCTAATTTTCGTAGCGCGCCAAATTTTGTTTGGTAATTTATTATGAAATATTGTTAATTTTTGGTGACAGGAGACCCCCACGGTGAAGGTCGAAAAAATTAAAATGCTTATAACTCGCGATCTAATTTTCGTAGCACGGCCAAATTTTGTTTGATAATTTTTTATGAGACAGTGTTAATTTTTGGTGACAGGAGACCCCCACCGTGAGGGTCGAAAAATTTAAAATGCTTATAACTCGCGATCTAATTTTCGTAGCGCGACCAAATTTTGTTTGGTAATTTATTAAGCTATTGCGTAGCTATTATCGCGGGCTTTGAGCGCGGCGACGGAATCTAGGAATTCCGTAACGAGAAAAAATCCTAACACTCCGGCTAACGACGTTTGAGTTTGGCAGACTTCGGCGCGGTATTCTTCGATAGACTTCAGCAGACATTGACGCGGTATTTTTGCATAAGTTGATAAAAAATGCTATGCAATAGCTTTACCGCTGCAGTCCCCGAGTGCCACACATATTTTTTTTTATTTATTTAAAACTGAAAAAATTGTTAAATTGTTTGAAAAGAAAATGGATTTTAAATGTCAATAATATGCACTTTAAAATAATCCATATGACGTTCTTATTAGTATTATTGATGAACTCTTTAAATTTAATCTGACATTTATCTCTTTAACATGCGAAATAGAAAACATTTCTTTATTCGTAGAATCTTTATTCTGACATCAGAAGCTTCATTTGCCAGAAATGTCTAAAGAGAGAAATAATAGAATGTAGGCTTCCCGCAGTCTTTTATGAAAGAATCAGATGTATGTGTGCATTGTATATGTCACGCTAATAGGCTGCTGTCTTCATTTACAGATGCTAATAATGCTTGCTAGCATTTCTCGATAAACTGTAGCCTACAGAATAAAGCTACATGAAAAGAAGGTTTGCAGGAAAATGTAAAACATGTTTTGAAAATTATATAGCGTAAAGCACCAGAATTATTTTCAATTTTTAAAAAGGTTACAAGACTTACCCTATACCACTTATGATAAATAACTAAAAAGATGAATATAGCATCAGAATGGAAATGGAAATATTCAAAATTATTTTTTCGATAACATAAGTTGAATGAAGGTGAATAAGTATAGAAAGTAGGCGAAAATCACATTATAAAAAATGAAGCGGATTTGATTTAATCTAAAAAGGAAATGGTTTTGAGTTATAGTATTAACTCTCATTATTTAAAGAACATTTTAAATAATTTTTCCGATTCGCCATCTGCGTGTGGGTAGTAAAAAAATTTATTTTATAGTTTAAAATTTAAAAAAAATGTTAAAATTGCTTGAAAAGAAAGTGAATTTTAAATATGATTCTTATGCAACTTAGATTAATCAATGCAACGTCCAAAATGACGCCCTAAATAGTATGATTGATATTCTCTTTGAATTTAATTTAACAACCCTCTTTCTAGTATA
This sequence comes from Maratus speculifer, assembly GCA_964019185.1. Taxonomy (NCBI): domain Eukaryota; kingdom Metazoa; phylum Arthropoda; class Arachnida; order Araneae; family Salticidae; genus Maratus; species Maratus speculifer. The sequence goes on along the minus strand of OZ025300.1, from coordinate 160,981,045 downwards.
CAAAATAGAGGACATTTCTTTATTCATATAATCTTTATTCAGACAACATATCAAAAGCTTCGTACACAGAAAATGTCTCAAAATAGAAATAATAGAATGTAGGATTCCCGCAGTCTTTTATGAAAGTATCGGATGTATGTGTGCATCGTGTATGTCACGATAATATGCTGCTGTCTTCATTTACAGATGCTAAGAATTCATTTCTCGATAATCTCTAGACTACAGAATAAACTTATATGAAAAGAAGGTTTGCAGCAAAATGTTAAACATGTTTTGAAAATTACGTAGAGTAAAGCACCAGAATTATTTTCGATTTTTAAAACGATTACAAGACTTACCATATACTACTATTGATAGATAAATAAAAAGATAAATATAGCGGGAGATTGGAAATAAAACAGAAATGTTCAAATATATTTCTTAATAATATAAGCTGCACGAATTTGAATAAGTATGGAAAGTAGGCGAATATGAATTCATGGAAAATAAAATACATATGACTTACAAGGGGACCACCAAACATGGTGCTCACAGATTTTGATGATTTCAAAGTAGGTTGTAGTGGTCATACCACTAATTATTCAGCTGAAAGGGTTTCTTCAAATGGGCCTTAGTTTTTAAGAAATTGAGGGGGTCAAAGTTTAGCGCTCATTTAAAATAGCCGTTAGTACTGCAATCAGATCATAGCTCAGTGGCGCTGCGGTAACGTGCGAGACTCCAGACTCGGACTTGGCGGGTTCAACTCCAAGTTAAAACTTTTTTTTCTTTATATACTTTTTACACATTGCATATTTCAAGTAAAATTGGGAATTCTACAACTTTGAACTTATTAATATTTTTTTATGGGGATAGTTTATTTTTTCAATTTTTACTTTTTCGATTTTTTCGGAATGAAATATAACGTATAATTATATCTATATATATACATATTGCTCAGTAAAAAAAAAATAATAATACCTTTGTAAATTCCTTTAATTCATATTCTTCATTCAATATCAGTCCATCTGCCTCAATAATTTGTCGATCATCAAATATTTTTAATATTGAATTATGAAATTCTTCAGCCATAGCAATGGAAGCACAGGAAATATCATCCGGTGGAGAATTTGTAAGCAGATTATCATTTTGTAAGAACGTCTCGCAATGCATTCGTAAATTCGCCTTTTTGTTCCTTTTCCAAACGAGAATTTTCTATACTAGTGCTGGTTTCTTTCATTACAGTATTTTTAACATTTAATCCGACATATACATACCAATATTGCAAATCTTTTATTTGTCTGCAAAAGAAGCTAAATGACATTAGTAAAAAGAATTTCTATTTTTGCGTGATTTTACCGAGAAAATAAAAGCAGAAGAATAAAATAAATACATATATATCTATATTTTAGGTATATAGTTTATTATAAATTTTATCTCATTGAAATCATTAGCAGACGACTTTTCCGATCTAATTTATTTTTTTTATGAATAGTGTTTGAATTTGTTAAAATAAAAATGTACAATAATTTTTTTTAATGTAATCTGTCATTTCTTATTTTTGCAAACGATAAATAATGTTTAGGTTGAACTTTAGAGATGAATGGTTTTATAGATCAGTAAAAATTTGGATAATATTTTAGCACTACTGCATTAATATTTTATTACACTTTCGAAGATATGCATTATTTGAATTAACTAATCCTCTAAATGTTTGAGAAATTGCACCTGAAAATTATTTTATATAATTTACACAAAAAAAGGATAAATTTTCATTTAAAAAATTCCACAAAAAAGGCGATAGAAAAAAGAAAAATTATTGTTTCAGAATTGTGCTTAATAAAAAAAGAAATTACATTATAATTAATAAAAAAGAGTTCTAGGCATAAATTAGCTTTGCAGTTTTGTCAATAAAAATATTAGTTTAAAAATTGCACAAAAAATAAATTTTCATGAAATAAATTCGAAAATATAAATTTAATTTATTAAGAAAATATCAAAAAGTTCAAAGCTTGTAGAATTCTCAATTCTTCTTAAAATATGCAACGTTTAAAAAGTATATAAAGGAAGGAAAAATGAAAAGCTCTAACTTGGAGTTGAACCCGCCAAGTCCGAGTGTGGAGTCTCGCAGGTTACCGCAGCGCCACTGAGCCACAGCCTGATTGTAATACTAACGGCTATTTGAAATAAGCGCTAAACTTTGACCCCCAATTTCTCAAAAACTAAGGCCCATTTGAAGAAACCGTTCCAGCTGAATAATTAGTGGTGTGACCTCTACAACATACTTTGAAATCATCAAAATCTGTGTGCACCATGTTTGGTGGTCCCCTTGTTAGTTTTAAAATGAAAATTGTTCATAGTATTACATCTCATTATTTAAAGAACATTTTAAATATTTTTTGTTGGTTTACCATCTCCATATGCTTACTATAAAGGTCTAATTTTTTTTTTTTTTTTTTTTTAAATTGAAAAAATGGTTAAATTGTTTGAAAAGAAAATGATTTTAAATCTCAATAATATGCACCTTAAAAAAACCCATATGACGTTCTTATTTGTATTATTTATATTCTCTTTAAATTTAATCTAACATTTCTCTCTTTAACAAACGAAATAGAGGACATTTCTTTATTCGTAGAATCTTTATTATGACATCAAAAGCTTCGTATGCCAGAAATGTCTAAAAAGAGAAATAATAAAAAATAGGATTCCCGCAGTCTTTTATGAAAGTAAAAATAGGATGTATGTGTGCATTCTGTATGTCATTATAATATGTTGCCGTCTTCACTTACAAGTGCTAAGAATTCTTCCTAGCATTTCTTGATAAACTCTAGTCTACAGAATAAATTTATATGAAAAGAAGGTTTGTAGTAAAGTGTGCAAGATGTTTCGAAAATTACATAGAGTAAAGTACCAGAATTATTTTCAGTTCTTAAAACGATTACAAGACTTACCCTATACTACTTCTGATAGGTAAGTAAAAAGATGAATATGACGTCATACAGGAAATAAAACAGAAATGTTCAAACATATTTCTTAATAAAGTAAGTTGCATCTGTTTGAATAAGTACGGAAAACAAATGAATATGACGTCATTGAAAATAAGATGGATATGCTTTAACATTAAAGGAAAATGGTCTTGGGTAATGTTGTTAAATCCCATAATTTAAAGAACATTTTAAGTAATTTTCGTTGGTTTACTGTCTGTGTGTGGGTACTATAAAAATTTATTTTTTTATTTAAAAGAAAAAATTTTTTAAAATCGTTTGAAAAGAAAATGGATTTTAAATTTATCAATAATATGCACCTTAAAATAATCCATGTGACGTTTAAAATGACGTCCTAATTAGTATTATTCATAATCTCATTAAATTCAATCTAACATCCCTCTTTCTAAGCATACAAAAATAGAGAATATTTATTTATTCATAAAATCTTTATTCAGACAACACATCAAAAGCTTCATATACATAAAATGTCTAAAAAGAGGAATAATAGGATGTAGGATTCCTACAGTCTTTTATCAAACTATGTGATGTACGTATGCATTGTGTATGTCACAATAATATGCTGCTGTCTTCCTTTACAGATGCTAAGAATTTTTCTTGAGAATTTTCGAAAAATTAGACTACAGAATAAAACTTTATTGAAAAGAAGGGTTGAAGGAAAATCTAAAACATGTTTGGAAAATTACATTGTGCAAAGCACCAGAATTTTTTTTTCGATTTTTAAAACTATAACCAGACTTACCGTAAACTATTTATGATAGGTAAGTAAAAAGAGGAATAAAGCGTCAGATTGGAAATAAAATAGAAATGTTCAAATATATTTCTTAATAATATAAGTTGCATGAATTTGAATAATTACGAATATTTGATAACATTTAATTAGATAAGTTTGGTTCCCTCCTCCCAAATTAAACAAACTGAGTTTTAATTATTTTAAGCATTGTTCTACTATGTTAAAAATATTTTATTTTGTTAGTAATGTAATAATTCAAAAAATCTTTTTTTTTTTTTTTTTTTTTTTTTTTTTTTTTTTTTTTTTTTACAGGAAAAGAAGGGGATTATTATTACATTTTTCAAGCATGCTATAAAAATTAACCTTAATTTTATACAAAATTATTCCTAGCCAAGACATCAATAAAACATTTTTTGTTAAAAAAAAGAAAAAAAAAACGAAAGGAAAGAAAAAGAAAAATGCAACTCGTTTTACTACAAAATCGGTTAAAAATAACGGAAATTTAGGAAGAATACTGATTTTTTAAAGAAATCTGAAAAATGCTTAATTTACGAGAGATTTTATAGTAAGATATTCTCAACCAAGACGCCAATAATAATAAAACAAAATCTGTAAAACGTTTATTTTATCTGTTAAAATAACAAAAAGTTAATAATAAGTATACAGATTTTGTTTTTGCAGAAAATTTTTTAACTATTTTTTTAAGAAGAAATTCTGTTACTACAAAAGAAAGTTCGTAATAAATACAGATTTTATTTCGTAAAAAACCTGTAAGCTTTTTAAGTCACGCGAAAAATCTGTTATAATAACAAAGAAATTCGTAATAAATAAAGATATTACTTCGTAGAAAATCTGTAAACTATGTAATTTACCGGGAAAATCTATTAAAATAAGAGAAAGTTAATAATAAATACAGCTTTTCGATCTTCTCGTAAATTAAGCAGTTTTTATTGACTTATTGGCTGACAGTCATTTTCTTTATAATCAATCGATTTTTGATGTGTGTTCTTAAAACAGACCATTTACTGTCTTTACTTCCCTTTGTCCTGTGTGTAAAATTTGTAACTAATGATTTACAATGTAAATCTAGCAGTCCAAATAATAAAGAAAAATTCCGCCTGTATATTTTTCAGAACTTTTAAGATTCAATTATATTTTAAACATTAACTTTTTTCCCTTGTAAAATAAACAACTATTTTTTTTACAATTCAAAAAATAACAAACGTATATTGATTATGTCTTCTTATTATTTTTTTAAATTTATCACACACTCTTTTCTCTTACTTTTAAATTAAATTATTATCTAAACTTTGTTCGCATAACCATATCATCCAAAGCTTTTTTTTTCTAAAAATTTCTTTAAAGCTTAAAATAATATTTGTCGGAATATCAAAGCCCTTTATTAAATATTCACATGCAAATTCTGAGTGTTGCAAAAATTTCCATTCCCTTTTATTTACAAATGCACAGAAGGCTTGAACATGTTTCTGAAAAAATAGGCGACGAAATAAAAATGTATGAGAAAAAGGGATGCAGAAGTATTCAAACTATATACTATATTATGTTAAGAAACACTTCACGTCTAGACTTTGGAGCACACAAGAAACTGAATTAAAATTGTACCAGTCACTTCTTAAGTGTTAAGGTATTTTTATTATATTTTGCTAGCAATGAATTATAGCAAGAATCTTCTTTTCGAACTTTATCATTTATATCAATGCAAAATAATAAGAAATTAATAAACACATCGTGTATTCTTGCATATAATGCACACCTACAGTTTCAAGATGTATTTTTCTACATTTAGGTAGAAGAGTTTTCGTATTATGAAACATCATTTGTATTTAGATTTGTAAATAAACATAAAAAGTTTAGACACATTAGATGTAAATTTTGACTTTTAAAAAAACATTTTTAATGCATTTTAAAGTGGAAGGAAAAAAATACACATCAATATTTTGTTGAAACAAGTGGGAAATTGTATCAAACGTGACAAACGAGGTGTGTTAGTACTTTAACTAGTTTAAAAATATTCGGATCTTGGTGCGCCGCTCTGTTGCAAAATTGCATGAATGCAAAATTTATTACGATTGTGTATATTAAATTCAGCAATACGGAAATAATATGACTCCATTTTAAATAAGAGTCATCACCCTGACAACCTAAAATAATTACCTAACATGGGATATCGTTGAATTAATTGCATATGATAGGTTTTTATGGAATGAAGAAAACTTTTATTAATATCTTCTTAAATTTTTATTCAATTTTCCTAAAACTTGAAATGGATCGAGAAAATTTTGCAACAGTAGTAAATTTTAAACCCTTCATTTGGTTAGCTTTTGCGGTGTAATATGAGGACAGACAGACGGACTAGACGATGTCTATAAGTGTAACGTGCTTATATAATTACGAATGCATCAAGTAAGCAGCAGTTCATATTTAGATGTATTTTATGAATGTTAAACAAACAGAATTAAGCTTGTTTCAGGTATTTTTTCGGTATTTAGGTATTATCATACATACTATTTCTCTTATCAATATCCCTTTTCTACGTATTTACAAAACGCTCAATAATGACTATACGAAATGAAAGATTCGAAAGTTTCTTGAACTCCGGATTCTGAAAAGGTATACTCATGTTCCGTTAAAATGTAATTTTTTGATTGAAATTTTGACTGAATTCAGTTGAAAAATTAGATCAACATCATTTACATAAAAAAATGAAAGCTATCTCATAAATCAATGTTGCCATAAATATAAAATACTGAATTATGTGATGTTCGGCAATGATTAACCCTTTGAACTCTGATGGTTGAAATTTCTACCATATAATTCTAATTCCGAAATGTCACAATGGCACCGGAATATTCGACCAAATGTGTTTCACAAGGCCCGCCACACACCAGTGAAACATTGAACAAAAAAACGTGCGGCATGCGACAATTTCACTCTGATAACAAAGAAAAAAACCGGTTTGACTGCGTCATGTTGCACGATTTTTGACGCATGTCTCTATGGTGTGTGGCGCCTAAAGGTTCCATGCAAGTTGTACTGTATATCGTTAACCGAATTTTTTCTTTGCAAAATTTTGGTGCCAATGTGTCATTTGGCATTTTAAAGAAATTTATCCACCAGAGCTCAAAGAAAGGAAAAAATAAATAAATAAATAAATGTACTGATGTCAATGCACGAACTTCTTTTATATTTAAGATTAAATAATAAAATCGATATTGAAATACTTCAAACACACTATATCACTTGAAATTTCACGTGTAGCTTATAAAGCATGTTTTGTTACATTAGATTAAATTATATTTTATATGTATTTTCCTTTTTTCCACGTTTTTCCCTAAGTGGATGACGTTATCTTCTAACGAAGTTAAAATACGATTGTTATTATTATTTTTTTCCGGCACGTGCTTTTTGCAATAATTTTGTACTGTATTTTTGATGGAATAGATAAGTTGATATTTTGCTTTGACAATTGTTTTTGTAGATATTTTTATGCTTATTTTTTTCCGAAGTTTAAATCTGTAACTAAAAATATTAAATATTGATGAAAAATATTAGATTGCAGTACGAAATCCTCACAGAGGTTCAGTTCTTATAAACTGATAGTCGTAGCAGTACCGGTAGTACGAAGCAAATATTTTTTTGCAAACACCATGATTTGTATAAATGTAAAGCAAAAACATAATGAAAATAATTGTGTCATTAATAATTTTTTAAAACTTTATACAACTTTAGCTCTTACATACAATTTGGATAATTTTATTGATGTATGTTTCTCCCCGTAACTATATCATCCACATTTCTTTTGCCAAAAATTTCAAAAATTAAAAAAATAATATTTACAGACTCCCGCAGTCTTTTGTCAAACTGTCAGATGCAAATTTTATATGTCACAAAAAATGCTATTTTCTTTTATTCACAGATATATCGAAGTCTTAATGACATTTTTTGGAAAAATGTAAACAGAATAAAATTGTAACTGAAGAAGAAATAGAATAGAGTGCATAGCATTGTTTTAAAATTTTATAAAAATATTTTTTAAACATTTTTTATAAAAATACAAATTTAGAAAATATTTCTTTTTTTAAATCAAATTTAAATTAGCTTGCTTCAGGCACTTACAAAGTGCTAAAGACTAATTTAGATTGATCTAAAATTATAATAACCGTCTTATCAACAATTATTTTATGATTTACAATCATAGAAATATGAGAAACATAGTTATAACTTATAATTTATTTATGTTTAATCTGATCGTTATTAATCTTACATGTATAAAATATATATATTTTTTATTTCTCAAAATTTTATAGTAGTATAATCCTATTTTTAAGAGTATACTGTAACCTGATTTCTTTAATCTTCCAGTTTTCGGCCGAAAACGAAATTGTCCAATTTTTTTAAAGTAATTAATACATACATAAATATACATAATGAAGTAATTATACATGTAATTGTAAGTGTAATCCAAATTAGATCTCCGTGCTTCTAATTAAAACACAATTATATTTTCCTATGAAATAAGATCTAATTAATTCATCAATGACATAAAATAATTTTTTAATACATTTTACTAATAAACGAATTACATATAATTAAAAACAATATTAGAGGACAGAAAAAGGGGAAGGTGGAGCGAATAGTACTTCGGATCACTATTTTTTTTTCTTTTTTTACTGATGATGCAGTTTTAGAAGCCCCGAAACAGCTATATGCATTTTTCATATGCTTATATTTGAGCTTTATAAACGTTGTTTCATTCTTTCTCAATATCTTAGTACATTATCACGTTATCTATTTTTATATAGCGAGTTTTTGAAATAGTTGGCCTTAGATTCATTTCAGATTTTCATATTCAATGTACATTTAAATTGTTGCGGTAATATCTGATTAATTAACTGCACTAATCGAGGGACATTTATGACATCAAAAGTTTCTTTTAGAAAGTAAAATAATAACTGTCTGTTTTTTATGCACTTATTATACAATCATATGTAAACTCTGAATTGCACAAAAATTTAATTCCATTTCATTCATAGAAACATAGAATTCTTCATGATATTTCTCGGAAAAATAGAAACAGAAAAAAATGCAAAAGTCGAAGGAATATAGGAGAATACGGAATAAAATATCACATCCACATATAAAAAAAAAAAATGCGATTTTAATGTATTCAAGAAGTTTTTTTTTATAAATAAAACAAACATAATATGATCTGTTAAGCAAGTTTACTCTGAATGCACATTAATCACAAACGCAAAAACAATTTTTTTGTCGAGTATATTCATAGCATGAAAAAAATTACCAAGTAAAAAAAGAGGAACGTTAATTAAGAAAATATATAAATATATTCTTATTCAATTAAGCAATCAATTTATATTATAGTTAAAATTGAAATGAAAAAATATTTATTTGTCACTTAAATAGTTACTAAATAATACTGAACATTGTTAATAATACTGAAGTGATGTAAATCACTTTAACCAATGACAAATTATCCACATTTAATTCGTCTCTTCACACAAATTGGGTCAATTGTTTACATCAGTCAGTTGGGTATTCCCTTAACTCCTTGTTGATTTAAGCTGTTTCTACATATAACTAAACTGGGAATTTCTAAAATGAATGTTTGTGCACACTTTCTGCTTTTTTTTTAATGAATATTTTTTTAATCATAAAGCTAATGTTTTTTTTTACATAAATTTTCACGCACTACACTTTATATATTTTCCATTTGCATTTATAGAAAACACGTTACTGCAATATTTTTGAAGTATGTTAGTCAACTTTACTTTGATTTTAACTACATAGTCTGTAGTAAAACTGAAAAAACAGCTAAAGGTCACTGTTTTTTTATATGTGTTATTGTAATATTTGTTACGAAGAAACAATTCTTATTACATGTGCTACATTTTCTATAATACGTGTAGACTCTTACTACACGTACTACACTTTTTACAGAACATGTAATCTCTTCTACATGTACTATACTTTAATATATGTTTCTATTATATATAATTGAGAATGTTGTTCAGCAAAAAGTCCAATAACATTTACTAGAATTTTTATGGTACGAGTAGACTCTTACTATATCTCTGCCAAACCTCCTAAATTCGTGTAAACTTTTACTACAAATATTACACTTTCTGTACTATGCGTGAAATCTTAAAATCTGTACTACACTTTCTAATGTAACAACATTTTAATAAATGTTTGTATGTTTATGATAGCAATTTTATTGCGAAAAGAAACTTTTACGAAACACACTACTTTTTTTATGATACGTGTAGGCTCTTGCGCTCTAACTACGAGTACTACACTTTCTATAGTATGTGTAAAGCTCACAACATGTACTACAGTTTGATAAATGTTTCTACAAATATAACTGCAACATTTGTTAGAAACATTTTTTTTAACTTTTTTACATGAATTACATTTTCTATTGGCACGTGTAAAGTTTTGATATACATATTATACTGTAATAGATTTTTCTGTCTGTATGATTAAAACATATAATTACAACATTTAATTACCAAAAAATAAATTAATTAATTAATAAAAAGAAAAAAGAAATCTTCTAGAATGAGTTAATTTGAAAATAGCTGTTTCGGATACTATTAAGTCTCTAGTAAATATTTTCATATTCAACAAACATGTTTAAATGGCAAACATACAGATATAACAACATTGATAATCAACATTATTCTGTTACACTTGCATGCACAATTTCAATTATGCAGCTGTAAATGTTTAGTTGAAGTCTGATAGCATCCGAAAAAAATGAGAGGAGAAAACAGATTAATTTAATGTAAAAGCTACTCGATAACATTTTCGAAGATTATGGGCAGCTAATGAAAACTGATTTTTATAAATTATTCTTTAAATATCGAAAATATATTGTTTTCTGAGATTTTTAAAGATAAAGGAACAATTTTTAAATACTTGATGACTTGGAAGTGGTAATGAAATATTTTCGGTTGTGATTAGAAAAAAAAAAAATTCATAGCTTAAGAAACATCCATCTTTTTATACGGCATACTATACTTAATATATAGAGTGATTTCAACATTTGTTACGAGAAAACTTTTACGACTCATGCTATACTTACTAGCATATTTATAAGCAAAAAATAAGTAACGAATTTCGAATAACGAACATTTTACATTAAATTTGCGACTCAAAAACAAATTATTGGCAATCGCAATATTATTTCAATAGTTTGATTTTGATTTTATCTAATGCTAATACTTTTTGGGAGATATTTTGAAAAAGAAAGATCATTAGCAGAAAAGTTTTCTAAGAAATCTGGTTTCTGATAAACTGACATGTGTCTCTTTTAAATTATATTTATTCTAATAAGGTACTTTAATCTTGCAGTATATTCTCAATATTTTAATAGGTAATTTTATTTATTTTCACTTTAAGTTTATCGTATTTGAAAGCTTGTTCATGTCAATCCAATGTGTAAATGTCACTCATTGTTAAACTTCAGGAAATTTGGCTTCGAAACACGAGGAATAAGAAAAAGAAGAATGAAAAGACAACTCTCGTAAATCATTTTTGTTCCCTAAAAAAAGGATACAAACACTATGACTTTTACTCTTTACATTTTTAAGCTAACAATGTACACGGTGGACTCAAATTTAAAGCTATCTACAAACGAAACTATTGTTCATAATTTTTTGTAATTCTGTAAAAGGCATAATAAAAGGATAAAAATTTGTTCAATTTGAGAAAAAAAAAAAAAAGCTTAAAAATTTCGCTACCAGAGTGCGTTTTTAAATGTACACATTTAGAATCACGATAGTTTATAAATTTTATTTACATTAACCTGATTCTAAAAGCAGCATTTCCCGACATGTTCCTGGCATTTCCCAAAACACATTGCGGTCAACTGTGAAATATGCCTTCTTACACTTCTATATGGCTCATATCTCAAAATGCTGACCATCATGCAAAATAGGTTCGGTTACAATAAATTTTATTAAACTATCATAAATCTATCCTAAATGTGTAATCCAAAAATTTTTTAAAAATGGCCTCCTATTTTTTTTTTCTCAAACAAATCCCCATACTTTTATTTTGTTCGTTTTTTTTTACACATTCTCTTTGTAGTTACATAGTATTTGGGATCTGATGAATTTTACTTTGGTTTCTACAATTTTCGATTATATTCCCTTTAAATCATTTTTTCGTGTTTTCAGAATGTGTATTGTATTATAATTAACAGTTATATATGTGCAAATATTAATATATTTTGTGTTTATTATATAGGTCCTATATAATAAACACGTTTTTGGGCACTGGTATTTACTGATGAAAGCACAGTGGCGTTAGCAAGATGGATACCCAAGTGCTCTGAATATCGGTAATTTTTGAAAGTTTTGTTATCCAAAAAGAAAATCCAAATTTGAAAGTTTTATCTATCAAAAAAAAATTCTATTATGAATCAAGGAGAAGAAAACCTTACAAAATTGCTGGTTTGGGCACCCACCCTGGTTGTGCCACTGAAGCATCTATATCAGGATTAAAACTTGTTAATTTCAACCTTAATTCCCTTTCAATACACAGTTTTTTTTTCTATGCTTGTTTTTCAAAATAACCAAGTACAAAAAGCATGTTCACATGAGTATGTTGTAATTCCATCAAGGACTAAGATAGCCGCCGCGACTCATAGTTTAGGAACCGATGATATAGTATATAACTATCATATACATCCTATATATAAACAGAAAAAACTTCCTAAAACATCATAAAAAATAAATAATTCTTAAATGCTCTAAACCTTTCGAAAGATCTGAGTCTTTCTTCGTCAGGTGCAAAGAAGACGTACATCTACTATGAAAGATGCCGCTTCCGTAGTGGATAAATAGATGCACGTTATCTTTGCGCCTGACTAAGAAAGACTCTGATCTTTTGAATTTTTATATTTTTTTATGGTGTTTAAGACTTTTTTAAAAATCATATTGATTCACATCAGTTTCAATTTTTATCATATACATATAACCACCGTAAATATTAACACACACACTCACACACATACATATATATATATATTGATATTTTGGATCTTTATTTTCCCCTTTCGAACGTTATATTAATTCGTTTCTAATGCAACAAGAAATTCAATTTTTTAAAGCAATTCAGTTTGTTTACATCATACATAAACATTATATATGTAAACATTAACCCTTTGAGCTCTGATGGTTGAATTTTCTGCCACATAATTTTAATTCCGAAATGTCACAACGGCACCAGGAAATTCGACTAAATTTATTTGAAAAAGCTTCAATGCATTTTTTTCGCCTATATCGTTAACCGGTTTTATTCTTTTGAAAAATACTGGTGCTAATGTGACATTTAGAATTTTGAAGAAATTTACACACCAGAGCTCAAAGGGTTAAACATAATTTCCTTAAAATGTTACTTTTTGAACAACGATGTACCCTTTTGTAGAAACTATCGCATATTATGGTTTGCAATCTTGCCAAAATATTTCGTATATATTCCTGTTCAATCTGAAATGAACTTTGGTTAGAAAGATTCGTACAAAATTTTTATAAAAACGTTTTTCTTTGGAAAAATGCAAGATTTTTGTTATTTAAAAAAGGTTTTTGTTTCATTTTATTTCAAATAACGAATGTATCTTTATAAAGATGACTTCCTCTTATTAGGACTTATTTCTATTAAGCATATAAAACGCCCTCAAGTGAATATCTTTGGTAGTACTTTTTGAGAAAATGTACATTAATTTAACATGGTAGGTATAGGGACTTCCAACAGCCCTTTGTTGTTTTAAAAATCAAAAAAAGTAAATGTTCCATCTTCACAATATATATTTCAGTTTAAAAAAGAATATTAAAATAACTATGATTTTGCAGATTAAAAGTTATTTAATACAATCGAAATTCACTAATCCTTTATCGTGAAACTATACAGGTGGTCCCAAAAATATTAAAACGCATTTTTATCTTTTACCTGTTTGAAATACGTAGGTAATGTAAATTGCAAAACTGTTTAAAATGAGATTGGAATTAAGATTATATCGATAAAATATTCCGTTTTTTTTTTTTCAAAAAGCGACTCTTGTTAAATTTTTATATAGTCTCCGGGTTTTATAGGCTATGTTCAGAATTACTTTCTTCGTATTAAGACACGTACAAAGTAAAAAAAAAATCCTTAACATAACGGGATTCGATTGACTGTTTCTGCAAACGAGCTACAAATGCTAACATACTTCATTTCACTACCAAATATGTCGAAGTTAAGACTTAAAAGATATATCAATTACATGAAAATTACAATATATTTATGTGACATAGATCACGCATAGAAAGACAGACAGATAGTCAAGCAAACCGAAGTCATAAATCCCTTTCAAATATATTAGAAAATGATGAAACTTATTAAGAAGGAAAAATGTAAGCATTAATAACGTAAACACGTTTCAACTATATTGGAAAGTGTTTAAAATTGTTATAAAAGAAAAAAAATGAAAGCACGAATCTACCAAACTTGAGTAATCAATGAAGACCTTTACTTCAAAGAGAATTTATTAATGTTTGTCTATCTTATAATATGTGAAGCATCAGTCTCGTTTCTTCTTCGTTTTTATCTTATTTGATTGCACTGCACAGTTTTTAGAAAGCCACTTCTTTCGTTCTACACTCAAACAGAATTTTCATGAAACTTCCGAGTCGTCACGTATGCCAGTCTTCAAACGAATCTACAATGAAGTACGATTGAGAGCGAAAGTGATAACAAAAGAAAAGAAGAATACGCCGAAACGAAGAGGGACGTTTTCAGAATATTATAATATCTAATTCATGTTTCATCTAACCTTAGGAAATTTTATGAGTTTAAAATGGCGAAATATGTGTTCATGCAAACATTATGGTAAATGTCTACATTTGAAAAGACTATATGAATGATATCCTCTTTCTATTTTTGGCCAAAGAAGTTTTTTAAAAGATTTATTGTAACTTTCAAAATCATTTAATAATGCTTATTCAAATTTTTATTATTTAAGTACACTGTAATTGTTAAACAGATCTGCATTGTTGAGAAAATTTTCAGTGAAGTTACAAAGAATCTACTCATAATTCATTTTCTTAAGTGTAGTGTAAAATGACTGAGATTAGAATAAATGAAAAATTATTTGGTAAATTCACAGAACTCTGTATAAATTTGCATCATTAAAAATAATAAGACTGCAAGTTTATTCAGTTTTTTCACTTTTATTAATAATATTTCAATTCAATTTTCGAAATTAGTGAATGTTTACTTTTAAAGAATTAGAATTTTTCGAGTGATTTGCAAATGTTGCATCATTTAAATTTTTACGCAGTCCCCGGGTGCTATAAGTTATGTTTGGACATAATTTCTCCGTACTACAGTCTAAGTGCAACAGTAAAACGATTATAACTTAACAGGATTCTTTTGAGTGTTCCTATAAACGAGCTATAAATCCTGGCATACTTGATTTTACTACCGAATATACCAATAACATATGTCAATGACATGACATTCACATTATAATTAAGTGCTTTATATTTGAACATATTTGATTAACGTGTTCGAACGTTACCTACAATATTACTATACAACGTATTCCAAATACGTTGAATATGTTGATATATGTCAAAAATGTAGCATAACAGCGCCATCTCTTGATCGATTTACTCCAAAAACTAAAGAATACTAATTTATATCACGTGCTAACTGAATCTGAAGTTTGATGAAAATCCGTGCATTAGTTCTTGAGATAGAACTATTGCAGAAATCGTGAATAATGCAGCATAACAGTGCCACTTGTTGAGCGATATACACCAAACACTAATCAGTTCCAGTTTATATCAAGTTCTAACTGAATCTAGAGTTTTGTGAAATTTCGTGCATTAGAGCCCCCACAAAATTTTTCTCACATACAGACTCACAGAATGACAGAGTTACAGAGCGACTCACAGACAGACATTTTCTAAAATTCATCAAATCATGTTCTGGACCTTCTAAAACGTATAACTCCATCAAAAACCGGAATTCGAAAATTTTCACGACTCCAATATTTTCTTCTTCTAAAAATAGAAGAATGTCAATATATATGCAGAAGATATAACACTTTTTTAGCAGCTGCATGTGTATAAATATTTTCTATGCTCTTATTTGTGTTCTTTTTTAATATCATGCATCTGCTGCAGCTTTTTCTTTCCTTTTGCTTATGAGGTGATGAAGGTTTTTGGCAAATTTTCAAGGCATACATGATAAAAATCTCTAACATCACCTGAAAGAAAATGCTCCATAAAAACAATAAGGCGCAAAGTATCCGATGCTTACTTGCGATATATTTTTGCGCTGTAAATCATTACCTCTTATCGCACTACATTTCAAGGGTAATGGTATGGATTAGAAGACCTTCAAGTACATAATAAAGATACATCACACTAATCTGAATTAAATGAATCTATAAGTTATCCGGATAATGAAAGCTCATGTTTATAAAAATAGCCTATAGTGTGCTCAATAGTTTACTGATAACTAATTGCTGAGTAAGAAATAGAAATTATATTATAGTTGGAAGAATAGGAAAGCACGTTAGAAATTATAAATATGAAGAGAGTCTCATAATTGGGGAAATTTAGGAGTGGTGTTACAAGTCAGAAGAACTACAACAAATATATATATATACAGAGTGTCGGAAAAACATTGCCCTAGGCTTTTATTCCTAAAACAAGGAGTTCACAACCATTAGTAGACTAAGTACATTTTGAAAAAAAAAAGTGAAATAGTCCATTTAAAGGACTTTCATAAAATCTGTTTTATACATTCCCACACTAAACCATGTCTGTTTAGTGTGTTATGTCAGCCATGTAAACGTATGACATACATGATAAAGTATGTGAAAACAGACTTGATTCACCATTGGTGTGGAAAAATAGACTTTATGCAGCTTCTAAACGGAATATATCATTTTGTTTCTTCAAAATTGATTTTGTATATTACGGTTGTGAACCCCTCAAATATCGACCATAGACATATATTATAAATTTCAAAGTTACGAAAAAGAAGGTACAGAATTTTATAAAATCAGTTAAAACTTTCAATGGGTTAAATCTGAAGAAATAATAGCATTTAAATTTGTATATGGCTCCCTAGCAAAAAACTTCTAATGCATGAAATGTACCTCACACACTAATAAGATCAAGTATAAAATTTTAGCATTTTATTATAAAAAAGCAGAAATGACATTTAATCAAAGCTGACGAACGATTAATCATAAATTAACATGAAAATGTTTTCAGCTAGAATAGCAATCATTGTTTTATTTCATAATTTGTCTATGAACCAAGCAAATGTGATCATGTGACAAGATATTTCCTCTTTGCGAACTCATACATAGGCATCAAAAAGTAGTTTAATTCAGCGTTTATGTATTTTCATATCGCTGCGATTTTTTATGATAAAGTCCGAATTTTTATAATAAAAGCACATGACCTTATTAGAATATGAAGCATATTTTATTAATTGGGAAAATTTTCGTAAGTGATCTGAATAAAAATTTATATTTTGTATTTCTTCAAATTTAATTACCTAAGAATTTTAATCGATTTCACAATATTTTATACTTTTTTCTACGTAACTCTGTAATTTATACTGTTGTCTATAATCAATAAATATTTAAGGAATAAAAGCCGTGGACAATGGGACACCCTGCATATGTTGGTAAAGGAAACTAGAATATCAAAATAATTACACAGTTAAAAATAAGTAGTTTTTATTGCCCATCACTACCAACAAATAATTACAGAGAAAAGTTGCAACAGCATTAGATATTACCTCCTCAGGACTGACTCAATGTGCTCTTATGTGATTAAAAATTAAAGTTTATTTTATAATTTCTAAAAAAAAATGTGTGCGTTCATTTTTCTAAGCGCATTGATTAAAATAACGTCGTTTTATAAATGTAACCTATATTTGATCATTCTTTTTTACAAATTAACCTATATGCTATCTAATCAGTTTACAAAGGCGGAGGCTAACGCTTATATGAGCAAGTCTTCCGTCTTCTCGATGATCCAATAATACGTTCCTTTAAATGACTATGTCAGATAATCTAGAGACGCCCACACACAACAAATGTATGTTATTGCTTGTAATGATATCATTTTCATCAGATGTATGTCATTTCTTGAAAGTATTTTGCCTCCTGTTGAGAAGGTAAGAACACGAAGTTTTTAATGAAATCTGAAAGAGAAAATGAATCATTGATAAAATACAAGAACAGGATAATGCGTTACACCTCCCATCCTCGGGGGTGATGAAATAAGTTCTTATATGGGCTAGTTCTAATAACTGCCTGACTAACTCATAACATGGCTTGTTGACTACCATTATTTTCGCAAAAAAATTGCTTGCTTTATACAATCAATGAGATATCTCTGATAAAATAAGTCGCAGATGCCTATATGAACAATTTCAGAACCGTAGCTGGTATATTAGTATATTTTTGGAGGGAGGAGTGAAGTTTTAAAGACCTGCTTTTTAAAGTGGTTTTTAAGGGGGGGGGGTGAGGGTGAAAGGCTGGTTTCGAGCTTATGGGGCTGGATTTGTTACAGTATTTGAGACGTGGATACATCACTATGAACACAAGTCCAAACGACAGTACCCGCATCTCATCCACTGTTACAAATCTAACTCTATAAGCTCCAAATCAGCCTTTCACCACCAACCCCACCACTCTTTCACTCCCCCCTTAAAATATTTTAATACAGAAACCACAGTTCTAAAATTGAGAATATAACCATCTAAGACAATAGGCTTTAATATTCCCCATCAGTACAAACATTTTATATACAAAAGACACAATAACACAAGTCCAAACGACAGTACCCGCATCTCATCCACTGTTACAAATCTAACTCTATAAGCTCCAAATCAGCCTTTCACCACCAACCCCACCACTCTTTCACTCCCCCTTTAAAATATTTTAATACAGAAACTACAGTTCTAAAATTGAGAATATAACCATCTAAGACAATAGGCTTTAATATTCCCCATCAGTACAAACATTTTATATACAAAAGACACAATAATTGGTGAGCCACCCACGTATGTTATTGCTTCTAATGATACCATTTTCATCAGATGTATGTCATTTCTTGAGAGTATTTTCCCTCTTGCTGAGAAGTGTAAGAACACGAAGTTTTTAATGAAATTTAAAAAAGGAAATGAATAATTAAAATGCAAGACTAACATGATGCGTTGAAGCTTCCATCCTCCTCAGGGCTAATCAAATAGGTTCTTAGATTGTATAGTTCTATGGATTTTTGTAGTTTATGTCAAATGACTGATAACTACTATGCTTGTTGGCCACCGTTGTTTTTGAAAAATTTGCTTCACCTTATTTAATAAATGAGATATCTCTGATAAAATAAATCAAAATTTTTTTGTTCTAAAACACTGGAAGAGAAAAATGGTAGCACGTACCTTACACTGCAATTTCTCATAGAACTATCAATATTTTTAAAAAATAAGTTTATTGAATTGTTTTTCAAAAAATCATTTGTGTTCATTTTACGGTATTTTATTGGTATTGATTAAAATCAAGTCCTTTTTTAAATGTAACCTAGGTTTGAATATTTTTTTAACAAATTCTTTTCAAATTAAACTATTTTCTATACAATAATTTTGTAAAATACAAATTAAGGCTTATATGAGCAAGTTTTCCGACTTTTTGGAGAGGAAAAAATGCAAGGATGAGTTCCTTTAAAATGCCTATGTATGGTAATTAACAGATATGCACACATACCCAATGCCTGTTATTGTTTATAATGATATCAGTTTCATCAGATGTATGTTATTTCTTGAAAGTATTCTGCCTCCTGTTAAGAAGTAAGGACAGGGAGATTTTAATGGAATTTGAAAGTAGGTTGGTTGGTTGTATGGGATTTTATGGCACACAATCCCTTAGGGGACATGCTGCGTCAATTTGAAAGTAGGAAATGAATAATCGTCTTCTATCCTCCTCGGAGTTGATCAAGTAAATTTTTATATATGATAGTTCTATGGGTTTTATAGTTTAAGTCACATGGCTGATAACTATTATTCATGTAGGACCGTTATTTTCTAAAAAATCTGCTTTGCTTTAATCAATCATTGAGATACCTCTAATAAAATAATTCACATTTTTTTGTTCAAAAATGCTAGCAAAAACCCGTAGCATATGACTTACATTACAAGTACTCCATGGAACAAGTCATTAGATTAAAAATAAGTTTATTGTATTTTTTTTTAATCGTGTGTGTTCATTTTTCGAAAGCGTATTAATTAAAATCACGTCATTTTTAAAAATGTATCCGATGTTTGAACATTCATTTTTTCAAATGAATTTATTTGCTATGCTATCGAACCAGTATGTAAAAGTGGAAATTAAAGCCTATATCAGCAAGTCTTCCGATTTCTTGGGGATACGATAATGTAAGAGTGACTTATCTAGGTGATTGTTTGTAATGATGTCGTTATCATTAGATATATGTTATTTCTTGGAAGTATTTTGCCGCCTCTCGAAACGTTAAAATAGGTGATTTTTGGTGGAATCTGAAAGTATGAAATGAATCATTTAAATACAATTTACTTGCTGTTTTGAACGCTTCTGAATGTTTTAATTATACATCAGGTAGAGTTGTATTGCGAACCAGTTTTCATGAAAGGTGTGGAGAGGGGACACAATCCACAGAAGCAATAATTGTGTTATAGTATGTGTCAAGCAAACTGAATAGTGAAATCGATTACGTTACTAAGCGATTTAAAATAATTTTTTTATGTATTATTAAATATGAGATTTCACACGCACATACACAAAAATAATAATAGTAATGTGCATTCATTCATTTTAATTCATTTCATAAATTTAATCTATTTGTGAATTATCTGTTTTGCTAATTAACTTATTATTTTTTTTTACCCAAACAGTTTTTAAAGAGGACGTCAAACCTTTCAGGGCTTGTGGTATGTTTCCAAAACCATTTAATTTTAATTCCCAAAGACTAAATTGATACCAGCACAGTAGTAAAAAAACAAGATTATTGTACATGCGGAATATAAATTTTCTTATTAATTTAATAATAAATTCTGGTGTCATATTTCAATACTTTACGAATGGAAGTGCTTTGCCCCTGAAAGGGTTAACCATTACTAAAACAAGTCTTGCGACCTCTCAGTGATAGAAGAATGCAAGAATGCGTTCTTTTAAACTGACTTTATAAGCAATGGAGAGACGCCCACACATAACCTCGGTATGTTCTTTCATGTAGTGATAACGTTCACATCCAATGTATGTCAGTTCGTGATAGCTTTTTAACCTCTCCTGAAAACTATGAACACGAAGTGTTTAATGGAATCTAAAAATAGGAAGTTATTGATCAAAATAGTGTTTAATTATTTCTATGATCCTTAATGTTATAGACTATGGATCACCCAGGACTGTATAGGAAACCAGGATAGAGCGATAAGGTCCCCCGGTATGATATGTTGTTAAACTTAAGAATATTTATTTTCTCTTTTGCTAATTGACCACAGAAATACATGGTCGTTAAAAGCAAAAAAAATCTTTATGAGCCTTTCGTAGTTGAAAATAACTCAAATATCATTATTTTAAGTAAATCAACTAAAGCAAAAAATCTATACATATTATCACATGTGAAACTAAATATTACGCACACTAAAATTCTTTTAAAACAGAAAACTACAATTTGTAAAATGAAAATTAATTAAAACTTATTTCGTTAAACATCTCCTACAAAATCAAATTTCTGTCACCATCTAATAAGTTATAAAAGTGCATTTCTCCTAGACAATAGATAAATCATTTCTTTTGTTTCCTAAATTAACCACCTGTTTCCCAGATATCCGACATTTTCCGCGAAGACATCGTGTTCATCACGTATTAAGTCTGAAGATTCCCCTAATGACTTCCTTCACAGTCGGCGGATTCTTCTGGAGACAAATCTCGTGACAGAAAACTCGTGGTCATTTGGAGGACGCGTCACGTTTGCTTAGCCACACATACAGAACACACGCAAATAGACACTTTCTCTGGAAAATGAGACAGTTTTCGCATTCTATTGATGCGCCTGCCTTGTTTGAACTCCTTCAGATAGTATCTTCATTGTGTGTAGTACATTAGTCACAAGAAGTTGATGAAGAGTAAATAACTTGAAATAATAAAGCGCTTTAGAGATACAATGTGTTCACAGAAAAATGAATGAAGACATCAAGATTTAGATTCATCATTATTTGTCGAACAAAGTGTTTTTATGGAGTAATGGTTACTTTAAGTTTGTATCTCGATTTGTCTATGTTATTTATTTATTTATTTATTTATTTAATTTTTTTTGCACAAAATATCGATAATTTTTAGAAAAAAAAATATCGACAAGAAAGGTTTTACAGATAATTTCGCTTGAAAATTAAACAGATTCATATTCTGTCTATGCACTTTACTTATTTGAACTTTTTGTGATAATATCTTCATTGCATTTAGTGCATTAGTCACAAGAAGTTGATGAAGAGTGAATAACTCGAAACAATAAACGCTTTACAGATACGATGTGTTTGTTCACAGAAAATTGAATGGAGACATCAAGATTGAGATTCATCATTATTTGTCGAACAAAGCGTTTTGATTGAGTAATGGTTCTCTTAAGTTTGTGAGTAAATTTGTTTCGTTTTTTAATTTAATTTAATTTTTATTTAACTTTTTATTTGAATAATAATAATAATAATAATAATAATAATAATAATAATAATAATGTAACATGGTAAACTACTTTATAGACATTTTTGTTTGAAAATGAGACAGATTCCTATTCTGTCTATGCAACTGTTATGTTTCAACTTCTTCAGTTAGTATCTTCATTGTATGTAGTACACTGTAAAAAAAAATTCAAGAGGTTACTAAAATTTTTTTAGTAATTTTGTATTCCACAGATTTTTTTAGTAACCATTACAAACTTTTTTTTGCAAGTGAAACAAACATTTCTTTTGTAAACTGAACAAAAGAATTTTTTGTATAACTATAACTTAAAACTTTTTAGTATGAGCCACCAAGCAAATTTTAGTAATAGCTCCAAAATTATTTTTAATAACCAGTACGTGTGCCCGAGGGGCAGGAGCTTCCTTCGAGCTGCATCCAGTGGGTGAAAAGACAGACTTCTGAAGCGGAAGATTTTCGGCTAAGCCGCAATAGATGGCAGCACCAAACATTGCTACCTGCTCCAACAGGATTTTCATAATCCCTTTATTTAACGAGTACTTACACTGCATACATTCGATGCGTATTTGGTCGTGTCCAGCATCGAACCCGGGACCTTTCAGAATGAAGTTCGGTGCTATGACCACTAGGCTATCACGGCCACACCAAGTGAGTTTTAATAATAACTATTAAAAATATAAAACTATTAACTCTACTCGTTGCTAGCTTTTTTTCTAGTAATTCTTACAGATTTTCTTGTAACCGAGTAAGATTACTAAAAATTTTTTAGTAATTGCATGGATTACTAAAATTTTTTTAGTAGATCGACCTTTTTTTTTTACAGTGTACATTAGTCACAAGAAATTGATGAAGAGTAAATAACTTGAAATAATAAAGCGCCTTAGAGTTTCAATGTGTCCACAGAAAATTCGTGGTCATTTGGAGGACGCGTCACGTTTGCTTAGCTACACATTCAGAAAACACGCAAATAGACACTTTCTCTGGAAAATGAGGCAGATTTCGAATGCCATTCATGCGCCTGTCTTGTTTGAACGTCTTCAGATAGTATCTTCATTGTATGTAGTGAATTAGTCACAAGAAGTTGATGAAGTGTAAATAACTCGAAATAATAAAACGCTTTAGAGATACAATGTGTTCATAGAAAATTGAATGGAAGCATTAAGATTTAGATTCATCATTATTTGTCGAACAAAGTGTTTTTTATTGAATAATGGATTTTAAGTTTGTATCTAGATCTATATCTGTTTATTTATTTATTTATACAAAATATCGATAGTTTATACTATGATTAAAAATAAATACATAAACATGAAAAAAATGCTTTATAGACATTTGTGTTTGAAAATGAAACAGATTCTTATTCTGTTTATGCACTTGTCTGTTCCAACTTTTTCAGTTGGTATCTTCATTACATGTAATACATTTATCAGAAGAAGCTGGTGAAGAGTAAATAACTCGAAATATTAAAGCGCTTTAGCGATACAATGTGTTCACAGAAAATTGAATGAAAACATCAAGCTTTAGATTAATCATTATTTGTCGAACAAAGCATTTTTATAGAATAATGGCTACTTTAAGTTTGTATCTAGATTTGTCTTTTTTTAAATTTCATTTAATTTTTAATTATCCATTTATTTCTACAAAATATCGATAGTTTTTACTACACTGGAAATTTTAAAGACGCAAAAATAACAAATTTTAAAATTATTTTTGTCACCAAATTTACAGCACAATAATGTATTGTGAATTAGGAAATTCATTATACAAAACGTTTTCTATGTTGTGATTGTGTTCTTAAAAATGTTGCAAGGAGTGTTGCTATCAATAAATGTGTTCTATTTTTAGAATACATTTAGTTTTGTTAATTGCGTGAAATTGCGACACATTACTTTCTCATCAAATTAGCAACTCATTCTAAACACCACACTATTTAGACCATTATAAAACAAAGCATGTAAAATGCTGTCAAAGCACTTTCTACATGGTTCCTTTAAAATAACGCAAGTTTAAAAATGAAATATTAGACAGTTTGTTTTGTAGAAAAAAAAGTGCAGGAGATAACTGTGTAAATGACTAATACTACCAATAAATATCAATAACTGCATTTCTAGAAAAATTATGTAACTTTTAAAAACACTTTGTGCACTATCTTTTTCCTAACACGACACATTCGCAACACATTCACAAGTAAATCGAAAACAATTTTAGTTATTATTAATTATTATGTTTAGTTAGTGTTTTAAAAGGGTTCCACGCATTTGGAATGCATGAAAAATAAATAAATAAATAAATAAATATGAGAAAATGCTTTACAGGCATTTTAGCTTGAAAATTAAACAGATTCCTATTCTGTTTAAGTACCTGTCTTTTTCAACTTCTTCAGTTAATATCTTCATTATATATAGTACATTAGTCATAAAAAGTTGGTGAGGAGTAAATAATTTGACATAATAAAGCGCTTTAGAGATTCAAAGTGTCTACAGAAAATTGAATGGAAGCATTAAGATATAGTTTTATCATTATTTATCATTAATTCGCATCAAAATTAGTTGCATAAAATATCATAAAATGGATGAACATTTCGAAAATTGAAAGTAAAATAATTATATATCTTAATGCACAGTTTATTTTAGTAACAGTACTCAGATGTATCATGCCTTACGTTTTTACCTATTTTTCAAATTCTTAAGCGAATTACTGATACATTTTGAATGAAGCTACCTGGTAAACACTGAATTTTTACTTCATACATTACTTTCTTTTTTAAATATTAAAAATTTCTAAAAAGTAATAATTTTGAGTAATTTGGCAATTAATTTTACTGTTCCAGCGATAATTTAACTATGATATGATATCCGTATCTTATAGTATGAGAATGTTTCACGATTTCAAATAGCAATTACATCCAATATAATCACAATTACATACAATATTGGGAAGTCTATAAAAATCTTTCAATGTCACCACATTGTGAAATTTACTATTAAAACTTTATTATATAAACTGAAATGATCTGTGTGTGTATGTATATTTATATAAATCAAAGTATTTTAAGACACGGAAAATTTTGCTAAAGCCAATCACGCATGGTCAGTTCATTTATGACATCCTTGTACTATACTGACCACTTGATTCGGACAGAAATAGCAGCTTCAAGGGACAGCTTGTCTATAAGCTCTAGTGCCAGTGAACCAAGTGATGTATGTCCCACGCCAAACTCATGCATAATGCATAAACACTTTCAGCAAGGAGTAAAGTTATCGTGAGTCCCACGCATTCCTCTAGCAGCAGTTTATGTCGGTCTCCTCAGAAACTAGTAAAATAGGCAGAGGTGGTTTATGCTCCCACGTTGACTTTAGACCTGTCTGCCAGGCTCGAATTAATGGAATAAGGGAGTAAGATGCTTCATCACTATAGACAGCTAATATACACCCACTGAACAGTGTACGCATACATAAGTGCACATGTTATAACATTGATTTTGCATGCGGACGATTAGATATTGCTCGGTACTCTGGACTTAAGATTAAATTTGTTTATAAATAAATAGTTGAGATTATGTAAATAATTTCAGTATGAATGCGTTTAAGCATGCACTGCATAATACTTAATGCAAATTTTCAACTTGCATGTTGCTTTACACTAATGTGATGGAACTATTCACTCACATTTTTATTCATCAGTCGTTCATCTCATTCACTTTGCGAATTAATAAAAGTATAAAACATTCAACACAGTCAACTGGCACATTCTGTGATGAGATTTAGAACTCCGTCTAGATTTATTTTAGAGTTTGAATTCCTTTAAGAAGAGTATGGATGAACAATTATTTCCAGCTGAAATTAAATGGTTTCTGTAAAAATTTCTTATTCGATGTAAGCTGAATAAAAAATTTTTAAACTAATTTTAGAATTTTTAGATCTATTGTATGCTATTTTCGATGGCATTTCAGCCCAGCTACACTACTTGTTAAAAAAACTATGAATACATCTTTCTCACCATCCTGTTCTTCAAAATATGTCCCATCAATGATTCCTATATGATCCCCATTTTTAACTTATTGTGTAGAAAAAATGGGTTAAGGGGTTTCGGGATTTTTAAAGATTCAAAATTTTTGTACATGCTAAACTCCGATCCTTTCTTAACATTTTGATATATACAGTTCAGCCATATTAATATGACCACCATGAGATTTTAGTCGTTTTGTTAAACATTTAGACAGATAAAGTTAAAATTATTTTCATCGTTTTCAACACCAGAATATTCGTATTCCAAGCATACCGGTTTCGGTAGCATATAGCATACCTTCCTCACTGAGGAAGGTATGATAATACGAATATTCTGGTGTTGAAAACGTTGAAAATAATTTTAACGTTATCATATTGCACCAGGCAACAACCTATTACTTATTTAGACAGATACATGAAGAATTATTCTGAAACTCCAGGTTTGTAATAAGATTAGTACGAGTCGTATTATTTTTCTAAGTTCGAATAGGGGACCGTCCACAAATTGAAAAAAACGAATATCTTTTGGATTATTCTGTTAAAACTAATGTAGAAAAGCGTTCAAACTATAAATTATGATTAAATGGGTTACTGTAATAAACTCTGTTCATTTTTATGAGGATAGCATGTATAGTCATAGAGAAATTAGGATTTTTATTAAAATAGTCCTAAATTTTGCCAAGTTTTTGCTTATGATTTGCAAAATTCTTAGGATAAATAAAGTCTTTTCAGAAAATATGAAAAATCATATTCTACATAAAACCTTGTAATCAGAATTAAAATATATTAAAAATTTAATGAATAGTAATAAGGTTTACGAAAATATTTTTTACTGCGCATGTGTGAAGGTGATCAAAATATAATTTGCATTATGTGTTAGCTAAGTTTATAGAACAACTTTTGTGGAAGTCTCAAAAACATAGTTTGAAAATTCAGAAAATTATCGTTGATAGAATCAGCCGAAAATCCGTTGTTCCCAAAAAGATGAAGGATGTATCCATATATCCATTGATTAGTGTCAATACAGCATACATGAAATTGCACGTACTGCTATATTTGGATACAACTCCTTATTATTTTGCTTCATTTTGTTACCAACAGATTTTAAGCTTATTCTATCAACGATAATTTTCAGAATTTTCAAGCTATGTTTTTGAGACTTTTACAAAAGTTGCTCTATAAACTTAGCTAACACATTATGTAAATTATATTTTGTTTGATTTCATGCATGCGCAGTAAAAAAAAAGGGGGTTTCGTAAACCTGCTCATTATTCATACAATTATTATTTTTTTTATTCCTGATTACAAGGCTTTGTATACAATATCATTTGTCATGATTTCTGAAAAGACCTTTTTTTATATTAAGAATTCTGCTAATTATAAGCAAGAAACTTGGCAAAATTTGGGACGGTTCTTGTAAAAAAACTTAATTTCTCTACGAGTATACATGCTATACTCATAAAAATGAACACAGTTTATTAGAGTAACTCATTCAATCATAATATACAGTTTGAATGCTTTTTCTACATTAGCATTGACAGAGTTATCCAAAAGATATTCGTTCTTTTTCAATTTGTGGACGATCATTTATGGGATTTCGGAAAAATATATTTGCGGAAATATATGACCTGTATTATTTTATTCACTCAATTCCTCATGTATTTGTCTAGATATTTAACAAAACGTCAAAAAAACGCAAGGTGGTCACATTAATATAACTGGACTGTGTATAAGTTTGTGTATATGTTTGTGTCTGCATAAACTTAATCTAAATTTTCCTTTTAATTTTCAAATAAGTTTTTTTAAGTAATTATACAGTTGAAATTTTCAAAATTTTGTATTAGATACATACAGTGTGATAAAAAAAGACTTCGCTTTTATATAAAACCCTAGTGGCCTAATCGCTCAAATAATCAAAAAGATAATTATGAAGAGATGGAGATGATTTAAAAAAATAGAGCTCTCATAGTTATGATTACAGTGAAAACGTTTTGAAATTTTTGAATAGTAATACCCATTTTTTCGATGCGGAAATTCATCAGCAATTTGAAAAAACATAAACTGCGTTTAAATGATATACGTACAATGAAAATGGCCGGCGTAAAACACTTGCAAAAGAAACCATTGTAAAAGACCAATGAGAATGATTTTCAATAGCCGATTTTTTTTTTACTTGTGAACTGACTAATGTTGTAACCAAGCTTGTAATGTTGCAAAAAATTCCATCACTTAAATTATTTTGATTCCCTGTTTATTTGAATTCGGTATTTTGTATTGAAATTCAACACGCACTTTCACTGAAATTAAAACAAAGAGGAGGCTTGTACAGTAAAAGAATTGCAAATACAACCCAAAATAAAAAAAGAAATTAACTGTTAAAGACACATCTAACTTTAATTTTATGAATCGAATTTAAACTTAAACAGGAATTCAATATTCATTTTCATTTTCATTTAAAAAATGTAAATAAATAACTCTAAATTGTAATATGCAAACAGCAAATTAAATAACATACGTAAATAAGCTAAACAGGCAATGCAATTAACAGTTCAATCTAAGTAGATGCTGTCATTAATTGCAAAATTTAAGGTTCGTTAACTAATTGCATTTTCCTCAATTAACATTCGCTTTTAAAATGTCACATCGCATTTAACACCACTAATCTACCTAAAAAAATGCCGCTATTTAACTTATTTTCCATTTCTATTCTAATTTGATACTCCCTATTAAAATTCAATACTCACTTTCATTTAAATAATAAAAGAAAATAACTCTAAATAGCAATACTAGTAAAACATGCACAAACATGTATTTACCACAAATTAAACAGCAAGCGCTACATAAGTAAATCAGCTAAATAATAAATGCAATTAATCGTTAAACTTAAGTAATTGTACTCTTTAACTGTGAAATTTTAGATTCATTAACTAATTACATTATTCCTCAATTCCTCAACATCCGTCTTTTAAATGTCACGTCGCATTTAACATCACTAATCTATCTAAAAAAAAGGCTGCTGCTTAACTTATCTTCCATTTCTATTCGAATTCAATACCTCCTATTAAAATTCAATACTCACTTTCATTTAAATAATGTAAGTAAATAAGTCTAAATAGCCATATTTGTAAACAGCAAACGCTATATAAGTAAATAAAATAAATAGTAAATGCATTTAACTGTTAAACCTAAGTAAATGCTATACTCATTAATTGCAAAATTTTAGATTCGTTAGTTAATTACATTTTCCTCAATTAACATCCACCTTTCAAATGTCACGTCGTATTTAACACCACCTAATGTACCTAAAAAAAGACCGCTACTAAACTTATCTTCCATTTCTATTGCAATTTGATATTTCCGATTAAAATTCTATACCCAATTCCATTTAAATAACATACGTAAATAAGTCTAAATAGCAAATTAAATAGTAAACGTTATATAAGTAAATAAGCTAAATAGTTAATGCATTTAACAGTTAAGAACCTACACTAGTCACTCAAAAAGACCCGGATGATAATGTTAAGTCAATGAGACTATTATTTTCAAATATCTTGCTCAAATTTTAATGTTTTTACATATATATATATATATATATATATATATACTTATGGGGGGGGGGGTTAGATAGCTGAGGACGATCTACAAACGGGCTACTTTTTACTTTTTCACTTCTGATTATTTTTTTTTTATATTAAGATAGTTTCATTTTTAAAACCGGTTCCGAAAGTAAAAGTAATTAAAAAAAAAATCTGGAACCAAAATCGAAAAAGTAAAAACTAGCCTGATTGTAGATCTCTTTAACTCAATTATCCTATGAAAAAAAAAAAAAAAAAAATATGCCTATAAAATATAAAAATTTGAGCGAAATATTTGAAAAAAAAACGTGCCCATAGACTTAACATTATCATTCGGGTTTTTTTGAGAGACTAGTGTAGGTTCTTAAGGCTAAGTAGATGCTGTACTCATTAACTGCAAAATTTTAGATTCATTAACTAATCACATTATTCCTCCATTAACATCCGCCTTTTAAATGTCACGTCGTATTTAACACCACCAATCCACCTAAAAAAAACGTCCGCTACTTAACTTATCTCCCATTTCTATTCGAATTTGATACTTCCTATTAAAACTCTCACTGTTATACAAGTAAATAGATCCTTTTTTTTTCTCTTTTTCCACACTGAGCAACTGAAAACCAGTTCAAATCCAATGTATCGTGACTAATGCAAGACTTTTATTAAGTCAATCCCATAAGCTCCTTTTATGGTGGAAGCCTAAAATGCTAAATGTGTGAACGTCTATTCATTAAATATAGGTAGATTGTTGCTTATTCAGTATTTATTTCGTACGTTTCCCTTCCCTTTTTTTTAATTAACATCCTCCCCTTTTACGCAACAGGATTTTTTTAAAACAGTTATTTACATATTTAATAGGATTAGCTATGAAACAAGTGATTTAAGGTAATGGATCTGCATAAGCCCGGTTTATTATTGTCTCTTAAGTTGATTTTTATGTGCGAAAGTAAAAAATTACACCCATAAGAGATTTTAGAACTATATAAGAATTTGGGTTAATAAGAATTATTGAAATAAAAGTGAAAATGTTGACATTGCGAATTCATTATATAAGGGGTCGTTGAATTCAGTGTTCTCGCTGACTTTTGACCAACGTTAGTATTTTGGCTAATTAAAAATAAAAAAACATTCGCCAAATGAAAAAAATATTAGCCAAATAGATTCGCCGTGTAGCACAAAAATTTATCTTTAATCCTTTAATGTACTCCTTTTTTTCAATATGTTCTAAAAAAACCTAAGTTTTTATAACCGTGACAGCGATTGTTATCAATCAAATTTCAGTTATCCGCTACAAATATAAAAATATGTATATATTAAACATATATAAATGTGCATATGTATGAAAAACGAAAAAGAAAAATCAAAAATTGAACACTAGCAATTTGGCGAATCTAATCGCTTGTTTACTCGCCAAATGAAGAATTTAGTCGCAATTTGGCGCATTGGCGAGCGACAGTGAGAACATTGGTTGAATTATTACGTAAGATTAGAATTACGTCGAATTATTACTTTTTCGTTATGATCAATTGGCGCCGCGACGAATTGACGCGGCGATAATCTGTGCGCAAATTGACGCGACATTGGTTAACTTATGATAATTATGAAAACTTAATTGAACAAGAATCCGAAAAGAAAGATCCATTATCTGCATTAGAAATAACACTTCTGCAATTTCTAAGCAAAACGACAATAAATTGATTGTTGCGGATAGAATATATTCGGAAACCACGCTTATATCCAAAGAAGCTAAAAAGTCGTTTCTAACATATTTAAAAAGTAATTAAGCTCCAAATTATTTTGAATTCTGTTCAGCACGTCATATTCAAATCTGTAGAAGACATCTAATGACACTTAAAAGACACATTTTAGCCTAGAAAATAAAAAAATATTAGATCTCAAACTTTCTCGAACTTTCCTTTAAAAGTGAAATCCACCTGGTTCTAAGTTATAATCTTCGACTGTTTATTTTTTAAAAGCATTTTTAGTTATAGAATAAGAGTATTTAAAAACTAGTCTCAGTTAATTACCTAAATATAAAAATTTACTAAATCAACTTTTAAAAATATCAGTTAGGCATATGAATAAAAACAGAATACATCCACTTTCTATAGATTTCTCACATTAATTGTTTTTATCTGCAGTTATATTTAATAAAATAATTAAGGTCTCTTATATTTCAACGTACATAACGGCATGTATTTTTATTGCTTTAACCTGAATACAATTATTAAAACATACGGGCTGATTGCTGCAAGGCCTTTTTCAAGAAGTTTCAAAACGCATCATCCCTATTCATGTGGAATTATCATGGAGTACATGTTTTGGTTTTGTGTTTGTTCAAGACGATTTTATACCTTGTTCTTTATTTTTACAGTTTAAACTTTGAGGATCGTTTGAAGAATTTTCATCGTTTTTGTAATGGGGGAAGGGGGGTTGGAACACATCTATACAAAATAAAAGAAATTTGATACAATTCAGTAAATGCCATTTTTGAATAGATGTTATTAACTAGGGACAAACTAATCCATACTTTCAGGACCGAAAATCACAGCTATCAATCTTCAATAATAAAAATAAAATATTACGATAATTATCCTGCAATACATGGACATTTTATATTTGAAGAAGTACAATCGTAATTTTCTAACTACACGTGAGTTGTAGTTTATTTCTATTTATTAGGTTGCTGAAATATGTCTTTATATGCTTAAAATAAAACTGAAAAAAATGTACACTGAATAAATAGCCTAAGATAGTTGAACCATGATAGTCAAATGTCATAGGATCACAGTCAACTGCAATGCCTAAGATAATCCAAGTAAGCTAAATCAGTGAACCTTATGTTCATCTATCTTCCTTCATCAGTAATTACCCATCATATGTAGTATTGGGTAGATCTTGCAATCATTTCGAAAATCGAAAAAAAAAAAAAAAAAAAAAAAAAAAAAAAAAAAAAATTGACGGATTTACACGTTTTAAATACTCGAGATTCCAAAAAACATATTTGTAGACACAAAAAAAATTTAAAATTTTTTTTAAAAAAATTGCCGTTTGTTTGTTTGTGTGTCTGTAAACGCCCTATCTCCCGAATAAACTGAGATAGAGACTTGAAATTTTGTATGTATTTAGTATGTAAAAATGGAATTAAGCCTATTTAATATCAGTAGCCTCAATTATACGGAATTATTTTTTTCGGACTCTCGAAAAATTTGCTCTGGTGAAAGATGTATAGAAAATTTCGAAATTTTTTATTTTAAAGTGTGGTCGTAAAAGGCAATAAAATAACACAAATTTTGCATTAAGAACAAAGTTGATCTGATTATTAGTTGCCGAGATATTTTTAATCCTGTTTTCCAGATTCTTCAATTTTTCATGACCCTTTATTTCCTTCAAATTTCAATTCAAAGATATATTTTAATTGGAAATGAGACACTTAATCTGACGCAGTAAATTGTTAGTTAATATGACCAATATTTTTGGAGTTATAAGGATGTTTCTTCTACGCAATTTGGTACTACTTGAGTAGTTTGGCGTTTTATATAATTTGTCGAAATTGATTCATCAGCAATTCATTAATAGAGCATTACTATGTATATTAACAATATTTAAATATACGTTAAATTTTTTTGGGGGGAATTGCAATGCATTTTATAAATACTTTTTGCATGTTTTATTTTCACATATTATAATATGCATATCTATGATGGATAAGTATTACGGTTACCTCCAACGACTAGTTTTTTTTCGTTTCAGAATTAATTATTTATATTTATATTATCTTTTTCATAGAGTGAGATTGAATATGATAAGTCAGGTTTTGGGCAGTTTTCACAAAAATGATATCGTTCTTTAAATAGTTAAAATATCTAGAAAATAAACATACATGATATAATTTTATTTTTTTCATTTTTCGCCATTTTATTTAATCTAACATTACTAACAACTAGAATTTCACGACAATTTAAAAAAAAAAATCGATTTCGCAATTGATTGTTGATTTTCGCAGTAAATTTGAAAAGTTTGTTTGACCGTCAGTTACATGCATGTCACAGACATTCGGACTTTTATTTTGGCAAAGGGAAGATGTTGTAATTTGTTCTATATATGTGAAGTGATGCATTATATTAGACGCGAGGAATGCTCATTATTATGTCTAAGTGAATGTTTATGTAGTGTTTGTTCAAGAAAGTGTAGTGCTTGATCAAATTATACATTGAAACACTTATTAGATTTTAGATATACATTTATATATTAAATTTAAATAATACTTAGATATTAGATTTAGATATTAGATTTTAGATACTAGATGTTAGATATTAGACATTAGATTTGTTTATGTCTAAGAAGTATTTGTATTGTGCTTGTTCAAGAAGGTCTGTGCATTGTTAAATTAAATATTGGAACAATTATTAGATTTTAGATATAGCTTGAGGAATACATTTAAATTTAAAAATAGTTCCTTTCACAACCAAAATTATCTTCTTAAAACTGAAGAAGAATTTATTAACTGACCTCTATCCCCAAGTAATCCCGCACTCTTAAAACGGTTAAAGCTAAAACAATGCAAGTAATTTCCATTGAAGTTCTGTTAATTGCATCAGTTTTTTATATTGGTCAGTTAGGCTCAGATCAAAATGCCATTAATTTCCTGTTGTCCCCTTGATCACAACAAATGTCTATGGTGTTGTTTTGTGCTTTGTATTATGCATTATATTCGATTCGAGAATTTTCTTTATTTTTATGTCTAAGTGAAAGTTTATACAGTGTTTGTTCAAAAAAGGTGTAGTGCTTTGTCAAATTATACATTGAAACACTTATTTGATTTTAGATATCATATTTAGATAATACTTAGATATCAGATTTAGATATTAGATTTTAGATATTAGATTTTAGATATTAGATTTTAGATAATACTTAGATATCAGATTTAGATATTAGATTTTAGATTTTAGATATTAGATTTTAGATGTTAGATTTTAGATTATTTTTATGTCGAAGAAATGTTTGTATTGTGTTTATTCTAGAAGGATAGTGCTTTGTTAACATGTTCGCTGCCGCTTACCTGAAGATGTGATGAGAGTTAATGCCGCACTGTAGAAGCGGTTTTTCCCCAGAAGCCGATTTACTTTTTATAACAAAGAGTGAAAGATTTTACCGCGCCAGCACGTGACTGGCTATTGGATATCACCCCATATCACGTGCTGGTGAGTGAGTGGCCCCTTAACGTTAGCGCCATATCAAGCGATGGCGCGTGAGCGGCAGCGAAAGTGTTAAAGTAAACATTGAAACACTTACTCAATTTTAAATATAGGTTCATCAAAAAAATTTAATTTAACATTACTACTTTTAGAACTAAAATTATTTGTTTGAAACTCAAGAAGAATTTATTAACTGATCTCTGTCCTCAAATACCTCATGCTCATAAAACGGTTAAAGCTATAACAAAGCAAGTAATTTTCCATTCAAGTTCAGTTAATTGCATCAGATTTTTATACGTCAGTTAGGCTCGTATCAAAAGGCTATTAATTTCCTGTTGTTCTCTTGATCACAGCAGATGTCTATGGTATTGTTCTGTGCTTTGTTTGTTTCCTTTTTTATACCCAGGAACTACGCCGTAAAAAACATCACTACCCCAGAGAGATGAGAATCACGATATTTCTTTATTCAATTTCCGTGAATACAAAACTGTTACAGCGAAAATAGTTTCAAGGTTCACGTATGGTTAATAGAGACATGTGAACTGCGATTTTTCATTAGACAGTTATATCTCGATTAATATTGTTGGTAGGTAAGAGATGATTGTGGAGGGAAATTTATTTACAGAATTTTAATATGAAATTCGTGCCTTGAGCCTAATTAACCTATTCAAAATGAACATATGTTTTAATTCTTTCCGGAACAGTGTGCCTAATCAGGGTACATTTAATTTTAATTCCAAACTTTCAAATGGCATATACTTACATTTTAATGAAATTTTGCTTCT
Organism: Maratus speculifer; assembly: GCA_964019185.1. NCBI lineage: Eukaryota > Metazoa > Arthropoda > Arachnida > Araneae > Salticidae > Maratus > Maratus speculifer. The sequence continues at coordinate 160,944,982 of OZ025300.1, read as the reverse complement.
ACAATGACATTCTAAAAAAGTAGTATGTGAAGTTGATAATTTCTCACATTACTCGTAGAAATTGTGTATGCCGGAATATAGTTTTTTTATAGTTTTCGTTTATTAAGATTAAAATTTTTAAGTTTTTTATTAATAGTTAAAACAAAACATTTTATTTGATTAATGAAGAGAAAAATTTTCAAATAAAACAAAGAGTGTTAAGTTAATTAATTATATCAAAAACATGGTCATTTGATCTAGGACGAAAAATTGCACTAAAATAATTTATTTAAAAAGACGACATTAGATTTTTAGGGTCATTCGCAATTGTGTAAATATGTAACATCTATAGCAGTCATCTGGTAAGTCCGCCCGTCCGACTGTCTCCTTACATATAACAGAGCAAAAACTACCCAACCGAATAATTTGAAATTTAAAATGTATAATTATTACATAATTTTGTCGAGTCACTTCAATTTTTATGAAAATAGAATCAAAATTAAAAAATATATTAGTAAATTTTCATTCATTCTATCAAATTCTATCATACGCAATTAATTCAATGATATCTCTTCATTGGCAATAATCCTAAATTGCGATGGTGATTACGTCCTGTTTAAGACTGAGTCTTACTTTTTCTGAATTCCTGAATTTAATATATATAATCATAATAATTTTGTATTCAGGCATTTTTGCATACGAATGCAACAGCTATTGAACCAGGATCTAAATATTTATAAAACTAGTTATAGTACGAACATACCTCATTTGCCACGTTTACAACTTTTGTACGGTACTAATTTACTTGAAAAATCAATATTACATTCATTTTAGCTTTATTAAAAAGAGAAAGAAAGAGGGAAGCCAATCGAAGTCTGATAGCTTTAAAATATGATCACTAATTCCTACATCAATCAATAAATCATATTTGCATAATAATAACATCAGATTACTAACGTAAGTTTATTAGTTCATATCTTGTTTATTAAATGAACTAGGATGAAGCATTGGTTATAATTACAGTAATCGCTAATATAATTACATTCATGAACTTTAAATAAATGACTAGAATACGAGTTTGTTTATATCTTGTTAAAGTCTTATTAAATCTTGTTAATTTATTATTTTTTATCAATCCTTATTATTAAATATTATTCATCTTCATCTATGTCCTGTGATCTCCCCTTCAAGGTCACCGCAATCTTTCCTTCCCACCACACCTGTTAAAGGCCCAAACAGATCTGACCACGTCTTGCGGTTTGGTGTCGACTCGTTTGTTGTGGCAAGACGTGTTTTTGATCTTTAATGCGTTTTTCAGGAAAGGGTCCGGTAAAAGAAAAATCTTTCCATCAAGTAGGGTGAATTGTTTATCTACCGATTCTTTTGTTCATTTACCTCCGTTCTGTTATGAAGAAACCACAATCGGTTCTATACAAAAGTCTCTCTCAAGAATTCAATTGAACTGAAAGTATAGTAATCTGAATGCAGCCTTAGCGTCCCTCAGGTGAATAAGAAAGAAGAAATAAAGAAAAAAAGAAGAGAGAGACCTGAAAAACATTCCCTCTTCTTTCTTCCCTTTTGACCCGCATTTGCTTGCGCTTCTCCAGGTCTCGTAGTCACCGGAAACTAGTTTTACGGCTGACCCATGATTCTCTATACATATTTCTTTTTTCAGATTTATTATTATTTCTTTTAAAAGTAAAGTTTAAATGGCGAAGTGTCATCGAAGTTATGCAAATAGGTTTCTTTTCTTTATTGAAGACTGTTATTGGTAAAAAAGACAGCTTGTAAAAGAACATAACTGAGAGATGTCACGGACGATGTATATTTTTTTCAAATTACAATCTTTGCTGAGCCTGATTAACCTCTGAAGCTAAAGGAAATACAATATAATTTTGGGGTCCATTTTAATTCTATTTTTTTCTACTTACAATGCAACAAATATTATATCTAAGTGTGGCTTTACTACATTCACGTATATTACGTTAAATAATATATATATTTTTATATTAAATAACCTTTTTTTCCTATTAGTCTTTTTTGCGTTTATTATCATTTCTTTTAAAAGTAAGGTTTTCATAGGGTTTTCACAGAGCTTCTCCAGGTCTTGTAGTCACCGGAAACTAGTTTTACGGCTGACCCATGATTCTATACATATTTTTTCATCTTTATTATTATTTCTTTTAAAAGTAAAGTTTAAATGGCGAAGTGTCATCGAAGTTATGTAAATAGGCATTTTTTTTCTTTATTGAAGAATGTTATTGACAAAGAAGACAGCTTGTAAAAGAACATTTACTGCAGAAATGTCACGGATGATTATTTTTTTTTAAATCTTCATTTCTTTTTTGCAAATTACAATCTTCGCTGGGACCGATTAACCTCTGAAGATAGGGAAAAAAAACAATATAATTTTGGGGTTCCTTTTAATTCGGATTTTTTTCAAATTCTACTTACACTGGAACTAATATTATATCTAGACGTGGCTTTGTCACATTCACATTAAATAGTACATAGATTTTTATATTAAATAACCCTTTTTCTTATTAGCTATTATTTTATGATTATTATTATTTTTGATTTAAAAGTAAAGTTTTCATAGGGAAGTGTCAGCAAAGCTATGCAAATAGGGGTTTTTTTCTTTATTAAAAAATGTTATTGACAAAGAAAATAGCTTATAAGAAAACATTCATTGAAGGGTTCGCACTTATTGAAGAGTTATTTAATGAAACTTAAAAGTCATTTTCAGATTTCAACAGCAAATAAAAGCTTTCAAAGTTACGTCAGGAATGTAGTGCAGGGTACATGGGGGTATACGCCTTATGCCTTCTGAATTTTTTAAAGGAACAACGTATACTCCCAGTTTCTCAAGAAAGCTACAATATACATACTCTAGGGTACCCTTTGCCTTGAGCCTATACTCTCTGCTTAGAGTATATATTCTCTGTTATTTTATATGATTACACCCCTGTTCAACATACAACTAAAAATTTTAATAGAGTATTCATTTATTTGCAAAAGCAAAAAAAAAAATATATATATTAATAGTATTACCTTCAGTAGTGATGACCAAATTGAACACTACCAAATTGTTTCTTACCTATAAAATAAAGAAAAAGTATTTTAACAAACAATTAAGATCAAACGAATAAATTCTAGTTTTTTTAAATTCAAATAAAAGTTAATGATTTAATTTCATATATATTACTCCAGTACTAATATGTCCTCTCTTCCGGTCTTGTCTTATTAAATTTTCAATCGTTATGTAGAAATGCGGTTGCAAAATGAGAATCTACTTTCTAATAAAACTATCATAATATTATGCTTCACGCACACGCACACATGAAAAAAAAAATACTAGATATTATTTTTTAAATAATAAGAGTTATGAAAGAAAATCCGTATTTGAAATTAATTATCGTGACATTGCAACATTTTCCCTCAAATTTTTTAATGTATTTCAATATGCAACAGATTTATATTCAAGAATAAGATATAATAATAATGATAACAACAACAACAACAATAAAAATAATAATAATTATTATTATTATCGTTATTATTACATGAAAATTCCTATTAACAATTAAAAATATATTTTCATCATCGATTACACAATGTCTATTAGCAAGAAATCAATATATTATTGCCTTTAAAATACGAAATCGATTTTTAAATGCGTATCAAAACAACTCTAAAGGACAAATGTCCTAACAGACAGTTTCTCTAGGAATTATATATACATATATATTATATAGTGAAAATCCCATAGCCAGACGTATTTATTGATTTTTAGCTGAGATATAAGCAGCTTATCTTTGTTACAGACATACGCTACTTATATCACCTCGAAAAAAATGTGCAGTGTAAATCTTTGTATTTATAGTTTAGTGTAATTGAAATAATTCTACTCCTATAAAAATGTGAAAGTCTGAAAAAAAGTTTTACCAACAATACTATTTTTTAGTTTTAATGTATAAGACAAATTACAAAAAATTCACGCTATTGCCAAATTTTTTTTTAAAATGTATAACTTGCCGCCTATTTTAGCCGTTTATCGATTTTTAAATAATCATAATAAACTGACAATAGTTAAATATTTCAAAATAAGATTAATTTAATTATTTTTGAGATTTAACATTTAAAATATTTTTATTTTTATTTAAGAATTAAACAATTTATTCAATAAAAAAAAAATATTTTTTTGAAAGGTAAACTTATGCCTTATTGTATTTTGAAGCCTTAGTAATAAACTATTATTGGTTATATTCGGTACAATTTCTGTTCAATATTTTCAGAAATATTTAATGCGAAATAATAAAATTGCAAAGTTATTCTCTTCACATTGTTGATATCGGTAATGAAATGGTGAAATATCGCTCCTTAAAATTGATGCAATATTGGGAAAATGTAAATATTTCAATTTTATGGAGCTATATTCATGCCATTTTTTTTTCAAATTGCATCTATTGAAAATATTTCCATTAAAATAGAATTGTTGGTTAAATAATATCTTTGTATTGCACATAAATACAAACTAAAAACAACACTGCAACAATATAGGATCCCTTTTTAGAAATATTGGTAATATTTGCAATGAAAGGGAAAATTGAAATAAAAGGGGGGTTTCTTGCATATCGGTAAGCCAGCATATGCCAACACATAACAAAGGCTAACATTGATTCAATATTGTTTTTCCTAAAAAAGATGTATTAAAGATTAATTGAACATGAAATCGTTAACATTAATCATAATGGCTTACATGAAAGTTGAATTCTACAATATGAACTGTTAGCAAGACTATTAGCCAGAAAGTTGATAGGTAACGGGCTCTACCTGACTTACTATTAAACTTTCCCTCGGTTAAAACTCTCTTCCTGATCGTGTTCTCAGCATAACATTGCTCTTACATTACAAATAAATAAGAAAAAACACATGGAAAACTTATTTCACCTTTTAGATATATCTCAAGATGGGAGGGATGTAGATAGATTTTTAAAAATATATGTTGCTTTTTAAAAAAGCGAATTAATTACAGGTACTTCTAATTCTTACAGATTATGAAGTCCGTAATTATTTCAATAGTAATATAAACAATATTTAAATGTAAAATATATTTTGATTTTGAAATTATAAAAAATGAAAAGTTGAAAAATTATCGATTTATATTTTCACCTTTTTCTTATTATTACTTTTTAATTTTCAAAATTAAAATTTATACAATATTTATTACTTTAAAAAAACATTTAAATTACTTTTCAAGATATTGTGCACTCCATAATCTGTAGAAAATAGAGGTATTTTAACAAATTGTTTTTAATCAAAAATCTATTTCGTGTTTCTCCCCCCCCCCTTTTTTATTAAATAAACAAAAAAAAAATTTTCTTCTTTCTTTTTTTTTTTCTCTTTTTTGTACTGTCTACTAAATATACTTAGAAAGTTTGGTATTTTGAAAGCGACAACGTCTTCTTTTTACATATTATATTCAAAATTACGCACAAAGTTATATTTATAACTATTGTTATTTAAAAAATGCTTGATGTTTTTTAAATATCCCTACTAATAACCTTTAATTGCATTTTTTCTGTTACTTATTCAATTTTTTTCTATCACACCATCATTATTATATAGCATTACCAAATGTTATTTTTACAGCATTTCTTATCATTACCTAAACAGTTTTTTCTTTTTTTATTTAAATATACAATTATACTTCTTATTGACTCAATATACAAATAATTTTGTCCCAAACTTCATTTCTTTGTGTAACTACCTAAACAAGTCCATACAAATGCTTGAACATAAAATATACATTATAAATACATACCTGAAATAGAAATGTTCAGATTAAATCTTTAATTCATACAGGTACTATAAAATTCAATTATAGCTCATGCTAGTGTAATGGATTCAAGGCGAATCACATTAATCTAGTAGAATTGGGGCGAAAAACAAACAAAACACAAGCAGAGAGAGCACATTATATCAGTTTTAATAATTAATTCCTTCGTATTTTAATATTCTATAGTTTATTTTTGCGCAGAATCAGCGATAAAATGTACAAATAAATAATGTTTAATGGTAGGTTATATTTCTCTAGTCTAACATTCGAGTGATTTTAAAATAAACTTTCAGAGATAATCGAATTACTTTACCATCATCAAACATTAAATGACTTTTCAAATAAACTAAAAATCTCTTTATTATTATTATTTTTTTAATTTTAGCTGGAGTGGGACAGATCTCCCAAACAATCTATTAGTGAGGAATTTTTAATGAAAGAAATTTCATTAATTCAGAAAATGAAATGAAGTTAAAAAAATGAAAATGACGAAATCGAAAAAATTGCTTCTGTTTTCACTTAATAATATTACTATATTTTTGGATAATAGAATTACTTTACCAGTATCAAACATTAAATGACTTTTCAAACAAACTGAAAATCTCAAAAGCGTCATTGATTTTCTTTTTTAAATTAGCTGAAGTGGGAAAAATTCCCCCAATAATCCATTAGTGAATAATTATTATAATAATTTATGCCCCTCAAATAAGTTATACTTCTGAAATTAATAAAGAATTTTCTTATCATAGAAGATAACAGGATATAAACCATCTTTGTGCTTCCCCAGAATGCTGAGTATTTAATTCTGACATTTTTCTCCAGAAGGAGTTTCTGCGTCTCCGGGTGGATATTGTAGAGTTTCGGAAGGGGAGATATCCCCCTTCCCGGACTATCCACGGAATTCAACACTTTGAATGCTAACTAAAATTATCTTTTCTCTATCCTTCCTTGCTGACCGCTGGAAGTCAGATTGAAAAATAGAAAGACAGATCTCCTGTTTCCTATTGAAGCTCTATGAATGAACGAAAAAAATAAATAAGGATTTTATTAAAATTTTAAATTTTTTTGTTTTGTGTGACATTTCAAAAGACATGCTAGTCTTCCAAAACGATCTGTTTTTAAATAAATTCTTTTGTTTGAATAAACTGTAAAAAGACAGAAAAAATGCAATTTTTTTAAACATAAAACAAATTTAGTGAACCATTTCTAATGTCTGAAATTATTTTTGCAGGCAACAGACTTTAAACAAAGTTCTAAACAATCAATAAACCCCTAAAGCATTTTATAAGAATGATCCATTATAGCGTACAAAAAATTATAGATTATTCCAATAATACATTACCAGCGGACAATTTTTGATGAAAGAAGACAGCTTGATTTATAAAGGAAATACACACCAAAACAAAATTAGAAAGACCTCTTTTCAGTTTTCTCTTTTGATATGAATATAATTTTATTTTATTGATATTAATGCTCCGTTTCTTCTTTTAAAACCTACAGATGCAATCTCCATACCTTTTGTTCAATTTTTAATAAGACGATTAAACAGGATTTTTAATGAATTAATAGATTAACGAAATGAATTTTCAATAGACGAATAGAATTTTGAAGAAATGAGTTTTCAATATCAGAATGTAGAAATCAGATTTTTTTCAACAATCAATTAATAAATAATTCCTGTAAAATAAATCTTTTCATTTATGCAATAGAGTGAAATAAAGTCGAAACAGAGATAGAGAGAGAAAAAAATCTTGTCTTTAAGTGCAATGAAATAGTGCCAAAATATCGTATTTACTCGTGTATAAGGCGGACTTTTTTTTTTCCAAAAAATTAGGGCAAAACTCGTAGGTGCGCCTTATACACGGAATAATTTTTTACTGTTGGATGTAGTCGAACGATATACATATGAAACAAGGAATTATTCAAAGAAGATATTAAAACTCGGAAAATGTTATACTTAATTGAAGTATTACTGCATACTTATTTCATTCCTTGCAGTTTTTTATACAACAGAGCTATTGACATTATCTAAACGCTAATTAGCAATTCTCTTTACCGTCACTCATTCCTACTTCTTGTCATTCTCTTACAACCCAAAGTCTAACAATGCATTTTCGTCTTGTTTTCTGGTCTGGCGAAACGTTTGTTTTGATTTTTTTTTAAACTGAAATTCATTTGGTCATTCTTCATTAGCGTATCAAATTTATGGTGCGCCTTATATACGAGATTTTAAGAAATCGCAATTTTTACTTGTAAAGTAAGGGTGCTCCTTATACACGCGTGCGCCTTATACACGAGTAAATACGGTAAAATTAAACAAAACATTTTTATATTCTTTTAACCCCTTCTTGACGGGAGCCTTTTACAAAAGTTTTAATATTTTATTAGCGATTTTTAAAAACAGAAATTTTTGGCTAATTGAATCGAGAAAATGTTTCGATTAAATTAAATAAATTTTACTGGTTGGAATAAATAAGGATTTTGAACAGTTTTTGCCGCACATGTTCGTCCACAAGGGTTTAACAATACACCCATATCCTTAAGTAAATCGATGTTCTTAATATCTATCACAATTCTTATTAATAATTTTCAATGGTATTTTCATGAATAAATAGACTAATAAAGAATTTCTCTTTCTTTCCCATTTTGCACTGCTTTTTAAAAGGTACACTAGTTTTTTTAAAGCTTCGTTTTTTTTAATTAAAAGATTTTCTTTAATAATTAAGTACTTTGGATAGTAAAACTGAATACTAAACAAAATATAAATTAATAGCCAAGGTATACTTTACTCATAAATTTAAATACTACATAAAATAAAATACATGAATAAAATAAAACTCAATGTTTCTGTTTAATCATCAAAACCCTTTTCATGAGTAAATTTTTTCAAAACATAAGTCGGCAGAACAATCTACTTGTTACATTTATCTAAAATTACATTGAAACTGGAAGGAGCAATGAAAAATTCAAAGTCCTTCAAAACAATTCCAGTGTCGATTTCTAAAATGAATCATGTAAATTTCCAAATCATTCTAATCGTAAAAGATAGCTTTTTCAAGTAAAATAATAAAACAATTTCAAGAATTTCCCCAAAAATGGCCATTTTAATTTATGCAGATACTTTAAGAGTAAAGAAAAAGATTACTGCTTCTTGAATATAGCATTTTAGGTTTATTATTTTTTTATATCTAAATTTATTTTTAAAAGCATCAAATCTTAAATGATTTTTTTTAAATCAAGAAAACCTCAATCTATCTTAAATGCTTTTCGTCTTGCAAGAAATTAGATTTTTCTTTGAATTCATTACTGAATAATTTTTAAACAATGAAAAATGTCCTTTTGCTATTTAAATGAAATACGAACTAACATGAAATTAGGAAAATAAATGCTGTTGTTTTCTTTGATAATATAATCTATCCACTGTCTTAGCTGATTGATGTCCACCTATTTTTATCTTCTTTTTAGGTGCGTTCGTAATTATGTAAATACATAGCACCTGTAATCGTCGTTCAGTCCGTCCATCTGTCCGCATACAAGAAAGCAAAAACTATCCGACCAAATCGTGCGAAATTTAAAATATATAGCTGTTGCAAAATTTTCTCGGCTCATTTCAAATTTTATGAAAATCGGATGAATAGTTCGATTACAGGGACAATCAAAAGTATTCCGTTGCATGACAGCCAATAGGAAAAATAGTTTAAGGTGAATTTTAATGGTGTTACACTTTTTCAACATAATAATATTGATATGCATCTATGAAGTATATATTAAAATATACGTTCTGTACAATGTGTGGTGCAACAAACATTTGTTATTAATTTACAAAGTCATACAAATGTACTCCATTGCATAATGATATACAGGGAAATATTGTTTGGGGCGCGTTTTAAAAATAAGGTACCCTGGGGTAATAACGCCAGGCGGGGTAATAACGCCAAGTGCTTATATTTTGCATAATTATGAAATAATCAGGTAAATGACACCCATATGTTCTGCGCAGAAGGGTTTTGAGTCATATAAATCGCAAAAAACAGCTTCAAGTTAATTTGTTTCATTTTTAGGTCTTATTGTTTTTACAAACAACTAAAATTAATGCTTGATCTAAAATTTGCGAGATACGTTTTGTGATGAGAAGACTATCTTTTTATCCGGAAATACTTTGTTAATTACATAAATTTGTAGTGCATTTCATGAACTTTTAAAATGTTGTTGAAGATTTTGGATATCTTCTCGAGATAATTTGTAATTTAAAACGTACTGCGCAATAACTATACCGGGGTAATAACGCCAATCCTTGGCATTAATACCCCGGTTGATTCCCTACAGTGGCCGAGTTACATCCTAAATACTGATTCAAATAAACACAGTTAAAATTGTGCAATATTTCTCATATTTATATTTAAGCGGTCCTTTTTGAGCAAAAGGAAGCTCACGGTCTGATATTCTTTTGCCTCACACCCCCTCCCACACCACACCTTTATTTTTCTTAAACTTTCACAAAAAATGAACATTTTCAAAAGCTTAGAATGCAATTTGTCAATTTCTAAGTTTGTAGAGTTTGTATTTTTAGAATTGGACTATCTACATGCAATTATTCCATCTTATTTTATAGTTTTGCTTGCATGGCGTTATTACCCATATAGGTGGGTAATAACGCCAAATAGCATTGGTCAAGAAAAAACGCCATTACATTTTATGAATACATATCTGTTAAATTATTTTATTTTATATAGATAGTCAACGAGTTGCTGTATCAGATCATATATTTGTTTGAAAAATACAATCTAAAACTAAGCCGTGAAAATTGGTAAAACCTTAACGTGGCGTTATTACCCCAGGGTACCTTATTAAACTATTTCTCATTTTATGAAATTGATATACATTGTTGAGGATTATTACACATTACTCTCTGTATAATAGAAGGCAGATAGTATTTACAGATACACACAAAAGATTTCGGATATTCTACTATTATACCAAGATCTGAATATTTAAAAAAAAAAACTTCCTTAAAGTGCGAACGCACCTCATTTTATACGCTTCATGTGCCAACTTGTTATATTTTTTATTAATATGTTTCTTAATGATTTTCGAGAATAAAAACGTTCACGGGAGTTTTTTTCCATTTTTTATTTTATTTGGCTTTTAAAAAATGTCTACTAAATTTTTGAAGGAATTCATTTTTTTAATTGCAAAATTATCTTTGCATTAAAATACAGAATGAGCAATAGAATTTTGTTTTTTTTTCAAGTACGGAAGAAACAGATTTCAATTATTTTTGATGCATAAAATATTTTTTGAGATGTCATTTAGTCATTATATCACTTTTGTAAAAAATCAAAAGACTCTCAATATATATATATATATATATATATATATATATATATATATTGTAAAAGACAACTATGCCTGCGCGTAACGCTGACGTTCTTTTACAGGTGGTAACACCAGGTGGTTAAATTTCGGTATGAGTGAAACATTTTAGCTTTTAGAAATATCACATTTAAAATTTAGACACCGTAGAATATGGAAAAAAATTATACTTTCAAATGCAGCATGTTTGAAAATTGTATTCTAATATGATTTTTTTTATTGTTTGAAAAATTATTTCCAAGCGTGACTTTTTTTTTAAGAAAAACATCTCTGTAACATGCAGATAATTTGGAAAAATAAATCTGTTTGCATTTAAATTAATATAAATAGCTCATCATTTATTTCAGTATTTATTCCATAACGAAGTTAAAACTTTATCAATAACTAAAACACAAATTTAAGACATGTAATTAAAGAACGACATTAAACTATTGAAATGGTTTGAATAAAAAAGGACTTTGACGATTTCTCTGTTAATTGGTATAATGCCTTTGGTTAACTTCCGGCATGAAGCCAATACGATAGTATTGCTTTTAAGAAATTTTGAATGCATAATTCCTATTTCTCATATAAAAGTTTATATGTGTACATATATATATATATATATATATATAATACCATTAATTTTATTACAATATGAACCATTGAATTAAAAAACTTGCAGCACATTGAACATGGAGGGAAAAAAATAAATAATTAAAATGAATACAAATGGAATTTATAGAACCAAAGCAGAATCTTCAGGCCCCAAATACTTTGGAACTACAAATGAAGTGTGTGGTTTTATCTTCGTATTTGTTATGAAAAAGCAAAATAATACGAATTTGGGGCTACCAACACACATTAAACCAAAATTAAATGAAGAAAAAACATAAAAAAGGCACATCAGAATTACTAAATTGGATAGCAAAATGATATATATATTGTTGGTGTGCATTCTATAAAATTAATCTTAAAAACCAAATAGAATCTCAAAAAAAAAAAAAAAAAAAAGTTTGTACCTGTATTCTGAAACTGAGAAGCCCGGATTTATCCCCTTGTATTTAATAATGCCCATCTTCGTCTTTAAATAAATTAGCTTCTCACGAAAAGAAAAAAAAAACATTAATAAAGAATTTGTAAACAATAAAAGACATCCGCGTGGTTTATAAAGTGCAATACGTATCAAAGCAGAATCAAAAAATCACTTTCATTTTCTCTTTATAATCTTTCCATTTTATTAAATGATTAATGTTTCTTAATGCATGGTTGCTCTTGTAAAATCTTAGAGATACGATATTTAAAATTTCATTCATTTTTATTTTATTTTTATTAAGATTCTTCACAAGAAGAAACTTTTCTGATTGAATAGATAAACGAAGAGTTTCTGTTTCTTTTTATTCTGTAGAGGCTTTTCAAAAGGCAGAAATTTTTCCTTTTATAAAATTCATTCGTTTAGTTTAAAATATAATAAAAATAAAAATAAAGCATATCCCTCTTTTATAAAGATAACACAAATTAGTAATAATTAATTATCATATCTAATGTCGTTTTTAAAGGCATCAACCAATAAAATACTTTCAAAATTATCTAGAAATTCCAAGAGCATCTTTGTTCTCTATTTGGATTTAGATTAACGGAAACACCTTTTCGCAACAATGGAAAATATTTAACCTCCCCCCCCCCCCAAAAAAAAAAAAAAAAAAAAAAAAAAAAAAAAAAAAAAACGAAACAAAATAGGAAAAAGCCGATTTTTTTTTTTTAATATGAGTATCGTCTTGTACAATTTATGTTTCTTAATGCTTTACTCGCTCGTAAAATCTTCAACACAAGACCCTTTTAACCCTTTTTAGATGTGTTCGTAATTATGTAAATACGTATAGCACCTAGAGTTGTCATTCAGTCAGTCCGTCCTCCGTATATAACAACGCAAAAACTACCCAACCGAATCGTTTGAAATTTAAAATAGGGAAAAAAGTTTTAAATGCATTTTAATCGTTTGAAATTTTCTTAAAAACCAATTAGAGTAAAAAAAAAAAGGTTTGTACCTATATTCTGAAAAGCATGGATTTATTCCCTTGTAATTAATAATAACGATATTCGTCTTTAAAGAAATTAGCTTCTCACAAAAAACCATTAATGAAGAATTTGTAAGGAATAAAAGATGTCCCCATGGTTTATAAAGCAAAATCAAAAAATCACTTCCATTTTCTCTTTATAATCTATCCATTTTATTAGATGATTAATGTTTCTTAATGCATGGTTGCTCTTGTAAAACCTTAGAGATAAGATATTTTAAATTTCAATCATTTTTATTTTATTTCTATTAAGACGCTTCACTTGAAGAAAGTTTTGTGAATGAATAGATTAGCGAAGAGTTTATATTTCTTTTTTATTCTGTAGCGGCTTTTAAAAAGGCAGAAATTTTTCCTTTTATAAAAGTCATTCGTTTAGATTAAAATATAATAAAAGTAAAGAAAGCATATGCCTCTTTTATAAAGATAACATAAGTTAGTAATAATTATTTCTGATATCTAATGTCGTTTTCAAAGGCATCAAACGTTAAAAGATTTTCAAAACAATCTAGAAATCCCAAGAGCATCCTCTAGATTTAGAAGAACGGGAACACCTTTTCGCAACAACGGAAAATTTTTAACAAAAAATATATATACAGTCGAGTCTCTATATAACGAAATCCACCGTTCCAGTAAAAAATTCGTTATATAGAGAAATTCGATGTATAGATAATGATGTTAAAAATCGTATTTAATGTGGGAAGTATGAAAAATATTATTTTTGATCTTTTGAATTAAGAATTTGAAATGTTTAAAAGTAAATATTATCCTAACATTTTATTTCTTAATTATTTAAGCTGTTTCAAAAAAGAGAACAGACATTTATTTAAAAGCTTAATGAAAATCAAATAAGGAAGACTTGCATTAATTTCAGACAAAGAAATCTGTAATTTTTTGTTGTTTTGATTTTTAAATTGTTACGCTCTCAAAAAAAAAAAAAAAAAAAAAAAAAAAAGAAAGAAAGAAAATGCTTAAATTTTAGCAAGGAATGAAAAATTGTAGTTAACATTTTCCTCCATTTGAAGACCTCTCTTATGTGCCTCACATTGATTCCTCTCTTGCATGTGTATCAATCCAAATGACACTGTTTTGAGAAGGATGTGGAAAGATGTGTGGGAGGTCGGAGGTGGGATGAATTCGTTGGATTTAAAGAGCAAGGAGAGAAGTAATGATAATGATAATAATAATAATAATAATAATAATAAAACTCTGCACTGACGATAAATCAAAAATAAATGATGGAAAATTGATTCCATATGATTTCGAAGCTTTCTTAAAACTGAATAAATTAAGACCAATTTATGAAAAAGTTCGTTATATGGAGATAGATATTTTGCTATATAGAGACTGTTTTTAATGTAATCATGCGAAAAGGGGACCGTTTCTACTAAAAATTCGTTATATAGAGAAATTCGATGTATGGAGTTTCGTTATAGAGACTCGACTGTATATATAAAATGAAACAAAACAAAGTAATTAAAAGCCGATTTACTTTTTATAATATGAATATCCCCTTGTATAATTTATGTTTCTTAAGGGGACGGTGGACGTTAAAATATTTTTGTTTTTTAATTTTCATCATAGCAATATGAGAATTTTTGTGCCTATAAACATTTCACCAAAAGCATATAGAACACTTTCAAAAAAATTTCCAATCTTATTAAAATTTTTAATTAAAAAAACTATTTGTTTAAACGAAATTTTAAAATGCTCCTCGTGTTTTAATTTTTGAGATATTTTCTTGCTTTTGCCTTTTATCACTTAAAACTCTATTATAAACAAATTTGTGTAAGATTTTTTTAAATAGCTTAAATACTTAATATTTTACAGATTTTCTTTTTCTTAATTCCATATCGCTTTTTATCAAAAGTTTGCCTTTTAATAAGTATAAAATAAAATTTGACTCGCTTAATAAAGACGAATTTTAAAAATCTTACACAATTTCTTTCTAAACAATATCAGGATACTTCCTTATCAATTTCACAAATATTGATCAAAAATTATGTCGCAAAAAGCATTTCAAAAATCAAAAACGCCGAAAAATTAGCTTTCAGAAAAAGAGATTTAAAGTATATAAATACACTTACCTTTATTATTTACTTCTTAAAACCTTCATAAATGATATTTTAATAAGAAAAAACTGTTTTTTTGCTATTATACCACAGAAATAGACCTTTCTCGCGACGATTTCACTCAAACAAAAGTCCACTGTTCCCTTAATGCTTTACTCACTCGCAAAATATTCAAAACAAGATCCTTTTAATCCTTTTTTTTTATTTTTTATACCACTTTTTCTATTTTAAATTTATGAAAATGCTTCGAAGAAATTTTTGTGAATAAATAAATCAGTAAACAGTTTATTTTTTTTTTCATTTTGTTCAGTTTTTTAAAAAGCAAGATAATTTTTTGAAAGGATTTTTAAATTTAATTGCAAAGCTACCTTTCTATTAAATTACAGAATAAGCAAAGGTAAAAAATATATTTTTTCAAATATGAAATATACAAAGTTCAGTTATTTTTTATATCTAAAATCATTTTTGAGTAGTCATTTATTCTTATCCTCTTAAAATAAATTAGCACCTCTCCCCCTTGATTTATAATATGAAATACACATCGAAATACAATTAAAAAAATCACAAAGATACGATTTTTTCATTTTATTTTATTTTACTTCTATTAAAACGATTCACAGGAAGAAAATTTTGTTAATGAATAGTTTAAGAAAAGAGTTTTTTCTTAATTTTTTTATTTTGTGCAGATTTAAAAAAAAAATGCAGACGATTTGCCTTTTATAAAAGACATTCATGAGATTAAAATACAATAAAAGTAAAGAAAATGTATCACTCGTTGATAAACATAACATAAAATATGATTAATCAATTCTGATATGTAATAACGTATAAAATGGCATCAAACATTAAAAGACTTTCTAAACAATCTAGAAATACCAAAAGTACTTTTGTTTTCTTTGTAGGTTTAGAGAAACTGAAACGCAATACTCTATTATTGAAAAGTTTTAATGAAAGAAAAATTGAAAAATTAACGAAGCTAAATGAGGAAACGGATGTTTAATATGAATATGCCTCATATGACTGATTATTTTAAGGGGCCGCTTCACTCAAATGAAAAGACCTGTTCGCTAATGCTAATCGTATGGAAGAAATTTATAAAGATATCTCGGTTGCATTTTAATATTTTTAAATGATTCTTTTTGCATTGGATAGCTGAGATTGATCTGAATGCAGGCCGTTACTTACTTTTTCGATTTTGTTTACAGATATTTTTTATGAGGGTGATTTCGCTTTCCAAACCGGTTCTGAAAATGAAAACATTCTCGTGAAAAATATCTGTAAACGAAATCGAAAAAGTAAAAAACGGCCTGCATTCAGATCAATCTCAGCTATCCAATGCAAAAAGAAATATTAAAATGTAGCCGAGATATCTTTATAAATTTCTTCCATAGGATTAGCATTAGCAAACGGGTCTTTTCATTTGCGTGAAGCGGCCCCTTAATGCTTTAATCTCTATTGAATACTTTTAAGACAAGATATTGTTAGCCTTTTTACCTTTTTGTATTTATCAAAATGCTCCAAAGAAACTTTTGTCAATGAATGGATTTTTAAAGAGTTTATTTCCTTTTCATTTTGTGTAGCTTTTGAAAAGTCAAGCGAAATTTTTGAAAAGATTTCTTTTTTAATTGCAAAGCTGTCTTTACATTAAAATGCAGAATGAGCAATGGGGAAAGTATATTATTTCAATTATGTGATGAGCTAAGTTGAGTTATTTTTTTATATTTCAAATAGTTCCATCAAAAGATGTTTCATCAAAAACATCTTATAAAGTCATTGTTTTCTTTTCTTTCTTTTTCTTTCTTTTTTTTGATACAGAAGAATAAATTGGAACATCTGTTCGCAATAATCCATTACTGAAGTACTTCTAATGAAAGGAAAATTATGAAACGAAATGAAACAATATAAGATAAAACGCCTTTACTTTTTTTAAGTATGAAAATATCTTTATAATTTTTGGTGTTTCTTAATGTTTTATTTCAAGCATTAAATAAAGTTAAGAAAACTATTTTTAATCTTTACTTTTATTGCATTTATTAAAATGTTTCAGAGAAACTTTTATGTATGAAGAGATTTGCAAACAATTTCATTTCCTTCCATTTTGTACTGTTTCAAAAGCCAAGCTAACTTTTTTAAAGGATTGTTTTTTTTTTTTTAAATGCAAATCTATCTTTGCATTAAAAGGCAGAATGAGAGCAAAGAGAAAAACATATCACAGCAGAAGCCAGAAATAACGCGGTTCGATATACCTCGAATTCGGATTTAACGCGGGGAAAAAAATGTCGCCCCCCCACAAAAAAAGTTCAATTTTAGGATATATTTTGAGTTTAAAATTTCAGTGAAACACAGTGAGGGATTTGCAGTTTGCGATTAATTCTATACATCTCGGTATCTCTGTTGACAATTTAAATGACTGGATAGAAATTGACAACAGCGAACCAATTTCAGAGGTCGTAACAGATCAGGATATCACTGATGCTGTAACGCATGAAAATTGCAATGAACAAGATGATGATAATGAAATTGAAAATGATGTGGTAAGGAAAGACGACATTCCAAATGATAGTGAAGTCATTACTTATCGAACATATATTATCGATTATACTTAACGAAGGTAATTTCGTTGATGGAGATCAACGCGATTCAGAATGTGTTAATCTACTCCATCTTGCTAGTGTGAAACAATATGCCGAAAATAAACGAAACGCCTCGCTTCTTCAAATACTTATAAACTTTTTAAAGATATTGTAAAATTAAGCCTGTGTTTAATGAATGTTAAAGTTAATTACATTTCACAAAGTGGGTAAGTGTTTTCATCATTCCGATATACAGTCGACTCTCGTTAATTCGAACTCGTCGGGACCACAAGAAATGTTCGAATTATCCGAAGTTCGAATTATGGAAAACATGCTTAATATGGTATTACGTATTACAAAGGAGTTAATGTTATAGTGTTTTTTAAACTTATTTCGTCTGTTATCATTAGAATATGACCTGATATTAAATTTGAATGTATAAATACATAAACCAATTAAAATATTAGAAACAAGCACGATGGAAGAAAAATTTAAAGCGACACTGATGGACAGACGGGGCTCTAACAAAGTGGATATCAAATGCATTGTATTATATGTATACTCGCGCGGAACAATTTTCGCAAAAGTCAAAGAAAGAAAATTATTCAAAGGATCTGAAATCCGTGAGAAAGAAAAGAAAAATGAAAAATCGGAATTCTCGTTAGTTCGAATTATGCGAGTCAAGAGAAAATGAGTTCGAATTAATGAAAATTTTTAACGTTATTCTGCCGTTGAAAATTTCAGGACTTCATGTTTAGTTCGAATTAAGCGAAGATTCGAATTATCCAATTTCGAATTAACGAGAGTCGACTGTACCGTGGTTACGTCATAACGCGGGTGTGAAACATGTCTTTGAACAACCCCGTTATATCGGGCTTTTACTGCATTTCAAATGTCAAATAAACCAAGGCCAGTTATTTTTTTATACATAAAAGGATTTCTGACTTATTTTCATACCTAAAATAATTTCAGAATATAGATTTACCTTTCAAAATATTTTCTAAAAAATCACGAAACCCTTGATGAATTTAATAATGAAGATCTTTGTCGTCTTCAAAGAAATTAGCTTCTCTCAGGAATCCATTAATAAAGAATGTATAAATAATAAAAAATATCCCTTTGATTTATAATATGAAATGCGCGTCAAAGGAAAATAAAAGTAAAAAATCCTTTTTATTTTCTTTTTATAGTCTATCCATTTTATTAGATGATTAATGTTATTTAACGCATGGTTGCTCTCGTAAAACCTTAGAGATACGATATTTTAAAATGTCATTCATTTTCATTTTATTTTTATTAAGATTCTTCACAGGAAGAAAGTTTTCTGAATGAATAGCTATTAACGAAGAGTTTCTGTTTCTTTTTATTTTGTTCAGCTTTTTTAAAAATTAGAAAAATCTCCTTTTATAAAAGTTTTCAGTAGATTAAAAATAGAATAAAAGTAAAGAAAACTTATACCGCTTTTATAAAGTTAGCATAAATTAGGAATAATTATTTCTGATATCTAAAGTCATTTTTAAAGACATCAAACATTAAAAACTTTTAAAATAATCTAGAAATTTCCAAAACATCCTCGCATATAAAGTCGCTGTATTCTTTTTGGATTTAGAAGAATAAACTGGAACATCTTTTCGCAACAATCCATTATTGAAGTTCTTTAATGAAAGAAAAATTATAAAAAAAATTAAATAAAATACAAAAAAAAAAAAAAAAAAAAAAAAAAAAGCATATATTTGGGATGCGAAATGACAGTGTATCGTTACAAATATGTGAACTATTAAAATAAATTTCACATATTTGTAGCGATACACTGTCATTTCGCATCCCAAATATATGGATTGAGTGGTTAGACAATTTACACGGTAATTATTTAACTAGACCAAGGATAATATCAAATTAAAAAGCTCGTGATACATTTAATTTATTTATTTTCAGTAACTCTTTATTCTGATTTTCACGTTCATTGTATTTGTAATTTTTATTTTTTATTTACATTCTGAGGATGACTCTATTAATTTTGAGTTGAAACATGTAAATAAAAATGTTTTAATATATTTTAATTGTTTTTGTTATTATACAACGTCTTAGAAGCAAAATGTTTTTTTATAATATAAATTCTTATATTTTTATGTAGAATATATATTATTAGTATTACGATTTAGATTTCCTTTTAATTTATAAAATGAAATACGCGTAAAAATCACAAAAATACGGTTCTTTAATTTCATTCGTTTTATTATATTATTATAAGACGAATCACGGGAAGGAAGTTTTCTGAATAAATAGATTGATGAAATAACCCTTTATGAATCCCTTTGATTTATAATTTTTATTTTCCTTTTGTAATCTATCAATTTTACTGGATGATTAATGTTTCTTGATGCATGGTTGCTCTTGTAAAACCTCAGAGATACGATATTTTAAATTTCATTCATTTTTATTTTGTTTTTATTAAGATTCTTCACAGAAAGAAAGTTTTGTGAATGAATAATTTAACGAAGAGTTTCTGTTTCTTTTCATTTTGTTCAGCTTTTCGAAAATTGGAAAAATCTCCGTTTATAAAAGTTTTTTTCAGTAGATGAAAATATGATAAAAGTAACGAAAACTTATACAATTTTTACAAAGATAGCATAAATTAGGAATAATTATTTTTAATATCTAATGTCGTTTTTAAAAGCATCAAGCATTAAAAGACTTACAAAACAATCTAGAAATCCCAAGAGCATCTTATAAAGTCGCTGTTTTCTTTTTTGGATTAAGAAGAATAAACTGGAACGTCTTTTCGCAACAATCCATTAGTAAAACACTGTTAATCAAAGGAAAATTATGAAACAAAATAAACAAATTAAGAAAACACGCCCGTTACGTATTTAAATTTGAAAGTGAAGTATGAGAACAAAGTGATACAATAAAATAGTGTTGAATAAAATATTTTTCTCACGAGTCCCTGCGTTCGACCATTAAGATTTCAGCATCCTTGCACTTTTAAGGATTAAATTTTTTAGCACAATTTAGATAGCCGATTTCCACTCTATTTATTCCAGATTTTGTAGTTTAGTAAAACTAAGTACTTTTAAAAGCTATTTAACCACATTCGCTTTAAAAAACATTTTTTGTCGTTATTGTTTAATTTTGATAAACTTTTTAAAGTGGAAGAGAGAAAGATATAACAATATTCTTAACAGGATGTTTTGTGAATGGTCAAATTAACAAAAACTTTTCCTTTCCAATTTTTGAGAAAAGACTCTTTTTTTTAAAAAGTTTTCTCAAAACCTAGAAATCATTCTAAAACTGAAATAAATCTAATTAAATTAATTTTTTTAATCAAAACTAATTTGTAGGCAATAAACATTAATAAACTTTCAAAACAATCGAAAACTGCCCCTCCCCCTTCCTATTTCAAGCACTTTAAAGACTATTTTTTACTCTTACAACAAATTAGTTATTCGCAACAATATTTTAATAAACAACATTAACCCTTTATCTACGAAAGGTACTTATAGGTTTCATTAAAATTCTTTTAATACATATTTTAGTTGTTATACTGTTTAGAATGAGTTGCAGATATATTACTTTATTTTGTTCCAAAAGCATTATTGGTTACACAAAAAAATATTAAAAGGATGCTTTCTTTTGCCTTTGTATCATTTTAGCTTTCTTGGCGCTGTGGGAGGGGGAATAGGGATTTTTCAATTCGGAAGTGTTGCTATATTTATATTGTAAGAACATCATATTTGTATGTATTATAATTCTACAAAGTACTAAGAAAATAATTTAAAATAAAATATTTGGGTGGGGTTGTAAATACTGCACAAAATCCCTGTAAATTCAAATTTAATTAATCCTCCCAAATCGTTCAATCCTTCTAAAATCCTTCAAAAATTTATTAAATGATTATGTAGATCTTTTAATTTAAACAATTTACGTAAAATGCTTTAGAATGTAAAATTTTCATGGACTCATAATTCGGTAGATAAAGGTATAAAAAAGGTTCTCACTTTAAAAAAATTACGTATATCTGAAAAGAAAATCGTATAGCACAATTTTATTTTCTCCGAATAATATGAATATTTTTTTCAAATGATTGATGTCTCGTAATGCACCACCGCTCTTGCAAAACCATTAATGCAGGATATTTTTATTCATTTTACTTAATTTTTATTAAAACGCCTCAAAGGAACTTCCGTATTTGAATACATTAATGAAGAGTTTCGCTTTTTCATCGTTTTATACGGTTTTTGGAAAACCAAACATTTTTTATGAAAGTATTTTGCGTTTGGAATAAGTTTTCGTTTGATTAAATTAGTATACGCAAAACGGAACAAGCATAAGATATGATAAAAAGTACATATTTAAATTTCATATTTAAAAATCTTAAAAAATAAGTATTGCTCATGTGAAATACAGATACTTAAAAAAAAGAAATAAAAATTAAGCAGTCTGTAAATAACATTTTTAAATTTAAACTTTTTATTTTATTGACGTCGAAAGCTTTTATCAGAAATTAAATAAAACATGATTCTTTTCTCTTAAAACAAAGTAGATATTCACAAAAATTCTCTTTAAACTATTTTTAAATAAAAAGTCATCACTTTAAAAATGACGTACGTCTCAAAAGAAAATCATATAAAATACTTTTATTTTCTCCGAATAATATAAATATTTTTTCAATCGATTGATGTTTTGC
Organism: Maratus speculifer; assembly: GCA_964019185.1. Classification (NCBI taxonomy): domain Eukaryota; kingdom Metazoa; phylum Arthropoda; class Arachnida; order Araneae; family Salticidae; genus Maratus; species Maratus speculifer. The sequence goes on along the minus strand of OZ025300.1, from coordinate 160,922,405 downwards.
AATGCGCCGCTGCTCTTATAAAAACATAAAGACAGGATATTTTTAACTGCATTCATTTTATATAATTTTATTAATACACTTCACGAGACCTTCCGTGTTTGAATACATTAACGAAAAGTTTTGCTTTTACTTCGTTTTATGTGGTTCTTGGAAAGCCAGGTAAATTTTTTGACGCATTTTGTGTTTGCAGTGTAAAAAAAAAAAAAAAAAAAATCTGTAAAGATATTAACATTTTTCTAGGAAATTGGAATTTCAAGAACTTTTCATGTAGCGACAACAGCAAAAATGAATGTAACCGATGTACGTTTGCAAAAAAAAAAAAAAAAAAAAAAAAAAAAAAAAAAAAAAAAAAAACTGTAAGGTTAATGAATATTTTGTTTAGGAAACTGGGATACTTAGAACTTTTTATATAACTGCAAATCGAGTTACAGGTAAAAATTTAGTATAATTACTATAATTTTAGTATATTTGTTTCTAAAGCTACGGATTTCTGTATATTTACAAAAATAATTTTCTAGATTTACATGTTTTTTTTTTTTGTACAGTTTATAGGTAAAATTTCTGTAAAAATGCAGGTTCCGTAACTTTGCATCTGTAAAATTATATATATATATTTACATTGTGAAATAGATTTTCATTTGATCAAATTACAATGCGTAAAACGGAAGAAGCAAAATCTTGAAGGTGATATGATGAATAGTTTGTATTTAATCTTCATATTTAATACTATTTTTTTTTTAAAAGGAAGTATTACTTATTTGAAATACAGTTACTTTTTTGAGAAATAAAAAGGAATCGGTCTGTAAACAAAAATTTTAAATTTAAACCTTTTTTTATTCACGACGAGAATTTTTATCAGAACACAATTAATAAAGACGATTTTAAATCATTTTTAAACAAAAAGTCAGCATTTTAAAAATATGACGCTCGTCTAAAAAAAAATAATTTTCTCTGAATGATATAAGTAAGTTTTCAGTCGATTGCTATCTCTTAATGTACCACTGATCATGTAAAACCATGAAGACAAGTTATTTTTAACTCCATCCATTTTACTTAATATTTATTAAAACACTTCACGTGAAATTTTTGTATTTGAATACATTCGTGAAGAGTTTCGCATTTTCTTAATTTTATGTAGGTCTTAAAAAGGTTCTTGGTAAGTTTTATAAAAGTATTTTGTGTTTGGAATAACCTTTCATTTCATTAAATTAAGATACATAAAACGGAACAAGCAAAATTTTAAGGAAAATATAATGAATAGAACATATTTAATTTTCATATTTAAAACCATTAAAAAGGTAAATATTGCTAAGTTGAAATATAGATGCTTTTCTGAGAAATAAAAAAAATATGTGGTCTGTATATAAAAATTTTTAATTTAAACTTTTATTTTTTATGACGCAGGAAATTTTAATCGGAAAACAATTGACAATGATGATTTCTTTTATCTTATAACAAATAAGCTATTCGCGATAATCCTTCCTTAAACATTTTTTAAATAAAAAGCCATGACTTTAAAAAATAGCGTACGCCTCAAAAGAAAAAAAAAAAGAATTTTGTTTTTTTCGAATAATATGAATATATTTTCAGTCGATTGATATCGCTTAATGCTTCATTGGCTCTTGTAAAACCATAAAGACAGAACATTTTTTACTTCATCCATTTTACTTAATTTTTATTAAAAAACTTTATGGGAACTTCCGTATTTGAATAGATTAATGAGGAGTTTTGCTTTTTCTTCATTTTATGCAATTCTCGGAAAGCTAACTCGTAAAGGTTCTTTGTAAGTTTTATAAAAGTATCTTAATAAGCTTTTCTTTGATTAAATTAGAATGCGTAAAACAGAACAAACAAAATCTTGAGGGAGATATGATGAATAGTACACATTTAATTTTCATATTAACACATTTTATTGTTTATTTGAAATACAGATCTTTTTTGAGAAATTAAAAAAAAAAAAAAAAAGATATGTAAATATAAATTTTAAATTTAAACTTTTATTTATTAGGACGCCGAAATTTTTTATCAGTAAACTATTCATAAAAACGATTTTTTATTCTCTAAAAAATTAGCTATTCTCAAAAATAATTTTAAAACATTTTTTAAATAAAAAGTCATCACTTTAAAAGGCCGTACGTCTCAAAAGAAAATCATAAAAAAAATTTTATTTTCTCCCGAATAATATAAATAAATTTTCAGCCGATTGATATGATCGCCATTTCTCTTGTTAAACCATAAAGGCAGGATATTTTTAACACCAACCATTTTATTTAATTTTTATTAAAACGCTTCACAGGAACTTCACCATTTGAATACATTAATGTAGAGTTCCGCTTTTTCTTCATTTTATGTAACTCTTGGAAAGCTTCGTAAGTTTTATAAAAGTATTTTGTCGTCGGAATAAGCTTTCATTTGATTAAATTACAATGCGTGAAACTCAACAAGCAAACTTTTATCGAATATATGATGAATGGTACACATTTAATTTTCATATTTAAAACCATTTAAAAAAAGAAGTATTGCTTATTTGAAAAACAGGAACCTTTTTTCGCAAATAAAAAATGAAGTAGTTTGTAAGTAACAATTTTAAATTTAAACTTTTATTTATTATGACGCCGAAATGTTTATCAGAAAACAATACAGACAATTAAAAAAAACAAAAACAAATTAGCTGTTCGTAGTAATCCTTTTTAAATTATTTTTAAATAAAAAGTCACCACTTTAAAAAAAGACGTACGCCTCAAATGAAAAAAAAAAAAAAAAAAAAAAAAAAAAAAAAATTAGTTTCTCCGAATAATATTAACATGTTTTCAATCAATTTATATCTCTTAGTACGCCATTACTCTTGAAAAACAGTAAAGACAGGATATTTTTTACTCCATCCATTTTACTTAATTTTTATTAAAACACTTCGCGGGAAACTTCCGTATTTAAATACATTAATAAACAGATTCGCTTTTTCTTCGTTTTATGTAGTTTTCGATAGCTAACTTGTAAAGGTTTTATGTAAGTTTTATAAAAGTATTTTGTGTTTGGAATAAGCTGTCATTTGATTAAATTACTATACGTGAAACGGAACAAGAAAAATTTTGAGGAAGATATGATAAATGGTGCATATTTAACTTTTAGATTTAAAACCATTAAAAAAATAAGTATTGCTTATTTAAAATTCAGATACTTTTTTGGGAAATAAAAAAAAAGGTCTGTAAATAGAACTTTTAAATTTAAACTTTTATTTATTATGATGCTGAAAATTTTTATCAGAAAAGAATTAATAAAGACGATTTTTTTTCTCTTAAAACAAATTAGCCATTCGCATTAATCCATTTTAAATATTTTTAAAATAAAAAATCATAATTTAAAAAATAACGTAAGCCTAAAAAAAAAAAAAAAAAAAAAAAAAAAAAAAAAAAAAAAAAATGAAAGAATTATTTTTTTCCAAATAATATGAATATGTTTTCAACCGATTGATATCTCTTAATGCGTTACTGTTCTTGTAAAACCATAAAGGCAGGATATTTTTAACTTCATTCATTTTACTAAATTTTTATTAAAACACTTCACGGGAATTTTCGTATTTGAATATACTAATGACGAGTTTCGCTTTTTCATCGTTTTATTTAGTTTTTTGAAAGCTGACTTTGAAAGACTCTTTAATATAAGTTTTATAAAAGTACTTTGTGTTTGGAATAAGTTTCCATTTGATTAAATTACAATGCGTAAAACGGAACAAGCAAACTTTTGCCGAATATATGATGAATAGTACATATTTAATTTTCTTATTTAAAGACAGTCAAAAAAGTAAGTATTGCTTATTTGAAATACAGATACTTTTTTTCAGAAATAAAAAATAAAGCAGTCTGTAAATAAAAATGTTAAACTTTTAATTTATTATGGCTCGAAACGTTTTTATCAGAAAACAATTCATATTAATGATAGGTGTAGTATTGTATTATTTTTGGATCTCGTAAAACTAGTTTAAATATTGGAGTATAAAAGAAACTTGGAAATACATTACTTTTTTGACCGGAATATATTGCTTAAAATCAAATTATTTTAATATATTTTACTTAGCTTATCAAAAAAGTTGGATAAACTCGAAATTTTATATTTTTACAATGTATGCACGCATAAAATTGAAATGAATGTGTTTTCCGTTATTACTAAGTTAATTAAGTAATTTCCTAATTTTCACTGCCGCAATTTGTATAGGGTTTAAATAAAACTGTAAAAACGTTTAAATTAGTGTAACAAAATAAAATAAAATAAAAATAATATAAGGATTACGTATTTTAAAAATTACTCAGAAAAAAAAAAAAAAAAGGAGGAGGGGATTATGATGAAACTTATTAAAATAAAAAACCCAAGCTATTAGCGTTCTAATAAATTCAGTACAAGCCATATCTGAAGATTTTTTCTATAAAAAGAAATTCCCATTCTTCTATTTAAAAAAAATGAAAATGAAAAAAAAAAAAATCCCAAATTGAGATAAAAAAAAACATGTTATTTGTTTTCCCTTAATAAAGGAAAAAAAATAACTATGCATCTTCTTCCAGTGAAACATTTTAATGCTGTGGTGTGCTTGCTAAAGGAATATAGTAGCTATATATCTTCAAAAAATTATTATTATTATATTAAATAATTTGGTACCTCGAGAGAATTTTAAGGCAAACTGCACCAAAATTCATCAAAAATTATGTTTGCAGCAATAAAAAGCATAGTTATTAATCCTGACTTGTCCTATTAAAGTATATCTTAAATTGTCCAAATTCTGAATAAAAAAATTGTTCCACCTCAAAGTATTTCCTAATGTCTCACAATCAGTTAGAAATTTATACAATATGAAATTTCGCTGTTATTCCATTAAAACAGATTTAATGCATGAGTACTTATAGAACTAAAATTTCGGAAATCTTACTAAAATTTCATCTGTAATCCACGTTGTAATTACATAAAATATTCTAGGCATCTGAGTTTCCCTGAAAAATGTTAGTAAAATTAGAGATATTTTTATTTACAGTGCAAATATATATCAGTTACACAAATTTTTGCTGTTGCAATTATAAGATACCCTGGGGTAATAACACCACGTTAAGGTTCTACCAATTTTCACGGCTTAGTTTTAGATTGTATTTTTCAAACAAATATAGGATCTGATACAGCAACTCATTGACTATCTATATAAAATAAAATAATTTAACAGATATGTATTCATAAAATGTAATGGCGTGATTTCTTGACCAATGCTATTTGGCGTTAATATCCATCTATATGCATAATAACGCCATGCAAAGAAAACTATAAAATAAGATGGAATATTGGCATGTAGATTGCCCAATTCTAAAAATACAAACTCTATAGCTCTAGAAATTGACAAATTGCAATTTAAGTTATTGAAAATGTACAATTTTTTTGTGACTCTGAAAGAAAAAGAAAGGTGTGGTGGTGGCGGGGGGTGGAGGCAAAAGAATATCAGATTCTAAGCTAAGTTTTGCTTAAAAATGACCATTTAAATAGAATTATTAAAAACATTGCACGGATTATTTGAATCAGTATTTATATTCCCATGTATGCATTCTATGTGATAGAAAATATTGATTTTTTTTGTGAAAGTGAAAGAAAAAGGAGTGAGGGGGAGCTTCAACAGAATATAACACCCTGTGTCTCTCTTTGCTTAAAAAGTCCCGCTTAAATATGATTATAAGAAACATTGCATGGTTTTAACCATTCATAATGTAATATTTTAATCATGTGAATTTTTATAATAACTAGAGTTATATGTAATAAATATTTTTGTTAAACCTTAACTGCTGTTGGCGTCTCACATACCGCTGAGTTTTTCAAGTTTCAGAGTTTAACTTACAATTTTTACTTTAACTATAGATACCGGGAAAACTTTGTTTCATTTGGAGTCCTATTACTATCTCTAGAGACTTTTGAATAGCTGAATTTTATTTATAATAGTCCTGTATATAAGATTCAATACAAAAATAATATTCTAAAAGTTAATTTAACATTATATTCATCGTTAGATTAAGCGGTCTGACAGGCCGCTCACAGTAAGTTATGCGACAATTTTTGTCACAGCAGTTAAGGGTTATTACTATTATAGTAATCTAATAAATAGTTTTTAATCCATAACTCCACACTAATGCGGATTCTCCAAACCTACAGTTAAATTGTCTACGTTTTAAACAGCATGCTTTAATAAATTTTTAATAAATTGAATAAAATTTTTGATTAAAAAATATTATCCCAAAGCGATCTCTTATTCAATTTTATACATAATTCATATGGTTATATATTATTATCTCTATATTAGCAACAAAATTAACCTTTAACTGCTGTTAGCAATCTGACTGAACACTGTACCCCCTACCCCCCCCCCCCCAAAAAAAAAAATAGCGTTAAACTTGTATTTTCCAGTTTAACTATAGTTACAACTGAAATTCTCTTTCGTTTGGAGTTCTCGTAATATTGTTAGAAATATTTGAATAGATTAAATTTAATTAGAATTAATTCTGTACAAAAAGTTTAGCGCAGGAACAGAAGTTTAGCGCAGGAACTATGATTTTTAATCGCGGATCGCCTTTTAACCTTTAACTAATGTTACCGGTCTCGTAGACCACTATTTTTCTTTTAATTTTTTAGTTTAACTTGTAATTTTCAATTTAACTGCAAACACTACCGAAATATTGTTTCATTTGGAATTTTAGTACTATCACCAGAAACTAAATAGGTGAATATTAAGTATAATACTCTTGTTTAAAAAGTTTAGTACAAAAATACAATCCTATGAGTTATTCCCGCCTTTTATTCATCTTTCAATTTTGCGATCTCACAAACCGCATCACATTCATACGTTACAATTTCTGTCACATCAGTTAAAGGTTAAATTTTATAAAGTTTTGAAAAACCGAACGCTGAGAAAGAGGACAGTTAAAATTTCGAACTCTGTTGAACAATCCAGTGGAAATTTAATAGAAACCTGATTTTGAAGATGCTCGAATTTGAATCTCGAAAACATTTTGATATAGTTTTATTTACAAGAGTTAAAAATTATTTTTTACATTAGTAAAAAAAATAATAATATAATAAAAAATAAAATAGAGAGATTATTTTTAAGTATTGGGCACCCCCGCCCCTTAATCTTACCATTTCAACAATGATGATAATGCTGTCCCATATTAATACATAAACCCCCTTCGGATATAGTTCGGCCACTGTTGGGAATCAACCGGGATAATAACGCCAAAACCTGGCGTTATTACCCCGGGTTACTTATTGCGCAGTAAATCCTAAACTACAAATTATCTCGAGAAGATATCCAAAATCTTCTACAACAATTTGAAAGTACATGAAATACACTACAAATTTATGTAATAAACAAAGTATTTCGGATAAAAAATATAGTCTTCACATCAAAAACCTTATCTCGCAAATTTTAGATCAAGCGTTAATTTTAGTTGCTTGTAAAAACAATAAGACTTAAAAATGAAACAAATTAACTTGAAGCTGTTTTTTGTGATTTATATGACTCAAAACCCTTCTGCGCAGAGCACATGGGTGTCATTTACCTGATTATTTCATAATTATGCAAAATAAAAGCACTTGGCGTTATTACCCCGCCTGGCGTTATTACCCCAGGGTACCTTATAAATAGTTCTAGGATTCCCAGTTTAATAAAAAAAATTTAGCAACTTTTTAGATTTTTTTTTACAGTGTAGTACTTACAAGATTTACTTTTTATACTTCCCTGTAAGATACAGGAATGTAGAGGAGGGTATAAGGGGGATTTTTTTTAAAGTCGTATACCATCTGGATTTTTAAAAGCAACACCGTCTACTACCTGTGTTTCTCAAGAAAGCTATAGTACACACACTCTAAGGTATGCCTTCTGCCTTGAGTGTATACCCTCTACATAAACAGTATATCCTCATTTATTTTTAAAACTACATTCCTGAAGATAACCAAAACAACGTACACTGTGAAAAAGAATCTGTAAAATTACTAATTTTTTTCTTGGAAACTGGGATTTCTAGAACTTTTTATGTAACGGTAATAGCAAAATTTCATGTAACTGAATCGATTGCTTGAATTATTGCTGTTACTGTCACATGAAAAGTTCTAAGAATCCCAGTTTCCTAGAAAAAGTTTATTAATTTTACACATTTTTTTTTTTTTTTTTTTTATTACAATGTAGTTATGAACTCAGTTATGAATATACAGATATGAAATTTACATGCAAGTAACACAACATGCGAATCTTTATAGTGAAATTTTATTTGTTGATGGAGAAAAATATGTTTTTAGCATACTTTAATAATTTCAAAATTGTATGATTTTTTTTAAATCTAAAAAGTATTCCGACAATAGAGAAATTTATAACAGAAGGCTTACAGAAAAAAGACAATCTTTAGTTTATATTTAATAAATTGTATATGAAGAAAGATTCATTTTTTATGTAAACACTATAAAAAAAATCTGTAAAGTTACTAAAATTTTTCTAGTATTCCAAGAACTTTTCATATAACAATAACAGAAAAAATTCTCGTAACCGAGAAAGGTTACATGAGTTTTAGCTGTTACCGTTACATGAAAAGTTTTCGAATTACAAGTTTACTAGAAAAATCTTAGTAAGTTTACAAATTTTTTTTATTACAGTGTACAGGAGATTAACTAATTTATTTTTGTTTATATATTTTCTGTCTTTTAAAAACTTTTTTTAATTGGAAAAATGATTCAATTTATAATGGAAAACTAAAAAATATGCTCTATAAACAGTAAACACAAGACTGTAATGTTAGTAAAAAAAATACTGTTAATGACGTATCGAAAAATTTAGTAAAAATACACTTTTTTTTTTCTTTCAAAAAGCACTACGTTCCATTAAGCTGAAGAAACAAACTTCTTTTTAACTGAACGCAAAGTGCGCTCTTCTTTCCTCATGGGCTAATATATTTGAGAGGTAAAATAATTAAATAAAGAGAAAGTTTTCTCTCTAGATTTCAGGATATTCATTAAAAACTACATAAAATATTTAAAATTATGAATATGCTAATAATGATTAAAATGTGATAAAAACAAAATTTTGTCCTAATTGCTATTTATTTATATAAAAATGATTTTTGGTATTGTTAGTGTGCAATTTGCAAAAAAAAAATATTACATATATATTAAATGTAAGAAATTCATTACAGTTCTATCATGGTTTTAAGATGTTTTTACCTATATTCTGTAACCTGGAATGCGTCTCCATGTAACTTTGAGAAAAGATTCAGAAAAGTTAATTAGTTTAAGAAAAAGATAAATGTCATAAAACACACTGTTAACAGAAAAACCTTTTTTTTTTTTTTTTTTTTTTTTTTTTACATATGTAAAGTTAAAGAAATCTCTATGCTTACTAGAATTTTATCTGTACACTGTACAAAAAGGATGTAAATCTACAAAACTAGTTTTTGTAAACTAGTTTTGTAAACACCTGACTACAATGTTACTAGAAAGACTCTGTTAATGACATATTGAAAAAGTAAGTGGAAATGCAATTTTTTTTTCAAAAAGCACTATGTTCCATTAAGCTGAAGAAACTTCTTTTTAACTCAACGCAAAGTGCACTTTTCTTTCTCTCATGGGCCAATATATTTGAGAGGTAAAATAATTAAATGAAGAGGAAGCTTTCTCTCTAGAATTCAGGATATTCAATGAAAACATGAGGTTTACAGAAAAGAGGCAATATTTAGCTTATATTTAAAAAAAAATGTATATTAAGAAAAATACATTTTGTATGTTATACACTGTAAAAAAAATCTGTAAATTTACTAAAAGTTTTCTAGGAAACTGGGATTCCTATAACATTTTATGTAACGGCAACATCAAAAATTCACGTAACAGATACAGATTTGCTCTGAAAAAAAAAATCTGTAAGGTTTTTAAGAATTTTTTAGGAAACTGGGATTTTTAGATTTTTTTATGTAACCGTAACCCAGGTTACAGATAAAATTTTAGTAAGATAACTGTAATTTTAATAGATATATTTGTAAAGTTATAGATTTCTGTACTTTTACAAAAATTAGCTTTGTAGATTTACATATTTTCTTGTACAGTGAACAGATAAAATGTTGGTAAATATACAGATTTCGGCAACTTTACATCTGTAAAGTTACAGAATTTTTTTACAGTGTAGGAGATTAGCTAATTTCTTTTTGTTTATATATTTTTAATTGCTTAAAAACGTTTCTTTAATTGGAAAAATGATTTATTGAAAAATGGAAAACTAAAAAACATGCTGTATAAACTAAGTTCCATTAAGCTGTAGAAACTTCTTTTTTAACTCAACACAAAGTGCACTTTTCTTTCTCTCATGGGCCAATATATTTGAGAGGTTAAATAATTAAATGAAGAGGAAGTTTTCCCTCTAGATTTCAGGATATTTAATAAAAAATAAAAAATAAAATATTTAAAACGATAAAGATGCTATTTTGATTCAAATGTGGTAAAAAAAAATTTTGTCCCAATAGCTATTTATTTATATAAAAAGGATTTTTGGTATTGTTAGTGTGCAATTTGAAAAAAACTATATTAAATGTAAAAAATCTCTTACAATTTTATGTTAAAAAAAAAGATGCTTTTATTTATATTCTGTAATTCGAATTGCATCTCCATGTAACTTTAAAAACAAGATTCGGAAAAGATAATTAGTTTAAGAATAAATAAATGTCATAAAATACACTGTTAAAAAAAATTAGAAAAAAAACTGTTTTTTTACATTGTAAAAAAAATCTGTTAAGTTACTAAACTTTTTTTAGAAATTGGGATTCCTACTCTGTAAAACATTTCTGTGACGTTACTTCATAACATTGGTGGCTGCCTCGCTGCCTCCAATTCTACGGTGCACTTTAACCGATATAACCGATGTAACTTTGTAAGGTTACACAAGTAATATATGTTCAATTACACCATTTCATAAGTGGAAAAAATTGCTCCATAAAATTGGAGGCAGCAGCTGCCACCAATTTTATGGAGTAACGTTACATACTTTTTTCTATAGTGTAGGACTTTTTATGTAACGGTAACAGCAAAAATCCATGTAACAGAATCAATTATAACGATGTTAGCTATTACTTTTACATATGAAGTTCTAGGAACTCAAGTTTTTTAGAAAAAATTTCGCAATTTGATATTTTTTTTCTTTTTTCCCTTTTTTTTCTTTTTACTTACCCATCATACATAGTATAGGGTAAGTCTTGCAATCGTTTTGAAAATCGAAAGAAAATTTTTGACGGATTTACACGTTTTAGATAGTGGAGATTCCGAAAAACATATTTTTAGAAAAAAAATTTTGCCGTCCATCTGTCTGTCTGTCAGTCTGTCAGTCTGTCTGTCTGTAAACGCTTTATCTCCCGAACAAATTGAGATAGAGACTTGAAATTTTGTATGTAGTTAATATGTAAGGATGGGACGAAGCCTATTTAATATCAGCAATCTCGATTATCCGGAACTATTTTTTTCGGACCCTCGAAAAATTCGTTCTGGTGAAAGGTATATAAAAATTTTCGAATTTTTTTGTTTTAAGGAATGGACGTAAAAGGCAATAAAATAACACACATTTTGCATATAGAATGAAGTCGATCGGATTATTAGTTGCCGAGATATTTGTAATCCTGTTTTCCACATTCTTCGATTTTTCATGACCCTGTATTTCATTCAAATTTCAATTCAGAGGTATATTTTAATTGAAAAGGAGACGCTTAATTCGACACAGTTAATTGTTAGTTAATAGAATTATTATTTTTGGAGTTATAAGGATGTTTCTTTTACGCAGTTCGGCGTTTTATATAATTTGTCGAAATTGGTACATCAGCAGTTCTTTAATAAAGCATTACTATGTTTATTAACAATATTTAAATTTTGTTTATGAATTGCAATGCATTGTATAAATAGTTTTCACATGTTTTATTTTCATATACATATCCATGATGGGTAAGTATTACGGTGGCCCCCAACGACTAGTTTTTTTTTTTTTTTTTTGTATACACATGTAAATTTAAATAAATCTCTATGCTTACTAGAATTTTATCTGTACGCAGTCCAAAAAATATGCAAAACTACAAAACTAATTTTTATAAAGCCACAGATTTCTGTAACTTTAGAAAATAATCTACTAAAATTGCAGTAATCTTACTGAAATTTTATCCGTACCACAGACTGCAGTTACATAAAGTGTTCTAGAAATCTCAGTTTCCTAAAAAATTCATAGTAAATCTTACAGATTTTTTGATTTACTGTGCAAACTTGTCTATGTTACACGATTTTTTTTGACATGTTAGAAATGGCATATGTTTCATAAATTTTTTAATTTTGCAATTGCTTAAAAAGTTCTAGGAATCCCAGTTTTCTAAAAAACAATTTAGCAACTTTACAGTTATTTTTTTACAGTATACGTAAAAATACAATAAAAGTTATATTTTAATTTTTAAAAATGTCTTTGCTACTGAAAATCCGATTATTAAGTTTATGAAATATAGCATAAAAGTAACCTATGAAAAACTAGTCAGATGTGGCAATCCCGAAACTTTCTTCTATCTTATGCATGTTAATAATGCATACAGTACAGTATTACCCTGAAAAATGCAGTTTAGCAGCGCCACCGGTTAGGTTATTTAAACCAAAATCTACAGTCTGCAACAAATTATGCAACTGAATCTGAAGTTTATTGGAGATCCATGCATTAGTTTTTGCGATAGAGCTATAGCAAAATCCTAAATAAAAATTTTAATAACAGCGCCACATGTTGGGGGATGTACACCAAAAACTAATCAGGATAATCTTTTATTAGGTGCTAATTGAATCTGAAAATTGATGAAAATCCATGTGTTAGTTCTTGAGATACATTTATTACAAAATTGTGAAAAATTCAGCATAGCAGCACCATCTGTAGATCGATTTACACCAAAAACTAACCAACACTAATCTATATCAGGGACAGTTCTTGATATAAAGCTATTGCGATAATCACGAATAATGCACAATGGCAGCGCCACTTGTTATGCTATTTACACCAAAACATTATCAGCATCATGTTATATATCAAATACTAACTTAATCTAAAGTTTTATGAAAATACATGCACTAGTTTTTGAGCTATGACTATTGTAACAATTTAAATAATCCAGCATATCAGTGCCACCTTTTGACGATGTACACCAAAAACTAATGATATCTAGTTTATATAAAGGTCTAACAGCATCTAAAGTTTTGGGAATTTAAGTGGATTAGTTCTTGAGATAGTGCGCCCGCAAAATGTTTGTCACATAGAGAAAGACAAACTGACTGAAAGACACACTAATAGACTGACTGACAGATTGACAGACTCACAAACAGACATTTTGTAAAAACATGTTTTTTGATTTCTCGGATCCCTAAATCCGTCGAAAATCGGATTTCGAAAATTTTCACGTATCCAATACTTTCTTCTTGTAAGGATAGAAGGAAGTAACAACGAGTCTATCGAGAAGTATATGTTGAAAATATACCATTTTTGTTATTCTAACATATTGAAAAAATACAAATTGAGAAATAAAATTAAAGATTACAGCATTGAACCGTTTAAAAAGGAATAAATTCAGTACATGTTTTTATTCGCATATATTTTTACTGTTGGATCTTTACAGCACTTCGAGAAAATATACTAAAAAAGTCTGAATTCATTCTAAGCAAAAAGCTGGTAAAATGATATTTTCACCATATTTTGCAGAATGAAGTATACCGTATACCCCTTATAAAAAAGATACAAACTTTTACGATACTGCAAAACTTTTTAGGACCTTCGTATTCTAAAGATATTTCAGGGTAAAATCAGGATCACGAAATGTGCTATAAATAAAATTGCTGCAAAATGAAAGACTAATGAATTCAAAGTTAGCCACACAGAATAAATCCAGAAAGTTTATCTTCTTCCATAAAAAGAAACCAAAGTTTAAAAAAAGAAAATGGAATTGCGAGTTAAGCCTACATTATTAAACATTTCAACTTCTCCCTATTATTTAAAGGAAATGTATCATTTGATAAGGTGAAAAAGGTGAAAAAGATGTATAGAAGAAATAACCGTCCAAAGACATTAATTTATTCGGTTCTTTGCATAGCCTTGCATATGAATTTGTTTATTTCATTTTAACATCTTCTGGTAAACTAAATATAGCTTAGCTCGAATGTTACGAATTAATTTTGCGTGGCTGTTTATATGATCTAGAGATTTTATACACACACCACGTTATTAATATATAATAACTCAGTTTTACCTTCGTTTGAGACGATTTGTTACACTAATTTCTTCAAAATCAGATAGACTTACTATAAATTCCAAATTCGAAGTACAGTTTATTTTCTTAAGACGCCGATAGCTTTTATCGTAAAATAGTTAAATTAGTAATTCAACGATTGGAAATGGGATAGAGGCTCTTCAAAGTAAAATCATAAAATATTTAAGTTAGAATTTCGTGTTTTAAATTAAGCTATTTTTAGGTATTTCCAATAGTTAATAATAATAAAAAGTATCGTACTTTTAAAGTATTTCCAAAGAAGGATTTTCAATTCGTTGGATAAATATCGAATTTTTGATGCACGTTTATGGATAATTTTGGTGTAGATAGATGTACCAATTATATTTTTCATCGTTCAATCTGTAAAAAATTCTTATGGAATGCTAAAAAACTTACAAGAATGTAAAAAATTGAAATTTTATGTATTTTAAAGATGTTTTGGAAAAATCGTGAATCATGACAAAAAAATCTTCTCAACACTTGGCAGAACAATGAATTCACAGAAACTTATATCTTAATAAACCTTACACAGTAAAAATACTCCTGAAATTTTACAGATTTAAAATTACGGAAATCTAAATGCTTACTAAAATTTTATCTGTACACTGTTCAAAAAAGATGTAAATCTACAAAACTTGATTTTGTAAAGCTACACAAATTAGCTTTACAAAAGTAAAATTATAGTAATCTTACAGTTTCGATAGGTGTACAAAATTTTTATTTGTAATTTAGCTGTAATTTAGCTTAATTTAGTATTATTTACATAA
Organism: Maratus speculifer; assembly: GCA_964019185.1. Classification (NCBI taxonomy): domain Eukaryota; kingdom Metazoa; phylum Arthropoda; class Arachnida; order Araneae; family Salticidae; genus Maratus; species Maratus speculifer. Next base: position 160,907,320 of record OZ025300.1, on the reverse strand, counting down.
AACGTTTTAGTCATGCCAGTTTCTTAAAAAAGTCTTGGTAATTTGACAGATTTTTTTTCTTTTGATTCGCAGTGCAAATGTGTATCTGTTACATGAATTTTTTTTGTTGCCGTAACATAAAAAATTCTACAAAATCGCAGTCTCCTATAAAAATTTTAGTAATTTTACAGATTTTTTTTTTTTTTTTTTTTTTTTTTTTTTTTTGAACAGTATACAGCGAAAAATGAGTGTAATTGGTGCTACAACTATAAGATGGTGAAACTTGTTACAATATTTGGAGCTACGATTAAGCCATAGCTGAAATTATTGTAATTAGAATTCACCATTATATGGTTGTCGCACTGCAGAGCCAAAATTTGGTTCAATACCTCACAAAATTTTTAGCAGTATATAAAAAAGAAGGAAACGTCACATATTATTCATTTATGATGAATGATATATGATGATGAATGATATATTATGATGAACTATAAGGAAAGTGAAATTTTGTTGCAACATTTGGAGCTGTGGTAAAAATTTTATTAATGAAAATAATAATAATAATAATAAATTCAATGCATATTATTCGTTTATTAACCATGACTGTAATTATTTTTTCTTTGATCAATTAGGCTAAAAGTCTTTTAAAATTGTTTTGTTACAATAAAATAATGAATAAAGACAAACATTGTTAAAAAGACAATTACAGATAATCTACGAGTAATTATTGTCTTAAGTCTTATGTATAATTACAGAGAAGAGAAAAACAGAGATTCTGTTAAATAACAGAGAAAATATTCGGTAAATTTACAATAGACTCTGTCAATTAACATTGTTAAAAATACAGCAGACTCTTTAAATATATTTTTAATGATAATAATTTAGTTTTCAAAATAAGTAAATCACTCAATCTTCAGTGAGTCTTAAAGAATTTGAATTTGTCGAATGGTTTTGAATTGTTGTATCATTTATTTCTTACGCAGATTGTTTCTGGCTAGCCTGGAGTTTGAACCCGAGAGCTCTTGACCGTGGAAAAACACCCTGCTGAGTGATCTATAAGAGCTTTTGTGATCTTCTACTATTTTGTGATTGAGCGAGGAAAAATCGATAAAAATCCCCAGTAACATCGAGGAAATTATTGTTCGATTTCTAAATTATTCTTAATATTTCTAACAAAGTTGCAAATTAATTTTATAAGTGTATATTTTGAATTATAATTTTTAACAAAGATAAAAATAGCCTTAAATAAAGACGAAATACCTACAGGGAATTAGATATAATATAAGGGAAATGTCGGTGAAATGATGGCCGATAAACTCGTTCGAATGTGTTTAAACGAGGACTCGTGAAAATTCGCAGAAAGTCTCGCTCTTTTTTCCGTTTTTTTACAGAAAATTTTAACAGTGCAACATATCGCGTAAAGAGTAAGAGTGGAATCATTAAACATGACGCAAAGAAAATCATAAGAACTTCGCAAAAATGTGAATTCATTGTAATCCATAATTCAAAGTAATTCCCAGCGAAGCATTCCCTTTCTTACATAAAATAAAAACTTATGAAAACAAAATCGGAAAAAGTGTTTATATTCTCTCTGGATAAGATAATCACGTGTCTTCTTCGTTTCATGCATTTTAACGCATCGATGCACTTCTAAGGACAGACAAATATATTTTTAACTTCTTTGAGAATGAACTTTATTTATTTTATTATTGCTAAGGCACACTCTAAAAAAACAAATGTTTCTTAATCTGCGAAAATATAATATTACCACGAAGAAAAAGATACAGTAACTTCTTCTGAGTTACACATAGGTTTGCCAGATTTCTCTCAGAAAAAGACGGAAGATTTTGATCGACATTAGTTTTGGTTTAAATGCGCTACCGACATTTTTTAACTCCTTCGCGACAAGAAACTTTTACGAAATTTTTAATGCTTCGTCACCGGTTTTTGGAAACAGAAATTTATGCCTTATTAAATCGAGAAAATGCTCCGATTAAACAAGGCGAATTTCGCAGTAAAATTTTACTGGTGGGGATAAAGAAGGATTCTTAAGCCTTTTTGCGGCACGTGTACGTGTCGCTCGTCTCCAAGAGATTAATAACCAAGTTACTGAACTATACTGAATTAGCCAATATTGTTTTCGATAACAAATTTGTTTAAAAAGAAATTGCATTGGTAAATCGATTTAATCATTATTTCCTTACTGCTTTTGAATTATATTATTCTATCAACATTGTTTAATTAATTTTGCAGTCTTATATCCAATTAAGAATAAAAAGTAATTGCATTGTAAGATCTAAATTAAATCAAAATAACCTAAAATTCAATTATGATCATGAAAATTTTAATAATGGATATGCTAGAAAAACATTTGTTTGTATTTAAATGTAAAGGGAGATAATAAATCAAACAAAATATTAAAGCTTAAGATAGAGATAAATTTAAAAAAAATTAAAATGTTTATTCTTGTAGTACTTAATAATGCCTCGTTCACATGATCTAATGCTACAATGGTGCATACTGTGACGAGAAGCTAGCTCCACGATTTCGGGCATTCTCAATTAATATTTTATAACTAAACCTCCCAATATTTTTCTCACCCTGATCGGAAGCAAGCTGTTTTTACATTTGATGTACAGAACTTTTCTTCGTACGGTGGAATTTTGTAGCAAACTGAAAAATAAAATAACTCTTGAAATTATCAAAATTAAAATGTGGTAGAAGAACGGAAGAAATCATCGTACAGGACAAATTTAAACGTACACCGTACGATAGACCTAAAGCTTGCTAAAAAAACGTATAAATTACGGGGAAAACGTACAATCCCTAGTTACACATGACCTTTTAAAAAAAATTAAACAAAAAGTAAAAAATTGTTTTGCATTATTAACTCTCAGAAACCAATAAATTTTTCCGATTTGAAGTAGCATTTGTAATAAAAGATTTATTTTTGCTGCCACTTATTTTCGGAAGGATTTCCAATTATTTTTTTTTTTTCTAGTGTATAAATCAGTTTTTTGAAACCGAAATATAGATTTCTGAAATGCTAAATGAAACATTTTTAGCTGCGTAATTGAATTTATGCCCTCAAGAGAAAACAAGTTGGAAATTGCACGTAAAGCGTAGCAAATGAGGTGCGTTCGTTGATAACGAAGTTTTAAAATATTCAGATCTTGCTGATATAGTAGAGCGTACTTTGGATACATTATAGTGGTCGAAATCTTTGTGTTCCTGTATATATGCAGGGAGTAATTTTTATTATACTTCATTAACGCATATCTTATTCATAAAATGTGAAGTAGTTTAATATAATTAAAACACCCCCCAAACAATGTTTCCCCGTATAACATTATTTAGTGGAATACATTTGTGTGGCCCTGTAATTTAATAATAAATATTCTTTGCACAACAGATTGTACAAAATGTATTTTTTAGTACATATTTCATAGTTTCATGTCAATTCTGTTATATTCAAATGAGTGTAACACCATTAAAATGCATTTGAAACCTTTTTCCCCATTGACCGTAATGTAACGGTATATTTTTTATTGTCCCTGTAATTGATCAATGCATCCGATTTTCATAACATTTGAAATGACTCGACAAAATTGTGTAATAAATATACTTTTTAAATTTCAAACGATTAAAATGAATTTGAAACTTTTTTCCCCATTGACCGTAATGTAACGGAATCCTTTTGATTGTCCCTGTAATTGATCTATCCATCCGATTTTCATAAAATTTGAAACGACTCGACAAAATTATGTAATAATTATGTATTTTAAATTTCAAACGATTCGGTTGGGTAGTTTTTGCGTTGTTATATGCGGACGGACAGACAGACAGACAGACGGACAGAGCGACAACAATAGGTGCTACGTATTTACATAATTACGAACGCACCAAAAAAGTAACATTGATTTTAATAATGATGTTAATTCTGTTAATTTGTCCTGTTTGTCTGTAAGAAATAAGTGTGAGTATGAAAATGGCTCTTTGAGAAATGATTCAAGTCGAAAAACGTAAAATATGTGTTTAGAAAAATCTTTTAATACACTATGAATATTACCTAAAAACATTTCCAAAAGTCAATGGCAGCAAAATAAAGTTTGTTTTTACATCCTTCTTTAAGTGTCAATACTAAGGTACCCTGGGGTAATAACGCCACGTTAAGGTTCTACCAATTTTCGCGGCTCAGTTTTAGATTGCATATTTCAAACAAATGCATGATTTGATACAGCAACTCATTGACTATCTATATAAAATAAAATAATTTAACAGATATGTATTCATATAATGTAATGGCGCGATTTCTTGACCAATGCTATTTGGCGTTAATACCCACCTATATGGGTAATAACGCCATGCAAACAAAACTATGAAATAAGATGGAATAATTGCATGTAGATTGCCCAATTCTAAAAATACAAACTGTACAAACTTAGAAATTGAAAAATTGCATTCTAAGCTATTGAAAATGTTCAATTTTTTGTGAAAGTGTAAGAAAAATAAAGGTGTAATGTGTGTGTGTGTGTGGGGGGGAGGGGAGGATGAGGCAAAAGAATAACAGACCGTGAGCTTCTTTTTGCTTAAAAAGGACCGCTTAAACAGAATTATTAGAAACATTGCACAGTTTTAACTGTGTTTATTTGAATCAGTATTTGGGATGTAGCTCGGCCACTGTCGGGAATCAACCGGGGTATTAATGCCAAGGATTGGCGTTATTACCCCGTTATAGTTATTGCGCTGTACATTTTAAATTACAAATTATCTCGAGAAGATATCCAAAATCTTCAACAACATTTTAAAAGTTCATGAAATGTACTACAAATTTATGTAATTAACAAAGTATTTCCGGATAAAAAAAAATAGTCTTCACATCACAAAACGTATCTCGCAAATTTTAGATCAAGCGTTAATTTTAGTTGCTTGTAAAAACAATAAGACCTAAAAATGAAACAAATTAACTTGAAGCTGTTTTTTGCGATTTATATGACTCAAAACCCTTCTGCGTAGAGCACATGGGTGTCATTTAACAGATAATTTCATAATTATGCAAAATATTAGCACTTGGCGTTATTACACCAGACCACCTTATATTGCTTTCAGAAGTTTTTAAAGATAAAAAAGGATTCTGGGAAACTTTGATAATTTGGAAGAGGTTTTGTATAATTTCGTACTAGAATATGTCATTTTATCACACTATATTATATATATATATATATTCAAGTGTATCTTATTATTTTGAAATGAATGTATCAATTCCACATTAATCAGAATAAACGACTAGTGAACAATAATTTCTTCTTCTTTTTTTTTTTCTTTAACATTTGAAAAATGGCTGTTGTTTTCGGTCGAGAATGTATCTTATGGTATCCGCATTTTATTTTTTTAATAAATGAGCAAGAAATATTTATATTTAATAAATGCTGTACATAATATATGACTCTTATTACGTAAGCCACATTTTGATTAAAAATAATGTTTTTACTTATTTTTATCAACCGAAACCAAAAAAAGACGTCATATGAAAAATCACCTTTTAAAGAGAGAGAGAGAAAAAAAAAAAAAAAAAAAAAGATAATTGTTAAAGGGCTCATTGATTACAAAATGTGCGACGATCACGAAAAAGGAAACAATCTAATGTTGAACAGACTGACTAAAAAATACTTTTTTTTAATATAGAATTTATTTATGTCTTAAATCTTAGTCATCAAAATGGTTGTTGTAATTTGTTGCATTATTACTATTATTATTATTTTACTTCGTCTAATTACTTCATAAGACTATTTTAAATCGACCGAAATGTCAATGATATTAAAAAAGAGAATTTCGAAAACTGATTATAATAACATTTCGAACAACCTCCCTTTCCAGAAAAAGTTAAACATGTCATAAAAAAATATATAACACCTTCGCAGGATAATAAATTCCTAGCAAGCCATGACTCAAGAAATCATCCAACGAAACCTTCTTTTTCTTTCATAGAACAAAACGAAAACTTGTGAAAACAAGATCGGAAAAGGCGTTTTTATTTTCTCTCCGAATAAAATAACATTTTAATAACCGCGTGTTTTTCGTCTGATGCATTTATATATACTGATGCATTTGTAAAACAGGAAAAACATATTTTTAACTTTGAAAATGTACCTTGTTTACTTTATTATTATCCAAACACCGATGGCTTTTATCTCGAAAATGAGTAAAATTATTTTTCTTTTCTCAGTTTTATGTAGCTTTATTGAAACTAAATAGCGTTTTGAAAAAAGTGATTAATTACGTTTTGAACTAAATCATTGCATTTTTTAAAACAAAATATCTGTAAAATGGGAGTTATATATAACATTAATTTTAAGGTGTCTTAAATAGACAATTTGAATTTTTAAATAGCTTTTAAACTAAATGTAAAGATAAAAAGGACTTTTTCTGTCATTAAAGCAAATACAGTGGAGATGATCAAATCAATAAACTGAAAACACAGAAAAAGACAATTATAAATTGGCCAATTGCATCATAAATTATACTTAAAAATGTGCATTCAAATTAAATAAAAACTGCTAAATGGTACACATTCTTCAAAACAATACATTTAAAATATCTACGTTTCGTATCACTTCTGCAAAAGTCTTCAAAATTTGCATGTTATTATGAAAAGAAATAAAGACAACTGATTCCAACATAATGTCGAACGATAGCAATAAAACAGTCCATAAAAAATTCGCAGGATAATGAATAACTAGCAAGCCAAAGCTGAAAAAAATCTTCTAACGAAATAAAAAAACTTATGAAAACACAATCGGGAAAAGCATTTTTATTCTCTCTGCATAAAATAATATCGGAATAACCGAGTGTCTTCTTCGTCTAATACATTTTAATGCACTAATTACACTTGTAAAGCAAGACAATCATATTTTTAACTTTGAAAATGTACTTTGTTTATTTTATTATTGTCGAATCGCTGAGAGCATTTATACCGAAAAGGAATAAAATTATTTTGCTTTTCTCAGTTTTATATATTGAAATTAAATAAAGTTTTGAAAACGATGATTGTATAAATGAGCTTTGATTTAACTCGTTTCATTTTTTAAAACAAAATTTCACCAAAATGGGAGTTTTACGTAATATCAATTTTAAGGTATTTTAAATAGACACTATGAAGTATTAAATAGCTTTTAAACTAAATATAAAAATAAAAAATGCTTTTCCCACATTATGGAATATGTAGTGGAGATTATCAAATCCGTAAACTGAAAATAAAAAAATAATAAAAAGATAATTATAAAATGGACAATTGCACCGTAAATTATACTTATAAATACGTATTCAAATTAAATACAAAATACTAAATGTTACACACACTACAAAACAATACATTTAAAATACCTACATTTCGTATTGCTTCTGCAAACGTATTCAAAATTTGCATGTACTTATGAAAAAAATATAAAGACAACTGATTCCAATAAAATGTCAAACAGCAACAAAAAAAAAAAAAAAAAAAAAAAAAAAAAAACAAGTTTGCGGGATAATGAATTCTGCATGTAATTATGAAAAAAAAATAAAGACAACTGATTCCAATAACACGTCAAACGACAAAAAAAAAAAAAAAAAAAAAAAAAAAAAAGTTTACGGGATAATGAATTTTGCATGTAATTATGAAAAAAAAATTAAAGACAACTGATTCCAATAAAATGTCAAACGACAAAAAAAAAAAAAAAAAAAAAAAAAAAGTTTGCGGGATAATGAATTTTGCATGTAATTATGAAAAAAAAAAAAATAAAAAAAAAATAAAGACAACTGATTCCAATAAAATGTCAAACGAAAAAAAAAAAAAAAAAAAAAAAGAAAAAAAAACATCAGTTTGCGGGATAATGAATTCTTAGCAAGCCAAAACTGAAGAAATCTTTCAGTAAAATATTATTTTCCTTCCATAAAACAAATTGAAAAACTTACGAAAACAAGATCGGAAAAAGCGTTTTTATTCTTTCCGGATAAAATAACACTGGAATAACCGCGTTACTTCTTCGTCTGTTACATTTTAATGCACCGATGCGCTTGTAAGGCAGGAGAAGCATATTTTTAACTTCTATGGGAATGTACTTTATTTATTTTATTATTATTGAGATACAGATAGTTTTCATCTGAAGACTAAATAAAGAAAGTTTATTTTTCTTATCTCAATTTTGTGCAGCTCTTTTAAAATTATGAAATACTTTGAAAAGGATATTCAATGATCCTTTGAACAAACTCATAATACCTTTTTTTTCAATAGAATATTTAGAAAATGGGAATTAAGATTATTTTTAAGGTATTTTAAACAGATAATATCATGTACTAAATGGCTTTAAAAGTAAATTCAAAGAAATCTTGAAACGAAACATTACTTCTCTTTCCTAAAATGAAATGAAAAACTTGTGAAAATAAGATCAGGAAAGGCGTTTTTCTTCTCTCCAGATAAAATAACACTGCAATATCCGCGAGCCTTCTTCGTCTGATGCATTTTAATGCACCGATGCACTTGTCAGGCAGGAGAAGCATATTTTTAACTTCTATGGGAATGTACTTTATTTATTTTATTATTATTGAGATACAGATGGAAATGAAAACTCTGAAAGCGAAATAAAGAAAATGTATTTCTTTTATCTCAGTTTTACATAGCTCTTATGAAACTTTGTAATATTTTAAAAAAGATAATTAATGATCCTTTGAACAAACTCATAATACTTTTTTATTTCAATAAAATATTTGCAAAATGTGCATTATGCGTAACATTATTTTCAAGGTATTTTTAACAGATAATATCAAGTATTAAATGGCTTTTAAACTAAATTTAAAGAAATCTTAAAACGAAACTTTACTTTTTATTTCATGAAATGAAAAACTTGTGAAAACAAGATCAGGAAAAGCGTTTTTATTCTCTCCGGATAAAATAACACGGGAATAATCACGTGTCTTCTTCATCCAATGCATTTTAATGCACCGATGAGCTTGTAAGACAGGACAAACATTATTGTCCCAGCGCTCACGAGAATTAATAAAATTATTTTTTTTCTCAGATTTATGTAGCTTTATTGAAATTAAGTAGTGAATTGAAAAAAAAAAAAAAATACGCTTTGAACTAACACATTACATTTCTTTCTTTCTTTTCTTTTTTTTTTTTTTTCTGTGAAATACCGCCAAAATGGGTGTTATACATAATATCATTTTAAAGATATTTTAAATAGACAATATGAAGTATTAAATAGCTTTGAACCCTCTGAGCGTCTTGCAAATGTGTAAAATTGTAATGTTGTTTTCTCTGCAGTTTGTTTCAAATGCTAATAAAAAATTATTCTTTCAATATTGCATAAAAAAACTTAAATATGATTGTAACCCTTGAGGGTATTAATCATTCATCAATACATTGAAAATTCCTTAAATCTATAGAATTATACTGTCTTAAATATTGCTTATATTGCAAAGAAACCTGGAGCTTAGTGTACGGAATATTACGTTCCAAACACTTAGAGGGTTTTAAACTAGATATAAAGATAAAACGTGCTTTTCATGGCATCATAGCATATATAGTGGAGATGGTTAAATCAGTACACGGAAAATAAGAAAAGATAATTACAAATTCGACAATTGCACCATAAATTATGCATGAAAATATGTATTCAAATTAAATACAAAATGCTAAATGGTACACACACTACAAAAAAAAAAAAAAAAAAAAAAAAAAAAAAAAATACATTTAAAATATATAAGTTTCGTATCGCTTCTGCAAACGTCTTCAAAATTTGCATATTATTAGGAAAATAAATAAAGACTACTATTGATTCCAATAGAATGTCGAACGACAGCAACAAAAAAGACCATAACAAGTTCGCGGGATAATGAATTCCTAGGAAGCCAAAACTGAAGATATTTTTCAACAAAATATTATTTTCCTTTCATAAAACAAATTGAAAAACTTACGAAAACAAGATTGGGAAAAGCGTTTTTATTCTCTCCGGATAAAATAGCATCGGAATAACCGCATGTCTTGTTTGTGTGATGCATTTTAATGCACCGATGCACTTGTAAGGCAGGATATAGCATATTTTTAACCTCTGTGGGAAAGGAACTTATTTATTTTATTATTACCGAGGTACAGATGGTTGCTTCTGAAAACCAAATAAAGAAAATTTATTTTTTTTATTACTTTTTTGTCTCAATTTTATATAGTTTTTTTGAAACTATGTAATATTTTGAAGAAGGTATTAAATTTCAATTCAAGATATTCAATTATCCTTTGAAGAAACTTATAACACTTTTTTTTTGCAATAGAATATTTGCAAAATGTGAATTATACTCAAGATTATTTTTAAGATATTTTAAATAGATAATATCTAGTATTAAATGGCTTTTAAACTAAATTTAAACAAATCTTCCAACGAAATATTAATTTTTTTTCTCAGAAAACGAAATAAAGAATTTGTGAAAACAAGGTCGGGAAAAGCGTTTTTGTTCTTCCGGATAAAATAAGATTGGAATAACCGCGTGCTTTTTTCGTCTATTGCATTTTAAAGCACCGATGCGCTTGTAAGGCAGGACATAAGAATATTTTTAACATCTGTGGGAATGTACTTTATTTATTTTATCATTATTGAGGTGCAGATAGTTTTCATCTGAAAGCTAAATAAAGAAAGTTTATTTTTCTTATCTCGATTTTATGTAGCTCTTTTGAAACTATGTAACATTTAGAAAAGTATAATCAATTATTCTTTGAACTAGCTCTATACTTTTTTTACAGTAGAATATTTTAAAAATGTGAATTATATGTAAGATTATTCTCAAGGTATTTTAAACAGATAATATCAAGTATTAAATGACTTTTAAACTAAATTTAAAGATGGGAAATCCCCATTCAGGCATTGCAGCGCATACAATGGGGTATTAAATTAATAGAGCCGCATTGTGGAAAAAGTCTTTTTAATTTCAGATAGAAAAAAATGTATGTTTTTCATAGTTTTATAAAAAATTGGTTTTATTATAATAGATAATATAATATTTTTGGCGCAGTTTTAAAATAAAAATAGAATGAAATTAAACAAAGTTTACGAATTTAAACAATGTACGCATTTCTAATTTTAAAAAAATTTTTGAAATAAAAAAAGAAATGCAGCTTATTAGATTCCAATCTAGTTCAAGATAGCCACGATATTTTATCAAATTAAGTAAACATTCGAAAAGGCAAAAATGACAATAAGACAATAACTTTCATAATATTCCCTAGTACCATGGTTACTTAGCTTATTGTTGATATTCTTTTAACCCTATCTTGCTGAAATTTATCTTTTTACTGTACAATATCTTACGATTTATATTGCATTTAATTTATATTATACATTTATATTATACTTAATTTATATCGAAAAAAATAATATCGTGTGTTTTTCTTTTTCATTTTTTTGGGGGGTACATATCACAAATATCCCCCCCTCCCGCCCCCCCCCATATAAAAATTACTACTTTTATGCATTTTTTTTCCTTTACAATGGGGTGACTATATTATTTGGTTTTTGGAACCGTTGGTTCATCAAAATTATTTTCGATCTCCATCAGTAACTATTAAGAAACATTTTATTATTTTTTTTTCTTTTCAAGCGCAGAATCTTATCATAAAAAGAAATAACGACAACTGATTCCAATAGAATATCGAACGACAGCAACAAAAAATACTATAACAACTTAGCAAGATAATGAATTCCTAGCAATCCAAAACTGAAGAAATCTTCCAACAAAACATCATTTTTCTTCCTTTTAACATTTTTGCACAAAGGCTTTAATTGCTATTTTAATCATTTTTCTATCATAAAACGGAATGAAAAACTTGTGAAAACAAGATCGGAAAAAGAGTTTTTATACTCTCCGGATAAAATAACACTGGGATAACAGCGTGTCTTCTTCGTCTGATGCATTTTAATGCACCGATGTGCTTGTAAGGCAAGAGAAAGCATATTTGTAACTTCCATGTGAATGTAATTTATTTATTTTATTATTATTGAAGTACAGATAGCTTTCATCTGAAAACTGAATTCCCCCCCCCCCCCCCATATAAATATTATTGCCTATATGCTTATCTTTTACAATGTGCCGATTGGATTATTTGCATTTAGGAGCCACTGACTCCTTAAAAATTTTTGGAATTGCCATGTACACACTTAACCTTCTAAGTACAGTCGATTCTCGTTAATTCGAAAATTCGATAATTCAAATCTCGATAATTCAAATCTTCGCTTAATTCGAACTAAACATGAAGTCCCGAAAATTTAAATGCCAGAATAATGGTAAAAGTTTTCATTAGTTCGAACTCATTTTCTCTTGACTTCGTTTAATTCGAACAAACGAGAAATCCGATTTTTCATTTTCCTTTACTTTCTCACTGATTTCAGATAATTTGAATAACTTTCTTTCTTTGATTTTTGTGAAAATTGTTCCGAACGAGTATACATATAATCCAATGCATTTGATATCCTATTTCTTAGTGTCACGTCTCTCCAACAATGACGCTTTAAATTTTTCTGCCATTGTACTTGTTTCTAATCTTTTAATTAGTTTTTGTATTTATACATTCTAATTTAATATTAAGTCATATTCTAATGATAGACGAAATAAATTTAAGAAACACTATAACATTAATTTCTTTGTAATAGTATCATATTAAGCATGTTTTCATTTCATTTTTCCATAATTCGAACTTCGGATAATTCGAACATTTCTTGCGGTCCCGACGAGTTCGAATTAACGAGAGTCGACTGTATTTGAAACGCAATATTCCGTTCACTAAGCTCCAGATTCCACTGTAAGCAATATTTAGGATGATATATATCTATAGGTTTAATGAATTTTCAAAATATTTTAGAATGATTAATATTATGAAGGAATACATTCATATTTGTAATTAAGTTTTTTTTATAATGTTGAAAAGAATTATATTTTCTGAGCATTTAAAACATAACGTAGAGAAAACAACATTACAATTTTACACACTTGTTTTTGTTTTTTTACGCCGTAGAAAATTTGTATTTTATTATAAAAATAAATAGAGACAACTGATTCTAATAGAATGTCGAATGACAGCAACAAAACAGATCCTAACAACTTCGTAGAATAATGAATTCCTAGCTAGCCAAAGCTGGAGATATATTCCAATGTAACATTATTTTTCTTTCATAAAACGAAATGAAAAACTTGTGAAAACAAGATGAGGAAAAGCGTTTTTATTCTCTCCGGATAAAATAACATGGGAACAACCGCGTGTCTTCTTCATCTGATGCATTTTAATGCACCGATGCGCTTGTAAGGCAGGAGAAAGCATATTTTTAACTTCTTCGTGTATGTACTTTATTTTATTATTATTGAGGTGCAAGTAGCTTTTACTTGAAAACTAAATAAAGAAAGTTTATTTTTCGTATCTTAATTTGATGTAGCTCTTGTGAAATTTTGAAAAGAATAATCAATGATTCTTTTAAAAAAAACTCTATATATATTTTAAAAATAAAATACTTGGATGAATATCATAAAATGTCAGATCTTGATCATCTGAGTTATCGAAAGTATCCATTGAAAAAAATTCAAAATTTCAAGGGATAAATTAATTTTTTTATTAGAGAATAAAAGTTTTTCCATGCGAAATTGCTAAACTTTGAAGAATTTAAATAAGTTAATTTTTATGCAATTATCTGTCATTTCTCTTGGCATTTGTATAAAAAGATAAAGACAATTTTATTCTAAAACTTTATATTATACTTTCATTTTTTTTTTTTGGTCTAACATTTTAATTTTGTTTAAAGACACATATTTTAATATGGTAGCTCAAATACCATGCAATGTTCAGTTTTATTTCTTAATTTATGGAAGCCAAGAAAATGACATAATAAAAGTCTACAAAATTACAAAATTTATATCGACTTTAATCATATTATTTTCAAAGAAATATCTAAAAGATTTTACTGGTAGCTATGATTTTATTACTTTTGACTTGAACTATGTCAAAAATTATAAAAATTATTATGCAGCGACATATTTATGAATGATAAAGAACTAAAATGCAGGCGACAGTGAAAAATTATTTTTTGCCCTCCTCATATACTTGTTTTATAAGATATAAATATTAACTAAAAATTTAAAACTAGAAAAAGATATTTATGCAATATAATAGAAGGCCCTTTACTTTGCACACGTCACAAAGCGATATGTCAGAAAAATACAATTTGAAATGCTAAGTCTTTTAATTGTTTAATTTATGCTATTAGAAATGTAATGTGTCTTAAAAATACTTCTAAGAGTATTTTTTATTAGAATGTATGAAAGGAAATTGCATTACATAACATTTGATAGGAATTTAACGTATTTTTTTTAATTCCGTATTTTTTCCGTATTTTCCGTACTTTTTTTTAATATTCACCCATTTGCAAAATGTGAATCCTAAGTAAGATTATTTTCTATGTATTTTAAATACATAATATCAAGTATTAAATGACTTTTAAACTAAACTTAAAGATAAGAAATCCAGATTCGGGTATTGCAGCATACAGAGTGTGAGATTAAATTAATAGAGCCACATTGTGGAAAAAGTATTTTTTATTTCAAATAGAAATTAAAGTATGCTTTAATACTTTTATACAAAATTAGTTTTATTACGCGATTCAATATAATATATTTGGCACGATTTTAAAATAAAAACATAACAAAATTGAACAAAATTTACGAATTTAAACAATCAAGGCATATCTAATTTTTTTATTTTTTTTTTCTGACTTAAAAAAAATAAAATGTAGCTTATTGGATTTCAATCTAGTTCAATATAGTCTCCTTATTTTATAGAATTGAGAAAACACTCGAAAAGGCAAAAATGGGAAATTTCCAATTTACTTATTGCTGTGAATGATTTACAAAAGTGAATTGTATGAAAATAGAAACAATTTGTCAACTAATTATGAACATTCTTAGTCTACGAACATTTCATAGTAAACCATACTTGTAATGTTGTTATAAAACTATATGTCTTACACAAATTGCAGTATCATCAAATATCATAAATTATTCTTCAATTAAAAGTAAATTATCTATTTTTCAAATATATTTAATCAAGACTTTTTTCCATTTTAAAATTTTACTTCCTCCTATCTCTTTTGCAGATAATATACGGGGATATATTTTGATATATATTTTATTAGATAATATATGGGGTGTTTATAAACAAATATCTGGGTTTTAACATTAGGTAGTATTTATAACACAAAATGTAAATTATAATTAATACATAAAATGAAGGAACAACTAAATGTTAGCAGTTTTCGTCACACGGTACACTCAAGTCGATATTTCAATTCTTACCAAACATTAATTAGCAAAGAGCTTCTGTTCAGACTCTCACCTGATCTGACGCAGTATTATTTCTACCTGTTGGGATTCATAAAGGATCATGTGTATTTTCCTCCATTACCAGCTGACCATTGCAGCTGTTGCAACAATGACCCCACAAATACTAATCAACGTTTGGGAAGAACTGAGCTATAGACTTGATGTTCGCCATGTGACGGAAGGTGTTCACATTGAACACTTGTAAGCTTGTAGGTAAAACTGTTTGAGTAACTCCTTCATTTTATCTATTAATTATAAATTTAAGTTTTATGTAATTAATACTGCTAATCGTTAAAATCCTGATATTCATTTAGAAATACTCCGTATATCTTTCTGTTTAATTATTACCAGATATTTAGCCATCAATAAAATAAATAAATATGAGAAGTTCGGGTATTAAGTAGTTATCGGACAATATGGAAATATATACTTCAGTATCTGGCGCTTACAGTGTTGCAGTCAGGCGTAAAATTAGCGGACTATTTCCAAGTACTCCCACGAAGCAACCCTGATAGCATCTAAAAAAACAATTTTTCTGGTAGAGAGAACTATTTAATGCACTGTAAAAGCTACTATTTCATTTAGTTTTTATTTAGTTATTAGCTACTTTATTTAGTTTCCCATTACGTGCTTTAAATGTTTTTATTCATTATTCAAAATCGTAAAAGTGTCAATGTTCCGAGAAATTTTGTACTATATATATCAAAAGTTTTAGTATTTTGAAAATAAGTTTTACTATAAACCTTCCTCGTTTCAAAAGCTATTTAACTATTAAATCTGAAATATGTTATGTAATTCATAATTTAAAGACTTTTTCTGAACAAACAAAACGTTATTTTATGAATGAGGTGTTCAAAAAGAAAATTTACGCAAATGAATTTATAAATCAAGTTAAAACTTCAAATACTATAAAATAACTGTATATTTCAAATATTCTTTTTTCATTCATAATAAACATTTTAAAAGAAAAATTCCTTTCTTTTTTTTCCTACTCACATCCATAGAATGAGCAATGATTTTCATTCTCTGATGTTATGTGGAAGTAAGGGGCGAACGTTTAACTTCACCCCTGCATCCTAACTAATCCATACACACACACACACCGTTTTGCATGCTGTTTATCAAAGCGAAAATGGAAAAGGAATGGAGGTTAAAAAAAGTGCTTACCTGCGGGAGAAAATATTAACATCCCATGAATCAGCCTTCAGGTTATAGGGCTCTGATAATTACTTACACAGGTGATAAGCCAGTGACCGGAATTGAAATAGGAAAATTTAGTGGAGATAAGCGAAAAAGAAAGGAAAAATGCCTCTTCGTTTTTCATGGTTTTAAAACTTTATAAATTTCACTTACAAAGAAATTTGTAAGGCTAGAAATTTCTGGAAAAATATATTTTGCGCGTTTATTGAAACTAGTGAATAACCCGGACTTCCTGAATGTATAGGTGAAAATTGAGAAATTGAGTTAGTAGCTAGTGGCCGGTAGACTCGATTTTATTAGTGGCCACATTTTTAAAGTTAGCAGCCACTATATTGTTTCAAACTTTGACATTTTGATAAACTATAATTGCTGTATAAATATGTTTTTTTCAATTCAATTAAAAAAAAAAAAAACATTAAAATGATATTTGGATTTTATTTAACAAGTAAATGAATTATAATACACTACATACGTTACATACTGTTGAAAATTAAGATAGTGAGTGTATTTTGAGGATTAAACAGTATCTCATGAAGAAAAATAATTTAACTGCTGAGCATGTGACAGGAGTTGAAATATTGAAGGTACTCCAATGTCTTTAAAATCTGCTTGCATTCTCACGGAAAAAAGGAATAAACTACTTGAAATGCATGTGGTATCCTGATGAATATATTTTAGCAGAACAAAACTATATTTCTTGAAAAAATAATCCAACTGAAAAGCAAGTACATGGTGAAAAGCAGAAATATTGAAAATACAGATAAGTAGTTTAAATCTGCTTGCATCTGGTAGGAAAAATAATTAACCAGTTGGTTAATTAGATGTAATCAAAGAAGAGATCATATTTCCGTTATAAAAGCTGTATTTCATTTGGCGATCGGTAAGATTACTTAAATCACCACTTGATGAGTGGCGACTAGAATGGCGATCGGTAGACGATTTTTTAACCGCTACTTTTACAGTATTAATCATTATGTGGCGAGTGGCGACCGTTAATTTTTACCTACAAATTCTAGAATGCAAGAAAAAGCCCCTTTTAGATGCTGTTGTTATTTTATAAATATATAGCACCTCTAGTCACCGTCTGGTGCGTCCATTTGTCCGCATATAACAGTGCAAAAACTACCCAGTCGAATGACTTGAAGTTTAATTTACAGGATCGTTGTAGAACTTTCTCGAGTCATTTCAAATTTTATGAAAATTGAAGCAAAACTTAAAAACATATTAATAAAAGTTTTCTTCATTAGTAAATTCTATCACACATAATTAATTCCATGCTATCAGACGACAGGTGATAATTCTAGGTTTTCTTGATCGTGACGGGCTATTTATGGTGAAGTCGTGTTATTTCTATGTTATTTAATTCAATGTGTATAATTTTAATAAAATTTGCATTCGTGATTTTTTGCATGATAGAGCAACAGCTATTGTACTAAGATTTCAATATTTATAAAATTAGTTATAATACGAACACATCTAATTTGCCAAGTTTGACGTACTATTTCCAGCTTGTTAATATTGATATATATATTTCAGATTCTCCACTAAAAACAACAAAATATAATTCTATTTGAAAAATATTAGTCTTTCATTTAAATAATAATAAGCTCGAATTCCCAAACGATCTTTCGGTAGCTGCTGGATATCCAAACAGGGCTAGTGTCCAATGCAGTGTTGGATTCACAGTTGACCCTCAATGTGACATAATGGTCAACTGTGGTCAACTGTGATGTCATCAATGACATGAAAATGTCACCGCGGGAGCGGCCCGGGGGGACATTCCCCCCGGAGCATTGAAATGTCCCCCAACCGGAAATTTTGAGATTTTGTGTTTTCAGTGGTCGAAATGGGCAATCCCCCCCCCCCCCCGGAGCTAGAAATATCCCGCTCGGAGAAAAGTGTCTGAATTTAACACTGGCCCTGTGATTATGCAAGGAGGTCGTATGATAAGTTTATTCTTTCTTGTAACGCTATATGCGCCTTATATTGAAGTATTCCACATTGTCCGTTCACTATCTGTTTATTTCAGTGAAATCTTACATGGCAAATACCTACTATGACGAAGTAGAAAACAGTGTGTTCTTATTTCTTATTTATTCTTATTTCTTTTATAATCTCTTTATTTAAAAAATATACATATATATTTATCTGATTAATATTTCTTTAAATTTTTATTACTATCGATAAATCCTTATTCTTATTTATTTAATTTTTCATTTTTTAAAATGAAAATTATAAATGTTTTCAGTCATGCATATCTTTATGATGTTGTTTTATTATTTAAAATTTTATAAACTTAAACATACAAACATATACTTACAACTATATGTGTAAAATATAATATTTATCTGAAGCGAGTTTAAATTTTTTTGGTAACCTTCTAAAAATTTTTTAATATATTTTTTTTTTTTCTTCTAGTAAAAAAAAAAAAAAAAAAAAAAAAAAAAAAAAAAGTTTAAGTGTAAAGAAAAAAAAGTAATTCTCTTTTAAAAATTTATCAAACTTAATTTAAGAAACTCAGACTAATTCAACTTCTTGAACTATAAATCCACATTCATTTTTAAAGCGAAATTTCTAAAACTAAAGTCATTTATTTTTCCCAAGAAAGAAAGGTTCAAAGAAATTCGCAAATTAGTAGTGCATTAATATTATAAGAATAAAAGTTTTGGTCTTCAATAAACTGTATTAAACAGTACACCGTATAAATCGGTGTATAAAACGAGAATTTTTAGGACTTTTTTTTTTTTTTTTTTTTTTTTTTTTTTTTTTTTTTTGCTTCAAAGTGAGAGTATTGGTTTATACACAAATCTAAGAACATTTTCAAATTTGATATTCTAAAATAAAAAAATATGGTAAATTTAAAAAAAAAAAAAAAAAAAAAAAAAAAAAAAAAAAAAACATAAAGACTAAACACTTTAATGCACATATTTTTTCTATTTTTATAAAATAAATTATTTAAAATATCTATATATCCGTCTAATAATGGGAAAAATAATTTAAAAAAAGTTAAATTTCAAATTTTCAGATTTAGTTACTTCTGATAAAATAATTGATCCTGATTAGTTTTTTGTGTACATCACCCAATATATGGCACTGTTATGCAGATTTTTTTTAAGATTTCGCAATAGCTCTATCTCAAAAACTATTGCACGGATTTTCATCAGACTTCAAATTCAGTTGTAAGTCGGCATAAGTTGTTGCCGACTAGATTTTGGTTTCAACCACCAAACCGGTGGCGCTGCTATGCTGCATCGTTCAGGAAGTATTAACATGTATAAGATAGAAGAAAGTTATAGGATTGCCAAATCTGACTAATTTTTTATCGCTTTATCTGAACGGCCAATTTTTCACTTTTCCAAATCTGTTTTAATTTTACTCCTACGATTTGTAGCCCTTTAGCAGACACGACTCTTTCCAATACATTACTACATGCGTGCGATAAATCTTATTCCATATTGTTTCCCATAATATTTTTGGCTAAATGCATTTTAAAAACAAATCTAGTACTCTATATTGTAAAATGCATTAGTGTACTTCTTTTAGGCAAAATATCATACGTTTCATATTTATTTTCAGATTTTGTATCAGCTTTGTAAAAATCACCTTTTTTTTTATAGAAAATATGCAAGCGATTTGTTTAACACCTTAAAAGATGAATTACTTCACAAAATTGATTTTAACTGCATTTAATATCCTTTCATAAATTTATACAAGTAGCTTTTATGTTAGTTTTTCATTAAAATTATTTTAATATATGTTATCTTGTAAGAAATGAAGAGTTATGTAATGAGAGAAATGTAAGAAATGATTCACGGGCGTTTTTAATCCCAAGAGGTATATTTTTCTTCCTAATGACCAAGAAAAGACATTGTTTCAACCACCCTTCAAGACCTTAAAAATATAGCCCTTTTTTTAAGAAAAAATATGATTGGGGTAGATTTTATACCAGCGTGTGTGCTGACCGTCTAGAATAGGAGTTATGGCCAATTTAATAAACAGGAAGTAATAAGTCAAATACTGAAAGTGAGCAGGTAAGTCAGGAGATCTGTAAAGTATGTTTCTATGCAAGATATTTTAAAATGTTTTTTAAGATAAGAACACTAAAAAATCCTACTGACACTTGATGATCAACTTTATAGTTATGAAATAATATAGATAAGAAATCTTTGAATGCGATTTCTGAAAAAAAAAATCGTTATTTCTATGTACGATGAACTTCATTACATAAAGTGTTTTAAGCATATTCAAGTGAATTTCGACAAAATGCTTTCCATATTACACACTATGTTCTAAACTAGACTCTAAGCACGGTGTGGTGATGTAATTATTTTATAGGTGCATGAATATTAAAAAAATAGTGTTTTTAGTAAAAATATGTATTTATTATTATTATTCATACATTTCAGGTTATTTTGAAGATACTGTTCAGTGCACAGATCAGTGTAATAACAGTAAGTAGTGTAATAGTAGTATGTAAATTAAATTTAAATGTTATATATTTAGTTGAATTGAGTGCGCGTAGTCTTGCACAAGTATGAAATTTTGCTTAAAAAATTACCCAAAAAATTTTCTTTTGATGTTATTAAGATATTGTTAGGATTTTATGTTTTTTCATCATTCTGCACGGCAAAATCTAAAAGTATATGTATTTGTTCAATATTGTGCATTTAAAAAAAAATAATCTAATCGTACGTAGACAGATACTTTAAATTGTCTTTGCAAAAAGAAAAAAAATGAACCAGAACTATTTGAATTATGGATTTTAATAAAAACTTTATACATATATATATGTCTGTGTGTGCATGATTATAACAATAGATATTTTACTTTTGAAATATTTTTGATACATTTGTTAAAAATAGTTTTAGTAATGCCTTGTTTGCGCCTACTAATATAATACAGATAAAATATCACATGATATAATTTTAAAAAATTAATTAAACTCAGCTTTAGAAACTTACACCAATTTTATTTCTTTAGCGATAATCCACACTCACTTTTTAATGAAATTTCTAAAACTAAAGTCATCCATCCTTCTTAAGAAGAAAGTTTGTGAAAAATATTTGAAAATAAGTAGGGCTTTCTAATGTTATATGAATAAACGTTTTGGTCTTAAATGAATTTTAATGAAGTATGTTCAGGTATATTTTGTTAAAAGTATCAGACAAACATTTTGTTGAATTATGGATATCAAAAGGAAATACTGAAAGGTGAAATTTTTAAATTGGCTAAAATAAAAATTTAAGGAGACTAGTTTGAAATGATTTACCGTAAAATATAATAAATAATAATTATCAATTAATTAATTAAAGTAAATGTTTGTGAAAGAAAATGAAGAGCATATTTTAAATGAAAACTTCAATAAATTACATCATTCACTTTTAAATATTAGAAAAATTATTGATTTTTAGACAAACGGGGCATAGCAAATACCTCTATAATATTTAGCATTTAAAATACAAGAATTTTAAAGAGAGAAATATATATTTTTTTAATTTTTAATCCTCCGGCCAGATTTCTTTTTCTTATAATTATCTCATCTATCCAATGCAATATATATATATATATATATATATACATTCAAAAATATTAAAACGAGACATTTTTAAAAATTTCTTCGATAGAATTAGCATTAGCGAACGAGTCTTTCGTGTGACTGAAATAGTCCCTTTAAGATAACAATATACTAAACAAGACTAAATAAAGTATGAGAGCTAATTATAATGTTTTAAGATAATCAGTTTAAAGTAAAAATGAATTAAACTTGTTTTATAAACCTTGACAGTCAAATGCATATCGGCGATTTATTGAAGCATAAAATATTTTGCAATTTGTAATCTTTATGAGTTTTAAGGCATCCGCAAAAGAACATAAAAAAAAACAAAAAAAAAAAACCGTAAATTTAAAGTAGACATTTTATTTCTCAATCTTTTCGACAAATAAAGAAGTCATGCATTGAAAAGAAAGAATCAAAATGAATACCATTTTCTAATTATAAAAAATTTTGAATGGACATTTCTCGGGAGAAATTATTTTATTCTTGTTTAACCAGATATTTTAAAAGATTAGTATGCTTAAGAAAGACAAAGAAAATTCTGAGTGAAAATTAAACAACCTAAGTAAAGCATGAATGAATATTACATGATCAAACATTCTGATTTTATTTTCTCGTTAAAAATTCAGTGAATCAGTTTGTAAAGTTACACAAAGGAAAAAAAAACGCTTCTCGTAAAAATATTCTTTTAATTCATCCAGGTCTGAAATCCTAATTAATAAGATATATGTCTTTTTATTTGATAATATTTTCTCTAACAAATAATTTTTGTTAGAATTTTTGTGTAATATCAAACTGTTGACTTCGGTTGAAAATCTGGTGACTACTAAATACCCCATTCAATCAAAGTACACAAGAAATTCATTCTTCCATGAGCAAGAAAAAAAAAGTTAGAAATTGCACGTGAAGCGTAACAAATGAGGTGCATTCGGACGATAACGAAGTTTTAAAAATATCACTCTCATATATCAATCTCATAAAATTGTAAATTGTTAATTACAATTAAAATACATACCAAAGAATGCTCTCCCTGTACCAGTATGCAAGGGAATACTTTTGTGTGGCGTTGTAAAACAATAACAAATGTTCTTTGCTCCACAGATTAAGCAAAATGTACATTATAATATGTACTTTATAGATGCATATCAATTTTATTATGTTCGAATGAGTGTAAACCATTAAAATGAAATTTGAAACATTTTCCCCCATTGACCATAATGTAACCGAACACTCTTGATTCTCCCTGTAATTGAACTATGCATCCGATTGCGATAAAATTTGAAATGACTCAACAAAATTATGTAATGATTATATATTTTAAATTTCAAACGATTCCGTTGTGTAGTTTTTGCGTTGCTATATGGGGACGGACGGACAGATGGACGGACTGAACGACAACTGTAGGTGCTACGTGTTTACATAATTACGAACGCATCTAAAAACTGAGGTTATCTTTTGCAAAGTAAGTTCTCCAGCGATGAATTTTGCTGCGCTGTATTGAGTAGGAAAATAATTCGCGCTGTAAATCAATCACAGTTTAGCATATTTCTGTTAGGTAAAGTGCAACAGAACTCATCTTGCTTTACAATCTTTTCTTGGCGTAATTTGGATGAAAACAGAGTTAAATCGTTCTAAACAATAAGAGTAAGTAATGTTATTTTTTTTTCTCTTTCTATTATTTATTATTGCATTCTACTAACTGTTTTTTTTTTCCTTGGGTAAAAGTTCTGTGATGCCCAAGTAAAAAAAAAAAAAAAAAAAAAAAAGAAAAAAAAGAACGAAAGAAAGAAAAAAAAGATATATTTAACGACATTTTGTCACCCGAGAATGATAAAGTTCTATCTGTGTTTTTGAAAAAAAATGGCTCGCCGATATAGAAAGGTTCTATAATATCCGTGAAGGCATTTTTGCATCAAAAGAATGTTGTATATAATTTACATATGTTATAACGATTATGTTATGACAATATTTTAATCCAGAAATGTCTTCATAGATACAAATAGAACACTTCTATATCGATAGGTCAATTTTTTCAAAAACACAAATAGAACCTTATTATTCAGGTGACGATTTGTCTGTAAGCATTCAATGTTGACCTTAAAAATTACGCTTATGAATATTATATTTTATTCAACAATAACATTTTTTGACTCTTTTGAGTCAATTAGATTTTTTTTTTATTTAATATTTAATTTAAAATAACTTTTAAATGTGGAGACTTAAAATACATTTTAAAAGCGAGTTTTTTTCATAAAGAACTTCATAAATTCAGTTTATTCAATTTAAAATAAATAAATTATGAGTAATTTTGAATGAATGAGAAATGTAATTCCTTTCAATTAAAAAAAGTTGAACTTAAAAAAAAAAATCTTTACTATTCTTTAAAAATATTCATGCTTATTGCCATTTTCTTTATTAAGATTTTTAATCGTGTATTATATAAGACTGCACTTGGATTTTTATATACATTTAATATTGCACTTAATGTAATTACTTGACTGACATATTATGTCGCGTAAAACGATAAAATCAAACATTTCCTCATATCACATACATAATTAGGACATGTACGTAAAAATTAAATCTCTATATCAAAAAAAAAAAAAAAAAAAAAAAAAAGAGCTTTAGTATTTTTAAAACATGACGGTAAAGGAAATATGAACATGGGGAAAAACTCATTCGAATTTATTATTTGTGTTGGAAATTACGTTCCATATATTATGAAAATATGCAATATTTTGCGATATAATTGCCATATGAACAAAAATGTGGTGTCAAAATATTCACAATTAAACAGGCTTGCACTTAATGTGTAAAACGAAAGAGTACAGTTTTTTAATTATAATTTTAAAATAGACATACTTTCTTCTAAAAATTAATAGAAGTTGTATCTTTAGTATAAATTATATCTAAATTTCATTATAAATTAAATTATATTTATAATTATTTAATTATATTTATAATTTATTAAATCTATATTTATATTTATATATATTTAAATTATATTTTATTATAGTATAAATTATATCTTCTGAAAATGTATCTTCTGTTCTTCAGTTTTTTATTTATGGAAAATTAATCTTTATTTGAGAATAAAAAACAAAGAGAGAGTTTATAAAGTCCATCTAAATTATATTGTGGCTCTCAGAAATCTCCATTGCAAGACTGTGTTTTTTCATTTACAAAATCGGTTGATCATTTTGTACAACTTCTTTAATTTATCACACATCTTTTGAAAAAAAAATTAGATATTAATGTTTAGAAACAGTAATAATAAAAATAACCAGGCTAAATTAAAATTTTGTACTAAAAAACTGCATTAAAAAAAGATTTAACATGATCTTCCTAAAGAAAGAAAATAGATCCATTTTAAAGATATATTTTTTTTAGACATCCGCAATCTAACATTTAAAAGAAGTATTAAATTTAAAAAGGAAGTATGCCATTCCGTTCTAGAAACCTTTGATCAAAGAAAACTAATTGAAAATAAGCAATGAAAATGAATTTTCTCTTTGAGAGGAAAATTCTTCTGATAGATGCTTTCCAGTATTTTTTAAGAGGCCAAGTTTCTTTTGAAATCGAAATTTTAAAAGATAATATCCTTAACAAGAGACTAAAATGAAAACTTTTGGGAGCTAATTTAAAACGATTTACTGCAAAATAAAATTAAAGGCAAACGATATCAAAGGGCTCTTCTTTCTATATTTCATTTTATATAATTTTTACTTTTATTTTAATTTACTTTTACTTTATTTTATTATTTTTATTTTATTATTTTACTGTTTTTTTTAACATTTTTATTCTTTTAAGTGATTTTTTTTTGCTTTCAGTCACACGGCAAATGTTTTGTCATTTACGATAAAAGCGTCATGTTCGTAGAAAAAAAAAGTATTGTTATAGCGATTGCTGCGCTGTAAATTAAGAGTTAATTGTGTGTAGCTGCTTGCTAATTGTTAATTTTCTTTTCTTTGATATTCTTTTAAGAGATTTTTTTCACTTGTCGAAAAATAGCTTTTGCGATAAAAGCACCACGATCATTTTTATTTTTCTCGTAGAAAACTTGCAATAAAAAAGTAAATGTTATGGTAAGAATTTTTTTGTGGATTTTTAATTGTTGGCAAATGTTATAACGAAAAAAGTTTAAATTTGATAAAAAATTACTGTTAAATTGGTGTTTTTTTAATTAATTAAAAATTAACTATAAATCTTTTTGATCCCGGATTACTTTAGTTATCCCAGCCGTGTTTTAATGCACATGTATGCAACATTTCACGATTCAGAGTTTCAAACTGTGGATTTGTACAAAATTACAGATAGTCAAATTTTCATTTTTACATATTAGAATTTCGTAAATGAAGAAACATTTGTCTTTTTTAGCACTTTACAACAAAGTTGAAAAATGCTCATGCATTCAGTTTGTCTAGTCGTTTGTCCACGCTCTAACTCTCGTAAATAGACTCCGATTTTCATTCAATTGAAAAAACTTATTTAGTGTCGCCAAAGCAAGTTTGGTATTGCATATGAAGTATGCACGACTAATGTTTCTTTTACAGGGACACTCAAAAGAATTCGATTGCATAATGGTACGGGGGGGGGGAGGAATCATTTGGAGAATATTTTAATGACGTTAGGCTATTTCAAATGTTTTGAAACAGATATAAATCCCTGATTTGCATTGTGATCAGGTTAAAACAGAGTATTCATAGCTTTTTTTTTATTAATTTACAGGGACACACAAAATAAATCGTTTACAGTACTGTCTTTGCATAACAATTGCTGGATAGTACGTTTTAAAATCCGTCATGCACTTTTAAATTAGCTTTTGGCATATTGTTTTGATATATAAAATCTATACCACACATATAGGGTTGCACAAAAGTATTCACATACCATTATCCTAATTAAAAGAAATTGCCGAAGGGGAATTTTCAGCTAAAATATATGTATCTCCTAAACGAACTAAATTTTGAAAGCATGATGCTATTAAATGTAAATTTCCATAACATACAGGGCTATAAAAATAATTTTCAGATTATAGATGGGAGCAGCTGAAATTAGATTTTGAAATGCATTATACATTTTCATGTGGTGAAATGAGATGTAATATTTTAATGTTTGAAACGAAGCAGTTTTGTTACGCTATTCATAATGTGTTGGACAGTGCTTCATAATCTATACTTGACGGATGACTTTTTCTTTCTTGTTTCCAATATACTACCTCAATTCAAAATTTAAAATAGAAAATATTTCATTTGCTTCCTTCATTCATTTATACATATATATATTTTTTTTTCAGAGAGAATTTATCTTTAATTGAATAAAACAACCAAAATAAATTCGTTTTTATTGTTACATAAATCTTCTTATGTACATTTTTAATTAATTTTCAGAAAATAAATTAATTTCTGCCTTTCGAATAGCAATAAATTGAATTACTGTTAGTCCACCGGAATGCAATTTTAAAACTCGCATTTCTCCCTTATCATTTGTCATTTTTTTCGTTTAATTTCATTTCACTTCATTTATTTTTACACATTTCGTTATGAATAAAAAAAAAATTGTAAATATAAAAAAAGTTTAACTTTTTTATAAAAATATTTTTTTTCATTAAAATGGGATTACAATTTATTTTTTTTTCACATATTACTTAATACTTTTAATTCTTTCATTTCAAAATTTTAATTAACTTATTATTTTTTATCTTTGGAATAACTTCACGAGATTAACTTTTTATTTCATTTTACTAAACTTTCACATAAAAAGGAGACACTGTTTTTAGAAAAGGTAATTTCCTTTTAGCGCAGTTCAGTAGCTTTTAAGATAGCGGTTATTACCAAACTTTATGTTAATGAATGTCAATTTATGTTAATGAATGTCAATTAATGAAAAGTACGAAACTGTTCGTAGCTTAATGCGCATTTTTTTTTTTTTTTTAACTTACGATGTTTTTTAAATATGACAAGAACGAAATTAAAACTAGAGATTTTGAAATGAACTGTTGATTAATACCAACAGAGAATTAACAATGAAAGTACACAGGTAAAAATAAATAAATAAATAAAATAACTGATCAAGTGCGAGTATTACTCGTGCATAGAATACGCCGCTCTTGCCTTTATGTAACGGCAAACCGTTCGTGTCTTTAACGGTTAATGTCTCGTCTACTTACCGACCATTGTTTTCAAAATTTGTTATCAACAATGCTTTTAGTTTTTGACAACGATAGGTACCTTCTGCACTCCTTAACTCCTTTGCTGAGATTGAATGTCCTCAAACTAAAATTTGTGTGTAGCAGAAAAATACTCTTTTCTCAAAACCTATGTCACCTAGGGTAACCGTTATAGTTTTCCTGCGAGGTTTAAATTAACATCTACTATTCCTTTTTTTTTTTTTTTTTTTTAATTTTGATTATAAGTAAATTCGGAAATACATGGGGGGGGGGATATACATTTTCATTACATTTTCTACGATGTCATTTTAAATACAATACCTTATATATATATATATATATATATATATATATATATATATATATATATATATATATATATATATATATATATATATATATATATATATATATATATATATATATATATATATATATATATATATATATATATATATATATATATATACATATATAGATATAGATATATACATATATATGAATTCTCCATTCCGAAAGCTTTCACACGATATCCAAAGGATAGATTTTTTCCCCCCCAAGTAATTTAATTTGCTCTTCTAAATTTCCCCTAAATATATTTATGAATATTTAAAATTCTATAAATATGTGTGTGAGTAGACTTTACTACTTCCCCTCAATTTGAACTTTCTCCGTTCCATAGTTCATGAATAAAATGGTTGTGACAGACAAATTTTCATTTTTTGATATTAGATTTTCATAGATGAAAAATCATTTGTATTTTTTTCCAATGTACCACAACAATTCAAAATTTAAAATAGAAAATATTTCATTTGCTTCCGTTATTTATTTTTATTTTTTTTTTCAGAGAGAATTTATCTTTAATTGAATTAAACAGCCAAAATAAATTCCCTTTTATTATTACATAAATCTTCCTATGTACATGTTTTAATTAATTTTCTAAAAATAAATTACTTTCTTCATCTCGAAGAACAATAAATTGAATTAATGTTAAACAATTGGAATGCAATTTTAAAACTCGTATTTCTCCGTTATCATTTGTCATTTTTTTTGTTTAATTTCATTTCACTTCATTTATTTTTACACATTTCGTTATGAATAAAAAATTGTAAATACAAAAAACATTTATCTTTTTATAAAAATATGCCTTATTTTTTCCATTAAAATGGGATTACAATAAAAATTTTTTCACACATTACTTAATTCTTTTTAATTCTTTCATTTCAAAATTCTAATTAACTTATTATTTTTTATCTTTGAAATAGCTTCACAAGATTAACTTTTTATTTCATTTTACTAGCCTTTTACATAAAAAGTCATACTATTTTTAGAAAAGTAAATTTCCTTTTAGTCCAGTTCAGCAGCTTTTAACACAGTGGTTATTACCAAACTTTCACATTAATACCTCCTAAGCAGTCAATTTATGTTAATGAATGAAAAGTACGAAACCATTTGCAGCCTAATGCACTTTTTTCTGCTCATGATGGTCTCTAAATATGACAAGATGCAAATGATATTACAAATGATATGTTTAACCATCACAAAAAATTCAAAATTTTAACTCAATAAATAAAAATTATTTTAAAATGTGTCCCGGATCTCCTTAAATTGTTTTTTTTATTATTATTAATTAAAACTTCACTATAAATTATTTCGATTCCGGCTTTCTTTAGTTGCCTAGGCCATGTTTTAATACACATGGTACAGTAGGTAACATTTCACAATTCTGGCTTCCAAATTGTGAATTTGTTAAAAATAACAGACAGAAAAATTTTCCTTTTTACATATTACATTTTCCTAGATGACGAAACCTTTGTATTTTTTTGCAATGTACTACCACAATTCAAAATTTAAAATACAAAATACTTTATTTGCTTGCTTTTATTTCTTTATTTCTTTTTTTTTCCAGAGAGAATTTATCTTTAATTGAATTAATCAACCAAAACAAATTCTCTTTTATTATTACATAAATCTTGCTATGCACATGTTTTAATTAATTTTCACAAAATAAATTAATGTCTTCCTTTTGAACAGCAATAAATTGAATTAATGTTAGACCATCGGAATGCAATTTTAAAACTCGTATTTCTCTGTTATCATTTGTCATTTTTTTCTTTCGTTTGATTTCATTTCACTTCATTTACTTTTACACATTTCTTTATTAATAAAAAACTAAATATAAAAATCATTTACCTGTCTTATTAAAAAAAAAACTTTCTTTTTTTTTTTTTCATTAAAATGGGATTACAATAATTTTTTTTTTCACATATTACTTAATTTTTTTTAATTCTTTCATTTCAAAATTTTAATTAACTTATTATTTTTTATCTTTGGTATAACTTAACGAGATTAACTTTTTTACTTCATTTTACTAACCTTTCACATAAAAAGTCATACTATTTTTAGAACAGGTAATTCCTTTTTAGCGCAGTTCAGCAGCTTTTAAGATAGCGGTTATTACTAAACTTTCACATTAATACTTCTTAAGCAGTTAATTTATGTGAATGAATGGAAAGTACGAAACCATTCTTAGCTTAATGCGCTTTTTTTTTTTTTTCTTTTTTGTTCATGATATTTTTTAAATATGACAAGATGCAAATGGTATTGCAAATAATATATTTAACCATCACAAAAATTTCAAAATTTTAACTCAGTAAATAAAAATTATTTTAAAACGTGTCCTGGATCTCCTTAAATTGCTGTTTTTTTTATTAATTAAAAATTCACTGTAATTCTGGATTAATTTAGTTGCTTCGGCCATGTTTTAAGACACATGTACGTAACATTTCACAATTCTGGCTTCCAAACTGTGGATTTGTTAAAAATTACAGACAGAAAATATTTCCTTTTTACATATTAAATTTTCGTAAATGACGAAACATTTTTTTTTTTTTTTTTTTTTTTTTTTTTTTTTTTTTTTTTTTGCAATGTACTACTACAATTTAAAATATAAAATACTTGATTTGCTTGCTTTATGTTTTTTTTTTCTTTTTTCCAAAATAAAAATTCGCTTTTATTATTCCATAAATCGTCCCATGTACATGTTTTAATTAATTTTCTAAAAATAAATTACTTTCTTCATCTCGAAGAACAATAAATTGAATTAATGTTAAACAATTGGAATGCAATTTTAAAACTCGTATTTCTCCGTTATCATTTGTCATTTTTTTTGTTTAATTTCATTTCACTTCATTTATTTTTACACATTTCGTTATGAATAAAAAATTGTAAATACAAAAAACATTTATCTTTTTATAAAAATATGCCTTATTTTTTCCATTAAAATGGGATTACAATAAAAATTTTTTCACACATTACTTAATTCTTTTTAATTCTTTCATTTCAAAATTCTAATTAACTTATTATTTTTTATCTTTGAAATAGCTTCACAAGATTAACTTTTTATTTCATTTTACTAGCCTTTTACATAAAAAGTCATACTATTCTTAGAAAAGTAAATTTCCTTTTAGTCCAGTTCAGCAGCTTTTAACACAGTGGTTATTACCAAACTTTCACATTAATACCTCCTAAGCAGTCAATTTATGTTAATGAATGAAAAGTACGAAACCATTTGCAGCCTAATGCACTTTTTTCTGCTCATGATGGTCTCTAAATATGACAAGATGCAAATGATATTACAAATGATATGTTTAACCATCACAAAAAATTCAAAATTTTAACTCAATAAATAAAAATTATTTTAAAATGTGTCCCGGATCTCCTTAAATTGTTTTTTTTATTATTATTAATTAAAACTTCACTATAAATTATTTCGATTCCGGATTTCTTTAGTTGCCTAGGCCATGTTTTAATACACATGGTACAGTAGGTAACATTTCACAATTCTGGCTTCCAAATTGTGAATTTGTTAAAAATAACAGACAGAAAAATTTTCCTTTTTACATATTACATTTTCCTAGATGACGAAACCTTTGTATTTTTTTGCAATGTACTACCACAATTCAAAATTTAAAATACAAAATACTTTATTTGCTTGCTTTTATTTCTTTATTTCTTTTTTTTTTCCAGAGAGAATTTATCTTTAATTGAATTAATCAACCAAAACAAATTCTCTTTTATTATTACATAAATCTTGCTATGCACATGTTTTAATTAATTTTCACAAAATAAATTAATGTCTTCCTTTTGAACAGCAATAAATTGAATTAATGTTAGACCATCGGAATGCAATTTTAAAACTCGTATTTCTCTGTTATCATTTGTCATTTTTTTCTTTCGTTTGATTTCATTTCACTTCATTTACTTTTACACATTTCTTTATTAATAAAAAACTAAATATAAAAATCATTTACCTGTCTTATTAAAAAAAAAAACTTTCTTTTTTTTTTTCATTAAAATGGGATTACAATAATTTTTTTTTCACATATTACTTAATTTTTTTTAATTCTTTCATTTCAAAATTTTAATTAACTTATTATTTTTTATCTTTGGTATAACTTAACGAGATTAACTTTTTTACTTCATTTTACTAACCTTTCACATAAAAAGTCATACTATTTTTAGAACAGGTGGTAATTCCTTTTTAGCGCAGTTCAGCAGCTTTTAAGATAGCGGTTATTACTAAACTTTCACATTAATACTTCTTAAGCAGTTAATTTATGTGAATGAATGGAAAGTACGAAACCATTCTTAGCTTAATGCGCTTTTTTTTTTTTCTTTTTTGTTCATGATATTTTTTAAATATGACAAGATGCAAATGGTATTGCAAATAATATATTTAACCATCACAAAAATTTCAAAATTTTAACTCAGTAAATAAAAATTATTTTAAAACGTGTCCTGGATCTCCTTAAATTGCTGTTTTTTTTATTAATTAAAAATTCACTGTAATTCTGGATTAATTTAGTTGCTTCGGCCATGTTTTAAGACACATGTACGTAACATTTCACAATTCTGGCTTCCAAACTGTGGATTTGTTAAAAATTACAGACAGAAAATATTTCCTTTTTACATATTAAATTTTCGTAAATGACGAAACATTTTTTTTTTTTTTTTTTTTTTTTTTTTTGCAATGTACTACTACAATTTAAAATATAAAATACTTGATTTGCTTGCTTTATGTTTTTTTTTTCTTTTTTCCAAAATAAAAATTCGCTTTTATTATTCCATAAATCGTCCCATGTACATGTTTTAATTAATTTTCTAAAAATAAATTACTTTCTTCATCTCGAAGAACAATAAATTGAATTAATGTTAAACAATTGGAATGCAATTTTAAAACTCGTATTTCTCCGTTATCATTTGTCATTTTTTTTGTTTAATTTCATTTCACTTCATTTATTTTTACACATTTCGTTATGAATAAAAAATTGTAAATACAAAAAACATTTATCTTTTTATAAAAATATGCCTTATTTTTTCCATTAAAATGGGATTACAATAAAATTTTTTTCACACATTACTTAATTCTTTTTAATTCTTTCATTTCAAAATTCTAATTAACTTATTATTTTTTATCTTTGAAATAGCTTCACAAGATTAACTTTTTATTTCATTTTACTAGCCTTTTACATAAAAAGTCATACTATTTTTAGAAAAGTAAATTTCCTTTTAGTCCAGTTCAGCAGCTTTTAACACAGTGGTTATTACCAAACTTTCACATTAATACCTCCTAAGCAGTCAATTTATGTTAATGAATGAAAAGTACGAAACCATTTGCAGCCTAATGCACTTTTTTCTGCTCATGATGGTCTCTAAATATGACAAGATGCAAATGATATTACAAATGATATGTTTAACCATCACAAAAAATTCAAAATTTTAACTCAATAAATAAAAATTATTTTAAAATGTGTCCCGGATCTCCTTAAATTGTTTTTTTATTATTATTAATTAAAACTTCACTATAAATTATTTCGATTCCGGATTTCTTTAGTTGCCTAGGCCATGTTTTAATACACATGGTACAGTAGGTAACATTTCACAATTCTGGCTTCCAAATTGTGAATTTGTTAAAAATAACAGACAGAAAAATTTTCCTTTTTACATATTACATTTTCCTAGATGACGAAACCTTTGTATTTTTTTGCAATGTACTACCACAATTCAAAATTTAAAATACAAAATACTTTATTTGCTTGCTTTTATTTCTTTATCTCTTTTTTTTCCAGAGAGAATTTATCTTTAATTGAATTAATCAACCAAAACAAATTCTCTTTTATTATTACATAAATCTTGCTATGCACATGTTTTAATTAATTTTCACAAAATAAATTAATGTCTTCCTTTTGAACAGCAATAAATTGAATTAATGTTAGACCATCGGAATGCAATTTTAAAACTCGTATTTCTCTGTTATCATTTGTCATTTTTTTCTTTCGTTTGATTTCATTTCACTTCATTTACTTTTACACATTTCTTTATTAATAAAAAACTAAATATAAAAATCATTTACCTGTCTTATTAAAAAAAAAACTTTCTTTTTTTTTTTCATTAAAATGGGATTACAATAATTTTTTTTTTCACATATTACTTAATTTTTTTTAATTCTTTCATTTCAAAATTTTAATTAACTTATTATTTTTTATCTTTGGTATAACTTAACGAGATTAACTTTTTTACTTCATTTTACTAACCTTTCACATAAAAAGTCATACTATTTTTAGAACAGGTAATTCCTTTTTAGCGCAGTTCAGCAGCTTTTAAGATAGCGGTTATTACTAAACTTTCACATTAATACTTCTTAAGCAGTTAATTTATGTGAATGAATGGAAAGTACGAAACCATTCTTAGCTTAATGCGCTTTTTTTTTTTTTTTTCTTTTTTGTTCATGATATTTTTTAAATATGACAAGATGCAAATGGTATTGCAAATAATATATTTAACCATCACAAAAATTTCAAAATTTTAACTCAGTAAATAAAAATTATTTTAAAACGTGTCCTGGATCTCCTTAAATTGCTGTTTTTTTTATTAATTAAAAATTCACTGTAATTCTGGATTAATTTAGTTGCTTCGGCCATGTTTTAAGACACATGTACGTAACATTTCACAATTCTGGCTTCCAAACTGTGGATTTGTTAAAAATTACAGACAGAAAATATTTCCTTTTTACATATTAAATTTTCGTAAATGACGAAACATTTTTTTTTTTTTTTTTTTTTTTTTTTTTTTTTTTTTTTTTTTGCAATGTACTACTACAATTTAAAATATAAAATACTTGATTTGCTTGCTTTATGTTTTTTTTTCTTTTTTCCAAAATAAAAATTCGCTTAATTGTGAATTTGTTAAAAATAACAGACAGAAAAATTTTCCTTTTTACATATTACATTTTCCTAGATGACGAAACCTTTGTATTTTTTTGCAATGTACTACCACAATTCAAAATTTAAAATACAAAATACTTTATTTGCTTGCTTTTATTTCTTTATTTCTTTTTTTTTCCAGAGAGAATTTATCTTTAATTGAATTAATCAACCAAAACAAATTCTCTTTTATTGTTACATAAATCTTGCTATGCACATGTTTTAATTAATTTTCACAAAATAAATTAATGTCTTCCTTTTGAACAGCAATAAATTGAATTAATGTTAGACCATCGGAATGCAATTTTAAAACTCGTATTTCTCTGTTATCATTTGTCATTTTTTTCTTTCGTTTGATTTCATTTCACTTCATTTACTTTTACACATTTCTTTATTAATAAAAAACTAAATATAAAAATCATTTACCTGTCTTATTAAAAAAAAAACTTTCTTTTTTTTTTCATTAAAATGGGATTACAATAATTTTTTTTTTCACATATTACTTAATTTTTTTTAATTCTTTCATTTCAAAATTTTAATTAACTTATTATTTTTTATCTTTGGTATAACTTAACGAGATTAACTTTTTTACTTCATTTTACTAACCTTTCACATAAAAAGTCATACTATTTTTAGAACAGGTAATTCCTTTTTAGCGCAGTTCAGCAGCTTTTAAGATAGCGGTTATTACTAAACTTTCACATTAATACTTCTTAAGCAGTTAATTTATGTGAATGAATGGAAAGTACGAAACCATTCTTAGCTTAATGCGCTTTTTTTTTTTTTTTTCTTTTTTGTTCATGATATTTTTTAAATATGACAAGATGCAAATGGTATTGCAAATAATATATTTAACCATCACAAAAATTTCAAAATTTTAACTCAGTAAATAAAAATTATTTTAAAACGTGTCCTGGATCTCCTTAAATTGCTGTTTTTTTTATTAATTAAAAATTCACTGTAATTCTGGATTAATTTAGTTGCTTCGGCCATGTTTTAAGACACATGTACGTAACATTTCACAATTCTGGCTTCCAAACTGTGGATTTGTTAAAAATTACAGACAGAAAATATTTCCTTTTTACATATTAAATTTTCGTAAATGACGAAACATTTTTTTTTTTTTTTTTTTTTTTTTTTTTTTTTTTTTTTGCAATGTACTACTACAATTTAAAATATAAAATACTTGATTTGCTTGCTTTATGTTTTTTTTTCTTTTTTCCAAAATAAAAATTCGCTTTTATTATTCCATAAATCGTCCCATGTGCATGTTTTAATTAATTTTCAGAAAATAAATTAATTACATCCTTTCGAACAGTAATAAATTGAATTAATGTTAGACCATCGGAATGCAATTTTAAAACTCTTATTTCTCTGTTATCATTTGTCATTTTTTTCTTTCGTTTGATTTCATTTCACTTCATTTACTTTTACACATTTCTTTATTAATAAAAAACTAAATATAAAAATCATTTACCTGTCTTATTAAAAAAAAAACTTTCTTTTTTTTTTTTCATTAAAATGGGATTACAATAATTTTTTTTTCACATATTACTTAATTTTTTTTAATTCTTTCATTTCAAAATTTTAATTAACTTATTATTTTTTATCTTTGGTATAACTTAACGAGATTAACTTTTTTACTTCATTTTACTAACCTTTCACATAAAAAGTCATACTATTTTTAGAACAGGTGGTAATTCCTTTTTAGCGCAGTTCAGCAGCTTTTAAGATAGCGGTTATTACTAAACTTTCACATTAATACTTCTTAAGCAGTTAATTTATGTGAATGAATGGAAAGTACGAAACCATTCTTAGCTTAATGCGCTTTTTTTTTTTTTTTCTTTTTTGTTCATGATATTTTTTAAATATGACAAGATGCAAGTGGTATTGCAAATAATATATTTAACCATCACAAAAATTTCAAAATTTTAACTCAGTAAATAAAAATTATTTTAAAACGTGTCCTGGATCTCCTTAAATTGCTGTTTTTTTTTATTAATTAAAAATTCACTGTAATTCTGGATTAATTTAGTTGCTTCGGCCATGTTTTAAGACACATGTACGTAACATTTCACAATTCTGGCTTCCAAACTGTGGATTTGTTAAAAATTACAGACAGAAAATATTTCCTTTTTACATATTAAATTTTCGTAAATGACGAAACATTTTTTTTTTTTTTTTTGCAATGTACTACTACAATTTAAAATATAAAATACTTGATTTGCTTGCTTTATGTTTTTTTTTTCTTTTTTCCAAAATAAAAATTCGCTTTTATTATTCCATAAATCGTCCCATGTGCATGTTTTAATTAATTTTCAGAAAATAAATTAATTAAATCCTTTCGAACAGTAATAAATTGAATTAATGTTAGACCATCGGAATGCAATTTTAAAACTCGTATTTCTCCGTTTGTCATTTGTCATTTTTTCACGTTTAATTTCCTCTGCTTCATTTAGTTTTACACATTTCGTTATGAATAAAAAAAGTTTTAAATATAAAAAACCTTTAATTTTTTTTTATAAAAACAAACTTTCTTTTTTTTTTTTCATTAAAATGGGATTACAATTTAATGTTTTTCACATATTACTTAATACTTTTTAATTCTTTCATTTCAAAATTTTAATTAACTTATTATTTTTTATCTTTGGAATAACTTTACAAGATTAACTTTTTATTTCATTCTACTAACCTTTCACATAAAAAGTCACACTATTTTTAGAAAATTTAGTAATTTCTTTTTAGCGCAGTTCAGCAGCTTTTAAGATAGCGGTTATTACCAAACTTTCACATCAATATCTCCTAAGCAGTCAATTTATGTTAATGAATGGAAAGTACAAAACCATTCGTAGCCTAATGCGCTTTTTTTTTTTTTTTCTTTTTTTTTTTTTTTTTTTTTTTTTTTTTTTTTTTAACATGATGTTCTTTAAATATGACAAGAGCGAAATTAAAACGATTTTAACGAGAGATTTTGAAATGAATTTTATATTAATACTGACTGAGAATTAGCAATGAAAGTACTGTTGTAATAAATAATTAGATACATATACATATATATATGTAAAATAGCCATTCAAGTACGAATATTACTCGCGCAAAATAAATATATGCGTTCCGTAAAATAAATGTATGATTTAGTAATTAGGCATTGCATTACACATGTATATCCTTAAAAGCTGTTATCTTGGTATTAAAAGACCATGATGCATAGAAAACAACGCCTGTATCTTTATGTAATGTATATTTAACCCCTTCGGGGACGAGAGTCTGTTACATAATTTTTAATCTTTCATCACCAGTTTTTTAAAACAGAAATTTTTGTTTCATTGAATCGTGAGACAAAATTTACAACAAAAGTTTACTGGTGAGAATAATTCTAATCAACTTACGTAGTATCTTACTAGCAACTTACCAAGTATTCTAATCAACTTACGCGACACTTATACCGGTCGCTCGTCCACAAGGAGTTAAGGGCTAATGTTTCGCCTACTTGATTTTTTTTTTTTAAATTATTATCAACAATGCTTTTATACTTTGGCGACGATAGGTACCTTCTGCTCTCCTAAACTCCATTGATGAGGCTGATTTCCCCTCAAATGGAAATGTGTGCGTTGCGGAAAAATGTTTTTTTTCTCAATTCTTTTTAGGGTAATCACTACAGTTTTCTTGCAAGGTTTAAATTAACATCTACTACCCGTAATTTTCATCTCAATAGATTCGGAAATAGATAAGGGGAACATATTTTTGCATTATATTTTCGGCGATATCATTCTAAATATAATACCTAAAATTAGAATAACTGATATTTTTAATTCAGCGTTCCAAAAGCTTTCACACGACACGCTAAGGAAAGAATATTTTCCAAGTAATTTAATTACCCCCTCTACATCTTCGCGAAATATATTTTTAAATGGTTTAACTTCATTTAAAACAATTTGCAACCGAAACTATAAGTCATGACTAATGGTTTACGAATTAACCATTGGACACCGTTGCGAGTGGACATCTTGTACAGAAAAAAGTAAAAAATGTGACGTGAAAGATTTTTTTCAAACACCGGCTTTTATTAGTAAAAGATAGCATAATGAGAAAATATGTATTTCATCAAAAGTACATAGAAAAGTTTAAATTTGTAAATCAGTGTCACTTATAACTATCGAACGGTATTACCTGGAACTAAAAATTTCAGCAGTGTATTTATTCACAAAATCAAAATAGTGTATATTTAAATAATATTACCTTTAGATGTGACGAACAAACTGCGCAAAACAAATTGTTTCTTACCTATAAAAGAAGGAAAAAAACATCTTAATGAAATCTGCGTAAAATTTGAGCTACATAAATTAAATTTCGCATTGCTTAAGAATAATTTAGCATTGTCAAGAAATAATTTACGTACGTTGCCATTTTGAGATCACTATTGTACTTCAAATGATAATGAAATTGAAATAATGCAATCACAACTGTCTAACTAAACATACAACAATAGACTTTAGACGACAGAACTTTTGTAAACTTGTTGTATAGCAGTTTAGTGAGAAACTGAGTTACGAGATGTTGAATTAAGGGAAGGGGGAGCTTATTGAATTATATGGGAAAGAAGAATGAGTTATTTGAAACGAGTGAAGTACTGAAATTAACCATAGAATTCATTTTAACTCTTGGGTCCAAAGCGTTAGTTTTGAAAATTCAATGATGGAACAGTTTGATCAGTTCAAATTTTATGAAAATTATCATTTTTAATTCGAAAGATAAAGGTTAATTTTATGAAGTTAGATATTTAAAGTTCCCAGATGATAAATATGGCATAAGAGATAAAACAAGTCGAAAATTGTACATCAAGTATAGCAAATGAGATGCGTTCATACTATAATGAAGTTTTAAAATATTTAGATCTTGGTGTAATGGAATTCAGTACTTCGGATATAGTATAGTCAAAATGTTATGTGCCTCCCTGTAAATACTGTCTGCATTCCACAAGAAAGTAACGCGCCCCAAACAATGTTTCCCCTATAGCATTATGCAATGGAATACTTTTGTGCGGCCGTGTAAATTAATAATAAATATTTTCGTATCACACATTTGTACAGAATGCATATTTTAGTATATACTTCATAGAATACTAAGAACGTAAAAAACACCTTTCTTACTTACACAAGAAATAGGACCATCTTAATGAAATTTGCTTAAAATTTGAAATACATAAATTAAATTTTGCATTGCTTGAGCATAATTCAACACTGAAAAGAAATAATTTACACACATGGCCATTTCGAGATCACTATTGTACTTCGAACGACAATGAAATTCTACCATGTAACATTAAAAATAATAGAATCAGAACTGTCTAACTAAACATACAACAATAGACTTTCGACGACAGAACTGTTGTAAACCTGTTGGTACAACTGTTAAGTGGAAAACTGAATTATGAGATGTTGAAGGAAGAGAAGAAAGAGCTTATTGAATTAAAGGATGTGTTATTTCAAGTACTGAAACTAATCATAGAATTAATTTTAACTTTTGGCTCCAAAGCTTCACTTTTAAAAATTTAATGATGTGAAAGTTTGTTCAGTTCAAATTTTATGAATAATTTCACTTTTAATTAGAAAGATAAAGACTAGTTTTATGACATTATATAATAAAGTTCCCAGATGATAAATGTGGCATGAGAGATAAAACAAGTCGTAATTGTGCAGTACTTCGGCTACAGTATAATGGCCAAAATGTTATGTTCCTCCCTATAAAAACTGTCTGTATTCTACAATACAGAAAGTAACGTGCCCCAAACAATGTTTCCCCTATAGCATTATGCAATGGAATACTTTTGCGTGGCCGTGTAAATTAATAATAAATATATTTGTACCACACATGTCTACACAATATATATTTTAGTATATACTTTATAGAATACAACCCTTGGCAAAAAGTTTCTGATCACTGTTATTAAGTTTATGAGTTTTGTATTTTGAAGCGTATACTTCGCGATTCAAGAGCATAGGAATGTTTTGCAATATGCCAAATAAAAGAAAGAATGTTAAAATATAAATAAAAAGTGAATTCAATATTGCAATCATATAATTTATAATTATAATGCAGGCAAAAAATGTTTCCTCGTGAGAAAAAAATATCCGATCAGGATCGAAGTTGGAAAATAATAATCGATCACTGAGGAAAAAAGTTTGAAATTT
This sequence comes from Maratus speculifer, assembly GCA_964019185.1. Taxonomy (NCBI): domain Eukaryota; kingdom Metazoa; phylum Arthropoda; class Arachnida; order Araneae; family Salticidae; genus Maratus; species Maratus speculifer. Next base: position 160,865,572 of record OZ025300.1, on the reverse strand, counting down.
GCATATTGAAGATAGATTAGAGTGCCTGCGCATGCGTATGATACATGAATCCTATTTAAAAGAAGAAATCTTCCAGTTGCGAGATCAAAGGCAGCTCTGAAGTGCTGGAAAATTATTCTTGTGAAAAACCTGTCTCGCGATTTAAAAATCCGCATGATTTAATTATTAGAAGAAGTAAATGCACAATGGAAAGTGGCTGATTTATGAAATTGTGCTCAAAGTACAGTATGCGATATTTGGAAAAAATATCAGTTGACTAATAGCGTGGTAAATTTACCTCGAAGTGGACGACCACGAATGTCAATACCTAGAAAGAAAAAGAAAACTTGTGAAAATATCAAAGAGAAAGCGGCGAGCAACCTCAAAACAACTTGATTCCGAATGGTCTAAGTATAACGTAAAGGCGGGCGACCGCAGTACGTAATCATCTAAATGTAGCAAGATTTAAATCTTGTAAAATGAAAACAAAATCTTACATGATAAAGAAGCATAGAAAAGAGCGCCTGCAATGGTGTAAAAAACATGTGCACTAGCCATTTGATACATGAAATAAAGTTATTTTTAGCAATGAATTTCGCATATCTATCGGTAAAAGTGATGACTGTGGAACATTTGTTTGGAGGAGAGTTGGTGAAAAGTTCAATGATAAGTGTATCAATACGAAAACTAAATTTTCACCTGCATTTTCAGTTTGGAGTTGTATTACACCACAAGCCGTCGGCAAGTTGTGTATTGTGTTACGTACTGTAAACTTTGAAGTTTACATTGGCATTTTAGTGGATTTCTTTATTCCCAGCATCGATCAATAGTTCGGCAATCAAAATGACTTCTTATTTCAAGATGACAATTAGCTCCCCAACGCACCAAATCAATGAAGAAATTTCTACAAAATGTAGGTAAGATACCGATTCAAACCATGATGTGACCGCCCAATAGACCGGATCTTAATCCCATCGAAAATATGTGAAATATATTAAAAAGAAAAATCGATTTTCGATGAATTACAAATGCCATAGAACTTACGTAAAGCTATAAGGGAATGCTGGGGTGAAGTTTCTCCCAATGAGTGTACAAATCTTAATGAGTCCAGTCCACTAACAATTTCGACTGTTATTCGAAATAAAGGTGGATTTACGAAATATATAATTACAGTGATCGGTTATTTTTTTCCAAATCAAAGCATGATCGGATAATTTTTTCTTTGGTGCCTAAATTTCAATCACAATTTTTCTGTTTATAAATTGATGAATGGTGATTTTTCTTTATTGCATATTGTTGTTCATTATATGTAACAAAAATGTATTATCGCTAATAGTCGTTTCATTTTTATGCAGTGAGAATAAATAATCTTTTCTTACAAAAGATGCTAGTGTTGATGTAATGATCGGAAACTTTTTGCCAAGGGTTGTACTAAGAACCTAAAAAACACTTTTCTTATCTATAAAAGAAAGAAAACCATCTTAGTGAAATTTGCGTAAAATTTGAGCTACATAAATTAAATTTCGCATTGCTTGAGAATAATTCAACACTGCTAAGAAATAATTTACATGCATGGCCATATTGAGATACCTGTTGTACTTCGAACGGTAATGAAATTCTACCATGTAACATTAGAAATAATGGAATCACAACTATCTGACTAAACATACAACAATAGACTTTAGACGACAAAACTTTTGTAAACCTGTTGTATAACTGTTTAGTGAGAAACTGAATTACGAGATGTTGAATGAAGAGAAGAAAGAGCTTATTGAATTAAAGCGGAAAGAAGGATTGAGTTATTTGAATCACTTGAAAGTAACTTGAAATACTGAAATTAATCATAGAATTAATTTTAACTTTTAGGTACAAAGCATTAGATTTAAAAATTTAATGATGCGAAAGTTTGTTCAGTTCAAATTTTATGATCAATTTTACTTTTAATTGGAAAGATAAAGACTAGTTTAATGAACTTAGATAATTGAAGTTCCCAGATTATAAATGTGGCATGAGAGATAAAACAAGTAGGAAATTGTATGTCAAGCATAGCAAATGAGGTACGTTCGTACTATAATGAAGTTTAAAAAAAAATAGATTTTTGTGTAAATAAAACGCAGTACTTCAGGTACAGTATACTAGCCCAAAAGTTATGTTCCTCTCTATAAATACTGTCTGCATTCTCTGATACAGGAAATAACGCGTCCGAACAACGTTTCCCTCTATACTTTTCTCCAATATATTAGTTTTGTGTGGCCCTGTAAATTAATAATGAATATTTTTGTACCAGACATTTATACACAATGTGTATATTTTAGTATATACTTCGTAGAATATTAAGAACCTATAAAAGGCCTTTCTTACCTATAAAAGAAAGAAAAAACATCTTAATGAAATTTGCATAAAATTTGAGCTAAATAAATTAAATTTTCCATTGCTTGAGCATAATTCAACATTGTCAAGAAATAATTTACATATATGGCCATTTTGAGATCACTATTGTACATCGAACGGTAATGAAATTCTTACCATGTAACATTAGAAAAAATGGAATCACAAACTGTCTAACTAAACATACAACAATAGACTTCAGATGATAGTGTTAGGAATTGATAAATTAAGTTATCCCAGTTTATTCACAGAAAATCGTTTGCATATTTGCAATTGTGATATTTAATTTATTTATAAGACGCGACTCGTTGCTATGGAAGCGAAGCTGTTTTTTCGTCTGCTTTGCTTTTTATATTTTTTATCTTACGAGATGAGTTAAAAGTTTAGATAAAAAAGTTGGCATCAATTTTTGATGGAATGTAAAAGAATTTTTTGAGAGAGAATGTTTATATTTTTTGTTTGTCGTGCGTGTCTTGAGTTTTATTGAAGAATTATGTTAATTTTATGAAAAGGCACGCAGAAATGCATAAAGGATCATCTTTCCAGTTTTTAGTATGATGATCAAAAATTATCAAGGTAAAAGCATTTATATTTTGTACATATTATACATTTTGTACATAGTATGTAAATAATTTGAATTCAATATTTCTTTATTCTATAATTCTAAGTATGTAATAAAATTTTTAAAAGAAAATTCAAGAATATTTAGAAGATTTTTGAACCCAAATAAGTTTTGATTGTTTACAGAACATCTGGCGCCCGAACAGGGACATTTGAGTAATACTGTTGAGATATTGAATTGTTTTTATAGCGTATAGTGTTTTCATAAGCTGTGCATTACTACTTAATTTTTCTAAGATGAATAAGCTAAAGAAAAAGCGTACACCACTACGTTCGTCATTTACCAGAACTTTAAATGTTTTGAATGAAGAAATTAACAGCGAGTCATTAGATAAGGACAAAATTTTAGACGGTTTTAGTAAATTAGAAAATTTGATTCATGAAATTAAAGCTATTGATGAAGCTATAATTGAACTCATGTTAGATGATGATAAATGCGATGAAGAGGCTATTGAAAATGAAGTAGTGGAAAATGAAAGTTATTCAGATCAATTTATTACCATTAAGCGTAAAGTTAGCGAAGCATTGGGTACACATAAACGTAATCAAGATGATAGTGAAAAAAGCACAGATCACGGTTATTCCAAATCAAAGCATTATAAATTACCTAAACTAAATATTAAGCCATTCGATTCGCAGTTAATAAATTATCTTTCATTTTGGTCTCAGTTTCAGAAAATTCATGAAGACATAGATTTGGATAATAGTGACAAATTTCAGTATCTTATCCAATCGGTAGAACCTGGAACCAGTGCCAGGCGTTTGTTAGAGAGTTATCCAATGACCGCAGTTAATTATCCCAAAGCTGTCGAGGCATTTCAAGAGCGTTTTGGGAATAAAGATTTACTAATAGAAGTGTACGTTAGAGAATTCCTAAAATTGATTCTAGCTAATGTACAGGCGCACGGCAAAGATAAACTTCCCTTATCAGATTTATTTACAAAAGTCGAGGCATATTTAAGATCGTTAGAATCAATGGGTTTAAGTTTAGAAAGCAATTCGGCGTGGCTCTATCCCATGATAGAATCTAGCTTATCGGAAGATGTATTAAAAGCTTGGCAGCGATATAATATTTCAATTACATCAAACGTTGTTAGTAATAATAATGCATTGTCAACAAAAGCAAATATAGTTAGTTTGATGAAATTTCTGAAACAAGAAGTTGCAAACGAGGAAAGATTCAAATTAGCCAAATCGAGTTTTATAGAGCTGGGCTCTAAAGACAAACCTAAAGAAAAGTTAAGAAAAGCAGAAAGTAAAATACCTACTGCAGCAGGGCTATTTAGCGCAAAAGAACGCCTTTGTTTATTTTGCAGTAAATCTCATGAAAGCAAGGACTGTGTTAGGGCTAGATCTCTTTCCTTTAATGAACGGAAGGCCAAAATTAAGAATAAAAATTGCTGTTTAAAATGTCTTCGTTTTGGTCACCACGCTAAAGTTTGCAAAGTTTTTATTCGTTGCCACGTTTGTTCTAAACCCCATACCGAGTTATTATGCCCTGAAATTTCAATGTGTAAAGAACCAGAAAATACAGTTAAGACCCCAGAAGTTATTCAAAGCACCATAGCAAGTAAGCAGTGTTCTGCTGAAGTAGCCCTTATGACTTTAGAAATAGTTATTAAAGGTCGAATAACAAAGAAAGTACGAGCGTTACTAGATTGTGGGTCGCAAAAGAGCTATATTTTAAAAGGTACAGCTGAAGAGTTAGGTTTACATCCCATTTCTTCTGAAGCTATTGTACACACTTTGTTTGGAGGTACGCAAACAGAAGCTAAATCTCACAATAAATTCCAAGTTGAGTTAAGTTCTTCTGATAGACAGAAACAAACGAAAGAAGTCTTAGAACTTTTGGATCAAGATATAATTTGTAATAATATTCCTCGGATACCAAAAGAATCAGTAATTAAAGAGCTTAAACAAAATAAACTATGGATCACAGATTTAGGAGCAGGAAGTCCAAAAATTGAAATTTTGATTGGAAGCGATTACTACGGACAACTTCTTACTGGTCGAGTAAAACAGTTAAAGAGCGGTCTTACAGCAATAGAGACAAAGTTTGGATGGACACTTTGTGGTCGTTTAGAAAGTACATCACAGTCTTGTCTAAATTATGGAAATATGTTTATCACGAACCTAGCTTTAAAAGATATGAAGATTCCAGAATTATGGAAGTTAGAGACAATTGGTATAACAGATCCCTGTCAAACTTTGTCTAAAGCAGAAGAAGAAGAACTCGCTCATGATAATTTTATAAAAGAAGTTGATAGAAATATAGAAGGTCGCTATATTGTAGGTCTTCCTTGGATTAACGGCAAACGTGAGATTCCCTCAAATAGACACATAGCTGAACGAAGATTGATAAATTCAACAAAGAAATTAAAATCAATGAAAATGTTTGAAGAATATGCTAAAGTTTTCTATGAATGGGAAGAAGAAGGCGTTATAAGTAAAGTACCAGATGAAGCACTCAAGATTCCAGGACATTTTTTACCTCATCATCCCGTCATCAAACCAGATAGTCTTACTACAAGTGTTCGACCAGTTTTTGATGCATCGTGTAAGGTAGGGAGGTCTCCTTCTTTAAATGATTGCCTCTTTAAAGGACCAAACCTCATCGAACAAATTCCTGCTGTGTTAATAAGATTTCGTGAGAAAGCTATTGGGGTAGTAGCCGATATAAGAAGAGCATTTCTTCAAATTGAAGTCAAAGAATCAGATCGGCATTTCTTGCGATTTTTATGGTGGAAGAGTCCTGACGAATTTCAAGTTTATCAACACAATAGAGTAGTTTTTGGAGCAACTTGTAGCCCATTTTTGCTAGGTGCAGTTATAAGATATCATTTGAGTAATGTTGATGAAGAAAACAAACAGATAGCTGAGAAGCTTATGAAATCATACTATATAGATAACTGCGTTACTTCAGTCGACAATGTGCCTGAACTAGAAAATTTTATTTCAAAATCTACAGAAATCATGGCTGATGCGAAAATGGAATTAAGAATGTGGGAATTCGGACCAATTAAAAGTGAAGACAGCAGTTTCCTTAACGAAAAGAAGGTGCTCAGCAAAAATGTAACAACGATAGTTCCGGTTTTAGGGTTGAAGTGGGACACAATGGAAGATAGTTTGAAGATCGCTTATAAATTTAGTGATGAGATAGAAAATCTGTCGAAAAGAAAGATATTAGCTGTAACCCAAGGGATCTTCGATCCAATAGGATTTTTAGCCCCAGCATTGTTGCCAGCCAAACTGATAATTCAAGACGCCTGGTCGACGAAATTAGATTGGGATGCTCCACTTCCAGAAGAAATCCGGAATAATTTTCAAAAATGGTATAGCGAACTCAAGTATTTAAATGACGTGAAGATAAATAGACGTGTAGGATATGGTTGTAAAGAAAAATGGTCTATTCATACATTTTGTGATGCAAGTACCAGAGCTTATGCAACAGCAGTTTTCTTACGTTGTGAAGATAAAGACGCAGTCTTTGTACAACTTTTAGGAGCTAAGTCTCGTCTTGCACCAAAGAAAAATGTAACCATACCACGTTTAGAGCTTCTTGCTTGTATTTTAGGAATAAGGTTGACTAAATTTGTTTTGAAAGCCTTTAATTGTATTTCCATACCAGTAAAGTATTGGACCGACTCTTCGACAGTTCTCGCTTGGATTCGAAGAAATGATCAATGGGGAACGTTTGTAGGCAATAGAGTTAGAGAAATTTGTAAATTTTCCGAATCTCAACAATGGAACTTCGTACCTGGTCATCTCAACCCTGCTGATCTACCTTCTCGCTGATGTAGTCCTAAACAGCTGCTGAAGATGAGATGGTGGGAGGGACCAGAATGGTTGAAGTTATCAAAAGAAAATTGGCCACATTCAGAAACAAGCCCCAACGAAGAATTAGTAATGATGGAAAAGAAGAAAACTTCAGTACCTACTCTTTTATGTTCTAATTCACATGAATTTATGATATATAGTAGAATTTCAAAATTTGGTAGATTTATTAATGTCGTATGTTGGGTGAAGAGATTCATAATGAAGTGCAGAAACAGAAATATATGTTTTCCATCAGAATTGTCAATTGAAGAAAAAGAAGATGCGGAAAGGTCGCTCTGGTCAATAATACAATCTGAAAGTTTTGGTAATACTACTGATGCAATAAAAGGATTAAAGGTTATGAAAGATCAAGAAGGTTTGTTAAGAGTAAAAACAAAGATATTAGAGCGAGATGACGAGTTTTCTTTCAGATATCCAATTTTATTACCATCGAAACATCATGTAGTGAATTGTCTGATTCAAGAATGTCATTTAAAGAATTGTCATGCTGGACTTCAAACAGTTGGATCCATTTTGAGAGAAAAATATTGGATAATTTCTTCTAGACGCATCATTAGAAGTCAATTGTCTAAGTGTTACAGATGCAAAAGATACTCTACAAAGCCATATACTGCACCTCCAATCCACCTACCTCTAGATCGAGTCAGAGATTCCAAAGTTTTTGAAGTTGTTGGAGCTGATCTTTTTGGCCCTCTTTTCGTAAAGCAAAGATCCAAAGTTTGGGTTGTACTTTTTACATGTGCAGTATATAGGGCAATACATTTGGAACTTGTATCCAGTCTCTCAGCGGAAGGATTCATTCAGTCACTTCGAAGATTTATATGCAGGAGAGGAAGGCCGACTACTATATACTCTGATAATGGCTCAAATTTTAGAGGAACCAATAACCTTTTAAAATCATTGTATTGGAAGGCAATAGTTTCTTCGAAAGAACTGTCTCCTATTATTTGAAAGAACTGTGCCCTATTAGTCATCCATCCAGCAGCAGCTTGGTGGTGTGGATGGTGAGAAACAGTACAACTAGAAGTGGTAGAGTAGTACAGAGACTTCTGAAATGACTTTTTCTAGAACTCTGAAATGACTTTTCTAAAACTCTGAAATGACTTTTTCTAGAACTCTGAACTGACTTTTCTAGAACTCTAAATGTTTCATTATTATTTTATTATTGTTTAGTTATTATCTTTATTTATTTAGATATTTTTTATTTTGAATTAGGGCTTAATTTGATCAAAAGTGATCTTAAGTTTAATTTGGCTTCAGCCTAAATTAAAGGTGGGAGTATGTTAGGAATTGATAAATTAAGTTATCCCAGTTTATTCACAGAAAATCGTTTGCATATTTGCAATTGTGATATTTAATTTATTTATAAGACGCGACTCGTTGCTATGGAAGCGAAGCTGTTTTTTCGTCTGCTTTGCTTTTTATATTTTTTATCTTACGAGATGAGTTAAAAGTTTAGATAAAAAAGTTGGCATCAATTTTTGATGGAATGTAAAAGAATTTTTTGAGAGAGAATGTTTATATTTTTTGTTTGTCGTGCGTGTCTTGAGTTTTATTGAAGAATTATGTTAATTTTATGAAAAGGCACGCAGAAATGCATAAAGGATCATCTTTCCAGTTTTTAGTATGATGATCAAAAATTATCAAGGTAAAAGCATTTATATTTTGTACATATTATACATTTTGTACATAGTATGTAAATAATTTGAATTCAATATTTCTTTATTCTATAATTCTAAGTATGTAATAAAATTTTTAAAAGAAAATTCAAGAATATTTAGAAGATTTTTGAACCCAAATAAGTTTTGATTGTTTACAGAACAGATAGAACTTACTAAACCTGTTATATAATTGTTTAGTGAGAAACTGAATTACGAGATGGTGAATAAAGAGAAGAAAGAGCTTATTGAATTATAGCGGAAAGAAGATGAATTATTTCAAGTGCTAAAACTAATCATAGAATTAATTTTAACTTTAGGCCTAATGCTTTACTTTTAAAAATTTAATGATGCGAAAGTTTGTTCAGTTCAAATTTTATGAATAATTTCACTTTTAATTGGAAAGATAAAGACTAGGTAGATGAATTTAGATAATTCAAGTTCTCAGATTATAAATGTGGCAGATAAGATAAAGCAAGTCGGAAATTGTAGGTCAAGCGTAGCAAATGGGGTGCGTTCATATTATAACGAAGTTTTAAAAATATTTAGATCTTGGTGTAATAGTATGCAATACTTCGGATACAGTATAGTAGCCAAAATGTTATGTTTCTCCCTATAAATGCTGTCTGCATTCTATAATTTCAGAAATTAACTCGCAAAAACAATGTCTTCCCCTATAACATTATGCATTGGAATACTTTTGTATGATTCCGTAAATTAATAATAAATATTTTTGTACCACACTTTTATACAGAATGTATATTTTAGTATATAATTCATAGAATACTAAAGACCTTTAAAATACCTTTCTTACTTATACAAGAAAGAAAAAAAAAAACATCTTAATGGAATTGGCGTAAAATTTGAGCTACATAAATTAAATTTCGCATCGTTCGAGAGTAATTCAACATTGTCAAGAAATAATATACACAGATGTCCATTCTGAGACCACTATTGTATTTTGAGTGCTAATGAAATTGTACCATGTAACATTAGAAATAATGGAATCCCAACTGTTTAACTAAACATACAACAATATAAACTTTAAACTACAGAACTTTTACAACCTGTTGTAGAACTCTTAAGTGAGAAACTGAGTTAGAAGAAAGAGCTTATTTAATTAAAGCGGAAAGAAGGATTGAGTTACTTGAATCATTCGAAAATCATTTCAAGTACTAAAACTAATCATAGAATTAATTTTAACTCTTGGGTTCAAAGCATTTGTTTTAAAAATTTAATGAATCGAAAGTTTATTCAGCTCAAATTTTATAAGTAATTTCACTTTTGATTGGAAAGATAAAGACTAGTCTTATGAAGTTAGATAACTGAAGTTCACAGATTATAAATGTGGCATGAGAGGTAAATAAATTCGGAAATTGTACGTCAAGCATAGAAAATGAGGTGCATTCGTACTATAGCAAAATTTAAAAAAAAATTAGATCTTGGTGTAATAGTATGCAGTACTTTGGATACTGTGTAGTCACCAAAATGTTATGTTTCTCCCGATAAATATTATCTGCTTTCTATAACAGAAAAAGTAGCGTGCCCCAAACAATGTGTCCCCTTATACCATTATGCAATGAATACTTTTATGTAGTGTGTAAATCGATGTTAAATATATTTGTACCATACATTTATATTTTAGTTTATACTTCATAGAATACTAAGAACCTAAAAAACATCTTTCTTACCTATAAAAGAAAGAAAAACCTTCTTAATGAAATTTGCGTAAAATTGGAGTAACATAAATTAAATTTCACATTGCTTCAGAACAACTCAACACTTACGTATAAAAAACATTTCATATTTATTTACTTAGAACAGGTGTCACAAATAAAAATTAAAAAGTTGACATGTTTCGGTTCATTCATAAGAACCGTATTCATAAAACATAAAATCAGTAGAAAACTAAATGACACTGGATATAAATATAATTTAAAAAAGTGCATAATATGTATGCAAAAATAAGTGCAAAAGTGTATAATTTAATTTTTTTTTATTTTTTTAAATTATATCTATATCCAGTGTCATTTAGTTTTCTACTGATTTTATGTGTTATGAATACGGTTCTTATGAATGAACCGAAACATGTCAACTTTTTAATTTTTATTTGTGACACCTGTTCTAAGTAAATAAATATGAAATGTTTTTTATACGTAAATGAAAAAGGTGAAGTGATTTTGTTTTAGTTTTTAGTTTTGAAAAAACGAAAGCTAATAACAGTTTTAACAACTCAACACTGTCAAGAAATACTTTGCTTACATGCCCATTTTGAGATCACTTGTACTGCGAACGATAATGAAATTCTAGAATGTAACATTAGAAATAATGGAATCAAAACTCTCTAACTAAACATACTACAATAGACTTTAACGACAGAACTTTTGTAAACCTGCTGTAAAACTGTTTAGTGAGAAACTCAGTTACGAGACGTTTAATGAAGAGAAAAAAGAGCTTACTGAATTACAGCGGAAAAAAGGAGAGTTATTAGAATCATTTGAAGTACTGAAACTCATCATAGAATTAATGTTAACTTTTGGCTCCAAAGCATTCGTTTTAAAAATTTAATGATGCGAAAGTTTGTTCAGTTCAAATTTTATGATCAATTTTACTTTTAATTAGAAGGAGAAAGAATCGTCTTATAAAGTTAGACAATTGAAATTCTCAGATGATAAAAGTGGTATGAGAGAAATGGCATGAGTTAATCATATAATTAAAAATAATTAATGGTAATCTCAATGTAAAAAAAGACAAATATTTCTTAAACTATGAAAATATAGAATAATCATAAACGAAAATATTCGACAACCGTTTCCAAGTCACCCAATATTCCGAAAAACGTTCCTTAACCTTTAGAAACCTCAAAAAAGCAATTTTTGGAACTTTCCGCTGTTTATGGAAGCGTTTTTAAGTAGTTTTTACAATGCATTAATCAATTTTCTCTACTCAAAATATCGGATTTTCAGGTGCTATCTGATCTAAAACGCCGTCAGACTAAACATTTTTAACTATAACTGAAATTGTGTATGCAGTTGCGACAGAAAAATATTTTTATTTTAACGTTAAAATTAATGTTTTTAATTCTACATTTTTTTCAATTAAACATGTTTTCTAAACATTAAAATATTATTTGAAATCTCAAATCATCCAAAAAACCCGGGTTTTCTGGATAGACAGAACTGATTAATGCACTTCAAAAGCTACTCGGAAAACGTCTTCGTAAACTGCTGACAGCTAATAAAAATTAATTTTTATCAATTCATGTTTAAATTTCAAAGATGAATTCTTTTGTGAGGTTTCTAAGTGAATTAACTCTTATCGGAATCTTGGGTGACTCGGAAAAAGATATTGTATGTTTTCGTTCGTGATTATAGTAAATTTTGGTAAAGTGACAAACATCTGTCTTTATTTAAGTGAATCATCGGTTAAATTACTATTTGAAATACTTATTAAACACATAGATTTTAATTGATAGGAAATGTGGCATTTGACAACATTCATTGAACGAAAACATAACGATACATAAACAAAAATAGATATCTAGAAATGTACAGCTCATTTTCTCAAAATGATACTTGTGTCACGTGCCACTTTTATCATCCGAGCTCTTCAAATAACATTTAAACTGAAAAATGATATCGTGTACAAGAGGCTGTTTACTATCAATAACCTGCATGCAAGTGTACAAAAATTTTCATGCTATTAATACATAGATGAGAACTTATAAAATCCACTAAATAAAAGGATGTGAATTTCAAAACGCGTCTTATTCAGAAAATCAAGTCTTAGAAAATCGCGAAAAACTTCTAACAGTGATCTAACATTGATTTTCATTGTAAATCAAGATTTTACAATGAAAAAAATACCCCATAAAACTGTTTGATTTGCAAACTATAGTGTTTTTCCGATGCGGCATTACCAATACAATAAGTTGATAATAAAAACTCTATTTTTAAAATTTTGTTAACGCGAATTTTGAAACACACGTCTTCAGATATACTTATCATATTTTATATCATATCATATATCCTTCCAAGATTTGAACATTACCGGCAATGTATTTTTCCAAACATGATTTGCCCGTACCATGTACGGGCATCCATATTCCAGTTATTATTCTCAACAGTAAATTTTTATTACAAAATTTGTCGTATTTAATCCAACCATTTTTCTGATTCAATTAGGCAAACATTGATGTTTTGAAAAACCGGTATTAAAAGACTAACAATTCGGTAAAAGACATGAAAATAAAAAAAATATTGCCCAGTTAAACTGATGGCATTGAGCTCACAGGCTACGCATACTAATTGTACATTACAGCCTTGTATTTTCGTTAATTCCGTTCGAAAAAAAAATAAGAAGGGGAAACAGCTCTCCCCTTTCTCCTTTTTATATTTAATTATTGAACTTCCTAAACTATCAAGTACATGCTTTATCATATTAAAAAATCTATATCCAAAATTCAGAGCAAATCGGATAATTCTTAATAAAAACCCATTTAGCATTTATATAATTTAAAAGGAGTTATTCCCCTCTTTCATACTTAACCATTAAACTTCCAAAACTATTCAGAGATTTGAACGAAATCTGACAATTCTGATTGAAAAATCCATTTATGCAAGTTAAGGGGAGGGGTATTAGAACCCCCGTTCCCCCTGTTTATACTTATTCAAGGAACATCTAATAACAGCCACGGACTCGCCTCATCAGAATGATCCTATATCTAAATTTTGAACGAAAACTGTTAATTCTGCATGAAAATCCCGTTTATATCAATTTAGGGGAGGGGCATGAGCCCCACGTTCCCCCTGTTTATACTTATTTAATGAACACCTAATAACAGCCACGGTATCGCCTCATCCGAATGGTCCTATATCTAAATTTTGAACGAAAACTGTTAATTCTGCATGAAAATCCCGTTTATATCAATTAAAGGGGGGGGGGGCATGAGCCCCCCCGTTTCCTCTGTTTATACTTATTCAATGAACACATAATAACAGTCACGGAATCGCCTCATCAGAATGAACCTATATCTAAATTTTGGACAAAAACTGTTAATTCTGCATGAAAAACCCATTTATATCCATTAAGGGGAGGGGCATGAGCCCCCCGTTCCCCCTCTTATACATATCGAATGAACTCCAAAAACTAATCAGGGAAGCGCCTTATCAGGATATACCTATATACAAAATTTCAAGTGGATCCGATATTTTTATCATGAGTTATCGCGTTACGCACGAACATACAGAACGGACGGGCACATAAGCTCTCAGGCTATGATAGCCTGTGAGCTAAAAATAGGCATTATTTGAAAGTGTTTTTCAAAAATAGTGATCAGTTAAATGGTTAATGTACATAACTTACCGGGTGTCCCAAAAATGACTGATGGATTTTAAAATTCAATAACTTGAAAACGGTGACAGCTATTTAAAAAATTTTTGCAGGAGGGTTATGTATAATGTCAGGAGATTTTTACCGTAATTTTGTTTTAGTTCGCATCTCAAACAATAGGGGGCGTTGACGGAGATTGAAGTCCAGGTCGACGCTTCACTCAGCACTGATCACCGTTAGCGCCACCTGTTGTTTGAGATGCGAACTAAAATAAAAAATTACGGTAAAAAACTCCTGACATTATACATAACCCTCCTGTAAAAATTTTTTAAATAGCTGTCACCGTTTGCAAGTTATTGAATTTTAAAATCCATCAGTCATTTTTGGGACACCCGGTAAGTATACATAATATATTTAATATAATATCATATTTAATGTTTTGTTAATGTAATTATTGCAAATTAAATAAGAAAAAAATAAGAAGTTTCATAACATGTTCAACCTGACATAAATATACGCTAGTTAATCTTAAAAAAATTAATTATACATTGTAATCAAATGCCGAATATGAAATTAAACTACCAAATGAATTTAAAATAATCAATTTTCTTTGTATATTTATAATAAAAATTAAAAAAAAACATAATTTTTTGAAATATTCCAAACATATTTACTTTTTTTATCAAACTTTTCTGATTCCCATTATGCTCAAACCGGAATATATGATTTTCAGTCGGCATTTTGACAAATTAGAATGAAATTAAATGTTAGATAGTAAAGATTTATTAAAAGCGATAGTCCAAAGAGAAACGTAGTATCTCTGAAGCGCGTTACTTAATGAAATCTAGAACTTTAATTAGAAAGGTTTAATGCGAAAAAGATAATCTTTAGTTAAATCTAATATATTTAAGCTGCAGTCGTTTTCCTGATGATAACTTCTTTATAACGGAAATGGAGACAGAAAATTTGTTAAATGAATGTTTTCTGGAAGATATGTTTGCCATTTTCGCTTCTCAATTAAAAGGATATCACACATTTATAATTAAACACTCAGTCGCACTTTACGAAATTAAATTACATGCAATTTTGAGACTGTGGTTGTGAGCGCCAGATTTCGGGAAAGATGAACTAGAAAGCTTAATTTTTAATGAAATTCAGAATTTAGTAAAATGATTTATTACCAAAATCTAACTTTTATTCAATCTAACTTAAAAACAAATATATATTTTTAAAGAGAAGAATAATCAAAGTGCAAAAGAATGTTTTATGGTGGAATGTAAATGTTCCATTTATGTTTCTCAACATAAAGGATATCACAAATTTATAATTAAACACTAAGTCGAACTTTACGAAATTAAACTACATTCAATTTTCAGGTTGTGATTATGAGCGCTAGATTTCGGGAAAGATGAACTAAAAAGCTTGATTTTTAATGAAATATTTATTACCTAAAACTATCTTTAATTAAATCTAACTTGGAGCCAAATGTATATTTTTAAGGCGAGACAAATCAAAGGGGAAAGGAATGTTTTAAAATTTGCTACATTAGTTTACACAGGGTTATCCAAAAGATCTTCGTTCCTTTTCAATTTGTTTGACGGTCCCCCATGGGGCTTCGGGCAAACTCTTTGCGAAAATGTATGACCTGTACTATATTTTTTGTACACCTGGAATTTCAGAATGATTCCTCATGTATTTTTCTATACATTTAACAAAACGCCTGAAATCAACAACTGTCCAGTCATTAATGATAATGTAGCATACATAACATATTTAATAAAATACCATATTTAATGTTTTGTTAATGTAATTACCCAAAATTAAATGAGAAAAAAAATTCATAAAATCTCCAATCTAACAAAAAAAAGCTATTTATTAAAAAAAAAAAAAACTGTAACTAAAACATTATAATCAGATGCCAAATATAACATTAAAATTCCAAATCAATTTAAAGTAATCAATTTTCTTTGTATAATTGTTTTTTAAAAGCACATAATTCGATGAAATATGCCAAATATATTTACTTTTTTATCAAAGTTTCCTAATTTTCATTATGTTCAAACCGGAATATACGATTTTCACTCCATACTTTGACAAATTACAATGAAATTAAGTGTTAGATACGAAAGATTTATTAAAAGCGATAGTCGAAAGGGGAACATAGTATCTCTGAAGCGCATTATTTAATGAAATCTAGAACTTTAATTAGAAAGGTTTAATGCGAAAAAGATAATCTTTAGTCAAATCTAATGTATTTAAGCTACAGTCGTTTTCATATGATAACTTCTTTATAAAGGAAATGAAGATACAAAATTTGTTCAATGAATGTTTTCTGGAAGATACGTATGCTGTTTTCGTTTCTCAATTAAAAGGATATAATACATTTATAATTAAACACTCATTCCCACTTTTAGAAATTAAATTATATGCAGTTTTCAAGCTGTAGTTCTGAGCGCCAGATTTCAGGGAAAATGAACTAGAAAGCTTAATTTTTAATGGAATTCAGAATTTTGGGAAAAGATTTATAGTGAAAAATTATCCTTAATTAAATCTAAATTAGAACCAAATATACAATTTTAAATCGAGAACTAATCAAAGTTCAAAGGAATGTCTTATGGAATGTAAGTGTTACATTTATTTTTAATCACTCAAAATGATATCATGCATTTAAAATCAACCCTTAATTGCACTTTTAGAAATTGAATTGCATGCAGTTTTCAGACTGTGGTTGTGAGCGCCAGATTTCGAAAAAGATGAACTAGAAAACTTAATTTTTAATGAAATTCAGATTTTAGTCAAAAGATTTATTAGCAAAAATCTATTTTTAATTAAATCTAACTTAGAGCCTAATATATATTTTTAAGACGAGGACTATTCAAAGTGAAAAGGAATGTTTTATGGAATGTAAGTGTTACATTTATTTTTCTCAGCTTAAAATACATCGTACATTTATAATTAAAAATTCAGTCGCACTTTTAGAAATTAAATTACGTGCAGTTTTCAGCTTCTGTTTCTGTGCGCCAGATTTCGGAAAAAATGAACTAGAAAACTTAATTTTTAATGGAATTCAGAATTTAGTGAAAAGATTTATTACCAAAAATCTATCTTTAATTAAATCTAAATTAGAACCAAATATATATTTTTAAGGCGAGTACTAATGAAAGTGTAAAGGAAAGTTTTATGGAATGTTAATGTTGTATTTATTTTTCTCAATCAAAAGGATATCATAGATTTATAATTAAACACTCACGCACACTTTTAGAAACTAAATTACATGAAGTTTTCATACTGTGGTTCTGAGAACCAGATTTTGGGAAAGATGAACTAGAAAGCTTATTTTTTAATGAAATTCAGAATTTAGTGAAAAGCTTTATTACCAAAAACTATCTTTAATTAAATTTAAATTAAACACATTTTTTAAGGAGAGGTCATTACCGAAGAATCAAAGAACTAAGGAATGTTTTATGCAATGTAAGTGCTGCATTTATTTTTCTCAAAGGACAAGCAATTACATTTTCCGAAATTAAACTACGTTCATTCTTAAATGTTGTTTGGTTGCTTGCCATTTATTTGTCTCTACCAGAAGGATATCATATATTTATAATTAAATACTCAGTCACGCTTTTAGAAATTAAATTACATACAATTTCCAGACTATTAATGATCCCAGATATATCAGACTATTTTCAGATTATTTTATGTGTTCTCAACAAAAAAATTCGGGAAAGATTAAATAAAAAGCTTAATTTATTACAAAAAACTATCTTTAATTAAATCTAACTTAGAGCCAAACACATATTTTTAAGGGGAGGTCTTTACAGAAAAATTAAAGTACAAAGGAACATTTTGTGGAATGTAAGTGTTCCATTTATTTTTCTCGATCAAAAGGATACCATGCATTTATAATTAAACAAGCAGTCACACTTTAGAAATTAAATTACATGCAGTTTTCACACTGTGGTTCTTAGCACCAGATTTCAGGAAAGATGATTTAGAAAGTTTATTTTTTAATGAAATTAAGAATATAGTGAAAATATTTAACATGAAAACTATCGTTAATTAAGTCTAACTTTGAACAAACATACTTTTTCAGAGGAGGATTTTACAGGGAAATCAAAGTACAAATAAATATTTTATTGAATATGGTGTTCCATTAATTTTTCTCAAATTAAAGGCGCAATCAATGACATTTTCCGAAATTAAACTCAGTTCTTAAATGTTGTTTGGTTCCTTTGCAAAAATTGAAAGAGAATATTTATTGAAACTTTGAATTCAATATAAGATGTAACCGGGAAAAAAATCTAAATTTCATCTTTAAATTTTATATAAAGTTTTACAGTGGTAGTCAAACACAGAAAAGGAAAAATGCAAATAAAACATTAAAAAAGGAAAAAAAAAATAAGTTATAAGAAGTTATAACTAAGAAATTAAATTATATAAATTATATTAATTAAAATTACAAAATTTTTGAATTATATCCAATTCTTAGATTGCCGTTTAGTTATTTCATAAAAATTGAAAACATAATATTTAAAATAAAATCCAAAAATAATGGGGAAAATTGAATACAACATTTTTCAAAATTGATGTTTAAAGTTTTTCAATAATAACTTTAAAGAAAAATTAAAATTCGAAGAAAAATTTTATAAAATGCAAATATTTTATTAAAAATAAATGAAAGTAAAATAAAATGAAAATAAACAAAAATGACAGTTATAATTAACTTATCAGTTAATTTTTAGAAACTAAGTTACTTTCGTAGTTTTTGGGCAATTGTTGAGTTACAAAAGGAAATGAAAAGCGTAATATTTAATAAAATTCAGAACTTAATGAGACGATTTAACCCAAAAAAATTATCTTAAGTCAAATTTAGAAATTCATTAAGGTTTTTAAACGCCTAAAGTTACATTTAAAAGGAAAAAAAATTCTGAAAATCTGTATTCCTTTTCTTTTTCAAATTAAAAAAGATTTGACACAAATTCTTATATGTAATATTAAAATATGTATATATATATTCATGAAAAGTGTTTCTTTTCTTTTCTTTTTGAAAAAAAAAGATATGTTACATCTGTAATAAAATGTTCAATTGTACTTTTAGTGTTTAAATTATATTCGATTTTTAATTGAGGACGTAATTTTTAAAACTCAACTTATCCAAAAAGGTAAATTTTGGAAAATCGCAAAAAAAAAATTCTCATCCCGTCCAATGGTTTTCATTGCAAACCAAAATTTTACACTGCTAAAAATACATGGTAAAACTATTTCTTAATGCAGCTTTACCAATATAATATACTGATAAAAAAAAATCCTCGATTTTTAATATTTTGAATAAGACAAGTTCTGAAATTCACGTTCTCAATTATATAATGTTCCTACAGCAAAACAATTCGTTGAATAGGAGTTTGAAAGTGGAATATTTAATAGAATTCAGAATTTAATGAGAAATTTAACAGATAAAAATTATTTAAATTTAAGTTAAATTCAAACAGAGAATTTACCAATTATAGTTTTGCAGAGGAAATAAAGAAAAGAATAGCTGTTTAATGAATGGTATGTATTTCATATCCTTTATTACTTCAAAATTCTTCAATTGTAATTAAATATTCGATCTTGCCCTTTTAAATTACATTCAGTTTTTAACCTATTGTTCTAGATATCACATTTTTGAACGATGGATTTGAAAGTTTGAAAATGAATAAAATTGAGACCTCAATGAGAAAGATTTAATGGAGAAAGATCTTTATTAAATATTTAAGCTAGATCCAAACATGTAATATCCGGATAATAATTTTACAGAGAAAATGAGAGTATGACGGAATATTTTAAAAATAGAATGCTTTCCATTTTCTTTCTCAAATGAAAACGACATGATGTAGCTGCTATTAAATACCTAATCACAAAATTATATCTTAACCTATATTCACTTTTTAGACCGTTGTTCTGAGCAACACATTCTGTGAACAATGAATTAGAAAGATTAGACAAATTCAGAACTTAATAAAAATTATTAAACGCATAATGTTTTATCAAAAAGTAAAAATATCAGTTTCTAAAAATGCGTGTTCCCTTTTCTTTCTCAAACCAAAATAATTTAACACACATTCTTATATCAAACATGTAGGGAAAATATTCGTAAAAACTAATTATTCTATTATATATATATATATGTTACAGGCCAAACCCGATTTTAGGCCAAACTAGATTGGCCTAGGCCGAACTAGTTTATCCTAACGCCCATCGGATAGACTAGTTTTTCCTAGGCCAAACCGGTCTATCCTAACGCCCATCGGATAAACTAGTTTCTCCTAGGCCAAACCGGTCTATCCTAACGCCCATCGGATAAACTAGTTTTTCCTAGGCAAAACTAGTCTATCCTGAGGCCCGTAGGACAATCTAGTTTTTCCTAGGCCAAACTAGTTTGGCCTAACTCTTATAGGATAAACTAGTTTAGCCTGCTGTTTATTGGTCTGAACTAGTTTCTCCTAGGCCGATCTAGTTTATCCTAGGCCAATTCAATTTGGCGTGATTTTATTGAATTCAATGGCGCCACAGCGCCAACATTCTACTTTGTCCTAGGCTGATCTAGTTTATCCTAGGCCAATTTAATTTTACGTGTTTTTAACTCTCAAGCGTCAAAGAGTGAGAAATAATGGGCTCGCAGGTTCTGTATGTATGAATGTACGTGTGTGTGTACGAATGTACGTAGTATGTACGTAACATGATAACTCGTGATAGAAATATCCGATTTGCTTCAAATTTTGGATGTACGTTCATTGATATAAGGTACTTTTCTGATTAATTTTGGGAATTCATTGGATAAGAATAAAGGGAAGCGAAAGGGAGGCTAATCTCCCACCGTTAATTTAGAGAAATGCATTTTTGATGCAAAATTATCAGTTTTCATTTAAAATTTTAGGTATAGGATCATTCTGACTAGGCGCCTCCATGATTAGTTGTGGATGTTTATTGTTTAAGTGTAAAAAAAGGGCAATGTAGGTTCCCCCCCCCCCATAATTTAGATAAATGGTTTTTGACGCAGAATTTACGGATATGCTTCACATTTGTATATAGATTCTTTCTGATAAGGCGATTCCCTGAATAGTTTTGGGGGTTTAATGGTTAAGTATGAAGGGAAAAATGAACGATTACCCTCTTACGTAGAAAAAACTAGTTTATCCTATGGGCATTTAGTTTGGTGTAGAAAAACTAAATTTTTCCAATTGGCATAAGGATAAAATAGTTTGGCCGAGGCTAATCTAATTTAGCTCGAAAACGGGTTTGGCCAGTAAAAAACATATCTTTCACTAGAAAAAGTATAAATGTGTGTCAAGAGTCATTGCTTATGACACCAATACAGAAATTTAACATGTTCACCTTAGAAACATGATGCATTGGACATGATGTTTGCTTATTCAAGCAAATTATTATTATTTACTTTAATGTTATTTACTTTTGTACAGGCAGAGCTCTGTCTGTACAAAAATCAGTGAAAAAAGACTCAGTCCGACTCGATCTGGCCCTACTCAATTTCTGCAAAAAAATTCAGGTTTTACTTCACATACAATTAAGATTCCTTTTAAAAATACTGCTTATATACTTATTGGATAAATTTACAATGTATTTTTAAATTATGTTATGTTCACAGAATGGAAAATACACAATGTATTAATGATTATCTAGATTCTTAGAGTTTCAATATTCAAATACAGATTCATTAAATAATCAATGTAGTTTAGAACAAAAGAAAAAATATGAGAGTTATAAACATCATAACTTTTGAATCCGTTCAGTAAAAAGTAGATTTGTGAATATATTTCTCTGTCATTCCTTAAGGCTTTTCTCAAATCCTAAAGAGCTACATCCTAACACATTTATGAACTACTTCCTTTTCGGAAATGCATAAGGTTAACAGATTCAGATAATATATAATCGAATGGCGTAAACCATTTTTTCATAAAAGCGATGTATCTTTGAGAAAATAATAAAGCTCCTTTTTGAATCGATTTTCCGGTTACGACTTCACGAAAAAAAAAAAAAAAGTTGCCGTGACAAGAAAAGCTTATATGTCGACAGGTAATTAATTTCTCAAAAATGGAAAACGCTGCTCGATTGCAAATTTTGTTCAGCTTCATTCTGGCTCGAATATGCAATAATAATAATAATAATAATAATAATAATAATAATAATAATAATAATAATAATAATAATAATAATAACAATAATAATAATAAATGCAATTCAGATCTCAGTTGGCACGAGTGTGCAGAAAAAAAAGCAAACACCATGTCCAATGCAGCATGTCTCTAAGGTGAACATGTTAAATTTCTGTATTGGTGTCATAAGCAATGACTCTTGACACACATTTATACTTTTTCTAGTGAAAGATAAGTTTTTTACTGGCCAGACCCGTTTTCGAGCTAAATTAGTTTAGCTTCAGCCAAACTATTTTATCCTTATGCCAATTGGATAAACTATTTTTTAGAACACCAAACTTGTTTATCTAAATGCCCATAGGATAAACTAGTTTTTTCTATGTAATAGATGTAATTTTTCCCTTCATACTTAACCATTAATCCCCAAAACTATGCAGGGAATCGCCTTATCAGAAAGAACCTATATACAAATGTGAAGCAAATCCGTAAATTCTGCGTCAAAAACCATTTATCTAAATTATGTGGAGGGGTTAACCTACATTACCTTTTTTTTACACTTAAACAATAAGCATCCACAACTAATCATGGAGGCGCCTTGTCAGAATGATCCTATATCTAAAATTTTAAATGAAAACTGATAATTCTGCATCAAAAATCCATTTCTCTAAATTAACAGTGGGGGACTAGCCGCCCGTTCGCTCCCCTTTATTCTTATCCAATGAATTCCCAAAATTAATCAGAAAAGCACCTTATATCAATGAACGTGCATCCAAAATTTGAAGCAAATCGGATATTTCTATCACGAGTTATTGCGTTACGTACATACTACGTACATTCGTACACACACACGTACATTCATACATACAGAACCTGCGAGCCCATTATTTCTCACTCTTTGACGCTTGAGAGTTAAAAACACGTAAAATTAAATTGGCCTAGGATAAACTAGATCAGCCTAGGACAGACTAGAATGTTAGCGCTGTGGCGGTCATTGAATTCAATTAAATCACGCCAAATTGAATTGGCCTAGGATAAGCTAGATCGGCCTAGGAAAAACTAGTTCAGACCAATAAACAGCAGGCTAAACTAGTTTATCCTATAAGAGTTAGGCCAAACTAGTTTGGCCTAGGAAAAACTAGATTGTCCTATGGGCCTTAGGATAGACCGGTTTGGCCTAGGAAAAACTAGTTTATCCGATGGGCGTTAGGATAGACCGGTTTGGCCTAGGAAAAACTAGTCCATCCGATGGGCGTCAGGATAAACTAGTTTGGCCTAAAATCGGGTTTGGCCTGTAACATATATATATATATATATATATAGTTGTAATCAAATGTTTTGATTTTTAGCTTTAAAATTATATTACTTGTTTTATTATATTTTTGTTCTTGGAACATAACATTTCGTTAAATAGGAATTTGAAAGCGGAACATTTAATAGAATTCAGAATTTAATGAGAAATTTAACAGAAACACTTATTTAAAATCAAATAAAATCTAAACAGGTAGCTTCCCGATTGTAGCTTTCTTGAAAAAATAAAGGAAGGAATAATTATTTTACGGAAGGTATGTAGTTTCACATCCTTTATCACATCAGAATTATGCGGTTATAATTAGACATTCGAACACACTTTTTGAAATTACATTTAGTTTTTAACCTATTGTTCTAGATATTAAATTTTTGAAACATGGATTTGAAAGCGTAACGTTTAATTGAGTTTCAAAATGCAAAGAGAAATACTTAATAGAAAAAAAATCTTTATTCAATGTTTAAGCTAGAGCTAAACGTGTAATTTACCGATCATAATTGTACAGAGGCCTACAGCGGAATATTTTCATAAAAGAATCTGTTCTATTTTCATTCTCAAATGAAAGTGCCATGATGTAGCGGTTATTAAATAATTAAATATTTAATCATGTAGTCATATCTTAAACTATATCTACTTTTTAGACTGTTGTTCTCAGCACCATATTCCTTAAAATATGAATTAAAAGGATTAATAATTAATCAAATTCAAAACTTAATAAGAATGATTAAATTGCTACTTTTTCATTTAAAAACGGTGTGATACAGCAGAAACTAAACATTCCATATCATTTTTTGAAATTAAATAATTTTAAGCTTTTAATTATGTAATGTTCTTAAATGTTTTTAGAACACAACTTTTCGTCAAATATTAATTTGATAAAAGAAAACTTGATTTGTAATCAAATATTCAACAACAGTTGAAGAAAATTAATTATATTAATTGTTTTATAATTTTATGTTCGCAGAGCGCATCTTTTGGTTAATTAGGAATTTGACAGTATGTTATTAAATATATTTCTCAAATGAAAATGTTGTGATACAGCATTAATAAAACGTTTAATAAAATTTTGAACGTTAAAAATTATCTAAGGTTTTTGATTATATAATGTTCTTATTGCACAGAATTTCTTTAAACAGGAATTTGAAACTGGAAAATTTAAACACAAAAACTTATTTAAATTCAAACTAAATCAAAACAGATACTTTCCCAGTGATAGCTTTCCAATCAAATAAGATAAGAAATAAATGCTTTAGGTGAGGTATGGGTTTCGTATCCTTTGTTGCATCAAAATTTTGCAGTTATGATTTAACATTCGATCACACCTTTTGAAATTACGTTTCGTTTTTAGCCTGTTGTTCTAGGTATCACATTTTTAAAAAGATGAATTTGAAAGCGTAACGATTAATGGGACTCAAAAATTAAGGGGAAATATTTAACAGTAAAAATATTCAATCAATGTTTAAGTTAGATCCAAACATGCAATTTCACGATAACTTTATGGAGGAAATGGGACTATGGTCGAATATTTTTGAAAAAAGAATGTGTTCCATTTTCATTCTCAAATAAAAACTATCTGATGTAGCTGTCATTAAATAACTAGTAACGCAGTTAGAATATACACTATATCCACATTTTAAACCATTGTTCTGAGCACCACATTCTATAAAATATGAAAGAGAAAAAGTAATAATTAGTCAAATTCATAACTTAATAAAAATAATATAGCATAAAATTATCTTAAAAAGTAAAAGGCAACATGTTATAAATGCTATTTTCCCTTTTCTGTCACATATGAAAATGGAATGATATAGATGTAATCAAATATTCAATAATACTTTTAGAAATTAAACTAAATTATTTTTTAAATTATTTAATGTTCTTAGAGCACAATATTTCATTAAATAGAACTTCAAGGTGCAATGTTAAATAAAGTTCTCAAATTAAAAGTATATGATACAGCTGTAATAAAACATTCAATAATACTTTTAGAATTAAATTATATATTTTTTTTCATTATGTTTTGTTCCCATAGCACACCTTTTTGTTAATTAGGAATTTGAAACTGTAGTATTAAGTAAATTTCTGAAACCAAAATAATATGATATAACCTTAATAAAGCATTGAATAAAACATTTAGAATTCGAATGGTTTTAAGTTTATAATTATATTACGTTATCATACTACAACATTCCTATAAACAGGAATTTGAAAGTGGGATATTTAATAAAATTCAGAATTTAATGAGAAATTTAACGTAAAAAATTATTTAAATTCAAGTTAAATCTAAACATATAATTTTCCGATTACAGATTCCCAGGCGAAATAAAATAAGGAATAACTGTTTTATTGAAATTATGTAGTTCATATCCATTACTACACTAAAATTATGCTGCTTTAATTAAACATCCAATCACACTTTTTGAAATTACATTTATTTCTAAACCTGTTGTTGTAGGTAACATATTTTTGAAAGATGAATTAGAAAGCGTAACAGTTAATGGGATTCAAAATTTAATGAGAAATATTTAATAGCAAAGAGCTTTTTCTAATGTTTAATCTAGATTCAAACACATAATTTCACGATAATAACTTTACGGAGGAAATGAGACTACGGCGGAAATATTTTTGAAAAAGAATGTGACCCATTTTCACTGTCAAATAAAAGCTACATGATGCAGCTGTCATTAAATATATAATCACGCAGTTAAAATTCAAATTATATCCACTATTTAGATCGCTATTGTGAGCACCACTTTCTGTGAAATATTAATTCGAGTAATAGTTAGTAAAATTCAGACTTGAATGAGAATAGATAAACCTTCTCTTTCTCATATAAAAATAGTATGATGCTGCTGTAATAAAACGTTCAATAACAATTTTAGAAATTAAATTGTATTGAGTTTTATATTATGTATTATACTTCGATGTTCCTAGAGCACTACATTTTATTAAATAGTAATTTAAAAGTATAATATTAAATAAAGTTCTCAAACTAAAATGGCATGATACAGCTATAATCAAACATCCAACTTTAAGGAACTCTGTAATGTTCTCAGGGCACATATTTTCATTAAACAGGAATTTGGAAATGTAATATTAAATAAATTTCTAAAATCAAAATTGTATGATATAGCCTTAATAAAACACTGAATAAAACTTTTAGAGTTTAAATTACATTAAATTTTTAATTTTATAATGTTCTTAAAGCACAATATTTCTGTAAAGAGGAATTTGAAAGCAGAGTATTTAATAGAATATAGAATTTAATGACATATTTAATTCAAAAACTTATTTTAATTCAAGTTAAATCTAAACAGATAACTTCCCAATTACAGATTTCCAGAAGAAATAAAATAAAGAATAGCTGTTTTATGGAAATTATGTATTTCATATCCTTTATCACACCAAAATTATACTATTTTAATTAAACATTGAACCACACTTTTTGAAATTACATCTATTTCTAAACCTTTTGTTCTAGGTATCACATTTTGAAAGATGATTTTGTAAGCGTAACAGTTAATGGAATTCAAAACGTAATCAGAAATATTTAGTAGAGAAAGCTTTTTTTAATGTTTAAGCTAGATCCAAACATGTAATTTCACAATAATAACTTTACGAAGGAAATGGGATTACGACAGAATATTTTTGAAAAAGAATCTGTCTGCTTTTCATTCTCAAATAGAAGCTACATGATGCGGCTTTCATTAG
Source organism: Maratus speculifer (assembly GCA_964019185.1). Lineage (NCBI taxonomy): Eukaryota > Metazoa > Arthropoda > Arachnida > Araneae > Salticidae > Maratus > Maratus speculifer. Next base: position 160,838,588 of record OZ025300.1, on the reverse strand, counting down.
ATATCTAATCACACAATTTTAAATTATATCCACATTTTAGACAATTTTTCTGAGCATTACATTCAGGGAAATATAAATTAGAACATTGAAAAAAAAAAAAAAAAAACATTAATTTTACGGCAAAAATTGTTGGCAACAATGTTGCCAGTAGTTTTTGCCGTAAAAATTGCAGTAAAATTTAATGTAATAAAAAATTTACACCTAATTTTACTACAATTTTATGGCGAAAACTGCTTACAACATTGCTGTAGTTTGCCAGTAGTTTTTGCCGTAAATTTGACGGATTTTTTTTAAATAATGAAAGAGCAATATTTACTCAAATTCATAACTTAATAATGATGATTAAGCGCAGAAAATTAACTTAAAAAAGTATGAAGAAGTATTTTATAAATGCTGTTTCTTTTTTTCTTTTCCACATGAAAATGGTATGATGCAATTGTAATCAAATATTCAAAAACAATTTTAGAAACTAAATTTTACGATTATTAAGTTTTTAATTATATAATGTTCGTAGAGCACAACATTTCGTTAAATAGTAATTAATTTCAAAGTCTAATATTAAATAAAGTTCTCAAATAAAATTGTATGATGTACTAACAGTCAAGCATTTAATAATACTTTTAGAAATTAATTTATATATACATATACATATTTAAGTGTGTATTGTTTTCAGAGCACACACTATTAAAAATTTCTATAAAAACACAGAAAAAAAATGTGAAACTCTGTGTAAATTTACACTAGTTCTCAGTTAATGCATTCGATCAAGTTTCTCAATCATCATTTTACAGACATTTCAATAATCTTATATCTCATTCTCTGTAGTGATTTTTATGTCTTTATTTAAAGATATTTTTATCTCTGTTAAATTGTGTAATTCAAATACACACCTTTAAAATTAATTTGTAATTTTATTAAAAATATTTTTAAAAATGTGATTTAAAGATTTTTTTTAAACTTAGAATAATTTTAAGAAAGGGAAAAATCACCTTTTCAGATTTATTGGAGTTTTTCTCCATTGAATCATAATAGACATATTTTAATGCGGCCGATTAAATATGAATTTCAAAGCGTGATATTGAATAAATTTCTCAAATGAAAATAATGTGATACAGCTTTAATTAAATATTCAATAAAACTTTCAGAGTTTAAATTATACTAAGTTTTAAGTTACATAATGATTTGGAAAAAATAGGAATTTGAAAATGGAATATTTTATAGTAATTAGAAATTAATGAGAAATTTAACAGAAAAAATTATTTAATATCAAGATAAATTTAAAGAGATCGTTTCATAATTAGAGTTTTCTAGAAGAAAACTTCGCACTCAATAACAATAGGTCAGTCAGTATTGTATTCTATCAGTGGCTTAGACACAAATTGTGTTAAAATTTAAAGATACAGCATTTCATATTTACTCAGAAAATTCAAGTTGTTTGAAGTTTACTAAAGATTCAGTGATTCACTAATTTTAAAAACTAAATTAAATTATTATCATTAAAAATAAATTTGTAGAGTCTTATGTATTTTTAACGATTAAATTTCCATAGTCTATTCTAAATTTAAAGAACAATTTCTGTATTATTTAACAGGATCTTGGTTTTTCAAATCTCTGTAATTAAAATAGATTTAAGATAACAGAGTATCCGTAGATTATCTGTAATTTCAGAGAAAATGTTTTAACAGTGCATCTTTCAGTTAAATTGGAATTTGAAAGCGTAATATTAAATAAATTTCTCAAATGAAAATAATATGATATGGTTTAATCTAATATTCAATAAAACTTCTTGAGTTTAAATTATACTAAGTTTATAATTACATTATGTTCTTAGAGCATAACATTAAAGATAAAAAATAGGAATTTGAATATATAATAGGAATCAGAAATTAATGAGAACTTTAACAAAAAAAGGGTAAATTTAAAGGTATTGTTTCCAGATTAGAATTTTCTGGAGGAAATAAAAGGACTAACTCTTTTATTATCTTTTTCATATTGAAATTATGCATTTATAATTAAACCTTCAATCAGACTCTTAGAAATTACATTTTTTTTTATTTAATTACATTCTATTATATTCTATTGCCCTTGGCATAATATTTTTGAAAGATCAGTTTGAAATCGTAATGTTTAATGGATTCTGACAACTTAATGAGGGAAATCTAATAAAATAATTATCTTTGTTCAATGCATAACCCTTTCGCTACGGGCGCCTTTGATCAAGGAAATACTTTTTAAGAATGTTTTTAAAGATGATTGATTTAATTTAAAAGAATGTTTAAAATTTCGTGTTTTTTTTTTTTTCCATACCAAAAACACAAGTACACTGTAAAAAGAAAAAAAATCAGTAAAGTTACTAAACATTTTCTAGGAAACGGGATTACTAGAACTCTTTATAAACGGTAACAGCAAAAATTCATGTAACAGAATCGGTTGCATGAATTTTTGCTGTTGCCGTTACATGAAAAGTCCTAGGAATACAAGTTTCCTGGGAAAAGTTTGGTAACTTTACAGATTCTTTTTTTTTTTACAGTGTACTTACAAATCAAAACAACAGATGAAAAAAATTTTTTGAGGCGAAATTTTATTGAAAATTATTTGAATCTGGATGGATGATCTCGTCAAAATAAGACTTCTTAAATTTCTCTAATTTTGATATACTTTAATACTTTAAAGTTGCAACTTTTAAATCGTAATATCCTTACAAAGCTCGAGCAAGAGCAAAGGCATATTCAAGAAGTTCAATAAATTTGAAATTGGTAAAATCAATCCGTAGAAACTTGTAAAGAACCATTGTTGTTGTTTGAGGATTTTTTTTAAATAGAGTAAAACATAGACAAGCAGAGCCCGACTTATGCAGGGCCATGCGGGGCAATTGCTCCGCCCCCACCCCCTCTTTAGGATTGAGGGGGTGGGGGCGGACCATGAGACTAATTAGGATTTTCATAAAAAAGTGCCAAATGATTAAAAAAGGGATCAAAATTCATATATCAATTTCAATGATTTAGCAGATAAAAGTGGTCCTCTTTCCTCTCTTTGCTTTCAGTACCCCATTGATCTATGTGAAAAACAAGCTACATTAGAAAATTAATAATTAAAGCTTTGTTATAACAACATGACATTCCATTGTTTTCAAAAGAAAATATTTATTAACGTTTTCCTCGTCCTCTTAACGTGGCAAGTTAAAACCATTAATTATGACCAATTTGCGAGATTTTCTTTTAGCCATCTTATAACGTGCATAGATAAGCAAAGAAAAAGTTTGCAAAGCGATAATTCTGTCAACCAATCTATCATTATCACAACAATTATCCTGCAAGTACTTTTTCTTAAAGTTGTCACTTTATATTTGTGATATCCTGTACAGATGTGAACTGCACTGAGTACCAAATTAATACATACATACAATATTTACGAAGTTTAGTACAAGCCGCTTCCACATTGTTCACAAAAAAAATCAAGTGACAGACAAACGAGGGGTCAAAATTATGCTTGCCCCCCCCCCCCCATAGCCTTACTCGGGCTCTGTAGACAAAAAGAACACAATTAGAATATATTTTTAAAACTACTAATATTGAATTATTTTATTTTCAAAAAATGAACGCATTTCATTTACAAATTCAAAAACTTATTTGTTTATTGAAAATAACTTTTTTTACTCGTATGTTACTTATGTAGTGTCTAATTTTAAATTCTTTTCAAGATTCTTCTATGGAAAAAAAGTGCTTTAGCTTAGGAATTTAAGCTTGAAAATATGTATACGGATAAAAGTATAAGAAGATTAAGTTTGAAGTTATTAAATAATTTTTAGCAGAAGTTATTAATGATCACTTAATATCATTTCAAAAAAATTTTTTTGTAAAGATTATGACTCGGTAAAAAATTGCATGTGCATTTGGAATGTTTCTTTAACAAAAGATTTACTGGAATTTAATTAATTAAATAATACATACATTTCACAAATTAATTTTAAAAATTGCGATACATTGTTGTTAAGTTTTTTAAAAAAATCTTGAAAAGCTTTCTTTTTAGATCAATTTAATAATTTTTAAGATAATTATTTTAATTAAAAACATTATATTTTACCTAATAAATTGGAATTACGGTTAAAAAATGATATCCGAGACATGTTTTTCAATAAAGGTTTTTCAAAGTAAAAAGTTTTATTCGTGTAGTATTTATGAGTGTATATTTTATTTATTTATTTTTGTTGTTAAAATATTTTTTTGAATTTAGGAAAAAAAAAACAATTAGCACAGGAATTCACGTTTAAAAAGCATCCGGATTACTGTTTAAGAATTTTAAGTTTTGGTGTCATCAAACATATTTTCGCATAAGTGAAAAAAAAATGCAGTTCCGTTTCGAGATTTTTTTTATGGGAAGAAAGGCAACAAGAAAAAAAATATTACATGTGCACTTGTAATAAAAAATGTTAAAACATAAAATCTCAAATTTAATTTATTGAAAGAAAAAACTGGGATTACATAGCACATAATTTTGTTTCATAAAACTTTTAAACGTATTCATCAATAGCTATCGTACTAGTACGGTTAACAATTTTCTTTTCAAGAAAATAAATTTTGAGAGAAAAGTTCTACCTTACCCTATAAAACAGCTTTGACTTTTCAGGGGGGAAAAAAGTATTTGAAAGATGTCTTTAATTAAAATTTTTAAAAAAGGGAATTTGTTTCGTAGATAATGATGACATGTTTACTTAGAACTCTTTTCAAGATTCTTCTTATGTAAATAATATCTATAGCAGAGGAATTTGCGCTTAAACAAATTGCACGTGGTTACTGTTCAGAAGTTTAAGGGGCTTAAATAAGTTTATGTTTGTTAAACAAAATTTACAGAAATTTTTAGGCGTCATTATACTTTGTGTGTCAAGTTTTTCTTTATAGAAAATAATAAGTGGATAAAAAAACTTTTGGTGTGTATTTGAAATAATTTTTTATAGCATCTACTTATAGCATCTTTTTATAGCATGACTCTTTTATTAACTAAACAAATATGGAGTGACTCCATATGACCTCGGAATACTGTTACACGTCTTGAAAGTAAAAATAAAATTAGTAATAAAATAATAAATAAATAAGAATGCTTCAAATGAAAATCAAATTTCAATTTATTTAATTGCTTAACGGGCACAATTAGGTTGCATTTGCGACTGTTAAGCAATTAAAAAAAAATTAGAAATTGGACTCCAAGTTTTAATCCATTCAATCGATGCTGGATTTAATTGAGTTTCGTGTTTGCTCAATATAGGTGGTTCACGGAAAGTATTACATTTTGTGCTGCATTTGTAGCCTTGCAAACATATATAACAATATGAAGTTCCAGACTGGGTATCATTTGATGCGATTTAGTCAGCAGAACGTCAATGCGCGGTACTGTTCGAGCCGGTTTTGAGTCCCGGCATGGAAACTTTTTCACTAAGTTGGAATTTAAGGAATTAAAAAATTTGAAATTTCATTTTAATTTACAATATTGTATCCAAGGCGAATTTTCTACCTTAAATATTTTCCTGTATTAAAATAAGAATGTATTTGTGAAAAACACACAACCTTGCTCATTGCTGCAGAAAAACAATACGAACTTATACAATAAAAGATAAATAAAATATAACATCAACATTTCGAACAGCTTCTGCAGTTGTCTTCGGGATATAAAATTATGGTGAAATTACTAAAAGTTCAGAGTTGAAGACATCCTGAGTGAAAGATAATTTTTCTACGTAAAACTTCTACGTAAAATCATTACTTAAAAAATTCAAGAAATTTGACAAGTGTAAAGTTGTTAAACAAAATTCCATTGGTGCTTTTAAAAAGCCTTATATTTTCCTGTCAAGTTTTTCATTGTGAAAAACAAGTTAAAAAAAATCATTAACTGTATTTTTTAAATAAGTTGATAAAACAGATTTTGAGACATTTTTTATTTTAAGAATGCTGGTACATTATTACTTAATTTAAAAACTGCTATTGCATTACAAATAGTTCTGCTTTCTCGTAATACTTTTTAAAGCAGTTTTGAAAACCTTGCATGTCATATGAGATTAAGAATCTCTTTTTACAAAAATCAATTTGTAGAAACTATGTTCCTTTTTACTTAATAAAATGGTTTCTTCTTTTTAAAAGAAACGAATTTGAAAGATAGGTTTCGATAAAGTTTATTCAAAATAACGCATTATTTTCGTATGCTATTTATAAAATGTCTGTTATGGTACTTCATTTCAAGATATTTTTATAGAAAAAAGCTTTAACGTAGGAGTTAATGCTTAAGAAATTGCATGTAGATCACAACTGAAAAAAATGAAAGAAATTTAATAAGTTTGAAGCTGTTAGAAAATAGTTAAAGCTGTTAAAAAACAATCGTATTTTACTTTAAAAATTTTCTGTGTGGAAAAACATTGTGTTTGAGTTTTAATGCTAAATTTAAACAAGTTTAATTTTTTTATGGTTAACTTTTCAAATTAAGTTCTTAATTTTTTTGACGACTACCTGACAGTGACAGCTAGCTTGGACACCATGAATTGCATTTTATGTATTATAATTTTTCTTTATTCCATGTCAGATGTTTAATGATGTGTTATACTCTATCCTTTTTAGCTGATTTGTATATGCACTATTTTGAAGTTAAATTGTTATCCTATTAATTTTCCGCTTTATTTTAGTCATGAGGAGAATTCTTTTGCGCCTTTATATCCATCTATTTCGTCACTTGATAATTAATATTTAAATCTCAATAGACCTAGTTATCCAATTTACGTATGAAGATGAAGTTGAGGGGAACTTCATCTTCATCTTCATGAGATGAAGTTGAGACAGGGTTCCCAGAAAAACAAGACTTGCAAATTACCTGACTTTCCGTGACCAAATCTCAAAAAATTCCCTGACTTTCCCTGACCAATGGAACATACAGAAAAATTTGCTATTTTTGCAATATTTTGTCAAAATTAGCAAATTAGCAATTTTTTCTGCAATCATGCTTAAATGTTTTGATTTTTTTGGGGGGAAAGGGGGGCAATTGTTTGATGAATTTTGTAATTTTTGCCCGAGATTATTTGGTGAAATTCGTGTTTTTTTCTTCTTTCCCTAAGACTTTTCCATGGCTTTTTAGAAAATATTTGTAAATTCCCTGACTTTTCCTATATATTTTGAAATTTCCCTGAAATTCTTATACTTTATCCGAATTACTGTAGGTAATTACACCAAGATCTGAATATTTTTAAAACGTCGTTAAATTACGAACAAACCTCATTTGCTACGTTTGACATGCTATTTCCAGCTTGTTATATTTATTGACACTGATTATTTAAGTTCAAGTTACTCATGTAACATACATATATTCGTTTCCATGATACTTCATCTGAATGTTGTGTATTTAAACGTTAATATTTTAGTGTTTGGTTGTGCCGTTTAATTGCCTATCAATCTCTACTAGGAAAAACAATATTAGGCAATATTCCTTGTATTGGCTATATCTTGCTCAATATTGGCATGAAATATTTTTCCCACTTTGGATTAGGACAATTTACTAATAATGCACTAATAATGAAAAGAAATATTTACCCACCTCATTGCCATATTTCAAGTGAAAGCAATGTTAGAGCAGATTGGAATACATGGTAACTTATATAAGGCATATTTGCCATTTTAACATATAATTGCACAAAAATTTTAAAATATTTTCCCTTCAAAATCACAGGCGTAAGTTTGGAAGTAAGTTGAAAGTTATTTATGCTTTTATTTCTAACTTAAAAATTTTCCCTTACATGCATATTTTTTTTTTTTTTTTTATCATTTTTAATTAAAATACAAAGTTCCAATACTTTTCAATATTTCTTTGCATGATGCTATGTTTGATGTTCTGTTGTAATCAAATTTTACCTTGAAAACGTTTAATTGTTTTAAATGCAAATTCTGTTATGGAATATGTTTATATATTTATGAAATTTAAGAATTTTTTCCTGTATGTTCAGTGCAATTACATTTTAAGACCACTTTGTTAGGATAATATAAAAAAGTAAACTATTTTCTCCTTTTTTTTGCCAATAAAAAAATTTATTTTACTTTATTTTTTAATTTAATTTTTAATTTATATATTTATTTTTGTAAGAGAATTAATATCAAACTCTAAAAATACTTTATCGTATTTGTTTTAGTGACTTAAATTATCGGCAGAGAAATATATCTTCCTTTTAACTACTTCACGAAGTTTTCCTTATTAAAATCGCATTCAATTTTAAATTAAATTTAAAATCCACTTCAGGTAAAAATGAAGAAAAAAGGTCTTTTTTTATTTGTAATTTACTTTTAAAAGATTCTTTCATACTTAGTTCAAATATTTGTGATTGAATTAAGAAGTGGATTATTTTTAAGACGTTTCCCTTTAAAGAAATAACATAATTACTTGAGAAAAAAAATATTAGTATTAGTTTTTAAAATAAAATATTGAATTTTGCTTTTCTGAAAATGCATTAAATTATCCATAGAAAAAACTATTGCCTTAATTTATTCTTTCAAGTAGTCTCTATTATTATAACTGCATTCAAATTTAAGTTCCACTTCAGATGACTACCAATTAGAAAAATAAATGTAAAAAACTTATTTTAATTTTAATTTTTTTCTATTGAAATTATGCTCATATATTTGAATAGCATGCATGGGAATTGATTTTAAAATGTATCATTTTCAGGCTTTTTCCTATAAATAAAACAAATATTCACATGTAACTAGAATTAAAATTTAATTTGAATTTTAAAATAACGTTCTGTACCCTACCATTCTGAAAATACACAAAAGAAATACAATGCGAATATATTTTGATTTTTCAGTTGAAAACTTTACTTATATAGCACTAAAAATTAAATTAAAAGTAACATAAATATTAGAAAGTAATAAAATATTAGATGCATCTAAAAACTCATACGCAGTTTTATGTAATACACACATAAAAATCTTTAAAAAAAATGATAGTTGAACATTGAAATATAGGGGACTAACCATTTGAAGAACTTTGTTGAAAAAGTAAATTGTCCCCTTAAAAGAAATAATTATACCCCCACCCCTGAAGAAACCTCTCTATGAAATAAAATTATATCAACTAACACTTTATTTACTGAATTTTGTTACATAATGCATTCAACAGCAATACAGCATTTCCTACCTGTCCGAGGGTAAGCAGAACTTCTTATAAACAAAACAGGTGGACAACATTTCCCGCCATTTCTTACAAATATCATTTTAAACCCGTTTTTGTAACTACAAATAAAATGCGCATATGGCGGAAGAATAGGGATTAGGGTACATTTGTTTATTCACTATTTTGCAATGAAATTATTTTATAAATATCAATTTATTTTAATAACAACTTTATATTTTCATAAATTTAGATAACAGACTTTTATAAAATAGATAATCGACTTTATTGATGTAAAATAAAAATAGTAATAATAATAATAATAATAATAATAATAATAATAAAAATAGTAATAATAATGATAAAAATTTGGTCGAATCAAAAGGGACAACGATATCAAAAACAAACACTGACTTAGAAATATATTTTCATATGAAGTGAAAGATACTTCTTCCCCTTAACTGATAACATTACAGATGTACAAACATTCTGTTTGTTTTTAGTTCAGAATCACCAAATTTTACAAAAATCCAAGTACCGTAATTCGTTGATTTTAATTGTAGAACGAAATTTTTACTGCTTTTTTTATGAGATATTGTAAAATTGTTTTTAAAACATAACTTATAGCATCCAGAGACTGTATAAAAGATTTAAAGTATATATATATTTTTATAACTAATGGTAGGTTTTATTTCATCATCATAATTTTAATTCCAATTTTATTGTGAACCATTTTTTTATTGTTACATTGTCTACAGTAAATTATTAGTAGCTATATAGTGCTTTATATGTGAGAACTTTATATGTATATATGCAATATTTTTCCATAAATTTCTGTGTATTATGAGGTATGAATAACCACTTCCATAACACAGATTTTAGCAAAAGAAAAGAGCATAATACTTTTTACAGGTTTTCAGTTTTAGTCAATTTTTGAATTACTACTCTCGTAATACAGAAAGTCTCAAAAAGTTTGAAACTCGCTTTAATTTATTACTATTTTGGAATACATTTACTTTAAAAACGTATGCAATGTTTCTCCATAAAATTGTAGGAGCCTATCTGCCTCCATTTTGTTGAGTAATTTAACTTAACAAGTGTTAGGTTACACTAATGTCTAATTTTACGCAAATTATATCAGTTTAAATTACATAATTATGTATATTAAATTACACAATAAAATTGAAAATAGCATTCTGTCACAAATTTTATGATGTAAAGTTACATACTTTTTTTTACAGTGCAATAATCCACATACAAATATTTTCCAGAGCCAATACATTTATCTCCTAAAAGAAATATCTTGAAAATACTTTAAAATATACAGTCCATAATTAATAAACGAATAAAAATCTTAAACCCTATTGAAACGCATCTTATAAATATCTTTTAAAGTTAGAAGCTATTAAATTAGATTTTAAAAAATTCTCTTCATATTGATTTTCTTGAGAAAAAAATTATTTTAAAACGCTCTAAAATAGAAGAAAATGAGAAAATACTTTTGTCAAATACTTTTCAAAGATTTACAACAAAAATAATTACTTGAAAAGTAATCTCCGAATTCTTCCACCAAACAAGTGTTTTAAAAATCGCATAAGTATAGCACGTGTAAAATATATTATGCAGATTGAATCTTAATAAAAAACCACTGTTTAAATGTTTTTTATTTAATTCAAACACGATTTTTTTATATCTAAAATGGAATTTCTCTCTTCGAATTGACTTTCTTCAAACAAGCATATTAAATTGATCTAAAATAAAAAGAGTTTGAAGGTTTCATTTTTTTCCAACAAAATAGAATTACATTATGTATTGCAGGCTTTTAATTAAGGTATCAAATTTAAAAACATGCATTTAATGATTTTACTCGCATCTGGCTTTTGATCAAAAAGTTTTGAAAGGAAAATATAATTATTTTTAAAAACTTCCATGAAAATTTGCTTAAAAACTTTAAACTTATGAAGCTCCTAAAGCAATAATTTGCGTGCATTTTATAAGGATAAATTCGCACGATAAAGCTATTTTTCCTCAAAGAAAGATTTTCAATAAGATTTAAATATAGACATCTCTGAAGCACAAAAAAGCCTCTTATTTTGAATAAAGTTTAATAAAAAACATCTCTCAAATTCTTTTATTCGAAATGTCATTTTATTAGATAAAATGCAACTCATCTCCTCGAATTGATTTTTCTTAAAAGAGTATAATAAATTGATCTGAAAAGTAAGCTTTCACGAAATATTTTTAAAAGTTTTAGAAAAAAGCAAATTTATGTGTAATGCAATTGGAGTTATTTTAGATTGAAGTTAAAATGCAGGTTTCATGTTTTACCAACTTTCTGTACTTTTAATAATTTTTTACTCGTATTTTTCTTTCCATAAAAAAGTTTGAATTATGAATTAAGTAATATTTCCTATGAAACGCATGTTTCAAATACCTTTTTAGGTTGCTAGTCAGGAAAATAGATTAAAAGCAACTGCAGTAAAATAAACAAGTAAACAAACAAACGAACAAAAAATCATGTTGTTGGAAAACAAAAGAAATTCAGCGAATATTTTCGCGAAATATTTTTTTAAAAGGTTTATGAAAAAAAAAGTGAAAAGTTATCTTCAAACTGTTCCCAAAACAGTTCAAATACAGAACAGAACAGTTCCCAAACTATTCCAAAACAGTAATCTCCAACCTACAAGTATTTTTAAAATGGACGTCGTACTACTAATGCACGTGTAAAAAATAGGAGATACGTCGAATTTTAATAGAAAGCCATCTTTTAAATGCTGTTTATTTAATTCAGACACGATTTTATTTGATGAAATTCCATTTCTCTTTTGGAATTCATTTTCTTCAAACAAGAATATTAAACTGGTTTAAAATAAAAAGCGTTTGAAAGTTTAAAATGTTTTGCAACAAAATAGAATTTTATTTTGAACTAACGGACTTTTAATGGGGGCATCAAATTTTAATAAAAACACGCATTTAACGATTTTTACTTGTATCTTGCTTTTTATCAGAAAAGTTTTGAAAGGAAAATGTAATTATTCTTAAAAACTTCTACGAAAATTTGTTTAACAAGTTTAAATTTATTAAGCTCCTAGAGCAATAATTTGCATGCATTTTATAAGGATGAACTCCCAGATAAAGCTGTTTATCCCCAAAGAAAGATTTTAAATAGGATTTAAATATAGACAATTTTGGAGTAAAAAAAAAAAAAAAAAAAAAAAAAAAAACCTCTTATTTTGAATGGAGTTTAATGAAAAAAATCTCTCAACTTCTGTCATTTTATTAGGTAAAATGTAGCTTTATTTTCTCGGAATGATTTTTCTTAGAAGAGCATATGAAATTGATCTAAAATGTAAGCTTTTACGAAATAATTTTAAGCGTTTCACAGAAAAGCAGATTTATGTGCAATGGAGTTATTTTCCAACGAAGTTAAAACATGGGTTTCATGTTTTACCAACTTAGTGTACGTTTAATAATTGTTTGCTCGTATTTTTCTTTCCATAAAAAAACCTTGAATTATATATTAAGTAATAACAACCCTTTTTTTATGCAGCTTTTGAAATTTCATTGTCGATCAATGCATTGCAAATGTACATTAGACTTTTTTTCCCGCATCTTACTTCCATAAAAGTAATTTTAAAATAAAAGTATAAGGAATTTCAAAAACATCTACAAACATCTATTTGCCAACTGAAAGTTTATTAAACTTTTATTAAGGTAAGCTGCATGCATTTTTTAAGTGCAAATTCCTATGCTAAGACTTTAGTTCCTAAAAGTGATCTAGAAAAAAAAAAAAAAAAAGAAAAAGAAAGAAAAAGAAAGAAAAAAAGAAAGAAAAAAAGAAAGAAAGAAGCAAATGTCTTTTTCTGAAAAAGAAAAATCTTGAAAAGTATTTAGAAATATACAGTTTATAATTAACTCACGGATAAAATTTTTGAATTCCAATGGAACGCATGTTTCAAATAACTTTTCAAGTTATAAGCCATTAAATTAAATTAAAAACAAATTTTCTCTTTACTGATTTTCTTAAAAAAAAATTATATTGTTCTAAAATAGAAGATATCGAGAAATATTTTTAGAAGTTTTATGACAAAAATAATTATGGAAACAGTAATCTGAAGACTATTGCTTTAAAGACCTATTTTAAAAATAGACGTGGCATAAGTATTGCATGTAAAACATATTACACAGATTCAATTTTAATAAAAAACTATCTCTCAAATACTCTTTCTTTAATTTCTTCAGACACAATTTTATTTGATAAAATGCAATTTCTTTCTTTATCAGGCCAAAATAAAAAGCTTTAAAATTTTTTTAAATTGTTTTTCAACAACATAGAACTAGTTATAGTATGAATAACAGACTTTTAATTAGGATATTAAAATGAGTAAAAATGCGCATTTAATGATTTTTATTCATGCTTTTCTTTTCATCAGAAAAATTTTGAAGGGAAAACATAATTATTTTTAAAAACTCCTACGAAAATTTGGCTTTAACGGCTTCAAACTTATTAAGCTTCCAGAGCAATACTCTACATGCATTTTATAAGGGTAAATTCCTGTGATAAAACAATTTTTCGTAAAAGAAAGTTTTGAAATAGGATTTAAAAATAGACATCTTTCAAGTACCGAACGAATAAAACTTCTTATTTCGAATCATTTTTAATGAAAAACATGTTTCAAATTCTTTTATTCGAAAAAAACATTTACCAGATAAAATGTAACTTTTCTCTTCAAATTGATTTCATTTTAAAGAGCTTATTAAAATGATCTAAAATGCAAGCTTTTACGAAATGCATTTAAAAGCTTTACAAAAAAAGCAGAATTATTTAATGGACTCGGAGTTATTTTTCAAAAATTTAAAAAGTAGCTTTCATGTTTTGCTGTACATTTAATATTTTTTTGCTTGTATCTTTCTTTCCGTAAAAAATAAAACTTAGAATATCTCTAAAATAATGTCAGTTATTTTTTTTCTGTAGCTTTTGAAATTTTATTTTTCATCAATTTATTTCAACTGCAAATTAGACCTTTTTGTCCACATCTTATTTCCATAAAAGAAACTTGAAAATAAAAATATAATGATTTTCAAAAACTTTTTCTAAAATATTTTTACCAACTTAAAATTTAATCAATTACGAATAAAGTAAGCTGCATATATTTTTAAATCATAAATTTCTGTGCTAAGACTTTTGTCCCTAAAAATGATCTATAAAGAAAAGAGATATATAATTGCAAATACCATGCGAACAAAGAACGTAAGAGGACGGTGGACGTTAAGTTTTTTTTCTTCATAGCAAAATAAAATTTTGTGCATATATATATTTCACCAAAAGCATATAGAACGTTTTCAAAAAATATTCCAATCTTATTAAAATTTTTAAACTTTTTATAAAATTTTAAATTTTTAAGCGAAATTTTAAAATGCTCCTCGTGTTTTGATTTTTGAGATATTTTCTTGCTTTTGCATTTTTAACATTTAAAACTCTATTATACACAAACTTGTGTAAGATTTTTTTTATTATATCGAACAGTTAATATTTCACAGATTTTTTTCTAAATTCCATATCGATTTTCATCAAAATTTTGCCTTTTAACAGGTAAAAAATCAAATTCGATTATCTCACAGAAGACGATTTTTTAAAAAGCTTACACAATTTCTTTCTAAACAATACCAGGATACTTCCTTATCAATTTCATAAATACTGATCAAAAATTACGTCGCAAGGAGCATTTCAAAAATCTAAAAATGCTGAAAAATTAGTTTTCAGAAAGACAGATTTAAAGCGTATAAATACAGTTACTTTTATTATTTACTTCTTAAAACTTTCATAAATGATATTTTAATAAGAAAAAACAATTTTGGTACTATTATACCACAGAAAAAGACCTTTTTTTGCGACGATTTTGCTCAAATAAAGGTCCTCTGTTCCCTTCACTGCATCACGTGCCTTTTCTGGCATATATCTAATTTACAATGTGTGCCATGAATTCTGCGAATATGATCTTTGTGTCTGATAAAGAACAATCCAAAAATAAGATAATAATTATTTTGTTCATCTCAGATGGCTCAATTAGACAAAAAATTAGCGTTTATTCTTCGGGAACAATAACCACAAGAACAATAAATAAATTATTACAAGTTATTAAGGCAAAACTTACTTTAATTACATTTACGGAATACAGTAAAACCTCCATAACGGACATTCCGAATAGCGGACAGTAATTTTTGCGATAAAGTATGAGAAATTGTGTTTTAACGAAGAAAAAAAAAGTAAAAAACCTCTAAATTTGTCAGGGCAATATGTCGAAATTTTGTGATTAGAGATAAATGTAGAGAGTGGGCTAGGCCTTCCCTACCAAATTAAGTCCAGAATTAAATTCAGGGGATAGTCCGAGGGACATTACCTCCCAGAGCATCACAATGCCCCCTCCCCCTACTCCAATTCGGAAGATTTGAGATTTTATGTTTTTAATAAGTGGCAAAATACAGTCAGCAGTTACACATTTTTTTCCAAGATGATTCAAGGTAATCAAAACTATTGACATAGTTAAAACTTGACATTGAAAAAAAAAAACATGTAATCTTTAAATGCAAAAGGAAACTTTTTAAATACTTTTTTTTTTCGTAAGAATGTAATAAACAGTGTATAAAACTATGCACCATTTTATTTCAATTTTATTGCTTAAAAAATAATTTTAATTTCTGATTAATCATATATTAGAATTTTAGGACACATAAAAGTCAATTAATGAAACTTTAAGCATTTCTTAGCAATTTTTGAATCTCCTAGATTTTTCCCAATAACGGACACCTCCAAATAGCGGACAGTTTCCGCGCTCACGAGGTGTCCGTTATTTGGAGGTTTTACTGTACTTAAAAATATTCATAAAAAAGTAGCTGAGTATTAAACAAATAAAATTAATTAGTTTAAGCTCATTTAATTGCAAAAGATAGCAATACAATATTTTAAAATCTTAATTACTTGAATAAAACACACCAGAAAATATCAAAATTTAGCTGAAAACTTGAAATTTATTTATTTATTTATTTATTTTAATATTTTCCCCATTATTATACCAATATGTTTGATTCAAATATTTTTTTTTTCATAAAAATAGAAAAATTCTTGCAGTAATTTAAGCATTAGTTCAAATATATTTTATATTTTTTTATAAGTTATAATCACATGCCTTCGAAAATTGATTTTCTGGAAAATGGCATGAATAAGGGTTTAAAATTAAAATTATTGAAGGCCAAAAAAAATTAAGTGAAACACATTTAAAGTAACTTATTGATAATATTCAATTAAGGATTGTTACATTAATTTAAAGATTGTTTCCAATGAGTTGAATAAAATATATTTATATTTAATATAATCGGAATACTTTTTAGTTAACAATTTAAAACTTAAGTGGAAAATTACGACAACGCATAAAAGTACTTATTGATTTTACTTCAATGAAATCAAAGAATTTTCAATTTAATTAAGTAATAAGCACAAAAAATTGTCCAAAAAAAGTATAGTGCAATCATTACTTTTTCGATTAAAAAATTAAATGAACGTGTTTTTTTCAAATTGAATGTAATATTTATAGTTATAGGTAATTTATTGCTTGAAAGTAACGCAAATGAAGAATAAAGAAATTTCTTTCACAATTTCTAACAAAACACATTAACATGCAATGCAATCACATTTGCTTTTGAATTAAGAAATTGCATTAATACATAATGGAATAGAAGTTTGTTTTCAATTTATTAATAATTCAAATAAATGCATTTCTTACTTGAAAAACCATACCAGCATGTGAAAACAATTTATCAGTTTGACTGCAATAGAATCAAAGAAATTTTTCATTTAACTTAATAATATGAACAAAAACTTTAAAATAAAATGCAATGCAAACGGAATTAGCAAATTAAATTAATACATTTTTTCAAATTGAAACACTCCACCATAATTAATTTTATTGATTTAACGTAATAAGAATTAATGGATAAATATGATTTTCTAATAGTTTAATACATAATACATTTACAATTATTGTAATCGCATTTTTTTTATAAGTTGAGAAATTGTATTATTAAAAAGTCTTAATAATAACTCATTTATTCTTAAATCTTAACTCAATTATAATAACTCAATAGTTAAATAATAACTCAATTTTCTTATTATAGAAATTCTTTTGATGTGTGTAATAAAATTAAACTTTCACTATATGATTTAAAAATGGATGAATCCCTTAATAATGTAAAATAATAAATTTAAATAATTAATGCTAATTGACAAAATGCGATTTTAAGAGAAAAGTTTTTCGTCGTTACTACCATGCTTCTCTTTTATAGATATTTCTTTTTATTTACTTAAATTTACAGGGTTCGAACTCTTCAAGAAATTTTCCAGGAGAAAGATCAATAATTTGTTTATAGAAAAATAAATCTAGGTTAAATACGAGTAATTTCGCCTTATTTATTCAAATAAATTCACCTCTTATGTGAAAAATTAGACATCACATATACTTTTTATCTTTTTGGCTGCAATGAAATCACCACCGCAATGAAAATGAATGAATGACTTTCTAATTTAATTATATAAAATATATAAAAAATTAAATATATATGTATATATATATATATATATATTGTAATGCAATTAAACTTTTTCAATTAATAAATTAAACAATTACATTTTTAACTGAAAAACTACATTAGAATTAATTTATTAGTTGCACGCAATGAAAATATAGGATAAGGAAATTATAATCAGATTTTGTAACAAAGCATATTTAAATGTAATTCGATGTCTTTTTTCAGTTAAAAAACATATAAATAAATAATGGAATAGAGGTTTGTTCCCAGTTTATCAATAATTTTTTAAAAAATGCGCTTCTTATTATAAAAACAAAGAAAATCAAAAGCCACCTACATTTAACATCTAATAAAATTTAAAATTCACAAAACTGAAACATTATATTTCTTCAAATAGAAATATTTAAATTTCTCGTTTCCAACTTAGTTTTTCGATTGAATTAAAATTTTAATGACGGTGATATGTAAAATAAATTCAATTTTCTTATAGAAATTCTTTTGATGTGCGTAATAAAATTAAACTTTCACTAAATGATTTAGAAATTAGATGAATCTCTTAATAATATAAATAATAAATTTAAATAATTAATGCTAATTGACAACATGCGATTTTAAAAGAAAATTTTTTCGTCGTTACTACCATACTTCTCTTTTATAGATATTTCTTTTTATTTACTTAAATTTACAGGGTTCGAACTCTTCAAGAAATTTTCCAGGAGAAAGATCAATAATTTTTTTATCGAAAAATAAATCTAGGTTAAATACGAGTAATTTCGCCTTATTTGGTCTAAAATTTTCTATAAGAAAATACTATTACCGAAGAATACTATTGTCGTAAACTTCCAGGAGGCGTACGAACTCTGATTTCTGTTTACAAATATCAAATTCATGAACCAAAATGGTATATATATTAAGAATCATAAGTATTAACAATGGTACATATAATGACAAACATTAAGTTTGAATCTCTAAGGGTCGTCTGATAGCTCTAACGCCATGAGCCGCTGCCATCGAAATACTCAAGGCCAGAGATCACGAAGTGTGACGTCATTCGACCGACTACTCGCTAGTGTTGGAATTCATACCGGAAAATTTTGAGTAAAAATTTTCTTTGGGGAATATCTATTATCTTATAAAACAATAATAATCTTTTAAATTTACTGGTGAAAATTCGGAATCCCTAAATAAAAATTTAGCCAAATGTGATATGCCGCGGTGTTGCCGCATCTAGCAGATTTCTTTATTTTGCGGTGGTCGAAGAAAGAAAGGTTTAGGCAACGGCCGCAGAATACGTATAATATATATAAAAATATTTCTACATACAGAGTGATCTCAAATTCACAAACTTTAAGATTTAGTACAGGACACTATAATAATCATTTATTGTATAAGAATGTATGGGAATAACTGACTCGTTGAGGCGTAAACATAAAAAAAACACGACATAAAAGAAAAGTAAAGACAAAGGGTTTATTGATGACGTCTACGACAAGTGCAGTCTTTAATGTTTATAATAACTGTTCAAAATTGTATACATTATTGGAAGCATCGGTAGTTAGATCGAAGGGTATACACATTCAAAGATGCCGTATGTGACACGCACGTGCCGTAGCAATGAATATTCCCGCTTCGAAATCCTCATAGTATCGAATATGCAACCTTAATCTATTGCGCTTTAAAGTGGCATTCGGGTAATTGCACACAACAGTAATTGAAATGGGCTGGCACTGCATTATGCCGAAGCCACAGTCACTTATGAATGGTGTTCGGAACATCTGGGAGTAATTCTGTTGAAAACCCTACCAGAAAAATACGAATGCAAAACAGCTGTCTGTCTTGGTGTACTGAACAAGTTTATTAGCCAACCCGAATGTCCCGAATTATTGACCCTCGATTACTTCCGATATGGAAACATCTGAAGAGTTTTCTTTATGCGACTCCAGTTGAGTCTGTTTGCGATTTCGTTGCTTCAATATCCATTGCTGCTGACAGTGTGCATGAAATATTTGTCATCTTTGAATCGGTATGCCAATCGCTTCATTGACCCCGCCAGGCTGGTATTATTGTTGGTTTATACAATTTTTGACACATATTGCTAACGTAGCACTAGTCAATAATGCTATTAGTAAACATTTTTTTCGCGTCTATTTTCCCGTGTTTATGCTTCAACACATCATTTGCGTCCATACGTTCCTATGCAATAAATTATTATTTAAAGTGTCCTCTACCAACACTGAAATTTTGTACCATGGATTTGGGATCACCGTGTATGCACACACACACACACACACACACACATATATATATACATTAGGGTGTTTCTAAATTCATGGTACAAACTTTAAGGGGTGATAGTACACATTAAGACAAAGAATATTAAATAGGAAATTAAGCGTACCAAATGTCTTCCGAAGGAGATAGGCGCCATTAAAGTTTAGGGTCCAAAAATTCAAATGTTTATAAAAAACGGAAAAATTGGTTGATTCGTTTGCGGTTTTCAGTAAAACTATTCTTTTTGTCAGTATTGTCTTGAAAATAAATTATAAAGATAAATTTCAAAAAATGCCGAGAGAGGGCGCTTTAGACTTTGGAGTAACGAACAACTATTTTTTACCGTTATTTTTTGCATCTCATTAATTTTTGTAGAAGCTTACACAAAAACTTAAATTTTGAGCTCAAAATCTAAATCGTTGGGAGTGGTTAACTAGCGGAAACTGAACTGTGGAGGGAGGTTCAAATTTCAAATGATTATAAAAAACGGAAAAATTGGGCGATTCGTTTGCGGTTTTCGCTAAAACTATTCTTTATGTCAATATTTCCTTGAAAATAAATTTTAAAGATATGTTTCTAAAACATCCGTCAGAGGGCGCCTTGAACTTTAGAGTAACACACAATTATTTTTAACCGTTATTTTTTGTATCTAATAAAATGCTTGTAAAAGTTCAAACTTATATTTTGAGCTCAAAATCTGCATCGTTGTGAGTAATTAAGTAGCGGAAAATTGAACTGTGTTCGAGGGTTGGGGAGGGTAACATTTCAACTATTGAACACAGTTAGTTTGCGCTTCTTAACCCTCCCATCGATTTTGAATTTGAGCTCAAAAGTTAAGTCTAAGCTTTAACAAGCATTTAATTAGATGCAAAAAATAACGATTAAAAATAGTTGTTGGTTACACTAAAGTTTAAGGCGCCCTCTAACGGAATTTTTAAAAATTTATTTTGAAGGAAATATTGACATAAAGAATAGTTTTAGCGAAAACCGCAAACGAATCGACCAATTCTTCCGTTTTTTATAATTATTTGAAATTTGAACCTCCCCAGCCTCATTCAACACAGCTCAGTTTGCGTTACTTAACCACTCGCAACGATTTAGATTTTCAGCTCAAAATTTAAGTTTATGTCTAAGCTTCTAAAAAAATTTTATGAGATGCAAAAAATAACGGTAAAAAATAGTTGTTCGTTACTCCAAAATCTAAAGCGCCCTTTATCGGCATTTTTTGAAATTTATCTTTATAATTTATTTTCAAGACAATACTAATATAAAGAATAGTTCTAGTGAAAGCCGCAAACGAATCGACCAAATTTTCCGTTTTTTATAATCATTTGAATTTTTGAACCCTAAACTTTAATAGCGCCTATCTCCTTCGGAGAACGTTTGGGACCCTTAATGTCCTATTTAATATTGTTTGTCTTGATGGGTACTATCACCCCTTAAAGTTTGTACCATGAATTTAGAAACACCCTGTATATAATTGGTTTTTGAATTTAAAAGATTTTATGAGTTTTAAAAAATTCAAAGACATTATATTTTATTTTTAAAATAAATTCTTACATTTACTTTATAGAATGGTTTCCTATTTTAAATAATTGAAGTATTTAATATTAAAAGACAAAAAAAAAAAAAAAAAAAAAAAAAAAAAAAATGTTTATTTATAGAATATTTATTTATTTTTTTTTTTTTTGTTGTTTTTTTGTTTTTTTTTTTTTTTTTTTTTTTTTTTTCGTTAATGATAGCTGATCTGTAGTAAACAATGTATTTGAATACTAAAGTTCTCTCGTTTTGAAAGTTTTATTTGATACTTTTAAATGTGTTTGAATTAAAAGTTAAAATGTTGTCAAAGTGAATTCTGTTTTAAATATCTGCAACTGGAATAAATTTTGAAAACATTAAAATGAGTAAATTCCGATATTTTTCTGATGATCCATTTTTATTGATGTTACGTTTGTTTTTTAATAACTTTTTTCAAGTAGTTTACTTAGTGTACTGAAATGATCATGATTTTGATTTAAATCAAAAAACCAAATTAAATCCAAATAAATCAAAAAGGAGATTTTAAAAAAATTGCGCATTTTTTAACATCTGATATTTTTCCTCATTTTTTTGGCAAAAAAATAAATAAATACAAATAAAAGTAAATAAATAAATGAAAAATAAACTAATGATATTTAACAAATAATAAATATCCTATTTCCTTAGTTTTGTTATGCTAATGAGACTTTTGATAAACTATTTAAAAATGAATAGGTTGCATAGTACCACATAGAAAATAAATTTAAATAATCAACTTTAAACGTCAAAATACTTTTTTTTAAATATAGTTTTTTCCTCTTCTGTGGCTTCCATGTTGTAGCTAATTTATTCCAATTCTTTTTAGAATTCTTCATTAGAAATAAATTAACTTAAAATTAAAGAATCTTTTTTCTTTCCTTTGAAGAATACTTTTGAATCATTAAAAACTTTTTTTTTTTTCGTCTTTGTACTCAATTCTTTAGATTTTACGCCTGTTGAAAAAAAATCAATTAATGAATTATTTTATCTTTAGAATCGTTTCTCACGTTTAATTTTAGATAAATTTTCGAATTTTATCTGTGAAAAGATTTAAAAAGAAAGATAAGTCAAACACAATTGAAAAAATTGAGATTCGTGTAAAAAAAAGCAACTTATTACTAACGAAAAGAAAAAATAATTAAAAAACACGTTAAATCCTGACAGAGTACAGTATTAAAAAAATCACTATTTACTCACAAGTACAATTCACTATTTACTTTTAAAATAACTTGCAACGGAAGATTCTAATTCGTGATCGTTAGGGCAACAGGCTCCCGGACCAAAGGTCGTGAGCTCGAATCACCTCGAAGACATTACTTTTTTTTCCTCGTTCAATAAATATAGGAGCTTCTAAACAGTTCAATATATGGCACCATAAACCTATTGTTATCCCAGCTTCATAATGGAAGGTATGAAGTTTTTTCTCCTTTTATTTTCCAGAACGGAAAATCTACCAACGGAACGGAGAAAGTCTGGCAACTTTGCTGCCAGTAGTTTTACCGTAGTTTTTATTGCCAGTGGTTTTTTATGTGCCAGTAGTTTTTTTATTTTTAACAATGTAGTAGCTACTAAGACGGTGAACAATTTTTAACGGATTTACAATTTTGTTTTACAAATGTTTATCTAAATTTTTTTACGGAAATCAGTATATATTGATGGTAGCTAAGAGACAATTTAATGTAGGATTTAATTCGTTAATGAACAGCAATCTTTCTTCAAACAGACAGAATTCCATTTTTTTTTTTTTTTTTTTTTTTTTTTTTTTTTTTTTTTTTTTTTTTGTGTGTGTGTGTGTGTGTGTGTATGTTGCAGATTTTTTATTTTTTTATTTTATTATTATTATTATTATTATTATTTTTTTTGAAGATGGGGTAGAAGGAGATAGGATGAAAGCACTTTTCTTAAAATAATGATAAAACAGTAAACCACCTAAAATCCGCGCTACTTGGGACAACAGGTTGTGCGGATTTCTGGTCACTGCTTTGTATGAATTTTTTAAACAGTAATGCAATAATGGAATCAAAATTATAATGAATGATTATAATGTAGTAAAATATTAAATTAATTAAGCAATGTAATAAACTAAAAGTATACAAAATAAAGTCAAATTAATAATGTATGTTTGAATATGCATAAAAAAATTGACCATTTTCATGAATTATTCAATGAAACTTTCTTCTTGAAAAGTATTGTCTATTAAATTGCATCAAAATCATCGGAATAATAACCAAAAATTCTTAATTAATACATAAATATATTTGGTAAAAAGATTGTGATTATCAATAATATCAGCAATATCTTGATTTTTTTTTTCAAAAATATATTTATTATTTTTTTACAATGAAAACCACTAGTTCAGCCATACTATTTGAATTATAGTACAACCTTGATTAACCGAACTTCGATTAATCAAGGCTTCTGTTATCCGAGCCGATAACGAAGCCTGATTCTGTTTCCAGTGACCACACGGCCCTATAGATCCCCATTTGCAGTGTGTTATCGGACAATTACATCTCCGAATTACTTGATAGGCGTCAGTGCATGCAATTTATGTTAATGCATGCAATTATTTTATATGCAATTTCTATTAACCTAGATTTTCGATATCCGAAGTACTAGTGGTCCCAATTTGCTCGAGTAATCGAGGTTGAACGGTACATTAAAATACATACGAGATGAAATGAAACTAAAAAATTCAGTAATTTTGGCCCTACATCTGAAATGAAAGTTTCATTGTGTGCATCTGTAAAGATGTGAGGATTTTAGGCGTTTGTGGATTTTATGGTTGCGGATTCTAGGAAGTCTGCAGTAATAGATAAACTGGATTTGAACACCTTGGGAGACAGTGATGATCAGTTTATTTTAAGACTTTTTTCATTAACCCTTTGTGGCACAGGGCAAATTCATTGCTTAAGTGTTGAAATTAATGACTGACACCGGAATTTGAAAACAACTTTTTTTGTAAATAAGAAAACGCTATATGTCACGCATTCAATAAAAAGTAAATTTTTTAACAAAATTCCGGTGCGGATGTGGCATTTAGGAATTAAAATTAAGTGGTATATCTATCACCGCGCCGCAAAGGGTTAAATAAAGCAAATATTACTTTACGAAAAATTTGGTTTTCAAACCTCCCTAATGCATACAAATCAGTTAAAGTTCAAA
This sequence comes from Maratus speculifer, assembly GCA_964019185.1. Classification (NCBI taxonomy): domain Eukaryota; kingdom Metazoa; phylum Arthropoda; class Arachnida; order Araneae; family Salticidae; genus Maratus; species Maratus speculifer. The sequence goes on along the minus strand of OZ025300.1, from coordinate 160,813,877 downwards.
TTCAAAACTAAGATGTCGCCTAATTTTGAATTGCTACGAATATTTACTAAGGAATTAATAAGGTTTTATGAAAAAAAAAAAAAAAAAAAAAAAAAAAAACGAAAACATTCAGAATTTTTTTAATAATTAATGCATAGCACATAAATATACATAATTATTAATTAATTCTAATAGTGGCCCAAGTTGACTCTGTGCCTCTGGCCAAAACTTTCTGTTTTCAGAAATCATAAAATGCGATTAATTCATCAACGATACAAAACGTTTTTCAACTATACTAATTCCATCTAATTAAAAAAATGTTTTAGGTATACATACATCGATTTATCTTTTATAATGATTTTTGTAAATGACCGGTTATATGCTTGAAGTTTCTCCGAAAATGCTCAAAACACTACTGCGATTTCAAACTAACATTTTCTATTACGATTAAATCTAAAACGTTTAATGAACGCGTAGAAAATTTCTGGAAAGTTTAGTCAAAGTCATGCAATTAGGTCTTGAGTCAGTCATGTCGGATAATTATAAACAGTGAAGTACAGAACAATAAATGAAACGTTTTTCATTAGATACAGGTCAAATCAATGTATGATGTTGAAAATTTCCGAAGGAAGCACATTTTTTGAATACAGATAGTTTCGGATAGGACGAATTTTTAGCAGCATTTTCGCCGTGAACGAATTTTTCTGAAGCTATGATTTTGGGAAGAAAACGAAAAAGATTCTGAATTTTCGGTCGATCTCTAATGACTAAGGTTTGAAAACTTTATTCTGCAAATCAATTTTTATTGTGTGACTTAGTTAAAACATTGAAATTATCATGATTTTGAGCTCAGTTTAGATAAAATCGAAATAAATAATAAACATTTTTGTTAAAAAAAATTGTCAGTTATTCAACAACTCAAAAAAAAAAAAAAAAAAAAAAAAAAAAAAAAAAAATTGTAAAACAGATATTTTATTTTTACTATTTTTTGTTGTTGTTGTTGTTTGTTTGTTTAAAGAATTAAATTTTTAATGATTATACACGATAAATTCAACTTTCGTACTTGTTAGGAATTCTGTAGATATACAAAGATAAATTAAAGTTATTCTAATCTATTTAAAAATTAATGAATTGCCTAATACCATGCAACGATAAGCTTAAATAATTAATATTAAATGCTGAAAGAGAATTTTTTTAATGAATACAATTTTCCCTGATTTTACCGCTTTTCTTATTCTGCTAATTTATTAGTTGGATTTTTACATATTTTGTTAGAAAAGAATATCTAAAATTTAGAACGTATGCATTTTCGAAAAAGCGTCTTTTGATAAAATCACAGTTTTTTTCTTTAATTATTTTATGTTCTGCTCTATTCAATTCATTAAATTTTATAAGATTTTAAAATTTAATTAACAAGCTATTTATCCTTGAAATCCTTCCTTACGTTTAGTTTTCACATTCCATTAATTTTCATATTCATTAGTTTTCTAATTTCAATAATGAAAATAATATAAATCAAGTAAATAAAATCAATACATGCATATAAAAATTTAAATTTTTGGGAAAAGGTGATGGATTTTTTTTATGCTTCTTTAACATCTACTTTAATTTAAATTGTGACTTATTAGTAGTTCCCGTGACGAATAACTGTATTTTAGTGAATTTTCAATTAGCTGTTTTACAAATTGTTTATTGTAAGAACTTACGGAACTCAGTGCATTTAAACATCTAATAGGTGAGAGATGTCTAATTGTTAGAATTAGTTACATTATCAATTATGCTATTAAGAAGGGCATTATAAATAATGAAATTAATTAATAATTAATGTAATTTTTAAAGCCAGAAATACATAATTTATTATGTTGAAAAAGGAACTGTTTCTTTTTAAATACCAGCATATGAATAAAAAAATAAATTCCAAATAAAACCTGAATTGTCTTTAATGTTAGTTTAGCTTTAAGTATTTGCAAGAAAATAGTTTTCAATAATAATATTTTTTTTAAATTATGGTTATCAACTTTTACTACATGTTTTATTTAGGTTAATATAACTACCAAATTTTTATATTGGAGACGCATAAAAGCTACTGAAATTACTAAAACAATAACGATACTGTCACTATATTTAATGCCAAACAAAATTTTAAAAATGCAAAACATTTCTTTCCTTTTCTTCTTTTCCTTTTTATAAAAAATTATTTTAAAAATGCAGGTTACAAACAAAATAAATTTAGTTTATTTATTACGCATTTTTTCTATCTAAATGAAACTTTTGTTAAACTATTACATAGTTAAGTTCAGTTTTTACAAATCTTTTTAAAAATGGCTGGATTGCTTAAGACAGCACAGCAATGAATTTGACTTATTAATGTTAAATGTAGAAAAATATTTTTCTTCTAGGAATAAATTTTTTTATTTGTATCGTTAACGATTTCCCTCATTCTGCCAATTAATTTCAATTTATTTTTACGGATTCCATAAATTATACTTAAAACTAAAGATAATTTTAATGGTCTTGCTTTTATCATAAAAGATTTAATTTTATATCGTCTTACTGAATTTTTTAGACTTTACTAATTTTTAAAAATTCAGTTAACTTAAAGTTTTATCTTTTCAACTTTTTCTAGTGTGGAATTTTGTAACTTATTTTCTTATTTTAATTAAAAAAAAAGATTTAGCACAAAAAAGAAAAACACATGTACTTACATATATAATTCTTCAAGAAAAGAAAGTGCTATATCTCTATTTATTTGTGAGCTATTATATTTATTTATCTATTGTTGTTTTAAATCCTTTTTTGTCAACGTGGCAACAGAAGTATTCCAAAAATCTGGTCATTACAAGAATTCAGATTTGTCTCAAATATCTCTAGCCTTCTAATGGCCTTGTAAAAGGGTAAAACTGTAATGTTGTCTTATCTGCATATTGTTTTAAATGATAAGAAAATATGATTCTTTAATCATTATTTAAAAAAAGCTTAGTTACAAATATGAATGCAATCCTTGAGGGTATTAATAATTGTTCAATGCATTGAAAATTCATTAAATCTATTGAATTATACTAACTTAAATATTGCCTGTATTGCTGTGAAACCTGGAGCTTAGTGAATGAATATTACGTTCCAAACACTTTAGGGCTAGACCGGTAGCATAAACTATTTTCCAAATGTATTTTTACTCAAGTAAGAATATGTTAATCACTGATAGTTTTCAAATATTGTTCGTTAATTAACTAGAATGCTTCTTTAAAAAACCAAAATTCTGTTTTTTTTTTTATGAATACAAAAACATTTCTTTTTAAAAAAGATAGTTTTAGCTAAAATTAAACTCGAAATCAAATGTGCAATGTTGTCTAAGTTATCTTTGTTTTAAGTAATTGACAAAGGAATAGTTTTTTGATAGCAATTAAAATGACAACATTCCGGAAAATTTATTGTGAATTTTATTTATTTATTTATTTTAAACAAATTACAATGAAGATTTAAAACAAAAAAAAGGGTAATAGAAAAAAATATTAAAAGCAATTAATTGTAAATAAAATGCAAAATCTTTGAAAAATAAACTCTAAACCGTTATAAATAAGCAATTCTCCAGACACCAGACGATTTTTAATGGAAAATGTTAAAAACGTTCTTTTAGAAGCGATTTTTTACAGTTAGTAGTTTAGAAGAATTGATAAGCTTTAACAACTGATATCTGTAAGATAATTCATTGTGTAATTTCGTTCTTTTGTTAATATAGATGTTTTTATTTAAAATTATATTAGGATAGAATTCTCAAATTAAATGTTTACCTAGTTAGCCTTTATTTGAAATAATTGTGGAAGGAATAATCTTTAACAATGTTAAAAGAATAAATTTTCTTTTGTTGTTTAAATAAAATTATATTATTTACTTTATTTGGAAGTTAAGAAAATTTTATATTTTTTTGATAATGCTAAAATTTAAAAAGAAATAATATTTATTTTAAAAAATCATAAATGAAAAAAAAATCAATAAAAAAGGTTGTAATGTTTTCTGCCTAATTCGTTAGGGGCATTTTCATATGTAAATTTTGACAATATCAATGATATTTTACATTTTCAGTCGTTTCTTTCAATAATATTTAGATCGTTTTTAAAGTTTTATAATAAAAGACTTTAATGAACACACATGCATTCATACAAATAATAATAATAATAACAAATAATGATAAGAATACAATGATAAGAATGAAGAAAAGTTCACTTATTCGCATTTTCAAAGGATCTTGCATCACTATTTTATATTAGGAAATTTTTATTTAATACTTAATTAACAAAAATTGTAACAACCCTGTCTAAAGAATTTGGAATTTTCTCAGTATTTAAGTAAAGCCATACAGTGTATTCAAAATTTCCGTTAGAACTGTAAGCAGCCTGTTTTATTTTTTAAATTTTCGGAAAAATCAATTAACGGAATAGTTTATTTTTCGAATTATTAATTAAATAATCTTCAGATTTATTTACTAGTTTTAAGAGCAAAAATATTTAGCACATGTAAAAAAGAAAATTCAAACGTATCAACATTCAAAATGTACACAGTTCTTTTTCTTTTTTTTTTTTTTTTTTTTTTTAATTTTATAAACAATTTTAATAATAATAAAAAAAATCTTTTTTTTTTTTTTTTTTTTTTTTTTTTTTTTTTTTTTTTTTTTTTTACACTATGCACATATTTACTGTCGGTTAGCTGACTGTATGGTGTGTTATGGCAGAAAGTCCCTTAAGAGACGTGCACATTTTTACAAAAAAAAGTTATATATTAATAACTGATATCCAAGTAAAATCGCATTATTTGACTTCATATTTTTATTAATTGAACTGTTTCTACAAATGACAGGACAGCATTGTATTCCTAATGCTACTGAATAAATAAATATTTCTTTTTGAAAACAAAAATTCTATTTTATTGGAAGTTTTTAAGAAAAGCTCGAATTCAAAACTGAAATGTTGTCTATTTAACTTTGTTTTAAGAAATTCTCAAGGGAAATTCTTGCGAAAAGATATATAAAAGACCATAGATAAAAAGCAGATTTTAAGTAGTCTCTTTAAATCATGGCAGATTAGTAACTCCCAAGACAGCTAACAATTTCAAACAGAATTTTCAACAAGATTATTTTACAAAAGATTATTTCGAATCACATTTTTACGAAAAACGGTACAGATTAATAATTGATATCGAAGTGACACACCTCATTGTTTAATTTCATCCTTTTATTAACTGAACTTTTTCTAAAATTAAAAAGACTGTATACATTATAAATGTTGATCAAACCCAGAAAAATTTCTTTCTGAATATAAAAGTACTATTTTATTTGAAGTATTTAAAACAGGCTTGAATTTAAAACTGAAATGTCGTCTATTTAGCTTTCTTTTAAGAAATTGTCAAGAGAATTGTGTTTGATATTATTAAAAGAAATAAATTTCAAGTACTTTATTGAGTAAATAAATTTTTATTATGTTTCATTAATGATAAAAAAAGCATTATTTCTATGCAAAGTTAAATAAAATTGAAAACAATCAAATTTATATCTATTCGTTATTATTAATATTTAATGTTTAATTATAAATACATTCTGATTGGATAAAACAATTTCAAAATATTAAAAATACAAAACTTTTTTTTTAGAAATTTATTAAAAATAAAATATAATGATGCCATAAAAATATGTTTGAAAATTATAATTATAAAAAAATCATATTTTTTATTTCAAACACAAATATTTCCTTACAAGATAGAAATAGATTACTTTAGTCAGTAATCTATTAGTAATCTATAAGTAACATAATTGCACAAACTTTTTTTGAAATAAAGTAATAAAAATTATTACTTTATTTTTCTTTAAAACCTTTTTCTCTTAATCCTTTTATGAAAATAGGGGAAAATAAGCAATTAATTTATATTTAAATTCTGATAACAATAACTTTCAAATTTAAACCATCAATTGATAATAAAGAGAAAAGATTCAAAGTATATATTTAAAATTGTAACTTTTTTAAAAGAAAGCTACTAATTAATAAAATGAAAAATCTTTCAAGAAACAACTTTAAGCCATTAAAAATTAGCAATTCACCCGAAGCCGAACAATTTTTAATAGAATTTTTAATATGTTCTCTTTTAGAAAACTATTTACAATTATTACTTTAGAAAAACTGGTAAGTGTTAACAACTGATGACTGTAAAATAATTCATTGTCTGATTTCGTTTGTTTGTTAATATGTTTTTATTTAAAATCATAATAGGATATAATTCAAAAATTAAATGTTGACCAAGTAGTTTTTATTTTAATAAATATCAAAATAATAAACTTTAACTAAGTTAAAAGAATAAATTTTGTTTTAATGTTTAAATAAAATTATCTATTTGCTTTATTTGGAAATTAAGAATGTTTTATATTTTTCTGTTAATGTTAAATTTTATCAAGAATAAAATGTATAAGAAAACATTAATTTTAAAAATATCAATTTAAAAAAAAATGCAATGTTTTCATACTCTTTTTCTGCGTTTATATAAGACAAAATATTTTATTCCAAATTTCCGGTAAAATTGTAAGCACCATGTTTTATTTTTAATATTTTTGGAAAATTCAATTAACTGATTATTTTACCCTTCGAAATTTCTCAAATGTATTTCATAAAACATTTTTAGGTATCTTTCCTAGTTTTAACAGCAAAAAATATTTACCACATGCAAAAAAGTAAAGGCATTCGTCTTTCTTTCTTTTTTTAAAATACTTATTTCAATTCTTTGGGAAAATATTTAAAAGAAGGTTGATAAAAAGCAGATTTGTGTACTGTTTAAATCATAGCAGATATAACCTCTTAGACGGCGAAGTATTTCGAAAGGAATTTTTGTAAAGCTTTCTTTTTTACAAAAGATTTTTCACAATTGCATTTTTACGTTAAACTACGATTAACAACTAGGTGACATCTCATTGTTTGACTTCATACTTTTATTAGCTGAACTGTTTCTACAAATAATAAGGCTGCATACATTTTTACTGTTCTTGAATCCAAAAGTATTTCTTTCAAAAGAAAAATAATTACTGTTTTATTTGAAGTGTTTAAATTAATCTTGAATTCAAAACTGAAATGTCGTCTATTTACCTTTAATTTAAGAAATTGTCAAGTGGAATGTATTTGATAACATTAAAAGGAATAAATTTCAAATACTTTGTTGAGTAAATCAATTTTTAATCTATGCTTCATTTATAATAAAAAAAATTGCATGTAATGTTAAATAAAATGAAAAACAACTTAATACGTAATTATTTTCCATTTTTATTTATTCATATATTTATGCATAAATAGATTTTGATTAAGTGAAGCCTTTCAAAGTGATAAAAATACAATGCATTAGAAAAATACATTAAGTTAAAATATATATACATATGGGAAATAAAAGACACTGATGTAACGAAAATATGCATGAAAATAATATTTTTTAAAAAAGCTTACTTTTATTACGAACACATATATTTCATTTAAGGAGATAAATAAATTATTTTAGTCTATTTACATCACTAATTTAATTGCACAAACTATTTTAAAGCAAAATAACAATAATTATTATTATATTTTTCTTTGAAATACTTTTTTTAAATCCTTTTATAAAAAATAGAGACAATGTATCAATTAATTTGTATTAAAATACTGATAACAATAACTTTTAAATGTAAAACTCTCAAAAGACAGTAGCAGGCCAGAAGCAGTATGTTTCAGATTCGATGTTTATATATATTGGATGTTGCCGATATCGATCAACAAGTTCAGTGAAGTGATAGTAGCCATCAAAAGTATGAAGAGTTGCCACAGAGCATAAGGTCGCAAATTAGGTATTTAAAAAAAAATACGACGTGTTCTATCCTAATTTAGTTTGGGTTGACGATTATAACTTTCATAAAATTGAAGTAAGTTGTGCTGGGAGTAATAACGCCGCGTCAAGTTTCTACCAATTTTCAAGACTTAGTTTTAGATGTATTTTTTTTCTTTCAAAGAAATATAGAATTTGATACAGCAACTTACTGACTGTTATGCAAAAACAAATGTTTTATATAGGTATATAGGTAATATAGGTAATAATGCCATGCAAACAAAACTATAAAGTAAGATAGAATAACAGAATGTAAATTGTCCAATTCTAAAGGTACTAACTCTACAACCCTAGAAATTGACAAATTTCTCTTAATTATCATTAATTTCCTTAATTTCCATCAGGATTTAGTAATAATTATTTGATATTTAATTCTTCTAATATGCAAGAATTAGCAGAACTTAGGACGTATAAATTTCTCTTTATCCTTTTTGGTTTTTAACAATGACAATTTCTCTCTCGTGCATAAAATTAAAAAAGGCAGCACTGAAAAGAATCAACCGGAGTAATAATGCCAATGATGTCAGTTTTGCCTCGGCGTACTTATTGCACAGCATATTTTAAACTACAAAACTACCTTGACAACACATTCAAAATTTTCCACAACATTTTGAAAGTACATGAAATACACTACAAGTTTATGTAGTAGGCAAAACATTTCCTGATAAATATATATATATAGTCATCAGATCACCGAACTTACCTCACAAATTTTATTTTGGGAATTTTTAATTCGCAGAAGGGCTCTGAGTCCTTTGAATCACAGACAAACGCTAAAAAGTTAATTTGTTTCATTAGTAGACTTTATTGAGTGAAGACGCTTTTAAGATTCAACCGAAATAAAATATATTTTACTTTAATTTGTCATAAAGTAAATTTATTGAATGTAATTTTAAAATAAGTGTATTTGTGAGGAAAATAGCATTAAAGAAAATTCTTTTTTTTTTTAAATCCAGATGTTGAGAAATTTAAATATAATAAATTTCAGAAATATCTTTTTAAAAATCTATTCAATCACTTCTTAGAAAAATACTTTTTTTTAGAATAGACATAAATATTTCTTTATGAATAACAATTTTTAAAATAATTCATTTTCTCATTTTGTTTAAAGTATACTGTTTTAATGATTTGAAATTAAATTATTTTTGCAACACTGTTTTTCAATTCTTTTTCTTTTATCCTTTTTCTTTCATAAATATACCGACTCTCTTTTTAAAAATTAGAATACTATGTGATTTTTAAACTAGATTTGAATAATTTAAAATAAAATTGCATGTTAGGAGGAAAAAATGACAAAAAATGAGTCAATACTAGAAGAATTTTGTTCAGAAGAAAAATATTTAATGAAACTATGTGTTTAATAAGAAAGATATAATGGTAAGAAAGATACTTTGTTCAAACTCAATATTAAAACTGGATTATTTCCTATAATTTATAGATAATGATTTTTAGAATAAAATGGAGTTCGATATTTTTAAAATTATTTTTTTCTGTGAGGTTGATGATTTATATTATTTTTAACATTAAACTGGAGGATCTATACACTTGAAAACATTTGTGGTAACGTTACTCCATAAAATTGGTGGCAGCTACGATTTAAACTTCATTGAGTAATTTTTCACTTAGATAATGATGTAATAAAAACATGCGTTACTGGAGTAACATTGCAATGTTACACCGATTATATCGGTTAAATTACTCCACCAAATTGGAAGCAGCAAGGCTGCCACCAGTTTTATGGAGTAACGTTACACAAATGTTTTACAGTGTAGGTAATTAAACATGTAGTCACACATTCAAAAATTTTTTACACTTAAAATGTTATTCATAGTATCACATGTTCTTTAAAATTATAACGATTTAAGTCCAACGGAAAATAAGGTATAAAATTCCGCCTTGAATGCTATATACACTATATGGCCTAAGGTGACCGGTCTCTTGCGATTTTAGATATTTTGTTAAATCTCTAGAAAATTTTTTGAGGAATTTTATTGAAACTCCAGATGTGTAAGCATTCCAGTACAAGTCATATATTACCGTGAAGATTTTTTCCCGAAATTTCATAGGGAACCATCAAAAAATTAACAAAAGAACGAATATCTTTTGGATAACCCTGTCAAAACTAATGTAGTAAAAGCGTTTAGATTGTAGATTATGATTAAGTGGCTTATTGTAATAAACTGTGTTCATTTTTATGTATACAGCATATATACTCGTAAAAAAAATTGAGGTTTTTATTTTAAAAAAAGTCTCAAAATTTTACAATTTTTTTGCTTGTAATCTGCAAAGTTCTTAATTTTAAAAAATGTTCTTTTCAAAAAACATAAAAAACAACATTGTACACAATAATATGTAATGAAAATTAAAAAATAATAACAATTGTATGAAAAGTGAGTAAGATTACTAAATACTTTTTCACTGTGCATGTGTGAATGTTATCAAAATATTTTTTGCATACGGTGTTAACTAAATGCATATAGTAACTTTTGTGAAAGTCACAAAAACATAGCTTGAAAATTCTGATAATTATCATCGATAGAATATTCTTAAGGGTTCGGATATTACCATCAGGAGAAACCATACTTCTACGAAAAACAATTTTCTTTTAATTAAATGCCCCTTTTAGGTAGATTTCGTAAGAAATACTACCTATTGCAATCGCACCAGTTTATCTATCTATATATATATATATATATATATATATATATATATATATATATATATATATAAGGTGGTGTGGGGTAATAACGCCAGGCGGGGTAATAACGCCAAGTGCTAATAGTTTGCATAATTATGAAATAATCTGGTAAATGACACCCATGTGCTCTGCGCAGAAGGGTTTTGAGTCATATAAATCGCAAAAAACAGCTTCAAGTTAATTTGTTTCATTTTTAGGTCTTATTGTTTTTACAAGCAACTAAAATTAACGCTTGATCCAAAATTTGCGAGATACGTTTTGTGATGTGAAGACTACTTTTTTTATCCGGAAAAACTTTGATAATTACATAAATTTTTAGTACATTTCATGGACTTTCAAAATATTGTTGAAGATTTTGGATATCTTCTCGAGATAATTTGTAATTTAAAATGTGCAGCGCAATAACTATAACGGGGTAATAACGCCATCCTTGGCATTAATATCCCGGTTGATTCCCTACAGTGGCCGAGCTACATCCTAAATACTAATTCAAATAAACACAGTTAAAACTGTGCAATGTTTCTAATAATTCTATTTAAGCGGTCTTTTTTAAGCAAAAAGAAGCTCACAGTCTGATATTCTTTTGCCTCATCCTTCCCCCCCCCCCCCGCCCCTACACCACACCTTTATTTTTCTTATACTTTCACAAAAAATTGAACATTTTCCATAGCTTAGAATGCAATTTGTCAACTTCTAAGTTTTTAGAGTTTGTATTTTTAGAATTGGGCAATCTACATGCAATTATTCCATCTTATTTCATAGTTTTGTTTGCATGGCGTTATTACCCATATAGGTGGGTAATAACGCCAAATAGCATTGGTCAAGAAATCACGCCATTACGTTTTATGACTGCATATCTGTTAAATTATTTTTTTTACATAGATAGTCAATGAGTTGCTGTATCGAATCATATATTTGTTTGAAAAATACAAACTAAAACTGAGCCGGGAAAATTGGTCGAACCTTAAAGTGGCGTTATTACCCCAGGGTACCTTATATCACTTTTTTATGGACACGATAACTTCTATAATTCTTCACCAATCTCCACCAAACTTGTACATAAAATCAAAGGGGATAAAATCTTGGCTAAGTTCGTTAATGGGCAAAATCGGACCAACGGGGTCGGAATAGGGGGCGTTTTTCTGAAAACCGAAAAAACTCCATAACTTCTTAATTAAAGTAGATATCGAATCGGTTTAAAGTTTATATTACTTCTTAAAAATGGTCCAAAAGTATATGCATGACAGATTTTTGATAAATTTAGAAGTGGGCTCAAGGGGCGAAAAAAACAGGGATTTTGAGAGAAAAAAATTCATAACTTCGTCAATTTTTAAGATATCAAGTCCAACTAAATTTTTTGTAAATGTTCTTAAAATTATCTAAAACTTTTGTATTTACAAGTTTTTAATAGGACCAACTTTTACCGATGAAAAAAATTAAAAACGAAAAGAAAAAGGGCGCTGAAAAAAGAGAAAAATCCATAACTCCGTCAATTTTTAAGATATCAAATCTGATTAAATTTATTTTACATCTTCTCAAAAATATCTACAACTTTTATATTGACAAGTTTTTCATAGGACCAATTCGTATAGCAAAAAGAAATTAAACAAAAATAGGAGTTGGAGAAAAAACCTCAAATCCAAACTGCTTATATTCTGACTCATTTTTAAATTCATTTTTGATTTTAAACGCATCCAAATGGTAGATTCTCTTATTTAGAAACTGTATAAAGCGATGCATTGGTCAATTTTCTGATAAAGACAGAATATATTTCAAAAAAGGTTACCAAAAAGGGTATTTTGAACAGAATTTCCGAAAGTCATCGGTACTGAAAATTGATGGAAGTATTCAAATAAAAAATTGCGTTTTTTTCTGACTCGTTTTTAAATCCATTTTTGTTCTCAAACGCATCCAATTTACAGATCCTCTTATTTAGGAAATATATAATGTGATGCATTGGTCAGTTTTTTGATAAAGACGGAATATATTTCAAAAAAGGCTACCAAAAAGGGTATTTTGAACAGAATTTTCTGAAATCATCGTGACAGAAAATTTAAGGAAGTGTTCAAATAAGAAATTGCGTTTTTTTTTTCTGACTCGTTTTTAAATCCATTTTTGCTCTCAAATGCATCCAATTTACAGATCCTCTTATTTAGGAACTATATAATGTGATGCATTGATCGGTTTTTTGATAAAGACAGAATATGTTTTGAAAAAAGCTACCAAAAAAGGATATTTTGAACAGAATTTCCCGAAGTCTTTGTGTTGAAAATTTAAGGAAGTTTTCACATAGCAAATTGCGTTTTTTATGACTCGATTTAAAATCCATTTTCGCTCTTAAACGCATCCAATTTACAAATCCTCTTATTTAGAAACTATATACTGTGACGTATTGGCCAGTTTTTTGATAAAGATAGAATATATTTTTTTAAATGCTGTCAAAGTGAGTATTTCGCACAAAATTTTTCGAAGCAATAATGATTATAGAATTAAGGATATATTCAAACAACAAATCGGTTATTTTATGACTCATTTTTAAATTCAAATTTTTTCTCAAATGCATTCAACTGACAGTTTTTTATTATTTAGGAGCTGTATAATGTACTGTTTTGGTCGATTTTTTTAATAAATTCAGAATCTATTTCAAAATATGTTGTCAAAATGGGCATTTGAGCTGAATTTTTCTTAAGATAATTCTGATAAAACCAGTTTTTTCAGAAAAATGAAATTAAAAATTTTTCATAAACGGCCAAATGAAGTTATTAAACTGGGTTTATCTCTAATCATATATATATATATATATATATATATATATATATTGTTGTTGAAATGAGCAATCTTCGAAATCTACCTCCGCCTATAGGCCCAGCCGACAGGGATTTTTTTATTCGTTTTTTCTTATATGAACAAACTTCGTTTATTTTCTTTCGTACCCAGATGCTCAATACAATGCATTTTTTTCCCTTCCAAACACGCATATTTTTTCTTCACGCAGTCTACTACTTCAGTCGATCATGTATTAATCATCTAAATAATTCTCCAGCTGCAAAATCGATCCACAACATTAATATATAGTAGATGTTGAATTGTAATATTATATAATGGTTACACATATATATAGTAATAATATGTGCTTAAATATATTTAATTTTAATTTATTACAAAAATAATTTATCATAGGCAGTTTTAATAACAAAGACTTCGTAAGAGAAATAACACAAAAGAGAATTTTTTCCCTTGGTTTTCAAAGTATTTTTTCAAAATTTAAATCTCTAAAATATATTTTATAAATTATTCAATAATTTTTTTGACAATCTTCTTTGATTATAAAATACAATTTTCGTTTTAATAAAAAGATTTATAAAATATTTTTTTATATCCTTTGAATTACTACGTGTTAGTGAATTGAAATCAAATAAATTTAAATGAACTTTCTTTCCTTTTTTTTTTCTTTTCCCGAAAACAAACTTAAATTCTATTTAAAAACAACCTTAATTTATTTTTCATTACATTTTTTTGCGAAATGAAATATAATGTGATTTCTAACTTAGATTTCGATAATTTAAAACGAAACTATACGCTAGATAGAATATATCCAGGGAAAAAAAGAGGGTCGACAATAGAAAAATTTATTTCCGAAGTATTTAATGAAACTCGGAATTTAATGAGAAAAATTTAATGCAAAAAATGGTCTTTTGTTGAAATTTAATATTAAAGTTGGATTCCTGGAAATCGTTTATTGATGATGGTTTTTGAAGGGAGATAGATGAAAGCCGAAGTCGTGTAAAATGGAGGCTTTTGTGAAGTACATATATTATTCCATTTCCAAGAACAAAATGAAGCGATATTTATTTAATTAAACATACAATCGATCTTTTAGAACTTTAATTGCAGTTAGTTTCAAGAATATCGCTTTTCATTTAAGAAGGTCTGAGACGCATTTTAAAATATTTTTTATTTATTGAGTTAAAATTTTTTATGATGGTTAACCGTATTATTAGGAAAAGAAATCACATGATAAAATTTATTATAATTCTTTAAAACATTTTAAATTTAAAATTTATCAAAAAAAGTGGGGTAAATTAAAATTGTTGTAGCTTGAAATATTATTTGTAGAATTTATTTATTTTTTCAGATAAATAAATAAAAATATGTAAGTTTCAATGTTAATTCAGTAGTTTTAAAAATGTTAATTTAAATAAAAACTTTTTTTAAAAATTGAAAAAAAAATTAACCGTTTACATGCCAAATTAATATCGCAATGTAATTATGAATTTGTTTTTCCTATATTACAGCTTCAAATGTTTTAATTTATCCATACAAATTTAGAAAATAAAAAACAAAAATATTTTTGCATTTTTTTTTTTTTTTTATGTTTTCATTTCAATGTTTGCATTTTGGAACATGATTATAGATTGACAACCTATGCAAATATAACAAATTATTTCCCGCTATATGCTATTGAATATTGTTCTTGAGTATTTTCTCGAACTCCAAAAACATTTAGATTCCTTGTGGTCAAATGTAAGTAACATAGAGAAAACGATAGAAGCAAATAATATATTTTTATGCAAATAAAAGAATTTACATTTTCACTATGATTGTGATAAATGCTTAAACATAGTTTTTTTTTCAAAAGTTCAAATCAACCTTATATTTTATAGGAAAAATAAGAACAAAATATGTAACGTATGTTGGAAAATGTATGTTTTGTATTACAAATTATGCATTGCATATTTTTAAAAGTAAACATTTTTTTCAAACTCTCTGAATCAAAATTAAAATAAAATAATTGAAAAAGACATATTCTAAGTTTGAAACCTTTATCTGAAACGGTTTTTGAGTTATACAATTTAAATAGAAGGCATGGTGAAAAAACCCATCATGAAGAAAAAATGCATTTTCAAAAGAAGTCGTTTGCCTAAAAACCGTTGCTTGAAAGCTAGATTTTGAAAAAAAACCAAAACATAAAAAGTAATATTCTCTGTTATTAAGATAGAAACACAATTTAAACGTCATTGTAAGTAGAGAGAAAAAAATAAAAACAAATCAATAAAGTAAAATTTATTTTTTTAAAAAAATTGAAGATTTTTGTGTTTTTAAAGCTATAAAGATAACAAAAAATAGAAATTAGCGTCTTTAGTTGATAAATTTAGTATTTTGCTATAATTTTCTAACAAAGAAATACAGGTTATCAAAAGTTGCGTTTAACTTGATACATAAAAGTTTTTATTAATTTTAATGTTTGGAGCTAT
The DNA here is from genome assembly GCA_964019185.1 of Maratus speculifer. Taxonomy (NCBI): domain Eukaryota; kingdom Metazoa; phylum Arthropoda; class Arachnida; order Araneae; family Salticidae; genus Maratus; species Maratus speculifer. The sequence goes on along the minus strand of OZ025300.1, from coordinate 160,798,058 downwards.
ACTATATACACTATATGACTAATGATGACCGGTCACTTGTCGGTTTTGTTAAATATCTAGAAAAATACACGAGAAATTATCTTGAAAATTCAGGTGTGTAAAAAACATAGTAGACGTCATGTGTTTTTCGATTTTGTTTTCTCATGAAGCCCTATAAGGGGTTCGTAAACAAATCGAATATCTTTTGGATTATCCTAAAAAAGTGTTTCAAAATCATTGAAATTTAAGCATTCTTTTAGTAAACAGTGTTCCTTTTTATGAGAATAGAAAATATTCTCGTTGAGAAATTAAGGTATTTATAAAAACAATCACAAATTTTACCAGGTGTTTTGCTTGTAATTCGAAAAGTTCTTAAATTAAAAGAAAGTTCTATTTCTTGGACTGTGACAAACGACATTTATAAACAATACTCTCATCAATCTAAAAAATATTACTTGAAAATTCTGAAAAGGATCGTCGATTGAATAAGATTGAAATCAGTTGTTCCCAAAAGGAAGCAAATAGATGAGGGGCTGCATCCAATTATAATAGTACGTGTAATAGTGTGTATCATACATTTAGATACAGCTCCTCTTCTTTTTGCTCTATTTTGAGAACAATGAATTTCGATCATATTCTATCAACGATCACTTTTTGAATTTTTAAGCTATTTTTGAGATTTTCCCAAAAATTGCTCAGTACATTTAGCTAATACATTATGTACATTACATTTTATTTGTATTCGCACATGCGCAGTGAGACATTATTTAGTGAACTTGCTCATTTTTCATCCAACCTTTGTGATTTTTTAAAATTCTAATTGGGTACTGCTCGTCCTCATGATTCCTAATAAAGAACATTCTTTTGTATCAAGAATTCTGTGAATTATAATAAAAAACTTGTTTAAATTTGGGATTTTTTAATAAAAAAAATTTAATTTCTCCACGATTATGTGTGCTATCTTCATGAAAATGAATGTTGTTTACAATAAGAAGCCTCCTATTCAAGCGCTACAGTTTTAACGCTAAAAATAAAAGCTTAAATTGCATTAAATAAGTTTATGCCCAGTACGTGTTTATTTTCTCTCCAAAATTAAAACGATGTCATCTACTTTAATTAAAAATAGTCTAGCACTTTTAGGGGTTTAATTAAAATTAGTTTTTGAGTCGACTTTCAAAACTTACTTGCGTTCAAATGTATAAGATAATGAAGAACCGAAACTAACAGTGTTTGGTTCGGTAGTTGATTGTTTTGCTAAAAATGAAACTAAAAAGTTTTCTAAACAAGAAGTAAATTATTTTTCCTCGTTTGTTAAATCAATAATCAAATTGCAAGTGCAATTTTGCTCATGACTGCAATGAACACTGTAATTATAAAACAGATGAGATTGTGTACAGTAATAAAATTATATGTAAAATCGACTTATTAAGCAAAATAAAGAAGATGTAATATAAGTTAATGCATACAGATATTTTCAAAATAAAATGATGTGGCAAAGTTTAATTAAAAATAGTCGCAACCTTTTATTTGTTTAATTAAACTAATTTTTGAGTCATCTTTTAAAATTTGATTTAGTTCAAATGTATAAGTTAATGAAGAACGTAAACTAATAATGCTTTATTCAATATTTGGTTGTTTTGATAAAAATAAAGCTAAAAGGATTTTACAAGAGGTAAATAATATTTACTGGTTTACTTAATCCTTCATCAATGGTATTTGTGTGGATTTAATGACTTTATGCCAAGTACGTATTTATTTTCTCTCTAAAATTAAAATGATGTGTCTTTTTTTAATTAAAAATAGTGTTGAATTATTAGAACTTTAATTAAAAGTAGTTTTAGAGACTCTTTTAAAACACAATTTCGCTCAAATATGTAACATAACAAAGAATAGAAACGAAAGGTGCTTTGTTCAATATTTGATTAATATAGACTAAAAAATGAATTAAAAAGTTTTCTAAACAAGAAATAAATGATTTTAATTGTTTTGTTTAATCCTTCACTAATGATGTATATCTGGATTAGATTTTAGTTATTTGATCCGCTAATAAAAAGAAAAAAAGGATTTTACTTAATAATAAAATCGCAGGTAAAATTTGAGGAAAAGTTATTATTAATGCTTGATTCCATATTTGATTGTTTTGATAAAGATGAAAATTTTCAAAACAAGAAGTAAATAATATATACTGGTTTGCTTAATACTTCGTTAACAGCCTTTGTATGCCAGGTACGTGTTTATTTTCTGTCCAAAATTAAAACGACGCGTCCTACTTTAATTAAAATTTGTCTTGCATTTTTAGAGTTTAATTAAAACTATTTTTTGAGTCGCCTTTTAAAACCCAAATTTGCTCAAATATATAATATTATAAAGAACAGAAACCAAAGGTGCTTTATTCGGTATTTGATAACTATAGGCTGAAAATGAATTGAAAAGTTTTCTAAACATGAAATAATTGATTTTAGTTGTTTTGTTTAATCCCTCACTAATTATGTTTATCTGACTTAGTCTTTATTTATTTCATCCTCTGGTAAAATATTATTTTTCTTAATTAAAAATCACAACAGAAATTTTACTCCTGATGAAAATGCACAAAATAAATGAGATTTTTCGTCTCACATATAAACATCAGTAGAAATTAAATTAATAAATAAATAAAGTAATGCATTTAGATTTTGATAATTGTGATTCAACTTTATAAGGTAAGCTTTTATTTTTTCATCTTCTTCGAAATACCCAAAAATTAATACTTCCAAAGATTTTTCAACTGTAAAATATTTTCATATACGTGACTATCAAAAAAGAAATTATGAAAGAAACTAAAATGAAAAACAAAAGTAATTAGTGAAAATTATTTTATACTTAAAAATTTTCTTATAATGTTTAAAAGAATTTTTTTTCTTTAATTCGGAGGCAGCGACCAATGGCGGATCTCTGGCCCGCCATTGGCCCGATGGGGCGATCGTCTCCCCCCCGCCTTGGGCCCATAATGTTTTTCAAACCAACATGAGAGATCTTCATGGAATAGGACTTGGGCTGAAGCTCAAGGTTGGCGCGGCGCGGCCCACGGGCCGCGCCAATTCATGAATCGGACAATGGCGGACCGAAAGGGGAGAGATGGCGAAGGGGCGATCGCCCACCATACGGTCGGGCTGGGTCAGGTCTTCTGACTTTTAGAGCCGGGCCGTGTCCTTATCTTTATTTTTCTGCCAATTTGAGTCAGACCAGACTTGTTTTTCTTCCAGGTCGAACCCGGCCTGGAGTCATTCTTCCTAAATGTCTGTATTAGAGATGATACAGTGCTCAAATCGCAGTCATTTTTTCTGAAACTTTTAAATTTTATTTATCAATGAATAAAAAATATTAAAAGAACATTTTCCCCTTTAAAAATTAATTATTACATGTAAAATCACTATATTGACGTTTTGATTAGATTGAAGGGAAAGCAGAAATTATGCTTTTTTTTTCTATTTTAGCATTAGAATGCTATTTAAAAGTAAATTATTAGTCATTTCTAGAAACCTATTTTCGCCATTTCCGGCGACTTTCCGGCGCCAACGAAAAAGGCGAGAATAATGAATTTGTCGTTAGTTTGATTTTTGTATGTAGCAGAGATAATTATGGAATAGGGTAGTTTATTATTATTATTAGTTAGACATCTAATGCGAAGAGAATATTTTTTTCCAATTTTAGTTTGCGGTTGACGAATAATTTAGATTTCTATTGTACACAGCGTACACAGATCGTAATCGCTTTTCATATGCAAATAAGTTTCGTCTTGGGTCCGAAAATTTAAAGGACGTCAAATTTATACAACCAATGTCATTTTTGGCCTGTCACAAGAAAAGTCGTTTTTTTGGGGAGGGGAGGGGGTCGGACAAACTGAAACTTTGCCCATGCGCAGTTTTCTCTTCCCACACCCCTGATTAATTAACACGACCAGCAGCAAAAAATAGAAATCAATTGGACCCAAACCCGACTCGATTGAAAAATAGAAGTCGACCGGACCCATACTCGACCCGCAGAAAATATAGAAGTTAACCAGACCCAAACCCGACCCGCAGTGAAAATATTAGCCCCGACCTGCGCATGAGATTCGAGTCTTCCAATTTTAAAAATTGCCTCCCCCCTTGAGGACTCTCCAGATCCGCCCTTAGCAGAGACAGTTATATTTATACATGCATTTATACATACATGCATACATATACATGCAATATCCGACATTTGTAAAGCTGGTTTTCAAATGTGTTACAGATCTTACTTAATCAATCACAAAAACAGACTCCAGTTGTCACGACAGCGATAGATTCACCCTGGGAACCGAAATATCCAACAGTCAAAGGGAAATGAATGGTAACATGACTGCTGAAAATCGCCGTTAGTCATAATAATATCATAGTCTAACTCCCATAATCAAATAATTTGTATTAAATTTGAGCAAATTAGCACATTTTTTAAGTCTCCACACTCTAAACGTGTTGGCGAGCATACCTTGTTTGGGAGCAAAATCAAAGACCAATTATGTTTTATACCAAAGTGTAGCAGTATATTTATACACATCTGGTTTCCACTGTTCATATTTTGTTCATCTTTAGAATTTTACCAACTTGTTCATACATTTGTGATTTCATTTTTGTTATATACATATACATGCATAAGTGAATACATAAATTATAACTGAAGATTTTACAAACTAAAATAGAAGTTGTATCCTTTTGGAGAAAATTTAAAATACATCATCAATTCAAGTGAAACAAGGAAATAAAAATTCAATAGACATAAAAAAAAATGGAAATATTTGTGAAAACAAGGCAGATTCTTCCGGCCTAAAATATCTTAAGTTGTATAAATAAAATTCACAGTTTCATCTTCGCGTAAGTCGTATTAAGCTAAAAAATGCAAAAATTTAACTATTGTAACAATAAATTTAGAAAACGAAATCCAAAATAATTATTAATTAAGGGGTCTCAAAGGTTCTTCAAGCTTTAAAATTTTCAAAATTTAAACTTTTTTTAGATGCTAAACTCCTATTTTTTCTGAACATTTTGGTAGAATTGTTTCCTTAAATTTTTCATTACAGCAGAAATTATGGCTTTATAACTATACCCGCTGAATAGCTGAAGCAATGTTTCCTAAATTTTGAAGTCATTTTTCTCCTGATGACGTTTTTGGGCATAACACGCACGGTATGTCTAAAATTTCTGAATATTTTTTTGTGAAATTTTCAAAAAAAGAAAAAAAAATGTGTTTCATGTTAATCTATATAAACGGAACCTAAAATTTATTTTTATTATTAAAAATATTTATACTTTTTTAGTTATTCTATTGTTGAAATAAAAAAAAAATTCTTAGTAGTTAAAACACCTTTGTAATGAAAACTTTAAAATGCCTTAAAATTCAGTTAGAACTTTAGAACTTTAAAATTCAGTTATATTCGGTGTAATTATTACAGTCCGAAGTATAAATAAGCACCAAAATTTCCATTCTGGTTGCAAAATTTATTTTGTAATCCTGCGCTTTATCTGTTATGCCAATTTTCTGCACGTGAAATATCTGATAATTTAAACTCCTGTAAAGGCTAATTCTCATCTTGCATTTTTTTTTAAATCGACAAAATGAAAGAACATGTTTATATATTTTTATCCCTTTAAAAATTGTTTTTTAAAATAATATATAATTTAAGATATTAAATGTTGAAAATAGTCTCATTTAAAAAAAAAATTTCCAATTTCAAGAGTTCTGATACACCTCAATATATTATGCATATATATATATCTATACATCGAAGTTTTCATTAGATATATTTCAGAAGGGTGTTGCAACCTTCCTTGGTTTGCAAATTAATACAGTTTTTGCCCATAACTTGAAAAAAAAAATACCGTTTTTCTTTTTTGTATTAAAAAAAAAATACATGTATGGTAAACATTGATTCAATGTTAGCTAGAAAATATTCTGACTTTCAAGTATTAAGTGGCTTAAGAAATCAAAAGAATGCTCAGAAAAATATAAAACATGCCTTTAATCAATAAAATGCCTTTACAAATCAAAAAGGTGCTCTTAAGAAATCCAAAACGTGCTCTAGCCGTTTTCTCACTAGCAGCATCAAGTCCTTTTATAAACCTGAAGGAAATTGTGTATAGATATATATTCATATTTGTGTGAATCTGTTACAAATGTTACATGAAAATTTAATGTAATTGTTTAACACTTCATTTCAGTAACATTTTTTTTTATCCCCTTATTGAAAATAAAGAAAAAATCTTAAAAAGAAAAAAAAAAGTTACTTAGAGATCTTTATATAAGCAAGGCTCATAAATTCTCCAAATTACTTGTTTTGTCTAAATGTATTTCAAATGACGTTGAGTGTCACTTCGTTTATCGTTGATATTGCCATTGTTTCACTATGAAGACCTTTAATGGGCGAGAAATCTCTTGGTATATAAAGAAGAAGTCAAAACCGGCAGTCGAAAATTTTTACGAATCCAGTATGTCAATTCATGTCAAGAACTAACAAAATATATATTTTGATGAAAATCAATGCATTAGTTCTATTGAGCTAAGCGAAATCGTTAAAAATGCTGGATAGCAGTCCATCTCTTGAGAGATTTACACCACAAACTAACGAGCACCAACTTATATTAGAGACTAAATGAATATAAATTTTTGGTACTACTCTGTTATCCCGTCGACCGAGTTCACCAAATTATACAAATCGACCAGCTATTAGCCAAATATACATATTGACGTAATTTTTATTTTAAATAATAATAAAACAAATAATTAGTAGAATATTAATAAAAATACAAATAAAAAGTCGAAATAAAAATCCCTTAATGACGTTTTAAACACATGTATCGTATTTAATGTCATTGAATTGACATTCACGATCACCCATTATTGGCATTTAATTTTATAATTTGGCGATAGTATTTTGTTCGTCGGGATAACAGAGTAATACTAAATTTTTATTAACATCCATGGATTAGTTGTTGAGATAGAGCGTCCCCAATATTTGTGTCATATAGATACATACAGACAGACACTTTGTGAATACATGTTTTTTAGTGTCTGAGATCCCTACGTGAAAAATCCGTCGAAAACAAGCAATTAAAATTTTTCATGAATATAATACTTTCTTCTTGTAAAGATAGAAGATAGTAAAAAAGTAGCATTGAGAACCTGATGAGCGCATTTAAAAATCAAAAACGTTTCTTTAGGACGGCGGCCACTCAGCTGCCGAATTTCCTGCGGTAATGTTAAGTCTATAGGCGTTTGATTCATTCTTATATTCAAAATATCTCCCCAGGGAATTAATATTTTTAACTTCATTTTTCACTGTTCTCTTCTTAAAGGGTGTTATATATATATTTTTTCTTAGTTGCAAAATATTTCTAAAATGTATGCTCAATTTAATATTTTATGCTTTAAATACTGATGCTTTAAATACTTAAAATTTTAACACTTCATATAAAATTATGCATAGATTTTAAAAATATTTTGAAAGCTAAGAAAAAAATATATATATAACACTCTTTAAGAAGAGAAAAAAGAAGTTGAAAATATTAACTTCCCGAGGAGATATCTTGAATATAAAAATGTATCAAACTCCCATAGACTTAACATTAAGGAGGTGAATTCAGCAACTGAGTGACCAGCCACCTTAAAAATAAAAAAGGACCCTTATCTCACCAGCTGCATGAAATCCTTTTATGAACCCGAAGGAAAATATGTATATATCTGTATTTTTGTGCACGTGTTATAAATGTTACATTCAAATTTGCAAGAATTGTTTAACACTTTATTTAATTCCCATCATTTTTTATCCCCCTTTTGAAAAGGAAGATGAAATCATTAAAAAAAAGATACTTAGAGACCTTCATAAGCAAGACACTCAACTTCTCCAAATTGCTCGTTTTGTCTAAATATATTTCAAATGACCTGGAGTGTCACTTCGTTTATCGCTGATACTGCCATTGTTCGAAGATTAAGACCTTAAATAGACGTAAGAATCTCTTAGTTTAAAAAAAAGTGAAACCGGAAGTCGAAAATTTTCCAGAATCCAAGGTGTCAATTCATGTCAAGAATCTTAAATTTGATGAAAACCAGTGCATTAGTTCTAAAATGCAAAAATCGTGAAAAATGATGCATAGCAGCGTGACCTTTTGAGAGATTTATACAGAAAACTAATCAGCACCAACTTATATCAGAAAACTAACTGAATATGAATTTTTATTAACTTCCGGGGATTCGTTCTCAAGATAGAGCGTTCCCAATATATGTGCCATATACTATACATACATACAGACAGATTCACAGACTGACATTTTGTAAAAATATGTTTTTTGGTATGTTTTATACCTACATGTAAATCCGTCGAAAATTTTCACCAAATACAATACTTTCCTCTTGTAAAGATAGAAGAAAGTAGAAAAGTGCTTTTAAAAATCAAAACGTGCCCCTTTTCCACCAGCAACGGCAAGTCCTTTTATAAAACCGGGAGACATTTTGTATATTTGTGTGTGTATGTTACAAATGTTAAATACAAATTTGCTGTAATTGTTTAACACTCCATATTCACTCTTTTTTATTCCCTATTGAAAAAAAAGAGGAAAGCTTAAGAAAAAAAAAATATATATATATATATAAATAAATAAGTAAATAAAAATTAAAAAATACTTAGAGACCTTCATAAGCAAGACACTTAACTTCTCCAAATTACTCGTTTTGTCTAAATGTATTTCAAATGACGTGGAGTGTCACTCCGTTTATTGTTGATACTGCCATTGTTTGAAGATTAAGACCTTGAATGGACGGGGAATCTCTTAGTTTAAAAAGAAGAAGAAGAAAATCTTTATTGTTACGCATCGAAAGCTGAGAATTTCCGGGTTTTGATTTTAAAAAACATTACAGATCCATCAGAACTGGACTTTAAACAAAAAAGGTAGAAAATAGTTTGGAATTCACGTTTTAGTGATGCAATTACAGGGAAAAGTCATTTCACACTCGATTAAGGAAATTTCAGATAGGAAAGGATAATGAAAAAGAAATAGACAAATCTGAATTGGTCGCATTTTTACGAAGGTGTTTACTAAGTGACTATAACAATTTGAATAAGGGCGGTGGCATATTGTTTATAGAACTTCTTTTCAGTTCCCAATTGTTAATTTTGTTGCAGAATTTAGTAATAATTTTTTTTTTCTAATATAATGTGCTTGAAGAAAAGCTTTATTCATTTTCAGTTGCAATTTTTCATAACATAGTTTTCTAAAACACACAAACTGGTTTTAAATATTAATAAAAACAAAATTGGTATATATTAAGGTTATTTCTATGTAATATTTGAAATGTGACATCTGGAATCGTTTTAGTATGCTTCCTTTTTTAATATTAAATATTCCCACAGATCATATTACACTCTCTTAAACTGTAATATTGCTTTTGATTAACCCTTTCGGGTTTGGTGTACTATTAATAGCACATGTCTTTTCATTGAATATTATGTCGTTTTAACAAATGCTTTTGTTACTGCTTACATTAAGTAAAGTTAACGTGTCTATACATATACTATATGACTTCATTAAAGTTTAGGCATCGCGTAGTAATAATAATAAATATTTGCCTAATTCTCTTCGCACCATTTGCAACTCTTTTATTTTAAACATATATTGCACTCTTTAAATTTAAAATAAAGGTTACTTTCTTCAAAGCATCATCTGAAATAATGTGCAAAAAAGTATTAGAAAGTTATAAAATGAGTTAAATCTCGTTGTAGCATAATGTTTTCTAAATACCTCGAAAAATGTTTCCTCAGTTTATTGTCATATGAATAGAAATTGAATAGTACGCAAAACAACAAAATTCGTTATATTTCAAATGATGAAATATTCATTAAACACTAATTAACACTCATTAAATAATAGTTAGTGTTAATATTTTTAGTGTTAAAGTATTTTTTTCTAAAAATTGGAAAAGAAATATGGATCCGAAAGAGTTAAGTATAAAAGAGGGTCAAGTTCACCTAGTTTTCACCCTTTCATTCTGTTTAATTGTCTGAAGAAATTAGCAAGACTGAAGGGAGGCGAGTTAATCCAATATGACTTGGTGAGGTTTGGACTAATGTGAATTCAATTTTAACTGTTGTACTTGTTACAGTATGGAGAATTATTTTCTAATTAGAACTTTTGGCAGTAAGGGATCGTATAAAAATTTCATTCCAACACTTTTTTAAAATAAAATGGCGGGATGTTTCATTCATAATATCCTTATTCCTGCTTTATTCTGATTCTGCATTTATTTCTTGTTTTAAATACTTTTTTAATTCACCTTGCTCACGGATCTCTAACAATAGGACAATTATAGCTCGTTTTACACTTAGAGATGCCCTATACAGGGTGATTCATAAAAGATGAGCAGAACTTTAAGGGGTTATAGTACACTTAACAAGACAAATAATATTAAATAGGAGACTAAGGGTCCCAGACGTATTCCCAAGGAGATAGGGGGCATTAAAGTTTAGGGTCCGAAATTTCAAATGATTATAAAAAATGGAAAAATTGGTCGATTCGTTTGCGGTTTTTGCAAAAAATTTTCTTTATGCCAGTATTTTCTTGAAATAAAATTTTAAAGTTCAATTTCAAAAAATGCCGATAGGGGGCGCTTTAGACTTTGGAGTAACAAACAACTATTTTTTAACGTTATTTTTTGTATTTCTTTAAATGATTTCGAAAGCTTAGACTTAAACTTAAATTTTGATTTAAAAATCTGAGTCCTAACGAGTAGTTAAGTAGCGTAAACTGAAATTTGAAATTTGAAACCCTTCTCCCCCCAGAACAAAAATCAGTTATTCCCGATCTTTGTGTCGTAGATTAGGCTCTAACTACTGCCGCGTTTTGCTAAAATTATTCTTTATGTCAGTATTTTCTTGAAAATAAATTTTAAAGAAAAGTTTCAAAAAATTCCGATAGAGGGCGCTTTAGACTTTGGAGTAACGAACAACTATTTTATACCGTTATTTTTTGTGTCTCATTAAATGCTTTCTAAAGCTTAGACTTAAACTTAAATTTTCAGCTCAAAATCTGAATCGCTGAGCGTGGTTCAGTAGCGAGGGGAGGGGGTTCAAATTTCAACTTCTGAACATAGTTCAGTTTGCACTACTTAACCATGCCCAACGATTCTGTGCTGTGATACGAGGCAACAATACAACTTTCGTCAAGGACTGCATAGTCGGAATTAACTCATAAAGGCACTGGCACAGTTGGAAACGTCGCTCATGCAAACGTTAAAGCTCCATTCCTGACGCTAGTCACCGGGTGAAGAAGGAGACAGAAAGTATGCAAATGTCAAATGGGGAAGAAGAAGAACACGTATGCAAAATTTCGACACGATTCAGGCATAAAAACCACTGAACGGTGAGTCAAGTGTAAGTCGCTGTAGTAATGAATCGGAAGATGGTGCCCTTCACGAATAAGGAAAAGGCTGAGATGCATTTAATTTACGGAGCGGCAGATGGAAATGGTGCAGAGGCACAACGAATGTACGGAGAGCGATTTCCCAACAGGCGGTTGCCTAACCGCAAAACTTTCGAGCGCTTGCACAGACAGTTGTGTGAGACGAGATCATTTCTCGCTTCCCGGTCGAATGCAGGTCGTGCAAAAAAGGACGAATCAGTAGTTGTTGCAGAAGCCATTCTGGATGTAGTAGCGGCGCAGCCAAGTACAAGTACACGAACAGTGGCTAGGCAGGTGGATACCTCACAGTCCATGACTTGGAGGGTACTGAAGGATGAACATTTGCTCCCGTTTCATGTGCAACGAGTCCAGAAACTGTCTCCAGGGGATTATCCAAATCGTATTGAATTCGCCCGCTGGTTTCTGCAGCAGAACGCGCTAAATCCACATTTTGGACGAACAGTGCTTTTCACCGATGAATGTACCTTCACACGTGAAGGTACATTTAACACACACAATGCACATGTATGGGCGGATGTCAATCCACATGCTACGTATCCACATGCTCATCAGAGACGCTTTTCCATCAATGTTTGGGCAGGAATCCTCGGAGACCACCTAATCGGACCGTACCTTCTTCCTGAACGCCTCAACGGTAAAACATACCTCACATTTCTGCAACATGTGCTGCCAGACCTGTTAAACGTTGTTCCTCCACGCATCCGGCGGGTCATGTGGTTCCAGCACGATGGAGCGCCAGCCCATTACGTACGAGACGTCCGCAACTATCTGGACATCACATTTCCGAACAGATGGATTGGTCGAGGTGGTCCTGTTGCTTGGCCTGCTCGCTCGCCAGATCTTTCACCCCTCGATTTCTTTTTTTGGGGACAATTGAAGGCTCTTATGTATGAGACACCCATTCAATCCCCCGAGGAACTGGTCGCCAGACTTTCCGCCGCTGTAGGGGAAGTGCTCGAAAAGCCTGATGTTTTCGCGAATGTTCGCCGTTCCATTCTTCGCCGTTGTTCTGCGTGCATAACCTCTGGTGGTCACAATTTTGAGCATTTATTGTAATTACATGTTAATAAATATGCTTTGGTAACATAATCCTAATTTGTGTCTTTTTACCTCGTATCACAGCACACAATGTGTGGACATGGTAAACTGAACTGTGCTCAGGAGTAGAAATTTCAAACCCCTCTCCCCAGAAACTTAACCACGTCTAACGATTCAGATTTTGGGCTGAAAATTTAAGTCTAAGCTTTAGAAAGCATTTAATGAGACACAAAAAATAACGGTATAAAATAGTTGTTCGTTACTCCAAAGTCTAAAGCGCCCTCTATCGGAATTTTTTGAAAAGTTTCTTTAAAATTTATTTTCAAGAAAATACTGACATAAAGAATAATTTTAGCAAAACGCGGCAGTAGTTAGAGCCTAATCTACGACACAAAGATCGGGAATAACTGATTTTTGTTCTGGGGGGAGAAGGGTTTCAAATTTCAAATTTCAGTTTACGCTACTTAACTACTCGTTAGGACTCAGATTTTTAGATCAAAATTTAAGTTTAAGTCTAAGCTTTCGAAATCATTTAAAGAAATACAAAAAATAACGTTAAAAAATAGTTGTTTGTTACTCCAAAGTCTAAAGCGCCCCCTATCGGCATTTTTTGAAATTGAACTTTAAAATTTTATTTCAAGAAAATACTGGCATAAAGAAAATTTTTTGCAAAAACCGCAAACGAATCGACCAATTTTTCCATTTTTTATAATCATTTGAAATTTTGGACCCTAAACTTTAATGCCCCCTATCTCCTTGGGAATACGTCTGGGACCCTTAGTCTCCTATTTAATATTATTTGTCTTTAAGTGTACTATAACCCCTTAAAGTTCTGCCCATCTTTTATGAATCACCCTGTATATCAATATCGATATAAATAGAGATAAATAAATAACGGATGTTCCATAAGTCTTTTCATGTTTCAAACACTCTTTAAAACAAATAGTTGTATACTGAGAAAAAAAACTGTAATTCTACATATGATGTTAATTTAGAGAACTAGTTTTTGTAAAGCTACAGAAATAAGTAGTTTTAGCGAATTAATCTAGTAAAATTACAGAAACCTTATTAAACTTTTATCTGGAACCCAGATTGCAGTTGAACTGGGAGAATCTGTAATTCTTAGGGTAAATGGAATTTAAATTAAATATTTTACTTTACACAAACTTAATCCGAAGCACTATTAGTTCTACTTCTTGCTACCCTAAGAATTATTGACTCTTCATTTCAAATAAAGTAACATTTGAATGAATGGAATTGCAATTTATGAAAATATTCCTTGACAGTGGTTACGGGATTGCAGAACGAAAGTACGAAGAAAATTAAATAAAATTTACATTTTAAACTTGTAACATCTATATTATTATTATTATTTGTCACATTTTAAGAAAATGGTAAACTTTTTAAAGTTCATATTATGTGGTTTGTACATAGAGTTTACGAGTTTATGAAACGAATAATTTATTAATAATTAGATGATAATGAAGTGATATGAATAATTATATATTAATTCTGTTAATTACTCTCCCAGTTAAAATGAAGTGACGTATTTGAATGAAAGGAACGGCAATTAAAGAAAATATTCCCTGACAATGGCTGACGGATGCAATCCGAAAATACTAGGAAAATGAAATATATTTTTTAAAAAGCTTGTAACATCTGTATTAATATTTTTTGTCACTTTTTTAAAAAAAAGATAGACTTTTTAAAGTTTAAAGTTCATATTATGTATTTCGTAATTACAGTTTATTTATTACTTATCAGGGATTATATCAAATCTTCCATATAAGCAAGTCTTCTAAAGCAATGAAATAAAACGAATAATTTATTAATGATTACATGATAATGAGGTGATACGAATATTACTCTGACAATTACAATGAAACTTTACTGACTTTCTTGTCATACATACTGATCATTTGTTCTGTGAGAACAAAGCCAGAGGTATTGTATCAAAAGCATTGTATTCCTTTCACGTTTTACTTCTTCTTCGTAAGTATTGATAAATAAATAAGAGATGCAATTTTGGCTGTGATTTAGTACTAGATGATCTCGCGAAGAACAGTTATGTGACTAATAACTTCCGTTGTAACTTTAGGGAATGTTTCAATGTAATATAAAACCACTTATAGATTGGGTGTCTTTTTCAGTGATAAATTCCACTGTAAATTTTGTGCAGTACATGGCTATTAAAATATTTTAATGGGGTAGAAGGAAAGGGTTTTAGTACAGTGTGGGAAAAGAATATTAAAAAGACAAATTAGCTTTTGTTTGTTATTATTTTTATTAATGGAATACTGATTATGTGTAATAGTTGCTTTTGTGTTTTTTTTTAATGCTGTGCTAATATTAAATTCTGTTGTTGCATCAATACGATTTATACGATTGCATTGTAGCTAACTTATTTTAAATGTTTCTGATTTTAAAAGTTTTAACTATTGTTAAAGTTAATAAAAAGCTGTTCTAAATGCTACATGTATGAGAAATATAATAGCCATTCCCTCTTTTGGGGGCATGTGGATTGTATAGCTAATCTATTGTATTCCTTTCACGTTTTTCTTCTTCTTCATAACTACTGATAAGTAAATAAGACATACAATTTTGGCTGTGATTTAGAATTAGATGATCTCGCGAAGAACAGTTATGTGACTAACAACTTTCGTTGCAGCTTTTTACTAGATATTTCAATATATTTGAAAGATGTTATAGTTTGAGTGCTTCTTTTTAGTGATTAATTCCACTGTAAATTTGAGTAATACCGGGTTATTAAAAATATTTAATATGATAGAAGGAAAGTTATTCAATGCAGTCCAAGAGAAGAATAGTGGATAGAAAAATTTCCTTTCTGTGCTATTATTTTGAATAAAAAAAGGGAGGGGGACATTAATTATAAATTCTATTTTAGGTAAACAATTGGAACTTTCCAAAATTGTGTAACTAACTTGTTTTAAAAACATCTGACAATTAAGGCCTGAGTGAAAAATTCTTTAAAATGATAAAAAAAAAAATGTTAATTTTTTAAGATTTTCAATTTATTTATTTGTTTATTGTAATTTTTTTTAAATCAAAACAAAATTCGAATCTTGTTATTCTCAAATAGTTTATTTTTTGATACCACAACAAATTTTCAGGTGATATATTTAACAGTTCTTTAGAAAAGTGTAATCAAACACACATAGTGTTCAAAAAACATGTAAAAAGTTAATTAAATCTTGAAAACTACTTTATGAATGAATTAAATTCTTTTCATTTATATATAGGCTATAATTCGTAAATTTAGTGTAAAAAATAAAATTTCATTTCTATCTCTATTTTTAAGTACAATACATAGTATTAAATATTTCCCAAAATCAGATTCATTTTACTCGTCGAATTGTCCCATGTACCCTTAAATCCACTGTTTTATGTACCTATTACATGATTGCATCAAAGGTAATTTATTTTAAATTTGTCCGTGCTTTAATGATTATAAATCCTAATGAAAAGTATGTTGTATTTTATGTACAATCTGTATCTGTAAAATAGTATATGTATTTTTCTTTTTCAATTTTCATTAAAGGCAAAATTTATGCAACAAAAAGTAATAAATTACAAATATTACGCTAATAAATCAAAATAGAATGGTTAATATATAGTAATACAATTAATGGCTATATATATATATATATATATATATATAAGGTGGTATGGGGTAATAACGCCAGGCGGGGTAATAACGCCAAGTGCTAATATTATGTATAATTATGAAATAATCTGGTAAATGACACCCATGTGCTCTGCGTAGAAGGGTTTTGAGTCATATAAATCGCAAAAAACAGCTTCAAATTAATTTGTTTCATTTTTATGTCTTATTGTTTTTACAAGCAACTAAAATTAACGCTTGATCTAAAATTTGCGAGATAAGGTTTTTGATGTGAAGACTATTTTTTTTATCCGGAAATACTTTGTTAATTACATAAACTTGTAGTACATTTCATGGACTTTCAAAATGTTGTTGAAGATTTTGGATATCTTCTCGAGATAATTTGTAATTTAAAATGTAGAGCGCAATAACTATAACGGGGTAATAACGCCAATCCTTGTTATTAATACCTCGGTTGATTCCCTACAGTGGGCGAGCTACATCCTAAGTACTGATTCAAATAAACACAGTTAAAACTGTGCAATGTTTCTAATAATTCTCTTTAAGCAGTCTTTTTTAAGCAAAAAGAAGCTCACGGTCTGATATTCTTCTGCCTCATCCCCCCCCCCCCCCCACACACACACACACCACACCTTTATTTTTCTTACACTATCACAAAAAATTGAACATTTTCAATAGCTTAGAATGCAATTTGTCAATTTATAAGTTTGTAGAGTTTGTATTTTTAGAATTGGGCAATCTACCTGCAATTATTCCATTTTATTTCATAGTTTTGTTTGCATGGCGTTATTACCCATATAGGTGGGTAATAACGCCAAATAGCATTGGTCAAGAAATCACGCCATTACATTTTATGAATACATATCTGTTAAATTATTTTTTTTTATATAGATAGTCAATGAGTTGCTGTATCAAATTATATATTTGTTTGAAAAATACAAACTAAAACTGAGCCGTGAAAATTGGTAGAACCTTAACGTGGCGTTATTACCCCAGGGTACCTTATATTGCTTACATGAAATTAGGCGTGATTTTCAAGATAAATATTAAAGACTTATAAAAGAATTTATCTAAAATGTTTATAGGGTGATCCCATCTTCCTGGATTTAATAATTTTTTTTAAATATTGTGCTATTTCAGGCGGAAATGAGTTTTGTACGTGGCACGAGAGATAATATTTTGTGTGTGAATATTAGTGCTCTTGGTGTCACATTGCCAGCTGTCCGCTATAAGATAATCCATTTTATGACATTTTCTTTTTCATCAGAAAGCGTAAGTATTTAGTTTTTAATTAGTTAGATATAATTGCGATAATAAAACAATAATCCACTTCCATCTTGCTTATTCCAATTTATATTTTATACGAATTATTGCTAATCACAACACAAGAATGATATTTTCTAGATCTTATTTAGATTTTTTAATTGACATCTTTCATCTGATCAACCACGGGATAAAAGACAATTAAAAAATCTATTTAACCGTTTGTAGCTCAACAATTTTTGATTTGAAAAATAATTACTCAAATGTTAGAATACATCATTTTAAACATTTAAAAATAATTTAAAAATTTCGAGCTTAAAACTAAAATAATTATTGACTAAAAATTATTTTTTCCCATCTACAACAAATAGAAATTGACATACCTCTGATAAATATTGTCCCTTTTCTAATGCAAAATTTTAAAGTACAAAAAATTACCTTTAAAAAGAATTACTTTCAAACTTCTTCAACTTTGAATTTGACAAGTACTAAGTTAATATTTGCAATATTGACATGTACCTTTTGAAAAAATAAACAAAACTTTGGTATGAGAAATTAACCCAATGTTATCGTCTGTTGAGAATTCCAATGTTAAATTTGTATTAACTGGTGTGTTGTAAAATAAGAATAACAAATAAAATAGTGTTCTAAATTTTACTGTGTAAGAACTATTGATTTTTGGGTATGTTGCAGATAAGCAACAAGGTGATACAAAGGGTTAATTATAATTTTGTTGCTTTTGTCGGATTTCATGTTTGTTCATTATAGGGCATTAATTAATGGTTGTAGCAATCATGTTAGATTTTTTTTTTACTTAAAAGGTAAAAAACCGTAACATTGATTTTATTTGATTAACCACTGGCTGGATCACTCTATATAATTTTACATTTATTCTTATTTGTCCAATATCAGTGCGTTTCCAATCTTCTTATAGAAAACTTGTGTAACAATGAGATAAAAAGATAAAAAATTACAGACGATTAGATGTTAACAATGTAATACAAATATTACTCTAACAATTACATAAAGCTTTACTGACTACCATCTCATACATACTGATCATCCTTTCTGTGAGAACAAAAATAGAACGTTAGCCGTATTGGATTCCATTCACGAGTTTTCTCCTTAATAGTTTATGATACATAAATGTAAGATACAGTTTTATTTGCCATTTACTATTAGATGAGCCAAAGAAGAAATACTTTTGTGACATATAGTTTTACATGTAAAACATATACAAAAAGTTACAATATACTTGAAAAATGTTTATATTTCAGCTTGTCGCGTATTGTTTAACTTTAAATTCTGCTACAAAAAGTTCTTAATAAAAAAATGTATAAATTTCTAGTGAAAAAAAAAAAACCTGAGCTGAATATATGTTTGTGTGTGCATGTATTCATTCGCATGATAATTAAACAAATTACCTATTGCAAAATATAAATTTCAGTTCAAGTATTAACTATAAGATTTTTAATGTAATATGAGAAAAAAAGCCGCTGTATAACGCAATTTAAAAGGCTCCAAAAATATACAGGTTGCATAATAATAATAATAATAATAATAATAATAATAATAATAATAATAATAATAATAATAATAATAATAATAATAATAATAATAATAATAATAATAATAATAATAGAAGTTGGTGTAGATTGTAGCTTCTTTTTTATTAATTGAGATCTTTCGATTTTCTGAAGAAGAAATAAATATAATTCAATTTTACATTTAGAAAATATGTACAGTATTAATTTTATTAAATTGCACGTAATAAACAAGAAATCACCTTGACAATGTAAATAAACTGTAAATTACAAAAGTTACATTTTAACATTTACGTGACTTTGCTGTAACTAGAATAAAACGCCTTTATAAGTAAATAGCTACATAAAGGCAATAAATGCCATTGGTAGAAATAATTTTGATAGGAATTAGAAGAGTCAGCCATTATTTCAAAATTATGTTCGTTTACTTGTCTAACTCATCTAAGAAAATTCGTTCAGACGTTCGAAAATTCGTTCAGAAAATTCGTTCATCTAAGAAAATTCGGTTTGGGCAAAACTTTTATTGTCCGCAAATGCCCAGTACACTGTAAAAAATGTGTATAACAATAATAATAAAAATCTATAATACTACAGATGCAAAGTTACGAAAATCTATCAGCTTACTAAAATTTTATCAGTACACTGCCCAAAAAAAGATGTAAATCTACAAAATTAGTTTTTGTAAAGCTACACAAATTTACAGATTTAATAAATAATCTACTAAAATTACAGTAATCTCACTAAATTTTCTTCTGTAACCCAGGTTGCAGTTCCATAAAAAGTTCTAGGCATCCCATTTTTGTAATTCTTAGTAAAGTTACATATTTTTTTATTTACAGTGTAAATGTGTATCTGTTATGTGGATTTTTGCTATCGACGTTACATAAAAAGTTCTAAGAATCCCAGTTTAATAGAAAAATTTTAGCAACTTTACACATTTTTATTATTATTATTATTACAGTGCATTTATCACAAAATTTATTTCCCATCTTTCGATAAACTTTTCCAAAACTTTTCAAGAAAATTAATAGTTCGGAAACTAGTTCAGAGATGGAACATTTCCGCAACAGTTGGTTAATTGCCACCACTAAATTTTGACAGTATTCTTCGGTTTAAAAACACTCAGTAATTATGTCTTTAAATAAGGCGATGAATATTATTTAAATTTAGTAGAGTTAATTGGCTCTAAGCCGCGCCATTGTTCCATTACTGAAATTCAAATTTTAAATTTCTGACAGTTTATATGATATCCTCGGATTTATTGGGGTAACTAGTGTTAGTTCACCGCTCCGCGTTCCATATTCAAGCAGATAGTCAGATATTAATATAATAATTATGTATCGGTTTAACTTTTTGCGAAATTTTATGTCTTTAGATGTATTTTTTTTCTTTTGGATGCTTGTTTGTAAGCTTTTATTGCAGTTTTCTGATAATAAATCCTTGGTGGGTGGTCACTCGGTGGCCAAATTCTGCTCCATAATTAGCGTTTGATGCATTTTTATATTTAAAATATTTCTTCAGGAAATTAATATTTCTAACTTCTTTTTTGTGTGTGTGTGTGTTCTCTTCTTAAAGGATGTGTCTTCTATTGTTAGTTTTCAAAATATTTCTAAAATCTATGCATCATTTTTTATGAAGTGTTTAAATTTTACTACCAGCTTGTCAATTTTTTAAATACAAAATATTAAATTGAGTATAAATTTTAGAAATATTTTGGAAACTAAGAAAAAAAAGTGACATCCTTTAAGAAACGAATACAGTAAAAAGAAGTTAAAAATATTAATTCCCTGAGGATATATATTTTGAATGTAAGAATGTATCAAATGCCCATATATTTAACACTACCGAGCGGAATTCGGCCGCTGAGTGACCACCCGCCTTGATGTATTTTAAATCTACAACATGAAAGCGCATCACTAGCGCGTGTACAGTTGTTCGGTTAATTTTCACTTCATGTATTTGTAATTAACCAGGATAATATTGACCTCAAGGACACTATTGTTTAAGTTAAATAAAGAATATTCCAAATTTTGCCTTCAAATAACTTATTAATGTAATTGTAATGTATTGCATTAACCTTAAAAAAAGTATATTTATTAACTTAATAATGAATGTAAAAAACAGTCAATTTATTTGAAATCCAAAGGCCAAGAAAATTTTCTTTTGTTTAAAAATATCCTCTAATTATTTTAAACTTTAACAAATTTCCTTTCATGTTTGCTGAGGTAAGTTATTACATTTAATACCATACATCACCAGATTTAATGTTTGTTTACAAAATATATCCAAAGCTAGCATGCGTAATGTATACATAAACTTCCTCTAAATACTTTTCCAGTTTATAAAAAATGTCACGTAAAATCATGAAATTCAAGAACAGTGTTATAATTTATTATGACTTGTGTTTATTTGAGGCCAAAGGAAAAACCTTCAAAAGAGATAACTGTCTTTCATAATAAAAGTTTAATATATGATTTTAAATACGTTTGAAGGTTGAAATTCAGTGAAAGCATACCTAACTAAAATGAATCTCGTATTATAATAGTTTTGATATATCGTAATTTTCAATTTAAAAGTGTATTTTCTACTTGTATATAGATGACGGTAACACAAACATAAATATAAGTGAAATAGTCTACTAATAACTGTACCATAATAATACGTATATTCCAAACAAATTTTAAAAAATAAACTAAAACACAATTATCTTAATAATATCATTATTTCAATAAAAATACATTAAAAATACTAATTTTTTTCTTCAGTTTTTTCTAGTTAGTCTTGGTTTGTAGATTGTTGTATGTTCCGATGAAGACTCAGTGAAAAAGCCGAAACATGTAAATTTTAAGTATTTTTAATGTGTTTTTTTAATGATGTCTCTTAAGCATATAATTGCATTTCAATGTTTGTTTTGATATTTTTTGAACATATATTATAATGGATGAAGATAAATTTGTGCAGTAAAATTTCATTACTGTGCGTGAGCTTAAAATATTGAAACATATGTGAAATTAAAAGTAAATCACGTGTTTAATGAGAACTAAAATTTAGATGGAGATATGATAGTTATATTATTCGTCATTCATATTATTTCTTCCGCTTTATGGTATGTTTTCTATCTATACGCAAATGAAGGTAAATTTACGCAGTTCAGTTTCATTACTGTTAGTAACAAAAAAAAAAAAAAAAAAAAAAAAAAAAGAGAGAGAGAGAGAGAGAAAAGAAATGCTACAGAAATTAAAAGGCAAATGCATATTTTAATAAAAATCAGAATGCATCACGCATTCCTATTGTTGGATTATACATTATTTATCAGAAGTCTTTCGGTTATAGTATATATTCTATAGATACAAAAATTAGGAAAAGCTTTCACATATAAATTTTGCTATCGTGAATAACCTTAAAATGTTGAAACGCTTCACAAATTAAAGGAAAACTAGGTATTTATTGAGAACTTAAGTGTAGTTCGCTTCGTGATGTTTATTTTATTCGCGATTTATCTTAATTATTGTGTTCAGTATATTAGTTATACATGGATGAAGGAAACGCATATGAGATTTAAAAAAAATTTCATATTCAATGCCAACTACAATGCAACACATATTACCATAGATATGCTATGTAATTTATCTTAAATCTTTCGCATAATATATTCTTTTTCCATATGCAAATGAAAGTAAGTTTGCAGAGTTAAATTTAATTATTGTGAATAACTTTGAAATATTGAACTGCATCTGAAATTAAAAGAAAATTACACATTTATTGAGGACTAAAATTTAGCTCGTATTACTGTAATTTGAAATTTATCTTAAATTTTTCCCTTATACTTTATTTTCCTACTATACGTAAACGAAAGTACGTTTGCGGAGAAATATTTTATTATTCTGAATGATTTATTGAAAGCATTTGAAAATAAAAGTAAATTACGTTATTTCATGAGATCTAAACTGTAGCTCATATTACAACAGATATGGTATTTGTATTTATATAAATCTTGAATTTGTAATATATTTTCTGATTATACACGAATAAGTATATTTTTAGAGTTATACTTTATTGTTGTAAATTAAAAATATTAAAACGCGTGTGAAATTAAAAGAAAATTACACATTTAATGAAAACTAAAATGTAGTTCGTATTCCAAAAAATACGTTATTGATAGTTTCTCTTAATTATTGTGTATAGCATATTATTTATATATAAATGAAGCAGACGCATTTGAAATTAAAAGGAAATTAGATATATAATGTCAACTACAATGTAGTTCCTATTACGATAGATATGCTATTCGTAATTTATCTTAAATCTTACCATAATATATTCTTTGTCCATATGTAAATGAAAGTAAGTTTGCAGAATTAAATTTCATTTATTGTGAGTAACTTTAAAATATTGAACTGCATCTGAAATTAAAAGGAAATTACACATTTAATGAAAATTAAAATTTATCTCGTATTGCGGGAGTTTATAATTTACATTAAGCGGAGAAATGTTTTATCATTGTGAATGATTTATTGAAAGCAACTGAAATTAAAAGTAAATTATGTTATTTAAAGAGAACTAAAATGTAGCTCATATTACAACAGACATGCTATTTGTGATTTACAATGAATCTTTTACTTATAACATATTTTCTGTCTATTTCTGCAGCATTTTACAGATGTATCAAAGATAAGGCTGTTTAAAGACTTAATTTTCGAATTACAGATGAGAATTACTGAAACTGAAATTTTTGAAATGTATTGTGTTTTTTCATATGGTTCCATTAGACATCCAATTTCAATTCATTAAATGGGAAAATTTTGTAAATGTGTCGCAAATAGTTTCATAATCTATGCTTGGGGCATGATTTTTCTTTCTTGTTTAGACTCTAAATGAAAAGTTCATAGGATTGAATTTAATTCAATTTAACGCAATTGAAAATAAAAATTTCGTTATGTTAAATTTTTTAAATGTGTACCGTGACTTTGTACCAAAAAATATTTTTAAAATCATTTAGTTTCTTTTTTCAGAAAGACCTGCCTTTTAATCACGATTTCTGTCACCTCGAAAGGCATTGTTTCTAAATCTAATATCAGTTCATTTGAGCAAATTACACATTGACATTTGTGTGAAATACAGAAAAGCATTGGAAACTTTATTTTTGGCGAAATACCGTGAAACTGTCAAATATTATTTCTCCGTTAACAAACCAATGAAATATTAGCTTTCAATAACATACTTCCTTTCTCGGACATCTGCTAATATTTTTTATTGGTCAGGGGTACAGATAATTTTGAAATGTCAAAAGTTAACGCAAGTTTTGAAACTTGTTATCTTAAAAAAAAATTCGATCCAATTTTAAAATAAAACTTAAGATATTTAAAGATTTATTCTACAAATAAAGAATTAAGGAAAATTTCACTTTCTACACTGTTAAATTTTTTTCTGTGAAATCAAACAGAATCTACGGGTAACCCATTACTTTAAATCTTATGTAAAATTAATTAGAAATTAAATAAACTGAGATTCTATTAAGTAACAGAGATATTGTTCGGTAAATTTACAACGTACTCTAGAAATTGGCATCGTTAAAAGTACACAAGTCTCTAAATTTATTTTTAATGATAATAATTTAATTTAATTTTCAAATCAGTAAAACATCAATGAGCGTGGGGGAATTTGAATTTTTACAATAACCTTGAATTGCTTTATCATTTATTTTTTACACAATTTGTTTCTAGTCGTCTTGGGGTTTGAACCCGGGTCCTCTTGACAGTCGAAGAATACTCTGCGGACTGAGTTATAGAAGTAGTCACTATTCAGTTCAAAGTGTGTCTTTTACGATTCAGCGTTGAAAAAGACAATAAAATTTTCCACTAACGTCGAGGAGAAGATTTTTCCCTTTCTAAATTATTCTATCTTTTCAAAAAATAGTAATAATTAATAATAAACTAAATTTTCTTTTTTACTATTTCTTATAAAATATTAAAATAATTTTATAAGTTGTATTTTAAATTATAATTTTCAGCAAAGATACAAATATTTTCAAATAAAAAATAAATACCAGCAGGCAATTAGATTTAATATAAGAGAAATAAAATGTGGGTGAAATGATGACCGAGAAACTCGATCGAATGCATTTAACCGAAAACTTGTGTACATTTACAGAAAGCCTCGCTTTCCCCTCCTCCTATATTTTTACAGAAAATTTTAACAGTGTATAGCCTTTTTTCTGAATTTTTGAAAAGATGTTTAATGATTTGTGTAATCATTAGATAAACTAGGGGATTATACTCCCGTGTAATAGAGTATATTTCAAACATTTTTTTTTTTTAAATTGAAAACTCTTATATAATTTTTAGGTGCGTTTGTAATTATGTGAATACTTAGCACTTATAGTCGTCGTACAATCCGTCCATCTGTACGTCCGTCCATCTGTCAGCATATAACAACGAAAAAACAACCCAGCCGAATCGTTTGAAATTTAAATATAAAATTATTACATGAATTTGTCTAGTCATTTCAAATTTTATGAAAATCCGATGTATAGTTCAATTACAGGGACAATCAAATCGATTACATTATGGTCAATGGGAAAAAATAGTTTCAAAGGCATTTTAATGTGGTGTGATTTAAAATGATATTATACTCTTTCGAACATAATACAATTAATATGTATCTATGAAATATATACTAAAAATAGATACTCTGTACAATCTGTGGTGCAAAGAATAATTTTTTATTAGTATACAGGGCCCCACAAAAGAACTGCATTTCATAATGGCATAGGGAGAAAAAAATTTATGGTGCTTTTTAATTATATTAAACTATTTCCCAATTTATGAAATTGATATACGTTGCTGAGGTTTACTACAAGTTAATTCCTGTATAATAGAAAGCATTTTATATTTACAGGGACACATGAAAAATTTCGGATATTGCATTGTAGCCGAAATAATGTATATTTTAAAAACTTCAGTATAGTACGAACGCACTTCATTTGTTACGTCTAACGTGCAATTTCCGACTTGTTTTTCATATAGCCAAACTTTCTTTTAACAAAGGACCTTTCTTTTACTAAATTTTCTGCTGAACCATGACTCTGAACACCATTAACCCTTTCCGGCGCACTACTCTTTAAAGTTGGAATTTAAAGAAGAAAAAAATTAGGCAATCTATTTAGGCCTAGAGGAGTACACAGGTATTGTTTTGTAAAGATTGCACTAACCATTTTAACTACACAGCTGTTGCCGAAGAGGTAACCTCCCATAAGTAAAGCATTGATAAGCGCAGTGAGAAGAGCATTGCTGTGAAGCGCGTATTACAGTAAAACATTTTACCTATTATTTAAAAACAGTAGAGTTTTATCTCTATGGTGCTGCCATCTAGAACTCATAAGAAAGATTTAAAGTAGCCATTAGAGTAGTTTTTGAAGTATTCACGGAGTTTTTGTGTCTCTAAACAGGGGGAACTTTAGGTGTTGCCGACCCGGCAACACTGCGCGTTAAGGGGTTAAGTATATAACCAAGTATTAAGTCGTAATCAGGGCTGTAGCTAGAAGCGATCTATAGGGGGGGGGGGGGGCTCATAATATTTTTGTTCTCATTCTGACGCAGAAAGATAAATTAGTGCATTTCCACATTGTAGGTACCATATTTCTTATTAAACTGTTGTAATAACTTCATTTTATGCTAAGAAAAGTATAGGATGATGAAAATTTTGAGTGTATAACTGGTGCAAAATTAAGCATCATGTTAGCTTCGTTTGTACAAATAGGATGAGGGCGAGTTGAATTACTTATTTTAAATGTAATTTATTAATTCTGCAAAACTGTGAAAGGGTCTCAAAGCTAAATTAGATTTTTGAACAGAATTTCATTTGAATTTTCGAAGCAGAAATTCATTGAGTAACCTTGGAATCTTTTCCAGGGGAGGGCTCAAAACATTTTAGGCGGGGGGGAGCTGAGCCGTCCATAGCGCCCCCTTAGCTACGGCCCTGGTCGTAATTCGAAGAAAAAAAATCTTCGTATTCCGAAAGACATATTGTACATAACCAAGTTTATTCTATTTTCGTGCATGTACAACATTTAAACGGAGAGGTTGTTGTTGCGATGAATGTATGAATTTATTGCAATGGATTGTGTGTAAATGAAATTATTTGTTTATTTAATCATTTCCCTTTAAAAGAAAGAAATTCTAATACTCCTCGAGCAATTAAAAGGGACTTCAGTTTCATGAGAATATTACAGATAAATAGCTGTTGTTAGATTGTTCGGGTATTTGCAAAAGTGTGAAAAATTTTATGAATAACGTATCTTTTACAAGAAACCTATATCAAGTAATATAACAGACTTTTTTAAAGTTAAGGAATTTTAATATTGAGAAAAAAGTGAAAAAGTACGATGCGCTTCAGTTTTTGTTTGCTCTTTTTTATAATTATTATTATTAATATCAGCTTTTTAACCTTGAGTTATGTTTCTCGATGTTGATTTTGAGGGGATAACTAATTTATAGTTTGCAGAATATTGTGATGGAAAAATAGCAAGTGGATAAATATCTAACGAAAATAAAAGATAGATAATTATTTAAAATAATTAAATAAGTAAAAATTAAAAAGAAAAAAAAATAAAAGTAAGTAAAAAATAAACGCATAAAAAGAAGAAGAAATCAACGAATCAGCGCAAATTCATTAATATTCTTCGGATAATTCAGAGACTGAGAACGTGAAGCAGCAACTGAAATTTAGATTATAGCTTTAACTTTGGCAGTTCAAATTGATAAATTATAAGTTAGAATAAAAGGATGAATATTATTTAAAATAATATAAATATATAAAAATAAAATGTTGAAGTGAATAAATAAAAAGAAATTAAATGAATCTGCGAATCAATCTGAATTCTATAATTTTCTTCCAGAGTCTGAGAATATTTAAAGAAGCAGCAACTGGGATTAAAATTATGACTATCTAAATTTGGAAGCTCAAACTGATAAATTATAAGTTAAAATAAAAGAAAGAACATTATTTAAAATAAATAAATAAATAAAAATAAAACGATACATAGAAATCAGAAAAGATCTGCGAATCAAAGTCAATTCATTTATTTCATTCAGATTATCCACATACGATGAATATTTAAAGAAACAGCAGTTGAGATTTAATTATGAGTCTAACTTTGATAAACCAAATTGAAAAATGATAAATTAAAATAAAAGGCACAGTATTAGTTAAAATAAATGAATAAATAAAGAACGAACGCATAGCAAGAAGAAAAAAATCTACGAATCAGTACGAATTCATTAATTTTCTTCGGATAATCCAGAGACTGAGAATATTTAAAGAAACAGCAACTGAAATTTAGATTATGACTTTAACCTTAGCAGTTCAAATTGATAAATTATAAGTTAAAATAAAAGGAAGAATATTATTTAGAATAAATAAATAAATATAAATAAAATGAAGAAGTGAATAAATAAAAAGAAATTAAAGAAATTAAATGAATCGATGAAACAAAGTGAATTCATTGATTTTCTCGGATTATCCAGAGAATAAGAATATTTAAAGAAGCAGCAACTGGGATTAAAATTATTATTGTCTAACTTCGCAGCTCAAACTGATAAATTCTAAGTTAAAATAAAAGGAATAATATTATTTAAAATAAACAAATAAAAAAAAGGATACACACAGACACTCACACACGCAAAAAAAAAAAAAAAAAAAAAAAAAAAAAGACAGAAAGAAAAATTTTTGCGAATCGAAGTTAATTCATTATTTTCTTCAGATTATCCAAAAAGGATAAATATTAAAAAAAAAAAAAAAAAAAACAGTAGTTGAAATTTAATTATGACTCTAACCTTGGTAACCCAAATTGAAAAATGATAAATTAAAATAAAAGGCACAATATTAGTTAAGATAAATGAATAAATGAATAAAGAACACGTAAAAAGAAGAAAAAATCTGTGAATCAGAGCAAATTCATTAATTTTCTTTGAATAATCCAGAGACTAAGACTATTTAAAGAAGCAACAACTGAAATTTTGATTGTGGCTTTAATTTTGGCAATTCAAATTGATAAATTATAAGCTGAAATAAAAGGAAGAATATTAGCCAAAATAAATAAATAAATAAAAATAAAGCAATGCACAGAAAAAAGAAAAGATTCTGCGAATCAAAGTCAATTCATTAGTTTTCTTAATATTATCCAGAGATGGTGAATATTTAAAAAAAATAGCAGTTGAGATTTACTTATGACTCTGACCTTGGCAACACAAATCGAAAAATGATAAATTAAAATAAAAGACACAATATTATTTAAGATAAATAAATAAATAAAAAACGAATATATAAAAAGAAAAAAAAAATCTACGAATCAGAGAGAATTCATTAATATTCTTCGGATAATCCAGAGACTGAGAATATTTAAAGAAGCAGCAACTGAAATTAAGATTATGACTTTAATTTTGGTAGTTCAAATTGATAAATTATAAGTTAAAATAAAATGAAGAACATTATTTAAAAAAATAAATAAAAATAAAACGATACACAGAAAAAAGTAAAGATTCTGCGAATCAAAGTCAATTCATTAATTTTCTTCATCTTCTTCAGAAAATATTAATACTTAAAGAAACAGCTGTTAAGATTTAATTATGACTCTGACTTTGGTAATCCAAATTGGAAAATGATAAATTAAAATAAAAAGCACCATATCATTTAAAATAAAGAAATAAATAAAAAATGAACACATAATATTAAGAAAAAATCTACGCATCAGAAAGAATTCTTTAATTTTCTTCGGATAATCTGAAGACTGAGAATATTTAAAGAAGCAACAACTGATATTTTGATCATGGCTTTAATTTTGGCAGTTCAAATTAATAAATTATAAATTAAAATAAAAAGGAAGGATATTATTTAGAATAAATAAATAAATAAAAATAAAAGAAGTTAATAAAACTAGTCGTTGGGGGCCACCGTAATACTTACCCATCATGGATATGTAAATGAAAATAAAACATGTGAAACTATTTATACAATGCATTGCAATTCATAAACAAAATTTAAATATTGTTAATATACATAGTAATGCTTTATTAAAGAACTGCTGATGTACCAATTTCGACAAATTATATAAAACGCCAAACTACTCAAATAGTACCGAACTGCGTAAAAGAAACATCCTTATAACTCCAAAAATAATAATTCTATTAACTAACAATTAACTGCATCGGATTAAGCGTCTCATTTTCAATTAAAATATACTTCTGAATTGAAATTTGAATGAAATACAGGGTCATGAAAAATCGAAGAATGTGGAAAACAAGATTACAAATATCTCGGCAACTAATAATCCGATCGACTTCGTTCTTGATGCAAAATGTGTGTTATTTTATTGCCTTTTACGTCCATTCCTTAGAACAAAAAAAATCGAAAATTTTTATATACCTTTCATCAGAACGAATTTTTCGAGAGTCCGAAAAAAATAGTTTCGGATAATCGAGGTTGCTGATATTAAATAGGGTTCGTCCCATTCATACATACTAACTACATACAAAATTTCAAGTCTCTATCTCAATTTGTTCGGGAGATAGAGCGTTTACAGACAGACAGACAGACAGACAGACAGACAGACAGACAGACAGACAGACAGACAGACAGACGGATGGCAAATTTTTTTTTCTAAAAATATGTTTTTCGGAATCTCCACTATCAAAAACGTGTAAATCCGTCAAAAAAATTTTTTCGATTTTCAAAACGATTGCAAGACTTACCCTATACTACGTATGATGGGTAAGTAAAAAATTAAAGGAATCTTCAAATCAAAACGAATTCGTTAGTTTTTCTCTGATTATCCAGAGACATGAGAATATTTAAAAAAGGAGCAACTGAGATTTAAATTTTGACTAAGTCTGGCAACCCAAACTGATAAATGATAAGTTATTGATCTCAAACCTCTGAAAACGTTTTCGATTATGGATTATTAATCCACAAAATTGAAAAAAAAAAATTGAATATGTGCTGACATGATATTTCACAGTTAAGTTTCTTATAAATAGTCATGACTACATATTTACAGAATACTAAAATACTTCTACAATTTACGATTATATATAATTTTATCCAGAGCAACAAATATATAGGAGTGAGGCAGATAACCTGCTTACCTGGGATGATAATCGGAAAGGGCGCCTGATTCTGAAACCTTTCCTATTAATATACAGGGTGATTATAAATGAATATCCCAACTTTAAAGGTCTATTAACCCTTTATGCACCGACGGTACTTTAAAGTACCATTGAAGAAAACTTTATATAAAGCTATTTTTTTATGTCTGTTAATAAAAGTTATTCATTCTTTCCGCACAAAACATTCTTCTCGATAAAATTTAGATAGAATGGAGAAACAGTAAAAGCTAAATATTTTCAAAAAGTGGTAGTTTTGTTAATCATTTTTGAAGGTATTTCTTTTTTTTTTTTTTCTTTAAATAAAACTATATGAAACATATTTAACTGCAAAAGCGTTTCCATTTATAGAGAGGAACATGATGCATTTAAACTCATTGCTTTTTTAAGAATTGTGATATTTTCAAAAGAGCAATTTTAATTAATTAATCTGATTTTTTTTTTCTTTGTAAATATTTCACAAAAAAAATTATAACTACATTTAATCAGTTTTTAATGAAAAAAAAAATCGCTAAATTCCACATCAGTATTGTTTAAAAATTCCAGTATACCTTCGAATATTAAAGAATGTTTTAATTATTGAGGTGGATCAGTTTCTTGATAAATAATTCGGTAAATAAAGTCTTAAAATAAAACAAAATACTACTACAACTTTGTTATCAATCGGAAATAAAAAATAACCGTTGATAGTTTAAATTCAATACAGTTATAAGTTTTCAAACACTTATAACTGTATTGAATTTAAACTTCAACTGTTATTTTTCATTTCCACAAATAACAGAAAATTTCATTTTTTTCTTCTTTTAACAGCTCTGTAAACTTGGGATGTTCAATTATAATCAACCTGTATAAGCTAAATTATGCATATATCCTACTTGTGTAAAAATTATTATAGTCGATTTCACCTGACCGTTAGTTTTAAATTAACATTTGTAATTAATAATATGGAAATATTAAATAAAAATAAAATTGCATTAACCTAATAAAAAAAAATCAATATCATGCAAATATAATTAAAATTATAATTTTAAATGAAAACAATAGTATTGCAATAAAGTTATTAAAGATATCCATATCAGTTGTAAAAAAATTCTCACAATAGTCAAATGTTTTTCATTTATATTCCTTTTACTTTACCAATTAAAACTTTCTGAGATGCAAAAAAATTATGGAATTATGTAATAGTAAATGTATGTACCTATTAATTAGTAAATAACTGAGAACATGAAAATAGCCACAAAACAACTTTTTCCATTATTATTTATATTAAACTTAAATTATTACATGCATTAATTATTTATTCCATAGATTACGCCACGTTGATAATTTGCATACATATATGTTTTCGCACTAATTTTTCACATTGTTATATTGTAATATAAAGTAACTTTAAGTTACACTTATGTATGTAATAACAACAAAAAGAACTTTGAAATACAATTTGACCGAAAACTGTACCTTTATATACCTGATTACGAAAGATTGACCCATTTACACTTAAATTAATATAAATAGTTCAGCTTTCGTTTCCAATTAATATTTAATTATGAATTAAAATTTTCCCTGCATAAATAAGTAACTAATACAATTAAATCACAACTTTAACAGATATGAAATTCGATTATGTACTTTAACACCGGCATCATCAGAATAAAAAAGTTGCTGTTTGGATCAAAATCATTAGCGATTTCTTAATATATTAATACCTGGTATGCGGCAAATACGAAAGTATCTTTTTTTATAATTTTCAAAAATTTATTTGGATACATAAATGATATTTTTCATATAACAAGCCTTTTTGCTTTTTTTGGTGGACAAAATAAAAAAATATACATTAAATTTAAGTATATTATTAGATTTTGTAATTTATTTTTATTTTTATTTTTATTTTATTTATTTATTTATTTATTTTTTTGCCTATATTCGGTAACCTGCAAAATTCAGTATCAATAATATATTAATTATTGTACTCTTATTTTATATTATAATAAAAATATTATGTAATATAATAAATGAATAAAAATATATTTAATAAATTAATAATATATTAAAATCCTTTCTATCATGACATGAAGCGACTTTATGATAGTCCTCTAATATCACAAATAAATAAGAAACATGCGTTTTCTGCCCCTAAAGCATAGAATAAAACCCAAAACAGTCGACAACTCGCAATGTTCGGTATCAATAATATATAAAATACTCTACTGTTATTATAATAATAAATTTAACGTATTGAAATAAATAAATAAAAATAAATTAAATAAATTAATAATGTATTAAAATCCTTTCCGTCGTATCATGAAGCGACATTATGATATTTCAGCTAATATCACAAACAAATGACAAACATGCGTTTTCTGCCTCCAAAACATAAAATAAAACCCAAAACAATTGGTAACTCGCAAAGTTCGGTATCAATAATATGTCAAATATTGTGCTATTATTATATATTATAATAATAAATATTAATTACAATAAATAAATAAATGTTTATTAAATAAATTTTAATGTATTTAAATCCTTTCCGTCCTTTCATAAAGCGGCATTGTGATACTTCCGCTAATATCACAAACAAACAAAAAACATGCGTTTTCTGCCTCCAAAACATAAAAAAAAAAAAAAAAAAAAAAAAAAAAAAATCCTTACCTTGTTTTAAGTTTACAATAAAGTCCACTGTTTATAGGAAAATCCGTGGCAATATTTCCATTCTATCTTCAGTATAATCACAGTTATTATTAATCCAAAAAAATACGGAAATATTATCCAAAATGTTTTTCACTTTACGATATTTACACGATCAAATTTAAAAACGTTCTCTTCCCTGACACCAAACTAGACTGAGTGAAAAGGTAAATTCATGCCGGAATGACTATCAATTCAACAGGTGTTCTTTTTCCCTAGACTTTCCCCTAAAAGCATGGAGATGGGGATTTTCCCCTCTCTGTTCATTGAATAAGGTAAAAACTGTTTGAGAAAAGTTGAGCGGAAAGTATGTTTGTTACAAACGAAAGAAAAAGAAGAAAAAAAAAAGTTCCAAAAGAGGAGGGTTGATAAGCATTGATTTTTTGCCAACGATAATTTTTCTTTTTTAAAGAGGGTATCCAACCTCGGCTTCCCATGTTACAGAATATAGATGAAAAACTATATCATTTAAAATTGAAAATTATAAATAGATTTTTTTACATTTAAGGGGACGGTTTACCATAAAATTTGTCAAAAAATTGAATTTCGTTTTTTAAATTTATATAAAAGTTTGTTAAAGATATCCGAACATCTTTAACACGTTTACTGCCAACTAGGAGATAAATCGTAGATTGCGTTTTTTTTTAGGACGCCAACTACGAGCTATTTCGTACTTTGTTTAGTTGCCATTTTTGTCCAGCTACGATTAAATTCGCAATATATCAGTGCTAAAATCAATAGATGGATTCTGGGAAAATAACAAAAAATCAATGCTGGCTTGCATAAACCGAAAATTTATTAAAAATTTATCAAAAAATATAATTACCAACTACAAGACAAAGCCAACAACGAGATAATTCGTAAGCCTCTCTTTACAAAAAATTAAAAAATAAATAAAGAAAGAAAGAATGAAAATAAAATAAACACATTTTTTATGAATTTTGATTATACCTATGGACTAGAATTAGAGTTTTTAATAAGTTTTTAATAAAATCAAATTGTCGTTTTTGCCCAGATTTCTGAAAATTGGCGTGCCAGTCAACGTGTTAAAACATAATTTTCAATAAAAATATTCATTTTTCATGCATGCAATAACATTAAAATCGACTCTTTTGTCTGTCGAGTTCTGCTTAAATTGCGTCTGTATCTTGATTATAACCAAAGTTATAGCCATTTAACATTACAACTATTACAATTTTTGAATTGTGTTTTAAAGTTGGTTTTTAAAACTTTTTCTCACAATGAAGTTTTTAAGATTTTTACTATACGCATCCTAAAATAATAATAATAATAATAAAAGAAATGCATGAAATGCCACGAAATTTTCTGTACTTCTTTTACACATGTTTTTTGAGGGAATAGACAACACTCATGACAATATATTAAATAGTTTTATATTTACACTGGTATAAATAACAAACTTGAGACAAATTTCACGAATTTTTCGTTATATTAGCATTTAAATTGCCACATAATCTGACATAGAGGTGCGATTATAATGTTTGTAGTCTAAGTCCTAAAGAATGTTACTTTGTTTATTATGCAATTTACAAAATGTTAATACACTGTTTTATTTTGAGTTATCACGTTTTGCGGAAATATCAATGTTTAACATAATTTTGACTATTTTTCCCTTTTAAAAAATTGTTTCTGGGTAATTGCTAAATGTTTTATACTTTTTTCAAAGTTTTAAGGTAAATGCCATTATAAAAAGTGCCTAACAAGAGAAAATTTCAAAAACTTCAAAGAATCACATCCGAAGATGTTCGGATACATTAATTATGAATACAGTACACCTTCAAATATCCGGCATCGTCGTGACTGATACAAAACCGGATATTTGAAAATTCATGATTTCTGAAAGAATATCAAAAATACTTTCAATATTTTTAGTAGTGACTTTAGTCCAAATTGAATTTCTTACCAAATGATGATTATGTATAAAAGAAAAAAAGTATAATTAAATATATATATCATCATCATCATCATCAACTGTTTTCGATCCACTGCTGGATGTAGGTCTCCCCCAGATTTTTCCAATGTTTTCTGTCTAGTGCTTTCGTCATCCAATTTACACCAGCCACTTTTCTAATTTCATCACTCCATCTTACTTGTGGTCGTCTTCTTGGTCCTTTTACATCTCTTGGTAAAATAAGGGGGGGTGGGGGTTGTGGCCATATTTAAATCTTACTTTAATTGAAACTTTCTATGCTACAAAAGAAAAAAATGTTTATCAGCGAAATTTTTCTTTTCATAAACGCTTTGCACTTTAATTTCACTGCAGCACCTCGAGACATAATTTTCTGTTTAAAATCCCTGTATATTTAGCTTCCGTTTTTAATGTCAGAAACTGCCGAAGATTCGATTCCATAATCAACACACAAGATTTTCACAAAATCTAAATAATTGCCTTATGAAGACCACTTTTTCTGCGATGGACAAATTTCAATGCTTTATTTTAGAAGGACCATCACCTGGTTTTAAAAAAGGTTTCGTACGATTTATAACAATTAAAAAAAACCTTCCCAAACTTCAGAAAAGAAAAATATCCGTGTTTATCTTGCAATTTTTCGCTCTCCCATAAGTAAAAACGTAAAAGAAATGACAGATAAAAGATGATTTTAATGCCTGATTTCTGAAGTCAAATTCTATTTTCATACTTCATTTTTACCCATACGGAAATTGCATTGCGAGCTATTGAAAAGTTTGTTAATCAACCCAGCCCAATTACCCATACAAATTAAAAATTTAAATGGATTTTCCTTTACCTTCTTATTTTCGTCACTTTAATTTAAATCTTAATAAATCAGTAAACTGAAGTACAGATTTTAAGCAAATGACATTCGAAAGTTTATTATTATCATTCAACGGTGTAAAAAGTTAAATTTCACTATGTCAGCATTTAAAAAAAATGTATTAGATAAAAAAAAAAAACTTAAAAAAAATCATTCTGTACAATAATTTAAAAATTGTTCAAAGGAAAAACGCCCTGAGAGACAATAAAGATAGCTTCTAAAAAGGATGCGGGACACAAAAAATCTTCAATTTTCTGAAAAATAAATTATTGCATTAAAATTTTCTCCATTTTATTATGCTTATAATGACGTTTAAATCCAGATTCTATCTTAATTAAAAAAGGAAATATCATTTATTTTTCGCTTTGATTTGTTTTTAAAATCTAGCTTTCAAGAAATGATAGTCATGGAAACGAATTCTTTCAGAAATGCGTTTTTCCTCATGGTAGTTTTTCCTTTTTTCACAATTTTTCACATTTAAATTATTATAGCTCAAGAACAGTTAAAAATAAATGATTCAAACTTAAAACATGTCTTTTTGAATTGTTATACTTTAATTTTGACTCAACAAATTAAAAAAAAATTACTTTTGAAAATATGACTTAAAAAAATAAGTTACAGTTTTTTTTTTTCGAATTTTTACTTTAAATATTTTTAATTAAAGAAAATTAATATTATTAAAAATGCTAAATGAAATTTAAATATTTCTGTTTTTTTAAATGTAAACAAATTCAAAGTTTACAAATAATATGTTGAGTTATATCAATTTTAAATTACCCCACTTTTTAAATAAATTTAAAATGTAATTTTTTTTTAATATGTAAAGTTTTATTATGTGATTTTATTTACAAATGATATGGTTAATTATCACCAAAAAAATTAAAAATTTTAACTCAATGAATAAAAATTACTTTAAAATGTGTTCCGGATCCCCTTAAACACAAAACATATTATAAAAAGGAAAACGAAAGCTGAATTCCATTCGAGGTAATTACAGCTTTAGCTCGATTTTTAAAAAAGATTTTTTTTTTCGCCTTATACAGCAGCTGAATAGAGTTATGAATTTAGTTATTATTCACCCAAAGATTTTTAATCTGAAGAAAAAAAAACAAAGATTTCTAAATCTGAAGTATTGTCACCCCCATACACCCCCATATGAATTTATTAAAAAAATACCCCCTCCCATACACACACATTTGATTTTGTTTCCTGTTTTTAAAGTGCTTACTTACTATAAGAATCTTTAAAATTGATTATATTTTCTACCGCCTCCTCTCGTTAAAGTAGTCGAAAATGCTTTGAAAAGTTGTGTTAAAGTTACGTTTGTTGCAAATGAAAGAAAAATTATGTCTGTACTTATCCAAATTCTAAATTTAATTTCCGTTAAAATATTTATTTAAGAATGAAATAATGAAAAATGGAAGAAAAAGTTTGAAAAACGAGTGAAATATTTTATGAAATTTGTAATACTAAGATTTTAACTGTATTACTTTTTTCTTATCATTTTAATAAGAAATAATAATTGTGCGGAAAGTTTAATGGGAATAATAGCTGCATAGAAAGTGTGTTAAAATGAAACAAAAATTATGAATGTACTGAATCCAATTATAAATTTTATTTCCATTAAAATTTTTATTTAAGAATGAAATATTGATAAATTAAGAAAAAAAAACCCGATGAAAACTAACACATATATATATACTTTTTTAAATAATAATGATAATAATAACAATCTGAAGGCTAATTTCATGTTCAGATCTATCACATATAATATGTACAAAAAAATTAAATCTCTATTTCAAATTATTATATATATATGTATATATATATATGAGAAAACCTTAAGATTTCTAAACCATGAAAGTGAAGAAAATATGAATATGGAGAAAAAGACTTTTAAAGTTCTCATTGCGCGGAAAAGTGCACTGGTTGTATTAAAAAAAAAAAAAAAAAAAATACAGTATCTCTGTATGGGTAAAAATAAGATGTCAAAATATTCACAAATAAACATGTTTTTATTTATTATTTAAAAATCGACTTTTTAATGAATTTTGAGTTACATTTTGCACTTAACACTGAAAGTCCTAACAGCCCCCCCCCCCATTCTTTCCCTCCTGTTCATTGAAACACTTACTACCACTGCTCGAGAAAAGTTGTGTGGAAAGTATGTTCGTTACAAATGAAAAAAAATGAAAGAAGAACTGTCACACTTGACCCAAATTCTAAATTTAATTTCAGTTCTGAAATATATTTGAGAATGGAATAAAGAAAAATGAAGAAAATAATATGGAAAAGGAATGAAATATTAAATGAAATTTATAAAATGAAAATTGTGATTGTATTATTTCCTTCTTATCATTTTTAATATGAAACAATAATTGTGCGGAAAATATGTTAAAGTATGTTTGTTGCAAGCAAAAGATAAATGTGTGTGTTTATTGTAGTAACCCAAATTCTAAAGTTAATTTTTAGTTCAAAAATTTTCTTGAAAATAGGATAATAAAAAAGAATGCAGTAATAGAAGAAAACGTAACATAATATTAAATGAAATTTGTAGAAGGGGAATCGGGATTGCATATTTTCTTTCTTAATGAATATTAATACCTTATATAACACATATATAAAGAAGGTAACAATATCAGTATTCAGTATTTTTCAAATAATTTTTCATAGTTAAAATATGATTGGCGCTGAAATTGGATGTCATTTTCCTGGCTTGCACATTTTAGATCTTTATCAGGTAGAAAGATTGCAGAGACTGATGCAGCAGAAAAATTCTTCTTTTTCTTGGCATAGTTCAAATCAGAAGTAATTGAATCATAGCTACCATCAACATCTTTTAGATATTTTTCTGAAATTAATGCATTTAAAATCTTTGTAAAAATTGAGTAGACTTTTATTAATTCATTTTCTTGGCTTCCATAAATTGCAAATAAAACTGAATATTAAATTGAATTTGAGCTACTATAGACAAAACACGTCCCTTAAAACGAATTTAAAATATTAAACCTTAAAATATAAATAAGTTGGAAATTGCACGTGAAGCGTAGCAAATGAGGTGCGTTCGTACGATAGCGAAATTTTAAAAATATTCAGATCTCGCTGATAAAGTAGAGCGTACTTCGTGGTCGAAATCTTTATATTCCTGTAAATATGCAGGAAGTAATTTTTATTACACCTCAGCAACGATATCTTATTCAAAAAATGTGAAGTAGTTTAATATAATTAAAACACGCCCCAAACAATGTTTCCCCGTATAGCATTATGTAGTGGAATACTATTGCTTGGTCCTGTAATTTAATACTACATATTCTTTGCATCACAGATTGTGCAGAATATATATTTTAGTATATACTTCACAGATTTATGTCAATTCTATTATGTTCGAATGAGTGTAACACCATTAAAATGCATTTGAAACTTTTTTTCCCATTGACCGTAATGTAACGGAATACTTTTGATTGTCCCTGTAATTGATATATGCTTCCGATTTTCATAACATTTGAAATGACTCGATAACATTATGTAATAATTATATGTTTTAAACTTCAAACGATTAAAATGCATTTGAAACATTTTTCCCCATTGACCGTAATGTAACGGAATCACTTTTGATTGTCCCTGTAATTGATCTATCCACCCGATTTCCATAAAATTTGAAATGACTCGACAAAATTATGTAAT
Source organism: Maratus speculifer (assembly GCA_964019185.1). Classification (NCBI taxonomy): domain Eukaryota; kingdom Metazoa; phylum Arthropoda; class Arachnida; order Araneae; family Salticidae; genus Maratus; species Maratus speculifer. Next base: position 160,757,804 of record OZ025300.1, on the reverse strand, counting down.
AATTATGTATTTTAAATTTAAAATGATTCGGTTGGGTAGTTTTTGCGTTGTTATATGCGGACAGACAGACGGGCGGACGGACAGACGGACGGACTGAACGACAACTATAAGTGCTACGTATTTACATAATTACGAACGCACCTAAAAAACAGGAATGTGAAAAATGTTTTAGAATGAAATTGTCACTATCCTGGCATTGAAAATTGCATACAATTATAATTTAAAAAAAAAAAAAAAACTTTTTATTTAAGCTTTTCTCTAGTTAGCAATTTTATATGGAAAATCTTTTATTCCTTTATCAAAAATAAGTTTAACTCATGAAATTTTTAATTGTTTACAATGGATAATTTTAATTTATCGAAGAAAGGAGGGCTGTTTGCGTTATATATATATAAACACATATTATTCATTGAGTAATACTATTTATCTTTATATATATAAATCTTCTGTGCGTGTGTATGTCACTGAACTCCTCCTAAACGACTGGACCAATTTTAACGAAATTTTCTGTGTGTGTTCCAGTGGACTCGAGAATGGTTTAGATTCACATTTCATCGAAATTGATTAAGTACTTTTTTAGTAATTAGGCAAAAACTAATAGTTAGTGATTTTTTGCTAATTAAAAGTGTTGAATAAGTTCGACGAATGGAATTCGGACGGAATGTCCGAGCGGTCTAAGGCGGCAGATTTAAGCTCTGCTTCTTGAAGAAAGAGATCGCGTGTTCGAATCCCGCTCCTGACAAGCGTGTATGCTTTAGAATAATGTTTCCTGTATTAAAATTTTGATTAACCGACTTCAGAAAATCGTTAACTTTTAACTAAAAAGAGAAAAATAAACTTTTTTATCAAAAATTGAACCGACTTCAAAAAATACTGAAGAGTGAAAAAATAAGTTCCTTACATAATTGTAATAAGAAATTAAATTAAGAGCGTAGTGTTTATCGTGCGTATTGTTATAATTACGTACATTTATTTGATTTTCTGGAGTCGGTGCCAAGAAGGACAACGTCTGTCGGGTCTGTTAGTCTTATAGTAAAAAGATAAATATGAAATGCTTCATTTTTGTACAGAATATATGTATAAAATAATTTCATATTTAATATAATTAGAAAACTGTGAAATTTTTTTCATATTATAGAGCATGAATCAAAAGAGAAAAGATTAAAAATAAGTGCGAGGCAGAAAAAACGCAAAGAGAGAATAATAATTAAAAAAAAAAAAAAAGGAATGCCAAAACAAGTTACAGAATATTAAAGTATGTTAAATAGAAAAAGGAAGGTATTTAAAAATTATTTACATGGATGGCAGTGGTAGAACTGGCACCAAACATTTGATCATTTTTTTTAGAAAATTATTTCTATGCATAAATGTTTTCAAACTTCACTGTTGCTGTAAGGATATCAAGTAGGATCGCTTCAACTAACATTTTTTTTTTAAAAAATCAAACATTTTGAAGCAATTTAAATCTTCAAAATCTCACATTTTGTGATTTTCACCCTTAAGTACAGTATTGTCTCAGTTGATAGTTAATTCTGAAGCATACTATTTTTTCCCTATTATTTTCAGTAATATATTAGTAAATGAAGTTTTTTCCGTATTTTTTTTCACTTGAGTTTTTTTCTATTTTAAAACTATTAAATGCACTATAAAAAAATGGAATCTGTAGAATTTTTCCAGGAAACTGGAATTCCTAGAACTTTTTAAGTAATGACAACAATAAAAATTCAAGCAAACGATGCACATTTGCACTGTAAATAAAAAAACCCTGTAAGATTACTAAGAAAATTTTATTGAACTGGGATGCCTAAAACTTTTTATGTAACTGTAACCTGGGTGATAGATAAAAGTTTAGTAAGATTACTGTAATTTTAGTAGATTCTTTTGCAAAGTTACGGATTTCTGAAACTTTATATATATAAAAAAATAATCTTATAGATTTACATTTATTTTATTATTATTTTTTTTATTATTTTTATTTATTTATTTATTTTTTATCTTTTTGTACAATGTACAGATAAAATTTTTGTAAACATACATATATTTGTAAATTTACATCTGTAGAATTGCCGTTTTTCTTATTGTTCACTATAACAATGTTTAATATTTATAAAAGTGTCCTCCCTCTTTTCTAGCTTCTTATTGAAACACTCGACGACTACTTGAGAAAAGTTGTGCGGAAAGAAAGATTTTTGCAAATAAAACAAAATGAAACGAGAACTATATCTGTGCTGACCCTTTATTTTAAATATAATTTCAGATCAGAAATTTATTTCAGAATGGAGTAATGAAAAAGGAAGAAAAAAAGTATGAACAAGTGTAATAAAAAAGTGTAAAAAAAAAAATTAAATAGAATAGTGAAAAAAAAATTACAATAAAAGAAGAAAACGTAATGAAATATTAAATGACATTTCTAGAAGAAAGACAGGGATTGCATATTTTCCCCTTGTTATTATTATTATTATTATTATGTGTAACTTAGATTAACATAGAATTTAACATTTTATGCATTTAAGCACAATATTGTCCGAGTCGATTATTAATTTTGAAGCATACATTTTTTTCATATTATTTTCTTTAATAAATTAGTGAATAAAGTTTTTTTCTTAATTTTTTTACACTTTATTTTTTACTGTTTATTAACTGCTAAATATTGTTACATTTTTAATATTTATAAAAGTCCCCACCCCCATTCCTTCCGAGTCACTGAAACACTCCACGATAGTGCGATAGTACGTTTGTTGAAAAAGAAAGAAAATGAAAGCATAACTATGTCTATATTGACCCAAATTCTAAATTAAATTTCTATTCAGATATATATTTTTAAATGGAATAATGAAAAATGAAGACAGAAATATTAAATGAAATTTATATAATGAAAATTGTGATTGTACTGCTTTCTCGTATTTTAATAAAAAATAATAGAGATGGAAAGTATGCGAATACTAGCTGTGTGGAAAGTATGTTTGTTGTAATTGAAAGAAAAAAAAAAGCGATTACGCATCAAAATTCTAAAGTTGAATTACATTAAAAAAATTTTTTGCTAGTAGAATAACGAAAAAGTAGTAAAATAAAGAATGAAAATACAATGAAATATAAAATAAAGTTTGTAAAAAGAAAAGGGATTGCATATTTTTTATCTTAGTATTGTTTTTAATAAATGATTCTATTTTCTTTTTAAATTATTTTGATATTTTTGTATCAAACTAATTAAAAAATATGCTTATACATTTAATTATTAGTAACTTTATTTCTTTATTTTCTTTAGTGTCACACGAACATTCTATGTGCTTTCAGACCTAACAAGGGATTTTAACATTTTATGTTTCAAAGCTCAAAGTTGTAAATCTTGCTTTTTAAAATAGGTATTCTCTTTTTCATCATTATTTTTTTTATTGTAATTTTTAATTTATTTATTCGTAAGTATCTATTAAAAAACTTTAAGATTGATTACAACTTGGAAAAATTTGTGAAAAAGCGAGCACTCAGCTTAAATTGAATAATATGCTCTTATTTATTCAGTATTTTATAATTTTATAATGAATTCGGTAACATTCCAATTTTTACCTATTATTTCCATGAATAATTTATGTTAATTATTTTCTCCTTGAAAATTTTATTATTTTTTTTTTCTTGTTAAAACTGCATGCACGAACAATAATAAAGACTGATAAAGTTTTTTTGTTTTCCTTTTTTTTATTTCATTGCTTTGAATAAAATAACGTTTCAGGAAAAGTAAGGAAAATATGCTTGTTAAAAATGAAGTAAAGTAAACAAAAAAAGCTGGTTTTACTAACCCAAATTCTAAATTTAATTTTAATTGTTTATTTATTTTGTCAGTGAAACAATGAAGAAAATTATAAAGAATGAACTAATAAATGAAATGTGCAAAATGAAGTCCGAGATTGTTTTCTTTGCTTTCCATTGTTTTGAGTAAAAATAACTATTATCTGATTTCCCTTTCTTTGTAAAATTGGTGCATACTTCTAACAATTTTTAATATTAATAATTTTTATTTTACTTTATTTTTGTTTGTATTATTTGTCACATTGACTATGATACAATTTGAAGCTTCTGTTTCTTATATAAGCTCAAGGTTTTTCCACATGATTTTAAATGAGGAAGCATATAATTTTTTACTTATTATTTTCTTATTTTACCAATTTTCATTATTTATTGTTTTTATTATATATTTTTTTTCTTAATTTCACTTTTACTACTGCGTACTCAGACTTTAATAATTCTTTTTTGTTAATTGAGTTCACTGAATCAGTTGACGATTTCACCGAAAATTTTTTGTTGAAAATATGTTTGTTACAAACGAAATGAAATAAAAATAGAATGTGCCTTTATTCGTACTGATTGAAATTCTAAATTTAATTTCTGCTATAATAAAATAATAAAGAAAAAAAGAAAAAGAATGAATTATTAAATGAAATGGGTAAAATGAAAACCGTAAGTGTTTTCTTTTCTTCGTCTTATTTTCTTTAAAAAGATTTTTTTTTTCTCTTTGAAAATTATTTAACTTAATATTTTTATTTATGAAACTTGTGCAAATTTTAATAATCTTTAATGTACATAACGTTTATTTTTCAATATTTTCTTTCATTATTCTTTTATTATTATAAAAAGTTAAAAGAGATTTTAACTTTTTATGCATATTAGCGCAGCATTTTCTCAATTGGTAATGAATTCTGAAACGTATAAAAATCTTTCCTCTTTTTGTCAGGATTAAAAAAAAAAAAAATCTCAATAGGTAATGTATTTTGAAGTAGGTAATTTTTTATCAATTATTTTCAGTAAAAAAGAAGTCGTGAGTAAAAAGTTTTCATTTTGAAAGTTATTATACTTTTCTTTCATTTTAAACCATTAATTATTTTCTGTCTATATGAATTCAGCTTGAAATTGAGTTCTGGAGAATAAAATTTTTTTAAAAAAAAGTTTTCATTCTTAAAAAAAGTATTGGTAAATACACATTTTATTTACTTTTCTTTTTTAGCTCAATTATTATTTTTTTTCCTCTATCATTTTTTACACGAATTAATAGGAATTTTAATATATAAAATATTAAAATTCTACTAGTTGTAAATTTTATTATTTGGTACACTTAATTTTTTCTCTATTAATTTAGGCGAAAAGAAATCGTGAATAAAAACTTTTCGCCTTAAGTGTTTGTTTCTACTTCACATTTTTCACATTTTCTTTTCTTTTAACTTTATTTTATTTATTCACGTATTATTTCTCATAAAGATAAAAAAGGAATGTAACATTTTATGCATGTAAACTCTGGATTTCACTCTGGAAGTTCACAAGACTATTTCCTATTTTTTTAGTAAAAGAAATTAAACCGTAAATGAAAATTTACTAAAAGATATATTTTAATCTTGAATTCTTTCCAAAAGGCTGAAAAATGAGACGAATTAATTCTAAAATACGAATTTATTTTTTAAAAAATGAAAAATGAAAAAATGTATATATTAAAATTTCTAATTTAACTAAAAAAGAAAAAATTTTTCGAATTTAAACATAAATAATAATTACTTTTCTCATTCATTCAAAAATACTCACAATTTATTTTTTAAAAGTTGAATAAAATGAAACAAAGCTGAATTTATACAGTCCTTTATAAAAAATATTCGCATTTAAAATATATTTTAAATAAAGATATTTAAAAGATATTTTAATTTAAATTTTAAATGAAACAAAATTGATTCGATCAAAAAAGAAAAAAAATCTTATGACATAAAATATAATATTCATATTTTGCGTGCACTTAAAAATATTCATAACTCATACTTTAATCATATACTAATACCAAAGTATTATAAACCCAGACGCAATATCATTAAAAATAAAATCTTCCCGAAATAAGCTTCAAAATTAAAATTAATTAAGCCATACACATCTGAAGCAAATGTAGTTATTTCAAAGTATTTCACTATTGTCAACAGTAGCCCAATAGTTTGCAAAGTCAGCTTCTCACACTAAGGTAGCTAGATAGATTTTAGACCAGCAACTTTTATTTTTTTTTACCACATTCATCAACTGACGTACGCTGTTAAAAATAAATCCTTAAATTCATGATAAAACTACAAAACTACTGGCAATAAACTTGCCGGACTTTTTCCGCTTCGTTAGGAGATTTTTCGTTTGGATAAATAAAAGAAGGAAAAATTCAGTTTGAAGAAGCGCTAACGTTTTGTTATAAAGTTGTTATAAAGCTGGTAAGATATATAATAACCCTCTAAATGTTTGGCCCGTAATGTTCCGTACACTAAGGTCCAGGTTTCACTTCAATATAAGCAATGTTTAAGATATTATAATTCTATAAATTTAATGAATTTTCATAGCATTGAAGAATAATTAAGATGCTCAAGGATTACATTTATATTCCCAAATAAGATTTTTCATGTAATATTGAAAGAATCATATTTTATTAGCAATTAAAACAAAATGCAGAGAAAACAACATTACAATTTTACCCATTTGCAAGACGCTTGGAGGGAAAATCTAATTTCTATGACAAAAAGCAATACAGTTGCAATTCAGCAGCATGATACAAGCCGCATAAAAAAGCCAGGGTTTTTTCGATAAGTTTTTTTTCATTTGTGTGCAAGTTTTGTAATCATTCAAAACAAATCTTCGGCAGATAACGGTGTATCGCCGTTGTTTTTATTCCATCTAAGCCAGTTTCGTTATTTTCAGGAACTATGAAATCTAGAACCTATGAATCATCTTGTGATTAATATTAATCTTTAAAAAGTATAAGGCAGCATTAGTTTATACAGTAAAAATTTTTAAAACGGAATCGTTAAAGTAGAGGGAAAATTCCGTTTCAGAGGAGTATTTGGCTTACCATTTACACTTTTGTGGCATTCTTTTCTTCGGACTATAAAATTTTTCTTTTTTTATTTTAAACAAGATTTTGTTATAGACAGCTTTCTTTTGCAGCGGCTTTACTGTGCATTAAAAAATCAATGTATAAATAAGTCACTTTACATACATATATAAATTTGTAAAATTAGACCTTTGTCATAAAATTCAAACTCTTATTTTTAGAGAAACAAATAAGCATACAATAAGCACATAACTTTATTTGTATTTATGTGTAGTTTTTAGCTTAGTGGAAATGTGTAATTTGCTATTCCTTCAAAAACTCAAACAAGAGTGTAAATGATAGGAAGTTTTACAGATTTACCTTAATTGGTGTGGTTGTGTAATTTACAAATTTTTCATAATACACAAATAATTATATATTTTGCATTTTACACCGAAATATATGTAAGAATATTACGCAGATATATGCGTAAGAACAGAATATTGCACATAAGTATGTGTACAAATTTTACACAGCTGTTTGTGGAAGAACAGAATATTACACAGGATTATGTGTAACAATATTACGCAAAATTATGTGTAACAATGTTACGCAGAAATATGTGTAAGAAAAGAATATTATACAGAAATATGTGTACTTATATATGAATACAATAAATATCAAAACTAAAAAGCTTCATTCGTGTAATACCGTATTTACTCGTGCATGGGCGCACGCGTGTATAAGGCGCACCCATACTTTATAAGTAAAAATGGCGATTTCGTAAAAGCTCGTATATAACGCGCACCATAAATTTGATACGCGAATGAAGAATGACCAAATGAACTTCAGTAAAAAAAAGTCGAAACAAACATTACACCAGACCAGAAAACAAGACGAAAATGCATTTTTAGACTTCGGGTTGTAAGAGAATGACGGGAAATAGGAATGAGTGACGCTAAAGAGAATTGCTAATTAGCGTTTAGATAATGTCATTAGCTCTGTTGTATAAAATACTGCAAGGAATGAAATAAATATGGAGTAATACTCCAATTAAGTAACATTTTCCGAGTTTTAATATCTTCTTTGAATAATTTCTTGTTTCATATGTATATCGTTCGACTGCTTCCAACAGTAAAAAATTATTCCGTGTATAAGGCGCACCTAGGAGTTTTGCCCTAATTTTTTGGAAAAAAAAGTGCGCTTTATGCACGAGTAAATACGGTAATAGCTCGGTTGTCAAGTTAATGACTTAGAAAATCATAGATCGCGAGTTCATACCCGGCTTTGATAAGTATTGCTCGTTTATTGTAGATTGAATTAAATAAATAATTTTTCCTTTTGACGTAGATGTGTTTTTCAAAATTTGTGACTGAAGTTGATAGGGGAAGAAAAATCCAACAAAATATGAAATAGTATGGCGTAAGGAATTCTGTATTTTTTAAAATTTTATTTTACAGTGTATTTATGCAGACTGAACAGATTCTATTAACTACACTATTTTAAGACTGCATTACTAATTTAACAAAGAATGTCCTGTAGTAAAATATAATTTCAGACGATCCTGTTTTTTTGTAAATTAAGGTTGCACTATTTTGTATTCTAAACAGAAATCTGTTGGAAAAAGAACAATTACACCAAGCACTCATGTTTGTTCTTCATGCAAAGTTTGCAATCATAAAACTACTTATTACATAATTTGCATTCCAAACTATAAGATTACGTTGTTTTTGGCGATGTATTCTCTTCGTCACTGAGTGCTAATGCAATATTATTGATTATTACTAAATTATTTTTTCTGTCATTTGACTTCAGAGTGAGATTTTTAATTTATTTACATTAGTTCGAATTTTAGACATCATATAAATCTGTTATTAAAATTATAATTAGGTTCGAACATCATTTAAAAAAATGGGGCAGAGTTGAGATCCATATATGTGGATCCAGAGAAGAAAGAGATTAAGTATAATGGACACGAAAACCACTGATTTCGTATATTAAGCAGGCATGTGCACTTACAGGGTGTTTCAAAAATGACCGGTATATTTGAAAAATGAATAAAAATTAAACGGGCAGCGATAGAAATACACCCTTTGTTGCAATATGCTTTGGACAACAGTAAATTTTCATTCAGATAAGCTTTCGAAATTAGTTACACTTTTCAACAACAGATGGCGCTGCAGGTGATTTTGAAAGATATAGAAGAAAACGCAGTCTGTAGTACCGGATTGGCTGCCCGCACAGCCTATCGGTACAAATAGACCCAACCTTCCTGTCTTCTACTCATTTCGTCCTCGGATCTCCTGGTACTCAGAACAGCTGGTGTCAGCGGTGTGGGCCGGCCCTTGTCAGGTCCTGACGAGCGTCAATGGTTGCCACCGGCATTCGGCTGCAATGGGTCACTAGGTTGATCCAAAGACTTATTCAGCTTTTCTTGTCTATCCATTTTTTCTTTCTCTATAGTAGACTTGTTCTACAGTTACACGTATTCAAGGCTTACATAACGATGTGCTCTACGGTTACCAATAGACAGGGCGTGGAATTACTTCGCAACTGGGAAACCCCTGCAGATGCCTCCTCATGTTCATGTTCATGGCATTCTGTAAGTTGGATTTCTGCTGTAAGCGTGTGCTGTTCACAGATAGCAAGTTTGTTGAGAAAAAAAAGGTTTATTGCTTAGAACAGAGGATTTTTGACTTGAAAGACCAGGCGTACCGCCACAATCCAGAAATAAATAAATAACTGAAGCGGAAGATCTCTTCTGCATGTAAAGCCACACGTTTACAAAGGTTTCTGGTAATTTCGTTCAGAAAATAGGCCATATTATTGCCGCGCATGGTTGATATGTGGAAAATATCGTACTTTAGATTTTCCCAGACTGCAGCGCCATATGTTGTTGAAAATTGTAACTAATTTCGAATGCTTGTCTGTTTGAAAATTTACTGTTATCTTAAGCATATTGCAAATAACGATGTATTTACATCGCTGCTCGTTTAGTTTTTATTGATTTTTTTAAATATACCGGTCATTTTTAAAGCACCCTGTATATGCAACTTACATACGTTAAACTGCCCATTTCAGCAGATAACATTTTAGACATTTATCCCGCTTAATATGGTTCACAGGAAAATGTGTATTTTGACAGGCGTAAAACAGGGCATGCATTTAGCAATTTATTTATTTATTTATTTATTTATTTTACACATATTGACAAATTGCTTATATATCATCAATTTATCTATTTTTATGTGCATATTTGCGCATTTATATTTTAGAATGTATATCTCTATAAATTTATACATCATGCATTCATTTTTCAAAAGAATTTCATCCTCAAATCCTTGGCGGTACGCGATGAAATACGAAAAGTGTATTTTAGTATCTAAAGGTTTAAGAAGCGCTACAAGGGTTAAAAGGTTTTACGATCCCTTAGGAAAGTTCTAATTAAGTGACTTTAGCAGTATTTTAATTGAACAAAAGCAAATCTTTAAGTTTATTTTAAAGTCACAAAAGTAATTCTTTCCTAAGGGAGCATCTTCTGCTAGATCCCACACTTGATTTCGTTATATTATTGAGGAAAGAGCTTATCTGGCTTTCTTTCACAAAAGTGAATCCCAGAAGAACTAAATACAAATGTTTTGCGAAGGAAAAGCTTCACTAGTCTATACACAAGATATTCAAAAAAGATAACTTTAATCCGTAACAGCTACAATGAAATTTTGATACACTACAAGTACGGCGCGTATTCCCAGAGCGCACTTCATTTTTATTTATTTTTTAATGTTATAGTTGAAATATCTACAATAATATATGATCTACATATTTTTGAGAATGTTTATTTTCAATACAAGTTAAATTTATAACCTTTATAAAAATATAAATGCATTAAGAGAAATTTAAATCAATATGATAAATTAATTGATCAAAAATCACTTGAAATCAGCTATATACGTAATAAAAAATATATATAATGTTTTACTTTACGTTTATAGATTAACCTGTTACACACTAGTATGATGAAGGAATTAATATCAAAACATTAAAGGTTGGGTGAAGTACATAAAAAAAATTATAACCTTTAAAAAAACATAAATGCATTATCGTGGAATTTAAATCAATATGACAAATTTTTGATAAAAAATCACTTGAAATGAGCTATATGCGTAATAAAAAAACATACAGTATTTTGTTTTGTGTTTATAGGTAAACCTGTTACACAATTGTACGATTAATGAATTAATAGCAAAACATTAAAGGTTGGGTGAATTACATAAATAGACTGCACAGCTACAAGTCAGCGTGAAATTGGTTCAATAAAAAATGTACTCAGATTTAATTCACTACTGAAGTTAGTTTTGAAAATGATATCAAAATTTTTAAAATAATTACTCGTATAATTATTCTGACATTAGTTCTATTCAAATTTTTTAAAAGAAACATTTTTAAATACAATAAAAGGATTGCTTTTTAAAAATTTTATTCGCATTTCATTTGTTTTTAGTCTCCAACTTTACAGTTTATATATATAAAAAAACTGATACTATATGCAAAAAGATGAGGGATTGTATTCATTTCTCCATTGATTAGTTCCAATATATGATACACAATATGGCACGTACTACTATATTTTGATACAACCCCTTATTTTTTTTCATCATTTTAGGAAAAACGGATTTTGTGCTCATTCTATCGACGAATACTTCCAGAATTTTCAAGCTATGCTTTTGAGACTTTCACAAAAGTTGCTCTATACATTTAATTAACACAATATGCAAATGAAATTTTGATAACGTTTACGCATGCGCAATGAAAAAATATTGAGTAAAACTGCTCATTTTTCATACATTTTTTATTATTTTGTAATTCTGATTAGAGGGTATTGTGTACAATATTTTTTGTGATATTTTATTAAACATTATTTTATATTAAGAACTCTGCAAATTATAAGCAAAAATCTTGAAAAAATTTGGGACTGTTTTTATAAAAACTTTAATATTTCTACGAGTATTCATACTATCCACATAAAAATGAAAAAGTTAATTAAAATAAGCTACTTAATCATAATCCACAGTTTGAACGCTTTTGCTATATTAGTTTTGATAGGGTTATCCAAAATATTTTCGTTCTTTTTCAATTTGTTGACGGTCCCCTATGGAGTTTTGGGAGAAAGTCTTCACGGAAATATATGACCTGTACTATTATGTTTACACATTTAAGGTTTCAGGATGATTTCTCAAATATTTTTCTAGCTATTTAACAAAATGACTAAAATCGCAAATGGGCGGTCATCTTTGGCCATGTAATGTAAGTTTTAACAATATAAACTGCAAACATTATAAAGTGTTGGTTCAAGATCACATATAAAGAATAACTCAGACAGTTTCAGATTATTAATGCATGGAAATTTTTCCACAGCAAGGCGAATTATCTCTCTGGAAAAATTTCCATGCATTAATATATTCATCGATGCTGGTTCTATTTGAGTTCTGTGTTTGCCCCAAATCGGTAGCTCACAGAATATATTCCATCTTATGCTGCGAATGTACCCTTGCCAACACGCAATAGTGAGAAAATTCCAGGCTGATTGTCGTTCCATATGGTTTAGTCGGTAGAACGTCAGTGCGCTGTACTGATGGCTCGGGCCAATACCCCCTATAGTCAAGGCCTTCACACCATTTCAAAATGACCGATCGCGAAGACCGACTTCCCACTTCCATAATATGAATTTACACAAGCTGCTCACCCATTAAAGTTGCATTTCTTGTAATTTTCAAAATTTTTAGCAATGGTGTTTATTTTCTCAATTAATTAAACATTCGAATAAAATCGGATTTCTCTAAAATGTATTGATTTTTTTTTCTAATGTGTAATCAAGTAAATAATTGTCATTTCCGATAAATATAAGTTGTAATTTAAATATTAAAAATAATTAATATTAAAAATTTTAATATTAAAAAAAGGAAATCTTATTTTATTCAATTTTATTTTGCATTAGATTTGCATTTATTCTTCTCGAACCAGATTATTTTCATTGTTATAAGTCTTTTATCTTATTTTTCTGTTTCCATTTAAATAAAAAATTTGTTTTAATTGTGGTTTTAAATGATTTTCTTTTTTCTTTTTTTTTCTTTTTTTTTTTTTTTTAAACACACTAGGAACAATGTAAAGGTTTGTCAATAGTTATACAAATTTACCGATAAAAAAAAAGGGGGGGGGCGGACTTTCGACAAACGAAAGTTATTAAGAGGATTACTTATTGTTTAAAAAATACACTAAAAAGGACTTAAAATACAAATTTTTATAAAAGGCAAAACTACATTAGATTTGAGCTTTGGATTTCTATATAGATGTGATTTAATTTAGAAATAGAATATTTCCTTTACATTATCAATATCACACTATTTTAAAAAAGTAAGGATTTAAAGAAAAAAAAAATCTATATTAAAGCATTAAATGAACTTTTACATTGAAGAAAGGAAAGAATGAAAAGAAAAGTAAGTAAGAAAGAAAAAACTCAGCAAAAACTTAAGGTTAAAATTATAACAGTATATCATTTTTTTTTTAAATACATTAAAATTTGTATTTTAAATTAGCTTTATAATCCTGAAGCTAAATTCTTTTATATGACTGGAATTTGATGACTTGACTTTTAAAAAAAGAATTGGGAAAAAAAAATGTACTAAATAATATGTTGTGTGAGAAGAGTTTTTTCATTTTAAATATCCCCCCCCCCCTACTTTTCACACTCACTCCCATGTATTTTATTTGTTTACTTTTTTCTTATTTGATGAGAATTATTTAAAGACAGAATGCTAAGTGTTATATCTTATATACTTATGTCATTGTCTTAATATCATTATTATGTAATAATTTCTGTTATACAAATGTAAGATATAAAATGCTTTTTAGCAAATCAAAACAAATAATAATAAACAAATAAGGTATATTTTATTTGCTTTCTAGCTTTAATTTTTTTATTATTCAGTATTTCCATATAAGACTGTTTAATCGTATAAATTAATATTAAATATCATCAAGTGGCATTGGGACAAAGAAAAAAAAAGGGGGTGCAACAACTTATCAATTATTTTAAAATTAATAATACTATTATAAATTATTATTATTATTAAGGAAAGCATCTGTTCCTTATAAATTTATAATTTATTTTTAAATTACAATTATTATTATTAATATTATTGAAAAAAATCTGTCAATTGAGAATCTATAAATTATTAAAGTATAAATTTTAAAGTATTATTATTATTAAAGAAAAATAAATAAAAGTTTGTTCAGTAATCAATCTATAAATTATTTTAAAATTAGTATTATTATAAATTATTATTAAAGAAAAAAATCTATTCCTTATCAATCTATAAATTATCTTTAAATTGCTATTATTATTATACATTACTATTATTATTATTATTAAAGAAAAATATCTACTATTATTAAAGAAAAAAATCTGTTCCCATAAAAATAACTTTTAAATTAAGAGTACTTATAGAAAGAAGGAAAAGGTAATTGTCAAAATATCAAAAGTAATTTAACACCTTATGCTAATTAATGTGCTAATGAAGGTTGAAAAACCAATAAACAAACTCTTTGAATATTTTATGAATTAATTTAAACAGTGCACCCAGATTACTCATAGTAAATTACTTTTAAACTAGTAGCGAGAAAAATTACATAATTTAATAAGTTAATTCGGATGCAAACTAATAAACTGGAATTTAGAAAAATACTTAATAAACAAAGAATTTAACAATTGCTAAAGAGCAGTAATTTTCTTATAACGATATATTACACATAAATAATAACAGAATCCCGTGAGGAAATACTGAAAATTAAAATCAACAGGATAAAAATTCAGATAAGAAGCAAAATTATCTCTTTTTTATATATATATATATATATATATATATATATATAATTATTTTAAACAAGATACTAATTCACCATAGAGGTAAATGATTTGAAAACCTCTGTTACAATACATATAGCTTGAAAACTAAATTGGTAATCACTAATCTTACAAGTGTGTGTAACAGAAATTATCTTTAAAGCTTTGTTAAAACAATGATATAAGGGAAAAGATATAACACTTACTTTTAGTCTTTATAATATCCAAATTTTGTACAGCGCAAAACAAAATAGAAAATGGCGAAACGCCGAATTGAAACATGCAATACTAGCGCTGACGCACACTGACTAGTTATTTGTGAATGAAGGTGACTGGTGGGGAAGTCGGACCTTCGGACTACAGGGGCAGACACACTGAAACTTCTGGAATTCGCTGCTTAGGCTTTGACTATAGGGGGTGTTGCTCGTGCTCGACTCCCGGTATGGAATCGTTTTCGCAATGTTGTCATTAACGCCAATAAGCAATTAAAAGAATTTTATTTTCATTTGAAATAGTTTCAGATTAGTTTATGCGCGACTATTGCTTGATATTGATTCGCTTGCAGTGCCACACACATGAAATGGCGACTTCTGTGTGTAAAGTGTTATTGCTGGGATAAAAATTTAAAAGTCCTTTAGAGTCATGCGGATTTTTATCCTGTGTTCAGAAACAGGAATTGATTAAAACTACAAGAAATGTCTTTTGTAGTTTTAATCAATTACAAAAATTGTCCATTGGCCCCAGTATGGGTCAATAGAAATTTTGAATAAACAAACAAAAAAAATATATATATATATATATATATATATTCTTGATTTTTTTTTTCACTTTTCCGTCTACAATTTTCATCCGAAATGCATAATAACGTAATAATAACGTTATTAATCCGTCTCAATTCAAAAGTTTTTATTATCCAAAAATTATGTTAATCCTTTATAGCTATATAAGTCAATTAAACACAATTATGCGAAAGAGTTATGTCTACTTCATACCAATTTAAATTTTGCAAAAACAACAAAATTTTGTTGGAATTACAAATTGAAAATGCAAGACTTTTAGTAAGATTCAAATAAAATTGATGAAATTTTGTTAAAATTTTATAAGATTGTTAACAATTTTTTTTTTTTTTTTTTTTTTTTTTTTTTTTTTTTAATTTGTCTGAGCTACAAAACAGATTTTTTACTTTAACTAAAAAATTAGCTTAAAACAACCTCAACAAAACATGTTTTGTAGTATTAATCAATTCCTTTTTCTGGGTATGTGAAGATTTATAAAAGTTTGTGTCTACGTTCCACCGCTACGTATTGATTTGGCAGAGATGAGACACAGAGTTGAAGAGGTTATTGCTTTCATCAGGCCGGACTTGTTATATGAAGTGTGAGAAGAACTATACCCTACGTTGGATGCGTGCCGAATAACTAAAAATATGTTTATTCAACATTAAAAAAAACTAAGTTAGTTTATCTGCAATTTGATGCATGATTTGTTGTAAATTGTCTAAATGAAACTGTTTTAATGTACCATTGAAACTAATACATTCTTTTGTGAACACCCTATATAATAAACTACGCTCACAAGTCATTTTACCAAAAAATACCAGCGCGACAATACGAAGCATGGTATTCTCTCTCTAGAATCAAATCCAAATTTTTGTTTATATCTTTTATAAAAGGGGTGTGCGAAGGGAAAACTGAGCCTGGGGCAAAGTTTGAATTTGGGCCCCCCTCCCCCAGTTTTCCTTGTAACAAACCAAAAATGACGTTAATAGTATAAATTTGGCGGCCCTTAAATGTCCGCGCCCGGGGCGACCGACCCATTCACCATCTCTCCCTTTCGCACGGCCTGTTTAATGATATTATTGATATTTTCACAGACGCATCTTTATTATATATGTACATTTCAATAGACATACCTTATTTTAATGAAATGTAAAGGTAAGATAAGAAGTGGTGGCTGTCATCCGACTAGACGCTTCGTATTTCGTATTTCAGTTTACATAGCACATGATATGACCGACTAAATTACTATGCACTCCGAGTAGACCAAGAGCCGACAGCACAAATATCTAAAGTATCAAGCACAAGAAAAAAAAGTTTGTTTTATGGAAGAGTAGAAATGGCGGAGTCTAATAATCCATGTTTACCTGAGCTGAAGTGGTGCATAAGCGAAAAATTAATACTATCATTAGCTGACTTGTAAGTTTATCATTGTGTTTTTCCGTTCCCAGTTTT
This sequence comes from Maratus speculifer, assembly GCA_964019185.1. Taxonomy (NCBI): domain Eukaryota; kingdom Metazoa; phylum Arthropoda; class Arachnida; order Araneae; family Salticidae; genus Maratus; species Maratus speculifer. The sequence goes on along the minus strand of OZ025300.1, from coordinate 160,740,859 downwards.
CCATGTTTTCATATCTTTGATTCTAGGACATACACAATGATAAACCTACGAGTCAAATACTGGTAGTATTAATTTTTAGCTTATACACCACTTCATTTCCGGCAGACATAGATCATTAGATTCCCCCATTTATGTTCTACCATAAAACAGAGGTTTTTTTCTTGTGTTTGATATCTTAGGTTTTTGTGCTGTCGTCTCTTGGATTATAAGAATATCTATGTTATATCAGTTCATTTTCCACAAACCGAAGAAAGATTAATGAAAAATACGCTAAAATGTATTTACAAATATTAAAGTTGTAGACTACAACCTAGTTTCCGATTAGAGTAAGATATTCTATTATTTTACTAAACAAATTTTATTATTCTACTTTTTTTATATACAGGTTGTCTATAAAAGAATGTTCTAGTAATAAATATTTATAGTATCAACGGAAAGCATTGTACAGCATTGATTCATGTTCATATATGAAGAGTAGCTCAAGCAGTTTAAGATAAGTGCACGTGCGAATACTTTTCTGTCATTTACTCGCTTGCAGTGACACTCATGCAAAATGGTGACTCTTATTGCTAGAATAAAAATTTAAAAACCTTTAAAGTAATGCAATTTTTTTCCTCCAAGGCTTTATAAAAGTTCGTGCCTACGTTCCACCAGTATTTAATGATTTGCTAAAAATGAGATGCAGAATTGAAGAAACTATTTCTTCTATTACTCCGGACTTGTCAATCGAAGTATGAGAAAGAAATGAACTTTAGTTTGTATGTGTGCCGTATAACTAAAGGTACACTCATTGAAAGTTGGTTAGTTTACCTTCTATTTGATGTACGATTTGTTCTAAATAGTTTAAATTAAGCTGTTATTATGTACCATTGTAACTGTCAGCTACTTTTATTGACATCCTACATATTTGTTGTATAAAGGAATCTATTATCGCTTTTAGATTGTATTATATATATTTATAATTCTAAAATAATATAAACATCATGTATGCAATAAAGGCATAAGACTTACAAGGAAGGTCTCCATAAGGGCATACTCAGAAAAATCTGAAAAAATTACAGAATGTTCTTCTCATATAGTTATATATGTTTATAAAAAAAATTCGGCGGAACCTCCATATAACGTCCGTAAAAAAATAATAAAAATTTCGTTTATTTGGCGATTTATCTCCGGTTGGCGAAAAAACGAAATTTTGAAAAATACGCTTTTACGCTTCGAATACTTTTTAAAGAAAAAACTTTCTATGTTCAATTTATTTAAATAAGTCTAGTTTAAGTAATTTTAGTTTTGCATTTTTACTTTACTTTAAGTGTAATTTTGTCATATACGTTTATATGTACTTATAACAAAATGAAATTAATACATTTTATCATTTAAAACACAATTTAAATTGATTAAAATTGTTCCAAATTGAAAAATACGCTGTTAAAAATCTGCTGCATTTTGTTGCAACGCACTCCCTTGCTTGTATGGAAAACGGTTACTTGGCCGTGAAATGGAGTTTTGTCATTGGTTGGAATAGAGATATTATATACAAGCGGTGGAGTGCGTTGCAACAAAATGCAGCAGATTTTTAACAGTGTATGACACGGTCAATTCACCGTGCTATGGAGCATTCTCATTGGTCAGAAGAGAGATATTCTATAAAAGTAGTGGAGTGACGTTTCAGTAAATGCTGCAGATTTTTAACAGTGAAGTCAATTAAAATCAATTTTCAGATTTGTTAAAATCGTCTGCTTTTGGCGAGGAAATGCACTGCTCGCCAAATCCCGCGTCGCTTTCAGCTTTTCACGCCAATTATTCCAATTTTTTTTTATTTTTTTACATATCTAATAATGTAATTCCGCCGCTAATTTTCACTGATCCTTTATTACCTACATGAATAGTTTAATTCGTATTTTTTTCAAAAAATTCTGAGTATGCCCCCAATGGAGACCTTCCTTGTTAGTAACAAACGTAATTTATATTAAAAATTTTGAAAAAAAAAAAAAAACAGTAATTTATATATTATTCTTTATTTTCCCATTGAATTTTATTCAAGTTTACAACAATTCATTATCAAAAAATTATCTCTTCTAATATTATAATGTTTGGACACCTAGTTAGTATAAAAATATTTTTGTTGTAAAACTGTATAAATCCCTTTAGGAAAAAAACTGTATGACAAAGGGATTTCAGCTATGTTTTAATTAAATGGAAGAAAAAAATTCACTTAATTTTAAAGTCACGAAAATAATCCCTGCAAGAGAATCTCATTCGTTTGACTCCTCTCTTTGATCTGATATTATTATTGTGGGAAAAATAAAATTTATCTGAGATTTCATTTGCGTAAAAGAATATAATAGAAACGACGTGTGACCACATGAGCATAGTTCAAAAAATATTAATTATACAATAAATCTGGGTCTCAAGTCAGTAAATAATGATTCAGAATATCTTACTATAATTCAATACTGAATTTTTATTCATAATTTTATTATTGTTTTTTAAATAATAGTACAAGGGTTAGTCAAAAGTATCCCCATTATAGATAAAAATGCTATTGCAAAAATAATAGACCGGAAGACGGCAGTACAGAAAACCACAATACAGAGTTCACAGCTAAAATTCCCGAATTAATTAAAAACTTGATTCATATATTAAAATAAAATCCATGTGATATCTTAATGGAAAATACCTGAAAACTCGATTTTAGTGGTTGAATCGTAGATTTATCGTTGTGTATTTTTTTCCTAAGCCGAAAGGTATGAAACATAGAGGACTAAGAGCAAAAAAAAACACATTGGTAAACTTACGAGGCAACCGGAAACGAAGCAATACCTAAAACAGGATTTTTAGGTATTTTCCACCAAAACATGACTTGGCAGACAGGCTATGTTTTAGCACGAATTGAGTTTTAAATTAATTCTGGAATTTCAGTCATGAACTCGATGACATGATTGTTTGTGCAACCGCCACCCGGTCTATAACGTTAACATCATTTTTTCAATAAAGTCCCCTTACTTTTCAATGTACTTGGTCCATCGTTATACAATTTTCCTGATGCCCACAGAAAAGAATATTATTGGCTGAGCAGCGATCGACGCATGTACTACATCTTTCAGTTCTTACTCCGAGCTGAATCGGCGTCTCTTTAATGTCTCTGTCAGCACACCAAACTAGTGGTAATCTGATGTGCCATTTCAACAAAAGTCACCCGTCTGTTTAACAAAAACATGTTACGGGCACTCTCAATGTTGTCATCATTTGTAGCCGTACATTGTCGTCCTGATATTCCTTATCCCTTTCCGTCGCAGTGTGTCCGGTCTGAACAGACCTAATTTTAATTTCAAACTTGCAATTGGCACCAATAATATTTTAATGAAATGTTGCTTTTACAATAAAAGCTTAAATTAAGGAATTCCTGATTTCTTAAAAATTCGTTTGTAAATTCCGGTGTCAGTCGATAATTTCTCATTTTACTAACAGAATATGTCCGCACCGGAAAGGGTTAAGTGTAACACCATTTTTGAATTTTCAATACTTGTACTGTACACTCCGTTGCGGCAAAACACTGTTTCCGTATTTTGCTGAAAGCCTTCGGTGGATTTTGACTCCCTGATATTTCTTCCGACCACAAAATCCAGATCATTGCTCGTTGTTTGTCTTTGGTGCAAACCACTAATGGAGCGGCCATGACCTATCTGCAACGACAGGAAGACAAATGGTGGAATTATGATCAAACTTTCATAGTATGACTACAGCATCATAACAATAAAATAAATAACGACAATGTAACTATGAACAATTTATGAAGAATTATGTCGAAATTGCGGATAATTTTTTACTTACTTTCGTATTTTAAACCATTTTTCAATACGCTTACCTAAATTTTAAAGAAATTTAAAGATAAAATCAAGAAGTGGTGTCCACTACCCAGATAGAATCAGAAAACTTGACGCGTCATGTTTTGTTTTACCTGTGATTGCACTTAGAAAAATGAATCTATGAAGAATATATTGGGTTGGGGAAAAAGTAAATTCGTTTTTCCCAATAGATAGCTTTAAAGTCGCATATCTCGAGTAATACTTACTCAATTAAGTCATACTATACAGCGTTTGAATGGTAACAGTCTCTAAAAAATTCTAGATATAAAGGTAGCGTCATCTGTTTAACCAGTCAAAAGTTATTGCGTTTTAAAAATAGAGATTTCAGAAGATCATTTTCGTCACATTTTAGTTTTTTATTTCCAAAAAGGGAAAAATTGGCGCAGGCTCATCGAAACTTGAGTGGCATTTATGGTGATCAGTGCTTAAGTAAACGCCAAAGTCAGAATCGGTTTGCTCGTTTTCCTTCCAAAAATTTCGATGTTAGAGATGAACCTTACCCTGGCCGGCCAATCCTTGAAAAATTCGATGAAATTTTAAAAACAATCCAGGTAGACTGACATATTTCTTCCCACGACATTGCTACGGAACTAAACATCAACCATAAACCACTTTTGAACCATTTACATAAAACTGAATACCAAAAGAAACTCGATACTTGGGTTCCCCATAAACCTACAGTGAAAAATTTAATAGACAGAGTTTTCATTAGTGAATTGCTACTGAAACGGTATTAAATCGAGCCATTTTTGAAACAAATCATCACGCGTGATGAAAAGGGAATCACGTATAACAACAATGTGCTAAAAAGATCGTGATCGAAGCTTCACAAACGGTGACAAAGCCCGGATTGATGCCTACGAAAGTGATTCTGGGTGTTTGGAGGTATTGGAAAGGAATTTTCCATCATGAGCTGCTCAAACCTGGCCAAACCATCAATTCAATTATCTTCTGTAAACAACTAATGCGATTAAAGCAGGCAATTAAAAAACCCAGTCAAAATTGATCGAAAGGAAAGGCGCTGTCTTCCATCCCGACAACGCTAAACCACACGCATCTTTAGTCATTCGGCAAAAACTGAAAGAGCTTTGTTGGGAAGTTTTGATGAACCCACCGTATAGTCCGGACCTGGATCCGACGGATTACTAATTGTTCCGTCCTATGCGGTACTTTCTTGAAGGTGTTAAGCTGGCTTCAAAAAAGGCTTGTGAAAATCACCTTGTTCAGCTTTTTGCCCAGAACTCTCAGAAATTCTACAGTGACGGAATTATTGTTTTACCAGAAAAATGGCAAAAGGTCATCGAACAAAATAGCACATGAATTTTGATTAGTTTTTTTTTATTTATATAAATACATTTACTTTGAAAAACACGAAAAAAAGCGAACTTACTTTTTCCCCAACCCAATATATAAAAAGTGACTTGTGACACCATGAAGTATCTATATAAAATTCTAATAAAAAAGGTGCACATTATGTTTTAAATAAAGCATAGTACAAAAATATAATTACATAATAAAGCATGGTGACAAATCATGAAATTAAACTTTCAGAAAGTTTTATTACAATTCAAAACAACATTTTATTTATAACTTTAATTTAAAATAGTAAAAACAACTTACTAACGCACTTTTCAATACTTTGATTTTTGAAAAATGCAAAACAACACGCGAAACGGAGACTTCCATTCCGATACAAGCAGTAGACAGACGATTCATATTTCGGATTGTAATTTACGTTTTATGTGATTTCACCGATCCAATTATTGTGAACTCCCCTAATTTATTCCTTATATGACGCATTTCGCACAAAACCAAGATCTTTTGAAACGCGAACTTAAAGCCATGAACAAACTTCTGTATAAGGAATAGAGCAAAACACCCTGCATTTTTAACAGAATAATAGAATTGCGACTCTCCTTTCATACAGAAAAATTGTTTCTTGAAATATTTTTTTTTTAATTTATAGAACAATATAAATAAGTGTAAAAGTTGGGGATATTTGGGATATTTTTCAATAAATGTTTTTTCTTAATTTTAATAATATTTATTCTTTTTCAAAAATAAATTAGACATGTAGTATAAACATTTCTGCATTAAATATACCTCATAATATTCTAATATCTCACCTAGAAAAATAATGAAAAAAAAAAAAAAAAAAAAAAACCTTTAAAATGTCTCAACCTGCCCCACATGGAGGGACAGGTTAGGACATTAGTTTTAAACAAAAATATACATAAAATTATAGGTTTAATTGACGGAAAAACTATATTTATAAAGCTTTAGTTGAGCATGAAATATTTTAAACGTTCAAATATTTTAATAATTTGAACTGTAACGCATATTTTCATTAACAGATCTTGCATTTGAGCAATCAAATTGATATTCTTCAAATTCTAACAAAACATATCATTTACCTAGGTCTTTGATGTCTTTTTAGGAGTGTCAAGTTTTAATAGAATATCTGTTTGATACACAAATGAGCTTTTATGTTTTTCAGGTTAAAAAAAAACAAAAACTGGGAGCTCTTGAACACGACTTCTCAAACTGAACAGCTCATATGCACCTCTGTCTTCAACATTTTGAATATGACTTACAAATGCAACAATGCTTTTTTCCTGCAAACTTTATCAATGCATACTATCCCATAGTGGTGTGTTTGCCTTTGATTTCTAAACTGATTCTATCTTGTACAAGTTTACAATCTGTAGGAAAATCAGCAATACATGGACAGTTAAATTCATTAATACTGCCATCACACAAATCACTTATATTTGTTTTCCTTCCAACGGGGATTTTCACCAATTTTACTAGTAGCAATTTCGCCCACCTGCCTCATCCTCAGGGCTTGATGAAAATTCTAACTGTTTGAGTACATTTTTTTTTTCATTCTGTAAGTTGCATTTGGTCTTTTTAATACCTTTGGACATGTCCCAAGGAACCCCACATCATAATATCCCAATCTGTCCCATCTCAAACATTAAATAACAGAAACTTTTCCACTGTTAAGGTTAGCATTACAGTCTTATTTTTTACCAATAAAATAACAATACATCCACATTTTTTAATCACATCATGCTCAAACTTGTATTATTTCATTTCTTTAAGGCAAATTTTAATCATCAAAACATACTTTAATGTAACTCAACATCATTCAAAACAAAAATAATGGCATTATTTGTTACCGGCAAGCAACATAGATTCCAAAACACATGGGAGAGTAGATTGTAGTATCATATATTGGCACTTCTGTGTGCTAATTTTTTACTGCAAAATAAAGCCTGAAAATTGAGATGTGCCAAGGTGGGCCATGTCCCAACGTGTCCGACCTTCTCCTATTCGTTATTTAAAGGTGCGCAAAACACAATATCCCTTTCTAGATAAAATCAGTAGTGTTGACAACAAAACAAAATTTAAGCTAGAAATAGATCAAAATCACAAACTTTCTTTTTCAGATGTCCAACTAATCAGAAACATGATTAAACAGAATCGTCACTTTACGGTTTTAAAGAAAATTAACAGATCTAATTCCACTATCCCTTTTAAATGTCGTTTCTCTATAAGTCAAAATTTAGCTCTTTTCAATTTTTATATAAAAAGTACACTAAATATTTATTCAAGCCATTTTCTTAATAAATAACTAGGCATAGTTAGAAAAATAAGAGCCGGGAATTTAATTCCATCCCGTTTCGTTTGAAAAATCATAAACAGAATTAAAGAAAAGATAATATAAAACAAATTACAGATCCAATTTTTTTTTTTTAATTTAACTATATCTCAAGGCATTTTAAGAATATGAGCCATACCCTGATCTAAGTTTAGTGTTATATTAATCGCAGTCCCTTCCCCAAAGTTAAAAGTTTTGTTAAATACGTAAATTTACCGAATCAGAGTCAAAAAGAGATCAGATCTATACACTGAACGTTTCAAGCAAGATAATAAAGATAGCATATATATAGGTATGATAATGAGAAAAAATCCAGACAGAATAATATGAAATAAAATTAAAATAAATATAAATATAAACCATGAAGCAGATTTCAGATTAAATAAATCCCATATTGCGTTGGCAAGATTAACACAAACTCCATCTAAAAAGGTCGATTTCAATAGATTAAAAAATTATCTTCCTTTAAAATTATTATCAAGAAACAATCAAAAGAAATATCTAGAAGTATAATCGAATAAAGAAATAAACTGTTACGATATACTTATGATATCCACGCAGTCTGGAAATAATTAATACATTGTATATATTTTAAATTTTGAATAGCATTTCTATTTCTCTTTATGTTCCATATTACACTTGAAGTAGAATGGTCTATTTCAAGCGAAGCTAGAAGGGGAAAAAACGTTAGTTTTCACTGATGAAGACCGAATAAATTTTGATTAAAAACGCTTTGATTTTAATATATTTTACGGTGATATTAAATGCTTTTATATTATGTTTTACTCACCATTAAGTAATATATACACATCTTTTTGTAATTTTAATTCCTAATCAAGCTAAATTTTAACTTTTTAATAAAATTGTGTGTTCAAATAACCTCAATCACCTTTTTAAGTATTTGCAAACTCTTTTTAATAACAGTGCGTCTACAAAAATCATGAGGCTCAGTGACAAGCATCGCATATACATTGTTTCAAGAAATATATGAAATTGTAATAATTTTTTTAAAAATAAATATTTTTCATTGTATTTTATTCCGATTCTTATGTGTACAATTGAAGCATACATTTTCTTTAAATAATATATTACTTTATATTACAGAAAATTGTTAGCGTAAAATTAACCATAAATCTTTGGTTCAAATTGTTTTAAAATCTCTAAGAACTTAGTTTTACACATGTGATTTCAGCTCTGTTCTATTTAAACGAATGCGAAATTCTAAGTTAATTTTAAAGTTGTGAAAGTATTTTCTTCGTGAGAGAACATCTTTTTTGTTTGATTATCTTTAATACGATATCATTGTGGAAAGATTAAATTTTATCAGAAATTTTGTGATCTCAGAAAAATATTATAAAAATGCGATGAGAGGACAAGATTTCTAAAGTTTGCACGTAAGTTATATTATCCTATTTTTAGAAAAGTAGAACATAGTGCAAAGTACAATAAATCTATAATAAATTAAAGTTAAGAGTTGTTTCATTAAATATACAGGATGATACTGTAATCCCGAAACAATTTTCTTGCCTTTAAAAATAATAATTATGACCAGTCTTACATAAAACAATTTTCGTTTTGTTTACATCATTATTTCAAATAAAGGTGTCCTTTATAGACAGGTAGGAGGATAAACAGACAATAAATTGTAATAATTTATTTTAAAATAAATATTTTCCATTGCATTTTATTCCGATCCTTAACTGTACAATTGGAAAAAAATCCTATAAATAACATTACTATATATTACAGCTAATTGTTAATGTAAAATTAACCATAAATCTTTTGTTAAAAGTGTTTTAAAATCTCCAAGGGAAGAACTTAGTCTTACACATGCGATTTCATCTGCGTTCTAATTAAAAGAATGCAAAATTGTAAGTTAATTTTAATGTATCGAAAGTATTTTATTCGTGAGAGAACGACTTTTGTTTGATCTTAATCCGCTATCGTTGTGGAAATATTAAGTTCCATCTGGAATTTCGTTTGCAAAGGTGAATCTCAGAAGAATATAATAAAAAAGCCCTATGCCCCCTAAAAGCCCCTACAAGGTTTGTACGTAAGTACGCTATCGACTTTAAAAAAAAAGTGAAGCACAGTACAAAATACAATCATTCTATAATAAACTAGAGTTAATAGATTGTTTCATTAAATATAAAGGGTATTCTACTGTAACTCTAAAACACTTTTTTTCTTACCTATAAAATTAATAATTATGACCAGTCTTTAGAAAAACAATTTTCGTTGATTTTACATCATTATTTCAAATAGAGGAGTCTTTTATAAACCAGTTGGCGAAAACACAGACAATCACACTGTTAAAAATCTTGCAGCATTTTGTACAGTCATTTCACCGTTTTCTGAAAAACCAGTAACATAACCGTAATTTAACTCTATTCTGACCATAAAATTGGTAATAATAAGTTCAGAATAACGTAAAAAGACGGTTGTTTTACTTTTTTTGTAGAAAACGGTCAAATGACAGGATAAAATGCTGCAGATTTTTAACAGTGCACCTTATTGAGTTGGATTTCGGCATTCCAGAATAAAACTTGACTAGTCAAAACTTGATTCGAATATTAAAGTGCAGTTTGTGTATCAAGTCGTATCTTGGTAGAAAACCCCTGAAAACCTGATTTTAGTGTTTGTCTCGAAGGTTTAACATTGTGTTTTCCTGCTTTTCTTCATGTTTTCATACCTTTGGGTGCTGGAAAATACAAATCAATCACTAAAATCGGGTGTGAAGATGGTTTCCATTAAGGTATGACCAGTTAGACAAGTTTAATTTTACTATACTAATCGAGTTTTGTCTAATTCTATAATTTCAATTAAGGTAAATGCACCAGTAGCGGACCACTTAAGGACATTTATCTAATTATTATTATAGCATTAGTGAATTTTAAAAAAAATATTTTTTTAGCCTAAATTAGCCTATATTTTTCTAGGCTAAAAAAAATATTTTTTTACCCTAGTCCTTACCTTTATGTATCAGAATAAACATTCAAATTTTTAAAACATATTCTCTAGAAAAAATGAAAAATAAAAAATGGTACCTTCCCCTATGCTCCAGTAGTGGGCCAAGTAAATTTCTGATGCTCCAGTAGGAGCCCCATAGAAGTGGGCCTCTCCTTTCTTGAGTTCAATGCATACTGTACATAAGTTATAATTTGTTTTACATTTCTACACTTAAATATACACAATAATAAAATCATATTTATGAGTTTTGATGATTACGTAAAGTAATTTTAGCTTCTATTTAGTTTTTTTTTCGTATAGTCTATAAAAATACCCTTCTAGCTCAAAGACTATGAGAATAATGAAGTTGTTCCTTTGCCTGATAACAGATAAGTGTTCCAGCCAATCAGCAATTAGTTTGTTATCTGACAGGGGTGACTAGAAAAATTGTTTTTCAACTTTGAAAACTGATGGCCCACTATTGGTACATGGCCCACAACTGGTACACTTACCCTACCAAAGCGATGATCTGATTATCTGTACAGCTGCCTCCCTGTCTGTTGCAGATATATCTGTCATATTATCACATTTATGATTCACAATTGTAACTGTAACCATGTCGTGCAAAAAATGAGATTGATTAGGTTCTATAGTATTCTCATTATTAAGTTGCTCCTTTATATCTTCAGTACAATCCAGAAAATCTATTTTTGCTAATCCTTTTATAATTTTATTGCACTTTTCAACAAAATTATCTTACATTGTGCGAAATATTAAGATAACACGAGAAGTGATAGCTATTATCTATATACAAATAACAGACTAGAAGCTTCATAATTGTCAATATGGTTTACATTATATACACAGACGGTGATCGATTAACATCGAAATGATCTGTTCTTTATTAAAAATAAATGTTCTTTTAAGAATATTGATTTATGTTGTAGCATCTAGTTACAATTAAATCCACCAAAAGTTTTTGTTCAGTGGGCATTAAAATCTTAGAAGAAAAACTTATAAGTAAATTGTTAGACATTTACTTCTTAGTTGCAAAAACTTGCTTGTTAGTCCAGAGTTACTATCACTCCAAATTGTTAAATTATTAGTAATTTCATTTGGAGAATATCGCTTTATTGTAGTACAGAAAATCTATACTTCAACACACATTTACAGAGCCACACAAAAGAAACCGACGCCTATGGGAAAAAATAGTTTGCAGAATATTTTTTTTTTCTGATACACATAATTTTTAAATATAATGAATATTAGCTAAATGTGTTAGATATGTAGTTTCATTTATGGTATGTATGTTTATGTTTAACTAAAATTTTTGCTTACTATGTGATGTGTATAAATGCTACAGATCATATACGGAGCTTCACAAAAGAATTAGTAAGCATTGTGGATTACCAGTGGGGATGGCCTAAAGGCGACTTTTAATTGAAATATACACTTTAAAATTGAACTATATTTAGTATACTAAAGATATGGTTGTTTAATATAAACAAAATCATATACAGGAAGTGCAAAGAACTAGATTCGTGACATTCATTATAATATAGTTTTAGTTTTAATCATGTTTTAGACTGAATTACATTTTAAATTAATATGCGACGCTTATAAAAGTCAGTTGATAATATAGAAATTATTTTTACAGTATTTGGATATTTAATTTTTGGATATTTGAGGTTTGTCGAAGCCATCTTGCTAAAGGAAAAATTAAATACAATTAGAAAAATAACAATAAGAAAAACAATTCCATCCCATTTGATTGAAAAAATCATAAACAAGTTAGAAGCAGAAGATTATGAAAAACGAAACAAAGAAAATAATGAAATTTTGTAAAGTTAGCTACATTCGAATTTTCCTTTTAAATATGTATCATAATCTTTTTAAATATAATGTAAAATTAATTGGAGTTCCCGCTTCAAATTAAAAAGACCTGTTAAGTACTAAAATCGATCCTGTCCAAGAAATAAATAGATCCGGAGTATACATTATACCTTTCAAAAATAATAGTAAATATTTACTTCATACAGGTATGACGCAGGGAAAACTTCGAGATAGAATTAAAGAACATAAAGCAGATATCAGATTAAATAAACCCTATGCCACATTATCAAAATTGGCTCAGATTCAAATTATTAAAGTGTATTTTAATAAATTGAAAATCATCGTTCGTGCAAATAGATACCAGTGAACTACTACACGAGAATCAGTTGAAATTGCTGCTAATAAAGATATAGCTTGAAACAATACACTAACATGCTTTATCCATGGAGTATGGCGTAGATATGCTGCATAATGAATAAAAGCTTGTGTTGTTTGAAAATTTGAATACTTATACTGGCATCTTATTTCACGTAGAAAATTAAAAATTAAATTACAATAGTTTTCTTGCTAGGCAATTCTCGAATAAGCCCCCAAAAAATAATAACAGCATTTAAATCCCCACCGATAACAGGCGTGGAATGGTTAAAAATATTTTATGTTTTTAACGTATTTTAAATAAATTTATATTATAAGTTTGCTCCTGAAAGTAATTTTAGTACATTTATTTGGGTTTTATATGAATTTTAATTATGCGACACAAAATAAATTTTACACTAGAATTTTAACTTTCATTTATACAAAACTGTACAAACGAATTTAAATCTGCATTAATATATGATACAATTCGTTGAGAGTTAATTTTATTCCCATTATGCATTTTTTTACTAAACTAGGTTTCAGCATATTATGCAGAAAATATACAAAATATAGATTAAATACAAAGCTGCACAAAATAATTGGACTGCTTCCCAACTATGAGTAGTAATTTCTGAAATCTGATTTTTAAATGTCTTATGAGTTTTTAGCTCTCAGGCTATCAAAGCCTTGAGCTTATGGGCCCGTCCGTTCCGTATGTGCGTAACGCGATAACTCATGATAAAAATATCCAATTCACTTGAAACTTAGGATATATGTATATTCTGATAAGGCGCTTTCCTGATTAGTTCTTGGTGTTCACTCGAAATGTATAAGAGGGGGAATGGGGGCTAATGCCTCTCCCCTTAATTTATATAAATAAGTTTTTCATGCAAAATTATCAGTTTTCGTCCAAGTTTAGATGTAGGATCATTCTGATGAGGCACCTCCGTGATTAGTATTAGGTGTTCATTATAAAGGTATAAAAAGGGGGAACGGGGGGCTCCTGCCCAGCCCCTCAATTGATATAAATGGGTTTATCATGCAGAATTATCAGCTTTTGTTCAAATTTTAGATATAGGATCATTCAGATGAGGCGCCTCTGTGATTAGTATTAGTTGTTCATTGGATAAGTACAAAGAGACGGAACGGAAGGCTAATGCCCCTCACCTTAATTGATATAAATGTTTTTTTTATGCAGGTTTATCTGTTTTCGTTCAAAATTTAGATATAACATCATTCTGATGAGGCACCTCCGTGACTAGTATTGGGTGTTCATTGAATAAGTATAAAGAGGGGGAACAGGGGCTTATGCCCCACCCTTCATTTCGATAAATAGGTTTTTCATGCAGATTTATCAGATTTCATTGAAATTTTTGACATAGGATATTCTGATGAGGGCACCTCCATGATTTTATTTGCGAGTTTATTGGATATGTCTAAGAAGGAGAAAATGGGAGGTAACTCCCCCCTTAATTTATGTTAATGGGTTTTTCACGCAGAATTTATACATTTGCTTAAAGTTTTGGATACAGGTTCATAGTGGTAAGATGCTTCCCTAATTAGCTGTGGGATCTTTTGTTAAGTATAAAGGGGATACTTGCGATTAACCCCCCCCCCTTAAATTTGACAAATGGGTTTTTTCTGCAGAATTATTCCGTTTGCTTTTAATTTCAGATGTAGGTTCTTTCTGATAAGGCGAATCTCTGAATAGTTTTGGAAGTTTAATGGTTAAGTATAAAAAAGGGACTAACTCCTCTTAAATTATATTAATTGGTTTTTATTAAGGATTTTCTGATTTGCTCTGAATTTCGGAAATAGATTTTTTACATGATAAAGTATATCCCTGAATAGTTTAAGGGGTTCAATGATTAGTATATAACAGGAAAAAGGAGGGAGCTGTTCTCCTCTCCATTCATTTGTTTTTCGAGCGGAATTAACCCTTGAAAATATAAGGCTGTAATAATACAATTAGTATTCGTAGCCTGTGAGCTCAATGACATTAGTTTAACTGGGCAATATTCTTTTTATCTAAATTGTCTACTAAGATTTTGTTGTTGTTGTTGTTGTAGTTGGAAAGTGTTAGATAACTTATGCTTGATGCGTGATTTTTCTTTCATGCTTTTATTAGTTTACATAGAGTTTTTATTTTTTATTAGTTTTTATAGAGTTTATGTTAATAATATTTATCAGTATTTTTATTTATAGATTAAAAAAAAAACACAATTTTTTGTTCTTGTAATTGTAATAATCGCCATTTTGTCAATTATGAGCTTTTTTAAACAAAAATTGGCGTAAGCACAATGGAATATCAGAACTTAAATAATCTAACTCAAAAATTAATTTTAGATAACTGAGTCGTCAGATAAAATTAAAAAACACCGCTTGATTGGAGATACACGGCGTATACCGTAAAAAAGTGTTTATTATTATTATTATTATTTTTTAATTATTATTATTAACAAAGTGATTATTATGATGTGTGATAGCCCAAACTTACGTTTCAATATGCCTTATTTATTTTTTCAGTTATATAAAGTATTCCTTTTATACATTTGTATTTCAAAAATCTCAATTTTTACTATTTTTCAACAAAAAAGTATCATTTAAAAGTAAACTTTTTTGTCATTTAAATATTAACTACAGTAAAAAACACCTATTTTTTTTTTCAAAAGGTATTATTATCTCTGGGGAAATAATTTACTTTAACCAAGTTCCTTATATATGTTTTAACTAACAAAAGAAAAAAGTTAGTTTCATTTCAAATTTTCAAAAGCAATCCTTTCCTAAATTAGCCTTTTTTGTCTGATTCCATTCCTGATCCGATTATATTGTTGTGAAGGGAGTAGGATTTAACTGAGCTTCCTTTTTTTTGCTAAAGTGAATTTCTGAAAAATACAATGAAAATGTTTCTGAATGCCACAGTTTCGAATATCTATCGTAAGGTGTGCGCTATAAATTTTTAATAACTTTGCATGTTCTTTTTTAAGATGTTTCTTAATTATTTTGTTTGTGTTTTTATAGCTATGATTTTTAATTTTTCATATTATAAGTGTTAATTCATGATTGGGTTGCCAACAGGGATTTAATTTTTAACAGTAAAATAATTTTAATTGAGAAAATAGTCGAAACTGGTTTTAACTAATTAAAACTATTCGAAAATGGTCTTAAATGCTCAAAAACCATTGAAACTCTATTAAATAACTTTAGATTACATAATTTCCGCAAACTATATGTTTATGCGATTATTAATTTTATATTACTATATACACTATATGGTCAAAGGTGACCAGCCATTTACAATTTATGACGCTTTGTTAAATACTAAAAAATTACACGAGGAACATGAAACTCCAGGTATATAAACAAAATAGTACCGGTCATATATTTCCGTGAATATTTTTTCCCGAAAACCTATAGGGGACCGTCAACAAACTGAAAAAGAATGAATATTTTTTGGATAACCCTATCGAAACTAAAACAATAAAAGCGTTCAAATTGTGATTAAGTTAGTTATTTTAATTAATTATCTTCATTTTTATGAGGATAGCATGCATACTCGTAGGGAAATTAAGGTTTTCATAAAAGCAGTCCCAAATTTTGCCAAGTTTTTTCTTATAATTTGCCGAATTCTTTAAGCTTTTTCAGAAAACATGACAAATAACATTGTACCCAATATCTTGTAATCAGAATTATAAAATATATAAGAACTTCATGAAAAATGAGATGGTTTACTAAATCATTTTTCACTGCGCATGCATGAAAGCAATTAAAACATAATTTGCATTTTATGTTAACTAAATGTATAGAGAAACCTTTGGGAAAGTCTTAATAACATAGCTTGAAAATTCTAAAAAGTCTCATCAATAGAATAAGCTCAAAATACGTTGTCCCCAAAAAGAAGCAGAAAGATAAGGAGATGTATGATATATCCATTGATTAGGGTCAATACAGCATACATAATTTTACTACTATATTTGGATACAATCTCTCATCTATTTGCATCCTTTTGAAAACATCGGATTTTGAGCTTAATCAATCAAGAATAATTTTTAGAATTTCTAACTATGTTTTTGAGACTTTCACAAAAGTTGGTCAATGCATTTAACTAACACATTGTGTAGATTATATTTTAATTACTTATACGCATGCACAGTACAAAGTTATTCAGTAAATCTGCTCATTATTCATACAATTTTTATTACTTTTTAACTCTGATTGCAGGATATTGTGTACAATGTTGTTTGTCGTAGTTTCTGAAAAAAATACTTTTTTATGATTAGAACACTGCAAACTATAAGCAAAGAGCTTGGCAAAATTTGGCACTGTTTTTATTAAAACTTTAATTTTTCTAAGAATATACATACTATCTTCATAAAAATGAACACAGTTTATTAAAACAAACTTAATCATAATCTACTGTTTGAACGCTTTTAGGCTTATCTAAAAGATATCCGTTCTTTTCCAATTTGTTGACGGTCCCTTATAAGATTTTGGAAAAAAAAATCTTCGCGGAAATATATGACCTGTATTATTCTGTTTACACACATTTAGTTTCATGATAGTTGCTCATGTATTTTTCTAGAAATTTAACAAAACGTCAAAACCCGCAAGTGGCCGATCTCCTTTGACCATATAAAGTATATGGCCTCAGTATAATATATATGTAATATATATATATATATATATATATATATATATATATATATATATATATATATATATATATATATATATATATATATATATATAATATGTTATATATCATCATCATCATAATCAACCGTTTTCGATCCACTGCTGGATGTCGGTCTCCCTCAGATTTTTCCAATATTTCCTGTCTAGTACTTTCGTCATCCAATTTACACCGGCTACTTTTCTGATTTCGTTTCTCCACCTTACTTGGGGTCGTCTTCTTGGTCTTTTTACATATCTGGGATACCATTGTAGGATATTTGTGCTCTATCTATTGTCTTGTCTTCTTGTAATGTGCCGAGCCCATTTCCATTTTAGCTGTTTCATTCTTTCAATGATGTCAAAAACTTTTGTCTGATTTCTTATCCAGATCATCCTTTTTTCTGTCTTTTTTAGTTATCTCTAGCATACATCTTTCCATACTTCACTGTGTCGTTTGTAGACTTTGTATCATGCGTTTTGATAGTGGCCACGTTTCTACTCCATAAATTAATGCAGGCAAAACACATTGATCAACCCTTTCCGGCGCACTACTCTTTAAAGTTGGAATTTAAAGAGAAAAAAAATTGGGCAATCTATTTAGGCCTAGAGGAGTACACAGGTATTCTTTTGTAAAGATTGCACTAACCATTTTAATTATACAGCTGTTGCCGAAGTGGTAACCTCCCATAAGTAAAGCATTGATAAGCGCAGTGAGAAGAGCATTGCTGTGAAGCGTGTATTACAGTAAAACATTTTACCTATTATTTAAAAACAGTAGAATTTGATCTTTGTGGTGCTGCTATCTAAAACTCATAAGAAAGATTTAAAGTAGCCATTAGAGTAGTTTTTGAAATATTCACGGAGTTTTTGTGTCTCTAAACAGGGGGAAATTTAGGTGTTGCCGGCCCGGCAACACTGCGCGTTAAGGGGTTAAGCACCTTCTTTATCGAACAAAGAGGCATATTACTCTTCAGAATAATATTGTTCTTCCCAAAGGCATTCCACCCATTTCTTATTCTTCTATTGATTTCATTCATGATACTATTGTCCGATGATATTTCCTGTCCAAGGTACACATAACTTTGCACTTCTTTAATATCAGTATTCTTGTAGACAATTTTCTTTTTTTGATGTAAATGAATTGAACATCAGCTAAGTTTTTTCCGAATTTTTTTTAATCCACATTAATGCTAGCTTCTTCCATATCTTTTAGCATATTTTCCAATTCTTCTGGGGTGTACTGAAATTTACAATGTCGTCAGCGAACCGGAGATGACTAAAATATTCCCCATTTATTCTAATCCCTTTATTTTCCCAATCCAACTTCTTGAAAATATTTTCTCAGACTGCACTAAAAAGCTAAGGTGAAACGGTTTTTCCTTGTCTTGCTCCTCTTCGGAGCTTGATCTTCGTTTGTCCTTTATCATAACGGATGGTTGCTGTTGCTTTCTTGTAAATCTTCTTTGTGATATTGATGTAAGGTTTGTCTATACCAATGTCCACCAGAGATTCTATTACTGCTGACGTAGACAGAATCAAATGCTTTCTCATAATCAATAGAGGCAAGGCAGAGAGGTAAATTATAATCTTTATGTTTTTCTATGAGTTCCCTTATTGTTTCGATATGATCCATTGTGCTGAATCCACTTCGGAATCCTGCTTGTTCTCTAGGTTGAGCAATATGTTATATATATATTATACTATATGATACTGTATAATATATATACAATATGTTATACTGAGGATTTTGTAACAAATCGTGCAGGCATTAACATATAATTTTAGGACCACTAAGACGAATAATTTTTATTTCGAGAATATGACTTTATGCCATTGAATAGAATTTTGCACCCATTTAATATCTTCTTTAAGGCAATTTTGATTAGGTTAATATAAGTTTGTGTTAGGTTAATATAAGTTTGACTTTCATGCCCATATATATTAAAACTTCGTAATCATCAAGAATTTGGCGAGTTGGTTTACCATATATCTCTCTATATTATATATATATATCTATATATATATATATATATATATATATATATATGTATATATAGCTGGATTGAAAATCGTTAGCAATCTCTCTAAGTTAATTTTTTCTTACGTCCAGAACGTCTTTGTTGGCGTTTGATGACATTCTCCGTTCCTCCTTCCCAACGGTGATTTTCAAATGCTATTTCCTGATATGATTTTCGAAGCCGAAAAGTTCCAGCATTTTACTATTTTTACTTTGCATTCATGTTGGTTGTGCCATCTTGACTTTTGACAAGTAACAATGATGGCAAGTTTAAATACGAACAACTACATATAAGTGAATTCATGACTTTTAAAACGTCACACCGAATGGATGATTTTTACACGCTGATTGGCACAAACTGATCAGCGCGCCGCATTGTACCAATCTCCATATAAAGATTATCTATATTTGCACAGAGTTCTTTACTGTATCAACCGCGTTTCTTTATATTGAGTTATGGAAAAAAAGAGAAGACATATAATGTATTGTATAGCAGCTGCGAGTGAAGTAATTGATGAGGTTGTCAAAAGATGAATGCAGTTTATTTCAATAAGATCAAAATTTTCTTATTATCGCCAATGAAACTTCAACCAGTAAACATGAACAGAAAATTTCATGTTATTTAAATATGCTTTATTCATAGGAAATTATCCCTCACATATATGGTAAATTATAAATTATTTATTTTTACTGGTGTGAGATGCTCGAGTATGTTAATCTTTTTTGTGAATTTTACAGGAGGTTGTTTTGGTTACCACAGTATAGTTTAACTACTACCGCTTAATTTATACCAGTAAATACATAGATGTTTTTGTCATTATTTCAGAGAGAAATTTTCTACAAACAATACGTTTGAATGAAAAAAAAATTTCCTCTTAAAATTACTGGTGGATGTTTGTCCCGGCGGTAATTAACCCCTTCAGTGCGGTTACAAGTGAAGCTTCACTACTTAGAGATATTTCAGTTCCTCTTTTTAATATCTATGTTTCTTTCTGTCCTTTTCTGTGTTTCTTTCTTTTTTTATCTTATTCCTTTTCAGAAATAAAAAATAATAATAATTTCCATTAAATTCATAATTAATGTAAATTATATATTGTGATTATATTATACATTGTGATTTTTTTTTAAGAAAAATTTAAAAACTTACTCTATGGGTGTTAAAATTAAATTCAGTAAAACATTTAAATTTATTTCAAAATTGTAACTATAATCATTTCTTACAAGAGCTTATTTTCTTTAATCTCATTAATGATGTTATTATGTTGCAATGAAATGATAAAGATTTATTTCGTATTTCATTTTATTAAGTGAATCTCAGAAAAATACAAAGAGTATGTCTCCTTGGTGCCCTATCTATCATACAGACAAGTTTCAAATATAGTAACCATATTTCATTGAATTGTGGAACCAATTTTGAAACGTATCCAGCATCGATATATGTGAAAGGATTTTAAAAAATGATACAGAATTTCAAAAAAGAGGTATAAAAGTAATATATAATATCTAGGTGACCAATAGCCGGTATTAGATTATAAGAGTGCCTGGAATATTGGTTATTAATAATCGATGGTAACGATATCGATACATCATTGATTTCCTAATACTTTAAAGCCAGACTTTTAGCTTTCATCTCATACTTCGTTAATATATAACTTTAGGCAACAGCAGCCCTTTTAAAAATATTTATTCATATTTCATGAGGTTTTTTTTATCTTTTCCTTCTTATTAGTATACGCTTATTTTCATCTGAATTTCATAAAATAGTTTTATAATGCTTTATTTTGTATTTCAGCACATAGTTTGTATAAATTTTCCTCCAAAAAGTGTAGTAATCCCAAAGGAAGCAATTTAGTTTAACAAAGTTATTTTATCAGTGTTAGAATTAATGCATTAGAATTTTTAAATTTATTTCAAAGTTCCAAATGTAATCCTTTCCTGGGAGATTCTTTTCTCTTTGATCCTTCTCCTGATCTGATTACATTGTAGAGAAAAGAGGAAAGCTTATTTCGGCTTTCACTTACAGAATACCAGAGGCTGTAATAGATTTATTTTGTAATACCACAGTGTTTGCATTAATACAGGGAGACTAGAAATAAAAATCCCAATTTGAAAATTCAATAATTCATTTACTATAATAAATATGAATATAAAATGAGTGATATTCAAATCTGATAGCATCATAAATTTCATGTACTATACAGTGGCGGTCAAAAGTTTCCAGCCAGCAAACATTTTTCAGTTAATTTGTAAATATACCCATATGAAGAGGAATCTCAAAGCGATACTTATACATTTTATTGACATATTAGTTAGGAACTTACTTATAGAAAAACGTGTAAATATCAATAAATTTAATTGAAAAAATTGAGTATAAAAGAAAACGCATGTTCTCAAAAGTTTCCGGCCACCTATCATTCTTTAGATTTTTACTATCCGTAAAGTGTTTTTTGGTTGTGTTTATGAATAAATCAACATGTATAGCACAGTTTGAATTCAAATTTGAAAAGTTCAACAATTATTGTTAATAAATGAGTGATTAGTTTGTCGCTAAAAGGCCAATCTCCTCGAGGTATTGCGGCTAAGTTATCGGTCGGTAAAATCGACTGTAAACGATATTTAAAAATTATATAAAGATGGCCATGGCTTTCAGGACTTTCAGAGGTCCGGGAGACCCCGGAAAATTACTATTCCTGTGGACAGATTTATCAGGAGAAAAACCAATGGTAATCCGCATGAAAATTCCGTTGCAATATACTGCGATTTACGAATGAAAATATTGCTGAAATAAGTTAGTCTACCGTGTTATGATGCTGACGTGATACAGAACTTTATGGAAGAGTCGGTGTTAAAAAATTTTCAGAGGTAAAAAAAATACCGACGTATCCTACTGGCAGTTTCCAAGGAACACAAAGTCTGGTCAAGTGAAAACTGGACAAAAGTTCTATTTTTTCCATTAATCGAATTTGAAATTTTTTTGGTAGTAATTGCAGACACTACATACGATGACATAAGAACAAAAGGCATGATTCGACCTATGTTATTCCTACAATGAAGTATGGCGGAGGACACATTATGCCATGGGGAATATTTTCTTAAAAAAGTGTCGGTCCGTTATTTGAAATCCACAGCCAGATGAATGATACAATGTATGAGGATATCTTACAAGATTATTTTTTGCCTTATTAGAGAAAAAAATTTGGTCTCAACTATTTTTCGTAACATGATAACAACATAAATAATATATACAAGCCTCGATAAGCAATAGTTTTCGCACAAAAAATTTCGTTTTTGAAATGGTCAGCCCAAACGCCCAACATGAATCCAATAGAAATTTTTGGAAAGAAGTTGGCAAAAGTCTGCGGAGCTATAAATATTCCAACTCAGCCGAAATATTTCCAAAATTGCAAGAAAAGTGGGGAAAATGTACCATAGACGATCTTTAACCGTTGATTGTATGAATGTCGCGTTGCTGCGCCGCAGTACGTATTACTAAAGCTAAAAAATAGTAATACGATAAAATAATACTTGTAAATGTTGTTGATCACTGTAATTTTCTATTACAATACCAATTTTTTATGAACTTGTGAAGGTGGCCGGGAACTTTTGGAAACATGCGTTTTCTTTTATACTTAATTTTGTCAATTAAATTTATTGATATTTACACGTTCTTCTATAAGTAAGTTCCTAACTGATATGTCCATAAAATGTATATAAGTATCGCTTTGAGATTCCTCTTCATATGGGTATATTTACAAATTAACTGAAAAATTTTTGCTGGCCGGAAACTTTCGACCGCCACTGTAAATCCAAATTTAGTTCACATTTTCGTCTATAGAAAACTCTGCAGCATGTAAAACTCTAATAATGCTTAAGCTATTAAAAGAGTGAATAAAATAAACTAAGACAGACTTCAATAAATTTAAAAAAATAAAATTTCTGTACAAAAAAAAAACTGAAAAACATTTAAAAATACAAAAAGTAAACGTTTCGCCAAGTTACTCGCAAGGCATCATCAGTGCAAATATCCACTGCATAGCCAACAGTGGAACAAATCAAGAACAGTTACAGTTAGTTATTTTTTAGAAATAGATAATTACACGAGGGATAGCACGAGCCTCATTCATGGTTGGCGATCTAAAATATGTGAACAAAGCAATAGATTCTGAATTAATATCTCTGGCACGGTTCTGAAAGTCATAAATTCTAGAGAATTCCAAATAGATTGCTTAAGGGGGCTCAGGGGTTGAAAACCTTTCAAAAATCGATTTTTTTATGATCTAGTTTGATTATTCAATTAATTCTTAATTCAATGCAAAAAAAGGCATAAAAATATTAGCATTTTAACGGAGTTTTAAACAACTGTGTATCAATACTTACATAGCCGCATCCATATAATTTCAATTTTAAGTCCTGTTTTCTCAAAGCTTGATTTTTGACGACTAACACCAAGATTTAAAAACAACTATTTGATGGAATGGCTTAATTTTTTTTGCATGCATATAACATCATAATCTAGATTATGAATTAAGGATATTACTATCACTTAATAAAAACAACATTAAAAAATCTCTCAAAGTTGAAAATTTAAAAAAATTCTAAAAAATACAACTGTTTTTCCATTAAAAATACTCAAAATATTAAACTATCTAAAATATATTAATTCATAATCTAGATAATGATGTTATATGCATGCAAAAAAAATTAAGCCATTCCATCAAATAGTTTTTTTTAATCTTGGTGTTAGTCATAAAAAATCAAGTTTTCAGAAAACGCGACTTAAAGTTGAAATTATATGGATGCGGCTATGAAAGTGTTGATACATAATTGCTTATAACTCCGTTAAAAATGCAAATATTTTTATGGGGTTTTCTGCATTGAGTTAAGAATTAAATGAATAATCAAATTAGATCATTAAAAAAAATCGATTTTTTGAAAAGTTTTCAACCCTTGAGCCCCCTTAAATACTACATTATATAAAAAAGAAAAAAATGTATTTAGACCTAGTAAAAAGTTTACTAAAATATAATATACATCCGAGTTACCAACGATTCCGAAAAATTTTCATTTTTTTTATCTTCAGAAACCACAAAAATCAATACTTTCCGATATTTGAAAAGAACCGACACATTTTTTAAATTCGTAATTTTTTAAAACTTTTCTTGGTAGTTTTTAGAGTGCATTAATAAGCTTTCTCAAACCCCATAAATGTATTTTTTCAGATTATATCAATTTTCAGAACATGATTACCAAAGAAGTTTTATATGTAAACAGGGTAAATTTAAATACGCTCCATGTTTAATTGTGAATTGATAGCATCCGAAAATCGATATTTCATGTTACAGAATCTAATTAATACACTATAAAAACAAATCGAAAAACTTTCCAATTATTTTCGGATCAGACGAAACTTAAAATGCAGAACTGTCTCTGTATATCTCTATTGGTCTTTGACTTTTATGAAGATAAAGTAACGCTTAAATTCACATGTTTACTTTTGTAACAGCATTGTGTATTTTTTGATTAAAAATATTACGTGCATACAAGTACAGGACACGGCAGGTATTTGAGACACAGGTGAGATTTTAGGTAAAATATCACTCTATATATCATAGTTCCAAACCTTTATCTGTGTAAAGATGACAGAAGCTACACTGTAGAAAAAATTCTGTAACTCTACAGATCTAAAGTTACCGACATCTTTATGTTTACTAAAATTTGATCTGTACATTGTAGAAAAAAAACTTGTAAATCTACAAAATCAGTTGTAAAGTTACAGAAATCTGTAACTTTACAAACGAATCTACTAAAACAAGTCGGTAAGTGCGATCGCAGATCGCACAGAGGATTTCGTTTCATATTTCTTTTAAAAGAACTTATCCTTTAATCAAAAAATAGATGGTAGCACAAATAAATATACTTTTAAAATTATTATAAAAGGAAGTTATTTACTTTAATCAAATTAAAAATTTTCAAATCAGGCTATTTAAATAAAATCCAAAATTTGAATTTTTTTGAAAATCCGAAATTAAAAAATAATAGAGATTATATTTTACATTTCTAAAAATAACAAAAAAAAGTTTAAACGAAATTTAAAATGCTGAATCGTTAATGAATCTCAATAGTTTTTAAAATAGAAAGAAAATCGAATTACAAAAATATTGTGAGTGTCAGTCGCAAAAATCGCAAAAATCGCAAAAATGAAAAGATGATAAAATTTATTTAAATAAAATAATAGACATTTTCAAAATTTTTTTATTTGTCGTGTGACACGAGATATTCTGCTTGAAATACATAAAATTTGAAGTCTTTGACTCATACAATTTTTGTGAACGGACGCTGTGATGGACAGACAAACAGAGGACAGAGACGAATAGGGCTTTCGTTAGATGAACGAAATCCTAATTATGATAATCTCATACAAATTATAAATATAACCTTAGTTACCGTTGCTTAAAAAATTCTAGGAATCCGATTTTCTTAAAAAATTCTTAATAACCTAACAAAAATTTGTATTCACAGTGCAATTCTGTATCTATTATGTGAATTTTTTTGTTGTTCCTATATAAAAATTTTTTGGAATACAATTTTCCTAGAAAAATATTAGTAACTTTCCAACCTTTTATAGAGTGTAGACCAATTGCAGAAATGAAGAGTCATTCTGTCATTCAAACATCTGCTGAAGAATATTTCGAATTAGAAATTGTCACATCCTTAATATTCGCCCGGTCATTCGTCTTTAATCTAAGGCGAGAACTCAAGCCTCTAGGTTTCATTTGGCAAAATTTTATGCAAAAACAATATTGCCAACAATACGACATCATGAAGATACCAGAATTCGCCAGTCTTGTCGATGAAAATGAAGGCGATGAGGGAATTCACTGGAAAAATGCATGTTGATCATGCCACAAACTTATCATAATGAGGACTGTCATTAGGTATCGTATGTGATGCGAAGAGTACAGTTCGAACCCTAGAGAACAAGGGATAATCACCTGACCAGAGACAAGTGCTTTTTGAACAAGCTGAATCATCAAGAGGAGACAAGAATGTTCTTGTTTCTTTCCAATGAGAAAAATTTTGGCCAGATCAAGAAAGTGAACCACAAAAAGATTTTCTATGCTGTAAAATCTTCGAAAAGGATCTGACAGACATTTGTAGAAAATTTCCAGCATCACTAATGATTCTGGTGAGTCGTGAGAAGTGAAGACGAACTAATGATGCCTCCGTATTTCTTTCTTCAAAGTATCACAGTCGACACTGTTGCTTATACCGTGATGTTACAGTACTAATTTATTTATGCAACAGGTGGAAGGTTGTACGCTGTTTAACCAGACTCTGCACTATTTCATACTATTCATACAAGCCAAAAAATGGATGATCAAAGTATTCATGTCAATGTCATTCTCCACTTGTTGACACCTCCAGCTACTGCAGATTAACCGAATGATCTTTTACATATGTGATGCAGTTAAGAGAGATACAAAAGTCATCCACACAACAATGTTGCGACTCTCAAGTCAGACAGTGTGTAAGCAGTGGCAAATGGTCTTAACACTCATCTGATCAATGCATGCAGTCAGTTTTAACACTCAGGAGAGGTAGTTATTCTGGATGGTAGTCGTTTCAATTAATGACATTATCTATTCTGTATGTGGTCGCCTTTTCATAGCATTAAAAAGACTCTATCTTTAGTGTATATTCCTGTTTGAAAAATGGAGTTGATTTGTTTCTCAAATACCTGCTATACCCTGTATATATATATATATATATATATATATATATATATATATATATATATATATATATATAAACATACATATTGTACTTGGTCGATTTTAGTATCAGTTTTATCTTATGATTTAATAGTCAATTTGTTTACAAAAAAAATTATTATATATATTCATATATATATGTGTGTGTATGTGTCTTTGTGTACACACTCACACACAACATGTATGTATAAGAATATATTCTTTTAAATGAAGATTTGCTATCATTAATTTAACAAAGTTTTATACGATTGTTTTCATCAACACGGAAAGCACATGCAACTATCTGCCCCCCCCTCCTTCCCCAACCTAAAAAACTAGCATCTTGAAATTTGTTCTTACCAAGTACCCTCAAAAAACCATTCATAAACAGAAATGTATCGTCAATTTCAATAAACTTCAAAAAGTACTACTCCGATCTCTAATAAATAATTATGCCTAATTAAGTGACTTCAATTATGTTCTAATTAAACTAATTACAATTTCAAAGTTTATTTCAAAATAATTAAAGTAATCCTTTGCTGTGAGAGTGTCACCTCTTTGATCTTATTCTCTATCTGACTGTACTCTTGCGAGAATTGGAATGTTTCTCAGGGATTTGATTTATATTAATAGTAAATATTAGGATAATATAATAGCAATGTCTCATGTTATCACAGTGTCTAATGTCTGGCTGTTGCATAAGTAAGTCAATAAATAAGTTAAATCATGCGATTCGTATTTCACAGATATTTTACAAAATTTCTCAGAAAGTATAATTCGCTTGATTATTAAATAGCTCAATTTGCTTGAAAATTTTATAAACTTTAACCACGTCCGATTGTAAAAATGCAAATAAGAATGAGACACGATTAGTAAAGTAGAGAATTATGAATAAAAAAATGAGTTGCGATTGGCTATAATTTTGCTTTTATGAAATACTTGTTATCGAAATGATAATAGGGCAAATAGTGTCCATTTTTAAGATGGATATCATATAATGCAAGTGTTTACAGTTGTTGTGAGTTTCTCTTGTAAAGATTCTTTCAAAGCAACAATTAGTATAATTTAGGGGGGCGAGAATATAAATACAAGTCCAATTTAGAAATATAATACCCCACAAGTCCATAACAAATAAACAGGTTCCTCTAATGTGCTCAATTCCATAATATAAATCTCACAAACATCATAACAAGAGAAACTCACTATACTTCAATGAATCCTGACACAATTACTAGAGATGTTAAATGTCAGAATCCTATGAAGCAACCATGACGTTAGTGAATATTGTCAGCCTCACTCGTAACATGAATTTTGCGTTGTGTAATATATATATATATTAACATTCCTATCAACCTTAAAGCA
Source organism: Maratus speculifer (assembly GCA_964019185.1). Classification (NCBI taxonomy): domain Eukaryota; kingdom Metazoa; phylum Arthropoda; class Arachnida; order Araneae; family Salticidae; genus Maratus; species Maratus speculifer. Next base: position 160,712,386 of record OZ025300.1, on the reverse strand, counting down.
AACTCAATACACGACTCAATCAAATTATGCTACTGGCATCCAAAGAGTTTTAATTAAGGTTTTTTTATTTTACAATACAAAAATTAAACAATTCATCACTTAAAATTTACATATTATAACATGAACTTAATATTAAAATAAATAGGTTATCTTGACTATTTTAAATATGTAACAACATAACAAGCATAAACACTTAAAAGTAAAATTCACCATTCTGGTCCACATTATACCTACGACAGTATGTAAGATTCCCAAGCTTTATAATAAGATAGTGTAAGAAAATATACTAATTACCAGATCACAACAAACATCTAATATAATAACATATCATAATCATGCATTCAAAGATCCTAAATTTGTATCTGATTAATTAAATCTACAGTTCGTATATACATTATTTTTTTTATCATTTATTCACTTGTGGCAAGTGTTACCAATGTTTTAAGAAAAGTAAAAGAAACAATCGTTATAATCACTCACCAGCATCCGTTTCAATGGTGTTACTCTTCTCGCAAAATATATATTTTTTTTTATTTTAGGAGGGGGTAAGTGAATTATCCATACGGCGGTCTCGCGCCCTGGGTGACGGCATACCTTGATAGGACTCTCCGATACTGGATTTTTCAGCACTCGTCAACGGAATGTTCATACTCTCGCGTCATGGATGATGGTAAGCCTTGATTCGGCACTCCGAGACTAGATCTCTCAGCACTCGTCCACGGAATGTTGACTATCTCGCGTCCTGGGTGACGACCTGCCACGATACGGCTTTCCAAAACTAGATCTTTCGGCGCGGGTAATGGTCAAGCAGTCCCCTTCTCCAAGCAGGTCCACCGTTCCCGAAGTACGGTAGCTGAATTCTATCGGCAACCCCTGTACGCCCGCATGCCCTCGGTACGTCGCGGCGGTTCTAGGCCTCTTTTTCCAACATTAGCCGTAAGCTTTTTTACTTGCCGTTCTTGCTAGATAGATGATTTTTTTATCGGCCCCAAACGTAACTTCATCGGGGGCAGATGTTCGCCTGTATCCCAGCGAAAAAGATCTCCAACTAAAAACCTCTCCCTCTATTTTTTCCATTTTTTTTTTTTTTTTTTTTTTTTTAAGAATTATCCCTCCAAAATATCTCCTACCAATCGTGATCTACTCATAAATTAAACAAAAACTTAAAATCTCCTGATAGGCCCAAGAACCCCTATGACCTACGATCCTGCTGCAAAGAGCATCGCTTCCACGCCTGACTCACCATTCTCAATGACCCCACGCATCGTCAACTAGCAGATGTTTTCTGATATAAACAATCTACGCCTTCTTATCTTTATGTCCGATTTCAATATTTATTACCCACTGTCGCAGAGTGTAACTAATTCCTACGATCGTAAAAACATCCCATCCTATCTATCTCTTTATTTTATTTTTAACAAGGGGCACTTGTGAAAATACTTTTCACATCTGGGCCTCGCATAAAATGGGCAATAACACCCCCCATAAAATATTTTGAGAACTATTGCCTGGGAAGAGATTTGAGACTCGCTCTCATGGAATTCCCACATACAAGTCCAATTTGAAACGCCTTAACATTTAATTCCACATGGTAGGTTTAAAAAAGAAATATTTTCGATCTTGCACGCAAAATATTTCTTTTTTGTACATCCTTCCTCAAGAAGCGAACAATCTGAAGTAAAACTACCATATAACGAAGAAGCCATACCCCATTAGAACTCCAATTTTAATACCGAGCGGATAATATATGTGCATCTGCCTAGCCCATCCCCATGACCACAACTAAGTTGCAAAATTATCAAACACCGACACGTCTGCAAACTAAGTCTAGGAATGAAAATAAACCAATCTCATAGATACATACCGGTACTGTACCACAAGAACTGCATCAGCATAACATTACCTCTCGAGCATCTCACTCGTTACCCTTCTGGAACCAACCATAGACCATCATCTCTATCTGTCGGACAAGTCTCCGATTTCTGCCACGATTCCAAATGCATTATTGCACCTCACCAACGAAATATATTTAATTCCCATAACTTACCTGAATACCACAATGCTTAGGACACTGGTGAGTGTGAATGGAAAGGATCATATGCAAATTTTTTTCAAGACCAACATACATTAATTTTGAGTATGACTAATATTTGGGCCTGTAACTGCAACATATATGCATATCAAAAATACATTATTCCAATAACATGTTACAACCACCCATATATACATTTTTCTTGAAATATTTCTGTCTTAATTATTGAAACCTACAGGCACGTATGAGAATTTTGCCCTAAATATTACAAAACAAGTATTAAACACAAGAACACATAATCATTTACATTACTTCAATTGTTGAGAAACTATTTACAAGCAATGAATTATCTATCGTATATCATAAAGCCATATAACTGTCTCGATAACAATCAAGTGTCTGTCTAGTTACCCTTTTGATGCAAAGTTTTTTCAAGTAGCTAGAGCAGTTACTACATTATGCTCCCTTTCTATAAGAGCAAGCCTAAAGGTCTTCATAGCTGTGGACACCTCAGGGACATTCAACTCCAACATAATTTTTACTATTTTTATAATTTCAATTTTTTTTTTTTTTTTTTTTTTTTTTTTTTTTTTTTTTTTTTTTTTGTTTGAGCTGACTTAGTCCACAATTCACCCATAATATGTCTAAACATCTTTAATTTATACGAAATCCTACTAAGAACAATTATATTAGTACTGCATGACCTACCCTTCATGCATTATTTACATACGACTCCCATTTTAAAACAATACCACTGCTTACATTATATGAATTAATAAAATACCATAACATATACTGGAATATTATATATGCACACAAAATAATTAAACTCATAACAAATGACACTATTAAAACAACTATACGTACCTGCGAAACTGACGCCATCCCGTACTCTTACGAAACATTGAAACACACAAAACGAGAACCCTTTTATCTAAACTTCACGTCCCTTCAAATTCAACCACATCCCCGCCTATGCGCATTAACAGGTTTACTTACCGTATCCCAAAATCCCCTCACATCATAAACCGCTACACCCCAATACATCATAAACACATAAACAAAATATCCGCCTACTACTTTTGTGTAGCAACGGAACATTTACCGCCAATTATAACGCGTACAAATAGTTCTCCCGGAGGGGCGGTCAAATCGGTTCTCATTTCGATTACCCCGTGGCACGAAAAATCTCCGAGATCTACGAATCGCTAAATCAGTACTCTCTTCATGCGCCTGCGTAGCAAGCATCCCATTCGAATCCAACCGAATTGTATCTTCCGAAACGATTATTTGACTGGAATCGATATTTCTGACAGAATCGACCGACCCATCAGAACTGTCGGCGGCATCCGTGGTTTGTTTACTAACATCAGGCGGGAACTCCATTCGCGATTTCTGCTTAGTAAGTCTATCTACATGAACGATTTGCGTTTTCGTAAGATCCGTTTCAAGCGCAATTTTATAATTTACCTCACTCAACTTCTCTACTACAAGATAAGGACCTACATTCGGTTTAGATAATTTTCTACATCTGCCAGGCTTAACAACAGGTGAGTACAGCCAAACTGAGTCACCTACGGCAATATCTTTTGTAATTGCAGTCTTATTTCGATACTTCTCTTGCTTCTCAGATACCGCAACTAAATTTTCATATACTCTAGAGTAAACTTTTTGCATAGCAGGAATAAGTAAATCACAAAATGACAGAGCGTCAATATATTTACTTGGAAGCTTAGCATCAAAAATCGAATACGGAAGAATTAAGTTCCTACCATAAACGACAGCCGCCGGGGTTAAATTAGTAGAATCGTGAATTGAAGTGCGCATAGCAAGGAGTGCAAATTTTAATTTTATATCCCAGTCTAACTCATTTTCTTGAACTATATGCGAAAGGGCATTTATTAACGTTCGATGTCTCTTTCCAGTTTTCCATTCGAGGAAGGGTGAAAAGGAGTCGTTTTGTTATGTTTAATGCCCAATTTTACATACACCGATTCCATGGCATCTGCTAAAAAGTTCTTTCTTCGGTCAGTAATAATAGTTTTACAACACCCATGTCTTGCAATAAAATCAGCTAAGGTATCTGCTACAACTTCAGAATTTATAGACTGAACTGGATATGCCTCAATCCACTTACTAAACGCATCAATATAAGTTATTATAAATCTATTTCCATTCATAGTCGGTGGCATGGGCCCCACACAATCACAGTGAACTACCGAAAATGGACTAGAAGGTGTTGTCATTCTTTGCAAAGGTGCTAAGTGTTTGGACTTGTGTGCCCTTCTTTGCTGACAACTAATGCACGAATCAACCAAATTTTTTACATGAGCAGTCATACCTGGCCAATAAAAATGTTCTCTAATTCTCTCTATAGTTTTGTTGTATCCCTGGTGACATCCTGCTAAAGAGTCATGAGTTAATGTGAATATTTCAGGAACTATCTGCAAGGGTACAACTAACTTCCTACTCTTATTAATTAGGATTGATTCTCTGACATCTTCACAAACAAGCAAATCTTCATGAAAATAGAATTTAAGATAAGTCGGAGCGATATTTACATTTTTGTCCAACTTATCTATAATTTCAGCACACTTTTTGTCGCTCTTTTGCACCCTACGAATTTTTTCAACCAAATCACATTGTGATTCTAAAATAATTGAAGAATTATTATTTACATTATTAACATTTTGTACACAATTCACCATATCTATATTCTGTACATAACGAGATAGGAAATCTGCCACCCCATTAAATTTTCCTTGAATATATTCAATTGAGTAATCAAAATCTGACAGAGTACAAATCCACCTGGCTATTCTAGAAGTGGGATCTCTGATTTTCAATACAAAAGTAAGTGGCGCATGATCCGTATATATTGTAAAGTGGGTGTTGGCTAAATAACATTTAAAGTGAGCCGTTGCCCGAACCAATGCCAAGAGTTCCCGCTCAGTCGCCGAATACCTCGTTTCAGCGTCTTTAAGTTTTTTACTAGCAAAAGCGACTGGATGTAACAAATTGTCATCCCCATACTGCATCAAAGTCGCACCAAGCGCATATGCACTGGCATCTGTGTACAAATGGAATTCCTTAGTAAAATCGGGTAAAATAATGCAAGGTTTTGAAATTAACGACTCCCTTAAATCATCAAATTCTTTCTGGGCCTCAGGTGTCCATTTAAAAACACCATTCTCTTTAGTCAAATTAGTTAGGTGAATTGCTCTTTTACTAAAATCAGGAATAAAACGTCTATTGTAAGTAACCGTTCCTAGAAAACTTCTCACTTCTTTGCTGTTAGTGGGAATTTTGAAATTTTTTATCACCTCAATATTTTTATTTATAGGGGCAACCTGGTTTCTACAAATTTCATATCCTAAATACTGAATTTTATTAGTTAAAATTTTGCACTTACTTGGTTTAAGTCTTAAATTGTGTTCTCTCGGTCTATCAAAAACCATTTGTAACTTATTTAAATGAGACTCAATGTCATTTGAAGAGATAATAATATCATCTACATACACCAGGATCCCTAAATTTGCCAAATCCCCAAAAATAAAATTCATGAGTCTCTGAAATCCTGCGCTGCTAGTTGCCAATCCAAAAGGAATTCTATTGAACTGATGCAACCCACGATGTGTAATGATTGCAGTTTTATGGCGGTCCTCAGGTCTAATTACCTGTTGAAAAAAAACCGCTTGTTAAATCCAACGTAGAAAAGAAAACTGAACCTGCCAGAGAATCTATAGAATCTGTGATATTCGGAAGAGTATAATTATCTTTAGTTAAATTTTTATTTAGTTTTCTGTAATCTACAGCTAAACGGTATTGCCCATCAGCCTTTTGCACTAAAATGACAGGAGATGCAAATTCTGACATGGTTGGCGAAATAATGTCCGCCTCAAGTAAAGCATCTAACTGATTATTTAATTCATTTCTTAAATTAACAGGGACTCTATAAGCCTTAGATTTGACAGGCTTGTCCTCTTTTAAGTGAATTTCATGGGGAATGGTCATGCAACCAGGCAAGTCACGTACAGATGCAGCAAAAATATCTTTATTTTTTTCTAAAAATTCTTTAACTCTAGTTTTGGTAAGTCCCTCTAAATGATCTAAGTTGATATCGGCATCCCACTCTAAGTCTGCATGATCAAAGTCTACATCTGTACCATCTTTCACAACATTCCCGCAAAAGTTAATTTTTTCAATTTCTCGTTTACAAAAGTTAATTTTTTGCCATTGTCATATTCTTATTTAAAGTAAGCTCCTCCTCACTAAAGTTAATTACAGACACAAACAAACCATGTACATCCGTGCAAACTGTCCTAGCGACTAACATTTTATCCATTAATTTATACCTGCAAGGTTCCAAAACAAAATCACATTCCATATCCTTCAAGTTTTTTCGACATCTAAGTTCAATAATTTGTTTAGAAAGAGGGGGAATATTTACTTTATGTTTGACATATGCATAAATATTATTATCAGTTTGGGTAATTTCACTTTTATCATCCTGTTTAATTTTATCAACATCTGTTTCTAGCATATCTGGGACCTGAACAGTAAGTGCAGCCTGAAGGGGTACAAAAGTTTGTTTATTTACTAAAATTTCCTGATTTTTTAAATTTACTAAATTATTTTCACAAAAAATTATGGCTTTATGTTTACTCAGAAAAGGCATACCTAGAATGCCACTAAAATTTTTCATGAAGTGACCTTCAATAATATAGAATGTGTCAGAGAATTCCTCATTTAATATTTTAAAGTTAAGATCCACAGATTTATTTAAAATCCTGGTATCACCACCAGCAGTAAGGATGGGAATATTACACATATTTATATTGAGATTTTCTAGTTTGTCAACAATGCTATGGCAAATTAAATTGATAGATGAACCAGTGTCTGCTAAAAATTTCAAATAAGTATTATTTATCATGACGGACAAAATAGGTAAGTTGGCCTTACAACTCGGGAATACCGAAAAAACAAATTGCTGACAGTCTGATGGCTTTTCAGGAGTCGACTCTGCCATAATCGTCTCAGCCTCTACTCGTTTAAAGGTTTGTCATCATTTTTAATATCAGTATGCGAATTTCTATCTTTTACATCCTGCCTGGTGTCTTCATGATTTCTTTTATCTGTTGACCCATGCCTCTGACCTCTATCGTTTCTAAAACCCTTTCCATTACCCCGTCTGTAATTGTCACGTTGCCTACCCCACCTGTTGTCTTCCCTGAATCCTTACGAATTACCCCCTCTGCTGCTGATAATCCCCTCTGTTCTGATTAAAATTTCTATAAGTCCCCCAGTTACCCCTTTGGTTATTGAAATTTCCACAAGATCTGGCATAGTGACCTGGAAGATTACATTTAAAGCAACGATTCTCTCTCCTGCTATCATTTTGTTGCCCGTTGACAGCTACTAAATTTGCAACCTGAGCTGTCAAGAGCTTCACCTGTTTTTTCAAATCGTCTATCTCCTTGCCCTGATTTCTGGGAGCGTATGTGGCAGCACAAACAAAGTGGTTGCTGGCCTGTTCCCCTGTTGATGAAGAGGGCAAGGTGAGCAGCGCATTAGAGAATGTGTCTGCTCTTACCGCCTCCCATGATTTTTCTTCCAAGAGGGCCAGTTTTAAAATTTCTTCCGGATCTTTAGGATCCTTGGCAACTACCCCTTTTTTAATTTCTGGACTTAAATTGTTTATCAGCATGGATTTTAGCATTTCTTTTTTGGTCTGGTCAACTACCTGCTGATCGCCCCCATCCACTATTAATGCGGAGAGTGATAAATGTTTGGCTTTGTCATAAAACTCCTGTACAGACATGCCCGCAGTTTGTCTGAAAGTCATGAATTTTTGTAAAGCTACCCCTGGGGAACCTTTCCTATCATATCTTTTGGATAAAATATCAGTCAACTGACTAAATGTTTTGGCCTCCGTTTCATAGGTCCTTAGTAATTGAGCTGCAGCTCCACTCACCCGTGTAAACAAAACAAAAATTTTTTCCTCTTCTTCCCAACCATATGAAGCTGCAAGTCTGTCGAATGATCTCCTAAATTCCCCATAAGATATAACCCCAGGGTCCCCATTGAAAATCGGAATTAAATTTATATGATCTACCAAAGCCGTCTTACGGTGAATGGCCGAGATGGCTTTATCTCCTTCGGTTAAAGCCATAATTCATATAAACAAGCACAAAGTAATATAAATATGTTCAAATAATATGTTCAATATTCAAATATGCAAAGAAAGCGAGAAAAAAAGGGGGGGGGGAGAAATTGGATGTAGCACAGCTATGATGTCCCCTTACAACAATCTTCATCATTTTTACTACGTATATTAAGCATATCAAACAGTGTAATATTAATAAAATCAAAGCACTATATTTCTATATATATACACATGGATAAACACATGATATAACTGAAAATGCCATTGTTAGCTGCACAAAAAAAAAACACCTAAAGAAACTGATTTATTGTAACTATCTATTTGTTATTATCTTTTTCAATACTTATACATTTATTATTTTAGTCGTAATAACACAAAAAATGATTTATTTTAAATATCTATTTATTATTGTTATTTTCAATACTTATATTTTTATTATTTTAGCAATAATAACACAAAAATGATTTATATTAAATATCTATTTAATATTATTATTTTCAATACTTATATTTTTATTATTTTAGCAATAATAACACAAAAATGATTTATATTAAATATCTATTTAATATTATTATTCTCAATACTTATATTTTTATTATTTTAGCAATAATTACACAAAAATGATTTATTTTAAATATCTATTTAATATTATTATTTTCAATACTTATATATTTATTATTTTAGCAATATACAGGTTTTTTCCATTCACGGCTCCAAATTTGTTGTGAGTTTCTCTTGTAAAGATTCTTTCAAAGCAACAATTAGTATAATTTAGGGGGATGAGAATATAAATACAAGTCCAATTTAGAAATATAATACCCCACAAGTCCATAACAAATAAACAGGTTCCTCTAATGTGCTCAATTCCATAATATAAATCTCACAAGCATCATAACAAGAGAAACTCACTATACTTCAATGAATCCTGACACAATTACTAGAGATGTTAAATGTCAGAATCCTATGAAGCAACCATGACGTTAGTGAATATTGTCAGCCTCACTCGTAACATGAATTTTGCGTTGTGTAATATATATATATTAACATTCCTATCAACCTTAAAGCAAACTCAATACACGACTCAATCAAATTATGCTACTGGCATCCAAAGAGTTTTAATTAAGGTTTTTTTATTTTACAATACAAAAATTAAACAATTCATCACTTAAAATTTACATATTATAACATGAACTTAATATTAAAATAAATAGGTTATCTTGACTATTTTAAATATGTAACAACATAACAAGCATAAACACTTAAAAGTAAAATTCACCATTCTGGTCCACATTATACCTACGACAGTATGTAAGATTCCCAAGCTTTATAATAAGATAGTGTAAGAAAAAATACTAATTACCAGATCACAACAAACATCTAATATAATAACATATCATAATCATGCATTCAAAGATCCTAAATTTGTATCTGATTAATTAAATCTACAGTTCGTATATACATTATTTTTTTTTATCATTTATTCACTTGTGGCAAGTGTTACCAATGTTTTAAGAAAAGTAAAAGAAACAATCGTTATAATCACTCACCAGCATCCGTTTCAATGGTGTTACTCTTCTCGCAAAATATATATTTTTTTTTATTTTAGGAGGGGGTAAGTGAATTATCTATACGGCGGTATCGCGCCCTGGGTGACGGCATACCTTGATAGGACTCTCCGATACTGGATTTTTCAGCACTCGTCTACGGAATGTTCATACTCTCGCGTCATGGATGATGGTAAGCCTTGATTCGGCACTCCGAGACTAGATCTCTCAGCACTCGTCCACGGGATGTTGACTATCTCGCGTCCTGGGTGACGACCTGCCACGATACGGCTTTCCAAAACTAGATCTTTCGGCGCGGGTAATGGTCAAGCAGTCCCCTTCTCCAAGCAGGTCCACCGTTCCCGAAGTACGGTCGCTGAATTCTATCGGCAACCCGTGTACGCTCGCATGCCCTCGGTACGTCGCGGCGGTCCTAGGCCTCTTTTTCCAACATTAGCCGTAAGCTTTTTTACTTGCCGTTCTTGCTAGATAGATGATTTTTTTATCGGCCCCAAAAGTAACTTCATCGGGGGCAGATGTTCGCCTGTATCCCAGCAAAAAAGATCTCCAACTAAAAACCTCTCCCTTTATTTTTTCCAATTTTTTTTTTTTTTTTTTTTTTTTTAAAGAACCCTTCCTCCAAAATATCTCCTACCAATCGTCATCTACTCAAAAATTAAACAAAAACTTAAAATCTCCTAATAGGCCCAAGAACCCCTATGACCTACGACCCTGCTGCAAAGAGCATCGCTTCCACGCCTGACTCACCATTCTCAATGACCCCACGCATCGTCAACTAGCAGGTGTTTTCTGATATAAACAATCTACGCCTTCTTATCTTTATGTCCGATTTCAATATTTATTACCCACTGTCGCAGAGTGTAACTAATTCCTACGATCGTAAAAACATCCCATCCTATCTATCTCTTTATTTTATTTTTAACAAGGGGCACTTGTGAAAATACTTTCACATCTGGGCCTCGCATAAAATGGGCAATAACACCCCCCATAAAATATTTTGACAACTATTGCCTGGGAAGAGTTTTGAGACTCGCTCTCATGGAATTCCCACATACAAGTCCAATTTGAAACGCCTTAACACAGTGGTAAATTTGTTTTAATTATCAAAGAGATTGCCTGATATAGCCTTATGTTTGATTTGGTGTAATAATTCTTTAACGCTATTCTGAAATCAAAAAGGGTTACTTTATAACATAAGTTTTAATTTATTTTTGCTCGGAAATGCATGAAGCAGCAAGTGTTGTTGTACAAAAACTATCAAACTATCAAAGCACTTTTTTTTTTTTTTTTTTTTTTTTTTTTTTTTTTTTTTTTTGCGATAAACTATATGTCACGTGATCGAAATCGGTAATAGCTCAACAGATGATTTATTGATCAAAAAATTGAAAATTCAGTTCCATTATAAATCGCTTTCATAGTCAGGATTTCCAATTTTATGTCTTTCTGTTGAAAAATGAATTTGTAAATGTGTAAAAACATTTTGCGCTTGTTTAGCTGAGTAGTTGAGAACAGCCTTAACGCAGCCAATGGTATCTGTCGTTCTTACAATGATACAGGGTTCCAACAACTTGGCTAGATGCACTTACAACTCATGTCTGACAACTCATCACACAGCCGATTCACTCTCAGACGGTCAGACTTGTCACATCCTATTCCGATCGGGTCCCTTTTCTGGAATTGATTTTTGCATGTCTTTTGCTTACAATTTCTTTAATCTTCTTCAAATGATCAAAGATCAATGGCGAAACCTGGATATTTTGTTAATACAATGCTAAAAAGGCTAGATTTTAACTAGTCTCCCATTTAATGCCGCTGTAACTAATGGTCAAGTGAGGTCTTCCCTATAGAAATAAAATACTTCATTATGTCATCATTTACGGTCATCTAATTCACTGACACCGCGGCCAGTTCTGATCAACATGCGCCCTTTTAAAAACAGTCTCAATAATCTGTTCAGATAACATTTTCAAATGTCCGCTTCAAAATGCAGCAAGTTGTTTCTCTGGTCTTTCTTTTTCAAATATTCGGGGGTCAACATCCAAATAAATGGGACTCTCAACAAAAGAGACAGGTGATGATAAACACGTTAGGGATCTAAACCACTAGACCTCCGACCTGTAACCGAACCTCTAAATACTGATCAAATATAAGGTTTCGCTGAAGTTGGACGCAGTTTGATCATAGCTTAACACTATAATCAAGTGCAAATGTCTGGCTCGTCATAAAAACAAAACTCTTACTAGTTTTGTTTCTTTAGTATCACAAATAAATGATTCATAAACAAAAAGCCGTTGCCGATTTCAATTAAATTTTTGATTCATCAATGCAGAATTTAATTATTTTCCTATCGTGTTCCAATTTTATTTAGTCGTTTAAAATTTGACGCGACATTTTTTTTTTAATTTTAAGTAACCCTTGAGCTAGGGTATATGTAATTCCGAAATTTGATTTCTTGTGTACTACTTATAATTTAGCGAATTAATATAAGAGAATTTAATCTGAATTTTGTATTATTTACTTGTATACAAAACAGCTGAAAAAGTACTATAAGTGTATATACCTATTTGTAATATAAATTCACGTACCGGAAAACCAAAAATTTTTGATTGCACAGGCAGAGCTCATATACAATTTCTCTGGGGTGCAAAACATTCCATCTCACCAGTTAAGAGTTTAATATATCATTTAATACTTTACCACATAATTAGGCTTTTTTTCAAAAGATATTATTATGGTTTCTAATAAAAAAAAATTAAGTCGATTCAGCTATATTATAATCAACCGAATTACAATTCTGAAATTTATTTCGAAATTATTAAAATAACTATGAAGGTTCCATCTCTTTGATCTTAACCTTGATCCGATTATATTTATGTGAGAAAAGGAATGATTCTCTAGGGTTTCATTTACAGCAGTAAATTTCAGACTTATATAACATAAAAGGCTCGTAGCGTCAGAGTTTCTAATATCTGATTTACGTATGGCATAAGTATGTCAGTTTATAAGATAAATGCATGACATTCATATTTCACAAGTACTCTGTAGGACATTTGAACATAATATTAGATTTTGGATCAATGCCTCTGAAAGGATTCATATAAAGTTACAAATTATACAATATTTCTATCTACAGTCGGTTCTCATTAATTTGAAATCTTTGAGACTACAAGAAATGTTCGAATTATATAAAGTATAAAAATAAAACTTGTTTATAGGGATGCTATTACAAAAGAATTAATGTTAGAGTATTTTTTTTATTATTTATTTATTTCGAATGTTATCGTTAGAATATGATTTTATATTAAATTAAAGACATAAATACATAAACTAATTAGTAATATATTAAAATAATATAAACAAAACATAAAAATTAATAATATAGTATAAAACAACTGAATTTCAAAATTTTATTAATTCTGCTATAATTTTCTTAACTGAAATTAGATGAGCATTTAAAGAATTATTCAAACAATTTATCATCACTATGAAAATAAAAATTATCAATTCATTTTTGTTTTTCCTATTCATTTTTGGCTTTTTAACCAGTTGTAACAAACAGGTAAGTTTTTTGTCAGATGACGGCTGCATCAGGATGAATGTAAGCAGCAAACACTCGATTGTGCAGTTGATAGGGAAAGGACTAAAGTTCACTTGGAACATACCGGGTGTCCCAAAAATGACTGATGGATTTTAAAATTCAATAACTTGCAAACTGTTCAAGTACGGTAAAAAAACTCCTGACATTATACATAACCCTCCTGCAAAAAATTTTTAAATAGCTGTCACCGTTTGCAAGTTATTGAATTTTAAAATCCATCAGTCATTTTTGGGACACTCGGTAGTAGCAGAATCACTAGAATATAATTCCATCTTCTCATTGCATTTTTCGTGAATTGTACCAACAATTTCTGCTGCAACTAAGGGTTCATACATTTTTAAACTATTGTCAGCCGATAAGTTTGTGAGAATGTAAAAAAAAAATTAAAAATTGGAATTCTGGTTATTTTGAATTAAAAGAATTTAATGTAAAATAAGTTCGAATTGCTGAAAACTTTGAATGTTATTTTGCCATTGAAAATTTCGGGGCTTTATGTTTAGTTCAAATTAAGAGAAGATCCGATTTATCCGATTTCGAATTCACGAGAGCGGACTGTATATCTATAATAATGCAAAGATAAAGTTCTACCAATTTTTATGACTTATTTTTTTCCAAACAAATATATGATTTGATACAGCAACTTATTGACTATGTATACCAGGAAGAATATTTTAGGAGATATGTATAGATAAAATCTAATGGCATGATTTCTTCACCTACAATATTTGGCGTTATTTCCAATCTATGCAAATAATAAGCTATGCAAACAAAACTATAAAAAAAAGATGGAATATCGCCATGTAAATTGTCCAGTTTTAATTCTACAGCCCAGAAATTGGCAAATTTCTCTTATTTGTCACAAATTGCGATATCAGGATGCATTAATATCGTTTGATATTTTATTCTTATGACATGAATAAGTTAGTATCACTTAGGATATAAAAATTTCTCTTAATCTTTTTTGGTTTTCAATAATAACAATAATGCTCTCTCATGCTTAAAAAAAACCTTTTTTTGATTTAGTCTCAGCACTTACCAGAATAAACTGGTGGTAATAACGCCATTGACTGGCGTTATTACCCCGGTATACATAAGTATATTTAATGTACAGTATATTTTAAACTACTAACTACCACCGCGAACACATACAAAATATTTCACAACATTCTGAAAGTAAATGAAATACCTTTTGAATTTATGTAGTAAACAAAGTATTTCGTAATATTTTCGTTTCGTTTTTCTTTGTTGAACAGAATTTTTGAAAGAAAAAAAAATATATTAACATAGGTGCCAACCTTATATTAATCTTCCTTAATACGTGCATTAATTTGACCCTAGTTTAATAAATTTCGAAACAAAATTTTTTCAATAAAATGAAATTAAATATGTTCCACTTAGAAATCTGAAATTAAATAAATAAATATTCATGAATCAAATTTTCTGATTCAAAATGAGATTAACCTGGATCAAATTAATCCAGGTATTACGGAAGATTAGTTAAAAGTTGGCAGCTATGTATTAATTTGACTGAGCAATGTCCAAAAAGTAGGAAGAGTGCCTCAGAACATTTCATTCGAATGTAAGGAATTTGTTATTTCCCAGTCAAAGATTGTCCCAAAAGCTTCTTTTGCAATTCAAATTGTTTTATTTTTTAATTTACCTGCACCACTTCTTGAAAAAAAATAGCCACATTTTGACAACATTCAGAAAAAAAAAAAAAAAAAGAAAAAAAACTACAAAACGTGTTTTTAAATATTGGTGCGAACAGATTATAAAAATAGTTGCTAGACCTCATTATGACTTGGTAAGCAACATTGTAAATCGCATTTTCAACATCTAAAAGATCCTTTTATGAGAAGATTGGTCCGCGTAGACGAAAGTTGGATGCTTTATAACAATCAAGAAAGCAAACAATTCTGGTCCAACCGAAAAAAAAATCACATTTCTGTCGCTAAAGCCGGATTCTTACAGAAGAAAATTTTGTTCTCTATTTGGCATGATTGGATCTACTACGAGCGACTTCCACCTAACCATCAATTTTGAAAATTACCAGCAACTAGACGTTGTACTGAAGGTAGAAATAACCATGAAACACCCCGAAATAGTAAACAAACGAGGTATTATCGTCCATTAAGACGACTTCATTTCACATGTATCTTTGACTGTCAAAAACAAACACCTTGTATTTGATTGAGACATTTTGATTCATCTTCCTTACTTTCCTGCTATTGCTCAGTCTGACTACTATTTTTTTCTTTCTCTCTAAAATTATGTTCACAAAAAATGAACTTTTTGAATGACATAAAAAATCAACTTGGAAATTATTTTGCCACCAAATCAAAAAAGTTTTGGAAAGAAGATGTTATTAGACTACCTGGAAGATAGAAGAAGATTTGTTATAAAGATTGGCTCAGGCATTCTTCAGTTAAACTTTTTCTTTATTGAAATTTCGATGGTTTTTTTTCTTTTGCAAAACAAGCGGAAGAAACTTTTGGGACAACATAATACTTTTGTAAAACAAATGAGTACATTTATTTGAATGAAGAATCATTAAATCAACAAGGTCGTAAATATTACACAGATTATTAAAAATAATAATACATGTGTAATGTTTATTATCTTATTACATTTGATAGCATAGAAATTTTGATTTTATTGTAGTTATTTTACTGGCACCGGAGATAACTTGTGTCATGCTTTTATTTGAAGGATAATAAAAGATTTAAGAAATATCTCTCTTTCTCTTTCTGTAACAAGAAAACTGTTGGCATTACAGTCTGTAACTTTGATAATGCTTTGACAATTTTTTTCAGAATTATAAAGGCAAGATATTACTTGAAATGTGATAGCATGTTTTGATTTAAGAACTTATAAATGTTAGACAAAAATGATTTATGAAACGAACAGTATAAAAATATTAAGATCTCTAAGTGTTTTATGAACCCTTACAAATCTGGCAAATTATCTACTATCTTATAGATATTTCGCTAGCTCAAAAAATGTAAATTTAATTCATTAGTTACCAATCTTTGTATGTAGATAATTTCATAAACATTTCAAAATCCAGTTATAACAGAAAATTATTAATAAAATTATATCATTTTAAGTTCAACTCTTCCAAGATGTTTCGTGTAAGATAATTTATATTACATCTTGAAGATTGTAAGGTAGATGGCCTAAATGTGACCAGTGTTCTTAAGGTAGACCACTCAAAAAAAAAAAAAAAACAGAATTAATATTATTTATAGCCGCAAGTGGCGATACTGAATCATAAATAATCCATATACAAAGCAAGTCGCTGAATTTGAGTACAATGCGCCGCCGTTGTATGCAGACATTTCATTTTTAGAAGAAGGTGTTCTAATTTTCAGGTAAGGAGATAATTTAATGTACATATGTTTATTTTAACATAACATTGAATTATGAAGTATTTTCCGAAAGTTTATTTTTTACTTTTTAAATCCATTTACTTTGATTTTAATGAATTTACCAGAATAATAGATTTACATAATGAAAAAAGCGGTCATAAATATGTTATTAAGGTGGCCATCTTGATAGTTTTATGTAATAACTGCTTAAGATATGTATATAACGAATGTGAGGGACTTACATAAAATGACGTAGACAAATGTTTATCTGTACTTTTTGTATTCAATCAAATTAAGTAGTAATTTTTGGTAATTTTTTCAAGTAAATAAATGATATTTTTTCATGTAATTAAATGGTAATTTTTCAATGTAAGTTCTTTGCAATAAAATGTTTTCTTTTAATTTAATATTGTATTTCTGACACGAGTTTGTACACTATTTTTTAAACCTTAATAAAGTTATTTCAATGTATGGGCCACCTTTGATGCACTGTGTTCTAAATGTGGTCCACAAGCTACTATTTGGAAATCATTTTATAAAAAGAATTAAATTTCATTTTACAAAAAAAAAAATAAAAAATAAAAAATAAAAAATACATTTTAAATACATTAAACTTAGTTGCAAGACTTTTAAAAAAATCAGTTTTATATACCTAACCAAAAAATTTTGTAAAGGTTTCGAAACATAACTATGGACACTTTTGGAGGCCATAGTTTGGTTGACCACATACCTTATAATCTGTGCAATAAATCAGAGAATTCGTGAATAATTTTAATTACGATTTTCTCAACGTAATCAAAAAAACTTAAGTGACTCGTATTTATTTTAATATCACATTATTATAACTCATAAAAAGTATTCATAAGTTACAAACTTATTGTCATGCTTATGGTCGTACTAAATCATTTAAAAATATAGTTGAAAAAAGTAAATTAGACAAATCTCAAATATAAATCCTTTATTTTCTGAATATGCAAAATACTTCATTAAAAATATCATAAAAAAGTCACCGTGCAGAAATTTACTTGAAGGAAAGGTAGGAGTGAATGATAAACATCAAATTAAAGCTATGCATTTCACAAAAGTAAGCATTTGAATGCAAGAGTTGTGTAACCTATTTCTTTTGCTCTTTCTTTCTTTCCTCAAGTTGATTTCAATTACAATTAAAGTTTTTATCTTCTTTCGAACAACCGGAAAAGCGATGTAAATTTTCCATTTCTTTCCTACATTTTACTTTCTACTATCTTTACAAAAAGAAAATTTTGGATTTTTTAAAAAATTCCACTTTTGGTTTTCGATGGACTTTTCTGTTTTAGAAGGTCCTGAACAGGATTTAATGGTTTTTAGAAAAGGTCTGTCTATGATTCTGTATGGGAGATCACCCGCCTTGTGTACCTGCTTTTGGCCGATAGTCTAGACAAGCTCCAAGCCCAAGGCAGGTCTGTATGGGACAAAGATTTTGTTAGCAGTCTATAAAACTGAAGCATCTAATTTCCCAAAACTTAACATTGAATTAGACCTTGATATAAACTGGATCTAAATAATTTTTGGTGTATATATTTCAACAGGTGACGCTACTATGCTGCATTATTCACGATTTCTACAATAACTGTATTTAAAGAGCTATTGCATCGATTTTCATAAAACTTCAGATTAAGTTAGTTCTTGATATAATTTGGTGTTGATTGCTTTTTTGGTGTAAATCGATCAACAGGTGGCGCTACTATACTGCATTATTCATGACTAGCTGTATCTCTGAAACTGATGCATAGATTTTCATCAAATCTCAGACTCAGTTAGACCCTGATAAAAAATGGTCGTAATTAGTTTTTAATGCACATCTCCCAACATGTGACACTGTTCTGCAGAGTTTTTTAAGATTTCCAGAATAGCTCTTCCGCAGAAACTAATGCTCGGATTTTCCCCAAATTTCAGATTAAATTAGAAATCGACATAAGTTATTGCTGTTTAGATTTTGGTGTAAATCACCTAACCAATAGCGCTGCTATGCTTTATATTTTAAGAAGAATTAACATGTATGAAATAGAAGAAAGTTTTGGTATTGTCAGATTCGACTAGTTTTTTGTTACCGCTCCCCTTTTTATTTTTTTCTATCTTTACAAGAACGTACAAGATTCGTGAAAAATTTCGAATGAATTTATATGTTTTGGAAGGATCTGAACACAATCTGAAAGTTTTTAGAAAATATCTATTGAGTTTGGCTTTATCATTCGATGAGTCACTAAGTGACAAACAATTTTCTGGGTGCTAGATCTCATGAACTATTGCACAGAAACATACAAAATTTTAGATTCCTTTAGATCTTGGTATAAACTTATGCTGATTAATTTTTGGTGTATGTCGCCCAAGAAGTGGCACTGCTATGCTGCATTTTTTACAATTTCCACAATAGCTATGTCTCAATAACTAATGCACGAATTTTCATCTAACTTAAGATTCAGTTGGACGTTGATACGATTTTTTGTTGATTAGGTTTTCCTGACAATCATACAATTGATGGAACTGTTATGGCGGATTTTACTGGATTTACCCGATTTTAGCGATAATCATATCTCAATAACTAATGAACAAAACTTGATATCCTTAGAATCCTCATGATAGTAATAGATTACCATTTAATTTTGGCACTGTGTTAGCAAATTTTGTAGTATTAACATTCAAGAGGCATAAAAAAGTTTTCGGATTGTCACATCCGATTAGTTTTGTTTATTTATATGTACAGTTTTTGTACTGTTATATTCTATCACTTGCATGTCTAAATTTTTCAGATGATATTATATAGGTGTTTTCATCCAGGTTCCAAATAGTCTGACTTTTTTAATAGTTTTCAGCATATTTGAAATGTGTTTAAGAATTCCGTTTCTCTATCCGCGTGTTCGTCTGCCAGTTTGGGCATGTCTGTACATGTAACATGAATAAGTTGTCACAGGTCTCTCCAACAATATTTCTCATGAGGGACAGTCTGCAATATTTCGAATTTTTCTCCCAATGATGACTGTGTGAATCAGTCAAAAGCATTCGGGTGTCGACTTTGTAACATCATTTTAACATCTGTGATGTTTTTATGCTTTCAAACATCTAATGATATATATTTTTAGCAACAAGAAATCATGTTTTTATATAATCTTAAGGTAAAAGCTACCTTCCGAGGTGATGGTTAAACTATTTATTTTAATTAAAAGCGATCTTTTAACATTTTTAAAATTTATGACAAATTAAAAAAAATTATGAATAATATTTAAATAAAACGCTTTCCCGTTATTCAAAAGAAATTATTTAGCAAATTCAAAGCAAAAATCTTATTTTTCCACTAAAAGAAAAAAAAAACTTTAGAAATACTTAATATGATAAAGTAACTTTTAGATACATTTTTATTAAGTAAAAAGATTTTCTTTATTTTCTATGTCTGAGATTCTTTTTTCCAACGTATTTCTGCTTGCAGCAGTATTTTAAACATTTGTTTCGTATTACGTTACCTTAACAATCTTATAAAATATGTCGAACGCAATACATTATTTTTATATATTTCCTGTTTATCGATTTAATACTACATCTGTCTATATTTTAACCCCTAAGTAGATGAAATTACAAAATAAATCTCTTCTTATAACCCTATACTTGTACATATTATATTTAAGTAATATCATATGTCATCAGAAACAGCATAAATCTTAAATAATAGTCATAGCGATGTCTCAAGATAGCTATGAAATATATTGCAATTAGTACGTTAAACATTATTTTTTCAAGAAGCTACAATATAAATTATTCAACTCAAATAGAAACTTTTCAGAATAAATGAGAAATTACGAAGCATGACAAATTAAGACAAATATCTCTTCTTGTAAACAACACTTCATTAAATTATTAGTTACACTACAGTTTTCCTCATTAGCAATGTTGGTTTAATGTTTTTGTGCTGACAACACTGACAGATGACAATTGACAGGTGTCGTCAACCGGTTAGGGTATTGTAGTGCATAATGAACGTCAGTGATGTTCTGGAAACACTTAGCGACTTAAATGTTTTCAATTGTTTGTAATAAATTCTGCTCTCAACGAAATACTTTAAAAGAAAGCATGATAAACTAAAGAAATTTGATAGAAGCCCTGATTATGGTCTGGCATCATAAGGAGTAATGATATTGAAAGCGTAAAAAAATGTATATATAACAGATTAAGGAGTACAATCCGCAAAAGGAGGTTCTATGAAATATCGAGAAATTTGTCTTGGAACACTCGTGTTTTTTTTTTTTTTTTTTTTTTTTTTTTTTTTTTTTTTCAGAATAATTTTCGTACTTTATGAGTAACAATGTTTTTTTATTTAAAAACATATTACTTATTAATTCATGTTACTGAAATTAGTTTTATAATCCATTAATAAACAACAACAAAACAAAGTTTCATGTTCTCCGCAATGTAAAGTTTAGGCGTATAACTAACAATTTGGCCACCAACTGCATAAACTTAGGATGATTAAAAGACAAATTATCTGACAAATATCTTTTCTTGTAAACACTTCTTTAAGTAACATCATTTAATTTTATTCGAAACATATTACTTAAGATAAACAGCACAGAAACCTTAAATATTTCCATGCTAGAAAAAGCCAGTTTAATTTTAGATATAATTAATTTTAGAAAGTAATTTTTAGACACGTTTTAATTGAACAATAGAATTTTTTCCTACATATAAAGTCTCTCATATATTTTTCTATTTTGCAGTGGTTCGCCTCAGTATTTTAAACGTTTGATTTCCATTACAGTCTCTTAAGGCTATTGGTCACCCACCCTCCGAATTCCTCCGCAATGATAAGTCTACGGGAGTTTGATGCATTACGAAGGAGAATTTGGAAATTGAGTGAACAGCAGTCTTAAGGGGACACAGTACCGACATTTTGTTAATTATTTTATTATTTATTATTATTTTTTTACTATAAATGTAATTATAATTTAATTATTTACTATAAATGTAAAAAAGCTAGACAGATTAAGAGACAAATTACGAAAATTGACAATTTATCTGGCAAATATCTTTTCTCGTTCTAACATTCTATTAAGTAATATCTTTTAATATAGTTTAAAACACATTAAATTACATATTTAACATTGAAACCTTAAATATATTCATGCTGAAAAAAGCCAATTTGCCTTTAATAAAATTTAATCTTAATTAAACATTTTTTCCTACGTATAACATTTTTTTTTCATTTTGTTGTGGCTTGTCTCAGTACTTTAAAAATTTGATTTCCATTACAATATCTTAAGACAAATATGAAATATATCTCACATTATGTATTACTTATATAAGTTGTTTGTTCATCAATTTATTATTAAATTGATCTATATTTTTAAATGTATAACGATAAATTGGTAAATTAAATCTCTCCTTGTGTATCCCATCTTTAAGTAATGTCATATGTTATTCAAAGCAATTAGCATAAATCTTAAATAATAATTATAGCTACGTCTCAAGAAACATATCCAACTTAACGCAATTGATACATAAAACATATTTTTCGGCGTACTTGCACCTTAATTATTTACTGAAAATATAAAGAAGGTTGGCAGATAAGACACAAATTACGAAGAAAGACAAATTATGACAAATATGTCTTCTTGTATACAATACTTCATTTATCATTTTATTCAATGAGATTGCTTAACATATACAACACAGATACTTTAAGTATCTCCATGTAGAAAAAAAATCAATTTGACTTCAGAAAGACTTAATCTGAGAAAGTAGCTTTGAAAATTTTTAATTAAACAAAAGAAATTTCTTTTGTATATATATATGAATTTTTATTATTGTGCTGTAATTGTCAAAACTTTTTTGTTATACGCTTTATTTCTACTACGACATTTTAATAAATTTTACATTACGCATTACACATTACTTTTATAACTTGTTTGTAGGGTAACATCCCCAGTAATTGGTAGGCATCAGTAATTGGCACATACTACAAAAAGTCCTAAAATAAGATTTATATTCAGTCTTTTAAAATTCCAAGACCATATACCAGTTATATGCTCATTTACTTTAAAGATTATAACTTTGATTTATGCTACTAGATGATAATAGTGCCTAGGAAAGAGAAACAATTATGGCTTTTATCAAATTAGCCATTTTTGTTGCAAATGCTTCTTCTCTGGCTTAAGAAAGGCATGCATTTCAATTTATTATTATCTGATTTATAGTATGTTTTAAATTTTAATTGACAGCAGTTTTTGTTGAAAAGGGTTACTTTAATTGTGTAAAAGTCTAAGTGCCAATTACTGGTGATTACCGCAACTTTTTATAAATATATTTTTATAAAAATACTTTTTCAAATATTTTTGCTTTTAGTGGGCAAAATAGATGCACAGTTATGCGCTCTTTGATTTAAAAATATTTGCAAGTAAATATTTTATTTCTTGTTAATGAAACAGAAGTAAGTTTAAAGACAAATTCTTAATATGCCAATTACTGGAGATGTTACCTTACCTCAATTTATTACTACATCTGCCTATATTTTTAAATCTATGAGGAGTAATTGCAAATTAAATTTTTTTATGTACAGTAACGTACCGAAAGTAAGCCTGTATGTTGAGGGGAACCTTTAGCACACAGGAAATTCTAAAGATTTTAAGAGCAACTAGTAATTGGGACTTTTCTGTAAAGGGCAAACAAACTCGAAGGGGAATTTGAAGGATAGGGCTTATAAATGGCACTTTTTTAAAAGGGAAAACTGTGTATATATTAAGAGAGAAGGTGGTATTAGGAGGGAGCTTACTTTCAGTATTTTACAATGTATCATCAATAAATAATACTGTAAACCAATCAAAATATATGCCACAAATCTTTAACAATAATCTTAGTAATATTTCAAGAAACATATGAAACATAACACAATTAGTACATAAATGTTCTTTAATCCAAATTAATTATTGTAGTTATAACGCTAGACAGATAAAGTGACAAATTACAAAGCATGGCAAATTAAGACAAATATATCTTTTTCAAAACGAAACTTCATTAAATAATGTCCTTTTTAGTGTTCAAAATTGATTACGTAACACATTTAAAGACGAAATTTAAATACATTCAAGTCGAGAAGAGACCAGTTTGATTTTAGAAAAATTTAATCAGGGAAAGTAATTTTTACTCAAGTTTTAAATAAGCAAAAGAAATTTTTTTCTTAGTATAAAATTTATTTTTATTTTTGTAGGGATTTGCCTTTGTATTTTAAGCATTTAATTTTCATTATTGTATCTTATAAAAAATATGATATATATTTCACATTGTATGACCAGGTTATTTCTACATGAATTTATTACTAAATAGATATGTATTTTTAAATATACAAAGATAAAATGGTAAACTAAATCTCTCCTTGCGTAATTCTTTTTTAAGTAATATCTTGTGCCCCTCAAAAGAATTAACATAAGTGTTAGACAATAATCATAGCTATGTCTAAAAAAAAACGTATGAAACATACCGCAATTCATACATAAAACATATTTTTCCACTGTACTTCTACCTTATTATTTACTATAAATATAATGAAGCTAGACAGATTAAGAGACAATTTACGAAGAACGACAAATTATGACAAATATGTCTTACTGAATGTGACAATTCATTTATCGTTTAGTTCAAAAAGATTACTTAAAATATGCAACACAGAAACTTTAAGTATTTCCATGTTGAAAAGAACTCAATTTGTCTTTAGAAAGACTTAATCTGAGAAAGCAACTTTTAGATAAGGTTTATTTAAACAAAATATATTTGTTTTCTATGCATAAAAAATTATTTTCATTCTCTTGTGATTTGTGAAACGTTTTATGTTAAATCTTTGATTTCCACTACAGTATATTAATAAACGTTACGTCGCACATTATGCATTACGTTTATAATATGTTTGTACATCAATTTATTACAAGATCGCCCTGTATTTTTAAGTCTATGCGTATAAAATTGCAAATTAAATTTTTTTTATGCACTGTAAAATACGAAACTAAGCCACCCCCCCCCCCTTTAACACACAGGAAAATGTAAAAATTTTAAAAGGGGCTTATAAGTGG
The DNA here is from genome assembly GCA_964019185.1 of Maratus speculifer. Classification (NCBI taxonomy): domain Eukaryota; kingdom Metazoa; phylum Arthropoda; class Arachnida; order Araneae; family Salticidae; genus Maratus; species Maratus speculifer. Next base: position 160,687,570 of record OZ025300.1, on the reverse strand, counting down.
AGCTTTTCTAAAAAGAACAGACAAATTGGAAGATAATTTCAAGGGGAGGACTTTTAAATGGCAGTTATTCAAAAAGATAAACTCCACATATATTGGGTGGGGGTGGAAGGTAGTATTCGAACGGCTTTGCTTTCGGTAATTTATAGAATATTATCACTAAATAATACCATATAACAATTAAAAAAACTACTACAAATCTTTAATAATAATCTTAGCAATATTTCAAAATCCATATGAAACATAACATAATTAGTACATAAAGTATTATTCTTCGGACGTGTTTTAATCTAAATTGTTGTTGCAGTTATAATGATAGACAAGTAAAGTGACAAATGACGAAGCATGACAAATTATAACAAATTTATCTTCTTGCAAAACGACGCTTCACTAGGCAATATTATTTATGGTATTCATAATTGATTACTTAACACATTTAAAGACAAAACTTAAAATATATCCATGTTGAAAAAGGACCAATTTGTCAATGAAAAATTTAAGCTGAGAAAGTATTTTTTAAACAAGTATTGACTAAGCAAAATAAAAAAAAATCCTATGTAGATTTTTTTTCATGTTTGTTGCGGTTTGCCTCAGTATTTTAAATATTCGATTTTCATTGTAACATCTTAAAAAATATATGAAATATATCTCACATTACTTGTACAACAATTATTATAAAATCGGTCGATATTTTTAAATGCATAAAGATAAAATTATAAATTAAATCTTTCTTTGTATAGTTCTTTCTTAAATAATATCATATTCCCTTCAAAAGAATTTGAATAAGTCTTAAATAATAATCATAGCAGTGTCTCAAGATACGTTTGAGACATTGCTCAATTAGCACATAAAACATAGTTTTGCATTGTCTTGCATCTTAATTATATTCTATAAATATAAAGAAGCTAGGCAGATTCAGAGACAAATTACGAAGAACGACAAATTATGACAAATGAGTCTTCTTGTGTGCGACACTTCATTTATCATTTAATTCAATGAGATTACTTAACATATTAAACACAGAAACTTTAAATATTTCCATGTTGAAAAGAAATCGATATGTCTTTAGAAAGATTTAAAATGAGAAAGTAATTTTTAGGTAAGATTTATTTAAACAAAAGACAATTGTTTTCTATGTATAAGAAATATTTTCATTGTGTTGTGATTTATTAAACGTTTTATGTTAAACGTTTGATTTCCACTAAGGTACATAAATAAACGTTACATTGTGCATTATACATTACTTTTATAACTTGTTTGTACATCAACTCATTACAGCATGTGATTATATTTTTAAATCTGTGAGTATAAAATTGCAAATTAAATCTCCTTTCATTTACGGTAAAGTAACGAAATTAAGCCATACCCCCGCCCCACAGGAAATTCTAATGATTTTTAAAGAGGCTTCTAAACTGTGACTTTTTTGAAAAGCACAGGCAAATTGCGAGGGTATTTTGAAAGGGATGGTTATAAATGGCACTTTTACAAAAACAAAAAAAGCACTTATATTAAGAGGTAAGGTAATATTCGGAGGGAGCTTACTTACGGGACATTAAACTATATTGTCTGTAAATAGTATAAGATGCCAATTAAAACAATTACCACAAATTTTTCATAATTTGTCTTAGTAATATTTTACGAACAATATGAAACATAACGCAATTAGTACATAAAGAATTATTCTCCAAACGCTCTTTTATCTAAATTAGTTATTATGGTTATAATACACTGCTCAAAACAATTAAAGGATATTTGAAGTTTTATGTAAAATAAAGATATAAACGAATTTTTTTTTGCCGAAAATAGAAGAAGAGAATCACAAATGCAAATTTTTCTGGTTTTCAAACTGTGGAGTATGCAAATTTTGAGTTCGACGTCAAAAACGTCGCTTCAGCGGCAGCGAATGAAATTTGACTTTCAACTGGATAAAAGAGAATGAAGACAAGGATGATCGGCATTCAGTGATTGCTATGTTTCGATGAGTACGATATCTCAGCAAAGTCATTTGACAGATTCAGAAGCTTGCAGAATTGTTGGTAGGTTAGAAAATGGCCAAACTCAAGACGAAGTAGCGCAAGCCATTCGAGTGTCACAAAGTGTCATTTCCAGGATCTGGAACCGTTTTTGGAGAGTGGATGTGCAGGTCGAAGACCAGGGCAAGATCGTAGACGGGCAACAACGCCCAATGAAGATCGGTATTTAGCGTTAACAGCTCGGAGACACCGAAACATGAACGCCACTCTTCTCCAACAACACCTTCGCTCGGCTACAGGCACCACGATTTCAACTCAGACTGTCCGAAACCGGCTCCATGCTGAAGGTCTGTATGCTCGCCGACCGATGATATGTGTTAGATTAACATCAAGGCATCGTCGCGACCGCAGGGAGTGGGCAACCGAGCATGTCAACTGGAGGAGAAATGAATGGAGCAATATTCTGTTTTCTGACGAGTCCCTTTTTCTGTGCATCTGGATAATAGGCATATTTTCATCTTGAGGGACGGTGGCAGTAGGGATAATCCTGCGTTCGTGCACGAAAGTGTCAGATTTGGCGGTGGAGGAGTGTTGGTGTATGGTGGCATCTCCATTGACGGGCGCACTGACCCATCATTCGAGATGGAGCTCTGACTGGTCGCCGATATAGGGATGCGATCCTCAGACCTATTGTAGTCCCGGAGCTATCCGTAGCAGTATTGTAGCAGCAGTATTGTAGCTGCAGCAATCGGAGATAACTTCATTTTAATGGACGATAACTGCAGGCCACATCGTGCAAACCTGGTGGAGGATTTCCTTTTCGAGGAAGGAATCGTTCGAATGGAATGGCCAGCGTGTTCTCCAGACATGAATCCAATCGAGCACGTTTGGGACGCTCTAGGAAGGTTTCTGGCTGCCAACAACCCCCACAAACTCTCCAAGAACTGGAAAGAGCTCTTCTGGAAGAGTGGGGCAGAATACCCCAACTCGTCATTAATAGCCTCATTGTGTCCATGCCTCAAAGATGTTCAACGTTGCTGGCCGCCCGTGGAAACCATACCCCCTACTGAAAATGATTTTCTTTGAAGAAAACACCTTTTCTTATTCTTTTTTTCTCATATGCACAAATTGTGTTTTTTTTTCCTTTTGTACACAAATGCGCAATAAAATGCATTTTTTCTGCCAAACATGTGTAATTTATTCTCATATAACCTACTATGTCTGTCGACCATGTATCAATCAGCTAAAAAGTTTCCCAGATACAAAATCCACCTAAAACTGCAATATCCTTTAATTGTTTTGAGCAGTGTACTAGGCAGATAAATTGACAAATTGTGACAAATTTATCTTCTTTGAAAACAATACCTCATTAAGTAATATAATTTATAATATTCAAAATTAATTGCTTAACACATTTAATGCCGAAACTTATCTATATATCCATATTGAAAAACTACTAACTTTACTGTATACAAATTTTATACTGAGAAAGCAATTTTTACATAAAATTTAACTAAGCAAAAGAAAATTTTCTTCTATGCATAAGATTTTTTTTTCATTTTGTTGTGGTTTGCCTCAGTATTTTAAACATTTTATTTTCATTACAGTATCTTAAGAAAAGTTTAAAATACATCTCACCTTAATTTTATATGTTATTTGTGAAATAATTTATTAATAAATCGGTCTATATTTTTAAATATATAAATATAAATTATAAACCAAATCTCTCTTTGTATAGCTCTTCTTTATGTAATACCATATGTTCCCCAAAAGAATTAGCATAAATCTTAAATAATAATTACAGCAATATCTCACATAACATATGAAACATAAGCAATAAGTACATAAAACATATTTTTCCAATGTACTTGCACCTTAATTATTTACTATAAATATGAAGAAGCTTGGCAGATTAAGAGACAAATTACGAAGAACGACAAATTATGATTAATGTGTCTTCTTGTATGCGACATTTCGTTTATCATTTAATTCAAAACAGATTACTTAAGATATTCAGCAGAGAAACTGTAAATATTTCCATGCTGAAAAGAATCAAGTTTGTCTTTAGAAAGACTTAATCTGAGAAAGTAATTTTTAGACAAGATTTCTTTAAATAAAAGATATTTGTTTTCTATGTATTAAAAGTATTTTCATTCTGTTGCGATTTGTGAAAGGTTTTATGTTAAATGTTTGATTTCAAAAAAACTTAATCTGAGAAAGTAATTTTTAGAAAAGTTTTAATTAAAAAATACAAATTTGTTTTCTATGTATAAGATTTTTTTTTATTGTGTTGTAATTTGTTAAAAAATTTATGTTAAACTTTTGATTTCCATTATGGTATATATTAAACACTATGTCGCGCATTATATATTTCCTTTAAAGCTTGTTTGTACATCAATTTATTATTACCCAGGTAAAAAAATCAGCAAAAAACCTTTAGAAAAAATAAGATTTTACAGGGATTTTGAAGGCAAATTAAAAGCGCAGGTTTATTTGAGGGAATTTACGTTAATCAGAAGATTTTATGCAGGCATTTATCTGACCTCCAAATTACTAATCGGGTATTTTGAAGGTCACTTCAGGTATTTTGAAGGAAATTGAAAACTGAACAAAATGCACAGATTTTTAAAGGTTGTATAGAGGGTTTTATCAGCAAGTTAATGGCTTTCAATTTACCGTTAGTGACTTAGCTGATTTTTGATAAGTATACTTCAGGTATTTTGAAGGAAAATATAGCCTTCAATTTACCTTCAGTGACTTAGCTAATTTTGATAAGTGTACTTCAGGTATTTTGAAGAAAAGTATAGCCTTCAATTTGCCTTTAGTGACTTAATGACTTAGTGAATATTTACAATTTCTTAGTTCAAGCCTTCGTTTTGTTACGTGAGGATGTGTCCCAGAAATGCTCTTCAAAATACAAGAATAGGCGCGACCCACGGCCCGCGAGACAGGAACATTCTATTGATTTAGATGCGTTAATATCTCAGCTACATTTTGAGGTGAGTTGCATGTTTTTAGGACAATTATTAATTAACTTATAAGTAATTAATTATCACATCCCTTTGCCAGTTAATTCTATCGGCGTTTACCGATACTAAGTTCCACAATTCTAAGAGTTTAATTGCTTAAACTCTTAATTAAAAATTCTCAAATCATGTAAAAATCATCTCCATAGTCTAATTTTCAATCAAGATTAGTTTATAAAAATTTTCTCATAAAAATTCTCGCATTAATTAAAATTTTATTACTATTTCTTCCAAATTAATCTAGAACCACGTGCTCGAATTTGAGCTAAATAACGCTAAGTTCAGCCTAATGGGGATAAGTATTAAGATATATATCCACAAGATAGCGTCTCGTTCACCCCTGCCGGCAGCAATTCAGACCCCGTAGCGACCACGTGGAATTTCTGAACTTTGAAAAAAATCTCAAGATTAAAAAACTTCAAGACAATACACTGGCCTCAAATGTACCCGTAAATATATATTGTAATTATATGCATTTATATAAAAAACTTTAACTATTTTCTCCATTTTTAATGTTTTAATTTCTAAACTTAGAATATTTTTCGACTTTTTTTTTTCATTTTTTCGCAAAAATATTTTTTTTCGAATTTTTAGATAAAAACTGGGAAATTGACTAATTATTACATAAAATTAACGATTTTAATTAATTTTCTTTAAAATTAAAAAATTTTTTTTAGTACGGCATTTTTGTTTATACCGGAGGTCGGCTTGATTACGCCGGTCTCACCGTACTATCCATCCAACCGTAAAACACTAATTTCTAATTATCTCATTAATTAACTAATATTTATTCTTTTCCGCTGGGTTCCTATACCTACGACTTCTAAATTGGGGGGAGGAGGGGTTATTGTTTATTTTGAGTACAATTAAGAAATGTGAAATTTAAATCTTTGTTTTCACACATATACAGGGATATTGCAGGTTTTTTACCTTCAAGAAACCTTAGTTCCAAATACCTGTAAAATACCTGAATATTGTTTTTCAGGGAAATTGCGGGTTTTTTACCTTCAAGAAACCTTAGTTCCAAATGCCTGCGAAATACCTGAATATTTTACTTTCAGGGAAAGTGCAGGTTTTTTACCTCCAAAAAACCTTAGTTCCAAATACCGGTAATTTACCTGAACTTTTTTTTAAAGGTTTTTTGCTGATTTTTTTACCTGGGTACATCTGCTTATATTTTTAAATCCATGAGAATAAAATTTTAAATTAAATCTATTTTTATATATATCATTTGTATAATATCATAAGCCACTCAAAATAATTACCACAAATCTTTTGTAATAGTTATACCAATTTTCATGAACCATATAAAAAATAAAGAAATAAGTGCATAAACATAATTCTTCAAACTTGCTTTAATCCTTTATTTGTGGAATAAGTTTTCAGGAAATTGCTTATCATTACTTATCTTCTCTAAAATTTGAAGATATTTTGAAATTTTTAAAATAAAAGAAATGTGAAATTTAGATACGTTTTTCATTAAAATTGATCAAATAAATCAGAGTTATAACTTTTTTGTAAAACCTTCATAAAAATAATCCAATTAATTAATCAAAAATACTCTTTTGAAAGTATCAAAATTCTTATAAAAGCAATGTTTTTAAATGTATTATGATCCTCTCTGTAAACGACGGAAAGGCATTTTATATTGAAAATGTGTCATGTAACTTTAACCCTTTATCTACCGACGGTACTTATAAATACTACTAGTGAGCTACGCCCGCTAGCTGGGCCTTTTTTTTCCAAACGAACCTCGATATTAAGCAGTATATAATAAGCAAAAAAATTCATTTAATAAGCAAGTCTTGGAGTTCGAATCCTCAAGCACAAAAAAAGTAAATTAAAGAGCTATGGTTGTTATGCGCCCATTATCCCGTTAAAAATATGTGATTTCGCACAGTGGGCGATACTTGCCCACCGTGCAAAGGCGGCCCACCGGCTTACCACCCACCGGCGCTACGCGCCATGGTCGCCATCGTCCCGTTAAAAATATTTGGTTTTGCACGGTTGGCGCTGCGCGCCCATAAGACATTTTCTCGTATTTTTTGGTTCATCAGAAGCAGACTTTTACGCAGATTCTGAATATGTAATCAGTTTTATCTACTTTAAAAACTGTCTGTATGATGGTTTAAGAAAAAACGCGCAAAAAAAGTTTCGGTATTAAAAACTGCAAAAGACTGCTATTAAAAAAAAATAAGTAATTTCATTAATATCACAAACAACATAACTAACAAATAATTTTGGCAGCTCGTTTTCCGTTTGTACTAACAGAAATTAGTATTAATCGCGTAAATCTTAGGTTACACAATATTCGTGTATGCTACCAAAAAAAAAGTATGAAAATAAACCGTGTTTAACATTTTTTACCAATTAGTTCTTTTTGAAAGAACCGAAACGAAAGAAAAAGTCGTTTTCCCGGGAGAAAAAAGAGGTTTTCGGCTGCTTCTTCTTTTAGCCAAAGGGGAAAAGTTCAGGTCGTTCATCGCAAGGTGGCGCAGTGTTCTGCCTCAGAGCTCCGTTTGAGCTCCGTTTGGGAAATTAGACGTTTTCCGTTCCGATTCCCGACCGGTTTTTAATTCATAACTTTTTTAATTTTGGTCCCACGTTCTCGAAAATGCCCGAAATGACTTTCCCGGAATTTTTCGAATCGAAAGACACCTCTCGCGACTTCCAACTCGCCCGCGTTGCGAACTGTAATCGGCTTCAAGCAGACAGACAGACAGAGGCGCACGGATATTAATAGTATAGATAAAAATTACTTATTGCGAAATTCTTTTAATCCGCCAGTTAGTTGTAATACGGTTTAAAATGAGTTACAGATATATTATTACTTTATCTTGTTCCAAAAGTATTATTGGTTACCTAAAACAAAAATATTTTTTAAAGGATGATTTCTGTTATCTTTGCATCTTTTCAGCTATCTTAGCGCTGATGGAGGGGGATGGGGATTTTTTAATTCGGAAATATTTCTATGTTTATATTGTAAGAACGCCATATTTGTACATTTTACAATTCTACAAAATACTAAGAAAACAATATAAAATAAAAGATATGAGTGGGTTATAAATATTTCACAAAATCCTTGTATATTCAAATTTAATTTATCCTTCTAAATTTTCCATTTCTTCTAAAATCCTTCAAAAATTTATTAAAAGGTTATGTAAATAAATCTCTTAATTTATTTTGAACAATTTACGTAAAATGCTTTAGAATGCAAAATTTTCATGAATTCATATTTGGGTAGATGAAGGGTGAAAAAAAAAAGAAGAAAAGAAAAAAGATAGCTATAAAGAAATCTCTTAACATTCGCGAGGGTTATGTTCCCAAAAACATCCGAGAATGTTGAGACTATCTTTCCGCACATTTAAGAGAGTTAATTTCTAATTCCTTTCTGTTTTTTAATGGAAAAGTTTAAAATATATTTATTACTCATTATGTATCATCAATCATTATGCAAAGTACATGCTTTATATAAATATGAATAATTTTAAACATATTGAACAAAATTTATTTGTTAGTGTATGGTGTAAAAAAATTAGTGATGTGCGATTGTTTGACAGAACAGATCGTATATTTATGAATTTCCATGAAAGGAAAATTTTCGTCCGCGATTTCTGATTTAGATTAAATACTCCTCACCAGTGAAGAATCACATTCTATTGCTTTTTCAGCAAAAGTTGCTGATTTTTTTTAAATTCCCCCCGATAATTTTTTCAAAAAATATTTCACCTGCAACAAAAATTTGAAATTTTAGAAAAAAGAAAAAAAATCTACATAAAAAATACAGGAAATTACGGATCTATATTTTCCTCAACACGAAGGTTGAATTTCTCGCAACTTAGGCAACTATGGCAGTAAATAAGTTTCCAGTGTCATGTAGTTCATAGAATTGGTAAAACAAAATAAATTTACTTTGTAAGACACATTCCTTATAGTCAAAATTCGCGAATAACCAAATTTGGTTTTCGCGAATGTTGAAATTTTATGCTTTCTTTATTTCGCGAGTAGTCAAAATTCGCAAATGTTAAATCCATGAATGTTAAAGAATTACTGTACTTAAATAAAAGATTAAGAAAATTACCAATTTTTGAAAATATATAGCTGTATACATATCTGTTTATTTCTCTGTGCTTTCAAAATTCAATCGAGCAGGCTTAAGTATGGAAAGAAAAACTAACTTTTATTAATAGGCAAAGTAAATTAAGTTTATTTTCAATTTTCTTCAGTTTTACTTAAAAGTACAATTAATGCATAAATAGTTAATCTAAATTAATTATTATATTTATAGTCCTAGGCAGATAAAGTGAAAAAATTACGAGGAGTGACAAATTATTACAAATTTATATTCATGTAAATGATACCACTTTATGAAAATATTTAGCTTCAACTGTTTCTCTGTGCTTTCTAAATTCGGTCGAGCAGTCTTTTGTATGGAAAGAAAAATAAACTTTTATTAATAGACAGTGTAAATTAATTTTATGTTCAATTTTCTTGAGTTGTTGTTAAAAGTATCGTTAGTGCATAAATGGTTAATCTAAATTAGTAATTATAATTAAAATCCTAGGCAGATAAAGGGACAAATTATGACAAATTTATCTTCGTAGAAGCGATGCCACTTTTTGAAAATATTTAGCTTCAACTGTTTCTTCGTGCTTCCTAAATTCGATTGAGCAGTCTTTTGTATGGAAAGAAAAATATTTTTTTTTTCTAATATACAAAGTAAATTAATTTTACATTCAATTTTCTTCAGTTGTACTTTAAGTACCATTAGTGCATAAATAGTTATTCTAAATTAGTTATTATAATTATAATTTTAGGCAGATAAAGTGATATATTACGAAGCATGACAAATTATGACAAATATATCTTTGTGTAAACGATATTACTTTTTGAAAATATTTAGCTTCAACTGATTCTTTATGCTTTCTAAATTCGATTAAGCAGTCTTTTGTGTGGTAAGAAATATAAACTTTTATTAATTGACAGAGTAAATTAATTTTATATTCAGCTTTCTTCAGTTGTACTTAAAAGTACCGCTAATCCATAAATAGTTATTCTAGATTAATTATTACAATTATAATCCTAAGCAGATAAAATGACAAATTACGAAACATGACAAATTATGACATTATTTATTTTCGTGTAAATGACGCCTCAATAAATAATATCTTTTATAGTATTCAAAATAGATTACTTAACACATTTAGCTTCGAAATTTAAAATATATCCATGTTGAAAAGAAACCAATTTGGCCTTAGAAAAATTTAATTTAATCTTAGAAAGTAACTGTTAGACTAGATTTAATTAAACAAAAGAATTTTTTCTTTACTTTTCTCAGAAGTTAACGGAAGCAACCTTTTCTACAGAAATTCCTGCGCTAACTTTTGTTCGCTTCCTGATCCGAATGTATTGCTGTGAAAAGCGAGACTTATCTAAGCCCCTCATTTACAAAAGTGAATGTCTGAGTATAATAGAAATGTCTTGCGGCGCCGTGGTTTTAAAAGTCGGTGCATTATGTATATAAGTTTAATATATGGGCAACATATTTCATGGGGATATTTCTTTGTGCAGCTATCATGACTTGGTAAAAGACCATGGATCGATATCTGTGAAAGGATAAAAGAATATAAAGTCAGATTTTAAATGATGTTAGATTTTAAATAAATTCTCTAAAAATATAATCTTCTATCTATTGAAGAAAAATGTCTTTGACTTAAACGTATAAATACTGAGCGTTTATTACTAAATGAGTTAAAACATTAACATTTCAAAAAGAAATAGCAAATCTTACACACTTATCACGACTTTTCTAACAGCCATTTTTTAATATGATTATTTTCTATTTTTATGTAATACTTATAAATCTACAGATAAGGAATCTGTCGTCTCTAAGAGTTCTTTTTCTTCTCACATAATTTTATTTAAAAGGTTCCGGGAGGCCGAAAATCTTCAAATTTTCTAAAAACAATTTACTGCATTAAAAGTTTTTCTATTATTTATGCTTAAAAGGACCTTTAAATCATCTGTCTGTCTTATTAGAAGAGGAAATATTATTTTTTCTCTTTTTGGTTCGTTTTCAAAATCTAGCTTTGGAGAAATGGTTGTCAAGGAAATGACTTCTTGTGAAAAAGCGTTTTTCTTCATGATTGTTTTTTCACCATTTCTGCTATTTAAATTGTTAGAACTCAAGAACCGTTTAAGATAAATGTTTCAAACTTAGAACATATCTTTTTTACCCGCAGTTTCATTTCTTTTGTATTAGGATTATTGAAAATAATATTTTAAATAGCTTCATATGATTTAACTATTACGAATCATAATGAAATAGTTTATGTAGATTGATGTACTCGTTACTATTTTCCATTACACCAAAATTTTCACTTTTTTTTTTCTTTTGTAACTTGGTCTGTACATCAAAATGTATGTTATTTTCATTTTTTTAGTCATTTATACTATTTTTATGTCAATATAAATGTTATTATTAAAATTATTAAATAATTGTAAAATTATTTAATTCCAAAATGTGGAATATCCTTTCGTATGGCATTCGTATTTTTTCTGTCACATGTCTATGCATATGTAATCCGCCATTCGAGAAACATGTGCGAAGTTTTTTTGAAATTTATGTTTACTATTAAATATAAGCGAAATAATGATCTTACTATATGAGTTACCATCTTGTTGATAAGAAATTCTGCTTGCCCCCCACGTTCTCCCCAAATGCAAAGTCAAGTGCAAACATTATTATTGTTGAATGCATTATGTAGGGAAAAGCTATTATTGAACACTTTTAAACTGTAACTGTTTCTTTTACATGTTGTTTAACATAAAGTTATTTCACATATAATGTGATATTTTACTGACTTTTCTTCATTTGAATCGATGAAGTATGCGAAAAATAAATGTAACCATATTTGCACATTACTCCAAACAAAAGAAAAAAAAAGAAAAAAGAAAATTTGAAAAGAATTTTTAGGATTGAATACGATGCCATTACGAAGGAGTGGGTTCGAGGGGTAATAACTTATATTATCCAAAATTACCAAAAATTTGATAAAATTATATATGTACAGCCCTTCACATGTTCAAACAATAATCACCGAAAGTTATAATGTTTTTTAAAGAAAATTTTGTGTCTTTTCTTGAATCTTGAAATATTTTATTTTACATTTAAAAAACTTAGACTTAATCTGTTATGGGAATATATTCATGAATTTCTGCTTCTGAGTTCATTCTACAATATTTCTGAGAAATTTACTCATTTTGTAATGCCTTATATCACATGTTGAGGTTGCACTCTTAGATTCTGCAAAGCGTAATAAAAGTTAATCACCGTAAAAAGACCTTTTCTGCAGATTTCTAATTTATTTATTATTTTCCCTAATATTATTTATACGCAATATTAGTTAACGATAGTCTAACATTATTCCTCGCTTAGAACAAAAGTACATACGTAAGCAAACGCTACGAAACTTATTCTGTTAGCCGTATTAATTTAATAAACACTCAGAAAATTATTCTGTTATTCTGGAGGGATTCCTTTTTTGACTAACTTTATCTTTACAGAATTTGTATCGATTAATGACGAGAAATTGGGAATGAAAATTAACATGACCTATACACAGGGTGCATCACAAAGTCCCGACAATGAGAAAGATGGATAAAATTTGACAAATTATTTATAATAAAATGTGAAACCTTTTTAAAGGGATTTTTTAATTTATTTTACTGTTATTTAGCGTATAATATCAGTTGACGTACTTTAATGACTGTGGTTTGGCATAATACACTGTTTCTGGAAAAAATCTTTATTGTTATCAACATTTATTATTAATCGTTTGGTTACCAAATAGTTCATTTTGGTGAATAATAGACGATTCCATTTTAATAGTTCATCATGTTCCTGTTAAAAAAAAAAACTGTAGAGTGATATAAGCCAGTAGTTAATACCCTCATAGTAGCTGTTTTTTTTTTTTTTTTTTTTTTTTTTTTTTTTTTTTTTTTTTTAAGTTGCAGTTTATCCGTCCGTCTGACTATTATCCGTCCGATAAGTTTCCGACTGTAGATGGGAACAGATGAAATTTGGTTTTGAAATGAGTAATATATTTCCATATGGAGAAATAAGACGCAATATTTTATTTATTTAAATGGTGCAGTTTTGTTCCATTATTCTGAATGTGTCGGAAAGTACTTCATAATCTATGCTTGACGCATGATTTTTTCTTATTTTTTTGCATTTAAAATTGACTTTCATTGGCCTATTCAACCACTGGGAAAACGGCAGTAGAAAAAATATATATTTATAAATCTGTTATTATTTAATACTAGCGGATTTCATTTTTATCCATTATAAGATGTTCTTTTAGGGTTGTAACAATCATGTTAGTTTACTTCTAAAACTTAAAAGGAACGGAATATTATTTGAAAAAAAATTCATAGCATTGACTAAATTTGTACTGGCAAGTCCAAGTCCCAATCAAGTACACAGTAAAAAAAATCTGTGAAGGTACTAAACATTTTCTAGGAAACTGGGATTCCAAGAACTTTTCCTGTAACGGTAACAGCAAAAATTCAAGTTTCAGAATCGATTACATGGGTTTTTCCTGTTAGCGTTACATGAAAAGGTCTTGGAATCCCAGTTTCCTAGAAAATGTTTAGTGCCTTTACAGAATTTTTTTTACAGTGTACTGTCTGGGTCAACCTGCTTAAGAATTAATATAACTGCTATTTCTGAAAACCAAAGTAATACTGTATTAAGCACGTGGGATGAGGTATTTCTACTCGATTATTGTACAAACTTTTGGCTCTGGCTCAGAATAAAAATTTTATTTATTAACAAATTTGAAAAAAAGAATAAAAAAGTTTGCTTATGGATAGCCGCTGATAGGAAAATAAATGAGTCGAGTGTGTCCTTGTCTATTCCATTCTTTCCATTTCAAGTCCATTTTAAGAATCACTGGAAACCAGAACTCATCTCATTTTGGCATAGTTGTAATATTTTAAAAGAATGACTCTTGTGTTTTGTATAAATTGCTGCTACTTTTTGAACATATTTAATAAATTTCCTATCTGAAACAGATTTTTCGGGGCATCACATCGTTATGAAAGACCACTGAAAATTCACATCTACACTGTAAAAAAAAAAAAATCTGTAATTTTATGTAAATTTGTATGTTTACTAACATTTTATTTGTACACTGTACAAGAAAAAATGTAAATCAACAAAACTAATTTACATAAGGGTACAGAAATCTGTAACTTCACAAATGAATCTACTAAAATTAAAGTTATCTTACTAAAATTTTATGTGTAACCTATGTTGCAATTACATAATATATTCTAGGCATCCCAATCTTCCTAAAATTTGTTAATAATTTTACATTTGTTTTTCAGTGCAAATCTGTATCTGTTACGGGAATTTTTTCTGTTGCCGTTACATAAAACGTTTTAGGAATTCCAGTTTCCTAGAAAACTTTTAGTATCTTTACGCATTTTTTTACAGTGTAGTTTTATGTAAAAAGGTAATTTTAAATGAGAAAAATTATCTTGAAATAGTTTTAAAATGTATTTAAAAATTTCTACTATATAATTTCAATATCGGACTAAAAAAATGTCCGAAATTATCTCCGATGTGTATTTTAACAACGTACTGAATTTTCGTGACGATTGTCTGATTTATATAAAAATTAGGTCTTTTAAAATCAGAAAAATGCAAGAAAAACATCAGTGAAAAATGAGGTCTTTCGAAGAACATAACAAAAATATAGAAATCGAAGCTCTTATTTAAAAGTAACGCGTGGATCTACATTCAAAATTATGTTATACAAACGAGTCGTATAACCTTCTATGTCGGAAATCGATTAGAATAAATTTTACTTTCACTTTTCATGTTTTACCCATGAGAATAATGTAAATTAAGTTTTCAAGCTGTTTGCCATTAAAGATGTAAATAACTGTTCGCCATTCGCCATTAGGTTATTAACCTTTGAAATATTTCAATTAAAAAATGTATAATCATCCAGCCAAATGTATTTACATTCTTTCAACACATTCCAGCATAGTTAAAAAGTGTTTATACATTCCACATTTCTGTCTGTTTGTTTTCTAACCCTCGTAAATATATTCAGATTGGCATGTAATTATTCAAGTTAATGAAATTCACTGTAGAACGTTCGTTACTGAGAATAAAGTTTGTAGCATTTATAGTTCATTTACAGGGACACATAAAACAATTCATAATATCAATTGATGCTGATTACGTTTTAGCGTAAATCGCTCGATAGGTGGAAGTGCTATGTGGCATTTTTAAAAGATTTTCGAAATAGCTATATTACAAGAACTAATCGAAGAATTTTCATCAAACTTCATATTCAGGACTTCATATTTTAGAACTATACTACAAATTTCATATTTTAGAACTATACTATAAACCCCAAAAAACGCATTCTATTATGAAGTAGTCGGATGTGCCAGTTCCAAATATTTCTTCTATCTTATATATGTTAATACTTCAAAATTCGATAGCACAGTACAAAAATTAAATGGAAATCTACACATATCATAAGAGTTTTAAAGATATCAAATTCCGTGCTTGATAAATATTGATGCTGATTATATCTTACTGTAACTCGCCCAACAGCTAGCGTTGTTATAAAGCATTTTTCATGATTTCCACAATAGAGCTGTCTCAAGAACTAATGAGCGAATTTTCATCTAATTTCAGATTCAGTTAGACGTTGACAAAAGTTGTTACTGATTAGTATTCATATCAATAGCCCAATAGATAGCACTGCTAAGCTGCATTTTCCATCACTTATACAATTTTAGAGATAATCATATCTCAATAATTAATGCACGGAATTTGATATCTTTAAAACTCTTATGATATGTGTAGATTTCCATTTATTTTTTGTACTGTGCTGGCGAATTTTGAAGTATTAACATATATAAGATAGAAGAAAAAGATTTGGGACTGGCACATCCGATTAGTTCATAATAGAATGCGTTTGTTGGAATTTATAGTATAGTTCTAAGAGTAAATTTACATCGTTCAGCATCTAGAAAATGTTAATGACATATAACTTTACATGCATTGCTGAAAATGCACTGCCATACCGTATTTAACAGCTAAAAATTTCCATTCATAAAAACATAAAATGGTTTATTTTTGTTGCTTTAATGTGATTTTATCTCACTTATTCATGTGTTTTTACTTTTTTACGCGAAAGCAAAATATTTTTCAAAATGTTATTCAAAATATTATTCAAAATAGCTCTTCAATAACAAACGCATAATTTTTTTAATTTTTTTTTAATAATATCTGCATTTTTAAGCACGGAATAAATTTCTCGATTTAGATCATAATTTTAAAAGTTAAAATCTACATAGATCCTGATCTAAAAAATGTGCATTATAATAACTTTAAGAAGTAAATACATTTTGAAAATGAAAAGCCTATGCTGAATTTAGAAGCTAAACGTTTTTATTTATAAAAAACATGAACACCTAATATTTTTTGCACTTAATAATTATGTGTTTCTTTAAACTACCTTTTTTGTTAGCAAAATTAAAGTGTCAAGCATAACTGTAAAAAAAGAAATTTGTAACTCTTAATCTAAAGTTACTGAAATATGTATGATTGCTAAAATTTATTGGCTCGCTGTACAAAAGAAAAAAAAAAGATGTAAATCTACAAAATTTGTAAGCAAAACTACAGAAATCTATAACTTTACAAAAGAATCTACTAAACTTACAAATATTTTGATTCGCAGTGCACAGCTGTATTTTTTACATGAATTTTTCTTGCTGCCGTTACATAAAAAGTTCTTGAAATAGAATTTTCCTAGAAAAATTTTAGTAAGCTGTTTTTTTAGAGTTTAATTCAAAGCGAAAATAACACGTATCAATGTATGTAAAACCTGAGTAACCTCCTACCCTTCGGACCTTTCCCTAACACTGCTTACCTATATCAAAGAGAAATACCATATAGAAAATATCTAGAAATTCTCCATCATAGAAAAATACAAAAAATCTTTTTTCCGTTGTGTTTTATTTCGTAACTTTTTTTTTTCATAGGTAAACTAAAATGTCATTTAAAATCGCTTTTGAATAACAAAACGTGATTTTCCAAGTACTTTTAAAAATAGGTTATTTTCGAACATAGAGTATGTTTTGTGATTTGAATTCTAATTCAAAGTGCAAATCCACATCTTTCAGTGTCTTTAAAAGGTGGCTGAAACACTGCATATATGAAAGTAAAGTTTTGTGCAGAATTTAGCTGCTAAGTTTTTTCGTTTGTAAAAATATAAAATAACTTTTTTTAGTGCCATTTGTCGTTGCTTTGTCTTTCTTTAGTCTTACAAAATTTGAAACAAAGTTTGAAAAAAAAAATGCACAATGTTATGCAAAGGCGATGTATAGTATAAGCATTTGTTTTACTCACTCTGTTAGGATAAAACATCTTTTACTACATTTCAGGATATGCATCTTTCAGATATATTTATTCTACGACATTTTATAGTATTCAGACGGAAACTAAGCTATCTTTTTAACTCCATTAAAATACTACTCGAAAATCACTCACAAAATTCCATTTTTAGGATTTTTAATCAAACACTATTTTACCGTTTATTCTAGTAGATAAGTATACTAGACCTAGTACAAGTAACCTAGAAGTAAATATACTAAAACAGTACATTTGCAGTCGTTGTTAGCCGTTTTCATCTAGATCGAATGCACAGTTTAACCGATAGGATGAAAGCCGAATTATCCGTCAATTAAATCCAAAATACGTCAATTAAATCAGTTGAGTAGGGTACAAATTTAAGCATTCTTCACATTTTCGTAAAATATTTTGACATTTTCCCTACTTAGCTTTAATAGTTAATCATGTCATCATGAACGACATTTTAAAAATGATTTTATGATATCAATATGTTATTCAAATAAACAATCACTTCCAGATGATGAGCTTTTGACTAAACAAGTTAAGTAATGAGATAAAGATTGCTGCATATTTTTGCTTATTTCTTTTATCGTGGCATCAGAAAAGAAGTAGTCTGAGACTGTTTATAGCAGTTAAAGGTGAATTTTTAACTCGAGTGGAAAATTTATCTGATGGAAAAGAAAAAAGTTGATTTCCATGTTATCCTGTGAGAAAAATACTTATTCAAATTTGGAAAATTCCACAATATTTTATCCAGCATGTAGATAAGAAGGTTCTTTATCTCTCTGTTAGCTCAAAATTTTTATGTATCTTTTCAAGTTTAGATTACAAAGAAATAAAGAATAATTTTTACATTTTTTAGAAATTTGAAATTTTAGCACAAATTTTAAAACATTTACAATTAGCTTTTAAGTAATTTAAGCTTACAAAAGGATAAATAACTTTTCTGTCTACGTTCTGTAACAAAAAAATATTATTGCAGTTTCCAAATTTGAATGAATAAGAAGGATAAGTATTTTTCTGACAGGATAACATGGGATTCAACTTTTTTCTTCCAAAAAAGAAAAAAGCCCCCTTAAAATTAGTGCCGTGAAAGATATTTCGAATTCTTGTTAGTATTATAAAAATTAAAACATACATAAAATTACTTAAAATGTGTTCAAAAACTTGTGAACTGCTAAAGAACTTATTATAAGTATACTAACTTAATGTTAGTATACTTCGAGATCTTTTGAATGCACTCGCATTCATTTTCAAAGGGAAAAGGTGAGTGACCGAAATGTAAGAAAACATGCTAGATAAAATAGTACGTATGAGCAAGCGAAATCCAGCCCTTTGCATCGTTACAGACAGTTTTCTGTTTGTAACGATGTCCTTTCGTATAATATTCCTGCGATTTCGCTTAGCATTCTGGCTATTTCGAGAGATCCTCAAAACAAGAATAATTTTTTCACCATTCCCCTCTTTGTGGAGTGGTGGACAGAAGTTTCATTTGCCACATGCATACTATTTTATCTTGTTCTGCATGTGTTTTCTTTTACTTCAGCTAGTCACATTTTCCCCTTGAAAATGAACACGTGTTCTTTCGAAATATCTTGAAGTATTGGGTTGGAAACTAAGTTCCCGCAGTTTTTTTAAATAGAAGTTTTCTACCAGAATCTATATTTGGTTTTTTGGATACTAGAGCTAATTTGTGTTGAAACTCAGATTTATAAAATGGAGTGTCAAGTTGAGAAAAAGGAACATTTTCGACACCTCCTTCTCTTTGCTTTCAATCAAGGTTGTAAGGCCGCAAAAGCTGCTCGTGTCATTTGTGCTGTGTATGGCGAGGGTGCGATAGCTGAAAGAACCGCCCATGATTGGTATGCCAAGTTCAAAAATTAAATTTTGACATCAAAGACGCACCTCGTTCTGGCCGTCCAGTTTAGTTCGATGAGGAGCGATTAAACCAACATTTGCACGAAAATTCGCGTCAAACTACAAGAGAACTGGCAAAGAAAATGAAATTCTCCCACACTGCTATAGTGAAGCATCTTCAGTCGATGGGAAAAGTTCAGAAGTTTGGAGCATGGGTTCCGCATGTTTTAAGTGACAACAACAAGAATCAACGAGCCGCAATCTCCGCTGGTTTGCTTGCTCGTCACCGCTCAACTCATGGAAACAAGCAACTATTTCTTTACCGAATCGTTATTGGCGATGAAAAATGGTGTCTGTACATTAATATGAAGCAACGCAAGGAATGGCTCAGCCCTGGTAAATTACCAACACCGCGTGTAAAACAAGATTTTCACCCACGTAAAACGATTTGTGCGTATGGTGGGACTGGGAAGGCATTATCCATTACGAACTGCTTGAACGGAACCAAACAGTCAACGCGGAACTCTATGTTCAACAAATGGAACGACTCAACGTAGCTATTCAAGAGAAAAGACCTAATCGGGAGCATGGAGTCCTTTTGCTGCACGACAACGCCCGCCCTCATATTGCCAATATGACCAAGGAAGCCATTCAAACGCATGGCTGGGAAGTACTGCTGCACCCGCCGTACTCTCCTGATTTGGCACCAACGGATTTCCATCTCTTTCGATCTCTATCAAACGCTATGCGCGCAGTTTCGTTCAATACTGATGCAGACTTGAAAGCTTGGTTGGATGAATTTTTCGAGTCGAAACCAGGGGATTTCTACCAACGAGGTATTGAAAATTTTGTTGAACGCTGGGAAGAAGTTGTAAACAACAAGGGAGAATACATTGTTGATTAATTATTTGTTATTTTTTATTGAAAAATAAACTTTGAAATAATTTTTAAAAAACGGCGGAAACTTAGTTGCCAACCCAGTTGGCATTCCATAGTTGACATTCCATTTAAACCCTTTCGACTCGGGTGTCATTTACACAAATTTTATTTGGTTTACACCACTTTTAAAAAAAAGTTTCCTTCAAGTACACAATTTCAAAAATGCTGTAATTAAATAAGGCAAATTTTATTTTCCTTTATTACTGGTGCCAAAAACAAATTTCGCAAAGAAAGATGATGTCGAGTCAGACTGGATATACGAATACAAAGAGTTAATGATCTGAAATTTAACATAAATTAACTCGATCAAAAAAAATGTAAATTTGGCAGAACAAAAACGTATTTAAAAACACGGCGGGAACTTCGTTGCCAACCCACTTGCTACTTTATCGCTGACATTACATTTTAACATTCAGCATTTTAACATGAATTAGGTTGATCAAAAAAACAGAGTATAGATTCCGGTAGAAAAATTGTCTTTGAACAAACGGCGGGAACTTAGTTTCCAACCCAATATATTAACATCTTTATAAGATGTGATGCTTTATTGTGCATTTTTTTAAAATTTATATGAACAAGCTTATATATGTGCCATCCGATGTCTCTTTCCATTTATGTAAGGTAATATGAAATTTAAAGGAAAGAAATGAATAAAAAAAAATCTGACATGTCGAAACAGAGTTTTTTGAATATATTTAAAAATAACATTATTGGTTAAAAGAACAACTAAAATAAGTTAATTATAAACAGCATTAGATTATGTCACACCTCTTCTTATGTTTTAACTAAAAGAAACTCGAATATATTACTAACAAGGGGACCACCAAACATGGTGCTCACAGATTTTGATGAATTCAAAGTATATTGTAGGGGTCATACCATTAATTATTCGGCTGAAAGGGTTCTTTCAAATGGGCCTTAGTTTTTGAGAAATTGGGGGTCAAAGTTCAGCGTATATTTCAAATACTTATTAGGAAAGCTGTCTGTCAACAGCTTCGTGGCTCCGCGGTAAAGCACGAGATTCCTGACCCGGAGGTGGCGGCTTCAACTCCAAGTTGGAGCTTTTTTTTTTCTTCTTCTTTATATGTTTCGTATATGTTAAATTTTTTAAGCAGAATTGGAAATTCTACAGCTTTCAACTTATTAATGTTTTCTTATGGGGATAGTTTACTTTTTTCATTTTTTTTTCTTATTTAAAAAAATATGATTCAAATGATAAACTGATTACACTTCAAAATTCATGAAATAAATAAAAATAAATAAAAAATGCATATATAATTAAAATTTTCAAAAGTATAAAAATTTTGAATGTTTTAAAATCCCTTCTACTTTAAATATTAATAATTTTGCTCAATTACATTTACATATATATATTGCTAAGTTAAAAAAAAAAAAAAAAAAAAAAAAAAAAAAAAAAAAAAAAAACAAGTTGGCGCTTTTTTTTTCTTTCTTTATATATTTTTTACATGCTACATATTTTAAGCACAATTGGGAATTCTACAGCTTTGAACTTTTTGATATTTTCTTAATAAAGTAAATTTATATTTTCGAATGTATTTCATGAAAATTTCTTTTTATCTGCAATTTTTAAACTAATAAGGTACCCTGGGGTAATAACGCCAGGCGGGGTAATAACGCCAAGTGCTTATATTTTGCATAATTATGAAATAATCAGATAAATGACACCCATGTGCTTTGCGCAGAAGGGTTTTGGGTCATATAAATCGCAAAAAACAGCTTCAAGTTAATTTGTTTCATTTTTAGGTCTTATTGTTTTTACAAACAACTAAAATTAACGCTTGATCTAAAATTTGCGAGATACGTTTTGTGATGTGAAGACTATCTTTTTATCCGGAAATACTTTGTTAATTACATAAATTTGTAGTGCATTTCATGTACTTTTAAAATGTTGTTGAAGATTTTGGATATCTTCTCGAGATAATTTGTAATTTAAAATGTACTGCGCAGTAACTATACCGGGGTAATAACGCCAATCCTTGACTTTAGTACCCCGGTTGATTCCCTACAGTGGCCGAGCTTCATCCTAAATACTGATTCAAATAAACACAGTTAAAACTGTCCAATGTTTCTCATATTTCTATTTAAGCGGTCCTTTTTAAGCAAAAAGAAGCTCACGGTCTGATATTCTTTTGCCTCATCCCCTCCTCCCACACCACATCTTTATTTTTCTTACACTTTCACAAAAAATTGAACATTTTCAATAGCTTAGAATGCATTTTGTCAATTTCAAAGTTTGTAGAGTTTGTATTTTTAGAATTGGGCAATCTACATGCAATTATTCCATCTTATTTCATAGTTTTGTTTGCATGGCGTTATTATCCATATAGGTGGGTAATAACGCCAAATAGCATTGGTCAAGAAAAAACGCCATTACATTTTATGAATACATATCTGTTAAATTATTTTATTTTATATAGATAGTCAATGAGTTGCTGTATCAGATCCTATATTTGTTTGAAAAATGCAATCTAAAACTAAGCCGTGAAAATTGGTAGAACCTTAACGTGGCGTTATTACCCCAGGGTACCTTATTTTTATTGACAAAACTGCATAACGAATTTATGTCTTTAACCTTTTTTATTAATTATTATGTAATTTCTTTTCTAAGCACAATTCTGAAATAATAATTTTTCTTTTTTCTATCACTATTTTTGTGGAGTATTTTAAATGAAAATTTATCCTTTTTTCTATAAATTATACAAAATAATTTTCAGGTGCAATTTCTCAAACATTTATAGGATTAGTTAAATCAAATAATGCATACCTTCGAAAGTGTAATAAAATATTAATGCAGTAGTGCTAAAATATTATTCAAATTTTTACTGATCTTTAAATACATTTATCTCTAACGTTTAATAAAAAAATCAACTAGATTGGAAAGTCGTCTGCTAATTAAATTAGAATTTACGATACATAAAATGATTATATTTATTTTATTCGTCTGCTTTTATTTTCTCGGTAAAATCAAGCAAAAATAGAAATTGTTTTTGCTGTTGTCATTTCGTTTCTTTTGCAGACAAATAAAATATTTGAAATATTGGTATATATATGTATAGCTGAAATTATGGTATGAAAATTGAGTATGCAATTGGTAGATTTGTATCGAATGCTAAAAATGGGTTGAATGCTAAAAATACTGTAATAGATGGAAGCAGCACTAGTACATAAAACTTTCGTTTGGAAAAGGAACAAAAAGGCGAAATTACGAATGCATTAAAATATTGCGAGATGTTGTTACGAAATGATAATCTGCTTACAAATTCCCAACCGGATGATATTTCCTTTTCTTCTATTGCTATAGCTGAAGAATTTCATAATTCAATATTAGAAATATGAGATAATCGACAATTTATTGAGGCAGATGAACGAATATTGAATGAAGAATGTGAATTTAATGAATTTACAAAGGTATGATTTTTTTTTCTTTTTTTTTTTACTTAGCAATATATATAAATGTAATTGAGCAAAATTATTAATATTTAAAGTAGAAGGGATTTTAAAACATTCAAATTTTTTATACTTTTGAAAATTTCAGTTATATATGCATTTTTTATTTATTTTTATTTATTTCATGAATTTTGAAGTGTAATTAGTTTATCATTTGAACCATACTTTTTTAAATAAGAAAAAAAAATGAAAAAAGTAAACTATCCCCATAAGAAAATATTAATAAGTTGAAAGCTGCAGAATTTCCAATTCTACTTAAAAAAATTAACATATACGAAACATATAAAGAAGAAGAAAAAAAAAAGCTCTAACTTAGAGTTGAACCCGCCACCTCCGGGTCTGGAATTGCGTGCTTTACCGCAAAGCCACGAAGCTGTTTACAGCCAGCTTTACTAATAATTACTTAAAATATACGCTGAACTTTGACCCCCAATTTCTCAAAAACCAAGGCCCATTTGAAAGAACCCTTTCAGCCGAATAATTAATGGTATGACCCCTACAATATACTTTGAATTCATCAAAATCTGTGAGCACCATGTTTGGTGGTCCCCTTGTAAGTGTTATTCGTCACAAATTATTCTGTTTTATTTGTGATTTAATGTACTGCCAGAAAGTATTGTCATATTATTCCCGGAGAATTTATGTTTCGGCTAACATCATCTTAACTTAGTAACAAAATATGGATCGATAGATATTTAGAAAAGATACATAAAATGTAATATAACTTGTAGATATGATACTATGAATTTCATATTGTAGTTTGTGTCTAAAACGTTTCGTATATAATTATGAAAAAGCGTTTTTTTGTGTGTCATTCTATGTGTTTCTTTATTTATGTAACAAAATTTAAAACTTAAAATAAAAATTATGAACGAAATTTCCTAGCATACCAAAGCATGGCTTACTCGAAAAGATTTTTAAATAACTGCCTTAGATTAATGTAACTACTAATGTCAATTACATAAAAACAACATTAAATTATATCCCGCCCGTTCTTAAGTTTTTATTAATATAAAAAGCCATGCATTATTGAGCGCTATTTGTCAGAAATTACTCTGTTATATGCATGATTTAACCCTTTTTGAACGATTTTTTCTATTATTATATTTTTAAAAAATTGAATATATATTAGTCTAATAATGGAAAAAAATTAAATTTCAAATTTTCAACTAAAATTTGATATTTTCTATCGTGTAACCTGAATACATAATTAAGGTTTTTAAATATTGTATTGCTATATATTTTGAAATTAAATGAGCCTAAGTTAATTAATTTTATCTGCTTAACACTCTGCAACTTACTTTATATTAATATTTTTAAGTATTCACTAAAAATTATAAAAGTAAATTTTTGCCGTAATAGCTTGATACATTTTTTTTCTTTTATATTCTAATTTTTCGTCACATGCAGATATCTAATATGGACAAAACAAGTTTCATCCCATTTTTTGGACTGTTCTTGATCAGTTAAAACGATCATATTGCCCAATTCAAAGCACATAATGTGAATAATAGTGTTTTTAGGGATATGCCAGATGTAGCACACCGCACAATGAAGGGTTAATTTACCGACTGAACGTACTGTTAGAGTATTCCAGGGGGTTTGTCTTCCGTCGAAAATCATCTTAACTTAGTAACAAAATCTGGATCGATCCATGCTCTTCAAAATATAAACTGTGTCATCAATTGCCAATATTAAAATATAAAATATGGCTCTAAATTTTGTGTGCAGAAGTTTTCGTTAGTAATTATGAACTATCTCATTCTTGTGCCATCTGATGTCTCTCTATATTTATGTAAGATAATTTGAGATTTAAAAAGAAATGAATGAACTAATTTATTTGACACGCTTGCCCCCCCTTCCCCCTAAGATGGATTTCAAAATAGATTTGAAAATAACTTTACACGTTAATGGAATAACTAATCTTAGTTATTTATAAAAAATATTATGTCACGCTTATTCAAGCATTTTCAAATAAACAAAACATACATACCTTTTTGACAATTTCTTTATAGAAATTATTCTATTATGTGTATGATTTAATGTAACGCTAGAATCTAAGGTTATATTATTCCAATGGGATATGTCTTTCTCTAAAATCAACCGAGTAACAAAATCTGTGTCGATCGATATCTTGCAAAGTTTCATAAAATGTAATTTGCTGAGATGAAAATATAAATTCCATATTTCATATTGTGTCCAAAAATTTTTGTTTATAATTATGAAAAAGCTTGTGTCATCTTATTCCTGTCTAATTATTTAAGATAACTTGTAATTAAAAATTAAAAGTAGAAACACAATTTCCTAACATACCAAAGCATGGCTTATTCAAATAGATTTTTAAATAACTGCCTTAGATTAATGTAGCTACTAATGTCAGTTACATAAAAACAGCATTAAATTACGTCCAACCCGTTCTTAAGTTTTTATTAATATAAAACGCCATGCATTATTGAGCGCTATTTGTCAGAAATTACCCTGTTATATGCATGATTTAACCCTTCACTGCACGATTTTTTTTTTTTTTGTATTTTTATTTTAAAAAAAATTATATGTATTAGTTTAATAATGGAAAAAAATGGTAAAAAAAAATTAAATTTCAAATTTTCAACTGAAATTTGATAAATTATATGGAGTTACATACTTAATTAAGGTTTTTAAATATTGTATTGCTATGTATTTTGAAATTAAGTGGGCTTCAATTAATTAATTTTATCTACTTAACACTCTGCAACTTTCTTTACATTAATATTTTTAAGTATTCAGTAAAAATTATAAAAGTAAATTTTGCCATTATAGCTTGATATTTTTTTTTATTCTAATTTTTCGTCAAATGCAGCCTTCTAATATGGTCAAAATAAGTTTCATCCAGTTCTTTGGAATGCTCTTGAGCAGTTACAATGATCATATTGGCCCAATTCAAGGCACATAATGCGAATAATAGTGTTTTTAGGTATACGCCAGGTGAAGCACACCACGCAGTGAAGGGTTAATTTACCGACAGAACGTAGTGTTATAATATTCCAGAGGGTTTGTCTTCCGGCGAACATCATCTTAACTTAGTAACAAAATCTCGATCGATCCATGCTCTTGAAAATATAAACTGTATCATCTATTGCAAATATTAAAATATAAAATATGGCTCTAAATTTTGTGTGCAGAAGTTTTTGTCAATAATTATGAACTATCTCATTCTTGTGCCATTTGATTTCTCTCTATATTTATGTAAGATAATTTAAAATTTAAAAAGAAACGAATTAACAAAATTTTCTGACATGCCCCCCCCCCCCCCCCCCAGAAATGTATTTCCAAATAGATTTGAAAAAAAAACTTTACGTGTTCATGGAACAACTAATCTTAGTTATTTATAAAAAATATTATGTCACGCTTATTTAAACATTTTCAAACAAACAAAACACACATACCTTTTTGGCAGTTTCTTTAGAGAAATTATTCTGTTATATGCATGATTTAATGTAACCCCAGAATCTATTGTTATATTATTCCAGTGGGATATGTCTTTCGCTAAAATCAACTGAATAACAAAATCTGTATGGATCGATATCTTGCAAAGTTTCATAAAATGTAACATAATTTGCTGACATGATAATATAAATTCCATATTTCATATTGTGTCCAAAAATTTTCGTTTATAATTATGATAAAGCTTGTAGAATCTTATGCCTGTCTTTATTTATTTAAAATAACTTGATATTAAAAATAAAAAGTAGGAACAAAATTTCATAGCATGTCAAAACATGGCTTATCTGAGCAGATATGAAAATAACTAGATTAAGCATAAATAGCATAGATTAATGTAACTACTAATGCCAGTTACATAAAAACAACATAAAATTACTCCCACCAATTCTCTTATTTTCATTTAAACAAAATTCTATGCATTATTGAGCGTTACTTGTCGGAAATCATTACATTATATTTCATTTAATGTACCGACGGAATGTATTATATTATTCCCGGGAGATTTGTGTTCCGGTTAACGTCATCTTAACTTAGTAACAATATCTGGGTATCTCAGTGCATCAAATGCAACATAGATTGCCGATACAAAAATATAAACTATATATCTAATTTTGCGACCAAATATTTTTGTTTATACTTATAAACAAGCTTATTTATATTTTAATCGATCTCTTTATTTATGCATGATAATTTCAAACTTAAGAAGTAACAAATAAACACAATTTTCTAACCTGTTTAAAAAGTGATTTTCGAACACATTTAAAAATATTTTTATAGGTTAATGGAAAAAATAATCAGTTATTTATAAACAACATTAAATTATGTCACACTTATTCTTACGTCTTTATTAAAACAAAATTCCATATATTATCAACTGTTACTTGTCAGAAATTTTCTGTTATACGTATGATTTAATATACCGCCAAGAATGCAGTGTAATATTATTCCATGGGGATATGCCTTTCAGCAAACATCATCTTAACTTTGTAACGAAATCCAGATTGATCCATACATTGAAAAGACACATGAATTTCCTTTATCGAAACATAGAATATATATCGATTTTTGTGTGTGTGTTTGATTATAATTGTGAGCAAGCTCATTCTTGTACCATTCGATATATTTCTTTATTTATGTAAAATGATATTGAAAAAATAATGTATAATAATTTCAAATTTAACTATTATTTCAAATTTATGTATAAAAATTTCAAATTTAACACTAGAACGCCCGGAAGGTGTCGATTCGACTTCGACCATGTGATTAATTTTCGATTTAAGTTAGACAATTTTTCTCGAAATAAGTTTAATTTACATCACGAAGATTTACTTTAAATATATGAAAAAAATAATCTCAGTTATTAATAAGCAAAATTAGATTATGTCACACTTATTCTTATGTCTTTATTTAATAAAACTCCATACATTATTAACTGTTACTTGTCAGAAATCAATTTGTTATATGAATCAATTAATGCACCGCCAAAGTGCAGTGTTATATTATTCCATTGGGATTTGCCTTTTGAATAACATGATCTTAACTTAGTAATAAAATCTCAATCGATCCATGTATTGATAAGAAGCATGGAATGCAATATAACTTTCTTATATGAATTTATCGATTATACTACCTCTGACTATAAAGTTCGGTGAATAGTCCTGTAACATTAATGTAGATGAAATATTAACGAAAGTTACCACACCATCCTTCAAAATAGTCATATCCTATAGCTATGCACCGCTGAGATCTGCTATATATGTCCTGGGAAATGTGCAAGAACTCTTCATTTGGGATGAAGTTCAGAAGCTTTGTCACGTTTCGTTGGACGTCAGCAATATGGTCAAATCTCTTTCAAAGAGAGTTTGAGTCGTGAAAATAGTAAGAAGTCTGGAGGATTAAGATCTGGCGAGTATGGTGGATGTTCAGTTTGAACCACCCCTCATGAATTTCTTTGTGTCTTACAAAGCTTAAAAACAAACTTTAAACTGATCCTTTGTTCTTTCATTTTCCTGTTCTCAGTTAAGAACCAACACACTAAACAAGCACTTAGTAAAGCACGTCTTACACAGAACATAAACGACGCTCAACTGAACAACGATGGGGGAAGATGGTCAACGCTTGCCTCTATTCAGGTGCGGCGTTTTGTTTCCCCAGTGTTACCAGATCAGTCGTTCTGAATTCATTTACCGAACTTTATTGTCAGAGGTAGTATATTGAAAGTTTGTGTGTGTGTTGTTTCGTTATAATTATGAACAAACTTTTTATTTGGTTGTGTGTTGTTTCGTTATAATTATGAAAAAGTTTATTTATGCGACAATCGACATCTTTCTTTATTTATGCATGCTAACTACAAATTTAAGGAGTCATAAATGAATACAGTTTTTTAACGTGCTCAAAGAGAGAAAGGATTTAAAAATACCGTAATTTCCTGCGTATAATCCGCGGATCAAACAATTATTTTTCGACCCAGAATTTGTTTTAAAAGAAATGTAACTTACTAGATCGCCGTAAATATCGCTCTTTAATCACTAAAGAAAATTTCTGGGTCCATAAAGAATTATTTTGTCCGCGGATTATGCGCAGGAAATTACGGTAACTTTTTCGAACGCATTTAAAAATAACTTTAATTGGTTAACAGAAAAATTAATCTCAGTTATTTATAAACAACATTACATTATGTCACACTTATTCTAATGTCTTTATTAAAACAAAGCTTTATACGTTATCACCTGTTACTTGATAGAAATTATACTGTTATGGCTAATTCCATGAAAACTTGACATGCCTGTCACATACTACGATTTTTGCCTACCAGTATTTTAGAACAGAAAAATGTGACTTATTTTATTGGCGATATCTCATCAGTTGAACAGGGCGAAGGAAACCTTTCGAAAATAACGGTGGCCAACAAGAATAGCGATTTTCAGTTGTGTGACAGACATGACATGTTTTCATGGAATTAACCTTATATGAATGATTTTATATATCTCCAAAATGCCGTGTCATATTATTCCATGCGGATTTGACTTTCGACTAACATCACCTTAACTTAGAAACAAAATATGGATCTATCGATGGATAGAATGTTACATTATATATCTATACGGAATTACAAGTTATACATGGAATTTTGTGTCCAAATCTTTTCGTTTATAAATAAGAATAAGCTTTTTCATTTGTCAACCTATGTCTCTCTTTTTTTATTTATTATAATTTTAAATTTAAGAAGAAACAAATGAACGCAATTTTCTAGCGTGTTTAAAAAAGGATTTTCAAACACATAAAAAAAATTATAGGTTAATAGAAAAAATAATCTCTGTTATTTATAAACAACATTAAATTATGTTACACTTATTCTTTTGTCTTTATTAAAACAAATCTCCATACAGTTTCAACTGTTACTTGTCAGAAATTATTCTGTTATATGAATGATTTAATACTGTAATACACTGTCAGAATGCAGGGTCGTATTATTCCATGGGGATTTGTCTTTCGACTAACATCCTCTTAACTTAGAAACGAAATATGGATCTAACGATGGATAGAATGTTATATAATATACCCATAAGAAATAATAAATTATATATGGAATTTTGTGTCCAAATCTTTTCGTTTATGAATAAAAATAAGGGTCATTTCATGATGTTTTGTAACGTCAGTCAGGAAGATTAATAACTGCGAAATTGTTTTCAAAAAAAATTTCACCGGGATACCTCATTAATTGCCTCAATAAAGCCAAGAAAACTTTTTGAAAATAACGGTGGACAACAATTTCTCAGTTATAATCTTCGTGACTGACGTTACAAAACATCATAACCCATAAGCTTTTTTATCTGTCAACCTATGTCTCTCTTTTTTATGTATTATAATTTTAAATTTAAGAAGAAACATGTGAACACAATTTTCTAACGTGTTTAAAAAAGGGATTTTCGAACACATTTAAAAATATTTTTATAGGTTAATGGAAAAAATAATCTCTGTTGTTTATAAACAACATTAAATTATGTTATACTTATTCATACAACTTTACTAAAACAAATCTCCATACATTATCAACTGTTACTTGTCAGAAATTATTCTGTTATAGGAATGATTTAATACACCGCCAGAATGCAGTGTTATATTATTGCATGAGATTTGTATTTCAACTAACATCATCTCAACTTATTAACAAAATCTGGATCGATCCATGTATTGAAAAGAAGCGTAGAATGTAACATAAATTGCTTATATGAATACATTGTTTATGTACCGAATTTTGTGTGTGTGTTTCGTTATAATTATGAACAAGATCATTCTTGTGCCATCATATGTCTCTCTTTATTTATGTGAAATAATTTTGAAAATTTAAAAAAAATGAACATAATTTTCTGATATATCCAAAGACATTTTTCCAAGAGAACTAAAAATAACCTTATACGTTAATGGAACAACTAAAGTCAGTTATTTATGAACAACATTTGATTTTTTCACACTTACTCTTATGTCTTACTCTAAAATTCCATACATTATCAACCGGTGTTATCTGTCAAAAATTATTCCGTTATATGTATGATTTAATGTACTATCTGTATGTATTGCTGTATTATTCCTGGTAAATTTACCTTTCGGCTAGTATCCTATCAATTTAGTAACACGGTCTAGGCAGATCGATGTTTAAAAAAGATGCATAAAATATAAAACAACTTGTAGGTGTGAAAATATATGTCTCATATTGTATTTTGTGTCGAAAACTTTCCATTTATAATTATGAAAATATTTATTTTTATGTCAGCCCATGTCTCTCTTTATTTATATAAAATAATTTTAAATTTTAAGTACAAAAGATGAACAAAACATTTTTAGATGCCAAAACATGTCTTATCCGGACAGATTAAAAAAAAAAAAAAAAAAAAAAAAAAAAAAAAAAAAAAAAAACTTGCATATGTTAACTACTCAATCAGTTGCATAAAAATAACATGAAATTAAGTCCCTCTGCTCTTATAATTTTATTCAGACAAAAATCCATGCATTAAGAGCATTACCTATCATAAATTATTTTGAAATATGTATGATTTAATGTGCCGCCAAAATGTATTGTAATACAAACTTGCAAAGTCTCTGACTTTTTGCTTACCACTATTATCTTAGAAAAAATGTTGTTCTCTTAAATCGCTTAAATCTTCTAATTAAATAATGGAATATTTTCTGTATTAAAATTCTAGTACCTAAAAAGCCGCAGACTTGCTAACTCTGATTATATTATTCCAGAGTGATTTGTTTTTCTGCTAACATCATCTTTACCCCTTAATTGGTTAATTCTTTTCCATTCAATAAATTGAAAATAGCGGACTTACACCACTATTATTTAAATAAAATATTCGTAAAATTTAATCTAAACATTTCCGCTTTTCAATAGTATGAAAATTTTCTTAAAAATAATAGTGGTGTCAAAAAGCTTTAAATGATGCAATACGCAAATTCGTCTTGCCTGAACGCCGTACGGGCAAACCAGTTAAGGGGTTAACTTAGTAACAAAATCTGGATTGATCGATATCTTGAAAATAAATAACATGAATTAAAATCTAATATAGCTTGCCGATACTAAATTATAAATTATACTTAGAATTTTGTATCCAAATCGTTTCGTTTGTAACTATGAAGATTATTTATGTGTCAACTGATATTTCTCTTTACACTTATGTATACTAATATTATAAAGAGGAAAGATTTGTTTGTTTGTTTGAATTGAATAGGCTCCGAAACTACTTGACGGATTTGAAAAATTCTTTCACCGTTGGAAAGCTACACTATTTCCGGTAAACATAGGCTATATTATATTTTCAAAAAAAAAAAAAAAAAAAAAAAGGACCCTTACTAAAATACCAATAATGTAACCCAAGGTGTAGAAAAATGACCTTAAAATGACCTTACATCGTGTTCGCTGCGAATACTATTGATTATAATCTATATACATAAAACAAAGTCGGGTTCTTTATACCATTTATAACTCAAGAGCGGATGGATCGATTTTTATGAAATTTTGTATGAAGGTATCTGAGACGATAGTTTAACATATAGGCTACTTTTTACCCGACTATCTAAAAGGAGGGTACTGTTTTTAGTAGTTAAATTTAATGGGATGAACTGGGCGACTTGCTGTTCCCGTAGCAAAGCGAGGGCGGGCTGCTAGTGCATGATAATTTCTAATTTAAGAAGAAACGAATGAACACTATTTTCTGACGTGCTTACAGAGGGATTTTTTACAGGGGGGACGCATTTAAAAAAATGGTAATGGAAAATTTAATCTCAGTTATTTGTAAACAACATTAGATTATGCCAATTTATTCTTATGTCTTTATAAAAACTCCATATATCATCAACTGTTACTTGTCAGAAATTATTCTGTCATAGGAATGATTTAATATGCCGTCAGAATGCAGTGTTACATTATTCCATGGGGATTTGTCTTTCGACTAACATCATCTCAACTGAGTAACAAAATCTGGATCGATCCATGTATTGAAAAGACGCATAGAATTTAACATAAACTTCCCATATGAATGCACCGTTTATGTACCGAATTTGTGTCTGTGTTTCATTATAATTATGAACAAGATCATTCTGTGCCATCCCATGTCTATCTTAATTTATGTGAAATAATTTTGAAATTTATATAAAAATGAACAGAATTTTCTGATATATCGAAAGAGAGTTTTTTCCAAAAGATCTGAAAACAACATTACACGTTAATGGAACAACTAAAGTCAGTTATTTATAAACAACATTAGAATTTGCCACACTTATTCTTATGTCTTACTCTAAAACTACATATATTATCAATCGTCATTACTTCTCAGAAACTACTGCGTTACATGTATGATTCAGTCTGGATGTATTGTTGTATTATTCCAAGTAGATTTGTATTTCGGCTAACATTATTTCAACTTAGTAACACAGTCTAGGTGGATCGATTTTTATAAAGGATGTGTAAAATGTAAAATAACTTCTAGGTATTAAAATAGGTTTCATATTGTATTTTATGTCCAAAACTTTTCATTTATCACTATGAAAAGGTTAATTTTTGTGTGTCATCCGATGTCTCTCGTTATTTTATGTGAAATAACTTGATATTCAAAACATAAAATATGAATAAAACTTTTTTACGTACCAAAACATGTCTTATCCAAACAGATTTAAAAATTACTAGTATAGATTAATGTAACTACTCGTGTTAGCTACATAAAAAAAAACTTAAAATTACGTCCTCCTGTTCTATATATTTATTCAGATAAAACTCCATGCATTATAAGCATCACTTGTCAGAAACTATTCTGAAATCTTTATTATTTAATGTACCGACGAAAAATATTATTATATTATTCCAGCGTGATTTGTCTTTCGGCTAGCAACATCTTAACTTAGTAACAAAATTTGGATCGAACGATGTAACAAAATTTGGATCGAACGATGTCTTGAAAAGATATAACATAACTTGAAAGCTTCCATAACTGACTGACATCAAAATATAAATTATGTATCGAATTTTGTGCCCATATCTTTTCGTTTATGACTATGAACAAGCTAGCTTATGTTTCACTTAATTTCTCTCGCTTTATTTGTGTAAGATATTCAAAATTTACAAAGAAACAAATGAGCAAAAGTTTCTGAAATCCCCCCCGTCCTCCCCAAAGACGGTTTTTCGAAGAGATTTGAAAATAACTTTATACGTTGATGAAACAAGTAATGTCAGTGATTCATAAACAACATTAAATTACATCACAGTTATTCTTACGTCTTTATTAAAACAAAAGGCCATACGATTGATAAATCGTTGCTTATCAGAAATGTTTGTGTTATATACGGATTACTGGAGCACATGTAAACATGGGGCAGATGTCAGCACTGCCCATTTTCATTAGCTATTGTATGTTTTTTTATTTCAAAAAAGTTACCAAAGATGGTAGCCCCATCTACATATGGTAAAAAAAAAATTTTGAAGCTCTTCGACATTTTGTTTGTACTCAGGAGCAAAACACTATTTATAAATTTAAAAATAAAATCTCAGTTCGAACTTACTAAGAGAATTGCTTTTTTATTTATTCATTTTTTAAAAATTCTAGTATTTTAATATATACTATGGATGCTAATCGCCTTAACTAATCGCGATACTAATCGTGTTATCTCCTGCAGAAGGTAAACAAATTTGGAATGGTTGTCCAAAGTGGTGTCTTCATGAATTTTGCTGAATGAATTCCAAAACCTTAACAATAATCTTGCATCGCCATCAAACGGCTGTAAACTTATTTCTGGTAAGCGAAGTGGTCGGGACAGCGTTCTTTCAACATCTGTATAAATTTTGCGAACTGAGTTGTTCTTCAATAGACTTAACCAAAAATTTCTTTACTTTTTGCTTTATAGCAATAAATTTTTCCTTGTACTCTTCGCATACTTCAAATTCTTTGGAATAATCTTTTTCAACAATCTTCTTTCTCATCATAAGATTTAAAACTTCTTCTCTACAGCACGCAATCTTGTACTTTTATCTTTCTACTGATTTATTAAATTTCCTATTAAATTAACATCAGGACTAACGTCATTTACGGCTTCATTTAAAGCAGTGTAATCCTTTGTAAAATAAGTTCTAAGAAGTGTTCTTTTTGATTTTTAATGTATCCATATTTCTTCAATAAAAAGTTCTGGCGCCAATTATCGCAGACAGTGCGATGTCGATGATATAAATTTTACCCGAAAATATAAACATCGTCATTTTAAATTAAATGTGTGAAAGTAATCTAATTCTCTTACAAAACAAAAAACTGCAGATAAGAACTTAGCACATATTTTATTCCAGAAATTCTACTCTTTTTATCATTGCTCGCGATCGCCTGTACGAAAACAAAATTATGACTATGGAGTCACTATGAGAGTATGCAGACCGAAAGTAATTACAAAATATTAATCAAATTCGTGACAATAACTTCATGAGATATAATGTCAGCTCCAATATAAATGATTTTTTGAATAGAAGACATTTCCGTTATAAAAAGCTCATTTGTACTGAAACTTCTACAAAGACATTTGTCAGCAAATACATAAAAAGCTGCTATGTCGTTTATGTTCAATAGTAATTTAAATAAATTTAATGTTTTCTAAAATGCAATAAGTATTGCGTACTATTTTATTTAATGGTTTTCAATATTATTTTTTATGCATCGTTAATACAAAAAGTATTACATTAAACAACTTTGCAAATTTTTCTATTTCATTTGTTCACAACATGCAGTATCAATTTGCTTCCACTTCTGAAACAGCTACATTATTTCATGCTTTCAATATAGATATAATATTTTAAGAAAGTAGTTTTTTAAACTAATAACCACCCTAAAATTCCATTTATAAGCTCCTGCCCCTCCTTCAAAAGCAAAAGAAATTAAATTTGGAGGGAGCTTATAATCGGAAAATCTTTTTTCCCCTTAAATTAGAGATAAATAAGGCAAATATAGGGGTGAGAATCTTTCGCATTTCAGTAGATTTCCGATACATATTATCTAAATGACCCCCCCTTAAAATCTCCCTCAAACAAAAATCTTTTAAAATCTAAGCAAAATTTAAATGCTCTTATTATGTTTTCAAATTTACTTTTTTATTTTTTTATTTTATTGCAACAATATTTTATCACTCAAAGTCCCCCTCCTCTTCAATTTACCTATTTTCATTTTATAAACTTTTGCTGAAACATGTAACCCAGAAACTAGAGAAATATACATATTTTTTTCCTTTATAGTGAATTTGGAGTATAATATTACTAATTATTATGATAACATATGAATAAGAAATAAAAAACATGTCAAAGGATATTTTCCTCCTATGTTCACATGCGCCCCACGTATGTTCACAATTGTCCCAGCGTTGAAGCACATGTGAACAATTTTTTTAATTTATAAAACTATTAAAAAAAGTAAGTAGAATTATAAAAGTAATAAAAAATACCATATATAAAAAAGTTCTGTTTACTATATTGAGTGGTTTTTGTTTATAGAAATTAACCCAGCTATGAGAAAAAGTCATGTTTATGTGAACTGTTCACATGTGTCTTAATATACCCTATATGATTTAATGTACCACCATAACGTGTTTTTATATTATTCCACGGAGATTTGTTTTTCGGCCTAACATCATTTTAACTTACAAGGAAGGTCTCCATACGGGCATACTCAGAAAAATCTGAAAAAATTACAGAATGTTCTTCTCATATAGTTATATATGTTTATAAAAAAAATTTCGGCGGAACCTCCTTATAACGTCCGTAAAAAAATAATAAAAATTTCTTTTATTTGGCGGTTTATCTCCGGTTGGCGAAAAAACGAAATTTTGAAAAATACGCTTTTACGCTTCGAATACTTTTTAAAGAAAAAACTTTCTATGTTCAATTTATTTAAATAAGTTTAGTTTAAGTAATTTTAGTTTTGCATTTTTACTTTACTTTAAGTGTAATTTTGTCATATACGTTTATATGTACTTATAACAAAATGAAATTAATATATTTTATCATTTAAAACACAATTTAAATTGATTAAAATTGTTTCAAATTGAAAAATACACTGTTAAAATCTGCTGCATTTTGTTGCAACGCACTCCCTTGCTTGTATAGAAAACGGTTACTTGGCCGTGAAATGGAGCTTTCTCATTGGTTGAAATAGAGATATTATATACAAGCAGTGGAGTGTGTTGCAACAAAATGCAGCAGATTTTTAACAGTGTATGACACGGTCAATTCGCCGTGCTATGGAGCATTCTCATTGGTCAGAAGAGAGATATTCTATAAAAGTAGAGGAGTGACGTTGCAGTAAATGCTGCAGATTTTTAACAGTGAAGTCAATTAAAATCAATTTTCAGATTCGTTAAAATCGTCTGCTTTTGCCGAGGAAATGCACTGCTTGCCAAATCCCGCGTCGCTTTCAGCTTTTCACGCCAATTATTCCAAACTATTTTATTTTTTTACATATCTAATAATGTAATTCCGCCGCTAATTTTAACTGATCCTTTATTACCTACATGAGTAGTTTAATTCGTATTTTTTTCAAAAAATTCTGAGTATGCCCCCAATGGAGACCTTCCTTGTTAGTTATAAAATCTGCATCCATCGACCTCCTGAAAAGATGCATAGAATGTAAAATAACTTGCCGATGAAAAAATATAAATTGTATATAAAATTTTGTAACCAATTCTTTCCGTTTACAATTATAAGCGAGCTTACGGGTATTTATATGTCATCCAATGTGGCTCCTTAATTATCTAAGACAATATAAAATTTAAAATAAATTAAATTAAAATATTTTCCTGGCATGCCCAAAGAAGGTTTATTGAACAGATTTGAAAGTAACTTTATGGGCAAATGACAACTAATGTCAGTTATTTATAAACAACAGTAGATTATGCCACACTTATTCTGATACAGGGTGGCGAGTGATCAGGGAAAAACACAGTCATAAAAAGAGGAAACAAAAAGTGTTTTTTATGGAAAGTACCACAGAGAACGGAACAGAGAATCAACTTTCATACACTGTAATGGCAACTTGTTTAACATGTGATTACGCATAGACAATAGCGACACGAGCGGACCACTCTGAAACTACGATCATAACATAAGAGAGGTAGCTAATTCGGCGAAACATCCCTTCTTCGGCGACAAATGATAAGGAAAAAAAATACAGCGATGGCTTGCTGATTCTTGTTTTGAAATTTATGAAAGAATTAAGAAATAACTTTGACGTATTCGTCTTGCAAACAATGCATGTGTCTCTTCGTAACATAACGATCTAATAATTTAAACTTGAAAATTCAAGAATAATAACAGTAATAATTACGAATCAATATAAGCGCGGAAATCTAAGATCAAATAGCATAAGCACATGTGCAAAGATAACCAAATCAGCATTCAGCAAGAAGCGCCAAGCAAAATAAGGTTACAGTTAAACAGAAATCATGAGGATAAAAATCGCCAACGCGATGGTTAAGTTTTTAAGTGATCCACTGAGGGCGCTCTTTTCAAGCCGAGTTGAGGCTCTGTTACTACTCTGTGGAAAGTACGTCAAATTACATTCAGGGATTACAGAATGCAAATTTCCCTTTAACAAAATACTGGTATTTGACGCTTTTTAATACTGTGTTTTTCCCTAACCACGCACCACCCTGTTATGTCTAAAACGCATTAAATTACCAGCCGTTTCTTGACAGAAATTATTCCGTTATATATATGATTTAATCTATCGCCAGAACGTATTGTTATATTATTTCAGGGAGATTTCTCTTTTGGCTAACATTGTCTTTACTTAGTAATAGAACCTTGATCGACAGATGTTTTAAAAAGATGCATAGAATGTAACTTAATTTGCCCATACGACAATGTAAAATATATCAAATTTTGTGTTCAATTTTTCTTGTTAATACTTAAGAACACTTTCATTCCTGTACTATATGAATCCGATGTCACTCCTTATTTTATAAGGTAATTCGAAATTTAATAAGGAACAAATGCACAAAATTTTCTGATATCACCGAGAGGATCTTTTGAATAGATTATAAAATGACTTTATAGGTTAGAATAGAACAACAAATGTCAGTCATTTGTAAACTATATTACATTATGTCGCGCCTTTTTCTTGTGTTTTTATTAAAACAACACTCTATTTTTTATTGACAGTTTCTTGTCAGAAATTATTTTGTTATAAGTACGATTTAATATAGTGCCAGAACGTATTGTTATATTATTCCAGAGGGATTTCTCTTCCGGCTAACGTCAACTTAGTAACAAAATCCGTATCGATCGATGTCTAGAAAAAAAGCATAGAATGTGACATATCTACCGATACGAAAACATATTCCATATCACATTATTTTATATCCAAAACTTTTCGTTTATGATTACGACGCGGCCTTTTTTTCTGTCATCCCCTTGTCTTTATTTATGTAAGATAACTTGAAATTAAAAAAGTTGGAGATTGCACGTCAAGTGTAGTAAATGAGGTGCGTACTATAAAGAAGTTTTTAAAATATTCAGATCTTGGTATAAAGATATACAGTAATTCGGAGACAGTGGAGTGTCCGAATTTTTTTTCTATATCGTTGTAAATACTATCTGCTTTTTATTATAGAGGAAGTAACTTGTATTAAACCCTAGCAACGTATATCAATTTCATAAAATGTGAAATAGTTTAATATTATTACAACGCTTCCCAAACAATGTTTCCCCCTATACCATTATACAATGGAATAACTTTGAGTAGCCCTGTACATTAATAACAAATATTCTTTGCACTACAGATTGTACAGAATGTATATTTTAGTATATACTTTACAGATGCATATCAGTTTCATTGTGTTCCCAGTAATTGAACTATGTATCCAATTTTCATGAAATTTGAAATGACTCGACAAAGTTATGCAGCAATTACATATTTTAAATTCCAAACGATATTTGGTTTTGTAGATTTTTCTCTGTTATACGCAGACGAACAGACAGACGAATGCATAGACGAACCGTCAGATAGACAGATAGACGCATTGAACGACGATTATTGGTGCATTATTAGTGCGTTTACACAGTTACGAACGCACCTAAAAAGTAACAAATGAACAAAGTTTTCTGTCATGCCCAAAGAGGATTATTCGAACAGATGTGTAAATAACTTTATAGCTTAATTTAACAACTAAAGTCAGTTATTTATAAAAAAGACTACATTAATTCAAGCTGATTCTTGTACCTTTATCAAAACATAACTCCATACGTTATTAACAGTTTCTTGTCAGACATTATTCTGTCATATGTATGATTTAATGTAGTGCTAGAACGTATTGTTATAGTATTCCAGGGGGTTTGTTTTCCGGCTAACATCAACAGAACTTAGAAACAAATTTTGCATCGATCGCTATTTAGAAAGATACACAGAATGTATTATATCTACCAATATAAAAATATATTCCATATCACATTATTGTATATCCAAAACTTTTCTTTTATGATTATGGAACAGCTTTTTATTGTGTCCTATGCTGTCTTTCTTTGTTTATGTTTTAAAAAAATTTTAATTAAAAAAGGCATGAAAAAGTATTCTAACATGCCAAAAGAAGATTTATTTGGAAAAAAATTTTTTAGGTAAGAAGGGGTTTAGCGGAGTTCATGTACTTTATCAAATAGCTTTTTTGTATTTCCTATACATAATGATGACAAACTATATTTTGGAGTATGTATAGTTTTATTTGTTGACTTTCGCAGATGATTTATAAGCATCACATCAGGATGTTGTATGCTTTGTTAACAGTCTGTTTATCACATTGAGATTTCCCAATTAGATAAGTTATTTGAATTAGGGTAATTCAAAATTAAAAATACAATGGGACAAAATGTAAAGTTATAATCCGAAATCCCATTTCCGCCCAAAGAAGGTTTTAAGAACAGATGTGAAAATAATTTGATACGCTAATGAAAAATAATATTAGTTATTAATAAACAACAGTAGATTATATCACGCGTATTCGTATGTCTTTATTTAAACAAAACTCTTTATATTACCAACCGTTACTTGTCAAAAATAATTTTGTTGTATGTATGATTTAAAGTTTCGCCAGAAGGTATTGTTATATTATTTAGGGGATTTTTTTTTTTTTTTGGCTAACATTGTTTTTACTTAAAAGGGGACTTCTTTTCACACCATGGATAGAGACTTGGTAAATTTTAAAGCCCTATATTAAAAAGTTTGAGAAAGTCAAAAAATTTTCTGCTAAAATAATATTTTTTGATTTTGCAGCAGCATAACTTTTTGAAAATGTTATTTTTCAGGTCTCTTATCGGTCTATTAGCATAGACCGATTTCTTTTTTCTTTTTTGTAAAAAAGGAATTTAGAAATATAAATTAGTTAATAATAAATATAAAATAATGAAAAAAAGTTTAAAAACTCTTTCAATAACACACGAATTTTATTTTGAAAAATTACGACATTATATTCACATTTTTTGGTGGGAAAAAAGTTCGCTTCGTAGAGTTTTCCGGCAACCCTAGCCGAATGCCATACCTCCAAAATAAGGCAAGCGATAAATTCGTAGAGCAATTTTTGGCGATTTAACTCACTTTTCGCGTGAAATAAAATAATAGAATTCAATAATAATAAATTTAAAGTATAAAAAATATGTATGATTTTAACAGAGAATTTTTAACAGTTCCCTAACTTTTATGTATAGGATTACAAAATCATCCGGTCTCGATGATAGGTGCGAACAAGGCCAAAAGAGGTTCCCTTGATAGTAAGGAAATCTGGATCGACCGATGTTTAAACAAGTTGGAAATAGCACGCGAAGCGTAGCAAATGAGGTGCGTTCCTACGATAATGAAGTTTTAAAATATTCAGATCTTGCTGATATAGTAGAGCGTACTTTGGATACAGTATAGTGGTCGAAATCTTTGTGTTCCTGTAAATATGCAGGGAGTAATTTTTATTATACTTCATTAACGTATATCTTATTCATAAAATGTGAAGTAGGTTAATATAATTAAAACACGCCCCAAACAATGTTTCCCCGTATAACATTATTTAGTGGAATACATTTGTGTGGCCCTGTAATTTAATAATAAATATTCTTTGCATCACAGATTGTGCAAAATGTATTTTTTACTACATATTTCAAAGATTCATGTCAATTCTATTATGTTCAAGTGAGTGTAACACCATTGAAATGCATTTGAAACTTTTTTCCCATTGATCGTAATGTAACGGATTATTTTGATTGTCCCTGTAATTGATCTATGCATCAGATTTTCATAAAATTTGACATGACTCGACAAAATTATGTAATAATTATGTATTTTAAATTTCAAACGATTCGGTTGGGTAGTTTTTGCGTTGTTATATGCGGACAGACAGACAGACGAACAGACAGACAGGCGGACGGACTGAGCGACAACAATAGGTGCTATGTATTTACATAATTACGAACGCACCTAAAAAGATTCATAGAATGTAACATAACGTGCCCATACGAAAATATAAAACGCATCAAATTTTGTGTTAAAATTTTTTCATTAATAATTATAAACGCTCTCATTTTTGTGTTATTTGAATCCGATGTCTCTCTTTGTAAGATAATTCGAAATTTAAAAAGGAATAAATGAATAAAATTTTCTGACATGTCCAAAGAGGATTTTTCGATCAGATTTTAAAATGACTTTATAAGTTAATGGAACAACTAATGTCAGTTATTTTTAAACAACATTACATTATGTCACGCTTATTCTTGTGTCCTTATTAAAATAAAGTTCCATTTATTATTGACAGTTTCTTGTCAGAAATTATTCTATTATATGTGTGGCTTAATGTAGTGTCAG
The DNA here is from genome assembly GCA_964019185.1 of Maratus speculifer. Lineage (NCBI taxonomy): Eukaryota > Metazoa > Arthropoda > Arachnida > Araneae > Salticidae > Maratus > Maratus speculifer. Next base: position 160,644,021 of record OZ025300.1, on the reverse strand, counting down.
AACGTATTGTTATATTATTCCAGAGGGAATTGACTTCGGGCAAACATCAACTTAGTAACAAACTCTGCATCGATCGATGTCTAGAAAAGATACATAGAATGTAATATATCTACCGGTATGAAAATATATTCTATGTTCCATTATTTTATATACAAAACTTTTCATTTATGATTATGGAACAGCTTAGTTTTGTGTCATCCGCTGTCTTTCTTTATTTAAGTAATATAATTTTAAATTTAATAAAAAAAGGCACGAAAAATTATTTTAATATGTCAAAAGAGGATTTTTTGAAGCAGATTTATTCCTAGATGAAGAGGGTTTTAACGGAGTTCATATGCTTTATCAAATAGCTTTTTGTATTTCCTGTATATAATGATGAAGGACCATATTTGATGTGTATATAGTTTTTATAGTTAGTACTCTTCTATTTAGTTTCTATAGTGTTTATAGTTTTTTGTTAAGATACGTGAATGATTTACAAATATCACATCAGGAAGTCATGTGCTTTGTTAATAGTCTGTTTATCACATTCAGATTTCTTGATTAGATAAGTTCTTTGAAATATTTTCTCTTGAATTAAGCAAACATTCCTATTGAGCAAAATTAACAATCGTCACAAATGGCAAATGACGTGCGTCCTTACTATAACGAATTTTTAAAAATATTAATATCTTGACGTAATAGTATACAGTATTTTGGATACATTATACTATTCGAAATATTTTGTGTGCCCTAATATATGTTATCTGGTTTCTATTATACAGGAAATAACTTGTAATAAACCTCAGAAAAGTATATCATTTTCATAAAATGTGAAATAGTTTAATATAATTAAAACGCGCCCAAGGCAACGTTTTCCCTTATAGCATTATGTAATTGAATACTTTTGTGTGGTCCTGTAAATGAATAACAAATACTCTTTGCACCACTGATTGTACAGAATGTATAATTTAGTATATACTTCATAGAAACATATCAACTTTACTATGTTCGAAATTATTTAAGATCATTAAAATGCACTTCAAGCTATTCTTTTCCTTTGAAGGTAATGTAACAAAATACTTTTGATTGTCCCTGTAATTAAACTGTGCATCCGATTTTGATAAAATTTGAAATGACTTGACAAAATTATGCAACAGTTATATTTATTAAAATTTATTAAATTGCAAACGATTAAGGTAGGCAGTTTTTGCTTTGTTGTATGTGGACAGACGGAGGGAGGGACTCACGACGACTAAACGTATTTACATAAATACGAACGCACCTAAAAATTAAATGTGACAAAAAATAAAATATTAATCAGAATCCCCGTTTTGCAGTCATTTTGGTGCCTTTTTTGTATGCTATAGGGGAACCTATTCCTTCACATGTACGTTAGATAATCAGATTCTGGTAACATGTTGCCTGAAATAAAATAAACTTGAAATTCCTGTCCAGCAAAAATACCCTCAGGTGCAAAAAAGTTTTTCTGTCCTATAAAATGAATCGATTTTCACAAGATATGGAGAGATTGTCCCCCACTCCTCTACTACAGTAAGCAGTCTGTTCAATCTATGAATAAATTGTCTCACCAATTCCTAAAACTCTGTCATCCATGTTTTTTACTATACATGCTATCAAATATTATGTATGCATAACTCGAAAATGTTGCATACATAGCATTATTATACTTTGAGAATTAGGGAATCACTGAAGATTTTGAAAAAAGGAAATGGAATACATAATGATGGTTTATCCTATTACATACCTAATATTTTATTCAATAATTTTAAAATACCAAACACCTCAATATTGGAATATACCAATTTAATATACACCTCCAACGAATAATAGAATCATCCTTTTTTTCCAATACTGATATATAAATAGCACACTGAATGTGGCAGTCTTATGTAAATATCCCTTGAAAATGATTTATTTTGCGTCCGAAAGATCTCTTCGCATGTAACATCTTATCTTTGCATATGATTTTTAAGATCAATGATTTTTAAGCTTTTAAAGACCAGTTCATATGTAGTGGAATTTATAATAAATTTTCATGTACCTTTTTGGGTATATATCAGTGTAATCGAGAAAATAAGTTATGTTTTGAATTTATGCCACAACAACACTGCAATCGTGATTTCACGGATGCGCACCTAATTTTATGACTCAATGACAAACATGTGAAGTTAATTTTAAATAGCTGAGTATTGTGTTGGCTGCATGATAAGTATTTAAAATGTTTGAAAAAAATGTATATCCAACCACGTAAAATTTACGATGTCAGCCCCTTTTTGAGTCCTTGGAACACTGAAACTAATTGGAAGTTGCAAATAAGTTCACAGACAAAATGCGGTGAATGATTCGATGGTATGGAGTCGGCTGCGAAATTTCAATGAAGGGAATGAAAACATTCACGAAGAAGAATTAAGTGGGTGGCCATCTCTGATTGCTAATGATTTGCTTACAAAAGTTGAATAGAAATGTACAGAGCACCTAATATTTCCTATTAGGATACTGTCAGTACATTTTCATGAAATTTATAGCTCATTTCTTTCAACGCCGTTACTTCATTATTGGCATCACAGGCAGCACCTTACTATGGCAAGAACATACAAAAGCTCCTCGCAAGCTATAAAAAATGCTTCAATAATGATGATAACTGTGTCTAAAAATCATCTAAGAATAGTACTTCATTATACTAAATTATTTTTTATAATAACCGTTTCTTTTTGTTTAATTACTTAACGGGACTTATTTTCTGGATTACCTGATATGTTTTTTATTTTCAGTTATTTTAATGCAATATGAATTTATCGTTCCGCTCGGAACTCGTTTTGAGTTTTTAAGTTTTCTAATAAACGGCATTTTTGCTGTCAGTATAATTCTCTTTTTTTACGGATTTTTTTATTATTATTATTATTATTTCTGTTTACTCAGCAAAAATGCGCATTCTAGCGATTATGGAACAGCTGCTGGATAAATTTCAAACAGAACTTACTTTCGAGATAACACATAAATTTAATTCACAGTCCGGTCATATTGTTACATTATTCTACCGGAATTAGTGTTTTAACGAATACCTTCTTAACTTAGTAACAAAAGCTAGATAGAATGACGCTTAGAAAAGGCTATGAAAGATGACGTAACCTGCATATATGAAAGTTTCAATATCGTATACGATAGAACCGATAGATGTTTCTGTTTATAAGCACGAAATCATTTATATTTATGAAACTTGAGGTTTTCATTTATTGTCTTATTTGTATAAATTGTTTTGGAATAAAACACAAAGTTGTATACAAAATCATCTAAGAATGTCATAAAAATATTTAATTTTTTTCAAATAGCTTTCAAAATAGTTGAATTCATTATTTAAGGGGATCCAGGATACAAAAATCTTAAAATGTTCTAAAAAATATTTTATTGCATCAAAAATTTCTTTTTTCCGCTTAAATTGATATTTAAACTATGTTTCTATCTTATTTGGAAGAGACTATTATTTTTTATGCTTTGGCTTCTTTTCAGTTGGTAGCTTTGAGCATTGGTTGTTGTAGACACCACATGATGTAACTATGGTGCAAATGCATTTTTCTTCCTGATGGATCTTTTCACCATTTCTCCTATTTAAATTGCTATAAATCAAGAACCTTAATTATAAATGGTTTAAATTTCGAACATGTGTTTTTCAGCTGTTTTACTTTAATTTTAATTCAGTAAATTTGAAAAAAAATACTTACTTTTAAAAATATGATTTTAACATGTTTTAAAAAAAAATTTAATTTAAATGTATTTAATTTGTATTTAAATTGATATGTTTAAAAATCTTGAATCAAAATTAAAGCTTTTGCATTTTTGTTTATTTAACTGAAAAAAATTGAAATTCTATAAATAAAATTTCAAGTTATAACGATTTTTAACTACCTCACCTTTTTTAATAATTTTAAAACATTTAAATTTTTTTAAAAATATCAGGAGAATTTACTTTCGAGATAACACATAAATTTTATTCACAGTCTGGACACATTGTTACATTATTCTACCGGAACTAGTGTTTCAACAAACACCTTCTAACTTAGTAACAAAAGCTAGATAGAATGACACTTAGAAAAGGCTATGAAACATGACGTAACCTGCATATATGAAATAAAAATTATTTTAAAATGTGTATCGGATCCCCTTAAAAACGACATATTATGAACCGCTTCCCTTACCATTTTTTTAATTGCCAAATGTCATCACATTTTTTGCAAACACATCATTATATTTTGTCATTTGCATTCCATATTACAAAACTTGGAAAACTGCCAATCAAATATTGTTTACACTGCTAAAAATCTTGTCCTAGTTTGAACCAAATTTTGGTGCTCAATAACTGCCACTGTAAAATGGTAAAATCTTGAACCAATATTTGAAGCTCCTCTTGAAGCATTGTTCTAATAGTTGGAACGTGGTTGAAATAGGAAGCTAAAAATGGTGGTACGAGGTTTCACCATCTTATGGATGCACCTACTGAGCACCAAAATTTGGTCAAACTAGAGTATAAATTTTAACAGTGTATAATTTAATAATACGTAATTTATTATATTATATAAGAATATTTTCTTTTTTTTTTTTTAAGCTTCGAGTCCAGTAAAAATGTGAAAAAAAATCGTAATGACAAATTATGCCACGCGTGAGTTTTCTTGGGATAATATTTAGTAGTCATATATACAAACCCGAGATAACTCGGAACAACAAGAGAAGCGATTAATAGTCATTTACTATAACATAATATAAGAAAGTGAGTTTTGTTTTAAATGTAATTGTTACTAAAGATAAATGATAATAAAATTACCGTATAATTTAAAATTTATGCTGCTCTTGGTGAGCAAAACCATGGCCCACTAGATCTAAAGGCCTGTCTATTTGAGATTAATGTATGAAGAATCCTGCCAGAGGACTCTGGCTCTTAATCTCACCAATCGTGCAAACCTTGAACCAAAACAATGACCACGTGTCCAAACATGTGCACATAACAGAAAGCAGCTTATTCAATGCTAATTTGGGCAGGATTTGCGTCACGTGGACTTACACGTGGTCCAATGAAATGGTTCAGGGTTTGAAGCTTAATCCAGCTTCACTTTTTCGGCGGTTTTTCGCGAAATGGCTCGGCCGGTAGTATATAGTCGGCGTTGGTAAAACTAGTCGTTGGGGTCCACCGTAATACTTACAAATCATGGCCATGCGTGGGGTTGATATTATTATGGTCATGGATTTATTACGTTTTGGAGGTTTGAGCACTGCTTTTTTATTATGTACATATTGTATACTGTTACATTTTTAGTAATATTCAAGATCTAATTCTTTAGTAAGCTATATTAGTCAAGATACTAGATTACTTAATTATAATTTTTATTTATTTATTTTTTGCAATTTCTTCAAATATATATATTTGAAAAGACATGACCAAATTATGTAATAATTATATATTTTAAATTTCAAAAGATTCGGTTGGGTAGTTTTTGCAGCGTTATATGCTGGCAGACGGACGAACTCAAAGACAACTATAGATGCTACGCATTTACATAATTATGAAAGCACCTTAAAATGTTTTAGTTTTAGGTATAACACCTCGAATTATCTTTTATAATGAATTGTGCAAATGAACATTTCTTGTACTAGAACTTTTTCAAAGAGTATTTGAAACACTTTTGTGTTATATACATATATATATATATATATATATATGCAGTCGAATCTCTCTATAACGAAACTCCATGCTTCGAATTTCTTTATATAACAAATTTTTAGTAGAAACGGTCCCCTTTTCGCATGATTACATTAAAAATAGTCTCTATATAGCGGAATATCTATCTCCATATAACGAATTTTTTCATAAATTGATCTTAATTTATTCAGTTTAAAAAAGCTTCGAAATCATATGGAATCAATTTTCCATCACTTATTTTTGATTTATCGTTCAGTGCTGAGTTTTTTTTTCTTTTCTCCTTGTTCTTTAAATCCAACGAATTCATCCCATCTCCCACACACCTTTCCACATCCTTTTAAAAACAGAGTCAATTGGATTGTTACACATATAAGAGAGGAATCAACGAGAGGCACATAAGAGAGGTCTTCAAATGGAGAAAAATGTTAACTACAATTATTCAGTCTTTGTTAAAATTAGAGCTTTTTTGAGAGCGTAACAATTTTAAAATCAAAACAACAAAAAATTACAGATATCTTCGTCTGAAATTAATGCAAGTCTTCCTTATTTAATTTTCATTAAGCTTTCAAATAAATGGCTGTTCTCTTTTTTGAAACAGCTTAAATAATTAAGAAATAAAACGTTAGGTTAAATTTACTTTTAAACATTTCAAATTCTTAATTATATTAAAAATAGTATTTTTTCAAAATTTACACATTAAATACGATTTTTAACATCATTCTCTATACATCGAATTTCTCTATATAACGAATTTGTTATTGGAACGATGGATTTCGTTATATAGAGACTCGACTGTATATATATGTATGTATCTCCGTTAAGTCTAAAGTTTTGTAAGGGCACGTGAAAAAATTTAGTCACATATGCATTGCTTGCTTTATAATTTTCTCACTTGATTTATAGTATACTCACGTCTTGAAGCAGTCAAAACAGTTAATTATTAACAATGAAGATCATAGCAATAAATAGTGTCATTTGAGCCGATGCAGTGATGAATCTATTACCAATGTTAAAAATTTCCGTAGGTCCAAACAAAATTTTTCGAAAGCAGATGGTTTCGCCAGAATTTTCAACGAAAACGAAAATGAAAGCGAATTGATTGATCTCTAGTTGTATTATATAATGGCAATTTTTTACAAACAGAAATTTGGATTAAATACATATACATATGTATATAAATGCCCTATTTTATTATGTGCTTCATATTATTTTGTAATAAAGTATTATTTTGGAATAAACATATTATTTTGTAAATTTTGTAATCGTTAAACTAATTAATTTAATAAATAGGTTTTCATCTTAATATGAGAAAAAAATAGATTGCTATATACTAAATAATACCGACAAGAGAAACAAAATAATACACACATAAAGAGTGTAAAAAAATAACTTAGCAATGTCACCTGGATTCCTTAGCAATGTCATCTCGATGACTTAGCAGTGTCAACGAGATTTTCCTTTGGGTTTCCATAATCCCATTTGAAAGTGTCGTGTAATGCTTATAAGACAAGACGAGCGTTTTAGCCCATTAACTAAATCGAATCTTTTCCAGCTGTTAATATGAAGATATTAACGAATTAAAGTACTTAACTCATGAAAATCCAATTATTTGCATAACAATAACTCTAGAATCAAAATTAATCTGAGAAGACACAAAGAAATATGTTACCTGGAATCGTTTAAACATCTTTTAATTTTTTTACTTGGTCTGATATTTTTAAGATTACGTAAAGCTCTAAGTTGTTTTCGAAAACAGTTTAAACCAAAATGCGCATGTGTTTTACGTTTGACATTTTAGAAAGCGTCATAGGAATCAGTATGTAATGAAATGCGTAAAATATTCAATATAACTTTAATAGCTGTTTTACTTAAAATGCGACTAAAATGATAAAAAAGATGTTACAAATTAAAAATATATGTTTTATTTAAAACTTCGTAGTGTACGTTCGTGCTGTATTTCCCAAGCTCATTATCAAACAATATTTTCTAACTGTACTTTATTTATACAAATTCATCACTTCCTCTGCAAATTCGTGGAACACTTTTACAACTCTAACTGAAGATAATAATTAACACTTCTAACTAAAATTGTTTTTGATTATCTTGTGAATGTGTTGTAGAAGTGTTAAAAATTACATAATTTGTAACACTTTTTTTGTTAACTTTCTGGAAATGCAGTTATTCATATTTATTGGTAAAATTAATCGGTACTTCTAGGTTACCCCGTCGACCAAAAAATTATCGCCAAACTATAACATTAAATGCCAATAATGGATGATCGTGAATGTCACATTCAATGACATTAAATGCGATTCACGTGTTTGAAATGTCATTAAGTGATTTTTATTTCGACTTTTTATTAATATTTTTATTAATATTCTACTAATTATTTGTTTTTTCGTTATTTAAAATAAAAATTATGTCAACATGTATAATTTGGCTATTAGTTTGGCGATTTGTATAATTTGGCGAAATTGGTCGACGGGATAACCTAGAAGTAACAATTAATCAACTCACTCAGTAATCTCCTGCATTTTTTTTTTTCGATTAAGCAGACTGACTTTTATTTTAAAATTATGTATTTTAAAGGCACCATGTGGAAAATGTTTGAAAAACTTTTAAATGTATTTGCATAACAATATGCAATTATTATGCTAATTATCTGCTTGCGATTATTATGCTAATTATTATCTTCAGTTAGTGTTTTATAGTGTTCAAAATTATGTGATGTTTATAATGCGTTGTTGATTTAGTGGCAAAGTGGAATGAGGCACAAAACTATTGTAAGAAAATATTTTTATCAACACTATTTACAACACAATTTCAACACAATTTGCAACACTATTTTTATAACATTTTTTCTAGATAGTAACACATTTGCAACATATTAAGAATACATTTTTAGATAGCAACACTTTTGCAACATATTAACCCTCTAAGTGTTTGGAACATAATATTCCGTTCACTAGCTTAAAGTTTCACTGCATATAGGCAATATTTAAGATAATGTAATTCTAATACATTTTAAAGTGATTAATACTCTCAAGGATTACATTCATATTTGTAATTAATTTTTTTTAATAATGTTGAAAGAATCATATTTTGTAAGCATTTAAATCCAAATGCAGAGAAAACAACATTACAGTTTTACCCATTTGCAAGACGCTCAGAGGGTTAAGAGTACATTTCTAGGACGCAACACTTTTGCAATATATTAAAAACACAATCACAACACAAGAAACGTTTTGTATAGGAAGTTTTCCAGCACATATTAATGTGCTTTCGTAAATTTCGTGACAAATCCCCACTAAAAATAGTCTTAAGATTATCTGAAGAAATCGCCACTTTCTACAGAATTTCTACAGAAATTTGAAGAAAATTTGCAGACTTAGCTTTATCTTTAAAATATCTGCAGAATTTTTAAAGATAATCTTAAAAAATCTGCAAAATGGGCCAAATACGTTCGGATTTCCCACAGATTTTGGCCAAAAAGCTATAGATTTTCTATAGATTTTTTTTAGTGGGGAATGTATTCTAAAATGTGCTTTTTTTCTGAGTGTTGCAGTAATGTTTTGAAAAGGAACATCCAATAATTACTGAAGTTGAAAAAATCAAATATGAAATAGATGTATATAAAAAAAATAAATGGTGCTCCTATGTTGTGCTTTACATTATTGAATATATTTTTATGTATTCAAGTTGTTTAAAGAATAAATCATAATAATAATAAATATATTCTGCAATGAAATGATAAGAAATTACATTATAAATAATAATTATGCTTATAAGGGGTCACTTTAATAATAAAACATTTAAAATATATTAAAAATTGGCGTGTTTAACTCATTTTCATTGGGTCATCTTCAGAATATAAATAAAAAATTACAAACACAATTAACGGGAAAAATGAAATAAAATAATGAGTTTAATAAATTCAATGCAAATTACATATTCAAATTTTTCACGTTCATTGTGTTTGTAATTTTACTTACCCATCATACGTAGTATAGGGTAAGTCTTGCAATCATTTTGAAAATCGAAAAAAATTTTTGGATGGATTTACACGTTTTAGATAGTCGAGATTCCGAAAAACATATTTTTAGAAAAAAAAATTTGCCGTCCGTCTGTCTGTCTGTCTGTCTGTCTGTCTGTAAACGCTCTATCTCCCGAACAAATTGAGACAGAGACTTGAAATTTTGTATGTAGTTAGTATGTAAGAATGGGACGAACCCTATTTAATATCAGCAACCTCGATTGTCCGGAACTATTTTTTTCGGACTCTCGAAAAATTCGTTCTGACGAAAGATACATAAAAATTTTCGAGTTTTTTCGTTCTAAGGAATGGACGTAAAAGGCAATAAAATAACACACATTTTGCATGTAGAACGAAGTCGATCGAATTATTAGTTGCCGAGATATTTGTAATCTTGTTTTCCACATTCTTCGATTTTTCATGACCCTGTATTTCATTCAAATTTCAATTCAGAAGTATATTTTAATTGGAAATGAGACGCTTAATGCGACGCAGTTAATTGTTAGTTAATAGAATTATTATTTTTGGAGTTATAAGGATGTTTCTTTTACGCAGTTCGGTATTACTTGAATAGTTTGGCGTTTTATATAATTTGTCGAAATTGGTACATCAGCAGTTCTTTAATATAGCATTACTATGTATATTAACAATATTTAAATTTTGTTTATGAATTGCAATGCATTGTATAAATAGTTTCACATGTTTTATTTTCATATACATATCCATGATGGGTAAGTATTACGGTGGCCCCCAACGACTAGTTTTATTTGCATTCTGAAAATGACTCAATAGAAATCAATTGAAACATGTAAATTTTTAATAAATTTAAAATGTTTTATTATTTAAGTGAGTCTCTTAAGCAAAATAATTATTTATAATATAAGTGTCATGTCAAATAATGAATTTTCCGCAATACCAAGCAACAAATATTTAAAATATTAATGGTTCTATCGCCTACTAGTTACGCTCAAGAATCCTCAAATAATCTAACGGGAACAAGAGTAAGATTACACAAAAAATAAAAATACAATATATTTTTAGTATTTAAGATAAAAGAAACTAGTCGGATGTAGCAATCCAAAAACTTTCTTCTTTCTCACACATGCTAACATTTTGAAATTTTAAATTATAGTGCCATTATTAAATGATAATCTATGCTTATCATAGGGATTCTAAAGATATGAAATTCCGTGCATTAGTTCTTGAGATATGACATTCGATAAAATCGCGTAAATCGTACACAATGCATCATTTCAGGGCTACCTTTAGGGCCAATGACTGCAAAATGTAAACAAAAACCAATTAATGCGAAGGATTAACTGAATCTGAAGTTTGATTGAAATCCGTTTATTAGTTCTTGAGATAGAGCCGTTACATAAATCATTTTAAATGCAGTATAGCAACGCCATTCGAAGAGTTATTTGCAGCAAAATATAAACAGCATCAATTCGTTTCAAGGACTAACCGAATCTGAAGTTTGATGGGAATCCGAGCATTCGTTCATGAGATAGAGCTGTTGTGGAAATATTTAAAAATGCAGCATAGAAAAGGCCACCTGTTGAGCTATTATACCAAAACGTAAAAAACATCAATTTATGTCAAGAACTAGCTAAAATTTAGTTTAAGGAAATTCCGTGCATTAATTCGGAAGATCGGGAGATTCGGAAAATCGTACAAAATACAGCAAAGCAGCGCTACCTGTTGAGCGATTCATACCAAAATATAAAAAACGTCATTTTATATTAAGGACTAACCGAAACTGAAGTTTCATGAAAATTCATGCATTAGTTCTTAGACTGATTGTGGAAATCTTAAATAATGCAGCATAGCAGCGCTACCTAAAGAGCAATTTACACTAAAATGTAAACAAACATCAATTCATGTCAAGCAATAACTGAACCTGAAGTTTAATGAAATTCTGTGCATTAATTCTGGAAATAGAGCTATTGGGGAAATCGAACAAAAGGCAGCATAGAAGCGTCACTTGTTGTGCAATTTTCACCAAAAACCAATCAGAAACAATTTATATCAGGGACTACCTGAATGTAAATTTTTATTAAATTCCATGCGTTAGTTTTTGAGATAGAGCGCCCACAAAATTTGTGTCACATACAGACAGAGTCACAGACTCACAGATGGACATTTTATAAAAACATGTTTTTCGGGTTCCCTTAAAATGTGTAAGTAAATCCGTCAGAAACCGGAATTCTAAAAATTTCACGAATCCAATATTTTCTTCTTGTAAAAATAGAAGAATGTAAAAATATTCATTATTAGAATGTAGGATGAAATGTAAAATTCCATTACGTGTTAAAACTACATCAGTTTTAGACAAAAATCTAAAAAACTTTCAGCAGCATTTAGGAGCCCCTCAAAATCAGTGGTCTCGAATCCGTACTCCAAACGTCCTGCCGTAAATCAGGCTCTGAAGGCAGCGTGAAAGATTAGTGAAAATCTTTTCTATTATTTAATAACCGTAGGAAATGAGAAATATCGTACGAAAACGAAAACGTTTACGATCCTTTTATTCTACTATTCTACTTATGTTTTCTAAATCACTAGAACGGCAGATATATCTTTTAAAATTTATTTACAAAATTAATATGCACGGTACACGTCGCGGCGTGCCATGAAGCTGTAGACATTTTATTTTACATGTCATATTGATACACATCTTAAAGCGGTTTCCTATTCTTAATAAAATTTGGAACAAGAATGATAAAAAGTCGCTTCAAACAAAACTGATATGCAAAGATTTCATTTTCCTTTAACATGCGGAAGTTGAATTGTCCGTTTGACCACTTTTTATGCTCGCCAAATATAATAATAGTATTTATAATGTCTTTATTTCCTTTTTTCTAGCTATTGATGTATGTTTTTGATTTGGAACATCAGTTAAAGTTTAGAACTAGTTTGTGTTCCTATGTTTTTAATATTTTAAAATATAAAAAGTAGTAAAATAAAATGTTGCTAATTTTTTTTAAGAGATGCGTTAAATTTTAATTTGTGGATAATCTCTTGGGCAAAGCGAACTACATATCCATTTCTGATAAATTTAGTATGAATTTAAACTAATTGATTCTTTTCACTCTTTTTTAGTTGTTTCTTTCTTTACAAGAAGAAAGTGTTGGATTGGTAAAAATTTTTTACTTTCAGATTTGGCAGATTTATACTTTTTAGAATATCAGTATCTCATTTGAAAGTGTCATGTCATGCTTATAAGAGAAGAGGAATATTTTAGCCCATAACTAAATCAAATATTTTCTATCTATTAATACGAAGATATTAACGATTCCAAAGCGTCATGTGAAACACAGGATGTAATGAAACGCATAAAATACGCAATCTGAACTTTAAAGAGCTCAATATTTTACTTAAAAGATGATTAAAATAATGAAACTTTAAAATAATAAATCTGAAAAACTTTTAGCAATATTCGGGTGCTTCTCAAAATCAAGAGCCTTGCGCCCATGCTCCATTCACCCTGCGTAAATCAACCACTATGAACAGGCATGAAAAATTAATAAATATGTTTACTTTTCTATGATTTAATAACCAGAGGAAATGAGAAACATCCTACGAAAGCGAAAACTTTTTCAAATAATTTTAGTCTACTATTCTACTTGTGTTTTAAAATCACTAGAACGGCAGATATATCTTTTTAAATTTATTTAAAAAATTAATATGCACGGTACACATCGCAGATTGCCGCGAGATTATAGACACTTTATCTTAGATGTCATATTGATATACATCTTAAAGCGGTTTCCTATTCTTAATAAAATTTGGAACAGGAATAAAACAGATAAAAAGCCACTTCAAACAAAACTGATATGCAAATATTTCATTTTCTTTTAATATGCGAAAGTTGAATTGCCCATTTGACCACTTTTTATGCTCGCCCTTTATAATAATAGTCTTTATAGTGTCTTTATTTCCTTTTTCTATCTGTTGATGTGTGTTTTTGAAAGGAATATCTGGTGATATCACTCATGTAAATTGGAAATTTACGAATTGCAAATGAAACTGAGTGAAAATCGGATGAAGAAAATTATTTATTGGACATTTGTTTAGAAAATTCTAGGTAAAAAAAAAAAAAAAAAAAAAAAAGAATTGAAAATTTGCGTTTCTATGTTGTTTAATATTCTAAAATATAAAATGTAGTAAAATAGAATGTTGCTAAAGAGATTTTAACAGCTGTGATAAATTTTAATAAATAGATAAACTCTTAGCAAAATAAACTATACATCCATTCCTGAAAAATTTAGTATAAATTTAAACTAATTAATTCTTTTAACGCTTTTTTACTTTTTACTATCTTTATACGAGAAGTAAGTGTTGTATTGGTGAATTTTTTTTAGTTTCGCAATTTGGCAGATTTACACGTTTTATGATGTTCTGAACACGATTTCATTATTTTAAGAAAATGTCCGTCTATGAATCTGTGAGTCTGTCTGTATGTGACACAACTTTTATGGGCGTCCTGTTTTAAAAATTAATGCGCGGAATTTAATAAAACTTTAGATTCAGTTAGACCTTGATAAAATAGGTGCTGATTATTTTTTCTGGCAAATCTCCCCACAAATAAAGCTGCTATGTTGTATATTTTTTCCCGCGCTTTTCACAGCAGTTTTGCCTCAGGAACTTATGCACGGAATTAACCCATTAGTACCTAGCGTCCTTTTTAGGGACGTTTGTGAAAAAGGCAATAAAGTACTTTTCACACCAGTAAATAGGAAGATAAATAAATATTATTTTTCAAGGAAACAAATTCCTCAATAAATTAATGTAAAATTTATCCTTCTTTAAAAACTGGTGGGAAATCCCAAATTTCATTTTTAATGAAGAAAATAATTTGGGCATTAATGGGTTAAGCAAAACTTTAAATTCAATTAGACGTTGATATAAATTGGTATTCTGAGGTTTTGTCCACGATGTCTTAACTAAGACATGACTAATGGGCAATCTATATAGGAATTATAATTGTTCCTCTTCATAAAATTTGGAACATGAACGAAACAGATAAAAAGGCACTTCAAACAAAACTGATATGCAAAGGTTTCATTTTCTTTTAACATGCGGAAGTTGAATTGTCCATTTGACCATGTTTTTTTATACTCGCACTTTATTCACGGAAAGAACTGTTTTGTTGAAGCAACTTAATTTTGATTACTATTGCCCCCACAAAATTATTTTGTTGAAATGACCAAATTATAAACAAAATTTTGTTGAATTGACAAAATTTTGTTGAATGAACAAAATTATTTGGTTAGTCCAACCACAATTTGGTCATTCCAACCAAAATATTTTGTAGGGGCAATAGTAACCAAAATTTAGTTGTTTCAACAAAACAGTTGTTTCTGTGTATAATAGTCTTTATAGTGAACTTTATTTCTTTTTTCTAGTTGTTGATGTATGTTTTTGAATGAGAACACTTGTGATATCACTCACATAAATGGAAAATTAAGAATCATAATTGGAACCAAAGTAAAATTCAGATGAAGCAAATTATTTATTTTACATTTGTTTAGAAAATTCTAGATCAAAATAAATTAAATTTTTTTATTTCTATGTTTTGTAATATATTAAGTTATAAAATGCAATAAAATAGTATGTTGCTAAAGATTTTTAAAAGGTATGGTCAATTTTAGTACGTAGATAATCTCTTAAACAAAACATACTACATATGCATTTCTGAAAAAATTAGTATGAATTAAAACAAAATGATTTTTTCTTTTCTTACTCTTTTTTACCTTTTTCTCTCTTTACAAGAAGAAAATATTGGATTGTGATTTTTTTCTGGTTTTAGCAGATTTATACGTTTTAAAATGTCATGAGCCGATTTGACGGTTTTTAAAAATGTCTGTGAGTCTGTCTGACGCAATTTTTGGGAGCATTTTATCTCAAGAATTAATGCATCGAATTTAGAAAAGTCAGATCTTATTAAAAAATTGGTACGGGTCACTTTGTGATGTAAATCGCCCCACAGGTGGCAGTGCTATGTTTCAATTTTACTATTTTCTCAGTTGTTCTGCATCAGAAACTTGCGCAAGGAAGTAAGCAAAACTTTAGTTTCATTTAGACTTTGATATAAGGTTGAATAGGTGCAGGTGTACTGCCCAACAAGTGTCACAGCAATGCTGCATTTTTATGATTTTTGCAATAATTTTATTAAAAAAATAATGCGCGCATATTCATAAAACTTCAGATTAATTTACATGTTTACATTAGTCGTTGTTCATTAGATTTTGGTGCAAGTCGTGTAGTAGATGGCGCTGTTATGCTGCATTTTTCAAGATTTACACGATTTTAGCGATATTGATATCCCTATGACTAATGCACGGAATTTCATCAAACTTCATTTTCTGTTAGACCTTGATAAAAGGTTGGTTCTAATAAAGTTGTCTATTTAAAAATTTAATTAAACATGAAAAAATATAACATAATTACGTACACCACAGGGCTTATTAAAATACTAAATAAAATGGGTATTTCAAAAGAAGGAAATAATATTAATTGATTGATATTTCGGTTATTTAGTTGCCCATATGTACTGTAAAAAAATTCAAATCCCAAATCGGATTGTAAGATTTCTGGGTATAGTAGTGTACCTAAAGCTGTACAGTAGTGTTCCCAAAGTAATTAACCCAAAATGATTCAAAACAGAGCAGATTCTTAATAAAATCAAAACAATCAGAATATCTTAGATAGTGTTACGAATTTTGTAAATAGTTGGTGTTTGTACTGTAAAATAATGTAAATAATCTTATTAAGCTCCATTCCTTTACTAATATTAATTTTTGTTACATTGTCTCTGTTATCAAGCAAACTTGTCTAATATTTTTCAGTGTATGTCTACGGCAGATTGGCGAAATATTAAAGATATCGCCAAGTTGGCGTCACTTTTGACGACTAATTTTGGTAGCCATATTTGGCGATATATCGCCAAGTTGGCGACAAAACTTGGCGATGGTAACCCTTCCCTCTCTATGATAACCCCCCTTTAGATATGCTGATACATTGAATGTTACTCCGTGGTTTTCTGGAATATTCGAGAAGCCTGTGGAAATTTCCCGTACATGCTGCGAGCCTATATAAGGAGAGCAATACGAGCTGTTGTTGTTATTATTTACCAGTCAGTCATTGAGTGAACAAGGCGATTGTTAAGCAAGTTTGCTTGAGTTTTATCTATGTTGTTTTGAATGTTATTAAGTGTGGAGACGTTGTATAAAGAGTCTCTGGGACTTATATCTGTACTTGTACGATAGATTTGAGCAGTTATTTTTGAATATCCAGTAATATTTGTGAGTTTTTGGTCTGAAGATCTGTAAATAAATTATTTTCTACTTTTCTAAGAGACAAGAGTTGGAAGTTGTCTAACCATAAGATCAATAGAACCCTATATACGCTGGAACATTTTAAAAGAATATAATGACCACTCAGAAGCTGCAAAGCAACTGGCAACTTATTCAACATTCTTGAAGCGAGAATTACAGAAAGTGGTTGAATCAAAAAATAAGCTTGCAGATTTAAATAACAAATTAAAATGTGAAAATAGTCTATATGCTGCAAGGATAAAATCTTATGAAAGTGCCTTGGAAAAACCAAGAAATTTGTTTCAAGGAAAAACAGTTACACCTGCCAAATTAGCTTCTCCTTTCAGCTCACGTGAAAATCTTTTTTCTGCTGACACTCCTTCTGCTTCTACTAGTAAAGGCAGTTCTGTTTCTGAAGAAATAGATATATCACCTCTTTCAGTTACATTTAATAATAAAAATAAATTCAACATGTGTATCAAAACTTCAACTACTGTTTATAAACCTGAATCAAGTAATCAGAATAATTTGAAATTTACAAACATGACTTCTGTAGCTTTGAGAAAAAAAACCTGATGATAGTTCACTTATTAGAACTAGATACAATGGACTTGGTGGTCATAGCAACTTTATTGGCTCATCTGGTATTAAAAAAATAAAAATTACAAAGAGAAAGTGATATTCTGCTGCATCGACTGGAATTTCTTAGATATATTATTAGCTTAAGAGAAACAAAACTTTTTATGCTTATAATTTTTTTTGGTAAAAATTTAAATTTTTATAAATTGTAAAATATATAATTTTGCACATTAAAGTAATATGTATATGCAAAAAAAAAAAAAAAAATATTAGACAAGTTTGCTTGATAACAGAGACAATGTAACAAAATTTAATATTAGTAAAGGAATGGAGCTTAATAAGATTATTTACATTATTTTACAGTACAAACACCAACTATTTACAAAATTCGTAACAATATAATGCATATGTTATGTAAGATGTTTTTATTGTTTTAATGTTATGAAGGATATGCCGTTTCTTTTAAACTGCTTTACACTATAAAGTAAATTTTCCAATTTGGAACACTGCTGTACCTAGAAGTCTTACAAACCAATTTGGGTCTTTCGATTTTACAGTGTGGCATTTCAATACAATCATGTCTTTACAGAGCATGCCACAAAAGTAAACACAAGGAAGAAGATTTGAATGAAACATTATAATTAATTTTTATCAGTAATTTGATTTAATTCATATAGAACTTTAATTGAATTTTCCCTTAAAACTTCAGTTATAGCGTTAAAAATTCTGAATTAAATATTGCCAAAAAAGTATTTTATTCCAATCTTTACCATGTTTGTATTTTTATTGCATTTTCTAAAAGAATGATTTTTTTTAAATGCCGATAAAAGCAACATTTAAAAGAATCGACTCCATAGGAAATAAACATTCTTACCTATCAGAGGTAAAAAAAAAACACACTTCTTTTCCAAGAGTGAATAGTCACTCCTCTGAAAGAGTGATCATTTATTTCTATTTAGAGTTAATAAATAATCCTCTAAAAGAATGATTATTTATTCCTATTTACAGTGATTATTTATTCCTATTTAGAGTGAATTTTTACTTCCCAGTAATGAGTATTCACTTTTTCAGAGAGTTAAAAATTCCACTTTGTTAATAATTCTGTTAGAAATTCCTCTTTAGAGTCAAATATTTACTCGAAAGAGGTTGCGCTCATTTTGACATAATGATAGAGTGAATATTCACTCTGTCTCACTATTTTTCTTTTAGAATGAAAGAAATGTGCTTAAAATGTGCTTAAAATGTGCTTAAAATCTTTTTTAATATCATTTCTCAAAATAGTGATTTGATGATCATTTGAATCATTGAAATTCACAAAATACAATATTTTTATTACGAAATTTTGCTAAATGCAGCCAATGTTTATAATGAACTGCATGCGAAGCCACTTCGTTCATGATTTTGTAATGAAAACCTCTCATATTTAGAAAATGTGTTAATTCTTCTTTTTATAAATCGGAACCAAATCTAATGAGACTCAAATGACACACATTTTATTTATTGCTGTGAATTTTATTGGTTGTAATTATCAGTCATCACTGACTCAAGACGTGAGTGTAAATTATAAAGCTAGCAATGTGCATATAACTAAACTTTGAAAATGCTTTTACGTGCTCTTTTAAAACTCGAGACTTAAAAGTTATAGAAAACTTTTAGGTTGAAACTGGACAAGTGTTTCGAAGGAGACCGGCTTAGTGCGCCCATGCCGACCCTTCTTTTCCTTTCCCTGCATCAAGTAGGCTCAGAGTCAAAGTGACCGGATATCGTTGTCACCCCCGTCTCTTGTACATATGGCCACGAAGTGACAGCTTCTTATGTTAGAAAGACTCTTTTCTATTGGCGTTAATTCGCTAAATTGGGCGCTTTAACGATAATTTCGGCTATCAATGATGTTTTTTCTTCAACTCACAAAAATTGTATGTAATAATATATAGTAAATTTTTTTGTTAAAAATAGCTATTAAATCACCGAAAAACGTACAGTATAAAAATGCATATCCGTTAACATAAAGTGCACAAACTGAAAAAATATATAAATAAAAAAGGGAAATAAATAAAAGTATGGTGATAAAAAACCCGTATACATATTTTTTCACAAGAAATTTAAACATTAGAAAATTTTTTTTAACTACTTGCGAAAAGAAAATTTTATGAAGAAATAATACTTGTTACCTAACAATATAATATTTTTTTTTCTTCAAGCATATTATTTTTTGTTCAGAAACATATTTTTTAAATATTTGACATAGCATAATTATATATGGAAACAAATATTTTCTTCAATTTTAAACTAATTTCTCATTTATTGTACATTCAGATGCTTCATTCTAAGTTTAGATGTTCATCCTAAGATTTTTTAACTGAAACTTAAATCTGTATTTTTTGATAAAATTTGATTTTTATTGAAGATATAAATCTTACAATCAATCATGTTTTTCTTATGCACATGCTTACAAAAATTAATTATAAGAAAATGAAGAACATTGATTGAATCTCCTTATGAATTCAAAACTGAAAATTGCGTCCTTATTGGAAAAACATGCATCTAAAAGGGGGTAAAGAAATTTATTATCTTAAGTTGCACTTAAGATACTTCACAAATTCCCTGCTGACAACAAAAAATGTTATGTCTCATTGTCTTATTCATTTTTATGCTTAAAAAGGAATGAAATTAACAGGCATATTGAAGCGATTTTTAATTAAATAGCGTTTTCCATTTTCAGATAAATAAATTACTTAGAGTTATAAGTCATTCTTTTTACGTAACAACAATTTTTTCTTACACTGATATACCGAGAATTTGGTTCAAAACTCCAACTTTTACTGTATGCTGTGTAAAATCATATGCGTTTACCATGAAATGAAAAAGTCATTCGATTAAAATCTGAATTAGAAACCTTCTAATTTAATGTGTTTTCAACCAAAAATGAATTCAGAAATGTGCCAGAAAATAGCTTCTTTAAATTTGAGAACAGCCTTAAGATTGTTTTCAAACCCAAACTGGTTACATTCCAGAATTCATATTTGTTTGTATTTGGATGAGAGTGACAGATGCTATTATTTAGATAGTATGAAATCGAACGGTATTTCCAATTTTCATTAAAAGCAATCTTTCTCAAAATGCTGTTAAAAAGCATTTAGAATTTGAACTTAATTTCAATAAAGCACTCTAAACTGAATTTTCAGATGTTATAAAATAATAAAATATAAAATTTTTATCTAACAACAACCGCTTATAATTCAACATGTAATTCAGTTTATATAAAAATGAAAGGTTATTAAATTTTAAGTAAATTCAAAATCATGTCTGTAACATGCTTTTGCGTTTAAAAGTGTGTATGTAAATTTGTAAATTTCAAAGAAAACTCTTACAACATCCTTAAATCTTAAAATTTTCAACCACACATTTTTCTAAATTCGTATTAAATTAACACAACTGCTCCAAATATAATTTTAAGCTTTTATTTATCTATAAATATAAAATATCATTTTCAATAATAAATGATCTCCTGTAAAAGAAAAATACATTTTAAATAATATGTTGTAATTGATTTTATAATTTTCATCTTCAAAATATTTTTTAATTAATTTTTAAATAACTTTTTTTTAATAAAAAGTCAAATTTTTAAATAGAAATACTGCATCAGTTATTTGGTAACTCAGAAAAAATATCGAATACATGAATGGATGAAAATAATATTGTGAAAAAAATAACATATTAAGGGCGTTCTTAAATCAAGAAGGGCCACTTTGTGGCACATGCATTAATTTATTTTTGTTCGGAAATGCATGAAAATAGCAGGTGTTGTTATTCAGAAACTGTCTAATTGCACTCAATTTTCTGTTTTTTAAAAGCACAATAGATTTTTCATAACAAGCCTTCAAAGTTGACCTTTTTGAGCACATTTCCCAACGAAAGCAGAAAAACCGGTCAAAAAGCAGGAGAAAAACGGGTGATCACGTGATCGTAATAGCTTAGAACTGTATAGATAATTTAACTATCATAAAATGGAAAATTAAGTTTGATTCGAAATCCCTTCCATAATCAGGCATTCCAATTTTCTATCTTTCCGTTAAAAATATATGTAATCATTTTTCAAATCAATTCTTCATAATAAAACTAAGTTTAATATTTAATATCATCTAAGGGTTAATAATTAAAATGAAATATCTATTTTAATGCAGTAATAACATGAATAATAACATTTTGTTTTTTGACATTCCCATTATTTATTCTGTTAATATTTTATCTATCCCACTGATCAGAATATAAAAAATTCACTCTTCGTTACCACTTTAATTTTTAGCTTTTATTTATCGACAAGTTTAATATTTATAAA
This sequence comes from Maratus speculifer, assembly GCA_964019185.1. NCBI lineage: Eukaryota > Metazoa > Arthropoda > Arachnida > Araneae > Salticidae > Maratus > Maratus speculifer. The sequence continues at coordinate 160,622,062 of OZ025300.1, read as the reverse complement.
TTCCTTGTCACTTTTTTGCAGCCTTTTTTTCCGGTCACTTTTTTTCCGTGTTACTTTTTTTTTCTCTTTCCCCGCTCTTCTATTTTTTGGTAACTTTTTCTCCGTTTACTTTAATTTTTGAGATATTTACTAAACACTGCCATTATAAATGAAAAAATGTTTTTTGTCCAAGTCACAATAAGACGTAATGCAATGCTAGATGAATGTAGACCAAGTGTTTATAAGTGTTATGACTATTGTGACCAAGAGTTACGATGGCTCGATTTGCACCCAGAAGAATTTTTAGGAAAAAATCTCATTAAGGCAACCCTCAATAGAATGATGGATTACTTATCTCACCCCTCTTGAGCGCACAAGATACAGATGGGCAAGAAGCTGCAAGCGCACTAGATGATTTCCTCCTACTCGTGGGCGCACTTGATGTACACCCGTTTCGAATACACTTAGAGAAAGTTCTTGAACAAAAGATGTTTATTTGCAATAATCATTATAAAAGATAAATCGAAATATGTATACATACTAAAACATTTTTTCAATTTGATGAAATCTGTATAGTTAGAAAACCAGTGTGTGACATAAATGAATTAATTACATTTTATTTTATATGAAACTAAAAAATTTTGGTCAGAGACACAGAAAGCCGACTTGGGCCACACGTGCAATTACATTTATAATTAATTAATAATTTTGTATGATTTTATAATGAATTAAATACTAAAAAAATCGATATTTTGTTTTCGGCCGAAAAAAGGAAGATTAATAAAATTCGGCTTTGTCTTAAACTATAGTTGCAGAGTCCCAAAATTTTTAAGGAGAACTTTAAGGAGGAACTTTTTTCTCCTAAACCAAAATATAGGACTTCATTTCTAACTGACCAGGACTTAATTTCTAAGAAAAAAAAACGAATCAATGCAAAACGACGGAAAAACAACGCGAATTACGTTAAAAAAAATAGTAGAAGAAAAGCTAATTTTATCAAAAGATCGCAAAATACGCCGCGACTTTTGTACAAGAAATGCTGAAAAACGCAATTTTTCTTAAATGATCGCGGAAAAATGCAATTTTGGTTAGAGGATTATTAAAAAACAAACGATATTCGTCAGAAGATTGTGAAAAAAGTGAGGATTTCGTCAGAGGATTGTGGAAAAATGCAATTTTCGTCAAATGGGCAGGAGAAAAAACGCAAAATTCGACAAAGAATGGCCGAAAATTAGTCGGAATGTCAAAAAATTAAATCGCCACGTGCGACTGGCGACCTCAAAGCTGCATCTATACATAAAACCTTGTTTCGTTCGACCTGTACATTCTATATTTTTCTAACTGCTACAAAATATATATAGCTATAAACGAACTTTTCAAATGCATTTCTCCAAAAAAAAATATTTTTATCGCAAAATATTCAAAAACAAAGCATAAATAACTGCACTCCTTTCAGATGCATTTGATAAATGTCATTACCTTTTCTTGTAGTTGCTGGATAAACATTCATAGGCAATAAACAAACATTATAGTTATAGATCTGTCTGATCCTTTTGTTTTGAAGATGAATTACTTTCATAAAGATATTTTTATCCTTATCTCTAAAATAAATATTATGTTTTGTTTTTCTAATTTTTTGAAAACATGCTAAAGGCCAAATAAAAGATCATTTGTAAGTAAGTGAAGATGTATTCGATAGGTAATAATATCTTTTGTGGAAGCGAAAAATGAATTCATCTTAAATAACACAACAAGAAAAGCTTGACGGATTTTATTTTCATGCTAGAATGGTTAGGATTAATAAATAGTTTTAATTTTGAAACTATCTCTGTGATTAATAATTTATACTCAATATATTATCTCCAAACGTTTTTATTTTTCTATACTTGTATCTTATATTCATTTTATACGTTTTCATTCATTTGTACGTGGATAGTTCAACAATTATTGTCCCTAGTGCATATAAAATATTTGTTCTGCGATAGGTTTATATACACAATATGACCAAAGATGACCGGCCACATGCGATTTTAGACATTTTATTAAATATCTAGAAAAATACATGATGAATTATCCGGAAACTCCAAGTATGTAAATTCAATAGTACAGGTAATATATCTCTGCTTCATTTTGGAAACAACGGGTTTTGAGCTTATTCTATAGGCAATTACTTTCAGAAGTTTCAAGCTAAGATTTTGAGACTTTCACAAAAGTTGCTCTATATATTTAGCTAACACAATATGCAAATGAAATTTTCATATCGTTGACGCATGCACAGTGAAAAATTATTTAGCAAACCTGCTCATTTTTCATACAATTTTTTTTTCTTTTATTTCAGATTATAGGGTATTGTGTACAATGTTGTTTGTCATATTTTCAGAAAATAATATTATTTTATATTAAGAACTCTGCAAATTATAAGCAAAAAACGTGAAAAAATATGGGACTGTTTTTATAAAAACCTTAATTTCGCTACGGGGTATGCGTGCTATCCGCGTAAAAATGAACACAATTTATTACAATAAGCCATTTAATCATAATCTACAGTTTGAGCGCTTTTACTTCATTAGTTTTCACAGGTTTATCCAAAAGATCTTCATTCTTTTTTCATTTGTTGACGGTCCCCAATGGAATTTTGGGGGGAAATCTTCACGGAAATGTATTACCTGTACTATTATATTTCCACACTCGGAGTTTCGGGATAATTCCTCGTGTATTTTTCTAGATATTTAACAAAATGTCTAAAATTTCAAGTGGCCTGTCATCTTTGGCCATATAATGTAGAATATTGGATGTCTTAGATACCTATAGGCTTAATTTCGGAGCTATAGCTACTGTATTAACCTCCTCAGTTCTGATGTCACTTTAAGATGACACTAAAAACACCATTTAAATTAGTTTAAATGCTTCTAGAATTGTTAAAATTACATGTAGACTTTTTAAATAAATGTGTGCACATTAGAAGCATATATATATAGACTGATGCATCTTTGGAAATGTTTGATAATAAGTTTAAGCTGGTTTTTCCAATTCCACGCAAAATGTGTTTCAGTACTGAAGAGGTTAACATATTTTTGGAGGGAGGGGTGAAGTTTCCTACCTCTTCCTCTCCTTTGCTAATTTTGAATGAAAATGATTTGCATTTTAGGACAAAAAAATGTCATGGAAAGAAAAGTACAATCTCGCACATCTCAAGCATAAAAACTAAAGTTGCACTATCTCATCATATCATTGATCTTCATTTACCTTATATGTTAGACTAGTTTATGCAAGTGCGGCTGCATTTAAATATTTTGAGTGTAACTATGGAATGAACCAGACTTGCGATTTCTGCATTCCAGAAACTTATGCATTCTATGTCAAATAAATAGTGTCATGGAAAGAAATTTCAAGCTTTTATATATATTTGAAACTTAAAAACTAAAATTTTCAATTTACGCAGTTTCTTACTATTTTACAACAAAATATTTTTTTCTGCGCACCAAACAAATTCATTTTTAATCTTTAAATTTAAATACAGTCGGCCCCATTTAATCGGATAACGGAAAAATTGCATACTCCACTTATTTGCATAGAATGCCGTGGAACAGAAACGGTCCCCATAAGGTTAATGTTAATAATAGCAGTATTATCGCATAACAATCCCCGGTTACTCGCATAAACTACCCCCAATCTAGTAATCTGTATGTTGTAAATTCTTGTGAATGCGATGAACGGAAAAAATTTAAGATTTGTCCTCTCTAAATTCGAAGAGCGGAAATCGTGGTGAAAGATTTTATTATCTTAATTCTTGGAAGCGCATGGGATTGTTGATTTTGAAAAAGTATGATTTCTTTTTAAAACTGGCTACATACAGCGACTCAAGGTGCCAATGAAACTTTTTCGAAAATCCTGAAATTGGGGGAAAATACAATAGGGGCGGTCAAGATAATAAAAGAACAATATTTAGTACCGGGAATGGAGAAATGCAGCAACCAAAGTAAAAAAAAAAAAAAAGATTTTTGTAGAAAACGAACCAAGAATAAGTTGACAAATAATGAAAAATTAAATAAATTTTTGTGGAAATTTATTAATATTGTCAAAGGTTGCATTTTGAAAACACAAATTCATTATTTGCTTTTCGTTTAAATAGCCCAATTTGCTTCCTCTTAAATCACATAAATTATAACAAAAAATTAAAACATGTAATGTAAATAGTATTCATGACAGTTTGGTATATGCATCGTTATCTATCGTTCCCACCAGACCACTCCCTGAATTCAAAACTGTTATACAGACAAGAGATGTTTTTTCTAATGATGAAAGCAATAAAGAAATCTATGTTCATATCACTTTTTATGAAAAAATATTAAACTAAACTACTCCAAGTATAAAACCGGATGAGTTTGAGATTATCAGGCTGTTATTGGCGTCTATTTTTTAACTCTAGCTGACACCTCTTTCTCAATACAGAAATCTTAAACACACATTTTGTCAACATTTTCAAATGAAATATATTTAAAAATTTATATTTAAATAATACTTGTGCGGAACAGAATACAATAATAACCGCCTGTTGCAGCCCTGCATTATATATATTTTAAATTCTAAATTAGTAGAGATCGATCGATACATCCTCATTTGATTTAAAATTTTGATTTGCTAGCATGTATAAAATAAGACTGCAAACACTCATTTAAATTCAGTTTTCCGAATAAACATTTTTATTTAAAGGTAATAAAAAAAGATACAAAAATAGAAAGAAAAAGTAACTAAATGTTTTTTTTTTTCAAATTTGTTTGGAAAGTAAGATTTATTTATCTTGTTGGCTGCTGTATAAACATTCGTGGGCAATAAACAAATACAATAGTTATTGAACTGCCTGATCTTTTTGTTTTTCTTTGAAATGCTTCCATAAAGTTATTTTTATCCTTACCTCTAGAATCAATACTATGTTATTGTTTTTCCAAATCTTCTGAAAACATTCTAAAGGCCAAATAAAAGTTCATTTGTAAGTATGCAAAAAGTTTCGAAAATCTAATATTTTTATACTTATTATATTTTATTATTTACGAAATATTACCTGAATTAATTTTAAATCGCAACAAGAAGAAAAGAACTTCACGATAACATGGTTACGATTTAAAATTACTATTGTGGCTGAAAACTATTTTTTTTTAATAAAGTACTTTTATTTTCGAAACCTGTTTAGAATGCAGAAAAATCGTTTAAAAACATTAAATTTAAACGAAATGACCTCGAAGTATGAAGCAACCAAACTCTTTTGGATGCTCCATGCGCCCCCTTTTTTTGGAGGTTATATTTAACCTCGTGCTTCCAACTCTGGAATAATCTTAGGATTTCCACCAGAGTCTCTAAATTATACTTTTTTGACGTGTATTGTTTCGAAATTCCTTTTTCATGTTCAATCTACCATTTTTAGTTGGAGGTTACGCGTAGCGGTTTCACGTTGCGTTGGTACTCCTTAAGCACCGCGATGCCATGTCATGATAAATTCGAAATCAACTTGCCAATAGATTTAACATTAACAAACAGGTGTTTTCAAGTGAATAAAAAGATCCTCTTAAAGTTTACTTTTTAAATATAAATGGTGTAAGTAGAAAATAAAAATAGTTGTTGCAGCAACACCACTAATATTCACTGAACACAATTACAACACAGTGGCGATTTTTGAAAATAGCGCCAAGAAAGAGAATAAACTGCGATCGCATCACCACCATTGTCGTTCAGCGGAAGTGACCAAAGTGACTGGTAAGGGACTAAACTAACCAAGAAAAAATCTCGGTTAGTTGGGTCACGTGATCGGTTACATGAACATTTATGACAACAACAATGAAAGAATAATTACCGCAACGTAATACAGATGGCGATATTAGTAAACAATACCAATGGAATCCTGTGAATCTGTCAACAGGTTAGAAACCTGTCACTTACCGTGACATCATGTAACCGGTCACATTAAGGCTTCTATAATAGGAGTTCTAAGTCACATTGGTCGCTTTGGTTAGGTTTAGAACTGCTGATCCAAGTCCATTTTGTTTCGGATTATTGGTACCCAGTTCAGCATGAATCTACCGCGCCGGAGCGTAACACTTGAAAGGTGCCAAATGGTGGAAAATAGCTTGGTTTTTCGACTAGGTACCAATTCGGGTGCCAAATCCAAGAGAACGCGTCAGCTCCTATTATAGAAGCCTTAGTTAGGTCTACGGAACTCGCTCTATGGATCGTGAACTCGTAAACTATGGATCGAAATCCCAACGAGGTGCAGAGTTTGAACTCCATTTATGGAACATCCTGTATTAATTCCAAGTTAATAGAAATCGATTGATGTATTGTTACTTTTCTTTAAATTTCCTGTATTTTGCAAGGCACTATAAAAACAAATGAAATTATAAGCACGTATTTTATTTCATTTTACCGCTTAAGGGTATTCTTAACTGCTTCGCTCAACAAGCGCAAAACGTTTTGACACATTTACAAATTCATTTTTAAACAGAAATATATAAATTTGGAAGGCCCGACTATGGAAGCGATTTTGAATTGAACTTATTTTTCCATTTTATGATCATTAAATTACCTATCCAGTTCTAAGCTATTTCGGTAACGAGATCACCCGTTTTTCTCCTGCTTTTCAACCGGTTTTTCTGTTTTCGTCGGGAAATGTGCTCAAAAGTGTCAATTTTGAAGGCTTGTTATGAAAAATCTATTGTGTTTTTTAAAAAACAGAAAATTGATTGCAATTACACAGTTTCTGAATAATAACACCTGCTATTTTCATGCATTTCCGAACAAAAATAAATTAAAGCATGTGTCACAAAGTTGCCCTTTTTGATTTAAGAACAGCCTTAAACATTTTTATGGAAATATTCAAAATGAAAAAGTAAATAGCTGTGGTTTATACTATTAATTCAATAAGTATGATTTATTTTTCTATGTAACTACTTCATAAACATCAATGAATAATAAACAAGTACCCTAGCTGTTATTTGTCAGATATTTTTGTTTTAAAATGAACAGTTTCCATAAACTCATTTTTATCCTTATCTCTAAAATCAATATAATGTTTAGTTTTTTCTAATCTTCTAAAGGCCAAAAGAAAAGGTTTATTTTTAAGTATATAAAAAGTGATCGAAACGTAATGATTTATTTTTCGAAGTATAAAACGAGTTAAATTTTAACAATAACAAGAAAATCAAATGGCGAATTTAATTTTCACGCTTGGGTGGTTACAGTTAACAGGCCTAATTAATTTCTAAACTATCTCTGAGGTTAAAAATTTATATTTAATACATTATCTCCAATCTTTGTTCTCTTACGCTGTGTTCTCCATAATCTTTTTCACTTACATGCATCTAATCTGCTTGCATGCATTTTATAAAATACACACATACTTACGTACAGCAGCATTCAGCACATACAATTGATGATAACTTTTTTTACATCGTATGAATATAAGATGTTCAACGAGGAATCTAGTATGCAACAAAATATTCACTGCAATTTTTTCTTGTGTTTTTTGGGATTAAAATTGTAATGTAATGTAATTTTACCATACACCTAGCTGTTGAACAACCTATCTGCAATCTTCGACTCTTACTATGCGCTGTCCATCACCTTATACATACATACATCTAATCTACTTACATGCATTTTACAAAGTACATACATACTTACATGCATCAACATTCAGCAAATATAATAAATGATACATTTTTTTTTTTTTTATATGAATGAAATAGTGTTTAATGAGGAAGCTCAACAAAACATTCGCTACAATGTTTTTTTTTTTTATTTATTTATTTATTTTATTTTTATTTTTATTTATTTATTTATTTATTTATTTATTTATTTATTTATTTTTTTGCGTGTGTGTTATCAAGGTATTTTTACCATACACCTAGCTGCTGATCCTTAGAATATTTTAATAGCACTTTTTTCAAATATAGTCTTTATTTAATAACAAAATAAATACTTGTTGAGTATTTAAAAATATAATTATTTTTAACCGTTTTCTAAAAAATGCAAATTGACTATGCAAATCATGGTAGATTCTTAGAAACTCAAAAGGTTTGTGAATTATTTCTTTCAAGTACAAAATTTAAAAATAATTCACCAAGGGGGTGGAAAAAGAAACTGTAGTTTCAATTTGATGAACAATTTTGCTTATAAAAATTTGAAAGGCTTCTTTATTTCCATTTCCATTGTATTCTTGCTGAAAAATTATTTGAATAAAACAAAACAAAAGCCAATTGTAAATTTATAACATTGAATTCGGAATTATAAATTACATTCCGATGTTAAATAATAATTAAGGAGCATTTCGTCTTGATAAATTTAATTGAATCATGTACATTCGATGGTTTCTGTAATAAAAAAAATTTACCTCGGTTGTTTATTTTCCATTAAAGATTAATTTTCGTTAACTGGAAATGACGCATTTCCAATATTAAATTTCATACTGTTTTGAACGATAATTTAAAAAAGAATTATTACATCTTTTGTGCAACTTAGTCAACAACTACATAGTCAACAACTTCTCTTGGAAATACTTATGTTATTAACCACTTAATTGATTCTTTTTTTATATATAAAATAAATTGAAAATATGGATTAACACCCCTTTGTTTATGCTAAAATATTCGTAATATTTAGTCTAAAACTTTCTTGTAATTAAAAATTATCAAATTGTTTTTAAAAAAATCAGTGGTGCCAAAAAGCTTTAAGTTAGGAATCAAGCAAATCCTTCTTACCCGTACCGACGAAGGAGGAAAACAGAAAAGTAGTTAAGATAAGTATTTTTGAATATATTTTTATTATATTATTCAGTTAGTCATTGTAAATTAGACATGGAAAGTTTTATATCGGAATTTCTATTATTATTATTTAATACAGTATGGAAAGAAATATATTTTCCCTTTTACAATCATTAGCTCATTAAAATGGCACTACTTGTGTGATAGATTCTCCATTAATAGATTCAACTTTCCTACATTTTCAAAAATGCTGTACATTCAATGAACTTATAAATTCAAGTTTTGATGCATTTCCTCGCAAAAAAAAAAAAAAAAAAAAAAAAAAACTTTTTATCGCGAAAATACCCAAAAGACAAAACTTAAATAAATGCATCTTTTTTCAGATGCATTTGATAAGAATGATTTACTCTTTGTGATAACTTACATTATAAACATTCATGGACAATAAACAAACAACATAGTTAGAGATCTCTCTCATCCCTTTTGTTTTATGATGAACTGCTTCCATAAGTTTATTTTTAGTATCTTTATCGCTAAAATCAATACAATGTGACACCTTTTCTAATGTTCTAAAAACATGCGAAAAGTGAAAGAAAATTCCCTTTTGTAAACAGTTGCAGAGAATTAAAAATGTAATTATTTTTAATCGTCTTCCAAAACAGAAAGAGAGAATCTATGCAAATCGTTGTATAGCTACTTAGAAACTCAAAAAGCTATCTTAAATATTTCTTTCAAGTAGAAAATATAAAAATAATTCACCACAAGGGTATCAGAATAAATTGTATTTTCCTTTTATGAATAATTTTGCTGATAAAAATTTGAAAGGCTTCTTTATTTCCATTTCTATTTTATTATTAGTGAAAAATTAAATGAATAAAACAAATGTAAAGCCAATTGTAAATTGATAACGTTGACTTCAGAATTAAAAATTGCATTCCAATACTGAATAATAACTAAGGAGCAATTTGTTTTGATAAATTTAATTGAATCATGTACATACGGAGTTTGATGTATTAAGAAAATGAAATTTACCTCGAATGTTTATTTTCTATTAAAGATTAATTTTCATTAATTGTAAAGTAGAAAATGCAATGACGCATTTCCTATATTAAATTTCATGCTGTTTTAACACACTGCTTGATATTTAAATAGAACTAATCCTTTGTGTCTTAAAGTCAACAACTTTCCTTGAAAGTATTTGTTATTAATTAAGAAATGTATTTTTGAATTCATTTTTTTATTATGTTATTCAGTAAGTCATTGTAAATTAGACATCGTAAGTTTTATATTAGACTAATTATTATTATTGTAATACAGTATGGAATGTATATATATATATATATATATATGGTTAGTTTGTACACATGTTACTGACACTATTTGCTGCACGCTATTGTTTTAATATATATATATTTTCATTTTTTCAACTATTTATTTCTATGTTCCTTGTTTAATAATTTGGTTTTTGTGTGTTGGTAGCCCCTACGTATTATTTTGCTATTTCATGGCTAAAACGTGAGTGAAACCGCACACTTCAGTTGTAGTTCCAGAACATTTGGGGCCTAATGATTCTGCTCTGTGGACTACAAATTACATTTGCATTCATTTTATTTTATTTACTTATTTATTCAGATATACTCATTTCACTATTTTTTTTTAATTATAATTCAATTCTATTCAAATTCTTTGTTTTGGTTTATTGTTTTATTGATAAAATCTATTGGTGAATCTTGTCTACTTTTAATGGTATTATATATATATATATATATATGTGTGTGTGTGTGTGTGTGTGTGTGTGTGTGTGTGTGTTCAATGAAGTATAAGTAATTAAATTCAATGGTTCATATATTGTAATACAATTAATAGTTTTATATATACATATGTATTCATGTATATAAATATATTTAACTGGCAAATACAAGTTTTAATGCATTTCTCCCCAATAACATTTTATCGAAAAATATTTTTTTTCCTTTTACCATCATTAGCTCAGTAGAAAAACACTATTTGAGTGATAGATTCTCCTTTAACCCTTTCCGGCGCACTACTCTTTAAAGTTGGAATTTAAAGAAAAAAAATTTAGGCAATCTATTTAGGCCTAGAAGAGTACACAGGTATTGTTTTGTAAAAATTGCACAAACCATTTTAATTATACAGCTGTTGCCGAAGTGGTAACCTCTCATAAGTAAAGCATTGATAAGCGCAGTGAGAAGAGCATTGCTGTGAAGCGCGTATTACAGTAAAACATTTTATCTATTATTTAAAAACAGTAGAGTTTGATCTCTGTGGTGCTGCCATCTAGAACTCATAAGAAAGATTTAAAGTAGCCATTAGAGTAGTTTTTAAAATATTCACGGAGTTTTTGTGTCTCTAAACAGGGGGAACTTTAGGTGTTGCCGACCCGGCAACATTGCGCGTTAAGGGGTTAATAGATTTAACTTTCCTATATTTTGGAAAACACTGTCCATTCAATAAACTTATAAATAAAAGGTTTGGTGTATTCCCCCACATAAAAACATCTTATCGCGAAAATACCCAAAAGACAAAACGTAAATAACAGCCTTTTTTTTTTCAGGTGCATTTGATAAAAATGATTTATGTTTTGTGATAGCTCACAGTATAAACATTCATGGACAACAGACACACTACATAGTTATAGATCTCTCTCATCACTTTGTTTTATGATGAACTGCTTCCATAAGTTTATTTTTAGCATCTTTATCGCTAAAATCAATTCAGTGTAATATTTTTTCCAATCTTCTAAAAATATGCGAAAAGCCAAATAAAGTTTTCTTTGTAAATAGTTGCAGTATACTTAAAAATATAATTATTTTTAACCGTTGCTTAAATTCGTAAAGCCAATAAAGTTTTAAAATTTCCAAGCTAAGATTCGAACCCGGGTCATCGGTATAGCACACCGACATTCTCACAATTGAACTACTTGAAACGATATCCAGCCAGAAACTTCTGACTCTCGTATGTTGGCAAGGCGATATAAGTCCAAGAGCCGATCGCACAAAACCTTAAGTCATCGAGCACAAGAAAAAATCCTTTATTTTAAGGAAGAATGGTCACAGAGGAATCTAATGATCCATGTCTGCCGGAAACGAAGTGATTCATAAGTTAAAAATTAAGGGGCTCAGGGGTTGAAATTTTTTCAAAAAATCGATTTTTTTATGATCTAGTTTTAATATCCAATTAGTTCTAAACTCAATGCAAAAAACCACATAAAAATATTTGTATTTTTAACGGAGTTATAAGCATTTAAGTATGAACACTTTCATAGCCACACCCATATAATTTCAACTTTAAGTCGCGTTTTCTCAAAACTTGCTTTTTGACGACTAACACCAAGATTTTAAAAAAACTATTTGATAAAATGGCTTAATTTTTTTTTTTTTTTTTTTTTTTTTTTTGCATTATTATCTATAGAATGAATTAATAAAGTTTAGATAGTTTAATATTGTGAGTATTTTTAATGAAAAAAAGGTTGTATTTTTTAGGAATTTTTTAAATTTTCAAATTTAAGAGTTTTTTTGCATAATGTTGTTTTTGAGTGACAGTTATATCCTTAATTCATTCTATAGAGTAAAGTTTCCGGATCATTTTAAAGCAAAAATTAGGTTCTTATGTCAATTCAACGTTAAGATATCTTGGTGTTGTGATATAACACATATATTTTTTTTAATTGTGTTACATAAATTTTGCTATATTTCTTATTATATTACATTGAAGTACTTCATTTTATAATTTTATGAGACTACAAACATACCTTAAAAATATCAGAAAGTTTAAATTAATTACATTGAATACTTCTATTTTTATATGGACTCGAAGCGAGAACTCTGTTTTAATGTTTTTTCGTATCGATCAACCCCTGAGCCCCCTTAACACCACTAGTGGTTAACTCGTAGACTTAGCATTATCTTTTCCTGCACCTAATTTTCCATATTTTTATACTTTTTATTATATGGCAAACACAATGCTAATCCTACGAGTCAACCACTAGTGGCATCAATTTTTGGCTTATACACCACTTCGCTTCCGGCAGACATGGATCATTAAATTCCTCTATTACTACTCTTCCATAAAATTGTGCTCGATGACTTAGGGTTTTGTGCGGCCGGCTCTTGGACTAATACTGGAATACAAGATGTAATATCCACCGACTCTGAAGCAAACACGAAATTCAAGAGAATCCAGCATAGATAAAATTGAATAAAGCCGCATCATTGGTATAGTGGTTATGGGTATAGCGGTATATCTAATGTGGTTCAGTTGTTAGAACGTCGATATACGCTGTACCGATGATAACGATTTGAGTAAGCTTGGACATTTATTCACTCGGTTGGCTATATGCCTTTTAAGCAATTAAAATTGAAGTATTATTAGATGCAAGACGTCAGAAATAAAGATGAGTTCGGGCTCACTTTTCGGAGCCTGGACCCGTTCGAGCTATACGATTTCAAATCCGAGCCCACCCGATCCCGAAACATTCTGTGCTATCAGAGCCCGAGCCCGATACTGAAAGTATGCAATACAAAAATATTATTCATAATATTTAAATTAAGTCGTTGTTCTAAATGAAATCTCTTTTTAAAATAACTTATTACGTGGAAATAACTGTTAATGTGTTTATGTATTGTTCTATTTACTATAAAAGATGTACATATTAAATTATAATTGATTCCTTCCTCAAAAAAATCTTTTTGTAATTCTCGTGTTCCTAAAAATCAGCTTAAATAATAATACTAAACCGTCGCGTCGTCTGAAAGATCCGATACTTTTGACACATTCGCTGCCGATCACGCGCCAGCGCGTAATGTGGGGTGGTGTCAAATAGCCAGTGAAGCGCTGGCGCAGGGAAATCTTTCATTGATTCTTTGTTATAAAAAGTAAATCGGCTTCTAGGAAAAACCCACTTCTACAGTGCGGCATTAACTATCATCACATCTTCATGTAAGCGGCAGCGAACGTGTTAATGTTGTTTTCATGTAAAATTAATGTTGTTTTCATAGAAAATTACTGTTGTTTTCATATAAAAAATTATTATGATTCTCACACGATACAAGTCTAAAAAGTTGCAAATCTTAAGCTAATGCTGGTTGACTAAAAACAAAAGAAAATGTTCATTTATCGTTACATCTCTGAAAAAATAGTAATAAATAAACATTCCAATTAAACATTATAATAATGGCGCTAAATAAAATCAGCATTCTTGTCTTCATGCGAGACATAAATAATTAAATACTACACATTTTATTTTAAAATAGCCTTCTAATTCTACAAAAAAGAAACGAAAGAGATTTCTAATTTTCTTTTATTTAAAGCAAAATAGCTTTAAAATGACTTGAAATGGAATAAGTATTTTTTAAGAAAAAGGTTCTTTTTCTTTACGAGAATAAATAAAATCGCCAATTTCAGAAAAAATGAGCCCGAGACCGTCCGAGCCCGAAGACTAGTATAAGAATCGAGCCCGAGCTCGAGCCCGTATCAGGCTCCGGGCTTGGGCTGAGCCTGTTTCATCTCTAGAGATTTTTCTATATAAAAAAAATCCAAGAATTATTCAGATTTATACAGCCTTTCTAATTGCTAAAAAAGTGTAAAGACGATTTTAAAATCAGAAAAATATTTTATTTAACGGTTGACATGTTTCAACTCATCACCGAGTCATTTTCAAAACAATTAAAAATTATATTCCAAAGTTACATAGACTGTAGTGCATTGGATTAAAACGACATCATGAATTTTTTCATGTGACGCATGTTATTTTTTATTCTACTTGTATTTTTATTTCTATTTTTTGAAACCATTAGTAACTCATGCCACAATTTTGGTAGGTTAAATGATTTTGTATCGTTACATGCGGAATTTTTAAGTTTTTATGTATGCTTTTTATATACTTATATATAATTATTCATAATACTTTATTAATTATTTCTTTCAAATACAAAATTTTTAAATGATTTAAGAGGATGGGAAAAATAAATTGTATTTTTATTTTGATGAAGAATTTGAAAAACTTACTTATTTTTTTTCATATTTTATTTTTAATGAAAACTCAAATGAATAAAACAACAGTAAAACCAACTGAAAATTATAAAAATTGAATTCAGAATTAAAAATTACATTCCGATGTTAAGCAATAATGAAGGAGCAATTCGCTTTAATAAATTTAATTGAATCATGTACATTCCACATTTCCTGTAATAATAATAAGAAATTTGCTTCGGTTGTTTATTTTCTATTAAAGATTAATTTCCTTTAATTGGAAAATTCAATGATTATTTTTCTATATTAAATTTCATGCTGTTTTGAACGATAATTTAAAAAAGAGTTATTGCATCCTTTGTGACCTGAAGCCAATGAATTGTCTTTAAAGTATTTAAGTGTTAAATTAAGAAAAACTTATTTTTATTTTATTATTTAGTAAGCCATTTTAAATTAGACATGGTATGTTTTATATTAGACTTTTTATTATATATATTTTTCATTGAGTTTTGAAAAAAAAATTATCTTTTTTCATCATTAGCTCAGTAAAATAAGTCGATTCTCGCTATAGTAAACCGTCTGCGTACCTAGCAATATGTTCAAGTTTTTTTTATTATTTTGTTATTATTAATTTTTTTTATTCTACTTTAAGCTTTGAAAATGTTAATTATAACTCCTTTTTAATTTTAATAGAAGTTATTTTTTTCTAACACTGCTTGTAATTCTTAAGTATTTCTTGGCAAACTCGACAAGTTTTCGTTTGGTGGGGCAGGACGATGACTTTGTGTAAAGAACGTAAGACTATGTTCCAAAACGTTTCAAACTGTTTCCCTTGAGTGTGAAAATTCTTCTATTTTTTAATTATAATTGAAATTTATTTTTTAACACTTTTAATAAATCAAAAAGTTTCCTGGCGAACTTCACTTAATACTTTTTTTTTAATTATAACAAAAGTTGCTTTAAAAAAACTTCTAAAATATTCCACTTAAAATTCATATGACCAATTGTATCACAAACAAGTGTATAGTGTGATACAATTTAAGTATCGATACTTTTTTTAAAGGGTTGTCGACAAGTGTAGAAATCATCTTTCATTACTCAGTTTTACATAAGATAGAGTTTAAGAGCAATTGTTCAATATGCATTACAAAATACATTCTAAAAAAATATATAAATATGTAAATTAAAATGTATTTTTCCACTGATTATGTTTGTTAAAACACAGAACTTTCCGGTGTGATTTATCATCTGTTTAACCTCAAAACACAGAAAAAGTAACCATCATGCCATTTGCCGTATCTTTTTGTGGTTACTTTGAACAGAAGTATTCCATAGTATTTTCAAATGCACTGCATTTAAAAGGTTATTTTGCACTGATCAAATAGCATATAAAAACAAACAATTACACCACTGCATATTATTAGGATGAGCTAAGCGAATCCTCTACTAGATTACATAAATTACATTTTGTTGTACACTTTACAAAAAAAACTATTTAGTATTTTGATTTGAAATTAAACATAAAAATAAATTATGATTTGCGCAATATTTTTTTTTTTCAGAATAACCTTTAAAAAATTTTTATTTTAATTAATTAATTTTACATGTTTTTTTCATTATTTTTATTACATAGGTGGATTTTTGCAAATTAAAAAAAATAAACACGTATATCTTAAGAAGAAAAAATAAATCACGTTAGTAATTATATATAGAATTATGATTAATTACATAAATACAATATATTTCAATTATTCCGTCAAAATATCTCAAAAACCTTTGAAGAGTAAAATTGAAATATTTACACGTGAAAAATAATTGCAAAATAGTTTAACAATTTTAAGGAAAATTGATTGTTTTGTCATAACTTTGCTATCAGATTTCGATGTAAAAACAAAAAATAAAATAGCTTGGCAGTTTTTAAGAAAATATTATGTCATATTAGAAATACAATGAACGAAAGGAAGGTGAACTTTTTATATTTTAGACTACTGAAAATAACTGCAGAATTTACACTTCAAACCGTAAAAGAACATTAAAGTTTCTTACATTAAAAATGTATGTTATTTGAAGGGAAAATACACATTTAATACTACCTCTGACAATAAAGTTCGGTGAATAGTCCTGTATTATTGATGTAGATGAAATATTAACGAAAGTTACCATAACAGCCTTCGAAATAGTTATCTCCAATAACTATGCACCTCTGAAATCTGTTATACATGTCCTGGGAAATTTGCAATAAGACTTCTTTTGGGATTGAGTTCAAAACCTTCGTCACGTTTCATTAGACGTCAGCAATATGGTCAAATCTCTTTTAAAGAGAGTTTGAGTGGTGAAAATAGGGAGAAGTCTGGAGGATTGAGATCTGGCGAGTATAGTGGATGTTCAATTTGCACCACCCCTCATGAATTTCTCTCTGTGTCTTGCAAAGATTAAAACCAAACTTTAAACTGATATTTTCTTCATTCATTTTCCTGTTCTCAGTTTAGAACCAACACACTGAACAAGCACTTACTAAAGCACGTCTTACGCAGACCATAAACGACACTCAATTGAACAACGATGGGGGAAGATGGTCAACACTTGCCTTTATGCAGGTGCAGCTTTTTGTTTCCCCAGTGTGTCCATATTGGTTGTTCTGAATTCATTCACCGAACTTTTTTGTCAGAGGTAGTAGAATACTTTATTAAGATTGGTTGGAAATGGCGCATATTTTGCTGGTCGTTCCTTTTAATCATATAATATTTTCACGATTTCTTTTATGAAATTTTTAAAATACCTTGTTATGAAAACTATAGCATTAAAATTTGTGAAAATTGAATTATTTACATTCAGTTATAAAAGTATTTTTCATTATTAAATGAAATATAACATTACTTTTCATTGTTTCCATTGTCAAATATATAATTTATTCTTGTTATGTGAAATCATTTACGCAAACGGTACTTATGCATTTAAAAAGATTTATATTATGATTTTTTTTAAAGTAGCAACAAAAGAATTGTAAACAAATAAAATTGTTAATTCGTTATATAAAATGTTATTCAAATTCGAAGGTTGAAAATTGAACCAAACGAAATATTTATTATTAAGAAATAATTACTATTAGTTTTATTTTTAATATTTTTGTCGTTTAGAAACAATCTTATGGAATTTGGAATTTATATTTCTAAAATTAAAATACGCCAAAATATAAAATAATGTTTTTGCTTAATAAACATGCAAAAATGATGTAAAAAAGTATTGTTGCTTTCAAATACTTATCTTATAAAATAATGCTTCGCGAATCCAAACAAAGCATGGCTTTTGTTAGTTTAGCTACAATCAAAAAGTTGTACCAATCGCCTAAAATCAAAAATGTGAAATGTAATTAAGAATAATTTAAGAATAATAGTTTTAAATTAAATAAATCTGAAGAATATTGTGATGCATGCAATAACGGTAAAAAATCTTGCGATTTAAAATGTTGCAAAACTGATGAACCTTCTTTCATTAAAAATTTTGTCAGAAACTATTTACTTAAATTTTACTAAATATTACTAATTACCGAGTAATTTGAAATTTATATACATTTTATTTATAAAGAATCAATCTTTCACCCTACCTGATTCGATAATGCAACATAATCATAAAATACAATATTTTAGTTATTATAAAATATAATATTATGCTTACCAAATCGCGTATTTGTAACAGGAATAAGTGAAGCTAACAAGTAGATTTCATATTAAGTGCACCATAGAATTATACATAAATTTTCGATTAACACAAATTTCATTGAAAGTCACGTATTTCCAGTTTACCGCTGTGATCCAGCAGAAACCAAAGATAATGAGTAATGACTACAAAATTATACATTATCGGTAATAACTTTTATTAGGTTGCATCATTACATAATTTTCTAAATTATGTATAGTAAAAATTTCTCTCCCATGATTGATATTTCCTAGTATGAAAAATATTCCTTCAACATTGATTTACATAATGAAACATACATTTTTAGAAATTTGACAAAGATGATGTCATTTTTTCTAGTATATTAATATTTCTTCAATTTGTAGCGAAAAAATAGAAGAATCATACATAATCGAAGGAATTTAGAATTGAAGGATTTTAGAATAATTGGTGGATTTAGAAGGATCAATTAAATTTTCATTTACAGGAATTTTTACAATATTTATAACTCTATTCAAATATTTTATTTTAAATTGTTTCCTTAGTATTTATAGAATTAACAAATATGATGTTCTTACAATATAAATATAATATTGACTATGTATACAAGAAATAATATTTTAACAAAACTGAATAACACCAAAATGCGTTATTACACACAAATTTTTCCTTAAAATTTTACGGAATAGTTTCATTTTTTTCGTGAAACACAGTACAATTTCCGTAACTGATATTTTAAAATTACAAATCCGTATAAATGCAGTAAGTTTTCCGTCAATTTTCCGGGAACAGTACAAGTTCCGTATTAAAATCAGTATTAGAGAAAAATCAGTATCATCACAAAATAAAAAAATAAGGTGTCCTAGAAAATAACACCATGATAAGGTCCTCTATTTTTTTGTTAGGACTTAAATTAGGATAATGCTTAATAGATGTAAATAATTGAACTTTTAAAATAAATATCGCTCTACCTTTATTATACCTTCATTGTACCTTCTGTCAGCTATATTATAGAACTGTCTAGGAGAATATTTTCATTAATTTGAAGACAGTGACAACACAATAAAATGTCACAACAGCATGTCTTGTAAAACTAAACATGAATTTATCTTAACAAGGTCAATACGAAAAGAAAATTATTTAGTCAACTTTCATATATCTCCTGAAAAATCTTCATCACACGCTTTACCTTCGAGTAAAAGAAATTAAGGAAAACTGGATCCGCTCCCGTATCCCGCATGATTGAAATTCCCAAATAAAGGAGTCTCTCGTCTCGAAAATTCTTCGAGATTTATTGCCATTGCTGAATCCTTCGAGAATCCTCCCCATTTGTTAATTGAGATTTGACGTGCCTTCCGAGAGAATGATATATTTTACTGTAATTAAATTTTGAATGAAAGAATGAGCAAATTTATTGATAGAAAATAATTTTTAAGTACTTTACTATATTCCTATAAGGGAGATTACATTTTTTTCTCTTTTGTTTAATAAAAAAATGTTGCAATAAAGAAAAAAAAACGTCTTTTTGTCAAGGTTTATTTACGCTTCAGAGTGGTTAAGATTAAAGCTACATTTTAATTTAAAATTGCTTTTATGTTTTAATTTTTTTTTTATCCCATACCATAATTTTAAAAGTAAGCAATGTAGAACAATATGCAATATATTAAAACCTTTCTGTAAAAATTATCAATTAGTAAAATGCCACCAAAATCCATTCAGCAGAACTTAAAAATGATAATCACATTTGCTTATTATATAAGTAAGAGTTAATATTCATTAAAATACACATACATATATTATATTAATGCACACGATTAAAATGTATTGTTAGTAATTTTTCACTGTAGAAAATGAGTATTACTATTATTATGGAAAATAAAATATGAAATGTACTATGAGAGCGGAGTAGAGCGGCGGGTTTCTATGGTAATGAGTACTGAAAAATATTACGGCTCCTGTACTTTTTTTTTTGTTTGTTTGTTTGGACTTAAACTATGAAAACACTTGAGAGATATAAATAATTGATTTTTTTTTTTTTTTTTTAATAAATTTCGGTCAGTCTTCATTGTACCTTCCGGCTGCAATATTGTGTTACATCTGTCTAGGAGAATATCTTCATTAGATTTAAGACAGCGTCAACACAAAAAAAATGTCACAACAACATGCCATGTAAAATTAATCAAGAATTTATCTGAACAAGGTTAGATAGGAGGAGAAATTATTTATTCAACTTTCACATATCTCCTGAAAAATCTTTATCACACACTCTTCGCAAGCGAAAAGGAAATTAAGGAAAACTGGATCCGCTCCCGTATCCCGCATGATTGGAATTCCCGAATAACGGAGTCTCTCGTCTCGGAAATTGTTCGGGATTGATTGCCATTGCTGAATCCTTCGTGAATTTTCCCCATTTGTTAATTGAGATTTGACGTGCCTTCCGAGAGAATTATATATTTTGCTGTAATTAAATTTTGAATGAAAGCATGAGCAAATTTATTGATAGAAAATCATTTTAAAGTACCTTAATATATTTCTATAAGAGAAATTGCTTTTTTTTTTCTTTTTTGTTTAATAAACAAATGCTTCAATAATAGTTTTAAAAAAAGATGTCTTATCAAGACTTATTTATGCTTCAGAGTGGTTAAGACTAAAACTACGTTTTAATTAAAAATTGCTTTTATGTTTTTATTTTATTTTATCCTGTACCATAATTTTAAAAGTAAGCAACGTAAAACAAAATGTAATACATTAAAACCTTTCTGAAAAAATTATCTATTAGTAAAATGCCACCAAAATCCATTCAGCAGAACTTAAAAATGATAATCACATTTGCATATTATATATGAGGAGCCCAGAAGCCAAGGGGTATAAGTGACAAATTGAAAAAATGAGTTAAGTGCACAGGCTATCTGGAAATATGTCTTTTTATTTGTAGGTAAAGAGTTAAGAGTGATTTTTTCATTATGTACTGAGTTATAGGGGTCAGTCACTTAACCTCTTTCCCAAAACTGTGAAACGATTGGAGGCCAAGGGGTATAAGTGCAGTTGTGTCCGTTAACGTCTACAGTAAAACGTCCGAAGAGCGGCCAGCGATGGGACTGTGCAAAAGTGACCGCTTGTTAGAGGTGACCGGTATATGGAGGTTTTGCTTCAACTGATTAGAAGAATAACAAAAACTATTTCAATAAAATACTCCAAAAAATGTATAATTCAAGGATTTTTTTTTTGAAAAATGGGTCCTGAAATCGGTAAATTTTTAGATCTGCAATTTCTAAACTATTCTACTAGCATTTCATTAATTACTTCATTCCCAGTTTTGCGACATTTGACATTGTTTTCTAAGCTTTCGCCTCTAAGATGTTTCTCAATGTGCACTTCTTTATTCTTTAAAATTTCATTTATTTACGTTCTTCCGCATCCATATTTTTCTGCTAATTTTCGTGTTCTAATGCTCATCTTACTATCATCAATAACCTTCATTTTTTCACTGAGTGATAAAAATTTCTTTTTATAAATTTTACTCATGTTCGATTTAGAAAACTAGAGACAAATGGCTGGCGAAGGCAGAAATAGTTACCGCTTTTTTTCTCTGCGTAGACAGGGAGGAACCATATAAAAAAGATAGGGGGTGAGGGCATCAACATGACCGTATTAAATAAAGGTTTTCAAATTTGATGCGTTTTCACTGCCAATCTCAAAATTATTGCCAGTTGTGAAACAATAAAATGTAAAAAAATATTGAATATCCACATTCAAGGACGTGTGAAGAGAAAATGCGCCCGGGGCAAAGTGTCAATTTGGGGCCCCATCTCCCCCAACTTTTTCTTGTAACAGTCCAAAAATGATGCTGGTAGTATAAATTTCCGCGCCCGGACAGACCGCCCATTTCGCACGGCGCTGTCCACATTGTGCGTGTGAACTAGTGCAAAAATATAAACGAAGAAACAAAGTTAACTCCCAAACTATATTCTAAATTAGTGAAAGAAGTTTCTCACTTCAATTTAACGTACTTTAATTTGTTTATGTTACTTTCGCAATTGGCTTGCGTCACTGCGAGAATAAATACACGTATATACAGAGTTTCTCCAATACCACTCCACAGAAGTGTGTGCTGGGGGAGAGGGGAGGAAAAAGGCGAGCACACTATTGGACGAAATAAAAAGTGCTCATCACTATAATTGTAGCAGCAATGGAGAGAGGGGGGGGAGGACAAAACAGGTGTCTAAAACAAAGGATTTTTTTAAATGTCGTAATTTGCAATGGTCTCGGCTTCTTTTGGTGGCCGTATCGGAGTGGATTTCCCTGGCCGTGGCCGGTTTTCAGAGGTGACGGTATTCGGAGGTTCGATCTAATATTATTTCAATACTATTCATTCCGTTCTATGCAAAAGTGGCCGGTTGTTAGAGGTGACCGCTCTTCAGAGGTGGCCGTTAATGGAGGTTTTACTATAGCAGAAGCACGACCAACGACATACATACAAAGCCACTTGCTTTTTTTATGCATTAAACATATGCATTTTAACTGTTATCAAGTAAGAAAAATCATGCGTTAAGCATGGATTATGAAACACTTTCGAACACTCCCTGAAATCTTTAAAAATTTTTGCTATTGAGGGTAATAAAGTGTTACAGTCCATTGCCAAATATGTATTCTGATACTTTTTAACAGCCCTATATTTTATTTGTCGGTTAATATATACTGTATAATGGGAAAAATTAGTTTAGCAAGAAAACGCATAACAGTTTGAAATTTCCCTTTCAGCAGTTTATATTAATAGATGGAAGCACACTTGTATACTTTTGTTCATCCTGTAGTTTATCTTGAACCTTTATTATACGCCAGTATTTAGCTGAAATTTACTTCAAATTAAACACACTTAAGACTACTGAAATCACATTTCCAGAAATTATCATTCATCGATGACCATGTATAAAAATTTGTGTGTGATCCTGTATATTATTTTACCTATATTTTACAAACATTTCTTAGTAAACTGAATGCAGTTCAGCATAGAAATACAAGACTTATTTAAAAGAAATCTTTAAGTAAAGTACGCTCATAGTCTGTAACCTTTACGAATATTTTTGTGTAGCCCTGTATATGAACTATAGCATTTATACATATCATATAACGTGTATACATTTAGTGAAACTTAAAAGCGCAAATAATAATTAAAATAGATATCATAATTAAAATCATCATCGATCATAGAAGGCGGCAGCCTTCAAGTGACGCAGCTTTAAACCTACCATCGTCAAAACCTACCATCGTCATACGGGTAGATGCGGAACTTCATATATACAGCTAACTCAACATCAAAGAAAATCGGAAAAGCCGCCTTCTAATAACTCAGCAAATATTGGTCAGAATGGTCCAATTTTTTTAATATAGTCTTATATTCCCAGTCTAATCCTATCCTATAATTTTTACATTTCTACGTGCCGTATATTTTTAGATCTCGATAACCATTTTAAAACTGTAATCGATGGTGTTTGTTCCTGATAATGAGATCTAGGAAACGGGCTGGGAGATTTTATTAAAACTTATATATAATATGAATCTCTTTAAGATAGAGGTAATAAGACTTGCCTTGTTTCTAGGAAAACTCTTGTTTGTTATATATTGGTCTTGGAAAATTGGACTATATTAGCTCGCGGATTACATGTTATTCTATGGGTTAGCAGACAGAGCCTGAGTGAAAAAGTTAACAGTTAAAAAGTCACAGTTAAAACACCTGAATCGAAGCAATAAATGTTTTTTAAACTACAAAAACATCTTATCATGTGCTTTAAAACATTCATTAAATATATACTAAATCAAATTTCTATTTATTTTGCCTTTATTTTTCGTAAGAAGGAAATATTACGTTTCTTACATTGGATATTTTTGCATTTTGTGGAAAAAATATTTTGAATCCTTTTTTAAAATAGGAAAATATTTTTTAATTATACATATTCAATATACTTTCGACTTATGATTTTTTTTTTAAGTTTTCAAACAAAAATTATTTTAAATTATTTGTTGTTGGAAAGTCATGTATTCATACGCCTAGGGGCGCCACTTGTCTAGTTTTGTTTTGAATCCGAACCCGAACGCGGCAAGTTACACGGAGCATTTTTCATTCAGGTAGTAATATTCTTACATAATGTCCATTAAATTGATATAGAAAATGCACGAATTAAAAAATATAAACCAGACAAGATAGAATCATTAAGTAATTTTCAGGTTTTAATAATCCACATGTTGTTTCTTGTTACGCCAATTGAATCTCGCAATGTCAATATACAAGGAATAAGCTCTGCAATAAAGTTAACCGGAGAATCTTGCAATGGATTATTAATTAATACAGAATGTGTAACTTTGCTTGTATTTTTGAAGACTTATGGATTACAGTGTGGAGGTAGGATATATTCAAAATTTTACGAGAATGCCAGTTAAAAATCTGGACTGCATTTTGTTTTGTTTTGTTTTGTTGTCAGTAATTTTGGGTGAAATGCAGTTTACTCTCCTTCGCCAAGGAACTTTTTATGTGTATTGTTTGATAAACAATTTTACCTCTATATATTTTTTGTTTATTTTTTTAATTTTTTCGCTGCTTGAGCAAAGAATAGGTTTGCATTAATCATAATTAATAAATGGAAACTTACTGGCTTGCTTAAAGTATTGTTTTTAAATACAGGGTACAAAATACATGAATTTTCTTAAATCCCAGTTTATTTTATTAAAATTTGTCATTTCACGAAAATAAAATTATTGCATATCTTTTATCTTTGAGTTTAAGTGTTAAAACACTTTTCAATGTTTGCATTTTAACATGTTTTGCAGATAATACATTTTGTGAATTTCACAGAGTTGACTGTATTATACTCTATTATAAGCATTCATTATGATTTCTAGTACATTATTACATTTAAATTACTCTTTTTAAAAATGTAAACAAAAGATGAGCACATTATATTTGTGCAATGTCTTGTCCCAAGTTACACACACTTGAGGGACTTTACAATTTCTATATATTACTTGTTTTAAACTTAAGTGAAATGTTGGCTAAAACATTTTCAGTTTCATAAATTATTTCAATTTGAAATATTTTAGTAATCGCTACTACTGTTATTCCTTCGACCAATTTCGCCAAATTATACATAATCACATTTTTTTTATTTTAAATAATGAAAAAACAAATAATTAGTAAAATATTAATAAAAAGTCGAAATAAAAATCAATGACATTTTAAATATACAAATTGTATTTAATGTCATTGAATGTGACATTCACAATCATCCATTATTGGAATTTAATCTTATAGTTTGGCGATAATTTTTTGGTCGACGGGATAACCTAGTAGTACCTAGTAATCTATAAAGCTAACAAGTAACATTTATACAACATTTCATTAACTCGATTCCTCTTAAGTAAATTTGAATAAGCGACGGCAAAAATCCATTGCAAGATTCTCTGGTTAACTTTATTGCAGACTTTATTCATTGTATATTAAGACATTGCAAGATTGAATTTGCATAACAAGAAACATCCATGTGGATTATTAAAACCATGAAAATTACGTAGTGATTCTATCATGTCTGTTCGATGTTTTTCAATTTGTGCATTTTCTTTATCAATTCTATTCTAAATAAATAAATTCTACCTGAATGAAAAATGCTAATAACGCGTTCTCATTCAAATCAAAACTAGACAAGTGGCACCTTCTTAATATGGAATATAATATAGAATGTATGAAAACTTATGAATTAGAGGGGGGAGGCAGAATATATTCAAAATTTTATGAGAATGCCAGGTAAAAATCCTGTATTGTACTTTTTTTTGGTTTGTTGTCAAAAACTTTTTTCTCATGTCTATGAATAAATTACTCCTTGCACCAACATAAGATTTTGTTGTCAGTAGCACAGCCAAGGGGGTGGTTTTGTGAACTACATCCATGAATCGCTAAAAAAAGAAAAAAGCAAATTGCATAAAAAAATGGGAATTACCTCCACAAATTGTTTAAAATGTGAATTACGTCCATGAATCATGTAAAAAAGCGAGAATTATATTCATAAATTGTATGAAAAATGCAAATTACGTCTATGAATCGTGTAGTAAAACATAAATTATGTTCATAAATCGCTCAAAAAACACGAATTTTGGCGGCAAAAAGCTGAAATGGAAATTACCTCTATAAAACGCATGAAAATAGCGACTTGCATTCATGAATTGCATACAAAATGTGAATTACGTTCATGAATCGCTCAAAAAATGCAAATTACGTCCATGAATTGCATAAAAACGTGAATTACGTTCATAAATCACTCAAAAAATGCGAATCACTTCCATGAATTGTGCAAAAAAACACGAATAACGTTCAGAAATTGCAAAAAATGCAAATTACGTCCAAGAATTGGTAAAAAAAAGCGAATTACATTCATAAATCCTATAAAAACACAAATAATGTCAATAAATCGATCAAAAAACTCAAATTTCGTCGATAAAAAGCTCAAAAGATGCAAATTATGTCTATGAATCACATAAGTATAGCAAATTACGTCCATGAATCATGTAAAATGTAAATTACATTCATTAATCGCCTAAAAATCGCGAATTATGTCCATGAATCGCTCAAAAAAAGCGAATTGCATAAAAAACATGAATTGGGTCCACAAATCACTCAAAACATGAATTACGTCCATGAATTGTTTAAAAAAGTGAGAATTACGTTCAGAAATTGTATGAAAAACACAAATTATGTCTATGAATCGTGTAGTAAATCGGGAATTATGTTCATAAATCACTCAAAAAACACTAATTTTGGCAGCAGAAAGCTGAAACGCAAATTACGTTCATAAATCACTCAAAAAATGCAAATCACTTCCATGAATCGTGCAAAAAAATACTAATAACATTCATAAATTACAAAAAATGCGAATTAGGTCCAGCAATTGGTAAAAAAATTGAATTACATTCATAAATCCTATAAAAACACAAATAACGTCAATAAATTGATCAAAAAATGCAAATTTCGTCATCAGAAAGCTCAAAAAATGAAAATTATGTCTACAAATCGCATAAATATAGCAAATTACATCCATAAATCATGTAAAATGTAAATTACATTCATTAATCGCATAAAAATCGCGAATTATGTCCATGAATCGCATAAAAAGCGCGAATTGGGTCCACAAATCGCTCAAAACGTGAATTACGTCCATGAATTGTTTAAAATATTGAGAATTACGTTTAGAAATTGTATGAAAAACACAAATTATGCCTATGAATCGTGTAGTAAAATGGGAATTATGTTCATAAATCACTCAAAAAACACGAATTTTGGCAGCAGAAAGCTGAAACGCAAATTACGTCTATAAATCGCATAAAAATAGCAAATAGTGTTTTGCATTCATGAATTGCATAAAAACGCAAATTACATTCATGAATCGCGCAAAAAACACAAATTACGTTCATGAAACGCATAAAAACGTGAATTACATATTCATAAATCACTCAAAAAATGCAAATCACTTCCATGAATCGTGCAAAAAAACACTAAGAACGTTCATAAACTACAAAAAATGCGAATTACGTCCAAGAATTGGTAAAAAAAAAAGCAAATTACATTCATAAATCCTATAAAAACACAAATAACGTCAATAAATCGATCAAAAAATGCAAATTTTGTCGATAGAAAGCTCAAAAGATGCAAATTATGTCTATGAATCGCATAAGTTTAGCAAATTACGTCCATAAATCATGTAAAATGTAAATTACATTCATTAATCGCATAAAAATCGCGAATTATGTCCATGAATCGCATAAAAAGCGCGAATTGGGTCCACAAATCGCTCAAAATGTGAATTACGTCCATGAATTGTTTAAAAAAGTGAGAATTACGTTTAGAAATTGTATGAAAAACACAAATTATGCCTATGAATCGTGTAGTAAAATGGGAATTATGTTCATAAATCACTCAAAAAACACGAATTTTGGCAGCAGAAAGCTGAAACGCAAATTACGTCTATAAATCGCATAAAAATAGCAAATAGTGTTTTGCATTCATGAATTGCATAAAAACGCGAATTACATTCATGAATCGCTCAAAAAATGCAAATTACGTCCATGAATTGCATAAAAATGTGAATTATGTTCATAAATCACTAAAAAAATGTGAATCACTTCCATGAATCTGCAAAAAAACACGAATAACATTCATAAATTGCAAAAAATGCGAATTACGTCCAAGAGTTGTGTAAAAAAGTGAATTACATTCATAAATCCTATAAAAACACAAATAACGTCAATAAATTGATCAAAAAACACAAATTTCGTCGACAGGAAGCTGAAAAAAACGTAAATTATGTCTATGAATTGCATAAAAATAGCCAATTACGTCCATAAATCATGTAAAATGTAAATTACATTCATTAATCGCATAAAAATTGCGAATTATGTCCATAAATTGCTCAAAAATGCAAATTACATTCATAAATCGCATAAAAAACACGAATGATGACCATGAATTGCACAAAAAATGCGAATTACACCCAACATTAAATTAATTTGCAGAAAGTTTTTGGTTTATACAAGTTTGCCAACAAGAACCTACAAGTTATCCTGAAACCCATTCTAAACCAACAAAAATTTAATGGAAAGATAAATTTGTCCAAGAAAGACAAAATAATTTCCATTGACATACATTGACCAGAATCGAAAAATTCCTATTGAAATCTATCCTATACACTCCAAAACCAGAAAGAAAAAAATCCCTCCAAGAGTAACTCAATCTATCTGCTGCAAAATAAAATACATTGAAATGCAACTGAACAAGAACCTGAAAATTACATTTGAAATCAAACCGAAACCAGATTCAACCCCCCCCCCCCCCCCCCAAAAAAAAAAAAAAAAAAAAAAAAAAAAAAATCCAACCATATCTCGATTTGGGTAAGAAAACTTAATTTCCATAGATACGTGTGGTCAGAAATCTGGAAATTCCAATTAGTCTATGGGTTAGCAAACCTTAATTCAATCTGAAAAAAAAAAAAAAAAAAAAAAAAAAAAAAAAAAATTCTGACAAGCAGAGTTGTATAATATAGACGCACGCCATGTGCAGAAAATTTTATGAAGAAACAATTTTTATTTATTTATTTATGCAAAGAATTGCATAAAAAAAAAAGTGTATCTCAACAAAGAATCATGTAAAAAAACCCAACATTTCGACAAAATATCACACGAAAAACGTTAATTTCATCCAAAGACCGCAATAAAAACATTATTTCAATCCATGAATCGCATAAAAAATATGAATCGCATAAAAAATGTGAATTACATGCATGAATCGCATAAAAATGTGAACTACATCCATGAATCGCTAAAAAAAAAAAAAAAAGCAAATTGCATAAAAAATGGGAATTACGTCCACAAATTGCTTAAAATGTGAATTACATCCATGAATCATGTAAAAAAGTGAGAATTATATTCATAAATTGTATGAAAAACGCAAATTACGTCTATGAATCGTGTAGTAAAACATGAATTATGTTTATAAATCGCTCAAAAAACACGAATTTTGGTGGCAGAAATCTGAAACTGAAATTACCTCTATAAAACGCATAAAAATACCGAATTGCATTCATGAATTGCATAAAAAATGTGAAATACGTTCATGAATCGCTCAGAAAACGCAAATTACATCCATGAATTGCATAAAAACGTGAATTATGTTCATAAATCCCTCAAAAAATGCGAATCACTTCCATGAATTGTGCAAAAAAAAAACATGAATAACGTTCATAAATTGCAAAAAATGTGAATTACGTCCAAGAATTGGTAAAAAAGCGAATTACATTCATAAATCCTATAAAAACACAAATAACGTCAATAAATCGATCAAAAAACACAAATTTCGTTGATAGAAAGCTCAAAAGATGCAAATTATGTCTATGAATAGCATAAGTATAGCAAATTACGTCCATAAATCATGTAAAATGTATATTACATTCATTAATCGCCTAAAAATCGCGAATTATGTCCATGAATCGCTCAAAAAAAGCGAATTGCATAAAAAACATGAATTGGGTCCACAAATCACTCAAAACATGAATTACGTCCATGAATTGTTTAAAAAAGTGAGAATTACGTTCAGAAATTGTATGAAAAACACAAATTATGTCTATGAATCGTGTAGTAAATCGGGAATTATGTTCATAAATCACTCAAAAAACACGAATTTTGGCAGCAGAAAGCTGAAACGCAAATTACGTCTATAAATCGCATAAAAATAGCAAATAGTGTTTTGCATTCATGAATTGCATAAAAACGCGAATTACATTCATGAATCGCTCAAAAAATGCAAATTACGTCCATGAATTGCATAAAAATGTGAATTATGTTCATAAATCACTAAAAAAATGTGAATCACTTCCATGAATCTGCAAAAAAACACGAATAACATTCATAAATTGCAAAAAATGCGAATTACGTCCAAGAGTTGTGTAAAAAAGTGAATTACATTCATAAATCCTATAAAAACACAAATAACGTCAATAAATTGATCAAAAAACACAAATTTCGTCGACAGGAAGCTGAAAAAAACGTAAATTATGTCTATGAATTGCATAAAAATAGCCAATTACGTCCATAAATCATGTAAAATGTAAATTACATTCATTAATCGCATAAAAATTGCGAATTATGTCCATAAATTGCTCAAAAATGCAAATTACATTCATAAATCGCATAAAAAACACGAATGATGACCATGAATTGCACAAAAAATGCGAATTACACCCAACATTAAATTAATTTGCAGAAAGTTTTTGGTTTATACAAGTTTGCCAACAAGAACCTACAAGTTATCCTGAAACCCATTCTAAACCAACAAAAATTTAATGGAAAGATAAATTTGTCCAAGAAAGACAAAATAATTTCCATTGACATACATTGACCAGAATCGAAAAATTCCTATTGAAATCTATCCTATACACTCCAAAACCAGAAAGAAAAAAATCCCTCCAAGAGTAACTCAATCTATCTGCTGCAAAATAAAATACATTGAAATGCAACTGAACAAGAACCTGAAAATTACATTTGAAATCAAACCGAAACCAGATTCAACCCCCCCCCCCCCCAAAAAAAAAAAAAAAAAAAAAAAAAAAAAATCCAACCATATCTCGATTTGGGTAAGAAAACTTAATTTCCATAGATACGTGTGGTCAGAAATCTGGAAATTCCAATTAGTCTATGGGTTAGCAAACCTTAATTCAATCTGAAAAAAAAAAAAAAAAAAAAAAAAAAAAAAAAAAATTCTGACAAGCAGAGTTGTATAATATAGACGCACGCCATGTGCAGAAAATTTTATGAAGAAACAATTTTTATTTATTTATTTATGCAAAGAATTGCATAAAAAAAAAAGTGTATCTCAACAAAGAATCATGTAAAAAAACCCAACATTTCGACAAAATATCACACGAAAAACGTTAATTTCATCCAAAGACCGCAATAAAAACATTATTTCAATCCATGAATCGCATAAAAAATATGAATCGCATAAAAAATGTGAATTACATGCATGAATCGCATAAAAATGTGAACTACATCCATGAATCGCTAAAAAAAAAAAAAAAAGCAAATTGCATAAAAAATGGGAATTACGTCCACAAATTGCTTAAAATGTGAATTACATCCATGAATCATGTAAAAAAGTGAGAATTATATTCATAAATTGTATGAAAAACGCAAATTACGTCTATGAATCGTGTAGTAAAACATGAATTATGTTTATAAATCGCTCAAAAAACACGAATTTTGGTGGCAGAAATCTGAAACTGAAATTACCTCTATAAAACGCATAAAAATACCGAATTGCATTCATGAATTGCATAAAAAATGTGAAATACGTTCATGAATCGCTCAGAAAACGCAAATTACATCCATGAATTGCATAAAAACGTGAATTATGTTCATAAATCCCTCAAAAAATGCGAATCACTTCCATGAATTGTGCAAAAAAAAAACATGAATAACGTTCATAAATTGCAAAAAATGTGAATTACGTCCAAGAATTGGTAAAAAAGCGAATTACATTCATAAATCCTATAAAAACACAAATAACGTCAATAAATCGATCAAAAAACACAAATTTCGTTGATAGAAAGCTCAAAAGATGCAAATTATGTCTATGAATAGCATAAGTATAGCAAATTACGTCCATAAATCATGTAAAATGTATATTACATTCATTAATCGCATAAAAATCTCGAATTATGTCCATGAATCGCTCAAAAAAAGCGAATTCCATAAAAAACGTAAATTGGGTCCACAAATTGCTCAAAACGTGAATTACGTCCATGAATTGTTTAAAAAAGTGAGAATTACGTTCAGAAATTGTATGAAAAACACAAATTATGTCTATGAATCGTGTAGTAAATCGGGAATTATGTTCATAAATCACTCAAAAAACACTAATTTTGGCAGCAGAAAGCTGAAACGCAAATTACGTTCATAAATCGCTAATAAAATGCGAATCACTTCCATGAATCATGCAAAAAAATACTAATAACATTCATAAATTTAAAAAAATGCGAATTAAGTCCAACAATTGGTAAAAAAAAAGAATTATATTCATAAATGCTATAAAAACACAAATAACGTCAATAAATCGATCAAAAACACAAATTTCTTCGACAGAAAGCTCAAAAAATGCAAATTATGTCTACGAATTGCATAAATATAGCAAATTACATCCATGAATCATGTAAAATGTAAATTACATTCATTAATCGCATAAAAATCGCAAATTATATCCATGAATCGCATAAAAAACGCGAATTTGGTTCACAAATCGTCAAAACGTAAATTACGTCCATGAATTGTTTAAAAAAGTGAGAATTACGTTCAGAAATTGTATGAGAAACACAAATTATGTCTATGAATCGTGTAGTAAAACGGGAATTATGTTCATAAATCGCTCAAAAAACACGAATTTTGGCAGCAGAAAGCTGAAACGCAAATTACGTCTATAAATCGCATAAAAATAGCGAATAGTGTTTTGCATTCATGAATTGCATAAAAAACGCGAATTACATATCGCTCAAAAAACACAAATTACGTCCATGAAATGCATAAAAACATGAATTACATTCATAAATCACTCAAAAAATGCGAATCGCTTCCATGAATCATGCAAAAAAACACTAATAACGTTCATAGATTACAAAAAATGCAAATTACGTCCAAGAGTTGTGTAAAAAAAGAGAATTAGATTCATAAATCCTATAAAAACACAAATAACGTCAATAAATTGATCAAAAAACACAAATTTCGTCGACAGATACTGAAAAAAATGTAAATTATGTCTATGAATTGCATAAAAATAGCAAATTACGTCCATAAATCATTTAAAATGTAATTTACATTCATTAATCACATAAAAATTGCAAATTATGTCCATAAATTGCTCAAAAATGCAAATTACATTCATAAATCGCATAAAAAACACGAATGATGACCATGAATTGTGCCAAAAAATGCGAATTACACCCAACATTAAATTAATTTGCAGAAAGTTTTTGGTTTTATACAAGTCTGCCAACAAGAACCTACAAGTTATCCTGAAACCCATTCTAAACCAACAAAAATTTAATGGAAAGATAAATTTGTCCAAGAAAGACAAAATAATTTCCATTGACATACATTGACCAGAATCGAAAAATTCCTATTGAAATCTATCCTATACAATCCAAAACCAGAAAGAAAAAAATCCCTCCAAGAGTAACTCAATCTATCTGCTGTAAAATAAAATACATTGAAATGCAACTGAACAAGAACCTGAAAATTACATTTGAAGTCAAACCGAAACCAGATTCAACCCCCCCCCCCAAAAAAAAAAAAAAAAAATTATCCAACCATATCTCGATTCGGGAAAGAAAACTTAATTTCCATAGATATGCGTGATCAGAAATCTGGAAATTCCAATTAGTCTATCTTAAACCTAATCTGAACCTGAAAAAGGAAATTCCATATAACCGAAGCCCAGTATTCTATACAGGACAAAATATTTTCCATTAAAGCGCAACCTAACCAGAACTTGAAAATTCCATTTGAATTGAACCTGATTGAAACCTGAAAAAAATTTCCATCGAACCTTAACCTAATCCGAAAAAGAGAAAATTATTTCTGCCGATACACACTGACAAGAGTCTGAAAGTTAACATGAAACCTAATCCAAACCCAAAAAGGAAAAAACAATGGAAACACAAGTCTGTCCAAGAAAGACCAAATAATTTCTGTCCACATACACTGACAAGAATTTCAATTGAAATCTATCCTAAACCCAGTTCAAACACTACCGCCCCCCCCCAAAAAAAAAAAAAAATTCCAATTGTAACCCAATTTATCTGCGACAAAATAATATACTTGAAATGCAACTCAACAAGAACCTGAAAATTCCATTTGAAGTCAATCCGAAACCAGATTCAATACCCCCCCCCCAAAAAAAAAATATATATATTTAATCAAATCAAGATTTTAGAAAAAAAAGAACAATTTATGTCGATATGTATTGACCAGATCATGGAAATTCCAATAGAAGTCTTTCTCAAACCCGATCCGAATAACCTGAAACCCAATCCAATCCCCCCCCCCCAAAAAAAAAGTAAAATAAAAAAATTAGGAAATAAAAATCTGTTCAAGAAAGACAAAATAATTTCCGTCCCCATCCACTGACCAGAATTGAAAACTAGTACTTGAAATGCAACTCGGCAAGAACCTGAAAATTCCAATTAAAGTCAAACTGAATCGAGATTCAAACCCCCCCCCCCCCAAAAAAAAAAAAACAATTATCTAACCAAATCAAGATTTTTAGAAAAAAAAATTATGTAAATACGTACAGACTAGAGCATGGAAATTTTAATAAAATCTTAAACCCGATACAATCTCCCCCCCCCCCCCTTACATAACTAACAAGAAGCCTTGATGACCCCACAAAACATAACTAACAAGAACGAAGAGTCATGCATACTGCATCGATTATGATGCATTTTCTGACTCATTCTGAATATTGTAAACTTATTGTCATTCATGTACAATAATTTTACCATTCTGTGCAAAAAAACAAAGCATAATTAACAAGAGTAAAAAATTTTCCATTAAACATGTTTATATACTTTCCATTTTATTCTGAATGCTTTAAACCTATCAGTTTCATCTTTGTACAGTAATCTTCCCATCCAAATCTCTCCCCCCCCCCCCTGTTTATATATGTTTTGTGCAAACAGCAAAACATAAATAAACTAACAAGAATGAAAAGTTACACATACAGTATAGATTATGAAACACTTTCCAACACATTTTCATTATTGTAAGCCTATCATTTTAATCCATTTGCAGTAATTTTACCACTCTATATAAAGAAAAAATCATAATTAACAAGAAAGAAAAACCTGTGTGCAACATAGATTATGAAACACTTTCCAGCATATTCTGAATATTGTAACGGATATAGTTTTAATCAATCTGCAATATTACCAACCTATACAAAGGTTGAAACATAATTAACAAGAATCATGCACGCAGCATAGATTATGAAATACTTTCCAGCACATTCTGAATATTGTATTCCTGATCATTTTAATCCATCTGCAGTATATGTATCATCATGTGTAAAGAAAAACATAGTTAACTAGAATGAGAAATGATACATACAGCATAGATTATGAAATCCTTTCTTAGAAATACAATGCTGAATGTACATTACTTTCTTATCTTATACTAACGTACTTTACTACAGAGTTGTTTTTAACGAAATCAAGTAGCACAGCATATATTAATAATAAAATATGAAATATCTTTTTTTAAGTGGGTGGGGGAGGGGTAATTAAAGGTGATCAGAAATCATGAATATGAATTCTTTGCATTAGTCTTTAATTTTTTGTTTTTATCTTTTTATTATTAACCTAAAAAAAGCATTGATATCAGTACAAAAAACCCTGAACGGGTTAAAAGCTTGTGACGCAGCACTTTATCTTATATATCTAAGAATTTTAAATTTGGGACTTAAAACTAATGATATCAAAATTTATGTGACGCTATGCTATTAATTAATATATACATATATTAAAATTTATTCATTAAGGTTTTATCAATTACATCTTTCATAAATTCAAAATATGAATCTTAAAAGATATGATATCAAAATTTAAGTGACGCCTTGACGAGGCTTTAAACAATGTTTTAAAATTCCATTTATTTATTTATTGTCTAAATACATTTTCATATCTAAACAATACTTTTCATTTTCCAATACACTGTTAAATACATCACTTTCACTGAATATATATAATGCACTGAAATATATTTATTTGAATAAATAGATTTATCTTTTGGGCTACGCTATCCAAAATAAAAAATAACGTTTGAATAAATATTTTTTGCGTCATTGTATCTATTTGCATCTATTTAACTTACTTTGGATACAATGACGCAAAAAATATTTATTCAAACGTTATTTTTTATTTTGGATAGCGTAGCCCAAAAGATAAATCTATTTATTCAAATAAATATATTTCAGTGCATTATATATATTCAGTGAAAGTGATGTATTTAACAGTGTATTGGAAAATGAAAAGTATTGTTTAGATATGAAAATGTATTTAGACAATAAATAAATAAATGGAATTTTAAAACATTGTTTAAAGCCTCGTCAAGGCGTCACTTAAATTTTGATATCATATCTTTTAAGATTCATATTTTGAATTTATGAAAGATGTAATTGATAAAACCTTAATGAATAAATTTTAATATATGTATATATTAATTAATAGCATAGCGTCACATAAATTTTGATATCATTAGTTTTAAGTCCCAAATTTAAAATTCTTAGATATATAAGATAAAGTGCTGCGTCACAAGCTTTTAACCCGTTCAGGGTTTTTTGTACTGATAATTATACAGTAATTCGGATAGAAATTCAGTCCTACTTGAAATCTTTTTTTGTGTCCCTGTAAATACTGTGTACTTTGTATTATGTGCGAAATAATTTATATTAAGCCTCAGAGATATACATTAATTTTATTATACATGAAAATTGTAATATAATTAAAAGAAGTCGCAAACAATTCCCTCTTTATTATTAGGTAATGTAAATCTTTGTATGGTCCTGTAAATAATTAATAACTATTCTTTTCACCTCAGATTTTATAGAATGTCTATTTTAGGGCAATTCATAAATGCATATAAATTTTAACATGTGACAAGGTGTAACATATATCAAATTCATTTAAAACGATTTTCCCCATAACCCGTAATGTAACGGAAAATTTTTGATTGTCCCTGTAAATAAACTAATCATGTTAGAAATATGTGCAATAAGTTGCACAGAGTCATTGCAAGAGTCATTTGCAATAAGTTCGTGTTGAAGTAAACATGAATAATTCCCAAAAATTTCAGGGCAATTCGAATATATTTACGAGAGTTAGGACAGACGAACGGACAAACCAAAATCATATTCACTTTTCAACTTTGTTGGTAAGTGCTAAAAAATATGAAATTCCAATGTTTCTAAACATAATAAAAATTTAAAACTTGTATTAGAACAAAAGTTTTTCATCTCATTCATTATATCAACATTGTTCATAAATTTTTCGTAAATTCATTTTTTTATTTCATATTTTTTCCCTTTTTTAGAATTTATATTAAAAAAAAATTTTGTCCTTTGATTTATTTGTATCAACATTAATCTTAATTTTTTCATAAATACAATTTTTTATTTAAAAATTTTTCATTTCTTGTGTTCATTCGGCACTTGTACCCTTTAGTTTTCAAGCAGTTTTCATTACTGCTTGGAAGCCAAGGGGTATAAGTGCCGAATGATGATAAATATTGCTTAGTTATAAATTAAAAAAATATCCTATTCCACCTTTTTTTAAACAGTTATTGAAACAAGAATTCAAGGATCATTAAGAAATAAGTAAAATTTTCATATCTCAATTCATTCAATTACAGTCGATGTGTAACTTTGAACTCAATTTACTCGAAATCTAAATTTTGTCACTTGTACCCCTTGGCTTCTGGGCTCCTCATATGTAAGCGTTAATATTCATTTAAAAAATAAATATTATATTAATGCATACGCTTAACATGTATTGTTAGTAATTTTTAATTGCAAAAAATGTGTATTATTATTATTATTATTATTATTATTATTGAAAACAAAGCATGAAATGTAAATATGCGGGTGGAGTAGCGAGCCAAGTATGCCTTGGTGGGGAGTACTGAAAAATATCATTGCTCCTGTAGCTTTTGTTAGGAATTAAACTATGAGAATGCTTGAGAGATGTAAATAATTGAACATTTTTAAAGAAATTTCGATCTGCCTTTATTATACCTTCATAGTATATTCTGGCAACATACATACATATACATAAATCTGTCTAAGAGAATATTTTCATTAATTCGAAGACAGAATCAATTCAATACCATAAAATCTCACAACAGCATGCCATGTAAAACTGAACAAGAATTTATCTTAACAAGGTAGATACGAGGAAGAAATTAGTTATTCAACGTTCACATATCTCCTGAAAAATCTTTATCACACACTTTTCGTTCGCTAAAAGGAAATTAAGGAAAACTGGATATGCAACCGTATCCCGCATGATTAGAATTCCCGAATAACAGAATCTCTCGTTTCGAAAATTGTTCGGGAATGATTGCCATGGTTGAATTCTTCGTGAATCAGCCTCATTCGTTAATTGAGATTTGACGTGCCTTCCGAGAGAGTGATATATTTTACTGTAATTAAATTTTGAATGAAAGCAAACGCAAATTTATTGATAGAAAGTATTTCAAAAATAATTTTCAAGTACCTACGAATAAATTCATTTGTGAAAATTTCTTTTACAAAAAATTCTTTTCTGTTTTTCTTTTTATTTAATAAAATGTATTTCAATAAAAATAATAATAATAATAATAATAATAATAATAATAATAATAATAATCCTGTTTTATTATCAAGGTTTATTTTCGTTTCGGAGTGGTTAAGGTTAATAACACCCATACATATTCTACCATAATATTATTGCAAAAGACTTCTCAGTACAATGTTCATAAATATTCTAACTCTTCTCATACGCTTAATAATTATAATTCTAATTCGTTATAATAAACTTTTCTACCAAAAATTGAACCGATTTCAAAAACTACTGCAAAGTGAAAAATATTTTTTTTTTGATAATAGTAATAAGAAATTAAATTAACAGCGTAGTATTTACCATGCGTATTATTATATTTATGTACATTAATTTGATTTTTTTTAGTCGGTGCCAGCCAAGCCAAGTTACATGTAATTTTCAATAGCCACACATGCAAGTATCTACAAATCTTTTTACGATTTAAGATTTAGTTAAAAAATTTAACCTTATGCTTTTACGATTTGCATTGAATACTTAATTTTAAGTTTGAAATTGACTTGGCTGGCACCGACTCCAAAAAATCAAATTAATGTACATAAATATAATAATACGCATGGTAAATACTACGCTTTAAGGTATCTGCCTACGTGCGGAACACTTTTTTTTTTTTTTAAAGGACAGTTTTAAAAATATACAATAATTTTTAGTTCTATTGTATTACAGAATGATAAGAAAATATAAAATCCTAGCAATATCTTTTTAAATTTTTTAAAAAGTGGGATTTTTTACTGTTTTTTTAGCAAAATTTCTTGCTTACGCCAGACAGCGTTCACTCAATTCAAATAGATATATTTCAATTTCCTTTATGCTGCATATTTCTATTAAATTTATCTGTGCACTGAACTAGAAGTTTTACAATATCTTCAAAAATAACCGAAAATTTTCAAAATATGTATAAAAGTACAATTTTTTTAGTAAAAATTACCATTTTTCATGTTTGAATGCCTATAAAATAATTAAATTATCATATATAGCTTAGATCCTAGTTCAGAGCATAGTGAGTGATATGAAAAACATTTTTACGTAATTTCACAGAAATATCAGCAGCGTACCCTCAATTCAAATAAATATATTTCGATTTCCTTTATGCTACACATTTCTCTTACACTTATCTGTGCACTGAGCGAGAAATTTTACAATATCTTGCAAAAAAAAAAAATCGAAAATTTTCAAAATATATAAAAAAATGTCACAAAAATGGTCATTTTTATGTTTATTAAAATTGCCATAACTCCTCTTCTAATAATAGTAGGAATAAAGTTAAAACAGGTTTGGAATTGTAAAAAAAATGCTCTTTTACATAAAATAATAAAAAAATTTCTAAAATTTTCACCAAAACAGCCAATTTGATGTAGGCAGATACCTTAATTTAATTTCTTATTACTATTATCTAAAAAAAAATATTTTTCACTTTGCAGTAGTTTTTGAAGTCGGTTCAATTTTTGGTAGAAAAGTTTATTTTTCTCTTTTTAGTGAAAAGTTAACGATTTTTTGAAGTCGATTAATAAAAATTATAATACGGGAAAAAATATTGTAAATTATACACGTATGTCAAAAAGGGGTTCGAACCCACGCTTTCTTTCGAGAACCAGAGCTTAAATCTTGCACCTTAGACCGCACGGCCATCTGACTGCAAGTATCCCATCCTGATTGCACTCGACTCGGCGAGCTTATTCAACGTCCATGTTACTTTTAATTTGCAAGAAAATCCTAATTTTATTAGTTTTTGCCTAATTACTGAAAAAGCACTGAAACAATTTCGATGAAATGGAAGTGGTACCAATTCGAGAGTAACTTCTTTCATTTAACACAAAAACCAAATTAATCGGTTCTATAGTTTCCCAGTAATCGGTGCACATAAATAGAAAAAAATATATATACGCGTCGAATTGATGACTTCCTCCTTTTTTTTTTTTAAGTCGGTTAATAAAAATTATAATACGGAAAAAAATATTGCAAATTATACACCTATGTCAAGAGTGGAGCTTGAACTCACGCTCTCTTTCGAGAACCAGAGATTAAATCTGGCGTGTTAGACCGCTCGGCCATCCTGACTTATTCGACGTGCATGTTACTTTTAATTTGCCAGAAATCAATAATTTATTAGTTTTTGCCTAATTGAACAAATTTCGAGGAAATGGAAGTGGTACTAATTCGACAGTAAGCACTTTTGCCGATCCCACCGAAGCTAGTATAAGGAATAAAATATATGCTTCTGATTGGTTGAATAATTTAAAGGACATCTACAAAATTCCAGGAAATTCATCTTTTTATCAATTAATAAATATGTAAAATCAGAAGGAAATTTATCAAAATCTATCTTTCAAAAGATTTTCAAACA
Source organism: Maratus speculifer (assembly GCA_964019185.1). Classification (NCBI taxonomy): domain Eukaryota; kingdom Metazoa; phylum Arthropoda; class Arachnida; order Araneae; family Salticidae; genus Maratus; species Maratus speculifer. The sequence continues at coordinate 160,580,369 of OZ025300.1, read as the reverse complement.
GAAACAGATGATTAAGTAAACTTAAATTCAAAAATGCACCAAAACAAAATGCTCTTTAAAGTATTCAACCAATCAGAAGCTCATATTTTCTTTTCTAGTTAGCTTCAGTGGGATCGGCAAAAATGCCGACAGTAACCTTTTTTATTTAACTCAAAAACCAAATTATTCGTTTGGATAGTTTCGGAGTAATCAGTGAACATACATAGAAAAAAAAATACATACGCGTTGAATTGATAACCTACTCCTCCTTTTTTTAAGGCAGTTAAAAATTATAATACGTAAAAGATAATTGTACACACGTATGCCAGGAATGGGGTTCGAAACTACGCTTTCATTCGAGAACCAGGGTTTAAATCAGGCGCCTTAGACCGCTCGGCCATTCTGACTGTATTCCATTCTGCAAACTTATTCAACGTCTATGTTACTTTTAATTTACGATAAATCACTAATTTTATTAGTTTTTGCCTAATTACTAAAAAAGTACGTAACCAATTTCTATGAAATGGAAGTGGTACCAATTCGAGAGTAAACCTCTTTCATTTAACATATATACTAGTGGTGGTTGGATAGTTTCGATGTAATCGGTGAACTTGCATAAAAAGAAAATACATACGCGTCGAATTGATGATAACCTCCTCTTTTTTTTAAGTAGGTTAAAAAAAATTATAATACGGAGAAAAAAATACTGTATATTATACACGTGTGTCAGGAATGGGCCTCGAATCCGTGCTCTTTTTCGAGAACCAAAGTTTAAATCAGCCGTCTTAGACTGCTAGGCTATCCTGACTGCAATCTATTCGACGAGCTTATTTAAAGTCATGTTACTTTTCGCGAATCTATTATGTTAGTACTCTTTCACTGATAAAGTATTGAATCAATAAAAGATCTCTGATACTCTGTGCTAATGGTTAAATACAAAATATTCTTAATAGCAAAATTAGTATTTAATTTGTAAAACATACATGTAAAAATTATAATACGGAAAAGGTTACTGTATACATGTATGTCAGGAGTGAGGTTCGCACCCACGCTCTCTCTTTCGAGAACCAGAACTTAAATCTGGAGCCTTAGATCTTCGGCCATTTTGTCTGCACTCCATTCAGCTAACTTATTCAATACTTTTAATTAGCGAAATATCACTAATTATATTAGTTTTTGTCTAATTACAAAAAAAGTACTGAACCAATTTCTATGAAACGGAAGTGGTACTAATTCGAGAGCAAGCTCTTTTATTTAACACCAAAACCAAATTAATCGGTTGGATAGTTTCGGAGTAATCGGAAAACATACACAAAAAAAAGAAAAAAATACATACGCGTTGAATTGATACCTCCTCTCCTTTTTTGAAGTCGGTTAAAAATACATTTTAATTTACTTTCATGACTTAGATCGCTAACAAAATAGTAAATTAAAATACATTTTAATTTATTTTCATGACTTAGATAGCTAACAAAATTTTCTAGACGTCAGTAAAAAAATATTACCCCACCTCTCTCCGCACAATAACACACACACACAGGTTGTCAGTTTTTCCACATTATTTTAAATCCTAAAATTAAAATTACACATAATGTACTTTATTTCTAGAAAAAATAAACAAAAAATTTAAACAAGTTGGAAATTGCACGTGAAGCATAGCAAATGAGGTGCGTTCGTACTATAACGAAGTTTTAAAATATTCAGATCTTGCTGTTATAGTAGAGCGGCCCTGTGTGGTCCTGTAAATAAATAATAAATATTCTTTACACCCCAGATTGTACAGAATGTATATTTTAGTAGATACTTCATAGATTCATGTCAATTCTATTAATTCAAATGAGTGTAACACCATTAAAATGCATTTGAAGCTTTTTTCTCATTGATCGTAATGTAACGGAATACTTTTGATTGTCCCTGTAATTGATCTATGAAACCGATTTTCCTCGACAATATTGTGTAATAATTATACGTTTTAAATTTCAAACGATTAAAATGCATTTGAAACTTTTTCCCCATTGACCGTAATGTAACGGAATCCTTTTGATTGTCCCTGTAATTGATCTATCCATCCGATTTTCATAAAATTTGAAATGACTCGACAAAATTATGCAATAATTATGTATTTTAAATTTCAAACGATTCGGTTGGGTAGATTTTGCGTTGTTATATGCCGACAGACGGACAGACAGACAGACAGACGGACGGACTGAGCGACAACAATAGGTGCTACGTATTTGCATAATTACGAACGCACCTAAAAATCAGTAAAATACAGTAGAAAATGTGTATTACAGTCACCGCAAAAAAAATCTTGACACTTGCGATTTTAGACGTTTTATTAAATATCTAAAAATATACGTGAGGAATAACTCTGAAACTCCAGATGTATAAACAAAATAGTACTAGTTATACATTTTCGCGGAGAGTTTTCGCCGAAATCCAACAGGGACCGTCAAGAAATTAAAAAAGAACGAAGATCTTTTGGATAACCCTGTAAAGACTAATGAAGCAAAAGAGTTCAAACTACAGATTATGATTAAGTGACTTATTGTAATAAACTGTGTTCATTTTTATGAATATAGCATGTAAACTTGTAGAGAAATTAAGGTTTTTATAAAAACGTTCCCAAATTTTTCCAAGTTTTTCGCTTATAATTTGCAGAGTTCTTCAAACTCAATGTTCTTTTCAGAAAATATGACAAACATCATTGTACATAACAGCCTGTAATCAGAATTAAAAAATAGTAAAAATTGTATGATAAATGAGCCGGTTTACTAAATAATTTTTTACTGCGCATGCATTGATGCTATTAAAATTTCATTTGCATATTATGTTAGTTAAATGTATAAAGCAACTTTTATCAAAGTCTCAAAAACATAGCTTGAAAATTCTGAAAATTATCGTCGGTAGAATAAAATATAAATCCGTTATTCCCAAAATAAAGCAAAAAGATAAGGAGATGTATCCAAATACCCAGTAGTACAGTGCTCAGCAAAAGTTTAGACAATGATCGATTACGCTTCTATTTTCAGAAGTATGTACCGAATGTTTGTAATTCCTCTGTCATATATTACTTGTGACTTATCCTTTATTCACACACAATAAATTTTGAATTTTACCTTTTACATAAAATATAATGACAAAAAAATAAAATTAACATTGTGGCAAAAGTATAGACAATTTGTGTATTTACAAAAAAATAACTACAAATTAAAATCGAGTTGCACCCGCATTGTTTGCAGCTAGTGCAAGAGTGTGACTTTTCATCGAAAAAATTAAATGCTGCGTCACTTGGGGGTCTATTTCATGCCAAACATGTTCAACAGCAGCTCGAACTTCATTAAAAGAAAACTATAGCAAAAATTTGCATAAACATTATGACATATGATGTTACAAAAGTTTTCGATTGGGTCCGAATCAGAACTACACGCTGGCTAGTTGAGATCAATAGTATTTTCAGAGTTAAACGAAGTTCTTCTTTTGTATGCAACATGAATAGATGCTAAAATACATATTTTAGATCAGAAAAAGTTCCCCAAATGACTAAAAATTAATCTCTAACGTATGAACGTAGTCTTGAGTTGCTTGGCAACCAATGAACAACGCCACAGATACACGAGCATTAAAGCTAAGTGAAGACCAAATTATTTAAAAGTCACCTTCTTTTTGTCAACTTAATAAAGTCCCAGGATCTTTACTTAAGTCATTTCAATAGTATGCCCACTTGTTTGGGCCATTCAAATTCCATTTTTTTCGTTACTGAATATCATAGCGTACCATTTGGGTCCATATGATGTATGTTTGCAAGTTAACTGAATTCTCGCCAATTTATAGCGATATTTTAAAGCTGATTGTTTTATCATTTTCATGTAAATTGATTTACCTGTTTCTTTAATTCATCTACGAATCATTTCCGTCTACACAGAAAGTTCTGACTTACTTTTAATGCGATTAGCAATCATTACTTGTGTAAAATGTCAGTTTCTGGATCCTTTTGTCATCTCATTTTCTCGTCACACAAGATCTTTCAGATTATGTTTTGTTTTGAAGGAGTCATCCTTAGACTATACTTCATAGACAGACCACTTTGGACGATTCAATGCTGCTGAAATTTCTGCAACAGTCTTCCCTTTCCATTTCAGTTTTCCTACTTCAATTACCTCATCTAATTGAATATTTTTAGCTTGCGGCACCTTCACTAACTGATGCTATATCGAGGTATAATTAAATACTTCAAACATGTGACATCATAACTTGGAAATTTGCATTTTTCCATGAACAGTTGGCTAAAAATCAAAAAAGTGTCTAAACTTTTGCAATATGCAAATTTTACTTTTTTCAGTTAAATTATATATTATCTTATATTATAACCATTATTTTTATTCTACATTATATAAAATATATTTGAAAATAAGTATAGCCATTTGTAAAACTCACGTGTTCGTATTTTTTATTTAAAGGTTAAAAAACACAAGTGTCTAAACTTTTGCTGAGCACTGTACGTGCAACATTGTGTAGGCACTAATCAATGGAATATGGATACAGCCCTTCATCTTTTTGCTTCATTTTGGGAATAACAGATTTTGACATTCTTCTATCGACGATAATTTTCATAATTTTCAAGCTATGTTTTTGAGACTTTCACAAAAGTTGCTCTATACATTTAACAAACATAATATGCAAATGAAATTTTAATAGCGTTGACGCATACGCAGTAAAAAATTATTTAGTAAATCTGCTCATTTATCATATAAATTTTACTATTTTTTAATTCTGATTACAAAGTGTTATGTACAATGTTAATTGTCATATTTTCTGAAAATAACACTGAGTTTGATGAAGAACCCTGCAAATTATAAGCGAAAAACTTGGAAAAATTTGAGACCGTTTTTATAAAAACCTTAATTTCTCTACGTGTTTACATGTTATATTCATAAAAATTAATACAATATATTACAATAAGCCACCTAATCATAAACTGCAATTTGAAGTCTTTTGATTCATTAGTTTTGACAGGGTTATCCAAAAGATCTTCGTTCTTTTTTTCAATTTGTTGACGGTCCCCTGTTGGATTTCGGGGAAAATTCTTCGCGAAAATATATGACTAGAACTATTTTGTTTATACATCAGGAGTTTCGGAGTTATTTTTCACGTATATTTTAAGATATTTAACAAAACGTCTAAAATCGCAAGTGTCGAGATTTTTTTGCGGTGACTGTATTATTATTATTATTATTATTATCATAATCATTATTTTGTAAAATAAAGTATGAAATACAAACATGCCATCCGAATGGATTGGCGGGTTTCTATGGTTGTGAGTATTGAGGACTATTAAGGCTCCTGTAGTTTTTTCTTAAGATTTAAGTTATGGTGAGGCTTAATAGATGTAAATAGATATAAATAATTGAACGTTAATACATATCGCTTTGCCTTCATTATACTTTCATTGTACCTTCCGGCAGCAATATTACACAGCTGATTAAGAAATATTTTCATTTATTTGAAGACAGCGTCAACACATTAATGTGTCACAACAGCATGCCATGTAAAATTAAACATGAATTTACCTTAACAAGGTAGATACGAGGAGGAAATTTTTTATTCATCTTTCACATATCTACTGAAAAATCTTCATCACTCGCTCTTCGTTCGAGAAAAGGAAATTGAGGAAATCTAGATCTGCTCCCGTATCCCTCATGATTGGAATTCCCGAATAACGGAACCTCTCGCCTCGAAAATTGTCTGGTATTGATTGCCATGGCTGAATCCTTCGCGAATTTTCCTCGTTAGTTAATTGAGATTTAACGCGCCTTCCGAGAGAGTGATATATTTTGTTGTAATTAAATTTTGAATGAAAGCAAGCGGGAATTTATTGATAGAAAATATTTCGAAAACAATTTTCAAATATCTATAAATGAATTCATATAAAAGAGGTTTGTTTAATTTTCTTTTTTCGTTTTTAGTTTGCTTGTTTAATAAAATATATTTAAAAAAAAAAAGAAGTTCTGTATTATTACCAAGGCTTATTTAAAATTATTTTCATGCATTGGATTTTTTTTTAATCATGTACTTCATACTCTATACTTCGCACTTTACTTTAGTATTTATATACCAATATACAGAGCTCTATAAATTGAAAAAGTTCTGGTAGCGAACAAAAACTTACAGTTGCCAGCAAAAAAAAAAAAAAAGTTACTTCCTCTTTTCTCCCCCCCCCCCCCCCACTCGCAACCCAATGTTTTTCTTTTAGTCGAAAATTTTTAAAAAGCAAAAAAGTCTGTATAACTTAATTGAAAAAAAAATCATGTGTAATAATAGTATTTAATTTAAAAAGTGAAAGTGTACCTAATGTACTTAATTATATTTAAAGTTATATATAACTTTAAATATAATAAAAACGTTAAGTAATGTAGTGAAATTAAGTAAATTACATTATCCAATTCCGGGAACTTTTAACTATTTACATAGCCTATCTCGAAAAAAAAATAAAAAAGTTGTACAACTAAAGCCCTTTTTTTCAAATTTCACAAAACAGAAATTTGTAAAAAAGGCATCAATAACAAACATCAGTTTTGTTTTGCTTTTTCTCTGAGGAAGACTATGTATATATTTGAAAGTGCAAAGAATTAGATATTGTAGTTTAACATATTTTAATGTTTTTCATCATATTTTTATTAATAAAACACATTATGTGTAATTTTATTTTTTAGGTTATTAAAGATTAATTTTAGGAACCTAATTTATTTACTTTAATTCTTCATCTCGTATGAATTTGGAAAGATTAATATAAGTTACTAGTTACTCGACGAACCTTATCAAGATTATATAACTACACAGAACAGAGAAATATAAAATATATATTACAATACCTAAATTTATGCAAAATTATGGGAAAAAACCATTGTTCTTTAGTGATAACATTATTTTTTTTTCCTTCAGTAGTTTTTTGTTAGGAATTATATTATTGTAATGCTTAATAGATGTAAATAATTGAACGTGTTTAAAGAAATATCGGTCTAGCTTTATTAAACCTTCATTGTACTTTTTGGGTAAACATATCTTCATTAATTTGAAGACAGCATCTACATAATAAAATTCAACAACATGACATTCGGCCTTTTAGCTGAGATCAAAGTGTAAAATTAAACATGAATTTATCTTAACAAGGTAGATTGATACGAGGAGGAAATTATTGATTCAACTTTCACATATTTCCTGAAAAATCTTCATCATATGCTCTTCGTTCGCGGAAAGGAAATTAAGGAAAACTGGATCCGCTCCCGTATTCCGCATGATTGGAATTCCCGGATAACAGAGTCCCTTGTCTCGGGAATTATTCGGGATTGATTGTCATAACTGAATTCTTCGCAAATTCTTCTCATTCGTTAATTGAGATTTGACGTGCCTTCCGATAGGATGATATGTTTTGTTGTAATTAAATTTTGAATGAAAGCAAGCGCAAATTTATTGATAGAAAATATTCCCGATAAATTTAGGAAATAATTTTCATGCACCTATGAATGAATTCATTTGTGAGAGATTACAAAAAATTATTTTCTGCCTTTCTTTTTGTTTAATAAAATTTACTTTAATAATAATTTTTAAAAAATCCTGTTTTATTATCAAGGTTTATTTTTATGTCAGAGTGGTTAAAGTTAAATATACATTTTAATTTACTTTCATGCCTTTAGATTTTTTTTTTTTTATCGCTGTACTTCATACTCTATACTTCATTTTTTACTTCAATAATTACATACCTATATGCATAGTAAACTTCTATTATCCATCATGATTTTTAGTCTTCAGCAAAAATATATGAATCCCCCCCCCCTCCCACACACACGCACCGTTATAATTTTTTTTCCACGGTTTTTTTTTTTTTTTTTTTAGCCCTAAATTTTTAATAAGAACAAATGTTTTTATAACTTGGTTTTTAAAAAAAATCAGGGTTGATAATAGTATTTAACTCAAAAGTAAAATTGCACATAATATACTTTATTAAAATAAGATAAGCAAGAAATAAAAAAGTTTTGCTTCAAGCATAAATTAGGAAACACCTTTCGACACTTTTAGAATAATGTAACAAAACTTCGCTTCTTAGTTTGTTAAAGTATTATGTCTAATTCAATCATATAGAAACGCATAACACACTTGAAAACCCAATTTCAGCTGGTCCCATCTGCAATCGAAAAATTATCCTGATTTTTTAAACATCCTTGTATAAGGTAGATATATTTGTATCTATTAATTACACGCATATCAAAATTAAGTTCAGTTAAGAAACATATACATACTTTAGTTAAAATATCCCCTTTAGAAATTTCCACTAATAAGGAGAATGACACGTGACTGTTTTTGTACAACCTTGTTTGTGTGCTATCGAATTTATGTACAGCAAGTACCATGCAAAAAAAAAAAGTTAATTTTAAGAACCACAAGTCGAAACTGAAAACGCACTTCAAGTAATTATTTCTCAAAAACCATTTCTTTTGTGTATCCCTGTAAATGAATGACAAATGCCATGAAAGATATATTCTCTCGTAATCATATTGTACTGTATTCAGTAATTTATATCACTTTCAATAGATATGAAATGGAGCAATCTCTTTAAAATACTCTGCAAACTATTTTTCTCCATATACCATATTGTAATGAAATTCTTTTCGATTTCTCTGTAAATCAATTATTAATTCCACATACTTCATATACAATGCTAAATATGCCTAAGTAAAGTACAAATAACGTTTATCAATTATATGAAAATTCGAATATATTTACGGGAGTTGGAACGTAGACAGACAAATAGTCGAACCGACAAACGGAACACATAAATACTTTTTCAATTTTTCGAAAAGTATTAAAACCAATAAAAGATGTTAAATTACACAATCCAATTCCAAGCATTTTTAATTAAATTCATGGTCACACTCACAGACAGAATACAAAACTGGCATGTTACTAACGCCTTTTATCAAGTTTCATAAAACAGAAATTTGGAAAAAAAAACTTCAGTAACACCGATTTTGTATTTTGCCCCAATAGATAACTGTGTATATGGGTCATTTTCACCATTCGCTTACATTTCATGGCAACGGACTTGGCATTTCAAATAAAACTATTAAAATGAACTAGCTTGTATATTTTCTAACTTAGATAATAATTTATATATCTTCTAAAACTATTTAGTAAACTTACTTAGCAGCCTACATTTCATCGCTTATAAATATGGTAACAGATTTGACAAGTAACGGACTTGACATTAAAAAAAAAACTATTATAAATGAACTAGCCTGTATAATTTCTAACTCAGATAATAATACACATACCTTCTGAAACTATTTAGTAAACTATATTTAATTACAAAAGTGCAAAAAACATTATTTTAATATTGAAATTTACGGTAACAGACTTGACAGTGAAAAAAAATAGCACCTTTGATGAAAGCTTATTCTTGCCACTATTACATTGCTTCATAATTGAAGAGTAAAAAATGGCAAGTAGTAGTTGCAAGAATAGTTTAACTACACTGACGGAAAAAAAATCCCAACACCAATAAATACTTGTGTTAGCTAAACGAAATCTTGTAGGCATGTTTATACATCTGAAAGATGACATTGATTCAGATTTCATGTTTCGCGCTTAGGTGTGGCGCTAGTAGCGCCACTCACAACTTTAAAGTCAGATTTGCTTTAAATGCATGCTGTAATGTTCGTGAGCATTATTTATCTTCAAAATTTGTCGAATTGAGTTGAGGTTGATCATGAATGCCTTTAAGAAGACGAAGAAGCTATTATCATCAACTCCCCGAGTTGGAAAGAGGTCGTAAAGTAGGGCAACCAGAGAGTGGATTTTCTTTTCGCGATTTTGCAGAAAGACTTGGACGGAATGTATCCACTGTGCATGATTGTTGGGAGCAGTGGTCAAGGGATGGTACTGCCTGAAGAAGACCAGGTTCCGCGTGACCACGTGGCACTACTGAGAGGGAAGACCATCGTGGTACCACAGTGACACAACGAACTGTTAGAAACAGTTTACTTCAAGGACAGCTCCGAGTAAGGCGCCCTGTTACATGCATTCCACTGTCTCCAAATCATTGCCATTTGCGATGCCAATGGTGTCAATACAGAGCTCATTGGAGGATGGAGTGGAGATCTGTTGTGCGTTCTGGTGAAAGCAGATTCTGCCTTGGTGCCAATGATGGCCGTGTACTGGTCAGAAGAAGGCCAGGGAAACGCCTGCAACCAAACTCTCTGTGGCCTAAGCACACTGGACCTACAACCTGGGGTCATGGTCTGGGGAGCAATTTCCTATGATAGCAGAAGCACTCTCGTGGTTCTCCCAAACACACTGACTGCAAATATGTACGTCAGTCTAGTAATTCGATTTGTAGTGCAGCCATTCAAGAAAAGCATTCAAGGGGAGTTTTTCAATAGGACAACGCTCACCCTCATGCCGCTGTTGTAACGCAACGTGATCTACAGAGCGTCAACATGCTACCTTGGCTAGCGAGATCACCAGATCTGTCTTCCATTGACCACGTATGGAATATCATTGGATGAGAACCCCGGTGTCATCCCCAGCCAGCACTGACCATCACAGTATTGACACAGCAAGTACAACAAGCATGGAACTTCATACCACAAATTGACATTCGGCACCTGTACGATACATGCATGCACGTGTGCATGCTTGCATTCAAAATTCTGGAGATTATAGCTACTATTAATGTAACAGCATTTCAGATGGGAAATGCATTTTATTGGCCTTAAATTAACCTATGATCTGGAAAATCTAATCAATTAAACATGTTAACGAGACAAATGCCCTGTCCAAATTTCATTACTCTACAATAAGTTTTTCTTGGTGTTGGGATTTTTTTTTTCCGTCAGTGTATATCGCTGAATATTTGCTGCTAACTTTAGGCAGAACTAGAGACCTATTTTGACTAAAGTAATCACAAGGTAACGGATTTGACACAAAGTGAGGGACAAAAAACTTCATAAAAAATTTCATAAAGAAAATATCTTTTATAATAATTTTTTTCATGAATATAGAGCACTAACAGTTCATATTGAAAATAATTAAACCTTTTTACTTAAAAAAGTTAGCTCAAATTAACAACAAAAAAAAAAAAAAAACAGTTAAAAACATAAAACTTGGAATGGGGCAGGCATTTTTGCTTAGAATGAAAATTTTAAAGATTTATATCTCAAAAATTTGTATTGATTTTTCTAATTTTTCATGTTAGAAATGTTCAGTATAATGTTCTTTAGCTAATGCATAGCTCAAATCAAACTTTAAATATTAATTTATGTTTGAATTTTCTTCTTTTTACTCTTAGACAGCATATGTAAGTGAAATTTGAAAATGGCCCATATAGTTGAAAAGGTAAGGAATTGGATAATGTTGTTTAACATCTTTTAACGTTTTTTACAATCTCTCAATTAATAAAACACATTATGTGTAATTTTAATTTCTTTTAAAGATAAAATTTAATATTCTGATAATTTATTTGTCTTACTTTTTCAACTCGAATGAGTATAGAAAGTTTAATAAAAGTTACTAGTTTCTCGACTAAAGTTATCAAAATTATATATATCCTCAAAGAAAAGAAAAATGTGAAATATACAATACAATGAATAAAGTTGTGCTATATCATAAGAAAGTTGGTTTTCTTTAGTAAAATCATTATTTTTTTATATATATATGAAAATTATTCAGGTTAAACGCTAATCAGTATCCTAAAAGTATCAACTTTAGGGCAATTTCTTTTTATAAGAATATTATATATAGTACAGTAGAAATAGCGTTAGAAATGGAACTAATGGGAACAGAAATAATTCCTGGTGCAATTGGCTTGGCAGATAATAGGCTCCTAATGAATGTACTAAAAATATACATTTGTACTGTTGTGCAAAATGCGCTTTTTGAAGGCCATCTTTAAAAAATGGATTTTTTTTTTTTAATTTTTTAAAAAACTTATGGGATAACAAATTAGAGGAAATTTAATGCTTAAAAAGAGTATGGTATTGATTTTTAAAAAATAAAATGTTTATAAAAATGAACTAGCGGGCAATTTAAGAAAAATGATACTTATAACAAAATACTATTTCTATAAAACTCAGTTGTAGAAATTGTTAAAATTAAACTTTAATCGTAGATGTAAGCAGTAAAAAATAATAAAGGTCTGTTATTAGAATAAAATTATCAATTAAGGCTAATATGCTAGAATTCTAAAATGAAAAAAAGCAAAATTTATTCAACTTTGACTCAATCATAGAATTTTTTTCCCATAAAATCTAAATCCGACATCATTTCCCCATATCAGAATTTACCTATGCACATTTCATATCTGTATCTACCTTTTAAAAAAAAATTGATATTTCAATTTGATCATTTTGATTTAAAACTTGAAGTCTCGATGCTATTAGTTGAAACAGGTACTAAACTATTTATATTTTTTTAAGTGTATAAATCAAATTTTATAAATGAAATAAAAATTCGTCGGTTTTTAAAACAGGCAATATTGTTAAAACGACAAATATTAAAATTGCAATTTTTTCCCCTTTTAATGAGCAATGACAAAAAAATGTATCGTAATAATTTTTCCCTTTTTTTCCTTTGCTTTTAATAGAAGTGGAGTACTCACACTTGTTGCCACGATTAGAAAAACGGTCTTAAAAACTATGAAAAAATTAATATTTTAAAAATAAGTTATTTTTTCAAATAAATTGCATTTAAAAGAACATTTTTTTATATGATGTGGTGTAAAAATTGTAAATTTGAAATGTTTAGAAGTTTAATAATTTGCAATAGCAAAAATTGCAAAACAGAAATTTCATTTAAAATTTGAAAGGTTGCCATTGGCAAAATGACATATGTGCTATTCACAGATACGTTTGGCCTTTATAATATAGATAGATAAATAGATATAAACCGACAGATCACATACAAGGCTGTTCAAAAGCATTGGCATACATATTTGGCTAGAGACAGTAACTTTATTTACCTAAATAACGAAGTTTTGTTAAAGATTTCAGAAAGTGTTGGAAAGTATTCCATAATCTATGCTTATGCTTAACACATTATTTTTATTACTTGTTTTCATTACGCAGGAAATCTCATCAGCAAAGTTTCAGTATATTACGTCAATTTAAATTAAACATAAATTTATCCTAACAAGCCGAATATGAAGGATGAAATTATTCATTCATCTCTCTCATATCTCCTGAAAAATCTTCATTGCACATTCTTCGTTTGCCATTAAGGAAATTAAGAAAAACTGGATCCGCTTCCGTATTTTGAAGAATGATTGGAATTCACGAATAACGGAATCTGTCGTCTCGAAAATTGTTCGGGATTGATTGCCACGGCTGAATTCTTCGTGAATTCTCCCTTCATTCGCTAATTGAGATTTGACGTACCTTTGGAGCGGGATGATATATTTTGCAGTAATTAAATTTTTCAGGAAGAGCGCTGTTTATTGATAGAAATAATTTGAAAAATCATTTGCAAAATCATTTGCAGCCATCTATGAATAAATTCGACTGGGAGAAATCTTTTAAAAATGAGTTATTAAGTCAGTAGTATTAAGTCAGTAAGTTAGTCAGTTTATTATTTAACTTTATAAATATGTATTTATTAAATGTCTCTCTTTTCTTAAAAAAAAAAGAAAGAAAAAAAGAAAAGAAAAGAAAAGAAAAGAAAAGAAAGAAAAAGGAGTAACTAACGCTGTCACCGCCGCTGACAATGATTTTTTTGTGACCTAGGGTATTTCTTCGTTAACATTAAAAGAGCTGGTTGCACATAAAAATATGAAAATTGGTGGTAATATAAAAAAAGGTTTGACAAACATACTGGTGCAGACAGTTTTTAAATCGAGTCATTATTTTAAGAGATGTTTAATATTAAATTTGGTCAAAATTGTTTCAGTAAAAAAGTTTTATAGGATCAAAAACTATATACAGTAAAACCTCTAAATAACGGACACCTCGGGATCGCAGAAATTGTATGCTATTCAGAGGTGTCCGCTATTGGGAAAACCTCAGAGATTCAAAAACCGCTAAGAAATGCTTAATGTTTCATTAATTTACTTTTATATGTCCTAAAACCTCTATTATATAATTAATCAGAAATTAAATTTTATCTTTTGAGCAATAAAATTGAAATAAAATTGTGCACACTTTTATCCACTGTTTATTATATTCTTGTGAAAAAAAAAAATATGCTACAAAAGTTTATTTTTGCTTGCGATTACATGTAATTTGTTTTTCTTTGTGATGTTATTGGACATTGTAGAGTTCCGGACAAGGAGGGAGGGGTTGCACTTTTTAATCTTTAAGAGTGTATTTCGATTCAAATTGTTTATTTTCCGATTTATTTTTAAATTCTTTTTTACTCTCAAATGCATCAAACTGGCAAATTGTGTTATTTGGAAAGTACACAAGGTGCTGTGATTGTCGATTCTTTGATAAATGCAGAAAATATTTAAAAAAAAAGCAATCAAAAATGGCAATTTGAACCGATTTTTCCGAAGCGGGAGATCTGTGAACCAAAAAAAAAAAAAAAAGGATCATACTAAGAAAATAATTGTTTATAAATCGAATTATAATGAATTGAGCGTAAAATGACATCACACGGCACCTTATACGTCTCTTAAAAATCAACTCAGCAAGTTTCATGTTTCTACTTTGAAAAATGTGTCTGAAGTATCAGAAAATTTCAAGCTGTTGAAGGTGGAAAAGAGTTTTTTCGAATACACCCTCAAAAGCATAAAATCTCAAAATATTCTTGGATGTCATTTCAATAGTCTGGGAGATTATTTCTCCCGGGCAACCCCCTGAATTTAGCACTGAACGTTGGGGGGGAGGGGGGATCTACAGTTCTTTGTCTACATTTAACTGTGATCACAAAATTTGTGACACGTTCTCCTGATAAATTCAGAGGCCTTTTTACTTTTTTCATTTTTTTTTCCTGTTTAAAAAATACTTTTTTCATCCTATATCGCCGAAAAAAGTGTCCGCTATTGGGAATGTCCGTTATTCAGAGGTTAAACATACAAAAATTTAAGTTTTGGGAGTGGGGATTGGAAAACTGTCCGTTAAATAGAGGTGTCCGCTATTCGGGAGTGTCCGTTATGGAGGTTTTACTGTATATGAATTTAATTAGTCTTAGATCATTTTTTATAATAAAAGTTTCCGGTGTGCAGACTTCATTTACATTTATTTTTTAATTTGGCTCATTTTTTGAAGATTTACTTCTATTTTAATTCAAATTTTCAGCATTTTGAGAGACTTTTTTACATATTTTAGAAAAGATTTTTATTTTAAATTGATGCCAAATGATCTAAGACTAATATATCCTTCATATTAAAAATTTTTTGACACGTGACCATTATTAATAGTAGCATTTTCAAATTAAATTAATATTACGTATCAGAAGCAGAAAAATATTGAAAATTACAGCTTAAGAACTAAAATTGCACATGAATTTTAAAAGAGAAAGAAAACTATAAATTAACAAATTCATTAATATGCTTTTAAACTCGTAAATGGAGAATAATTATGTTAAATTTAAAAAGCAGAATAAAACAGCGCAAATAACACTTCTTTCTAACGATAAAAATATTTTCGCGAGAATATTACAAAAAGAAAAAAAAAGTGTGATGAAAATTACGTGGGATTTAACCCTTTCCGGCGCACTACTCTTTAAAGTTGGAATTTTAAGGGGAAAAAATTGGCAATCTATTTAGGCCTAGAGGAGTACACGGGTATTGTTTTGTAAAGATTGCACTAACCATTTTAATTTTATAGCTGTTGCCGAAGTGGTAACCTCCCATAAGAAAAGCATTGATAAGCGCAGTGAGAAGAGCATTGCTGTGAAGCGCGTATTACAATAAAACATTTTACCTATTATTTAAAAACAAAAGAGTTTGATCTCTGTGGTGCTGTCATCTAGAACTCATAAAAAAGATTTAAAGTAGCCATTAGAGTAGTGTTTGAAATATTCACGCAGTTTTTGTGTCTCTAATCAGGGAAAACTTTAGGTGTTGCCGACCCGGCAACACTGCCCGTTAAGGGGTTAAAACAAACAACAACATTTAAGAATCACTTATTTAAAACTATTGCCTTTTGGCTTTGTTAAAAAATATCGGGAAGCTATAACTCTGATGACTAAGTTCATTTTATATTAGCTGATTCTGAAATGTTTAAAAATTGCTATTTAATCGAACGCAATAACAGCTATTGACAGCAAGTTCATTCGGTCTTAAACCTCCTCCGCAAAACGGAAAAGAATAAATAACCATTTATAGAGCAATTGCCACTGTTTTTTTTTTCATTATTATTTTTTAATAATTATAATTGAATCTTTCGTGATTCTTTTTTAAGCCGATCAAATTAACTAATTTTAGAAGCAGAACGAGGGTAGACAAGAGTAGCTCGTAGGGGGCGGAGCCTCCTTGTAAAAAAGGAAATAGTTTAAAAAAACTCATCAAATGTTTATCTTGAAACTGATTTTTTTTTCATGATTTTTCGATCTCTAATTACTATAGTTACATCGCTTGATATCTTGCATTAATTAAATCTGTAAAAGAATTTTTTTCCCAGCAACTGATAAGAGTAACCTTTGTATCTTAAGTTTCAAAATATGCACACTTTCATTAGTAATTGTTCCTCCTGATATCTGAATTCTTTCTCACTTCTTTTAAAACAAAACAACAGAAGGTCAATGAATCACAGAAAAGTGAACCTGAGAAAGTTGTGAACACATGACTGCACCGTATTTTGAAAAAAAGCAAGAAAGTGTTACAAGTGAATGTATTTTCTTTCACACTGACCCGCGCTAACGAACCTTCTCCGGCTCATATTCTTTTGAGAAATGAATTTAGAAGTTTTTTTTTATGAATAAGATAATGGCAACACGCTCGAGTGCTCACAGAAAGTGAAGCCCGCATTGATGCAGCTTTCCATTCATCTCACCTCCTCGTAAGGCCTCTCTTTATTCCACGTGCGTCCTCAAATTTCATAAGGTCACAATTCACAGTATTCATGCAAGTTGTTGATAGAATTCAGTCATGTCAAGGTGGCCTGAATTAATACAGAAAATTTAATACCTTTTTTAAGGGGAGAGTTTATCTCTTCTACAATTTTGTTTATTTTTAAAAATATAGTTCAAATGGTGAACTCACTGCATTTCAATGTTCAACTAATTGTGAATTTTTAAATTAAAAACTTTTTTAACTGCATAATTAATAGATTTTTTTAATACATTGTAAAAATCCCTACTTTTTTTTTTTTTTTTTTTTTTTTTTTTTTTTAATATTGTTATTATTGCTCAAGTTACGCGCTGGGATAAAATTTATCCTCAATAACATTGTGTACTCGATCTACAAATGACGACCAGAGAAACCGGCAGCGTAAACACTTTTCAACTTTGTTGGAAAGTGTTAAAAAACTGCGTGTAGAAAGTGATTTAAGGTTGAAATTTAGCAGTTTTAATCTTGATATAGATACTTCTCATCAGTACACTGTTAAAAGTTTCTATAGAAATCGGGAAAAGAAAACGAGTGACTCTGTAAATTTACACTAGTTCTCGATTAAATGCATTCGATTGAATTTCACGGTCACCATTTTACCGACATTTCTCTTACATTATATCCAATTTCCTTGAAAGTTTTCATCTTTATTTAAAGATATTTTTATCTTTGTTATAACTTCTAATTTAAAATACAGACGTATGAAATTATTTTGTAATTTTAATAGAAAAAATAAAAAATGAAAATTTAGTTTTTCTTCCCCTTTAAGTTAGAAAAATAGGGGAAGGTGGGGCACGTTGGGAATTGGTCCACCTTGGGACATCTCAATTTTCAGGCTTTATTTTGCTGTTAAAAATTAACGCACATAAGTGCCATAATCTCTCATGTGATTTGGACTGGTTGATGTTTGCTGGCAACAAATAATATCATTATTTTTGTTTTGAATGAGCTTGAGTAACACTAATATGTTGTGAAAAATAAATTTTATAAAAAAAAAATGAAATAATACAAGTGAGAGTATATTATGGTGAAAAAAATGTGGATTTATTGCTATTTGAATGACTGTAATGCTAAGCTTAACAATGTAAATATTTTTATTGCTTAATGTGTGAGATGGGGTGGGTTGGGATTGGGCACCTTGGGACATTCCAAAAATGTTGTAAAGACCAAATGCAACTCCCAGAAGAAAAAAACACTGTATAACAAGTTAGGATTTTCATCAAGTAGTGAAGATGAGACATTTTCACTAGCACAATAGGTGAAAAGCACCTCTGGAAGGAAAAAGAATATAAATGGTTTGTGTATTGGCAGTAGTGGTGAATTTAACTGTTTATGTAATGATGACTTAACTACAAATTGCAAATGTTCTCAAGATAAGTCTAGAAACTTACAGGCAAAACCACTCTTGGATAGTGTGCATTGATAAGGGTTGCGAGAAAACAAAGCATTGTCGCATTTGAAGGACATGTTCAAAAGATTGAGGACAGCAGCAAGTATGATAGTCCGGGAGCCGACCGTCGATTTTCCTATGTATCGAGTACAAGGACCGGACATACATCAAAATGCAGGTCTAAATGTGCACATTAAGAATATCACTGGCTGCCACATACATCAAAATGTGGATTTCAATGTGCACATTAAGAATATCACTTGCTGCCAGGTCCTATCCTGCCGGAACCCGGTGGCAGCCGCACTTTTATGGCGTCAATTTTGAGTGTTTGCCTATGTATCGTGTACAAGGACTGGACATACATCAAAATGTAGGTCTCAATGTGCACATTAAGAATATCACTGGCTGCCAGTTCCTATCCTGCCGGAACCCAAGGCAGCCGCACTTTTATAACGTCAATTTTGAGTATTTACCTATGTATCGAGTACAAGGACCAGACATACATCAAAATGTAGGTATCAATGTGCAAATTAAGAATATCACTGGCTGCCACATACATCAAAATGTGGATTTCAATGTGCACATTAAGAATATCACTGGCTGCCAGGTCCTATCCTGCCAGAACCCGGTGGCAGCCGCACTTTTATGGCGTCAATTTTGAGTGTTTGCCTATGTATCGTGTACAAGGACTGGACATACATCAAAATGTAGGTCTCAATGTGCACATTAAGAATATCACTGGCTGCCAGTTCCTATCCTGCCGGAACCCAAGGCAGCCGCACTTTTATAACGTCAATTTTGAGTATTTACCTATGTATCGAGTACAAGGACCAGACATACATCAAAATGTAGGTATCAATGTGCAAATTAAGAATATCACTGGCTGCCACATACATCAAAATGTGGATTTCAATGTGCACATTAAGAATATCACTGGCTGCCAGGTCCTATCCTGCCGGAACCCGGTGGCAGCCGCACTTTTATGGCGTCAATTTTGAGTGTTTGCCTATGTATCGTGTACAAGGACTGGATATACATCTAAATGTAGGTCTCAATGTGCACATTAAGAATATCACTGGCTGCCAGGTCCTATCCTGCCGGAACCCAAGGCAGCCGCACTTTTATAACGTCAATTTTGAGTGTTTACCTATGTAACGAGTACAAGGACCAGACATACATCAAAATGTAGGTATCAATGTGCAAATTAAGTATATCACTGGCTGCCACACACATAAAAATGTAGATTTCAACGTGCACATTAAGAATATCACTAGCTGCCAGGTCCTATCCTGCCGGAACCCGGTGGCAGCCGCACTTTTATGACGTCAATTTTGAGTGTTTGCCTATGTATCGTGCACAAGGACCGGACATACATCAAAATGTAGGTCTCAATGTGCACATTAAGAATATCAGTGGCTGACAGGCCCTATCCTGCCGGAACCCGGTGGCAGCCCCACATTTATGACGCCAATTTTGAGTGTTTGCCTATGTCATAAATGTACGGTTGCCAACGGGTTCCGGCAGGATAGAACCTAGCAGCCAGTGATATTCTTAATGTGCACATTGAGACCTACATTTTGATGTATGTCCGGTCCTTGTTCTCGATACATAGGTAAACACTCAAAATTGACGTCATAAT
Source organism: Maratus speculifer (assembly GCA_964019185.1). Taxonomy (NCBI): domain Eukaryota; kingdom Metazoa; phylum Arthropoda; class Arachnida; order Araneae; family Salticidae; genus Maratus; species Maratus speculifer. Next base: position 160,560,323 of record OZ025300.1, on the reverse strand, counting down.
TTTGCGGCTGCCACCGGGTTCCGGCAGGATAGGACCTGGCAGCTAATGATATTCTTAATGTGCACATTGAGACCTACATTTTGATGTATGTGGCAGCCAGTGATATTCTTAATGTACACATTGAAACCTACATTTTGATGTATGTCCTGTCCTTGTACACGATACAAAGGCAAACACTCAAAATTGACGTCATAAAAGTGCGACCGCCACCGGGTTCCGGCAGGATAAGACCTGGCAGCCAGTGATATTCTTAATGTGTACATTGAGACCTACATTTTGATGTATGTGGCAGCAAGTGATATTCTAAATTTGCACATTGATACCTACATTTTGATGTATGCCTGGTCCTTGTACTGGATACATAGGTAAACACTCAAAATTGACGTCATAAAAGTGCAGCTGCCTTGGGTTCCGGCAAGATAGGACCTGGCAGCCAGTGATATTCTTAATGTGCACATTGAGACCTACATTTTGATGTATGTCCGGTCCTTGTACTCGATACATAGGAAAATCGACGGTCGGCTCCCGGACTATGAGATATCCATTTTGAGAAGACGAGATCAAGAGTTGGCATTTTTTAAAAATCCTGATGAACATGATAGCTCATTTGTGTATTAAACAGGCATTCTTTTAAAACTTGGCCCTTCTAAAAACAAAATAGGTCAAAAAAAATGTTTTATTAGAATTTGAGGAACATCATTTTATTCGTAACAAATACAATATCTGTTAATGAAAATATGTGTTAGAATCCAAATTATTAAAATGTTTTAAATGCTTAAATTATTTAATGTTCAACTAAAGCTTTACAAATTAAACTTTGTTCACGAATTAAATATAAAAGTTTCTATGTCTTTTTGATTAAAACTAGCGTCCCAACCTGCCCCATTTTGAGGGACAGGTTGGGACAATTTAAAGTTTTCTTTTAATGCATTTTTTTTCTATGTAAGATATCAAGTTTTTGTGAGGTTTATTTGATGCTGAAATATTTATACTTTATATCTAATTGGTTCTAAAATAAGAATAACTTAATAAAATTTAGAAATTTCTTTTTACTGAGAAATGTCCCAAGGTGTCCCACCTTCCCCTATAGATAAGGGAGAAATCATCTCCTCAATGTTAGTAGGGCTATTTATCTATTTATCGATTTTTTCTCGTTGAATCATAAGAGGCATATTTTGAACAAAATAATGTAAGCTCCTACAGCTTAGTCAGTAAAGTGTTCTTCCACCGTCAAGAGGTTGTGAATTTAAACCTTAAGACGTCTAGAAACAAATTGCTTGAAAATATATATGATACAGCAGTTAAAAATTACTCGAAAAATTAAAATTATTTTGGGCTCACTGACAATTGAGGGATTTATTGATTTTGAAAACTAAATTAAATTATTATCATCAATATGAATTATTATTATAAACCTACAGAGTCTTGTGTATTTTTAGCTATGTTAAATTACAGAGACTATTGTAAATTTATCGAATAATTTTTCTGATACTTAACAGAACTCCGAAATTTTACATAAGAATTAACCTTCTCAGTCCTGAGACCAGTTATAACTGGCATTACAAAATCCAATTTAAAATTATTATGAAACATCTCCAAAATTGTATCAGTCTATCCCTCATAGCATGCATGGTCAAAGTGACATCACAATGATGTCACTGTGAGTCACTGTGGTTACATCACGTCTGTGACCAAAATGCCACCACTCAGTGACGTCACATTGTGACTGAGATGTGACTTTCTTAAAAATCTTTGGAAAATTACAAAAATTCTTCAAGGCATCTTATTTACTTTAAAAAACCCTTTTGTCACAACGTCGCTTTTGTCACAGTTTCGTCACGATGTTAATGTCAAAGTAGTCACAAATGACACATTTTTCACAATTTTGTCACACCGTGACTTCACAAAGTGGTCACAATGTGACGTCACAAACGAGTTCTAAAACGGCCATAACGCCTTCACATTTTAGTTACTGTGACTTCATATCGACGTCACGTCGACAATCGATGGTCGCAAAGTCACACTGTTACTTTGTGACCATCGATTGTCGATGTGATGTCACGTGACATCGATATAAAGTCACAGTAACTAAAATGTGAAGTCGTTATGGCCGTTTTAGTGCTCGTTTGTGACGCCACATTGTGCTCACTTTGTGAAGTCACGGTGTAACAGATTTGTGAAAAATGTGTCATTTGTGACTACTTTGACATTAACATCGTGATGAAACTGTGACAAAAGCGACGTTGTGACAAAAGGGTTTTTTTAAATAAATAACATGTTTTGAGGAATTTTTGTAATTTTCTAAATTTTTTAAGAAAGTCACATCTCAGTCACAATGTGACGTAGGACAGAGAAAGATAAGATAATGGATTACTTGTAGATTTTCTGTAATTTCACAGAAATTATTTTAACAGTGTAAACACCAGTGCCAACATTTTTACTGAATATAAAGTTTCGTTTTGACAATAATTAAACGTATTTTTGATTATCTTTGTAGTTTGTGTGTTGCTTTGATTATTATTCCACTTATATATATTGGAATTTCCAGTTCCTGTTTTTGTTGACAATATATCTTTCGTAAGAAAATTCACAATTTTCTTAAGATAGCAAAACCGATAGCTTACAAAAGCCATACAATTTTCATACTGATCTGCATCCTTATATTTAATAGGTCGTGATTTTTTTTTTTTTTTTTTTTTTTTTTAGAAGTGATTTGCATACCAAAAAGAGATTAGAAAACACTGTTTTTAAAAAGATGGTATCCTGCCTTCACTTGCCGAAACGTCAGTGAAGTCTTACTGTTGAGATACAAAAAGTTTTGGTTTCCATCTGTCTGTCTGTTCCACGATAACTGACGCAAAAAGTATTCGATTTATTTGAAATTAAATAAACATGTTCTTCAAGTATCCGAAATTATGTCTATAGTTTTTCGTTACATTTGGATTTGGGGCCCATTAGTTCGGAAAATATGGAACATTTTATTTTGCATTTTAATCTTTTCTATAGCAATTCATGCGATTTTCAAATTTTCATTTCTTAAAAGAAAATGCATGGCTCAATTCAATAACAAATTTAAATGATAATTTACAAAATGTGGAAATTTTCTAATAATGGTCTTAAATTATTCCTATTATTTCGATATTTTTTCAATACTTTTATTAAAAAAAATTTAATCAGGGGTATATCTTTTGGTAAGATATTGTACACGTGTTCCAATAATATAAAACATTGTGTTTCATAAATCCACTTATTTGAAATGCACATATTTCATTTTTTCCCTCTTCTTTCCTGAGTTGCCTAGCAACGTGTGTGATTCTAACAGTGTTATTTTAAATGTGAATATGTGTGTACATACTGTTTCAGCAAGGAGAGCATCAAAATGGATCAATGACGCATTTGTATCTTTGCATACAGATGGATTTTAACCCAGAAATGAAAATAGGCAATATTTTATTTATTTAATTCAAATATTTCGCTTTAACCCTTTAACGTTCATTGGTTTCGCCACGAAACCACAAAATTTTAATTCCGATACGCAACACTGACACCGGTATTTTTATCTAAAAATATCCCTTTTATTTTGTATGTGAAAAATCACGTTTTCTTAATTACAAATATACTTGTTCTTTATTACCGGTGTCATTCATTTATTTCGACATCTTAGCAATAAAAATGCTATGATCGTTAAAGGGTTAAAATTCAAAAATTCATTATTTTTACAGAAAACAAAGATGTTCAAATAAAATTATTTTGAGTAAAATAAATTTACGATTTATCATCTGCGCGTATGGTTGAAATAAAGATTTTATTTTTTATTTAATATTTAATGATTTTTTTAAACTTTTGAAAAGCAAATGGATAGCAAATATCACTAATATCGCAAAGTTATCAATGTCAAAAAAAGTCACGATTAACGGAAATTTTTATTTTCATTCTCAAAAACTAAAATACAGGATTGTTACAAATGAATCATCGGGTTTTGATATGTTACTACATGCGAACTAGGGTAACGTATATGTTTCCATGACAACTCAAACAAGAGGTTAAAAACAATTTCGCGCTGAGTATGTGTCATTTAGTGTTCATTCTAGGCCATTTTTGAAGGGTGCAGCACCCTGCCCTTTTTCAAATTTGCAAAATGCACCCTGACCTTTTTAAAAGTAGTAAAATGCACCACTGGTTTTACCCAGAAATTTTTAATAAATATTTTTTTTTATTACGTAGTGTTTCTAAATTTGTGTGACCAAAAATGATAGATTTTTTTCATTTCTTTAAGAAAAAGAACATAAAACTATTGAATCAATTTAATTGTACTTTTAATTTTTATATCATAAAATCATTCGAAATTAATGTTACTTGATTTATCATATTTAAAAATTATGTGTTTCATTGCTTTCTTTTTTCCCCTTCGAAAGGCAATAACAATTTTTTCCTGGCAAAAGTGCCCTTTTCTGCTGCAGTAGTGCCTTTTGTAGTGAATAGCGCCATGCCCTTTTTATTTCTAGAGTGAACACTATGTCATTTATGTCTGGTTGCCATGGTTGCTGTGAGAACGTCATTCTCAAAATGGCGACTGGACAGCAGAAAGCGTTTTGTGTACTACTATTTTCAAAGTGTGAATCACTTAGAACCGTTCCGAGAGCATTCTGGAAGGCATATCAACACAATCCAACAAAGCATTCTGCGCTAGTATCGACAGTTCAAAGAAACCGAGGCAAAAGTTCTGGCAGACGAAGCTTTACTGAAGAAACATTGAACCAAGTTAGAGAGACTTTCATCCATTGTCCCAAAAAATTGAAACGACGACGAATTGAAATTTAAAGACTGCATTCGCGACCATGGAGGTCAATATACTTTTTATTTTCATACATAACTAACTCATCGCTGTAACTTAATTGCGTTCCAAAATAAAACGGTTCGGAAACCCGAGGATTCTTTTGTAATAACCCTCTATTAACTAAACTACCTGAATTAAAATTAATTAAAATTTAATTTCCAAACTTTTACGAAGCATTTATTATTATTATTATTATTATTATTATTATTATTATTATTATTATTATTATTATTATTATTATTATTATTATTATAAACATTTATGTAGTTTGAAGATTTTTAAAAAGTTATTTGTAGGAAATTTAATACTAAGCAACGTATGTTAAAAAACAATGACTTGCAAAGCTGACGCTCTTGATCTGCAGATTTACTAGTTTATCAACATTATAAACAGTTATTATTTCGAAAATTTTCCCGTCTAATATAGCGCATCGTGTATCATCACAATTAAATTATTCACTTGATACATTTCCAGCAGAAGCTCTAGAAGTATTTGTCATCCTTTCAAGAGCCTTTATAAAAATAAACTGTTGGTACCTTAAAATACCATTTCTATGGTTCTTTAAAAATACAATACGCAGTTAAATGCTACATGATAATTTTTGTCTTCCTGTCGATCGCACAGTTACTTATTTGCCATAACAAAGTTAGAGGTATCAGGAACAGAACATTAGAATTGTAAATATTCAATAAAAACTGCTCTAGCAGTGCAGAAACATTCATTATAATCTTTATCATACCAGTAGCAGAAAAAGTATGTTTATATTAATTTTCAGAAATGAATTCTAAGACTAGACAAAACAAACATGCACACATTTTGCTTTTGATATAACTTGATCAGTGATTTTTATAGACTTGTTGCGTGAAAAAATATTTTGGACATTCTAACAGCCAGTCTAAAAGCCCCTTTTGGGCAGTCTAAAGGCCAACCGACCAACTATCAGCAAAAAAAATTGAAGTATACATGACATGAAATCGAACCTCACTATGAAAACGTAGCGCCAACTCGACCCGATCCAAAGCTCGGGTCGGGTTCATTTCGAGTAAAATCAAGTAGCCCGACCCAAATTTATGTTATGATATAGTAAAATTTTGTATATGTCCCTCAAGAAAAACTCTACATGATGACTGTTTTTAAAATATATAAAGTAGAACTTAGTAATCTTAACATAATACTCAAAATTCATGAAGATCGGTCAATATATGTGAATGTTAACATCTGTAAAATAAAAAAACCCGTCAAACCATTTACTTTAGATCGCCATAAAATAAAAACGAAAACGAGCAGCAGAATGTGAACATTCCAAAATAGAAAAGTACGGAAATCGGAGCATTTGTTTAAAAGTTATATAAGGACATATATTAAAACAAATTATCTAACCAACTTCTTATAAATGCAGTTAAACAGTAATTTCCTCTAATTTCTTTTTTCAAACGATGCAGGCAAACATTTCATTGAATAATAACTGACTGATCGATATCTGAGTCCAGTTTCTCTGGCTTGTGAATCGAGCGACCGCTCTAGCGTTTCTTCTTTTATTTTATTTTATTTTATTTTTTACCCGAACTTAGTTCTCGAGATGAAAACCTAGCGCCAACTCGACCCGATCCAAGTCTCGGGTCGGTTTGATCTCGAGTAAAAGCGAGTAAGCAGACCCGATGCAGGATTTTGCAAAACGTCGAACTTTGACCACCACACATACACACATACATATACTATATTTATGTTATGATGTAGCAATTTTTTTTATAGTTCTCAAGAAAAAAACTATACACGACGACTATTTTTAAAAAGTATAATGTAGAACTTAATAATCTTAACACCATACTCAAAATTCATAAAGATTGGTCAATATATATGAATGTTAAACTCTGTAAAGTAAAAAAAAAACAAAAAACCATTCACTTTAGATTGCCATAAAATAAAAACGAAAACGAGCAGCAGAACGTGACCATTCCAAAATAGAAAAGTACGGAAATCAGAGCATTTGTTTAAAAGTGATGCGTGGACATACATTAAAAAAAAGAACATAACCAACTTCTTTTGAATGCGGTTAAACAGTAATTTTCTTATAATTTCCTCTTTCAAACAATGATTTGAAAGATTCATGTTCTCTCGATGAACAATAACTGACTGATAGATATCTGAGTCCAGTTTTCTCTGTCTTGTGAATCGAGCGACCGCTCTTTTTTTCTTTTTCTTTTTTTTTTTTTTTTCAGAGGTCTTCTTCCTTTCGGAGGTGTCCTCGAGCTAATCGTCTTCGGCATGTTTGCCTCTCGAGGTCATCCGGAAGAGATCCTGGGTCATACGGACACCGGGTCCCCGACTACTTTTCAAAACGCCGAACTCTGATCGCCACATACACCTGACGGAGGTAGGTATTCAGAAGCGATTCTTCCTTTTTTGCTACGTGAATTGACAGAAGGAATGTCTCGATTAGGAGTCGTTCAAGTATTTACGTTAGCAGCAAAGGAGGGGGGGGGGGGGGGGGAGGCGGAGGAGGGGCACAATGCAGGGCTGTAGTTAAGGAGTGGTAGGGGAGGCTCAGCCCCACCCCCTTTCTAAAACATTTTGAGCCTCCCATGGAAAAGATTCAAAAGTCAGTAAATGAATTTATGTTCCGAAAATCCAAATGAAATTATCTTCAAAACTCTGATTTGATTTTGAAGCCCTTTCACAGTTTTACAGAAATAAATACGGAAATAACTAAAATAAATGTTTCAATACTCGATCATCCTATTTACGCATATGAAGCTAAAATGATGTTTAATATTGTACTAGTTATACGTCTGACGAAGGTAACTATTCAGAAGCGATTCTTTTTTTTTCCCTATGTGAATTGACTGAAGGAATGTTCAGAGTCCGGTTAAGGCTATGTGGGACCCAAGGCCCAGCATCTTTTCAGGGGCCCGTCGCTAGTACTTTTTTGAGGGGTTGGTATATTTTTTTTGAGGGGGATTTGAAGCATACCTGGGGAAGGGGTAATTATTAGATATTACGATACAGTTGCTAGTTAACCAAACTATAATTTTGTTTTTGATAAAATAATTGCAGGAACTGCAATTTTCAGCAAATTAATTTTCTTTTTCTATATCATTTTAGTCAAATTTTGGCCCCCAGCAGCACAGCAGACCCAAGACCACGGCCTACTTTGCCTGTGCGGTAATGAGGCCCTGGGAATGCTTCGATTACAGCAGCAGGTCCACTGTTACAGAAAGATGAGACAATGGGTTCTATATCGAAACATAAAATTACAGTAAATGGAGCCTGTCTATACCTGAATCAACCTACTTACTGAGACAAAAACCAATGTAACACGAAATCCACTCTGTTTACTTAAGTTTCCGTTTTAGTAGGTTTTGATGTATTAAAAAAACATTGTTATTAATCTATGTCAATACTATTGTGAAACAGTAAGAATCAAGGTATTCAAAAACGATTCTTCTTTTTTTCTGAGACATTAAAACCAAAAGACAAATGTTAAATATAATAAAGAATACTTACTGCCCAGTTAAACTGAAGGCATTGAGCTCACAGGCTACAAATACTAATTGCACATTAAAGCTTTATATTTTCAAGGGTTAATACCGTTCAAAAAAAAAAAATTAAGAAGGGGAAACAGCTCTCCCCTTTTCTCTTTTTTTATACTTAATCATTGAACCTCCTAGATACTACCAAAGACATGCTTTATCATATAAAAAATCTATATCCAAAATTCAGAGCAAATTAGATAATTCTTAATAAAAACCCATTTAGCATTTATATAATTTAAAAAGAGTTATCCCCCTCTTTTATACTTAACCATTAAACTTCCAAAACTATTCAGAGATTTGAACGAAATCTGACAATTCTGCTTGAAAAACCCATTTATATAAATTAAGGGGGGGGGGACATTAGAACCCCTGTTCCCCTTATTTATACTTATTCAATGAACACCTAATAACAGTCACGGAATCGCCTCAGCAGAATGATCCTAATCTAAATTTTGAACGAAAATTAATTCTGCATGAAAATCCCATTTATATCAACTAACGGGGGGGGGGGGGCATTAGAGCCCCTGTTCCCCTTATTTATACTTATTCAATGAACACCTAATAACAGTCACGGAATCGCCTCATCAGAATGATCCTAATCTAAATTTTGAACGAAAACTTAATTCTGCATGAAAATCCCATTTATATCAACTAACGGGGGGGGGGCATTAGAACCCCTGTTCCCCCTATTTATACTTATTCAATGAACACCTAATAACAGTCACGGAATCGCCTCATCAGAATGATCCTAATCTAAATTTTGAACGAAAACTTAATTCTGCATGAAAATCCCATTTATATCAACTAACGGGGGTGGGGGGGCATTAGAACCCCTGTTCCCCCTATTTATACTTATTCAATGAACAACTAATAACAGTCACGGAATCGCCTCATCAGAATGATCCTAATCTAAATTTTGAACGAAAACTTAATTCTGCATGAAAATCCCATTTATATCAACTAACGGGGGGGGGGGCATTAGAACCCCTGTTCCCCCTACTTATACTTATTCAATGAACACCCAATAACAGTCACGGAATCGCCTCATCAGAATGATCCTAATCTAAATTTTGAAAACTTAATTCTGCATGAAAATCCCATCTATATCAACTAACGGGGGGCATGAGCCCCCCGTTCCCCCTCTTATACATATCGAATGAACTCCAAAAACTAATCAGGGAAGCGCCTTGTCAGGATATACCTACATACAAAATTTCAAGTGGATCGGATATTTTTATCATGAGTTATCGCGTTACGTACATACGAACATACATACAGAACGGACGGGCACATAAGCTCTCAGGCTATGATAGCCTGTGAGCTAAAAACATTCACCGGAGTCCCGACAGGACAATATTTCATTGAAATTCCTAAGTGTATGAACACTTTTGGGAGCCCCTGTATATATTTAAAAAAAAAATGCTTAAATTTATAGATTTGTTTAAAAATAGCAAACATGTTAAAGTGAAGTTTCACTTTAAATATCTGATATAGTTTTACGTGATTTACAAACAAGTGAATGTAAACAAATATTTTCGACATAATTTAAATATATCCTTATTGTGTTTAGCCAGTCTGTTTATACAATCAATGGCGCCAACTTATATGGGCCCGTGGGACCTGAGCCCACCCAATAATTTTGAACTCTAGCGTGTCCAATTTTCATTGTTCTATTTCGTTATTTATTTCATTATTCTTTAATTGTTCCTTTTTCTCCTTTAGACAAAATTTATTTTGCCAATGACCGCGCGTTTCAATTCTCCGACTGACACCCATAAATTCAAAAGGACTGCAATGTAAATGTTTAACTTTCTGTTGTTTCAATTTGTAGTCATGTTCGTGATATGATGATATTACAATAAATCTTGCTGTCTTTTTAAAGAAAAACACATGAGAATAAGATTTTAAAAAATTGCAACTTTGTTAAAAACACGATAGCCGGACTTAAAAGTCTCATGTATCACTGGCTGTCCATCCTTCAAAGAAAAACAAACTAGTTGTACCATTTTATCAAAATATTTTTGAGCCCACCCATTATTTATTGAGCTAACCCAACATTTTTCAAAAATTGGCGCCACTGTATGCAATCACTATTTTTTTGAACACTTTCCAACAAAATTGAAAAATGTTTATGCATTCGGTTTGTCTGCGCTCTAACTCCCGTAAAAAAACTCGGATTTTTATGCAATTGGTGAACGTTATTTACGCATAACTTAGCCATATTTGGTATTGTATAGAAAGAAGTATGCAGACTTAATAGTTTATTTACAGGGACACCCTGAATAATTCAATTATATTATGCTACATGGGAAAAAAATCGTTTGCAGAAAATTTTAATAATGTTACGCCGTTTTGAATTCATTCACTTTATATTTCATTAAAAGAAGATTACGATAGAATGGGTAATAAGGCATTCACACCATTTGTTTTCCATTTACAGGACATACAAAATAAATCGATTACAATACTGTTTTTGTGTAATAATTGCTTTAAATGCGATTTCAATTTCGGCATGCGCTTTTAAACTTAACTTTTTTTTTCTTTTTTTCTTTTTGCATTTTGCTAGCTGTATATAAATCCTATATCTCATTTACAGGGGTACACAAAAGAATTCACTTGCCATTCTCCTTATTAGCAAAAATTGCTGAAGGTAAAATTTAAGCTAAAGTATATAATGTATTTCTTAACAGAACTAAATTTTGTCATGCATACTCCCTTAAAATCTCAGCCCAAAGAAAAAAAAAAAAAAAAAAAAAAAAAAAAAAAAAAAAAAACTCAAGTTGAGCCGAAATCCACTCATCTCACGATTTGAAAGTCAACTTCTCGTAAAAATTTGAAACAACTCGAGAGAACGAATTGCTTTTAAGCAATTTAAATCAAGATGAGTTATTTAAATCAAGATGAGTAAATTGTTTAAAAAACAACTCATTCACAATTCAATAAATTACAGCTCTTTCCTGAGAAGCCAAATTTATTTTTTCGTTTTAAGAGTATATAATTAATAGATACCGGGTGTCCCAAAAATGGCTGATGGATTTTAAAATTCAATAACTTGCAAACAGTGACAGCTATTAAAAATTTTTTTGCAGGAGGGCTATGTATAATGTCAGGAGTTTTTTTTACCGCGATTCGTTATTTTAGTTCGAATTTCAAACAACAGATGGCGCTGATGGCGGTTGGCGGCCAGTCGACGCCGAGACTTACTTCATTCAGCTTTGACGCAAAAGAAGGAGATTAAGGCTATGGAGTACGTCTCATTCTACAGTACAGTCTTGCTTTCAGGCCCCGATTCTGGACTCATTCGATATGATTTCAATGGAATGCGTTGTTTCCATGGAAATAACAGATTGTTCGATAGTGGAATACAGCGTTCAGAAGTGGGCATAAATTTCGCAAGCAGCATTTGAGTTTGCAGAAGATTTTCGTTTAGGAAGTTTTATTTTCCCGCTTTAAATTACTTTTTTATGACACAATTTAAAGAATATTTTATGCATCATATTTTAAAACTAGATAAAGAGATTTTTGTTTCAATTTGATGATTTTTGATATATTCTTAAGAAATTTTAGATCTTTTAAGAAAATTCGTCAGTAGATTTTTATGAATGTTCAAAAAATAATCATGAAAACTGTTGATAGTACATTATTGTGTAAAATAACTACCAAAAACAAATATTATAAGTTGCCTTGTTTAGCCCTTTTCAATAGGATTAGTCTATCGTTGCATTGAAATAGAAAAAAATTAAATAAACGCGAGTTAATTAAAATTTATTTTCCCAGATTAAATTATTTTTTATGGCATGATTTAAGGAATATTTTAGGCACCGTATTTTAAAACTACACTGTTAAGAATTTGAAACCTTTGCTGCATCGTCCCTCCTTCACTTTTATAGAAAGAGATTACTTCCCTGTATTATGGAGCATTCTCATTGGTCAAAATAGAGATATTCTATAATAGCAGTGGAGTGACGATGCAGCAAAAGTTTCCAATTTTTAACAGTGTAGGTGAAGATATCATGCTACAATCTTTCTCTGACACTATAAAAATCTGCTGCATTTTGTTGTATAAGCACACCGCTTGTATAGAAACGGTTACTTGATTGTATTATGAATCATTGTTGTTGGTCGGAAACGAGATATTATATACAAGCGGCGGAGTGCGTATGAAGCAAAATACAGCAGATTTTTAACACTGTGGGGCCCGATTCTAAATTCATTCGATATGATTTCAATGGAATGTGTTGCTGTCATGGAAATAACAAATTCTTCTATAGAAAAATACAATATTCAAAATTGAGCATGAATATAACAATCTAAATCGATCTAAAATTTCTTAGAACATAACAAAAATTATCAAATTAAAGAAATCTCTTTATCTAGTTTTAAAATATGATGCATAAAATATTCTTTAAATCGTGCCATAAAAAGTAATTTAATACCGAAAAAAAACTTCCTAAACGAAAATCTTCTGCAAACTCGAATACTGCTTGCGAAATTTATGACCATTTCTTAACGCTGTATTCCACTATCGAACAGTCTGTTATTTCCATGGAAACAACGCATTCCATTGAAAACATATCGAATGAGTTCAGAATCGGGCCCCACAGTGTTAAAAATCTGCTGCATTTTGCTTCATACGCACTCCGCCGCTTGTATATAATATCTCTTTTCCGACCAATAACAATGCTTCATAATACAATCAAGTAACCGTTTCCATACAAGTGGAGTGCGTATACAACAAAATGCAGCATTTTTACAGTGTAAGAGCAAGATATCTTCATCTACACTGTTAAAAATTGGAAACTTTTGCTGCATCGTCACTCCACTGCTATTATAGAATATATCTATTTTGACCAATGAGAATACTCCATAATACAGTGAAGCAATCTCTTTCTATAAAAGTGGAGGAGTGACGATGCACTGTTAAAAATCTGCTGCATTCTGCTGCAACGCACTCCACCGCTTGTATATAATATCTCTATTCCAACCAATGAGATAGCTCCATTTCATGGCCCAGTAACCGTTTTCTATACAAGCAGGGGAGTGCGTTGCAGCAAAATGCAGCAGATTTTTAACAGTGTGCAGCAAAGGTTTAAAATTTTTAACAGTGTAGTTTTAAAATGAGATGCCTAAAATATTTTTTAAATAATGCCATAAAAAGTAATTTAATCCGAGAAAATAAATTTTAATTAACTCACATTTATTTTATTTTTTTCTATTTTAATGCAACGATAGACTAATCCTATTGAAAAGGGCTGAACAAGGCAACTTATAATATTTGTTTTTGGTAGTTATTTTACACAATAATGTACTATCAACAGTTTTCATGATTATTTTTTTAACATTCATAAAAATCTACTGACGAATTTTCTTAAAAGATCTAAAATTTCTTAAAAATATAACAAAAATCATCAAATTGAAAAAATCTCTTTATCTAGTTTTAAAATATGATGCATAAAATAATCTTTAAATCGTACCATAAAAAAGTAATTTAATCCGGGAAAATAAAACTTCTTAAACGAAAATCTTCTGAAAATTCAAATACTGCTTGCGAAATTTATGCCCACTTCTGAACGCTGTATTCCGCTATCGAACAATCTGTTATTTCCATGGCAACATGGCATTCCATTGAAACCATATCGAATGAGTCCAGAATCGGGCCCTAAGAGCAAGACTGTACTGTAGAATGAGATGTACTCCATAGCCTTAATCTCCTTCTTTTGCGTCAAAGCTGAATGAAGTAAGTCTCGGCGTCGACTGGCCACCAACCGCCATCAGCGCCATCTGTTATTTGAAATTCGAACTAAAATCAAGAATTGCGGTAAAAAAAAACTCCTGACATTATACGTAGCCCTCCTGCAAAAAATTTTTTAATAGCTGTCACCGTTTGCAAGTTATTGAATTTTAAAATCCATCAGTCATTTTTGGGACACCCGGTATAAGTCTATACAGCTTATACAGGAATCTTCAAAGAACAGGATAATTTTCCGATTGTGGATAGCTGAAATTAGGTTTTCAAGTGTGTTATACGTTTCCATATAGTTGAATTAGACATGATACTTTAACTTACTGAACAGTGCAGTTTTCTTACATTATTCTAAATGTGTTGGAAAGTGTTTCATAATCTGTCCTTAAAGCATGATTTTTTTTCTTTCTTGTTTTCTTTATCAATATTTACATAATAATTTTTATATTTTAATGAGCTCTGTAATTATTTTTTTATCCAACATATCAAGTCTCGGATTACATGTACCTGCTTTTCATGTTGAGAGTCGATTTATCTTTTAATCACAGTCTCATGGCAACAAGAATTTTTCAATGAACCAAATACTGTGAAAGAGAGGAAACTATTTTCTAAAAGTTTGCTCCTTGAAAATTCAATTTGCTGGGGAATTTTTCAATTTAATTCTATTTCCAGTCGTAAGTATTATCCTAAAACAAAAAAGAAACCAGAATTTTTCAGAAAAAAATTAATTTATCACTGTCAACAACACTTGACAGTTAAATCTGGAAAAAAAATTACATTGTGAATAAGCTTGTCTTTTTATTAACTTTAAAGATTGTTCAGAATAGTTTTATAAATAGATTTGATTCGTCACCTCTATAAGTACATTTTCTAGCTTACAAAATTGTTCTATTTTAGTGAACAATTTTGTAAGCTTGTTTTGTAAATTGTTCTATTTTAGTGAAGTCCTTAATTACTTTTAAGTAATATCAAAGAAAATATACAACCAGACTTACTGATGGAGACATAAATTATAGATTTATATTTTAATCTGTATTATAAGAGGTATTGAATATTTAAATTCTGAATAGTTTTTAATATAAATTAGATACATCACACTGCTAGTTAATTTTTTAACTTTTGCAAAAATTACCTGTATTTTTGTAAAAATAATATGCGTTAATGAAGTAAATTTTATACTTAATTACTTTTATGTAATATCAAAGAAAATATACATCCAGGCTTACTGATGGAGACATAAATTATAGATTTATACTTTAATCTGTATTATAAGAGATATTGAACATTGCTCTGAATAGTTTTTAATATAAAATGAATACGACTAATTGTTCACTTTCTAGCTTTAGTAAAAAAAACCTAAGTGTTTACATACACTGTTAAAAATTTTGCAGCATTCTGTCCAGTCATTTGACCGTTTTCTGGAAAAACAGTAACATAACCGTAATTTAACTGTATTCTGACCTTAAAATTGGAAATAATATGTTCAGAATAGTGTAAAATGACGGTTGTTTTGCTGTTTTCAATAAAAACGGTCAAATGTCTGGACAGAATGTTGCAGATTTTTAACAGTGTATGTTGGTGAAGTTAATGTTGTCTTTAATTACTTTTATGTAGTGTCAAAGAAAATACTCAACCAGGTTCTGTGATGAAGACATAAATTATAAATTTATATTTCAATTTGTCAATTATGACATCTATTGAACATTGTTCATAGTTTTTAGCATAAATTAAATACGTCACACTATCCGTTCATTTCCTAGCTTTGGGAAATAAAATCTGTGTTTTAACATATGTTGGTGAAGTTAATTTTGTCCTTAATTAATTTTACGTAATATCAAAGAAAATATCCAACCAGGCTCACTGATGGAGGCATAAATGGCATATTTTTACTTTAATCTGTATTATGATAGGTATTGAACATTGTTTTGAATCGTTTTTAATAGAAATTAGATACGTCAAACTTCCCATACATTTCCCAGCTTTTGTAAAAAACTCCGGAATTAAAAAAAAAAAAATATGTACTAATAAAGTAAATTTTGTCTTTAATTACTTTTATGTAGCATCAAAGAAAATAGCCAATCAAGTTCACTGATGGAAACATAAATTATATATTTATATTTTAATCTTTATTGTGACTGGTATTGAATATTTTTATTTTTAATATAAATTAGAATCGTCACTCGGTCTATTCATTTCCTTTCTTTAGTAAAAAGTACCTGGATTTTTACAAAAATTGTTATGTATAGCATAGCACCGCCCCTGATGGGTAATAGACACCAACAACTAATCAAATCCATTTTATATCAAAGTCTAACTGAATCTAAAGTTTTGTGAAATTCCGAGCATTAATTCTTGAGATAGAGCGCCCATAATATTTATGCCACATAAAGACAGGCAGACATTTTGTAAAAACATGTTTTTTGGAATCTCTGACTCCCTAAAATGTGTAAATTCGTCGAAAACCGGAATACGAAAATTTTCTCGCATCCAATATTTCCTCCTAGCATAAATAGAAAAAAGTAAAATAAGATAACTAGTAAATCTGCAGATCAAGAGCCTCAACGTCAGCTTTGCACATCATTTCTTTTTTAAAACACACTTTGGGTAATATTCAACTTCCTGGAAACTGTAATTTAAAATTTTCAAATTAAGTAATTATTTATAAGAATAAAATAAGAATAAGAAGTTTTCAGCCAACAAAAGCGTTAAATTAAAGATTTAGTTATGTTAGGATATTCTGAATTTTTCATGTTCTATTATTTTTGTTTTTCTAGTATAACATAGTAGATTTCTTCAGGGGGGCTCCGCCCCCCTGAACCCCCCCCCCCTAGTCTCATTAAACTTAAATTTGTAACTTTCTATCAATTTGCTAATGGTTATCGTATATCTTGTATTTCTTTATACATTTTGATTTATAAGGATAAGTAACAGTTTTAATAAGCATTTTTCATTATCCTCATACTTCTACATACCTGTCCACACCTAAATCTGATGTATAAGGAACTTTTGAAAGTGTAAACTCAGTAATCTAGGGTTTTACAATTTTCTTTCCGAAAAAAAGAAGTTTTGATTGCATTTTGTGGCAGATATCGCGGCCAGACAGACAGACAGAACAGACTGACAGGCGGAAAACAATAAATTTTGTGTCGCCAAAATAAGCCTTCACTGAAGTTTCGGCAATGACGTCATTATTCATGAGTTATTGCTATCCATGTTTCTTATATTTTTAACGACTACTATAAAATACCTGTTTTATTTCAATTATGACGTCAAATTTTATCAGGTGAAATATTTGTTAAAAATATAATTATTTTTTATTTCTTTTACTTCTAATTATGCCCCCATTTTTGTCAGAAAAATTCTTATTAACGAAACAAATTTCCGTGTTTAATATTTAACAAAGTACTATATTTATTTTTATTTTAATTCTGACGTCATATTTATTTTTTCTTAGTTTAATTTTTCGAATGGAACTTGCTCAATTGAAACTTATTGCCGTTGACAAATTATTCCAGATTTTGATTTTTTTTTTTTTTTTTTTTTGGCAACGATAAAGGAAATTGGTTAAATTTTATCTAAAAGATCGCTATTGATTCTGCATGAAAAAGAAGGAAATTTTGAATTATTAAGGAAAATATGTGAATAAATCAATAAAACATAGGCTATGTTCTTTTCTGGGCTATGTTATAGTTATACACAAAGATACAAAGACATTAATTCATCAGTTTTGACGTTGACTTCATTTAAATTTTCGCGTTCAATAATTACACGCATTCAAATTTATAACATCATAAAAATAAGGATTAGGATGAATGGTTGCTTAGCAACCATTAAGAGAAAATAAAGAAAATGAAATAAATACATTTGAAATAAGTAAGTCTCTAAAACAAATTAGTTTATATTATTGGAATACATTTATAAAAAATCTCCAAAATTTACAGTAATAATTTTTAAAATCTGACAAATGAATAGACAAAATTTCAAAACAATACGAATAACTGTACCGGTAAATTTCAGCATCCATTGATCATAATGTGACATTTTCTCTCAAGAAAAAAAAATAGAAATCATTGGATTTGCCGTAGAAAAGCATTATTGCGCAAAATAAAATATTCTATATTTTTCGAACGAATGAACCAAATCTTACAAAAAACTATACAGTTTAATCCCAGTACCTCACTAACATACCCACTTAATTTCAAGCCAATCGGATGCTTTTTACGGAAGTTATCGCGGAACAGACAGACAGACACAAAAAAAATTCGTGTCTCCAAAGTAAGACTTCACTGACGTTTCGGCAAAAATCCTTATATATAAAACAAAAGGTGTTAAGGAATACATCCTGTTACGCGAACATTCCTTTTCTCTTCATTCTCGCCTTTGGAAAGATTTGTCACAACTAAATAATAGTGTTTAGGAAAGACCTGTTAATGATAACTTCCGTTTGTTCATCCCATCTATTAAGAAAAAAAAGTAATCTCAATAGCTTCCTTACAATGATCTTTTTTACACTTAATAAGTAGGGAAAAGATCATTTAGATCTTCATAATAAGTAGGTGTTAGTCAATTTTTTTATGCGTTTCACAGTCTATGACTTTGTCTTTTTTCCAAACAGTATAACCTTATAAGAAAAACACAGTTAATATTTGAAAAAAAAAGGGGGGGGAATGAAAAAA
This sequence comes from Maratus speculifer, assembly GCA_964019185.1. Taxonomy (NCBI): domain Eukaryota; kingdom Metazoa; phylum Arthropoda; class Arachnida; order Araneae; family Salticidae; genus Maratus; species Maratus speculifer. The sequence goes on along the minus strand of OZ025300.1, from coordinate 160,541,534 downwards.
TAAATAAAATCGACTCCAAGAGATTGTTTCTTGCCTCCGTATTATTGCTACTTATTGTTATCCACATTATAGTCCTTCATGGGCACATTTAAATTCATAGACAGGGAGGTGGAAACACAGACAATCGACCTCATCGAGTTCACGGATGAAAATCTTTGATTAGTTATATCTCGATTCCCATATTATTACTAGAACGCTCGGAATTTTTTCTCAAGTTTCAGAATAATATTTAACACCAGAATTTTTATTCAAAATTATATAATTGATTTATTGAAAGGAGATCTGCGTGGTTTGAATTTCATTTATTTCAAGAAAAAAAATTCTGGCTCTAATTGAAATTTAATCACATGGTCAGAGTGGAATCGATTCTTTCGGGAGTTCTAGTGTTAAAACACAATGGGTCTGCCAGTTAATATCTTAGTGGAAAGCAACTTAAAATTCGATTTTAGAGGTTGATTCATAGGTTTATAATTGTGTTTTCTGCACCCAAAAGTATGAAAACATGGCGAACTGAGAGTAAGAAAACATAATGGTAAACTTATGAGTCAACCGCTAAAATAAAATTTTTAGGTGTTTTCTACCAAGATATGATTTGGCAGACCCATTGCGTTTTAATATGCGGATCGGGATTTAACCAATCCTAGATTTTCATCTGTGAACTCGATGAGGCGGTTTTTGTTGCTGCCGCCTCCCGGTCTATCAGCTTGAATCGAGGCCATCTTAATTATATAAGGCCAAGAAGGAATTTTCGCCTCTGCGGTAAAGGGGGAAATGTTGAAATCTGTTTCTATCATGCCATAATATGCAGTTTATGTATAATATACAACAATCTTATAAAAGAAAAATACAGATAAATGTTAATTTACTTACCTTTATCAGTGTACAGCATATCAATTTGCAACCTTCATCACAATAGACAAATACAAATTTCGAAATAGCAAAATTAATATTGTATTTAATTTTTTTTTTAATTTTTAAGAATTTAGCTTTAATATTAGAAGATATATAATATCAGTACTGGCATTTAAAGAAAATCTAATAATCAGAATGCTTTGAAAATCATATACTAGATTCTTCCTTTTTATCTATGTATCCTGATTCTTCCTGTCCTATCCCCTTTATCTACCAAATTATGATTTCATGAAAATTTTTCTTTCTAAAGCACTTTACGTAAATTATTTTAACTAAATTAAAAGATTTTCATAATCATTTAATGAATTTCTGAAGGATTAAATAAATTTGAATTTACAGGGATTTTGTGCAATTTTTATAACCCCACTCAAATATTTTATTTTAAATTGCTTTCTTAGTATTTTGTAGAATTATAAAATGCACAAATATCATGTTCTTACAATATAAATATAGAAATATTTCCGAATTGAAAAATCCCCATCCCCTCAGCGCCAAGAAAGCTGAAAAGATACAGAGGCAAAAAAAAAAAAAAAAAAAAAAAATCATCAATTTAAAAATATTTTTGTTTTGTGTAATCAATAATGCTTTTGAAACAAAATAAAGTAATGTTTCTGTAACTCATTCTAAACAGTATTACAGCTAATCGACATATTAAAAGAATTTTATAATAAGTAATTTTAATGGTACTTATAATTAACGTCGGTAGATAACGAGTTAAAAATTATATATACTTAAAATGTGACTTTATAATAAAGTCACATTTTAAGTACAAACGACTTTAAAAACAAATTGATTTCCTTTTTATAAATATTAATATTATTAAAAAGAATAAACTAATTAATGTAAGAAACTAATCAAAAGGATGAAAAAGGGTTAATTCTAATAATTTTATTACACGACTCAGATAAAAACTTATGCTTTACAACAAATTTCAAATGAAATTTAGTCATAATATTCTTTTATTTATAGTTTTGTGTTTGTAGATATTGATATACATACATATAGTCGCACATCAAAGGATTCATCCTAAATAGGTTATGTTATGGTGATCAATCAGTTACGCAACATTTTTCCAAAGTTGTTTTCCTTCATCTAGAAAATAAACAATTTGTGTAACGAATACATTTTTTTTTTTTTTTTTTTTTTTTTTGCCACCGATACAGTAAGTTAATATGAATTCTAAAAACATCATACAAATCAATGAAAATATATTATACATTCTAAATTCAGTTCATTAAAACAGAGGTATTATTGAGATAGCCCTGCTTGAATCCAAGATGTGTATTTGAATTCAACCCAAACCCGCGGTACTTTACTACTGGAGCGAAACTGCGGGCTGGCTGGTGGCAGAGGTTCAAGTATATCCCAGGGTCCGTAGTACGCATCAAGGGATCCAGGGAGTTTTATGTGCTTTAGTACCAGAAATTTCTGAACGTACTGGTCACTATATCTGAAGATAGAATTTTTTTGTAATTAGAAAAAAGCAAATATTATTTTACGAAAATTCTGATAAATTCCGAAAGTCCTTCAAGCGTACGAAATCCGTATTCGCGGATGAATATATCACTTTTACATCCTAATGAAATTAAAACGGAACCATTAAAGTAATTAAACAAATCCAATCCGAGAAAAAAATGTAAATTAGAGTATTTGTTCAAAAAGTAAATGTAAACATATATAAACACTTTCGGGTCTGATTTTTATTTTATTTAGGGTAACATCCCCAGTAATTGGCACATTAAGTATTTGTCATTAAACTTATTTCTATTTTCATTACCAAGAAATAAAATATTTACTTGCAAATATTTTTAAATCAAAGAGTGCATATCTGTGCATCTATTTTGCCCATTACAAGCAAAAATATTTGAAAAAGTATTTTTATAAAAATATATTTATAAAAAGTTGCTGTAATCATCAGTTATTGACACTTAGACTTTTACACAATCAAAGTAACCCTTTTAAACTAAACAAAGCTGTTGTGAATTAAAATTTAAAATATACTATAAATCAGATAATAATAAATTGAAATGCGTGCCTTTCTTAAGCCAGAGAAGAAGCATTTGCAACAAAAATGGCTAATTTGATAGAAGCTATAATTGTTTCTCTTTCTTGAACACTATTGTCATTTAGTAGCATAAATCAAAGTTATAATCTATACAGTAAATGGGCATATAACTCGTATATGATCTTACATTTTTAAAAGACTGGATATAAATCTTATTTTAGGACATTTTTTTAGGATTTGCCAATCATTGGTGCCTGCCAATTACTGGAGATGTTACCCTATGTTTTTTTTGTTTTTTTTCAATTTTCGGGGGAAAAATTACGTTAATAGCATTAACTCTTGCTATTCATATAGATTAATTAGTATTTAACGAATATTTCATTATCTAAAAGATTACGATTGTTGTTATTTTTACATACTAGTGAATTAATATTCATATGACAATAGGCTAAGGAAAAAGTTTTGGAGATGTTTAGAAAATATTATATTACAACAAGATTTAACTGATATTACAAATTTCTAATATTTTTTGTGCTTTATTACACATGATTCTTTCAGGAAAGTAACTTTTATTTTAAATTTAAAGTGTGGAATATATGTCTAAAAAAAAGAATCGCAAACGGCGCAAAGAGAATTAAGCAAATAATAATAATTATTATTATTATTACAAAATACCTAAACATAAATAAAGTCATTTCGTTCGTAAATACGTAGACATACACTAACATTAATACATATAAACAGAAGCAAAATTATTTCTTAAAATAAAATAATACACTATTAAAGACATTTACTATTAATACTACACCAGACCCGAAATAATTAAATAATTACAGGGTGCCCCAACTATGATGTAAAAAACTTCGAAGGTAGGTAGGGTATACCTAGATGACTCGAAATCATACAAGAATGCCAAGTCGGAAACTCCTTCCTGACCCAGTAAGGGAGGATAATTTTAAAAATTATTTTACAATAAGGTTCGTAAAATCTTGGAATTAATGAACAAACTTCTTCGAAGGTAAAAACTTGTACTTTTAAATTGATATTATAAAAGGAAAATTTTATTGAAAAATTGTTGCTACCATATGTAAATTTGGAATTAAAATTAGTAGTTGGTCTTGCCATAGGATCATTGCGCTGGAGAGGATCTGCTTATCTCTCTAGAGAAAGTTCGGCCCGAGAACACTGTTCCTTCTTATCTACACTGTTAAAAATCTTATTCTAGTTTGAACCAAATAGGTTTGCTTTTTGGTGCTCAATATCGGCCACCGTAAGATGGTGAAATCTTGAACCAAAATTTGGAGCTCTCATTGAAGCATAGTTCCAATACTTGGAACGAGGTTGAACTAGGAAGCTCCAAATGATGGTACGAGATTTCACCATCTTATGGTGGCAGCTATTGAGCACCAAAAAGCAAACTTTTTTGGTTCAAACTAGAACAAAATTTTTAACAGTGTACTGGCACTATTCTCGCAACACCCTGTCCCAGTATTACGAATGGGTTAGCTTTTTTTTTATTCAAATTTCTTAATTGGCACCACTTTTTTGAAAATTTTGAATTTTATATATATATATATATATATAAAAGTGAGACCATACAAGAAATCTGAGTTAAAAAAGGTAGCCCACTGACCAAACTGTTGTGGACAATGATCAGCTTTGTGCTATCCAGCCTTTTCAATGCCCTTAAGGCCCCACAATAGTAACTGAAAAAAGACCCAGATGATAATTTAAAGTCTATCGAAGCGTTCTTTTCAAATATCTCGCTCAAATTTTAATGTTTTTACAAGATTTTTTTTTTTTTTTTTTTTTTTTTTTTTTTGCATAAGATAGATGAGGACGATTTAAAGTAATTTTTTAAAATCTGAAACCAATACTGAAAAAGTAAAAACTAGGCCGTCATCAGCTATCCTATGCAAAAAAAAAAAAAAAAAAAAAAAAAATCACGTAAAAATATTAAAATTTGAGCTAAATATTTGAAAAGAACGCTCCCATAGACTTTACACAATCATTCGAGTCTTTTCCAGTGACTATTGTGGGGCCTTAATGGGTCAAGAAGGCGTTTCCGACCCGGCAATCCTATGTGACTACCGAGACAACTATGTGCCAACCGAGTAAAATACCTGTAAGAGGTGTTGGTTCTGATGTCATATGGGAAGTTACATAGGATTGATAAGAGTTAATAATATTATATTAATATTGAAAGTGTTCATAATCTATGCCTGATGCATGATTTTTTTTTCTTTATTGCTTACTGTGTGTTATGTAAAGGAATATTATTCCTATTACAGACTAAAATATTTTTAATATCATACTTTTTAAAAATTAATATAACAAATTTACTTGCAATAAATAAAATATTTTCTAATAACGTCGTTCGCTTATAGCGACATAATCTTCGGGTTTGAATAAATGACGGTTTAATGATATTTTACCATAGATTCCTTCAGGTTGCCTCATAAACAGGTTACTAAACTAATAGGCTATGTCTAGAAAACTTTTAAATGCCGATGGAATTAATATAGAAAAGAAAACGAAAATCCTAAGCCTCTTTTACGAATGTTATATCACCTTTTCAGTCAAAACAAAAGGGAAATACATCATGCAAATGCGGAAAGAAAATATTTGTACAACTTTCGTGGAACATTAACTTGTAGAGTAAAAATTAGTATGCATGTCGTAATTAGGTGGATCATAACACTACTAGCATAAATGTGCTTATCTCAGTGAAATATACGAAGCCAAGAGGCAAAAAGAAATGCAATTTCTGGCCTAAAGACTTAAACGAGCGACAGCAATAAATGAAAACACGATTTTGCTTTTGTGAAACAATGTAAATAAATATTCTTACTTTTATTAATTGCCTGCAATATACCAAAAACTTTTATGTGTTTAACAGGCAACAAAAATATGTTTGTGTATGTGTATCCGGATATTAAATGAGAAGTCATCAACAACATTGCTCTCACGTACTTGCGCCCAGAGATCTCTTGTTTTATAGGCTCAGGGGTTTTGTAAATTTTTAAAGTGGATACCGGTTTAAAAGCATTAGATCCTGTCTGTTCATCATTCGGTGTTGGTATTATTTATGACGGCTGATTATCTGCACGAGGGATCCAGTTCTTAAGGCAAGTGCCATCTTTGGAGGTCTAAGGGAATCTAACTTGTATTTAAGCAAGATTTTCCAAGGTTCGAACACAAAAACTTTGAATGGTTAGCAGGGTCGTAGCTAAGGGGGTCCTATGGGCGATTCACCCCCCCTCCCGCTGGAAAAGAATCCAAGGTCGCTAAATGAACTTATGCTCCGAAAATCCAAGTGAAATTCTGTTCAAAAATATAATTTAGTTTTGAGGCATTTTCACAGTTTTGCAGAAATACTAAATTATAACTAAAATAAGTGTTTCAGCGCTCGCTCATCCTATTTACACATATGAAGCAAACATGATGTTTAATTATGGCTAGTTATAAACTCGAATTTTTCATTATCCTATTCTTTTTTTGCCTAAAATGAAGTTATTACAACCGTTTAATATGAAACATAGTATTTACAGTGTGAATATACACTAATTTATTTCTCTGCGTTACAGAGAGAGATGGAGAAAATATGATCCCCTCCCTAGATTTTCTTGAATCCTCCCTATTACTCACTTTTAACTACGGCCCTGATGGTTAGGCCTATGGGCGCGATTGGGTTCAAACCGAACATCGCCCTTCAACCAGCTTTAAGAGCAACCTCTCAGTTACTGGTATTTCTTTATGGAGAATTTTTGTTCTAATACTGGAATTTCTTCTGCCCTTAATGCCAAATTCTCAAAGAACTTGAAGTGTCTTTCGGTATTTATTATATCTTTTACATTTTGAGTACAATTATACAGTGGCGCCAACTGTTGAAAAATATTGGGTGGGCTCAAAATTATTTTTTTTTTAAATAGTGCGACCAATTTGTTTTTGTTTGAAGGGTTGACAGATGGTACAAAAGATGAGAATTTTAAGCCAAGCTATTATGTTTTAATAAAATTGCAATTTTATTAAATTATATTCCGTTGCGTTTTTGCTTATGGCGACACTTATATTCATTATAATGTCATGCTATCATGAACACGACTATAAACTGAATTAGAAGAAATCTAAACATGGATGCAAAACATTTCAGTTATTTGGATTTATGGGTGTTACTCGGAGAATTAAAACACATGGTCATTGGCAAAATAAATTTTATTCTAAGGAGAAAAATGAATAATGAAATAATAATGAAATAAATATCATGAACAATGAAAATTGGACACGCTATGATTTAAAATTATTGAGTAGGATCGGACCCCACGGGCCCATATAAGTTGGCGCCACAGCAAATTACCTATATTATAAAGACCAAACGTATCTGTGCATAACGCATAAGTAATTTTGCGAATGGCAACACTTTCTCATGCAATTTCGGTTTTGCAATTTTCGCTACTGCAAATATGACACATTTTAAATTTTTTCACCGTCATATAGAGAAAAAAAAATCTATTTTTAAATGCTATTTGTTTCAAAGCTGTATCTCAAGTTATTTTTGAGACATTAATTTTTTTATAGTTTTTAGTACCAATTTTGTAACAATGGCAATACAATCACTCCATTTTCTCTTAAAACTGAAAGAAAAATACATAAATAGAATTAAAATGTATATAGATAATGTGCATGTTTGTAAAAAAATTGGCTTTTTTCGCGACAGCTCAACTTGTGGTTGGCAAAAATTCGAATTAAACTGCATTAGAAAATTCTAAACTAAATGTGATTGTCACGTCGATATAATAAATTTCATTTTATTGTACTATACGCAGGAAATAATACGTTATAAATTACTAACTCTCCAAGAATTATTATTTTTGCCAACCATAAGTTGAGAAGTACATCCTTTTACGGGTGCGTGACGTCATGTGCACAGGGCCGTAGGTAAGGGGGCGCTATGGGCGGCTCAGCCCCCACTAAAATATTTTGAGCCCTACTTGGAAAAGATTCCAAGGTCACTAAATGAATTTCTGTTCCGAAAATTCAAATGAAATTCTGTTCAGAAATCTAATTTAGTTTTGAGACCCTTTCACAGTTTTGCACAGTTACTAAATTGTATCTAAAAAAGTGTTTCAACACACCCTCATCCTGTTTGTAAGTATGAAGCTAACATGATGTTTAATTTTCCACCAGTTATACACTCAAAATTTTCATCATCATGTATTTTTCTAAGCATAAAATGAAGTTATTACAACAGTTTAATAAGAAACATAGTACCTACAATGTGAATATGCACTAAATTATCTTTCTCCGTCAGAGAGAGAGAAAAAAATTATGAGCCCCCCCCCCCCCTTAAGGTTCACTTCTAGCTACGGCCCTGCATGTGCACATTATCTATAGTATGTAAAATATATCGTCTGTGATCGATTAAATTTGAAATATATATCATTTTTTTATTCGCATTTAAACCAAACATAAGAGCTTCAATTGATAACTTCATCATGATAACTTATCTTTATTATAACTTACTGATTACCTCTGCAATATAAAGTTTAATTTTAATAATTTGGAAAAGTGAATTTTATACAAAATCATATTTTGTTAATTTTATTTTAAAATAATATTTGTTTGAAAGTTAGACTGGCCAACATAAGATGCATTATTTTACTCAGACTAATTTTGTATTTTTATTATAAATGAATGAACTAGTTCCTTCTTAAACATTTTCTGTCGTCAAATTTCGACGGGTTCCACATCGTATCTTTATGGGAGAGGTGAGACAGTGTTTAAGGAGTGCGGAACAGAGGGGCTTTTAAAAGAACTTTTTGTTTGTGCCACAAGATATTGTTAAACTGTTCTGTGATGAATTATTCGAAATGTTCACTAGCTTTATTTCAAATGTGAATATCGTTTAGATTGAAAGTTACATTCAGCAATACGTGCAGAGAAGTGCTTTTAAAAGAACTTTTTGTTTGTGCCACAAGATATTGTTTAACTGTTCTGTGACGAATTATTCGGAGTGTTCACTAGTTACACTAGTGTCCAAAAGTTAAGCATAATTGGTAATTAAGTAATTATTTTTAAGTAATGAAAGAAATATAAATCGAAATGTGGTGAAACTCCAGGTGTGTAAACAAAATAGTACGCGTCATATATTTTCACGAAGAGTTTTCCCCGAAATCAAACAGGGGACCGTCAACAAATTGAAAAAGAACGAAGTTCTTTTGGATAACCCTGTCAAAACTAATATAGCAAAAGTGTTCAACTGCAGATTATGATTAATTGGCTTATTGTAATGTACTGTGTTTATTTTTATAAGGCTAGCATGTACACTCGTAGAGGAATTACGGCTTTTATAAAAACAGTCCTAAATTTTTCCAAGTTTTTTGCTTATAATTTGCAGAGTTCTTATTATAAAATAATGTTCTTTTCTGAAAATATGACAAACATCATTGTACACAATACCCTGTCATCAGAATTTAAAAATAATAAAAATTGTATGAAAAATGAGTATGTTTAGTAAATAATTTTTCATTGCGCATGCGTCAACGATATCAAAATGTCATTTGCATATTGTGTTAGCTAAATGTATAGAGCAACTTCTGTAAAAGTTTCAAAAACATAGCTTGAAAATTCTGAAAATGGTCGCCTATAGAATCAACTCAAAATCCGTTATTCCTAAAGGAAGCAAAAAAATCAGGGGTTTTACCTAAATATAGTTGTACGTGCAATATTGTGTAGGCACTAAACAATGGAATATGGATACAGCCCCTCATCTTTTTGCTTCATTTAGGGAATAAAGGATTTTGATCTCATTCTGTCAACGATAATTTTCAGAATTTTTAAGCTATGTTTTTGAGACTTTCACAAAAGTTGCTCTATACATTTAACTAACATAATATGCAAATGAAATTTTAATAGCGTTCACGCATGCGCAGTAAAAAATTATTTAGTAAACTTGCTCATTTGTCATACAATTTTTATTATTTTTTAATTCTGATGACAGGTTATTGTGTACAATGATGTTTGTCATTTTTTCAAAAAAGAACATTATTTTATATTAAGAACTCTGCAAATTATAAGCAAAAAACTTAGGACTGTTTTTATAAAAACCTTAATTTCTCTACGAGTATACATGCTATCCTTGTAAAAATTAACACAGTACATTACAATAAGCCAATTAATCATAATGTGCAGTTTGAACGCTTTTGCTACATTAGTTTTGACAGGGTTATCCAAAAGATCTTCTTTTTTTTTCAATTTGTTGACGGTCCCCTGTTCGATTTCGGGGAAAACTCTTCGCGAAAATATGTGACTCGTACTATTTTGTTTACACACCTGGATTTTCAGCACATTCCGATTCATATTTCTTTCATTACTTAAAAATAATTACTTAATTACCAATTATGCTTAACTTTTGGACACCAGTGTACATTTCAAAAGTGAATGTTGTTTAGATTGAAAGTTACGAAAATAAGGTAATTTTTCAGTTAGTTATTCATTTAACTGTTAAAGTGTAGTAGTTCTAATTGCATGTGGTATTCCAGTTTGAATACCACAAATATGCAGCATTATTTCCCCCATTTATTGATTGTAATATATAAGTGTATATATTTTGATAATCTAACTTAATTGTAATCGAAAGTTAACTATTTACATCATACGAGATGTAACGTGAGCGTGTGTCTGCCTAATGAATAAATATTGCTGTTAACGTTAAACTGTCTTATTAATTGATTTCTTAAGGGTGTTCTCAACTGCTTTGCTACATAAGTGCAAAACGTTTTGGCACATTTATAAATTCATTTTTCAACGGAAAAATACAAAATTGCAAAACCTGACCATGGAAGCGATCTGGAATCTAACTTACTTTTCCATTTTTTGAATAATAAATCATCTATTGAGTTATCAGCATTTTTGATCACGTGATCAAGCCTTTTCTCTGTTTCGTCGGGAAATGCCATTCAAAACGCCATCTTTGAGGCTTGTTCGAAAAAATATATTGCATTTGCAAAAAAACGGGAAAATCAGTGCGATTAGATAGTTTCTGAACAACAACGTCCGCTAGTTTCATGCATTTCCGAATAAAAATAAATTAAAACTTATGTCACAAAATTGCCTCTTTTGATTTAAAAACTCTCTTAATGTTTAATTGGATTTAAACTAATAAATCAACTGTAGAGATTAGGCCTTATTACATACCATAATCTTACTAATATCATACTAATAAAAATCCACTTCTAACAAAAACAAAAAAATGTTTTTTTTTTTTTTTTTTTTTGTACTAAATTGACATAGAGTGGCGGAAAAAAATAAGCAACTCCTATTAACTCTGAAAAATTATCACTCAATCAAATTTCTGATGTCAAAACATTGAAAGTAAAATCTACTTTTAAATGATGTAGATAAAATTTGCTTAGTGGGGGGGGGGGGATCTACATATTTAACCACTTAATCGTCGCGCCCGAGACATTCACGGGCTGCAAGCTTCATGGCTTTTATTCAGAATTGTTTGATTCCCACCAGTTTTATAAAATAGTATAATTGGTTTTATTCTGGTATCATTTTACTAGGTATTAAATAAGATGAATACTTTCTTTTTCAAAAAAGTGGTTGCAATAATGAATTTGAAGTTTTAAACCGTAATTTAATGCGACCGTTAAGTGGTTAATTTTTGTACAAAGAAAAGAATTACTAATGGTAAAATTCAAGAAAAAATCATTAAAATTCCATAACACTTTAGAAAGTAAAAAAAAACGAAAATCTTTTTTTAATATCAGAGGAGAAAATTATTCCCGTTTAGAAATTATTTGTGTGTGGGACTCGAACCCCAAATGTCCATACAACTTTACGCCTATGATATCAGGACGTGTTGATAAAGACTTCCTAACTAAGTTAGTTAGGTTGAGTCAGTTAGTCTAACTGATTCAATTGTTTAAAAGTTGATTACAAGATTTTCATCTTCGCATACAAAAAACATGCTGAATTAAGTAAAATAAAATAAAAATAAAATTATAAATTAAAATCTGGTTTTGTAAAAAGGCATGCTTCAAGATCTGAATTACGTAAAGGGCTGTGAAAATATAATGTTATCAACTTTTACGAAATTTTGAACCCCCTTGCCCCCTTTTTAATACCATATACAGTCTCAGCAAAAAAAAATCTTGACACTTGCTGTTTTAGGCGTTTTGTTAAATATCTAAAAATACACATAAGGAATTATTCTGAAACTCCAGATGTTTAAATAAAATAGTACCCGTCATATATTTTCGCGAAGAGTTTTCCCCGAAATCCAACAGGGGACCGTCAACAAATTGAAAAAGAACAAAGATCTTTTGGATAACCCTGTCAAGACTAATAAAGTAAAAGCATTCAAACTGCAGATTAGGATTAAGTGCCTTATTTTAATAAACTGTGTTCATTTTTATAAATATGGCAGCTAAACTCTTACAAAAATTAAGGTTTCTATAAAAACGGTCCCATTTTTTTTTCTTTGGGGGGGGGGGGGGGTTGGTTATAATTTGCAGAGCTCTTCATTAAAAAAAAATGTTCTTCTCAGAAAATATGAGAAATGACATTGTACATAATATCCTGTAATCAGAATTAAAAAGTAATAAAAATTGTGTACAAAATGAGTAGGTTTACTAAATAATTTTTTACTGCGCATGCGTCAACGATATCAAAATTTCATTTGCATATTATGTTAGTTAAATATATAGAGCAACTTTTGTGAAAGTTTCCAAAACATTGCTTGAAAATAAAATATAAATCTGTTATTCCCAAAATAAAGCGAAAAGATAAGGAGCTGTATCGAAAGATTAGTAATACGTGCAATATTCTGTAGGCACCAATCAATGGAATATGTCCTGCATATTCATTATAACCGATTTTGATCGTATTCTGGTGCTGCCACCTATTATTTTTTAAATATGTTAGAAGATACTTTTAGTATATTAATTAACTAAAATGTGCATCCATACCAATAAGATATGGGAAGACACTGATTAAGGTTTTTTTAAAGTAATTTTTATTTTATAAATGCTTTTTGAATTACTTGATTTCTTCATTTCTAAAAGAAGTATTGACGTAGTTTAGCGAAAAAGAAAATGATAAAACTGACTAAATTTTCATACTTTGTTATGCAGTTACATTTTTTTTTTATTTGATCTTTGATTTTTTTTTCCACTTTATCAGCACTAATAATACATTATATATACATTTTTTCTTTTTTCAATTGCAAGATGTGATTTACAATTTACATTTTAAAAGTTTATAGTCTTAAATCTTAAAAGTTTAGTGCTGCCATCTATGGGATATAGCTATAAGTACAAATAGATTTGGAAACACAATAGCAATTACAGTCGGCTGTCGTTAATTCGAACTCGTCGGGACCACAAGAAATGTTCGAATTATCCGAAGTTTGAATTATGGAAAAAATGAAATGAAAACATGCTTAATATGGCACTATTACAAAGGAATTAATGTTATAGTTTTTTTTTTATTATTATTTATTTCGTCCAGGGGTGTAGTCGTAAAAATAAAAGAGGATATTCGCTCTAAGTAGAGAGTATACACTCAATTCTCAGGGTATACCCTAGCATATGTATTCTATAGCTTTCTTGAGAAACAAAAGATATACGGTATTCCTTAAAAAAATCCAGAAGCTATACGGCGTATACCCCCGTATACCCTCCACTACATCCCTGATTTCGATTGTTATCATTAGAATATAACTTAATATTAAATTAGATTGTATAAATACATAAACTAATTAAAAGATTAGAAACAAGCACAATGGAAGAAAAATTTGAAGTGTCACTGATGGACAGACGGAGCACTAAGAAAGTGGATATCAAATGTATTGGATTATATGTATACTCGTTCGGAACAATTTTCAGAGAAATCAAAGAAAGAAAGTTATTCAAATGACCTGAAATCCGTGAGAAAGAAGAGAAAAATGAAAAATCTGAATTCTTGTTAGTTCGAATTAAACAAAGTCAAGAGAAAATGAGTTCGAATTAACGAAAATTTTTAACGTTATTCTGCCATTGAAAATATCGGACTTCATATTTAGTTCGAATTAAGCGAAGATTCGAATTATCAGATTTCGAATTAACGAGAATCGATTGTATCTCCTTTTCGCTAGACCCACTCACCAGCGCTGTGCGAAACAGGGGAGGGGCGTCAAATTTGTACTATCAACATCATTTTTGACCTGTGACAAGAAAAAGTTGGGTGGGTTACAAATTAAAAGGTTTATTTATTTATTTATTTTATTTTACTTTTTTTATTCATTTGTTTATTTATTTATTTATTTTACTATTTTTGTATTCATTTTTTTATTTTAAACGATTTATATATTTTATTCTATTCGATTTATATATTTATTTCTTTATTTATTTTACTATTTCATTTTATTTTGTCTTCCTTTATTTTATTTTAGACGACGCCAATAAATAACTTAATGATTCTTTTTTTATTAGTTAAAAAAAAAATTAAAAATTGTAATTTAACAAATTACAACAACTATTTGGAAAATTATATTTTCAAAGACTAAAATTTTTTACTTATAAATAAATTCTATATTTAAAAAAATAATAATAAACATCATTTTTATGATGATCAAAACCTGGTTTACGTAATAACAGACTCTTATATTACGTACACCATGGATTAAAAATTAATGTTCCTGTACCAAGCATATACAAATTTTAAATGAAATTTTAGTTTTACAATTTTCGGTACTGCAAATTTTTGAACTTCTGAACATCACACTTTTTCAATTTTTACACCGTTTTATGGAGAAAAAAGTTTTTAAATGCAATTTGTTTGAAAGCTGTATCTCAATTTGTTTTTAAGTTATTAATTTTTTTGTAGTTTTTTATACTTTTTTTTGCTATTGTGGCAACAGAACTTTTTCATTTCTGGATATTAAATATGAACCAATCAGAAAACGAATGAAGTAAAATAAAATATGTTGTGGAATTCAAACAATAAAATGATTTTCATGTACTTCAGATTTCCCAATTCTCTAACGAGGACAGTAACTATTTTCCAAATAGTTAAAAACTGACTTTACAAAAGGATTCTAAAATATTATGTTAAAATAAGTAAATTTTCTAATCGTGTAAGTTGAACAATCAATGATCTTAACTGTTTTTAGAATATTAATTTATTTAAATCATTCAATTTCTTATAGTTTGAATCTAGGTTAGTGACAGTTAAATTAATTTTTAAAGGGCTAGTAATTTTAAGTCAAAAGTGACGAATCGAAACGAATCTAAAATTACTAACCAGCTAAAATATCAATTTCATATAAAAATGTTTTTTATGTGATCTATGTTTTCCTTACCTATATGTATGTGCAATGAATGAATATTTCTAACATTATTAAACAGGAAGGTGCATTTTTAAGCCGGAAAACTCTTAAATAAGCATCAAAAGTCACACTAAAAAAACTGGATTCTCAAAATTTAGTAAAAAGTGGATTTGAAGTACTCAATTTAATTACTCATTTTAAAATTGAGTACTTTTTACTCATTATAATAAAAAAGTACCATTTTCTACTCATTATAAATTAAGTAAAAAGTGGATTTCAAATAGTCATTTTAAGGGGACAGTGGACCTTTATTTGAGAAAAATCGTCGCAAAAAAAAGTCTATTTCTGTGGTATAATAGTACAAAAACAGTTTTTTCTTATTAAAATATCATTTGTGAACGTTTTAAGAAATAAATAATAGAGGAAAGTGTATTTAAGTACTTTAAATCTGTTTTTCTCAAAAGTAATTTTTCAGCGTTTTTAGATTTTTGAAATGCTCCTTGCTACATAATTTTTGATCAATATTTATGAAATTGATAAGGAAGTATCCTGATATTGTTTAGAAATAAATTGTATAAGCTTTTTAAAATTCGTCTTCGTTAAGATAATCAAATTTGATTTTTTACTTATTAAAAGGCAAAATTTTGATGAAAATCGATATGGAATTTTGAAAAAAATCTGTAAAATGTTGACTATTCAAGAGATTAAAAAAATCTTACATAAATTTGTTTATAATAGAGTTTTAAGTTATTAAAATGCAAAAGCATGAAAATTTCTCAAAAATTAAAACACGAGGAACATTTTAAAATTTCGTTTAAAAATTTATTTATTTATATTTTTTTTATTAAAAATTTTAATGAGGTTGTAGAATTTTTTGAAGGTGCTCTATATGCTTTTGGTAAAATATATATAGGCACAAAATTTCATACTGCTATGATGAAAGAAAAAAAAATTAACCTCCACCGTCCCCTTAAGTAATCTATTTTAAGTACTTGACATAAGGTACCCTGAGCTAATAATGCCACATTAAGGTTTTACCAATTTTCACGGCTTAGTTTTAGATTGTATTTTTCAAACAAATATAGGATTTGATACAGCAACTCATTGACTATCTATATATAAAAAAATAATTTAACAGATATGTATTCATAAAATGTAATGACATGATTTCTTGACCAATGCTATTTGGCGTTATTACCCACCTATATGGGTAATAACGCCATGCAAACAAAACTATAAAATAAAATGGAATAATGGCATGTAGATTGCCCAATTCTAAAAATACAAATTCTACAGTTCTAGAAATTGACAAATTGCATTCTAAGCGATTGAAAATGTTCAATTTTTTGTGAAAGTGTAAGAAAAATAAAGGTGTGGTGTAGAGGGGGGGGGGGGGGGGAGGCAAAATAATATCAGATTCTAAGCCACTTTTTGCTTAAAAAGGACTGTTTAAATAGAATTATTAGAAACATTGCACGTTTTTAGCTGTGTTTATTTGAATCAGTATTTAGGATGTAGTTCGGCCACTGTTGAGAATCAACCAGGGTATTAATGCCAAGGATTAGCGTTATTACCCCGGTATATTTATTGCGCAGTACATTTTAAACTAAAAATTATCTCGAGAAGATATCCAAAAATCGTCTACAACATTTTGAAAGTACATGAAATGCACTACAAATTTATGTATTTAACAAAGTGTTTCCGGATAAAAAAAATAGACTTCACATCAAAAAACGTATATCGCAAATTTTAGTTCAAGCGTTAATTTTAGATGCTTGTAAAAGCAATAAGACCTACAATTAGAAAAAATTAATTTTAAGCTGTTTTTTGCGATTTATATGACTTAAAACTCTTCTGCGCAGATCACATGGGTGTCATTTACCAGATTAATTCATAATTATGCATAATATTAGCACTTGGCATTATTACCCCGCCTGGCGTTATTACACCAGAACACCTTACTCAAAATATAGCTCCGATCGAAATGTACTCGAAACTGGGAAACACATATGTACTCATTTTTGATTCCATGGCTGTGTTCAAATATAAATCGCTATGAACTAAACTTATCGAATCGCCTGAACTTACAAATTAAAGTAAATATATACTGGCATGTATTTCTTGCTCAGAATTATTAACAATAAACGTTTAATTGATTATTTATCAAGAAAATAGCAAAACACCTTAATTTAATATTTTTTTATGACAAGAGCATTATTTGCAAGAATTTTTAAATTATTTTAAAATATTGTGCATAATTTAATATTTACATTAATAAACCAATATAGGTTACAAAATTATCGTTTGTTTGGATTTGATAACAAATGATATTTCAAAAGTAGGAAAGCAATGTGATCATTTTTTATCAAAACATACTCATTTCGATATGAGTAGGTTAACATCCCAGGTAATTGGCATGCACCAATGATTGGCACATCCTACAAACATGTCCTAAAATAAGATTTATATCCAGTCTTTTAAAAATGCAAGACCATATACCAGCTATATGCTCATTTACTTTAAATATTATAATTTCGATTTATGCTACTAGATAACAATAGTGCCTAGGAAAGAGAAACAATTATGGTTTGTATAAAATTAGCCATTTTGTTCCAAATGCTTCTTCTCTGGCTTAAGAAAGGCATGCTTTTCAATTTATTATTATCTGATTTCTAATATATTTTAAATTTTAATTGACAACAGTTTTGTTTAGTTTAAAAGGTTACTTTAATTGTGTAAAAGTATTTTTGACACAAATATTTGGATTTCTGAATTAATGATAGATGCCAATTAATGGTTCTTCAATTTTGATAGTTCCAAGTAATTGGCACCTATTCCAATTACAAGGGAATCGCATGATTTGAGATTAAACCACTTATTTTGGCAGTACACTAAGTTAGTTATAAACTAATTTTGTTTATCAGTTGTTTTTATTTGAAAATATGAAATATTATCAGTAATTGGAATCCATTAAAGCTTTATATGACAATTACTGGGGACTGCATGACAATTACTGGGTATTAACATAAATATATTGTATTGTTTTAAAGTGTTCACATTTCAGACTAATATGCTGATTTCTTTTTTTCAAAAACCTGAAATATGGCATCTTCATCTACAGTAAATTCATTTAAAGCGATTAAACCCAATGCAAAATATAAAGTTTTTTTTAAGAAAATATAAACATATGCCAATTACTGGATCACAAGGTGTCATACACTGGTGCTCTAGGTGCCAATTACTGGTGACTACAGCAATTTTTTATAAATTTATTTTTATAAAAATACTTTTTCAAAAATTTTTGCTTTTAGTGGGCAAAATACATGCACAGATATGCATTCTTTGATTTAAAAATATTTGCAAGTAAATATTCTATTTCTTGGCAATGAAAATTGAAGTAAGTTTAAAGACAAATTCTTAATGTGCCAATTACTGGGGATGTTACCATACATCCATTTACTCATTTTTGAGTACTTAATTTTTTTCAGTACATTAAATTTTGATCGTAAAAGAATGGGATTTTTTTTTAATTATTTGGAAAACGATTATTTCTCACGTCTAGAGATATCTGAATCCTTGTAAAATCCTATTTTTATTCCTTTTTTTTTTTTTTTTTTTTTTTTTTTGTCGATGTTTAATATCTAGAAATGAAATACTTCTATTGCCATGATGACAAAAAAATAAATTAATTAATAACTCGAAAACAAATTGAGATGCAGCTTTCCAATAAATTGCATTTAAAAGTCCATTATTTTTTCTTTATACGACGGTGTAGAAATTGAAAATTTGCGATGTTTAGAAATTTAAAAATTTGCAGTACTGAAAATTGTAAAACTGAAAATTTATTTAAAATTTGTTTATGATTGATCCATGAATAATAATGCTTAGTCTTTGGCGTACGTAATTTATTACTTTGTTATTAAATAGCCACGTTTTGATCATAAAAAATATGTTCATTATTATAATTTTTTTCAAATTTGGAATTTATTTATAAGTCTAAAGTTTTAGTCTTTGAAAATATAATTTTCCAAATGGTCATTGTATTTTTATTTAAGTATTTGGAAAAAATAGTTGTTGTTCTTGGTAGAGAATTGGGAAATCTATTGGTCCAAGTTTAATCTTTAAAAAAGGAATACTTCTGTTGTCACGATCACAAAGAGAGTAATTAAAACTTTTTAAAAAAAAAATTAATAATTTAAAAACAAATTGTGATAGAGATTTCAAACAAGTTTCATTAAAAAGTGCATTTTTTTTTTCCTCTACGCATCGGTGTAAAAATTTAAAATGTGCGATATTTTGAAATTGAAAAATTTGCAGTTCCAAAAATTGTAAAACTGAAATTTCATTTAAAATTTGTATGTGATGGGTCCAGGAATATTAATGTTTAATCCATGTCGTACATAATATGAGGCGTTCAGAAGTCAGTCAGATTAACTCCATCAAATAAAAATTCACATTTTAAACAGTTAAAGTTTTCTATCTTTAATCTGCTATTTTTTTTAATCGTTGGTCTAGGAATGTTAATGTTTAATGCACGACTTACGTAATATATGACTTGTTATAATCATCCTAAAAATGATATTTGTCATTATTATTAATTTAAATATAGAATTTATTTATAAGATTTTAAAATTTGAGTTTGTAAAAATATCATTTTCCAAATAATCGTTGTAATTTGTTAAATTACATTTTTTTTTTTTTTTTTTTTTTTTTTTTTGACACAGGACAACATTTTTTTTTTAATATTATCTCATGAAAATCATCTCATGTAAAAATTTAGTCAGAAAAAAAAGAGACCATTTTCAATATTTATAATTTTAAATTGTGTATGATTTTAAAAAGTAATTAGTTTTTAGATGAAAGATATAAGTACGTTCTTTCATTCTGTGTATTTAAAAATTTGTAAGATGCAGAATCATCATTTACAGGGAGCTCCAAACTGACAGATATTTAATAAGCAGAAAATTGGCATTATATCTGAGGTGCACGATTACAAAACAAGAATTACTGCAAAAAAAATCACATTTTGGTGTCTACTTATACTTCAGATTGTAAGAATTACCCTAAATAGACCAAATCTAGGATCAGTTAAATCTCGATTCGCATATTAAAACGCAATCGGTCTGAACAAGTCATATCTTGGTGGAAAATACCTAAAAATCTGATTTTAGCGGCTCACTCGTAGGTTTACCATTGTGCTTTCCTGCACCCAAAAGTATGAAAACATGGAGGACTAGGAGCAGAAAAACATAAAGTAAACGGTACTACTCTGTTATCAGGTCGACCAATTTCGCCAAATTATACAAATCGCCAAATTAATAGCCAAACTATTCATATTGACATAATTTTTATTTTAAATAACGAAAAAGCAAATAATTAGTAGAATATTAACTAATAAGAATGCATTTATTAAAATACAACACATTGTTCAGTGGTGCACAGAACAAGAATTTTAATATACATTTGTACAATTAAAATAAAATAAAACTATCAACGTTTCGCGCCGTCTTCTGCGGGCGTCTTCAGGAAAATATGATAACGGAAGGACTAAGTTTGCATCTTGATCGAGAGATAATATTTCTAATAAATTAAAATTGAAATGAATTAAAAGTTTAAAAATGTTGCCACTTATACGTGAGTAAAAATTAAAGTATTGCCACGAAATAAAAATTTTAAGATTTTATGATGTTATGCCATATTTTTGGTATATTGTAGGATAAATTATCATTACATGGTTTATTTTCTCGTGCAATGATTTCGATAGATTCTCTTATTTTATTTGAACATTTTAAAACTTTTAATTCATTTAGATTTTAATTTATTAGAAATATTATCTCTCGATCAAGATGCAAACTTAGTCCTTCCGTTATCATATTTTCCTGAAGACGGCGCGAAACGTTGATAGTTTTATTTTATTTTAATTGTACAAATGTATATTAAAATTCTTGTTTTGTGCACCACCGAGCAATGTATCGTATTTTAATACATTCTTATTAGTTAAATTTTATGGTGCAACTGTCCTGTATATATTTAGTAGAATATTAATAAAAATTCAAATAAAAAAAAACGAAATAAAAATCACTTAATGACATTTTAAACACGTGAATTTTATTTAATATCATTGAATGTGACATTCACGATCATTATTTGCATTTAACCTTATAGTTGGGCGATAATTTTTTGGTCGACAGGTAAACCTAGTAGTACCAAGTAAACCCATAAGTGAACATCTAAAATTGGGTTTTTAGGTATTTTCCTCCAAGATAAGACTAGGCAGATTAATTGTGTTTGATCCCTTTTCAAGATTACTTTAGAAAAACGAAGTTTTAATTTCCTGGGAAACTCGAGAACAAAGATATAGGGGCATAGATGTCATAAACGTACCACATTGGCGCGATTTTTTTTCTGACGTCAGTTTGGCAAAAACTTCGTTATCAATTATCAGTTGCATATATATACATTAATTATTTCTATTTTTGAAAAAAAATTATAAATTACAAAAGTTTAATTAATAACTATGAAAAAAACAATTGATATCGATTTATAAAAGAAAATGTAAAGTAAATAAACAGTTTATTGATAAATAAACAACAATGACCGGCTTACCATATGAGGCATAAAATTGCCATTTTGTTGCACTCGCGCAAATGTGGTGCGTATATGACATCTTTGCCTCTTCCATTTAATTTTAATAGTCGGTAAAAATTTCTTCAACTGCGGAGATCAATAATTTGTGCACATCTACAAATTCCGATTTTGGGCAATGTAGCACAGATATCAAATGCACTCCCCGTTGGTGCGATTCCCCTCCGCCAATTTAGCGAAAACTTTGTTTTTAAACATTGATATAAGTATTAATATTTACGATTTATTGTGACATTTATATCCCTTATTATATTTATAACTATGTTTATTATTTATAACTGTTTATTTATTGCTTCAACAGTTGTTTCTTTTTTTAGTAACTAGTTAAAAAAAAAATTACCGGATTAGCATGTCAGTCTTAAAATCGCCAGTTTCAATCGTGGCAACATGGTGCATTATATTATATCTATGCCAAATAGCAAATCAGTAAATAGGTAAACAATAATTAAACAAGCATAATTTGCTCTTCAGCAAGCAGTAAATACAAACAGTAATTAATTACAAGCAATAAATATATTTATTTTCAATTGAGATCCGATATGATGATTATATAAATAAAATAATTTATGTTTCATACAATTTTAAGAAATTTGTGATTCTGTTACATAGTTAAATTAAAGTCAGAATTTTGTAGTTCATTATTAAATTGATTAACTGTAAATTTCGATTTTCTTTTTGATAATGTTCGTAAATATCCTACTTCTGGCCTGAGAATTTAATTTTCACTGTCATCAAAAACTTCTTCAACTCCTGAATTAAATAATTTGTTCGCATCTTCAAATACAGCTATCGGGCATAACCACCTAACGCTGTATTCCTTTTTACTTGTCTGCGTTCTTATCAACAGCATAGAAATGTGACACACTATAAATAGCAAAGCAGCAGTTAGAGAAATAATAATAAAACAAGCGTTCTTTGTTCTGTAATTACAAGGAGCAAATATTTCTATCTTCATATTAGAGCCGATGTGACGGCCATATAAATAGACCAATTCTTTCTCTGTTACGTTAATATTAACTTCCAAGCTCAAACAGTCTACATCTTCAACATTCTGCTGTTCATCAAATCCATATTCTAGACTTTTCCTCAAACCTCTATTTTCTGTGATAATTTTATCATCAACCAGACAGTGATCAGGCAACCGACATTTACAATTTACTGTTATATATATTCGGAAAGAGTGAATGAAATAATGTTCATATATATAACACTTCTTATCGTCTGTTAATTTGATCGTAACTTTTGGCTTCAAAGAATTTGATTCGAGTGTAATCTGCGGATTTTCAAACTCACATTCTATGCTTTGGCTGAAAACGTTGTTAATCTTATGATTTTTCGAATAGTAAAACAAACAAGCGTTACCCATCTTCATTGAGTTTTCTTCATCCTTACAATAAGCAATAATTTCTATCCTTGAACAGCTTATAATAGGAACAACGAGTAAAAGTAGTATGGTTCGAAAAATTGCTGAATTTGTCGAAATAATCATGGTAATAAATCAATCAAACAATAAATTAATTAAATGTTTCGAAAATGATTTTGTACATTTCCCTACTGTAAAAAGAATATGGATTAAATACATTTCAAAATATCCAGGTAGAAGAGAGTTGAGATGTTTTATCATAATCTCACTTTTTTGTTGCTGAAGCTGAATTTATTTCTCGAGCTGATAATTATATTTTCCAAAGGAAACACTGAAAATAAATTTAGACAATCGGAAAGTGTTTTTATATATTATTCTATGTTATTTTATTTCACTTTTATAACTTTTATTATGAAAATCTAGATCTAGCATTCGAATTCAAATATGTGTAAAACACTAGATTTGCACTATCATTAGGGTGACTAAATGTTATAACAGTTTTTTTTAAAGCTTTCACAATTTTAAAATTTGTAACTTCGTAAGCTTTTTTTTTATTTTTTTACTCCCCAAATCCATCATCTTCTTCAAACGTAAAAAGTACTTTAAATCAATATCTGTGTGAACCACAACTCCTAAATTATGGGACGGTTGATTTATTCCTGAAACTGAAATGTTTATGAAAATTAAGTCAAAGTGACGTAATTTTTCCAGGTGTTTAATTTCACAGCCAATGTGATTAAGTAAAACTAGTACACTGTTAAAAATATGTAGCTTTTGCTGAATAATCACTCCATTGCTTATATAGAAAACACCTATATACTTGACTACATTATGAAGTATTCTCATTGGTCAGAATAGAGATATTCTATCAAAATAAAGGAATGCCTCTCCAGCAAAAGTTGCAGATTTTTATCAGTGTATGGTACGTCCATGGCAAAACTTTCTTCTCTATAAATAAAATCTTCTTAAAAATTAAAGGACAGATTTATCCGTTCATGAGATATAGCTATCGCAGAAGTCGTAAGAAACAGAGTATAGCAGCTACACCTGTTGGGCGGTACACCCAAACATAATAAGGGACCTATTTAAGTTAACGTCTAAAATATTATGAAATTTAGTTCATTATTTCGCAAGATATTACTTTAGCAAAAATCACGAAAAATGCAGAGTAACAGCATCATATATTATATGATTTACACGAAAATCTAATCAGAATCTATTTATGTCAAAGTCCAGCAGAATTTGAAATTGGATGATATTCCATCCTTAGTTCCTGAGATACAACTGTAGATAAAATCATCAAAAATACTACATAGTTTAACAATGCATTCAGTTTAAAAACTTTATCTGGTCACTTTTGACGAATATTTAAGTTCATTTTTTTTGCAACAGCAAATTTTATAGGAATCATGTTAACAGGATAATTTTTTCTTCAACACCTATTTTTTTTAAATTGTTTTTGTTATAAGAGTTGTTCCTATCAAAAACTTGTCATTACAAAAGCTGTAAATAGTATTAAGAAGATTTATAACAATTTAATTGAATTTTACATCTTGAGAAATGACGAAATTAGAATTTTTTTTCTTCCTAAAGCTCTCTCTCTTTTTTCCCTTGTTTGTTTCTTGAGCCTATTTTAAATTTAATCAAAAATCTGTAATAAATTAATTTTTTACCCTTTTCCTATCAACAATAATAACTTTACATTGATTTCATGTGCATTATAACTAGGAAGGTATGGGTCCGATTGGGCCCACCCAATTGGCCACCCCTTGGGCGGATTTTGCCTATTTGCAACCCCTGCTGAGCGATATTAGCCATCTCAATGTATTTTGGTGAGTTTAAAGACGATGCTTGCATAATTGAGACTTTTACCATATATAGACAAAATTTAGTACATATATGTGGTAATTTGACTGATTCTTGTTAGATTAGTGTATAAACTGAATGAATAGTCTCTGGTTGAGATGCCATAATATGTAAAAAAAAAACAGTCGAAATTTCTATATAGTCGAAAATCATGGTAGAGTGGTAAATAGGGACAATGAGCACGACTGAGAATTTCTCCCAAAGAATAAGACGACATCATTAACATTTCGAGCTGTTTACTTAGTAAACAGGCCGTGTCAACAGTTCCCTGGCAATAGAATTCACTGTTAAAAATTTGAAATTTTTGCTGCATCGACACTCCACAACTTTTATAGAAAACGATTACTTCAATGTATTATGGAACATTCACGTTGGTCAAAATAGAGATATACTGTAAAAGGGGTGGAGTGACGACGCAGTAAAAGTTTCAAATTTTTAACAGTGTAGGTCAAAATGCCTTTACAGTGCGCGATGCAGCACGCTCACATTCGAAAGCTTCTGATTGAGATATTCATGAATTCTATGATATCAAGAACACCAGATAACTTTTAGTAAATATTTGGAAATAGGCTCCGAGCCCTTGCATCAGAGTTTTGTCAAGACGGTGGAAGGAGACAGGTGTTTATGGAGCACAGGGAAAGAACAAATCACGAAAAGGCGGCCGCTCTCAGACGATTGTCTAAACTTATCGAGAGTGAAAGGAAGGTGCGGCTTAAAAGAGTTCCCGCTGAAGGTCGTAACCTTTTTAACGTGGAAAGTCAAGCGTGTTAACACGTGTTTTGTAGAATGAAATTTGGAAAAAAATGGCTTTTGAAAACATTCGAACATAAAAATTAACTTCACTCAGAATATGATAGATAAAATAGCTTATAAAGTTTATGAAGGAACCTAAAGCTTTAAATTAAGGTTTTGAAATATGATGTTATTGGTATACGCGTTTTAATTTAAGTAGAATTTAAATGGGAATAAATAATAGGATGTTATCAAAAAGTAGAGAAATATTGAACATGCCGGAAAAATGGAATAATTTAAGGAATATCGCGAATAATAATAATAAAAAAATGATATAACGTACACATACACACATATATATATATAATTCGGGATAAGGTGGTCATATAATGGGAAGTTATGAAGGACTTTTTCAAAAGTTACACAATGATAAAGACTGCAAAAGGCAGTATGTCTTATAAAATCTACATAAAAGGATCAACAAACCCCAGTCCACCTTACACGGGAGATGTAATTCAAAGCAGAATTTATAAAGGAGAAATCTGAAGCATTATTTTCCCATTTCACATCACATTCCACGACATTTATAAATCATGTATGATTAAGAGGCACATAAAACCGAAAAGCACACGAGGTAAAGGTTATTGCAATTATGCATAAAATCTAATAAAGCAAGACTCGTCGAGTACACGACAAACATTTATTGAGGAAATTTCATTAATCATTTTCTACATATACACCGGGCTGCCCCAGGCGACTATTATTTAATTCTAACTGACAGTACTTTACCAAAACAGAAATCTTTAATACGCACTTTGACAACATTTGCAAGAAAAATATAAATCAAAATTTATATTAGAAAAATACTGGTGCGAACAGAATACAAAAATAGTCGCCTGTGGCAGCCCTGTCTATATAGAAGGTAATTGAGGATCCCAGAAGCCAAGGGGCATAAGTGACAAAATTTGAAAAAAAAAATGAACTAAAAGAGCACAGACGACCTAGAAAAATAGGCTTTTTTTCAGGTAATTAAATGTAAGTGATTTTCTAATTAAGTGCTGTATTCTAGAGATAAATCACTTTTGCCGAATAATAATCAATTCTGATTAATTATAAATTTAAGGAAAATTGTACTCTGCTTTTTATTACAGTTATTGAAATAAGACTTCATAGACCACAATGAAACAAGCGGCAGTTTTCTATTTCAATTCAGTCAATTATTATTGGATGTTCAAATTTGATGTCAACTATCTTTAAACTCAATTTACTCCAAATCAAATTTTTGTCACTTGTACCGCTAGTCTTCTGAGGTTGTCAATATTTACAGCTTGTACAAATTAAATTCAGTTAAATATTTATAAATGGTAGCCCATCTCTTAATAGTTATTCTATGATCATAAAACTTTTTGGGTCAGAAAACCTACAGATAATTTTCTTTAGTATTTAACATATTTTTCTTAGACAATGTATCTTCTTTTAAATAACTATCGATCTAGCTACAGATTGTGCATCGCTGTTTTTTTTTTTTTTTTTTTTTTTTTTTTTTTTTTACAGCACAGCTAATTTTTCTCTCAGAAGTTGTTTTAATTGATTTTAAGCAGGTTGATAACTGCTTCAACCAATAAACCTAAATAGCAGTATTCATTTAAAATACCTCGACTGAAAAAGAATGTCTGAGAAACAAACCGCATGCATTTTAACTCTTAAAATAAAAATTAAAATCTCCCATAGTAATTTTATTTTCTTCGAAATTAGCCTCAAGGATGTTAGAATGTAATGTCTTCGTGAGGAAGGATTCGTGAATTGGAAAATGGCATGGCATTAAAGCAAAGAAAAAAAGAAGTCAAGATAATTATGTCACAATGAATGGGTTGTAACAGTTTGTAGTAAAACATTGTTTAATTTCCCTCTTTCGTAGAATAAAATGAATAACAAAGTATTTTTAGTGTCTAGCTGCGTTAGAGACTTTTTTTTTTTTTTGTAGTTTTGTGCTATAATGATTTTAGAAGTTATAAATGTTAGTTTGATGAAGTTAGTGTTTTTTCTGATTTTTTAAACTTTCCAACCAAAAGTGTTTATGATTTCGATTTGCCTAGTCGTCTGAATGTCCTCTAACTCACGTAACTATACTCACATAAAGTATTGACATGCAATTCAGATGCTTTATTCAGATTTACCGAGCTATACACTATATCCTCAAACTCGCATAAATATCCTCATATAAAGTATTACCATGTAATTAATGTGCCTTACTGAGGATATCTATTATTTTGTAAAGCAAAAATGACTATTAAAACATATTGGTAAGAATTCAGAATACCTAAATCAAAAAATAGTTGAAACAATGAAATTGATTTCTCAAATTTTAATTGTAAATTAATTAATATTAACTTATTAATGATCAAAGCGTAGGTTTTTTTCATTTCTTTGTTTACACATTTTATTTATTTTTTTTTTTATTTATTTTCTGCTTTTTAACTTTTAAAATGTTTCACTGTTGCAGTTTGATATGCGGTTGATATATTTTGGCGAACTTTAACTATAGCATCGTTAAATCTATTATTGGTTCAACTTGTACTGACTATAATGATTATAATTGTATTAATAATAGAGTTATAGAGAATGTTTGACCATTTATCCTGCATCGGGCTAGTTGTAGACTTAAAATTAATGCGACTTTAAACATAAATTTTATAATTCTAACTTATCAGAAAGTTATTTGAAAATGAATTACAAAATTCCATTTTTAGAAAGAAAGCAATCCGGCGTCAAGCAAAGTTTAAGAAACACTTGCCAACACATTCAGAATAATGTAACAAAACTGTACTGTTTAAAA
This sequence comes from Maratus speculifer, assembly GCA_964019185.1. Taxonomy (NCBI): domain Eukaryota; kingdom Metazoa; phylum Arthropoda; class Arachnida; order Araneae; family Salticidae; genus Maratus; species Maratus speculifer. The sequence goes on along the minus strand of OZ025300.1, from coordinate 160,512,862 downwards.
AACTAAAATGTTATGTCTTAAGTCAATCATAAAAATGGATTTGAAAACCCAATTTTAGCTGTTCCCATCTACAATCGAAAATTATTCGAAATCTTTGAGCAGCCCTCTATATGAAGTAAATATTTGTATTTATTAACTGCATGCAATCAAAAAATTTAGTTCAGTTAGGACATACAGACCTCAGTGGAAAATTCCACTAATAAGGTGGTACGTGTATTCTTTTGTGCAGCCTTGTATATGAGCTATAGGATTTATACACAACGAGTAACTTACAAAACATTAGTTAAATTTAAAAGTGCATACCGAAATTTTAAACGCACTTTCAGCAGTTATTGCTCATTGTCAGTGCTGTAAACGATTTCTGTTTAGTGGCTATGTACATGAACGACACATGCTATGAATATGCTATTCTATTGTAATAATCTTTTTACAAAAATCAGTGATTTTATTTTTTAATATTTATGTCACTTTTTAACAAATGACAAGTTTTTTCAACAAATTTCTAAAAATACTTACATTATCTAAATAAAAGGTATAAATTATCTGAAGCAAATTTTTTTAATTATAATTCTTATAACAATTTAATAAAATCTGTCATTGTCTTAGCACCCAAGTCATCATTCTGGCATTAAATATTTGATCACTTTTTTTTAGAAAAATATTTCTATATCTAAATATTCTCAAAGTTCATTGCTGTTGTATCAATTAGAAACTGTTCAATTAACAATTAAAAACAAAAATCAGAAGTTTTGAAATGATTTAAATTTTCAAAGTCTCACATTTTTTAATATTTACCTAAAAACAGACTTCATCGAAATTAAAAGGCTACAAGCGACTTTGCGAAATAGAATAAATCTATAAAAAAAGAAATAAAAAGAAGAGAAAAATAATTAAAAAAGATAAATAAATAAAAATAGTGAAACTTCTAAGAAGAGTTTATTGCAATTTCTCTTCATCTAAATAGATGGCACATTGAACTTAGGCAAGAACATCACATGTAGGTCTAAAAAGATATTAAAATGATATGGTAATTACCGAGAACATGTAATAAATTCCGGACTCTCCACATACACTTTTTCCTCAATCTCATTTCACTGATTGAGGAAAAAAAGAAAGAAGGTTTTCTTTAGCTTGCGTCAAGTATGGCATTAGCGGTCTTTTAACCTTCGTAATGTCGCAAATGCGTTGCTAAATTAAAAAGTGATAATATGCTAGAAAGAAATATTTTAAGAAGTTTTAATTAATTCGTGGATGTACCTTCATGAGGTGTCATGTTTTCATTTAATGTTAAATATTGTGTACACTGCCAAAAATTTCTGTAAAAAACACAGAAAAAAAAGAGAGAGACGTTTCATAAATTTACACTAGTTCTCTCTTAAATGCATTCTATCGAGTTTCTCGGTCATCATTTTATTGACATTTTCCTTATATTATATCTAATTCCCTGAAGCTATTTCGTCTTTATTTAAAGATATTTTTATCTTTGATAAAATTTATATTCAAAATAGACATTTATAAATTATTTTGCAATTTTATTAGAAATATTTGGAAAGAAAATTTATTTTCATTAATTTTATTTTTTTATTTTTTTCAGTTTACAAAGCAGAAAATTATCTTCTCGATGTTAGAAGGGTTTTTCCCAGCTAAATTATAAAAGACATGTTTCAAACACAAATAGCAAAAACTCCTAGCTTAGTCAGTAGGATGTTTTTCAACTCGTCACCTAAGAATAATAAGGTTCTACCTGTATTTTTGAAAAAATTGGCTTATCGATATAGAAAGGTTCTATTTGTATCTATGAAGGCATTTTTGCATCAAAATGATGTTATATATAATTTACATATTGTATAATGATTATGTTATGACATTATTTTAATCCTGAAATGCCTTTATAGATACAAATAGAACATTTCTATATCGGTAAGTCATTTTTTTCAAAAACCCAGATAGAACTTTATTATTCTCAAGTGACGAATTGTCAAGCCAGTGGCAGAGAGGTTGTACTCTCAAAACTGGTAGACGGGTGTTTGTTTGCCATGCATCTGTAATAAAAAATGCATAGAACTGATATACTTTGGACAAAACCATCTGTCAAAGAACTATCTGATCTTTGAATATACTCATTCTCACATACAGGTCACATACGTTTAGGTTATCACTTCCAGATTTCTCATCCAATCATCACTGCTCATTTCTGATGCCATTACTGCGTTTATGGGAAATTGTACTGTTTATCTATTGAAGAATAGCGCGATGTTTGCTAAAATCTTTCTATTTGCTTTTTCTGATTGAAGAGGGGAGGGGGTAGTACTTTTGACTATACTAGAAAAATATTTTACTATGCATTGACATATGAGGTCATTTTGTCTGTGGACTTATATATAGAAGCATTTCACCGCTCTCTGATGTATAAAGCTGCTATTAGATTCACAGACTTTTAGGCCAGACAAACTTTTCAGCGGATTTTAACTCCAACATTTTCCCGTTCAAACGGGGACAAAGGTTATAATAGTCTTTGAAAAAGTCGGAGGAAAAGCTGGAAAACCAGTTTCTACTCGTGTCAGGCGTTAATATTTATCGCCTACTCGTATCAATCGCTTATCTCTGATTCGTTGGAACGTTCGATGCTGGATGAAAAATCTGGACTGGCCCAGACTTTTTTGCGACTGCCGAAAAAAGTTGGGGAGACATTACAGTTTGCTATTACACGGGATGTTGGGAAGACATTTCTCAAAAAGTTGGAGGAAATCAAGTGTTGGCTCAAAAGTTTTACAGAATGTTGATGAATCTAATAGCGGCTTAAGGAAGGATACTTTACTTGATGGACTGTTAGCTTTCCAATACCCGTTTTCGAGAGCAAAAGGGCAAAATTGTAATATTGTTTTCTCCGTAATAATAAAAAAAAAATAAGAAAAGATTGCTCTTTAACATAACATAAAAAAAATAATTTCATACAAGCTTTGAGAATATTCATCATAACAAAATGTTTTAAAAATGCATTATGTTTGTAGAATTATATTAATTGAAATAATGCTTACATTACTGTGAAACCTGCAGCATAGTGAACGGATATATTAATTTGCAGCAGTCAGAAAATTAATATGTGATGAATGCAACAACTTTTCGAAGTGCACGATTTTGCAGAACAAATAACTGTATCCGAAAAACCTAAAGATCCACAATGATATTAACCGACGTTTCAGTGTCTTTCAAAAAGTTGACAATCAAACAGGAAAATGACCAGCAAATTGAATATATGGCTAACAAAGCCAACAAAGCCCAACAAAGTGCCTCCTTTAGTCAATGAATCGCAAATAGCTATCATATTGTCACCTGAGAATAATAAGATTTCTACCTGTGTTTTTGAAAAACTTTACTAGTCGATATAGAAATATTCTATTTGTACCATTGAAGACATTTCTGGATTGAAATACTGTCATAATATAATTGTAATGTTATATATAATTTATATATAATATCATTTTGATGCAAATATACCTTCATAGATACAAATAGAACCTTTCTATATCTAAAAGTCAATTTTTTCAGAAACACAGATAGAACTTTATTATTCTCAGGTGACGATATGTCAGTTCACATAATTATGTATTACAGTATGAATAGCTAAAAAGTAGGAAATAAAATAAACTTTTTGAATAAAATATGAACCGAATTCAAAAAAAGTGCTAAAACGAATTGAATAATTCTTTAAAATTTTCTAATGGCAATTCGTTATCAAATAACCATGCATTGGATATCAGGTACCAGCATGAAAACGGATATATAGAATTTCATACCCACCAAACATGGATTTTCGAGGGAATATTTTTTACAAAATACCAATTTACAGATTTATGATTTAATTTATGAATACATGTTCATATAAAAAGTAATGAATTACTTTTTGAATGCATTACTTTTTGAATGAATTACTTTTTGCCCAAACTATCTTAAGTATAGTAAGAATTGTGAATATATTGTGTCTAGTACTGTAACTAAAATAGTGATAATCTTTTGCATTGTGATTGTTTGGCACTGACTTCAAAAAGTAATGCATAGCTTTTTATATCTATCTATTCATAAATTAAATCATAAATATGTAAATTCCTCTCTTGTAAAAAATATACCCTCGAAAATCCATGTTTGGTGGTTATTAAATTATATATGTTAAATTTAACCATTTTTATGCCTATACCTGTTATCCGATGTGTGGTTATTGGATAACGTGTCGTCATTAGAGAATTTTAAAGGATTATTTAATTCTTTCTGAAGCTTTTCTTAGAAAAAAAGTTGGTTGATATATTTTTTAATAAGTTTATTTTACAAACGTTTTGTTAAACATCTAGAAAAATACACGATGAATTGTCCTAAAACTCCAGGTGTGTAAACAGAATAGTACAGATCATATATTGCCGCGAAGATTTTTTTTTTTCACGAAACCCCATAAAGGATCGTTAAGAAACTTGAAAAGAACTAACGCCTTTTAGATAATTCTGTCAAAACTAATGTAGCAAAAGTATTCAAACTGCAGATTATGCTTAAGTGTCTTATTGTAATATACAGTTCTAATTTTCACCAAGTTTTTTGCTTATAATTTGTAGAGTTTTTAACATAAAAGAATGTTTTTCTTTTTTTTTTTTTTTTCAGAAAATATATCATATAACATTGTACACAACGCCCTGCAATCAGAATTTAAAAACTAATGAAAATTATACGAAAAATAAGCAGTTTTACTAAATAATGTTTTACTAAGTATGCGCGAATGCAATCAAAACATAATATATGGGGAACTGGGGTACATTGATACTTGGGGCACATTGATACACTCCCTGTACAGCACACAGGGTCATTACAGGAAGTTTCACAACAGCTCCAAAAGGTGATATTAGTGAAATTAACAACATACAGAAACTTTTGGAATGATTCAATAGTTTGATGAAATGGGATGGGTGATTAATTGTTTTTGTAGGTCAAAAGTAAATTTGAGTTGTACATTTGAAATGGTATTATACAACTGTTCCAGTATTTTTAACCGAAAAGAATACCCTCCCTGGCAAGTAACGCTAATCTTTATCAGTTCCTCATTCTTTATTGTTAGATAAATTATGATGTGTTGGATTTGCGACTCATTTTATTTAAAATGGCTGCATGGGGCACAATGATACAGTCTTTGTCGGGGCACATTGATACAACCTAAATCCTTTTCTAGTTCATTTTTTCATTACCTTTTATTTTTATTTTTACCATACACTCCTTAATTCAACCATTTTTCGTCAAAAAGTTCTACTATTAGTTTTTATTGAAGTGAAATAGCTCTAATTTCTTTATATTAGAGCATTTTATAGTATTTTGCAAACAGAAGAAGTACAAACTTACACAATATCTAGTGCTAGTAGAATTAACAAAAGAAATTCACGGCAGCCTGGCAAATCTCAAATTTATATCGATTCTCCAGAGAAAAAAGTATTATCGACATGAGAAATGTTAAGTAAGAGTAACAAGCTGCAGAATAGTACATGATAATTATATTATAAACATAATTTTTAATATAATTATTCTTTATTTTCTGTTTGTAAACCGATTTATAAACATAAAAACCTGGTAATTCTTTCACCTTTCCTAAGAAAGAAGAGAATTCTGGGGTTAAAGTGCCAGATATGACAAAGTTACCACAGCCAACAAACAGACAAGAAACAGCCAGAACATCAGGTCATTATACATTTCATTTTGATTGCTTTAATATCACTTACAAATGAATTGTGTGCGATTTTAATGTCTATAAATATATATAAAATGGTTTGCTAACTATTTTTCTGTGAAAAATATGCATTGGTGTTATTTTGTCTCCATTTTTCCCAGACGTTTCAAAGTGTATCAATCTACCCCGAGGATGGGGCACTTTGATACAAATTACTTTTTTTGATTTTTTTTAAATTACATTCAAAAATAATATATAAAACAACGATTGTACATTTTTGTAACACACAACACAGGTTTTGCTGACATCACATTGAAAAATAACTTGAAATTTCTGCTTTCTAAACACCAAAAATTTTTTTTGAAAAAAGCTGTATCAATGTCCCCCAGTTCCCCTTACATAATTTACTTTCTAAATGTACAGAACAACTTTTATGAAAGTCTCAAAAATATAGCTTGAAAATTCTGAAAATTATCGTCGGTAGAATAAGCTCGAAATCCGTTGTTCCCAAAACGAAGAAAAAAAGATGAAGGGCTGTATCCATACATGGATTCATTAGTGCCATTATAATATAGACAATGTTGCACGAACTATGATATTAAAACACAGCCCCTCTTTTTTTTTTTTTTTTTTTTTTTTTTTTTTTTTCGGAAACAATGGATTTTTAGTTTATTTCACCGACGATAGCTTTCAAAATTTTCAAGCTATGTTTTCGAGACTCTTGCAAAAGTTGCTCTATACATTTAGCTATATACATGTTATATTTTCATTATTATCACGCATGCATAGTGAAACACTATTTAGTAAACCGGCTTATTTTTCATACAATTTTCGTAATTTTTAAAATTTTGATTGCAAGATATTGTGCACAGTATTGTTTGACATATTTTGTGAAAAGAACATATTTTTATATTAAAAACTCTGTACATTCATTATAAGCAAAAAAATTTGGCGAAATGTGGGATTCTTTTTATAAAAACCTTAATTTCTCTAAGATTATACATGCTATACGCATACAAATAAACACAGTTTATTACAATGAATCCGTTAATTATAATCTACAGTTTGAACGCATTTTCTACATTAGTTTTTACAGGGTTATACTAAAGATATTCTTTTTTGTTGTTGTTGTTTTTTTTTTTTTTTTTTTTTTTTTTTTTTCAAATTTGTTGATGGTTTTCTGTAATATTGCGGGAAAAAATCTTCGCAGAAATATATTACCAGCACTATTTTGTTTACACACCTATAGTTTCAGGATGATTTCTCATATATATTTTCAGACATTTAATGAAACGTTTGAAATCGCAAGTGACCTGTCATCTGTGACCATATAGTGTATCATGTTTTCCTTGATTAAAAAATTGTGTTTTTTTATGTTGCAAGAGTTATACGCGTTCCCTTTCTGTGTAGCATCTCTAATGAGTATGTTAATCGATATCGTTAATGATTATCTTCATTAAAATATAAGGGAAAGAGACAAAAATTTATGCGACAGCGTTAACTCCAGGCAATGAGTTAATTGTGACAGTGACACATATGAATTGAGAATGAATTGGATAAACATCTTAAGGTCATTTCTGAGAACTTTCTAGTATCTTTTGATACATTGACACTGTTTTTGGAATTTTTGAATTTGATATTTTTTTACACAGTTGTTTATTTAACTTAACTTGTTTTTGTTTGTAATGATGGGATTATGTAATCGATTTTGGACTCATTCCCTGATAAGCTGGAATCATAAACTAGTAGGATGCGCCAACCCTAAAACTTTCTTCTATCTCATATATTCTAATATTTCAAAATTCGCTATCATAGTGCCAAAATTAAATGTAATGCATATTATGAGGATTCTAAGGATATAAAATTCCGCGCATTAGTTCTTGAGGGAGGACTATCGTACAAATAGTGTAAATAATGCAAAATGCATCATAGGAGCGCTACGCTAATGCTTTGCTTCCTCCCTCCCCCCCCCCCCCCCATAAAACCTAATCAAACTAACAAAATATTCCACAATGAATGAAATGAGACGCTTAATCTGACGCAGTAAACTATTCGTTAAAATGTTTTTTGACGATTTTAAGATTTACGCAATAGAACTTATAATGGGCAAATAATAATATAACATAAATATTTTTTCAAACAACACCAACACGTTTCCAAATATATCTCAACATAACTTTTTCAAATGTGTAGAAATTACTAGTTTGAAAAATAGCTGCTCTAATAAAGCTTTATTAATCATTAATCATCCATATGCATGTAAAGAAATTTTTGTGTATCTGTTTCCGAATTTTTCGCGTCATCATGATTATGCTCTATATGAGTTGTTGTGACTGATGTTTTAGGATCGGAATTCGTATCTTTTTGAAAACCACCTGTAGCAAGGCGAACAAAAATACACGGCCTTGTTGATGCAATTCGCGATTTGAAATGTGATGCTCGTAAATCTGAGATATAATTGTATTTTGAAAGTGGCTAAGTAAATGGGAGACTCACGACGAAGTTATTTAATTAAATAAAATTTAATTAGAATATTGACTATTTTTAAACGTGTTATTTCATGCTTTCAGTTCCGGGCTGACAGTTTCACTTTTTATATGTCAGACGGCCATTTTGGTACGTTGTTGTTAGCCAGATGATGGTGATAAGTCGCCAGATATTGTTCTATAGTCATAATTTTATGTATTTACTAATATGGCCACTTACTCCGTCCACTTGCGATTTTTGACGTTTTGTTAAATATCTAGAAAAATACGTGAGGAATTATCATGAAACTCCGGTTGTATAAATAAAATAGTACAGATCATATATTTCTGCGAAGATTTTTTTTCCCAAAATCCCATAGGGGACTGTCAACAAATTGAAATAAAAAGAATATTGCCCAGTTAAACTGATGGCATTGAGCTCACAGGCTACGCATACTAATTGTACATTACAGCCTTATATTTTAAAGTGTTAATTCCGTTCGAAAAACAAATTAAGAAGGGGAAACAGCTCTCCCCTTTCCCCTTTTTTATACTTAATCATTGAACCTCCTAAACTATCAAGGACATGCTTTATCATAAAAAAATCTATATCCAAAATTCAGAGCAAATCGCATAATTCTTAATAAAAACCCATTTAGCATTTGTATAATTTAAGAGGAGTTATCCCCCTCTTTTATATTTAACCATTAAACTTCCAAAACTATTCAGAGATTTGAACGAAATCTGACAATTCTGCTTGAAAAACCCATTTATATAAATTAAGGGGAGGTGCATTAGAGCCCTCGTTCCCCCTGTTTATACTTATTGAATAAACACCTAAAAACAGTCACGGAATCACCTCATCAGAATGATCCTATATCTAAATTTTGAACGAAAAGTGTTAATTCTGCATGAAAATCCCATTTATATCAATTAAGGGGAGGGGCATGAGCCCCCGTTCCTCCCTCTTATACATATCGAATTAACTCCAAAAACTAATCAGGGAAGCGCCTTATCAGGATATACCTATATACAAAATTTCAAGTGGATCCGATATTTTTATCATGAGTTATTGCGTTACGCACGTACGAACATACATACAGAACGGGCGGGCACATAAGCTCTCAGGCTATGATAGCCTGTGAGCTAAAAAACGAAGACCTTTTGGATAACCCTGTCAAAACTAATGTAGCAAAAGCTTTGAAACTGCGGATTATGATTAAGTGGATTATTGGGATGAACTGTGCTCATTTGTACGAAGATAGTATGTATATACTCGAGGAGAAATTGGTTTTTGTAAAAACAATCCCAAACTTTGTCAGTTTTTTTGCTTATATTTTGCAGCGTTCTTAATATAAAAAACGTTCTTTTCAGAAAATATGGAACGCAACATTGTACATGACACCCATCGTTCTATTTTCTCTTTGTGTAAGTTTTTGTCTTATCATAAATATTTTCACTTACGTTGGTTATATTCTTGTATAGCAAGACATAAAGTATTTCGCCTGATAAACCGCATTTAACACACAAGACTGTAAATAATATAATATAAATATTTTTTTTAAACATCACCTACACGTTTCCAAATATACCTCAACATAGCTTCCTTCAAATGCATAGAAATTACTAGTTTAAAAAATAGCTTTCTTAATGAAGCTTCATTAGTCATTAATGATCAGTATGCATGTAAAGAAATTCTTGTGTATCTATTTTCGAATTTTTCGCGTAAATCATGAGGATTATACTCTATATTAGTCATTATGACTGACGTTTTAGGATCGGAACTCGTATCTTTTTGAAAACCACCTGTAGCGAAGCGTGCAAAAATACACGGCCTTGTTGATGCAATTTGCGATTTAAAATGAGATGCTCGTAAATCTGAGATATAATTATATTTTGAAAGTGGCTGAGTAAATGGGAGACTCGTGACGAAATTATTTAATTTAGGAGATTTTAATTAGAATATTGACTATTTTTAAATACGTTATTTAATGCTTATCAGACTGAACTTAGCCTTTTTAGCGGACGCGCTTAAATTTTTTGTGTAACGCATTTGTCAAAGTAACTTAATTTTTATCATAAGTGATCAAAAAATAAATTTAAAGGATAAAAAAAAAATACCTTTACTTTCTCACATTCGACATGTTTTATTGCTCCGATGGTAACATTCTCGAGAATTAACCATTTCCGGCGCACTACTCTTTAAAGTTGGAATTTAAAGAAAAAAAAAAGTTAGGCAATCTATTTAGGCCTAGAGGAGTACACAGGTATTGTTTTGTAAAGATTGCACTAACCATTTTAATTATACAGCTGTTGCCAAAGTGGTAACCTCCCATAAGTAAAGCATTGATAAGCGCAGTGATAAGAGCATTGCTGTGAAGCGCGTATTACAGTAAAACATTTTACCTATTATTTAAAAACAGTAGAGTTTGATCTCTGTGGTGCTGCCATCTAGAACTCATATGAAAGATTTAAAGTAGCCATTAGAGTAGTTTTTGAAATATTCACGGAGTTTTTGTGTCTCTAAACAGAAGGAACTTTAGGTATTGCCGACCCGGCAAAACTGCGCGTTAAGGGGTTAAAATGATGTAAATATTTTCGCAAAAAAGTTTTAATTTAAAAACTAGTAAACAAAAACACGCGACCACGCCCGAGCATGGAGAAATTAACTGCAATTTTGAAAATGGATATTAGTGAGAGTGAATTATTTTATACTCTTGTTTTATTATTCTGCAGAACATCTCGTTTAAAATTTTAGGAATTTCCATGGAGGCTGAATCATTGCATATATTCCTACAGTGTAAAAATATCTCTTTTGATTCCCTGATAATGGATGGCAAATAAAATCTTTATGGATAAAACTATTATACTGTTTTTAAAATTAATTTGAAAAGGTTCTTTCGCATAAAGTCTGGTTAAAGATGTCGTTTCTTGTTATTTTTTATACCTGCTATATGCTCTTTGATACGAGTTTTGAAATTTTGGTGTTTGTAATTTTTTTTTTTTTTTGTAATTCTTGTATGAAATTGCACTTTACAATGTTGTTTGGCGGTATTTCATTATACACCCTTGATAATTAATTTGGCAGGATTGTGTATATTCTCTCACATACTATTTTTATTTTTTTTTTTTATTTTTATTTTTATTTTTTTTTTTTTATTTTTTTTTTTTTTTTTTACAACTTGTTTTAAAAAGTATCTGCTGAAAACTACTTTTTAAAAAGTAGCCAATTTGTTACTACTCTTAGATTTTGTCAAAGAGTTTAAATAAAACTTGAAATTGCGGACACAGAATTAAATAATATAATCGGCTCTCGTTATATCGCGTTTACCACGATACAATCAAATAAATTTGATAAAACCAGGGACATAAAAAAACAAGAAAGACAACATAACAAGAAAATGTTCTGTGTTACTTTCTAAAAGTTAGTATAAGAACATGTTACTCGTTATACGCCAAAAAAGTGGTTCACTGTAATTTTCCTTGTCATAATATAAACTAATAGCAGCCTTTGCCCGCTACGCTGGTCAGTTACTTTAAAATAATCTTGTATCAAACAAAATGCATCTTGTAACGGCTTAAAATTTAATACCTACTCAAATAGCCCTAATCGTTGTCTTAATCGTATAATCTCATATTATCCGGTTTAAAATATATATTGACGACATAATTTATAAACGTTTAACTATTCTTTAGCAGATATGCTATCTTGAATTTCGCGCTTCTACCTATAACAGCTGCAAAGATGTATCGGCAGAGTGCTGCAAAGATGAAATGGCCTAAAAGTACGACCATCCATTAAAGCCTCTTAGGAGGGGATTTCTAATATAGATAAAATACTTGGTGATTTTAGTAAATATATGGAAACTAAAAACAGAAGGAATTAGAAAACAACAAACCAAAGGGAGGCTATAAGGAAGCCATATTAGTGAAAAAGTCATAAAACGGTATTCACGCGTTGTAGAAAGAAAAAATTCGCAAGAAAGAGTAAAAAGATAAAAGAGTTTATGTAACAAATGTTAGAATTTTTTGGCAATTAATTCCAAAACAACCAAAAAAATAAGAATTAAAAGCTCCCCATATGGCAAAAAACAGGAACTAAAAGGATGATGAATGGGATCAATATTTGTTTATTGATTTTTTTTTTCTCCGTTTTTAAGTTCAGTTCCATACTTTAAATGTTAGAAAACATTTTGCTTAAATACGTTAAAAGTACCCCCAGGAGGGGCAACGGAAGTGCATAATATGAAAAATGGCCTTAGGGCTAAACAACAATATATCACACGAAGGGTGTCATTATGTTTAGAAAAAAGCTCCTCTTGGGGGCAAAGTGGGGGAAGGGTTTGGAAGCGTATAATATAAAATATTAGTCACAGAACTTTACTGATATGCCACATGATTAGTGTCGACAAAAGTTGAAAAAAAGCACGATAGTTGGAACACTCCAGGGTTCCAACTATCGCCCCTTTCTCCGAAAAAACATCCTCCTCTCTTTCTTTAAAAATTTCATGTATTATAAATAATATTTATCAGAGGACTCCGCAAAAAAATCAGATTTAAAATGATAAAAACAATGCAAAATTCAAAATAATTCGAAAATTGGCCCCGCCCGTGAGCCCGAATCGGGGAGGGGGAAGGAAAGGTACATAATTTTAAAGAGTGCTCCGAATACTTTAAGACGATAAATCACATGACGTGTCCAAAAAATGTTTCAAAATTTTCGACCCCCACTTTATCCCCCCCCCCTCTCAGGAGTGGAAATTTTAAAATCGCTGAAACAGATGTTTAATTATTTTTGTAATAGATTTGTTTTCTGCAATTTCACGTTCCTACTTAAAACAGCCGCTGAGATGTGCCAAATGCTCTAAACTTTTCGACCTCCTTATGGGGGGATAATTTGTAAAATTTCTGAAATATGTATTTAATTTTTTTTAGTACATTTATAATCTGGAATTTTTTCGAAAATATAATATAGCCTATGTTCATTGGAAATAGTGTAGTTTTCCAACGGTGAAAGAATTTTTCAAATCCGTCAAGTAGTTTCGGAGCCTATTCAATTCAAACAAACAAACAAACAATCAAATTTTTCCTCATATTAGTATAGATTGCTGCTAAATGCTGCTCCTGAGTTACTGACATTCGCAAAATTGTTGTGCAAAACACATTTTGTACAAAAAAAAAAGAAAGTTACGATCATGGGATTAGCATTCACAATTTTTTTTTTTTTTTTTTTTTTTTTTTTTTCTGAAGTACCATTAAAAGTGACATCAATGTTCGCTAAAAACTATTGATTTTTTGCATTGCATTACTTGCTATACCCAGCTTTTTTTCAAAATGTATCGCTGTACAGTACAAACTATTGGGACAAATAATTTATGAAATGAAGGGTTTACAGCTACTATATAGTGTCTCATAAATAGCTCATGTACTTAGATTCAAGTAAATTGAATGAGAAATGAGATTAATTATTAAATTCCATTAAATTATTATAATTTAATGAAATTTTTTATAGTTATCTCGCTCACAGTGAGGTATTTTACCTCTATCGCTACCGAAATTAGAATCTTTTTTACGATTTCATGCGTTTTCTTCGATAATACAATAATAGCCAGAATAGTAAATTGCGTAACAAAATAAATAAGGAAGCTGTAATTTAAAAAATGTAGAGTTTACAGCAAACATGAAGGGTACTATAAATTACTGATGTACTTAGACCCAAGTAAATTTAATGATAACAAAATTTTCTGGTAGTTGAATCTACAGTGACATATTTTGCCACTATCGTGAACGAAATTCACATATTCTTTTGCTTAACGGTGTTTGCTTTTTCAATAATAAGCTAATAGCCAGAATAGTGAATTTCGTAAACAAATGAATAAGGGGCTTCTAACTTATGAAATGTAGAGTTTATATCTACGATGTTGCGTACCCTAAATTACTCATACATTTAGACTCAAATAAATTTAATGAAAAGTAAACTTTCTGATAGTTGAGTCGCGCCACAATGACCCATTTTGCCAACATTTTTGTCAAAACTTGAATCTTTCATTCTTTTCTGAATTTTCTTCGAGAGCATGCTGAAACTCAAAGTAATTAATTGAACATCGAATTGCATTTATTGCACTTATTAAATGAAATAACTAAATAATTGAAAATTAATGCTTCTCAAAGTTTCAAAAAGTATCAATAAATAATAATCGTATGTTATAATGTTAAGACTACAACTATTTATTTCATTTATTAATTCGACTGGATTTGGATGGACCTCACATTTTTTTCACAAAAGTATGTAAAAAAATATGAAATTCCTCATTTTGTGGTAACTTCCCCAAAAATTTGTAAATCTTTAAGATCAAAGTCTTATTTATGCATTGTTTCTTAAACAAAGTCCATCATAAAACATTAAAAATTATTGCCAAAAAATTGGTACTTCTAGGTTATCCCGTCGACCAAAAAATTATCGCCAAACTATAAGATTAAATGCCAATAATGGATGATCGTGAATGTCACATTCAATGACATTAAATGCGATTCACGTGTTTAAAATGTCATTAAGTGATTTTTATTTCGATTTTTTATTAATATTTTTATTAATATTCTACTAATTATTTCTTTTTTCGTTATTTAAAATAAAAATTATGTCAACATGTATAATTTGGCTGTTAGTTTGGCGATTTGTATCATTTGGCAAAATTGGTCGACGGGATAACCTAGAAGTACCAAAAAATTAATTTATTTTGCATCGTTTCGAACAATACAGGTCATTAATTTTCAAAATATTCCACATGATGATGGCATGAGCTGAAATAAACTGCAATGATTTTACTTCCCGCAACAATAATAAGCTAAACCTTCTTAAAGAATAATCGATAAATTTTTTTACAAGGTTGTGAAAAGAAATATTGAATTTTTTTTCCCTGTTTTGATCAGAATTTGGGGAAATTCCACCATTGCGTATAAAAATCAAACTTTCATTCATTTCTTCCCCCAGACTATGAATCAAAACTTTAATGAATACACATTGAGAAATATTCATCAAGATTTTCCATTTCACTTCAGATACTCATATTATAACTGCCAGCACAGAATCAGGACTACGTACAGGATTTCTTTGAACTTTAAAGGCTTGCTTATAAAATCGGTTAACGAAGAATCCACCCCCCCCCCCCACACACACACACAGCTGTAAATGACAAGTGGCGTTTTATTGGGTAATTACAGCTTTCCCCAATTTTGAAAATATAAAGCACCTTTATATGTTATAGGTGAATTCAGGTTCTTTTTTTCGAAGACAGATACGGACAATTCTAAATCCAAGTCAGCTCGGATCGAGCCAAGAAATTTTCTGTCATCAGAATCCCTAACCACCTGAGTCCTATACCGAAAGTATGCGGTAAAAAATCGTTAATAAAAATTTAAAATTGTTTGAATATTAATTTTCTAACTTAAAAGTCCTTTAAGTTCGTTTCATCTCTAATATCAAAATCTAATATGATCTAGATGAGAACTTAGATATAGATTATAGTGATTGATTATATGATCTTGAAATGTGTGTACTTAATACAGGGTGTCTATAAAAGAACTCCGGGGTTTTGAGGCAAAATATTTTAATGAAATAAAAAACATACATACATGTTTTATACATGACTGAAAAGCTTCCATTTTCAAGTTTTTTTTAACACTTAGTAAAGTTCTATATGAGCCCCGTTAATGGCATGGCAGACGTCTAAACGGTATTCTACCTCTTATCATGTCCTGGCGAGCATGTCTGGGGGGACGGTTGCCACACAATTGACTATTCGTTCCCTGAGATGTTGAACATCGCCAATTTTCTTTGCATGCACAAGATTCTTGATATGCCCCCCAGAAGAAATTTCTATCCCCCAGAAGAAATCCAACAGTTGATGCAAACATTCCCAATTCGTATGAGTAAAACTTTTTGAGCTACTCTTTTCAGAAAAATCGACTAATTTTTTTTTTTTTTTTTTTTTTTTTTTTATATAGTTAGTGAGATATTAATTTTTAAAACTCCGGAGTTCTTTTATAGACGACACCCTGTATATGATAATGAATTTTTATTTTTACATAAACTGTGAGATTCTATTAATAAATATGTTAGAACAGCAATGTTTCCCATTTTAGAATGGCATGTTAGTTTAAATCCAGTGCCACATTCCACTGACTTTCTATAATAGAAATTAATTTATTTTAAAACCTGCAAAACCCGTGGATTTGCTCACGCAGTTGTTTAAATATACCAAGCGTGGCTATTTTTAGCAGAGAAAATTATGCTGCTATGGATATTTAAAAAATAACTAATTAAGCCAACGTTTGACTAAACTTCATTCTTATTCTGCAGTAGGGAAATATGACAGTTAAATTAATGATAACTAAATTTAATTTTCAAATAAATGGTAATTTAGAATATACTTTGAAGGTTTTCCTATCATTTCATTTTTCATTTAAAGTTTAAATTTTTTTTGAAACCGTTGTCAGTGACCACTTACATCTTAAGAGTAACCACATGCCTAATTCCAAGCTTCTAGTTATGCAAATGTCTTTACCAATTATATTATAGAAATAGCGATTTCAGAACTTCTTTTGTTCCTATAAACTTTAAAATTTGTAAATAATAAAGAAAAAACTTTGTGAATGCGTTTACATTTCTAAAGCAAGGACCAAGTCAAATTATAATTTTTAATCCCTAGCAATTGCATATAAATAATAGGTGAAAAAATATTTAGAATGTTTTCTGCTTATTTCACTCTTTTTATTTCGAATGATTTTAGAAACCATTCTCAGGGACCATTTCAAAATTAAAAGTAACCACAAATTTCAAGCTTCTAGTTATGCAAACTTCTTTACCAACTATGTTACAGAAATCAAAATTTCAGTACGTTATTTTGTTCCTGTGCGCTTTAAAATTTCTAAATTAAAAAAACTTTTGTAAATGTGTTTGTGTTTCTAAAGTAAGAGCCGCGTCAATTTTTTTAATTTCTACCTCTAGCAATTTCAGATAAATCATAATTGAGAAAATTTTTAGAACATTTTCCACTTATTTTACTGTTTAAAATCTCGAATGTTTTTAGAAACTGTTGTCAGGGACCATTTACATCTTAAAAGTAATCACCATGCCAAATTCCAAGCTTCTAATTATGCAAATTTCTTTACCAACTATATTACAGAAATCGCAATTTCAGAACGTCTTTTGTTCCTGCAAGCTTTAAAATTTGTAAATTAAAAAAAAAACTTTGCGTTTATGATTCTAAAGTATAAAGTAAGAGCCGTGTCAAATTTTAAATTTCCATTCCTAACAATTACAGGTAAATCATAGTTGAGAAAGCTTTTAGAATGTTTTCCGTTTATTTCACACTTTTAAATTTCGAATGTTTGTAGAAACCTTTCCCGGGAACCATTTACATCTTAAAAGGAACCATTATGCTAAATTTCAAATTTCTAATTATACAAACTTCTTTACCAAATTTCAAAAATCGCAATTTCAGAACGTCTTTTGTTCCTGCATGCTTTAAAATTTGCAAATAAAAAACAAAAAAAAAAGTTATGAGTGCGTTTATGACACAGAGAGCCAATTTGGGCTACATGTATATTAATCATTTTAATCAATAATTATGTATATTTATGCATTCATTAATTACTTTTAAAATATTCGGTTATTTTCGTTTTGGTTTGTGGCCAAAAACAGGAATGTTACTGAAATTAAGTTTCAGTTTTAATTTTCGTCTTAAAAACTATTTTCGGTCGATTTTCGTTCTTTTACCACTGTAAATAAAAGAAATATGCGTTTTCATATCAAATAAAAACACTTGTCAGGCTTTATTTTACAAATTAAGTAAAACAAGGAATGCATTTATAATATGGAAAATATTTAAAAAAGAAGAAAATAAACCTAAAAACAATCTAAGGGGAAAAAAAGCACTCTAAATTATATTCAAAACAATTGAGCATAATTGATGGACCAAATTGAATGCCTGACGATGATGAGAGAAGAAATGTCGAATATCTTAACAACAATGTCATGGTCAGATACTATCTAAGTTCATCAGCACGATCCATCAAACTGATGGTGGGTGGAATTTGATAGTTTCCTGCTGTTTTTGTAAAGAGTTCAACATAAAAGCCAATGAAGCGTCAAAATATGAACAAATTACGGTAGCTTATTGATTATAAATTTGCATCAAACGTTGTGGGTTGTTACCAAATCATGATCTTTCTGATGATTTATGACATAGTTGTGATCTCATCAATCTTTCTCATGCAACGCCGGGAAACCCGTGTAAGGACCCGAATTTTTTATCTCATGCACTTGATCAATAAGAATGTTTATAATATTAAGGATATAACCAATAGGATATTGTAAAGTTTGATTGTCGTATTGAATACAGGAAAATTTTAATTTATGAGAATATATTTGCTGTAAATGTGTTTCATATACATCCAAAATAATCTTTTAAAGTACCGACTTGCGTGCCAAACAGTTCTTTTTGCGCGATTATGAAGCATCAATTTTAAATCACTTTTAAGAGTCCATTCAAAATAATAAGAGGTAATTAACAATTCTGATAAAACAGAAAGAAATAGCCTTGGGGTAATTGGTTCAAGTAAAAAAAATGTAAAATGTAAAATTGGGCCAAGCAATGCAACGACTGCTGTGGGAAAGATTTGAAATTTAACTCATAGTTCCTGTTTTAAACATGAACATCGCAAAAACTTTTGAGGACAAGCTGCTACATAATTTCTTGCTTCATTTTTTAGAAATGCAGCATCCCGTCTTTAACGCATTGCTCTTTGAACTTGGAAATGTTTCACTGTAAAAAAAAAAAAGTTACTTGTAAGTGGAAAATCCGTTCGTTATCCTTTTGACTATAGAGCAATTTTTTATAATTATTTTCAATCAGTTTATTACAGCCTATATTTACGATAAAAATTGATAACTAGGTAAACGCTACTGTGTTCCACTCAAATAGCATCTGTTAAATATGTAACAAAAAGCATTTTACTTCTCTATAAATTAAATCAAATGTTGATCACTCTCTGGATCACTCTCAACTGTAACAAAATTTTGATTTATTATATAGACAGCAAAAGGCTTTTTGTTACAAATCAGGTATGTTTTATGTGAAAAGGGCACAGTGGTATTTAACTAGTTATATCAATTTTATCTTAATTATATTTTGAAATAAAATAACTAGAAGTATTAATGAAAATTTTCTCTAATGGTCACAAGAGAGTAACAGTGGACATTCCCATCTACTTTGTGTAAGTATATTTTCGGTATACTTAATTTTCAGAAAACTGAACTCAGTAACCAAAGCTTTTGCTTTACAAAAAAAATAATATAAATGACCAACGTAATGCTTTTAATTCGGAAGCAATGGTGTTTGAAATTTGCAAATAAAATTATCAAAACATGATTTTTCAGTATGTCGAGATGTGCTCAGCAAGAACTTCAGTACGGACTCGATTTTTATACCAGTCTTTCAAATCGGTCTCAGAAAAAAAAAAGTTTTTTATAATGTGCTTTACAATCTTATAAAAATCAGTTTTTAACAGAACTGCCATTGATGTGACACATAAGGAGAATCATTCTGTCTGATTTTGATTCCGTTACCATTAGTGTTTAACATAAAAAAAAAAAAAAGCTGTGTAATATTTCTTATCAATAGTTTTCAGCTTGAAATTTTTTTTCAAAATTATTGGAGAACGGAACTTATAATATCTTTGCCAAAGTTGTTCAATGATATTTTAAAAGAATAAGAAATGTGGTGTTTGCAGATTTCTGCCAATAATTGGATATCAATAAAAAATTTGCTTTTCAGGGACATCAAAATTGCGAAATTTTATCATTAAAATATTTAGGATTAATATTTATTTCTATGTAAGAAGTAATTTCCAAACGATTAATCTTGGAAAAACTCGAAACGTGTGGAATTCACCAAATGAAAATGTTCAAAAGAACTAATTGACTACATTTATAAAAAATAATCTTGGAAAAACTCGAAACCTGTGGAATTCAACAAATGAAAATGTTCAAAAGAACTAATTGACTACATTTATAATAAATAATCTTGGAAAAACTCGAAACCTGTGGAATTCAACAAATGAAAATGTTCAAAAGAACTAATTGACTACATTTATAAAAAATAATCTTGGAAAAACTCGAAACCTGTGGAATTCAACAAATGAAAATGTTCAAAAGAACTAATTGACTACATTTATAAAAAATAATCTTGGAAAAACTCGAAACCTGTGGAATTCAACAAATGAAAATGTTCAAAAGAACTAATTAACTACATTTATAATAAATAATCTTGGAAAAACTCTAAACCTGTGGAATTCAACAAATGAAAATGTTCAAAAGAACTAATTGACTACATTTATAAAAAATAATCTTGGAAAAACTCGAAACCTGTGGAATTCAACAAATGAAAATGTTCAAAAGAATTAATTGACTACATTTATAAAAAATAATCTTGGAAAAACTCGAAACCTGTGGAATTCCACAAATGAAAATGTTCAAAAGAACTAAATGACTACATTTATAAAAAATAATCTTGGAAAAACTCGAAACCTGTGGAATTCATCAAATGAAAATGTTCAAAAGAACTAATTGACTACATTTATAAAAAATAATCTTGGAAAAACTCGAAACCTGTGGAATTCAACAAATGAAAATGTTCAAAAGAACTAATTGACTACATTTATAAAAAATAATCTTGGAAAAACTCGAAACCTGTGGAATTCAACAAATGAAAATGTTCAAAAGAACTAATTAACTACATTTATAATAAATAATCTTGGAAAAACTCTAAACCTGTGGAATTCAACAAATGAAAATGTTCAAAAGAACTAATTGACTACATTTATAAAAAATAATCTTGGAAAAACTCGAAACCTGTGGAATTCAACAAATGAAAATGTTCAAAAGAATTAATTGACTACATTTATAAAAAATAATCTTGGAAAAACTCGAAACCTGTGGAATTCCACAAATGAAAATGTTCAAAAGAACTAAATGACTACATTTATAAAAAATAATCTTGGAAAAACTCGAAACCTGTGGAATTCATCAAATGAAAATGTTCAAAAGAACTAATTGACTACATTTATAAAAAATAATCTTGGAAAAACTCGAAACCTGTGGAATTCATCAAATGAAAATGTTCAAAAAAACTAATTGACTACATTTATAAAAAATAATCTTGGAAAAACTCGAAACCTGTGGAATTCAACAAATGAAAATGTTCAAAAGAACTAATTGACTAAATTTATAAAAAATAATCTTGGAAAAACTCGAAACCTGTGGAATTCAACAAATTAAAATGTTAAAAAGAACTAAATGACTACATTTATAAAAAATAATCTTGGAAAAACTCGAAACCTGTGGAATTCAACAAATGAAAATGTTCAAAAGAATTAATTGACTACATTCATAAAAAATAATCTTGGAAAAACTCGAAACCAGTGGAATTCAACAAATGAAAATGTTCAACTAATTGACTACATTTATAAAAAAATCAGAAAAATAATTGCAATAAATAATTGCAATAAATAATTGCAATAAATAATCAATCATATTAGTTGGCCTAACTCTTAAAACAAATATTATTTTGAACTAAAGATTAATTTCATGTTGACATTTTTTAAAATAAAATTTTATACCTACGTAATCAGTAACATGCAATTAAGATAAAAACTTATGAAATTATATAATATGAAGGCTTTGATCTTTCGAATTACATAATAAAAAATCAAAGAAAACTGTGCCCTTACGTAAACACTTTTATTTTATTATTTTTCTTTTCAAGGAAATCTAAAAATAGCATCATTTTTGCCGACTCAAAATTTACTTGCATACTTTTCATATCCATATTCACTATCTTTAAAGTGTTTTAACGTGCAGTAGAATATTAATTTATGTGTTCTCAAACTTATTACTTTCACCTTTTCTAGTATCAATTTTGTATGCGAACATTCTCACTCTTGATTTGAGGTTCTGATCTGAGTACCGGTGAAATCAACAGAAATTTATTTTTTGAGACGCATTTCCAGAAAAATATTTAGTTTTATCAACGAAAATATTCATTTAATTTTTACTGTGACGTCATTTTCACACGCTGGGGCTCTCTGGGGAGCGTCTCAATCTCTGTACTAGCAGTATGAAAAAAAAAAAAAAAAATAATGTAACAGCTTTATGAGTAAAAATTTGTTTTTATCGTGACATCATTTTTATTAAAAGCGTTTAAAATTATTATTTTTAGTTATAATGTGAAAAGGGCTTCCGTAATGATATTGGTATTTCCTATTCTTTTCCTTCTATCTTCAACAATGGAAGTAACTCGATTACTACCAATGAGAAGAAATTGCATAAAGAACTTTTAAAATAAAAATATAAATATAAAAATGGGATTATTTTAAATAATAGCAAATACTCGCAAATCTACAAATAAACTGCTTTCTTTAAAATATTAATAATAATTACGAATATCTGTTCAGTAGAAGGTTCGGGCAATATGACTACAAAACAAACTTGTTTTAAGTACGTTCGTAATCATGTAAATACATATAGTCCCATAAACACCTATAGTCGCCGTTCAGTCTGTCCGTCCGTCTGTCCGCATATAAAGAAAAAGAGCTACCCAACTGAATTGTTTGAAACTTAAAATATATAATCGTAACATACATTTGTCGAGTTTGAAATAAATAATTTCTCATTTTATGAAAGTCGGATGAATAATTTAATTACAGGCACAATCCAAAATATTACATTACATTACGGCCAATGATAAAAAATAGTTTTAAGTGCATTTTAATGGTGTTACACTCTTTCGAACATAATAAAATCAATACGCATCTATAAAGTATATACTAAAATATGCGTTCTGTACAATGTGTAGTGCAAACAGTATTTGTTATTAATTTACAGGGCCACAGAAAAGTATTCATTGCATAATGGTATAGAGGGAAATATTGTTTGGGGTACGTTTTAATAATAACAAACTATTTCACATTTCATGAAATTGATATGCGTTCCTGAAGTTTACTACAAGTTACATGCTATATGATAGAAATCAGATAGTATTTACAGGGACACACAAAAGATTTCGCATACTCTAGTAATTCCGAAGTACTGTATACTATTACCCAGAAATATGAATATTTTCAAAGAAATTTTATAAAACGAACGCACCTCATTTGCTACGCTTGGCGTGCAATTTCCAACTTTCTATAATAGTATGTAGATTAACAATTTTCTACTAAGTACATTTTATATCGAGTTCGAATTTAAAATTATCGAGCTTGGAGTAGAAACTCAAAATAAGAGTCCAAGACTCATGTACGCAGTTTGCTCAAAACTGTTATTTCTAAAGTTAGTGCAAAACAGATGTCGCGGAGAGCTATGATCCAATAACGACTTGTAGTCAAAATCAAATATCAGTATCCGAATGTTACAGTATTAGAAGCAAGGCTGAATCAGGAATCTACTGGAGGTAAACCCCGGTAGTACTTCTCTGTCTTTAATAAAAATAATAATACTTAACCCAGAAAAAGGAATTAATTAAAACTACAAAACATGTTTTGTTGATTACATTTTGGTTGTTTTAAGCGAATTTTTTAGTTAAAGTAAAAAAATCGGTTTTGTTGCTCAGACAAAAAAAAAAAAAATTGTTAACACTCTTATAAAATTTTAACAAAATTTCATCAATTTTATAAAATTTTAACAAAATTTCATCAATTTTATTTGAGTCTTACTAAAGTCTTGAATTTTCCATTCCTAATTTAAACAAAATTTTGTTGTTTTTGCAAAATTTAAATTGCTGTGCTGTAGCCATATCTATCTCACGTAATTTTGTTTAATTGATTTATATAGCTGTAAAGGATTAACATAATTTTTTGGATAATAAAATCTTTTCAAATTGAGACGACGAATTAATGATGTTATTATTGCGTTATTATGCATTTCGGACGAAAATTGTAGATAAAAAAAATTGCAAAAGAAAAAAGGGCAATAATATTTTTTTTGTTTATTTAAACAAAATTTCCATTGACCCATAATTAAACGAAAAGATTTGTTGGACCAAACAAATTTTTGTTGATTCAACAAAACTTTTTTCTGGGTGTTGGAATTTATCTGTGCTTTATCTGTGCTTATCATTAAAATATAGGGATCAGGAATGCAGTGAAATAGCGTTTAAGGAAAAACCAAAGCCTAATTTACCCTTTCTTTTCCTTCTCATCGAATAGCCTTTCTATTCTTTTTTATAAAAAAACCCTTATATGTGATGTAATATGCCATATGCATAGAAGATGGAGATGAAACGGACTTAATTTTTATAGCAGTTTTTGGGCTTGGTCTGGTTAATAAGATAGAAATTGGGTAAAAATAAAATCATCATAAGTGGATGATCGAACAATATTAAAGTAAATGCGCAGTACTCAGAAAAGTACAAGGAAATAGTCACTCAGAAAAGTACAAGGAAATAGTCAAAATTAGAGTCATGAGTTTAAACATTATGAATATACTGAATTAAAAATTAAAATATTGCCAGGAGGGATAATTATGACTAATTTATACATTTTAAACATTGTTATTATTGTTGTTTTTATTTGGAAAAATGACGTTTTTAGTACGTAGGAAGAAACTTTGAATCTTTTAAGAACACTCCGTATATAAGCTTTAATTCTCATAGCTCCCATCCTTTTTATTAAGATAAGGTATCTGCCTACGTGCGGAGCACTTTTCTTTTTAAAAAAAAGGACAGTCTTGAAAAAATGTAATAATTTTTAGTTTTGTTCTATTGTATTACAGAATAATAAGAAAACATAAAATCCTAGCAATATCTTTTTAATATTTTAAAAAATTGGGATTTTTTTACTGTTTTTTTAGTAAAATTTCATGTTTACGCCAGACAGCGTACACTCGATTCAAATAAATATATTTCAATTTCCTCTATGCTGCACATTTCTATAAGACCTATCTGTGCACTGAACTATAAGTTTTACGATATCTTCAAAAATAATTAAAAAATTTCAAAATATGTAAAAAAGTACATTTTTTTAGTAAAAATTACCACTTTTTCATATTTGAATGCCTATAAAATAATTAAATTATTACATATAGCTTAGATCCTAGTTCAGAGCATAGTAAGTGATATGGGAAGCGCTCTTACAAAATTTCCCTGAAATATCTTTAAAACTTTTTATGTATTGAAGGTTTATCGCACATAGAAATAACAAAAAATTGATTTTCCAGAAATCGCATTTAAAGATTTCTTTTTAAGTAAAAAACTACAATATTTAATTGTTACGCTTAGAATGCACCAGATTTATATTCTAACCCTTCCTTAACTTTATTTTTAACCATTTTTATCTTCTTAGTAGCTTTTTTTGTTTTCCTGTTTAGTTTTGCTGAGTTTAGCGAGTGACGATTTGAATTTTTTTTTCCTAGCAAAATATCATTCTTACGCCAGACAGCGTACACTGAATTCAAATAAATATTTTCGAATTTCCTTTATGCTACACACTTTTATTACACTTATCTGTTCACGGAGCGGGAAGTTTTCAATATCTTCAAAAATAACCGCAAAAATTCAAAATATATTTTAAAAAGTACTTTTTTTAAGTAAAAAATACAATTTTTTCATACTTGAGTGCCTATAAAATAATTAAATTATCACATATAGCTTAGATCCTATTTCAGAGCATAGTGAGTAATATTGAAAGCACACTTACTAAATTTCACTGAAACATCTTTAGAACTTTTTTTGTAATGAAACTTATCGAACATAAAAATAACGAAAAAATTCATTTTCCAGAAATCGCATAGATTTATTTTCTTGCAAAAATCTAATATATTTAATTTATACACTTAAAAAGCACCACATTTATATTCTAACCTCTTCTTAACTTCATACTTAACCATTTTTAACTTCGTTATAGCTCTTTTCGTTTTCCTGATAAGTTTTGCAGAGAATAGCGAATGACGTTTAGAATTTTTTAATGATATTAGCATCGAATTTTTAATTCAAATAAAGACATATGTTTGCAGATTTCTTTTATTATTATTATTATACTCTAAGGCGAATTATAATAACCTATTGAATAGATTGAAAGTTGAGCTAGAAAGTACGATGGTATGTTACTAATTATATTTACAGAAAGACAAAAAAGATGTTAGACGTTTACAATGAAAATTTTTTTATAAATCATTGGTGTTCTCGTTTTGTTTATTATATATGTGTGATTCTTTCCATAGATCTAATTTTATAAAGTAGTAAAAACTGGAAAAGATCTATTTATTATTTTCAACTAAAAGATGGATTGTTTACAGAATAAAATATGCATTTGTTTATACAAATTTCTGTCTAAAATTGTTTGATATTGTTCCAAATAGAGAATAAAATGTTAAATGTTGTCCAAATTAATTCAAAATTTTATTTTGGAATGTAGGCAGTATTTTATTAAATAATCTTAGATTTAAAGTACAACTGTTCATAACAATTCTATGTAGTATTTAAAAAGTGAAGACAGCAAAAGATGTACTAATAATCTAAAAAGCATTTATGGTTTTCATTATCTTACAATTTTATAATATTCATCAAATTTATATTTGAAATTGTATTTCCAGAGTTTATATTATTTTTTCAAATTTGCCAGCTAATTTAATATCAATTTTAGTTGTTCTTTTTCAATATAACAGCTAAAGTTGATATATTTAGCAATATTTAGCTGTTATAGCTTCGTATATTTCAACAATTATGTGAGCAAAGGGCCTGGTTTTGCTGGTATATGACAAACGAGTGAAAATAAAATTTATACACTTCTTTCCAGATTTGTTTCTCAATAGAACCTCTTAGGAGGTTCCCCTTATGCATGAAAAGGACGTGTTAAAAATAGATTTGGTAAATAAATCAGCTTTTACTTTTCATGCATACATAATTATTGATTAGTAATTTGCATTATTAGTTTAACGTCAAGGTCATTAGCTGGTCATTAATTGCGGAAATTTGCATAGTTGAAAGCTTCGAATTTAGTATGGTGATTACGTTTATGATGTAAATATCTCCAAAGAACGGTTATTAAAAAATTAGAAACTTCAAATAAAGAGTAAAATGAGTGTAAAACCTTTAAAATAAATTGTAAATTGTCAATATTAATACTTCGTTAACTTAAGTGTCATGATCGCCTAATGCAATATCAATAATGAAATATTGAGGAAAAGTAGCTTAATTAGTAGTTTTTGAATTATCCGTAGCAGCATGATTCCCTTTAATAAAAATAAGCACAGAAATACAACTTCATATATTTCAGAATTTGTTAGCAAAAACGCAGTTTTCTACAAAAGTCACAGAAGCTACAAAAGCTACAAAAGGTATTGCTACAAAACGAGTAAAAAAATAATCTGTATATTTCTTTCCAAAGTTATTATCCAATAAAGCCTTCTAGGAGGTTATCCACCCACGCTTGTTAAAAATAGATTCGATAAATAAACAAGTTTTTATTTTTAGCGTACACAATTTTTGATTAATATTTTGCATTATTGGTTTAATGTTAAGGTCATTAACTGGCATCAATCAAACATCAAATGATAGTTAAGAGAAAATATACAAGATCGGAATATAAAATTCTGTTAACTGATCAGATAGCCAAAATGTCATAACCTGAAGGTAAACAACAAGATAATTAATATCAAAATACAAAAAATGAAATATTCATTAAATGTAGAATTTCATATTGCGAAGAACATGTTAAATAGACGTTCAAATATTATAAATGCATTTTTACCTTATTTTGTTTGTTTTGTTTTTCTTGACCTTAGATTGATATTACCACAATTATACATAACATTTTTTTACGTTGCTAAATCAAAGCCAATAAATGGAAATTCCAATAAATCAAAACATTTGAAAAATTTTAGCCCGTGAAAATTCTATTCTACTTTAAGATGATCTTGTTTTTCATTCATTAGGTTTGATATTTGACTTACAAAAAACATACAAACTAGTTTCTGTTTTACACGTTCCAACAAAGTTGAAAAAGCGTTTTTGAATTGGATAACACTAACATTAAAATTAGTATTTTATCGTTACTCTTGTATGTATTAATTTAGATACGTTGCTGAATATGTTTAATTGAAAATGGGTAATATAGTATAGGTTTAGTGAAAAAACACCGATAACAATGGCGATAATTAATAATTAAAATAATACACTTTGTATAAATCAACATTAAACGAAAATAACAAAGCAAGATGCGTTTCGAGCTACAACAATAACAGCCCGTCATCAGCTGAACCAACATGTGTTCGTAAAGGAACACAGTCAGAGATAAACTAAAAGAGTGTGGAGATTACAAAGAATGCGACAAGTTGCACTAGTTCAAAGAGCACAAGTGGAAGACAAAAGTAATGCCAAAATAATAAAAGAGAGAGAAAAAGATGGAATAATAATAATAATAAATAATAATAATAAATCAACAAATAAATAAATTAAAATAAAATAAAATAAATAAATAAATAATAAAATAAAATAAAATATTAAATTTTAAATATAAATAAAATGAAAAAAAAAAGAGACGAGGGAAAGAACTACAAAAGCAACTTCTACGCAAGAGAGAGGAAGGGAGATGATGAGAAATCATTGACAAGATTATTAGAATTTTTACAAATAAAATAAACTTCATGAGTTTTAAGTGTGAAGGAGAGGCAGGGTAAGAAATAATTCTGGCCATAGAGAAATTGAAATAATGACTGGAAGCCCAACAGTGAGAAGCAATCGAGGACCTGGATAATTCCTGATTTTCAATAAACCTCTGATATTCGCCCAATCTTTTCTTCAACGCTCTCCTGGTCTGAACAATATATCCCAAATTGCAAGAACAAGGAATAAAATTAATACCCCACAGTTCTCAGTAGGAATATGATCTTTCAAAGACGATAATTTAATTTTATTCGTAGGCTTGAAGATATTTTTAAAATTGAAACGAGAAAGTATTTTAGCAATTTTAAAACAGAGAGAAGAGTAAAGAAATAGAATAGAGTTAATATTAGCAGGATTATTTGAACCAGAAAGAAGACGTTTAGGCTTATTAAATTTATACAGAGTGTTGTCAATCAAAGAGGGATTATAACCACTAGCAGGAGCAAGAGTTTTGGGGTAGCTAATTTCATTATTTAGAGCAGAACAAAGTATAAAAGAACGTCACTTTATGTTGAGGAGGATAATTATAAAAAGCCTGCGGAGGAAGAGATACGGCGGAAGGTTTTCTATAAACAGAGGTAAAGAACCGATCAGGGTGTTTAGAAACCAAAACATCAAGAAAAGGAACAGAATTGTTCTCTTGGACTTCAAGAGTAAATTAAATACATGGACCAACTGAATTAACAAGTGAAAGAAGATCAGAAATATCTAGCCCAAAGGGAATTAAGATAAAAATATCATCAACGTACCTACACCAGTTTCAGGTTCAGATTCAACTATGTGGGGGGGGGGGATACCATATGGTTTGAGCTCAAAAAGCCCCACCTTGCATTTATTTTTAAAAAAGTACAATTGTTTTATAAATGGTTACCCAATTTGTTCTGGGCGAACCTAAAGTTCATACAATATTAAAACATATACTACATTTAAAATAGATAAATTTAAAGTATATACCTTTTAAAATTTTAACTAGAAGAGTAAATTAAGACAATTAAGCGTTTATGAATGTCTACAAAAATTTTTAGATATACCTTTTATTACTAAGTTTAACTATCAAAAGTTTCATAGAGTAAATCTATATATAGAGATATGATTTGATAATAAACTTGTTAATGCGCAAGCTGAAATGTGTACTGATTCTTTTCAACGAGGCTTATATAGTCAATTATTTTCTGTAATAATTTCAGGCATTTCAACACATATGAAAATCATTCATTTAATTTCATATTTCATGGCTTTCGCAGATGAAAGGTTGAAGTTAGTGAACGATTTAACATGAAATGCAAAGGCAGCACTTCTCTTCCCACAAGTACAGAGGTCAGAATCTACTTTGTTAAATTTAACTAGATATGAAGACAAGGGACCATGATTGGTAGTGAATAAATACAGATTTCGATGGAACAGTAAAAAGTCTTCTGAAATTTTTGGTAGAAAATCGTATGTGTATCTACCGGTATCTGCATAATCCCAATAGTTTTGGAGCGAATCTAGCTTTAATTTTCTTTTTACTAAGGATACTGGAAATGGATAGAATTTTGATTCGATTTGTGATGATTCCAATGTAGCTGCTTTTGCCAAAGTATCCGCTAACTCGTTACCTTTTATGCCAGTGTGGCCTCCTATCCATTTCAAATATAATTTTTAGTAGTTTTCTGTAATAGTATTATGATTGACTTTACTAATATATCTCTTGTATTAATATCTTTTAAGGCTAGTAGATTTGATAAACTGTCTGTTTGAACTAATAAATTTTGAAAATTACTTGAATCTGCCCAGATTATTGCGTCATGAATAGCTAACAAATCTGCTTGATAAACACTATTGTCATTAATTAAGGACTTTTGATATGGTTGAATTAATTGATGGTTATAGAAAGCACAAAAGGCATAGGCTGTGCCAGAATCAGTTTTTGAGCCATCGCTGAATATTTCCATTAAGTTAGTTAAATTTGGAGGTATGTCTTCTATCCAGTGTAAATACTTTTTAAATGTTTTTATCTGGCAAGTTTTTAGTCTTGTTTGTATCATGGTTGGGTCGAACTATTCAGATGGTATGCCAAGTCTTAATACTGCCTAGCTTGAGATTCTCTTTTTATTTGGTCTTGTATAGGAATTAATCCAGTTAATGTGAACAAGGCAGAGGTAGCCGTTTTCCTATATGCTTTAGAAATCATCAAAAGACATTCTGCTTGTATTGGGGATAAGATGCGTAAGGCATGAGATTTTTGCAATCTTCGAAACCAGATTAGTGCACCACATGATATTTTTTCTCCAATATTGTTTGATATTACGTTTTTAAAAATGTATTTTGGGAGATGACATAAGGAACAGAATTTCAAAAGATTTTGAATTATTTCTAATATTTCAGTTTTCTTATTTTTAAGGTGAGGAAGAAAGTTAGATTACAATCTAAGGTAACACCCAAATAAAGCAATGTTGGATTTGATTTAAAATTTTTATTTTTTATGTTAAAAATTGATGGCCGTTATAGACAGTTGGATTTAAGATGAAGTACTGAGCATTTCTCGGAGGAAATTGACATACTATTATCTTCTGCACAGTCGCTGATAAGTTGTAAAGCATGATTTGCCGAATCTTCTAAACTTCTCCTTGTGAAGCTTGAGATTACTAAAACTCCATAATCGGTGCAAGCTATTATTTTATAGCCATGTCTTTTAAGTACCGGTTGATCCAGAACTTTTGGGAATTTTGAAATGTTAAAAATTAGGAAACTATGTACAATACAAAGGTCCGGTTTTCAGATATATGCTTAGAAACATGTGGGATTTTTATTTAGAATGAATTTTTTAAAAAAATCTATAGTTAAAAATTTTAGCAACAAGTGGCGCTGCCGTACAACACTCAATTTACCTATACTATGCGTTATATAGACACGTTATATAGATACATGCGTTAGATAGACACATTGCGAAACATCTTTCCTAGGATATTAATCACACATTTTATTGATTCAAATGAAGAGAAATCTATAAAATATCACTTTATATCATATAACACTTGAAAGAAATTGCTATTATTTAAAAGTGTTTTGTTACAAAGCTTTTTGTTACATAATGCATTCAACAGTAATAATGTCTTATTGCACTTGTCCTGCACAAAGGAGGGGGGGAGGGAGAGAGAGAAATTCTTAGGAAAAATACAAAGAACAACATTCTTTTTCTTTCCCTTTAACACAAGTTTCTTTTTAAACATACTTCACATATTGTTTTTCGAACAGTAAATATACATGCATGCACATATGAAGGATAATAAAAATTTCAAATGTTGTGGCTTTCATATTTTATAATTAAATATTTTTATAATAATTTAGTAATTAGATTTTAATAAAAACTTTGCATTTTTATAAAAATAGATAAAAGACTAAAAATAAAATCACGATTTTGAACCAAAAATCATACTACAAATAAAAAAATAAAATTTTGGTTGGATCAAATATGATAAATGACTAATCCCCCCTCCCTTTAGAGATATCTTTCATAATCATTTGCCATGTCCTCCCTCCCCCTCAAAATGATAACGTTATATTTGCAGAAACACCTTTCTTATAATCAGATTCATAATCTTACTACATCACTATTAACTAGTTAAAAATAGATTCGATAAATGTAGAAACTAAATTCGCTTGAATATTTTTTCCTCATGAAGTCAAGTGCATTGGCTCGCATCAATCAAACTTCAGACTAGTAGAGTGAGAATATACAAGATCAGAATATGAAATACTCGTGACTGATCAGGTAGCTAAAAATGTCATAACCTGGAGATAGACAGCGGGGTAACTAATATCAAAATACAAAAAATGAAATATTCGCCAAAGCAGAAGTTATAGAAGGAAATAATGCATTTAATATTATGGAGAACACGACAGATGTCAGTTTAGATAATTAAAGGATTTTTTTAATTATTATTATTACTGTTTTTTACCTTGAAATCCTAGCATGTTGAGAGTTTGCGGAAAAAATTTTAATGCTTCATAAAAACAAAGAGATGTAAATAACTAAGTAAATTAAGTCCATTCGATTAAAGCGCTATCCTGATTTCAATATTTGATTAATTGCTCTATCAATCAAAATGTGATAGATGTTACAAAAATCCAAATCCTACATACATTTATCAAGAAATTAAAATAGTTTTCTATCAATATTTCTTGGAAACCACCATTCTTTTTATTTTTTAAACCCTCATTTGTGTTCAATTCAAAACTTCTGTGACAATAACAAAACTAATAAATTATTTTCAAGATACATTTATATTTTATTAAAATAGAGTAAAAATGGAACATAATATATCATTCTTTAAATTAAATATATTTCTTATTTATTGATATTGTTTTTCAAAATTCCGCAGATAAAGTGTTGAATTGGAAATCAAATGTGCAGCTGTTTTTGTATGTTTCTGTTTAGCTTAGATCCAGAAACATAGTGATGCTATATCACTATTAACTAGTTAAAAATAGATTCTATAAATGTAGGAAACTAAATTTGCCTGATGATTTTTTCCTCATAAAGCCAAGTGCATTGGCTCGCATCAATCAAACTTTAGACTAGCTGAGTGAGAATATACAAGATCAGAATATGAAATACTAGTGACTGATCAGGTAGCTAAAAATGTCATAAACTGAAGATAAACAGCGGGGTAACCAATATCAAAATACAAAAAATGAAATATACGCCAAAGCAGAAGCTATAGAAGGAAATAATGCATTTAATGTTATGGAGAACACGACAGATGTCAGTTCAGATAATTAAAGGATTTTTTTAATTATCATTATTTTCTTTTCCCTTGAAAACCTATTAGGTTGAGAGTTTGTGGAGAAAATTTAAATGCCTCTTAAAAACAAAGCGATGTGAATAACTGAGGAAATTAAATCCATTTGTTTAAAACACAGAAGTTTATACCCTGATTTCAATATTTGATTCATTACTCTATCAATCAAAATACAGGGTATTATAATTAAAGTCCGAGTTTCAAAACGCTCTAAAAAGCGAACCACTCGTTAGAATGGCGTCAAAATTTAACAGCGTATTATTGAAGAAAGGGGAAAGAACATGAACCAAAAAAAAGTTCCAAATTTGAGTGACAGATGACGCTGTAACCGTCAGTATATGTAAATTAAAATACCTGGCATGCGCACGACAATTTCAGGTGTTATAAAAGCGTTGCGTAAACGGCGTTTCCTCATTTCGCTTCTCAGACGTTGGCCACGAGTGTCTCAATGAAGGATCGTGCTCTGCTTGTAAAGCTTTATTATAAGAACGGTGATTCTGCACCAGTGGCTCTGCAGAAGTTCAGGACTCTCAAGGGAATGAAAAAAGGCGCTGGACCGATGACTGTGAGAGGTCTGGTGAAAATGATGCAAAAATCCGAAAATACCGATTTTTCCCATCCGATGTGGTACAACCTTGTCGTGGTGGACGGGCTTACATAACTAACAGTATCACACGCGTACAGTCATGCCCACTGAACAACACAGTTGGTTTATATCGTGTAACTTACGCCTTAGCCGTTGTTTTACGATTTGTTCTTTGTAGTCGAAATTCTGATGCTTGCAGCGCCATCTGTCGCTAAAATTTGGAACTTTTTTGGTTCATGTTCTTTCCCCCTTCTTCAATAATACGCTGTTAAATTTTGACGCCATTCTAACGAGTGGTTCGCTTTATAGAGCGTTTTGAAACTCGGACTTTAATTATAATCACCCTGTATGATAGATGTTACAAAAATCCAAATCCTGCGTACATATATCAAGAAATTAAAATAGTTTCGTATAAAAATTTCTTGAATTCCACTCACTTTTATTTTTTCAACTCATTATTCATATTCAAATTAAAGCTTTTGTGACAATAACAAAACTAATAAATTATTTCCAAGATATATTTATGTTTTATTAAAATAGCGTAAATATAGAACAAAATACATCATTCTTTAAATTAAATATATTTCCGATTTATGGATATTGTTTTTCAAAATATATCAATCAATAAATCAAATTAACAAAACACCTTCTGAACATAAAACAACTTCTTATTCAATATAATATGTAGAAAGTTCTTATTCCATGCAACATTTGTCTGCTGCTCCGTTCACGCAGAATATATGTTTTTCATTTTGGTATGTAAATTTTACATATAATTTTTTACACTTATTTTATATTATATTTTATTCTATTTTTTGAATAATTTAAGTAATTAACCGTACAACTTCCATAAAAATCCGTTCAGTTATCTTTAAAAAAAACTTATTTTCCTAATCGGGTTCATCTAAGTATAATAACTTTCTCACACAGATGTATAACTAAGTAATAGCGAACAATGTCTTATACTCTAAAACATCCCCCCCCCCCCCACCTCTACACAATTTCCTAACTGACTGTATAAATCTCATAAAAATCCATTTAGCAGAACATGAGTTATAAGCATTCTTAATGAAAATTTCCATTTTTTTATATAGATACATATATATATTTACTTCAGAGTTCAATCGCTGCTCTAGTTGATTTTTCCAAATTAAACTCTGAATCAAGCGAAAAATACAGGAGTATTTGACCTTGCATTTTGGACATATATCCGAATTGGTTGTTTTATAGACATGTTTAATTAGAATTTTAAAATAATATATTTAGGATAGATATGCTTTAACATATAGTAATATGAGATAGAATGCTTTAATATGTAACATTATAACCTAATTCCATCCCCCCTTTATTTTTGTATCTGCTTTTTTACCATTCTTCGCTAGCCTACTAAGGATGCAGAATTAAATAAATGCATTCATCTAGTTTTACATCCTGTTTGAAATGCTTCATTCATGTAAAAGAATTAATCATGACCATCTGATTGAAAATTTGCTGCAATACCTGATGATGAAATCCTATCCTTACATAATCGATCAAATGGATTGCTTCCTGTAACCTTTGGATTTTTCCTCATTTTATAAATGAAGGTTGCTAATAAAAATGCTATATGAAAATGGCTCATTGTAGTGATAATTTATCAAACACATTACAACTTTGAAGAATAGCAATTAAAATGTAATTTGTTAGATATGAACTCTCAGTTTTAGGTTGTAACATGACTGTTTAAATTGATGCTTCATCTAATTAAAAATTTCTTGCAACCTTCCTACTTTAAAAATCAAAACCTCTAATTGTAAAATCAACTCTTAAGTTGACAAAATAAACGACGTTTATTTATCAAAGTATTCAATATTTGCTACATATGATACAAATAAAATTTTTATAAGGCAAAATAATACCTTTATTTATTTACATATCGTCATATTTCATTGCAATCGGCAGTAACATTCTTTAAAAAAAAAAAAAAAAAAAAAAAAAAAAAAAAAAAAAAAAAAATATTTTCTCAAAAGAAAAATTCAAATCAAAAAACTAGTAAACAAAAAACATAAATCACGCGAACACAAGCATGATGAACATAACTTCAATATTAAACTAGTCGTTGGGGGCCACCGTAATACTTACCCATCATGGATATGCATATGGGAACAAAACGTGTGAAAACTATTTATACAATGCATTGCAATTCGAAAATAAAATTTAAATATTGTTAATATACAGGGTGTACAGCAAATAACATCCTGATTTCAAAATTAAATTTTTCAAAAACAAAGATCGATAGTATTATGCGGTAAACGGTTTTTTCATTAGGTAAGCTGTAAAAATCTTATACAGAAATTTCAAACAGTAAATATTTTGAAAAAATTGCATTCTGATTGCATAGAATGCTTTGATTTGACATTTTTCTTCTTTTAGATTGCCTGCAGAGAAATAATTTTTCAGCTTACAGTGCAATATTTTAAAGATTTTTCGAAGTAAATTTTTAGAATTTCGAAATTTCAAAAATTTAATTTAAAGAAAACTTTGAAATATGTCACTTTAAGCCGAAAAACACATTCTCTGGCAGCATTCTAAAGCAAGAAAAATGTCAAATCAAAACATTCTTTGCAATCAGAACACAATCTTTTCAAAATAGTTACCATTCGAAACTTTTGTATAAGATTTTTACAGCTTACCTTATAAACAAACCGTTTACTGCATTGATCTTTGTTTTTGAGAAATTTAATTTTGAAATCAGGGTGTTATTTGCTGGACACCCTGTGCATAGTAATGCTCTATTAAAGAATTGCTGATGTAACAATTTCGACAAATTATATAAAACGCCAAACTACTCATGAAGTACCGAACTACGTAAAAGAAACATCCTTATAACTCCAAAAATAATAATCATATTGACTCACAGTTTACTGCGTTGGATTAAGCGTCTTATTTTCAATTAAAATGTACCCCTGAATTGAAATTTGAATGAAATACTGGGTCATGAAAAATCGAAGAATGTGGAAAACAGCATTACAAATATCTCGGCAACTAATAATCCGATTGATTTCGTTCTTTATGCAAAATTTGTGTCATTTTATTGCCTTCTAGACCATTCCTTAAAATTAAAAAAATCGAAAATTTTTATCTACCTTTCATCAGAACGAATTTTTCGAGAGTCCGAAAAAATAGTTCCGGATAATCGAGGTTACTGATATTAAATAGGCTTCGTCCCATTCTTACATACTAAGTACGTACAACATTTCAAGTCTCTATCTCAATTTGTTCGGGAGATAGAGCGTTTACAGACACACAGACAGAAAGACAAACAGACGGACGGCAATTTTTTTTCTAAAAATATATTTTTCGGAATCTTCACTATCTGAAATGTATAAATCCGTCAAAAAAAAATTTTCAAATTTTCAAAACGATTGCAAGACTTACCCTATACTATGTATGATGAGTAAGTAAAATGTAAATTTGAGAACGTGAATTATTTTATATTATTGTTTTATTATTTTGTGTAGCATTTCTTTCAAAATTTTAGGAAGCTCCATGGATGCTTAATCACTGCAAATATTCTCACTGCGTAAGAAGTTCTCTATTGATTCTCCAATGATGGATGGCAAGTAATTCATTTATTAAACATATAAGTGTATATATATAAGATATATATGTTACAGGCCAAAACCGATTTTAGGCCAAACTAGTCTATCCTAGATCCCATCGGGTAAACTAGTTTTTCCTAGGCCAAACTAGTCTATCCGAATGCCCATCGGATAAACTAGTTTGTCCTAGGCCAAACTAATCTATCCGAAAGCCCATCGGATAAACTAGTTTTTCCTAGGCCAAACTAGTCTATTCGAACGCCCATCGGATAAACTAGATTTTCCTAGGTCAAACTAGTTTGACCGAACGGTCATTAGGATAAACTAGTTTAGCCTGCTATTCATCGGTTTGAACTAGTTTATCCTAGGCCCATCTATATTGTCCTAGGCCAATTCAATTTGGCGTGATTTTATGGAATCTAAAAACCGCGACGGCGCCAACTTACTAGATTTGATTTTATTTATCCTCGGCCGATGCAATTTAACGCGATTTTAGCTCACAGATTATCAAAGCCTGAGAATGATTGTGCTCGCAGATTCTGTGTGTGTATATGTAATCATGTACATATGTATGTACGCAGGCACATACGTATGTACGTACGTATGTACGTAATGCAATAACTCCTGATAAAAATATCAAATTTGCTTCTAATTTTGGATATAGATTTATCCTGATAACGAAATTCCCTGATTAGTTTCTGGAATTCATTGAATAAGAATAAGAGGAGGGGATCAAAAGGTTAATCCGAACCCCCCCCCCCTTCCTTAATTTAGTTGAGTCAGTTTTTCATGCAAAAGTATCAGATTTTATTAAAATTTTAAGTATAAGATGAGGCACCTCCATGATTAGTTGTAAGTGTTTATTGTTTACATATAAAGAAAGGAGGAATGCGAGGTAACCCATTTATGTAAAATTTATGTAGAATTTATGTAAATGTCTAATAAGTATAAAGGAAAGAGAGGGAATCGAACAAAATCAGGAAATATAAAAGAAATTCTAGTTTGATCTATTTGAAACTTTAGGATAGATTATGAGAAATAATATAAATTTATAAAAATATATTCCGCGTTAAATGCCACTATTTACGAATAGTGATTTTTGAAAAATATTAAAATTTTGTTTTGAATAGCCGAGACATCGAGTAACGTATCTTCTGATAGATTGTTTAACGGATTTACCTTCAGATACAGTTTTATTGATAATAGGGTACGTTCCCTTTCGTAATGGGACTTTTTTTTATAATTTTTTATCATGTGTCATAAGCTATCACAAAGTTTCAAACAGTTCCAACAAGAATTTAACATTTTTACAAAAATTACTAAAAGAAAATAGTGGTAGTTGACGCGGCATCCTTTTTCTTAAATATTTAGCATAATTTTTTTTATGTTTCTAAAAGTTTCAAATAACGGTAATATTTAATTAGCAGTTAAAACGTTAAAATACACTGAGCTTTTTAAAAAAAATTCTAGCGTCCCCTTACTCCACCCCCATCCTAAAATTCAAGTGTCATGCTTTATTTAAGCTCTTTTTTATTTTTAAAAAGTGTCTGATACTTACATTTTTAATATGAACAATTTCGCGTGAAGTCGTGTGTGCGAAAACCAATATCTCTAACAAATTAAAAATCTTTTTATAAAACCAAAATTTTTTATCCGATTGAAAAAAAGATCCGTTCTCCCTTTATATTCAATCTCAGAACCCCCTAAATTATTTAGGTAAATGCCATATCAGAAGGAACCTACATCCAAAATTTGAAAGAAATCGGTAAATTCTCCTTGAAAAATCTATTTACATAAATTAAAGGGTTACCCCCCCCCCCATTCCTCCTTGCTTTATACGCAAACAAAGAACACCCACAACTAATCATGGAGGTGCCTTATCAAAACGATCATATACCTAAAGTTTTAATAAAATCTTATACTTTTGCATGAAAAACTAACTTAACTAATTTAAGCAGGAGGGGGGGGGGTTGCGGATTACCCTTTTGTTTCCCTTCCCTTGTTCTTATTCAATGAACACCTGAAAATGATGAAAATATACATCACGCATAGATCACAAAGGATAATGAAATCAACGGAACAATTTTTACTCAAAATGCTATATAAAAAACCATCTGGGTGGTCTAAAGAGACACACTTAGTAATAAAAGTTTAAGGCCTGAGAACCCAAGACACCACCATTGTACACTGACTTTTAACGTCAAGAATATTTATAATGGGCCATAAAATAAATTTATTACAGCTTTCTGGACATGAGAAAGTTTCTTCTTACACAGGTGTTTTAAAAGGAGGCAAGTACGTCCTCCACCCAATAGTCACGAAAGCCAAGGTATCCTGTTCTCCAATTATAGTTTTTAAAAAAACTTGGTCACTCCCACAGGTCGGGGAAGAAAAGATTTTTTTTTCTTCCAGTGGTCAGTTGGCTAAAAATCTTTCAACGTGTGTACACCCTCAGCTGACAAAGGGAGGATTCCTCCTTCCTGGCTCTGCTCTCTGATGTTGATGCCGGATCACAGTTGCTAAAAAATTCTCGACGTGCTTTGTACCCAGAGGATCTTATGGATTATCCCTCTCGCTGAGTGCCAAAAAAAAGATGCTCCGATGTCCGAAGATGACAGTGATGAAAGTCAACAGTTTGGCAAGTAAATATTTTACTATAATAGTTCCCCCAAAAATGATTTGAAATTAAAGTCAGCTGCAATATGGGAGTTCTGCAAAATATTATTATTATTATTATTTTCTTCTTAACAACAATGTTATTCTAGAGAAATTTAAAAAATATTTTTTTTCGGGTGATCTTTTCACCATAATGCATTTTGCTCATTTAATGTAAAGTTTTGTAAATATTTGTAAATAAATCTTATCTTTCATTTAAAAACACTTGATTACAGGTGACCTGATATTTTCTAGAAATATAAAACAAATAAATAAACAATGATAATAAAATAAAAAATAATAATGAGTAATTTTTTTAATATAATTCTTTAATTTAAATAAAATCATAGGTAATTACCAATTTAGACCATAACCTAATTTTGATAATTACTTAATTAAAGTTGATACAGGATTCGATTTTCTAGCTGTCGTGAATTCTGCTGGTCGGAATTAGTGCGCACCATGACTGCCGGAAATTTTCGAAAGACTTGTACCAAATTTTAAATAGTATCTACAAACGTGTTTATAAAAGAATTTTGAAATACCGATTAACTTGAAAATTAACAGCTAATTTAAATATAAGATAACATGGAAAATATTAGACAAATAATTATGAGTAAAGATATACATAAACAAAAACATGTCATATTCCCCGTTCACGAGTATCTAATAATAATAACAATAATAATAAAAGCATCAATTATTATGGATGTGAGGAGGTATACCTAACAAAATTGCACTCTTGAGATATTTCTAGAGTATATTCTAATAAAGTTATGAGTGTGTTAATAAGGTATATATATTTCCTGTTTTAATTTATTCTTATATTTTTTCTTACGGTCTATATATATATATATATTAATAGTTTTGCCTGTCTATCGTACAAATGACAATAGACAACCGAGAGTCGTAAGTCGCAGATGTGCATATACCACATATATAAACAGCGTCAGATATGAGGAAATAATTCCTTTCATATGATTCTTTATATGATATAAAGCAAAACCATAAAAAAAAGAAAAATATGATACATGTATTTACTAATTATTAACATGCTTTATATATGAGTTGTATATCATATCGAGAAAATACAAGTTTTGTGATGTATCAGTTAGATTGTTTATATACATTTCCATAAAATTATAAATGAGTGTTATTATGTGTATCTATATAAATATAGCTTATGTTATTTAATAGTGCCAAT
Source organism: Maratus speculifer (assembly GCA_964019185.1). Classification (NCBI taxonomy): domain Eukaryota; kingdom Metazoa; phylum Arthropoda; class Arachnida; order Araneae; family Salticidae; genus Maratus; species Maratus speculifer. The sequence goes on along the minus strand of OZ025300.1, from coordinate 160,471,172 downwards.
ATTATGTAACAGTTTATGCCAGAGTTTCTTTTATTTTAGAATTTTTTGGCTCATAAGTTTTTTTTTCTCTCATTTATGTTATTCGGAATTCATTGCTTTGAAAATCTATTTGGCTATTTTAATACTTTTACATATTCAAAATTGGGGGATACAATATAGTACAGCCAGACTTCCACAGATTACTCTTCAAAATAGTATTGACATATGGCGACTGATGTCGCAACGATAGGACTTTTCATAACGAATCAGTGTTGGAATCTCGGAAGGACACCGTATTAGAATGTGTCGTCGGCATGCCACGAACTTTCGTTACAACTAGTTTTATTAATCAACCACATTAGGCCAAATTCTGTCCTGCGGCATAACAGATATCCGAGGAAGATGACCGAACTAGCCGGGACTCTATTGTATTTCATCACAATGTGCTGGTTGAACTTAGTGATAAACTTAATGACAATGATATGTAAAAAAAAGGACATGAACTCTGTCCCTTTCCTTTTTTTCTCCTATGACAGGGGGAAATGATGGAAATATCCATCACGCATAGATCACAAAGGGTAATAAAATCAACGGAACAATTTTTACTCAAAATGCTATATAAAAAACCATCTGGGTGGTCTAAAAAGACACACTTAGTAATAAAAGTTTAAGGCCTGAGAACCCAAGACACCACCATTGTACACTGACTTTTAACGTCAAGAATATTTATAATGGGCCATAAAATAAATTTATTACAGCTTTCTGGACATGAGAAAGTTTCTTCTTACACACGTGTTTTAAAAGGAGGCAAGTATGTCCCCCACCCAATAGTCACGAAAGCCAAGGTATCCTGTTCTCCAATTATAGTTTTTAAAAAAACTTGGTCACTCCCACAGGTCGGGGAAGAAAAGATTTTTTTTCTTCGAGTGGTCAGTTGGCTAAAAATCTTTCAACGTGTGTACACCCTCAGCTGACAAAGGGAGGATTCCTCCTGCCTGGCTCTGCTCTCTGATGTTGATGCCGGATCACAGTTGCTAAAAAATTCTCGACGTGCTTTGTGCCCAGAGGATCTTATGGATTATCCCTCTCGCTGAGTGCCAAAAAAAAGATGCTCCGATGTCCGAAGATGACAGTGGTGAAAGTCAACAGTTTGGCAAGTAAATATTTTACTATAATAGTACCCCCAAAAATGATTTGAAATTAAAGTCAGCTGCAATATGGGAGTTCTGCAAAATATTATTATTATTATTATTATTATTTTCTTCTTAACAACAATGTTATTCTAGAGAAATTTAAAAAATAATTTTTTTCGGGTGATCTTTTCACCATAATGCATTTTGTTCATTTAATGTAAAGTTTTGTAAATATTTGTAAATAAATCTTATTTTTAATTGTTAACTAGTGTAGAAGAGTTATTTTATTTAGAAAGAAACTGTGTTGACTTCTTGTTTTACATTTATGAATAACTATTTTGAATTTATTGCTTAGTTCATTTTATCTTCTAATAATAATGGATTAAATGCTACATTCTCATAAGGAAGGGTTCTTCAAAAAGATCACAACGCAAAAATCATTTCTATTTTCTTTTAAGAAAATTAATTAAAATTCCAACCTTTTCCCAGAGAAAACGATCACTGCTTTTCATTTAATAGCATAATCTTAATGACATTATTATTGTTTTCTATGTATAAATGATAAAAAAGAATTAATTTAATTATTTTTTATTCATTTAATAGAGTAAGTCTATTTCTTTCCAACAGAAACTAATCAGAGAAGTTCGTTATCAGGATAAATCTATATCCAAAATTTGAAGCAAATTGGATATTGCTAACAGGAGTGATCGCATTACGTGCATACGTACGTACATACATAAGTACAAGGTTATATATACACACACACAGACTGCGAGCACATTAGCTCTCAGGCTTTGATAGTCTGTGAGCTAAAATCGCGTCAAATTGCATTGGCCTAAGATAAATTAGATCAAAACTAGAAAGTTAGCGCCGTGGCGGTCTTTAGATTCAATAAAATCACCCCAAATTGACTTGGCCTAGGGCAATCTAGATCGGCCTAGGATAAACTAGTTCAAACCAATAAAAAGCAGGCTAAATTAGTTTGTCCTAATAACCGTTCGACCAAACTAGTTTGGCCTAGGAAAATCTAGTTTATCCGATGGGCTTTCGGATAGACAAGTTTGGCCTAGGAAAAAGTAGTTTATCCGATGGGCGTTCGGATAGACTAGTTTGGCCTAGGAAAAAGTAGTTTATCCGATGGGCGTTCGGATAAACTAGTTTGCCCTAAAATCGGGTTTGGCCTGTAACATATATACACTTATATAGATATATATAAGATAGTAAAAAAAAAATTACAAATTGAAAATGTAAATGCATTTTTATGTAATCGAATTATTTTCATACTGACAACTAAGAAAACTGCCTACGTTCGGAGGGTTTTTTTTTCCACTTATTATATTGACAAAATTCATCGATGTATAGTTTTTGTTGGTAGTGATTTTCGGAAACGTTTCCAAGAAATATTTTAGTATAGGGTACGGTGGTGTAATTTGATGCTTAAATATTTTAATTTAAAAAAAATTCCTGGTATTTAAAATTATTATTATTATTATTATTATTATTATTATTATTATTATTATACCTAGGAAATACCAAATCCATACTCAAAGGGTAATATGATGTCACGTTTTGTAACAATCGTATATTTTGAGGTAATACAATGTTTTTTTACTACCTTTACAATGCACTATTCAGAAAATTGATAATTTTTATTTATTCATGTAATATTTGAGACTTGGTCCGGCCCTTAATCATGCTTACATTCTCTTTCTATATATTGGACCTACATAGCGAGCCGATACTAAAGTTATGCTTGCGGATATAAATAATCTAAAGCATATAGTAATTTATAATGTTAACTCTTGTCATAAATATGTAAGCAGTATTCTAGAAAAAAAATTTACTTGTACGTTTAAAAAAATTGGCTTTCTCAGTGGAAATTGAGTCGAGTCTGATTTAACAAATTTTAGCACGGATTGTACCCAGCTGAATTTTAGGATTTTACAACGGGACGGCTCGGGCCAGTATAGTTTTCTTTTGGGCCGAGGCAAGTCGGGCAGACCTCTAAGATGCAGGTCCTGCAGATCCATTCACATTTCAAAAATCCACAAAAAGTAACAAATAGTCGGAATGCAGTTTGCACCATAAAACCTGGAACATTGTTAAAAAGGTTGTCAACTTGGAACCAAATTTTGGGGCTCAGCAGATGCCAGTGTAAGATGGTGAAATCTAGAACCATTATTTGGAGCTCCTGTTGAATCATAATTCCAGTACTTAGAATGAAGTTGAAATTGGAAGCTCTAAATGTTTGTAGGAGATTTTACCATCTTATGGTGGCAGCTACTAAGCACCAAAATTTGGTTCAAACGAAAGTAAAATTTTTAGCAATGTAAATGATCAATTTTTATTAGCAATAAGCAAAACCATTTTAAAAAAATTAAAAGATTTTTTTTCTTTTTCCTTTTTTTTGGGGGGGGGGGAGGGCGGGATGATTAGGATTAATAGACAAACCGCACTGTGTTAGAACAATATGTTAATTTTATATATTTTTTTCTTTTAAAGATGAGAACAGATTTGTGTGACATCCTGTACTTATTGATTGTTTCAATATAAAGTATAAAAATAGAAAGGTATTTTATTTATATTAAATGTTTTATAGCTGTATGTGTACTGCCGCTTTCAATGGAGATTGTGCATTTTATTTAATCCTATTACATACATAGAAGTTTTCTGGCACACTAATTACAGTTCACATCAAAACATATAATATAAAATAGCGAAGTCTTACTCCTTAATGTCCCGACTATGACGCATGACTTTCTTACTGCGTTATTTTTTTATAATTAAATACACATCATTCAAAATGATCTTGAAAGTTATCGTTGATCTTTAAACTTTATCAATATAAGGTAAAATATATCACGACCGAGATTTGTAATGTATTTTATCGAAATTAAAAGGAACATAAATTTTATGTTTGGCATGAAAAAATAATTTTAGTAGCTGATTTTTAAAATGCTCATTTTAAAAGTTGATAATGAAAAATGGGTGAAAATCATTAAAAAATACACGATAAAAAGGTATTATTTGAAGAAAACATTATCGTAATTCAGAACGCCATCTTATCTGTCAAATGCTTTCCTCCTAAAACAGCAGATTTTTTTTATACGCTATATTTAAAAAAAAAAAAAAATTGTGTTCCGCAAAATTTCTCCAAAAATTTAAAAATTAGTATGTAGATTACATCAAACATTTAAGGCTTATTTGGAACAGTTTTTAAAAGATTCGAATTTCAGTATAGGTGAAATATGGGTGTGTGTGTGGGGGGGGGGGAATAGGAGAGGGAGAGATTTTCAAAATAATAGTTTGATCGTGTTTTCTCTATCACCATTAAAAAATGGATTTAAATTGTGATACTGAAATTATTTTTACCGCATGCATATTTCTGAAAACAGTTTATTTAAATTTGAATTTTAAAAGATTAAAATGTAGACCAACTAAATTATATTTTTATCATGATTTCTTCGAAATTGGTATCGCATGAAATTGAAAATTTAATATTACGGTATTAATTAACATGTAGATACTCACTAAGAAGAATTTTTAAAATAAAATATACAACATTTAAATGTGTTCTGATATCTATATTATATCAAAATTTTTGTAGAATAATTCAGATGGAAGTCTTCATATATGCTTCACTATATTTATATGTGCAGTTATATAATAATTTTACAGAAACACATTTATGTAATCTTTTTCTACAATAAATTGCATAAAATAATACAGTAATTGAAACATAAGTGCCAATCTCTATACATCAAATCTATTCAAATTTATTTGTCATGTGACACGATGTATTCAGCTGTAAGTACACAAAATTTTAAATCTCTAACTTAAACAGTCTTTTGCTCAGACTCTGTGACGGACGACAGACAGAAGAGTGAATAGAGTTTCGTCAGATGAGCGAAACATTAGAAATACAGTTTTTTCATAAATACGAGAAACACAAGAAATTTTATGAAATAGTAAAAAATATATAGCACTTTTTCTAAAATTTCAGGAACTTGGATTTTTTTCGCCATTTAATAAAATCCTAAATAATTTTCTTGCGCTACACAAAGGCCCTGATAACTGAAAAGCCATGAGAAGTGCATACTCTCCCTAGAAATTTTTGAAGGGGTCCAAAAATGTAAAAACAGGGACTTTCAAATATTATATTAAATTAATTACACTGAAAAATTCTAGTTGCTTTTCAAATTAATAATTCAGTTAATTGTATATATAAAGTCTTTCATAAAAATAATTTTTTCGTACAATAGATCTGTGGTCCACTTGATCAGAATACCTCAACTTAACCAGCCAACCAAATTCAGGTAATATTACCATCTTACCAATCAAAATCGGGAAAGTCCAATAATACAATATTTGTAATAATTTGAAAAACGCGTCGGTGAGTTTCTGTGTATGTCGTATTTAGGAAACTTTTCTCGAAAGAAAGGGGGCCCCGAAATGACACTTTGCTGCACATAGCTTCAGAAGTAAATCGAGCCCTGGCTACACATTACAAAAGGAACATTATATTTTCTACACAGACCATACAAAATATAAAAATTCAAATATTTTATTTATAGCAGAAATTCGTAAAGTACGAAAATGTGTTAATAAAATGAGTTTATTTTCTAAAATATAAATATATTTGGTTTTCATTGCCAGCAAATTTTATATTGAATTAATTCAAGTCCAAAATTCTAATTTCTTTTCAAATCATTAATTCATTTACATATATATGAGAAGCCCAGAAGCCAAGGGGTACAAGTGACAAAATGTCGATTTGGAGTAAATTGAGTTTAAAGATAAATGATGTTAAATTGGAACATCAATAACAATTGACTAAATTGAAATAGGAAACATCTGCTTGTTGCATTCTAATCTTTGAACTCTCATTTCAATAACTGTTAAAAAAATAGAGTACAATTTTCTTTAAATGTATAATTAATCAATATTGTTTGTTTTTCGAAAAAAGTGGTTTATCTCTATAACTCCCCAAATAATCAGAAAATGACCTTACCTGAAATGAAAAAAGCATATTTCCAGATACCCTGTGCACTTAACTCAATTTTTTCAATTTTGTTACTTATACCCCTTGGCTTCTGGGGTCCTCATATATTATATGTGTTTCATTAAAAAAAAAATTCATAAGAATTAATTTTTCATACAATAGATCAGTGTCAACCACATGATCAGAATTCCCCAGTTTATCCAGCCATCTAAAATCATCAATTTATCAGGCAATATTATCGTCTTACCAATGAAAATCATCGAGATAATCCAATAATTTAATATTTGTAGTAATTTGAATAACGCAATGATGAATTCCTGTGTATGTTGAATTTAGAAAAAAATTTTCTCCAATAAAAGAGTACCCCGAAATAATACAGTGCTACCCATAGCTTCAGAAGTTAATTGATCCTGACTACACATTTACATAAGTAACATGTTTTACGCATGGATGAGACAAAATATGAAATATTATCTGTTTGATGAATGCGCAGAACTCATAGAAAAAAAAAGGATTTAAAAAATTAAATAGATTTTCTGAAATTTAAATATTTGGGGGTTTCGTTTTCGTTTCATAAAATTGCTCCATTTAAAAAAATAATAATTTTTATTAAATTTATTTGACCTACACATGAGGCACACCATCATGTTTAAACATATATAACATAAAAAAACAACTATTAAGAAGAATACGAGAAACAACAAAATGAAATGCTAACTTTAAAATAAGAATTTTTAAAAGTATTCAATTTGCTATAAATGATAAAATATTTTTTTAAAGACAAAAAATATCTTTATTTATTCACATTTCGACATATTTCATTGCATCAAACGGAAAGATTCTTAATAAAATAAGATGATTTTATAAATAAATCAACATTAAATATAAAATATTAAAACAATGTTAAATATATGAAAATCAAAAAATCAAAAAATCAAAAAGTTAGTAAAAAATGTTAACAAAAACTTTTAAATAAAGTATTTTTAAAAGTACTCAATATTTGCTGTAAGTAATAAAATTAAATAGATTTTCTGAAATGTAACAATCTTCTATTTTTGTTTTCGATTAATAAATTCGTTCTACTGATAGAATTAAATATCACTAAATATACACATTTCCAAAGCCAGAAAATGTTTTAAACATGAATTATACAAACATAAAAAAAGCTATACTTTTTGAAAATTAAAATTTTTGACTTAGATTTTCAATTGTTAACTTTAAATAAAGAATTTTTAAAAGTACTCAAAATTTGCTATAAGTGATAAAATAAATTTTTAAAAAGGCAAAAAAATACTTTTTATTTAATCACATTTCGACTTGTTTCATTGAATCCGACGGCAATATTCTCACGAAAATAAAATGATTTTATAAATAAATTAATAATAAACATAAAACATTAAAATAATATTAAATATATCGATATGAAAAACTCAAAAAAATCTATACATATAATAAAACAGTAGGACCCGGTGTGTCTGTACATTGAAGATAATTGACAAAAATGGAGTCAGGGCGATAAAAGAAAACCAATGAAACACAAAAAAAAAATTTTTGAATTTTTTGTCTGTCTGTCTGTCTGTCTGTCTGTCTGTCTGCCTGTCTGTTTGTTCGAGGTTATCTTCGTAACTACTGAATGGATTTTTATGCGGTTTTCACTAATGAAGAATGCACACTCCCGGGCAGTGTATAGGCTTTGTTTCATCAAAATCGGACAACAGACAAAAAAGTAACAAAAAGAAACAAAAGAAACTATTAGGTGCGCTGCTCACGTTTTTTAGTACATAACGTTTTTTAGTACATATAAAATCCAATAGATGTCACTGTGCGATTTTAAAACGCGCTATCGTTATGTTTTCGCCAGTCTACTTAAGTATGAGAAAGTTTCAAGCTGGCTGTCGTTCCATGTGGTTTAGTCGGTAGAACGTCAGTGCGCCATACTGATGGCCCGGGTTCGATTCCCAGCATGGAATTTTTTTTCACTATGTTGGCATTAACGCCTATAAGCAATTAAAAGAATTTGAAATATTGTATTCAAGGCGAATTTTCTCTCTGGGAAAATTTCCTTGCATTAATATGTCAGTGTAATTTTTTTTTTCGATTTAATTTTTTTTTTCGAAACTTTGTTTTTCTTAAAAAATTACAGTAAATATTTGATATTTCCCAACGTTTTTTGAATGATCGACTTGCTTTTTTTTTTTTTAATGTATGTCTGAACCTTATCTAACTACTTCTTCAAGATTTCTTTAGATAAACCGACCAGCGTAGCGGGCGAAGGCCGCTAGTTGTTAATAAAAATGTTTAAATGAAGAATTTTTAAAAGTACTCGATATTTACTATAAATTGTAAAATTAAATAAATTTTCTGAAATGTAACGATCGTTTATTTTTGTTTTCTTTCAATAAAATCGTTCGACTGATAATTTAGTGAATTATCCGTGGACTAATAATTTAGTGAATTATTAGTCCATTAAGTGAATAAAACATCACTTAATGGACACACATTTCCAAAAGACAAAATATGCATTAAACATGAATTATACAAAACATAAAAAATAAACTATTTCATGTATACGCAGAAGTTTTGAAGTGGAAAAGAATTATTAATTAGTAAGTTAAACCGATTCTTTGAAAACTAAAATTTTTGGCTTTGATTTTCAATTGTTAACTTTAAAATAAGAACTTTTAAAAGTGTTCAATCTTTGCTATAAGTAATATAATAAATTTTTAAAAAAAGCAAAAAAAAAAACTTTATTTATTCACTTTTCCATATGTTTCATTGGCATCCAACGACAACATTCTCAGGAAAATAAAATGATTTTAGAAATATAATTTTTATGAATAGTATTATAGCTGGCAAAAGTCGTGCTTTGCTTGGATTCGTGAAGCATTGTTTTATGAGATAAATATTTCAAAGTGACAATATTTTTTATCTTATTTTTGCACCTTTTTTAAACAAAAACTTTATTTTATGTTTTGGCGCATTTCAATTTTAGAAATGTAAATTCAGCCAAATAACTAAGAATTTTCTCGTAATTTATTATTTTTTATATTAGACTGGTGTAAATCAAAATAGTTTCGAATCGAAATGTTACAAAATATTAATTATTTTTTTTTAATTCTTTTGTTGCTACGTTACAAAAAAAAAAAAAAAAAAAAAAAAAAAAAAAAAAAAAAGAAGAAGAAGAAGATGTTTAATTTTTTTTTTTAATCCGTAAGTATTATCTGCATAAATGATTTCATATAATAAGAATAAACTGTGTATTTGAATACATAACACTGAAAAATACTTTTAAAATTGAATGTAAATAATTGAATTTTCACAAATATTAATTTATTAAAAGTGCGTTATCATTTTTTATAAAAAAGCATTTTTAATGCTTTTTTTATCATTGAAAATTTCGTAAAAGAAATCGTGAAACTATTATATATGATTAAATGGAATGAGCACCAAAATATGTGCCATTTCAAACTAATCTTAAAGACTCTTACGGGGGCATCCCCTCCCCCCCCCCACCCATAGGGATTATATCCCGCGTGTTGATAATTAGCCAACATACTCAAAACCAAAGTAAATAAACTAATTTTAGTCCTTAATTAAATCTATAAAACAGTTTTGAGATATTTTGGCGCCGTAATGAAAATATATTAAATAAAAATCATGATTCTATCTATAATTAGTAACTCCATGATTTATTTTTTCTTCTGAGAATATACGTGTTTCATTTCTTAATTTGAAAAACTAAAAAATATATTGATTAAAATAATATATTTTTTTAGGTTATTCTGTTAAAAAATAATATTGTGCAAACTTACACATCATAATTTATTTTTAAATTTAATTTCAAGTCAAAATACTGAATTGATTTTGTAAAGTGTGCGACAAAATGCAATTTGTGTTGACTAGTAGAAGATACGCTTCGCTCATCCTAATTAATGTATTTATATTAATTTCATATTAATTTTTATAAATATATATTTTATTTAATTTTATTTAACATAATTAAAATAATATTAAATAAAATATTATTTTTTTTTCTTGAGAATGTTGCAATGATCGCGTGTCAAAATGTGTATAAATAAAGGTATTATCCTTCATAGCAAATATTGAGTACTTTTATATTTTGAAGTGATTTGTATATATAGTACGAAATAATTTTTATTAAAAATATTTTCTCTGCACTTTTAAAAAAGCAAGGCATGAATCATACAAAAATTTAAAAATCAATTATTGTGTAAACGCTAAATTGACGAAATTTTATTTCGAAATGTAAAAAATAAATGTATAAATAAATAAAAAATTCTAAAATTTAAGCATCTCCGTTTAATAAAAACGTTCAATTTAAAATATAGAGGGGGGGTATTAAATTTATTTATTCTAAAATTTGCAAAAAGACCATAACATTTTGTGTTAAATATGAATCATGCAAAACATAAAAAAGAAAACTATTTGATGGAAAGACGAAACTCACGACCGACGTTAGGAGGAAATGTTTTAGATAATAGTAAACTGTTGCCAAGATCTAACCAAAAATAATGCAGTCGAATGCTGAACAGTTGTGGGCGAAGGTATTACTCACTATTAGACCTATTTCGAACTCTCTACCCTTTGAACTCCGTAATTGTATTTTCCGTGTTTAAATAAATAAGTAATTAAATAAACACCAACAGTGTAATTTTACGCACAAATACTCTATCAAATGATGGATGTTAATCATTTAAATATTCAAGTTCAAATTCTTCTCCGATCATTTGAAACTAGAATGATGATTTATCACGAGCGAAAAATCCTAATCGCCAAAAATTATATGTTTCAATAATTGTTGTTTAAAAAAAAGTTCTAGATTTATTAAAACTGTAAAGGAAAACATTTTCTTAATATCACCAAGTGCTGTACGTTGATTTATATCTCCAGATGCGAGGAATTTTAGATATTTGAATAAATAATGTACATTCGCAAAAACAACGATAAGGTCACCTATTAAGGCAACATCAGAAATTATCCTGTTTATATTCGTTTACCTGAAAGGGTTATAGAATCCTTGCGTGACTTAAACGTAGCATAAAGTATTTCAATGGATCGGGAAATTTAGATTAGTTTGGATTATTTTCGTAGATTCGTAGTTTGCATTATTTTCTGATTATTTTCGTGCGGTTCGGGTTAGAGATATCATCGGTTTTGGATTGGGTTTTGACTCTTGCTAGTGGAATTCTGAATAATCCATTTACTTAACCCTTTATGACCCAACGGTACATTAAAGTGCCATTAAAATAACTTGTTATAAAATTCATTTAATACATTGATTAGTGGTAATACCGTTTAGAATGAGTTATAAATATTTCAGTTAATGTTAGTTAATTTTAAAAGGGTGATTTATTTTGCCTTTCACATCATTTCATTTTTCTTAGTACTGAAAGAGTGGGGTGGAAAGGGAGGGGGGATTTAGTTCGGAAATATTTCGCTCAAAATTTCAATTACTAATTCTGAAAGATATTTTTAAAAAAGATTTTAAATAAATGATTTGAGTGGATTTGTAAATATCGCACAAAATCTCTATAAATTCAAATTTAATTAAATAATGTCAACTAGCAAAATATTTCAAAAATTTATCAGATGATGATATAAATCATCTAGTGCAGCTTCAAAAAGTTTCGAAAAATGCATTAGGGGATGAAATTTTCATGAATTTTCGACATAAAGGGTAAAAAGCAAGGACAAAATAGTTTTAAATGAAAAATGTGTATGTTTGAATATAAATGAGGTTATAATATACAACCGTGAGGGAAAAAAAAAAAAAAAACTAGTCAGATTTGGCAATCCCAAAACTTTTTGTTTATTTCATACATGTTACTACTTCAAAATTCGCTATCGCAGTACCAAAATTAAATGGCTCAACATGGAAATTCTAAAGATATGAAATTAAGTGCTTTAGCTCTTGAGATATGACCGTTTTTAAAGGCATATAAATTCTGAAAAATGTAGGATAACAGCGCCATCTTTTGGGTGATTAACACCAAAACCTGATCAACAGAAACTTGTGTCAAACTTGTGATAACTCGTGCATTAGTTCTTGAGATACTGTTACGGAAATCGTGCAAAATTCAGCATAGTACCGAAAACTGTAAGGCGATTTACATCAAAATGTAAACAGCACCAAGTCATATCAAGGACAAACTAAATCTGAAGTTTAATGAAAATTTGTGCATTAATTCTTGAGATACAGCTACTGTGGAAATTGCATTGAATGTAGCATAGAAACTCCACCTTTTGAGTAAGTAACATCAAAATGCCAAAACACTTCAATTCAAATCAAGAATTAATATAAAGTTTGATTAAAATCCGTGAATAATTTTTTGAGCTAGTACAATTGTGTAATTGGCAAAAAATGCAACATAACAGAACCACCTGTCGGAAGATTTACACCAAAATACAAAAAACGCAAATTCATGTCAAGGGCTAACTAAATCTGAAGTTTGATAAAAATCCGTGTATTAGTTCTGTAACTTGAGCTATTGCCTAAATCGTGGAAAATGCTGCTTAGCAGCGTCCTATTTACACCTAAAATTAAAAAGCTCCAATTTATATTATGGAATAAGAGAATATAAATTTTTATTAAAAACCGTGCATTAGTTCTTGAGACAGAGTACTAATAAAATTTGTGTTACGTACAGACATACAGATACAGGCTCACAAACTCACAAACACACATTTTGTAAAAACTTGTTTTTCGGGTTTTTTGGCCCCCTAAAATAATATATGCAAATGTGTAAATCCGTTGAAAACCAGAATTAGAATATTTTACGAAACCAATACTTTCTTCTTGTAAAGATAGAAGAATGTAAAATGTAAACACACCCTATTAATTCTGCAACTAATTATAATAGGAAAAAATCACTGATACCAAATGACTGAAATGAAGTCTGCTTTGAAAAAGAGGTACATAAAATTTGCTTAGGGTGCCATCTACAATTCAAAAACAAACCAAATTTTATTTTTTCAATTTTGTTTTTTTTCATTCGAATTTTATATATTATCGATATATGATATTATATAGATTATCTTTTTAATACGAACGTGCAAAAGTTTTATTATAAACATTCAAAATATTTAACATGTATTCAAAAAAGTAAATATACAAATATGGAGAATGAATATTTCCTGCGATGGATTTATTGACATACTAAACTTGATTTCTTTATTAAAATAAACTATAACTCGCTTAAATGTGTTTATTTTTTCTCAGTAAAATTTCAAATAACCAAAAAAAAAAAAAAAAAAAAAAAAAAAAAAAAAAAAAAAAAAAACTGCACTTCTTGATGCAACTTGGGACGAATTAAAGTTAGTGATTAGATATTTAAAAAATATACTTTTAGTTCATTAAGGGCTTTCTACAATTTTCTAACTGACTACAAATTTCTCCCTCGAGATAGAAAAAGCTAACATTGACATTGTTGAGCCATTTTGACAATAACTCAAGGTTCCTGCTTTCAAGGATTGCATTAAGTACGTAAGGCCGTTGTGCTAAATGTAACGAGCTATGAATGCAATAATGTTTTGATATTTAAAAAATTAACACAAGAATCGTACTTTAATGTTACATAATAATAATACTCAAAATTTCTTTAATGTAACGCAAAGCATCTATTATACTTAAAATGTTTTCTTTAGAACCTTTCCCATTTATTATATATTGTTTATTAAAAAGCATCCCTATATGCGACGAACAATACCGAAAATTAATGACATTATTTTCTTTTTAAAGATTACATTAACATCGTCAAGACACTTAACGTCTGCTTCATTTACCTGCAATATAAGCTAGTTGAAAAGGCAGTAAGTTTTTTTAATTAGAGCTCTAAAATATTCTGCATATTTATGTGAATGATTTTGCTCAGAGATCTAATAGTGACGAAATGAATCTTTTAAATGCGTAGAAGTCTTTTAGGCAAATTACTGCAGTATGTTTATGTAATATTTTTATATTTTTATTTAAATTATTTTTAAAGATAAAATTGTGCTTAATTAAGCTTTGTTGTCTTTGTAAATTAGAAATTTTCGCATGGTCATGCAAGGTTTTTTCCTGTGACCGGATACTAAATATGCGATTCACACGATAAAAATATATAAATAAGCCTCTTTAAAAATTTTAATTAAATATGTGACGTAATATTAATAAGTTTGGCGTATATTTAACCAAAAATATAGACATATACAATTTCTACAAAACAAATAATTTTGGAAGTAAAATCACAGTTTACAATCATTTTCTGCTTAATAAAATATGTATTTATTTAATAAAATAACAAATATAGCTTAAATGCGACAAAACTATAGGGAATCGTGTCTCAAACTTAGACATAATAAACTACTTGTTTTATTGTACATAGATATGACTATATGATTTTAGTTGACTCATTTCACCATTTATTTGAGACAAATTGGAATTAATATATCACCTTGCATATAAAATATGATTATTTTATATTCATTTAAATTCTCTTTATCTGCCTTAACATAAAACAAATAATTCAAACCAAAATGACTCTTTTAAATCCTTACTTTACTTTTTTTCTTTTTTTTCTCATATCAGCTCTTTGAATACTATATTAAAGTAAACTTCTAACAAAATCTGTTTTAGATTGAAATTTTTATTTTCTAATAAAATTTACTGAAGTTATATTTGAATAATTTATTGACACTTTATTAACATTTCGCCACTTTTTACGAGGAACAGTGTTCTCTGAAACGAATTTGCCTTGTTCAGAAATTATTTAGGTTACTATATCCATGTTCAACCAATCCTTCTCTCAATTTACATCAATAAATTTAAGTTTACCGGTATCCTGTTTGCAATTTATGAAGATTGTAAGTCATAGTATTATACTCAATCTTAAACAAAAATGAAAGACACTACAACTCTTGTTTTCAGCTGTGAACTGCAATAAATTTATGTCAAAAGTGAATTAGTGTGATTGCAGTTTCAAATGTGTTGGATGTCATTGGATTATTTCAAATTTCAGTCACGTTTTTGTTAATTTAGATCTTACTATGAACTAAAGCCTATTTCAGGAAATGCAGTAAATTTTCGTGGTTCATAAAGAAGTACTACATCTTCAGATGAGGGGCTTCAATGTCAATTGGGCAAGACATTTTAATTTTCATCTCACTTCATATAATATTTAACAGCCTGAAATCCACAATTTATTAATATTATATTATGTATGTATTTCTGAGCATATAAAGTTTCCTAAAGATTCAGAAAATCTATCATTTCAGAATTGTTATATTAGACACGATTTCCTGCAATTATGCTTTCCAGATGGAAAGCTTATTCCTCTAAATGTTTAGAAGAAAAATTTACAACTTTTCAGGGGTAGCCATTTTATCTTTTGTCTATACTTTTTTTAAATTTTTTTTTTCAAATCTTTCGTAATCAGGGAATAAATGAATCATTTAAAAAATTTCTTTTTCTGTCACGTCATGAATTACATTTGCTAAGCAACCGGTAAAATGAAAGAGAATAAAGTAATTACTTATGATTGCAAATATCTAAAACTAAGAAATAAAAATGTTTTACAGTTTTCGAACAAATACGCAAAATACCATTAAAAAATACATAGATAATTTAAAATGTCTGACACTGACAAATTTCATTGTGTGTGTATTGAGACGTGTAGTGAAAAAATTTCAAACTAATTGAAGTAATTCAAGGCTTTTCCCTCTTGGAAAAAATTTAGCATCCATATTTTAACATTTAAATTAGTTATCGAAATTCGCCCTTTTCTTTTCCGTGAATAGTAAAATTTAAAAATTGTCTGAATAATTCACTTTAAAAAAGCGCTACACTGTTAAAAATAAAGGTGACAAACCTGTTGCATTTGGCACCCAGGGGTGAAGATCTGTTACCATTTTACACCCGCGGGATTGAAAATGTGTTTGGGGTGCCGTTAGATCTCTCACTGGGTGATTCACGCTAATTAGGGTGCCGCGCAATGCATACCGTTGGAAGATTTTTACCCCTTAGTCATTTACGCACGCTTTGTGACGTGTATCCTTCCTCTTCAACTCGCCGTCGCTGTTGGATCAAAAGAGCAATTTCTCACTACGATGACTATCACCGCTATGCGCTATCCTAATTTCGTTTAGAATTTCGGATGGCTAACTTTTGGCGAGCTTTTTTATATAAAGCAACCTTTCAATTTCAGAACATTTGAACATTTCAGTGAGACTTTGAAGGTGAGCTCGATGGCCGATCGGTTAGAGCATTGAGCTTGCATTCAGACGTTGTGGGTTTGAATCCTCTGAGAGCCAAAATTCGGTTTGTGTATTTTTTATTTTTTTATTATTGGGTACTCTGGATTAAGGGTGCCATCTTTTTACCCTAATTAAAGGTGTCACTCTGGCTCCTTTAGGGGTGTCACCAGTGAGACAAGCCTTTCACCCCTAAAAGGTGCAATGTGTCACCATTAGTTTTAACAGTGTATTTAGAAAAATTTCTATATTTTTTGAATGAATGGATCACTTTTAGCCAAAAACTATAAAGAAAATTGCAGGTCAGTTCTATGCCTTACCACCATATCTGCTTAATTGCTGAAAAATTTGATGCTTTTTGTGCAATTTATCTCGAGACGTACTGACAAACAAACAGATAGAAACCAAAAACATTTCAGGTCTCCACAGTAAGCTTCAAATAGTGTTGCCAGTGCACCGATTTACACAAGCTGTCCCAATTTTCAGACTATCTGAGACAGATCCCGCATAACCACTGTATGGGACATAGAAGTCCCGCTTTTTCATGATGCACAAATTATTTTTAATTTTTTTAGGATCATGTTATTCGTTAATTTGCATCGAGTAGAATTTAATACAGTAAAATCTGTGAAGGTAGTACCTGTCTATATCAGACAAATTTTATAGTCCCTTGCAAAGGAATATCTATAGATATACCTGCTAAACTGGATACTAAACAGGAATTTAGTGCTTAATTGGACAAAATTCCTAAATTGGAATTTTACCCTTTTGTCCCTAACAGATCCACTTTCAGAGTTTCACTATATTATACTGTTGTGTTATTTTTTTATTGCTATTTTACCTGTTAGAAAGTCATGTATTTTCTATAAAACCACGGAATATCATTTTTTAAAATATGACTGATAGGACCGTCTCAGAAAAATATCATTTTTACTGATGATTTATTTATTAGAAAATTATCAATATTTTAGAAAACCATTGAGAATGGTTTTCTAAATGTGACTTCTAGTGTAGAAACTACAAAATAGAGAAGTATCTTTTTTAGGTGCGTTCGTAATTATGTAAATACGTAGCACCTATTGTTGTCGCTCAATCCGCCCGTCTGTCTGTCTATCTGTCTGTCCGTCTGTCTGTCTGTCCGTCCGCATATAACAACGCAAAAATTACCCAACCGAATCGTTTGAAATTTAAAATACATATTTAGAACATAATTTTGTCGAGTCATTTCAAATTTTATGAAAATCGGATGGATAGATCAATTACAGGAACAATCAAAAGGATTCCGTTACATTACGGTCAATGGGGAAAAAAGTTTCAAATACATTTTAATCGTTTGAAATTTAAAACATATAATTATTGCGTAATTTTGTCGAGTCATTTCAAATGTTATGAAAATTGGATGCATAGATCATTTACAGGGACAATTAAAGTTATTCCATTACATTACGGTCAATGGGAAAAAAGTTTCAAATGCAATTTTGTGATGTTACACTCATTCGAACATAATAGAACTGGCATGAATCTATGAAGTATATACTAAAATATGCATTCTGTACAATCTGTGATGCAAAGAATTTTTTTTATTAAATTACAGGGCCACACAAAAGTATTCCACTACGTAATGCTATACGGGGAAACATTGTTTGGGGAGTATTTTAATTATATTCAACTATTTCACATTTTATGAATACGATATACGTTTCTGAGGTGTAATAAAAATTACTTTCTGTATATTTACAGGAACACAAAAAAGATTTTGACTACTATACTGTATCCGAAGTACGCTCTACTATATCAGCAAGATTTGAATATTTTAAAAACTTCGTTATCGTACGAACGCACCTCATTTGCTAAGTTCACGTGCAATTTCCAACTTGTTGTTGTTGTTTTACATGCTTAAGAACAAATATATTTCTAAATAAGAAAATGTGATTTTTCGCATACGTAATAAAAGGGATATTTTTAGATAAAAATACCGGTGTCAATGTTGCATATCGGAATTAAAATTTTGTGGTTTCGTGGCGAAACCAATAAACGTTAAAGAGTTAAAGGGTTACTGTCACAAAGGAATTAATGTCATAATATTTTTTCAATTTATTTCGGCTGTTATCATTGGAATATGGCTTAATAATAAATTAAAAGATATAAATACATAAATTAATTAAGGAATGATAAATAAGTACAATACAAGAAGGCGTCAAGGGGTCTTTGAAGGACCGACGGGACGTTAAGAAAGCGGATATCAAATGCATAGGACTATATTTATACTTTTGCAGAACAATTTTTGACAAAAATGAAAGAAAAAAGTTATTTCAAAGATCTGGAGTCAAAGAGAAAGTAAAGAAAAATGGAAAATTGGAATCTCGTTAGTTCGAATTAAACGAAGTCGAGAGAAAATGAGTTCGAATAAATGAAAATTTTAAACATTATTTTGCTATGGAAAACTTCGGGACTTCATCTGCAGTTCGAATTAAGCGAAGTTTCGATTTATTCAATTTCGAATTAACGAGAGGCAATTGTATGTTTGGAATTCACTATTACTTTAATAATAATAATTAGATAAATGTCCTTAAATACACATGGAACATCACAAGTAAAGTGAATCAGTTTTTACGAAATATTTAACATCATGTATTTTACTTTAAAATATAGATAGAAATCAAAATAATTTTTATAGTTAATATATACATTATAGTCCAGGTACAGTGTGGTTCTAAATTCATAGTACAAACTTTAAAAATCGATACACAACACTGTAACAATCATTTATTGCATAAAAACGTATGGGCGCAAATGATGCGTTGAGATACAACACCAGGGGGCTAATATAGCCCTTTTATTATTTCAAAATTTCTCAATGATACCCGAAAATTCCTATTTTTTTTCGAAAATTCCTTTTCTTTAAAACAGACATTTCATGAGTAAATTTAAAAAAAATCTTCTTTGAAAACTTCCGATATGAAATAAAATTTTTTAAAAATGCAAAATCATGTATTTTTGTGTTTGTTAGGTTTCCGAAGATTTTTATTCAAAAAATTTCGATTTCAAACCCCAAATTTTCAAAAAATATATTTTTTTATGCATTCAGGAAATGTTTGCCTTAACTAAAGAAAAGAACAGCATAGTAATTTTCTGGTACGAATGAGAAATTTTGAAATAAATAAGGGACTGTTGGGCCCCATAAAGCTTTTACCTCAACGCGGCACTAAGGCCTATACATCCTTATAAAATAAATTATTGTTACAATGTCCTGTAGCAACCCCTAAAGTTTGTACCATGAATTTAAAATCAGCCTTTATAAATCAAAACAAATTAATTTTGTGCATAAATTAGGTTTCAAGAATTAAATTTTTACATATTTTTTGAACAATAAGTCTGTTTGATACACTGTTCTAAAAAACTATTAATTATATCACCTTAAAATTTGTTGTGATGTAGAACCACACTATTTGACCATAATAAGAAGCAATATTTATTTTGGCTTAAAAGAAATTAAATTAAAACTATTTTACTGAAAATCTTTGAAAATTCTAAAAATTCTAAGAAATATTTTTTCATTATTTTAAAGCATTTTTCACTCAGACCTATAATGTTAGATATTTTTAAAGAAACAAGTTAGTTAATTTGGAAAGTTTCAATTGTTAACTTAGAAAAGTGTACCAAAGCATAAGAAAACGTATGTCGAAAAAAAGAGGGGTAAAAATGTATCTATATACACACCCGCAGTATTTAAAATATATTGTTTTAAAATCTTCCAATATCATAATCTTTTAGATACATAATCATTTAAAAGTACAATTTTTTAGCTCTAATTTTTATTTCGATAGTTAAAACTCAAAAATATGAACCATTTTCATGTTCCAAGGAGCCTTTAATTGGCCCGCTACTAATGCATTTACCTTAATGTATATTTTCGGAAGCCGTGTTTTGACCATTCTCTTGTGAAAATCATTACCACTCTACCGTTATTAATAATAAATTTTCTGTTGCTTTATAAATTAAATACCTGGCAATTTTATAAATGTAAGATTAAAATGATTTCCTAAATTTTGCATAAAATTTCTGAGAAACTTTATAGTACTGTGAAAGACAATAAAAGATTGGAAAAAGTTTTAAACGTTTGCTAACAAATCTTAAACGAGAAGAATATTCTGCAACAAAACACGTCAAACATCTCTATTAAACTCGTCATTCAGTGATGAATAATTACTTAAAGAAATTGTTTGTTTTGTTCTTAAAAAAAAATAACAGGTTTTTTTTTCCCTTTATTAAAAACGATTTTTTATCCCTTTATAACAGGATCTTTAAAATTTCAAAAAATAAATTTTTGTTTTTTGTTTTATTCTAAATGTTTTTTCAATTTCTCAAATATATGCCAAAACTCCCATTCAAAAATCTGCATAATTTCTTGAGTTACAATCATTTATAGACAGTTAATATAATTGAATGGCTGATATTGATAGTTTAAATCGCTTTTTCGAAGATTAGTAAATTTGGAGCTTGTGCGCGCTGTTACTTTTAAACTATGTAAACTACAGCTTAAGAAAATAACCAAATATGTGGGGATTTTTTTATAATCTACATGCTAAAACCAATAAAATTCACATATCTTGGCTATTTATTTATTTGCACTTGAAAAACTTGAAAATGTTTTTGAAAATTTAGCTGTTTTCTTATTTTGGTACTAAAACTAAATTGTAAACAAAAAATTTTTGTATAAGAGGTTAGTTTGTGTATAAGAGATTTTAAGTTATAAGTGGTTTACTATGATTCCATTTTGTTCAAAAGTTGTTTTCTATATGTATAATTTATAATTTTATCAAACGCACATCGCTAAATGACGCTTTAAATAAATGAATTTTTAAATTAAAAAATTTAAATATTAATTTTACTCGTGCAATATTTAGTTTTCTAGTTAATGCAGATAAGGTTATATACTTTAAAAAGAAATTGGAAAACAATCTTAATTGCATATTGTTTGTCTTTTAGCACTTTGAAAGAAGCGATGCTTTTGTTATTTCGACAAACTCAAAGGTGTGCTCCCTTAATGTGCCCCCTTAATATGATTTCCTAAATTTTGCATAAAATTTATGAGAAATGTTGCTATACTCAGGCCCTGATTACCAAATAGGCACAAGAAGCACGTGCTTCCTTTGGAAAATTTCGACGGGGTCCTAAATTGAGAAAACAGGCGCCCCTAAAATTTATATTAATTTTATTGATATATAATTGTAATATTAGATTGATGTCTACTTGAGATACTGAATTTGAATATTATTGAAAATGGCTGGTATGCACAATATAAAATGTTAATGATTTAAACTTACCAAAATTGAGCGAAAATTTTTAAAATATTTATAATTTATGTTGTATAAATCTTTTTATCCAATTTACATTTTTATTTCTTAAATCATTTTTGGATATTTTTCTTAATTGTATCTAGTTATTATGGGAACTTAAAAGAGTTGTTAAATGAAATATTAGGTGATTCTCAACTTAGCCTGACTTTGGAATAATATTTGTAACATTGTTCAGTTTAGTGATATGTCGAATTGAGAACTGAATTCCGTTTGAAAGGGAGCCCCGAAATGAACTGTTCATCACATAGCTTCAGATGTTAATAGGGCCCTGGCTATACTGTCTATTGTGAAAGACAATAAAAAATTGGGGGGGGGGGAATTAAACGTTTGCGGAGAACTCTTAAAAGGGGGCTCAGGGCTTGAAAACTTTTCAAAAAATCGATTTTTTTTATGACCTAGTTTGATTAATCAATTAATTCTGAACTCATTGCAAAATACCGCATAAAAATATTTGCATTTTTAACGGAGTTATAAGCATTTATGTATCAACACTTTCATAGCCGCACCCATATAATTTCAACTTTAAGTCGCGTTTTTTCAAAACTTGATTTTTGTTGACTAACACCAAGATTAAAAAAAAAAACTATTCAATGAAATGACTTTTTTTTTTTTTTTTTGCACGCATATAACATCATTATCTGTAGAATGAATTAGTATATTTTAGATAGTTTAATATTTTGAGTATTTTTAATGAAAAAAAAGTTGTATTTTTTAGAGTTTTTTTTTACTTTTAAATTTGAGAGATTTTTTTTTTTTTTTTTTTTTTTTTTTTTTTTTTTTTTTATTGACTGATAGTTATATCCTTAATTCATTCTCTAGAGTAAAGTTTCCGGATCATTTTAAATCAAAAATTAGATTCTTATGTCAATTCAACGTTAAGATATCTTGTTATAGTGTAGATCTGTACTTTAAATATTGTTGACCAGGTTCCTTTTAAAACGCATTCGCTAAAGAAGTAGGCTGTGATCCATTATAAGAAAATAAATGCCTTTTCAGAAATTTGTTTATTTGAAGTAGAGTTATAAAAATGAAATCATTTCTTACAGAAATAGTTAGGGATGGTGCCTGAATACATTTTTTAAGAGACCTTCTTTACATGACCAAGTTATGAAGCGAGGGCGAGGCAATTGAATTCCTCATTCTATAATTCACACATTGGCACCACAGAATTGGCGACAAGGAGCATATGAAACGTGAATGATATCATATCCGTGAAATTTTATGTTACGCCTTAAACAATTATGATGATTTTGAATTTAATAGCAGGCAACCAGAAAATAGCAGTCCTAAAAATACGCCAAAAAGAATTTGATAGCCAATTCGTACGTTAGGAGCATATTTTGAGAACTTAGATTAAAAGACACGACATACAGCATGTACATGAAAAGTTTATTATGTAATAAGGAAGTTAGGCTCAAAATTACGCAGAAAGAGAAAATGATATTTCTTTAACCGCAGGCACAGTCTTTCTTTATTCTTTTTTTATTTGTTTCTACACTGTTAGAACTAAAGGTTGCATATGGCACTTTTAAGGGTGATACGCTTGTCCCGTCAGCGATACCCCTAAAGGAGCCAGAATTGCACTCCTAGAGGTGCCATGTGGGTGCCTTGGGGTGCCATGTGGTACCATGTGGTGCTCCAGGGGTGCAATTCTGACTCTTTTAGGGGTGTCGCTGACGGGACAAGCGTTTCACCCCTAAAAGTGCCATATGCAACCTTTAGTTTTAATAGTGTAGAAAGGGTGAATATTCATCTAAAGGAAATCTGTTTATCTGAGAACCGTTTTAAAGATAAAGCAGATGCTACATATGTTTTCTTTCTTTTCTTTTGAAGGAAAGTTATTGTGGGATCGAAATAAAACGTTAAGATAAAATGGATATGTAATTAAAGATTAATTTAACTGTAATTTAGAAAAATGTATAATTTAAGAAAACTATGTGGGATTCTACATCACACTTGCGAGTGGTGATATAACACATAATTTTTTTTTTTCGAAAAATGTGTTACATAAATTTTGCAATATTTCTTATTATATTAGATTGAAGTACTTCATTTTATAATTTTATAAGACTGCAAACATGCCTTTAAAATATCAGAAAGCTTAAATTAATTACACTGAATACTTCTGTTTTTATATGGAGTCGAAGCGAGAGCTCTGTTTACATGTTTTTCCGTATCGATCAAGCCCTGAGCCCCCTTAAACGAGGAGAATATCCTGCGGAAAAACACGTCAAACATCTCTATTAAACTCGTCGTCCAGTGATGAATGATTACTTAATGACAATGTTTGTTTTGTTCTACAAAAAAACCGACTTTTTATCCCTTTAAAACAAACGTTTCTACCTTTTTGCTTGGAAAGAAACGAATTTAACCCCGTTGAAGGAACAGGATGTGTAACCATCTGTAAGTGTAACATTTTTCCGATTTCCAATCATAATGCGTATTTCTTATAACAAACGCTTTTTGTGATACAGAACTAGTTTCTCCACACACACTGACACGAATTCTTGGGTGCTGTTTTACGTATGTAATGATGACAAAAAAATTGTTCGATTGGATGTTTATGGCTATTTTTCGATAATACTTAATGATAGGTATGGCTTTTTAACGTTGAAAGCGTGCAAATTTAAACGTTTTGAAATTGCATTAAGATTTGTTTTTCAAAAACATTATTTGGCGAAGTTTAGTTCAGCTGTAATAAAGAAAAATAGTTGAAATATATTTAAATACAGGAATATGTTAAAATAGAAAAAAAAACTGCATTTACATAAGAAAATTATGAAGGTATTAGAATTTGAATTTTAAATATTTCTGTCTATTTTCATCGTAATTATTTTTTAACTTTATATAAAGTTTTAAATTGCATTAAGATTTGTTTTTCAACAGACTTTGGCGAATTCTGATTTAGCTGTTAGAAAGGAAAAATAATTGAAATATATTTAAATACAAAAATAAGTTAAAACAGGAAAAAAATACATTTCAATTAGAAAATTATGAAGATATTAAAATTTGAATTTTAAATATTTCAGCCATTTTTCTTCGTATTTATCTTTTAAATTTATGTAACGTTCTAAAATCACATTTAGATTTCTTTTTCAACTAACATTGTCGACGAGTTTTATTTCGGGTGTAATACAGAAAATACTTGAAATACATTAAAATAGAAAAGGCTACATTTAAATAAATAAATTATGAAGATGGTGAAACTTAAATTTTGAATATTTCTATTTATTTTCCTCGTTGTTACATGGAATAAGATAATTATCATTTAACTTTATGTAACATTTTGAAATTACATAAGGATTCGTTCTTCAGTGAGCATTATTTAACGAATTTTAATTCAATTTTAATACGGAAAAATATTTGATGTATATTAAAATACAGAAATATATTAAAATACGGAAATATATTAAAATACAAAAAAATCATCTACATAAGTTAACTATGAAGATACCATAATTTTATTTTGAATATTTCTGTTGATTCTCTTCATCATTAAATGGAACAACAAAGTTGTCTTTTAACTTTATGTAGTGTTCTGAAATCACATTAAGATTTGTTTACTTGTTTTTCTAGAAACATTGTTGGAGAAATTTTATATCAGTTTTAAAACTGAAAAATACTTGAAATATATTAAAATAGAAAAAAAATCATTTGCATAAGTTAATTATGAAGATACTATAACTTGATTTTGAATATGTCTGTTGATTTTCTTCGTCATTAAATGGAGCAACATAACTATCTTTTAACTTTATGTAACATTCTGAAACCGCATTAAAATTTGTTTTTCAAGAAACACTGTTTGACAAATTTTATTTGAGTTGTAATACTGAAAAATACTTGACATATTTTAAAATATAAATATATATATATACCTAAATAAATTATGAAGATACTGTAACTTGAATTTTGAATATGTCTGTTGATTTTTACAGTCTTTAAATCAGGAAATAAAAAATTTTATCTTTCACCTTTATGAAATCGCAGTTCTGAAATCGCATTATCAACAAACATTGTTGGACGAATTTTAGTTCAGCTACAATATAGAAAAAAATGAAATACTTAAAACACAGAAATATATTAAAATGGATTTTAAAAAATTACATTTATATAAGTAAATTATGAAAATACTGTAACTTGGAATTTGAATACATGTGTTGATATTCATCACCTTTCAATGAAACATGATAATTATGTTTTGTATTTATGTAACGTTCCGAAAACATTTTGTTTTTCAACCAACATCGTTTGACAAATTTTCGTTCATCTGTAATTGAAAAAAATCCTAAAATATGTTAATATATATATATATACGTATATATATGAGTGTGTGTGTGTGTCTATGTGAAGTACTGGGTAGTACTGAGAAAAGACAATGTTGGGGCCACAAGCTTGATAATTAATAAGTTTTAATTAAAATCTTGATTAAACATGAAATTATACACAGCGTGATAATAAAAAGCGCGCTTTTTAGCCGAATCATATCGCTATATCAGAGACGTCTGTCTCTTGCAACAGTCAGTGCATAACTACTTCTACACTTACATTTTACATTTTCTCAGCGCCAAATGTGCAGAGTTATTTATTTCTTAATTGGTGACTCTTCAAACAAGTCACAGGTTATGTTCATGGGAGAATGCTGAGTCAGTCTAAAACTAGGAGCAAGCTGTTAACTATGTGCTATATATATATATATATATATATATATATATATATATATATATATATATATATATTAGGAAGATACTATGACTTGAAATGTGAATGTTTCTCTTGATTTTCATAGTTATTAAATGGAACAACATGATTATCTTTCAACGCTATTCTAACGTTCTGAAATCGCACTATTTGTTTTTCAACAAGCATTGTTTGACAAATTTTAGTTCATCTTTAATACGGAAAAATAGGTGAAATATATTAAAATAGAAAATATATATGTATATTTACATAGATAAATTATGAAGATACTATAACTTGAACTTTTAATACTTCTGCTGATTTTCATCATCTTTAAACTTGCAACTATACGACAAATTCGTGAAACACTTGTGAAACGCTTATTGAACATAATAATTAATACTTCTAACTAAAATAGTTCTTGATTGTATTGAACATATACCACAACGGAAAAAGCATACCCAGTAATTATTGTTCATAACAGTATTGTCACCTAATTCTTTTGTGTGTCTAAACGAACGACGAATGCAATACTTGTGAGGGAGTGTCCTTTGTGATAAAGGCACGCTAGCATTTTAGTGAAATCGTATCGTCAATGTTCTAACATGTGTCGCGTGGAAGCGTCATCTATCCTTTATTGAACTTTAACTTTCCAGAGCGTGTGTGTCGCCCTCGGTTCTACAGTTAGTCGCGATTAGGAGTAATATGCAAATTTATAGCGCCGTCTTTTGTTTGCAACATATAAAAGCTTTGAGTTGGAGTGCTGTGCAGTATGGTGAGAAGGCGAAAGCCAGCTAGGAGTGTGGTGTGGCTAAAGCCAGCTAGTGTGTGGTGAGACGGCGAAAGCCAGCCAGGAAAATTAGATTGTGCTGTAAAGCGAGTTAGATTGGAGTTGTGAAATAGATAGCGTTGTGAAGAGATTAGCCTCCAATGAATTAGATTGTATTCTAAAGTGAGCTAGCCAGCAGCGTGAGCCAAATTAGTTTATCGTGAGCGCAGTTACCCAAGAAGAATGCCAGTAGGTAAGAAATTGATTTAATAAGTTGAGTATTTTGAGTAATAAAGAGTGTTTGCAGCCACGGGCTGTCTTATTAAAGATTTAATCTAGCGTTTAGCCGAAGTCTGAACGTGAAGCTGGTATGAAATGCCCCGAACTGAGTCTAAGCCGAGGTCGTGAGTGTAATTTGAAGTTAAATCTCTTAGTATTGTAATTAGTGATTGAATTCTTGAGCTGTCGCTCCACTTTCCCCAAGTTCTAGAGGTTTAAATAAACTGTGGCTTTTATCTTATACTTAGAATTATTTATTCATTTCATCAACATAACTTCCCTACCGTTACATACTTACTATGTTCTATAATAAGCATCTTGTAGTGCACTTTAGAGATATGTATAAATTTTTCTGTATTTTTTGATATTGTGAAACATCATTAGTAACAACTGCACATGATTTTGTAATGTAACAAAATAATTTCTTTACATAAATATTTTTTTAAAGAACTATAAAAATTATGCACTTCATTTTCAAAACCCGGGCTTGCCATAATAAATCTAGATAGCATACATACATTAATTTCATGAAAATCAGGTTATATTTACGAAAGTTAGAGCATGAGAAGATACTAGATAGATAGATGGAGAGACAAACCAAATGCATAAACACTTTTCCACTGTGTCGTAAAATTGTTAGAACTTTAATCCACAGGGCTATAATCTATTGTAATACTGATGCAGCCTTCTAATTAGAGGAAAAGAATATTTACAGACTTCATTCAAAATGGCTATCCCTAAAGATGGTTAAAAATCATTTTTACTGAGCATCACATGTCATCCTCTGTTATTCGTAATGCTTCCTTTAATTATGCATCTCTACTATACTACAAATATCTTGCTAAAAAAAATTCTAGTCTTTTGATGTCTTATAATACCAGTTCAAAATTCAAGCCACAAAATGTTTTGAAAATTTTACTTTGTAAGTTTAAATCTTGAATACGCCACTCTTACTTAGAATCGGTTCGATTTACAGTATCCCTTGTAAAAATTACAACTCAGTGTACGAGGTGGAGTCTGAAAATAAGTTTCCCTGTCGACTGAGATTAGAGCTGTGTACGAAAATCAAAATATAGAATGAGGGACAGAAAGGAAAAATAAAGATATGGAAAAATAAAGATGTGGAAAAATAAAGATAAGACATATCTTTATTTTTAACCGACTTCCAAAAAGGAGAGGAGGTTATCAATTCAACGCGTATGTATTTTTTTTTTATGTATGTTCACCGATTACTCCGAAACTATCCAACCAATTAACTTGATTTTGGTGTTAAATGAGAGAGCTTGCTCTCGAATTGGTACCACTTCCGTTTAATAGAAATTGGTTCAGTACTTTTTTAGTAATTAGGCAAAAACTAATAAAACTAGTGATTTCTCGCAAATTAGTAGTAATATGGATGTCGATTACACTTACCGATGCCGGGATGGCCGAGCGGTCTAAGGCGCTTGATTTAAGATCTGGTTTTCGAAAGGCAGCGTGGGTTCGAACCCCAGTCCTGACGTACGTGTATACAATAATCTTTTCCGTATTATAATTTTTAAATATATATTTAACAAGTTAAATACTAATTATGCTATTAGGAGTATTATGTATTTAACCGTTAACACAGAGTATCAGAGATTTTTTATTAACTCAATACTTTATCCGTGAAAGAGTACTCAAAAAGAGAATAGACTTGCGAAAAGTAACATGACATTGAATAAGTTCTCTGAAGCGAATGAAGTCCGGACAGCCACCGCGGTCTATTAGGCACCAGATTTATTCACTGGTTCTGAAAGAGAGCGTCGGTTCGAACCTCACTCCTGACATATGTGTATAGAATACAAAAAAAAATTCCGTGTTATATATATTTTTAAGTGACTTCAAAAGAGGAGAGGATGTTATAAATTCGTCTCGAATGTTTTTTTTTCTATGTATGTTCACCGATTACTCCGAAACTATCCAACCGATTAATTTGTTTTTTGTGTTAAATGAAAGTGGCTACTCTTCCATTGGTACTTCTTCCATTTCATTGAAATTGGTTCAGTACTTTTTTAGTAATTAAATAAAAACTAATAAAATTAGTGATTTCTAGCAAACTAAAAGTAACATGGACGATGACGAAGCTCGCCGAATGGAGTGCAGTCGGGTGGCTGAGCGGTGTAAGACAGCAGATTTGATTTCTGGTTCTTGAAAGAGATCGTGGGTTCGAACCCCACTCCTGACATACGTGTATGGTTTACAATGATTTTTCCCGTATTATAATTTTTATTAATTGACTTCAAAAAATCGTTAACTTTTAACTAAAAAGAGAAAAATAAACTTTTCTACCAAAAATTGAACCGACTTCAAAAGCTACTGCAAAGTGAAAAATATTTTTTTTACAGAATAGTATTAAGAAATTAAATTAAGAGCGTAGTATTTATCATGCGTATTATTATATTTATGTAGATTAATTTGATTTTTTGAAGTCGGTGCCAGCCAAGCCAAGTTCAAAATTAAAATTAATTATCCAATGCAAATCGTAAAAAAACTCGTAGATACTTGGATGTGTGTCTATTGAAAAATTACATGTAACTTGGCTTGGCTGGCACCGACTTCAAAAAATCAAATTAATCTACATAAATATAATAATACGCATGATAAATACTACGCTCTTAATTTAATTTCTTAATACTATTCTGTAAAAAAATTATTTTTCACTTTACAGTAGCTTTTGAAGTCGGTTCAATTTTTGGTAGAAAAGTTTATTCCACATAATTACCGAGTACATTGAAACATTTGTCATGCCGCATGATAAGCTTCAAATAGTCCTCCTTAAAAATTCAGGGCTTTGCATACGAAAGAAGCGTTTAACGGCTTGTCTAAATGCAAAGCCCTGATGTTTTCCTGGAGAGCTATTTGCAGCTTATCAAGTGGTATGACAAATGTCTCAATGTGCTTGGTACTTATGTTGATAAATAAAGTTGTACCCTATCTTTCAAGTCTTATTATATTGTTTGACTTTCATACACAACTCTGTCCACCGACGCCAGGGGAAACTTATTTTCAGATTTCGCCTCGTATATTGACGATACTAGTCGTGCATGAACCATTCACCTTGCAGAGCATAAATATGCTTACAAATGAAGAAGTTCGCAAGATAAACTCGTACAGCATTCTTTGGATACTGGCCATAGACCAGATTTTGCATATATGACAGTTATCAGATCCAGTTGCAGTAACATTAAAAATAGAGTTTTTTTTAAAGTTTGGTTCACTCGTAAGCAAATTTCGCCGATTAATCAATCCTGTGGAGTTTTATCTGAATACGCAGTCTTGCTTTGATATTGTTCTTTAAATTTTCTTTGATTTTAACAGTTAGTAATTATTAACTATAAACATGATATGCAATTTTCTGGTCATATAAATATTATTACACTAATGAGGGGTTAAAACTTAACCTGAAACATTTGAATTTTTATGTAAATTTTTACTTGTATGTCCGATGAATTGTAATACATTTTTTTTATTTTTTACATTCTTTATATCATAGTCCAGTCATTTTAGCACCTTTTTTTGCAAATAGGGGAAAAAATTAGAACAAAGCTAGATTTTTGCACAGGTGCTAGTTAGGGTATGTAGTTTAACATACTAAAAGTCCCCATCGATCCGATGTGAGCTTTCGCCTCCAGGGAGCGCTAAAGAGCTTGAAAATCGGTTTTCTGTGAATATCTCACGAACAATGGCATCTAGACAAAAAAGTTCAATTACAAAAATGTAGATAATTTAATTTCCTACAAAAAGTGCCATTAACATTTTTTTGTCACACCAACCCTTCCCTGCCAAAAATTAAGATAAAATAAACATTATTGAAAAAGAATCTGCAAGTACAATCATAACGCGGCGAAGATGCAGAACAAATACTAAACAACTTTTGATTCCCCCCCCCTCATCTCTCCCCCATTGTTTGTATGGCGTTTTCGCGCGCTTGTGCAATACGTCACCTGAGAATAATAAGGTTCTATCTGTGTTTTTGAAAAAATCGACTTATCGATATAGAAATATTCTATTTGTATCTATGAAGGCATTTGTGGATTAAAATAATGTCATATTATGATTGTAAGGTCATATGTAAATTATATATAACATCATTTTGATGCAAAAATGCCTTCATAGATACAAATAGAGTCTTTCTATATAGATAACTCAATATTTTCAAAAACACAGACAGAACTTTATTATTCTCAGGTGACGAATAGTCATTGCCCAATACCCTATTTCTCTTTGCATTTGTCGAAATGTACCACGTGCAAGTACTTTTCAATATTTTATTTTTATTTGGTGCTCATTTCGCTAGTATGAAATGACCCTAATTTATTGAACGAAGTATTTATTCTTTTTAAGATTTTAGGAAGGGAATAGTTTTATTTTTAACAAATGTCGTAGAAAGTTTTAAATTATTTATGACAGTTTAAAATGACTTTTTCTTAATTGCTGATTCTGAGCGAAAAATGGAGATTGACAAAATAGTTTATCTTGAATGAGATGAGGACTGGGTTTCGAAAGATTTTGTAATAATAGAAAAAAAGGGTCTGAAGTCGCTTGTGACAGCAAGTTCGGAAAGAGATAATCATAAGTGGAAACTATTTGAAGAAATGTCTAAAAACAATAATGAACTTACAGTTCATTCAAAGAGTAAGAAAAATTATTCACGAAAGAATTCTATTAAATCATACAATAAATCTATTGCCGAAAAACGACCAACATCCGCACAAATTAATCATCCATTGAAGGAAAAATTGAGAAATGACAGTCCGTTGTTTGAATTTAAGGGAAAATGTTTGTGATTTCTGATACATTAGACGAAGATTTTTTACAGAAGGAAAAAAAATGCTCTAAAGTAACGCGGAAAAGAATTTTTTTAATCTAATTATTAAAATAAGACGCGTCTCATATCTATGCTTATGGATAAATTTATGGAGAATGGTTTCGAAGCGAAATAAGCAGAAGATGATGCAAATACACTAATTGTTAACACAGTTATTGAAGTAGCAAAGTCTGGTGCGCTTACTGCTGTTGTTGGCGATGATGTTGACTTGCTCGTACTGTTGACAGTTTTAGCACCTCCAGAGATAGAGATATTTTTTATTAAGTCTGGAAGAGGACGAATTGTTACCACCCTGTATGCATCGCACAGTTTTAACAATGATGCTGTTCTGAAAGATCATATATTGTTCCTTCAAGCTTTTTCAGGTTGTGACTCGACATCAGCAATGTTTGGTAAAGGTAAAATGTAGTTAGCAAAATTTTTGAAGAAGGAAGAAGATCATAACATACAAGCTGCCAGCATTTTTAAAAGTGATCAACTACCTTAATTTGAAGTTTCCGAGGCTGAGAAAACTATTTTTCTTGCTTTAAACGGCAGTAAAGCAGAAATTTTTCTGAAAAAGTACCGTTACGTATGTTTCAAGAGAAGAGTTGCTGTTGGTAAAAAAAGCCTTTTATCATTGCCGCATGCCGAAGATGCAGCTAGATTGTACAGTTTACGTATTTATCATCAAGTACAATACTGATTGAGCAATAAACTACTTACTGAGAACTGGGGCTGGCAAAATGCACCTAATTTGTTTCCAATTCTTGCTACCTTACCGTCCGCACCAAAAGATATTATTGAATCTATTTTTTATACTTGCTCCAAAGGATGTGGAAAAGCATGTAGATGCCAAAATATTGGATTGAAATGTTCTGATATTTCATAAATTGCTGCAGAGTTTCATTTCATAATGCAAGTAAAATTGAATTTGAAGATGAAGAAAATATTGACAGTATCCTGCCCACTGCAAGGGAGGAGGGAAGTGCTACTTCTGTATTCAGTGATGATATCGAAAGGCAAACAAAAAATACTGAAAGCAGTACATCAACGAAAGAAATAAATACAGATAATTACGAATCTGAATCGAGTGTAGAAATTGAAGCTGTGCAAAGAACTACTAAAGCAGTTAAACGACTTAAATTGGATTAAGCCAATCACTATACGTGGAATATGCCTACAGGGGAAACCACAAAAAAAAAAAAAAAAAAAAAAAAAAGCACTAAGTGTTTTACCTCAAGGGTGGTGTGGAAATAAGCATAAATGTATATTATATTTTCACTTTCCCCATTCAAAGGTGAGAATTATAGATCTGTTTACAAATTTTTTTTCAAGTAGCAGCAGATTTTTTGAATTTTTATAATTTTACTTTCAAATATAGTCACGTTTTTATATTTTTGACAGGGAAGGATTAATGTGACAAACAAATTTTAATGACACTTTTTATAGAAAATTAAATTATCTACAACTTTGTAATTCACCTTTTTCCTCTAAATGCCATTGTTCGTGAGATATTCACAAAAAACTGATTTTCAAGCTCTTTAGCGCCCCCTGGTGGCGAAAGCTCACATCGGATCGATGGGGACTTTTAGTATGTTTAACTACATAACCTAACTAACACCTATGCAAAAATCCAGCTTTGTTCTAATTTTTTCCCCTATTTTTGCTAAAATGACTGGGCTTCAGACGTTAAAAAAATTTTTAGTTATTTTAATATGTTGTAAAGTGTCAAAAAGAATTTTTTTTAAGTACTTAGAAGCTATATTTTCTTAGTATTTAAAACAATACCAAGATTCAAAGACAAAAATCATCCTCTACAAAAAAAAAAAAAAAATAATAATAATAATAATAATAATAATAATAATAATAATAATAATTCATGATCTCCATCAAAAACAGTTTTGCAAAACTTGTAGCAAGTTCAGTTTTCCGTATACCTTATTTACGAGGCATTCAACTAAACGTCAGACGCAGTACAGATGATGTTCAATAATGAAGTAATGTTTCGATTTGCTTCACGTCTTCATCTAAACGGAAGAAAATAGTTAGTAATTTAGTAACCTATATCAATTTTTCACCTTTGCAATAATATTAAAATTGAATTTTTATTATTGAAATCTGCTTGAAGTTTGTCTGTATCTAAAATAGAACCCGAGTTATAGCCGTTTAAAATTACAGTCACAGCAAAAAAAAAATCTTGACACTTGCGCGATTTTAGACGTTTTGTTAAATATCTAAAAATATACATAAGGAATAACTCCGAAACTCCAGATGCACAAACAAAATAGTACAGGTCATATATTTTCTAGACGATTTTTTTCCCAAATCCAATAGGGGACCGTCAGCAAATTGTAAAAGAACGAATATCTTTTGAATAACCCTGTCAAAACTATTGTAGTAAAAATGTTCAAACTGCAGATTGTGATTAAGTGGCTTATGGTAATAAACGGTGTTCATTTTTATGCAGATAGCATGTATACTCGTAGAGAAATTAAGGTTTTTATAAAAACGGTCCTAAATTTTGCCAAGTTTTTCACTTATAATTTGAAGATTTCTTCATAAAAAACAATGTTCTTTTCAGAAAATATGAGAAACGACATTGTACATAATACCCTGTGATAAAAATTAAAATATATTAAAATTTGTATGAAAGATGAGCAGGTTTACTAAATAAGTTTCCGTTGCGCATGCGTCAGCTCTTTTAAAATTTCATTTGCATATTGTGTTAGCTAAATATGTAGAGCAACTTTTGTTAAAATTTCAAAATCATAGCTTGAAAATTCTGAAAGTTATCATCGATAGAAGAAGAGCAAAATCTGTTATTCCCAAAATGAAGCAAAAAAAAATGAGGAGCTGTATCCAAATATAGTAGAACGTGCAATACTGTGTAGACACTAATCAATGAAATATGAATACAGCCCCTCATTTTTTTTTGTTTGTTTTGTTTTGTTTCATTTTGGGAATATGGGATTTTGATCTTATTCTTTAGACGATCATTTTCAGAATTTTCAAGCTATGATTTTGAAACTTTAACAAAAGTTACTCTATACATTTAGCTAATACAATATGCAAATGAAACTTTTATAGAGTTGACGCATTCGCAGTGAAAATTTATTTAGTAAACCTGCTCATTTTTCATACAATTATTGATATTTTTAAATTTTGATTACAGGGTATTATGTTTAATGTTGTTTCGTATATTTTCTGAAAAGAATATTGTTTTTTATTAAGAGCTCTGAATATTATAAGCAAAAAAATTGGCAAAATTTGGAACCGAATCAACAATCACAATCTGCAGTTTGAATAATTTTGCTACATTAGTTTTGACAGGGTTATTCAAAAGATATTCGTTCTTTTTCAATTTGCTGACGGCCCCCTATTGGATTTTGGAAAAAAAATCTTCTCGAAAATATATGACCTGTACTATTTTGCTTATACATCTGTTTTTTCAGATTCATTCCTCATTATATTTCTAGATATTTAACAAAACATCTGAAATCGCAAATGTCAAGATTTTTTTTGCTGTGACTGTACATCTATTACAGCTTTTGAATAGTGTTTTAAAAATATTTTTTGCTTTTTCTCAAAATGAAGTTTTTCAGATTTTTATTGTATCCAAAACATCTTAAAACAAAAAATAATGCATGAAAAGACACTTAACTTTCTGTACTTCTTTTAAAAATGTCTTTTGAAGGAACAGACTACACTTATGATAATATAACAAATAGTTTTATATTTACACTGGTGACAAATGCGAGACAAATTTTCCGAATTTTTCATTACATCAGTAACTTTAACTTCCATGTCATCTGAGATAAAGATGCGATTATAATGTGTGTAGTCTAGGTCCTAGAGAAAATTAGTTTTTTTACTATGCAATTTACAAAATGCCAATACATTGTTTTATTTTTGAGTTACCACGTTTTGCTGAAATATCAATTTTTGACAAAATTTTGACTAATTTTCTCTTTAAAAAATTATTTCTGTGTCACTGTTAAAATTTATATATTTTTTCCAAAGTTTTAAAGCAAATGCCAATATAAAAAAAAAGCATAAAAAGAGAAAATTTCAATAATTTCAAAAAATTACTTGTGAAGGTTTGCAGATATATTAAATACTATATAAGCTATATTTTCCTAACATTTGAAATAATACCGATATTCAAAGACAAAAATCATCCTCTACAAAAATAAATTCATGATCTGCATTAATAGTTTTGCAAAACTTGCAGCAAGTTCAATTTTCCGCATACCATTATTTAAGAGGCATTCAACTAAACGTCAGAGGCAAATATAGATGACGTTCAATAATGAAGTGCATATGTTTCGATTTGCATCACGTCTTCATCTAAATGGAAGAAAAGAGTTAATAATCTAGTTAGATTACTCAAGTTCAAGAGGAAAATATTTCCTCGTAAATTTGTTTATTTTCAGCTTGACTCTGGCCTGATAAACAGCGATAGAAAAGGTGAAGGAGGAAAAACTTTCAAATTACAAGGTGTCATTTTCAGTCATTTTATTAATTGGAGTTTGAGCGTTTGCTTTTCGTATATGAAACTCTAATTGTAAAAAACGAATTGCTAATTAATGCCACCTGTGCTGGTATGAGGAATGAAATCTAAATATTGTAACATATTTCACAATTATTTTGATAAAACTTCAATTGATTAATATTGTTGAATGATGCCTGAAGCTGCCTTCAATAATAAATAACTATTGATCGACTTAAATAAAAATAAATATTGAATTGATATGAGCATGAAATATCACCAACTGGATGAAAAAAAGTCTAGGACAGGAATCGAACTCAAAACCCGTTTGGACTGTAAAACTAATCGCACGTCTTAATAAGTAATACCTGAAAAAAAAAGAGGATTAGAAGAAGATTGTATTTTAGGCAGATCAAAGCAGGTATAATTGTACGATGTTTTTTCATCGAAATTGAATTTTTTCCTCTTTGAGAACGAATTCTGTTATAAACAGGCTTCGTTTTTATAAGTTTTACTGTAATACTCTCTTTTTAAACCTATACTATAGAGTAGAGGGTTTAATAGTCATTGAGGATACCTGTACAAATGGAACCTGTCTATTACAGTATCCTGTTAAACAAATTAGAAAAAAAAATCATATTTAATCTATTGAAATTTTACTTGCTAAAACGTATTACTTCATTGGTTCATGTGTTTTCGTATTCAAAGTCTTATTGTTTTTAGCTCACAGGCTGTCATAGCCTGAGAGCTTATGTGCCCGCCCGTTCTGTATGTATGTACGTTCGTTCGTGCGTACGTGCGTGCGTACGCGATAACTCATGATAAAAATATCCCATCCACTTGAAATTTTGTATATAGGTATATCCTGATAAGGCGCTTCCCTGATTAGTTTTTGGAGTTCATTCGATATGTATAAGAGGGGGAACGGGGGGGCTCATTCCCCTCCCCTTAAATGATATAAATGGGTTTTTCATGCAGAATTATTAGTTTTTGTTCAAAATTTACACATAGGATCATTTTGATGAAGAGCTTTTGTAATTGGTATTAGGTGTTCATTGGATAACTATAAATAGGGGAAATGGGGGTTCTAATGCCCCTCCCCTTAATTTTTTTAAATGGGTTTTTCATGCAGAATTGTCAGATTTCGTTCAAATCTCTGAATAGTTTTGGAAGTTTAATGGTTAAGTATATAAAAGAGGGGGATAATTCCTCTTAAATTATATAAATGGGTTTTTATTAAGAATTTTCCGATTTGCTCTGAATTTTGGGTATGGATTTTTTATATGATAAAGCATGTCCCTGATCAGTTTAGAGTGTTCAATGATTAAGCATAAAAAGGGGAAAGGGGAAGCTGTTCCCCCCTCCTTATTTTTTTTTCGAACGGAATTAACCCTTGAAAATATAAGGCTGTAATGTAAAATTAGTACGCGTAGCCTGTGAGCTCAATGCCATCTGTTTAACTGGGCAATATTATTTTTATTATAAGTATGATTCAGTTTACACTTCTCGTTCGGGGGGAGGATGAACCTCCTGATCCTACCCTTCGTTATGTAAATTCCCTCAAGAAATCTTTGCCCCACCTCCACCCCAAAAAAAAGTTCTGAAACGGCTCCCCTGGTGCCGATTTCAAAACTTTCTTCAATCTCGTACATGTTAATACTTCAAATCACAGTGCCAAAATTAAATGACAATCTCGGCCGATTATGAAGATTCTTATAAGTTCGTTGGAATATGTGCGTTTAAAAAGGAGATATCAGCATCAAATTTTAAAGCAAAACATTGAATTTCAGCACCGGCCCTCTTAGATGTCTAAAAATTTATAACCAAAATCTCCAACACAAAGACTATTACAGAAGAACCTATTGGGCGGCATACACTCAACCCTAATAAGAATATATTTATAAAACTGTAACTTAATAAGATGTTTGATATAATTCTACGCATTGATTTTTGAAGTATAACGATCGCAAAAATCGTGAAAAATGCAGCATAGCAGCGCAACCTATGAAATGATATACATGAAAACATAATCAACTCCAACTTATGTTACGGTCTAACAGACTATGAAATTCCGTGCGATTATTCTTCACATAATGACTATCGCTAAATTCCAGTACATCCTGAAAAATATAGCATAATAGTATCACGTGTTGGTCGATTTACACCAAAACTGTAATCAGCAACAACTTATGTCGACGTCTAACTGAATGTCAAGCTTCGCAAAATCGTTACATTAGTTTTTCAGATAAAGCTATTGCGAAAATCGTGATAGTGCAGCATAGTAGCGCCTCCTGTTGGGCGATTTATACCAAAAACTAACCACCACTAACTTATATCAAGGTTTAACTTAATCTAAAGTTTTATTAAAATCTAATATTGAGATAGCTTGAGAATGAGTATCCATAAAAGTTTTTTCATAGATTCGCAGACAGATATTTTCTAAATACAAATTTCTCAAATCGTGTTCAAAATCTTCTAAAATGTATGTATTGATCGAAAACCGGAAGTCAAAATTTTTCACAAGTCCAATATTTTCTTTTTGTAAAATTAGAAAAGAGTAAAAAAGATAATAATTTATCTTAATCTACGAAGATATAATGTAAATACGAATAAAATATACAATTGTGTCTCACTATATCCCCAAGATTTCAAAATACGTTCTTTGTTATTAGAAGTCTCATAAATCGATATTGTTTTGAGATTGTATGAAGCATTTATAAAAGAATGTTTCTTTTGCTACCATGGATTTTCGAAAATATTTACGAGTGGTTTTTATAAAGTATCACAGAGCTATCGAAACTGGACCCTGTAGACGCTATGGCGTCCTTTGAAGACTTTCTTGGCGTCCTTTTGGAAGACATTCCTGTTATTAGAGTTTTTATAAGTAAAATTCCATTATAAAGAATGCTTTCTTCAAAATCTTTACAATTTGGATTAGAGATATTTTGAAAAGTTGTGAAAACTCATTAAACTATTGCATAGCAGTGCAGATGAACAAATAAATAATATAATAATTAAGATAATAAAACAGCGCAAAATGATTTCCATCTATAGATTGATAACAAACATGCTTGTTTTTGCATTTGTACTTTTTATAAAATTAAATTCACTCATTCGAAATAAGTCAAAGCGTATTTTCAATTCTGAAACATACCTAGCAATATCTCTAATTTCCATGTTTATTTTTGTTATTATTATTATACGGGCGACTAAAGTTTTTGGCACCTTACTCTAAAACATTTTTGGAAAAGATCTCGCTTAAAAAAATCGGTAGCTTGAAATTTAATATATGGAACTCCAGAACCGTAGGAGCCTTTTTTGCTGCTATTTGCGCTATGTTAATACATGCATGTATACTATACGATAATATTCCTGCATGTTTTCAGTCATGTAAATAATGGCGCCCTTCATTGAATACGAACAGCTATTGTTCGCCCCTCCTTACTGAAAGATTAGACAGGCCTGGTGTATCAATCAGTGTTCTTAAATCAGAATATCGGCTTTTTATACGGGATCAGAGGTCAATGTGGCTTTGTGAGCTGTGTAACTGGGTTTATACTTGAAGGATAACAAAATAATAACAATAATGTTAATGTTAATGGTGTTAATTCATCATGTTTGTCTGAAAATGTGTTTGTTGAACCCAAAAATGTTTCATTGAGAATGAATAGTATCTTAAAAACCAATATTCGCATCCCAAAAGATGAGGGCTGTATGCAAATGTAGTATACGTTGCACACTTATTAAACGTACATGAAACTGCGCTTTACTTGGATACAGCCCCTCCTTCTTTTCGCTTCTTTTTGGAAACAATGGAATTTAAGGTTATTCTTCTTAGCGACTGTCACTTTCATAATTTTTAAGCTATGATTTTGAGAGCTTTACAACTGGAAATCAATAAATTTAGCTAATAAATTATGCCCATTATATTTTGATTGCATTCGCACATGAGTAGAATATTTATTAAACATGGTCATTTTTCATCCAATATTTATTGGATCATTTTTCTAATTCTGATTGAAGAGTATTATGTACAATGTCGTTGGTCACAATTCCTCAAGATTTCCTCAAGAATTCCTCGAGAATTCTTTCATAGTAAGATCTCTGTAGATTAAGCAAAACTTAATTTCTAAACGAGTGTGCGAACTATCCTCATAACAATAAACAAATTTTATTACAAGAAACCTCCCAATCATGTGCTACAGTTTCAACGCTTTTGCGACATTAGTTTTTATAGAGTAATCCGAAAGATATTCTTTTCTGTTCAATTTGTGTAAGATTCCTCCTGGGGTTTCGGGAGAAAGTCTTTGCAGAAATATATAACGCCTGTTATGCTTTTTACACACATGAAGTTTCAGATTATTCCTCTAGTATTTTCCTTGATATTTAACTATACATATAAAATCGCAAATGATCGGTCATCATTGGCAATATACTGTACAATGCTAATAACCTCGATTGCAATTTCTTTTTAACACCTAAATATTGCACATTTTCATTTTCATTTCATGTATGTTAATTTTAATGATTGTTGCTAAAAATAACTTGCAAAAAATAGTAATAATAACAACAAAAATATAAATACAGTCAATTAAATCCAAAATTAACATTCTGAAATATGCAAGGAAGAGGTTAAAATAGGCACTAACAGACTACAAACGTATTAGAAATAAACCGATGCCATTAATCAACTGTCAAAACATGCTTTTGATGCATATTTATGAAGCATATTCAGCTACTGAAAAACAGTAACACCCATCTGTGATCTCAAATCTTCCAACTTACAAATCTTAAGTATTTTGCAACATATCCCCCTCTTTTTTTTTTTTTTTTTTTTTTTTTTTTTTTGCTGATGCAATGCAGTCCTTTTAAAGAATAATCAATTTTGAAGAATCAAGTTCATCTAGATATAAAGATAAAGAAAAAAATAGTGATAAAAAAAGTAACGCTGTAAAGAGTTCTATGACTTTCTTTGTCCTCCATCTGTTGAGAAATGGTATTTATTTTGACTGTTTTTTGATCTGCTCCAGTCTGAAAGTAATTTTTTACTTATGGTCTATCAGTATCTTAGCCGTTTTTGCTTTAGGTGATATAATTATCATTTCATCGATTAGTGAATACATTTAATGCGATCTCATTTAACAACCAAGAAGGGTTTGGGTGACAGGGAAGATATGTGAGTATGAGTTCGAGTTTTGTTATTGTTTTTTACAGATTTATCAGGCTTTAGGCGGATTTACCAGATTTTGAGATTATTTATATTGCCAATTCTGATGATCAGTAGATAATTGCTTTCTAATTGTAGCTTGCTAAGTCGTCATTACAAATTGGAATATCCAAACTAAGCTGTATTTTGAAAATAGTCGAAGAAAATATAGTGCCGGTTAACAAATACTGAAGCAAACCATCGGCGTGGGAAGTTATGGATACCCCCCCCCCCCCTCCAATATTTGTGAACTTGGAAAATTTGTGCTTAGAGATGAGAAATTGTAGATTTTTTAGACTTTTTCTTTTTTTAAACATAATAGTGAAGCAAATATGAATTTACTCCTTTAGCGACTTCTTTGCTGAGTGTTGTAGCAGTCAAATAATTAAAGGAAATACAGAAAGAAAGTAGCAAGACTCAGTCTGCCATTGTTTTTCTCTATTCTATGAAAATATCGTTCATCTACCAGACCATAATTTCCCTACTCCTGTCCATCAACAATTGACTTTAATACCCACTGTACCATCATAATATGAATTTCAGGAGAGACTTGTAAGCGAACACAAGTTTTATAGGACATTTAATTTAGCATATAATTTAACATTTAATTGGAATTTTACTGTGCGGACTACTATTTTCGTTTTTTTTTTTTTTTTTTTTTGGGGGGGGGGGGGTAGGGGGGTATTTTCCCTAAATGCTAAATTGACTAACGAGTTTACTGCTTTTCACATGAACCACTTCGTGTTGAGTTTTCATGCGTAACTTCCATCAAAATCTGTCTACACTAAACCCCGGGGGGAAACAGTAACACAATTTATGTTTAACTTTGATACAATGAATTCGGGGCTTTTTTTTGTTTTATCTATATCTTAAACAACGGCTGAGTTGTAGTACTTTGAATTTTTAGTGTGGCTGGCATTTTGAAATGATGTGATTTTTGTCACACGATAATATACACATTTATGAACCGATATGAATACAACTTGTTGTGTACATAGTTAAAAAAACAATGTATTGATTGAGTTCGTAGGTCAACTTCATCCACCATCTTGTCTCAAAATGGCGACCACTTAGTGAAAAAACTTTTAAATGTGTAATAATGTACAAAAAATAAATATATATTTATATGTAAGTAGGAAAAAAGTTTTTTCTGAAGTGTTTGATCATAATGTCTACGGAGCATTTTTTGTTTTGTCTTTATCTTAAAACATGGCTTATATATAACAGTTTGAATTTTTAAAGTTGGGTGACATTTTGAATAATCTATTTTCCTGTGACAACGTTCATATATATCAACCGATTTCGGTGTGAGTGAGCATATCCACAAGACTGACTAAAATCACGATTAACCTCATTCGTTAATTTCACCCATCATGTCGTTTTAAAATGACACATTATTATATAGAATATAAATTGCTTTAAATAAAACCAACTTGTATAAAATTTATTAATTTCTCGAAACTCCTATTCATATTCAGTATTGACAAAAACAAGTATTGAATCTTCAATTACCATGTTCCACTAATTTGAGCTTTGTATGGCTGAATAGTGATACTTTATTTTTTTAAAGAAAAGTAAAGACTAATAAAGCTACTTATTCCTCCCGGTACTGCCGGAAGGACTTTTGAAATTGAAATAAGAATATTTTTGCATGAGACTTTATTTAAAAGCTCTTAATGATTGAAAAAAATATTTTTAAGAGATATGTATATTTGCTAATTATAGTAATATTTATTACATTATAATAAATGCCATTGATTACAGCAAAAATGGGTAAATTGACGCCGTTTGTATTCGAACCAGGAATCTCATGAGCAGGAGGCAAGAACGTTAGCATCGAGCAAAAGACCATGCCAGTTAGTAAATCTAAGCTAGTAACTCTCTTTATACTGATCAAGTAAGATGAGATAAAGTAAAGATTATCTCT
Source organism: Maratus speculifer (assembly GCA_964019185.1). Classification (NCBI taxonomy): domain Eukaryota; kingdom Metazoa; phylum Arthropoda; class Arachnida; order Araneae; family Salticidae; genus Maratus; species Maratus speculifer. The sequence goes on along the minus strand of OZ025300.1, from coordinate 160,427,272 downwards.
GCGCTGAATTTAGTTTTATGTGATACCAAATGAAATTTAAACATGCACTACTTTTATTGCCAGTACCGAATAAGTTTATCTTAAACAGATTACGATAAGTTAAAAAAAAAAGATTACACAAAATAGCAAATTTGAAATTATTTGTTTCATATCTCTTTAAATTTTTATGACATACCATTCATACTTTTCTAGTATGTAAAACTGTAACCAACCCTACGTTGTATATTTTTTTACAAAGTCTTTTATTCTTTTAAAAACGATTGTTTTAAAAATGCACTTAATAACTCATATGTTTATTGTAAGGAACCCTCCGAGAGGGAGTAATATTCATACTTTACCATTTATTTACTTTTTTTTCTTTGGTCCCCCTCCAAAACACTTTAAAAAGATGGAAAAAAAATCAAATGCACTTTGATTTAAAAGGATAAAATATTGCTAGAAAAACGTTCGAAAACTTAATCAATATTGAATTCAACAATCCCATCGGGGAGTTGCTACGTTGTAGGGGAGTCGAATATATGCGGCGAGAAGGAATGTGGGTTCCGGAGTAGCACCCCAGAAGAAACTCCTGCCTCACGTGTCAGTCGGCTAACATAATGCACGTATTATATGTGCAATGAACATGTTAATGGTTAAATATTCGCATTGTAAACATTTCTAATCTTTTATGAACTTAACATAAGCTTTGAAATTTTTACATAAACAAAACAATATTCTAGAATCTTCTTTCCTTTATTAATTTATTAATTTTTAGACAAAAGAATGCTTAGGGATTGTACATATATAATGTTATTATTCAATGTTGAATTCATTCACTTTTCTTCGGATGGGACATTTGCAGCTCCGGGAGGGGGACATAATAGTGTTCCAGAGAGGGATTGCACTTTTTTACAATTGAAAATACAAAATCTCAAAATTTCAGGGAGGGGATACTTCAATATTCCGTGTGGATGCCCCCCCCCCTCCTGGGTCACCCCTTGAAATAAACACTGTTATTATTTTAAGGTGGAGAGATTGAGGAACCAGATTTTGTAAGATTTTTCTAGGGCAAAGGGGGTTTCTCATTTAATATCGTTATTATTTTTTTTCTAAACAAAATTTTCTCTTTTTAGTTGTAACGTGGTTTTTGCATGAAAATACTAAAGTAACTTTTTTTGAATCTGTTTTAAATTAAAAAAATACAAAGTTGTTATTAAAATCATTAAATTATAATTTTTTTTAATTCCAAAATGTGGAATATTGCAACGTTTGGCATTGCTAATCTTCTTCATATGAGTATGCATATATAATCTACTGTTGGAAAAATTATATGCGAAGTATACTTGAAATGATACTTGTGTTTACTTGTAAAAGAAGGAGAAAGAATGTTGTCCACCTGTTTATTGATAAGAAGTTATACCCCCCCCCCTGGTTCCTATGCAGGGCAAGTGTAAGAATACATTGTTATTGTTAAATGCATTGTGTAACAATAAGCTATTATAAAATACTTTTAAATAGTAACTATTTCTTTTAAATGATATTTCATATAAAGTTTTTTCATTTATAAAATGCTATTTTATTGACTTCTCTTCATTTAAATCAATAAAATATGAAAAAAATAAATCTAACCCTTCTGTATAGCATTCCAAACAAACAAAAAAAAAAATCCAAAAATGAAAATAGAACTTTTAGACTTGTTAATGATTGCATTATGGGTGGGGGGATAATAACCTATGATATCGAAAGGAGGAAGGGTTCAGAATTACCAAAAATTGATATATATGTATAGCCCCTAAGATTGAATATGACCCAAAATATCAGGCAAATTTTCTCTTTAATTTACATTTTCTCTGTAATTTTCTTTTTCTTTATAACGATATTTTTTATTTCCATATTTCAATGTTAATATCACTATTTAACCTCTGCTTCCTTATGGCATGCCAAAGGTCAAGTTTTATAACGTCTTTATAAGACTTTCCTTCAAGAACTTTCCCAGGCTGGTTTTAAGACTTTATTGTTATTATTTTCTTTCTTTCCTTTACTATTAGCTTTCTTTCTATTCATTTCAAAATTTCTACAAAATGATACATTTAAGAAGAAACTTAAATAAAAATACACATAATAATTTTTCAATAGTTTTTATTTTGTGTATTTAAAAAAAAAAAAAAAAAAAAAAAAAAAAAAAAAAATCTGTATATTTTATAAGAAAAATATGTAACAATTTTCATATTTTTATGCAGAGTATTTTAAAAAAGAAAATTTTTACCAGTAATTTTTTTTTTCATTTGAAACAGTCCAAAAATTCATTTATTTTTCGAAAAAAATAATATAAATAAATAAATAAATAAATAAATAAAATTGAATTCGCCATTGAGTGCAAAGTACATCTTTTATGATTCAGTAGCAAAATATCTCTACTAAATCTGATGAGATTATTTTTCCCTTTCTAAATTATTCTAAGTTTTAATAAAAAACATTCTTTAAACGACATTTTCTTCTTTAATATGTCTAATAAAATTACAAAAGAATTTTAAATGTGTATAGTTTAAATTATACAATATAACAGAGATAAAAATGTCTGAATAAATACACGGAAATCCCTACAGGGAATTTAATGTAAGATAAGGGAAATATATGTAAAATGATGACCGAGAAACTCGATCGAATGCATTTTATGGAGAATTAGTGTAAATTTACGGAGAGTTTCGCTTTTTTTTTATACGGCTGGCTTATATAATAAAACGTTATTTTTTAGAAACGACACTTTAATTGCTGCCGAAAGAAATAGCATATCGGGGATTAAAAACAAATAAAAATAAAAAATAACCTTAGGACAGGTGTCCGTAATAATCAAGTTACGTTTTAAAAGACTGTTTTACTCTACTGGTTAATCTTTTTATTTTAATGTTTCATTCTCTAATAAAATTTCGCCCACAGGGATTAATTAAAATAATGATGGCTTCAGCATAAAAGCTCAGTGATTAACACGAAGCCAATGCTGCTTAATTTTAAAGTAATTTAAAATTTATTCTTGGAAACAGATTAAAATTAACAATGCATGGATAGATGAGATAAAAATGGTAAATACTTTATCCTCTTATATGTTACCAAGCATTATTGATTTCATCATTCATATAGCCAGTCTTAGGATAGTTAATTCCGCGTAATCACTTTAAGAAGTGTGTTTGTATGTACTTAATTACGTTAAGATGACATAAAGTGCGAATATTATAACTGAGTAACAGACATTTGTTGATCAGGTGAGAATAAATTGCCATTATTGAAGCAGTATTTGTTTCTTTAAATTACTATCATTAGATATAGACGAATCGAATTAATTGATTGTATAATAATAACATGTATTATTGAAAGTCGCATTGAGATTAACGCTTCTTGAGGACTAATTTATAAATAGTGTTCATCTGTAATAATTATACTTTTTAAGCTGATAAACTAGGTCAAAAAAGACTAAGACTTAAAAAGCTGCGAAAACTTGTAAAAACAAGGTCTATTTCTTTGCACGTTTTTCGTTTAGGGGCTATGCATATATAATGTTGCCATTTTAGAGAGGAGAAGTGAGGGATCTTTTGATATCATTGAATTTTTTTTCCATTTTTATTTGTAGCTTGGTCTTAATATCAAAATAGTATGTTATCTTTTTTTAGTTTGTTACCTATTTTTATGAAAGTACAAAGTCATAAAATAAAATCATTAAATGATTATAAAATTATTCAATTCCACAATGTAGAACAAACTAACGTTCGGCATTCCTATTCTTCTGTCATACGTGTATATATATACAGTGAAACCTGCTAAAGTGTCCACCTGGCTAAAGTGACCACTTTGGCAAAATTTTATTCCTACTCATGTAAAATAATATGAAAATTGTTCAGTAAGGTGACCACCTGTCTATTTTGTAAAGTGACCAGATTGCCTCTCACTGTCAATGTTATTTGAACCTGTAAAATGTGACCATTCATTGTTCTGTATGTCGAAAATTTTCAAACTAAAACATTTAAGTGACCATTTTTCGAAATTTTTATTTTCATCCATTAAAAGATATAGATATTTATCTCCTATAGTGATCAACTGCCTGAGAAAACAAAATGGCGATTGTTCGGGTTTGTTTTAGTAAAAGTTTCTTTGTCATATGTTCCCAGAAATTCTAAAACTAAACGTGCTCATGTTCTTTCATGGTACTGTTCAGTTACTGCTTGCAAATTTTGTAACATTTAATACTAAAATTTAGATCTATGAACCTGTAGTTTTCTCATCCATTAGTAGTTTTTTATTATTATTATTTTTAATACAGTTATTTTAATGCTTAAAATATCGAGAATAAAATATCTAAATGTAAAATGCCTAAACCATATGAAGAGTTATGTTTAAAAGATAAATTTGAAATTATTAATTTTTTTTAAATAACAGTCAAATAGCTGCAGCTGAAAATTCTCACTTCTGTAAAACTTGTGTGAGCAATATTTTTTAAAGGAAATCGTAATATCTGTAAACATTTGAAGAAAATAAAAATGAGTCGGAAAATTAAACGATTACACTAGTTTACAAAATTAAACTTTTTGTCTGTTGCCGCGAATTCTGTGATTGATAATGTTCACTTATGACTTATTTTTGCCAAATGTAACAGGAAAATCTTTTGAGCATCTCGAGTTACTTTGTTTTTGTTTTTTTTTTTATCATTTAAGCATACATATTAATCGATAACAGGCGTAATTTACTGTGTTAAGATTAGTTTCTCAAGTTTTGCGTCATGAGTAGTTCAAGGAGATGTTGTTTAAACAATCCAGATCATTTTTGCTATGTATGCGGAGAATATGTGTTTAACAGTTGTAGAAAAGTTATATCAGAGTTGGTGAAAAATACCTATTTTGAGTATTTTGGGATGCTTTTGAATATAAGTGAGAAGTCTCGGGTTCCCAATTGTGTTTGTAGATCGTGTGTAGAATATTTAAGCTTATGGAAAAGGTGTAAAAGAAGTGCCTTTAAATTTGGAACACCGATTATTTGGCGAGAACCACGAAATCATCTCGAAGACTGTTATTTTTGTAGCGTGAACGTAAACGGTTTAAACACTAAAAATCGAGCTAAATGGCAGTCCCTACAACGTCCTCCCTTAAACGTCCAGTGCAGCGTTTACCTGACTCTTCAGAGCCTAAAAATGTATCTCAACCATTAGAACAAGATATTGAAGGACCAAGCTAATCACAAAATGATGCTGATTTTGAAGGTATGTCAAATGAGTCAAAATGCTCTTCCCAAAATGAGTTAGATGATCTTGTAAGAGATTTAAATCTTTCTAAACAAGCTTCAGCATTGTTAGCATCAAGACTAAAAGAAAAAAATTTGCTTTCCTCAGATACTAAAATAAGTTTTTCGGAAATAAAAAAAATCTGAAAATTATATTGAACTTCTAGAAGATTGTCTGCTACAATTAAAACATTTGGGGTGCAATATGAGCATACTCCACTTCCACCATAGTCACCTGGATAGGTTTCCGAAAAAATTAGGAGATATGAGCGAAGAGCAGGTTGAGTGTATGCATCAGGATTTACGCGTCATGGAAGAGCGCTATCAGTGTTTCTGAGATACGAATATGATGTCTGACTATTGGTGGTCTCTGATACGTCATTTTCCAAAATCTACACATCGAAGAAGAGCTTTAAAACGAAGTTTTTAAGAACTCAATGATTAATTATTTTTTGTAGTAAAGTTTTTCGTAGTAAATACATGTTTTTTTTTTTTCTGTCAAATACCTACATAGCTGAAACTCAGAAACTAGAGCTGATTAAAATATTCTAATTATATTTTTGAAAATAGCATAATATATGTAGTCAGCAACAGCTAAAATTTTTTTTGGCAACACATGTACTGTAAACTAGTGTTATTTTTATGCAAATCAAGCAACTGGTTAACGGTTTAAACATTTGCGTAGTATGAATGCTGGAGTTTCTGAACCTTTACTATGAGAAGCATCTTTAGAGTTTGAAAACATTTTTCAGAAAATTTTGTGTGATGAATTTCATAGCGTTGACACAAGAAACAGAAGATTCCAATTCAGCAGATTTTTTCCCCTCACAACAGTACATATTCAAAAATACCACAGAAATTCTTATTTTTTGGCCAATCAAAATAAAAGTGCAGATTAATTACAGTGCATCTTCTCATTATGTATAATTTAAGAGCCATTATTTTGAAATTCACACAAAAAAAATAACATTTTGATAGTTGTATTTTTTCAATGACTTGACATTTTTTTTTTTTTTTTTTTTTTTTTAAGTAAGTCATATTTAATGAATAATCTAGAATTTCGAAGCCCTGAAAAAATTTCCTCTTCCCTATAGAAAATGTCAACGTTCAAGGCTATTAATGCCATTTTTCATGAAAAATGAAATGCCAGTAATGTTTGGAGTGTTATTTCTCTGAAAAGCAACAACATCCCAAAATTCTTTTGGCATTGATTATTAGTATAACACTACTTACTTATTAAAATTATTTTTTTATTTTGTTTCCATGGGGTATAGTTATTTTACATTGTTATGTTGCCACAAAGTATAGTCAAAATTACGTTTTTGTCCATTTTTCGCCTTAAATATCTTGTTTAAGTAGGTAATAGTACCCAAACTTTTTCTTATAGAATATGAAAGTGTACTACTAGGACAAGCTAAAATATATAGTACCGCATCAAGATATTATTGCTGTTTGTAGATATAATCTGTTAAATATCCGAAATTTTCAAAATCTGCAACATTTTAAGTAGTGTTATTTCAAAAAAGCGCCACAGTCGAATAAACTGAAATATATCATGCAATAGTTGAATATTAGGATGGGCCGAAAAAAACTTTTTTTCGATTTTCGATGATAGCGGGTGCGGAAAAGTGGCCACTAGTGGCACTCAGTTCACACAAATAAATCGAGATTTTTATTTTATTTTTTTTTATTTTTTTTTTTTTATTTATTTTTTTTGGGGGGCTTTTCCTTACCCTGCCGCAAATGGCTTGAAGTTTTGCAAAAACTGATTTTTGTAGCAAAAACTTTTAAAATATTAAATTAAATTTATTTTGATTGTATTTACTTGTAAAAGCATATTTAATGTACCAAATGTTTAAATAAGTTCTCATAATGCATTATTTAATTCCTATATGTATTTTAAATTAGCCGTTTTTTATAGCTTTTTCGCGTATAATCAGGCAAATGTTGTACTTGTTGAATCGTTCATTAGTTTCTATTTTATCTATGTCTTTTGGCCTTTTTATTTTTTTTCTATCCGTCAAAGGTCATATATTTGGCCAACAGGCAACAGTAAACTGCAAAAGCAAATATGGAAGGTGAGAAGGGGGTGAAGAAGATTCTAAGCGAACGCAATGACTCATCGTAATCTTGAGGGAGTGAAGGACGAAAAAAATTTGGGACGAAAATGTCATAAAGGATTTTTATTATTTTTCCATGCTCCGTTCCCTTCGACATTTGTTCAGTGAGAACGTGAAACCTTTTCCTAGTGAGATACATTGCTTTTTGGATCGTTTAACGTGCCTTTACAGTGTTTTGTGCGTTTCATTATGAAGAACTTAGAAATGACTAGTATAAAGGGCTATGGAAATGTAATCCCACACGATAGTGTGAAAAGTAGCCTTTTTGGGGTACCATGCATATTAAAAGAATTGAAATTGTCAACTTATGTTGATATCTTGCTCCACTAATATTGGTTGCTTCAACATGCAGGAGTTGTGACAGCAGAGGATAAGAATCTCGTCATCGATAAAAAACAAGGTCAGAAGAGGGAAACAGAAACTTGGAAAGAAGATACAGGCGAAGAAGTTCTTGAAGGAAAGAAAATTAAAAGCATATTTTTTGATGGTAGAAAGGATAAAACTATCTTCATAGAAAAAAAAAAGAACAAGCGGCACCGTCGAGAAAAAGGCGAGGAACACATCACCGTGTAATCGTAATCCTGTTTGGAATACTTGGTCACTTGACACCTCGTTCCGGTCATGGAAATGAAATAGCAAAATCATAATATAATCTTATAAGTCAATACAAGTTAGACTTTACTGAACTGACAGCTCTCGGGTGTGATGACACCGCTTTTAATACAGGAAAACGCAATGGTGTCATTGCCTGTCTTGAAAAAAAAAACTAGGAATAGAGCTGTAACATTTCATATGTATATTCTTCATACGACTGAACTCTGATTCCGACATCTACTCTCTAAATTTGATGGTGGAATCACGAGACCTAAGACGTTTACCGGTCCAATCGATGCTAAACTAACAGGGTATGAAAATCTATGTTTCACTTTGTTCGAGTCTATTGCTGTTTTTATGAGAAATATAGTTAAATTAATGTCAAAAATTGAAGACGTAGAGTTCTAAATTTTTAACCCAGTATTTTTGTTATATTTAGTAACAATTAATATAAATAATAGTTAAATGTCTGCTTATCTTTACTGGTAAGCCAGCCAAGAGTCATTAGGTGATTCTTCTTATATCCGCACGAAGCTAGCTGGAGAAAATATATTAGTTAAAATGAAGCCATTTATTAAATGCGTCTCACTGTATCTAAATTGAACTTTATTCCTTCGTTGAAGAACAACACACACATTCTAGGCAACATGTACTGCAAAATAAGAAAATAAAATTCTAGGTTATTTATATTATATAATTAGGAAGTCACTAACGTCAGTTTCAACAGGGAAACAAAAAATCCTGGGATATATAATGTTTTCTGGAGTTTGTGAATACGTTTGGTTAAATCAACCAGCTCACGGGAACTCCACGACACTTTCTGATGACGTCGAAAGTTCCGGGAGGAATCCTTCTTTTCGTACACAAAGGGAAAACTGCAAGGTTGCAGAAATCCTTTCTCTTTCGATACTTATCAGTCTATATTTCGTAGTCGGCAGCATAGTCTAAAAATTCTGTGGTTCTGCCATCTAGTATATGGATAAATAATCTTGGTTAGTGGTTGGAAATAAAAAAAAGATTTTAATATGCACGAGTTTGACACAAAACATGTTCATCTTGAGAGGTATTCTAACACCCCCGCTTTTTGTGACAAACCGATGAGTGTATAATGTTCAACTGGTTTTTCAAGTATTCGTAGTGAGGCTTTGGTAACGGTTTTGTTAACACGTCGGCCAGCATCAATTTTGATGGGCAATAGGTTATTTTTATTATTCCTTTTTGGCACAAGTGTCTAATACAGTGAAACTTTATTTCGATAGGTTTCGTTTTGCTTTGCGCCTTTTCATTTTCAGACAGTTTTATGGCTGAAATATTATCTTCATATAGCGTAATAGGGAGTTGTTGATTGAGTTCTAGATCAGTCAGTAAATCTAATAAACTGTTTCTTGGCATGCACTCGAGGCGGCAATATATTCCGCCTCTGTAGATGAGAGTGATACGCAACTCTGCTTTCTTGATAACCACGCTAAGTAGTTATTTCCTAATTTAAATAAATTTCCTGTGGTGGATTTCCTGTCCATCCTGTCATTACCCCAGTCAGCATCACTATAAACTGTTAACACTGGGGGCTTTGACTTGTCAATGATGAACTTAAAGTCTTTCGTAGTAAGTAAATATCCGATTAATTTTTCGACTGCTTGCCAATCCACCTCTCTGGGTGATTCATTCCTCCTTCCCAGTATATTAACAACAGATGCTATATCGGGTCTAGTTAGGGTCGCGATGTATAACAGCCCCCCAATGGCCTGCCTATATTTTTTGTTATCTCCCAGTAATTTTCCATTCGGGTCTAGGCTGAAATAATTAGTGTTGATTGGTGTGTGTGTTGGTTTTGCGTCTAACAAATTAAACTTTTCCGCAGTTTGCACTATTTTATTTATCTGATCTAGTTCTAGATTTCCTTTTGCTGTTTCTTTAATATTAATTCCTAGATACTGCGAAACCTTTCCCAGGTTTTTGATTTCGTATTGTTTTGAAATTTCAGTAAATATTTCGCACGTGTCTTCTTTATCTCCGGCGACCAAGATGTCATCCACATAAACAATTATGTAGGTAACTTTCCCATCTTGGGCTCTTTTATATAGACATTTGTCTGACTCGCATTCTTTGAAATTCAATTCATTTAGAGATTTGCTTATTTTCAAATTCCACGCCCTAGCTGCCTGCTTAAGACCGTAAATTACTTTGTTCAAGCTGCATACTTTATCCTCTTCCCCCCTTTTTCACATATCCCTCGGGTTGAGCCATATAAACCTTCTCTTCTAACTCGCCGTGTAAGAAAGCGGTTTTTACGACTAAGTGAGTTATATCGAGGTTTTTGTACACTGCTGCATTTAAGAATGCTCGCAGGGTGGTATGAGCAACGACGGGTGCGTAGGTTTCGTCATAATCGCTACCATATTTTTGCGCATATCCCTTAGCAACTAGTCGCGCCTTATATCTTTCTATTGACCCGTTTGCTCCCCATTTTGCTTTGAACGTCCATTTACACCCAATGACGCGTTTTCTTGGTATCGGCTTTATTAGTCTCCAGGTATTATTTTATTTTAGGGACTCTATTTCCACATTTGTTGCCTCTAGCCATTTATTTTTAGTTTCCACGTCATTGATGTCCTGCAGTTTCGCCCATGTCTTTGGCTCCTGAATTCGGCATACATTCGCACTTATACCAAAACGGTTGGGTGGTACTCCGCGATTTTGCCTTTCCGACCTTCTAAGTTTGGGGGGGGTTCTTTGGCTGGGGAATTAATTGGATCATGGTCATTTTCCTCTAGTTCAATTAGGATATTTTTGGCGGGTGTTTCGTAATTGTTATTTTCTTTATCAGATTTAAATTCCTCTTGTTTAATTCCATCTTCAAAAAATTTTACGGTTCTAGATATCATTATTTTATTTTCACCCGTATAAATCCTGTAACCTTTGCTCCTGAAATCATAACCCAACATTATTCCCTTGACGGCTTTCTCGTCTAATTTTCCCCTTTTAGGCTTATCGATGTAGGCGAATGCCTTACATCCGAAAGTTTTAATATTCGAGAGATCCGGTCTCTTGTTATTCCAAAGTTCGTATGGTGTTATGTTATTTTCATTCGCTTTCGTTGGCAGTCGGTTGAGGAGATATGTGGCGGTCATGACCGCTTCTCCTCAGAATTGTTTGAGTAATTTAGCGTCTGATAACATGGTTCTAGCTATTTCCATTATTGTCCTATTTTTTCGCTCAGAGACGCCGTTCTGAGGGCTGCAGTAGGGAACGCTTAACTGGCGCTGTATCCCATTCTCGATCAGGTAGTTTTCAAAGTCGTCATCGATATATTCTTTTGCGTTATCGGACCTGATTGTTTTTACTGACTTGCTAAATTTATTTTTCGTCAACGCTATGTATTCCTTTAATTTGATAACGGCTTCCGATTTATGCGCGATTAAGTACGTCAGTGTGTACCTGCTATAATCATCTGTAAATGTTATGAAGTATCTTTTACCTCCTATCGTTTCTGTCTGAATAAGGCCACATATATCTGAATGTACAAGAGTACAGATTTCTGTACTTCTGTTGGTAGCTGCTTTAGGGTAGGGTAGAACAGAAAGTTTCCCTTGAATGTACTTGGTGCATCGTATGTCGTGTTTGCAATTATTAATTGTCATCCCTTCAGCTAATTTATGATTGACTATGTATTTGATATCGTCGAAATTTCTGTGTCCGAGTCTCCGGTGCCACATTGATATGCAGTTTGGATTATTACAGAATGTTTGAGCGCATATTGTGTAACCATATTCATCTTCGGGGTTTAACTACGTATTAGAAAAATGGCATTGGAAAAGAATAAAAGTATGCCGCAATTTAAAAAAGATAGGAACTAACATAGTGCGAGATTTTCGAGTTCCAACACTAAAGCGACGGAACCCTTTGAGAGTATAGACTGGGTCGCCGCCAAAATGAGCGAACCTCCTATAACAAAAACCTTATCACTAGAAGAAATTGGAGAAAACGTAATTTCAGGATCCAAGTTGGATGAATCATTAGTCTGATTTCCAAGTCATTCTAAAGCTATGGAAAAAATCGTCAAAATTGTGACAGAAGTTGCATCAAATGTATGCGGGAGTGAAGGAAGAGATGCAAAACTGCAAGCACGGAAAAGGACCCCAAAATTCCTTTCTAAGAAGGGCTTTGTAGCGTAAAAAGGTATGCATTTTTAATATAACATTCTGTGGGTTTGGAGGATGGGTAAAACTCAGCTTGCAATTATCTCCTCGTGGTGAGTTCTGGGTTGTTTCTCGTTGTTACCGAACGCAAAATAAGCTAAAAGCTGTACTTTTTTAAAGAACATAGCACTAAACTAATGCATAATTAGAAGTTATTTAAACATCTGGCACATTAAATATATCTTTTCAACTAAATACAACTAAAAAAATTAATTTAACATTTTAAAATTTTTTGCTAAAAAAGTTCAAAAATCAGCATTTTTGCAAAACTTCAAGCCATATGCGGCAGGGTAAGGAATTGTCCAAAAAATCTCAAATTTTTTGTGTGAACTAAGTGCCACCAATGGCCACTTTTCCGCACCCATCATCATCAGAAATCGAAAAAAAAGTTTTCTTCGGCCAACCCTATTGAATATACGTTCAAACACAGGGGAAAAGAAGTGGAGTCTTGTGATATTTTCAGGCAAAAAAATGGCAAAAGTTACAATAAAAGCCATGCCAATTATCACATTTTTACCTTATCAGAAATTAGATTGCTTTCTGTTTAATTTATAAAATATAAATTATACACACTCACACATGCATGTTATAAATATTACCAATATATATTAATGATGTTACACAATTTACATAAATGATTCAAAAATAAAATTTTAAGTTATGAAAAAAACCTTTATTACACAAAATGCATGGAAAACTACAAATCAGATGTCAAAAATTAATTCAGCCTTAAGTATCTTAATTAAACTAAAAACTCCTGCAGCACATAAAAATTTTAAACAAATTTGAAAGCAAACTCAGTTGTTAACTTTCGTTTTATTTAAATGCTGGTTCAGAAAAATGAGTTTAGCAGCTTTATCAGCTGATTTCTAATTTCCTAATGTATCAAAGCAAAAAAGCTAGAAAACATTTGTTCTACTGAAACAGATGAAGCTATTGCAGTAAAAAGGAGTTGATCATGAATTCTGTAAGACATTTAGTGTCGGCCTTTTTGATAGCTGTAACAAATAACTTCTATCATTCTAAAGGGCTGATATCCACTACAGTCGGCCCCGCATAAACGAATATTGACGGTTCCAGAAAAAATATTCGATTAAGCGGGGTATTTGATTAAACGGGGAGGCATATAAATGTAATATTTAATGTGTAATAACTGTAATATATAATGTGTAATTATTAAATATATTAGATTTAATTACCAGAGTAAGAAAATCGTTAAAAACTTTAATAGAATAGTACAAACTGAAATAAAATAAATGACCAGATCGTGTGAATTCGATCCAAATTTTGTTATTAGAATTTAATTTACGTAATTTATACAGGTTTTAAAAAATAGATTAAAGTGGTTTATGTGAAATTCTAGAGTAAAAAATGGACGAGATTTTTTTTCGAATGTATCCCAATTACCATCTTGAGCCTCTAACTGACAACATATTATTATTAAAGGACTACCTCGATCTCGCGAAAGGATTTGCTCACTAATGCTAATCCTTTTGAAGAAATTTATAAAGATATCTCTATCGCATTTCAATATTTTTAAATGATCGTTTTATCAAATGGATAGCTGAGATCGCTCTGAACAAAGGCCGTCGTCGTTTTTAACATTCGATTTCTATTGCTGATATTTTTTAATAAGGATGATTTCAGTTTCGGAACCGGTTTTGAAAATGAAAATGTCTCCATTAACAATGACTGTAAAAAAATCAAAAAAGTACAAAAAAGTCCTTTGACAAACAAAAGTAAACAAAATATAAAATTGATCGAAATTACTGTCCAATTTATTTCACCATTTTTGAAATTAATTCGATAAAATGAACAAGGAAGGGACAAGGATATACACCTGCCAGGCGAAATGTCACACACCTGCCAGGCTGTGTAACAACCGAAATTGACAAAAATTGTGGAGGAAATTCTAATTGAAACGTGTTTTTCAGATCCATTTTTCAAATTGTCTCACTCATTTGTTATTCGATTAAGCGAGGACATTTCGTGAAAAGTATTCGGTTAAGCGGGGTAAAATAACATCAGCCCTATGGGATTAAATTCGGTTCCGGAGGATTTTATTCGAATAAGCGGGGTATTCGATTATCCGTTACCCGATTAAGTGAGGAGGACTGTATTTAAATTCATTGAATGGTTCAGTTTTGTTAAAACTTTAATATAATAGGCATCACCTAGTCGTAATTTTTTTTTTTTTTTTTATCTCAACTTGGAAGTTTTTCTAAATACTGTTAAGTAAATATTCGAATATTTAATGTATTCCTGCTTGAATTTCCTTACCGTTGTCAGATTATTTTATGATTTGATTCAAATGAAATTTGACAGCATTTTTTTTTTCGAAACTTTACACAGTATTTCACTTTTTGACAGAAATTAAGCTTTAAGTTTCTAAAAGCAGTTTGATTATCTATATTATGTAAAACTAAATTATATTAAAGTACATTATTATGTTTGTTTACATCTCAAATTTAGTTAAAAATAACTTAAAAGAAAAATTGATTTAAATCAATGATTTTTTAAAAGAATCAATTGATTTAAATCGTGATTTAAATCATGATTAAAATCAAGCTTATTTAAGAACTCTGCTTTCAGAAAAGGAAAAAAAAAGGATATTCTATTTTCTCACAGGGAAAAAACATAGAAAGAGGAAAGAGCGATAGAATTTTTCATTTTCTGATAGGGAAAAACTGTTATCATCAACATTGTTTGAAAAATTTGTCGATTTTTTACTAAAAATAACAAAAGACCCCACTTCTTTTTCTTTTCCATGCTTTTGTGAATATGTTCATCTATTACATGCTATATTTTGTTTCATTCAACTGTGACGCTTTTTTTGAAATATAAATAGTTAAAATGTTGAAGATTTTGAATATTTAACAGATTATATCTGCTAACAGTAACAATATCCCGGTAGAGAACTATGCTATTTAACTTGTCCTAGTAGTACTTTCATATTCTATAAGAAAAAGTTTTAGGTACTATTGCTTAAATAAGATATTAAGTGCAGAAAATGGATGAAAATATGATTTTGATTGTACTTTGTGGCAACATATTTTGTGGTAAAATAACAATGCCCCATGGAAACAAATTTTAATACGAATGCAGTATTATACTAACAATTTATGCTAAAAGAATTTTGGGATGTTGTTGCTTGCGATAGATATAGCACTCCAAAGATACGGGTTCGTTGATTTAAATCACAATTTAAATCAATTGATTTTTTAAAAAAAATCATTGATTTAAATCAGTTTTTTAAGTTATTTTTTAATACATTTAAGATGTAAACAAGCATAATAATGTGCTTTAATATAATTTAGTTTTATATAATGTATATAATCAAACAACTTTCAGAAAGATAAAGCTTTAGCTTTTTTTAAAAGTAAAATAAATGTAAAGTTTAGAAAAAATGCTTTCAAATTTCATTTGAATCAAATTATAAAATAATCTTGCAACAATGAAGAAATCTAAGCAGAAATATATTAAATGTTTCCCTATTTACTCATTAGTATTTAGAAAAATTACTGCAAGTTGAGGTAAAATAAAATTGTATGACCTTATGTGCTGTACTTTAGTGAGGCCTGTTATATTAAGATTTGAGCAAACTCTGAATCAGTCATTAATTTATTTATTATTATTTTTTTAATTTAATATCATTGATATCGACCCTTTATAATGGTGGAAAGTATTTTTGTTAAAGTTATCGAAAAGACTGATATTAAAAAACTTAGAGAATTAATGATCAACTAGATTTTTACTGCTTAAGTTGAACAAATGTTTTCTGCCTTTGGTTTGGTGACAAAAACAAAAGTTGAAAAAAAAAGTTAACTTAGTTTGCTTCCAATTTTGTTTAAAATTGCTATGTGCTGCCGATGTTTTTATTTTAATTAAAATACTGAAGATTGAATTAATTTTTGACATCTGATTTGTAGTTTTTCATGCATTTTGTGTAATCAAAAAAATTTTTATGGCCTAAAATTTTACCTTGAAATAATATGAATTATTTATGTAAATTGTGTAATATTATCAACAGGTAATACTTATAACACGCATGTCTATGTATGAAAAATTTATATTTTTTAAATTAAAGAAAAAGTCTTAAAATAATAATAATGTTTAACATTTTTTAAATTAAAAAAAACCTGATTTAAATTTAAAAAAAAATCCGATTATTTTGATTTTTATTAAAAAAATCAAAAAAATCATGAACCCTGCAAACAAACTACCATTTCACTTTTCTTGAAAAATGACATTCGCAACCTTGAACTTTGACATTTTCTATAGGAAAGAGGAAATTTTTTCAGGGCTTTAAAATTGCACATTATTTATTAAATATGATCTATTTCAATTAAAAAAAAAAAATCAAGCAATTCAAAAAATACAATTATTGCGCTTTGTCTGATTTTCAAAATAATGGCTCTTAAATCAATCACTACAGAAGTTCTTCAACTGAATTAAAAAAAAAAATTAAGATAAATTTTAAGTTAATTACCTTCTATGTAGTATATTTTTAATTAGTAATTCAATAATTACATTTGTTAATTAATCAATTCATTACTTTAATGTAGTGCACTTTTCCTTTACACATATTTTAATTTGTTTTACTTTTTAAGATCACAAAAAAAATTATGTACTATTTTTAAAGACACTTCATAAAGTGACCACCTCTTTATAGTGACCATTTTAGGTGATCCCGAGGGTGGTCACTTTAGGCAGGTTCCACTGTATATATAAACCGCTGTTCGACAAACCATCTGCGATATATGTTGGAAATTATACTTGTGCTTACCAGTAAATAAAAGAGAAACAATATTGTTCACCTGTATTTTTGATAAGTTCTGTCTGTACTGTGAAGTGCAAGCGGCAAGAGCAAAAAAGCATTTTAATTGTTGAATGCAAACGTAATAAAAATCTATTATTAAATACTTTTAAATAGTAACTATTTATTTTAAGTGTTATTTGATATATAAACTAATATTTTATTGATATGTCCTCGTTTAAATCAATAAAGTATGCGAAAAAAATGTGTATTATTTCGAAAAAAGAAAAAAAAATGAAAATCTAAAGAGTTGAGAAAAAATCGAAGCAAATGATACGTTGATAATGATATCATTACTTGGAAAGTAGGGATGATAGATACTGTATGATATCCAAAGGAGATGGAGGGAGTACCAAATTACCAAAAATTTTATATATGCACAGCCCCTTTTGAGAAAAAGAAAACCCAATCAACTTAAGTTTGTTATTAAGCAAAAGAAAAAACGGTAAAGTTACTGACATTTTTTCTAGGAAATTGGGATTCTTGGAATTTTTTTATGTGACAAAAACACATGTTTTCACTAAAACTGAAAAATCTGCAAGGTTACTAAAATTTTTTGAGGAAAATGAAACACCTAAATCTTTTTATGTAACTTCATTTCCGGTTACAGATGAAATTTTATTAAGATTACTGTAATTTTAGTAGTTACTTTTGAAAAACTAAAGCTTTCTGTAGCTTTACAAAAACCAATTTTGTAGACAGGCATCTTTTTTGTACAGTGTGCAGTATAAAATTTTAGTAAGATCTATGTAACTTTACATCTATAGATTTTTTTTCCTTTTGCAGTGTAAAATGTACGTGAAGAAAAGCTTTTACTTAAATCCAAATAAATTTGTTCGTAAATCCTGGTGCTATCCAATCATTTTAAAATTTTATCAACAGAAATACATTTCCCCTGAAAGAGTTAATCTTTTTCTTTTTGACACTTCAAAAGTGGCACTCTGCTTGAAGAAAACTGTTACATATAAAACTGAAACTGCACATGTCATTATTTAGTAGCTTCAAATACGTTTTAAATTTTCGTTAAAAAAAACCTTTTCAATATAATAAATACACATCTTGTTACATAATATGAAGTTTCTAGAATTTTACATGTCCCATTTAAAAGCAGAACTTGTACTTTTATTTTATAAGCAATTAATGACAGAGCAATTGTGCATTGTCCATTATCTTATGACGATAACGCCTTTATAGAAGATAGTGAAATAATTGATGCACCTGTCTTTGATTAGAACATATGCTTCAACATGTGCTTTACTTTTTAATGTTAATACATCACGCAATGATGTAACTGTAACTAAATTTCAGCATTTCAAATCCTGAAAGAAAATATTTCATTGAATTAAATATATTTGATCTCTCTTTATTTTCCATTCTACATTCGCTTTTTAGGTACGTTCCTAATTATGTTAATACATAGCTCTATATAGTCGTCGTTCAGTCCGTCCGTCTGTCCATCCGTCTGTCCGCATATAACAGAGAAAAAACTAGCCTACCGAATCGTTTGAAATTTAAAATATATAATTATTGCATAGTTTTGTCGAGTCATTTCAAATTTTATACAAATTGGAGGCATGGTTTAATTACAGGGACAATCAAAAGTATTCGGGTCAAATCCTTCAGTCGCAACAATCAAAAGTTTTACATTACGGCCAATGGGGAAAAATATCTTCAAGTACATTTTAATGGTGTTACACTCTTTCGAACATAATAAAATTTATATGTATCTATGAAGTATATAATAAAATATACATTCTGTCCAATCTGTGGTGCAAAGGATATTTGAAGAATTATAGAAAAGATTGCATATATTCAAAAGTACAACTTTCCGACAACCCTAGTTGAATGTTATAGCCCCAAAACAAGACAAGCGAAGAAATCGTAGTGCCATATTTGGGAATGTAACGCACTATTGGCGTCAAATAAACAAATAAAAATCCAATAATAAAAATTTTAAGTATAATATATATATATATATATATATATATATATATATATATATATATATATCACAAATTTAATTTTTTTTCGTCGCCAAAATTAACCTTATACTATATTAATTTCCTTTTAACGATATTCCGTACTTAGTTCAACTTATTAAATTAAAATCCTGTTACTAGATCTAATCTATTAATCTTTATAGAAACGATATAAATTCTTAATTCGCCTTAAAAAACATTTATGCGTAATAATCCAATATGCGTAAATTACAAATGGCTCTAAATTAAAAATATTCTTAATTAAACTTTATTTCTTAATATTCCAAATAAAACTGTTTTTCCCCGTTTTTATCAACCCTTTTTAAAGAAAGTCTTATTAAATTTATTCCAAAACCATACATTTCAAAAAACATCATTTTATTTATTTTTCCCCCTTCAACGTTTGATAGTTGTGCGTATCAATGAATTCATTTCTTTTCTTTTTGTTTTAAAATATCGTCTGCATTTTATCGAATTCAGCGTTCGATTATAAATTAGTTAAATAATAATTTTTTAAATAAAAATTATCGTCTGAATGAAATTAATCTCGACGCTGGACATGAATTCGATTTACATGTGAAATTTATGGTTAGAGGCTATAGAATATTCTAGAAGTTTTGTTTTTAGATTTAAGAAGGAAGCTGAGAGGTGATGACACAGCGATATTCTTTTTTTTTTCTTCCGATGATTTAGTTAGAACGAACGGCGAATAATGTTTTTATGATGGAATATTTTTTTCTTCTTCTTTCGTGGATTCTGTTCATGACGAGTTGCAAGAGAGCATTTTCCGCTATATTTGCCTGCACTTGAATAAACTTTTTTGGAGAAGCCAATATGTAGTTCAATGAAGCGTCTACATTCATTTTATTCATTTTTTTTCCTCACTTGCCACGACTCTGTGTTTAAAAAAAAAAGGGGAACCGTTGAAGATGTTTCGAGTTTCTCACTTTAAAATGTCACACACATACATATATATAATATAGATTATATATATATATGTGCGTGTGTGTGTGTATGTGTGTGTGATTTTTAACAAAGAATTTTTTTGTACTTGATTTTTTTGAATAGGTAATCTCATTGAAATACTCTGCAAACAATTTTTCGCCGTATACCATAAAATATTGAAATTCTTTTGAGTGTTCCTGTAAATGAACTATTAATCCCACATATTTCATATACAAACATGCTTTGGGGGCAATAACTAATGTTTACCATTACAAGAAAATCAAAGTATATTTAAGAGAGATATAGCGTAGACACTAGACAAACGGACAGATTAACCGAGTTAATATATTTTTTTCCATATTATTGAAAAGTGTTAAAAATATATGTTTTATTATATTATTGAGCTGGCTCTGTGTCATATCTATTAGTCTTCTTAAAATAGGTATAAACTGGAATTGTGTTATGAGCCAATTATGTTATAAGTGATAAAATTAAAATTTTGACTAAAAATTTGAAGCAATATCTTTGTAATTATTAACTTTTGTGCGATTTGTGCTATTATATATAAAACGCAAATGGTAATTTCTTTCCGGCTGCCTATAACTTCAGTTCTTCTCGATGGATTTTGATGAAATTTCACTGTTAACACGTTCGTTGCCGCTTATATGAAGATGTGATGATAGTTAATGCCGCACTGTAGAAGTGGGTTTTTCCCAGAAGCCGATTTACTTTTTATAACAAAAAATCAGTGAAAGATTTCCCCGAGCCAGTGCGTGACTCGCTATTGTATAACACCCCACATCACGCGTTGGAGCGTGAGTGGCCCCTTAACGTTTTTGCCATACCACGTGCTTTCACGTGAGCGGCAGCGAATGTGTTAAATAATTTCTTAGGGAAGGTTTTAGCACGTTGCATATTGTTCTACGTTATTTAGCTATAGAATTATGCAGAAAGTTATATAATCAGGTGAATCTAATTATAAAAGATTAACATTTTCAAAAGCTCTACAATATGGATTTTCATAGAACTTGCATTGTTAGAAAATTTTTCAGAGGTGGCTTTTATATTACTTATTGTACAATCGTTATTTACAAAATTCTACTGTAATTGTTGAATTTAAAGAAAATAATTTATTCTTAACAACCGAATTTTTTTTCTGGCACATTAATAAATATAATAGTATAATGGCTTCATGTTCCTTTAAAGTAGAAATTCACAGATATATTTCAATTAATTTAAAGTTCATTTCTAAATATAATCTATTGATATATATAAAATGCAAAATAAATTTCCTTCCAGCTGCATACAACTTCAATTCTGCTGAATCAATTTTTATTTCGACTTGCATTGTTAGTTAGATAATGTTTTTTTTTTTAAAAGGTTTTAATGCATAACATATGGTTCTACGTTACTTAGTTATATAATTACGGAGGAAAGTACTATAATCAAATGAATGCGATCATAATAGATATGTCTTTTATGATTTTTATGAGCCTTTCATGTTAATTAGCTCATTTTTCAAGGGTGCTTTTAGTATATTGCATTTCACTCTTTACGAATTCTACTGTAAATGATCAATTAAAAGAATTAATCCTTCATAGACCAAATTTTCTATCACACTTTATGAAATATAATAGTTTAATGTCGTTCAAATCATTTTCAGCATATTCCGAGTAAAGATCCACATTGCTTTCAAACATAAGGTCAAATTCATCACTTTCATTTTCGTTTTCATTCAAGGTTCATTTGGAAAAACCAACCAGCGGACAAGGTTGCTAGTACTTATTTTTCATTCAATAATAATAATAATAATAATAATAATAATAATAATAATAATAATAATAATAATAATAATAATAATAATAATAATAATAGTTATAATTATAATAATAAATCATGCAAATGAGGAATAAATAAAAGTTGCAGATCGAAGTTGAATAAATGAATAAACTTTTTGAGGGCACCCAGAACACTAACCAACCTCGAATGAAAAATGTGCACCTTGATATCCATTTGCTTAATGAGCCATATTATAGCATAACTCATTTTCAAAATCTTGCATACAGCAAATGATAGCGACGAGGAACTTCAACTTTGAGGTTCTGGGGTCAAATGTTTTGTTTACGTGAATTGCCTAATGATGTATTCATTACATCTAAACTTTGGGCATTTATTAAATGATCCGTATTTTTCAGAAAGCATGATAAAAAACTGTGGTAAATTTTTCGTTTTGTAGTATCGACCCATATTACAGATAAATAAAAAAATATGCCTTATCTGTAAGTAATAGAATCCCAATTTATTTTTAATATCTCACATTTTTTGAATGTTTTAAATTGAAATTCAAAACTTTTTGGAGTTGTTAAATGGTTTTTACTTTTAAAAATACATTTAAAATGGCTTTACTGTCCTATTGTTTAATACATCAGACTGGTTAATAATTGTTTTTAGAATTTTTAAATTAACTTGCAGATGATTACTCCAAACTACACTACATTCGTCAATAGAATAAGTTGAAAATCCTTTATTCCCAAAATGAAGCAAAAACAAGAGGGGTAGTATCCATATATTCATTGATTAGTGTCAATATAGATTACACATTATGGGACGTTTTACTACATTTGGATAAAACCCCCTCATTATTTTGCTTCATTTTGGGAACAATGGATTTTATGCTTATTGATTATTTTCAGAATTTTCGAGCTATGATTTTGAGATTTTCACAAAAGTTGCTCTATACATTTAATTAACATAACATGCAAATGAAATTTTTATATCGTTGACGCATGCGTAGTGAAAAATTATTTAGTACACCTACTCATTTTTCATGCAATTTTTATAATTTTTTAATTCTGATTATAGGGTATTGTGTTCAATATTATTTGTCATATTTTCAGATAAGAATGTTACTTTATATTAAGAACTCTGCAAATTATAAGCAAAAAACTTGGCAAAATTTGGAATCATTCTTATAAAAACCTTAATTTTTCTACGAGTATGTATGTTATTCGCATAAAAATTAACACAGTTTATTACAGTAAGCCATTTAATCATAATCTACAGTTTGAGCACTTTTACTACAATAGTTTTGACAGGGTTATCCAAAAGATATTCATTCTCTTTTAATTTGTTGACGGTCTCCTATGGAGTTTTTGGAAAAAATCTTCACGGAAATGTATGACTTGTACAATTATATTTATACGCAAAGAGTTTTGGGATAATTCCTCGTGTATTTTCTAGATATTTAACAAAATGTCTAAAATCGCAAATGGACGGTCATCAATGGCCATGTAGTGTGCATCTTTTCCTTAGTTTACATATATACTAGCTGACTGGACTGGCGTTAGCCGGGCCCGTCAATTTTTTCAAACGGACTGCGAATGATTAAACCTCAACAATGATTAAATCTCAACATATATTTAAAAAAAAAAAAAATATCTAAAAATGAATTTTTGGGATTAGTCCTTGCTGCCCTTGCAACATACACTGGTTCTTCTACAGTAGAAAATGTAATGTATTTAAAAAAAAAAGAAAAAAAAAAAAAAAACATTTCAAATGAACTTCCTATGCGAAAAAATTTTCGTCGCTGTAAATTTAATAATATTCTAACAAGAATTTTACACGAAATATTAGACGAAAAAAAAAAAAAAGAAATTTAGTGGTGAGAGTCTGCCTGTTGCCACCTAGAGATTAGTACCCCTATCACAATGTAATGAGAAATTTTTGAGAGCCCCTGTAAATGTACTATGAATAATACATTCTTTTATTTTCAATACCAATACGGTATGATGAACCTCAATAAGATATATCAATTACGCGGCAATCAGAATCCATTTACGTTGAAGCGAAACTAAGGGAGGAGGGCTGAGGGGGCATGCGCCCTGGGTGCCAGAAGGTAGGGGCGCTAAATGAAGACTGTATATGCTGATTTTTCTCACGTCAATGTTGAATATGGTTTTGTTAAAAATCGCTCTGCTTGGGTTATGTAAAAGCACAGAAGAATTTAAGGAAGATAAAGCATAACGATCCTGTATAAAGCGAATTTTTTTCGATTCTTTTTTATTCTATTTACAAGATTTTAATGAATCAATATTAATTAAAACACATTGCGTAGTTCAATCTAACGTATTTTATGATTGCGTATATTAAATTATAAATTAATTCGACTGTTAGAAAATTGGTAAAGCTCTCTTTGTAAACATACTTTGCGTAGAAACGGGGAGGGGGAGGAGAGCAAAATCCATGTTTGCATCGAACGTAAAAAAAAGGCTAGTTTCGGTCCTATACACGAGTTAGAGTATAGACAGACATACAAACCCAATTCATAAACACGTTACAGCTGTATTAGGAGGTGCTAAAAAGTTAAAGAAGGACTGCTAAATTTAATTGCACAAAGGATGAGACAATATTGTATCAAAAACCTTGACTGTAGGTAAACAACCTTCAATGACAAAAAGATAAGAAGTATTTTGTTATTATGAAATCTACATAGTGTATAATAACAACTGAATGTCATTGATGAATCTACAAAGAAAGAATATAGTTATTCGTTTCTTTTACACTCTTGAATATATCTATAATAAATATCTTTATATTGAATTTAATGTGTAGTTCAAATTAATGTATCGTTGTTTCAAGAAAAAAATTCTAAAAAAATAATTTTTCTATCAAAACCGTAATATCTAAATTCACTGCTTTCTAACACACAAACAAACTCATATTTATTTGTATAGACTCGAATGGCGTTACAAATCATATGTATTATTGAGTAGGTCTTTTAATCGTCTTAAAAATTTAAAAAGAAAAATGCTTCTTACTCTGGTGATTTCGAAAAACATATTTTTAGAAAAAAATGTGCCGTCCGTCTGTCTCTCTGTATGTACATTTGTAAATGCTCTATCTCCCGAACAAATTGAAATAGAGATTTTAAATTTGGTGTACTTAGTATGCAATAATGAAAAGAAGCCTACTTAATTTCAGTAATCTCTCTCAACTATCCGGAACTACTTTTTCGGAATTTCGAAATATTCGTTCTTATAGAAGGAAGACAATTTTTTTCGAAATTGTTTGTTCTAAAGAGTGAATATAAAAGGCAATAAAAGAACATACATTTCGCATAATGAGTGAAGTCAATTGGATAATGAGTCGCCCAGATGTTTGTAATCATATTTCCCGCAATCTTCGACTTTTCATAATGCTGTATTTCATTCAAATTTCATCTGAAAGATATACAGTCGAACCTCGTTAAAGCGAACCTGGTTTATAACGAATTTCCGTATATAACGAACGAAAATTTTGGTCCCGCCGTTTTCCTATTGTATTTAATGAAATTTTATCCTTTTATTAACCTCTGAAATCTTAAGAATCGGTTATAACGAACATTTTTTCCAGTCGATCATGTTTTTTTTTTTTTTTTTTTTTTTTTTTTTTCCACTGTTGTGAAAACAGGATTTCGACACTAATTATATAAGAAAACGCATGCTGGCTAGTGAAACATGGTGCAATCTAACGGTAAATCTTTTTATTAAAGAGTAGTAAGAACTGCATTCTTTCTCTTTCATGGTAGCTATTCTGCAGGTGTGATCACGTCCACCCGTCAGTTATTTTCTATTTCTCTTATCATAGCTCTTTAATAAGGCATTTAAGGCTAACTTATGTAAATAATGTATTTAAGATTAACTCGGCTTCTTTAAAGTAAGCAATAATTATAAGATTTTTTCCTTAAATCTAATCTCTGGAGTTCAGAAGATGATAAAAAAGGGAAAATTTAAATGATAAAAAAGTAAACAAACAAAATAAAAATATAAATGAAACTATTTTTAACACGCCAATACTTAGTGTTAGTCCTCCTAATCCTGTATAAAGTGTAAAGATTTTTGTATAGTCAGGATCATCCCATAAATTGTCTTGTTACATTTATTCGAGCTAGAGTCGGTCTCGACTTATTTGTATAATCAGCGCTCTACTGTATCACTATTTGTCTTCATTTTTAATTAATTTATTTAGTATTATACCAGTTTGATGTAATCAATTTTAGTCAATTTAATTCATTAATGATCATATCTAATAGAATTTACTTTTTTTTTTAATACATCATTATTGAACATATAGGTATCAGGTAATTATATACATATTTTGTAAACTCTAACATTTTTAACGGTTCGGATATAGCGAACAAAAACTTAGGTCCCTTGAAGTTCGTTATTTTGGTGTTCGACTGTATTTAAATTGAAAATGAGACGCTTAATCCATTTTAGTAGACTATTAGTTAATATCATTATAATTTTTAAACCTATAAGGATGTTTCTTTTACGAAATTCAGTAATAGAGCATTTAAACTTTATGACGACATCAACCCACACAGTTAAAAAAACATCACAGTTAAAAAAACAAAGCTTTCGTTTCTAATATAGTCGTTAGAAAATTCGTAAACGGTTTATTTTAATTTACTTTAGATACACAATATGTATTGTTTTTTAATTAATTTAAAGTTTTTAAATAGTTTATGTAATGAATAAAGAAATTCAATGGATTTTTTTTTATGAAAAAAATTTGAATAGAATTCATTTTTTACAACAATAATTTTAAAGGTAAATTTTCAAAGTGTCGCACTAATTTTTTTTAATATTATCAAGCTTCTGGCATATGGAGAAGGAAAAATTCCAAATCTATTGTAAATAAAAATCCTCACTGTCTCAGAGGATATGTTTTTCTTTTTCTATATTATTCTAACATTTAAAAAAAATCAATTTTTAAATTATATTTCCTTTTTTAGCTCACAGGCTATCAAAGCCTGAGAGCTTATGTGCTCACCCGTTCTGTATGTATGTAAGTGCGTATGTAACGCGATAACTCATGATAAAAATATCCGATTTACATGAAATTTTGGATTTAGGCTTATTATGATAAGACGCTTCCCTGATTAGTTTTGAGAGTTCATTCAATAAGTATAAGAAGGCGAACGGGGGCTATTGCCCCTCCCCTTAATTAGTATAAATGGGTTTTTCCTACAGAATTAGTAGATTTCGTTCAAATCTTAGATGTAGGATCATTCTAATGAGGTGCCTTCATGATTAGTATTGGGTGTTTATTGGATAATTTTAAAGAAGGGAAATTTGGGGGGGGGGCAATCCCCCCGTCTTAATTTAGGTTTTTCACGCAAAATTTATCTATTTGCTTCAAATTTTGTATACAGGTTTATTCTGAAATGGCGCTTCCCTGATTTGTTTTTGGAATTCACTGGATAAGTATAAAGGAAGAATAGGGGAAACTACCCCTCATAATTTATGTAAATGTTTTTTCATACAGAATTAACCGATTTATTTCAATTTTTGTATACAGGTTAATAGTAGTAAGAAGCTTTGCGCATTTGTTGTGGTATTTTTCTTTTGTTAATTATAAAGGAGGGTACAGGTGATTACCTCCCCCTTAAGTTAACTAAATAGAGTTTTATGCAGAGTTATCCGATTTGCTTTAAATTTTGGATGTAGGTTCTTTCTGATAAGTTAAATTTCTGAACAGTTTTGGAGATTTAATGATTAATTATAAAGGGGGGAAAGGGGGGAAAACGTTTCTTAAATTACATAAATGGGTTTTTATGCAGAATTATTCGACTTGCTTCGAATTTTGGATACAGGTTTATTATATGATAAAACGTATCCCTGATTAGTTTTGGGGCTTCAGTAATAAGTATAAAGAAAGAAAATTGGGGGGGGGGGTTATTTCCTTCCTTATTTTTTTTCGAAGGGTATTATTAGATAAGGCTGTAATATACAATTAGTCTGCATAGCCTGTGAGTTCTATGCCATCAGTTTAACTGGGCATCATTCTTTTTATTAATCTTTCTGATAAAATTGCAAAACAATTTTATGCATGTGTATTTTAAATTACAAGTTTTATTAAAGATAAAAATATCTTTAAATAAAAATATGGAAATGTTTAAAGAGAACTAGATATAATATAAGGGAATTGTTTGTAAAATGACGACCGAGAACTAGTGTAAATTTACAAGGAGACTTATTTTTTTTCTGCGTTTTTACAGAAATTTTTAACAGTGCGCGATTTTAAAATCTCTATCTATCTAACAAATTGAGATAAAAGCTTGAAATTCGATATGTACTTACAATAAAACAGTGAAAATAAAGCCTGTTAAATTTCAGTAATCTTAGTTATCCGGAACTATATTGTTTCGGACTTTCGAAATATTCGTTCTGATGAAGCATGCATAAAAGTTTTCGAAATTATTTCTTTTACAAGAATGAATGTAACATAAATTTTACATAAAGAATGAAGTCGATCAGATAATCAGTTGAATTGATATTTGCAATCATAATTTCCACGTTATTTTATATTATGCATATCATGATGGCTATAAATAGTATTATGATGCCCCTCAAGGACTATAAAACTTCCTATAAAAGTAACGTATCGTTCAAAAAACATGACGAAAAAAATGCAATTTTGAGTCTATTTTCGGAGTCTGAAAATAAAAGAAGGATCTGCAATATGTTTTTCAAGATACATCGAATTAATAGATAGGCGGGTAAATGCTATTCGATTTTTACAATAAAATTATGAATAAAGAAGAGGAAACATATAGCGTATTGTCTGCCAGTTGCGAGTGAAGTAACTGTCCGCAAGGCATGATGACTTCACTGCGACGTCGTTATGAAGTCACACTGTGACTTTGGGACCATCAATGTCGATGTGACGTCACATGACGTCGATGTGAAGTCACAGTGACTAAAATGTGAAGTCGTTATGGCCGTTTTAGAGCTCGTTTGTGACGTCACATTGTGACCACTTTGTGAAGTCACGGTGTGACAGATTTGTGAAAAATGTGTCATTTGTGACTACTTTGACATTAACATCGTGACGAAACTGTGACAAAAGTGACGTTGTGACAAAAGTGTTTTTTAAAGTAAATAACATGTTTTGAAGATTTTTTGTAATTTTCTAAAGATTTTTAAGGAAGTCAAATCTCAGTCACAATGTGACGTCACTGAGTGGTGGCATTTTTGTCACAGATGTGATGTGACCACAGGGATGTCATTGTGACGTCACTGTGACCATGCATGCCATGAGGGTGAGAAAATTGTTACAAGATAGCGGCTGATGTTCAATATTGGATCAACAGTTTTTGAAATACCGTCGCAAAAAACTTCCATCAATAAATTTTGAATAGAAAATTTTGACTTAATTTAGTGAAACTTTTTTAGTGAAACATTTCTCTCGTAAATATTTTTTAAACTAGTGTAGATGCCCGTCCTGAGACGGTGTATAAAAATTGTGTGTTTTACATAAATTTGGAAAAAAACTGATAAAAAAAAATTGAAAATATGGAAGGGTTTAGATGAGAAAAGTTTCCTTAGTTTTCTAATAAATACACTCTTAGCATTTATAATACTTCTAAGTAAACCAGGCTTTGAGGTTAATGTACCATAACAAAATTAAAATCTCTTAATAAAACAAAAATTTTAACAAATGTACAATAAAACTGTGGAATTTAAAAGTCTGCTACAATTTTTGAAATAATGCTTATATTTATTACTATTTTTAATAGCACTTTGAAATTGTATTTTTTTTTTTTTTTCGTTTAGCCACCACTTTCCCCCTCCCAAAAAAATAGAGAAAATTGTCATTTCGCTTTTTTGTTGGCAAATTTCTGTTTCTTATATTCAAGCTTCAGATGCACACAAACGGTATACTGGCCTCGGTGAGAGCGTCAATTTCAATGACAGTTTTTGGAGGGAACACCCGATTTGGCCCGCTATGCGTAACGCTGTACTTTATTACATAGAGATTTCTATTTGTCTTTGCTGGTAGGAGTTTGTCCAGTTATTATATTGTTTTAGTGATACTAACAGGTGGTTGTCTAGGTTGTCGTATATTATGTCGGAAACACAGTGATTGGCTACCGCCAAAGTAAAACTCCCGCCGGTAAAGATGAAAATATGATTTTGCCATTATTTATGACCGAAATTTTGCATTAAAAAGGCGCTTAAATACGGCAAAAATTGCTATTTAAATTTAGTGGTTTGAAGTTTGTCCCGGAGGTAATTAAGACCTGCAAAATAAAATTACAGTTGAAGCTTCACTATTTTCTTGATATTTCAGTTCCTCTTATTTATAATTCCATGATTTTGACCCATCTGAATGTCAAGATTTGAAATTTCTTGTCAAATAGGAAAGAATATTAGGTACTACTAGGTTATCCCGTCGACCATTTTCGCCAAATTATAAAAATCGCCAAACTAACAGCCAAGTTATACATGTTGACATAATTTTTATTTTAAATAATGGAAAAACAAATAAATTAATAAAACACGAATAAAAATACAAATACAAAGTGGAATTAAAGATCACTTAATGACGTTTTAAACATGTGCATCGTGTTTAATGTTATTGAATGTGACATTCACAATCATCCATTTTTGGCATGTAATCTTATAATTTGGCAATAGCTTTTTGGCCGACGGGATAACCTAGAAGTACCGAATATTATTCATGAATGATCATAAAGATTCAGGCTTGCGACTGGAGAAAAAAAAAAAAAAAAACATTTTCTGAGACCAAAATGTCTATTATTAACAGAAATTGGATGTTTCTTATTTCATCTCGCAATCATAAGTTTCTAAATGCTTATGCAATATTGAAGCAAGACATTGTCCCTGTCAAAATTTCTTCAGGGATAACAAGATAACAATTGTTTATTGCGAGGAAACTTACATGTTGTATTTGTAATTGCTAATCAGTGCCGATTTGCGAAAAGAGCTGCGATAAGTACAATTGTCAAGATAAAAGGCATTTGATCATATTTTGTATAATTCCGTAATGGAAACACAACAAAGAAATGCGCAAAATGTGTCCTAACTTGATTGATTGAACCGTATAAAACACAATGGGCATGTGAAATATTAAAGCGAATACGTCATTTTATTATCATCTATTGATATAATCAAAAGTTGTTGTTTTAATGGGTGTTTTTTCTCTCAAAGCATGAGTGTTGTCAATGTTTCTAATTTGCCATTTCATCATTTTCTTAAGAGAAATCTTCAGAGATTTATTATTATTATTATTATCATTATTATTATTATTATTATCATTATCATTATCATTATTATTATTATCATTATTATTATTATTACATAGTGTTAAATAAAATCATCATCATCAATCTTCATAGAATCCTTTTCTGTAAATTTTTTTATCAAATTCTATAAGCCATTTTTGTAAGGGTAGGTATTGAGAAAAAAGTTCGAATTCATTATGTAACACATTTCTATATTAGGACAACCTACTCCTCATTCATTATTAAACGAATAATACAAAACGAGGGAGAATAATCTTATTATAATTAGTTGTTAAGTATTGTAAAAAAACAATCATATGTATGATGCTTTCATGCGTCTGAGCAAACATTTTGATAACTTTGGAAGAATGTATACTAATGGAAAGTATACATCTGAAGTATGAATGACAATTAAATACAGAAAGTTTTACGAAGAAAAGAAGATATTGAGGCACATAAACATTCACTTCTTCGTAATTTTAGTTTTGAAAAAAAAAAAAAAAAGACCAGATAGAGTCGATGCTCATTAAAGAGAACGATTGTTTTCATGTTTCTCTGAGATAATTTTAGGATTTAAAAATATGGTATTTCCTTTTTTTAATTTTATATTAATCTCTATTAATGTATCTATTTCCGAGATCATATCAAACATGATTCTACCAAGCAACAATTTATCAATATTTTTTTCTCAAACAATTCTGAATGGCATTAAACGTGCCTTAACATAACATTCTAGAACAGCGGTTCCCAATCTATGGGTCGCGACCCACTGGTGGGCTACGGCAGTTGTTGTGGTGGATCGCGGAAAAATCGAGGTTTTTCATCGAAATTATTTTATCTGTTTAAAAAGATATGAGAATTTCAACAGGAAATAATATGTTAAGTGAAAATCCTAAATTCCTTCTAGATTAATATACGAACAGAATATCGAGAAATATCTAAATCAGCTTGGAGGTCCTTGATGAAATTCAACACTTCGTGTTTATGAGAACATGCTTTTCCTACTTTTCTGTTTTTGAAAGACATGTACTGAGACAAACTGCGTGTTAATATAGTTCCAACATTGGTAAACACCAGTACCAGAAATCTCATTGATTATAAAGTTACGTTTTCATAATAATTAAATGTATTTTTAACTATCTTTGTAGTTTGTACATTGTTTTAATTACTATTCACTTACACACATTGAGATTACCGAGTCTTGTTTTTGTTGATAATGCATTTTTCGTAGGATAGGACACTCGAGTGTATAGAGATCGTGCAAAAATTGCTATACTGGTATACAACTTTTTCTTTTTGTGGGTCGCGAATTTTTTTTTTCACTGAAAGGTGGTTCGCGTACCAAGAAAGTTTGGGAACCGCTGTTCTAGAACGTAGCATGTGTTTATTTTTTCTTAAAATCTAAAACAAACTCTCTAAATTTTATCTTTTTACCGGTGTCATGTGTCTTCTTTTTTAAAGAGCAATTATTTCATTTGAAGTTAACTTGAAACCTAAGCTGAGAATAGACATCGTAATTTTGTTGGCATCAGAATCGAGAATGAATGAAAGGAATGCCATAATTAAATGCAATTGTATAAAAAAATTAATCCCCTCTATTCCGGACCTCCGGATAATTCGGATCGGTTTGGCCAATTTTTTTTTCAAGTTTGAGAAGCGATTGGCTAATTTCAATAACATTAACTTGTTTCATCGTCGTATTCTAAATTAAAAACATTTTTTGAAATTTTTTTTCGGAAGAATTAAGCAAAGTAAACATTTTTACTGTCTGTAAATATTCAGTAAGTTTCACATAAAGGTGATTTTTCTGTAAGTATGTTTTATTTTATTTCATATTTTTTCTAATTCTCCGGATAGTTCGAATTTTCGATAATCCGGATTGGGTTCGGTCCCAATTAATCCGAATTATCGGGGTTTTACTGTAATCACATGCTTCTAATGTTAGTTTTATCAGAAAATTGAATTTCTATATTATTATTCATATTCATAAATGCGTTTTTTTTTCTCTGTAAAAATACAGTGTCTATCCTAAATAAAGCAAAAAAAAAAAAAAAACTACGGACAAACCTGTGTTAAAATATACATTTTACAGTATTTTTTATATCAGAACGTATTCTGATACACCTTTTGAAAATTCGGGTATACCCGAACCCCACTCGCAAGAATCAAAATCAGTCCGAGCGGGATCCGAAACCAACCCAAAAATTCGGAGTCAACCGGACCAGAAACCATCCTACCTATTCGAACTACAAGAATTAAAACAAGTTGGAAATTGCACGTGAACCGTAGCAATTTAGGTGCGCTCGTACGATAATGAAGTTTTAAAAATATTCAGAATCTTGCTGTTATAGAATACAGTACTTTGGATACAGTATAGTAAATCTTTTCTGTGTTCCTGTAAATGCATAGGAAGTAACTCATATTAAACCTCAACAACGTATATCAATTTCATAAAATGTGAAACAGTTTAATATAATTAAAACATGCCCCAAACAATAATTCCCCATATACCATTATGTAGTGGAATACTTTTGTGTAGCCCTTTAAATTAATAATAAGTATTTTTTGCATCACAGATAGTACAGAATATATATTTTAGTGTATACTTCATAGATTCTTGTCAATTATGTTATATTTGAAAGAATGTAACATAATTAAAATGTACTTGAAACTATTTTTCCTATTGACCATAATGAAATGGAATAATTTATTTGTCCTTGTAATTAAACTATACATCTGATTTTCACAAAATTTAAAATAACTCTACAAAATCATACAACAATTGGCAATCGGTCTGGTTGGGTAGTTTTGCTCTGTTACATTTTGGCAGACAGACGGACGGACAGATTGAACGACGACTATAGATGTACGCATTTATATAATTACGGACGCACCTAAAAATATTCATATCTTGATTTAAGAGCATACAGTATTTCGGATACAGTATAGTAGCCGAAATCTTTTGTGTGTTCCTGTAAATACTATATCTGCTTTCTATTATACAGGAAATAACTTGTAGAATTCTTCAGCAACATATATCAATTTCATAAAATGTTAAATAGTTTAGTACAGTTAAAACGCGCACCAAACAATGTTCTTCTTATCCCATTACGTAATGGAATACTTTTGTGTGGCCCTATAAATAAAAAAAAGTTCTTTGCACCACAAATTGTACTGAATGTGTATTTTAGTACATACTTCATAGATGCGTATTAATTTTGTTATAAAAAGAGTGTAACACCATTAAAATGCATTTGAAACTATTTTTTTACATTGACCGTAATGTAATGAAATAGTTTTGATTGTCCTTGTAATTGAACTACTCATTCAATTTTCATAAAATTTGAAGCGACCGTATAAAATTATGTAATAATTATGTATTTTAAATTTTAAACGATTCGGTTAGGTAGTTTTCGCGTTGTTATGTGTGGACAGACGGACGGATTGAAAGACGACTATAGATGCTACATATATTTACATAATTACGAACGCACCTAAAAATGGGCCACTGTGATTCAAATTCAATTTT
Source organism: Maratus speculifer (assembly GCA_964019185.1). Taxonomy (NCBI): domain Eukaryota; kingdom Metazoa; phylum Arthropoda; class Arachnida; order Araneae; family Salticidae; genus Maratus; species Maratus speculifer. The sequence continues at coordinate 160,392,775 of OZ025300.1, read as the reverse complement.
TCAAACTTCCAAAAAAAAAAAAAAAAATTGACCAATTCGATTCGAATTAAACCCAAGGGTCGGGTTAGATTACGATTGCAATCGCATTATTCAATCAGATATAGGACTGATATTACAAAGGTACACTATAATTGTATCTCTAAGAAGTTTTTTATGAGTGTTGTTAATGGCCAAATTAAATAACGGCATATCAATATAGTTTAAAGGAAAGGAAATTATTGGGCGATGATATTATCCTTTTGAACTCTACACACAAATAAGTGGAAAAATACCTTTAATTTATGACTCACTTATCATATCCGAAACATTTATAAACATTTTAATCAACACCTATCGAAAAATGTACGTAATAACTTATGACATTGATTAGGTTTATCGGGTAAACGTGATTTCCTTAGGCTACACATTAAAAAACAATGAATTAAAACGTTTCAATTCCATTGAAACTTTAATAACGCGTGTTTAATGCCGAAAAATATTCAAAACTCACAAAATTTTAAAAAAACGTACAGATTTTTTTTTTAATAATAGATTTTTTTTACCTGTGCCTGCAAAGCTTCATTGCTTTTTAAAAAAATAAATTAATAAATGAAATAGATTCGATTTTAGCTGCCATCTCGACGTCAGGCATTAAATTCTATTTACATGGCAGGCATCTGGGATAATTCTGGAAGATCATCCATGAATTCGATGAAGTATTTGTCTGTGCTGCCGCCTCCCCGTCTATAATATTTAGCGTCCTTTATTTATTATATATCAAAAAATTCATTTTTTTTTCTTCCTTCTAAAATTGTCGTTTGAGAAATAGATTCGATTTTAGCTGCCATCTCGAATCCAGGCATTAAATTCTATTTACATTGCAGGCATCTGGTTTGAGACTTTCGAATTTTTCAGAAGGAATATTCGAATCAGGAAGTTGATTCGCATAAAAAGTAATGCACCGGAAATGATGGAATAATCCCTATTTTTGCGATCCTCATTGGACAAATATGGTCAGCTGATTTTTTAATAGTATTCTTACGCTAAAGAAGTTAACACGTTCGCTGCCGCTCACGCGAAAACGCGTGATATGGCGCCAAAGTTAAGGGCCACTCACGCGCCAGCGCGTGATGTAGGGTGATGCCCAATATCCAGTCACGCGCTGGCGCGGGAAAATCTTCCACTGATTCTTTGTTATAAAAAATAAATCGGCTTCTGGAAAAAACCCACTTCTACAGTGCGGCATTAACTGTCATCACATCTTCATGTAAGCGGCCGCGAACGTGTTAAATAGAGATGCGCTGGTCAGAATTTGGCAGATAAATGAATAGTTGACGGGTTTTGGGTTGATTTTAGAGATAAGACGGAGATGTTCATGTCTGCGCATTGATTCTACCACGAGGTGTTTTAAGTAATTGAAATGGAGTGGCAATTTAATCATTGATTTTTCGACAATTAGATTCCTTAAGGTAGGATGGAGCAATTCCCCTCAAACATATTATTGGATTGTGCTAAAGTTTTGGACCTGCTCATCGTATGCGAGCAAGGATAGATGGGCAGACAAACCCAATATGCTTTTCAACTACGTCGGAAAGTGTTAAAAAATTTCTAGAAGAATCTCATGCTTTTGAAAAAAGTTAAGATTGCATGCTATTTCAAACCACTCCTCTCAAAGAAAACCTTGCCTCCTCCTTCCCTCCAAAAATTTATTAAATGGCTCCCTGTCCCGTCCGTAAAGCCTGCAAAGAAGTCGAAGTATTAAAAAAACAACTCAATTTTAGACAGGTACCCTTTTTAGCAAGTGTAATTATATGGCATTTTCTTCATAGAAACTTTTTTTTACCGTTTGTGAAACAATTCTTTTTTGAAAGGTTTCGCCTTCACAAGTTTCACAAAAATGTAATATACCGATCATTTTTAAAGGTATGCTATAGAAAAGATGTTTTAACAACCTTTGAGAATACTAGTAAAAAGGGAAACTGTCTACAATGGAATCATTCATTAAACAGAAAAAATGTTAGTCAATATCTTAAAATTACACTTGCTAAGAAAAAAAACCTGGTTAAAACGGAAATTTTCATTGGTTTTCGTTTTGATAGCATAGAATACAGGCTCTTCCCACCCCGCCGAACCCCACTCTTGGTTATGCCACGGCCCTTAAAGAAAGCTTTGTCCCCCCACCAAGAAAATTCTGAAATGGCGCCCCTGTTCTGGTCTACATAAAAAACGAAAAATCATTCTCTAAGTATTATATAATTAACAAACTAAATAAATAAATAAACGATCGAATTAAAAAATATCCTGTGACACAAACAAAAATCAACTTCGAAGGTGATTTATTGTTTGTGCTTTTTCAGATTGGAGCCATATCAATAGATCGTCGCCGGAAATGCAATAGGCATAAATCTCCAAACATCACAATTTTTTTGAAACAGCAATCAACTATTAAAATACAATAACACGATTTCTGTTCCCTTTTCATTTTGATCAAAAATAGCACTGAAATAACTTGAAAAACAATAAATAATTTTAAGGGGGAAAAGTTCTTACACAAGTTCAAGTTCAACTAAATGGAAAGGTCTGCCAAATGGCTTGAGCTTAACAAGCCCATAATTTACCGGTTTCAGAAAAAATGAGCCCGAGCCCGCCCGGGCCTGAAGACTAAAATGAAAATAGAGCCCGAGGTGAGCCCGTCAGATCTCTACAAGGGACCAGAAAAAATATTCGTTTTAGACATGATTCAGTGTTAGCGTGTACGCAGGTCCTACATCGGGTCAGGTAATGTGATTTTACCCGCGCCAGACCTGACCCGTGGTTCGGTTAAGGTCGGATCACTAATTTGCTTCATTTTGGATAATTTCGCGTCTAGTTGACTTTAAATCTTTCAGGTTCAGATCGGTTTTGGGTTACGTTTTGACGCTTTCGGATCGGTTTGGGGGTTCGGTTAGGGTCAGATTGATGTTCATTTTTTTTCTTCGTGGATCGATTTTTTCGTCGATCGTTTGACTTCCAATGCCTGTTTCGAGTTTCGTTTTGATGACTCTTTCGGATCGGGTTTGGGTTAGCACGATTTTAGAAATGAAAGGCATGATTTTTTTCTAATTGAAAAAAATAGTTATAACTTGAATATTAATGAGCATATATGTGTTCATTTTCAAGTAAATAAATACAAAATTGAAATTAGAAGTATAATTAAACTAAGTAGTAAATTTAAAGTAGACTGTTTTTCCATAAGTATATATTAAATTACGGATCCTTTTTCTTTTACTTTTGGTTATCGGGTTGTTGTTAAAGAGTATCAGATTTGTGCCAGGCACTGAATTCATTTTAAACATAAATTTAATACAGAGAAGACCTAAGAAAGAAAGACGGTTGCTTATAATTGTATTGTGCAAATTTAGCGGAATTATCATTTTTTCCATTTAAAAGATGATTATGTTTTAAATAGATTAAGCTTCACAAATTAATGTGTAGTATTTCAGTTGAACTTTTTTTTTATCTTCCTGTCCTGCTTTTTTCGATCTATACCTATCAACAAACACTAATAAACAGGGAAGCGGCTGAACAGATTATTGAGTTCGTAGCTGGACTTCCAAGATTAGTTGGAAAAGTGGAACAGCATATTAAAATGCAACTGGTCTGCCAAGGCATATCTTGGTGGAAATCACCTGCAGATCTTATTTTAGTGGTTCATCGGTAGGTTTATCATTGTATTTTCCTGCACCTAGAGATACGAAACATAAAAGACTGTGAGAAAAAATACGATGGCAAACCTACCAGTCAATCTCTTGATTGGTTGAAAAATGGGTTTGCAGATGTTTCCCATATACTTGAAGACCATTTGCACTTTAATGCGCGAATCATGTGTTAACTAGTCCTGTAATTTCAGGCATAAATTCTATGAGGTGATGGTTTAATCCTTTGAGGAGCAAGCAATTACGTTCGTATAATGAGGAATTACCACCGGAAATTTGGAAAAAATTATTTCTAAGTAGCAAAAAATATTTTTCAACTATTTTCCTCTATTTTAAAGTTATAAAAATAAAATTTAATTAAAAGTTTATGATTCTGAATCTTAATTAAACTTAGGATATAATATATCCCACCGCCCCTCAAGGTGTTAAGCAGACACCTCCCGGTCTTTAACTTTGACACATGAAACAAGTCAAAGTCTTGAAATTTTAGTATCGTAAAATTCACAACTTCACTAAATTTCTAATTTTGAGGAATCATTATTAAAAAATAATGTTGAGAATCCAGCATTAAAAAATAAAAACTTGTATAACATATAAATGTGCTCCAAATTTAGATGGATGCACTTAATGACCGTGAAAATTTTGAAATAATTAGTTATTTAGAATATTAAAAAAAAAACTTATTTGCTCCAATTTCATTTAATTGTGTGCACTGCTTTGAATGTTAATTAGTCTTCATATACACATATGAAGATAAAACTGGTGAACCAACTTTCTGAATACTAGTTACTTTACTGTATTTTGCTTTTATTCTTTATATCTTTATAAGAAATATTTTTCAACCTTGAAAATTAACTGAAGATAGTAGTGATTAGTTTTTGACAAGTAAACAGCTCTCATAAGCTTGTTTCTGTAATAAGTTCTGAAATTTTTATTCGTTTATAATAGGTAAGTAATCTTCATTAATAAATGCAGTCTATTTTTTAAATTATGGATAGTGCACTGTTTCTTAATTAGACATCCGTTTCAATTATTATGAATCTTGCGTAAATTATAAGGGTGACTATACCGCATACTCTTGTTCTTGTCCTAATTGGATCCGCGAAAAGAAAATTCTTGCTGTCAAAATTAAACAAAAACTTTCTTACCCTGAAGCCCGTAAACTTGTCAAATCTAGAATCCCGTCTGTTGGAGTTTCTTATTTCAGTTTAATCAAGCAACAATCAAAACTTGTAAGGTACATTAGCACCCAGAATGAAGCTTCTTTTCCACCAAGGTGTTAACCTGAAAAACATCTTGCATTATAAAGAAAAAGACCCATGATCTCTACCTCAAGTTCTAAAGTTTTACCAAAATTAGAACGTTGGAAACCTTCCCCAGAACCTGTAAAAATTGAATGCCTAAATCAAGGTTCATACGGGTCCTGGAATTTCATGACCAGGAAATTTATCAGCCCTAGTATTTTCTTATAGAAAATCTATGATTATTCAAAACGAAATTTCGCGCCTTTTAATTACCTTTATTTTTCAGTAAATAAAGGTATTTCAGCTGGTATTTCACCTGGAAAGTAACGGTACCCGTATGAACCAAGTAAATAGTCAATCACAGAGATCATCCAGTCAACTGAAATATTCAACCAAACATGAGACTGAAAAAACTTCTGTATCATCTGCATCTAATATCCAGAAACTTAACCCTTGTCAAACTACGAAACCAATCCAAAAACGAATAAGAATAAGACTATTCGGAGTTTTTCAAGGTGGCAAACTGTGAAGAATAAGGAAAAGAATTCCTGTCATAGCCCATCTGTTACTAATTTTAAAGATCCCAAATAATTGAATAATTATGTGGAAGAGGCTATGGAGTCAGAATCCTACGACAAAGGTGTATATGAGGAGAATACTGTTTTTGAAGAATATGAACCTAATTGATTTTACCTTTTTAAAAATTGTGTTTTTAAATTGATTTTATACATTTTTTGTGTATCATCTTACGCATCGTTTATATTTTAACAATTGCTATTTTAACTTTTACAGATTTTAATTATTTTGATTTTTTAAACTAAGGCCTGGGGAGTTTTTTAATTGATTTTAATTATCTATTCACACTACCTGGCCATTGATAAACGTCCACTTGCGATTTTAGACATTTTGTTAAATATCTAGACAAATACATGAGGAATTATCCCGAAACTCTTAGTGTATAAATATAATAGTGTAAGTTATACATTTCTGTGAAGATATTTTCCCGAAACTCCATAGGAGATCGTCAACAAATTAAAAAATAATGAATATCTTTTGAATAACTCTGTCAAAACTAATGTAGCAAAAGCGTTCAAACTCTAGATTATGATTAAGTGCCTTATTGTAATAAACTGTGTTCATTTTTATGCAAATAGCATGCATATTCGCAGAAAAATTAAGGTTTTTATAAAAATGGTCTCAAATTTTGCCAAGTTTTTTCCTTATAATTTTCAGAGTTCTTAATATAAAGTAACATTCTTTTCTGAAAATACGACAAATAATATTGCACACAATACCCTGTAAACAGAATTAAAAAATAATAAAAAATGTATGGAAAATGAGTAGGTTTACTAAATAATTTTTCACTGCGCATGCGTCAAAGATATCAAAATTTCATTTACAAATTTTTTGGATAAATGTATAGAGCAACTTTTATAAAAGTCTCAAAATCATAGCTTGAAAATTCTGAAAGTAATCGTCTATAGAATAAGCATAAAATTCGTTGTTTCCAAAATGAAGCAAAAAAATGAGGGATTTTATCAAAATGTAGTAGTATATCCCATATTGTGTATTCTATATTGACACTATTCCATGAATATATGGATACAAGCCCTCTTGTTTTTGCTTCATTTTGGGAATAACGGATTTTCAACTTATTCAATTGACGATTATTTTCAGAATTTTCAAGTTATGATTTTGCGACTTTCACAAAAGTTGCTCTATACATTTAGCTAACGTAATATGCAAATAAAATTATGATATCGTTGATGCATGCGCAGTGAAAAATTATTTAGTAAACCTACTCACTTTTCACACATTTTTTATTATTTTTAAATTCTGATTACAGGGTATTGTGTGTAATATTATTTTTCATACTTTCAGAAAAAAATGTTACATTATATTAAAAACTCTGAAAATTATAAGCAAAAAACTTGGCAAAATTTGGGACCATTTTTATAAAAACCTTAATTTTTCTGCGAGTATGCATGCTATTCGCATAAAAATGAATAGAGTTTATTACAATAAGGCACTTTATCATAATCTAGAGTTTGAGTGCTTTTGCAATATTAGTTTTCACAGAGTTATTCAAAAGATATTCATCCTTTTTTAATTTGTCGACGGTCCCCTATGGAGTTTCGGGAAAAAATCTTCACGGAAATGTATGACTTATACTATTATATTTATACACTAAGAGTTTCGGGATAATTCCTCATGTATTTGTCTAGATATTTAACAAAATGTCTAAAATCGCAAGTGGACTTTCATCAATGGCCAGGTAGTGTATATCATTACTATTTACATTTAATTACATTGTTTTTACCTTAGGCTTGCCAGTCACTTTTAATCATAACTTTTTGTTCTCACTTTGACTTTGGCTTGACGCAGCATATCCCAAAAGGGACTTTGCGACAAAAAACCTAATTCAACCAACCAATCACTTATTATGAAATACTATATTTACCACATAATCGTGTACGATTACATTCACGAAGCAGGACATTCAGCAATTAAGTATGCTTAAAAATATAAGAATTTGAAGCAAAATATATTTTCTTATTGCAATAATTAAAGCAATAAATTTATCAGGAACTTTATTTTTATTTCCCTATTATATTTTCTGAATTTTCAATCGACATTAAAGATAATGCTCGAAAAAAAAATTTTATAAAGAGAATGCTAAAACTGCAAAATATATCGCAATTAAAAAATCACATTTAGGCGAGACAAGAGATGGTTGTCACGCTTTTTACTATATGACTTTTTATTTTTTAAATATTTAACCTATAATAAAAATTTATAGTACATCATTTTAGTTATCAAGAGACAATTGCTACATAAGTTTAGAAGAAACTTTTAAAAAGATTGATTTTAATCAAGAGAAAGTAATGGGTTAACACTAGAACGCCCGGAATTTTTACTTAATTTTGATAATAATATTTACCACCAGAAATTTTATTCAAAATAATTTAAATGATTTATTTAACGTCAATTTCCATGGTTTGAATTCAACTTATTTCAAGAAACAATTTCTGGTTCGAAATGAAATTTAATCACATGGTCGCAGTCGAATCGACTCCAGGCGGGCGTTCTAGTGTTAAAGCTCCCCATTTGTAGGAGAGTTAACCCCTTGAGGGGCGGTGGTTTCATAGATATACCACTTAATTTTAATTCCCAAACGCCACATTCGCACCGGAATTTTGTTAAAGAAAATTATGGTTTATTGAATGCGTGAAGTATAGCGATTTCTTATGTAGAAATAAAGTTGTTTTCAAATTCCGGTGTCAGTCATTAATTTCAATACTTAAGCAATGAATTTGCCCTGCCCCGCAAAGGGTTAACCTGCTGTATGGAAGGCTTGAAAAGAAAGCTTATTAAAATATAACTTAAGAGATATGAAATCAGTTTGAAAAAAACGAAATAAATTTATGCTACTTGCTTTAATTATTATAAAAAATTTTTTGAATATATGATGCTTAAAGAAACCTATTTAAACGAAATCACAAGTCACAGGGGAAAATTCCGTTTTAAACAAGATTTTATATAAGCAAATATAAATGTGCATCAATAAAAAGGAAATTTTAACATTTAAGACAATATTCCATTAAAGACAGGCTCCTTTTTTCATAATTTTTCATTTCTTAATATGTCCGAAATGAAAAGCCCCTGTCCCGCTTTTATTTCTTTTTTGCCTCTTTGTCTTATTTTTAATGGTACTCGATCTGGCAACACTAGTTGTCACATATTTTGACTTCATCTCACTGACTTTCATCTCACATTCAATTTGATGAAATTTGTCGGCATACCTACCAAAAGTTTTCGATTCATTATATCCTCACTCATTGTCTAAAATTTATTGATGTTTTTCAGAGTGATTTATATTCAATGCAATGCACTTGCCACTTGACCAATATTTTTTCATACTTCAGAACTTTTTTAATATAGATCCCCCAAAATCGCCTCCATTGTCTTTACCAACGCTTCTATTGAAGAAATATATTTTCCATGAAGTTGTTTGTTTGTATTAGGGAATTCATCTCAATTTCCTGCGAAATCACCTTTAATTTCAAACAAAGTTTCACTCGAACGTCCGAGTGTCAGAACTCATTGCTTACAAACACGTCTTATGTTATTGCATAACACTTTATATCCCACCTGATTTAAACAAGTTTCTCACCAGAAACTTTTAACTAATTTTTATATTTTTAACTTTGAGGACAAAATGGCGAAAAATTGTAAATTTTTATTCTAAAGTAAAATCTTTCGATTATTCCGGGGACAATTTAATATTACAGAGACCATATTGCTTGCTCCTCGAAGGGATAAACATCTCACATCATCTTGTAACTGTTGTTTGTTGTAACTCTGCTACAAAAAAGAATAGATTCTCCATAAGTCTCCTGTACAATACGCTTCAACTGAGAATTTCTTCACAAATTTTGTGTCTTGTGACATCATGAGATTAACTTGCAGAAAAGCTGTTGTTAGCAACACAAGCTCTAATCACCTACTACACAGCAACAAACCGACGAGATTTACACACAAATTATGAAGAACTGGTGCAGATAAATCCTTCCCCACATATTTGTTCGATTCTGTTCGTTGATACTTGGGCGAAGTGCGAATTCTACTGTACTTTGTTATCTCAAATGAGATACGCGTCGAGACTTTGCTTTTTGATGCAAAAGACTGCTCTTTCATGTGGATAGGAGCAAAAGTGATCTGCTCTCAAGTACAATCCTAGTTAAAATTTTTGTAATTCCTTATAAGCAAGTGAATATATCGAAAAAAGATTCCTTTGTTGTTTACCGTTCGCAAGCGGTATCTAGAGTATTCTGAAATTTATTATCGGACTTATTACATTTATTATTTCTTATTTATTAAATTTATAATTCAAACCTTCTAAAATATTGTCAGAGTTAATTTCTTGGTTTAAATTATGCCTTTTATGCTGTCTTATTATCAGAGGGAGTTTTAAGTTAAATTTATTTCAAGTCTGATTATTGCGTTAATGATTTTTACGATATACAAATTGCATCTATTTTCTGTAAGAGAGGAAATATGTAAGTTTAACATGTGATTATAATGATAGAGTGACTTGAGTACAGGTGAACAAGACTTTATAATGTAATAATTATCAGCTCTTATCATCAAGTGATTAGTGGCAGAGTGTAGTTAACCAGAAAACAAGAAAACAAATTCTCTATTTACAAATAGTCTTTGTGTATATGAGTGAGTGTGTAAACTATAAAGCAGACAGATCACCTGGTAAATGGAAAAATAAATTTTATATTAAACCATTCGAGATGGGACCTTTTACGAAATTTTCAATGATTTGTCACCGGTTTTTAAGAACAAAAATTTGTGCCTTATTAAATCAGGAAAATACTCCGATTAAATAAGGCAAATTTTATAGTAAAATTTTAGTGGTGGGGATAAACAAAGATTGTTAAGTTTTGTTGCGGCACGTATAGGTGTTGCTCGTCGACAAGGGGATAAACTTTAAACTTGAACCTATGCTTCTCTAACTTTATTACTATAAAATTAAGTCACTTATAAAATTAAGTAACTGAAAATAAAATTGTAAGCACGTGTGCGTATTATAAACCACTCTATGTAGCTAGAGAAATGAACTTTTTCAACTAATCTAATTATTTCATATTTTTAAATAAACTATCCTTAATTTTTACTGTATATTTTCTTTTCGTTGTACTGAAGCTGAAAACATTCAGAATAAAATGAATATAAGATAAGTCTTATCATGTCTGCATTTAATCTAAAAATTTCCATAGATTTCAAATAAACCATCCTCAATTTATACAAATCCTTTCCCTTTATCTATTACACTGAAACTGAAAACGTAAAACTTCTGACCACTTTCTACTCTTTAAGACTCACGTGGACAAAACGGATATGAAAGAAAAAATGCCTATTTTTTTCTTTAAACATATTGTGATAGAATAAATAGATCTTAACAGAATACTATCACTAAAACAATGCCTATCACTATTCCTCTCTTCACAGGATGTTCAAACTTGTTAGCATCACAATTGATAAGAAAGACACTTGATGATGCTAAGAGTACAAAGTACAACAACCAGCACATTTTTAAATAAACTGGCTTTAATTTGTGCTGTATGTTGCCTTACCTTCATTATACTGAAACTGAAAACATTCAGAATAAAATAAATATAGCATGTGTATATATTGTAAGCCACCCTCAAATACACTGCTCAAAACAATTAAAGGATATTTGAAGTTTTATATAAAATAAAGATATAGACGAAATTTTTTTTGCCGAAAATAGAAGAAGAGAATCACAAATGCAAATTTTTCTGGTTTTCAAACTGTGGAGTATGCAAATTTTGAGTTCGACGTGAAAAACGTCGCTTCAGCGGCAGCGACTGAAATTTGACTTTCAACTGGATAAAAGAGAATGAAGACAAAGATGATCGGCATTCAGTGATTGCTTTGTTTCGATGAGTACGATGTCTCAGCGAAGTCATTTGACAGATTCAGAAGCTTGGAGAATTGTTGGTAGGTTAGAAGGGGGGGCCAGACTAAAGCCGAAGTATCGCAAGTCATTGGAGTGTCACAAAGTGTCATTTCCTGGATCTGGAACCGTTTCTTGGAGAGTGGATATGCAGGCCGAAGACCAGGGCAAGGTCGTAGACGGGCAACAACGCCCAATGAAGATCGGTATTTAGCGTTAACAGCTCGGAGACACCAAAACATGAACGCTACTCTTCTCCAACAACACCTTCGCTCGGCTACAGGCACCACGATATCAACTCAGACTGTCCGAAACCGGCTCCATGCTGAAGGTCTGTATGCTCGCCGACCGATGGTATGTTTAGATTAACATCAAGGCATCGTCGCGACCGCAGGGAGTGGGCAACCGAGCATGTCAACTGGAGGAGAAATGAATGGAGCAATATTCTGTTTTCTGACGAGTCCCGTTTTTCTGTGCATCCGGATAATAGGCGTATTTTCATCTGCAGGGACCGTGGCAGTAGGAATAATCCTGCGTTTGTGCACGAAAGTGTCAGAATTGGCGGTGGAGGAGTGTTGGTGTCAGGGCTCGAAAAATCTACATGCCCGACATCAGTGTTGTTAGACGGCGACTTTTTAAAAATTCAGATTGGCACCACTTCTTTGGATTGGTAAAATTACGTTTCGTTTAATGACATATTAATCAAGAGGAATTTTATCCTTTAATAAAAGTGGTGCCAATCAAATTTTTAAAAAGTCGCCGTCTAACAACACTGATGTCGGGCATGTAGATTTTTCGAGCCCTGGTTGGTGTATGGTGGCATCTCCATTGACGGGCGCACTGACCTCTACATCATTCGAGATGGAGCTCTGACTGGTTGCCGATATAGGGAAGAGATCCTCAGACCTATTGTAGTCCCTTACGCTGCAGCAATCGGAGATAACTTCATTTTAATGGACGATAACTGCAGGCCACATCGTGCAAACCTGGTGGAGGATTTCCTTTTCGAGGAAAGAATCGTTCGAATGGAATGGCCAGCGTGTTCTCCAGACATGAATCCAATCGAGCACGTTTGGGACGCTCTAGGAAGACGAATTTCTGGCCGCCAACAACCCCCACAAACTCTCCAAATACTGAAAAAAGCTCTTCTGGAAGAGTGGGGCAGAATACCCCAACTCGTCATTAATAGCCTCATTGAGTCCATTCCTCAAAGGTGTTCAACGTTGCTGGCCGCCCGTGGAAACCATACCCCCTACTGAAAATGATTTTCTTTGAAGAAAACACCTTTTCTTATTCTTTTTTCTCATCTGCACAAATTGTGTTTTTTTCCTTTTGTACACAAATGCGCAATAAAATGCATTTTTTTCTGCCAAACATGTGTAATTTATTCTCATATAACCTACTATGTCTGTCGACCATGTATCAATCAGCTAAAAAATTTCCCAGATACAAAATCCACCTAAAACTGCAATATCCTTTAATTGTTTTGAGCAGTGTATATTTCTATGTAACTAAGAAAACAAATTTTTCTGCACTTAATCTAACAATTTCCATTAAACTATCCTCAATTTACACAACTCCTTTCCCTCACTTTATTATACTGAAACTGAAAACGTATAAACCGTGACCACTTTCTACTGCGAAGAAAACGGATATGTAAAGAAAAGTGTCTGAATTTATTTTTTCTTTCAGTATATTGTGATAGAATAAATAGATCTTAACAGAACACTATCACTAAAACAATGCCTATCACTATTCCTCTCTTCACAGGGTGTTCAAACTTGTTAGCATCACAATTGATAAGAAAGACACTTGATGATGCTAAGAGTACAAAGTACAACAACCAGCACATTTTTAAATAAACTGGCTTTAATTTGTGCTGTATGTTGCCTTACCTTCATTATACTGAAACTGAAAACATTCAGAATAAAATAAATGTAACATGTGTATATATTGTAAGCCACCCTCAAATACACTGCTCAAAACAATTAAAGGATATTTGAAGTTTTATATAAAATAAAGATATAGACGAAATTTTTTTTTGCCGAAAATAGAAGAAGAGAATCACAAATGCAAATTTTTCTGGTTTTCAAACTGTGGAGTATGCAAATTTTGAGTTCGACGTGAAAAACATCGCTTCAGCGGCAGCGACTGAAATTTGACTTTCAACTGGATAAAAGAGAATGAAGACAAAGATGATCGGCATTCAGTGATTGCTTTGTTTCGATGAGTACGATGTCTCAGCGAAGTCATTTGACAGATTCAGAAGCTTGGAGAATTGTTGGTAGGTTAGAAGGGGGGCCAAACTAAAGCCGAAGTATCGCAAGCCATTGGAGTGTCACAAAGTGTCATTTCCAGGATCTGGAACCGTTTCTTGGAGAGTGGATATGCAGGCCGAAGACCAGGGCAAAGTCGTAGACGGGCAACAACGCCCAATGAAGATCGGTATTTAGCGTTAACAGCTCGGAGACACCAAAACATGAACGCTACTCTTCTCCAACAACACCTTCGCTCGGCTACAGGCACCACGATATCAACTCAGACTGTCCGAAACCGGCTCCATGCTGAAGGTCTGTATGCTCGCCGACCGATGGTATGTTTAGATTAACATCAAGGCATCGTCGCGACCGCAGGGAGTGGTCAACCGAGCATGTCAACTGGAGGAGAAATGAATGGAGCAATATTCTGTTTTCTGACGAGTCCCGTTTTTCTGTGCATCCGGATAATAGGCGTATTTTCATCTGCAGGGACCGTGGCAGTAGGAATAATCCTGCGTTCGTGCACGAAAGTGTCAGAATTGGCGGTGGAGGAGTGTTGGTGTCAGGGCTCGAAAAATCTACATGCCCGACATCAGTGTTGTTAGACGGCGACTTTTTAAAAATTCAGATTGGCACCACTTCTTTGGATTGGTAAAATTACGTTTCGTTTAATGACATATTAATCAAGAGGAATTTTATCCTTTAATAAAAGTGGTGCCAATCAAATTTTTAAAAAGTTGCCGTCTAACAACACTGATGTCGGGCATGTAGATTTTTCGAGCCCTGGTTGGTGTATGGTGGCATCTCCATTGACGGGCGCACTGACCTCTACATCATTCGAGATGGAGCTCTGACTGGTTGCCGATATAGGGAAGAGATCCTCAGACCTATTGTAGTCCCTTACGCTGCAGCAATCGGAGATAACTTCATTTTAATGGACGATAACTGCAGGCCACATCGTGCAAACCTGGTGGAGGATTTCCTTTTCGAGGAAAGAATCGTTCGAATGGAATGGCCAGCGTGTTCTCTAGACATGAATCCAATCGAGCACGTTTGGGACGCTCTAGGAAGACGAATTTCTGGCCGCCAACAACCCCCACAAACTCTCCAAATACTGGAAAAAGCTCTTCTGGAAGAGTGGGGCAGAATACCCCAACTCGTCATTAATAGCCTCATTGAGTCCATTCCTCAAAGGTGTTCAACGTTGCTGGCCGCCCGTGGAAACCATACCCCCTACTGAAAATGATTTTCTTTGAAGAAAACACCTTTTCTTATTCTTTTTTCTCATCTGCACAAATTGTGTTTTTTTTTTCCTTTTGTACACAAGTGCGCAATAAAATGCATTTTTTTCTGCCAAACATGTGTAATTTATTCTCATATAACCTACTATGTCTGTCGACCATGTATCAATCAGCTAAAAAATTTCCCAGATACAAAATCCACCTAAAACTGCAATATCCTTTAATTGTTTTGAGCAGTGTATATTTCTATGTAACTAAGAAAACAAATTTTTCTGCACTTAATCTAACAATTTCCATTAAACTATCCTCAATTTACACAACTCCTTTCCCTCACTTTATTATACTGAAACTGAAAACGTATAAACCGTGACCACTTTCTACTGCGAAGAAAACGGATATGTAAAGAAAAGTGTCTGAATTTATTTTTTCTTTCAGTATATTGTGATAGAATAAATAGATCTTAACAGAACACTATCACTAAAACAATGCCTATCACTATTCCTCTCTTCACAGGGTGTTCAAACTTGTTAGCACCTCAACTGATAAGAAAGATACCTGATGATGCTAAGAGCACAACCACCAAGCATCTTGACGGTTCACAATCGTTCCACTGACCCACAAGAGCACCACTTCCTCTCCCGGGTATAATCACGAAAATAAATACAGCTAGAAGGAAGTCACTTGGAGAAGTATTTTTTAGGTCTCACGCGATGAACTTGATCTTGACCCCCGGTATTGGACGTGGAGGAGTGGCCAGAGCATAAAACCGATCCGATTCTTCCGATTTGGTTCACTACGGGGAGAAAGACGATCCAGGATCAAAGATGCAGGTAGGCAGCTTTTGTTTCTTTTTGGAGGACGGAGAGTGAAAACAATTAGTTGTGAAGGGATTTGTTTGAAGAGCACATGACAATAGGGTGATTTATAAACGCTAAATGGATAATAGATCTGTGTGTATTTTAAATGAATTTAACTCTTTATTGTACGATTTTTTCTATTTTTATGAAAAAATATTTGAAATGCATATGCTGGTCTAATAATGGAAAAGACAATAAAAAAATTTAAATTTGAGATTTTCAGCTAAAATTTTATATTTTATTATGTGTGCCATAGGTACACAATTAGGGTTTTAAAGTAATGTATTGCTATACTTTGCAACTCAATGAGCCTAAATTAATTAATTTTATCTGTTTAATATTCTGAAGAAAAATTATATTAATATTTTGATGTATTCCTTAAAAATAATTAAAGCTTAGTCGAAATTTCTTTTGTTGCCGAAAAACAAATTCCAATTCTTTGTCCGCTGCAGCCAACTTTCATGGACAAAATAAATGGTATTCATTTTTCAGATTGTTCCTGATCAGAGGCAGCAATCAAAAATTGCCAAATTCATGGCACATAATAAAAATTATAATGCTTTAAGTATGTGCCAGATATGACACATGGTGCAGTAAAGAGTTATAGGATTCCTTTTTGCTTAAAGATGTCAAAATCACTTTGTCAAAAGTTAATGTTTCTAATGTAGTTAAAAAGGTTGAGAGATTTTCTCTGTTTGTCAGTTTATTATTCTTCCTGTTACATCATGTGTTGTTTTTCAAATTCTCAATTATTTTTACTTCTATTATATTTATACTCTATTATTGCTATAAAGTAAAAAAAAAATATTTAAAACAAAGTTTTAACAAAGTTTAAGGAAAGTTTTGTTTGCTTTCTTTCTTTTGGGGGAATAGAGAATAAAAATGATTAGTTAAAGCATGTTTGATTCAGAAGTACATAAAAAGTAATCAATAAATGTTAAATGGATAGTACGCGTTAAGCGGACTTTAAATGAACCTAAAAGATGTAATTTATGATTAACAAACTTAATATCGCATTTGTGAGAATTATTGTGTTTAATATTCTTTATTTGTTAAAAAAGTGAGTGACATGTTCATTTTGTTATAAAAACGGATCTGATTCTTACATTTGAGGTCACCATTGTGAGAAAAATGATTCTGGATCAAGGATGCCAGTAGCCAACTTTTGTCTTTTTGGAGGACGGAGAGTGAAAATAGTCAGTTGTGAAGAGATTTGAATCAGACGCACATAACAATAGGGTGATTTACAAATACTAAATGTATAGCACGTGTAGATACCGGGTGTCCCAAAAATGACTGATGGATTTTAAAATTCAGTAACTTGCAAACGGTGACAGCTATTTTAAAAATTTTTGCAGGAGGGTTATGTATAATGTCAGGAGTTTTTTTACCGTAATTTTTTATTTTAGTTCGCATCTCAAACAATAGGTGGCGCTGACGGCGATTGAAGGCCAGGTCTACGCTTCACTCAGCACTGATCACCTGGCCTTCAGTCGCTGTCAGCGCCACCTATTGTTTGAGATGCGAACTAAAATAAAAAATTACGGTGAAAAAACTTCTGACATTATACATAACCCTCCTGCAAAAATTTTTAAATAGCTGTCACCGTTTGCAAGTTATTCAATTTTAAAATCCATCAGTCATTTTTGGGACACCCGGTATGTGCGTGTTTTAAATGAATGTAAAGTCGAGCCTCTATATAACGAAATCCATCGTTCCAGTAAAAAATTCGTTATATAGAGAAATTCGATGTATAGAGTATGATGTTAAAAATAGTATTTAATGTGTAAATTTTGAACAAATATTATTTTGATCTTTTTAATTAAGAATTTGAAATGTTTAAAAGTATATATTAACCTAACATTTTATTTCCTACTTATTTAAGCAGTTTCAAAAAAGAGAAAAGACATTTATTTGAAAGCTTAATGAAAATCAAATAAGGAAGACTTACATAAATTTTAGAGGAAGAAATCTGTAATTTTTTGTTGTTTTGATTTTAAAATTACAATTGTTACGCTCTCAAAAAATTTTTTCAAATTTTAGCAAGGAATGAAAAATTGTAGTTGATATTTTCCTCCATTTGAAAGTCTCTCTTATGTGCTCTCATTGATTCCTCTCTTATATGTGTAACAATTCAATTGACTGTGTTTTGAGAAAGATGTTGAAAGGTGTGTGGGAGGTGGGATGAACTTGTTAGATTTAAAGAATAAGGAGAGAAGTAATATTTATAAAAAAAAAAAAAAAAACCTCTCCACTGAACGATAAATCAAAAATAAGTGATGGAAAATTGATTCCATATGATTTCGAAGCTTTTTTAAAACTGAATAAATTAAGATCAATTTATGAAAAAATTCGTTATATGGAGATAGATATTTCGCTATATAGAGTCTGTTTTTAATGTAATCATGCAAAAAGGGGACCGTTCTTACTAAAAATTCGTTATATGGAGAAATTCGATGTATGGAGTTTCGTTATATAGAGGTTCGACTGTAGCTGTCACCGTTTGCAAGTTATTGAATTTTAAAATCCATCAGTCATTTTTGGGACACCCGGTATGTTCGTGTTTTAAATGAATGTAAGAGAAATCACTTTTGCTTAATGATGCTAAGAGGACAAAGTACCTTGAAATTAGTCAAAATATCGATTTTTTTTTTTTTTTTTTTTTATAATAACTGAAAGCTTCTTTAATTGCGAATATTTTAAATTTTTATTTTTACCTATACGATAATTATATTGCAAGATATTGTAAATTTTGTTAATATATCCAACGCAATTACCCATACAAATCAAAATTTTGAACTGATTTTTCTTTCTGTTCATATTTTTATAACTTACTTGTACAATAAATACTAAGGGTTTTTTTTTTTTTCTAATTTAAACAGAAGTTTTTTTTTCTTTTATAAGGTGCATTTAGTATTATTGTGCATGGATGTAACATTCAAGTTTATAGTTATTTTTAAAAAAATATTTAAATTGAGAGTTTGATTATTTATTTTCTTTTTTTGATATGTACGCGAGAAAAAACAATATTAAATGTAAAACCCCATACATCTAAAAATCTATGCACATTTTAACACATTCGCTGCCGATCACGCGCCAGCGCGTGATGTCTCAATAGCCAGTCAAGCGCTGGCGCGGGAAAATCTTTCACTTGGGGGAAATGGAAAATGAAATAATCAATTAAGGCAAATTTGATTCAGGAGCATATTACAAGTAATAAATAAATGTTAAATGGAAAGTAAGCGTTAAGCAGATTTTAAATGAACGTAAAAGATATAATTTATATTTAACAAAGTTAATATGGCATTTGTGAGAGTTAATGCTTTTACTTATTGTTTTACTTAATGAAAAATGGGGTAACTTGTTCATTTTGTTATAAAATCGATTTGATTCCTCCATGAAAATATTCAGTTCTGATGAATTTATTTCAAACGCACATAACAATAGACTGATATCTAAATGGTAAATGGATAGAATGCGGACATTTTTGCGTGTTTTAAAGGAGCCTAAGGGATCTCATTTTTGCTTATCGACTTTAAAATCACACTTTGTGAAAGGTTAATATTGTTGATAAGGTTGAGAAATTTTATGTATTTGTCAGTTTATTGTTTGTTTGTTATATAATATGCTGTTCCTCAGACTCTCCATTATTTGCATTTGAAACAAATAGATGAAACTAGCGATCTCGGATTTTTTACCACGCTTTTATTAACTTCACCTGTATGTTTGTGAATTTGTGAGTTTGTAACTCTCCTTATTTTATGTATGTTCACCGATTACGAAAATAAATGTAGTTTAAAGCAAGTTGGAAATTGCACGTGAAGCGTAGCAAATGAGGTGCGTTCGTGCGATAACGAAATTTTAAAAATATTACTCTCATATATCAATCTCATATAATTTTAAATAGTGAATTACAATTAAAACGCTCATCAAACAATGTTCTCCCTATACCACTATGTAATGGAATACTTTTGTGTGGCCTTGTAAATCAATAACAAATTTTCTTTGCACCACAAATTATGTAAAAAATATATTATAATATGTTATTTATTGTTGCATACAAATTTTATTAAGTTCGAATGAGTGTAACACCATTAAAATGCATTTGAAACATTTTTCCCCATTGACCGTAATGTAACGGAATACTTTTGATTGTCCCTGTAATTGATCTATGCATCCGATTTTCATAAAATTTTAAATAACTCGACAAAATTATGTAATAATTATGTATTTTAAATTTCAAACGATTAAAATGCATTTGAAACTTTTTCCCCATTGAACGTAATGTAATGAAATACTTTTGATTGCCCCTGTAATTGATCTATGCATCCGATTTTCATAAAATGTGAAATGACTCGACAAAATTACGTAATAATTATGTATTTTAAATTTCAACCGATTCGGTTGGGTAGTTTTTGCGTTGTTATATGCGGACAGACGGACGGAATGAACGACCACTATAGGTGCTACGTATTTACATAATTACGAACGCACCTGAAAACTAAAAAACACGCTTTTTAAGTATATCAAACTAAAAAGTGAAAAATAATTCGTACTATAAGCTGAAAACGAAAATAGATGAAAAATACTATATTACTATAAAATCATTGTTATTATAGAAATCAATTAATAAGCAATAAATAAAATTATCGTGGAAAAAAAGCGTGAGGTGCTTCTTAAGAACTGATTGATGGAGCACCCCACGCTTTTTTCCACGATAATTTTATTTATTGTTTACTAGCTGACCCGCCCGGCGTTGCCCGGGTCCGTATTAGCAATATTAAACGAACTTGAAATTTGTATGATTTTATCAATAACTGGAAGCATGCAGAAATGCATTGTCTGAAATACGTTAAACTCTAAAAATACTTAAAATGAGCAATGAGAAACACGGGAGGGAACATGTATCCAACGATTGCGTTAGTTTCGTGTTAAAGTGTTGATATTTTCTTAGCAGACGATTTTTTGTGATAAATACATTATCTGTTTTATATTTCTTAATGATATTCCTCTGGACCGAGTTGGCGCATTGCCAAGATTTGCTTCCTCTGGACCGAGTTGGCGCATTGCCAAGATTTGCTTTCCCCTGTGCCTCAATTAATTATCCTCGGAATTCCTTTTATTTATAGAGATTAATTGATTTCTATAATAACAATGATTTTATAGTAATATAGTATTTTTCATCTATTTTCGTTTTCAGCTTATAGTACGAATTATTTTTCACTTTTTAGTTTGATATACTTAAAAAGCGTGTTTTTTATTTTTTTA
Source organism: Maratus speculifer (assembly GCA_964019185.1). Taxonomy (NCBI): domain Eukaryota; kingdom Metazoa; phylum Arthropoda; class Arachnida; order Araneae; family Salticidae; genus Maratus; species Maratus speculifer. The sequence continues at coordinate 160,371,743 of OZ025300.1, read as the reverse complement.
AACTATATTTTTTATATATTTTTTTTTTTTTGGGGGGGGGGGGATAAAGACTGCAAATAATCAGTTGCAACATATTTGATTCAGGAGCATATAAAAATGAGTAGATAAATATTAAATGTATTGCAAATATTGAGCGAACTTTAGATGAATATAAAAGATATAATTTACAGTAAATTCTCTCTAAAGCGAACTGTATGATGGAAATCTGCCTAACTTAAATAGATTTTCAAGTCTCTGCGAATCCATAGACATAGAGCAAAATTTGTCTAAGGCGGAATATTGTCTACTAGGGAAAATTTTCTTCGTCTCAATTTGATTCCTTTGTAGAAAGAGTTTACTGTATATTTAATAAACTTAAAATCATATTTGTTAATGCTTTTAATGTACCGTAGAGACTTTCAAATCTGCTCAGCTTCGGACCAGAAGTTGTGTGAAATTTAGAATTTTGCAAATTTCTGATCATTGCTTTGTTTACCATTTTTAAACAGTAATTTGAATGCAATTAATAATGCAATAAAAATTATAATGAAGGCTTACAATATAGTAAAATATTAAAATAATTAAGTAATAAACCAAAATAATAAAAAATTAAGATAATTTTTAAAAAGTTAAAAGCAAAGGTCAAGTAAATAATCAATAATGTATAAGTAAATATTCATTATAAAGATGAAATGTATTTTTCCTAAACTATTCACTGAAATTTGCCTCATAAAGGAACACTTCTAATTCAAACCAAAATAATAAGAACTTTTAATTTCAGACTTAGTCAAACTTAATAATTAAAAAAGTTTTATTATCAGATACATAAATATATTTGGTAAAAATATTGTGATTACCAGTGATATCAGCAATATCTTGGATTTTTTCAGAATTGAATGTATTCTTCAGAATTGAATTTATTCTTCCTTCATGAAAAAATATGAATTCGGTAATACAAGAAATTTTTAATATGCAATTAAAATTACATATTAAAAAATATATGGAATTGATATAAAATAAAAAAGTCAAATTTTGTCTCTAAATCTGAACTGAAAGTTCCATTGTTTACATCTGTAAATTTAGTACGCAGACTCGAACGGGTCAAAATAGAAAATATAATGTAACTATAATAGAGAATGCATACGAACTATAATATACAATAAATACGAAAATATACAGTGACCTATACAGTTATTTACGAATTCTAAAAGCTTTGTTTATCTTTACAGAGCCCAGGAATTGATAAATTCTCCAGATTTAAAAAAATCATTCGTAAGAATTTCATTTGCTACCTCTGATCTTTGATCTCCAATAACATTTCCGAGTTGTTTATATAGTGTATTAATCAATTTTTTTTTTTTTTTTTTTTTTTTTTTTTCAAACCTGAATATCTGTGTTTAGGATGCTATCTATTCGCTGTTAAATATTTACGGCTGTGTACCTAAAATTAATGTTAACGCTGTTAATTTGTCATTTTTATTTGAAGAACATGCTTGTTGAAAGTGAAAATGTTAATTTGAGACATGGTAATATTCGGAAAATCCATATTCAATGTTGAGAAAATTGAATAGAAAAATTCACTAGAAAAACTACTCGGAGACGTTTTTGAAAGTCATTGGCCGCAAAAGGTACAATCCTTTTATAAGTGCTTGTTTAAGGCACCTGTCCCTGCAGGCGAAAACACTCGCGTGCTTATACTAAACATATGGAGCGGTTATTATTTAATATCTTGCTTGCATTTCGATATTTTATTTATTTATTTATTTATTTATTACATTAAATAGCTGAGGTTTATCCCTACATCGCTCCTTTTTTTGCTTTTTCGTTTTTGGTTGCAAATATTTTTTAGAATCACATTTTCATTTTTGAAAACGGTTGTGAAAATGAAAGAAACTTGATAAAAAATATGTGCAACCGAAAATGAAAAAGTAAAAAAGGAGCGATATAGAGATGAACCTCAGTTATTAATTCAAATAAACTATTGAAAAATGTAGAAATGCAAACGAGATATTAGAAAATAACCTCTCCATATGATTAGTATTAGCTCGCAAGTGTCTTCACCTGCAGGGATAAGATTTTTAAAGCTGTAAAATATATGAGTTTCTGACATTTCTAAAGATAAAGAATGCTTTTCGGAATCATTTTCGACACTCATAAGAGGTCATTATATTCTTTCGTTTGTGCGCATGTTTAATTTTCCTATATTACGAAACATTCATCCTTATTTAGTACAGTTTGTCATAAATGCATAATACTTTAAAAAAATAAAAAAGAATATTGCACTGTTAAACTGATGGCTTTGAGCTCACAGGCAGGCTATTCAGGCTAACTGTATATTACAGCCTTACTTTTTCAAGGAATATTGTCCCTCGAAAAACAAATTAAGGAGGGATTACATTCGCCCTATTTCATCATTTTATACTTAATCACTGAATCCCCGAAACAAATCAAGGATAAGCCTTATAATAATGAACCTACATCCAAACTTCGAAACAAATCTGATAATTCTGCATAAAAACGTATATATTTAATTAAAGATGGATTTTCCCTCTTTATATTTAACCAGTAACCCCTTGGGGATGAGCAACACATATACTTGCCGCAAAACGGCTTAAGATCCCTTTTTTATCCTCATCAATAAAATCTTACTGTAAAATTTGCCTTGTTTAATCGAAACATTTTTTCGATTTAATAAGCCACAAATTTCTGTTTTTAAAAACTGGTGACAAAACATTAAAAATTTCGTAAAAAGCTCCCGTCGCGAATGGCTTGCACCTTCAAAACTATTCAGAGATTCACCTGATCAGAAAGAACCGATTTCCAAAATTTGAAGCAAATCGGATAACCCTGCATAAAAACCAAACCAATTTATCTAATTTAAGGGGATAGAGTATTCGCCCTTTCCCCCTTTGTACTTAACAAAGAACCCCAAAACTAATCAGGAAAGCGCCTTATCATTACGAACTTATATTCAAAACTTTAAGGAAATAAGCTAATTCTGTATGAAAAACCTATTTACCTAAATTAAGAGCGGTAGCCCCCCCCCCGATCCCCCTTTATATTTAACCAATGAATCCCCAAAACAAATCAGGTAAGTTCCTTATTAGAATAAACTATATCCAAAATTTGAAGCAAATCGATAAAATCTGATTGAATAAACTATTTACCTAAATTAAGGGAGGTTTACCCCCTCCCATTCCCTCTTTACATTCAACCAATGAACACTCAAAACTAATCATTAAGGCATCCCATCAGAATTATTCTATATCTAAAATTTGAATAAAATCTGATAATTCTGCATGAAAAACCCACTGCTCTTAAATTAAGGGTGAGATTAGCCAAATGACCTCCCCTTATGCTTATCCAATGAACTAATCAAGGAAGCGGCTTATCAGAATAAACCTAGATTAAAAATTTGAAGCAAATCGGATATTTTAATCATGAACTTACGAAATGTATGAAATGACTGTACGGCAAACACAATAATAAACCTATGAGTAAACCATTAGTGGTATTAATATTCAGTTTAAGCACCACTTCGCTTCCGTCAGTCGTGGATCATTAGATCCCTATTATTACTCTTCCACAAAATAGTTTTTTTTTTTCTTGTGTTCGATACCTTAGGTTTTTGTGATGTCGGCTCTTAGACTAACGATTAAATAAATAAATAATTTTATTTTCGTACAATCCGCTGACATAAATATATCCATCCATCACATAAATTCTTGAATTTGTACATACACGAATGTGGAATAAACTTCGTTATATAGAATATATTTTTTCCAACTATAACAGTGCTTGATTACCGCATAGACTTACCGGGCTGTGGCCTTGGGCCCACCGCTGATAAAGTCATTAAATTTAATACAATTGTTTTAAAAAAAATTCTCGACATTGCAATTATTTTCTCAAGAAATAAAAACATTTTGATTAATTTGCAAATGTATTGTAATATCTAATTATAATTCCTCGAATATAACCAGAAAAAATTTAAAATCAAGCTTAAGGGCAAAATTAGCACTAGGTCACCGAGTTACAAAATGAAAAAATATACATATACACTATATTGCCATTGATATTGGACACTTGCGATTTTAGACATTTTACTAAATATCTAGAAAAATACATGAGGAATCATCTCGAAACTCTTAGTGTATAAATATAATAGTATACGCCATACATCGCAGTGAAGATTTTTTACCGAAACGCCATAGGGGACCGTCAACAAATTAAAAAAGAATGATTATCTTTTGAATAACCCTGTTAAAACTAATGTAGCAAATGCGCTCAAACTCTAAATTATGATTGAACGCCTTATTGTAATACGCCTTGTTCATTTTTATGCAAATAGCATGCATACTCGCAGAGTAATTAAGGTTTTTATAAAAATGGTCCCAAATTTTTCCAAGTTTTTTCCTTAAAATTTTCAGAGTTCTTAATATAAAATATTTTTTTCAGAAAATATGACAAACAACATTGCACACAGTACCTTGTAATCAGAATTAAAAAATAATGAAAATTGTGTACAAAATGAGTAGGTTTACTAAATAATTTTTTACTGCGCATGAATCAACGATATCAAAATTTCATTTGCATATTATGTTAGTTAAATATATAGAGCAACTTCTGTGAAAGTCACAAAATCATAACTTGAAAATTCTGAAAATAATCGTCAATTGAATTAGTTGAAAATCCGTTATTCTCAAAATGAAGCAAAAAAAAGAGGGGTTGTATCCATATATTCATTGATTAGTGTCAATATAGAATACACAATACGGGATGTACTACTACATTTAGATAAAATCCCTCTTTTTTTTTTCTTTTTTTTTTTTTTTTTTTTTTGCTTCATTTTGGAAACAACGGATTTTGTCCTTTTTCTATAGACGATTACTTTCAGAATTTTCAAGCTATGATTTTGAGACTTTTACAAAAGTTGCTCTATATACTTAGCTAGCATAATATGCAAATGAAATTTTGGTATCTTTGACGCATGCGCAGTAAAAAATTATTTAGTAAACCTACTCATTTTTCATACAATTTTTATTATTTTTTAATTCTGACTACAGGGTACTGTGTGCAATGTTGTTTGTCCTATTTTCTGAAAAAAAAATATTAATTTATATTAAGAATTCTGAAAATTATAAGGGAAAAACTTGGAAAAATTTGGGACCATTTTTATAAAAACCTTAATTACTCTGCGAGTATGCATGCTATTTGCATAAAAATGAACAAGGCTTATTACAATAAGGCGTTCAACCATAATTTAGAGTTTGAGCGCTTTTGCTACATTAGTTTTAACAGGGTTATTCAAAAGATAATCATTCTTTTTTAATTTGTTGACGGTCCCCTATGGCGTTTCGGTAAAAAATCTTCACTGCGATGTATGGCGTATACTGTTATATTTATACACTAAGAGTTTCGAGATGATTCCTCATGTATTTTTCTAGATATTTAGTAAAATGTCTAAAATCGCAAGTGTCCAATAATCAATGGCAAGATAGTGTATAGCTATTAAAAATTGTCTATAAGCAGCCACCTCATGACAACTTTTCTACCAATTTTCTTGCATTTTGCGAAGGATTCTTTTTTTTCAGGTAGCAATATGTTCATAATTACATATTTATTTCAGTTATTCATTTTTAGCTTAATATTAATAAAACTTTTAACAAAAGATTACCACTTATTAATGAAACTGACCACCTATAAAATTGGTACCACTAGCCCCTAAGAAAATATACCAATTTTGTCCTTTACTAGCTATTATTTTGATGCGAGGGTGCCAAAAAATACACTCGGCTTTGGGCCCATGTATCTCCCATACATCTTTAATCGGACTCTGACAAAGAAGATAAATTTCCATGTTAATAGCGTTCAAAGTCAAGGCTCAGCAGAAATTTTCGTTAAGAAGAAATCCAGTGATTTCGATTCGAGCCAGAAATTTCTTTATAAAATAAGTAAAATATGAAATGCACATAAATTAGTTAAATAGTTTTAAATAAAAACTACAGTGTGAAATGTTTTCATTAAATTTGTGTAAAATTACCAGTATTTTTAGTGTTAATCATGTAATTGTTTCTAAATTGTATATCACCCCATAATTTCTAGAATATAATCCGTGAATGCAACAAACATATTTAGATGCAGAAATATTATTTGATAATTGGAGGTCAACTATATACCGTGTTCAAGTAAATTACATTTTATTACATGAAATTTTACCAACTGAACGCGTAAAATGCTATTTATGTCAGATTAGCTCAGTTATGTTGAAAGCCGATTACCATCAAATAAGTATTTTACGTATTATATTCCTTGTATATATGTGCATTAGGTGTTTTTTCGTACAAAATCTACGCTATAACTACTTACATTATACATCTTCGGCTATTTTGACGTGTCTCGTAAAAATTTTCGAGTCGGCACACTAATTCCAAAGTTTGCCTAATTAAACACTCCTATGTATACACTTTATTTTCAATTCCAAACATGCCACGGTAAATCTTATGAAGCAATCTCAGTATATTTACACGAGTTAGAACGCGGACAGACAGACAAATCCAATTCAGAAACATTTTTTAACTATGTTATAATGTGTTAAAAATTAAATTTGCATATCGCGTGCAAGACATCGCGTGATAGCACTGCATTTGAAATCAAGTGTTGCGTCGCGCTTTTGTATTATAAACATTAAATCACTTTGTTTGTCATCAGTTTTGAATATATGTATAAAGTGCTCGGCAGAACAATTTGTAAATTTTATTAACCCGTAACCACACGCGCTGGGATAAATCTCACCCCAATTACATTTTTTCTTCGAATAAGAGTATAATTTTTTTAAGAACGCTTCTGACCTACCTTGTGCCTTTTATGGTCAAAGTAGAGAAGGGGTAGGTGAAGGTATGTCTTTTCTGTGTTCTCTGGGAGGGGAGAAATATACCTTTTGGAGTTAAATAATCCTGCGAGTGCACAAACGTTTCTTTTGGATGCGTTCATCCTTACGGGATGACACACACTAAAATAATCTTAATGAGAGCAACATAAAGACTATTTATTTATATACGTGAAAAAGTATTAAATTTAATTCATATCACTTTTGTGAAAGAATTCATTTTTTAAAGTGTAAAACAAATCGTTTGTATATTTTCTAGGAAAAAACGAGATTTTTGCAGAAATTGGTGCAAAGTCTGAAAACAAATATGAAAATCATGATTTTCATATTTTCCCTAAAAAGAAGTAATACAGATGCATTTTACAATATAGAACTGTAGATTTGTTTTTAAAACATATTTAACCAAAAATATAATGGAAGACAAAATTGGATAAGATTTATTCCACACGTGTACTAATGTTACAAAAATAGACGCGTGTGCGTATGGGTTAACTAAAAATATAACTAAATGTTTAAATTTTTTAATAAGTAATTTAAATATTATGTATGCAATATTTAAACATATATATTTAACATTTACAGAATGGAATTCTGTGTTTAATTCAGCTTTAACCAAAAGCATTTTGAGACAAATACTAAATTTTTATCGATAATGGTACACTATTATTATCAACTATTTCTCTTGTAAACTCATTAAAATATTTGACACAATTTTAGGTCAATACTGGTTTGTTGCTGAGGTAAATCAGTAAATTGTTTTAGCATTCCAGTCTCGTAAAAATTCTGACAGACAACAAGCTGTCAATAATTAAAGACAAACAAGATACTATTGAACTGGGTTATGATTTTGCTATGAGCGATTTACTTGTTTACTCACAGCAGGAAAAAATAAAGATGGTTCGAGCTAAATTCTAAGTCTGTGTGCCTTACTTGCATAGATCATAAACAGATATTACGCCAAGTACATAATTAACCTTTAATTAAAATTATTAAAAAGTTGCAAAGTTACGTGTCCTTAATATTTTTTGGCCAAATCGTGATGATATATAAATGGGACAAAAGTTAGGGGCGGTGAACTGTATTATAGTTATTGAGTAATTTGATTAGTTGTGTATTGATACTTTTCTTTTTTATTTCTTATTTTATAAAACAAAAACATCGCTCTGTGAATGAAGTTAACGTCGTATCAATAGTGGCAGCGATCTGGGCAATCTATTTCACATTTTTTTAAAATCATAACACAATTTGAAACATATATTGTACTTTTAAATGCAATTTGTCTAAAACTGAACAACATATTTTTTTCCGGATTTTTTTATGATCTTTAAAATTTTTTTCAAGTATGATTTGTTTATAATAAATTTCTATCGCGCGCAGCTGAATTACCGAAAATCAACCTGTTAGCATTTAAAAGCCGAAAATTCGTTTTCGGCAATCTGTCGAAAATTCTGCCGGACTGAAACTATCTGTATTAAAAAAGTCTTATTTCTTCCTTCGGAAATTTCCAACGTTACTCACTAACTTGAGCTATAATAGCTCAAATGAAACACCCTTTATTTTTTTTATATGAACTTCATTGTTTATAATTATCAATCACGACTGACTCAAAATGGGAGTACAAATTATAAAGCAAGCAATGCATATATTACTAAACTTCTAAGACTCATTTAAAACTGCAGATTTAACAGTAATAGAAAATTTTTAGTTTCAAATCACAGAAGTGTTTTGAATACTCTTTAAAAAAAATTGTAGTATAAGAAATGATTAGTTACAAAAATCATTATAAAAGATAAATTGAGGTATGTATACCTAATTTTTTTTACTTTGATGAAATTCGCATAATTAGAAAATCATATTGTATCGTAAATGAAATAATTTATTATAATTACTTATTTTATATGAAAATAAAAAGATTTGGTCAGAGGCAGAAAGAGCCAACTTTGACCACATGTCTAGTAACATGCATAATTAATAAATCATTTTGTGAATTTATGCATGTATTAATTACTTTTAAAAAGATGGACAGTTTGGTTTTCGGCCGAAAATAAGAAGATTACCGAAATTCATTTTCGGTCTTAAAAATTAATTTTGGTCGATCCTTACTAGTGATGTGCATTTGATATCCGACTGAATCATTCGAATGTGCGCAAAAGCATAGATGCCAATTTTCATATAAAAATAATTTCATATAAAAATAATTAAATTAATGTCCATTTATTCATTTCTATTTTTCTTTGCAAAATTCCTGGTTTCAATTGATTGAAAATATTAATCACTCTCGTCAGTATAAATGAAAAGGCTGAATCTGAAAGGCTCAGTCACATTTTAAAAGTAAAATTTCCAACAGGTTTTGAAAGAAGCTCTACATTTGTGTACTATTTCATCAACAATAAAATAAAACTTCACAGTTATGTAATTAATTGTTCCAAGCTGAAAGTATCTTTAGACTATTTTAGGATTTCTAAACAACAAAATAATATAAACGTAATTTTTTATATGATTTCATTAAAATTCACTAAAATGTAAAAAAAAAAAAAAAAAAGTATTTTTTTTTTTAAATGAAATACCAAATTTGGCAATATTTCGCCAAGTTGGCCAACACTTGATGTTATTGTGAAAAATACCGTTCGGTAAATCACGGTGCGGTAAGTCATTAGTACTTATAAAAAATACGCATTTTTGAAACTGATACTGATTTCTCCATAAGAAATCAAACTATAACAGAGTAACTATTAAGTAATGTTTCTGCGATGTCTTTGATATTTTGCTTGGTGGCAGGACCAATCCCTCCCACTCCACCCTTTGGCGTCGAATTTTGAAAAATTCTGAAACACATGTTTACTAATTTTAGTTTTACTACAGGCATGTCAAGATTCAAGATTTTATATCCTTTAAATCATAAAAGATAGGGGATTATTTTTTATAATTTGCCTCTATTGCTCCCTTAGGATCGCATTTATAAATTCCATGCCCAAATATATTGCCCCCAGGAATACATGAATATTCCAAGTTTCCAAGCTCTGTGTCAACAGAAGTGTGGATTAAATAAGTAACAAGATTTGACTATGCCACATACAAACAAAATTGTAAGTTAAAAGAAAGCATGTAATAATAAGAATTTCGATGAATTTTGAATTAATTTATTGAAGAAGGTTACATACGGTATTATTTTTGTGAGCTACTTAAAAAATCTATAAATGCAAAAAAATTTTCATATATATTCGAATAATGTATATATGTGTGTGTGTATGCTTAATAATATATTGTTTTATAAATTATTGGCTCAAGTAATCTTGGGCAGAGAACACTGAAAAGCTGACAGATGCGTCAACGTTCTATTGTGTTAAAATAAAGACATGATGTTTAAGAACAAATAAAAGGGAAAAAAACATAAATTTCCAAAAATATTTAAAGCATATACAACTCAATGTAAATTAAATAAAAAGCAATAGTAGCAAAACCACGTATTACAACTTCTGCTGTTTCTTATTCTTTTCTTATTGTTGTTGTTCTGATGTGAAGGCTTAAGAAAAGAAACTGTTATTCGAATTCTAAATTTATTTTGACTGATTTTTATTTTCAATATGTCGGTTTTCAAACGCCGCTGATTTAGTAAAAACTACTTTACAAACATGTAAAACAACGTAATCGTTCGTTTTACGAGCAATAATGATTCAAAACCCTTCCCAAGTAAAGATACTGGCTGCGCTACTAATAAAATGATAATTAAAAGTCTGATACATTCTTTCCACGTACGAAGCCGGACTGAATCGTTATAATTTTACCGGCAAGAGCCAGATGTTTACATCTCATTGTCACTTTCTTCAGGGATGACATAGATATAGGTCATATTTCTTAAGGCTACTGGTCAGTGACAAAAAAAATAAGATCAAGCTTTCACCCTGCAAGTAATTGCCAAGCTGTCATGGTTATAAATAATAGATTAGAGTTTACTGCCTTAATGTCATCTCTCCTTTCTTTGATTGAAGTTGTTGTTTTTAATAGATATCAATAAATATTTAAACCACGTTAAGTTGGAAACCCACATTAAACTGCATATTTAAATGTGGATTCCTCTGCGCTTTTGTCATGACGAACCGCAGAGGCATTTATATATTTCATGAAAAAAAAAATGTTGTGAACAGACTGCACCCTGCTACAACGGTCTGTTTGATAAGGTCAGTAAATTTTTTCAATGTGGTCAGCCTTCTGTAGCTCGGCAACAAATTAAGAAGTCAGCGTAAAAGATCACTGATTTATTTTTCATCGCCTTTATTGTTATTGTTGTTGACCACAGAACTTTTAGAAATGAAAGATTAAGAAAAATTTTATAAGTTTTGAAGCTACTATTTTCTGAACACAGCCTTATCCAATCAGGGAAAGTGTGTATTTTTGTCTTTTTTAAATAATGATGAGTTAAGAAAGCTATATCAAAGAATTCTTCCGAAATAAAACATTTGTTATGACTCGGGGCCTTTTAGGTAAAAACCCATATTCGAATTTATTAAGAAATTTATTCACAGTTATTCGATGTGGTTTCGCTAGATATGAGTCATTTAAAGAAAGAAAAAACAGGCTCCTCCGATCGAATTTCTTTTGTGAACTTTGCTTTGATACCTTTTAGAAACAAGAATGAAAAAAAGTAAATAAAACCTGTGGTCTATGGACCTTAGGGACTTTGAAAAAGAAAACCCAAAAAAATAATCTCACTATAAAAAAAATCCAGGAACTTTCCAAGGAAAAATGTGCAGCTGGGTTGCCCATTATTTCCATAAAACATTTCTTGAAAATGACTGCATAGTTTTAAAACGTTCCCCAGAAAAGCCAGTAAGGTTCCAGTGAAATACCAAGAAAGTTTCGGTTGATAACAAAAAATTGCTGTTATTTCACTTACGAACCTTACTTGTTTTCTACAGAATGTTTCAGAAGAGTCTGGTAAGGTTTCTGTTATTTTCCAGAAACGTTTCGTATAAATAATTGGCACCTTAACTTCCATTGTTTCCCAACAACATTCCCGGATTTCTTTTCACAAAGCAGTAGCATTTCATATGTTAGATTTCACTAGATTTTATTTTATTATTTTATTTATTTATGTATTTTATTTTTTATTTTTATTATTTATATATATTTTTTTTACTTTTATTAGATTTTTGGCCAAGATATATTAATCCAATTTCAAGTATTTAAAAATATTTTTTGTTGTTTACTTTAAAAAACAGTTAAATAAGTTTATTAATCATTTAGTCAATTCAAATTATTAGACATAGATTTAAACACCATATCTGGGATTATTTTTAATGTTATCTTTCACAGATTCAGTGTAATTAATGACAGAGTTCCTCACCCCTTCTACATTGTAGACGAGATAAATATAATGTGATTTTTAAATCGACATTTTACCCCCTGTTTATGAAATTTTTACATGCTTTAATCATTACAATCATTACAAAATCATTGTAAATCATTACAATTTTTTATGTTTCGTGTGTAATTTAAGGAAAATGTACAGTTAAAATGTACACAAACACAAATCCAGGCACAGTGCTTTGGGGGTTTACCTAGTTTTTGACAACTTCACACCCAGGCTATTTAATTGCGTAATCTTATGCTGTAAAGAACCATTCGGGAATCGTATAAATGTAGATGAATTTCTTAAATTAAAAAAATATAAATAAAAAGAATGATGCCCAGATAAACTGATGGCATAGAGCTCACAGGCTATGCAGCCTAATTGTATATTACAGCCTTATATAATAATGCCCTTCGAAAAGAAATAAGGAAGGAAGTACCCCTCCCCCCCTCAATTTTCTTTCTTTATACTTATCATTGAAACCCCAAATCTAATCAGGAATACGCCTTATCATATAATAAAGCTGTATCCAAAATTCGAAGCAAGTCAAATAATTCTGCAATAAAAACCCATTTATGTAATTTAAGAAACATTTTTACCTTTTCCCTTCTTTATAATTAATTATTAAACCTCCAAAACTGTTCAGAAATTCAACTTACCATTAAAAACCTACATCCAAAATTTAAAGCAAATCGGATAACTCTGCACAAAACTCTATTTAGCTAACTTAAGGGGGAGGTAATCGCTCGTACATTTCTTTATAATTAACAAAAGAAATACCACAACAAATGAGCTAAGCTTCATACTACTATGAACCTGTATACAAAAATTGAATCAAATCGGTTAATTCTGTATGAAAAACCATTTACATAAATTATGAGCAATAGTTTCCCCTATCCTCCTTTTATACTTATCCAGTGAATTCCAAAAACGAATTAGAAAAGCGCCATTTCAGAATAGACCTTTATACAAAATTTGAAGCAAATAGATAAATTTTGCGTGAAAAACCTAAATTAAGACGGGGGGATTACCCCCTCCACCCTATTTCCCCTCTTTAAACTTATCCAATGAACACCCAATACTAATCATGAAGGCACCTCATTAGAATGATCCTACATCTAAGATTTGAAAGAAATCTACTGATTCTGCAGGAGAAGCCCATTTATTGCCGAAACGTCAGTTGAAGGCTTACTTTGGAGACACGAAATTTTTTGGATTCTGTCTGTCTGTCTGTCTGTCTGTCTGTCTGTCAGTCTGTCTGTCTGTTCCGCGATAACTTCCGTAAAAAGCATTCGATTGGCTTGAAATTAAGTGGGTATGTTAGTGAGACACTGGGATTAAGCTGTATAGTTTTTTGTTAGATTTCATTCATTCGTTCGGAAGATATAGAATATTTTATTTCGCGCAATAATGTTTTTCTATGGCTAATCCAATGATTTTCATTTTTTTCCCCTGAGAGAAAATGACACATTTGATTAATGGAATTCAATGATAAATGAATACTAAAATTTACCAGTTAAATTATTCGTATTATTTTGAAATTTTGTCAACGCATTTGTCAGATTTTTAAAATTATTACTGTAAATTTTGGAGATTTTTTATAAATGTGTTCCAATAATATAGACTAATTTGTTTTAGAGATTTACTTATTTGAAATGTATTTATTTCACTTTCTTTATTTTCTTCTAATGGTTGCTAAGCAACCATTCATCTTAATCCTTATCCTTATAATGCTATAAATTTAAAAGCGTGTGAAAAATTTAAATGAAGTCAACATCAAAACTTATGAATTAATTAATTTCTTTGTATCTTTGCGTATAAATATAGCATAGCCCAGAAAAAAAAAACATAGGCTATGTTTTATTAATTTTATTCAAATATTTTCCTTAATAATTCAAAATTTCCTTCTTTTTCATACAGAATCAATAGGGATTTTTTAAATAAAATTCAAGCAATTTCCTTTATTGTTGCCAAAAAAAATCAAAACTTGGAATAATAATTTTTCAACTGCAATAAGTTTCAATTGTGCAATTTCCATTCGAAAAATTAAACTATGAAAAAAAAATTATGACGTCAGAATTAAAATAACTATAGATATAGTACTTTTTATTAAATATTAAACACGGATATTCGTTTCGTTAATAGGAATTTTTCTGACAAAAATGGGGACATAATTAGAAGTAAAAGAAATAAACAAGAATTATACTTTTAATAAATATTTCACTTAGTAAAATATGACGTCATAGTTGAACAAAAACAGGTATTTTATAGTAGTCGTTAAAAATACAAGAAACATGAATATCAATAACTCATGAATAATGACGTCATTGCCGAAACTTCAGTGAAGGCTTACTTTGGAGACACGAAATTTATTTTTTTCATATGTCAGTCTCTACTTCTGTATGTCTGTCTGTCCCGCTATAACTGCAGCAAAATGCAATCAAAAAAAAATTTTTTTTTGGAAACAAAATTGTAAAACTCTAGATTACTGAGTTAAAAATTACAAAACTTCCTGATGCATCAGGTTTAGGTGTTTGTGGCTGGCAGGCATGTAGAAGTATGAAGATAAAGAAAAATATTTGCCCAAACTGTTACTTATTCTTATAAATCAAAATGTATAAAGAAATGCAAAATATACAATAATCATTAGCACAATTATTAGAAAGTGACAAATTTAAATTAAGTGAGGCTCGGGGGGTTCAGGGGGGCTCCGCCCCCCTGAAGAAATCCACTATGTTATGATAAAGAAAACAAAAATAATAGATCATGAAAATTTCAGAATATCCTAACATAACTAAATTTTTAATTTACCGCTTTTGATGGCTGAAAATTTCTAATTCCTATTTTATTCTTATAAATAATTACGCAATTTGAAAATTTTAAATTACAGTTTCCAGGGAGTTGAATATTACCCAAAGTGTGTTTTAAAAAAATATGAACAAAGCTGACGTTGAGGCTCCTGATCTGCAGATTTACTAGTATAAATTAAGGGGAGGGGCAATAGCCCCCGTTCCTCTTCTTATACTTATTGAATGAACTCTCAAAACTAATCAGGGAAGCGTCTTATCATAATAAGCCTAAATCCAAAATTTCATGTAAATCGGATATTTTTATCATGAGTTATCGCGTTACGTACGAACGTACGCACGTACATACATACAGAACGGGCGGGCACATAAGCTCTCAGGCTTTGATAGCCTGTGAGCTAAAAATAAAAGAGAAAAGTTTTAAAAAATTTAATTAAAAATTATAATTAATAGAATAATATAGGTTTGATTAAGGTTTAACTTAAGTCTACAATAAAATAGAGAACATTTGAAGCATATTTAAAATTCATAATAAAACTGCTTTTTTTTCTATGAAAAGTGAAATTAAAATAATAATTTACGTATGATTTTATTATTCAAAATTATTCTAATATAAAATATTAAAATATTTTAATAAATCATTTTATGATGCAACAGTTGATAATGTGTTTGTTAAACAGAATTAAATAAATATAAAATGTATGACGGAATGCGATTCTCACCTTGCTTTTAACATAAAATGTATAATATGAACTTTAAAATGTTCAGGTTTACTTAAAAGACAATTAAATAGTCAACTATAGATGTTAAAAGTTAATTTTATTTAGAAACATCTAGTGTTTTCAAAAATTAAATAAACATTTTTTTAAATAAAATTAACTTTTAACATCTATAGTTGATTATTAAATCGCCTTTTAAGTAAACCTGAACATTTTAAAGTTCATATTATACAGAAGTAAATATTTTAAATAATTTTACGCATCATTTAAGATATATTGTTAAATTTCGTCGTTCATCTATAAATTTTTTTCAAATTTTTTTTCTGATAACTAGAAAAATCTGAAAACACCGCATGTCCTTTTGCTTCCATATAACAGGTAAGCAGATTTAATAATTAAATTTGTCAAATTTTTACACATTAATACATTCAAGTTGCCATTGGAAGAAAAAAAGTCATTTAGTATCATATTAGTTATGATCTTTAGTTCTGTATCCTATGTAAATGTCTATTTGCTTTTTGCATATTTATAAAATTTTCAACTTTCTACCTAAACACTTTTCGAAACTCAATTTTTAAAACTATAGAAAAACAATTCCAACCTGGTGAATCACAAAGCTTTTAAAAAAAATCCTTGGAAGAGAAATTTAAAGTCTTGCCTCAGCAATTCTCATTGATTACGAAACCCCAATTATTCTACAGGGAATCTTAAAAGTAGGATTAAGGAGGTTCGAGACACAAAAATCTTTAAATTTTCTACAAAAAATTATTACACTAAATTTTTTTCCTCTGCTTAAAATAACATTTAAATCATGTTTCTGTCTTACTGGAACAGGAAATATTAATTTTTTTCGTTTTGGTTTGTTTACAAAATCTAGATTTCAAGCGATGAATGGTTGCCATGGAAATGATTTCCTGGGAAAATGCGTTTTTCTTCATGATGAGTTTTTTCACCATTTCTCAAATTTAAATTGTTATATCTCAAGAACCGTTAACTTGTTCAAACTTAGAATATATCTTTTTCAGTTGTTTTACTTTAATTTTATTTCAGCAAGTTTAAAAAATATATTCACTTTTAAATATGATTTTTTTAAAGTTACATCATTTTTCTTTTCAATTTTTTCTTTAAATATTGTTTATTTTTATTTAAATTAATATTTTTTTAAATGCTGAATCAAAATTAAAACTTATGAATTTCTGTTTACTTAAATTTAAAAAGAAATAAATTCTACAAATATTATTTCGAGTTATAACAATTTTAAATTACCCCACTTTTTTAATAAATTTTATTTTTTCATTATATGACTATAATATAATATGGTTATCTATCACAAAAAATTTCAAAATTTTAACTCAATAAATATTTTTTTATGTGTCCCGGACACCTCCCCCCCCCCTTAATGTATTTAAAGAATTTTTAATGTTAGCATAAAAGTAAAGTTTATATATTTTAATATTCTTATGAATTAATGATTAATTTTTAATTTATTTTTTAATTTATTTTTAGATCTTATTGCTTGGAGTTATTTTGACGATGGCAAGTTCAATAACTTGCCAGATGTGGAACAATCAGTCTCCTGGTATAACTGTCAAGACTCTCTACGTTCCACTTCCAAAAGGGAGTTCTTCCATACCCATTCCAGATTTCTCTCAAATTCGCCCACTCGCGACTTTACCAGTTCCAAACCTATCACCGAATGGTGAGCTTCAACTAGCATCAACATTAAGTCAAAATTACCGTCCAAAATATAACATCTATCAACCGAATGTTCAGCCTCTTCAAGATGTTAGACCTAAAACTAACCAACAGCAATATAGAGTTGTTCAGCAAAGTAATATTCAGCAAATTCCTAACATTCAGACTCTTTACCAAGGCTCCAACTTTAATCAGCAACAGTTAAATAGTGCCCACCTTCAACAAGCTGCAATTCAACATCTCCAGGGTCTGCAACAATTTTACCACCCAGAAGTTTTATCTAATCTTGCAAATCCTCAAAATATTTTTTACCTTAAAAATGCTAGTGTAATTCACATTCCAACTAATGGACTGAATAATGGAAATACGTATGCTCAAAATACACATGCAAGTGGCACAGATGGTAGACTTCCACAACTTCAGAGTTCTGCTAACTATGGTCAACAGGCTTATACACCTGAAAATATGTATCCTAGACAACCTTCTTCTAATGCTGCTTACACACAATATCACAGTGCCCCTAATTCTGTGCAATCATATCAGCAAAAAAATAATGTACATCAAGAAAGTTATCCAGTGCGCAATAACGAAGCAAAATATTCTGCTCAATCCTCTAGATATTTCCAACAATTTGCAGCAGATAAAGTTACAACCCAACAACCATACACCTCCTCCACAGCTGAAAACACAATGCATTCACCCAATCAGCAGATAAGTTATGGAGTTCAAAACGCTCACAACTCTCAGAACATGGATCCTTCAATTCGCAATAGCAATCCCTTCCAAGGATTTATCAGCCAATCAAGTCATCAACAACAGCAACCAGTAAATACATATGCAATTGTGCACCAAAGAGTTCCAGCAAATGACATCAGTTCTCAAGGCTCGCTACAGACAGAACAAAACTATAATGGTAACAGCGGACAAAGTCACGGTGAAAACACCGCTACTTCCTATGCCAATAATGACCAATCAGATTACACGAAGCCGGCGAATAGTCAAGAGCAAGATCTTCACCATAACCAAGTGTCACCACAAAACCAGTTGAACTCACAGAGTTCGTTAGAAAACTCACAGTATCAAGAAAAACAATTAAATCCAGTTAACGGCAACACGCAACAGTATCAGGGTCATCCAGTTTTATCGCACATACAAGTCATGATGTCCCAGTATCGTCAGAATCAAAAAGATTCATCTGAGGCACATTACTTAAACCATCAACAAAGTGCATCTGGGATTAGAGAAAATGTGAACCAAGATATAAGTAGTAATCAGGCACAGAATGCTGTATCTCAATCTCCCTATCCTGATCAAGTGTCAGAGACTTATTATCCAGACAACAAACAAGTATTTGTGAGTCCTCCACCAGATTATAGTTCCCAGGCTCAGCAACTACCAACGCCAAGAGAGTTAGGCTATGTCAGGTATTCTTCGCCAACAGAAACAGGCAGCCAAGGCTCTCTCTCAGTGCAAAACAGCCAAATATCACAATCGAATAGAAATTATGGTTACCAAGAATCGCCACAATATAGTAATACCTACACGCAATAACGTTGAGGTCAGGGACTTTCAATGAGCTTTACCTCATGGTAGGTCTTCGGCTGGCCGTAAGATATTTATTTCATCAGTATATTTTATTTAGAACTATATTTCATCTCTCGCATAGAATTTTTATATGATTTTAAGCAATAAAAAAAAAGTAGATATTATCATACAACTAGATTATTTTCATCCTAATGTGATAATTTTTAAACTATTGATAATGAAAAAAAATATATAATTTCCCAAATAAAAAATGATTGGAAATTTCTTATACATATTTGTCTTATTTTTTTATTGATGTTGTTGTTGTTCTATTTATATATTTTGTAGCAGCGGGAGGGGGAGAATCTCTGAACCCCCAATAACAAAGTTGCATATGTTAATATAAATTTTATATAGTAATTACCATATATAACCAGAGTTATAAGTATAATAGAGATCCAAGTATACTGACAAAACGGTTCGCAATATGCACACGGTTATTGCTTAAAGAGGGTCCAGGACACATTTTTAAATAAATTTTATTTACTGAGTTAAGATTTTGATTTTTTTTATGATTATTAACCCTAAAGTTTGTTAAAAAAATAACATGATGAAACTTTTCATATTTTTATTAAAAAAAAAATTATTTAAAATTTATTAAAAAGTGGGGTAATTTAAATTTGTTATAACTCAAAATGTTATGCGTAGAATTTAATTTTTTTTCATTTAAATAAACAAAAATATTTAAATTTTAATTTTGGTTCAGCATTTTTTTAAATATTAATTTTTTTTTATTAAAAATATTCAAAGTAAAAATTTGAAAAAAAATATACAACTTATTTTTAAAAAATCATATTTTCAGAAGTAATTTTTTTTTTTTCAAGTTTACTGAATCAAAGTTAAAGTTCAACACTCAAAAAAAAAAAAAATATTTTGCAAGTTTGACGCACTTATTTCCAATGGTTCTTGAGTTATAATAATTTAAATCTGAGAAATAGTGAAAAAAACCCATCATGAAGAATAACGCGGATTCATAAGAAATCATTTCCATGACAATTATTGCTTTAAAACTAGATTTTGAAACCAAAACGAAAAAAATAATATTTTCTCTTCTAATTAAAAAATATATAATATTTAAACATCATTATTAGCATTAAAAAACAGAGAAATTTTTTATGCAATAAAATCTTTTTAGAAAATTTTTTAAATTTTTGTGCCCCGGATCCCTTAAATTTAAATGCCGTCAATCAGTGAAAATAAGAAATGAGCGTGAAATAAGAAATGTCAATTTTTAGATGCTATCCATTCTCAATTAAACTCTTTTTGGAAAATTTAAATTTCCTTCGATTTTTTTTTTTAATTGTTAATTATGCAGTTTTTTTTTATTATTTACTTTTAGTTGAACGTTGAAATGGATAACTGAATTTATACATGCAAAAATACCAAAATAATGTCAATTTTAATGTTAATATCAATTCTGTCAATTTATCATGTTTGGCCGTAAAACATATTTGTTGAAAATGATAATGTATGTTTACTTAAATATTGGTAACATTAAAATTCTTGTTTTTCAATTAAAGAAAACTAATTAATACACGATAAAATATTTCCGGAAATCTGTGGCATCAAAAAAATTTTCTTTATATAAAGGCTTCTTTAAATCTAGAAAAGATTCTGATTTCTACAAGTTTTTAGTTAATGACCTCTTTTTGTAATCGTTGGTTGACTGGGAAGAAGTTATTGAATGCATCAATTTATTGCTGTATTATATTTTCCTAGATTAAATAGACAGAAAATTAATCCAAAAATTCATCTTTGTTTTTTAATATCAAATGAAAGCCTGTTTAATTGCGAATATTTTGACACCACATGTCTACCCATACAGCAATTATATATCGAGATACTGTTGATTTCGTTAACACACTCAGCACAATTATCCATATAAATGAAAACTTCAAACAGCTTTTAATCCATATGCATATTTTTAAAATGCTAAAGTTTCTTTCTTTCTTTTTCTTTTCTTTTTTTTTTTTTTTTTTTTTTTTTGAGGTAGAGATTTAAAATTTTTTTGTATATGGTACATGTAATAAATATGCCTTCATGTTATTATTTAAAAAAATAATAATAAAAATACATGAAGATGTGTTAGATTTCATTTTTTTTATACTGCATATATAAAAAAATTGCCTTATATTAAATGTAATATTTCATGTATCTAAAAATTCATGCGCGGTCTTGTGTAATACACATTTGAAAATATATTTAAAAAAAAGCAAAAACATTGATATTTAAAAAAGTAGAAATTTTTTTTTTAATTTCAAATTTTCTTAGAATTTTTAAAAATTTTAATTAATTGTATAGTTTTTTTTTTTTTTTTTTTTTTTCAAAATTTACTCTTAATTAAATATTGAAATGCAATAAGTTCACTATTTGAAGTAAAACTGTCTCCTTAAGGCACGTTTTTATTTTTTTTCTTACCATTTATGCAATTCTCTTAATGAAAAAGCAGAAAATTAATAAATATTATTAATACTTTTAACTCCCTCCCCCCTTTTTTTATGTGAATATGTATAAAGGGCGCCTTATGAAAGTTTTATCCCTGGATTCTAAGTTAGCTCTCAGCTTAATATCGTAGCAATTCAACAAACTGCGCATTTTACTACTAAATAAACTGAAGCGATTTTCCTTAAAAATATATTATTTTCATATTTCCTTGCGAAGGAGTTAACAATGCATGAAATATATGTTTATATAATTTATTAAAATATAATGCTATTTAACCAAATTCTTCATGCAAAGAACTATAGGATATTTATGCAAAAGTGAATATAAATGTTATTAAAAACATTATCTTGCGTTTTTAATCTTTTACCAAAAAGAAAAAAAAAAAGATGATGATGATGAAGAAAAATGTAATTTGACAAATTACAACTACGTAAAATGATATCTTCAAAGACTAAAATTTTAGATTTATAATAAATTCTATATTTAAAATAATAATAATAAACATAATTTTTATGATGACCAAACACAAACAAATTTTATATAAAATTTCAGTTTTACAATTTTCCGCACTGCGAATTTTAAATTTCTAAACATTGCATATTTTCGATTTTTACACCGTCGTATAGGGAAAAAATGCACTTTTAAATGCAATTTGTTTAAAAGCTATATCTCAAATTATTTTTTATTTATTAATCTTTTTGTAGTTTTTAATACTTTTTTGTCATCGTGGCAACATAATTATTCCTTTTTTGCATATTAAACATAGACCAATAACCAATCAGAAAACGAATTAAATCCGGACATTACAAGATTTCAGATATGCTTCAGATATCTCTATTCTCGACCGACAGAAACAGCCATTTTCCAAACGATTAAAAAGAAAAGAAAAAATTATTTTTAGGTGCGTTCGTAATTATGTAAATACGTAGCACCTATAGTTGTCGTTCAGTCCGTCCGTCTGTCCGTCCATCCGCGTATAACAACGCAGAAACTACCCAACCGAATCGTTTGAAATATATAATTATTACATAATTTTTTCAAGTAATTACAAATTTTATGAAAATCGGATGCATAGATCAATTACAGGGACAATCAAAAGTATTTCACTACATTACGGTCAATGGGGAAAAAGTTTCAAATGCATTTTAATCGTTTCAAATTTAAAATACATAATAATTACATAATTTTGTCGAGGCATTTCAAATTTTATGAAAATCGAATACATAGATCAATTACAGGGACAATCAAGAGTATTGCTTTACATTACGGTCAATGGGGAAAAAAGTTTCAAACGCATTTTAATGGTGTTACACTCATTCAAACATAATAAAATTGATATACATCTATCAAGCACATATTATAATATACATTTTGCATAATCCGTGGTGCAAAGAACATTTGTTAAGGATTTACAAGGCTACACAAAAGCATTCCGTTACATAATGGTATAGAGAGAACATTGTTTGATGCGCATTTTAATTGTAATTAGCTATTTAATATTTTATGAGATTGATATTTTTAAAACTTCGTTATCGTACGAACGGACCTCACTTGCTACGCTTCACGTGCATTTTCCAACTTGTTTCATTTATGTTTGTATCTGAAGGAAAGACTCTAGCAGTAGTTATTAAACTTTGGTCCGCGGAAAAATTTCTACTGCAATAGACCGATAGGTTGCAACACAGACAATCACTTTACCGAGCTTACAGTTGAAATTCCAAAATGAGTTAAGACTCGATTCGCGTATCAAAACGCAATCGGTCTGCCAAGTCATTGAAGGAAAATATCTTGAAAACCCGATTATAGCGGTTGACTCGTAGGGTTTACTGTTGTGCCTTCCTGCACTTAAAGATATGAAAACATGGAGACCTGGGAGCAGGAAAACAAAATGGTAAGCATACAAGACATTCGCTATAATCGGGTTTTCAGGTGTTTTCAACCAAGATATGACTTGATAGACCCATTGTATTTTAATATGTTAATCAAGTTTTAACTAATTCTGAAATTTAGTCGTGAACTCGACGAGGTGATTATCTGTGTTGCCACCTCCCAGTCTAATCTTTTTTTTTTCCCAGTCATTTAGAATTTGTACGAAATCGTGGATTAAAATGAAGGAAAAAATAACAGTTAAAGTAGTTTATTGTTTAACGAAAAAACATTCTTTTATTGGAATACACTGCTTAGTTTTAAAATTCCATCTAATTTCATAACTGCAATTCATAAAGTTCCAAAAGTATTCAGTTACGATGCGTTCATTTGGCGTAGACCCCGGTTAGTGCAAATTCAAATAGTTCACAGTGGAGAATTTTCTGAAATAATTAAAATTTTTGCTCCATTTCTACTGTAAAACATGTCAACAGGCAAGAGGGAGAGGAGAGGCGTATTATTTAAGATAGCAGTCCCCAACCTATTAGACCGGGAGGCGGCAGCAATTACATTCACGGCAGAAATTCCAGAATTAATTGTATCTCGATTCGCATATTAAAACGCAATCTGTCTGCCAAGTCATATCTTGTTGGAAAACACCTAAAACCCCGGTTTTAGTAGTTGACTCATAGGTATCATGTTTTCGTACTCCCAATCTTCCATGTTTTCATACTCAGGGTTAGAGATGGAAATGCTCGGAAAAAAACCGGAAAAATTGGGGGGAAAAAACGGTTTTTTTTCGGGGGTTTTCCGAAGGCTTATTTTTCAATTTTTCCGAACTGGAAAAATTGAAATTTCATTTATGAAATAATATAGTGAAAATTTTGTAATAGCTACATTCTCATACTTTTTATTTTTTTTTTTTTTTTTTTTTATGTTCAGTGTCTCATATGAAAATTTTAATGTGGGTAATCTGATCTCTGAGCAGAAATCTGTTTGAGAAGACTTGAAAGTATTCTTCACATTTTTTTCTTGTTTGAAACACAAGACCCTTCGCAAAATTTCTCTTGAAAATAAACATTTCAGAAAAAGTTTAATCAACAAATTGAATCGTTGGCAAGTGCAGTGATTGAAGAAAAAAAAATCTCATGCCATACAGCAGCTGAATCTTATTAAGTTGCATATATGTATGTAAATAACCTTATTAAAAATGTCTAAATAGGAACCTAAATATAGTAATAATTTCTTATTCAAAAATTCTGAATATATTTTGTACAAGTATATACAAAAAGTTCACAATTGCACAAAAACTTGATTACATGAAACAAATCTAGATATGTAATTAAATGCAACTTCTCTTTTTAAAAATTAATTCATGTGTAAAATTATTGCAATAATATGCTGATTAATGGAAATGATAAAATTAAAAATTCAACATAAAATTTTGAAGTATGCATTTATTACTTTAATCTATCTTTTCAAGAAGTAAGTATTGAATTTGTGAAAATTTTGACTTCCAGTTTTTGGTGTATTTAAACGTTTTAGAAGGTCCTGAACACGTTTTGATGGTATTTGGAAAATATCTGTCACTCTGTGAGTGACAAATTTTATGGGCACTCTATCTCAAGAACTGATGCACATAATTTCACAAAACTTTAGATTCAGTTACACCTTGATATAATCTCGAGATGTTTAGTTATTAGTGTATATTGCCAAACCGATGGCGCTGCTATGCTGCATTATTCATAATTTCCACAGTAGTTCTATCTCAAACTAATGTATGTATTTTTATAAAATTTCAGATTAAGTTAATCTTTGACATAACTTCGTGCTCATTACTTTTTGGTGTAAATTGCTCAACAGATGACGCTGCTATGCTGCATTATTCATGATTATCCCAATAGCTTTACCTCAAGGACGATTTTTTTTTTTTTTTTTTTTTTTTTTTTTTTTTAAATCAAAGTACAGCTTCAGACAGTTTCTGATATATATTAATGTTGTTTAGTTTTTGGTGTAAATTGCCCTATAGGTGGCACTACTATGCTGCATTTTTCAAGATTTCATTATAGCTGATTAATTGAATGTTTTTTCAAGGTGTTGAATCTAAAATTGACCTCCATTTTTTTACCTCCACAATGTACAGTATTGTTGCAAAAACATGGGCAGTTTGCATTAGAAAAGTACAACTGCGATGAAAAATACCCCCCCCCCCACCCATATTTTATTAAGTAACTATGTTCCAAATTATATTTTCCCTCTTGATTAAACTTTGAATTTTTGTAGTTTTCTAAAGCACAGTAGAAGTTTATCTCTGTATGTAACTACTTTTGTTAATTCCTCAAATAGCAAGCATTTGCTATTTGTAGTCTTCTGTTTTCATAACTTTTGAGTTCCACTCTTAGAAAATATAAAATTACCATGTGAAAACATTATTGAATATGGTTTCTTACTCAAGAATAGAATACCAGATTTCAGGGTAGAAGGAAAAAAATTACATTTAATTTTAAAAAAATATATTTTTTTTTCTGGTTAAGGAAAAATCTAACAGTCAATAAATCCTACGCTATTTTTTAGTTTCAGACCTGAGTAAGTCAAAGTAAAATTTAGTTTTGTTTGAATTTAGATTACAAAACTAAAGCAAAACTTTTTTGTGTTTAGTTTTGGTATAGCTTCCCAATCTCAACATATTTTTTAAAGGAAATAAAATTATAATTCTAAGAAAAAAAGTAATAATGTAAAAATATACATTTTTTAAACAAACAATGGAATTTTTGAATACTGATTTTCATAATAATGACAAAACTGCAATAATTTCTTTAAACTAGTATCATTTACTTAAAAACTATATTTATGTAAATGGAATGCATAATTTATTTCATTCCAAACTGCAGACATATTGACTCAGATTTTTACATTAGGTCAATTGGTAGTTAAACATGTAATTGAAAAATCATTTCAACAGCGATATGATATAACAAACAATAGCGTTTAATAAAAATTCTTAGGCTGTGTAAAAAAAAAAAAAAAAAAAAAAAAAAAAAAAAAAAAAAAACTAAACTTTTAAAAGCAGGCTTTGCTACTTTCTTTTTATTTTTTAATATAAAATGAAAATAATTTTCATTTAATAGATATAAATGGGAAAAAATGTTTACTATTTAATATTCTCTTAGAAAATGTAATTTATTTGGGAGAAACAGTCATGAAAAATCAATTTTTCCAATTTTTCCGTTTTTTCCGAAAAAAACCGGTAAAAAACCAGTTTTTTTCCGCCACTTATATTTTTCCGGAAAATTTACATCTCTACTCAGGGTGCAGAAAAGAACAATGATAGACCTACAAGTCGACCGTTAAGATCGGGTTTTTAGGTGTTTTCACCAAGGTAGGACTTGGCAGATCGGTTGCTTTAATATGCTAATCGAATTTCAATTCGTTCTGGAATTTCAGCCGTGAACTCGATGAGGAGGCTACCGCCTCCCGGTCTAAATGTGGGTCTCGGAATAAGCGAAATTTACCACAAAAATTTAGCTTTTATTTCATGTGTTTATAAAAAATTTAACATATACAATATTTTACAAGTGCAATAGATGTAAAAGCTATTAGCTTAAACTAAAACTTCATGAGAAAACAGTCTTCTTTTTAAGCAGTTAGTCGTTATTATGTTATAACCTCGATGTGAATTGTGGCAGCAGTCGCACAAACGTTATGGTAAGCCTGAATCCCCATTCTCGAACTTGGGGACTAGAAATACTTTTACAGAAAAACATTTGAAAAGCTCAAAGCTCTCAAAACCTGAAGAAGACTCCTTAATTGACTTATCTTGCGATTTCTCTTTTAGAGCAGTTTTCAAGGAAAGATCCTTACTTTATTTCTGGATGAATCTATATCATCTGTGAAGTCCTTGATGTTTTGCAACATGACAACGACCCTCAACAAACTTCGTGTGGAAAGTGACCTTACTTTTTCGGGTCCGAATTTTTTACCTCAAATACAAAAGAAGCATAAGCCTTTTTAACCCTTTATCTACCGCATTATGAATTTATGAAAATTTTACATTCTAAGGCATTTTACGTAAACTGTTTAGACTAAATTAAAGATTTACATAATCATTTAATAAGTTTTTGAAGGATTGAATGATTTTGAAGGATTAATTAAGTTTGAATTTACAGAGATTTTGTGCAATATTTATAACCCCACTTAATTTCTTTTATTTTAAATTGTTTCCTTAGTATTTTGTAGAATTATAAAATATATAAATATGATGTTCTTACCATATAAATATAGAAATATTTCCGATTTGAAAAATCCCCATCCCTCACCCTCAGCACCAAGAAAGCTAAAAAGATGCAAAGGCAAAAGAAATCATCATTTTAAAAATATTTTTGTTTTGTGGAACCAATAATGTTTTTGGAACAAAATAAAGTAATGCATCTGTAACTCATTCTAAACAGTATTACAACTAATTGACGTATTAAAAGAATTTTGTAATAAGAAATTTTTATGGTACTTACAAGTACCGTCGTCGGTAGATAAAAAGTTAAATCATGAAAGTGAAGAAAATATAAACATGGAGAAAAATCCGTTTAAAGTTTTCGTTCGAGGGGGGAATTTTACTGGGTGCATTGACAAAATGTACGATATCTCGCGATGTAATTACCATATGGATAAAAATGAGGTGTCAAAATACTCGTAATTAAACAAGCTCTCACTTATTAATTTATTTATTAATTTTTATTGATTTTTTGATCAATTTTGAGGTAAACCGCTCCCTGAAAAGTTAAAGAAGGCTCAAAGCTGAAGAGAATTTTATGGGAAAAGCGACACTGCTCCTAAGGTGGTTAAGTCAAAATAAGTTTAAATTTAATGTAAGAACTAAGAACGCAAAATGTACAGGGTGTTCAAGAAAGGACTGCCCAACTTTGAAATGGCATAACTCCGAAACAGTGAGAGATTGAAATGTGAAACAAGTTGAAGGTTAGACAGATAGGTCTGGAATTTCTTATACACCAATTTGAAAAAAAATAGTTCCAATATTGGATAATAGGTGGCAGCACAAGCACACTGAGCTTTAAATGGTACTCAGAAGTACAGAAATTTCTTTCATGCGTCTGTTTCATTTCTGTCACGTGTAAAAAAGTCTTTTTGTGAAGTTACTTGAAGGACGCTGTTTATTCTAAGAATCTCGAAACATTCGAACAGTTTGAACAATTCATCTGTAAGGCAAGTGCATCCATTTCAGTAGAAGTATTGCAACAAATGATTTTGAACTATACCTTTAAGTTGCATCATGTTGCTAAAAAAGGTAACCACATCGAAATCACTATAATGTGATTTTTATCTCAGTTCAAATAGCTCATTTTCAGGAACTATTTCAATAACACAGCTTTGTGATTGCAACGCCCTCTCGTGTCCAATATTGGAACTATTTTTTTTAAGTGATGATAAAAAATTCCAGACCTATCTGTCTAACATTCAACTTGTTTCACATTTTTATCTCTCACTGTTTCGAAATTATGTCATTTCAAAGTTGGGAGTCCTTTCTAGAACACCCTGTCTATTCCCCATAAGCGAAAAATACATGGGGGGGGGGGGGAAGGGCCGAAATATTGTTTATTTCTCAAAACAGAAAGAGAAAATATGAATGAAATATTTATAAATTTTCAAATATTGTATGATTGCTGAATTTATTTTAAACAATATGAAAACCTTCAATTAAGTAAAATATGTTTAAACACATTCTAAATAGCACGTATGATATTATAAATAAATATTAATGGATTGTGTCTTTTTTTATAGAGAAAAATTATATTATACGAATTACCATTTTTTAATATTACTATATTTTGCGCTTTATAAATATCATTTAAACATACACACACATACAAAACAAGTTGGAAATTACACATCAAACGTATCTTTTAAACGTGAACGTACAAGTCTAACAAAATCTTTTGTATGTCCCTGTAAATATTTTCTATTATACAGGAAGCAACCTTTAGTGAACCTCAGCAACGTATGTCAATTTCAGAAAAATAGAAATTGTTTAATATAATTTAAACGTGCTCCAAACAATGCTTCTTCTTATACCATTGTGTAAAGGAATACTTTGTGTGGCCCTGTAAATTAGTAAAAAATATTATTTTCAACATAGATTGTACATAACGTATATTTCAGTATATACTTCATACATACATACAAATTTTATTATATTCGAAAGCATCTAACACCATTAAAACACACTTGAAACTATTTTTTCCCATTGGCCGTAATTAACGGAATACTTTTGATTGACTCTGTAATTGAACTATGCATCTGATTTTCAAAAAAATTGAAATAACTCGACAAAATTATGCAAAAATTATATATTTTAAATTTCAAATGATTCGGTTGAATAGTTTTTGCATTATTATATGCGGACGGACTGAGCGACGACTATAGGTATTACGTATTTATTTAATTACGAACGCATCTAAAAAACAAATCACACACTTTTGATGAGTAAAATTATTTATGTTTTTAAATACGCATTTGCTTACATTTAACAATGTAATTACACACCGATTATAAAGATGTGTTTCAATAGAATGTAAGTTAGAAAATATTTAATATTCAGAATATTTATGTGCTTTATAACTTTTCCTTTATTTATTTATAAAACCCAAGTTCCAAAATAAAATGTTTTCGTCAAATGGGTAATTTCAGGCGGAACAGCTTTGCCATTTTTTCCCATTTCCCCAATTCAATAACTTTATATCATTTCATTGTAAACCTAGAGCAACATCTGAGGCATAGATTTACGTCATATTTCTGTTATGTAAGTCACTGGATATCATTTTGTAAAAAGGTCATAATGCATACAAAAATTTAAATGGTTATTTCAATTTAAAAGCCGAAATTTGATATCAACTACCTCTTTGACATTTTAAAAAAGATGTGTTATAGTAGCAATAAAAAACTAACTTGAAAAATTTTCATATTTCTTATCGCAAAGTGATTTTTAAAATAATTTTCGAATTCTTCCGTATTTTTCTCGCTATTGCTTGGCAAAACTATACTAAAGAAACAATCTTTAGTATAGAGATAGAAAACCAACGATTATAAATGCACAAATAAAGTATGAGAAGGCAGCAAACAGCTGTTTCGAATCTACTATCGAGATTCTTCATCAGTGCAAAACTCAGCGAGCTAAAAAAAAATTTTTTTTTTTTTTTTTTTAGCTCGCTGAGTTTTGCACTGATGAAGAACCTCGATAGTAGATTCGAAACAGCTGTTTGCTATTTTCTCATACTTTATTTGTGCATTTATAATCGTTGGTTTTCTATCTCTAAACATTTTTACACAAAGGCTTTATTTGCTATTTTAATCTTTAGTATAGTTTTGTTTAGTTAATAATCTCTCTGTAAGACAGGCTCTGTGTAAGACGGAAATCTGTCTAACTCGGAAAGATTTTCAAGTCCCTGCGAGTTCATAGACATAGGGTAAAATTTGTCTAAGGCAGAATACTGTCTGTCTACCATTGAAAATTTTCTCGATTCCGATGGATTCCACCTTAAACGCACCTTAAACTATACCTATATTATAAAGCATAACCATATCCGTGAGTAACAATGGCGACATATAGACAGCAGCATTGGGCTGAGATATAAATTTAGCTTCTATCGAAAATTTTCAACTCCTCCACCAGTGGTTGAGAAGTTCTGCTCTGGAAGCTCGTAGGCGGGAGGTGATGGGTTCGAATCCAGTCACTCCCATCGGCCTAACCGTTCGGGTTTTCTTCGAATCTTGTGAAACCTTGCGTAAATACAGGTTAGGTACCTTTAGAAATACCACCCATGGGCCCGAGCAGACATTGGACCATCATAAATAGCACCTTGAGAAAGCACAATTCCAATTTTCACACCGTACAGTAATGAAGAAAGATGCTTTTTCGAATGTACTATGCATTGAAGTTTCTAGATTATTTTTCCGGAGTGTTGGGGGAAGAGGGGGGAGGTTAGTGAAAAGAGGTGGAAGAACAAGACCTACTATCTCATTTTTAGAAAGCAACAAAAATGTTCTTTTAGTTGCTTTCTAAAAGTAGATTGATGGTAAGCGATTTTCCAAAAATTGTCATGATTATATAAATACGTAGCATCTATAATTCTCGTTTGGTACGTCCGTCTTTCACATGTAACAAAGCAAAAATTACCCAACGGAATGGTTTGTAATTTAATAATATTCTTTGCAGTATATACTCATTTCAAATTTTATGAAAATCTAATCAAAATTTAAAAAACTAATAAAAGTTTTCTTCATTTGAATGAATTCTATCATTCGTAATTAGTTCAGTGATGTTTCACATGATAGGGGATGATTTAAGGTTTCATTGTGAATATTCTATCAAATCCTATCATAGAAAATTAATTCACTGATATTCCATGATAGGTAATAATTCTAGGTGTCCATGGTGATTACATCCTATCTAAGAGTACTATTATATCGTATTACTGAATTTAATATATATAATAGTAATAAATTTTATATTCATGCAGTTTTGCATAGTGCAACAGCTGTTTGAATATCTATGAATGTATATACAGGGTGGTCATAAAAAAACTTTGCCGATATATGGAGGTCTAGCGGCCAGTCCGTTCAACCGATCGAGGTGAAATTTCAGATATAGCTACTCAGAGGTATGAGCTCGAGATTCTGTGAATGGCAACAAAATGGGGCTCGCGGTTACCGTTAAAGTTACAGAAACTCGAAACTTTCCAATGACAACACCCATTTTTTTCATCGTAAAATGCTCAGCGCATGCGAAAACCTTAAAGAGCGTTGGAACGGTATGGTTATTGCAATAAACGTACGCGTTATGCTCGCACAAAATCAGCTCTACGAACGGCCCCAAAAAAACACGACCAAGGCGCACGAAGGAAATTTGAATATGACACAGACAAAATACCAATCACGGAACATCGTTTGCCAGATAGACAGCAAGGAAAACGGATAAAAAGTAGGGTGGGAATGTTAGTTCTTCAGTCGGAGCTTGCAGATGCCAACAAAATGACTTCGTTCGTGGTGAGTTAGTAAAACTATTATCAAAATGAGATGAATGCTGCGAAAACCTGGTTCGTTTACTACCATCGCCAAATACGTGATCTATGCATTTCACAAGCTCTTTGTGATTTAGTAATGAAATTCGAAGAAATTGGCCGCACCTGTGATAGTCTGCGATCCGGACTACCAACTGTTCCTGAGGATACTGTTATGGAAGTGCATCACATAGTGACCAGAGGACGCATGCAAACTACAAAAGGTGCATCTCGTGTATTTAATGTACCAAAATCAATGGTCTTAAAGTTACTGCGCTCTATAATCCACATGTTTCTTTACCGGTACCAGCGCACCCAGATGTTGGATGTGAGAGACCATTAACAACATATATATTTTGTTAATGAATTTCTTATTCAATATGATGGAGATAACGATCGACCTCTTCGCATATTATAAACGGACGAGGCACATTTCACCTTAACTGGTAACTTCAATGGCCTCCGCGACTCCCTGACCTCACTCCTATGGATTTAAGGTTCTGGGGATATCTAAAATCTAGAGTGTACGTGTGCAATCCGCAAACTTTGTCGGATTTGAAAGATTCTATCAAACGTGAGATTGTAAACATCCCTCATGAGATGTAACGTTCGGTTTTATTACCCACAGTCGCCACCATGCAATGTGTAATTGCCTGTAACGGCAACCATGTGGAAAATGTGTAATCAAAATAAAAGTTTTCTCCGATCTGTGTTGTAACCAGAGATTAGAATACTGACTCTGTGTCATAAGCAGATTTACTCCTTGCGCCCTAATCGTGTTTTTTTTTATGGGGGGGGGGGGGGATTCACAGAACAGTTTTTTGTGCGCGTAACGTGACCATTTCTTGCTATACACGTACGGTTCCAACGCTCTTTAGGGTTTTCGAATGCGCTGAGCATTTTGCGATGAAAAAAAATAGGTGTTGCTATTGGAAAATTTCGAGTTTTTGTAACTATAACCGTAACCGTGAGGGCCATTTTGTTGCCGTTCAGAAAATCTCGAGCTCATACCTCTGAATAACTATACCTGAAATTTCACCTCGATCGGTTGAACGGAATAGCCACTAGAGCTCCATATGCCGGCAAAGTTTTCTTATGACCATCCTGTATATTTCTTTGAATAAAATACTTTTTGAAGAATCTGACCAACATTCTGTTTTACGATTGAGGAATTTTTAAAATGCTAATGAGGGATTACATGATAGCGACCATTTTTAGCCATATTGCCATCAAGTAGAATACATTCAATGAAAACTTTTGAAAGGAAAGTTATCAAAAATGTCATTTTAACCTTTTATCTATCGAATTATGAATCATGAAAATTTTACATTCTAAAACATTTTACGTAAATTGTTTAAACTAAATTAAAAGATTTACATAATCATTTAATAAATATTTGAAATATTTTAGCAGAATTGAAGGATTTAGAAGGATTAATTAAATTTGAATTTACAGGGATTTTCTGCAATATTTATAACCCTACTCAACTCTTTTATTTTAAATTGTTTTCTTAGTATTTTGTAGAATTATAAAATGTACAAATATGATGTTCTTACAAATAAATATAGAAATTGAAAAATCCCCATCCCCATCCCTCAGTGCCAAGAAAGCTGAAAAGGTACAAAGGCAAAAGAAATTATCCTTTCAAAAATATTTTTGTTTTCTCTAACCAATAACGCTTTTGGAATAAGATAAAGCAATATATCTCTAACTCATTCTAAACAATATTGCAACTAATTGACGTACTAAAAGAATTGTATAACAAGTAATTTTAATGGTACTTATAAATATCGTCGGTGAATAAAGGGTTAACCCAATAAAAACAACTAGCTCAAATCATTGGCAGTTGAATCAACAAAATTCAGCATAATTTTATAGAATTATAGAAAGAACAACACTAATCCTAAAACTTCAAAATTTAGTAAAAGCTGCTTCACATAGATTGTATTATATTTATAAATACAATCAATGAGATAGATTGTCAATAATATTTTGAAAAAATTATCATTCAATTTTACAATTTAAAAAAAAAAACGAGAAGTTGAATTGTATTTCTAATCAGTGAGAATTTTAAGCCATATTGCCATCAGGTAAAAATATCAAGAAAAGTGATCCAAAATCTCATTTTAGTCCATTAGAAACAAGTAGCAAGAATCGCTTCCAACATTGAATTAACAAACTTCAGCTAAATTCCAGAAAAAACACTAATCTTAAAACTTCAACATTCAGTAAAAGCTTTTTATTATATATTCTATTATATTTATAAATTCAAACAATGAACTACATTGCCAATAATATTTTGAAAAATTTACCATTCAATATTACGGTTGATAAAAAATTAAAACGCTACCTAGAACTTGGATGATATAACTAATTAGTGAACATTTTAAATCCTACTGCCATCAGGTAAAACAGCTGGCTCGAAACACTTGCAATATTGAATTAACAATCTTCAGTTAAATTCCAGGAGGAAAAAAACCTCTAATCCTAAAACTTCAACATTCAGTAAAAGCTTCTTATTATAAATTGCATTATATTTGTAAATACAAACAATGAACTACATTGTCAATAAAATTTTGGAAGAATTTACCATTTAGTATCACGGTTGATAAAAAATTAAAACACTACCGAGAGCTTGGATGATATAACTAATTAGCGAGCATTTTAAACCCTACTGCCATAAAGTAAAACACTTGCAACACTGCTTTCAATGTTGCAAGTGTTTCAAGCAAGACTGTTGCTTGAAACACTTGCAACATTGAATCAACAATCTTCAGCTAAATTCCAGAAAAAAAAAAAAAAAAAAAAAAAAAAACACTAATTCTAAATCTTCAACATTCAGTAAAAGTTACTTAATATAAATTGCATTATATTTGTAAATACAAACAATGAACTATATTGTCAATAATATTTTTAAGAATTTGGAACGATTCACTATTACGGTTGACAAAAAATTAAAACACTACCAAGAACTTGGATGATATAACTAATTAGCGAGCATTTTAAACCCTAGTGCAATCAAGTAAAACAGCTGGCTCGAAACACTTGCAACATTGAATTAAGAATCTTCAGCTAAATTCCAGGGGGGGGGGGGGGGGGGAACCTCTAATCCTAAAACTTTAAAATTCTATAAAACTGCTTATTATAGATTGTAGTTGTCTTGTCGAAGAAGTAGATTGTCTAATGTATTTTAAAAGAATTATCATGCTTCTCAATATTTCTTATGGAACTGTGAAACAATATCGATCTTTTTCAAGGTTCCATGTGAACACCTCAATAGTATTTTCTCTTAATTCACTGTATTTTCACAACACCTGCCATGATTCGGGAGATGACGTTAAACTTCTGATTACCTCGTTTGATTTTGAATGCTATTGAATTTTTCTTTTTTTCTTCTGCCACAACGATATCATAAATAGAACATTCACGGCAAAAAAATTGCTCTTTTCTATATTAAATAAATCTCCTCGAAGATGGGATCTGAAATCCATGTTGCAACGACACCTTTCAATTCCGAATGCCCCGACAATGGCCATACAACCATTTTATACTGCTCTGAATCGGTCGGAGAAGGACATCCAGGTAGGATTCTATCAGCGATATAGATTTTTCGAGACACATAAATATGATTTTCAAATTTTGGAGTTATATCTGTATATTTTCTGATCATTTTATTTTGGGAGATTTATTTTAACTTGGTAGAACCCGTCGAATTACGATGAAAAAAAGAGCTTACGAAGGAATTATTTCATTGATTTATAATAAACTTACAAAATTAGTTACAATAAAATATGCCCCTTATATTGGTAAGTCTAACTCTTAAACAAATGATATTTAAACTAAAGTTAACAAAATACTATTTCTATAAAACTCAGTTTTGTAGAAATTGTTAAAATTAAATTTTAATCGTACATATAAGCAGTAAAAAATAATAACGATCTATTATTGTGATAAAGTTATCAATTAAGGCTCATGTGCTAATATTCCAAAATAAAAAAAGGAAAAATTTGTTCCATTTTGACTCAATCTTAAAATTTTCCCTCCGTAAAATCTAAATCCGACATCATTTTCACCATATCAAAATTTACATATGCAGCTTTCATATCTGTATACATCTTTTTCCTTTTAAATTTTGGTCTTTTAATTTAATCATTTTGATTCAAAACTTGGAGTCTCGATGCTATTAGCTGAAACAGATACTAAACTATTTTTTTAAATGCAAATGAAATTTTGTAAATGAAATCAAAATTCAACGGTTTTATAACAAACAATATTCTTGACATAGTACGTATTTAAATTTCAACTTTTTTCTCTTTTAATGAGGAAATGGCAAAATAAAAATTCAATGATCATTTTTCCCCTTTCTATCCTTAGTTTTTAATAGAAATGAAGTACTCATGTTGTCACAATTAGAAAAATGGTATTAAAAACTACAAAAAAAATTCATATTTCAAAAATAAATTAAGATACAGATTTCAAATAAATTGCAATTAAAAGTACATTTTTCCAAAATGCGACGATATAAAAATTGAAAATGTACGATGTTTAGACGTTTAAAAATTTACAATGGCGAAAATTGTAAAACCGAATTTTCATTATAAATTTAAAGTTATGGCATTCGTAAAATGACCGTATGCGTTACGCACAGATACGTTTAACCTTTGTAATATAGATAGATAGATAGATAGGAATTACATTAAATAAATGATTATAGATCGACCGAAAATTCGGTTTCATTTTTGCTTTCGACACTAAATCTAAATTTCATGAAAAATTCGTTTTCGGTTAAAATATTGCCAAAAATTCGGCCGGATAGAATCTTAATCAAAACTATCTGTAA
This sequence comes from Maratus speculifer, assembly GCA_964019185.1. Lineage (NCBI taxonomy): Eukaryota > Metazoa > Arthropoda > Arachnida > Araneae > Salticidae > Maratus > Maratus speculifer. Next base: position 160,334,501 of record OZ025300.1, on the reverse strand, counting down.
TCTTAAATTAAAAAAAAAAAAAAAAAAAAAAAAAACTTTTTTTTTTTTTTTTTTTGCAAAATTTTAACATTACTCATTGGTTTGAGCTGTAAAACACTCCTTATTCATTGAATTTCACTCTTTACAATTATCGTCCACAACTGATTGAAAATTTAAATTCAAATTATAAACCAAGAAATGCATGTATGACTGAAATTTGAAAATGCTTTTCACATGCTCATTGAAAACTACAGATTTATTAGAAAAAGAAAATTGTTAGCTTGAAACTGCAGAAATGTTTCGAATATTCTTTGAATACAGTATAACAGAATAGTATAACGATGTAATATATATACATATTCTAGTATAACAGATAATCATTTACAAAAATCATTATAAATTATGTCGATGTATATATACCTAAAATATTTTTTTTTCATTGGATGAAATTCATGCAATTCGAAAATCATTTTATTTGATAACTTAATCATATTTTGTTTTGTATAAAAATCAAAAATTTTGATCAGAAGCATAGAGAGCTAGCTTAGACCACGTTTAATTATTAATAATTATACATGTTTATGCGTGTATTAATTATATTTAGAAAAAATTTGGTCATTTTCATTTTCGGCCGAAAATAGGAAGATTACCGAAATTCGATTTGATAGTCTTAAAAACCTGTTTTGGTCGATCCTTATAAATAATCATCACTTTTGATACTTGAGGATATGAAAATGTGAAAATATGATTCTCAAACTTTAGAACTAGATCTGTATATTTTCACCGTTTGATTTTAGATAATATTAAATGGGTAATAAACTGGGGTTTTTTTTGTTTTTTTTTTTTTTTTTCATTTTTCTAGGTACACAAATATGATTCTCAAACTTTAGATTGATAATTTTACTATACTTTCAATTTACTGCTTAGATTTTTCATATCCGTACCTTCATGTCGTTTCATTTTCGGAGATTAATAAATAAGCAAAGTTGTTTTTTTTTATCCTTTTGCGTTTTCCAATATTAATAAAAATGTTTCTCAAACATTAGCGTCAACTTTACATTTTCATGTAATTTCATATTTTGGAAATTAATATACACACTCTCTGCCATTACTTTTATTTTTCAACTCTTCAAAAAATGATTCTCAAATGTTATAGTTCAAATTTTAGATGTTTAGTTCAAATCATACAATTTTTCGTTGAATGGAGAAGCTTGAGATATTTCCAACAAATTATTTATTATGGCTGATTTTTTAGGAGGTACAAAAAATGATTCTTTAAATATCAAATGTTCGCAACACCTGACATCATTTGAAATATGACGTTAAAATTCTAATTATGCAATTATAATATCATATTTACGATTTTGATATGATTTTAAGAGGTCTCAAATGATAATTAATGAACAGAATTTCGCAAAACTTAAGATTCATATAAACCTTGATACAAACTTTTGCTGATTGCATTTGGTGTATACATATCCCAACAGGTGGCGCATCGATTTTCGCAACAGCTCTGTCTCAAGAACTAATATACGGAATTTAATAAAACTTTAGACTCAATTAGATTTTAATACAAACTGATGATGGTTAACTTTTCGTGTACATATGTCCTTACGAATGGCATTGGTGTGCTCATTTTGTACAATTTCCGCAACAGCACTATCTCAAGAACTAATGCACTTATTTTCATCAAACTTCAGATTTAGTTAGATGTTGACGTAAGCTGTTACTGATTGGGTGTTGATATAAATCGCACAACAGGTGGCGCTGCTATGCTAAATTTTTCACGATTTTTGCAAAAGTTATACCTCGAAAACTAACGCATGCAAATTAATCGGGCAGAGTATCAAATTCTTCAAAGCAGAGTACAATTTTTGGAAAAGCAAATAGCTGTATTCTGTATGCTCTAGAAAAGTGCAATGAGGTTTTTTTTTTCCTTAATATTAAGAAATTACTTTAATTTTTTCTAGTGGCTGTCATGTTCAAACGGACTTTTCATCTTTGGGACAAATCAAAACATTGCCAAGGAATAGAACTGGCTGTTTTGATGGCAGCTTTGAGCCAGTTTCGTAAAATGCTCTTCGAAAGCTTGGACAATTCAAATTGTTGTGCAACTCTTTAGTAGTTATAGATATTTTGAGGCTACAGGCTCTTATACAGGTTCTTATACTAATATAGCAATCTCATCTCATCATACCGACTTAGATCTTGTTCGCAGGGGCGTAAATCCCGGGGGGTATGGGGGGTGCGGCACCCCCCCCTCGAGAAAATCAGTCGGAAAATTTCGTGTTTATCGGTAAAACAATACACTTAGTCGGGAAAAATGGCATTTATCTATAAAAACTTATAAATTGGAAAAACGAAAAAAATCAGTCGGGAAAATGTCCATTTAGTCGGAAAAAAGTTATGTACTATAAAGACTTAGAAATTGGAAAAATGAAAAGATCAGTCGGAAAAATTCCCGTTCGATTGGGATCGTACGTTTAGTCTTTAAAATGGTATTTAACTATAAGGACTTACAAATTGGAAAAAAATGTTCGTTTAGTCGGAAAAAGTTATTTACTATAATGACTTACAAATTGGAAAAACGAAAAAATCAGTCGAAAAAATTCCCGTTCGCTATAAGAAAAATGTATGTTTAGGTGGGAAAAAAATAGTATATCTATAAAAACTTATAAACGAAAAAAATCAGTCGGGAAAATGTTCGTTTAGTCGGAAAAAAAGTTATTTACTATAATGACTTACAAATTGGAAAAACGAAAAAAATCAGTTGGAAAATTTCCCGTTAGATAGGAAAAATGTATGTTTAGTCGGGAAAATGATATTAACCTATAAGGACTTACAAATTGGAAAAACAAAAAAGTTAGTCGGAAAAATTCCCGTTTGACCGGACAAATGCATGTTTAGTCGAAAACAATATGTATATTAAATTGCAAAAACTTATGAATTGGAGAATTTTTTTTATTGTAGTTTTTAATTATAAGAAAAAAAAATAACAAAGACAACTTTTATAAATTTGTTCTTAGTCGGAAATATTTCAGATTTTCTTTTTTTTATAAAACTATATAGATAAACTTTGATTTGTCGAATATTGTGAACTAAAAAACTTCGATATGATGAAAAAATACTTAGATACATATCCCAGCGAAGTTAATATTGCACAAAACCTGCATATTTTGTTAAAAAAAACCTTGTTATTCCGAATTTTTTTGTGCGCTTTGACTTCGAAATATCGAGAATCTGCTGTATTGTCGAAAAATGTTTACTTTGTGTAGAAATTTTAAGATATACTGATTGAAGTAATAAAACTTCTACTTTTTCTCAAACTTTAAATTTAGTTAGAAATCACTGAATTTAGGTATAATTGTCTTCTAATGAAGATTCAAAAATGAATTGCAAATATTTAGTGCTTTTCCTTATCACTCTGGATATTTTCCAAGCTACACGAACTTAATTTTAATCGAAAATAATTATGGTTTTATTTTTTCTACTAACTATTTTTTTGTAAATATTGTTTACTTTGTGTAATTTTAATCAAAATAGATGGATGAAAATTGAAAACACCCAAATACTTTTAATTTTTACCTCGAATTAATCTGGATATTTTTCAATCTATATGACTTTATTTCTATCAGAAATAATTCGTTCCTTTTCTTTTTTCTTAATCAATTGTTATTCGAATGTTTTTTTTTTTTCAAATTATTATAACTACATTTTGTTTAGTCGAAAAAAAAAAACGGAGATGACACCAAATTTTTAAGCAGATAAAAAGTATATCAAGATATATTAGAAAAAATTATAAACTTTAAAAAATAAAAAAAATTCACAAATGTTTGTTTTTAAAGTAGTCCTCGATCAATCAAATTTCAGTTTTACTCATAAAAGAAACGCTAAAAAGATTTTAACTCATCGCTAAAAATTAAAGAGATAGAACATTGTTTTCTTTTCCAGATAATGCTTTGGCACACTCAGACAACTCGAACCCATTCCAAGTATCAGTTACAAAACAAAACGACGCTTGCGCCACGATGGGCATCACTACGAATCCTCTACAACCAATCTTCTTGATATTTAACTCTATTCTGCTTAAACCATTAGTATTTTAGCTTATAATCATATAGCATGAAATCGTTAAGACCGTTAATCGTTATATGTTGCTACTGCTGTGAATATTTTTGTATACATTAATAATTCAATATTTTCTATATCAATTATAACCACTTCCTAAATGAAAAAAACAAAAAATGCAATAAGAATTGCATAATTCGTTTTTTTTTTTTTTTTTTTTTTTTTTTTTTTTTTTTTAAAGCCTCCGAGGCTATTTCTTTCAGACAAGCTAAAAATGTCGTGTCATCAGCTTTGAATTTTCTAGTCAACCGATTTTGATAATTATTTTTTTAAATGAAAGCTATTTATTTGTAGTTGAGCCCATTTTAATTATTTTTTAATTTATTTCCATTTTTATATTTTATTTTTAATTTTAAAAGCTTTTTCATGACATTTCTTCAAAATGGTGGCAACAGAGTTTAGCTTTTCTCTCGATAATAAAAATTTATTTTCTAAAATGATTGCGTATAATTATGCTCTAATTGAGTTTAAAAAAATATATTTACTGAGAAATAATATTAATAATGTAAATAAAATGACAGAAAATAATTTATAATAAAAATTAATGTCTAAATCAAAATAAGAGAAATTTCAAATGAGGAAAATTATGTCATTCAGCAACAGATAAATGGGAATTATAATATTATTATGGATGCCTTTTTCATAAACAGTAACTTTTAAAGAACATTTGAAGAGAAAATGACGTCACTATTTAAAATATCGCATTTTTACTCATAACGATATTAGGTACTACTCTGTTATCCCGTCGACCAATTTCGCCAAATTAATAGCCAAATTATACATATTGACATAATTTTTATTTTAAATAACGAAAAAATAAATAATTAGTAGAATATTAATAAAAATATTAATAAAAAGTCGAAATAAAAATCACTTAATGACATTTTAAACACATGAATCGTATTTAATGTCATTGAATGCGACATTCACGATCATCCATTATTGGCATTTAATCTTATAGTTTGGCGATATTTTTTTGGTCGATGGGATAACCTAGTAGTACCCGATATTACTTTTTTTTTTTTTTTTAATAAAGCTATTTTTCTGTGAGTGCATATAAAATAAAATTTCTGAATTTCGCCGGCACTCATATTACAATTTAATACAACTGCACTCATATTACGACATGCAAAATTGTAACTGGCAAATTTGACATTTACTTTGTAAATATATTTATTATATATTGATTCAATAATGTAATTACTTTTGCTTTTTTTTAAACCAAATCGATCGGGTCTTTTAAGCATATCATTCGTCGAATTCGACGGGATTCCATTCGTTTTATTGTTAAATTGCATTTCCTTTTACTCAGAGTCTATAAAAAAGCGTTTAAACTAAAGAAAAAATCCGTTTTTGATGAATCTAGTCAATGAAGAAGTAGCACGTCAAATTGTATCTCTTTATTATTCCGCAATTCCAATGTCTCAGAGAGAAATTGCTATTCAATTGGGTATTTCACGCCGTTCTGTTTGCTATTATATTGATAAACACAAGAAAAATGAAGTTAGTTCATTGCATTCTAAAGGGGGTCGCCCTTCTAAAAAACCTCTATCGATTTTTTTTCTTCCTAATCGGAGGCGAAACTGAATTCTGCAATGGCAGAATCTACATTCAACTTTTTTTTTTTTTTTTTTTTGAGACATCGTTTTATAGATCATCTAGCTATATTTCTATAGTCGTTTTTCGGTAGAAACGTGAAATTAAAGAAAGTAAATCTGCTAAACAAATAATTAATAACGTATTTTAGTATATTAGAAATTCTTTCCCTATAAAGTTAAAGGAGGTCGAAAATTTTTGAATATTTGGCATATCTCATCATCTGTTTTAGGTAGAAGTGTAGAATTAATGAAAATAAAACCACTAAAAAATTAGTACGTATTTCAGAACTTCAGGAATTGCCGTCTAAGTGAGTTAAAAGGTGTCAAAAATTCTAAAACATTTGGCCATATCCTGGCAGCAATTTTAGGTAGGGGCATGAAATTCAAGATAACAAGCTAATTTAAAAGAAATTTATCATGCATTTATGGATGTCCAAAATAGGGGCAGGTGGTTCCTTATATATACACTTGTAAACATTTTTTGTTTTTATCATTTTAAATTAAAGTAGAATAATTATAAGCTCGCTTATTTTAATACTGATAGTCAACAGTACAGGGATATTGGTCATATATTTTTGGAGTTCTATGACGGGTTCATGAAGGTGAATAAAAATAAATTTTCCTTAACATCTTGGGTACAGGTACCTTATAAACAAATGTTACAAACAAAAATCCTCCTAAAATGACGTAATTTTGAAGCTTTTTGATCTGCACAACCCTTTTCCCACATGTAAACGCAACATCTCAGACTGCCAGACCGCCCGCAAACGTTTAAAACCATTAAGGGGAAGAACATATAAAAAAATGAGCTTTGATAAAATGACGTAATTTTGAAGTTTTTTGACCTGCACAACCCCTTTTTCCACAGGTAAACGCAACGTCTCCGGACTGCCAGACCGCTCTCAAACGTTTTAAAACATTAAAGGAAAGAACATATAAAAAAAAACGAGCCTTGATAAAAAAGACGTAATTTTGAAGTTTTTTGACCTGCACAACCCCTTCTGCCACAGGTAAACGCAACGTCTCCGGACTGCCAGACCGCCCTCAAACGTTTTAAACCATTAAGGGGAAGAACATATAAAAAATTAGCCTTGATAAAATGACGTAATTTTAAAGTTTTTTGACCTGCACAACCCCTTCTGCCACAGGTAAACGCAACGTCTCCGAACTGCCAGACCATCCGCAAACGTTTTAAACTATTAAGGGGAAGAACATGTAAAAAATGAGCCTTGATAAAAAGACTTAATTTTGAAGTTTTTTGACTTGCACAACCCCTTTTGCCACAGTTAAACGCAACGTCTCCGGACTGCTAGACCGCCCTCAAACGTTTTAAACCATTAAGGGGAAGAACATATAAAAAATGAGCCTTGATAAACTGACGTAATTTTGAAGTTTTTTGACCTGCACAACCCCTTCTGCCACGGGTAAACGCAACGTCTCTGGACTGCCAGACCACCCGCAAACGTTTTAAACCATTAAGGGGAAGAACATATAAAACTAGTTGGATGTGTCAATCCCAAAACTTTCTTCTACCTCATAATACATTTTGATATTTAAAAAAAAAAAAAAAAAAAAAAAAAACATGGTGACCCCAAAGTTACTTATTATCGAATTTCCACGAACATTTGACCCATCCTAATGATATTCTGGTAGCCGAAAAGCCTAAAAAGCAAAATTTAATTAATATTCTGAGAAAAGGATCTTAGTAGTGCCTCATGTTGGGTAATTTATACTAAAACCTAATAAGCATCTGTTTATGTCAAGACCTAACAGAATCTGAAATTTGATGGAATTTCGTCCATTAGTTCTTGAGATATAGTTATGACAAAAAATTTGCAAAACGTAGCATAGCAACACCATATCTTGTACAATTTATGCCAAAACGTAAAAAAAGCGTCTAATTATGTTATGGTGTAAAAGAATCTGAAGTTTGATGAAATTCTGTGCATTAGTTCTTGAGATATAGCTAGTTTAAAAAAACCGTGTAAAATATAGCACAGCAGCCCGATCAATTGAAGGATTTATAACAAAACGTAATCATCGTGTAATTATGTTATATGTCATTTTGTAACACAATCTGAAGTTTGATGAAATTCTGTGCGTTGGTTGTTGAGATATAGCTATAGGAAAAATCGTGCAAAATGCAGCATAGCTGCACCACCTGTTGCAGGGTTAATACCAAAATGTAATCAGCGTCTAATTATGTTATATATTTTAGTGTAACAGAATCTAAAATTTGATGAAGTTCTCAGCATTTGTTCTTGAGATATAGCTATCGCAAAAATCTTGCAAAATGTAGCATAGCAGCGCCACCTATAGGTCAGTTCACACCAAAACCTTATCAGCGGCTATGTATCTCAAGGTATCGCGGAATCTGAAGTTTGGTGAAATTCTGTGCATTAGTTCTTGAGATATAGCTATCATGAAAAACATAGCATAGCAGCGCCACCTGCTGGCCAATTTACACCAAAACCTAATCAGCGGCTATGTATATCAAGGGGTCACAGAATCTGAAGTTTGGTGAAATTCTCTGCATTAGTTCTTGAGACATAGCAATCTTGAAAATCATGAAAAACGTAGTATAGCAGCGCCACCTGCACCCCAATTTTCACCAAAAACCAATAGGCACTAATTCATATCAAGGTCTAACTGAATATAAAATTTTATTAAATTTCGAGCATTAGTTCTTGAGATAGAGCGCCCACAAATTTTTTGTCACATACAGACAGACAGACAGACAGACAGACAGACAGACGGACAGACAGACAGACGGACAGACTCACAGACAGACATTTTCTAAAAATAGTCAAAACGTGTTCAGGACCTTCTAAAACGTATAAATCCGTCGAAAACCGGAAGTCGAAAATTTTCATGAATCCAATACTTTCTTCTTGTAAAAATAGAAGAAAGTAAAAATGAACCTTGATAAACTGAAGTAATTTTGAAGTTTTTTGACTTGCACAATCCCTTTTGCCACAGTTAAACGCAACGTCTCTGGACTGCCAGATCGCCCTCAAACGTTTTAAACCATTAAGGGGAAGAACATATAAAAAATGAGCCTTGATAAACTGACGTAATTTTGAAGTTTTTTTACCTGCACAACCCCTTCTGCCACAGGTAAACGCAACGTCTCTGGACTGCAGGACCGCCCGCAAATGTACTATAGGGAATAAAAGGGAAGAACATATAAAAAAATGAGCTTTGATAAAATTAGGGATGGGACGAATAGTGATTTGGCCGAATAGCCGAATACCGAATATTCGGCGAAATTTTAGGCCGAATACCGAATATTCGGCGGCCGAATACTAACTTTTTTTCCCAATTAAGGAAAAAAATTTTGATTATATATAATTTAAAAAATAGGCACTCATTAATAATTATTACTCTTAAATGTGCTTTTAAATGTATTCTTAAATTTGAAACACTTATTTTAACACAAAAAAATTATGAAATTGCATTATATTCTTTTATCTTAATGTACATCAAATTGATTTTCAGTAAGCCAGGATGGTAAAATATTTCCATTAAAATATAAACAATGTATTTCACTTTTACTTTCAAATGATACTTATTCTCGCATCCAAAATTAATGATATTCTTAATCTCTCTCTCTCAGAATTCACAAGGAAATATTTTCTGAAGTAACCTTTAATGAAATAAATTTGATCATTAAGAGTTTGTGTCCCTAATAATGAGCAAATTCATAAGAATGAGGCTGTTTGGAAATCAGTTGTCAATCTTTAAATTACAAATTACGTTAAAGCAAAAGGTTATGCTTAAAGTAGAATGCATATGCTAACAAAATCTTTGACATTTGAATCAATGCATACAATATTCCACTTTTTCAACAAGCATTAAAAGGATAAACAGAAATTGATAACAACATGAATGAAGGAAGATGTAAATTAAAAATATATACATAATAATGTTACATATTTAAGCCAGTAATTATGCAAATCTATATATATAAAAGAAAGTCTGGATTTCGTATTAATCACAGCACAAAAAAATCTACCGAACAAAAAATCTTGAAAATTGGGATAAAAATACTTCTAATAGCATCGAGTGCCGCTAAGAAGGGATTTTAGAAAATTCCATATCTAAGGGGGGTAAAAAAAGGAACGAACTTTTAAAAAATTCCTTTAAAATCGGCTTTAATACTTATTTTTCAACTGATAACATATTCATGTGTATTTTTTCATGCTGAATGGAATGGTACTAAGCAATTTCCTTTTGATTCAGTAGTTCGTGAGATACTTCACACTTTTCTAATTTGGCGATGTCTTCGGCGAAAAAAACCTGAAATTTTCAATCCTTATCTATATATATAAAAGAAAGTCTGGATTTCGTATTAATCACAGCACAAAAAAATCTACCGAACCCAAAATCTTGAAAATTGGGGTAAAAATACTTCTAATAGCATCGAGTGCCGCTAAGAAGGGATTTTAGAAAATTCCACTTCTAAGGGGGTAAAAAAGGAACGAACTTTTAAAAAATTCCTTAAAAATCGGCTTTAATACTTATTTTTCAACTAATAACATATTTAAGTGTATTTTTTTATGCTGAATCGAATGGTATTAAGCAATTTCTTTTAGATCCAGTAGTTCGTGAGATAGTTCACACTTTTCTAATTTGGCGATGTCTTCGGCGAAAAAACCTGAAATTTTCAATCCTTATCTATATATATAAAAGAAAGTCTGGATTTCGTATTAATCACAGCACAAAAAAATCTACCGAACAAAAAATCTTGAAAATTGGGGTAAAAATACTTCTAATAGCATCGAGTGCCGCTAAGAAGGGATTTTAGAAAATTCCACTTCTAAGGGGGGTAAAAAAAAGGTACGAACTTTTAAAAAATTCCTTTAAAATCGGCTTTAATACTTATTTTTCAACTAATAACATATTTAAGTGTATTTTTTTATGCTGAATCGAATGGTATTAAGCAATTTCTTTTAGATCCAGTAGTTCGTGAGATACTTCACACTTTTCTAATTTGGCGATGTCTTCGGCGAAAAAACCTGAAATTTTCAATCCTTATCTATATATATATAAGAAAGTCTGGATTTCGTATTAATCACAGCACAAAAAATTCTACTGAACAAAAAATCTTGAAAATTGGGATAAAAATACTTCTAATAGCATCGAGTGCCGCTAAGAAGGGATTTTAGAAAATTCCATATCTAAGGGGGGTAAAAAAAGGAACGAACTTTTAAAAAATTCCTTTAAAATCGGCTTTAATACTTATTTTTCAACTGATAACATATTCATGTGTATTTTTTCATGCTGAATGGAATGGTACTAAGCAATTTCCTTTTGATTCAGTAGTTCGTGAGATACTTCACACTTTTCTAATTTGGCGATGTCTTCGGCGAAAAAAACCTGAAATTTTCAATCCTTATCTATATATATAAAAGAAAGTCTGGATTTCGTATTAATCACAGCACAAAAAAATCTACCGAACCCAAAATCTTGAAAATTGGGGTAAAAATACTTCTAATAGCATCGAGTGCCGCTAAGAAGGGATTTTAGAAAATTCCACTTCTAAGGGGGTAAAAAAGGAACGAACTTTTAAAAAATTCCTTAAAAATCGGCTTTAATACTTATTTTTCAACTAATAACATATTTAAGTGTATTTTTTTATGCTGAATCGAATGGTATTAAGCAATTTCTTTTAGATCCAGTAGTTCGTGAGATAGTTCACACTTTTCTAATTTGGCGATGTCTTCGGCGAAAAAACCTGAAATTTTCAATCCTTATCTATATATATAAAAGAAAGTCTGGATTTCGTATTAATCACAGCACAAAAAAATCTACCGAACAAAAAATCTTGAAAATTGGGGTAAAAATACTTCTAATAGCATCGAGTGCCGCTAAGAAGGGATTTTAGAAAATTCCACTTCTAAGGGGGGTAAAAAAAAGGTACGAACTTTTAAAAAATTCCTTTAAAATCGGCTTTAATACTTATTTTTCAACTAATAACATATTTAAGTGTATTTTTTTATGCTGAATCGAATGGTATTAAGCAATTTCTTTTAGATCCAGTAGTTCGTGAGATACTTCACACTTTTCTAATTTGGCGATGTCTTCGGCGAAAAAACCTGAAATTTTCAATCCTTATCTATATATATATAAGAAAGTCTGGATTTCGTATTAATCACAGCACAAAAAATTCTACTGAACAAAAAATCTTGAAAATTGGGATAAAAATACTTCTAATAGCATCGAGTGCCGCTAAGAAGGGATTTTAGAAAATTCCATATCTAAGGGGGGTAAAAAAAGGAACGAACTTTTAAAAAATTCCTTTAAAATCGGCTTTAATACTTATTTTTCAACTGATAACATATTCATGTGTATTTTTTCATGCTGAATGGAATGGTACTAAGCAATTTCCTTTTGATTCAGTAGTTCGTGAGATACTTCACACTTTTCTAATTTGGCGATGTCTTCGGCGAAAAAAACCTGAAATTTTCAATCCTTATCTATATATATAAAAGAAAGTCTGGATTTCGTATTAATCACAGCACAAAAAAATCTACCGAACCCAAAATCTTGAAAATTGGGGTAAAAATACTTCTAATAGCATCGAGTGCCGCTAAGAAGGGATTTTAGAAAATTCCACTTCTAAGGGGGTAAAAAAGGAACGAACTTTTAAAAAATTCCTTAAAAATCGGCTTTAATACTTATTTTTCAACTAATAACATATTTAAGTGTATTTTTTTATGCTGAATCGAATGGTATTAAGCAATTTCTTTTAGATCCAGTAGTTCGTGAGATAGTTCACACTTTTCTAATTTGGCGATGTCTTCGGCGAAAAAACCTGAAATTTTCAATCCTTATCTATATATATAAAAGAAAGTCTGGATTTCGTATTAATCACAGCACAAAAAAATCTACCGAACAAAAAATCTTGAAAATTGGGGTAAAAATACTTCTAATAGCATCGAGTGCCGCTAAGAAGGGATTTTAGAAAATTCCACTTCTAAGGGGGGTAAAAAAAAGGTACGAACTTTTAAAAAATTCCTTTAAAATCGGCTTTAATACTTATTTTTCAACTAATAACATATTTAAGTGTATTTTTTTATGCTGAATCGAATGGTATTAAGCAATTTCTTTTAGATCCAGTAGTTCGTGAGATACTTCACACTTTTCTAATTTGGCGATGTCTTCGGCGAAAAAACCTGAAATTTTCAATCCTTATCTTTATATATAAAAATCTTCTGTGCGTGTGTATGTAATTGAACTCCTCCTAAACGACTGGACCGATTTGGATGAAATTTTGTGTGTGCGTTCCAGTAGATTCGAGAATGGTTTAGATTCACATTTCGTCGAAATTGATTCAGTGCTTTTTTAGTAACTAGGCAAAAACTAATAGTTAGTGAATTTTCGCTAATTAAAAGTGCTATATATATTAAAGAAAGTCATTATTTCGTATTATTCATAGCACAAAAAAATCTACCGAACCAAAAATCTTGAAAATTTAGGTAAAAATACTTCTTATAACATCGAGTGCCGCTAAAAATGAATTTTCGAAAATTCCACCCCTACGATGAGTAGAAAAAAGAACGAACTTTTAAAAAATTCCTTAAAAATCGGCTTTTGTAGTTATTTTTCATCTAATAACATATTTTAGTGTATTTTTTCATGCTGAATCGAACGGTACTAAGCAAATTTATTTAAGTCCAGTAGTTCGTGAGATAATTCACATTTTCCTAATTTGGCGATGTCTTCGGCGCAAAAACCTGAAATTTTCAATGCTCATCTTTATACATAAAAATTTTCTGTGCGTGTGTATTTAACTAAACTCCTCCTAAACGAGTGGACCGATTTTAATAAAATTTTGTGTGTGCGTTCCAATAGATTCGAGAATATTTTAGATTCACATTTCATCGAAATTGAATCCGTACTTTTTTAGTAATTAGGCAAAAACTAATAGTTAGTGATTTTTCGCTAATTAAAAGTGCTATATATACTAAAGAAAGTCAGGATTTCTTATTAATCACAGCACAAAAAAATCTACCATACCGAAAATCTTGAAAATTGGGGTAAAAATATTTCTTATAACATCGAGTGCCGCTAAAAGTGGATTTTCGAAAATTCCACCCCTACGATGTGTAGAAAAAAGAACGAACTTTTAAAAAATTCCTTAAAAATCGGCTTTTGTAGTTATTTTTCATCTAATAACATATTTTAGTGTATTTTTTCATGCTGAATCGAACGGTACTAAGCAAGTTTATTTAAATCCAGTATATCGTGAGATAATTCACATTTTCCTAATTTGGCGATGTCTTCGGCGCAAAAACCTGAAACTTTGAATGCTCATCTTTATATATAAAAATCTTCTGTGCGTGTGTATGTAATTGAACTCCTCCTAAACGACTGGACCGATTTGGATGAAATTTTGTGTGTGCGTTCCAGTAGATTCGAGAATGGTTTAGATTCACATTTCGTCAAAATTGATTCAGTACTTTTTTAGTAACTAGGCAAAAACTAATAGTTAGTGAATTTTCGCTAATTAAAAGTGCTATATATATTAAAGAAAGTCAGGATTTCGTATTATTCATAGCACAAAAAAATCTACCAAACCAAAAATCTTGAAAATTTAGGTAAAAATACTTCTTATAACATCGAGTGCCGCTAAAAATGAATTTTCGAAAATTCCACCCCTACGATGAGTAGAAAAAAGAACAAACTTTTAAAAAATTCCTTAAAAATCGGCTTTTGTAGTTATTTTTCATCTGATAACATATTTTAGTGTATTTTTGCATGCTGAATCGAACGGTACTAAGCAAATTCGTTTAAATCCAGTATATCGTGAGATAATTCACATTTTCCTAATTTGGCGATGTCTTCGGCGCAAAAACCTGAAACTTTGAATGCTCATCTTTATATATAAAAATCTTCTGTGCGTGTGTATGTAATTGAACTCCTCCTAAACGACTGAACCGATTTTGATGAAATTTTGTGTGTGCGTTCCAGTAGATTCGAGAATGGTTTAGATTCACATTTCGTCGAAATTGATTCAGTACTTTTTTAGTAATTAGGCAAAAACTAATAATTAGTGATTTTTCGCTAATTAAAAGTGCTATATATATTAAAGAAAGTCAGGATTTTGTATTAATCATAGCACAAAAAAGTCTACCGATCCAAAAATCTTGAAAATTGGGGTAAAAATATTTCTTATAACATCGAGTGCCGCTAAAAATGGATTTTCGAAAATTCCACCCCTACGATGTGTAGAAAAAAGAAGGAACTTTTAAAAAATTCCTTAAAAATCGGCTTTTGTAGTTATTTTTCATCTAATAACATATTTTAGTGTATTTTTTCATGCTGAATCGAACGGTACTAAGCAAATTTATTTAAGTCCAGTAGTTCGTGAGATAATTCACATTTTCCTAATTTGGCGATGTCTTCGGCGCAAAAACCTGAAATTTTCAATGCTCATCTTTATACATAAAAATTTTCTGTGCGTGTGTATTTAACTAAACTCCTCCTAAACGAGTGGACCGATTTTAATAAAATTTTGTGTGTGCGTTCCAATAGATTCGAGAATGGTTTAGATTCACATTTCATCGAAATTGAATCCGTACTTTTTTAGTAATTAGGCAAAAACTAATAGTTAGTGATTTTTCGCTAATTAAAAGTGCTATATATACTAAAGAAAGTCAGGATTTCTTATTAATCACAGCACAAAAAAATCTACCATACCGAAAATCTTGAAAATTGGGGTAAAAATATTTCTTATAACATCGAGTGCCGCTAAAAGTGGATTTTCGAAAATTCCACCCCTACGATGTGTAGAAAAAAGAACGAACTTTTAAAAAATTCCTTAAAAATCGGCTTTTGTAGTTATTTTTCATCTAATAACATATTTTAGTGTATTTTTTCATGCTGAATCGAACGGTACTAAGCAAGTTTATTTAAGTCCAGTAGTTCGTGAGATAATTCACATTTTCCTAATTTGGCGATGTCTTCGGCGCAAAAACCTGAAATTTTCAATGCTCATCTTTATATATAAAAATCTTCTGTGCGTGTGTATGTAATTGAACTCCTCCTAAACGACTAGACCGATTTTGATGAAATTTTGTGTGTGTGTTCCAGTGGATTTGAGAATAGTTTAGATTCACATTTCGTCGAAATTGATTCAGTACTTTTTTAGTAATTAGGCAAAAACTAATAGTTAGTGATTTTTCGCTAAGTAAAAGTGTTGAATAAGTTCAGCGAATAGAGTGCGGACGGAATGTCCGAGCGGTCTAAGGCGCCTGATTTAAGCTCAGCTTGTTGAAGAAAGAGATCGCGTGTTCGAACCCCACTGCTGACCAACGTATATGCTTTACAATAATATTTCCTGTATTATAATTTTGATTAACCGACTTCAGACAATCGTTAACTTTTAACTAAAAAGAGAAAAATAAACTTTTCTATCAAAAATTGAACCGACTTCAAAATCTAATGAATAGTAAAAAATAATTTCCTTACATAATTGTAATAAGAAATTAAATTAAGAGCGTAGTGTTTATTTTGCGTATTACTATATTTAAGTATACATTTATTTGATTTTCAGGTGTCGGTGCCAGGAAGGACAACGTCTGTTGGTGACAGGACAACGTCTGTCGGGTCCGCTAGTCTATATATATAAAAGAAAGTCTGGATTTCGTATTAATCACAGCACAAAAAAATCTACCGAGCAAAAAATCTTGAAAATTGGGGTAAAAATACTTCTAATAGCATCGAGTGCCGCTAAGAAGGGATTTTAGAAAATTCCACTTCTAAGGGGGGTAAAAAAGGAACGAACTTTTAAAAAATTCCTTAAAAATCGGCTTTAATACTTATTTTTCAACTAATAACATATTTAAGTGTATTTTTTTATGCTGAATCGAATGGTATTAAGCAATTTCTTTTAGATCCAGTAGTTCGTGAGATACTTCACACTTTTCTAATTTGGCGATGTCTTCGGCGAAAAAACCTGAAATTTTCAATCCTTATCTATCCTTCTGTAGTAAAAAAAAACTAGCCTTAAAAGGAATGACTCCTGGAATGATGCTGATGTGGAAGATTTCCGGAACTAACGAATCCGGGTTGTCCACTCCTTCCATGAGTCGAATAGACCAATCAGGAAAGGGCTCCGTCTATGCATCGCCGTATGGGTTACCATAAAGAGAGGAAAGATTACCATCGCCAACAATCACCAAGTTTGTCGCCAACTTGGCGATATATCGCCAAATTTGGCGACCAAAATTAGTTGTTAAAAGTGACGCCAACTATGCGATAACTGTAATATTTCGTCAAATTTTTAATTTCTTTACAACACCAGTCGTTTGATACATCATTTGAGAGGTTTGCAACTGCTTATTCATATAATGGATGTCTTGTGTGTTATTCCCCATTCTGCTCCCCAGGTGGGACACATTTTTAATTTCTTTACAACACCAGTCGTGTTGCACAAGATTTGAAAGGTCTGCAACTGCTTATTCATATTATGCATGTCTTGTGTGTCACCCCCACACTCTGCTCTCGCCAGGGGGGGGGGGTAACATTTTTAATTTCTTTACAACACCTGTTGTGTGACGCATCATTTGAAAGGTCTGCAACTGCTTATTCATATTATGGATGTGTTGTGTGTCATCCCCCACTCTGCACTCCGGGGGACACATTTTTTATTTCTTTACAACACCAATTGTGTGACACATCATTTGAGAGGTCTGCAACCACTTATTCATATTATGGATATCTTGTGTGTAATCCCCCCCCCTCTGCCCTCAGAGGGGCGCATTTTGTAATTTCTTTACAACACCAATTGTGTGACAAATCATTTGAAAGGTCTGCAACTGTTTATTCATTTTATGGATGTCTTGTGTGTCACCCCCCACTCTGCCCCCCAAGGGGCAAATTTTTAATTTCTTTACAGCACCAGTCGTGTGACATATCATTTGAGAGGTCTGCAGCTGCTTATTCATATTATGGATGTCTTTTGTGTCGCCTCCCACTCTGCCCCCCAGGGGGGCACATTTTTAATTTCTTTACAACACCAGTCGTGTGACACATCATTTGAAAGGTCTGCAACTGCTTATTCATACCATGGGGTATTGGCGAGCGCAGCAAGCAGGGGTAACCAATAATTTGGAATCGCGAAGCGATTACGCGGGGGGTTGGCAAGCATAGCGAGCAGGGGGGCGGGGCCCCCCTAGTATATATAAAAGAAAGTCTGGATTTCGTATTAATCACAGCACAAAAAAATCTACCGAACAAAAAATCTTGAAAAATTGGGGTAAAAATACTTCTAATAGCATCGAGTGCCGCTAAAAAGGGATTTTAGAAAATTCCATATCTAAGGGGGGTAAAAAAAGGAACGAACTTTTTAAAAATTCCTTTAAAATCGGCTTTAATACTTATTTTTCAACTGATAACATATTTATGTGTATTTTTTCATGCTGAATCGAATGGTACTAAGCAATTTCTTTTTGATCCAGTAGTTCGTGAGATACTTCACACTTTTCTAATTTGGCGATGTCTTCGGCGAAAAAACCTGAAATTTCCAATCCTTATCTATATATATAAAAGAAAGTCTGGATTTCGTATTAATCACAGCACAAAAAAAATCTACCGAACCAAAAATCTTGAAAATTGGGGTAAAAATACTTCTAATAGCATCGAGTGCCGCTAAGAAGGGATTTTAGAAAATTCCACTTCTAAGGGGGGTAAAAAAAGGAACGAACTTTTAAAAAATTCCTTAAAAATCGGCTTTAATACTTATTTTTCAACTGATAACATGTTTAAGTGTTTTTTTTATGCTGAATCGAATGGTACTAAGCAATTTCTTTTAAATCCAGTAGTTCGTGAGATACTTCACATTTTTATAAATTGACTATGTCTTTAGATGACTGATTCTTTACCGATTATAGACAGTCTAAAATATGACATAAAACTGAAAATTAATATGATTTAAAAATTTCGTTTGATTGAAAGTTTCTTTAGAAAAACTGACCAGCGCAGCGGGCGAAGGCTGCTAGTAATTATTTAAAAGTGAAAACTATAGAATAAAAAAATTATTTTGTGCAGCATTTAGAATTTGTTTAAATATTTATAAAACCATCTTCATAAAGCAAGTTGTGTCATCTAATGTACATCTAGTTTGACACCAGTTTTGTTTTCAGATGTATCATTGTATTTGGAATAGTAATATTTGATATTTCATTTTGAAAATGAATCTTCGTTAATACACCTAGTGAATGAATTTTTTCATTTCTCACTTCATAGAAAATAAGTTATGAATTTCATAAGAGCCTTTTTTACATGTGCATGGAATTTGCAGACATTAATAAAGCATTTATAGCAATTTGGAGCATTTCAATCGAGTGTTTTAAAATAAGGTAGTGTTTTTTGTTTTTGTTTTTGTTTTCGATAAGTGTTTTTATATCTTGAATTGTAACATATAATTCTCTAATGAAGACATTTCTTCTACAATTAAATCTCCAACTTGGGCAGCATTTTCTAAAATATCTTTATAAGAAATACAGAAAGGCTGTATATTTTTTAGTATCTGAATAACTGTATGTTTTGCAAATAAGAATGAGAATGACTTCAAAAATGAAGTAACCAATTTGGATTAGAGGGAAAAAAATTGCAAGAAATGAAATTCTTCAAATCCTAAATTTATTTGTCAAGATATCTTTCACTATTCGGCGAGATTTCAGCAATATTCGGCGAGATATCTCTAAATATTCGGCTATAGGTATTCGGCCGAAGTATTCGGTCAAGAAGCCTTCAATATTCGGCCAACCGAATATTCGGCAAAAGGGCCGAATACCGAATAGTGGCCGAATATTCGTCCCATCCCTAGATAAAATGACGTGTTTTTTGACGTTGCTAGCTTTTAGACTATTAGACCAGAAACTAAAAACAATAGTTTTTATAACCATCAGTTTGGGACCCCCTCAGCCTTGGAGGCCCCGCCAGTAGTTACGACCCTGGTTGTGTATGTATAAATATGTTGCGCGAGTCGATGCTAGATTGACAACATTAGAAGAAAAATATAACTTATCCAGTGTAGAGATCAGCATTGGTTGTTACATAATGTCTGAACTAGGGCATAATTATTTCAGCTGACTTGGTCCAGGCAATGGTCACGCTTACATTTTCTTTCTACAGACTGGGCGTACACGACGAGCCAGTACTGATGCTATTCTGCTTTCTAGGGCTTTCAAACATAAAATAATCTAAAATATGTAGTAATCTATAATGTTAAAATTTCCCATAAATAAATATGCAGTATTCTAGAAAAATATTTTAACTGCATGTTAAGAAAAATTCGGCTTTTTCTACGGAAAATGAATCGGGTCTGATTTCATTGAATTTAGCTCAGGTTAAGAGTGTTTTCAGTAATTTTAGCGCCGTTACTTCTGATCTTGTAGTTTTTGCCAAGATAGTTTCTATTTAGGACAGGCCAGGCCCGGATCTGGAAATTCCGACCCGAACAGACTTTTTGAACATAGAATAAACTTACCAGCGCGGTATAAAAGGGGGGGGGGAGGAGGGTGCGGTTGTGGTATAATGACATTAACTGTAACGTGACCTGGTCAAGAACTTTAACGGTAACCAAAATTAACCTAGAACAAGAGCTCAAACTGGTATTTATAAATGTTGTTTTGTAATGTGTAACCTGTCTAGTATAACATATGTGTGAATAAACTTCATGCAAGTTATTTCGCTGTATTCATCTTGGAAGCCTTCAACGGTACGCTACAATACTAACATACAATTATAATAACAAGTATAATGCAGCGGTCACCCGGGTATGGAAATTTAGGTGGGGGTACCAAATTTGTACTATCAACGTCATTTTTGCCCTGTCACAAGAAAAAAATTGGGGAGGGGGGGGGCATCAAATTTGAACTTTGTCTCGGGCGCAGTTTTCTCTTCCACGCCCTCAACGTCATTTTTGGCCTGTTATAAGAAAAAGTTCGAGCGCAGTTTTCTTTTCGCACACCCCTGAAACCGATGTGCTGGACAATTCTTCCTCAAGGCATCTTCATGAGAGCCCTGCTTGTTGATTCTCTTTAGCGCCTTTCTGACTTTTTCATAAGTATCTTTTTGGCGTTCATAAAAATTTTGCGCCAAGGTAATCCCTTTGGATCCCCATACTCTTCATATTTGATTACAGGAAATTAGCTTGTCATAGAAGTAACGATTTAACGCAATGATTTTTGTTTGGCCAGAAAGTTAAATTTTTAAAATGTGAAATAAAATCAAACGGCAGTTTAAAAATAAACATAGATTAGCTAAACTACATTCACTTCATTTCAGTTATGATCCAACTCCTTGGTCTCTCTATTTCTTGTTTAAGAACCTTTAAAAATATTTTATTACTTCAGCTGTAACTATAAATAAGAACTTTTTTTAATGCATTTTATTTTAGATGAAATACTTTGAAAATAAAAAGTAAACAAAATACTACTGTTGCCAGTCATAAAAAGATAAATATTTTCTGTTGTCTGGCTTGCATCCAATATAAAGGGTCTCTTTTCCATTAGTTCATTGCCGTGGTTGTGTACCTCCTCGAAGATGAATGATAAAGATCGAGAATTCGTTATTCGTAACGGTGTAGAAAGTGTAGATAATGGCCTTAGCACATTTTTATTTACTTCTGAATCTGTTGGAGAAGGACATCCAGGTAAACAAAAGTGATAATTCCTTTAACTTCCACCTTTTAATAAACGCGCCAGGTAACTGCTAATTCACGTGGGTTTGATACCGTTTTTCTTTTATTTTCAAGGTTTTCTATATATAATTCGTTACTTTTTCATAATGAAGCATTCAATTAGTATCAAACGGACAGTTTACTGTGTTAAAATGCAAGTTATCAATAATTATATTAAATTCTCTTTGAAGTTTCATTTTGCGCGGCAATTTTCTTGCTGTTAGGCTTGGCGCTAAAATAAGTTTACTATTGAAGCGCGTGGTTGGATGCGGCATGCATTATTTCTGAAATTTACTTTTCAAGGAGGTTGTAAATGAAGTTTCCCCTGATCTTAATTCATTTTTAGCGTCTGAAAAGCTAAAACATACACTTTCTACCATATTTTTAATATAATGCAATATTTATGCCGGTAAACGTCATTAAGTTGTTCCCCTTTATTTGTAATTTCAGATTGTGATGTGTATTTATATGTTTTCTCTCCTTCATAACTCATTATGTTTACTAACATTTCTTCTGTTTTCATGTTAGATAAGTTATGTGATCAAATCAGTGATGCAATCCTCGATGCGCATCTGGAACAAGATCCCGATGCTAAAGTCGCTTGTGGTAAGTTAATTTTTAAGCATTTATCGATTAAATGTGAATATTTCTTTCTTTTAAATCTTATTATTTGTGGAAAATAATGTTAACTTGTTTTCAAGTAATATCTGTCAAAGTTTTTTATATATATTGAGTATGATTATGTACGAATATGCTGTTAAAATGTAAATTATTGATAAAAATGTCTGGAACTTTTTTGATTAATTGATAAAAATGTATTTGTGTAATCTCATTAAACTTTATGCTCTTCTTTGCAAAAACCTTATCCAAAATTTTATATCCTACATAAACAAATCATTAAAAAAAAAAATAAGCATTTTTTAAATCTAGATTATTTAGCATGAGTTTTTTCTAGATTATGTATTTAAACTTTTTTTAACTCTCAGCTACATATTTAATTTGCTTTTTAATTATATAAATGCCAGCATATGTCAAATACGATAAGTAGCATTTCTCTAACTTTTAATTGTTACAATTTAATGAATGCCCTGTGTAAGAACTCTTATCAGGACTCTGAATAATTTTAATACTTTAAGAATTTATTTCTTTATTCAACCTAGGGTTCATTGATATATGTATCTTGATATTTTTCATATCGATATTTTATTTTTCAGGGTTATGTTTAGGAAAATTTTAATTCTTTTAAAGGACCCTTCACAAAATAATTTATCTTTAAAACAGGACCCTTCATAAAGCGTTTTATCCCTAAAAACCGGACCCTTCACAAAATTATTTGTCGCTTAAAATAGACCTTTCACAGAATTTGTTCACCTTCAAATTAAACTCTTTACAAATTTTTAATCATTTAATAATAAAATCTGGCTTGTAAATAAGCAGTTGAACCCACCAAAGAGCATATTATTTAGCTTTTTATATATGAAAAATAGAACGTGAAGACATTGATAATTTAAAATCCATAAAATTCTGACTAGAATTTTCACAAATATAAGAAGGAAAATTCACAATTTCACAAAAACAGCACCTTGTTTTTAAAATATCAAGATTTTTGCATATTTAGTATTTATCTTCAGAATGCTTGATACTTCAGTTTTCTACATTTTTGATATTTCAAAACAACATTACACTTAATAACTTTGATATCTTCGTCGGAACAAGCCTAAATGAAACTTTCAATTGTTACTGACTGTGTGTATATACAGATCTTTTTGTTTGTGGCAGTGATATTTTAAACATTATTTTTCAGGCTCTAAATTTTATTTTTTTACTTTTAAAAGTAATAATTATTATTAGAACTAATCGTTATTCAGAACAGCCATTGAAAAATAAAATCTGATTTAAATAATCAAATACAGTTTTATTAGAAAATAATCTTTTCTGGTTTTCATTCCGTTGAATTTAATCTGTGCATGATATCAACCTAACAGGACGGGTGCGAAATGTTTTGATACCCCATATCTGAAAGTATTTATAAGCTGTTTTTGATTACAAACAGAAGTTGTCAGATTCATCTTTGTACTTAAGTTGTGCTATTGTATCATCTATGAAAGTTCTCACTTTGAAAGCCTTATCGCTTAAATTCCTTTTACATTCTTTTCAGTCATAACAGTTTGTAGTACAGTATCTGTAATGACCAGAGTTATTTCATTTTAAAATTGTAGATTAAGTCACAAGATATATGCAAAATTTTTAATATACATTAAAATTTTAAAATCTATTTTTTTTATTTAAATTAATAAATTGTATAAATAAATTTCAAGTATGACATTCATATAAAAATAAAATTGTGAGACAATTTAGTCTAAATACAGTAGATTCTCTTAAATCTGCAAAGCTTGGGACAAGAGGTTGTGTGGATTTTAGGATTTTGTGGATTTGTGGTCATTGTTTTGTTTACATTTTTTAAACATTAATTTGAATGCAATTGAAACTATAATGAATGCTTACCATATAATAAAATATTAAAATAATAAAAAATAGATAATAGATAATTTTAAAAGGATTAAAATATTAAATGTTAAGGTCAAATTAATAATCAATAATATGTGATTAAATATTCATTATAAAGATGAAATGTATTTTTCCTAAATTCAATGAAACTTGACTCATGAGAGTATATTTCTAATCCAGATCAAAATCATAAAATAAAGAAGTTCAGGTTTAAACAGACTTAATAACAAAAAAAAAAAAAAAAAAAAAAAAAAAAAAAACCTATGTGGTAAGACTGGGATTACAGTGATATCAACAGTATCTTGAATTTTTTTCAGAAATAGATTTATTCTTCCTTCATTAAAAAACATGAATTGAGTAATATTAACAAAAACTACAAATTAAAGTCTAATTTTGTCCTATATCTGAACTGGATGTTTTATTGTTTACTTATAAAAATTATGTGTGGATTTTAGTTTTGGATTTTATGGTTGCAGATTCTAGGAAGTCTACTGTATACAAAAATTTTTAGCAATAAATAATTTTATCTTAAATATATATAAAAAAAAAAAAAAAAAAAAAAAGATTTCCATAAACATCCAGCAATTGTAAAAGTTTTTTTTTTTTTCCTTGGACCTTTTTTTTTTTTTTTGTTTAAAGTATTAGAACAGAGATGCTGCGGATGCAGGGTTGTTATGATTTTGTCCAGCCCAAAAAACCCGGGTGGGTTTTTTCTGAAAAAACCCAAGTGGGTTTTTTCAAAATTTCAACTTTAAATTACATATATAATGTATTTATATTACACATATAATATATTGTAATAGATTTCTTAATATCAGTACACCACTCATAAAGTTTATAACCATCACCCCCCACCCCAAAGAAAAGAAATGTCCTAATTATACCATTACAATTTTTAAAAGAAATAATTGTTAGTTAATCTCTGTAGCATGTGTAAGTAACACAAATTTTTTCCCATAAAAAAAAAAAAATACTTTGGTGTGCAATCTATTCTATGTTATACAATAGAAACTCATAACATAACAAAATACCATATACATGCTTAGAATCCTAATTTAATTATGTAGACATATAGAATTACTTGGCTTATTTTATTATTTAGTAATAATAAAAAATACTTTATAAATTATTACTAATAATCAATTTATCTAAAAACAAAGCATAATTTTGATTACTGTCATTGATTTATATATATTTGTAATCAATTAGCTACTTTAAATTTAGTAATAAGTACATTTTTCAAGCATTCTGAACCACCTCCCATAACCTCCCAAAACCCGAAAAACCCTGATAAAACCCCAAAAACCCAGTGGGTTGGGTTTTTTCTGAAAAAACCCGGGTATCTAACAACCCTGTGCGGATGCGCTATAGCGCGTAAAATACAAAAGAAATTGGTGATGGGATGCAGAAAAAAAAGCTCTTGCGCATCCTGTGGGACACGTTACTTCGTCACAAAAATAGGACTTTCATTAAAAAATCGCAAAATAATGACTATTTTCCAAGAAATTTAGTCAAAGATTCGCGAAAAAATGTCTAATTTCGTCACAAAATCTTAAAAACGGCAGATTTTCTCGAAAGATCGCAAAAAAAGACAGATTTTATCTAAAAAACAGGATAAACCAGCAAATTTTGTCCCAAAATTCGCGAAAACCGGCAAGTTTTGTCAAAATCGTCATAGAACTACAGATTTCGCCAAAAGCTCACGAAAAAACAGCAGATTTCTTCTTCAAAAAAAAGGCAGATTTCCTCAAAAGATAGCACAAAAATGACCTTTAGTTTCAAAATCCAGATAAATCAGAAAATTTTGTCAAAGAATTTGCGAAAAGCAGCAAATTTTGTCAATCTCTATATAACGAGATTTCATCAAAAAAATGGCTAATTTCAAAAAGAAACTCGGCAGATTTCCTCAAAAGATCGAGTAAGAACAACCCATTTAGTCTCAAAATCGTGGTAAGACGTATTTCGTCTGAAAAAATGGCAAAATTTGTTTAAACTCTGTAAATTTCGTCAAAAAATTAGCAAAAAAAAACACATTTTGTCTAAGGGACACAAAAGAAGAAAAAAAATTGGTTCTGGGAGTGAATTTTCCTGTTCCAAAAACTAATTTTGCTTCCTTTTTTTGGGGGGGGGGGGGGGCAAAAATGGATTTTCTTGTTTCACAATTCGTTTTTGACTATTCCAAGTTTTTCTGAGTAAATGGGACTCCTGTAAGCATCTATTCATTAAACAAAAAATACCTTTTTAAACAAAAAGTATCTTTTTTTTTTTTTTTTTTTTTCAGCAAAAATGTCTTTTTCAATAAATCAGTCTTGCCCCTTTTTTTTAAAAGAAATGTGAACTTTTTATCTTCTACATTCAAATGTTCAATATTTTATAGTTAAATTTGTATCTTGCACATTTATTTTTTAAAAAGTACAGAAGATTTCTCTTAATAGTTAAAAAATAATTAATATTAGTTTTAATTTATTATTATTAAAACAATTATTTATTTTTTTTATTTTTATTTATTTTTTATTTTTATTTATTTATTTATTTTTTTTTTTTTTTTTTGCTAATGAACGCATTCAATTTTTGTGTCAAAAAATGACTTATTATTAGTGGGGATCCACTTTTATAAGAAAAGGACCCAGAATTGTAGAAGTCCTGGGGACCCAGGATTTTTCAAGTCCAGCGGCATCACTGTAGATATATTGGTCATCTTTACTCATTTAAATCTATGTATATACAGTAGACTCCCTTAAATCCGTGAACGTCAGAAATCTGCAAATTTTTTTATATGTAAACAATGAAATTAAAGATGATGCAGAAGTTAGCGGCTAATGCAATACAAATAATTCTAAAACAATATCTACATTTTCAACTTCTTCCTTTTTTATTAATGTCTTTCAATTTAAATTCTGCAATGTTAAAAAATGTTTCTCAGACATACAATGATCAATATTTAATCGAAATAATCTTTATTGTATCGTAGTCGCAGCGTAATATAACTTTCAGTGGTCATTTGGTAGTGTTTGTAATTCACGTGGCAGGATAATTTTTGCTATATAAAATTATTTTATTATTCTATTAACTATTTTCTTATCCCTGCTAGTTACAAAATGAATTTGGGATCAACATCCTTTTACCAATTAGGATGATCAATGTTTAATCAAAATAATCGTAGTCCCATCGTTATGTAACTTTCAGTGACCATTTGGTAGTATTTGTAATTTGACGAGCAGGATAATTTTTTGTTGTATAAAATGAATATTTAAAATTAATCAAGCTTTATTTGTTTATTAATAAAGGCAATTATTTTTCTTTATAAAAAAAAAAGTTATTTTTTTCTCATCATTATTTATATTTAGTATTGTACCTTAATTATCTATTTTATTTTAATATTTTTCTATAATTTTATTTTACTTAACTTTCTTGCAATAATTATTGCTTTTTAACTATTTATTTAAATATTTTACTTAGTTATTTTAATGTTTTGAATTTAATATATGCATTCATTATAAGGCTTAACTACCTAATGAAACAAATCAATGACCAGAAATCTGCACAACCCCTGGTCCCAAGCTTTGCAGATTTGAGGGAGTCTACTGTATAGGGGAAGATGGGGATACTTGAGCCATTTTTTGAATTTTAATTTTTTTAAATTTTTTATAATTTCTTATAATAAAATAAAATATTGAAAATGAAAATTTGATATTTTTTCTTCAACTGAAAACCACTTTCAATTAATTTTGAACTATTTTTCTATGTATAAAAAATGTTTTTTTTTTGTTTTACATGGTGGATCAAGTATCCCCATGGGGGGGGATACTTGAGCCATGGTGAAGGGATACTTGAGCCACGACAGAAAAATACCTACAAAAGTAATTTTTTTCGCTTTATTTTTGCACAAACATTTTGCAGAATGATAAATTATGAAACATAAAGTCCTTCCAAACCAATTGAGAAAACAAAGTTAGTAATACGATCATTTTTTGTCGTTAGAACTGGTTGTCAAATGATAATTTCAACTTGAGTTATAACGACGGTAGAAACACCCTCAGTTCAGAGCCATTTAAATTTGGAATCTGCTATTCTTCGGGCAAATTTCATTTTCAAAATATTAAGTGCTTATCCAACAAATATTTTTAGTTTTCTTTCTGGCATATTTTATTAGTAACCAACCATCAATAGAAGGTTTTCTTTTCACATCAGCACCATCATTGGCAGAATTTTCCTCTAATGATAATGTCGAACTCATGCTTTTAATTTAATAGCTGTCGGAATTTAAGCCAGATGTATCATTCTACTATTTCAAACACTTTTTTGATTTCACAGGAAAAGATTTTTTCTTCCTCTTTGGCTCCATGCAGGTAAGTTTGAACTGGGATTTTTGTTGCTTTTCTTGTTTTTTGTGCGCTCTTTTTACCAATTTTTCTTCAATTTTCTTAGTTAAAAAAAATTACAGCAACAGAGGTTACGATTTCAATATAAGATATTAATCTTAATATGTTATATTAAAAAATAAATATTTTAATATGTTGGACCTAACTAATTAAAGTATTAGAGATTATAGCCTGTAAAACTGTTTTAAAAAGTTATTTTAATTTAATAAAAGTTAAACTGAAAACTATGTTTACATTTATCTAGACAGGCTATTTTGCTAGTCAAAATGAAAATTAAAATGGATATTTTAATTTAAAAAATATACATTTTTAAACATTTTTAAGTCGTTATTTTTTTAAGAAAAATAAAATAAAATGAAAAATTATTCTCTCTTTTATCCAGAAAAAAATCTATTAGTGAATATAAGGAAGGAATTTTATTTTTTGTTCGTTTCTCCTATGTTTAATTTCTAGTGGGGAGGGTTGAGACATGGCTCAAGTATCCCCACTCTCACTAGTTTTGTTTCCCAGAGTTTTACTAAATAAAGCATGCAGCTATTAGAACTATTTTAGATTCAAAATACAATTGATATTATGCTTATTAAATTTATGTATATAGTTGCAACTTTAAACAAAACTTTGATTACAAAAAAAACATGTACCCAAAAATTTACTTCAGAAAGGGAAAAGACAACTATTGATCACTATACTTTCAAAATGGTACCAAGATGTGCGATTTCTTTTTTACATGTTCAGAACTATAAATGTGTTAACATATTGGCAGTTTTAGAAAGAAAAATTAACCAACTGTAGAGATAATAGGGGTGGCTCAAGTATCCCCACTCTCCCCTATATTTTTAAAGCAACCCCCTACCCCTTCTTCAAAAAAAGAAAAAAAATGAAAACAGCTGACAGATGAAATAAATTATATTTATGGTATCCTGTTTTTATAGAATGGATGTTTTGATCTTTTATTTCAATTTTCTTCATTTATTTTGTCAAAAATTTGAATTTACAGAAATGACTAATAGTAGAAAAATGTAAATTTTTTAACAATAGTTTTAAAAGAATTTTTATGAAAAAATTAGTGTTTAAATTGTGCTCCTTTTTCTTTATATTCGACTTTTTTTAAATGTTTAAAATATTTCATTGTTAGTTTCACAGTCAATTGTCTCATTTTGTTCAACATAGTTTAGAATATAATTACATTAGTTTTACAGAAATAAACATGTAATAAAAATTCTTAACATTTCAAAAGAAAGTATAAGGAAGGGATATGCTTTTTTTTTTTTTTTTTTTTTTTTTTTTTTTTTTTTTTTTTAATGATTATTCTCAAGTTTTCTAAATCAAAACCAGAAATATTTATTGCAGTTTATTTTTCATGGTTTTTTATTTTAACATTTTTCTTTTCTATGTAATTAACTTTTTGTAATTCTAATTCACATTTATCTGTTCTAGAAACTGCCACAAAGACTGGATTGATCTTGATCTTCGGGGAGATAACTTCCAAAGCTCATGTTGACTATCAAAAGATAGCACGTGAAACTGTTAAAAAGATTGGTTATGACAGTACTGTAAAAGGTGAAGGGTTTTTTTTCTCTCCAGTATTCATGTTTTTAGAATTGGTTTTTAATTATACCTAATCCTTAAAATTCTGTAAAACCTGTAAAATTAAACTGTGTAAAAACAAATATTTATTCTGCAAAAAATTTGAATTTTCAAAAAAAAGGTCCAACAAAGGTCCAAAAAAACAAAGTGCAAAACTTGGGGGTGGAGGGGAATGTGTTTAAATATAGATACAAACATCATACTGTTATTAAATACAGTACACAAACAGAGCTTTTTATCTGGAATTGTTGGATGTATTTCTGATTAAGTAATTGTGCATTAAAGCAGTATCCATTTGGTAAGTTTTGTTGAATGTATGCGATTGTGGCATTATTTCTTATTTTAACTATTGGATTAAAAATCATATGCAAGTAAGATCAAAAAGTTAGTTTGAAAGAAATTAATTTATGAAAATCCATTTTGAATAAATTGGTACTTTCGTATTAACGCCACCGCAGCAGAAGTTATGATTAAACGCAAATAAAGAGGTAATCTGGGATAAGAGAGGTAAAGAGATCACTGATTTTTGACGCCATTTTTTACTGCTTTTTAAGCTCTTTTTTGAGGACTGTTTTATTTTTTTCTCAGCATCGAACAAGATTTCTCTTTAAAGGCGCATTAACACAATTTCTGCTGCACTGGCGTTAATACGTAAGTACTCAAATTCTTTTGTTTCCTCTGCATAAAAATTAAAACAGTTAAAATATTACTAAATATGCTTCCATTTGGAAAATACTAGATTCTTCTGTCATCAAATTATAGAATTATTTAAAGTAATGCATGTGTCACCTGAGAATAAGGTTCTAACTGCCAGAGTTGTATAATACAGACGTACGTGTGCACAGAAAATTTTGTGAACTTTGCAGAAAATTTTAGGAAAGAAACAATTTTTATTTTAGTAAATTTTTTTAGTACCAAAAAAAAAATATTGCCCCAATTTTATGAACGATTTATTTACTGTTAGTGTACAGTTAAAAACAGGGCCGATTTTCGAATTTTCCAAAATTAAGGCATTTTATCCTGAAAACTTTAAAAATTCACAGGTCCTAAATTTTGAACACCAAAAATCACGAATTTCGACAAGCGGTTGTCATAAAATACCAATTTCTTCAATGAAACACAAATTTCGTCAAAGGATTGTGAGTAAAATGCGAATATAGTCAAAAGACCTCAAAAATTGCGAATTTCTACAAAGAATCGCATATAAAAACTCTCATTTTGACAAAGGACCGCGTAAAAAAAATTCTAATTTCAACAAAGGATTACACGAAAAACGCAAATTGTGCAAAAACTCGAATTTCGTCCATGTCAAAATAATATAACACATAATTTTCCCAAACATTAAATTTGCAAAAAGTTTGAACGAATATTTATGTGCATAGAAAGTTTTTGGTTTTATACAGGTCTGCTAGCTGCTGTTAATAACTTTTTGGCATAAGAATGTTCTATAACCTTGTTTGTACCTATAAATACGTTTCTTCTTAAAAAAATTTTTGTACATAATTTACTTTCGCTTGCAATATAGAATAAAATGGTTCTATCAGAAATTGTCGAAAGCAGCCAGAATAAATCAGTTCTGTGTGTAAAGCAATCATAGACAGCATATGTTTTATTAGTATTTTATAATTTATTATGAAAACCGGCAATCTCTTATTCCTTATTTTAAAGAATAAATTTTGTTAAATCCTTTTCGCAAAGTGTAGAAGACATTTTATCTGTAAAATTCCTTTTCAAATGTTTTTTAGCACTATGATAAGCAAAATGAACTATTTTTAATTTTGTTTGATCAATGGATGTGATCCACAGAGGTGCCAAGTATTAAGATTTGTCCGTAATTATTATGGATATGCAACAAAAGTTACAGCGTTACAGGCATCGGATAGAAATTACGGATAAAAAAATCGCAAATTTCATCAAAAGATCGTTTGAAAAAATGCAAATTTTGATATAGGATCTTGGTTAAAAAAAACATAAGATTGTGTAAAAATAAGCGCATTTCGTCAAAATGTCGCGAAAAACGGGCAAATTTCATCAAAAGAAATCGCGAGAAACGCGTAAATTCCATCAAAAAATCGCTTAAAATGCATGCATTTTGTCAAAAGATTGTGAAAAACATCCATATTTCACCAAAAGATCGCAAAAAAGTGCACATTTCGACAAAAAATCTCAAAAAACACCAGTTTCGTCAAAAGATTGCGAAAATCATGCACATTTTGTCAAAAAAACTGCTTAAAGCGTGCTCATTTTGTCAAATGATTGTGAAAAACATGCTCATTTTGTCAAATGATTGTGAAAAACATGCTCATTTTGTCAAATGATTGTGAAAAACATGCTCATTTTGTCAAATGATTGTGAAAAACATGCTCATTTTGTCAAATGATTGTGAAAAACATGCTCATTTTGTCAAATGATTGTGAAAAACATGCTCATTTTGTCAAATGATTGTGAAAAACATGCTCATTTTGTCAAATGATTGTGAAAAACATGCTCATTTTGTCAAATGATTGTGAAAAACATGCTCATTTTGTCAAATGATTGTGAAAAACATGCTCATTTTGTCAAATGATTGTGAAAAACATGCTCATTTTGTCAAATGATTGTGAAAAACATGCTCATTTTGTCAAATGATTGTGAAAAACATGCTCATTTTGTCAAATGATTGTGAAAAACATGCTCATTTCGTCAAATGATCGCGAAAAACACGCACATTTCGTCAAAAGAAATCTCTTAAAATGCGCTCATTTCATCCAAAGATCGCGAAAAACGCACACATTTCGTCCAAACATTGTAAAAAAAATCTCAAATTTCCCCTAGAGATCGAGGAAAAAAGAAAGAGTTAGCTTTTGGAAATTTGCATCCACCCACCCGCCCTTCTCTGAACTCTGGTTACTGATAATTTTTATTGAAACTTGGCACCTCTGGATCCATACAAGGAGGAAGTACTAATCATAATTCGGATTTCAAAATCCTATGAAGGAATATATGACAGTTTAGGTGAAGTATCAGCTTTATAAATCTTCTTCCAAACCAATTATTAAAAAGGACTGGTAAAGAAAATAGTTAAAATCAAACTGATTGGGGAGAAACTGCATTTTTTGTAAATGTTTTTACGTAGTTGTATACCTGTCAATGCCTCGTACTGAGCTTCAAACAAAGCCAAAAGTATGTTAAAGTTAAAAGAAATTATTGCACCAATGCAAATTAAAACTCTTAAATTGCTTAAGTTCTTGCAAATTTAACTGTTCAAAACACAACTTTGAAGAATGCAAACAGTACTTCTTCTATGAATAATGTGTTTTCACGAAAATGAGAAATATTCGATTGAAAAACGGCTGATTGCCTAGGTAAACAAGAATAAGTACGAACACAAAATCTCCTGACTATCACTCCTTTTATTATTAATGGTTTATAGGGCGTAACAAGGTTAGTGTATAAAGAATTCTTGGGAACTTTGTCCAATAGTCAGGAACCATTTCATACAGTGCATCAAAATCTGGTACTCCAACTGTTATTAAGTGGAGTATAACTTCAAGTTGGGCAATCTCGCATGATGTCAAAAATAAAATAAAATCTCATGTTGAAAGTTAGCCAAAGATTGCGTCTCGGTATAACTGAGCGAACACACATGCATAAAAAAACGAAGAATCAGGGTTTAACTTAAAACTAGCAGTTTGTAAGTTCAAGAAATTGCAAATATAGTAAAACTTCCAAATAACGGACACCTCAGGAACGTGGAAACTAAGCATTTTTGAATCTAAGGTTTTTTCCCTAATAGCGCATAAAGTTTCATTAATTGACTTTTATATATCCTAAAATTCTAATTGAAGATTAATCTTAAATTGAAATTTTTTTTTTAAAACAATAAAATTGAAATACATTTTAGCAAGTTAATTAATAGTTAAGCAAGTTAAGCAATAAAAAAATTTTTGCAAGTGCACTCGGACACAATTAACAAATTTCTGCAGTACATGTGCAAGTAGCCATTTGCAACAAGGCATTCTGAGTACTAATTAGCTTCTGCTTATCACATCTAGATGGCAATAATTATCTGTGAAGTATAAATTGGGGAAATTACAATGTCTCATTGTGGCCCACCCTCCCTTACTAAAAAAAGTCCAAATTCAACACGGATTTCAACTACACTAAAATGAATGTGGTGCATTTGATATTTGTTTTTGCTATTAAAATTTTTGCTGCAAAATGGTTTATCTGTTACAAAAGCTTGTCTTTTTTGTTTTCTACAAATCTTTTCTTGTACTGCATACTCTGTATACTTTTTATGAATGGTAATTCTTGAAAAATGGATTTTTTGTCATTTCTAAAATACTTATACTAGAAGATAGCCAGTCAAAATGACGTGTTTGCATTTTTAAAAGGATGATAAAAGATTACAACAACTGTGGCCAATCATAGCCTTTTTAGGCTTAGACAATTTTGAAAAATAAGATTAAACATGGGGAGGGTGAGAAATAAAAGAAAAAAAAAAGAAAATTTCAACAGAAATCTGCATTTAAAACTATCTGGTGGATGGGAGGGATTGTAATGAACACATGGTAAATACATAAATTTTAAAAGAATAAAGTAAGACAAAAAATCAATTATAAAAGAATATATTGTGAAGCTACAGCCAAAAAGTATATAAAAATACTGAGAAAATATATTAAAAATATCAAAATGTAATTTTTTCCTATTTTGGCCATTTCCAGACGAATATGCAAGGGTTGCCAAATTATTAATTGAATGGGTAAAATAATGGAGTTATGCAGCTAATGAATTTCACTCACAAAATTAAAGTATTTCACAAAAAAAAAAAAAAAAAAAAAAAAAAAAAAAAAAAAAAAAATGCAAATTAAACATGCACTAATAATGCTATTTTAAATCATTTGTGAATTAACTATTTTACTCCATTAGCTAATACTTAAAAGAAAACACTTTATAAAATTGAAAATAAATGTCAAGAGTAAACAATCACTCGCTAGTTCGTGATGTGACAATAGAATCATTCATGGCTGTAAAAAAATAATAAATAAATAAAGCAACCCGAATATAAAAATTCTAACAATATTGTATTTAAAAAGCATCTTTGCTTTTTGACTGTTTTGCTGCGTCATTCCAGTTTTTATAGAAAATAATTACTTCACCGTATTATTGAGCATTCTATAGGTCAAAATAGGGATATTCTATAAAAGCTCAGGAGTGACGATGCAGCAAAAGGGTCAACTTTTAACAGTGAAAATTGTTTGAAATCGTGAAACTATTTCAAAGCGCAGTAAAATGTAGTGACGTCATTTAACAGCTCCCACTGTAAATCTGACCAATGAGAACGCTTCATTATGACTATGGAATGCTTTCATTGGTCAGAAAATTGATAGCCTTTTAAATCGGAGGTAACTTTTCACAATGGAATTTGTCATTGGTCGCAATAAATTTCTTTTTCTCGTGGATGGGTTGAACCCGGAATTGTTATACACGAAGGGATTTTATATATATTTCATTTTATATGTTAAAAAGGCTGGGAAATGTTTTATAACAAATGTCTGATACATGATTTATAATTATTTTGCCGAGCAATTTAAAACTGTCATTTACTTAACCCTTTCACCGTCCAAGGGTTTTCATATATTTTTATAAGAATGTTTATGAATTGCAAGATATTTATATTAACCACAATTTGATGCTATAATGTCTTTAATATCACTTCTTTTTATGTATGATTCAAAATAACATTAAATTTAAAATATTTTTGTCTGCAGCCATTTAAACAGGATTTCTAGAAACGGAAAAAGGCGGGCCAGACAGTTAAAGGGTTAAAAGCTCTTTTTAAATGTGTCTCGCAATATTTTTATTTGAATAAATTTTATTTTAAAGTTTCTTGAATTTGAGCCTTATGAAATTCAAAAGTGTGCATATGTTTTTACATAAATTCCTATATGGAGTATATTCTTATAAGTTTCAGTTTGTTCATTGATTTGTTCTTGTTTCAGGTGAATCTATTTACAAATGTTGAGTATTATGCATGAATTTTCTGAAATATTTAATACATGCAAGTTATTGAGGATTTGTTTTCTTTTTGTAGGTTTTGATTACAAAACATGCAATGTGTTGGTTGCAGTGGAACAACAAAGTCCAGATATTGCATCTGGAGTTCATTTGAACAAATCTGAAGAAGAATTAGGAGCAGGTGACCAGGTATTCCTAGTTTTTCTTTTTAAATTTGCACACACATAAGAAAGTTAAATTACTTTTATTTAGTACTTATTATTAAAATGGTAACTAAATTTCTGCAAATAGAAATGTTTAAGAAAAATTGGTAGTTTTTTCTTTAGTGACGACCATTTATTACAGTAGCATTCAAAAGTATTTGGCAAAAATAATTAACTTAATTAAAAATGATGGAAAAATCAATGTTAAACCTTAAATTTTTTAGATAATTTAGTAAAATAACATAAAACCTAAAAACAAGCTTTCACCCTCCTCCCCCCCCCCCCCCAAAAAAAAAAAAAAAAAAAAAAAATACAAATTAAATATAGTTATGAGTTGGTCAATTTAATAGCATATCCTTTAGCTGTTTGACAGCCTCAATATATGGGTATTGAATAGATTAACTTTAAAGGAATTTTGTCTTGATCGTTTTTAAGAGCTTCGTACGTATGCTACCTTAGTAGATCAGCTAGCCAATTCTAATAAGACTTATCTGCTGTGTTCTGAAGAGACTGCTGCATACAGGGCTACATCGTTTGTCCAGAAAATAATCTGATTTATGTCCCTCAAAGCCTGAATTTAGATTTTACTAAAACTTTTTAATTTTGTGATTTTTCCACATTTAGTAAATGGAATTAAATCTTCTAACCCTACAGTAATTTTTTTTAATAAAATTTTTGAATTTTTTTAAGTGGTTTTTGTCTATTTTTTTAACTTTTTTTTTTTTTTTTTTTTTTTTTTTTTTTTTTGAGAAGAGCTATCTAATAAATTTTTCTACTGCCACAGCTAAATTCATGTTAAAAGAATGCCAAATCCCATACTAACATGAACAATGTTAAAAATTGGAATTTAATTTAAAATTTAAATCTTGATAATTCAGTGTTTATTGTATTAGATATTAGGGATGCACCGAATAGTGGTTTTGGCCGACAAGCCAACCGAATACTGAATATTCGGCCAACCGAATAGTAATTGTTAGACCGAATATTCGGCTTTCCAAATACTTTTTATATTTCAATGTTTAAAGGTATTAAAATGTTACTTTTTAAAACAATTTTACATAATATTTATTTAAAAAAAAAAACATTTTAATAAACAAGAAAAAGCTTTTTATAAGAAAATTTAGTATTGAAAAAAAATCTGCCATGACTTATTTAAGAAGCACAATTATGAGACTCAGGGTTCGCACAGACTCCTTGGACTCCTTAGAAACTACTTAGAAATGAAAACATTCCCAAGTAGTACTTAGAACTACTTAGATAAACAAAATACTCCTTAGAAACTCCTTAAATTGTATTGCGGTTTTGCACGCAAGCGATATTTCTCCCAAAAAAGAAGAAAAAAAAATCTCGATTGTAAAACGCACGGTAAACCCCTTATGCACGTCATTCATCACAAGCACAGCAGTGATTGCAGGAATGCCGTGGACTCGCTATAGCGCGTAAAATACGCAAAAAATAGACGATGGGACGCAGTAAAATAGCTCTTACACGTCCCGTGAGACGCGCAGTTTCGTTAAAAGACTCATAAAAATGGCGACTTTGGTTAAAAAATTGCGAAATAAGGACTATTTTTCGGCAAATTTCGTCAAAGATTCACGAAAAAATGGCTAATTTTCTCAATTTCGAAAAAATGCAGAGATTTCCTCGAAAGGTCGCGAAAAACATGACAAATTTCGTCTAAAAATCGTGATAAAACAGCAAATTTTGTCAAAGAATCTGCGAAAAACGGCGGATTTCGTCAAAAATCATGATAAACAGGCAAATTTTGTGAAAAATTTTTGATAAAACGTCAAATTTCGTCAAGATACGCGAAAAATGGCTAATTTTGTCACAAATTGCAGAAAAACGCAAATTTCTTTAAAAGATTCGCAAAAAAAATGGCTAACTTTGTCACAAATCTCGAGGAAAAAAACGGCAAATTTCCTCAAAATATTGCGAAAAACGGCAAATTTCATCTAAAAATCGCAAAAAAAACGGCAAATTTTGTCAATATTTGTGAAACATCTGCAAATTTCATTAAACAAATCTCGAAAAACGTAAATTTTGTGAAAAAAATCCCGAATAAACGACAGATTTCGTCAAAAGATCGTGAAAAAGACTCAAATTTTGTAAAAAGGGCACGGGGGAAAAAAAAACGTAATGCCTGAAGTGAATTTTCCTGTTCCAAAAGCTAATTTTCTTGCTTCAAAATTATTTTTTTTGCTGCTCTAAAAACGGATTTTCATGATTCACTATCCATTTTTGACTGCTCCAAGTCTTTCTGAGTAAATGTGACTCAGGAAAACACCCATTCATTAAACAAAAAGTCTCATCACTTTACTCAACAAAAGTATTTTTTTTCAGCAAAAATGTCTTTTTCTATAAATCAGTCTTGCCCCTTTTTTTAAAAGAAATGCAAACAATAGTGATACTTGTTATCTTCTACTTTCAAATGTTCAATATTTTATGGTTAAATTTGTATCTTGCAAATTTATTTTTAAATAAGTAAAGAAAATTTCTCATAATTTTAAAAACAACTAATATTGGTTTTATATTTATTTATTATTAAAACAATAATTATTGAATTTCATTT
This sequence comes from Maratus speculifer, assembly GCA_964019185.1. Classification (NCBI taxonomy): domain Eukaryota; kingdom Metazoa; phylum Arthropoda; class Arachnida; order Araneae; family Salticidae; genus Maratus; species Maratus speculifer. Next base: position 160,295,850 of record OZ025300.1, on the reverse strand, counting down.
TTCTAATGCAAATGAACAAGTTCAATTTTTGCATCTAAAAATATGACTCATTAGTGGGGACAAGCTTTTGTTAAAAAGAGACCCAGGATTTTTCAAGTCCAGCGGCATTCCTGGATTGGTTTTGATCATACTAATAACCACCAAAGTGTCACGAAATATCACAGATAAAATGCTAATTTTGTCTGAAGATTGCAGATATAATACCGATTTTGTAAAATCGCGGGAAAAAATGACGATTTCGTCAAAAGATTGCAGGAATAAAACGGTGTTTTTGAGAAAAGATCGTATAAAAATGCAAATTTTGACTAAAAATCCTCGAAAAAACAATTTCATAAATAAGAGAAACAGGAAAACACAGATTTAATCAAAAGATCGCAGAAAAACCACCAATTTCGACTAAAGATCGCAAACAATCGCCAATTTTGCTAAAATATCGCAGATAAATCTCTGATTTTATCTGAAGATCGCGGAAAAGCATCGATTTCCTCTGAAGATCGCGAATACCCCCCCCCCCCCCTTCTTCTTGCAGGGCGGTAACTCGCAGAATCCCTGCGGAATTGGGGCTGTGCAAGAGCATGCCACATAAATAACAACAAAAGTAGATGTCTTTAAATTTTTTTGGACTCCTTGGATTTTTTATGTACTCCTTGGATTTTTTCTTCCCAACTCTGTATGAACCCTGGAGACTTTTTAAATTAATAAACTTTTTAATTTCTTGGTTTCTTCTACGAATTAAAACAACCATTTTAAAATCAAAGAGAAATAATGAAAAAATGGTCAAAGAAAAACTTTACAGTCTCATAATTGTCCTTTTATAAGTAACTCAAAGCAAATTCTTTTTCAATATAAAGTACAAATACTTTCAACTTAATTCTGAATAAAGGAATGTGCAGCTCATAGATCTTTTCTTATGAATAGGATATTTTCCATTCTTCCCATATCCACCTTTCTCATCATATTTTACAGAAATCGGAGCATGTGAGTTGAAAATATAGTTATGGTACTATCTTATTTATTGTTAATGCAACAAACGAAAACACAAGTTAGATCTAGAGTGAGATGAAATACAATGTACTCAGTGATGCCGCTGGACTTGAAAAATCCTGGGTCCCGGGGACCCAGGACTTCTAAAATTCTGGGTCCCTTTTTCAAAAAAGCGGGTCCCCACTCAAAAAGTCATATTTTTAGACGCAAAAATTGAACTTGTTCATTTGCAAAAGAAAAGTTAAATGCAATAATTATTGTTTTAATTAATGTAAAAATAATTAAAGCCAATATTATTTTTTTCAAACTATTAAGAGATATTTACTTTACTTTTTTAAAAAAATAAATGTGCAAGATACAAATTATAAAATATTGCTTATTTGAGTGTAGAAGATAACAAGTATCACTATTGTTCACGTTTCTTTTAAAAAGGGGTAAAATTCATTTATTGAAAAAGACATTTTTTCTAAAAAAAAAGAATACTTTTCAAAATAATCAGAACAATCAAAAATAGATTGTGAAGCAGGAAAATCTGTTCTGGAGCAGCAAAAAACCATTTTGAAGCAGGGAAGTTGGTTTTTGGAAAAGAAAAATTCTATCCTGTCATTAACTTTTTTTCGTACCCCTTTGACGAAAATTGCATTTTAAAACTATTTTTTTTCACGAAAATTGCCTCTTAAAGCTATTTTTTGCACGAAATTTGCCGTTTTTCGCGATATTTTGACGAAATTTGCTGTTTTTTCGCGATCTTTTAACGAAATGAGCCGGTTTTTCACGATCTTTTGACGAAATGTGCTATTTTATCACGATTTTTTGATGAAAATCGCTGTTTTCGCGATTTTTTTTTTTACAAAATTTGTCGTTTTATTACGATTTATGGATGAAATTTGTCGTTTTTTCGCAATTTTTTGAGGAAATCTGCTTTTAGTTCGAGATTTTGTAATAAAATTAGTCATTTTTTGCGAATCTTTTGACGAAATTCGGCGAAAATTATTCGTCATTTCACAATTTTTTTAACGAAATTTGTCTTTTTTGCGATTTTTTGATGAAATGTGCCGTTTTTTCGCGATCTTTTGACGAAATGTGTCGCTTTTTTGCGATCTTTAGACGAAATGTGCCATTTTAACACGATTTGTTCATGAAAATTGCCTTTTTCGCGAATCTTTAGACAAAATTTGCCGTTTTATCAAGATTTTTGGACGAAATATGTCGTTTTTTCGCGATTTTTTGAGGAAATCTGCCTTTTTCCGGGATTTTGTAACAAAATTAGCCATTTTTTCCGCAAAATTTTTGACGAAATTTGCCGGAAATTATTCGTCTTTTTCGCGATTTTATAACGAAATTTGCCTTTTTTGCGAACTTTTGACGAAAATTACGCGTCCCGCGGGACGCGTAAGCTCCATTTTTTTGCGTCCCGTCGCCGATTTTTTGCGTATTTTACGCGCTATAGCGCGTCCGCGGCATCCCTGGTACTTATGACTCAATAAGTTGATTATAATTATAATTAAAAATTGTCTGTCTTGATAGCTATTTAGTAATTTTAAGTTTTTCTTACTTACTTAAGGATTTTTATTTGGAAAAGCAAGAAACAGATTATTTACTAAACAAAATTTAGGAACTTGCATCTGCATATCATTTATTCCTAAGTAGAGATGTAAATTTTCCCGAAAAATATAAGTGGCGGGAAAAAACTGTTTTTTTTTTTTTTTTTTCGGAAAAATTGATTTTTCATGACTTTCTCCCAAATTATATTTTCTTAGAGAATATTAAATAATAAAATTTTTTTCCCATTTATATGTATTAAATGAAAATTTTCACTTTATATTACAAAATAAAAAGAAAGTAGCAAAGCCTGCTTTTAAAAGTTTAGTTTTTTTTTTTACCACAGCCTAAGAATTTTAATTAAACGCTATTGTTTGTTATATCATATCTCTGTTGAAATGATTTTTCAGTTACATGTTTTACTACCAATTGACCTAATGTAAAAACAAAGCCAATATGTCTGCAGTTTGGAATGAAATAAATTATGCATTCAATTTACATAAGTGTAGTTTTTAAGTAAATTATACTAGTTTAAAGAAATTCTTGCAGTTTTGTCATTATTATGAATATCAGTATTCAAAAATTCCATTGTTTGTTTAAAAAATGTATATTTTTACATTATTATTATTATTATTATTATTATTATAATTTTTTTTTTTTTTTTTTAGAATCATAATTTCATTTAATTTATTTATAAAATGTTTAGTTTTGGTATAGCTTTCCAATCTCAACTCAAAAAAGTTTTGATTTAGTTTTATAATCTAAATTCAAACAAAACTAAGTTTTACTTTGGCTTACTCAGGGCTGCAACTGAAAAATAGCGTAGGATTTATTGACTGTTAGATTTTTACTCACAGAAACCAGAAAAATAATTTTTTTTTCTTTTTACCCTGAAATCTGTTATTCTTGACTAAGAAACCATATTCAATAATGTTTCCACATGGTAATTTTATATTTCTAAGAGTGGAACTCAAAAGTTATGAAAACAGAACACTACAAATAGAAAATGCTCACTATTTGAGGAATTAACAAAAGCAGTTACATACAGAGATAAACTTCTACTGTGCTTTAGAAAACTACAAAAATTCAAAGTTTAATCAAGAGGGAAAGTATAATTTGGAACATAGTTACTTGTAATAAAATATGGGGAGTTTTTTTCATCGCAGTTGTATTTTTCTAATGCAAACTGCCCATGTTTTTGCAACATTACTGTACATTATGGACATAAAATGGAGGTCAATTTTAGATTCAACACCTTGAAAAAACATTCAATTAATCAGCTATAACGAAATCTTGAAAAATGCAGCATAGTAGTGCCACCTATAGGGCAATTTACACCAAAAACTAAACAACATTAATACATATCAGAAACTGTCTGAAGCTATAGTTTTTTTTAAATCGTCCTTGAGGTAAAGCTATTGCGAAAATCATTAATAATGCAGCATAGCAGCGTCATCTGTTGAGCAATTTACACCAAAAAGTAATGAGCACGAAGTTTTGTCAAAGATTAACTTAATCTGAAATTTTATAAAAATACATACATTAGTTTGAGATAGAACTGTTGTGGAAATTATGAATAATGCAGCATAGCAGCGCCATCGGTTTGGCGATATACACTAATAAACATCTCGAGTTTATATCAAGGTGTAACTGAATCTAAAGTTTTGTGAAATTATGTGCATCAGTTCTTGAGATAGTTCCCATAAAATTTGTCACATACAGACTCACAGAGTGGCGGGTATTTTCCAAAAACCATCAAAACGTGTTCAGGACCTTCTAAAAACGTTTAAATACACCAAAAACTGGAAGTCAAATTTTTCACGAATTCAATACTTACTTCCTGAAAAGATAGATTAAAGTAATAAATGCATACTTCAAAATTTTATGTTGAATTTTTAATTTTATCATTTCCATTAATTGGCATATTATTGCACTAATTGAATTAATTTTTAAAGAGAAGTTGCATTTAGTTACATATCTAGATTTTTTTCATGTAATCAAGTTTTTGTGAAATTGTGAACTTTTTGTATATACTTGTACAAAATATATTCAGAATTTTTGAATAAGAAATTACTATATTTAGGTTCCTATTTAGACATTTTTAATAAGGTTATTTACATACATATATGCAACTTAATAAAATTCAGCTGCTGTATGGCATGAGATTTTTTTTTTCTTCAATCACTGCACTTGCGAAAGATTCGATTTGTTGATTAAACTTTTTCTGAAATGTCTATTTACAAGAGAAATTTTGCAAAGGGTCTTCTCAAATGGGTCCTTTCAAGTCTTCTCAAACAGATGTCTGCTCAGAGATCAGATTACCCACATTAAAATTTTCATGTGAAACACTCAACATAAAAATAAATAAAATAAAAAGTATGAGAATGTAGCTATTACAAAATTTTCACAATATTATTTCATAAATGAAATTTCAATTTTTCCAGTTCTGAAAAATTGAAAAATAAGCCTTCGGGAAAAAAACCGTTTTTTTTTCCCCAATTTTTCCGGGTTTTTTCCGAGCATTCCCATCTCTATTCCTAAGGAGAATCCTAATAAATCACCAATTTAATCCTTCTCATGGTTAATTTTTTTAAGTTATACTTTACAAACAGCAAATAAATAATGTAAAAACATTCTACTTTATTTAAATATGATTTTCTTTCTATAATTATTTTAAATATATTTATAAATTGACAGTTAAAAGTAGAAATTGTGAAAGGTTTTTAAAAATGTGTTTTAAAAGGTTTTATTAAGTATTGGATTCGGCCGAATACTTTGATATTCGGCCTTACCGAATATTCGGCAGGCCAAATAGTTTCATATTCAGCCAAGCCTAATATTCGGCTTAACCGAATAGTTTGATATTCGGCCTAACCGAATATTCGGTAACATGGCCGAATACCGAATAGATACCGAATATTCGGTGCATCCCTATTAGATATTAGAGTGGATGTAGCTCAAACAGGTGCAAATTGAGAGCAGTGTGGCTCCACACACTAGCAAAGTGGACATAGCTCTATTATTTATTGAATATTATACAGAAAATGTTAAAAGCACACTAGAATATGAAGGTTATTTATATAAATGTATATTTTTTAATGTATCTTAATATGCAAGTTTTTCCTGGTAATTAATTTTTTTATTGGTTTTTCTCTCTGGTATGGAAAAATTAGTTTTGAATAAGAAAACCTCAAAAATAAATACCTTAATCTCAAATATCTTTTTCCTGCTAGCATGCAGTGGTTCAAATTACATTCATAGTTTAAAAAAAAACTTTGTTATGAAAAGTATCTTATTGTGACGATCAAATAATATCTAGTTACCAAATTTTTGACCTGGGTCATTTTTTAAAAATTAAAAAGTTAATAGATTCTTAAAATCTTTAATTTTTTAGGATACAATGTTGCATGTTTGAAATTTATTTTTATTTTTTTACTTTATAGAATAATTCTTATCACTGTGTGCATTTATTTGTACATTTTACACAGACATACAAATGTACAATTCCAGTTTCAAAAAACCTGAACACTTAAAACTTTTTGATTCATTTTTTTTTCCTTATACAGTCGAACCTCACTATCCCGACACCGCTTTTCATGCCACTTCACTATGTCAATTTTTCAAACTTTATTTAAAAAAAAAAAAACCCTCCAAACATTATGAATGAGATTCAATGAAAGAAAGGTTTCTTCCTGCACATTTTCTATCCTCCAATCCATTATTACTCACCCAGTGTGTTTATTCACTGACAGTGCAATACGTATTCACTTAGGGAACATTTCATTTCAACACTTTATTTGCAGTGTTTTAAATTGTTTACGGCAGAGTCTAAGACGGTTCATAATTGTCTCAACATGCTGGTTTCATCAAAGTTCATCGGATCCCGACTGTATAGAAGGTAATGAAGACGCCGCTCTTCCAATATTGTTTAAAAAGCTGTTAGATTGTGAAATATATATATAATGGGTGATGTACATAAATTTTAATAAGGATATCACCATTTGTAATGATTTCTGAAATTGTAAAAGAGAAAGACATTTCTTGAGTCAGGAATTGAAAGTGATATGGAGCTAGAACAAAACAGGCGTTCAACTACAACCAAAATTTGCATTGTATTGAAATAAGAAATTATCTAACATACATTTCTGAAACAATAGATATTCTTAAAAATTCATTGCATAACCATAGAAAAAGAATTGTAGGAAGAACATCCATAAACATGCAAGTCTTAAATAATCGGTATTTTGTGTAATAATAAAAAATATACGCCATCAGAAATCTGATTTGTTTTCAGTTTTATATTTCATTTTTAAGCAATAAAACATTAAAGAATAATTCTGAATTTAAAATTGTCTTGAATAAAAAATACAACTTTTTACAAACATGTTTTTCTCAAACTCCGGTTACTTGGACACTCTATATTTTTTTTTTTTCCCCCTTTTTTATCCTCCACATTTTATAGTTTTTAATACTCATTATTACAGATTTTAACTTTTTCCAGCAGTTATATTCATGTAACAATAAGTAATTATCACAAGCCACTTTCTCCCATCTGTTTCCCCTTCCTTTTTTTTTCTTGTTAAAAATAAATTTTAGCTGGCCAATATTTTTGGGATATAGTTAAGGCAGAGTTTCCCCCAGGTTAAAAAAGGGACAGGGCACTACTGTTCTGAAAAGGGCACTTTTTTTATTTTTAGGGGCACTTTTATAACATTGAATCTAGCGGTTCAAAAAATTGTGGAAAGACAGAAATTTTGTCAAAGAATCCAGAAAAAAAAAATCTGAATTTCGTTAAAAATTTAAAAAAAAAAAAGTGAATTTTGTTAAAAGATTGCAAAAAACCCCAGCAAATATTGTTAAAAGATCGCAAAACAGCAGGTTTTGTTAAAAGATCATGAAAAATCGCAGCTTTTGCTTTTAAAGAAAAGTTAAAAAACAAATTTCGTGAAAAGATCGTGGAGAAATGGCAAATTAGTGACAGATTGTGAGCAGAACTGTGTGGGGGCGGATATTTAGGAGGCGCTAAATTAATACTACAAGTGTCATTTTGGGACTGTCGCAAGAAAAAGTTGGGAGATGGGGGGGGGGGGCATCAAATTCTAATAATGCCCCAAATTCAATTTTCTCTTCGTCTGAAAATGATCTTAAATTAGGAAAATTTGCTTTTGGAGTATTAAAAACACGATTTTGAAGCAGGAAAATTAGCTTTTAGAACAGAAATTCACTTCTGGCATTTACTTTTTTTTCTGTACTACGTTGACAAAATTTGCATTTTGTACAACTTTTTAACATGTCATTTTTTCAGGATGTTTTGAGTTTTTTTGTGAATTTTTGGCGAAATTTGCTGTTTTTTGCGAATCTTTTGACAAAATTTTCTGTTTTCTTTTGATTTGTGGACGAAATTTGCCTTTTCACAAATCATTTGATGAAATCTGCCATTTTATCTCAATTTTTCGACAAAAGTTGCAGTTTTCGTGATCTTTAGCGAAATTTTCTGTTTTTCGAGAATCGGTTGACAAAACTTTCAGTTTTATCGCGATTTATCGATGAAATTTGCTGTTTTTTCACAATCTTTTGAGGAAATCTGTCGCTTTCTCGAGACTGTGACGAAATTAGCCATTTATTTCGAGAATCTTGCAGGAAATTAGTCGTTATTTCGTGATTTTTTAATGATCTGCCTTTTTTGCTCTTGTGCATCCCACGGGATGCGCAAGAGCTATTTTTTGAGATCCAACGGCAATTTTTTGCATAGTTTGTGCTATGGCGCGTTCACATCGCTGAAGGGCTGCCTTTTTTCAAATGTGGGGCAAGGGTGCTATTTTTTTTTTTTTTTTTTTTTAATGAGTGACCAGAGGGGCACTGGTTTTTGGTAGAGGGGTGCTTTTTTTTAAACTAAAGGACAGGAGGGGCGGTGCAACCTCCTGAAACCCTCTAGGGGGAAAATGGTTAAGGAAATGACTATTTGTACGATTTGTAGGAAACTTTATTTGAAAGTTTGCAATTATTGTAAATGAAAGAGGGATTCCAATTGCAAACCTCAAAGCAAGATTGTTATTGAACTGGGAGGGGAATTGCAATAAAGAACTTTAGATCAAAAATTAACAACTCTGTTCAAGAAACTTTAGTGTTTTTTGAGTAATATAACTTTTTTTACCCTCAGCATGTCTGCTACATCGCTAGACTAGAATTTTCTTGAAATACATCGGGAAATTTCATTCTCCCCATATGGAGTAGCAACGTTGGATAACGAGGTTCAACTGTACTTGTTTTGGTGGATTCTTGCAATTTTTCAAAGTGCATTTTTTAGTTTTTAAAATTTTTGCTCTATATGACTAAGGCAATTCTAAAAATAGTTTTTTTTTTTTTTTTTTTTTTTTTTTTTTTTTCTTGAAAATAGACTTAAAGTAAAATTTAATCTACAATTTTTCAAGGTAGCATCTAATTTTAATGTTGCATCCTAAACAGATCAATCTAAAATAATTATTTTAATACACCCCTTCTCCAGTTTGCATCACTGGATTTAAAAAAAATGTAAACAATTTCTAACATTTGGTGCTCCCCTTTATTTAATAGGTGTTAATTTTTTATACTTGGAGATTTTCTACTCTTTTATCTTAAATAATCTGCATAAATAATTGTTTTCTTCTATACAACTTATGTGAAAACTGATGAAAATAGTTTTTCGCAGTTGTACTATTTCCATCACATGGTATTTTGTTGTGTTAACAATTCAATTTTTCAAATTTATTAAAAAGGTACTTATTTTTTCTTCTAAGAATGGTGTATAAACTGTATTTTACTAAACAGTACAAAGTATCAGAACAAAATATTTTACTGTTTGTGGGGGAAAAACAACATAATGAACAGTAAAGTTTTGAGAGCAAGTTTCATAATAATGAAAAAACAAATATGTAGTAAAGAAATAGTTATTAAAAAATAACTTGTGAGAAAACTTAGCAATTCATTGTGAATTCAGCCTGGATTTATTTAAAACTTTTTGCTGAGTTTGATTGAAAATTTTTTTGTCAGATTATAATTATCTTTTTTTCTCTTGTGTTTTAGGGTTTGATGTTTGGATATGCTACTGATGAAACCGAAGAATGCATGCCCTTAACAATTGCTCTTGCTCATAGATTAAATGCCAGACTTGCCGCCCTTCGAAAAGATGGCACATTTCCTTGGGCAGGACCAGACTCAAAAACACAGGTATTTCTTAAGATTCATGTATTTGTTATTTCTTAACATTCATGTTTTTAAGAAATTTCAACAAAACTGAAATTTTTTTTCAATTTTAACAAATTGAAATAATAAAAGTTACAAACCACCAGTTATGAAATATGAGTACAAATCTTTAATGTTATTTTACTTAATTTGGTATAAATTGGAAATTTAAGAAACTTTCATACATTTTAAGAATGTTCTTGGATCTGAATTGTACCTCCTGACACACTCCTGAATTCTTTTATGTTCTTAAATGCATAAGATTGTCAGGTGCTCTCTCATTCAGAAATTTGAATAAGTTTTTTGATGAAAGGCCAAAAATCTTTAAGAAAATGCTGTGTTTTAATTCTGAACTAAATTTTCTAATGACAACATATTTGGATTCTCAGCATATCTGAATGTGATAATATATTTGAGGACATGAGTTTCAAAACTCCTTATCCAGAAAATCAAATTTTGGCGAATCAGGTAAAAATTTCTGTCTCTGTCCATTGGTTTTCATTGTAAACAGATTTTGCAATACCAGAAATACATAATGGAACTAGTTTTTTGCAATTAGTGATTTTTTTTATATTTAGTTTTGAAACTCCACATTCTCATTTGGATTATCTCAATATGTTTTGATGCTTGACATGTTCCTAAGTAAAAATGGAATGCTATATCCATAGTTCATTTACAAGGACTAAGAGTACAAAAGTGCTTTTTCCATATCTGAAGGAGAAATGATTTTTTAATGACGACACTTCTTTATAATTTAATTCAGCTGATTTATTAGAAATTTGAGTTTCAAGTGCACCATGAGAAACCTTGGACTAACCGCACAGACTTTCATCTTTGTACATGTTATAGATTTTTCTAGTTATCTTGGACAAAAACAAAACTTTCTTCTTATTACCATAAAATACCATTAATCAGCCCTTCCCAATCGCACATCTTCCTCTAGCTTTATAAAAAAATTTAAATTTGCAAAAAGTCCCTAGAAAGTATCCCTGTAAAGATCACTGAAAAAAACTTGAATTACATCCTAACAAAGGTGGAAAAACAAGATATATCAAAAAATCGCCCAAAAAAAAAAAAAAAAAAAAAAAAAAAATTATGATCAAATTGCTGGAAAAACAAACTTCTTAACGATCATGAATTTCATCGAAGGATCACCCAAAAAACATTTTGTCTAAAGGTTGCAAGGGAAAACTAATTTTGTCAGATCTCAAAAGATGCTATCAAAGGATCACTGAAAAATCTAAATTATGTTTTTAAAAAAAATCTCTGAAAAAACACATTGTGGAAAAGTTGTGAATTCTCGAAAGATTGCTCACATTTTGTCAAGAGATTGTCTGACATACTCGCAATTTTTTTTTTTTTTTTTTCCCTGATAAGTTCTGTGTTATCCAAAGAAAACAAAGGATCGTGAAAAGTACACATTTCATCAAAAGATAGCAGTACAAATGCAAATTAAGTCAAACGATCATGAGAGTAAAAATATGAATTTCATCAAAAAATTGTGGGGTAAAAAGCAAATTCCATTCTTTTAAAAAGATAAATTTCGTCAAAAGCACAATTTTTTTTTTTTTTTTTTTTTTTTTTTTTTTGAAAACTGTCCTAAAAAAGCCTATTCTATTAAAGAATGGGGGAGACTCCCATTTCATGAAAGTATCTTAGCAGAAACACACATCTTGAAGAAAAATTGCGTTTAAAAAAAAATGCAATTTTGTTAAAAGATTACAAGGAAAAAATGTGGTTTTCATTACAAAATCACGAAAAAAAATGTTAAACATTGCAAAAAACCCTGCAAATTTCATCAAATATCATAGAAAAATCTCTCGAATATTCCAAAATAAAAAAATAAGGAGGTGTCAGACCTGCATTTTCAGTTATTAATGTTTCTCTATAGAAATTTTTATATTTTGTGTAGAAATTTTATAAATTATATGCAGGCTTCGTAGGTTTTGAATACATTATCTTCAGATGTTAATTATATTGTGCATTTACAGAATTGTTTAGACATTTTCTTTTATTTTATAAAAATAGAAATGTGTCATTTAGAAGATTTTGTAATAACATTCTAGTAGTGTTAGAAAACATTTCATAATGTATATGTGGCTCTTATTTATATTAAGTTTTTTATTTTATTAATCTTGTGCAGGTTACTTGTGAATATTCTTTCAAGCGGGGAGCTGCAGTTCCCATCAGAGTTCATACTGTAGTGGTTTCGACCCAACACATGGCAGATGTGCCCTTGGATGTGGTACGACGTGAAGTAATGGAGCATGTGATCAAGTACACCATTCCACCTAAATATCTTGATGAAAGAACAGTTTATCACATCAACCCTTGTGGTGAATTCATCACTGGTGGACCAATGGTAAATTCTTCTGACCTATTTAAGTTTTTTGTGCTTATTGCATTTATTAACCTGTTCTTGTATAACAGAGAATTTTCATTGTCTTGGAGTTCATTGCATGTTTATTTTGCTCTTAAGTCTCAGTCTTGGTGTTAATAGCAGAGGAGGAAATTAAAATTTTCTATAAGAAACTCTACTAGCAGTTTTATTTTTTTAGTAAGCAAAGAAATATTTAATTTTACAATTTTGATAATTTTTGCAATTCATGTTGAAAAATAACAGTTCTGATCCTTTTTTGTTGAGCCTAAACTTTAGTTGAAATAGTCTCACAAAAATTGACAGCTGTAATAATACCAGGGGTGATTATCGTTCGAAAATTCAGAAATTCCCCAAAACTTAAGGCATCCTTTTCCGAAAATTTGAATTTGGTTTATTGGTTCAGCATAGTTGCTAACTTTTATGTTTTTGCTCACGGAGAAATGCAAATTTCATAAAAGGATTGCCGAAAAGGCACACATTTCATGGAAAAATAACAATTTCGTCAATGTTTTTGTCAACAAACTTTGTCAAATGATCGCTGAAAAACACACATTTCCTGTGCAGATCGCGGAAAAACGGCAATTTCACCAAGTATCCCAGATAAAACATTGGTTTCAACTGAAGACACTGCGGGAAAAAAAACAGTTTTTGAAAAAAGATCACTTAAAAATATTTTGTCAGAAGATCATTGAAAAAAAAGGTTGATTTCATCAAAAGATCATGGGAAAAGGCTGATTTCGTCAAAAGATCGCGGGTATAAAACGCAATTTTCTAGAAAAGATCGCATAAAAATGCAAATTTTGTCTATAGATTGTCGAAAAAATGCAGATATCCTCAAAAGGTGACAGAGAAGCTGTCGATTTCGACAAAAGTTTGCAATAAATCGCTGATTTTGCTAAAATGTCGCAGGTAAATCTCTAATTTCATCTGAAGATCGCAGATAAATCCCTTCCTGGCGCGGGAGGTAATTCGCATAATCCCCCCCCCCCTTGCTTGCTATATTATTCTAATTTGTTAAATTATATAAAAAAGTATTGTTATATATATTAAAGTATTAAGGTAGATCTACACAAGCCCAGGCTCAAATTTACCTTTTCGGTAGATTTCATAAGTACTATTGCCAGTGAGCAGGAATGCTCTGGACTGTTTTTGCTGAAGCTCTAAATTTTCTTCTGCTCCAGTGCTCCTTTAGTTTAGAAATATTCTTTTTATTTATTTTTTTTAGGCTTAAAAGATTTTAATTTACACTGTTATTCAGTATTTTAGTTATATCATTTTTTAAGATGTTGTTTTCAGACATTCAAGAGGCCTTCCACATTGTAACGTCAGTGCCAAGTTTCTGTAGAGACTATACTTTAAAATACATTTATATTGATTTCAGGTCAAATATGAAAGAGATTTATTAATTTCAAATCTCTTCTTAAGAATGAACAAATAATTAAATTTAATTAAATTTGTATTTTTAGTGTGAGCTAATAACTGTTATTATTTTTTAAATGTTCCTTCCTTTTATATTAAAAAAATCAAACTCAAAAGCACAGAATTAGAGCTGTGGTTGGAGCGAGAGTCATAGCTTATGAACTGGGAGCAGAGCTGGAGCATAATATCTTTCAGCTCTATATCCTTGCCTACTGCAGTTGTTACTGTCATTCCTTAATAACTTTTCATTATGATCCTTGAAACCCAAAATCACACTCTCCTAAAAAGGTGTGTGAAACATTTTGTCTGCTCAGTAAAAGTCACAATCATGCATGGATTTTCTATCTCGCCCAGAAACTTTGAGATGATTAATATCTTGGCTGAGATTGCAAATGGGCAAAATTGGCCCAGTAATGTGGAAATGGAGAGGGTTAAAAACTTTGAATACTGCCTTTTACATGATTATTATAAACCCAACTGACAAGGAAAAAATAAAAATTTTTTGTATGGCAGTTGCCAACAGTTAAAAAAAAAATCTCAATAAAATTTACCACAATTACTTTTCTATTGCAAGATTCTCATATAAATTTGACCAAAAAAAAAAAAAAAGTCATAATTTTTCGATAAGTGATTTCCATGTGAAAACTGAAAATGAAATAGTTTAAAGAATTAAAAAATAGATATTATGTCATAATAGAATGATAATGAACATCAGCAGGTGAATATGTAAGGTCATGATTGGAAAAAAAAGTTTTAAAATGTGATTAAAAACCCAACTATGGAAATATTTGGCTTTAAGATTTTGAAGACCTTTAAATTTGTTTCTGCCATTTTAAAATCTGTTCTATATGTATGCATATGTATTAAAATTTTCACAAGGTTACGTCCTTAGAGCTCACTCTTTGTGAAGTAACTGGGTTTATCTTTAGTCTTAATTTTTATTGGTGAAATTGATACTTAACTTCGAAATCTATCTCTGTCTGTAGGCAGGGCCGCCAGGGATTCTTTTTCGGTATCCACACATGGGCTTGCCTAAGCTCAGAATATATTAATTCCTTCTTGCACTCCCATCTTCCAAATCAAATGTAATACATATATATACAGGGCTGGGGAATTGCATCATTTTACTCGCCACTGGCAGATGAATTTTCTGTCAAGGCAAGTGAAATTTTAAGTTATCTTTTTAAAAATGGCAAAGATGCCAAAATCTTTATTTTTTTTTACTAATATATTTTTACTATATTTTGCAACTTTTAAAATTTCTGTAACGTAAACATGGTATTAAAATCTATCCTATAATACTAATATTTTCTTTCTTTTCTATATTATTTTTATAGAACAAAAATGCATTGTTTTGTAGTAATGTTTTTGCAGTCATTTAAATTTTGTCTAAACGATTTTCAATTGTATGTTGCATTTTGCTGGCTGATAAATCCTTGGCTGGTAAGATTTCTTGAAAATTCCTCACCCTTGTGTATATAATATGTAATTGTGCTTGTGAATTTCTTTAATGGATTATTTAGAAAGTTATATATTTAATTTTTCCGAATTTTGATCATAATATAAAATTGAAGCTGGGAGACCAGGTTCTCTCAGTCTGAGCTTTTAGTTTATGACCAAGCCTTAAAACTTAGGCACATGGGTGATGCTCTCCAAATAGGCCAAAATGAGAGTAATGAAGGAGTGATGAATTTTAACATAATACCAGTTTACTTTTTTACCCTTATCTGAATTGAGATTAGGCTTACTGTCCCTTAACTATATCAAGTATTTATAAATTAGTAATAATTAAAATTGTTTAATATTTACCTGCATTCATTAGAGGTTAATGAGGGAGTGATGAGGTGCCAAGCCTTCCTCATCACTCCCTTATCAGACTTTACTGAATGCAGGTAAATAGTTAAAAAAAATTATTGCAGATTTATAAGTATTTAGATATAGTTAAGACCTAGTAAGCATAATGGGAAAAAAGTTAATGGGCATTTTGTTAAAATTCATCACTCCCTCAGTCACTCCCTCATAACTCTTATTTTGGCCTATTTGGAGAGAATCTCCCACATGCAGATTTCTAAAGTATAGAGGTAGCTTTTGAAATTTTTTTAATCTTGCTCACTTTTTTTCCACATAGTTAAAATTTGCCAATATGGCTTGTACACCCTCCACAAACACACATACAACCTCCTTAAATGTTATAATTTAATCCATTTGTCCCTAACTTTACGTATGTATGCTATCAAAATGTATACAAAGTGTTATTAGAGTTCTTCAAAGTGTTATTACTGCATCTGTCTCTGTGAAAGAGGCTAAAATAGGTCTCCTTCCTCTTATTTCACTATTTGGCTTCAAGCTGTGAACATGCAATTTCTTTTCTTCAAGTTCCTTGTTTTTAAGTTTGCAACATATATTCAGCAAACATACAGCATCTGGCTGATCTATCCTATATGCTGGATAATTTGCAGTAACCAGATATTATTAGCTATGACCATATAAAAAAAAATATCCATATTCTAAAATTTTATTTGGAGTGTTACTCTATATTTTTATGTAACCTTGATGTCCAGCTAACAAAAAAAAAATATATATATATATCAATGTCTGTTTATCAAATTTTGTATGGAGCTCTGTAAATCTACAACAAACTCTTGAAATGCTACATAATGGCTTTTTGTATGGAGCTTTAAATCTGCATTTCAAAAGATACTTATTTGAAAAGGACAAATGTTCAAGGCCACCAAGCTGGTACATTCAAACAAAACTTGCTTTTCCATAAAATCTGGGAATGTTCCAGAACCTTGTATATTTTTTCTATTTGGAGATAGGATGATTCATACAGAATGGCCCAATAGTTTTATTTTTTAAATGTCAATAACTATTATGGATTTCATTTTTAGAGTTGTATTGTTTTATGTTGGGATGCACAGAAAAGAATAATTTTAAAAAGCATATTGCAGATGAAATGACTTAATAAAATTCTCCTATAATTTTATTTTAAGACAAATTTATCATTTTACTTCTGTGTTCTCGCACAGCTGAACTGCATTCTTCACATTACATAATGTTAAGTACACAATAATTAACATTTTTGTTGTTTAACTAAGTAGTATAAAAGTCCAAAATTTTCAGATTCTAAATCTGAAAGGAAAATCAGGTAAAATTAACTGTCAAAAAATTAATTTGTAAGGTTGACTGACTTTTGAAACCTCCTGAAAAAATTTCCTTCTTAATTATCACATTTTATAATATTTTGTAAAAATAGAAGGGTTTTTTGTATGATTATTTTATGTCATTGCTGCTAATATTATCATCACTTGGTCAATTTGACTTAAGTAAAATTCTTAACCAAGATTGTATTTTACAGGGTGATGCTGGTCTTACTGGTCGTAAAATTATTGTCGATACTTACGGTGGCTGGGGTGCTCACGGCGGTGGTGCATTTTCTGGAAAAGATCCTAGCAAGGTTGATAGATCTGCAGCTTATGCCGCTCGATGGGTTGCTAAGTCCCTTGTGAAGGCTGGACTGTGCAAGCGTTGCCTTGTTCAGGTATTAGTTTACCCTTAATATGATCATTTTTTATCTTTTGTAAGTTTTGTATGTATAGGAGATAAATATTTTTACTTCAGATGAAAAAATTTAGATTTACACATCAGCATACAGTATTCACCAATATATGTCAGGAGAGAAGATCGAAATATCAGCTTCGATAACTCGTCGATAATTATATCAAATGATATAATTTTTAGTTTCAAATGTATGGGTTATTTTTACTTCCTGAGATAAATTTTACATTTTATTGTTATTAATCTATCAATGTATTCTCTTTTGCTGTATAAGTTCAATAGTGCTCAAGTGCTGTATAAGTTATGTATAAATTAATTGGATAGATTTTCCTCTCAATATTATTTTAGTTTTTTAAAATTTATAAAATAAATTACATACATACAAATGTGTGTTATTGTAAGTATTACCAATGCATAGTTGCCAACTTGTACGGTTTGGCCATACAATGTACGGATTTTGATCCAATTGTACAGTTTTACGGATGAACACCACGATTGTATGGTTTTGCATGTGGAAAAAACAATCACGAAGCAAAGCGAATTTTGTGAAAGGATTGCCGAAAAAGCACGCATTTCGTCAAAGTTTCATGCCAAAACCACGATTTTGTCAAATTTTCTAGGGAAAAAACACGAAAAGATCGCTGAAAAACACACATTTTGTGAACGAATCTCTGAAAAAAACGTGGATTTTGTCAAAAGATTGTGAATTAAACGCAGATTGTCAAAAGATTGCAGATATAACGCCAATTTCATGAAGAGGTCGCTTTAAAAAATGCTGTTTTCATGAAAAAAAATCTAACTCAAATTTTGTCAAAAGATTGTTGAAAGAAACAATGATTTCATCAAAAGATCGTAGAATAGCTGCCGATTTTGTGAAAAGATTGCAATAAAATGCAGATTTCGCCAAAAGACTGCAGATAAAATGCTGATTTGTCAAAAAAAAATCATGTATAAAACACAGGTTTTGTGAAAAGATTGCTTGAAAAAAGTGAATTTTGTCAAAAGATTGCAGAAAAAACTCAAAATTTGTCAAAAGATCGTTGAAAGAGCTTCAATTTCATCAAAAGATCACGGGGGAAAAAATGTAGATTTCATCAAAAGATCGATCAAAATGAGATTTTTTTAAAAAGATCGCAGTAAAAATGTACATTTCTTCAAAGGATTGAGGTAAAAATGTGCATTTTGTCAAAGATACCCGGAAAAAATGCATAATTGATGCTGATAGGAACCTCCCACCTATATGTTGTAACTTTCCTAGAAATTTGCTATGAATTTAATTCCCCCCCCCCCCTCAATATATTGCAAATCATGCATGGAGGACAGCTTCTTGGAAACATGTTCCCATAGTATGAAATTTCAAACATTTTCTTGTGCAAAATTATGGCAAAATATAAATAAATATAAATAGAAAATACTTTTATGGAATGGTATTACTTTTTTTTCATTGCATATGCATATATTATGCATTTTTAAGCATGTAAGAATACATTATAAAAATTGTAAGGATTTCATAATTAACATGTTGGCAGGTATGCCAATGATGTATATTAATACTATTAAACAATTTAAATAAATGATTAAAATTGTTATATTTTAGGTTATCAATGTTTTGTTATACAAAGTGCATGAAAAACTACAAATCAGATGTTGAATATTAATATTTTAGTTAAAATTATTGCAGCACATAAACATTTTTGGAGGCAGGTTGACATTAACTGATGTTTTTTCTTAAAATGCAAGTACAGAAAAAAAAAGTTTTGCATTTTTATCAGTTCTTATTTTCCAAATATACTAAACAGAAAACAATCATTATTTTATTATGATTTTTTTAATATTATTTTTGAAAACTGAATGTAACATGTGTCTTCCACCATTCTAAAGAACAGAGATCTCGCACTATATTTGATTGAAACAAAAATTTGTTGATTCAGATTTTGTTTCAAACTTTAATATATTAGTATCACTGAAGTTGAAAATTTCTCTTTTCAAACAATAATGCTAATATTTTCTCAGAACTTGTTAATTTCTATCCTGCATAGTAGAGATTCAAAAGGAAGGATAATAAATATTGGGCGCATTGCTTGTTTGTAATGCAAATTTGATTTTATTT
Source organism: Maratus speculifer (assembly GCA_964019185.1). Taxonomy (NCBI): domain Eukaryota; kingdom Metazoa; phylum Arthropoda; class Arachnida; order Araneae; family Salticidae; genus Maratus; species Maratus speculifer. The sequence goes on along the minus strand of OZ025300.1, from coordinate 160,276,636 downwards.
ATTTCATCATATGAGTCCCAGAGGGCTTTGAAAAAGACTGTCAAATTCGCAAACATCTCAATTGCACTGCTTGGCATTTGAATGGTTAAATTTGCTAAGGTTTTCACAAAGCACAAACAAAATGACACTGTCACAAAGCACAGTGTTGACTTTGGACACTTTTCTCGATGAGGATTTCTGTGGTTCTGAAGGAGGAGGGAAGGGGGGGGGGTCATTATAAAGCTCCAGGCGGGAAATTGCACTTTTTGATCATTTCAAAACACAAAATTTCGAATCTGAGAATCTCGCTGCTCTAGAGTGGTGGGAGCATGTCTCTTCCCAGGCCACCCTTTTGAATTAAACACTAAGTAAACCTTATTTTGCTTTCAAAAGCATGTCTCAACTATTTCAGGGTTGCTCAATAAGCAGTGAAATTGGCTATTTTTGTTTCTGGATGTGAAGTTTATCCAACCAGTACTATACCTTTTTGTGACTCAGTAAAGTGCACATGGATTTTTGTATGGAGCTAGTCCATTTAAATTTTTGTCTTGATGTGCTTCAACCTATTCAAAATACAAATTACAGAACCAATGTCACAATTAGTGGTATCTTTTTAGTGCAAAATTTTACAAGTGTATGGTGTAAACACCATACAAACTTTTTGTAATGCTACATTCTTGAGTCAATAAGTCTATCTGCATGCTATCTGAAATACTTATTTTCTGAATAATCCCTGTATATTTTAGATTAGCCACCAATGCACAAAAAGAAATTATAAAAAACACTAAATATGCATTGAAATTTTTTAATTTGCTAAAATTGCTATTACCTTTATATTAGCTGCATGTTATCAGTAAATAGCTAAAGAAATTCAAAATATTTTATTTAATGCAACTTTTTTTTCTGATTATTTTAATATTTGAGCATTTAGATTGCTCATCTTTTGAACTTATTTGGTAGGATTTCTACCCAAAACTATATTCCTTATGTTTGAATTTCTGAAATTTTTGCAGATCTACACTTGTTAGGACTCCTAGAATCCAAAACTGTTTCTGCTTCTGTATATTTAATTTATTAAGGACATGATTACTTCCAAATTGATGTATAAAATTAAGGGGTAGAAAATCAGTCTTTTTTAATAGGCAAAATCTAACTAAAAGGATGGAAATAGGGGAGGGATTTTGTGAAAACAGAGAAAGCCATAGAACTACTTAATTGAAACACAAATCAAAAATGTTTAAAATTATTACTTGCAAAAAAATAAATCGCTGATTTACATGATATAAAATTCACTTAAATCTTATTATGAATCTCCTTAATCTTTTTAAAACTTTTTTTATTTTAACAAGCTTTTGATAAAACTTTTACAGCTTAAAGGGTGTGAAGAATAAAAATTCTCATTATCACGATTCTGGTAAAAACAGCTCTTGCTGGAAAATGAAATTAAAAACTCTACAAAATTGGGAAGATGAAATTATTAAATTGGATTTCTCTCATTTTGTTTTTATTGGTGAAATTAATACTTAACTTTGAAATCTACTTATGCCTGTGGGCTAAGCTTGAACTCCCAATGATAGTCAAATTTTAATTTTGTTGTGGAATATTAGTTGAATGTTAAATTATTTACATTATTTAAAGTGCAAATATGTTAATCTTCTGCAACAGTATAGATTCGAAAAAATAAATGCTTGAAATTATTTTTAGAATCGTAAACTTAAGAAAAATCTAAGTCTGACACAATAGCATATATTTGATAATCTCAATATGTATGATTAAAATTTTTGTTACCTATTATGCATGTTTTCTCTCAGAAGTACTTTTGCACAAAATGAAATTTATTTCATTCCTATTTAGGTGATAAATGTTCTTAAAAAAAAAAATTTGCTTGTTTTATATTTGTGGTTTATTTTAAGCAATTTTCAGTAAAATAGCTTTTTTTAAAGCTTATACACATATATTCATTGCAAGTTCTGTTTCTTATTTTCTTCACAATCTAGCTTTCATATGCTATTGGTATTGCTGAACCTTTATCTATAACAGTACTGTCTTATGGTACTTCAGAAAAAACCCAAAAAGAATTACTGGACATTGTCATGAAAAATTTTGATCTCCGACCTGGAATAATAATAAAGTAAGCTTGTTTTCTTTATATTAATTTTATTTATTATATTGTTTTGCAGTATCTTTGTTTTTTAGGTGTTAAGTAATTTAACATTTTTAAATTAATTTTATTGGGTAATCTTGTAAACCTTTTCACTTAATTAGGACTTGTTTCTTAAATAAAAAAAAAAAAAAAAAATCTTCTTAAGCAGGGGTGGGAAAATACATCATTTTGCTCGCCAGTGGTGAGTGGATTTTTTCACAAGACGAGTGCATCTTTAGTTTTTGAAAAACTGTGAGCAATAGACACTATCAGAGACACCTTTTTAATCTAGATATTTAAGCTTACTTCTGTTTTATATACTTCTTAATATTGTAGAAAAATTATGAAAGTGCATTGTAGTAATAGTAATTTTGTCTGCAATTGCATACGATTTTGTAATAACTATTTTCAACTGCGTGTGTGTTGCATCTTGCGGGCTGGTGAAATAAATTCTTGGCTGGTAAGATTTTTGAAAAATTCCCCAACCTTGTTCTTAAGAAAAGAAATTGCAATTAAAAATATATATTTTGATTATCGCAATTCCAATTTTTCATAGTTTTTTATACTCTAGATTATTGTAACAGTCAAACTTAATATGTTGATTTTAGCTTTGTTTGTATAATTTCTTTATACAGTTATTTCTCTATAGGATTCTCTTTTGGCTGAATAATTCTGTAAAATCCTACATCAACATGCATTTTTTTTTTTTTAATGTGAACATGAAGAAAGAAAAATATATATCTCTTTCTGGGTTATACAGCAAGATTTCCCTAAAGTAACCACATTCCATTCCAATAAAAGTTGGTTGTTCAAAGAGGTGATTTCTTAATAGAGGGTCGTGTTCAGATCTAGATTTTAATTGTTGAAAAAAAATAACAATACATTATTACTAAAATGTATTTTTCACATTAAGAAAAATATATAAAGTTTAAGTATCATAACGAAAGTTAATTATACAGGGTGTCCCAGAACTTCGTGTACAAACTTTGAGGAAGAGTAGAGAACATCGTTTGGAACCACAATTGCATAAGAACGCATGGGCGGAAATGTCATCCTCACTTGTTAACAGACAATGGTATGTTTGTGATACTACAAAATTTTTAATAAAAAATGAACATTTACACCAAAATTTTAATAAGATTTTTCAAATTATGTATGTGAAATGTATTTCTTTTCTTCGCTGCAAATACATTTTTTCGCAATTTCTGATGTCACTCATATTTTTTTCCACATTTTAGCAATTTCTAATAGCTACCAAGATACTTGATATTAAAAAAAATTAATTTTAAATTGAATTTAAAATTAAATCATTTCTTGTACTCTTTTCTGTGTCTTTGTGTTTCTTTGGGCTTTTCAAGGACAAAGAACTTCCATTGCTAAAATGTGGATAAATATGAATGACATCAGAAATTGTGGAAAAATATTTACAAAGAAAAAAACGCCAGACATTTCACATTCATGATAAATAGAGAAATCTTATTAAAATTCTGGTGTCAATGTTCATTTTGTATTAAAAAATTTTGTAGTTTTATATACAAACCACTGTCTGTGAAAGGGTTAATAAGACGTTTCCACCCATGCTTTCCTATGTAATTGTGATTGAAAAACGATGTTCTCTACCACCCTTCAAAGTTTGTACATGAAGTTCTGGGACACCGTGCATAAATTTATTACTGCAGAGTTTAAAAAAGCTTTAAAAATGCATTAATGTTTGCTTTGATTTTATACTTTTATCATTTATAACTTTTATTTTCAAGCTTTCTTGAAGTTCAGTAAATAGTAAATGCAATTTTTCTTCACTGGGAACAAATAATGACAATTTCATTACTGTATTATCGATTTCTCTGAGTTTATTGACAGAATAGAGCAGAGGAGTTTATTGATAGTCAATTTTTTAATTCATCATTGGATAAAATTCACGCTTAAATAACACAATTTTTTTTTAATATTTAAAAGTTATCCGAATAATAATGGAAAAAACTATCTTAACTTTCTTCAAATGACAAGAAAAAAAAAATTAATTTGTTGAATTTTCTTTAAAAAAATTAGTTGTTCATGGCGCAAGTTCAACTGGGATGATCTCTAAATAGTGAACCACATATTCGTTTCTAAAAACCGGGTATTCTGTAACATACGAAATACTGAATCATTGCTTAATACAACTCGTTAATCATATGCATCAATACGCAACCGAACAAAGTGAATCTAATTTCAAACGCTGCTTACATTTGTATAATTCACGAATGCTGTCACAGTCAAGTGCGGTAGAAGATGATGTGAAATTGTGTTCGAACTCGGACAGTTTGGCATCAGCTGTTTCTGTATCAGTCTGTGTATCATTCTGTTAGTGTTGTATCAGTTATTCTCAAATCTGAAATGATTTGGATTTCTTATGGCAGAGTTAGTATGGATCCAGGAATTTCATGACCAGGAAATTTTTTTGTGCCAATATTTTCTTATAGAAAATCTATCCTTAAATAAGAATATCCTTAAAAATATGTGCGTTTGAACTAGAATTATTCTTTTAATAAAAAAAATACTGATGTTTCACCTGGAGAATATCTGTAAAAACCATGTATGGGCTTGTTGATTCATTTACTGCTTTTATTATGTAAAGAAAGTAAACTGTCGACACATTTTTCTGAAGCATCTAATGATAGAGCAAACTGTGATTTATATTTATGCCAAGTAAAGTATTGTTGAAGGTTCAACAACGAATTAAAAACTTTTATCGGTAAAGCATTGTTCATCATATACAATGGCAGATCCAGTTCTCAATTTAGAGGGGGGGGGGCTCACATCACTACATAATCAATTATTATATTGAATGTTATTCTTAAATTAAAAGTGACTATTTTTCTGATACTTTCTCGAATTCATTTTTATTTATAAATACAAAAATTTGTATTAGTATTTCTAAAAATATAATTTACAGATTTCATTCAGATACGAAGAAATTGAAATGTTAAGCATTTTATGATAAATTTTAAAACTTGACAGCGACAGAAATGCTGTCATGACATAAGGGAGGAATTAGCAGTTGTCTGGAAATTTTGTTTAAAATGCCAAATTTTATGGAATCTTTTTAAAATTTTTAATTTGCTTTTATTTAAAAATGGAAAACACTTTTTAATCAGTTTCCGAATATTCTATTATGCCTATTTTATTTCTATTATGCCTTTGCTTTAGCGATGTACAGAATAATTCTTTGGGTGAGTATTTGGTACTCTGTTATTACTTACCCATCTTATGTAGTATAGGGTAAGTCTTGCAATTGTTTTGAAAATCGAAAAAAAAATTTTTGATGGATTTACACGTTTTAGATAGTGGAGATTCCGAAAAACACATTTTTAGAAAAAAATTTTTGCCGTCTGTCTGTCTGTAAACGCTCTATCTCCCGAACAAATTGAGATAGAGACTTGAAATTTTGTATGTAGTTAGTATGTAAGAATGGGGCGAACCCTATTTAATATCAGCAACCTCGATTATCCGGAACTATTTTTTTCGGACTCTCGAAAAATTCATTCTGATGAAAGGCATATAAAAATTTTCAAATTTCTTTGTTCTAAGGAATGGACGTAAAAGGCAGTAAAATAACACACATTTTGCATATAGAACAAAGTCGATCGGATTTTTAGTGGCCGAGATATTTGTAATCTTGTTTTCCACATTTTTCGATTTTTCATGACCCTGTATTTCATTCAAATTTCAATTCAGAATTATATTTTAATTGGAAATGAGATGCTTAATCCGACACAGTTAATTGTTAGTTAATAGAATTATTATTTTTGGAGTTATAAGGATGTTTCTTTTACGCAGTTTGGTACTACTTGAGTAGCTTGGCGTTTTATGTAGTTTGTCGAAATTGGTACATCAGCAGTTCTTTAATATAGCATTACTATGTATATTAACAATATTTAAATTTTGTTTATGAATTGCAATGCATTGTATAAATAGTTTTCACATGTTTTATTTTCATATTGATATCCATGATGGGTAAGTATTACGGTGGCCCCCAACGACTAGTTTACTGTTTTACTGAATACAGAGTAATTGTATGTAAGAAAGAATCACTGTGCTTATGAAGTACTTAAAGGGGCTGGTCACTCAACTTCAGAGAAGGGAATTCAGAAGCTAAGTCTATAGACATTTGATACATTGATATATTTAAGATAATCTCTTCAGAAATTAATATTTTTAACTCTTTTTAAAGGATGTCTCTCTTTTTCTTTAATTCTTAAAATATATGTTTAATTTGATATTTTGTCTTGGAAAAGCTAACAAACTGAGAGTAAAGTTTTAATATAAGATGAAGCATATATTTTAGAATGTATTTAAATACTATTGTCCTATCCTGCCCTCCCTGAATCATGCTTGCTATAATCCTCATTGGCTGGAAAAAAAAATTCACTTTTACAAAGTTTGTTCCAAATGTTTTACTGCGGGGGAATCTATTAAAGTTCCAATGTACAAAACTTTTCTTTTTATAATCTTGCATTGTACATTGCATATGTGATGATGAATTTCTTGTTACTTATAAAGCTATGAATTTCTTTATTTCAGAGAGTTGGGACTAAAAAAACCAATTTATCATCAAACAAGTGCATATGGTCATTTTGGACGTGAAGAATTCCCCTGGGAAATACCAAAAAATCTTGTTTTTTGATGTAAATCTTAGCGAAAATTTTGACTTTGCCAATTGCTCTGTAGGTGAACCACAGTGGAGTTGCCAGATTTCTGCATTCAAGGTTGACTATACACATTCTGGTGCCTTAACTGCAGGACAACTGGCATTCTTCTGCAAATGTGTGGAAAAAAAATTCTTGTTCTCCATCTATGACTTTTCAACTCACAGGAGAAACATAAGGGTGGGTGAATCATGACCCCAAAATAATTTTTCCATTAAATTTTATTACATATTTGGAAAAGACAATGTATTTTACAATTTATCTGTATGCAGTAATTAAAAAATGATTTGCTTTCAAATCTTGCTAAGAAATGAATCTAAGCCTTAAATTAGATATGAACAATATTGTAGATATAAAGCATTCATACGTTTTTGAAATATTTTTGATTTTTGTAAGATTTTTACAAGATTGAATATTAAATTTTGTGTATGTGCTCTTTCAAAATGTTATCCTATTGCAAAAATGTTTTGTAATAATTTTTTTTGCAATTACTGTTTTTTAATCAATTATTTCTTTTTTCAATTTTTTATTAATTCTGTAGTTAAAAATTTTGCAAGATTAATTAAGTTCTTTTTTAATTTAGTTTAGCTCATGTTTTATAGATTTGACTTGCTTAATTGTCTCAAGTCAACTTCAAAATAATGTTTGATGAAATATTTATTTTGATGTTGTAGGTGTAATATACTTTGAGGTGATTAATAGCAAGTCTTTTTTCCTCTCTTGTCTTCAATATAGTTACTAAATATTTAGTTTAATGAAATTATCTCTACTGTAGATTTACCCACCCAAAAACTATCAACACATTTGTCTTGTGTTTATGAAAATTCCAATGGAAAAGAGCACTTTTTTTAAACACTCGGGTTCACTTGCTGTTTAAATCACGGGCAATTATTAGTTTATGTAGTGATTGTCAGTTTTTATAGTTAAATTATGGGGGGTGGGGAGCTAGTAGTTGGAAAGTTTTTAAGTTGTATCTATTTCAAAGTAAAAAATCTATTTAAAAAAAATCAATGACTTGCATCTTTTTATACTTGTTTAATGTACTAAATTGTATAAATGTCATTTACTAAAATCCTGTAAAGATGCATATTTGTATCAAGACAATGTACATTGTAGAAATTTAAATTATGAACTTTTCATGTAGTCAAGTTTGTGATATTTCATCAAGTTTTCACTTATTTCCCCCTTTTTACAAGATTGTGTTCAAGAAATTTTTGTATTTTAGATACTTTGGGGGAAATTAGTCCCTCTTGGTATTAATTTGACTTTTATATCATTCATTTTTTTCCCCTTTACATATGACCTCACATCATTGTAATTTTTGTTTTCATCAAACATATTCAAACAATATTGACTGCGAATGAAGTGTTAATGGCATGTGTTATTGGCTTCATGATGAAGAGCATTTGCTATTTTTAAGCTGTGAATAAAAAAATTGAAATCTGATTGTAGTCTTTCTTTCTGTGAAATCTATTCACTAACATATTCTGACAGCTATTTAAAAACCTACACCCACCAACAAAGACATTCACAAAATATTAAATTAATGGAAGCATTCTCTACAAATTTCTCTTTTGTACGTCAATATTGTGAATCTTTTTGCACAGGATATCTTGGGGGGGGGGGGGGGTTGAAGGTTAACTTAAATTTTTTATTCTTTCAGTCTCTACTTCAACTTCATTGTAAGATAGGATATAACTATAAATTTCGAAAACTAAACCTTTAATTGCTTACATATTCTGTAATTTTCATTTTAATAAAATTATAGTAATTGCATAAATTTATAAAACTAATCTAAAATTAAACTCTCTATGCCATAATCTATGAAGGATCAATGCCTATCCTTGTTAACTAGACACTGGGCCCCAGGGTGCTATGCAACATGCATCCTGGCCAGATGGTCAGCTTAACACGAGACCCTTGGTGTTAAATTCCCAAGCAAGTTTGGTACTCATTTTATTGATCCTCAAGGTTTTAAAGGCTAAGTATCGCTCACCTCTCATAAATTATAAAAACTCCTAATTAGTAGTTCCATTAGTTAGCATACAGCAATGTTAGTATGTACACTAACATTTTGTAATAATTAATTATATAACACTATATTAAATGCTAGTAATATTTACATTTATTAAAATTATTAACTATATTTAAGGGTGTATTTCGATTCAAACTGCTTATTTTCAGATTTATTTTTGAATTCATTTTTGCTCTCATATGCATCAAACTTTCAAAATATCTTATTTGGAAAGTATACAAGGTGCCGTGATGGTCGATTCTTTGATAAATGCAGAAAATATTGCAAAAAAAGCAATCAAAAACAGCATTTTGAATAGATTTTTCCCAAGCGGGAGTTCAGGGAACGAAAAAAAGGGCCATACTGATAAAGTAATTGTTTATAACTCAAATTCTAATGAATTGAGTGTAAAAAGACATCACATGGCACCTCATACATCCCTTCAAGAATCCCCCCAGAAAGTTTAATGTTTCTACTTTTAAAAATGTGTCTGAAATTGTATCGGAAAATTTCGAGCTGTTGAAGGTGGAAGAGCGTTTTTTCGAATACACCTTTTAATGTTAAATTGTTTAACATTGTTAATAGTTATTAAACAATTAACTCTCAGGAACATAATATACATTTTTATGCTTTAATTACTAAATTTATAATTAATAATTTAGTATTCTTGAAAGAAAAAGGCTGGATGCTAGCTCCTAAAAAGTCACTTTCATGTGGATATAATATATTGAAAATGTTTAGTAGTTGCATAAGGTGAGGGGGAGGAGAATATAGTTTCTTAATATGATTGTGTCATTAATTTTAATATTTTTTTATTACAAATATAAAAATACAACTAAACATATTAATATTTTTCTAAAGAAATAAAGGTCTATAATTTTTGTTAAATTTTAAAATATTGTAGAATTTGTAGAGTTTTTACAAAATATCTTTTTACAACTACACAGGAATTTAGTTATTTTTAAGACTATATACATTTTGCCAATTTCAAAACGGGCAGATTGTGGTGTCCTAAAAATTAACCAATGGAAACGGTGAGGAATTACAGAATTAATAAAAACTGCAAATAAGTAAACTTCATTAGTTAGAAGCAGAAATAACATAACAAATATTATTTGCAGCTCATTATGCATTTGTACTGTTAATCATCTAAACTTACACACGTGTGCATATGCTAATCCCCAAAAATGTTTTAACCCAATCCTACACGCATATGAGTAAATAACAGTTATATTTTAAATCCTCAAACCATTGAACACCAGCGTTATTAACATTCGATGGGGATTTTCAGGATTTTAAAATAGTTTTAGAGCCTTTTTAATCCCTAAAACCTCTTATTTGGTATAGGAGTTCAAAATTTATAAATAAAACATTCATTCAACCTTTACTAGAGAAACTCTTGCTATGCTTTACATTTTATCCCAGTTCTTTTTCTCTTGTATATTGTAACAGTGCTTCAGCCAATGTTCAGTCTTCTTAACTGCAGTATTAGTTATAAATTTATTGCAAAAGTAGAATGAGAAAATAAGATTCTGGCTATTTTATTTTACTTGCAAAAGTTTATCTTGCTTGCAATGCTCATTTTATATAAAGAATGACTGATTAGTAAAAATAAATTGAAATTCCAAATTATATTGGATTTAAATATTTTAAAATGAAATGCTTTTCATGTTATGTTAGATTAAAAAGTGGGTTTTTTATAAATATGCTCAAACTTTTTACAACAGTCTGCAATAAAATTTAAAAACAATTTAAAGTTTTATTTATAAATAAAACCTGTTGAAACTTTCCGAACTATGATAATCTTGGATTTTAATATTTTTGTCGCTTTAAATATTTAAAAAATTTGATTTTAATTAATTTTTTTTAAATTCCATTTAAATAAACTTATTAAAATCATTGACACCCTATTCTAAGAACACTTTAATTTTTTAATTAACATAAATATTTTCTTTTTTATAGCTTGCAAAAGTTTGAAAATTTTAATGAACATGTCTTCAATCTTATATCCTATCTTACATATGCAGATTCTAATCCAAATCTGTTTATAAATATGAGTGCTATCTTATGACAAAATTTGACTTATAAATCTCATTTAAATAGTGGGTGGGTTTTGGTATATCAGGAGTCATAATAGGTGAAATTATAAATTTTCTAGAAATTCTTTTTATGGCTGTAATAGCTTTTATTTCATGTAATGTTAATCATCTAAAAGAATTATCTTTATGGAAAATGTTAAGTTAAAGACAGTATACAATTTCATAAAAACATGGCTCTTATTAATCTTTTACCTGCCGAATTATTTATAAAGAAATTGATCCATCTCAAGAATTATCATCTTTAATATCTGAAGGTATACTGGAATTTTTAGGTAATACTAATGTGGATTTTAGATATATATATAATTTGTTTTTTTCATTAAAACTAATATTTACAAAAATAATCGTATTAACCAAAATTACTCTTTTGAAAATATCTCATTTCTTAAAGCAATGATGCATTATGATCCTCTCTATAAATAGAAACTCTTTTGCAGTTGAATATATTTTATATAATTTAAAGAAAGAAAAGAAATACCTATAAAAGTTAAAGTACAGTAGAACCCTGCTAATTCGGACCCCGTTAATCCGGATCTCCACAAAATCCGGATCAATTTGGTCTTTTACCCCCCAAGTTTGAGAAGCTACTGACTAATTTCCATAACAATAAATTGTCTCATCGTCATATTCTGAATTTAAAAAAAAAACTTTTTCTGAAATCTTTTCGGAAGAATTAAAGTATACGGTTTTACCATCTATAAATACTGAATAACTTTAACATAAAGATGATTTTCTGTAAGTATGCTTCATTTTTTTCTAATTCTCCGGATTTTTGATCAAGATAATCCAGATTAGGCCTGGTCCCAATTAATCCGAATTATCGGGGTTTTACTGTACCACTTTTTGAAAATATTTGGCTTTGACTGTTTCTCTATTCTATCTAAATTTGATTGAGAAGAATGTTTTTTGTGGAAAGAATAAATAAGTTTTATGTAAAGTTTTCTTTGATAGTACTTTAAAGTACCGTCGATGCATACAGGATTAAAAATCTATACAAATGATATAAAGAAGTATTGCTTATTAGTTTCTAGGACTAGGAATCAATTTCAAAAGTAATGATGGCAAAATGATAATGAGTCTGCTCCAATGTATGCTATATTTTGTCTGTTACTATTCTCCCCTCTTCCTTTTATTATTATTCATTAATGGCTTAGTCTGTATTAGGAAGTTTGAATTTTTCTCTCTTGATAGGTTTAGAGAAAAACATTAGTTATAACAGATGAACAGACAGTACAGATACACAAAAGATCTTACATCCATTCCTTCTTTTCTATTTTTTTGGTGGCTGTATAGAAGCCTAAAAGTATTTCTTACTGTCTAATATTGAAATTTTTATGAGTTATACACGGGCTTTGGGAACAAATTTTATAAATTTTTTGTTCTAAAATAGTGATATTTAGAGAAAAAAAAAAAAAATGCTGTAAACAAAGAGCAAAAGGAATATGAACGTTAATGATTTAAGCTAGTGATCTGAAAAAAATCCTGAAGCTACTTCTAGAAATGAATTTTTCTGAAAGTGTTAGTATTAATACTCTGAAGCCATTTTTTAAAGCTGAATGTCAAAAAGCTTGCTAAGCATGTGCACAGGGTTTGAAAAAAAATCATGATTTTTTTTAAATCTGATTTATTTGATTTAGATCAGATTTTTTTTTATTTAAATCAGATTTATTCGATTTTTTTAGAATTCTATTTTAATTATTGTGTTTTTAAGTTTTTACAGTATACATGGAGTAGTTTTTCATAATAAATAACTAAAAAAGGAATAAATAATATTTATAATTTATAAAAATAAGTTATTATTATGTAGTTAAGAAAATATTATATTCTAGTTATTGATTGGTACTAACAAATAAACAACTAGGCTTTAATCTAAAGCCATTCTATTATTTTGCAATTGAATTGTGCACACTAAAGAGACAAACTGAAATATGTTATAAATGAATAGAAAATGGTAAAATTAAAAAAAAAAAAAATTAAATATTCATTTAATGCAAGCTATTTATTAAAGGATAAAAATTACAATTCAATATTTTTTAAGCCAATAGAAATGGATTTAATTGTTTGAACAGAAACATTAATTTAGAAGCTTTGTCCACTCCTAATTTATTACGAAGGCTTGAATGAACTAGTCCAAAAGAAGAAAGTTGTCTTTCTATTCCAGCAGATGAAGCCACGACTGTTGTTATTTGGTAACTAAATTCAATTTCAATTTTGGTGGTTTACCACTCATTACATAAAAAAGCTTCCACCAATCAATGTGCCATAATATCAAACTTTTTTCTCAAACAATGGTAATTTTTCATATGGGTCATTTTTTGCTTGAAAATGTGCTACTGTGGTGAGAGGATTTGGACAATTTTCTTTAATGAATGCCAAACCTTCAATATTGATATCACTTTGAGATTCCTCTTCATATGGGTATATTTACAAATTAACTGAAAAATTTTTGCTGGACGGAAATATTTGACTGCCACTGTACACCTGGTTTAGTAGTACACATTTAAATATAGATGATGCAAGACATTTTTCACACCATCTAACATTTTCTGTTTGTTTTGGTACTGGTTTTTAGCGTGCAACCCCATAACATTTTTCTTGAAGATTCAATTTTATTTCAGTTTTTAATTAATATCTTAGCACATTGTCAGAAATTGGAAAATCTGAGTGTAAGGTGAATTAGGATATGCCTGTAATATCCTCATTCTAATTTTCAGATCTCTATCCACAGTATATTTCTCCAACCATTGCACACAGACACTTTAAAAAAAATCAATATGTAATTCATTTGACATTTGCTTTGATAAAATGCTATATATAAGACTGTTTTTAACATAAACTGAGAGTATTGCTTAGAACTGTGACTTTTATTTTGTATTGGATTAATTTGCTTGCACCAAGCATAGTCTGTATCTCACTGTTAGTGCTATTACTTATTGTAAAATTTCAAAATTTTCGTACCCCATGACAATAGAAAATGCTAGCAAAAGTGCAGAGGAAGCTTAGCAAAAGAATTTTCTCAATTTCCTCAGTACTATAAATAAGTTAAAGGTTGCTATTAAACATACAGCTATTCAAAAAAAAGATGACATAAAATAAACATATGAATGATATTTCAACATTTTGATTTATTCTTCTAAACTGTCTTCAGGGGAAAAAAAAATATCGAATTTAAATAGACAGGAAACATTCAGTCTACATCATTAAAAATTGAATTTAAAATGGGAAAGGTCCAAAAATCAACTTTGTTTGTATTCAAAGTAAGAAAGAAGAATCAGGAGCTGGAATACTTGGAATTTTCATAGTGATTTCAAAATACAAAGCCACATTTCTGGAATGCGGGGAAAAAAAATCAATCATTACAAACTTCTTGGTTCCTTAAGGGCATATTCGAAAAAATGCTTTTCCACCTTCAATAGCTCAAAATTTTCTGATACAATTTCAGACACATTTTTAAAAGTAGAAACATGAAACTTGCTGAGGAGATTTTTGAAGAGACGTATTAGGTGCCGTGTGATGTCATTTTATGCTCAATTCATTAGAATTTGATTTAAAAACAATTATCTTCTCAGTATGACCCTTTTTTTCGTTCACAAATCTCCCGCTTCAGAAAAATCTGTTTGAAATGCTGTTTTTGATTGCTTTTTTTGCAATATTTTCTGCATTTATAAAAAAATCTACAATTACGGCACCTTGTGTACTTTCTAAATAAGACAATTTGCCACTTTGATGCATATGAGAGCAAAAACGAAGTAAGAAATAAATCTGAAAATAAGCCGTTTGAATCGAAATACACCCTTAATCCAATTTCTAAAGATTTACGAATCTCAGTAAATTGATCAACTTGTTTTGAAATAATTGCAGCATGATCAAAGTCCATAAATGAAATACATCCATTAAGGAAATTCCTTCAGGGGGCTGTAAAAAATTTACTAAACTTCAAACATACTTATGTTATTTCAATCTTTCAAAAAATGGATGTTTAGTCATACCAATATATAGGGACATTGTTCTATCTGTAAATTAAAGGGAATCTTATAAACCCTGGAGAAACATGTAAATGGAATCTGATCTATTTTCTTAGTCATAAAACTAAATAAAGTCAGAATTAGATGCTACAAGATAAATGTTGTACTTTTTTATTGTACCATTTGAACAGATTTTTTGAAACAACTCCAATTATTTTATTGGAAAATATAATTAAGGTAAAAATTGATATAACTAGTTAAATACCACTGTGGTCTACTCTCATAAAATATATTTAATTTGTTACAAAATATAATTTGCTTGTCTGTATAAAAAATCAAAATTTTGATTTAGTATGTAGAATAGTAAAATACTTTTTGTTACAAATTAGATATGTTACATGAGTAACACAATGGTATTCAAATGGTTACATCAAGTTTTATCTTAAATATATATATTTTTAATATAATTGAGATTATTTATGAAAGTTTGCTCAAATTGTCACAAAATTTCTGAATGGATGTTCTCATATACAAAACTTCATATCCAGAGCTGCACAAAAGAATTCTGATATTTTATTATCTATAGATGCTAAATGCTGAAATTGGGTTATTAAATGTGTTCTGCATTTTCAAAATTATTTTACTTAAAGTACAATTGTTATGTTACCTTTTACCTTATTAAACTGCAAAAATTTATTACAGTAGTATACTGAATATGTTGGAAAGTGTTTCATAATCCATGTTTTGATGCATAATTTTTTTTTCTTGTACTTTCTCATTCCATAGCGAATTGAAAAAGAATGACTGGGCAATTTTATTTATTTAAATTATTTATAACCTATTTAAGACAGTCCAAATGTCACCTTTTAAAAGATTTCGATTCATGATTATTTTATTTGTAATTTTTATATTTGAACAGTTACAAATCATTTTGAAAATACTGAAGATTCTTTTTATACCTATCAGCTTTAAAAATTACTTTTAAAATAAGCACAAACCAAAATTTTAAGATGTTAGTTGACATTGGTGGAATAAGTGTTAAAGCATTTTTAGTTATTTTTCCTGAAATATCAGAAAAATGCAAGTTTTTCGGTTAAACTCAAAAATTTAGTCCCCTCCCCCTTCTCTAAAAAGAAAAAAAAAATGGGGTTCTAGGCATTTTTATTGTACTTAGGATTCCGGTTCTGTAAAAAGACATGCTTAATGTTTAAGGGGGGACACTACCTTTTGAAACCATGTTTTCAATTTTGAATAACACTGTAATAACATGTGGTAACACATAAAATTAAAAAAAATCTTTTAAATTAGCCTATTTTCATAAAATTTATTTTATTTTTTTAAATTGACTTATTTGTATTTGTTTTATAAATATGAATATTTTTCCTTCAGTTTTTTTTTCTCCACATTCATTAGAATATATTTCATAAAAATGTGCATAGATTTTTAGATTTATGGGATTTTATATTCAATATGATTTTTTTTCTCTCTCGCCTGTATATTAAAAAATGAAGGAAATTCAACAAACTCAATTTAAATATTTAAAAAAAAATAACTATAAGCTTGAGTTATTTTTTATCCGTCCACAAAAACATTAAATACACCACTGAAAACAAGTAAAAAAAAAATCAAACCTCTATCTAAATTAGCAAAAAAAACTTAGTGTTTCTCGAACAAGCAAGTTAGTATGAACACTGAAAAATCAGTTTAAAGTTTTAATTTGTATGGGTAATTGCACTGGATCTATTAACAAAATTTACATTATCTTGCGATATAATTGTCCTATTAAGTTCAAAATATTCACAGTTAAAGCAGCTTTCAGTTAATATTAAAAAAGGAAAATCGATATTTTGACTAATTTCAAGGTAGTGTCCCCCCTCCCTCCCCTGTTAAATATTGCATTATTTCTAAAAAAATCTTTTTTGCCATTGCCGAAGTGTTTTTATTTCATTTGCTGCAGACTTGTTACAGTGTTGCAAAGTGCCTTTATTAAGGCTATTTTCTGCGTGCATTATGAGTAACTCCAGCATTTTTTTCTTTTTTTTTTTGGGGGGGGGGGGGGGAGACTAGGCAATTGCTTTTGCTCAAACAAATAAAAAAATAAATATTTAAATAATTGAGTTTTAATATTTCTTTATTTTTCTTGAGCTCAAGAACAATTTCTTTCTTGTACTCACCCCCTCTTCTATTTTTATTTATTTTCTATTGCTGCCATAGATCGAATTTTCATTATTACTTCCAATGAATTGTGTGACAAGGATAGTCCAAGGTCCCAAAGCTTCTCATAAAACGAGAAGTCACTACTCTGTGTTAATGAAGTCATATGAAGTTGAATATTTGTTAACTCCTTACCATAAAAAAGTATTTTTCAAGGCATAAAAAAAATTTGCATTTTTGAAATCCAGATGTTAGCAGTTTTTATATATTTTTTTCATTCTATCCAGCATGGAAATCTAATATTATTTTCATGATTCCATACTTTTAAGAATTTTTAATTTTGGTTATTGAATTACGATCATCTATACATAATTTTTTATTAGTAGCAATATAAATAATGACAGTCTACTATTTAAAAGAAGAACAAAAACTTTTATTTACAATTGCACTATACACAACATACATACAATAAAGGAATTAACTTAAATATCAGTTATTATTTGACTCGACATTTTCAGGTTTTTCAACTTCTACTTTATACCACAGATGCTTTGCTGTTAACCAACTGTAAGAGTTGTCAAAGTGTAATACATCTATAAGGAAAAAAATATACATATATACTATTATGTAATTTAATGATTCACTACAAAATTAATAAACTTACTGACATTAAAACAAAACAGTTGTACATAATAGCACAATGTAATAGCGAAATGGACGTTATCTTGATTACAGATGATACCACCCGGTGTCATCTGTAATGAAGACAATGTTCATTCTGCTTTGACTGTGCTGCCATCAGTATCATCTGCAGGCATGAAAGAGTTCCTCCTAAAGGAGGAATTCCACCTTTTTAAAAGCCATTTTGGACATTTTCTAGATTGATGCAAAAATGCACAGAAAATCTTTGAAAGATAATGGGAGGGGGGAGGGATGCTTAAAAAATTTAGTAATTTGAGATTTGTTCAAACCCTTAGAGTTTGTTGTAGAGAGTTTTTCATGTCTCTTTTGCACTTGAATTATTTTGCAAAAGAAACCTGAAAGATGAGATATAAGCATCTGAAAGTCATGTAAAAATGAAATTTTAACTTTAAAGCTTCAAAACGAAAGGAAATTTCTATTTGGCATAGAATTATTTTTTACTGTTTATACAACACTTTCGGTAATTTCTGCGATACCCCTTTTGAGATATATTTCTGAAGCAAAGATCAATTTAGTATGGAGATTGTTTTTGTTGGGAAAAAAGGGGTTGAGAGAATGAGAAAATTTCACAGCTAAACCATTCATGATAATATTTGTATTGGGAAATTAATGACTGTACTTCACATAAGTTCATCAGATATATTTGAATTTACACCTTTTAGTATTAATACTTTCTAAGTGTAATATATAGATAGATTAATCATACTTGCAATTACATTTAATTTTATTGTATAGGTGTCTATTAAAAGGACAAATTGTAAGAGGTTAGTGCCACTGTCTAGATGGAAAAAATTTTCCACCTTTTTTCTCATTTCTCACTTTTATGTCTGATCTGTAAACGGGGCACCGTTCATTTTACTTTGACTGCAATGTTGCTGCATGTCCCAGGGATGCATCCACTGCATTCGCGATAGCTGAGGCTGCTTTAGTGATTAACCAAGATCAGTTAAATTTATGTAAATCAGCTTGTACGATATCATTTGAAAAGCGTATCGGTACCTCCTGACTCATGAATTCCATATTAAGAATATGAAGACAATCATTTTGCACTTATTCTACTTTTGCAAGCTTTAAGGTAAGTACTTTAACAATTTTAGTCTGCTTAGCCAATTGTTTTCGTTACAGTTTTCCAGTGAAAATTAAACAAAAAAATTAAAACTCGAAAGAAAGATAAATTATCCATTTAAGGAAATAAAGTACAGGGTGCGTTATAATTCATGCAAAGTTTAAAAATCCATAATTAAATAAGTAATGCTCGGAAAATTTTTCGGTTTGCGTGAAGATGATCAAATGGGTTTTGGAATTTTTTCCATATATAATAAAAAATGTGGAAAAATATGGAACCACGCCAAAAAAATAAAAAGATGATGTTTTTGAGGTATTGTATTTGTTTATTTTCGGTATACTTGTCAAAATAGACATTTGTATTTATATAAAGAATAATTTCTCTGAAAACTCATTCAATTTATTGGTTAAATCTGAACCAAGCAAGAAAACTATTGATAAAGATAACTGTAACATTGGAAATTTTGGACCAACCACTGGGTTAACACGTATAACATACCAAATGTTTCCAAATCCATTTTGGAAAAAAAAATAACAGGTATAGTTCATTAAAAATGTGCATAAAATCTGTTATCTAAATATTCCATAGCAACATAACTTAATTATCAGCAATTTAAATATAAATATAATGGTCGATCATATAAAAACGACCATTTACTTTACTTACATGTTCCTGCACGTTCGCATATGAATTCATTTTCTTCTGGAAGCATTTGACAATCGACGCTTTCTACTGGAATAAGCTCTTCTAGTTGCTTGTTTTTATAACGATAGAACAGTCCAAATTTGATATTGTAGTCCTTGGTTCTAAAGACCCATCTTAGAATGGAACCGGCTTCTGCAACTTCTACTGGTACTTCGAATGTGCACCTCTGATGAACAGTCACAGGCTTCATGGTTGGATCATCTTCTCCACCCCTTTGTTTATTTTGCTTCAGGTAGAAGGTTTGTGGTATCTTGCAGTTCCACTTAATCTGTAAAAAAAAAAGGTCAACTGTTAGTTATATATTTATTTTTTTTAGTTATTAGCTGAGTGAAAACACGATGCGTTGCATAGATATTCCCGAGATCTCTTGATTTTGGGAAAGATAAAATGAAATAAATCTAATTTTATTCTGCATCTATAAAATGTATGCATGAAAGGAGTCAGGGAAAGGGAAACGATGATAGCCAGTCTATGTGGTCGTTATACACCATTCCTACTTTAAAGACCGTTGACTTTCACAATTCTTCCTCTTTCTACCAATTTTCAACATCGATTTTTCAAAGAACATTCATCGTTTTCTCCCTTTATACAATTTTCAATTGTATTTTTGAAAGAGTATACCCTCGCCCCTACGATTCAAAGTTGCCAAACGATAGCATGTCTCACAAGCTAACAGATGGCATTGCCATTTCAAATCTCAAAACAGATGGACTGTAATCGCTTTCCCCTTGATCCTTCATTTTATAATTCAGGCTAAATAAAAATGACGGGATTTCGAAGCGACAGCATTGAATATTTCTCAATGTCAATGCACTTAGGTGATTTTTACCAATTAAAGCATTTATGTTGCTTTGAAGATTTGGTTTTAAATTTCGGAATTATGTAATCAATGTTGAATTCAGATATTTTATCCCTGGTGAGTATCTTCTTACGGGGAAGGGGGCGGGGGCGGTGGAAGTTTTGGTAGAGAATTATATTTCTAGGTCAATAATAAATGGAAAATCTAAAGTTTTGAAGAGCGTGGCATTTTGAAGCTTCGGAGAAAATTCTTCTTCCGAACCAACCGCTGAATTCAACACAAAATAGAATGAAAAGCTCCTTTTTTATGGGGGAGGGGGGAAGTTTTAGAAAAATGTTCCCGTTTAACGACTTAAAATGAACGATATTTTTAGTTAAAAATGTCATGCCTCATAAATTTTATATCTTGAAAATTAAATGTCAGTTTTGAGAGATATTACAAGACCATAAAATAAATTGTACAAGGCCTTTCGAAATAACTTAGCCTTTCTTCGTCAGGCGCAAAAAGAAGTGCCCCTACACCAGGGCCGTAGCTAAGGGGGCGCTATGGGCGACTCACCCCCCCCCCCCTGGAAAAGATTCCAAGGTCATAAAATGAATTTCTTATCCAAAAATCCAAATGAAATTCTCTTCAAAAATCTAATTTAGTTTTGAGATCTTTTCACAGTTTTGCAGAATTACTAAATTGTATCTGAAATAAGTGTTTAACACTCCCTCATCCTATTTGTACGTATGAAGCTAACATTATGTTTAATTTTACACCAGTTATATACTCAAAACTTTCATCATCATATACTTTTCTCAGCATAAAATAAAGTTATTACAACAGTTTAATAAGAAAAATAGTACCTACAATGTGAATATGCATTAATTTATCTTTTTGCGTCAGTGAGAAAGAGAAAAAAAATTGTGAGCCCCTTCTACATTCTCTTGAGCCCCCCCCCCCCCTATTGTTCACTTCAAGCTACGGCCCTGCCCTACACTCGTAGCAGACACGTCTTTTTGCGCCTGACGAAGAAAGACTAAGTTCTTTCGAAAAGCCTTGAACAAGTAATTTATTTGATGGTGTTTTATAAAGTTTTTTTCACTGCAATATTAATTTACACCAGTTTCAACTTATTATATAGATGTTACAAGATTTTCGAATCCTTAAAATAATTTATGTTATAAAGTTGACAAATATGAAAAAAAAAAATAAATAAAAAGAATATTGCCCAGTTAAACTGGTGGCATTGAGCTCACAGGCTACGAATACTGATTGTACATTACAGCCTTATATTTTCAAGGGTTAATTCCGTTCGAAAAAAAAAAAATTAGTAAGGGGAAATAGCTCTCCTCCCCTTTTTTTATACTTGATCATTGAACCTCCTAAACTATCAAAGACATGCTTTATCATATAAAAAATTTATATCCAAAATTCAGAGCAAATCGGATAATTCTTAATAAAAACCCATTTAGCATTTATATAATTTAAGAAGAGTTATCCCCCTCTTTTATACTTAACCATTAAGCTTCCAAAACTATTCAGAGATTTGAACCAAATCTGACAATTCTGCTTCAAAAACCCATTTATATAAATTAAGGGGAGGGGCATTAGAACCCCTGTTCCCCCTGTTTATATTTATTCAATGAACACCTAATAACAGTCACGGAATCGCCCCACCAGAATGATTCTATATCTAAATTTTGAACGAAAACTTAATTCTGCATGAAAAACCCATTTATATCAATTAAGGAGAGGGGCATGAGCCCCCCGTTGCCCATCTTATACATATCGAATGAACTCCAAAAACTAATCAGGGAAGCGCCTTATCAGGATATACCTATGTACAAAATTTCAAGTGGATCGGATATTTTTATCATGAGTTATCGCGTTACGTACGAACATACATACAGAATGGGCGGGCACATAAGCTCTCAGAGTACGATAGCCTGTGAGCTAAAAACACTGACACTTCGGTACTCCAATTTTAATCCATTGGTGACGAGCGTCAGGTATACACGATTCATAAGGTTCTCAGTTTCCGTTGTTTCACGAGAAATTTTGTTTAATTCGAGTTATTTTTCCAATTCATCAAACCAAAAATTTGTTTTAAAAGGCCGGGGATATAATATTAAAAATTCTGTAAAAGACGCTTGTCCCGAAGGATTCGATACACTCGATTGCCTGTTTTGATAAGTAAAAAAATGCTCTTACCATTGTTTCACATTTAGGATTTCCATCGGGATCTGTAAGCTCGCCACCCATGAAAGCTGGGACTTGTTTCTTATCAACTACTTTAAAGAAATCTTCCTTCCATTCATCTGTAATATCAGAAATCAAATGTTATTCTAAACGTTATTGCTTATTAAAGTAAATATCTAGCTCTAAAAATATTTTGCCAGGCAGATCATGAGATTTAATTTATGAGGAAATTTAAAAGCAGAATAAATACAATTTCTAATTTTAGTTTTCAACTTTAAATTGTAGATACATTATGTCATTTAAAAAACAAATGAACGGACAATTTTTTAAATTCTAAATTAATTATGTTATTAACATGTTCAAAATAACATTTACTCATGAGGTAAATGTTAACATTTCACACGAGTCGTACAAATACATATTAATAACACGAATTCACGAATTAAAGTTACAGTAATTCCTAGGCTAACGAAGATAATTCGTGCCGAAATCATGTTTATTACCTAGAGCGTAATTTTTTAGCCCGATTAAAGGGACTTCTGTTTCTTTAAACTAAAAATTCACATAACGATTTCTTTTACAATTACAAAACACAGCAATATCACTTTCGAAATTTTTTCAGTGTATTTATTGATTTCTCTTATGTTTAGTTTTTTGTAAAAAAGATGTGACTGCACAGACTCTTCATGGACTTCAAACTGGCAATCGTTTTTCTTCAGCCACAAGCATCTCGAATATGGTCAAACTTGGTTAGTCATGGTCGGTCATTGGAAAGAAATCATTGGTCACCGTATTATGAAAGAGCATTCAAGGGCACGTAATTGCGTTTCTGTAATGTTGAATTCACACCGGAATTTCAGAAATTTTTTATTTCAAGATAAGGAAAAGCAGTTTTGTAACATTTTTCTCACCAAAGTTATAAAAGTAAAATTTAATTTATTTTTTCTGGAGGTATTTGTCAGGTTCTGATGCCACCTCGGCTAAAGAATGGAATTTCTACTATGTCTCTATTTCAACATTTTGTATTGTATGGTTGTGTACAGAATTTCCAAGGTGACATTCCTTCTTTGTGGAAAGGGGAATTGCCAGATAATCCTTTGCAGGTGGTGTGTTAGAGAAAGGAGATTGCTGAGAGGCATGTCCATCTGTCAGTGAGGTCAGCGGATAAGCAACATGTCACTAGGCAAGAAAGGAGTGGGGGAATGTGCCCAATGAGTAAGCTCCAGAGGGGGTTGGCATTTGTGTGACCCCGTGCGTTGAGAAGGGCATGTTTGTCTCAGAGAAGTCATTCCGTTCCTGGGTCTCGTACCTAGAAGGTGTATGCCAGAGGTTCTGGTAAAGTGTGCTCTGTGTTGTAGAGCGTAAGCAGTGCGTTTTCTGGTGAGCAAAGGACACAGACGTCCTAGTGTTTAGTGCTCTGGGCTAAGAAGTGCAGGCCTAGTATACTTGTGTTGGGAGACTCAAGGTTGAGCTCCAATAAAGTGAATTTAACGTGTATTGAGTGTGAGGTGGAAAGTGTAATTGGAATAGTATACAGCCAATCTTTACTGTATCTAATTTAATGTTGAACCGGATCACCTATATCCGAGTTGTAATTGTATATATTTGTAAATAGCGCATTTAGTGTGTACATATATTCTTAATAAACTGATAATTCAGTTACCTGACGGCGAAGTCTTCATTTACACAAACCTCACAGTGGGTGACCGATATCACCTAGTAATATCTACCACGGACATTCTTCAAAGTTGTGTGGATTGAGAGAAACGTCCGACAGTATTCTTCATTAAAATTAGGTGGGAAATACATTAAAATATACCCCACCGCATCTCAAGTGGTTAAATGATCTGAAGCGTATACCAAAATTTAGTTTAAAAACTTTAATTTTTGTAAAATGACGGTCATTTCGACGAAAAAAAAAAAGGTAGCTTTTCGGATTTTTAACTTTTCCGAACTCTAAAAAATAAAGTAAATTATAATTTTTGGTGTTATATATTTGGTGTTATAAATTCAACAAAAATAATTAGCCCTTTTTTTTTAACAAAAAATGTAAGAAATTGGTCCAATAGTTGTTGAGAAAAACGAGTTTGAAAAATGGGGTTTTGAGAAAAATAAGTTTAAAATTTCACAATGTTGCGTTCTTATGCGCTCCATGCAAAAAAGGTTTCAGTCACCAAATTGGCAAAATTGGGTTCACCACGGATTTTTACTGTTATAGGGTAGACCCATGAAAAAGGGTTGTGCAAAAAGAGCTTCAGTTTCAAAGCCATACACTGTGTAAAAACAGATAAATTATAAATATTCTACGCAGAAAAGGCTCAAAAACAGTAATTTTTTCCCCGTTTTCTCAAAACTAGATTTAGTTGATTGAAGCCGTTTTTGCATGGAGCCATTAAAATATCTACACATTCGAGAGATTGAAAAAATAGAAAATTTTCGGGCCCAAAGAAGTAGAAGCTTACCTTAAGACTGTTGGTCACTCGCTTTCCAAATTCCCTACGTAATGTTAAATCTAGTGGCATTTGATGCATTCTTATATTTAAAATATCTCCTCTAGAAATTAATATTTTTAACTTCTTTCTGTGATCTCTTCTTAAAGGATGTCACTTTTTTTCTTAGCTTTAAAAATATTTCTAAAATCAAATATTTAATTTTACACGAAGTGTTAAAATTTTATTTTTGGTTGGTCAGTTTTTAACACATAAAATATTGAATTAAGCATATATTTTAGAATTTTTTTGAAATTTTTTTTTTAAACGTGACATCTTTTAAGAAGAGATCACTGAAAAAAGAAGTTAAAAGTATTAATTTCTTGTTGAGATATTTTAAATATAAGAATGCATGAAACACCCATAGACCTTACATTACGAAGAGGAATTCGAAAACAGAGTGACCGGCAGCCTTAAATGCAATGTGGACTGTGTTAAGCTAGCGGTGAAGGGGGGGGGGGGGATTCCTTGGTCAAATCCCAAAAATAATGAAATCTTCGATAGCCAGAGAACATTTGTTAGCTGAAGTATTTTACACATTAAAAAGTAAAATTACTTACCACCACGATATATCCTTATTTTGCTTAATGTGACAGAATTTAGGAACGGCTTGAAAAGATTGAATATCCAACTGAAGTAAGATGGAACTGTAAAAAAAAAAATAAATTTAAGAAATTAAAGAGACATTTTTTAAAATAACAATACATAAATTAAGAATCATTAAAAATTATTCAATTTTGTCAAAAATATCCTTTAAAAAGGTTTTTTTTTTTTTTTTTTAGATTATAAACAAATCTGATTTTTTGCGGACATTTATAAACAAACCCAATTAAAAAATTCGCATTATTAAAGAAGTTATCTCTAAAACATTTTGAGCTTTTTCTACAACATCAATTACTGATTTCATCTTCCATGTGTATTTTTTCAAGACTGCGATTTTGATCTTTGTGCACACGATTTCTAAAAAAGGCTGTCCAGAATTTTATGAATTTTTTCTGCATGTATTAATTGCATGTAGAGATAAAAAATGATCTATTATTATATTTCTGAATTTAGAAGTCACGACAACTTTTGTATTAAAAAAACCTCGATACATTGAATTTTATCAAAAACAAAATTTCTCGTGATCTACACGTTTTATTTTTTTCATTGTAAGTCATTTTGTAAACATATCTCTACTAACTTTAAAAAATGATAATCTTGATTTGTTTAGTCTTTCAAATGTCGAAAATCATAAGATCAATGTATACAAGAATAATACTTCCGTAAAAATTGTATTATCTATTAAAATAAATTAAAAATTTATAAAAATAAATTATAAACTTTAAGAAATTTAATTCATAACAGAAATTTTTAATATGTGTTAAGTTTTATAATTAAAGGTAAATTAGAAAGTTACTGCAATTCATATAGGAGGTCACTTACTCATGTGTTTCGTTAAGTTCAAAGAGACTCTTCTGACTCTGAACGGAAAGTATACTAAAAATCTGTAAATGAAGCGGATACGATAAAGTAGATACATTTGAAATGTGTGATTAAAAGTATAAATTTCAAACATTGAATTTAGGCCTTTTTTTCTGGGGGTAGTTAAAATTATGCAGCGTACTTCTAAGAATTTAAAAAATAAATTAGCTCAAAATTGTATGAGAAAATACAAGTTAAAAAAAATTTAATTTTTTGAATTTTGCCAAGGAAATCTAACAATTTCTTGATAGAATGGTCTTCCTTCATTGAGTCCTTTTATTATTATTCCAAAAATGTCCCTTAAAATGCTTAAACAATAAAAAAAAATTCAAAGGTTACCCAGTCCCCTTAATTAAAAACTAGTCAGATGTGGCAATCCCAAAACTTTCTTCCAATCTTATGCATGTTAATACTTCCTAAAAACTGCAGCATAGCAGCGCCACCACTTAGGTGGTTTAAACCAAAATCTAGTAAGCAACAGCTTATGGTGACTTATAAATGAATCTGAAGTTTGATAAAAATCCGTGCATTAATTTTTTAGTCAGAGCTATGTAAAATCTTAAAAAAATAATTCTCTACAATCGCCCTATATGTTGGGTGATGTACACCAAAAACTAATCAGGATCAGTTTTTTCTCAAATACTAACTGAATTTGAACTTTGAGGAAAATCCATGCATTAGTTCTTAAGATACATTTATTGCGAAATCGTGAAAAATACAGCATAGCAGTGCTATCTGTAGGGATACATACACCAAAAACTAAACATCTATATCAGAGACTAACTGATTCTGATGTTTTAGAAAAATTCGTGTATTAGTTTTTGAAATGGAGCTATTGCAATAATCACAAATAATGTGCCATGGCAGCGCCACCTGTTGAACGATTTGCACCAAAATGTAATCAGCATCATGTTATATCAAGTACTATAAGTAAGTCTAAAATCTGATGAAAATCCATGCACTAGTTCTTGATATATGGCTATTGTGGATAATGCAGTGTAGCAGCGCCACCTGTTCAGCAATATACAGAAAAAACTGATCCGATCTAGTTTATATCAAGGTCTAACAGAATCTAAAGTTTTGTGAAATTTTGTACATTAATTCTTGAAATGGAGCTCCCACTTTTTTTTTTTTTTTTTTTTTTTTTTTTGGGGGGGGGGGGGTATATACAGACAGACATACGTTTTGTAAAAACATGTTTTTCGGCTTCTCCGACCCCTAAAACATGCAAATCCGTTGAAAACTGGATTTCGAAAATTCTTTCTAATCCAATACTTTCTTCTTGTAAACATAAAAGAAAGTGAAATAGTTCAAAGAGTACCCAGTCCTCTTAGTTAAAAATTAATGAAAAAATTATCAGAAAATAATCCTAAAGATTACGATGCGAAAAAGCGTCCACTGTTAAATTTCAGGTTTATAACGATTATTACAGCGCTTGTTTTAGAAAGATTTTGAAAAGGAGAAATGCGAGACAAATTAATATCTAAAAAAAAAAGGGAACGCAAATCTAAAAATAGCCAATATTTTCATTCAGTTTTTTAGACACGTTCAATTATAACAGATTATGAACCACTGACCTAGATGCGTAAGTAGTTCAGTGTGCTATAAAAAGTATGAGGATAATGAAGGTTTCTTAGAATTCAAGCTGGGGAAAAATGTGATAAGCTTTTTTTTTTTTTTTTTCCCATAAGTTTTATTATTATTAAATTTTTAAGTCACAGCGAAAAAAGTAAAATTTTCTCATTAAAAATTTTAAAATTATCAACCAAAAAAGAACAATTTCTATTAATGAAAAAACATGTCCGTGAGTAACACTGACGTCATAGTGGCGATAACAACGGCCAGGCCATAATTTTTTCTGATAGTGTAATTTTTTTAAACTTCTGAACTCAGAAATCGGAATTAATTTAAATTTCTACTCTGTTGAATAGGTGAAATAAAATAGGTAAAATAAATTATTTTACATGTAATTTGTTTGAAAATCCGATTCATTTTTACCGATTTTTTATGACTTAAAATATTTTTCAAGCATAAATATTTTAAATCTGCATGCAACCCTATTACAAAAGATTAATCCAATTGTCTTTAAAGCTATGTAAAATAACTGTCTTTGTTTGTTTCTGTGTAATATCCATAAATAACTTGGCTTATGAAAGTAAAATTTCTCAAGTAAAGAAACAAAGCATGAATATAAGTTATCTATAACCTTCGGAAATTATTTTTTGAATTTTTCTCTTTATACCAATTTTTCATGACATTTAAGTTAAAATTTTGAAAAATATGTAAATATTTTAGCAATTAATAAAAATAAGTTTTTTAAAAGTGAAAAATAATAAAATTAAGTAGAAAATTGACATTTCCGCAAAACACAATTTAAAAACAAACAATTGTATTTTGGATTTTGTAAATTGCATAATAAAAATAACTTTCTCTAGGACATAGATTAGTCACATTATAATAGCATCTGTATCTGAAATGCTATGGTAGTTAAAGTTCTGATGTAATGAAAAAAATTGTAAAATTCTTTGCAAGTATGTCATTTATGCCACTGTAAATAAAGCTAACAATGTAGTCCAGCGGTTCCTAATCTTTATTGGTAAACAACCCACATTTAAGTAAAAAAAATTCGTGACCCATCTAATATAAAAAAAGGCAATTTTTCGTAATTTTGTTCGAAAAATAATACATTATCAACAAAAACAAGAATTATTAATATGTGTGGAAGTAGAATAATAATTAAAACAACTCTCAAACTACAAAGACAATTAAAAATACATTTAATTATTATCAAAACATATCTTTATATTGAGCGAGATTTCTTAAATTGGTATTTACTGATAAGGGCATTTATATCAGGGTTACAACTGGTTAATTTCAACCTTATGTCACTTTCTGAAAGCAGTATACTTTTGTACTTGTTTTTTAAAAACAGCAAATTAGAAAAATAATATTCACACATCGTGTTGAACCCCATCAAGGATCCCAAAGCTGATTAAGATATTTCTGCATATTCTGTTCAAATACTCACACAGAAGGAAAGTAAGAGTTTTTGCTAGAAATATTTATTGTTGCAAATGTTATGTATTTTTAAACAAATGTAATTAAAAAAAATATTTGTAACAAACCTCGATTGTTTCGCGATCTGCCAAAACATCCACCGCGACCCACAAGTGGGTCACGACTCATTGATTGGGAACAGCTGGTGTAGTCTATTCCCTCAAACATTTGTAAACGAAGTACGCAAAATTTCAAAACATTTCCTGATAGTTTTTTTTGCTATAAGATATTTTGTGGACTGTGTAAGGACTGGAAAAACTTCATTTTGAGAAAAAGCTAAAAATAACCTTTAAATACAAAGCTGTAATAGCTGCAACTTGAAATGGCTGCAATTGTAGTTCTAATTAAGATACAGACACAATTTAAGCATAGTTCGGTAGAGAAAAGGTTTGGTTTTAATATTATTGTAAAAATGTATATTATATATATATATTTAGCATTGCCCTTGATAACGAGCAAAATACCACATTTTCAATTTTATTCCAAATTTTGACAACTCCTCTGTTTGATATAATTTGGCATTAACAAGTTTTTCCAGTAATTGTTGATTTGTAGTATTATCTAATGGTTCTATATATATTGATAGAAAATAACTTTTCAAAAGTGTGTGGATACCTTAACAGATGTGTAATGAAGTTACAGTCTCAAACATTGAAATTAAAATTATAATAATGGGTGCTACAAAATAAGCGAAATGTTTCGCGATTGCGGCTAATACGAAGTACTAAAATGTTTTTCGCTGTTTAAAAAAAAAAAATGTTTTAAGTAAAAAAAAATTTTAGCTACGCTCTGCATATTGGAAATTAACTCATGTAGACAGAGATTAACTAATTATTTTATAAAGGTCGATTATATACGATTTCATCAAGAATAATCTTTGCAATCAATACCTGGTATCAATACCCCGATTGTACTTCGCAAATCATTTTTTCAGGGAAAAAATCAACATGCTAATGAAACAAGTTTGAAAATAGTTTTTTTATTCAGTATGTTTTCTTGGAAAATGTTATGTATTTTATTTACCGGTTATATTTATTCATGTTCAAAATGTACATCAGAGTAAATGTTACGTCTCAAAACATATCTGGGTTAATTGTTTTTAAAACATTATTTAATTTATTCTTGACACGGTTTTTTGTGTGTAACTACATCGTTGCAGAAAACAGATAATTACTTTACAAACCTTTTAGGTTTAATTATGGTCAGTTGTTTTACTTTACATTGCACACAAATGAAAAAATAAACATCAGACGCGTTTTATTTAATTGATTGTAAATGCATTTCTCAATAATTCTTTCTGTATTTCACTAAGGTCAAATGTTTCAGGAATCTCTGTTGTAAACCGTATACAAAATGCATGTGTAAACATTGTGTTTTACAAACCATGGGGAAAAAAAAACCCTAAGGGGTCCAAGACACAAAACTCTTCGAAATTTTCTAAATAATATTAATAATAATGCATTATTTTTTTTCTGCTTAAAATGACGTTTAAATTATATTTCCATCTTAACTGGAACAAGATTTTTTTTAATTTAGCTTTTAAGCGATGAATGTCAAGAAAATAACTTCCTGCTATATAATGCTCTTTCTTGGAAAAAAAAGCGTATTTGAACAAAAGAATGTTTTTTCACAACTTCTTCTATTTAAATTATTATAATTCAAGAACCGTTTAAGATAACTTGTTCAAAACATGAAACATGTATTTTTCAATTACTTTACTTTAATTTTGATTCAGAAAGTAAAAAAATGCGATTTACTTTTGAAGATATGATTTTTTAAAATAAAATTACATAATTTTTCCTTTCTAAACTCCTTTTTTATTATTATTACCGATTTGAATGAAATTATTGATTCGAGTAAAATTTTGCCATTACTTTATTCTCCAAGATTTTTTACATTTTAAATAAATTTTTCTGTTCAAAAGTAAAGTCCACGTGAAAAATCCTGCTGTTACACATTTTCGTGAAAAAGAACTATTTTGTTTCCATAGTAACAAAATCCAGTCGACTGTGTTCAGTCAAGTCTATTTTTGATCTTGAAACAATTTAATTCAAGTTTTATTTTAAATCGTAAAATATATCAGTTAAATTTCATTAAATATACATATAATTATGATCTGAAAACTATAGTAAAAAAATAATGAAATCAAACAAAGTTATTTAAATTTATTTAAACAAATTCAATTTTTTAAAGAGTATTCTACATAAAAGCGTATTTTTTGAAATTTTATTTCACTACCAACCGGCGATAAATCGCCAAATAAACGAAAATTTCGTAATTATTTTTACGGGAGCTATATTGAGGTTCCACCAAAATTTTAATAAACATATATATCCATACGAGAAGAACTGTCTAATTTTTTCAGGTTTTTCTGAGTATGCAATTACGAAGCCCTTCTTTGTGAGCATTTTCTTTTGTGATTTATACTTGTTAATTCCAACTAAAGTCCGCATTTTTAAATTCCTGTTTTAAATCCTGCAAACTGTTCTAAAATTGGTTTGTAGAGACTGTAGATTACAATTATAACTTGCCATTAATGAGATAAGCAGCTTTTAAAGTCTCAGGATAATTATCTTGGTACATGGTGATGAGTTGAATGCCCGCATTAATAACTGAAATACAAAAAGAACAAACAATATTTAGTTTAATATTTAAAAATGGTGGAGTTTTCATTACAAGAAAATGTTCAAAAACTGAAAAAGGCCACAAAATTTTTATTTTTTGAAAAGAGTATTAAAGGATAACTTACCAGATTTGTCGTAGAATTGCTTGAGATTAAAACCAGTGAAATCGAGAATGAAGGTGCTCTTTTCTTCAACCTTTGCACCTTTCTGTAAAGTAAAACATTATTGGTAATGTGGAATATTAAGTTTGATTTTTTAAAAAAATAATAAGATAAATGTATTTTGAGTCTTATTTAGCTCAGTTTGATTTTTAGTATGTAAAGACAGAATTTTGTATTCTATTTTTATCTCTTCATCATAGGCTAATAAAAATTACACTGTTAAAAATTTTGCTCAAGTTTGAACCAAATTTTGGTGCTCCGTAGCTGCCACCATAAGATGGTTAATTTTCGTGCCAACATGTGGAGCTTCCTATTTCAACTTCGTACCAACTATTGGAACTATGTTTAAACAGGAACTCCTAATATTGGTTCAAGATTTCACCATTTTACAGTGGCAGCTATTAAGCACAAAATTTGGTTCAAACTAGGACAAAATTTTTAACAGTGTATATTTCGGATGACAATACATCATTTTAGTATTTGTTTAACTGAATTATAAATTAACAATTTAATTTTAAGGCAAAACATTCTTTATAGTTTCTATTGTATACAAGTTACAACAATGGATTTAATTTTCACCATACCACATTTTACTTTAAAAATAAAAAGTCCAACTGGCTTGGAAACTGAAAAAATGGAATATTTTAAACATTAAAAAATAGATTGTAGGAAGAGTGCAATAATTTAAAACACACTTATTAATTAATAGTTTAATATTAATTAAATTATGATTATACGTCAAGAAAATAATTTACAAATCTCAAACCAGTATTTTAACCCTTTGAAGAATAGTGGAATGCAGTATATTCCACTTAATTTTAATCACAATTCGACCAGAACATTTTAACTTAATAGCCTTTTACATGCCTTAACATTACTGTCAGGTTCCTAGAAGACATCTGCCCTGAATTAGAAAGGAATGACATTTCCTTATCTGAATATTTTATGTATTGTGGGTTGTGTATCCGTGAAGCTCGAAATACCTTTCTTTCTTTTCTATAATAACGAATGACAGATGTTGACACAGGTGTGCAGATGACGCACTCGTTGATGAATGAAAGTGATGGCCGCGGGGCGTGCCTCAGCTGTCATCTAGCTATTGGAGTGATGTGTAAACAGGAGATGTCATGACTCAAGGTTGGAGTGCGGAATTGAACCAATGGAGGAACTCTAAGAGGCCCTGCTGGGGGAAGGAAGATCTCTGACAAGGTCAACTCTGGACGGAGAGGTTGGAGACAGTTCTCGCTTGGCGTTGAGACCGATAGGTCGCTCAGGATTTGTGGTCCTGTTGGATAGTGTATATTTTGAGCGTGGGACAAGGCGTCCCGGTGGATAGTGTTATAGGCCGAGAAGTGAGGCCTAGTACCCTTGTGTATTGAGATTCTGCAGTAATCTCTGATAAAGCGTATCCAACGTGCGTTGAGTGTGAGGAAGAAAGTGTAAGTTGAACGGTACACAACCAACGTTTATTGTAGTTAATTTAATGTTGAACCGGATCATCTATATCCGAGTTGTAATTGTAAATAGTTGTAAATATTGTTTCTTGTGTACATATATATATCTTAAATAAACTGTTAGTTCAGTTCATTAACAGCGTCAGTGTTAGTTTACCCAATCCTCACAGCAGGTGACCGATATCACCCATTAATATCGGTGGTGGCAGCTAAAACTACCTAGGACATTCTTCGAAGTTTAGTGGACTGAGAGGAGCGTCCGACAATTACCTTAACAGCCTTTTATAACTTTAGCGGATAAAAAGATGTAAAATTTCGCCTCTTTATTTTTAATTAATTCCGAAGTGAATTCAGGTAGTTTTTTCTAAACAATTAATACAATATTTGAAAAAATTAAAATGTTGCTTTTCTTTCCTTTCTTGATTCCGTATCTTTAAAAAACAAAATAAAAATTATGCATTTTTTTTAATAAATTTATTAGCTTGTAATGTCTAACAAGAGTGGAAAAAACTGAATATTCCATAATCGGATTCAGTGTTCAAACCAAATTGTTAAATTTGTAACGATTTTTTTTTCGGGGGGGGGGGGGGATCAATTGCATTTATGAAATTAGGCCTAATTTTAAAGATAAACATTGGAAGTTAAAATACTTTTAAAAAACTGTTTACTTTTATGTTTATTTTAAAAGTTTGAATGCCATTTACGTATTCATAAGAAGTAAAAAAAAAGACAGTAACTGAAAATTTCTTAATCCAGAGTAATGACTTACCTTCTTTTTATCTTGTATCATTTTGAGATCATGCTCCAAGAAGTAAATCAGGAGTTTCATAAGGTCCACTACTCGTAATGAATAAACGTAACCTGCAAGATAGCAATTAAGATGTCTAAATAACCTGTAGTTAATCGCCTATCGCATCGTAATTATCTTACCTCCTTTTGCATATATGGGAATGGCATATCAAAAAGGGCAATTAATCATGGAATTTGGTTAAATTATAAATGATAAAATGGGATTAAAAAGCGGAACAATTATTCAGTATCCTCTGTCCTGTCATCAGCGAGAATTCGGATTCCTTAGTTAGGATGCAAGCTTAAAATATTCTATGCAAGCACAATGTTCATTGATTTTTATCGACAGTTATTTACATAGTTAGGAATAAACCCTGGGGACATAATAATGGTACAATGCTTGAAATTGGTAATTAAATGCTGATTTAAATTCCGTAGTAAATTTCTTATCAAAAGAATTACAGTTTCATTTTTCTCTAGCATACTTCTGAACGGAAAAAAAGTTGAAAAAATTCTATGGCTGCATCTGGAGTGATTTTCTGTATAATTTTAGCAAGAGGGACGATAAGGAATCTAAAATACAGGAACAGAGAGAAATAATTACAACCGTAAACCCGGGAAAAATAATAACACAGTAAAAATGTGTGCAGGTTATTGTTTTACTAGATATTTATAAAAAGCAATAGTCCCAGTTTCGAAAAGATTACACTGGGTTACTTTTATTGTAACAATTTTGTACAAACAATTCCAAACTTAAAAACAGACATCAGGAACACGGGACTGTAAAGATTTTCATGGTACTTTTTGACCCGTAACATCGTCAAAAGCTCATTTTTTCTCGTTAATATTGTTATACAATCAAGCAGTGCATATTTTTCAATACAAGAAATTAAAAACAAGACTATGTATAAGATAAAAAAATATTTTTCAGGAACTTAAAAGTCAAAATTATCTGAGAATGTCTCATATCTTATAATCTTATAATATTGGAAGAGAAAAAAGTTTCGACCAGATAATTTCATGTTAAATTTTTAAATTCATAATTAGGAGGTTACAAACAATGAAATACGATAATTACCTTTGTAATCACACTGTCCGGCCATAAATAATCTGACTACGCTATGTTCTTTATCGAAACCCAGGCAAGTTGTAATAGGGTGCTTCCGATACACCTGAAATTGGAATGATTTTAAGAATTAAAATAATTTCAAAACAAAAAATTAAAAAAAGTTAAATTTCTTTCAAAACTTATGATTTTATAAAATAAAAATCTCGGAAATTCAATCCTCTATTGAAAATATGTACTTTATACAATTTAAGGTAGTTCTTACTCGCATATCACCATTTTTTCTAAAATTTTCGTTTTTGTTTTTATTATTTTAATTTCAAGTTAAAGCATTTGTCATTCCAAACGTGTCTTACTTTTGGTTCAGCGATAGTTAAAATTAATCTTAAAACCCAAAATATTTATACATAAATTTTTGTGCTACATTAAATTCTTAATTTGAGTTTTCATTTTTCAGTGTTTTCATTTCTTAAAAAGTTTAAGATATTGAATTAAAATTTGGTCACAATGTTATGTTCATCTACTGGTCTGTTATGAAGCAAAATACAGTTTATAAGTATGTATTTAAGAATTGTTTCATTGAAAAATACACATAAAAAAAATCATGTTTTGTATGCACAATTTCATATATTTTAGTAAATTTAAGAGGTATTGCAAATCTTTTGCTTCATAACACAGGTAAAAAGTTTTCCAATGTAATTTTGAAAAAAGAAGATATTGAAAAGTTTAATCGTTTTCGTTACTATTTATATGTTTTAGTTCGTTTCGTTATTAGCATTAACACAATTCTTTACTAAATTTGACTAAATATTGCCTAAATTTGAAAGATTAATTAAAATCTCATTAAAAGTTTATTTGAATTTATAGTTTTATTCCCTGTTTTAACAAAAAACACATGTGTTTAACACGTTCAGTGCCATGGTGACAGATACTGAACTTTCCATTTAGGCCGCTTCAGTCATCGGTGACTTGACAATGCAAAATATGATGTAAAACTAAAAAAAAAATGTTTCAAGTATTTAAGAAAATATAATCCTGTAATGAATAAAAGTTTAGTAAATTTTAAATAATTTTTCAGCAATTATTTAATTTTTTTTTTATTTAGTTTTACATTATATTTTAAAGTGTCAGTCGCCAGTGACTAACAGTATAAAATATGTCTAAAATATTGTTTAAAGTAATTATTAAGAAATCATAATCCTGTAATAAATAAAAAAATAGTAAATTTTAAATAATTTTATCAGCAATTATTTAAAACAATATACAGTCGGCTCTCGTTAATTCGAACTCATTGGGAATACAAGAAATGTTTGAATTACCCAGAGTTCGAATTAGGAAAGGTAGAGGTTAACATGTTTCAAGGTATATTATTACAAAGGAATCAATGTTATAGTATTTTTTGAATTTATTTAGGCTGTTATTTGAATATGGCTTGATATTAAATTAAAAGATATAACTACATAAACTAATTAAGGGATAAAAACAAACACAATGGAAGAAGGGGTAGAAGTGTCATTGATGGACAGACGGGGAACTAATAAAGCGGATATCAAATGCATGCTAGTTTCAGAACAATTCTGACAAAAATGAAAGAAAGTTATTTCAAGAAACTGAAGTCCGTGAGGAAATAAGGAAAAACAAAAAATCGGAATTATGTTTAGTTCGAATTAAACGAAATAAACAAAAATGAGTTCGAATTAATGAACATTTTCAACGTTAATCTGCCATTGAAATTTTCGAGAATTCATGCTTAGTTTAAATTAAACGAAGATTTGATTTATCCGATTTTGAATTAACGAGAGCCGACTGTATATATGTATTTTTTTTTTTTTTTTGTCTGATATAACATTTTAGAGTGTCAGTCGCCTTTGACTGACGAGGCCTAAACGGAAAAATCAGCGTCAGTCACTAGTGATTGACGTTAATAAAAACTTCATTTTAAGTGCCCGAATGTAGACACACACATTAATTCATTCAAACTTCAACACTTTTCAATGTATTGAGGAAGAAAGATAAATACTGACCTCTGGTATTTCATAAGAGGATGGCGACAGGATAGTATCAGCTCCCATTTTCTTGCGAAATTTGAAGCTCTAAAAATAAATAAGTTTAAATTATTTATAAATATTTTTGTAAAATTCTGTACAGCAATAAAAAATATATACTTTTTTACTATTTTGTAATGCAAACAAGTGTCTTTAAATTAAAAAAAAAAAAAAAAGATTTTTAATAATCCGTTTCGCTAAAAAGAATTTATTGTTTATGCAACTTTAAACACATTTCTACTCGATTCAGTAGTGCAATATTCCTATTCTAGCAAAAAAAAAAAAAAAAAAAAAAAAAAAAAATGAACTATCATTGTATCTTGGCTAATTCTGACAATATTGTCATGACATTTTTCTAACATCAGTTTACATTTTCCTTACAGTTAGAACACAATTTGCCAATACTGGCAGCACATATTTCACCATTTTATTGCTGATCTGCTTCTAATATAATAACGTGAAACACTTCTAATGTAAACCCAATAGTTCTGTAATAATCTTTGACTCATTCCAAATGAAATGCAAAGCCATTATATTTTATTGCAGGTTTTAATGATGAGCGGAATATTGGTTAGCTACTGGTGAATAAGAAATACAATTCCAATCGCCAACTCCTATTAAATAGTACATCAAGAAATAAAAACTTGCAAAAAATTCAGTTTACATTAACTTTTCCAGATCTTCCTTGCATTCATGTGGACATCCTATATTTTATATGCGAGGACTATAGGTGCAGGTACACAGTCGCCGTGCCGATTAAAGTTTTTGCTTTGGCGACTAATTTTTAGTGTCTAAGTTTCTAGTGTCTTACGCGAATTTTGAGTTTCTTCCCGCGATTTTTTGACGAAAATTGCAGTTTTTTCTTTGCGATCCTTTGATGAAATTCGCGATTTTTTATACTGAAAACAGACAAAATTGATTTTTTTATGACTATTTGTCAAATTTCTTCATTTTTTTCCTTTATATATTTTTATGTCCGATTTTTCGAAAAAGTCTGAACAGAAGCCCCCTTGTAATAGTCCGTGATAAGATTTTTTAAGACAGTTTTTCTTTTGTATTCTTAAAAACAAAATGTTTTAATTTTATTTTGATTTTTATAAGCAAAATAATCTCGCACATTGTTTTTTTTTTTTTTATATGTACTATTATAGGTATGACAAAATGAAAATAAATATTGTTTACCCAATATTCCCCACTGCGATTATTGCTTAGCTTATTCTTACAGTTTAAGTCACTATCTTGGCAAACTATCTTCTGACTGTACATAGCTAACGATTTATATATTACTTAAATTATACTCAAATTAAAAGAATTGTACGATTAAATGAAACATAAACGTTTGGTGTAAATAGTCTTTTTTTTTACGTGTTTAGATTATTTTTCACTTTTAGTTTCCCATCTCCCCCCCCCCCCCCCCCATAGAAAAATTATTGCTTTTGTGCATTTCTTTTACTTTTAGAATATGGCGACTGGATTATTTGGGTTTAGGAGCCACTGGCTCCTTAAAAATTTTGGTAATCTGCACCTATATTAAGGACATGTGAGTTTCAAAACTCGCCTTATCCTAAATTTAAAAAATAATGTTCTCTATCTTCTATTGGTGAATATGCATCGAAAAAAATTCCCGTTACATTCTGCAAAAATACTA
Source organism: Maratus speculifer (assembly GCA_964019185.1). Taxonomy (NCBI): domain Eukaryota; kingdom Metazoa; phylum Arthropoda; class Arachnida; order Araneae; family Salticidae; genus Maratus; species Maratus speculifer. Next base: position 160,237,341 of record OZ025300.1, on the reverse strand, counting down.
GTTCTATTGTTCATTTCTGGCACTGAAAGATATTGGTTTACAATAAAAATCCAACTGATGCAATCTGAGATTTTCCGCGATTTTCTCAAAATATGAATTTCTCGAGAAGGCGAGTTTTCAAACTAACGTCCTCATATTTTTTATATAATTTTAATTAGAAGCATATTCATCGAGATTCTTATTACAAGTTTAATCACCCATCTGATGAATTGGGCATATGAGTGAGTTCCTTTGAATGAATCCCTTTAATTTCAGAAGATCTTAGGAATGGACACCAGTGTTTGTATTCCAAACACTTCTGCTATTTATAGTGATAAGACACAAACGTGTTGAAAGAAACCAGTGGCAGAGACAACAGCCGATTTAGAGAGAAGTAAATTTATAGCATATTTAAAAAGGTACACTCAAGCTCAGCAAGGTTACGAATGGTTGTACAAATGACGAATTGTACTCTCTTTCAGATTTCTATTTTGGGGTTCATTTACAATTAATGAAATTAATAATAATAAAAAAAAAAACATGGACTTGAATTTCAGAATTGGTCCTAACATTTTTTTATGATATTTGTTTTTCTAGTAAATCCATACCGGAAAAAAATATTACTAACTGCAAAAAAAGTTTTATCGTATATTTATGGCATTGTGAAATATTGATTTATAAGGAAAACCAGTGGGTGCAGAGGTTTTTTTGCGATTTCTCAAAATTTGACTTTTTGAATAAAGCGAATTTTGAAACTCATATCCTTACATCTTTCAAGTCTTTTTATATTATTTAGCATCATTGCGATTTTACCCAAATTTTATTACACGATGTTTAATTTAAATACCTAGATTTCCCACCCTTTCCATGTTATATTCGCATCGACCGTCACTTCATTCATATCTGGGATCAGCGAACAAAGTTTTATGCAGCATGTGTAAGTAATGAATTGATAGGAAATTAACTTACCTCTCTGATCATCCTTTCTGACTTGGCAATGTCGAAGTCTCTGGCTGTGGAAATAAATGTTTGGCATCAGTATGGCATCATGATTTACATTTGCAGACATTTGCAAAACCTCTGCAGCGAACAGAAAGTGGCAATCAGAATGATTGCAGTAGATAAGACATCGGATTTAACTTTATTAAAACCTTAGCATGTTAAAAGAAATTTATATTTTCTCTCACTTTTTCTCGCCTAGTTGGTGTTTTAACAGTTTTCGATATAGCTACATGTCCGCATTGTAACTGTCGAAAAAAATGCTACTACAGCTAAAAAATTTAAATTTGCTGTAGAAATAGTAAATTACAAAAGCATATTCTGTTCAGAAAATAAAATTCTGTAGCTAGGACCATTGACAACTTTAAAATCAGGACAAACAGATTTCTAGAGTTTATCCATGTAAATAATCAGTTTTATATGCTTATTTTATATGCTTAATCCGGAGTTTCTCTAATTTTGATTATCCTGGGCAAATATCCGATTATTCCATGCAGAAAATGGCTTTATCGATAATATTTTTTCTTTTCTTTCACATTAACTTTAATGTATTACTCTTCATTGGCAACCGTTTCGAGCGTTTTTAGTAATATACATTTAGAAACTCGGCAAAATATTTTATGTATTTTAAAAATTATTATATACCCAACTTGTCTGGATGAATGCCCATCTGTATAGTCTAATTCGTTTAAAAATGCTTAAATAACAATGAAATTTCACTATTTAAAATTTTGAGATTTCTTTATGAAAATTTTAATCTAAGCTATATATATATGAAGACCCCAGAAGCCAAGGGGTATAAGTGACAAAATTGAAAAAAATAAACTAAGTACACAGACGACCTAAAAATATGCTTTTTTCATTTCAGGTAAAGAAATATAAGTGATTTTCTTATTATTTGCTGAGTTATAGAGGCAAACCACTTTTTTCGAAAAACAAAAAATATTGATTAATTATGCATTTAAAGAAAATTGTACTTTATTTTTTAACAGTTATTGAAATAAGAGTTCAAAGACCAGAATGCAACAAACAGAAATTTCCTATTTCAATTCACTCAATTGTTATTGATGTTCCAATTTAACATCAATTATCTTTAAACTCAATTTATTCCAAATCGAAATTTTGTCACTTGTACCCCTTGGCTTCTGGGGTCCTCATATATAATTTGCATGTTCGTAATATTAATAAATGTGCTATAACCCACGAGTGTAAAATAGGTTTTTTTCTTTCTTTTCTAAAAACTTTTTTTTTTTTTTTACGAAATATTTTAATCAGATACCTTTTTATACCGCTTAGTTTCAGAAAAATACATTTTGCAAACTAATCCATGTTAATTTCTTACGATTTAACACTGTCTACAGATATTTTTTATTAGAAATTTGCTGCAAGTTGCGTGTATTTTTTTTTTATTTCACTCTTACCATTAAAAAAAATGTTTGCAAAATATACTTTGCATACACTTGCAGGATAATTTTACAATAAATCTATCGCAAATAAAGTTTTTTCTAAGTAATGATACGAATAGAATATGAAAACCGTCAATAATGGCAAACCTGCTTTCTAACCATGGGACTTGTAATATGTCGCGCTATAGTCAAGGCTTTAATTATTTTATGTTCCATACTTCACAAACTTAATTCTATATCATAGCAATAAAGCTAATAAGTAAAGTCTTACGGTAATATATATTAACATACAACCATCAAAAGTGAAACTGCAACACCATGAAGGAATGCGATCAGCCATACGAAAAACGTCTAGATAAACGCTGACTCACAGACATATGATTAAAGAGGACAATAAGGGACGTGGAAAAAGAAAACCATTTATTCGACAATAAGTATGGGCCCCACCGGCAGTTATACAGACCGCTAAACGGCGAGACTTATTGTCAATGAGGTCATAAATATACATGTGAGCTACTCTTTGCCGCCCGCGTCCAGTGAAGCATACATTTCCTCAATGGTATGTGTTGGTGATGTTACATTGGTTGTAGATTACAATTTATGTCCGGTGAGGTCCCATACGTGTTCTATGGAAAAGAGATCAAGCGAGGATGTCAGCCAACGAAACATGGCGACTTCATCCATACTCTAGAGAGTTCGCTTTGCGATGTGTGGCCGAGCATTATCGCGCTGAATAATTGTAAAACTACCTGCAATGGCACAAGGGTTGCCTGCTGTCCGAAAATTAATTTAAAGATCATCAAGCCCAATGGTAGGCGTCCACGATAGAACTGAGCTTTAATCCATTTAAAGCTAACATTGAAAATCAGATGTAACCAATAGATGTATAGCAAACTAAAGCTAATATCAGAAAAAAAGATTTATGCATTGGGTTTAAAAGAAAATACCAACTCAAAGCTAATATCGAGAAATTGATTCATTTATCCTGATGTATATACCGCGTGAAAGGCAAAGTGATGCCAAATCGATTTAGCGACTCTTCCAATTTAAATAAACATCGCTAGTTTCAATGTATTCCGATTTCAGAAAAATACTTCTTTGTTTGTTTGGTAAACAAGATTCAGAATTTATGGGATTGGAATGTGTATCATTATTATTATTATTATATTATTATTATTATTATTATTGAAAATTAAGCAAATGGAAGTTGGAAAGAAAAAATAAAGTTTAATTTTGAAAAAAATAGCATGCATCATATTTGCGTAATTTTTAAAGTCTGCCGTTTCGGAACGGGGATTGGCTTCTCCTAATAAACATTTGGCGGTTACATAGTTCGATTTAAATATTACAGTATTCGGCTGCTTTAGCGTAGAATGAAGATAAAATAATAAAAGTAAATTCTTACCTTTCAACCATCGTAGTAAGAATTCGTCATCATGCTGAGGCTGTAATATATCTTGTAATACCTTCCGGAACTGTAAAAGAAAGTTTAATTGTATAAATTTGTTATATTAATAAGTAAATAAACAATAACTTCTAAAGTTTAACACATTTATAATAAATCTACCAAAGTTTCCAATTAAAAATTATTTTCACATATTTATCTGAAGTACTTATGTAAGGCTACAGAATATACTCGTTGCTTACCATATTTTTTAAACAAACAGTAAACTCTTAATTTCAAATATTTTATTTTCCAAATATTTGCTTGTAAACTTTCTTGATACGGCCCTCATATCCAAACATAGTGTAAATGCCGGAGATAATATGGAAAAAAGTATTGTTCACATGGTTACCAGTTACTTTTTTCGATGTCGAAATGTATAGACAAATTAAAATTGCATTGTAAATATTGGATTCCCCGGAAAGTTCTGCGGTTTTTCAAAGTGAAGCACGGTTTCGTCTAATTATTTGGTTATTGCTGTTAAGAAGAGAGTTTGAACGAACCAGATATGTAAATTCTGTCTTTTCTGCTTACGTTGCATACTTTTTGCTTGCGTTATGGCTGTTTCGGCGCTGTGTTAAGAATAAAAAAATAATTTTCGCCATACTATTCTCAGTTATTTTTAAAAAGGCAAAAATGTTTATCTAATTACTCTTAAAATTTGTACTGTATATAGACAATATGCTGTTTCAGATGACACAGTTCGAAGATAGTTTGAAAAATTAAGTCTAGAAATTCAAGATGATGATGCCGCTTTGGAAGACTATCTGTAAAGGAGGTCTCCTTAAAAGATGCTATCGTTGAAATTCCACATTACACAGTTCAAGAGCTATAATACAGATCAAGTATTCCAAAACTGTAGTGTATGATCATTTGTTAGCTTCTCTTAAGGGATCCTCTTTTTACTGATTATGATGGTCGTCTACATCGGCATTACTTTTTTTAGGTTAAAATTTCCGTAATTAAGTTTCTCAAACCTTTCGAACACCATCATTTGAAACATTACTTCGTCCGTATACAAGGCAAATTTTACAAGTAGTCTGACTAGCATTTTTACTTTCCTTGAAATAACAGAATAATACGATGAAAATGAATTTTTCAGATCTCCATTTTTAGCACTGAACTGAATCAAAAATTATGACATAACACAAATGAGAATTATTTAAAGCAAACAGAAAAAGTCCAATATACATATATATGTGTCATTCATGATCACTCCTTATAAGCAGCAGTAAAATACAAGACGAAATCGCGCTTCACTTTGAAAAGCCGCAGAACTTTCCAGTTTACCCAATATGACTCAGTGTAGAAACTCTATAATTATCGTAAAAAAGAAAAAAAAATTGGCCATAAGGAAAATGCTCAACAAATGTTTTATCTACAATGAAATTTGACATTAAAAAATACTTCTGCATGTGAAAGTAAGATGTGTTTGAGAAATCGAATTAGTATGCCAACAATTTTATTTCATTTTATCCAATATGGATTGATAAGTATTTTAGAGAGAATTAATAACGATCTCATCTTTCTGAACGCTCTCGCGATGACATTGCTATAGAAAAAATAAATGAATAAATAAATAAAAAATCTTCGAAAGAAAAATTGTTAAAAACACTTTCCTTTGATAACAAAATTTATCAACAGAATACAAAATCGTATAATAAACATAACAATATAGAAAAATTTACGATTTTAGTCAGAGAATCAAAAAATTGTCATAAAAGGGAAATATTCAATGCATGATTTTTATATCACGGCGTTATAAACAGTTTCCACTTGCGAGGGTAATGCGAACTTTATGAAAACGAATCACGCCAACAAATCTATTTGATTCATTATGAATAATAAATATCGTAACGAGAATTAACGATAATCTTACTGAGAATTATAAGTGATCCTCTACTTAACATTCTCGAGATGGCAATGATATCGAGATAAATAAGAAAATGGATAAAAAATGGATGGTTTAGAATACCTTTTTTTGACGGCCCAAGGAAAAAAAAATATCGACAGAATTCAATCCTATAATAAATGACAATATAAGAATCATCTATGATTTTAATAAGAGAATTTAAAAATTTGTCTATAAGGAAAATAATGCATACTTTTCATAGCATGACATTACAACGTAGGCGTAATGCGAATTTTATGAAATCGAATCATGCTAACAAATTTCCTTTTAAATTAGTATGAATAATAAATGCTGTAACGAGAATAAACGATGATGGGAAATCTGAACAGTTGATCTTCTTGTCTGGTCTTTTGTTTTTTAGATACACAAAATTCAGACTTTCATAAGTGTTGCAAAACTTTCATATATTAATTAAATACAAATTAGTCATTTCTCTGTCGTTGATTGCACATATAAAACAAGAAGCGTAGGATTTCAGGAATTTTCTGGTCTGCAAAAAGTCTAGTTCCTGAAGAATCTCGAACAGTCACAGCTGAATCTAGAAGTAAGGATAGGTGCAATAAATATTAAGGAAAATGCAACTGACATGGTTACTAGCTTCTTGCTTCGATGTCGAAATATATCGAAAGAATCCAAAATCTTATCAATAATGATGCAATGTAGAAAGATCTATCATTTTTGCCAGAGATAAAAATAAAATGGCCTTGAGGAAAATATTGAATGAGCGATTTTTGTTCGTTAATTTAATGTTGCAAAATACACATGTGATGCTAGCGCTAGTTGTATGAATTCAAACGAGACATTTGATTTGATCTAATGAGATGTTAAAAATTTAAACCAGAATTAACAATAAGGTAATTACTACATTTTCTTATATATTTTAAGTAGCGATTATAATGTAAACGAGTATTTCTGAAACATCCATGAATCATACAAACTGATTTGAATCAATTATTCCTTCGTACTCCATATTAAAAAAAAAAAAAAAAAAAAAAAAAAAAAAAAATGCAGAAATTTTACATCATGTAATATTAAATGCTATTTATATATTTTGCTACGCAAAAATTTACTATAAATGTGTGTATAATATGAACGATAAACATTATAATGAGAATTAACGATGGTGGAAAATCCGAACAATTTATCTTCTCGTCTGGTCTTTGGTTTTTTGGATGCAAGAAAATTCAGGCTTTCATGAATACTGTAAAACTTTTTATATGAATTTTTTTAACTAGAAGTAAAATTCCGATTCTAAATGTTATTAAAATCATTCTAGTTTTTTTCCTGTTTTTTTTTTCTTTTACTTTCTTTTAATGCAAAAGTGGGAGAGGGGAAAAAGGAAAGAAGTTTATTTTACAATAAATTGAAACATTTACTATAAACTGTATTATTTTCATCCTTTTAACACTCTCCAAAATAGCTGGAAAGTTTTTATGATTGGAAATCTAATCATGCCAACAAATCTGCTTTTATTTGATTTAATATGAATGATAAATGTTGTAACAAGAATAAACGATGATGGGAAATACGAACAGTTTATCTTCTTGTCTGGTCTTTTGTTTTTTAGAAACATAAAATTCAAGCTTTCGTAAGCGTTGCAAAACTTTTACATATTAATTAAATACAAATTAGTCATTTATGTCGTTGATTGCACATATAAACAAGAAGCGTATGATTCCAAGAATTTTTTGGTCCGCAAAAAATCTAGTTCTTGAACAATCTCGAACAGTCCAGTTGAATCCAGAAGTAGGGTAGGTGCAATAAACAATAAGGAAAATGCTACTGACATGGCTACCAGCTTCTTGCTTCGATGTCGAAATGTATCGAAAGAATCCAAAATCTTATCACCAATAATGATGCAATGTAGAAAGACTATCATTCATCATCATCAAAGATCTATCATTTTTGCCAGAGATAAAAATGAAATGGCTAAGGAAATATTGAACGAGTGATTTTTGTCCATTAATTTGATATTACAAAATTTGCATCTGATGGTAGTGTTAGTTGTATGGAATCAAATGAGGCTTTTGATTTGATCTAATAAGATGCTAAGTATTGTAACCAGAACTAACAATAGGGTAATTGCTACACTTTTATACATTTTTTAAGTTACGATTATAATCTAAACGAGTACTTCTGAAACATTTATGAATCATACAGGCGGATTTGAATCAGTTCCTTCTCCACATTCCATATTCTTAAAATAAAAAAATAAAAATTGCGGAAATTTTAACAGTATGTAATGTTAAATGTTATTTATGTATTTATTTACGCAAAATTTACTACATTGTGTGTGTAAATTTTGTGGGGTAGAAGTAAAATTCCTACTCTAAATGTTTTTTTTTTTTTTTTTTTTTTTTACACATTGATTTAATGCAAAAATTGGGGAGGGGAAATAAAAAAGAAGTTTATAGTAAATGTTTCCATTCATTTTTAAAATGAATTGTACTAGGATGTGAATTATTCATCTTTTTAACACTTTCCGAAACAGCTGAAAAGTGTTTATAACTTCTGCTTGTCTGGCTGTCTGCATGACCTAGTTCAACCCGTAAATGTTCTTGGATTATCATTATGGTATATGCGATTAAGGTTTACCATAGGACATACCCTATTAATAACGAGAATGAGCAGCATTTAAAGTTTGTTTTCATTGATAAAGCAATTCAGTTCTATTGTAGTCTATAGATTAAACTGCTATGTATTTTAACAAAATTACACTGTATCAAACATATTGAACTGAAGTGTTATTGAGATGCAAAGCAACAATTTTTTTTAATGTAAAATATGGAGTACATTCAATTACAGAGACTCGCAAAATAGCTCCGTTAGATTACAGCTTATGGTAAAATATTTTTCAGTTACTGTACACGTTGCTGCGCAGGTTTTGAAACAAACTTTAGTACATTACGTGGCATGTATAAATTCTATAGCTGATATATCAAAACGCAAAAAATGCCTGGGTGCGAATTAGGTGCTTTCAGTTTGTATAAATACTATGTTAGTGAAGATAAAAACAAGAGATCCAATACTGTTGCAATTTTTTAAAATAACGAATTTTTAAAAATATAAAAATTACATTTCAATTGTTGTAACACTGCATTAAGTGTTTAGACCTGTAAGATGTTTATTGGTACATGTCAAGATTGTGTAAGTTTTCCCCTACCTTATTTCTTTTTATGACACTGAATTACACAAAAAAAAAAAAAACCTTTCATAAAAAGTTTATTAAATCCATTAGATTTTTAAGTCACAAGATTTCAAGAACTTCACCTTTTATATAAACATTTCAACAAACAATTTATATTACTGAATCGATTTGTATTCTTATGATTACGATTCTCATCAGATTGGAACCGAAATATGTCAATGTTAATTGTTTAATTTTCTGTAACGATTATCTAAAGAAATATAAATTATTTATTAAAATCACTTCTTTCATATAAGATAAATGCATCTATAGTTTGCCACAATTTTTAAAGTTTAAAAACAAGCCCAAAATACATTTCTGAGCGAAATCTGACTAACACACTTAAATGTTAACTTTCCATAAACTGCTTGGAAGATATCTTTTTTCTGCTGATACAAATTTTCTACAGTGATTTCAAAAACAAATTTTTTAGTCAAATTCTTAGATATTTCATTAAAGTTTTTACCTAAAACATTTATTTAATATGTTTTATTTTGGATTTAACTACTGTTCATATACTTTATTAAATTGTAAATAATTTGTTGCAATAAGCTGAAAACTTAAATATTCATGCATCAGAAATCGGCTAAGCCCACCACTGTAGCCTAAAGAAAGGTAACATTTTTTATTTTTCATTTTTTTCTGAAGAACTAGGGGGGCCCCGCCCCCCTGCTCGCTATGCTCGCCAACCCCCCGCGTAATCGCTTCGCGATTCCAAATTATTGGCTACCCCTGCTTGCTGCGCTAGCCAATACCCCATGGTATGAATAAGCAGTTGCAGACCTTTCAACTGATGTGTCACACGACTGGTGTTGTAAAGAAATTAAAAATGTGCCCCCCTGGGGGGCAGAGTGGGAGGCGACACAAAAGACATCCATAATATGAATAAGCAGCTGCAGACCTCTCAAATGATATGTCACACGACTGGTGTTGTAAAAAATTGAAAATGTGCCCCCTGGGGGGGCGGAGTGGGGGTGACACACAAGACATCCATAAAATGAATAAACAGTTGCAGACCTTTCAAATGATGCGTCACACAACTGGTGTTGTAAAGAAATTAAAAATGTGACCCCCCCTGGGGAGAGCAGAGTGTGGGGGTGACACACAAGACATCCATAATATGAATAAGCAGTTGCAGACCTTTCAAATCTTGTGTAACACAACTGGTGTTGTAAAGAAATTAAAAATGTGTCCCCCCTGGGGAGCAGAGTGGGGGGATAACACACAAGACATCCATTATATGAATAAGCAGTTGTAAACCTCAAATGATGTATCAAACGACTGGTGTTGTAAAGAAATTAAAAATTTGGCGAAATATTACAGTTATCGCCAAGTTGGCGTCACTTTTGACAACTAATTTTGGTCGCCAAATTTGGCGATATATCGCCAAGTTGGCGACAAACTTGGCGATTGTTGGCGATGTAACCTTTCCTCTCTTTATGGTAACCCATACGGCGATGCATAGACGGAGCCCTTTCCTGATTGGTCTATTCGGCTCATGGAAGGAGTGGACAACCCGGATTCGTTAGTTCCGGAAATCTTCCACATCAGCATCATTCCAGGGGTCATTCCTTTTAAGGCTAGTTTTTTTTTACTATAGAAGGATATAATTTGAAACTTTGAATGTTTTTTTTCTGTATATGAAAGTTAGAACTAGGCTAAAATACATACATATCTTTTGGAAGTCACTAACACTTTAATAATAATTTGATAAATGTCTAAGTTGCTAACAACTGGCTAGGGTCGGTAGGTTTTTGCCGTTAGGTGGAGAAAAAACATGGAAAAAACCTCGTTAAAATCGTCCCGACAAAACTAGGTTTTTGCCAAAGTGGTGGCAAAAATAGGCTGTAAATTTATTTATTTATCCTCAGAAAAAGAAAAAAATATTTCATGAAAAGAAAAAAAAAATAATATTAAAAAAATATATTCTAAATTTATTTTTGAACTTTTAAGTTAAATAAGTATAATTATGGATTTTATGAAATGTAATGAATGTAATTCCCCCCCCCCCTTGGAGTGTAAGATGGAGGGAAAAAAATAGTTTAACAAAAACAGAATTTTTTCAATATAAGATATAATTCAATTTAATTACTTTATCTGTTATAGGCTAGTTTCATCAGATAGATAATTATAAGTTTTTACCAAAGACTTAAATATTTACATATTTTTAAAACTTACTACATAAAAAAGCAGCTAAGTTATATAAAATCTTTTGGTAATAAAATAATGGCTGACAAATTAATTTAAAAGAAATTACATGATTTTTAATTTGGTTCTTAAATTCCTAAGTATTAGACTAAATCCCACTTATTTTATAAAGATTTAAAAAATACGTAAAAATACTTAATTATACTTAATTAGAAAATTAAATAAAAAGTAAATATTGAATGATATGTTATTAAATTTAATTGTTTATACCATCATTATCTCATTAGCTTATAGATTTTTATTTCACCTTAAAGACAAATGAGCATTTGCCATTTTTATCCCCCCCTTTTTTTTTTCAATTTTTGCCACTGTCCTGGCAAAAAATATCAACAATGCAACTGTCGTGTTTATAATAATCAATGATTTTCAAGATATCTGAATTGTGTGCAATGTTAAATAAGATGAAAATAATAGTGTATATATGTCGCATGAATAATAATGAGGAATAATTTCAGTCTATCCTTAATTATATTTAAGATATGAAATGCACGAAAAGGAAAATTCACCCACGCACATATCAAGATACAAATCTTATCACTTCAGAGGTGATTAGAACACGCAACTAAATAATGGACAGCCGATTTTATGAAAATTAATGATTCAAACATAGATTGTTTCTGTATAATTGATCATGATGATAGTTATCTTGTTTTTTAGCACTTTCCAACAAAAGTTGAAATGTAAAAGTTGTCATTTACAGGGACACTCAAAAGAATTCGATTACATTACAACAAAAATTGAAAAGTGCTTATGCATTCCGTTTGTCTGTCCGTCTGTGCACGCTTCAACTCCCATAATATACTCTGATTTTCATGCAAATGATAAAGCTTATTTAAGGTCACCAAAGCACGTTCGGTATGGTATATGAAGTATGCACGAATAATGGTTCATTTACAGGGACACTCAAAAGAATTCGATTACATTATGATACATTGGGAAAAATCATGGAGATAATTTTAATGACATTACACTATTTCAAATCTATTGAAAATTATATAAATCCCTGAATTTCACTGAGATCACGTTAAAACAGAGCATTCATAGCAGTTTTTTATTAATTTACAAAGACACTCAAAAGAAATCAGCTACAGTACTGTCTTTGCGTAATAACCGCTGGAAAGTACATTTTAAAATTGGGTATGCTCTTTTAAATTTAATTAGTTTTTTGCGCAGTAATCTTCATATATAACTTCTATACCTTATATATAAAGCTACACAAAAGTATTTGCATGTCATTCTCCTTATTAGAGGAAATTACTGAAGTGAATTTTCAACTGAAATATATGTAATTCTTAAATGAACTAAATTTTGGAGTGCATGTTGTTAATAGATATAAATATATCATATACAGGGATTGTAAAATATTCGGATAATTTTCAGATTGTAGTGGGAACAGCCGAAATTCGGTTTTGAAATTGTTATACATTTCCATGTAGTGAAAATAGACGAAATATTTTAATCTTTTAAAAACAGTACATTTTTTTTTTTACATTATTCTTCATGCATTGGAATGTGCTACATAAGCTATGTTTGACGCACAATTTTTTCTTACTTGTTTATTTTTTTAGAACATTCTACAATAAATGAATATTGGTAGAAATTCAAACTGACTCCCTATTCCAATTTCAATATTTAGTACAAGAAAATTTTTTCAAATTACTTTTTTCTGTTTTAGTATTTGAAGTGTTCTTCATTTAATAAGTATCATTATGTACACACTTTTAAAAAGCTCCCTTTCGAGTCCAAAATTGCTCATTATAAGACGCTTTTTGCGACTCGACATAAATCAGTTTTTTCATTTTACAATGGAAATTCTACAATGTTTATAATAAAGCAATAACATAATAAATTTAATTCACTCTTTCAATGCAATTAACAGATATTTAAAAATATTGTAAAATGTATGCGTTAAATTAAAGAAATTTAACAACTATTGCTTTTAACAAGATAACATTTAAAGTAAAAATTCTCTAACATGCTAAATTAAGAATCAAATTTTATTTCAATGTCATTTTTAACTGAATCGAAAGATTACTATAAAAATCAAATTGCATTAAAAAGATAAAATTTTAAAAAAACTTTAAAAATTAAAAAAAACTCTTGAAATTGCAGTTTAAAAGTTTTAAAATTTGTCATCTTATTAATGTTATAACAACTTTAAAAAAAAAAAAAAAAAAAAAAAAAAAAAAACAATTGACACGAATTAAGACCCATACGTAGATTCTTGCAAAATATTATAACTTTTCAGTTATTACTTTAAACAATCTTGCAGGTAAGTAAAGAATTAGAAACTGAGGAAATCAGTTCGAAAATAGAGTTCATACTATAGGAATAAATGCCATATTTTTGTTTATATCTTTATTATTTCATGAATTATTAAACATTAAAATGTGTCAGACTATTTATAGACATCCTATTTTTTCGCTGCATTGATCATAGACTGAGCATAATCAAACTTCTCTTGATTTACACAAAGATCCAGAATAAAGACTGCGTGTATTACTGTGTGGAAAACAGTTACTACATAGCCTCTTTTATAGCCTTTTCTAAACAAAATATTGTCATAGAACAGTAATAAGAAGTGAAATTAAATATAAGCGAAGGAAAACTCAAGTGAAATTCTACATAATGACAAATTGATGCATTATAAAACTGCAAATAATTCATAAAAATTGCAAGCTGCTTTTTAAGCTTAAAATAATAGCCTAGCCTAGTATTTAATCCAAAAAAATTCATTTTCAAACATTTTTGTTTAAAAATATCTTATCCAAAACAGAAAGAATTAGCTCACGATGTCCCTACACCCAAAGAAATTTTCTTTTCGGGACTTATCGATATAATGATTAAAATATCCCATATAATGGCTTATTGTATCTTATATAATTGGCTGAATTTACCTCATATTGAGCCTATTATTGGTATATTTTATGGCGCATTTAGCCTTTTTTTTTTACATCCCATTTTATGATTAATTTTACTCCCCCTTCCCTCCCTCCCTCACACACACACACACCATTACGGATTGATTTTGTTTTTATCCAATGAATTTAATGGTCTTTTTGCTTCTGTACATCGTGTTATTGCAGTGTTTGCATACATACATAATTACAATAAGACAAAGAACTTATTGCATGGATTTTATTTTCACAATATTTTAAAGTAGCTATGATTTGTTATTTTCAGGAAATTTCTTGCCGATTTCATAAAACAACTAATGATTATTTGATTGCTAATTTGTTATTTGATAATATGATTGCTAAATGATTATAATGATTATTTGATGTCTACTATAAAAATTGCTAATTTTTTAAAATGATTATTTTGGATTGAAAACAGGGAAAGTGCAGTTTTTCCTTAATCGAAGATTTCGAAAGAATGAAATTTAAATCATACGTACATTCCACAGACCAAAATAAAATATAGGGTTAAACATTAATTTCTGTATTATGTAACTTAAAAGGCAATTACATAACATCTTTATCTTTTATCTTAAACTGCAGCCAAAAATGAATTTCTGTAATAAATGCTTTAGTATTCCAATATTTCCTTATTTTGTTCTTTCAATAATTTTGGGGAGAACCGAAAGAGGAAAACAAATTGCTTAGCGGAATATATATTTTTCGATTGTCCAGTATAACAGTCTTAGTCAAATAAAACAGCAACATATACTAAATAATATATATCTCAATATTTATCATCAGATAAGCTAAGAACACAATCAGCTATTCTTTTGTTAATTTAAATAATTGTTGTGCCTCCTTTATAAATTTTCCTTAAAATTTACGTGAACACAAATCTGATTGTTATCGCAAGATTTTGATGTCCAGTTTACACGATATACATATAATAAATAAGAATACAAAGGAAAGACAAATTTTAAAGTTACATTAAATATCTTCCATATAATATCTCTTCATATACATGGAATGGAAAAAAAATAGTTATACATGTAAAATCTAAAGCAAAAAACTGTGTGTATGTGTTTTGAGAGGACCGTTCAATAATTTTGTTTATTTTGACAAAAAATATGGTTCAAATGATGAATTCACTGCATTTTAAATATTCAACTAGAAGTACATTGAGAAAAAATTAACTGCATATTTGATTAAAAAATTTATAAAACCTCCACAACATTTTAAAGTAGTTACGATTTGTTATTTTCAGGGAATTTCTTGCCGATTTCATAAAACAACTAATGATTAAAATGGCTAATTTCTTTAAAATGATTATTTTGGATTGAAAACAGGGAAAGTGCAGTTTTTCCTTAATCTAAGATTTCGAAAGAATTGAATTTAAAATCATACGTACATTCCACTGACCAAAATAAATTAAAATATAGGATCGAACATCCATTTCTATATTATGTAACTTAAAAGGTAATCAGATAACATCTTTATCTTTCATCTTAAACTAAAGTCAAAAATGAATATCATTAATAAATGCTATAGTATTCTAATTTTTCCTTATTATTTTCATTCTTTCAATAATTTTGGGGGGGAGAACCGAGACAGGAAAAAACAGTTGCTTAGCGGAGAATTTATTTTTCAATTGTCCAGTATAACAGCTCAGTCAAATAAAACAGCAACAGATACTAAATAATAAATATCTATTTATCGTTAGATAATCTAATAACACAGTCAGCTACTCTTTTGTTAATTTAAATAATTGTTTTGCCTTCTTTATAATTTTCCTTGAAACTTACACGAATCTGATTTTTATCGCAAGATTTTGATGTCTGGTTGGCACGATATATATATAACCATTAATTGTAAAACAATGTACATCATATATATACAATAAATAAAATAATAATACAGAGGAAAAAGAAATTTTAAAGTTACATTAAATGTATCCCATATTAT
This sequence comes from Maratus speculifer, assembly GCA_964019185.1. NCBI lineage: Eukaryota > Metazoa > Arthropoda > Arachnida > Araneae > Salticidae > Maratus > Maratus speculifer. Next base: position 160,221,344 of record OZ025300.1, on the reverse strand, counting down.
TAAAAAATGAATAAAAAGCTCGATTAATTCATAGGACCAGCACTAGGCTCCTGTACAAACTTTGTATACAGGATTTTTTACAACAAAATTATCTTTTCAGAAGTCTTTAGCGATTGTACTAGAGCTCCATGCGAAATAAAAATTCACTAGTATTTGTAATTGAACTGGAAGTTAAATTTTGAAGATTAAAAAATAGCAGTCTGTGAAACATTCGACGTCTTTTAAAAGTTAAGACAATAAGTTTATCCATTAAGTCACAAAATTAAAAAACTATCGGAAGATAAACTAGAAGACAATTCTAAGACAAAATCAAAGAGCATTGAAAAATAATGTTTATTCAATAGAATTTTTTCTTAAATTACGATGTCAGATAAAATATCCCAGAAAAAAATTACTGCAGCGAAGAAACATTTGTAGGATGTTAATAACAAGAAATACATGAATAATAAGTTTACATGAATAACTCCGTTACACATTTAAAAAAAAAAAAAAAACGCATAAAGGGATACGTTTTGTAATTAGTGACACTGATATTGAATTATTAAATTCAGGTGTATTCGTAAAAATTTTGTTGGAGGATTAAGTTACAGGCATGAGATTGCAAAAGGTTAAAAAGAGAGGAAAAGCGCGTGAACCGGAAAATGAGAAATTATTTTTAAATAGTCCGCGTTAAAGGCAATTAAGAAAGTTACTTTTATTTGCAATAATAAAATAATACTAGCAGGAGTGACCGAGCTAAGCTCGGTCAAAATTAACTTTGTGTTGTTCAACTGGATATAGTATTATCACTGTAACATTCACTCTGTATACTCTGTATTATTACTGCAAAACATGATTTTTATAATAGTATTTTCAAAAACAATAAAGAAAACTATTTTTGTATACACATGTTTATAAATTTTACTTTATTTTAAAATTTACAACGAAAGGATATCGATCAAAAACACTTTTTTAGCTTGACTCTGATTCGTTTAACCATGCATCTCTAATCCTATTAAGAACACATAATAAAAAATTTCACATTCTGAAAGACAATATTTTTTACCAGATATAGCCAAATTTGGAGACTTTTTTCATTTGGCGCCAAATAGTGTTTTGTCTTTCGTAATCTTAATAGTCTACATTTCGACCAAATGTCGCCAATATTTTGTCACATATTACCAACTTATTGAATGTTGCCATATTCTCATAACTCTGATCCGTATTAACCAAAATGACTCACTAATCAATTTTGATCAAACATGTGACTTAGCTCAATGGTCTTCAGGTAATTAAAAAAAAAAAAAAAAAAAATAGAATATAAAATTGAATCAAAATCGTTTGTCATTTCTTATTGTAAAATTAGCTTGATAGCATTCAGCAATAAAGCGAAATGACCCACTAAATAATTTTGTTTAACGTGCGACTCAGCCCAATAGTTTTCTCGTGACAAAAAACGTTTTGTTACAAAATTTAGATAAAACTGATCGAGTCGTTGTTATATATAATTAGAATGACCCTAACCCATTATGACCCACTAATCGAATTTTCGCGAGCATGTGTCCTAGCCCAGTGGTTTTCTCTTGCCCGAAAACGATATAATACATAGTCAAAATGGTTAGAGCCATTTTCTACATAAAATGAGCATGATCCATCATGATCCACAAATTACCCTTATAATCGACATCTCTCGAACATGTGACTTAGCCTATTAGTTTTCTTCTGTCTAAAAATTGTTACACACAAAATTTCGTTAAAATCGATCCCGCCGTTCTTTAAATATAAATAGCTTGACCCAGACCCTTTATGAACCAAAATGACCCAGTAATCGAAATTTCTCGAACATGAGGCCTAACCCAATGGTTTTCTCGTGCCAAAAAAAATGTTGTATACAAAATTTCGTTAAAATCGATCTATCTGTTCTTTAGATACAGCTTTACCATGACCCATTATGACCCATCATGACCGACAAATGACTCTTATAATCGAAATCTCTCGATCGTGTGACTTAGTCCATTAGTTTTCTCGTGTCAAAAACTGTTAGAGGCAAAATTTCGATGAAATTGATTCTGCCGTTCTTTAAATATAAATAGCTTGATCCAGACCCTTAATGATCCAATATGACCTATTAAGATTTTTTTCTCGAACAAAACCTAGCCCAACGTTTTTCTCGTGCCCGAAAACCATAGAATGCAATTTTTAGTCAAAATTGCGTGAGAAAATCTCTAGATAAAAATAGCATGATCCACAATGACCCCAAAAATGACCCACTAACCGAATTTTCTCGAACATGTTACCTAACCCAATGGTCTTCTTGTAATCCAAAACGATAAAATATAAAATTTGGTCAAAATCATTAGAGCTGTTTTTTTAGATAAAAATGGCTTAACCCATAATGACCCAAAAATGGTCCTTTAAGCGAAATTTTTCGAACATGTGACCCAACCCAATAGTTTTCTCGTGCCAAAAAACGAATGGATAAAAATTTCCTTAAAATCGATCCTGGCGCTCTCTAGATATAAATAGCTTGATCCTGACCCGTTATGACCCAATAATCGAATTTCCTCCAGCATGTGACCTAGCCCAATGGTCTTGTGCCCCAAAATGGTAAAATCCAAATTTTTGCGAAAATCGCTAGAGCCGTTTTTGAAATAAAATTTACACACACACACAATTCTTGCTCGCATTAGAGTATAAGATTTTTGCTTAAAATCCTGTTTTATTTTATTTTATTTTTGTTTGAGGAGGAGGGGGGGGGGGGAGTCAGAGTAAATCAATTTATGCAAATACTACTATAAGTAATTCTGAAATGAAAGTTTCTATTTTATTACTTTCTTCTATCTTCAATAGAAGAAAGTATTGTAATCGAAATTTTTTTCGACTTCCGGTTTTCGACGGATTTACACGTTTTAGGGGTCAGAGATTCCAAAAAACATGTTTTTACAAAATGTCTGTCTGTCCGTGTGTCTGTGTGTGTGTCTGTGTGTCTGTGTGTGTGTCTGTATGTCGCCATTCTACCATCAAAAAGTGTATGAAGTTATGCATAGAATTGAACCAAATTTTTTGTGAATATTTTTGGCTGTGGCAAGCAGGTCCTCCTTCAGTTTTGAAATATTCCGCCGGAAGGGGGCGCTGCAATCGCGATTTTTGTGCCATTTTCAATATTGTACCGACAAAAAGTATATGAAGTTATGCATCGAATTGGACCAAATTTTTTGTGTATGTGTATGACTATGGCTAGTTGGTCCTCCCTGAATTTGAAAAAAATCCGCTGGATGGGGGCGCCACAATCACGATTTTTGTGCCATTTTCAATATTGTACCGACCAAAAGTATATGACGTTATGTATCGATTGAACCAATTTTTTTTGTATCTGTATGACTATGGCTAGTTGGTCCTCCCTGAATTTGAAAAAAATCCGTCGGAGGGGGGCGCTGCAATCGCGATTTTTGTGCCATTTTCAATATTGTGCCGACCAAAAGTACATGAAGTTATGCATCGAACTGAACGAAATTTTTTGTGCAAGTGTATGGCTATGGCTAGTTGGATCGCCCTGAATCTGAAAAAAATCCGCCTGAAGCGGGTGCTGCAATACCGAATTTTATGCCATTTTCAATATTGCACCACATAAATGTGTATGAAGTTCGTTTTAGAACTGAACTAAACATTTTGTATATGATTAATTTTTGGTAAGGCAAGTAGGTCCTCCTTGAATTTGAAAAAAAAAATCCGCTTATCATTCTATTGTCCATCGGCTTGTGCAGAGACGAATATTCGTTTTTACTGCGATTAATTGATTGAAGCATAAATTTAAGATGAAAATCAAAGTTGGTAAGGTATTGAATTAAAACTATTAAAGCATTAAAATGAGTAACTATTTTTTTTATATATTAAAATGTATGTATGAGATAGAAGAAAGTTTTGGGATTGGCACATCCAACTAGTTTTTGTACTTCTAATGCAATGTTTCACACAGCAATCTTAGCTAATTGTTCAATTCAAATTTTAACATGTTTTCACTTAAAAGATCATTTAACAAACATGGGAAGCTAATGTTAAATTTGCTTTTTATCTGCAAAAAAATTGTTAAAAACATTAAAATTGTAGCTAATTTTTAGCGATTCTTTGATGAAATTCACATTTTTCTGCGATTGTTTCACAAAATTTACATTTCTCGCAATCTTTTGTTGAAAAACGCGTTTTTTTCGCGATCTGTGGACGAAAATCGCGTTTTTTTACGCGATCTGTGGAAGAAAAAGACTATTTTCTCACGATGAAAATAGTGTTTTTTGCGATCTTTTGCCGAAAATCTTATTTTTTCGCGATCCCTTGCCGAAAATCGTATTTTTTCGTGATCCTTTGCCGAAAATCGTATTTTTCGCGATCCTTTGCCGAAAATCGTGTTTTTTCGCGATCCTTTGCCGAAAATCGTGTTTTTTCGCGATCTTTTGACGCAAATAACATTTGTTTTTGCTACTTTTTTTTTTTACGAAAATCCTACTTTATGTTTCAGGTAACGAAACATTAATTTAACTCTAATTTATTTGGAAATCTAGTTTTAATGTTAATGCAAAAGTAAAATTTTCTAAAAATTGAAAAACAAAATCTGACTCGAAAGGGTTAATATCCAATGTCAGTCAATATCTCCTAGTAAAACAATTACACTAAAATATTCGTGAGGATGTTGGTGACAACCATTTTTACGTGAACAGTTTCGTTACATTTGTCAAATGATTGATTTATAATTAAAATTAAATTGCTGCAAAGAATGTTACTTTCTGCAATTGTTGAAACTGGAATTCAATTACTGAATCAATGTGTTTTCGCTTAAACATTACTGTTAAAAAGGAATAAGTCGATCTATACACCATTAATTCACAAACACGAACAAGCCATCCGAAAGCGAAATAAGGCAATACTAAAACAAAATTCAAAAACATTGAAAAAGTAATGTATACGCTATAAAATTCTTAATGTATGATGTCAGGCAATATCTCCCTGAAAAAAATATTACGTGAAATATATATTTGTGTGCGGACATCAGCTATAAACTGTTATTATACGCAAACATAGTTTTATTGCACCTGCCAAATAATTAAAATGAAATCAAAACATTACGTTTTGTAATTGCTGATACTGGAATTGAATTCTTACTTCTAAACGTTATTGTTAGATTATTAACATCTTTAATTCACAAAAGAAACATGTAATAAATAGTTAGTATCCGAACATAGTCTCGTTGCACCTGTCGAGTAATTGACCAGTAATTAAAATGAAATCGGACAAAAAATAATACCTTTAGCAATTGTTGATACCGGAATTGAATTACTGAATTAGTATGTCTTCACTTATCACACGGAAACATTGCTGTTAGAGGAATGAGTCTATTCACAAAACTAACAAGCCATCCGAAAGTAGAATAGAAAACAACAATAAGACAAAATTCAAAAACATTGAAAAGTAATGTATGTGTTTAAAATGTATTTTTAGCATACGATGTCGAGTTATATCTCGCCTAGAGGGAAAAATACAATAAAGAAATATTTGTAAGGATGTTAGTGACAAACTTTTTTACGTGAACAGTTTCTTTGCATGTCAAATAATTGATCACTAATTAAAACTAAACGGATGCAAAGAAAGTTACCTTTTGTAATTGTTTATATTGGAATTCAATTGATGAATCAGTGTGTTTTCGCTTAAATGGTAACATTCTCAGAGGAATTAGTCTATCTAATACACCTTTAATTCACAAAACTAACAAGCCATCTCGAAAGCGAAATGGAAGACAATATTAAGACAAAATTCAAAACTAATTCAAAACATTTAAAACTAATGTATGTGCTTGAAATTTATTCCTAACATAGGATATCAGGCAGCATCTCTCCTAAATATATATATATATATATCTATTAACCCTTTCGGGTATGGTGTACAATCAGTAGTACATGTCTTTTCACGGAGTAGGGGAAGATGGGGATACTTGAGCCACTTTTTAAATTTTAATTTTTTTAATTTTTTATAATAATTTCTTAGAACAAAATAAATTATTGAAAATGAAAATTTGATAATTTTTCTTCAACTGAAAACCATTTTCAATTAATTCTGAACTATTTTTCTATTTCTAATTAATTTTTATTTTTTTTCTTACATCGTAGCTCAAGTATCCCCATGGAGGGGATACTTGAGCCAGTACAGAAAAATACCTACAAAAGTAATTTTTTTCGCTTTTTTTGCACAAATATTTTACAGAATGATAAATTATGATGCATAAAGTCCTTCAAAATCAATTGAGATTAGAATTCAGATGTTCCAGCACTTTGGCAACATGTATGAAGAACAAATTCAGATTGGTTGTAAAACCACACATCTTTTTTCTTTTACCTACATGGTAACTCAGTAGTGTCCTCTGTTGGGGACAATAGAAGTCATTTCTTTGATTTTTTTAAAGTTACAGTAACAGAGGTTACAATTTCAATATAAAATATTAATCTTAATATATATTATAAAATATATATTTAATATGTTGGATCTAACTAATTAAAGTATTAGAGATTATTTTACATTTATCTAGACAGGCTATTTTGTTAGTCAAAATGAAAAATAAAATGATATTTTCATTTAAAAAGATACATTTTTTAAAAAAAAATTTCTAAGTCATTTTTTAAAGAAAAAAATAAATTAAAATAAAAAATTATGCTCTCCTTTATCCAGAAGAAAAATCTATTAGTGGATATAAGGACGTAATTTTATTTTTTGTTCATTTTACCCATGTCTAATTTACTAGTGGGGATGGTTGAGCCATGGCTCAAGTATCCGCAATCTCACTGCCTCAAGTATCCCCATTACCACTATTTTTGTTTATCAGAGTTTTATTAAGTAAAGCATGCAGCTATTTGAGCTATTTTAGATTCAAAATATAATTGAGATTCTACTTATTAAATTTATATATATTGTTGCAACTTTAAACGAAACTTTGATAACAAAAAAATATAAAAACATGCATCTAAATATTTACTTTAGATAGGAAAAAACTATTAATCACCATGCTTTCAAAATGGTCCCAAGGTATGTGATTTCTTTTTTAAATGTTCAGAACTATAAATGTGTTACCATATTGCTAGTTTTAGACAGAAAAATTAACCAACTGTAGAAATAATAGGGGTGGCTCAAGTATCCCCACTCTCCCCTATTATTCTGTTGCTTTATACATATAGAAATAACAGTATATGTCTTATTAGTTTCTTTTTATGACGTCATTTATATTTTCACATTTAGTAATAATACTGATAGTAAAAGTTTACTCAATTCTCTTTGCACCAATGGAGATTCCTTTATTTTGTACACATATTTCACTCTTTAAATTTAAAATATAGGCTACTTTTCTGAAAGAATCATACGTGATAAAATAAAAACTATTAGAAAGTAGTGATATCTGTTATGCTATAGTTCGATATTTTCCAAACGTCTCCAAAAACTCTTTCTTAACCTATTATCATATAAATATGAACTGAATTGTACACGAAATAAGCACATTCGTTTGCATTTCAGACAATGAGATACGCTTTAAACATCAATAAGTCTATTTGGATATCTAAGATTAACAATATTAAAGTGAAAATTAGTCAAGAAATGAAGGGGGGGGGGGGGGGATCCGGACTCGATAGGGTTAAAGAAATATTTGCGGGGATGTTAGTGACAAACTTTTTTAAGCGAACAGTTTCTTTACATTTTTCAAATAATTGATTAGTAATTAAAACTAAATTAATGCAAAGAAAGTTACCCTTTGTAATTGTTGATACCGGAATCCAATTGATGAATCAGTATGCCTTCGCTTAAACGGTAACATTGTTAGAGAAAAGTCTAATACACCATTAAATCAGAAAACCAACAAGCCATCTAAAGGCAAACTGGAAGACAATGCTTATAAAGCATTGAACAATAACATACTTGAGCATGATATTCATTTTAATGTACGATGTCAGGGAAAAATCTGCCCAATAGCAGTAATAGATTTTATCATAAACGATTCAAATTAAAAAGACAAGAGATCGAATGACATTTTTCTGATTTTTTTTTAAATCAATAGAGGAAGTTTATAAGACCTTGAGGTATAAAAAAGGCATTTGAAGAGAACATGTAGACCTTTATTACACTTTTGTGAAATATTACCTTTATTTTACCTATAATTATCTTCTAAATTGTTTTTTTCTTTTATTATATAAGTAAAGCATGTTAAGGGGCTACTTTATTCAGTCAAACGAAAAGATCAGCTCGCTAATTACTAATCCTATTGAAGAAATTTATAAAAAGATGCCATGTTTGCATTTAAATATTTTTAAATGATATTTTTGCATTGGACTAGCAGATATCGATCGGTACGATGGTCATATTTTACTTTTTCGATTTCCCCTTTTTTTATGAGAATGCTTTCACTTTCGAATCAAGAGGTCAAGCGAAAAGACACGTTTGCTAATGCTAATCCTATAAAAAGAAATTTATTAAGATGTCTCATTTGCATTTCAATATTTTTATTTATTTATTTATTTATTTTGGCTGCATTGGCTAGCTGAGATTGATCTGTACAAAGCCCGTTTATTTTATAGATTTTGTCAACAGGTATTTTTAACGAGGCCGTGTTCATTTTCGGAACCGGTTTCAAAAGTGAAAGCACCCCCATAAAAAAAAAAAAAAAAAAAAAAAAAAAAAAAAAATCTGCAATCCAAATCGAAAAAGTTATAAACGGCCTATGTACAGATCAATCTCAACTTCCAATGCAAAAATAAATAAATAAATTAAAAATATTGAAATGCGAACGAAACATCTTTATAAATTTCTTCCATATGATTAGTATTTGTGAGCGGGTCTTTTTCCTTGAGTAAGATGACCAATTAATATCCTAAAGGAATAAATAGTTTTCCTGAACGCGCATAACTATGCTCGGATTGCTAAGTAATTACTATGTGTTATTGAGATTTAAAATGCCATGTTTGGTGTTAAAAATGAAATGTGTAGTACTTATAGTTTGTTTATAGGGTTATTCAAAAGAATTTCATTACACTATGGTTTTTCAAGGAAAATTGCAGTGCATTTTAATGAGATATTTATCGAAATTCCTATACATCCCTGAGGTGAACTACAAGATGCTTTCTATAGAACATGGTGCGCGTAGCGCAATTGTTCATTTACAGGGATACACAAAATACTTCAGTTGAAACACTGTCTATGAGCTATAATTCCTGGAAGTGCGTTCTAATCAGTGGTATTTTTTAATTTTTACATATTACTTGGTGCGTTTAAATATTATATAGGTCAAGGCATTATAAAGGGATTCGAGTACATACACTTCTTTAAATCATTTTTCTTTCGCGCGTAAATTCGGTTCAAAATGCTTACTTTGAGAATATTTTCTGAAAGATCCATTGCATTTGAAAAAAAAATAAAGAAGGGGGGGGGGTTAATTACATAGTTAATGAACAACAACTGCTAGTTTCATGCATTTTCGAACAAAAATAAGCTCGAACTTGTGCAATAAATTTAGTTTTTTCGATTTGAGAACAGTCTTAAGAACATGTTATTTGACAAAGACCACTTTTGTTCATATCAATTTAAAGACTGCCATCAGAAAAATGTTTTTAAGAGAAAATTACACGAACTCTTGTTTTCGTGGAAACAGGTTTGCTACAAGAAAGTTACAATAAAAAAGAACGACTTTAGTAGACATCACTAAAATAGATGTTTAAGCAATTCTCAGAAACTTTTTTTTCCAATTTTCCTGACTTATTTTTAAACGTAACTGCGTAATCCTATTAAAGAAATTTGTAATCTAGCATTTTTTGTTTTACATTTTTCTATATGGGTGATTCTACGATAAGAGGTAATTTGTACGGCAATCCGGTTAAAACAGATTTTTTATTCTATATGTTGCTATTTTTTGCAATGAATCGCATCATCTTAATATACTTTATTAAATAACATCACCATTGAATGCCTAATTAAAACATTTTTCTGAAATTTCTTAAGTCTAAAAATGTCTCTTCCCTGGCATGTCCCCTTTGCCGGTTTCAATTTAACTTTCAAACAATGCATATATTTTTTCCGTCAGATGCTTAGTTAAAGTATGTTTAATTGGAATTTAAGTAATTATACTTACGTATTATAAAATAAAAAATAAAATAATTTTGTTAATTTCAAATAATTTTTAAAATTAACTTTTGTCCCGCTTTTTTTGTGTATCTACCCTGTCAAATTTCGTTCCGCTGAAACAAACATAAATTCAAGGATGGCTATATCGGAAGTAGCGCTTAAGGACATCTATTGGCGTGAAGTTAGCAATACTAAACGCGCAAGCCATTTAAGCGTCGCCATTTTTAGTTGTTGCGATGCGACCGTGCGGTGTAGTGGTTTCGCACGGTGATCGTGTATCTCCCCTGGTAAGTCATAAAATTTATAATATTCATTCAATTCAATTGCATTTACTGCCCCAATTAAACAATACGGTAATAATTAAAGTGAAATACACAGTTAACTCAAAAACTAATTCAGTCAGTTAAAAAATTTGAATTTACATGAAAATGTCTCTCCCCTGCCGTATTTCCCCTGGCAAGATAACAGTCAGGGAAGCGAGTCACTGACCAGAAAAAGTTATAAAATATGTATGAAGTGACTTGCCCTTGTATGAAAAAGTAAATAAACTGGACAAAAATCATAATTTAAAGGTTTTTGATCAAACTCAAACTTTTCTTTTTGGCCGAATTCTCTATGTTTTTGAACCTCTTATCGTAGAATCGCCCATATAATAATTATATTTTGGGTTATAAAAGAATGTTGTCCAAGGATGGCATCCCCCCCCCCCCCCCAAATCCTCCATTCCTTGCTCTGTCGCGTCCGGGCATTCGGTTCAAAACTCCAATGCATCACAAATTAACTTTTTAATATTTGTGTTAATAAGATGAGAAGAACATAAACATTTTATTCTGTATAAATGATTAAGGAGTACATTGCGATATGCAGAATTATGAAGACAGGATTTAAAATTAGTAAATGTATTAACTTTGAATTAAATTCATTGCATTTTCCATGCATGAAATGAACTGCATATACTCATTGCTTAAGTGGCATTCATTATATGAGCATGATGAATGTTAAAATTCACTATGCTCATATAATGAATTACCATAACAACATTCACTGATAAGCATGTCACGTTTTTATCGATAAATTTATAATGGTTAATGAATTATTCAAAGTTAGAGAGTACATTAAAAACCATCCCATAGAATCAGCCATTATGATAATTTGTAGATAGTTTCTGATAAAGCTAAAGCAATATTAGCTAGAAGCATTGTTGAATGACAATATTAACACATATTTAGCATATTTTAAAGCAGTTTGAATCCGTTCTTTGAATGTTTGTGTTTATTTGTTTAAATTAATCTTTTCAGTTCTTTCAGAATTGTTCATTTCTCTTTAACCTAAAATATTTTATAAAGCTAAAGAATTGGCTAAATCAAGATACTTGAAAAGTAAATTTATGAAGTATTGTACCAATTAAGATTTTCTGGTATTATAAAACCTTTTTTGGAGCAACAACCAGATTTTTACTTGTCCTAAAGCACAAATGATATATTATTAACGTGAAATGGTAGCATTTTGCAATTCTAAAATTTGGATACCATGTGAGAAGTTTTAAGCTTTTCTTTTGCTATCTTTTTCTTTTTTCTGAAATATCTCCACCTTACTTAAACGCAGATTTATTACGATTAAATTAGACGAAGATTTTGATTCGAAAAAAATGGTAATGAAAATGCATAAAATTTAACCACTATGGAAGGCTCCCAATGATAACTTATTACACATCAATTTACAGAAATAATTTTCGGTTTCTAAATGAACTTTAATTTTTCTTAATATACCAGGTTTCCATAAATATATATTGCAACTTTATCGGATTATTAAAAGAAAACAATGACAAAAAATTTCAACCTTGCTGTTTACCAGAAAATCAAAAATAACAGGTGAAAATTTACGAGATTGCCACACTGTTGATTTGGTCGCCGAACATCATGTGTTTTTTGTAGGTACTCAAAAGATCAAAAATTTGTTCACAGCTACCAGCTAGCATTGACGAACTCCGTACATGCATACGTGCAGCAGTTCAAAGACTCGCACTCGACATGCTGAAAAAAAAGTGTAGGATAAAGTCATCGTATCGCCTCGATATTGCTCGTGTTTCTCGAGGGAGTCTCACTGAAAGTTTAAATTTAACTTCGTTTAATTTAAACTTTCAACTGTTACTTTTGATTTTCAAAGAAAAACAAAGATATACTTTTTTGTTTTTTTAATAGCCATGAAATGTTAAGTTGGAATATTCATTTATGTCCAGCCTCAGTTAATTGTCCAAATAGCAAGTTTCTTTTTCTGGAACAAAACAAAAATACCATTTTTATAAATGCAATGCTCTATAATCTGCATAAATTCTTACCTCTTTTAAAGCTATTCGTTTGTCTTCTTGTTCTATGGAATTGCATTTTCCGCTCTTTGGACTCATGTCCAGGCAACTGTAAGTAAAAAATAAAATAAATTTATTGAATTACAAACATTTCATTAATATCAGTTTTAATTTATTTTAAGTCAGAACACAAAATAAATAAAATTCCAAATGCACATTACAACTAATATTACAGTGATCTCAAAAATTTGTGCTTGTTGTTCACAAAACAATGTACCAGTTTTAATCGCATATTATAACAGCTTAATTTAAACTATTTACAACAAACTGTACATAATATTTAAGGTAAATTAGCCTAGCTCATCTTTTTTACAAATGTGCTATATGTGCAAGTTTAGTTATATGACACCCACCTAACCTGAACTTTAAGTCTTCCAACATTTCAGTTAACAACTCCGAAATAATGGAAGCAATAGCCTCTTCAGTTCTGTGTTTCAACTATTGAAAATCATTAGGTAACGGATGAACGTAGATATGATCTTTTATAAAGCCTTGCAGAAAAAAAATCTTATAGCTTTAACCGCTTTTTAATCTTCAATCCACCAATAACACTTTGCGCTCAGTAGTCGCCATTTTGTGAATGTGCACTGCAAGCAAGTAAATAACAAAGCAGTACTTGTGCATGCTTTTATCTAAAACTGTTTGAGTTCCTCATTGTGACTTTGAACCTACAACACTTGCAGTTGATACTATTAAAATATATAACTAGGACATTCCTTAATAGATACCCTGTATTTAGAATAAATCTTCGAAATTCGACAACTCCTCTTAGATGACTGTAACCAAAATTGATTGTCAATCTGTCCCTATTATGAATTTCTAAATTTGATATTTTACTAAATTCTGCGCGCATACACTAAAGATAAAATAGTCATTCAAAATCAAGAAAATCATCGACTTGCGATATCCTCTTTTGAAGGATTTCAACCCAGCATCAGTTCACATGAGGATAAAACTTCACATTTCATCCCGTTCAACGCAAGAGTTATGAGTTAGAACGTCTATAAAGATTATGCCACATGAATAGACACATACAGATCTCGAAATATTCTATAAACAATCAAATCATGTCAGGACCTTTTAAAATGTTAGAATTCTTCGAAAACAGGGAGTCTAAATTTTCACGAATCCAACATTTTCTTGTACAGATACAACAAAGTTAACATTTGATTAAAATTAGAGGGATATGGCGCGGCGGTGGGTGTGTTATGTATCTAGATCGTTTATACTGACCATTTTAGCTTAATGAAGCAGGGGGGAAAATGATAAAAACCTCCCTTAAATAAAGTTATTTCTTTTATATATAAACATAATGAATCCTAAACTGAGAAAAAAAAACTTACAAGTAGTAAAAGTAGTTTTGAACGTAAGATTTGTAAGAAGACTGGATACTTTATTATTTTTAAATTTTTAAAATGGTTTTAATTTTATGCCTTCATATATAAGCCCATTAACGCTATTTTTACTAGCGTCAAATGAAACGCTTTAAAAGATTTCGATTTATGGTTTCCCCTCCCTCCCCATTGGTAATTTCTAGATTGAAACAATTACAAATCATTTAATACATTAAAAACATTATTAATTAATAAAACCACGAGCAAAATAACTCTTAATTAAAACTTTTAAAAGGTGTCATTTGAAACAGGCAAAAATATTGTTAGGGTTTTTAATATTATGTTAAGAAATTCTATTAAACCTAAATCGACGGAGGTTATATGAACGTGAGCTAATGCTAGCAGAGATAAATGTTTCTTTTGAGTTGGCTTATCCAATTTCATACAATTTGGGCTAATTTACTTTATATGTTTATCTCAAATGACGAACCAGATCTTCATTTTGCGGCCTCTTTTGTTTTAGCGACCAGGTCACAAGCCTCGCTCCCCCCTTCCTCCTCTAATCCTTTCTTGAAAAATTATGGCCCTGAACTCACCCTAAACCATATTACTGTCAAATCGATGTCTGTAATTAATTTAATGAACATACTTTTTTATGCTTCTTTAAAGTACTGTCGGAACATAGAGGACTAAAAAATGAAATAAAAAAATAATAATGGAAGTTGTTCAGGTCAAGAGTTGTAATCTCACAAACTCACTGCAACATAACTTCACAGCAATATACTCGTGTACGGCATTACTTTAGTTGTCTAATCCCAGAAATAAAAAGTTTGTTTTTTTATCCAACTGACATCCTATATTCTTTTTTAACCTCTAAGCTTCATTTTTCATCCGCAAGGTTTCAACGAAAAATGCAATATCAGGATGTACACAACCCAAGGTTGATGCACTCCAATAACCCTTGCTTGGATGAAAACACCAAAGTGAAACTGAAACACCTGAGAAACATTCGTCAGAATAAAACTCATTCACCTTAAACACTGCGTGTCAGAAAGTAATTTTTAAAACAACTCTTCTGAAAATTGAAAATAACTCATCCTTATCATTAAGGTGTAGATCAAGTCAGACGGATCAGAAACAGAAAGTAATTTTACAGTGTAGTTTAAGTTATTGTACGATGTAACATTATTGTACAATTTATCATTAAAATATATTACAATGCAGTTTTATTGGAATCTGAAATTCGAATTAATTACAACATATTTAATTGTAATATGTTACGATTATAATTACAATGTAATTTAAATACAATGTTATATTACAACTTAAAACAGTTTCACTATACTATTAAAACGTAAATAAACTCATACTACGTAATCATAATACATAGGTGCCAACCTGACATCGATTATCCATAATACGTGCGTTAATTTGACCCTAGTTTAATGAGTTTCGAACCAGAATTTTTTCAAAGAAATGAAATTAACTATGTTCCACCAACAATTCTCACAACAAATAAAGAAAAATTCATGAAATATATTTTCTGGTTTGAAATGACGTTAACCTGGATCAAATTAATCCGGGTATTACGGAAGATTAGTTGAAAGTTGGCAGCTATGATAATATATTACAATACCATTATAATATCAAAACGTAATTATAATCAATTTTAGGATGCATTTTTAAATGATATGATCGAATGGGCTAAAGATGGTGCATTCAAATCCTTGACTACGCAAAACCTCTAAAGTGAAACAAAAGCACTAAAACATCATCCGTTTGAAATGACCATAATCTTTTAGCTGGGTTTTTTTTTTTTTTTTTTTGCCGATAATTAAAAACTCAAAAATTTGAACCATTTTATTTTCCATGTAGTCAAATATTTTTAAAGGGTATAATCTCGAATTTAATTAGAATAACATAAAAATGTCGTGCTATTTTACGCATTCAAGGTGAATAGACAGTGGGACAGAACCACAGCTAGAAGTGAAAAATAGGGGGGGGGGGCTCATATTTTCTTTCTCTCTGACGCAGAAAGATAAATTAGTGCATATGTGTATTGTAGGTATTATATTTCTTATTAAACTGTTGTAATAACTTCATTTTATGTTCAGAAAAGAAAGGATGATGGAAAAATTCCAGTGTATAACTAGTGCAATATTAAACCTCATATTAGCTTCATATGAGCAAATAGAACAAGCAAGTGTTGAAACACTTGTTTTAGTTACAATTTAGTATTTCTGCAAAATTGTAGAAGTCTACAAAAATTAAATTTTTAAACAGAATTTCATTTGGATTTTTGGAACAGAAATTCATTTAGTGACATTGGGATCTTTTTGAGGGGAGGCTCAAAATGTTTTAGGGAGGATTAATCCTCGCCCTAGCACCCCGTAGCTACGGCCCTGCAGTGGGATGAAGATCTGACTTAAATCCTATAGTACTATATCTTTTCAGAAGTGATGAATGAAATTTTAAAGGAATCTCTGACCAACATATATACCATTGCTATTTAAACACATACGAAAGGATGATGAAAGAGAAAGTACACACTCAAGTCATATGACTGTTAGGGATCACTTTCACAATCAACTGTAAGCTGTAACATCATCAGCTGTATTTGTTCATTTTACCTCTTTGTTAAAGCTGTAGGGGTTTCGAAAGAGATTAACGGAAACCTCGACTGGATTTTTTAGTCCATCCAACTATTGCCACATCGAGAACCATTTTCCTCATCATGAGGATATCATTTAGTAACAAAAGAAGAACACAAAAACTTCTTTAGTGCTAATGCATCAATTTATAGGTTGATATTAAAAAAAAATTCTTTTGGAACAACATCGTTCCTTATTTATATAAATCTTTCGAAGATTCCGATGTTAATTTTCTAAAATAGTCTCAATGCAAATTTTTAATGGATAGGGGTGGGGAAGAGTTAAAATAGCAGGATTGTCATTTTTACGCATAAAAATGTAAGATAAATTCCCTTTTTACTGCAATTTTTACACCTATTTACACCTATTTACACTTTTTTTTTTCTCCAAAATAATTATGGTAAATCCGATATTTAAAATTACACAACGCTTCGTTAAGAATAGTTTAAAAGAGAAAGCTCAAAATGTTCAAAATTGTACAGAAAGAAAAAAAAATATTTTTTTTTTCTTAAGTTTTAAAAAGTTTAAAATTATCAGATTTTTTTTCAGAGGAACCTAACAATTTCTTGAAAGAATCATTTTCTTTCAAAGGGACCTTTAATTTTATGCTAAAAAAGTATCCACACGCCCATATGGGTTTAACATTAGCAAAGAGAATATCGCTTTGACCTACAATTCAGATTCTTCAAATACCATAAAAATTAATTTTACAAATTGTGGCTTTAAATAACAGAACAAATTATGCAGATTACAAATACTATATATAATTCATGTACCTTTTAATACTCTTACTATTACCAGCTTAAAAATGTAAACAAACAGTTGAAATTCATCCAAAGGGACAAGAATTATTTGCATTTTTTCTCAAACTGGGATTTTTTCATGTCATGGTATACTTTCCGTAAAATCTGCTGCATATACATCTCTAATTTAAAAATAGAATAGAGTAAGTGTTACTGGCTCTTGTAAATATACATATTTTTTTAATTTGAAACATTCGGATGTTTTTGTAAATTGGGAATATTTACGACAGAAATATGTAGATTTTTAATAAGAGAAATTCATCTTTTTTTTAAAAAAAATTTTGAGATGGTTAATAAAGATTAAAGTAAGTTCGGTATACAAAATCAAGTATTTTTGATCATCACACAAGATTTCATGGTAAGATTTTTTATTATTTTTTAAGTACAAAAGTGACTATTTCAAACTTTTCAAGAGGAAAAAATATTGTTTACATTGTCATTTTAAATTTATCTTTAAATATTTTAAGACAAAATACTATTTGGGCTTAAAGAAACACTGAACTGAAATTAAAAAAGATTGGATGATATTTGAAATTAAGTTTGTGTTTACCAATAAATAAAAAAGAAATTATGTTGTCCGCTTGTTTTGTTGATAACAATTTCTATCTAACCCCCCCTCCCCTCCTCTCTTTGATGCAAGTGCAACAAGCCTTTATTACTGTTGAAAATATGTAACAAAAAGCTATAATTAAGTGTTATTTAAATTAAGACATTTTATTGACTTCGCTACAGTTTAATCAATAAATTATGTGAAAAAACAAATGTAATCAGTTTTCTATATTATTCTAGACAAAATAAATAAATCCTAAAAATAAATTATACTTTGATAAAGATATCATTACAGGGTTCGGGAGGGGGGGGGAGGGGGGTCCAAAATTACCAAAAAGTTAATAACGCTATATTTGCATAGCTCCTTAGTAGTAATACAGTTTAGAAGGAGTTATACGTACTTTCCTTTATCTTATTACAAAAGGCATTATTGGTTAGATAAAACAAAATATTTTTAAAAGTAATGATTTCTTTTGTCTTTGCATTTTCAGGTTTCTTTATACTGAAAGATTTTTTTTTTTTGGTGGGGGGGGGGGGGGAGGGGAATTTTAGTACGGAAATATTTCAATACTTCTATGATAAGAACATTACATATTTGTGCATCTTTTAATGCTAAACATATTTTTTTAATGAAAGATTTGACTGGAGTTATGAATATTGCACAAAATAATTAAAAATTCAAACTGAATAACTGGATTTATTTTAATTGGCAAAATTATTCTAAAATTTATTAAATAATTGTGTAGATTTTCTAAAATTCACGAAAAATGCTTTAGAAGATGAAGTTTTCACGAATTCATAATTTGGTGCATGAAGGGTTAAGGAGGTCCGGGGACACAAAAATATTTATTGAGTTAAAATAATTTTTTTTGTGATGGTTAACCATATAATTTGTAAACAAAATCACATGATTAAACTTCTTGCATTTTTTTTTTTTTAATTTAGAATTAAAAAATTATAAAAAAAGTGGTGCAATGTAAAATCGTTATAACTCAAAATATTGTTTGTAAAATTTTATTTTTTCATTTAAATAAAAAAAATATACAAGCTTTAATTTTGATTCAGCATTTAAAAAAATCCAAATTTAAATAAAAATAAAAAAGATTTAAAGTAAAATTTTGAAAAAAAAGTTAAAAAAATTATGTTTTTGAAAACAATTTTTTTTAACCATTGAAAAATGGTTGTTTTCAGTGGAGGATTGACAAAATGACGTGGTCACTTTTGAATTTAAATTAAATTCTTTACTTTTAGAAGAATTTTTATTTGAATAGGAAATTAAAATGTTTAAAATCATTGTAATAAAGGAGAAAACTAACAAATTTAAAAATGGGTAGACGGAAATTAACAGATATGGAAAAAGCCGAAGCCAAAGAAATGAATGACCGTGAATGTCGCATTCAATGACATTAAACACAATACGCGTACTTAAACAATCATAAAGTGATTTTTGTTTAGACTTTTTATTAATGTTTTACTAATTTATTTTTTCTTTTGTTATTTAAAATAAAAATTTAGTCAACATGTATAAGTTGCTTATTAGTTTGGCGATTCGTATCATTTGGCGAAATTGGTCGACGGGATAACTACGTAGTACTGTATTTGGTTTGGCGCAAAAAGTCTTTCAATGCAGAAAACGAGAAAATCAAAAGATTATCGAGCCGCTGAAAACCAATTACGTGTTGAAAGGCGATCACGAAAAAGGAAGCAATTTAATGCCGAACCGATTAATTGTAAAACATCATGTCTCGAGGGCGACCAATCCACTAGCCATGGCGTTTTACAGTCGGTCGGTTCTAATCAGGAAAATTTGAGTGCCAATAGTGATTCTAACAAGCCAAAAAATGTTATAGCTATTACTCTTGATTTTCCACCACCTAAAAAGAAAACTAAAAAGCAATCGGCTTGGGAAAAACTGGAAAAAAACTTTTTTGATTCAATGTCTGATGGACCCATTCACAGATGCATGTGCTGCGATCGACTTTGGTTTAAAACATCCATCACAAAAATTCTGCTCTGTAAAATCAAACAGTATATGCCAAAGTTTTACAAGTATAACAGTATATGCCAAAGCTGTATTTTAATAATGATTACTTTCGCACCAACAATGTTACATAGTCTGAAATGTTTCTTTCGTCGCCAACTTTTATGCTTGGCGACAATGGAGTGATGTAACTTAAACGAACCGTACCTTCAAATTGCAGCATGTATAAAGTCATTTATAGCAGTGGCACGGATAATACACAATAAAACAACTGGTATTTAGTTTAAAATGATAGATGAATGTTTCGAGTGAAACATTTTTCAAATAGTTGGTGTAATTTCTTAAATTACATTTTTTTTTTTTTTCAAATTTGCTATATCAAAATTAAGGTAAAACGATTGAAAAAGATACTTTTAAGTTTGAATCATTTATATTTTACTACTTTTGGTTTATAACAACTTAAATACGGAAAATTGTGAAAAACCTCACCACGAAGAAGAACGTATCTTTAGAAAAATTCGTTTCTATGACCCCACTGCTTCTAAGCTAAATCTTGAAAACAAACAGATATTTCCTGTTCTAATTAAGAGAGAAACATGGCTTAAACATCATATTAAGCAGAAAAAAAAAGAGAAAAATTTTAATGCAATAGTTTGAGAAAATTTAGTGATTTTTGTGTCCTGAACCCCCTGAAAAGCGTAGCCTTAGCTGTCGCCCCTTAGAATAATAAAACATGCAGGAAAAATTTTTACTTACCAATTATCAAAATATTCCAGTGGCATATTACTGCTGTTTTTATTAAACAGACAAAACAACTAATTTCCTGCGACTATAAGCGTATCCGCCGGACATCAAAGTAAACAAACAACGTAACAAATTCCGTAAAATCTTGCGTACAAAAACACAACACTCGAGTGATTTTGCATGCGAGTGAAAATGCAAGGCTAGTTTCACACCTTGCCGAAAACTTTGATGCGTGGAAGAAAAAAAAGGTGAATAAGAAAAAAAAACTTTCGCGGCTTACTAGATGCGAAAGTGGGTTTGTGGAACGAGAACAAACGAAAAGGCTTTGAATTGCAGTTGGATTACCTTTCATTTCATAAAGGCCGTTTCAATGAATTTCTCATGGATTTTCGATTGTGAATATGTTTCTATTGTTTACGTAAATAAATAAAATGTGTAAGAAAAGATAAAATGACCAGAAGCAGGACAGTATATCTGAATAATAACAATATTTCATCGATTTTTTTTTTCTTAACATTAATATTTTTTTTTATTATAACGAGATTGATTTTTGAATCAGAGGGGAAAAAGGCATTGTGAAATTTCGAGTGGGGGAAATTTATCATTTTTAGATCATCAATAACAGTAAAATTAGAAATTTCAGCTGAGGGAATCCCCCCCCCCCCTTTTCCACCTTTTATTTTTTTAAATTAAACTATTTTACTCTAATAACTTAAATCTAAAAGTAAAAAATTTTACTTATGAATTACGGTAAATGGATTATAATTGAATTAAACCAATACACCGGAAATCTGATTTCTACCATTATTAAACGCAATAAGTTAGAAAACATGAATATACATGTATTTCTTTTTTAAATTTTATTTCAAGGATATCTTGATTAAATCAGTTTCCTACCCAAAATAGTTTAATGATATTGCAAAAATCTGTTACAAAATAATCAAATAAAAAATTCAAAGGCTATCAAATTATTAAGTTCAAGACAATGAATTTCTTATTCAGTTTCTTTGATCAACGTTACCATTGGATGTGAAAGCATAATCTGCATTATATAACGCGATCAAACTTTTTAATTTGGAATCATTATCTGCCATTGAAAATAATCATAATTAAAGACACTGAGAATTGTAAATGTTTTTTTAAATGCAAATTTAACATACCAAGTACATTTTACATAATTTTAATTAACATCAGGCATCTCAAAGTGTCATTCGATTTGATGTAGTATATGGGTGCATGAAAAAAAAAAAGGTCATAATTTTAAGAAATGAAATACACGTAAAGATAAATTATGAAAAAATTCAGGATTTCATTTTATTTAACAGACAAAAATACACAATATCTGGCTAAGTCTAGCACAAATTTTCATTAATAAGTTTAACAATAATGAAAATATTCTAAAGGTATTTTTAAAACTTTAGTCAGCGCAATTTTCTGGTTCTGGAGGTATCTTTTGTTTTAAAAAATATTAATATTCACTATTTCAATGTTTCCGTTATTCTACCAAATTCGTCAACTGCCTCTTTACGGGTTTCCTCAGATCTCTACGCATTTGAAAGTGAAGCGTTAATTTTTTAGCTCACAGGCTATCAAAGTTCGAGAGCTTATGTGCCCGGCCGTTCGGTATCTATGCACGTATGTAACATGATAAAAATATCCGATGCGATTCAAATTTTGGATATAGTTTTATTGTGAAAAGGCAGTTCACCGATAAATTTGGGGAGTTCATTGGGTAAGTATAAGGACGAGGGGAGGGGGCTAATCTCCCACTCTTAGTTTAGATAAATGGGGTTTTCATGCTGAATTCACTCAAATTTTAGATTTAGGATCATTCTGATGAAGTGCCTCCATGATTAGTTTTGAGTGTTCATTGGTTAAGCAAAAAAGGGAGGTGGGTGTAGGGGTAATTTCCTTTGATTAGGTAAATGGGTTTTTATGCAGAATTCACTGATAAGCTTAAAATTTTGGATATAGATTCATTCTGATAAGTAACTTAACGGATTTGTTTTGGATATTTATTGGTTACGTAAAAGGCTACCCATTTAATTTAGGTAAATGGATTTTTCATGTAGAATTAATTGATTTACTTCAATTTTTGGATATAGGTTCATTCTGATAAGACGCTTCTTCGATTAGTTTTGATGTTCTTTAGTCAGGTATAAAGGAGACAAAGGGCGATCCCCCCCTCTTACATTAAATATATGGGGTTTTATGCAGAATTATTCGATCTATTTTAAATTTTTTTTACATAGGTTTTTTTCTGATAAGGCGAATCCTTGAATAGTTTTGGGAGTGTAATGATTAAGTAAATAAAGGAGAGAAAGGAGAGAATGGGGGATAACTCCTCTTAAATTAAATTAATGGGGTTTTATGCAGAATTATCCAATTTGCTTTGAATTTTGTGTATATGTTCATAATGATAAGGGGGTATCCCTCATTAGTTTTATGAGTTCAATTATTTGGTATAAAAAATGGAAATAGGCGGGCTAATCCCTCCCCCTCTTCTTAGTCTTTTAAGGGAGCATTATTTCTTGTAAAAATAAGGGTATATTATATAATTTGTGTGAATAACCGGTGAGCTCATTGCCATCAATTTAACTGGTAATATTCTTTTTATTAACTCTTTCCAACATAGTTGAAAAATGTTTATGACTTCGGTTAGTTTGACCGTCCGTGCTCTGATTCTCGTAAATGTTCTCATTCAGTTCTTATGAAGTGTGAAACTTTTAAAGATGATTTTAATTCACCCCGTATGAAATTTCCTTACATTAAAACACTGGACTCTGTGAAATTATCAGTTTCATTTCCATAGTTAAAAAAATAAATATACCACATCTACTTTTAAAAAGAACAATACTGAAGTAAACCATTCTGGTGTTGTATATTTTTATAGCAGGCGCTGTCGGGCATTAACCTACAACGAATGTAAGGCAGAACCACAATTGAGATTTCTAGTTTTTCCTCGCTTCCTTGTTGATCTCTCTCCTTAATACAAAATGAGACCACATAGAAGGTATGTTAATATGTCAAAGAAGGCATTTTGAGATCTGAACACGATCGAAAAGTAAGAAATCTGTGTTGTTATGTCCAGCAAGAAAAGGCGAAGTGTAATTAATTTAGAAGGAAAAAAGTTTTGTTTTCTTATCGGTTTATTAGAGTCGGACTTCTATTTAACGAACCTCTATCTTGCGGATTCCTTTATTTTATACGAAATTTTCCTTAAAACCTAAAACATTTTATAAATTTCCTAATCAAATAATCTTGTATACTGAGGTGTGTTTTCTATTTAACAAATTTTTCCTTGGTCTTGAAGTTTCGAATATTAGAAACGTAATTATATTGAAACGTAGTACCAATAGTCGTCGTCGTCCACCCGCCTATCTGTTTGTCCATATGTCCGCATATAACAGCACAAAAATCACCAAACTGAATGGTTTGAAAGTTAATGTATAATTGTTCCAGAATTTTGTTGAGTTATTTCAAATTTTATGGAAATCATAAAAAGATATTAATAAAAATTTTCTTCATTCTATTAAATCCTAATCATACGTAATTAATTCAATGCTATCCCATGATAAGTAATGATTCTAGGTTCCATGGTAATTACATTCTATTCAAGATTGAGTAATATTTCCGAATTATTGAATTTAATATATATAATCTTAATACATTTTGCATTTGTACATAAGAGTGCAACAGCAACATCTGAATATTTATGAAACTATAGTACGAACGCACCTCATTTCCATATTTGACGTAGTACAAATAATTGACATTTCCGAATTGTCACATATTTTATGGGTCTGAATGAACTTTAACTGTTTTTACTTACGAAGCATCTACCGTTTGAAAAACGCTTAAGGCGAAGGTGGACTCTCAAAAAAAAAATCCTTTTTCTTTTGAACCGATTTGATTGAAAATAAAATATGTGATTACAATTGTAGTTATTTGAGAAAAGCTAAAATTGCAAGGAAAAATATTAATTACTTTGGTCATTATTAATTATTAATTATTGATGTACTATGAGGTAATTGACATAAATTTTGAAGAACTCAAAAAATTAGGGATGCGCATGGAACATTTTGAAAACAGATTATCCCGAAATTTTTATTTCGAGAAAATCCACTGTTAAGTTAGAAATATCAATATTTCAATAATAAAGAACATTAAATACCATATAATAAATGAATATTACTTATAATATACTTATAATAAACTCATAATAAGCGCTTCATGAGTTGGAAAATAAAGTATTTTTCGAAATTTTGAATGATTTTTGTCTATTTGAAGGTCCACCTTCGTGTTAAAATAATCCGACGTGGATTACAGTTTAATTAAAATACGCCTGAAGTGGTTTCGAGATCAGCGATTTTTAGTATACTTTATGAGAGAAATAACTTTTTTCTAAATTAAAGATTCTGTCGAAATTAATAACATTTTCAGTAATGAAACTAAAAATCTCATGTCGAAGTATATACTTCAAGTCAACGCTGTTGCTTGATACAGTGGGTCTCAACTATTGCTAAACTTTCATCGAAAGTAACAAACATAAAATTACTATTAAATATTCTTTTTTAAAATTATTATTTTCTTATGTTAGAGTAACTTTTTCATTAAACTTTCATAGATTAAAATAAAGTTCTTGATTTGGTATATACTGTATTTTTGTTTAAGAAAATGACTTTATATTTAAAATAGACGAGTTGTTTTTTATATTATGATTGCTAAACCATATTTTTTTTTAGGAAAGTAATTTAATGTATTCTTTAAAAGAAACAAAATCCGTAAAAATACAGAAATTGAGCTACTAAAAATACACAAATGCTAATGTATAAAATAATAAAATTGCAATGCTTTGGCAAAAACGACTAATTAAATTGACTTTTATTACTATTATCGGTCAAAAACATAATTAAATCCACATTCGCTATTTTTTGAAAAATTCTTTAAATCATTTTCATCAAAAACAACAAATTCTGCAAAAATATAGAAATTGTTCAGGGAATCAAAATGGTTCTTTTTTATAGTGTGGGAAAGTTATTTTTCTAAAGATGAATTGACAGAGAAAATTACGTTTTGCAATTAGGGATGGTAGCGAAATATAAATAAGAAAATAAAAATTTAGTATCTAAAAAGCATAACTTACATTTTAAGGAAATTCTATGCCGTGTAAACTGTTGTACTCTCAGAGTCAGTGCTGCTTTCATTCCACTACCGCATTGAATACGATTTCGTCCTCTTATGCTTACATTGTAATGGCACATAATATGCACAGCTGTTTAAATTATTTTCCGGATAAAATTCATTTTCTATTCAGGCAGGTTTGCATTGGGATTGTTGAAAATGAAAATACTTCAAGATTTCAAGATCTACTGCTAAAGTATTTTAAATGTTTTAATGATAGTAATGTTTGTAAACATCTGTTTTTTTTTTTTTTTTTTTTTTTTTTTTTTTTTTTTTTTTTTTTTTTTTTTGGGGGGGGGGGGGGTTAGATTTTTTTTGCCGTAACACAACGCTATATATTACGTTGCTCTTTTACTATAGTTTAGCGCAGTAGATGCGCACATTTATATTATACTTAAAGTTTCTAGATTGGTATTTTACGCTATAAAGTTTTTAATTCAGATCTTTTGTGTTTTCGATAAAAATTAGTGCTAATAATGTTACATATTATTTGCATTGTTTTGTACTTATCCATCATACGAAGTACAGGGTAAGTTTTGCAATCGTTTCGAAAATCGAAAAGAAATTTTTTTTGACGTATTTACATGTTTCAGATACTAAAAATTCCTAAAAACACTGATTTTTCTTTTTTTGGGGGGGAAGGGGGGGGGGGGCGTGCGTCTGTCTGTAAACGCTTTATCTCCCGAACAAATTGAGGCAGAAGCTTGAAATTTGTTGTGTACTTAGTATATAATAATGAGAAGAAGTTTACTATAACTGCTGTATATGCGTACATTTGCATTATACTTAGGGGCCTACATTGTATTTTTCGTTGTGAAGTTATTAATATAATAAACTCTCATTATATTGGACATACGAGACAATAAAAAGGCCGATAAAATTAAATGTATAAATCTATTGGTTTTCAATTAAAAAAATAAATATGCTTTTCATTTATGTTCTGTAAACCGGGAAGCTCGTGCTGGATCGCTTAGCACATATAAAAATCCGATTTTAAAGGGCATTGAAAATTGAAAATATTTTATTATACAGGGTATCCCAGCATTCATGGGCCAAACTAAGGGAAGAAAAATACACATAAAGGAACAATTCTGGAATAGCAATGTGTGAATGTAAATTAAAAGGCTTGGTGAAAAATAAGAAATGCGGAGAAAGTGAAAACAAATGTTTTGACATAAAAGTTACAGTATTCGCTCAAATGCGCCACCACCAATATCGATATATGCTTGGCATAATCTAACAAGTCATTTAGCGTACTCTTTCAAAGCAGGGCTGTAGCTAAAAGTTTCAGAACCCCCTCCCCCCCCCCCCCCCCCTGAAAAAGATTCCAAGGTAACTAAATGAATTTCTGTTCCAAAATCCAAATGAAAATTCTGTTCAAAAATCTAATTTAGTTTTTATGCTCTTTCAAAGTTTTGCAGAAATACTAAATGGTAACTAAAATAAGCGTTTCAACACTCGCTCATCTTATCTGCACATATGAAGCTAACATGATGTTTAACATAGCAACTAGTTATACACTTGAATTTTTCATCATCCTGTTCAATTCTTAGCATAAAATGAAGTTATTACAGCAGTTTAATGAGATTTATAGTAACTACAGTGTGAATATGCACTAATTTATCTTACCGCATCACAGAAAGAAAAAATATGAGCCTCCCCCCCCCCCCCCCCCACAAAGATTTATTTTTCATTAGTTAATAATTTTACAAACATACAATCTTTACTAATTTAGAGATTATCTACAACTTAAGACTAGGTCTAAATTTAATGATAATTAAAAGAAATAAAGTAACATTAAAAGATACAACTTTCTCCACATGGGTCTTTCAAAACACGCGCCTCACTAAAATTCAGAACTGAACGTTGACTGTATGCAACTGCTATATAATCCCTTGTAATTCCCCTCTTAATGATCGTCAGGCACACATCTTGACAGAAGAGATTTATCACATACGTATATCTGCTACTATCCCCATTTTCTTGAGTGCACCTCTATTATTCATTTCTAGCTACGGCCCTGTTTCAAAGGTTCTAGTTATCTCATATATGAGACACCAGTTGATTCTGATGAGGACCTCATTGCAAGACTTTCAGTCGTTACTGTAAACGATCACAAAATCTTGGAATCTGCAAAGAGGGCCGCCAATCACTTACTAAGATGCCGACAGTGACGCATTTGAGAACTTACTGCAATTAATATGTTAATAAGACACCCGGTTTCATCTTCTCCGCAATTCTTGCTTTTCGTCTAAACTTTTCATTTCAGATCTCACATTGCTTTATCAAAACTGCTTCTTTGGCTTGTATTTTATCTTCTGTTCCCTTACATGAATTCGGGAACACCCTGTATACTAATCAGAATTTATACATAAAGAACATTTCTCAAAGAGGTATTCCATTAGAAATCCATTTGAAACGCAACAATTGATTTAGAACGAGAGGAAAATTCGGCTCAGCAACCAACAAAGACTAGGGGAAAAAATGTTCATTTAGTTTTTCTGTGTACGATTGTAATTCTATGTAATTAAGAAACATGCATGAGTGACAAAATATAATTCAGCTAGAAAAAGTTAAAACATTTTTTCATTTTCTTTCAGAATTACCAGTCACGGTAGATAATAAAGTATATTTTTAGTGATGCATCATTTATTTTTGGATACAATAATGATGGGATTTCGTAGATCCCCCCCCCCAAACACACACACAATACTCCTTCAGCTATTGTTGGAAAATTAATTAAATGAAATACATGCATAGAAAGTTTAAAACAAAAATATCACAAAGTTTAAAATCTATTTACGCGATCAGTCTCAAACAGTAATAAATAAATAACATTTTAAAACTTTTTTTTCTTCTAAGAGCTTTAAAATTATTTTTTCTTAGCATTGTTTTCTCTCGCGTATTTTATAAACTAATATATAATTTATTTATTTTAATAGGCATTCTGTAGGGATGTTTCAGTTTATGATAAAAATGAATGCCTTTAATAGGTAATTTTTGATAACTATATGATGGTATCTTTTGATAGTTTTATCATATATAGTCCTGATAAATCGCTTCAAATCTTAAGAATGCAGATAACTTACGTTTTATAGCATTAAAAAAAAAAACCCTTTTATAAATATTTTTAATTAATCATAAAAATAATTCTTGCGAGACAGTGATATTTTAATTTTTTTCATGCGGTAATATATGAGGCAATATAGGGGAAGGGGCTTCGGAAGTGCACGAAAGGCCCAGACAGGTAGGCCTGATGGTAATGATATAGGCAAACTGGAAGAGGAGGGGGAAAAAAACTTTTTGAAGTTAAATTTATGTTTGTTGCAAAATAAAGTACTTAAACGAAACAATTATTAAAGTATCGAGAAGATTTTGTTGTAGAAAATATAAAAAACATGTGTACCTTTTTGAAAAGTTGTTCCATCTCCACCTTTGCTCAATTTTTATTATTTTTCTAACATAACTTTACAACTTATCCCCCTTAAAATAAACTATCCAAAAGTACAATTTATTTACTTGCGAATAAATAAAATTTTAGACATTTTGTGAAGATATCTTTCCATTTCTAATCACAATGCATTTATTTTTTCAAGTTTTTTTTTTTTTTTTCAAATAAGCATAGTTTTACTATATAATCCTGATAAATTCGTCCTAAACAATACTTTAAAAATGCAGATAACTTACATTAAATAATATAAAAATGGGTCTTATCTTTTATAAATATTGTAATGATTATAAAAATTATTCTGTCGAGAGTCCGATATTTTTTTTTTTTTTTTTTTTTCATGTGATAATTCAAGTCAATGGATATATATATATAAATATATGGGGGGGATCCGAGAACGTTTATAGGGACCAGGTAGCAGGATCTAATGTCATCGATACAAACCAATTCAAAATTAATAAACTTTTCATTATGATATGAAATTTGTTTTAATCATTAAATAAAATAATAATGACTAGTATTAAATGTACTGAGATACATTTATTGTAGAATATTTAAAACATATTCATACCTTTCTGGCAAGTCGCTCCATCTCCACCTTTGCTCAATTTTTATCATTTTTCCTAACACAGCTTTACAACGAAACTCCCTCAAAATAAAATATCCCTTGCAGGGAGTCCAGAATTCACGCAAGCGAAAGCTATGATGTCAGACACCGCTGTGCCGAGTATCCTACATTTCAAATCCCGCTTGTCCACATTATGTGAAAGCGGAAGACGATGGTTCCAGAACAAACCCTGAAGCCAGGTTATTCGAGTTTTGGTCTATCATGCTTCACCTTTTGTCCTCCAAGCATGATATGCCTCTATAGAATATAGCTAATAACTAAAAGTACTATTCTTTTAGCAATAGAGGTCACAGGATTCACTTTAAACGGCGAAGTTAATAAACAAACAACTCACGCCATTGTGGCCTCTGTAACAATACCCGCTCGTTTGTTTTTAGGAAAAATAGATAAAAAGGGGAAGTTAGTGATTGTTTACTTGTAAATTATCGATAATATTCACCATTTCATCAGCGGATAAAAAGGATATTGCATTAATTTTTCTTTTGTTATTAGCTGAAGTATCCTTGGACGTGTTTACCGAAGGTGTTTTGAATATGTAATCAGATACACTGATGGCTGAATTATCTCATTCATAAGTAATGGGCTGTTAAACAATTTGATATTTGACTCGTGTTACATCTCTATAGTAAAGGAAAGTTCAATAAAATGATGAACGCCTAATTAATTGATCATGATGTTTTCGAATTTTCTTTCAATAAAAGAAAAAAAAAAGATGTTAGAGAAAAACCCATGTATTGAAATGAATTTTGTTCTTGTTATTTAATACGTAAACCGACTCGTATTTCCTGTTATTTATTTTCAAATGTTTGTTTACATGGATAAGACATGTTTATTTTTTTATTTATCAATTAAGTTATTTATTTCTTAGATAAACTGGAAATAAAAGGCCATTCACGCCCACCCAATATTCGTAAATAAACTGGGAAGCAGAAAACCTTCGGTAATATCTTTGAAAAGAGAAAAAAAAAAATTAATTCATTCCTTGATCACAAATTTATACTAAAACAAATGTTGAGTATTTGCCATTTTTAATCTCATTAAAAAATTCAACATTTATGTATTTTGCCAAGTATGGTATTGTCGGAAAGATCTGGTCATGAGTTTTAAAACAAATACAGCAACTATCCACCTTTAAGCAATAATTCACGTCATACATAATGAAAAATAGAAAAATAAATTAATATTTCACCAAGAATAACAGTATCATTGAAAATTATGTGAAAGTGTTTTATAATCTATGGTTGATGCACGATTTTCTCTTGTTAATTTTCTACGAAAATAATGAAAAAAAAAATTCTAATTGATAAATGTATTTTTCTTATTTTGAGAGAGATCTCTGAAAGCTGTCAGAGTCAGCTGATTTTGACAGAAATGCAAAAAGCACGAAGAGTGTCACGACCTAAACACGAACAGATCGAAACACAATCTAGGTCTGTTAGTAATCAAATACGCCATCTTAATGATCATATGCACGTTGATGAAACGTGCTTCTGAAACATTTTTCTTGTTTGCTGTCTGCTGTGGCTGGTTAAACACTAAACTGCTTTATTGATTATGGTAATAATGGAAAGTCAATAATAATACTATTAATGTTCAATTTACATTGATAATTAAAAATGTATAGCTATTATACTAGAAGTAAAAATGTGGGCTTCAGTAACCCGAAAATAGTGCTGTTGGAAAATGTTCGAAAGAGTCGGAAAAGGTTTCATAATAAGGCGGAAGGCGGTTGCACAAACCGTAACCTCATCGAATTGATGGCTAAAATTCCAGTATTAGTTAAAACTTGATTCGCGTATTGAAATGAAACTGGCCGGTCAAGTCTTATCTTGGTAGAAAATACGTGCAAAGGAGATTTTATTAATTGACCGATAGGCTTACCATTGTTTTCCTGTTCTCAAATTTCTATATCTTTGGGTATAGGAAAACACAATGATAAACTAATCGATCAACCGCTATAATCGGGTCTTCTGCAAGTGGTTTCCACAAATAGATCACTTTGGCAGACAAGTTAGATTTTAATATGCTAATCCAGTTCTGTCTAATCCTGGAATTTCAGTCCGCTTGATGAAGCGAATGTTTGTGCAGCCTGGTCTTTCACGTAATAAGGAAAAAAAGTTTATCAATTAATTTTCTAAAAAGTAATGAAAATAAACCCAATTTAATAAATATATTTTTTTTCTTTTTTGAGAGAGACCCGGTTATTCGGCTAATTTCGGAAAAAATGCAAAAACCAGGAAGAGTGGTCACGACCTAAACACGAACACTACCAAAGACAATCTAGGTTTGTTAGTAATGAAATACTCCATCTTAATGTTCATATGCACGCTTCTGAAATATTCTCCTTACTTGCTGTCTGCTGTGAATAGTAAAAAAACAAAGCTACGCTATTGATTTCGATAGTAATGGAATAGCAATAACAGCTATGGCCGTTCAATTTGCATATACATTAATGACTGGAATTTGAAACACTAATGTTCCTCTTTCAACCAATCATGTTCACTCCCATATATAACTATTTTGCGAAATGAAGAATCTTTTTTATTTTATGTTACTAGGGGGCTTTTCCCCGTATGAGCTATGTTCGTCAACCCCCGTCCTGCCTCTAAATATCAGTTAATTTGATTGGTCAAAAAAGAATAGTAATAAAACAGTGGCGATCACCCTATAAATGGGAATTCATTTTTTTTTTTTTGGTTTTACGGAGGGGGTTTATGGACAAATGAAGTACTGTTAATGGTTGTTTTCGCGTTTAAGATTTTTTAAATATTACAGAATCAGCTAATATAAAATTAATTTAGTCAGCGTCTTAACTTTCCAGTATTTTTTAATTATGCTATAAGTTAATGGCTTTAAATAAGTGAATCTTAAATGTTAAGTTTTAAATCAGACTCAATTTTCACGAAACTTTTCTTTTTGCAATATTCACGCAAAAATATTTTTATCATTAGATAGGAAATATTATTGATACTGCCTTATTTTGTTTTTTAAATCTGACGTAATTTTTCTCCATTTACGAATGCAATAGCATATTAATGAATTTATTATTTTACTGTTTTCTTTCGCATTTAATATTCATACGTAAACATAGTTTTATAACATAGTTTTCATTATTTTCTCGCAAATAATTCGTAATTATTTTAATTCTCATTCGATTTTTTTTTCTTGTTTGAGATAGTCGCGTGTAAATATATATTTTTTTAATTTGAAGGAAATATTATTCTTTGATCATCTTTCAACAATTTAATATAACCTTTTCTAAAATATTTAAAAAAATGTCTCAAAATGCTGAAAATTTGAATTTAAAAATGAAATAAATTCTCAAATAATTATTCGGTTTAAAAACTGCCTGCATCAGCGTATTTATCAAACATTTCTCTATATTACCACCAATATTATAGCATAGCACGGTAGTGCTATGCTATAATTATTTCCAATGCGACTCCGTAATGTTATTTTAATAGGGAATTTAATATTGAACGAGTTATTTACTAGACATTTTCCCACCTTTTGTACGCGCTGCCACAGATTTTCTTCGAAGCACCTAATTGAGTAAAAAAAAAATTCCTCCAATCAAAAAAAAAAAAAAAAAAAAAAAGTAAAAGAAAATGAAAATCTTAGTGATCAATAGACATATTTCCTGTAGCATTTAATAATTTTTACGCGATTTAAAAAGAAATTTTTTTTTGTAAGAATTAAAAACGGCTTATTTAAGACTTCATATTGGAAGTGAAACGGAGATTTTTAAACATTTGGTTACCAGGAAAAAGAATCATTTTCAGAAAATAATAAATATGAAGCATGATTTTTGTAATAAACAGATATTTTTTTATATTAATTGATGGATCAAGGCGTTTTTTAATTGAAGAAATATAGAAAATTAGTAAATTAAGCTTTTTTCTATTTATTGTTTTTTCAAAATAATAGAAAATAACTTAAAAATACATATGTAAATAATGGTATTTGAAAGTGGGGTTTCTGACACATTGGCATCTGAAAAAAAAATCGCGCCAAAGTCAGTATATGATATTTGTGCCGGAATTTTGTATCTATACCACAATTTTTATAATGTCTTCGCCTAATACGTTCGAAGAAAATCAAAATAAATTAAGGTAAATAAAAGTCTCCAAAAATAATAGTATTAAAAAATAATAGTAAAAAATAATAGTATATCATCCTTGGTACGTAATGAAATTAGTAAATCTGCAGAACTAGGCCTTCAAACTAGAGGTCTGCACGGGCCGGATTTTCCAGGCCCGGCCCGTCGGAAAAAAATTTCGGCCCGACCCGGCCCGTTGTAAAATTTAAAAGTTAGGCCCGGGCCCGGCCCGTTTAAATTTTTATATTTTAGGCCCGGCCCGGCCCGTACAGAAATCAGTGAAAACAGGCCCGGCCCGGCCCGGCCCGGCCCGTTTTGGCCCGTTACAATTTTTACGATTTCTAAAAAATTCAGATTTTTTTCATATAATTAAGATTTTTTTAAAGAATACTGCATACATATCTATGGAATGATTTTACAGTATATTTTACACATTAGCAACATTAGTGATTACTAAGATTCTTAGGCTTTCAACAATCAAATAAAGATTCATCAAAAAATTAATATGGCTTAGAACAAAAGAAAAAAACAAGAAAGTTAAATACATCGTAACTTTTGAGGCTGTTTAATAAAAGAAGATTTATAAAAATATTTCTATATCATTTTATTAAAGATTTTAAATCCAAATTCATTCGTTAATTCAAATATGCGCCTTTCTGATACATTTCTAAATTCATTTTTTTCTCAGAAACGCATAGCAAGTATCTTTATTCAGAAACTATATAATCAAATGGCATTATCCATTTTTTGATACAAGCAATTTAAGAATACTGAAAGGAAATAAATTATTATTATAGTTAGCGTTTTCAATAGAATTTCCGGAAGCGATAGCATGGGAAGGGAGAAAAACCTGCAACCATTTGAGAAACTATTGTATCTGAACAAGGTTATGCAAGTATTTTATTCATCAAAAATGAAAAATGCTATTCGATTCCAAATGCCTTCAATAGTCAGGCTTATCACTTTTATAATTTTACAATTAAAAATTAATCTGAAAATGCGTCAAACTTTCGCGTTATTGAGAAATTAATTTAAAAACCATCAAACTTTCGCGTTATTGAGAAATTAATTTAAAAACCATCAAACTTTCGCGTTATTGAGAAATTAATTTAAAAACCATCAAGAAGTATATATATCCAAAGACTAATCTAACATAAGTTCTTTATCGCTGTTAATAATTTTACAAATCATGTTGTCTGCCCTACAGATCTTGAGAACAATTAAATCTTGTTTCGGTCCGGCAAGTCTATATGTAGAAAAATAATACAAGCTTGATCTCGGCCCGGTATGAGTCAGCTAAAAAAATATTAAAACGGGTTACACACAATTTAACTGTCCGATGCTGATCTCACACTGTACAAGTTACATTTTTATATTGATACTGTCAAACTAGTATGGTTCGTGACGTACATTTATATTTATTCTCGTTAAAACCATTTGCGTTGAAAATAGATCATATTTTATCGTTTCTGCTTAAATCTTCAGAACGGGCCGGCAGGCCCGAAAATTTTTTTATCGGCCCGGCCCGGCCCGTATGGCCCGTTCAATTTTTTTGCCGGCCCGGCCCGGCCCGTTTATTCTGTTTGTCGGCCCGGCCCGGCCCGTTGAGAAAACCATTCTGATTCTGCCGGCCCGGCCCGGCCCGTTAGAAAATTTGAAACGATTCCGCCGGCCCGGCCCGTGCAGACCTCTACTTCAAACTCAATTCCTGGCAATTTTTTTAAGGCTAAACCGCAGAATTAACGACTAATTGGCGTAAGACTTTTCGGCACTGCAATAAATTAGCCAATTCTATCAACCTAATCATTCAAATATTTTTTTTAATTTCCAATTTGGCGATTTTTTAAAATCGCTCCTCAGCTTGTAACATTACAAATAATTAATCATTGAATAAAATTTAATTTTAAATTAATTTGTATTAAATTTATTATTCCTATGATTGTTAAAATAATAAGAAACTTACACAATTTAATTTTTAAAACATCACAAAGAGTTTCTGTTGAAAAGTAACTGTTTTTTTTATATTTCAAGTTAATATTTTTATAAAACTCTTTTGATGCATTATTTGTATGAAATTATAAAATGTAAACTCATTTGAAATATTCATAACGCTCTGTCCTTTGGCACAGATGTCTAATACTTATCACGTTGGCGCAATTTTTGCGAAAATTGATGGTGAAAATTTCGTTTTCAATAGAACAAAACAATTTATATCATTTTAAGGTATTTCTAGGTTATCCCGTCGACCAATTTCGCCAAATTATACAAATCGCCAAACTAATAGCCAAATTTTACATGTTGACATAATTTTTATTTTAAATAACGAAAAAATAAATAATTAGTAGAATATTAATAAAAATATTAATAAAAAGTCGAAATAAAAATCACTTAATGACATTTTAAACACGTGAATCGCATTAATGTCATTGAATGTGACATTCACGATCATCCATTATTGGCATTTAATCTTATAGTTTGGCGATAATTTTTTGGTCGACGGGATAACCTAGAAGTACCCATTTTAAAAAAGAAAGTACAAGAAAATAATTTATTAATAAGTATACAATGATAGCCGGGTTAGCATATGAGACACATAATCGCCATTTTGTTCCAATCGTGCCAACGTGTTGCATGCACAGTGTATGCCGAATGTACAAATGAATTAAAGTGCATTTTTATGTGTATCGACACTGTCTTAAGATTCAGATTCATTTATCGAATTAAAAATGGGAATGTTTTAAGATTTTCTTCTGACGGAATTCCTCGAAATCAAAGTGGTAATATGCGGGGATATTTGATAGGTTAATACGAGTCTAGAGAAAAGAAAATGGCGAAATGTTTTCTATGAGCTTGACATTAAAGTGAATCTAATCAACTTCTTGAACTCGTATAATAGTACTCGTTCAGTATCGTCAAGTTTTGGAATAGAAAATTTCCACATTTTGTGTAGTTTGGAAAACCTTGTCTGTCAAATCACAGTCTGAACATACACTGTAAAAAATTTGGAACTTTTACTGCATCGTCACTCCACCTTTTTTATAAAAAAAACAATTTACTGTATTATGGATCATTCTCATTGGTCAAAATAGATATATTTTATAAATCTATGGAGTGACGATACAGCAAAAGTTTTAATTTTTTAACAGTATAGAATGTTGTCACTCTCATATGGAGACAGAAAAGTTCCTGTTATCAGATTCGAAAACAATATACACACTTTTAAAAAATTGACCATTTGCTGCATCGTCACTCCACCGCTTTTATAGAAAACGATTACTTCCCCCCAATTATGGAGCATTCTCATGGGTCAAAAGAGAGATATTCTCTAAAAGCGGGGGAGCGACGATGCAGCAAAAGGGTCAAATTGTTTACAGTGCAAGTAGCAGTGCTCATTTCCGATGTCGCTATTGATTAATTAGATGACTGCAGATTATTTATTAAATCATACTGCGTTTTTGATAACATCTTAATTTTTCGTTTTTATGACTGAAAGGAGAGTATTTTAATATGTACTAACATATGGAAATACTTTGCTCTGGATTAACTCATAGAAGCACTTTGACGCGTTCTGACATTCATTAATTCATTAGCACTAGAAAGACGGAAATTTTTATTCCAATTTTTAAAAAATGTACTAAACACCAGAATTTTTATTTAAAACTATTTAAGTTATTAAACTATTTAAGTCATTTGAATTTCTGGTTCGAACCAAAATATCTTCATATGGCAAAGTCCAAAATGATCTCTTACTGTCATTCTAGAGTTAATGAATCAAGTAGCATCTAAAGGAAAGTTATGATATATGAACACTGTTAAAAATTTGACCTATTTACTGCAGCGTCACAGTTGCGTGAGAAGTCCTTCTCTGTATCAGGTTCATGTCCAGCATTTAACATGGACTCAAGAGTTAACCCGCGTTATTGAATATGAGTGTAGTGAAGCTATTTCTCTGCCACCAGAATATATCATTTTAACTTGCCGAAACTCCGTGCTTGTTTCTGGCACATGCTGTCAACTGCAATTTGAATTATCTAATCGCCTGTGATTTTCTGTTTATTTGTATTACTGAAGAGCAAGGCGGCCTTGATATCTTATAACTTATAGATATCTTGATAACTTATCATAATATGATAAGGGGGCCTTGCCAAGGCCCCCTTATCATATTATGATAAGTTAGCCTTGCTGAAGAGAAGCTTAAAGTTCAAAATTTTTAAGGTTTTGTTTTTAAACGATTTTTATGTGCTTTTAACTATTTAGATAAACTGTCTGTATTTTTTGTAATCATTTTTAAGAAGCGTGTAAATGAAGAAATGCAGAAAGTAAGTACATATATAGTTATACATGAAATGAAAAAAAAAATAATTACATTTTATTGGTACAGTAATGACTAGAAGTGAATGTCTAGAACTATACATCTAAGCACTGTAACTTAAACATGGTGAAAAAATGCAAATTTTCTGGTTGCAAGAGTGATGAACGCTACCATTATAAAGACTTTATGCAGGGGGTTTTATTTTTCCTTTTCCCAAACCTCAAACAGACTTGCGGAAATGTAATGAATGGCTCTCTGCTTGTGGTAGAATCAATACAAAAACGGCGACTAGAGACTGGTATGTCTGCTCTCGGCATTTTGTTGACTTAAATGGCCCAACTGAAGAACATCCTAACCCGATACGAAGAGTATTTATTTCTGAACCATTAAACGATAAATCTAATAAATATTCACGATATTATCGTCGAAACCGGGAAATTATCAAAAATAAAAGAATAACATATTATAAAAAAATATGTAAAAGTCAATTACAGAAGCGTAACGCTTCATATTATTTGGAAAATAAGTCAAAGATTAATAAACATAAGCTAAAGTACTGGAACACAAAAAAATACTCAAATCATAGTAAGGTTCGCACTTCTAAAAAATCTAATCCTTCAAGATATCGACAGCTTGCCTTAGTGAAAAATCTGCTAAAGTGTAATGAGTCAAACAAAACACAGCAAAGCATAAGAAAAAATATTGAATTTGTAAGAACTCAAATAAAAGCTCAATTGTTTGCTCGTAAAGCTATTCATTATCTTTTATGCTTTTATTAAAGATTTATTATATTCAATTTAGAAGATATTTTCGAAAATTCAACAACCTGCATTAGTGCACTAATAAAACAATTTAGATTAATCATTGAAAAATTCAGGGCCATAGCTAAGGAGGTGCTACGGGCGACTCAGATCTACCCCCCCCCCTCCCCCTAAAACAGTTTGAACCTCCTGGAAAAGATTACAATGTCACTAAATGAATTTCTGTTCCGAAAATTCAAAGGAAATTTAGTTCAAAAATCTAATTTAATTTGGAGGTCCTTCCACAGTTTTGCAGAATTACTAAATTGTAACTAAAGTATGTGTTTCAACACTCGCTCATCTTACTTACACATATGAAGCTAACATTATGTTTAATATTGCACTAGATATGCACTCAAATTTTTCATCATCATATCCTTTTCTTAGCATAAAATGGAGCTATTACAATAGCTTGATAAAAAACATAGTACTTACGATGTGAATATGTACTAATTTATCTTTTCTGCGTAAGACAGAAAAAAAATATAAGCCCCTTAGGCATTCTCTTGAGCTCACCCAGCCCCTCACCCCTATAGTTCACTTCTAGCTATGGCCCTGGGTGAATTACATCAGTAATTGTGACACGATACCGCATAAAGAAGTCCTGAAGATGATACCCTCAGTTAATTTTGAAATGAGTTCACCTAAATGCAATAGTTATTAATAAAAAGAATATTGCCCAGTTAAACTGATGGCATTGAGCTCACAGGCTACGCATACTAATTGTACATTACAGCCTTGTATATTCGTTAATTCCGTTCAAAAAAAAATTAAGAAGGGGAAACAGCTCTCACCTTTCTCCTTTTTTTATACTTAATCGTTGAACCTCCTAAACTATCAAGGACATGCTTTATCATATAAAAAATCTACATCCAAAATTCAGAGCAAATCGGATAATTCTTAATAAAAACCCATTTAGCATTTATATAATTTAAGAGGAGTTATTCCCCTCTTTTATATTTAACCATTAAACTTCCAAAACTATTCAGAGATTTGAAAGAAATCTGACAATTCTGCTTGAAAAATCCATTTATACAAGTTAAGGGAAGGGGCATTAGAACTCCCGTTCCCCCTGTTTATACTTATTCAATGAACACCTAATAACAGTCACGGAATCACCTCATCAGAATGATCCTATATCTAAATTTTGAACGAAAACTGTTAATTC
Organism: Maratus speculifer; assembly: GCA_964019185.1. NCBI lineage: Eukaryota > Metazoa > Arthropoda > Arachnida > Araneae > Salticidae > Maratus > Maratus speculifer. The sequence continues at coordinate 160,181,156 of OZ025300.1, read as the reverse complement.
TGCATGAAAATCCCGTTTATTTCAATTAAGGGGAGGGGCATGAGCCCCCCGTTCCCCCTGTTTATACTTATTCAATGAACACCTAATAACAGTCACGGTATCGCGTCATCAGAATGATCTTATATCTAAATATTGATCGAAAACTGTTAATTCTGCATGAAAATCCCGTTTATATCAATTGAGGGGAGGGGCATGAGCCCCCCGTTCCCCCTCTTATACATATCGAATGAACTCCAAAAACTAATCAGGGAAGCGCCTTATCAGGATATACCTATATACAAAATTTCAAGTGAATCCGATATTTTTATCATGAGTTATCGCGTTACGCACGAACGTACATACAGAACGGACGGGCACATAAGCTCACAGGCTATGATAGCCTGTGAGCTAAAAAGCTTGAGATATTAAACAAAAACATAATTTGCAGAACAAATTAAAAAAACCAAGATTTATTTCCTACACTCTTTAAGCCCGAGAAGGGACAGATATTAAGATAATTGATTTATTCATTTCGACATTTAATATTAAATTTTGGTAACAAATAAGTTAAACCAAGTGAACATGAAAAAATAAAAATGCAATTCAAACAATATGATACTTAACCACCCTAAATCTTAGGTTCCGTTCAAATGAAATCGAAATAAATCTAAGACTTTTTTTCCAAACTCAACTTGCAAATTTGTATTGCAGATTTTGTATTATGTTTACGGTTAAGTGTAAACAAAATGAATAGGCAATCAAAAAAGCAAATGTTCAGAAAAAGTCGGAGATTTATGTCGATTTCATTTGAACGGAACCTAAGATTTAGGGTGGTTAAGTATCATATTGTTTTAATTGCATTTTTATTTTTTCATGTTCACTTGGTTTAACTTATTTGTTACCAAAATTTAATATTAAATGCCGAAATGAATAAATCAATTATCTTAATATCTGTCCCTTCTCGGGCTTAAAGAGTGTAGGAAATAAATCTTGGTTTTTTTAATTTGTTCTGCAAATTATGTTTTTGTTTAATTTATATTTTTGTATGTAACAGCTCTCTTAATATAAACGAAAAAAGACCTTCGGTCACAAAAAATTCATTGTTAACGGCGGTAACAGCGTTAGTTACGTTTTTAAGAATAGAGAGATACACTAGCAAGTTCTATCAAAATTAGATTAGCAAGCTCTATCCGCTACATCGCTGCACGGATCCTTTTCTCCAAATGATCCTTTAATTAAATGAAATACATCAGTGAATTTGGCCTTATGTTTTGAAGCAAAACTGACATTTACCTGGAATGTTTTTCCGCATTGTTGAAAACTATACTAATGCCATTGCGCTATAATATTTACTAATGTGTCTGGCAATTCTGGATTTTTAAAGGCCAAATCTTTTAATTCATTTGGTAAAGGATTTGGTTACAGTACGATTTGGTAAAGAAAGTTATGCAATTCACTTAAATTAAAACCGAGACATCATCTAGTAATGCAAGTCTCCTCAAAATTTGTCCAGTTTAACTTTATTAAAATGTTATTCTTTCGTAATCAGGTTCGTCTAACTATAGGTCTTTTTCCCCATAGTTCTATAACCAAGTAACGTAGAAATATGTTGCATGCCTTTCTCCAAAACCTTTTGTAGAAAATTATCTAATTTATGGTGCAAGTCCCACCGAAATCCCTTCAGTAGACTTCTCAAGTTACAAGCAGCCGGAATGAAATTCCTATTATATATTCAAATAAAGTTTTGAAATTTATTAAGAACGATAAAGTTTTTCGCACTAACAGCATGCCGAAGGAATCTTTAAAGATTTCTCTGTAGTAGGTTTTTTGCTATTTTTCCCAGCACTGGAGAGAAAGAGAAATGACCCTGGCAAAAGAATGAACTTCAGCAATACATTTTCTGACATCCTATTCAGTATTCCATATTCATTGTACATATTATAGGGATGAGATTTCCGCATTTTTGCACACCAGTATAATCTTAGAGAAAATGTTGGTCTGTTAAATCGCAAAAATGTTCCGATCAAATATAGCATTTTCTCTAAAATTTTACTGGTGCTAAAAAAAGCGGAAATCTCATCCCTGATATTATATGTATGTTTCTATAATGCATGTATAAACAAAACTTTAAATTCATTAGGTTTGCTTTCATTGTTGTTTATATCATTTGGCAACGAATTAACTTTTTAAAGTCCAGTTTTGCCAAGTCAAAAAAAAAGCCAAGGCTCCTATAGTAGAAAAGCACCGCGATTTTGTTTTTATTATTTTAGTGGTGCGTAGTTTAATTATATGCTTGTTAAAAGGTGCGATTTATTTACGGATGAAGTTATTTTATTAAAGAATGTTATCCGGAAATAAATGCTGAATTATTTATGTTGTTTTATGTGCAAAAATCATTCTTTTGTAATCTGGCTATATGAGATATATTTTAAAAAAATCTTACTTGAAAATTACTTTTAAAAAAGTATAAAGGAAATTAAAAATACATTTTTTAAAACAAATTACATTTGAAAGTATAATTTTTCCTCTCTCTTTATAAAAATTAAAATGAGGTAATAGTAATACCTAAAAAGTTGCGAAAATTGGAGAAAATTTTAAATATATTGATTCAGTTGTTGCCACAGTCAGTATGACTTCAGCATCACTCACAGACATGCTTTATAATATAAATAGACTAGCCTTTTCCATTCTATTTACTGCGGAAAAAGCCATTATTCGTCGTTATTTTCTTCTCGTTAATTGCAACTAAATGTATACTATTTATCGCCAAAATATAAAACACTATGTTAGAGTGATATGCAGTACAGACTAAGAACATTTTCATAGTATTTAGGAACGTATTTGTTCGTTACGGTTTCACTTTATATTTTTGAGTTGCTGAGGGCGTGTTCAGAGAAACTTACCAAAGTAACCAATGTTACCGACCGATTGTAGGGCAGTACGAAAGCGAATTGTGGCACCAATGAAAACTATCTTGTTGAATTTTAGCTAACGTCACACTTCGCCTTGATTTTCATTTCGTACTTGTCTACAATCGGTAAGTGACCGGTAAGTAACCGGTAAGTTGTGCTGAACATGCCTTGAGATATGTTAAGTGGTGTGTGTACGTACTTTTATTAGAAAAAATTACTGACACAGATGTTACAAAAATTATTAATTAAGTCGCTTTGAGTATGGTTCATTATAATACTTAATTAGGCGAAGACGAGATACAAAGTAATGCAAAATAATGAAAATAAATCAATTGTAATTCAGAATGTATATTTTCAAGATTTTCTGTTTCTTTCTTTTTGAAGATCGCAACAACCGTATATATCTAAATATTTATCGTCAAAAAGAGTTTGCCAACAAACAGGATATGAAATTCTAGCACAGATGTCTTACACGCACCACATTGGCGCGATTGCAACAAAATTTCGCTTTTATATCTCATATGGTAACCCGGTAATTTTGTTTCAATATATATAAGTTGAAGCTATAAATAAACAGTTAAATAATAAACGTAATAATAAATATTGAATATAAATATGAAAAAAATCGTAAATATTAACACTTACAGCCATATTCAAAATAAAGTTTTCGCCAGATTGACGGGAAAAAAATCGCACCAACCCCTGCGTATATGACACCTGTGCAGGAATTCTTCCCGTAGCCGAGGTAGGAAGAAGGAGTTCCGTATACTGTTCTGGTTGGCGCGATTGGTGAAGTAGTTAAAAAAATGGTGGCACGAAAGGATGATTTTAGCTCCTTTCCAAATTTTTCAAGATTGCGGAAAAAACGGCTTTGAAATATTTATGAACATATATTTAATAAAAATTATCTATGTGATATGAATAAAAAAGTAAGGGCACAAATGTCATATACACACCACATTGACACGATTTTTTTCTGACGCCAATTTGGCGAAAACTTCATCTCCAAATACCAGTTACATATAGATTTTAGTTGCTTTTTTATTACTTAAGGAAAAAAGAAAATAAATGAAAAAAAAGAGTTAAATTAATAATAGAACAAAACAATTTATATCATTTAAAAAAGGAATATAAAAGTAAATAAACAATTTATCAATAAATAAACAATTGCCGGGTTACCATGTGAGGCATAAAATCGCTATTTTGCTGAAATCGCACCAATATGGTCACACCATATTGGTACGACATGGTTCATGACATCTGTGCCAAAATAAGTACGATGTTTATATATATAATTATTTATACATATATATTATACTTATATAATTATACATATATTAATTTATAAATACACCTGCAAATAAATACTATGTAGTTATATCTATATATAACACTGGCACCCGGCTAACCGAAAAGTACAGTATATAATTTCAAATTTTTAAAGTTTTATCTCTTTACTATATATTTTAAATTAAAACATAACATTACATCATACACATGATATATGGACTTCATAAATTGAAATGGACAAAAAAATATTTACGCAATATTGCATCTAAAGGCAAGTACCGTTTGAAAAAATGAAAACTTAAATTTTTTCGAAAAAACATGTTAAATTCAAAAATTTACACAAAACAAAAGCCATTCCAGAATTTAAGAAATAATAATAAAAAAAAGACAATCAACCAATCACAGAATCGAAAACTTTATTGCCAAAACATCGAAACTTTATTGCCAAAAAAACTCACCAGTAAAACCAGAACAGGAAATGGAACTCTTCCACGTGGGAGTATTTAAATTGAAAATATTACCGATTATCGGATATGGAAGTTAGGTTATCTTGTATAACTGATATCGTCCAGTAAATAGGAGGATATATTAAACAATTTTATTTTCTAGCTATATAAACCTAATGTTACATTAAAAATGGCACTACTTGATTATCCCGTCGATCAAAAACTATCGCCAAACTATAAGATTAAACGCCCATAATGGCCAGTCGTAAATATCATTCACGTGACATTTACGATTTAAAATTCATGTTTTCTTATTTAAGCATTCATGTTATTGATTAAGCGTAATCGTTAACAGACCCGATTACGAGAGATTTTCTTATTTGTCTTAATATGTTTGTGTTTACATATTTTATCAATTTTTTTAGATATAATACAAATTATCGAACTGTTTATAGCTATTTTTAATTATTTACTGTCGAAATATTTTAATGTATTCATTATTTGTGTTACATCTGTCATTTCAATGTTAAAATACTGGCTATTTGTTGTTATTGGCTAATTTTATAAGACTGGCGATCATTGACATCCGGCTAACATAAAAATACCTCATGAAAAGACAATTTGTGAATTGTGCCCTTAGTGAAAGCATTTGGGTCGCTAAGAAACAATTTCCAATTCTCTAGACCAGCATCGGAAATTTGATATATTTTTATGCATTTTTCTTGACATCGATTTTGTCTGTCCGTCCTCTAACTTGTATAAAATATATTCGGACTGGTATAAAGATGTATGTTGAGGTTTTCTTTGACACGTTCGGTGCTGAAAACGAAATCTTTAACATTTATAATCGTTTACAATGAAACTCACTTCCGTTAGATTATCGTTTAAAGGGAAAACGTCGCTTGCAATTATTTTAATGATGTTACACATTTCAAACGTATTGAAACATATACAGGACCGACGGTGCACAACAAAATGTTTAGATAATAGAGTGCAGTGTACACTATGGTGTTCATTTTCAGAGGCATAGAAAAGAACTCGGTTGCAGTACTGCTCTCCGGTGATAATTCCTATGTGGGTTTTCAATTGTGATAAGAGTTTAAATTTGCTTAATTTTTCTGACATGACTTGGTATGTATAAATTCTACAGATTATACACAGTGCTACACAAAAGAATTAAAGAATATTTCATTTTATTAAAGAAAATTGCTGAAGCCGGATTTAAACCGTGTTATGTGTTTCCAAACTTATCGCGTTATGTTAGGAACCTAAGTACTATATTTATAGTTATCCTTCTATAGTAAAAAAAAACTAGCCTTAAAAGGAATGACTCCTGGAATGATGCTGATGTGGAAGATTTCCGGAACTAACGAATCCGGGTTGTCCACTCCTTCCATGAGTCGAATAGACCAATCAGGAAAGGACTCCGTCTATGCATCGCCGTATGGGTTACCATAAAGCCAGGAAAGGTTACCATCGCCAACAATCGCCAAGTTTGTCGCCAACTTGGCGATATATCGCCAAATTTGGCGACCAAAATTAGTTGTCAAAAGTGACGCCAACTTGGCGATAACTGTAATATTTCGCCAAATTTTTAATTTCTTTACAACACCAGTCGTTTGATACATCATTTGAGAGGTTTGCAACTGCTTATTCATATAATGAATGTCTTGTGTGTTATCCCCCATTCTGCTCCCCAGGGGGGACACATTTTTAATTTCTTCACAACACCAGTCGTGTTACACAAGATTTGGAAGGTCTGCAACTGCTTATTCATATTATGGGTGTCTTATGTGTCACCCCATACTCTGCTCTCCCCAGGGGGGGTCACATTTTTAATTTCTTTACAACACCAGTTGTGTGACACATCATTTGAAAGGTCTGCAACTGCTTATTCATATTATGGATGTGTTGTGTGTCATCCCCCACTCTGCCCCCCCAGGGGGGCACATTTTTAATTTCTTTACAACACCAATTGTGTGACACATCATTTGAGAGGTCTGCAACTGCTTATTCATATTATGGATATCTTGTGTGTAACCCCCCCTCTGCCCTCAGAGGGGTCTCATTTTGTAATTTCTTTACAACACCAATTGTGTGACACATCATTTGAAAGGTCTGCAACTGTTTATTCATTTTATGGATGTCTTGTGTGTCACCCCCACTCTGCCCCCTCAGGGGGGCACATTTTTAATTTCTTTACAACACCAGTCGTGTGATATATCATTTGAGAGGTCTGCAGCTGCTTATTCATATTATGGATGTCTTTTGTGTCGCCTCCCACTCTGCCCCCCAGGGGGCACATTTTTAATTTCTTTACAACACCAGTCGTGTGACACATCGTTTGAAAGGTCTGCAACTGCTTATTCATACCATGGGGTATTGGCGAGCGCAGCAAGCAGGGGTAGCCAATAATTTGAAATCGCGAAGCGATTACGGGGGGGGGGGGGTTGGCGAGCATAGCGAGCAGGGGGGCGGGGCCCCCCTAGTACAACCTAAAAAATCTATCATTAAGCCGGATTTTTGAAAATTCCGAATTTCTGAAAGAATATCAACAGTAATTCCGATATTTTTAATAGTGCTTTTATTCAATATTTAATTCAAAACCGAGTGATAATTATGTAATTAAAAGAACAACCGAGTATTAAGAAAATTCTAAAATAGTAAAAATTGTCTCATGAGTGGTTTTTAGCTCACGGGCTATCATAGCCTGAGAGCTTATGTGCCCGCCCATTCTGTATGTACGTTCGTACGTAACGCAATAACTCATGATAAAAATATCCGATCAACTTGAAATTTTGTATATAGGTATATCCTGACAAGGCGCTTCCCTGATTAGTTTTTGGAGTTCATTCGATATGTATAAGAGGGGGAACGAGGGGCTCATGCAGAATTAAGTTTTCGTTCAAAATTTAGATATAGGATCATTCTGATGAGGGGATTCCGTGACTGTTATTAGATGTTCATTGAATAAGTATAAACAGGGGAAACGGGGGTTCTAATGCCCCTCCCCTTAATTTATATAAATGGGTTTTTCAAGCAGAGTTGTCAGATTTCGTTCAAATCTGAATAGTTCTGGAAGTTTAATGGTTAAGTATAAAAGAGGGGGATAACTCTTCTTAAATTATACAAATGCTAAATGGGTTTTTATTAAGAATTATCCGATTTGCTCTGAATTTTGGATATAGATTTTTTTATGATAAAGCATGTCCTTGATAGTTTAGGAGGTTCAATGATTAAGTATAAAAAAGGGGAAAGGGAAGAGCTGTTTCCCCTTCTTAATTTGTTTTTCGAACGGAAATAACCCTTGAAAATATAAGGCTGTTATGTACAATTAGTATGCGTAGCCTGTGAGCTCAATGTCATCAGTTTAACTGGGCAGTATTCTTTTTTATTCATTTTAATCCTTCAAGACGAAACTTTGTGTAAAACTAAAGTATTTTTAGCGTCTATTTTTTAATTTTCACATTTTTTTTCGGAGATCGAATTCAATAGTCAGCAAACAACATTTTTACAAAGCCTTCCAAGTCTACTTTATAGTGACAGACGAACTTAGATGCCTTATTTTAAAAACAACTTTCTCCGATTTCAAATACTCCAGTTGAAACTTCGTACGCCTAAGATTCCATCATAATGAAACCGAAAGATATTATTGCAATACTTTAATTCCAAAATGCATATGTCATATTTGGAAAAACATTTTAGGTGGGTTCCTTGCGGTGTGTCATAATCGTGGTAAGCAGTAATTTTTAAATTTGTTAAGTTAGCAAGTGTCGTTGTATTGTCATTTCTTCCATTCCAATATTCCACTCATAGGAAAACTTAATCAGGTGACGTCTTATAAAGAAATGCACACTAGGTTCTAACATCCTACTGGTTAATGTGATTCTCTACTCCACATCATGGTAATGCATCAAGCAATGGCCAATATTTAACGTACTATTTTTAACCAACACTCAATTGTAGAATGTTTAATTTGCAGTTGCATGCGTAGTACACGGTGGTAGTACATGGAATGAAATTCTTCGAGAATTTCCCATTCAAATGACCCATAGACAGCGTCCTTTATTCCTTTATCGGGCAGTGGTAATATACCACTTAATTTTTATTAGAAGTTGATTGGTACGCACCGGAATTTTAAGTGAGGTAAATTGTGTTTATGTTACCTAGACGGAAATAGCACCTTTATATTTTAAAATAAATTTGTTCATAGATTCTGGTGGCAGTAAATCTTTTCAACATTTTAACCAAAGAATTGACTTGCCCGATCAAGAGTTAAGTAAATTTATTTATCATCCACATGATAATGGCACAATTCCACTAAACTACAGTTTGAATTTAGTACCGACAAAGAAAAACAGAAAAATGATCTTATAAGAATAGACCTTCACCATATTAGAGACTTGAAATCTGATAAGCGATAAGGATCTATTTAGCACATGAAAAAACAAAGAATTCTGCTTAACCCTTTGAGCTCTGATGGGTAAATGTCTTCAAAATTCTAAATGTCACATTGACACCAGTAATTTGCAAAGAAAAAACTGGTTTACGATAAACACGAAAAAAATCCAGTAAACCTTTTTCAAATAAATTTGGTCGAATTTTCTGGGGCCGATGTGATATTTTGGAATTAAAATTATGTGGTAGAAAATTCTACCATCAGAGCTCAAAGGGTTAATAAAATCAACGTAATCTTGTTATATACTAACATGCACAGCACATGGATACAGGATTTTACAAAAATGTTCTATGTTGTCAATAATCCTACTAGAATATACGTCTTTATCTAATATGAAAGTTTAAAACCGGCACAAAAGAAATAAGTTCTCAGTTTAATCGGAAGAAAAATTGCGCAATTCATCCGCGCGTCATTTTCCGGGGAATTGTGGGATATCGAAGGATTTTTTCAAAACGTAAATAAAAGGTATTATGAAACAGATAAAAGAATAAACTTAAGTAATGGGCTTTTAGGGAAAGTGATGCTTTAACAGATTAATTTTTTTAGAATAAAATAAAGAAAGCGTTAATTAAAGATATGGAATTAAAATATTGTAAATACATTAAGATATTATTAAAAAATGGGAAAAATTTAGACAATTTTTTAAAATATTTTTACATGCTATATATATCGATCATATGCAGATCTTCACAAAAGAATTTCAAAAAACTTTTCTGATTATGGATGACAATTGGTGAAATTGTATTTTCAAATGTTTGATACGTTTTCCAAATTGTTTGCATAGATATCATTGAACGGTCTAGTTTTTGTAAAGTATTCTGAATGTGTTGAAAAGTGCTTCATAATCTAGGCTCGAAGCATAAGTTTTTTTCCGTGTTATTCCTTTCACAGTTCCAGTCAAGTCGCCGATTTCGACAAGAATACAAGCAACAGGAAGAATATCATGACCTAAACACGAACAAACCAAAGACAAATCTAGGTCTGTATTAATCAAAACATGCCATTTTAATGTTCGCTTGCACGTTGAGGAAACGTGCTTTAAAAATAATTGCTGTCTGCTGTGATTATGGTTAAATCTTTTCGTTGTTGATTACAATAATAGTAGTAGGAAAATAACAGTACGGGCTCAGGAGCAGGTGGCACTGTGGCACCGTGCCTCCTGCTCCTCCGGCTGTCCCGCCTGCTCCTCCGGCTGCCCCACCTGCTCCTCCGGCTGCCCCGCCTGGCCCCTCCTGCGGTGCCTCCTGCGCCCACCGTGCCACCACCGTCCCTCCTACCCCCCACTATGCATCCCCCTCCACGAACGCCCCCTAGTGGAAAAAAGGAATATTCTATTATAACAGAGAGGTGAACAACCTTCCCTAATTAAAAATATTATCAATCACATCTCAACATTGAATCATACTATAAGATGAAGATTAAATTTATATTTGAATTTTGAATAACCGTAATTTTAATGAGTATTATTAATTAAGCGAAACAATTAAAATCTCAGTTTTTAGCCATTTTATTTAGATTTCTTCAACTACAAGATGAGATTATCAATTTAACTCAAGAAAGTTAAACATATATTTGAATTTTGCTTCATAGACATCTTAATGAGTAGTATTAATTAAGTAAAAACAATAGAAAATATCCAGTTTTATAGAAAAAGACTGATTTCTTACGATTTTTATCAACTATATGATCAATGTAACGACTTAAAAGTTGAAAGTTAAACATGTATCCTAGTTTTTCAACAGCTATAGCCTTAATGAATATCGTCAATTAAGTAAAAAAAACAATGGAAAATATCAAGTTTTATGGAAAATGACTGATCTCTTACGATTTTTATATACTTAAGAGAGAAAACTTAAACATACATTTCAGTTTTTCAACAGCTATAACCTTAATGAGCATTCATAATTAAGTAAAAAACAATGGAAAATATCGATTTTTATAGAAAAAGACCGATTTCTTACGATTTTTATCAATTGCAACATCAGTGTATCGACTTACAAGTTGAAAGTTAAACATGCATTCTAGTTTTTCAACAGCTATAATCTTAATGAGTATCGTTAATTAAGTAAAAAACAATGGAAAATATCAAGTTTTATAGAAAAAGACTGATTTCTTACGATTTTTTCAACTCAAATTTCAGACTATCAATTTGATAGAAAGAAATTTAAGCATGCATTCCAGTTTTGGACAACCATTTCCTTCATGAACATTATTAATTAAGCAAAACAACAGAAAATATTAAATTTTTAACTGATTTCTTCATTTTTTTTTTTTTTTTTTATTTATTTATTTTTTAATATAAAATCAGAATACAGAACTTAAAATAGAAATTTAAACATATTTTTTAGTTTTTGAACAGTCGTTACCTCAAAGAATTTCGATAATTGAACAATTAATAAAGGAAACTAATGATTTTTTTAACGAAAAAAGACGAATTAAACGAATTTGGTTAACTTTTACTCTAATTGGAAATTTCATCGTACTTTATATATACCAACTAAGTAGAATTTTAATACATAAACGAATAATTTAAAGAAATCCCCAGCACGCAAATGTGAACCTGCAGAGCATTTCTTATTACGTCATATCTAAACTAAAACTTTTTTCTGCAACCCCTCCAAGCATGCATTCCAGGTAGGGGAACATAACAAAGAATTTTGACGTCACAACTTACAAAGGAGTACAACAAAATGTTTACGTTCAAGAAAAAGTATCGCATAGAGAGAAAAAAAAGAAGAGATTTAAGTTATTTATCCATTCTAGTTTTATAACAGTTACTACAACATCTCCAAATTAAAATTTAGAAGTCATAATGAGTATAATTAATTAAGCAAAATAATAGAAATATTAGTTTTTCAGAGGGGGAAAAGACGAATTTAAACAAATTTTATTAGTTTTACACTAGTTTAATAATAATTTTAAGGAGGAAAAAGACGAATTTAAACTTTTTTTTTTTTTTTTTTAGTTTTACACTATTTTTTCTCATCTCCAACATGGATATATCAATTTTAACAGAAGAATTAAACGTATATTATAGTTTTTAACAACAAAATCTTAACAAGTATCATTAATTAAACAAAAATAAATATCAGTTTTAAAGAAAAGACGAATTTGAATAATTTTACACTAGTATTTTCAAAAGCAACATGGAAATATCAATACTTATTCACATATTTCACTTATTCACGGTATTCAATACTATATTTAATAAATTTGGATACACTTTAAGAATTTCCTAATCTATAATTAAATATTAGCTGTATATTTAATGTTACCCATGTTTTCAACATTAGTTCATAATCGTGAATTTTGTATTTTAAATACCATGTATTCAGATTCAGATTATTTTCACTTGAAATCATACAGAATTTTTTAATAGAGTTTGTTTTTGAAATCATTGAAGCAACTGTATTTAATATTTTTAACACCAATTTTCTAAGATTTTCTAACATTTTCTGATTATACATTCTTCAGAAGTACATTTCTAAATGCTACAATCACTTTACATATCGAAAAGATATCATTGAAGCAACTGTATTTAATATTTTTAATACCAATTTTCTAAGATTTTTTAACATTTTCCGGTTATACATTCCTCAAAAGTTATTATTACGTATTCTAAACAATAGCAAATATTAATTTTAAGAATAAAAAGACGAATTTAAACAAATTTTATTAGTTTTACACCATTTTTTCTCACCTCCAACACGGATATATCAATTTTAACAGAAGAATTAAACGTATATTTTAGTTTTTAACAACAAAAATGTAATAAGTATCATTAATTAAACAAAAATAAATATCAATTTTCAAGAAAAGACAATTTTTTACACAAATTTTCAACTTTGAAATACATTGCTTACATATATTGTTACAGTATATTACTAAACTTAAACTTTTTAAAAAGTTTGAATGTCTTTACAAAGGGTTCATACTTATATTTTTCACGTCTTGACTGCATTCGGAATCTTACAACAAAAGTATACTTTTATTATTATTATTCTAGAAAACCTAAAAAATCGTTTCTTGCTGCTTTAGACACTTGACATATTAAAACTACTCTACCCATATAATTAATCAAATTAGGACATGATTCATCTTACACTTCAAAATTTCTGAATTTTTACAATACTTATTTTCATCAAACTTTATTCTTGATCCTATATATTTTAATAGCACAGAATTTTCACATCTGTTTTTATCTACTTATCAGAAAATTATTAAAACACCCAACAACATTTTTCAAATATGAATATTATCTTTACAATTTAATGATGCAAAACATACACGAATACAAAGTTTAATTTTTACAAACATTTCATATTTCAAACCAAACTATTCGAAATTTTCACAACATAAGAGCAAACATTAGACGAACTTTTTAACATTAATATTGCTTAGATCTTTTCATCATAACTTTTAACTATGATAATTATCCATTTTTAGGTTGATTGTCGAAAAACTGTAACTGAAATTACATAAACTTAATGTAAAAAACCATGTTCTCACACAATTTCTTGAAATTCAACAAAGAATTGACTATTACTCCAATACTTATCTACTTCAATCTCGACTCTCGATAGTATATAGATATTGCATCATTACATACTTACAACTCTTTTCAAACGTTTATCAGAAAATCAAGTCAATCAAAGTCTAGTAGTTATCACACCTGTTCCTCAGAAATATTACTATCATATGAAACAGTAAAGAAAATTAATAGATATTTAATATTTAATAACTTCATACGTGAAATTACTGCCGAATGAGAATACTAATAATCAATAAAATCAACTGTTGGACAAAAAAATAGTACAGATTACCGAAAATTCAAATTTTTTCTACAAAAATTACAAAAATTAACAAATGAATGACCAGTTAGAGAAATAATTAAAAAAAATAATGAACATATTTACAAATTTATTAAAATCACACCTTTTTCTGGATTACAAACCACAATTTCTTGAAAATTTAACACCGAATTTGTAAGATTTTAATCCTAGTATTACATACACTCAATAAATATTCAAAATTAACAAAAAAATAATTTTTTAGTCTCATCAATAAGCAGAAATTCTATATTAAAAGAATATTTTCATAGTAGTACTTATAAAAATGAGAGTTTACAAACTGATTTTCATAATTTTATCACATTTAAACTTAATTTTTATACATAAAACATTATTTAATCAAATTTTATACTTTCTAATTCAGTAAAATTCAATACTTTTTTAGTTTTTAAACCAATACCACAATATTTATTTACATCAAACTTGATTCTTTACCTTTTATATTTCCACATTACACAAGTGAGTTAAATACTAACTTGGAACGGGAGTTGAAGTCAATTGATTCAATTCGATTTTCATCGTATACGCATTTCCCCTACACGAAATTTCTTACTTCTATAATCATCTAATGTATTAAAACTAATCTACTCATATTTTTAATCAATTCATCCGATGTTTCATCTCGCACTTCTGAATTATCATCCACCAAGTTGCTTAAAATATAAATACTATCTTTATAGTTTTAATGTAGTATACATGGCTAATCTTGAGTTTCCATCTATACTATTAATCAAATTATCATATGTTTCATCTTACAGTTCAACGATTTCTGAATTATCGTCCATCTAGTTGTTTAAAATATTAATAAAATGTTTATAGTTTTTGATTATACATAGTATGTATGAATACAATCTTTAATTTTTAACAGTTCATATTTCAAATAACCTATTTTCGAAACCAAACTATGTGAATTTTACCACAATACTTATCATCATACAGATATTTGTGTTTCATACTTTTTCTAAAAATTATCAGATATGTACTCCTCAGAGGAATTTCTATCATATGAATAAATGAAAAAAAATTAATTTATATTAAACGTACAGCGAAATTTGATTGCAATATATATGTATTTAATAAAAATAAATAAATAAGCGATTATTTATACATTAAACCTTTACTAAATATATATTTCTTGCGTTATAAAGATGTTTCAACAAGATGAACCAAAACAGCAGCAAACTTCAGAAATTAATGATCTGAATGATTCATCCCTAGCACATGTAGCGTTAATGAATAATACATATGTAAGTACTTATATGAAAAATACTAGAATTCGTATATGAATCGTAATTAGAGTAAATATAAAATGATTTGTCTTACTGCCTACACTTTAACAAATGCCTTTTTACCTATATTGTTGAAAAGAATCCTAATTGTTTGCATTTATTTCTATTACAGATGTGTTCTATTTGCTACAAACACTTCTTAAGTAAATGGAATTTAACAGAACATACAAAAATCCATACAGGTGAAAAACCTTGCACTTGGGAAGATTACCAAATGCTGTTTTCAAGAAGGCATGAATCAAAAGTGCACACATCATCATATAAAGCATCGTCAGTTATATGTAAACTTAGTGAGGATATTCAAAAATTATTCAGACGTTTGAAGAATTTAGACATAAAGGAAGATATTTAGACTCCCATCATATTTTCATAACACTTACCACAATATCTCAAACTTAAAATTTGGAAGACATACACACTGCTGAAAAGTAATTTTGTTACCCGTGATTCTTCTAGCCAGCATGAATGTATAGATATTATTTTGCAATGTATTCTTTAAATGCCCACAATAAATATTCTTTTATATGCATATATCGTTGTGTTTATTTTTTAAAAACCTATTACATTAATAAAATAGGTTACACATACATACACATAACATTTTAAGTGAAATAACACTCTCACAACTTAAAAAATGCATAAGAACATACAAAAATAAGCAGATGTATGAAAAAATATACAAGTTTACAGAATAATTTCAAAGTTTTCTAGAAATACAAACAAAAAATATTTACAATATTAAAAAATTACAAAAGTGAAAAGAAAAAACACAAATGTAAAACAAAAACATCAAAAAGTGAAAAACTCAAAACAAAGTTTTTGAAAAAAAAATTTTACAACAAAATTTTTTTTACAAAAACCAAAACTTCAAAAAATATTTTTTCAAAAAATTTTTTTTTTCAAAAACATTTTTTACAAAAAATTTTTTTTTCAAAATAAGTTTTTACAAAAGTAAAAAAAAGAAAATCACAACGTTAAAAAAATGAAAATTTTTTGTTAAAAAAAATGTAAAAAAATTGCAAAAAAAAGTTGCAAAAATTTCAAAAAAGTTATGAAAAAAGCTTCAAAAATTTCGTTGTTTTTAATACAGTATGCAATGGTTTCGCCATTGCATTTGCTATTAAAAACAACAAAATTTTTGAGACTTTTTTCATAACTTTTTTGAAATTTTTGCAACTTTTTTTTGCAATTTTTTTACATTTTTTTAACAAAAAATTTTCATTTTTTTAACGTTGTGATTTTCTTTTTTTTACTTTTGTAAAAACTTATTTTGAAAAAAAAATTTTTTGTAAAAAATGTTTTTGAAAAAAAAATTTTTTTGAAAAAATATTTTTTGAAGTTTTGGTTTTTGTAAAAAAAATTTTGTTGTAAAATTTTTTTTTCAAAAACTTTGTTTTGAGTTTTTCACTTTTTGATGTTTTTGTTTTACATTTGTGTTTTTTCTTTTCACTTTTGTAATTTTTTAATATTGTAAATATTTTTTGTTTGTATTTCTAGAAAACTTTGAAATTATTCTGTAAACTTGTATATTTTTTCATACATCTGCTTATTTTTGTATGTTCTTATGCATTTTTTAAGTTGTGAGAGTGTTATTTCACTTAAAATGTTATGTGTATGTATGTGTAACCTATTTTATTAATGTAATAGGTTTTTAAAAAATAAACACAACGATATATGCATATAAAAGAATATTTATTGTGGGCATTTAAAGAATACATTGCAAAATAATATCTATACATTCATGCTGGCTAGAAGAATCACGGGTAACAAAATTACTTTTCAGCAGTGTGTATGTCTTCCAAATTTTAAGTTTGAGATATTGTGGTAAGTGTTATGAAAATATGATGGGAGTCTAAATATCTTCCTTTATGTCTAAATTCTTCAAACGTCTGAATAATTTTTGAATATCCTCACTAAGTTTACATATAACTGACGATGCTTTATATGATGATGTGTGCACTTTTGATTCATGCCTTCTTGAAAACAGCATTTGGTAATCTTCCCAAGTGTAAGGTTTTTCACCTGTATGGATTTTTGTATGTTCTGTTAAATTCCATTTACTTAAGAAGTGTTTGTAGCAAATAGAACACATCTGTAATAGAAATAAATGCAAACAATTAGGATTCTTTTCAACAATATAGGTAAAAAGGCATTTGTTAAAGTGTAGGCAGTAAGACAAATCATTTTATATTTACTCTAATTACGATTCATATACGAATTCTAGTATTTTTCATATAAGTACTTACATATGTATTATTCATTAACGCTACATGTGCTAGGGATGAATCATTCAGATCATTAATTTCTGAAGTTTGCTGCTGTTTTGGTTCATCTTGTTGAAACATCTTTATAACGCAAGAAATATATATTTAGTAAAGGTTTAATGTATAAATAATCGCTTATTTATTTATTTTTATTAAATACATATATATTGCAATCAAATTTCGCTGTACGTTTAATATAAATTAATTTTTTTTCATTTATTCATATGATAGAAATAACTCTGAGGAGTACATATCTGATAATTTTTAGAAAAAGTATGAAACACAAATATCTGTATGATGATAAGTATTGTGGTAAAATTCACATAGTTTGGTTTCGAAAATAGGTTATTTGAAATATGAACTGTTAAAAATTAAAGATTGTATTCATACATACTATGTATAATCAAAAACTATAAACATTTTATTAATATTTTAAACAACTAGATGGACGATAATTCAGAAATCGTTGAACTGTAAGATGAAACATATGATAATTTGATTAATAGTATAGATGGAAACTCAAGATTAGCCATGTATACTACATTAAAACTATAAAGATAGTATTTATATTTTAAGCAACTTGGTGGATGATAATTCAGAAGTGCGAGATGAAACATCGGATGAATTGATTAAAAATATGAGTAGATTAGTTTTAATACATTAGATGATTATAGAAGTAAGAAATTTCGTGTAGGGGAAATGCGTATACGATGAAAATCGAATTGAATCAATTGACTTCAACTCCCGTTCCAAGTTAGTATTTAACTCACTTGTGTAATGTGGAAATATAAAAGGTAAAGAATCAAGTTTGATGTAAATAAATATTGTGGTATTGGTTTAAAAACTAAAAAAGTATTGAATTTTACTGAATTAGAAAGTATAAAATTTGATTAAATAATGTTTTATGTATAAAAATTAAGTTTAAATGTGATAAAATTATGAAAATCAGTTTGTAAACTCTCATTTTTATAAGTACTACTATGAAAATATTCTTTTAATATAGAATTTCTGCTTATTGATGAGACTAAAAAATTATTTTTTTGTTAATTTTGAATATTTATTGAGTGTATGTAATACTAGGATTAAAATCTTACAAATTCGGTGTTAAATTTTCAAGAAATTGTGGTTTGTAATCCAGAAAAAGGTGTGATTTTAATAAATTTGTAAATATGTTCATTATTTTTTTTAATTATTTCTCTAACTGGTCATTCATTTGTTAATTTTTGTAATTTTTGTAGAAAAAATTTGAATTTTCGGTAATCTGTACTATTTTTTTGTCCAACAGTTGATTTTATTGATTATTAGTATTCTCATTCGGCAGTAATTTCACGTATGAAGTTATTAAATATTAAATATCTATTAATTTTCTTTACTGTTTCATATGATAGTAATATTTCTGAGGAACAGGTGTGATAACTACTAGACTTTGATTGACTTGATTTTCTGATAAACGTTTGAAAAGAGTTGTAAGTATGTAATGATGCAATATCTATATACTATCGAGAGTCGAGATTGAAGTAGATAAGTATTGGAGTAATAGTCAATTCTTTGTTGAATTTCAAGAAATTGTGTGAGAACATGGTTTTTTACATTAAGTTTATGTAATTTCAGTTACAGTTTTTCGACAATCAACCTAAAAATGGATAATTATCATAGTTAAAAGTTATGATGAAAAGATCTAAGCAATATTAATGTTAAAAAGTTCGTCTAATGTTTGCTCTTATGTTGTGAAAATTTCGAATAGTTTGGTTTGAAATATGAAATGTTTGTAAAAATTAAACTTTGTATTCGTGTATGTTTTGCATCATTAAATTGTAAAGATAATATTCATATTTGAAAAATGTTGTTGGGTGTTTTAATAATTTTCTGATAAGTAGATAAAAACAGATGTGAAAATTCTGTGCTATTAAAATATATAGGATCAAGAATAAAGTTTGATGAAAATAAGTATTGTAAAAATTCAGAAATTTTGAAGTGTAAGATGAATCATGTCCTAATTTGATTAATTATATGGGTAGAGTAGTTTTAATATGTCAAGTGTCTAAAGCAGCAAGAAACGATTTTTTAGGTTTTCTAGAATAATAATAATAAAAGTATACTTTTGTTGTAAGATTCCGAATGCAGTCAAGACGTGAAAAATATAAGTATGAACCCTTTGTAAAGACATTCAAACTTTTTAAAAAGTTTAAGTTTAGTAATATACTGTAACAATATATGTAAGCAATGTATTTCAAAGTTGAAAATTTGTGTAAAAAATTGTCTTTTCTTGAAAATTGATATTTATTTTTGTTTAATTAATGATACTTATTACATTTTTGTTGTTAAAAACTAAAATATACGTTTAATTCTTCTGTTAAAATTGATATATCCGTGTTGGAGGTGAGAAAAAATGGTGTAAAACTAATAAAATTTGTTTAAATTCGTCTTTTTATTCTTAAAATTAATATTTGCTATTGTTTAGAATACGTAATAATAACTTTTGAGGAATGTATAACCGGAAAATGTTAAAAAATCTTAGAAAATTGGTATTAAAAATATTAAATACAGTTGCTTCAATGATATCTTTTCGATATGTAAAGTGATTGTAGCATTTAGAAATGTACTTCTGAAGAATGTATAATCAGAAAATGTTAGAAAATCTTAGAAAATTGGTGTTAAAAATATTAAATACAGTTGCTTCAATGATTTCAAAAACAAACTCTATTAAAAAATTCTGTATGATTTCAAGTGAAAATAATCTGAATCTGAATACATGGTATTTAAAATACAAAATTCACGATTATGAACTAATGTTGAAAACATGGGTAACATTAAATATACAGCTAATATTTAATTATAGATTAGGAAATTCTTAAAGTGTATCCAAATTTATTAAATATAGTATTGAATACCGTGAATAAGTGAAATATGTGAATAAGTATTGATATTTCCATGTTGCTTTTGAAAATACTAGTGTAAAATTATTCAAATTCGTCTTTTCTTTAAAACTGATATTTATTTTTGTTTAATTAATGATACTTGTTAAGATTTTGTTGTTAAAAACTATAATATACGTTTAATTCTTCTGTTAAAATTGATATATCCATGTTGGAGATGAGAAAAAATAGTGTAAAACTAAAAAAAAAAAAAAAAAGTTTAAATTCGTCTTTTTCCTCCTTAAAATTATTATTAAACTAGTGTAAAACTAATAAAATTTGTTTAAATTCGTCTTTTCCCCCTCTGAAAAACTAATATTTCTATTATTTTGCTTAATTAATTATACTCATTATGACTTCTAAATTTTAATTTGGAGATGTTGTAGTAACTGTTATAAAACTAGAATGGATAAATAACTTAAATCTCTTCTTTTTTTTCTCTCTATGCGATACTTTTTCTTGAACGTAAACATTTTGTTGTACTCCTTTGTAAGTTGTGACGTCAAAATTCTTTGTTATGTTCCCCTACCTGGAATGCATGCTTGGAGGGGTTGCAGAAAAAAGTTTTAGTTTAGATATGACGTAATAAGAAATGCTCTGCAGGTTCACATTTGCGTGCTGGGGATTTCTTTAAATTATTCGTTTATGTATTAAAATTCTACTTAGTTGGTATATATAAAGTACGATGAAATTTCCAATTAGAGTAAAAGTTAACCAAATTCGTTTAATTCGTCTTTTTTCGTTAAAAAAATCATTAGTTTCCTTTATTAATTGTTCAATTATCGAAATTCTTTGAGGTAACGACTGTTCAAAAACTAAAAAATATGTTTAAATTTCTATTTTAAGTTCTGTATTCTGATTTTATATTAAAAAATAAATAAATAAAAAAAAAAAAAAAAAAAATGAAGAAATCAGTTAAAAATTTAATATTTTCTGTTGTTTTGCTTAATTAATAATGTTCATGAAGGAAATGGTTGTCCAAAACTGGAATGCATGCTTAAATTTCTTTCTATCAAATTGATAGTCTGAAATTTGAGTTGAAAAAATCGTAAGAAATCAGTCTTTTTCTATAAAACTTGATATTTTCCATTGTTTTTTACTTAATTAACGATACTCATTAAGATTATAGCTGTTGAAAAACTAGAATGCATGTTTAACTTTCAACTTGTAAGTCGATACACTGATGTTGCAATTGATAAAAATCGTAAGAAATCGGTCTTTTTCTATAAAAATCGATATTTTCCATTGTTTTTTACTTAATTATGAATGCTCATTAAGGTTATAGCTGTTGAAAAACTGAAATGTATGTTTAAGTTTTCTCTCTTAAGTATATAAAAATCGTAAGAGATCAGTCATTTTCCATAAAACTTGATATTTTCCATTGTTTTTTTTACTTAATTGACGATATTCATTAAGGCTATAGCTGTTGAAAAACTAGGATACATGTTTAACTTTCAACTTTTAAGTCGTTACATTGATCATATAGTTGATAAAAATCGTAAGAAATCAGTCTTTTTCTATAAAACTGGATATTTTCTATTGTTTTTACTTAATTAATACTACTCATTAAGATGTCTATGAAGCAAAATTCAAATATATGTTTAACTTTCTTGAGTTAAATTGATAATCTCATCTTGTAGTTGAAGAAATCTAAATAAAATGGCTAAAAACTGAGATTTTAATTGTTTCGCTTAATTAATAATACTCATTAAAATTACGGTTATTCAAAATTCAAATATAAATTTAATCTTCATCTTATAGTATGATTCAATGTTGAGATGTGATTGATAATATTTTTAATTAGGGAAGGTTGTTCACCTCTCTGTTATAATAGAATATTCCTTTTTTCCACTAGGGGGCGTTCGTGGAGGGGGATGCATAGTGGGGGGTAGGAGGGACGGTGGTGGCACGGTGGGCGCAGGAGGCACCGCAGGAGGGGCCAGGCGGGGCAGCCGGAGGAGCAGGTGGGGCAGCCGGAGGAGCAGGCGGGACAGCCGGAGGAGCAGGAGGCACGGTGCCACAGTGCCACCTGCTCCTGAGCCCGTACTGTTATTTTCCTACTACTAATAATAATGGAAGGGCAATAATAGTAATTTGTCGTCGAAATTAATTACTAAACTTGGAAACAATCATGTTTCTTTTTTAACTAACGAAACTTAGTTCCATTCTGGTCTGAGAAATAAGTAAGTTTATGAAGGAAGTTTTTTCACAACTTTTAACAAAAGAGCTGTTTTTCTTGCAAATTTATATTAAAGACAAAGTGTTTTAAAATAGCGAGTAAAATTGATTGTCGAAGTTTTCAAAAATAGCTCAAAAAGCCTCGAACATATCTTGGCAATTTTTTTTCATCTATGTACATTCATGAAACAACTATATTTCAACTACATATCTATATTAACTAGTCGGAAATTGCACGGCAAACATAACAAATGAGGTGCGTTCGTACTATAACGAGGTTTTACAATTTTTGTTATCTTGATGTAATAGTATACAGTACTTCGTATACCGTATAGTGTCCGAAATCTTATGTGTTCCTGTGAATACTATGTGTTTTCTATTACACAGGAAGTAACTTGTAGTAATCTTCAGTATAATGTACATAAATTTCATAAAATGAAAAATAGCTTAATATAATTAAAACGCGCCCGAAACAATGTTCCCCCCTATACCATTACGCAATGGAGAGAAGTAATGTAAAAAACTCAGCAATGAACGATAAATCAGAAATAAGTGATGGAAAATTGATTCCATGTAATTTTGAAGCTTTTTTAAAACGAAATAAAGAGTATTTTATGAAAAATATTCGTTATATGGAGATAGATATTTCGGTATATAGAGACTGTTTTTAATGTAATCATAGAAAAATGGGACCGCTCTTACTAAGAAATTCATATAAAAACAAATTTAAATCCGCAAAATATTTATTAAATTTATTAAATGATTCTGTAAATTTTCTAATGTAGTTTCCAAAAATGTTAAATTCTTTAAAAAGAGGAAATTTAGTGTGTAAAGAAGGGTAAAGGGTTTATTGCTTTTAATCAAAACTAAAAACACTAAAAGAAATTATATTTTTTACTCTATTCAAATTTAACACCAGAAAGCTGTTATTTTTAGACCACTATAATAAAAAGTAGTGATAAATAAATATATCTTCAAGAATTTCCCGGAAGGAATAATTAAATAACATATTATAAAAGTTATTCGGCGTTTATTAACCTCTCTCAGACAGTGATTTCCCATGGCTTCGGGCTTCTTTTGATTATTCCGAAAATGTTACTTTTTGTTGTATAACCTAACACTTATAGGAATTACTAGTAAAAAGTAATGGATAAATACGAATAAAGAATTCCATTAACAATAAAATATGGGTTTAGTAACCTTGTAAAGCAGACGTAAGACACAAGGTTATTTAAACTTAAGTTGGCGCACAGTAGGAAACGAACCTCCTACAGTTGCGATAATTTGAGAATGTGAACTTTGAGATTTTTCTTTCCTTTTTTCTTGAAAAGGAAAGAAAAAAAATCTACCATGCTAATTAGCTTTTATTTATTCTAAAAATATCTGTATTAACAACCAAGTCGTACTTTTGTGTTAAAGAACATATGTAAAAATACTCCCTTGCCCTCCCCCCCCCCCCGTTACTTTTTTTTTTTTTTACATTTAATGTATACACATCATTTTACTTATACTTATTACATTTACTATTATTATGAGGTATTACTTTTAAAAAAATTTAAATACTACGCAATTTTTTTATTATATATTTTCGGTATCTTTACTAACTGATGCTATATCTAGGTATACTTAAATACTTTAGACATGTGACATCATAACTTAGAAATTTGCATTTTTCTATGAACAGTTCGCAAAAAATCAAAAAAGTGTCTAAACTTTTGCAATATGCAAATTTTACTTTTTTCAGTTAAATTAAATATTATCTTATATTATAACCATTATTTTTATTCTACATTGTTTAAAATATATTTAAAAATAAGTATAGCCATTTGTAAAGCAAGTATTCGTATTTTATTATTTAAAGGTTAAAAAACACCAGTGTCTAAACTTTTGCTGAGCACTGTAGCATACAGTACTTCGGATACTGTATAAATATCCGAAAATTTTTATGTGTTCCTGTAAATATTATCTGCTTTGTATTATAGAGTATGTAACATCCATTAAACCTCAGAAATGTACATCAATTTCATAAAATGAGAAATAGTTTAATATAAATTAAAACGCGCCTGAAACAATGTTTCCCCCCCCCCCATATCATTATGTAATGGAATACTTTTGTGCGGTCCTGTAAATGAATAACAAATATACTTTGCCTTACAGATTGTATACTTTAGTATGTACTTCATAGATGTATATCAATTTTATTATGTTCGAAAGAGTTAAACATCTTTAAAATGCTCTTGAAACTATATTTTCACATTGTCCGTAATGTTACGAAATACTTTTGATTGTCGTAATTAAACTCAGGGGTCGCAGCGTCCCTAGATTTTTCGCACTTTCTACCAGTATTTTAAATAAAAAATATTCTTGTCAGATTCCTTTAACATCTAAAGTGAGTGGTATGAAAGTGGGAAAATTTTAGGGACGCTGCGACCCCTGTAAACTATACATTCAATTTTCATAAAATTTGAATTGACTCGAGAAAATTATGCAAAAATCAAATATTTTAAATTTCAAACAATTCGGTTTGGTAGTTTTTGCTCATGTTATTTGCGGACGGACGAACAGACACGTGGACGGAACGAGGGCTATAGGTGTTACGTATTAACATAGTTACGAACACACCTAATAAAACTGATAGATTTTAAATGAAAATTTCATTAAATTTTGACATTTTACAAAAAATCAGAAATTTCTACAGATACAGGCGTGAAAATTAATCTAAAGATGACAAAAAGATATGCATTGTTTGTTAAGCGAAGAAACAAAAATGTAGGAATACCAATATGCATACTGGTATAAAAGAAATAGATGAATAGAAATAAAATAAACTAATAAAAATGAAATGTGGGTTTAGTAACCTTTCCAGACAGACGGAGAGTAGAAGAAATTATTTCAACTGGAGTTCGCACACTGCGGGTGAGAGACCACCCAGAGTTGGGATAGTTTGGGAGTATGAACTGAACCTGTATGTTTCTGAAAATTCTGAAGCATTAACTATTCTGGAAAAACTATTTGCATCCTATGTTGCTATTTTTTAGTTTTGCCTTTGGAATGATAGTTCAACATGATAGTTTCTGCAAACGAAGAAACTATACTTGTATGATGATTTGCAAGAAAGAAGTATCAGTTTTTATGCAACTAAATTACTATAAAAAATTAAAAGTATATATATTCAAGACTATAAAAGGAATCTGCAAAGCCTAGAAAATAGAAAATTTTTCTTGCAATAAATTGGAAGAATACATATTTTCCTCTTCTTTCCTAAAACAGTTTTGCGAATTACCAGCGCAATAATTGAAATTTTCAATGTTTCTAAATTTTAGCTAGAGAGATACATTCAGCTTAAGCATTTTAAAGTCTCTTAACGTAAAAAAAAAAACATTTAAAAAGCAACAAAGATGAGAATTTTTTACCCATTTATGCATTAAAAGTTTTGATTAACACGTTCGCTGCCGCTTACGTGAGGATGTGGATCAGATAGATAATGCCACACTTTAGAAGTGGGTTTTTCCCAGAAGCCGATTTACTTTTTATAACAAAGAATCGGTGAAAGATTTTCCCGCGCCAGCGCGTGACTGGCTATTGGACACCACCCCACATCACGCGCTGGCGTGTGATCGGCAGCGAATGTGTTACTTGCTACTGACTCATTTAAGATATTTTAGCTACTGTTAGATGCAAAATATCTTTCAGGATATTTGGTAGTAACTCAACTAGTAAATAAATTTATTATAATTTAAAATACAAAATGTAGTAATGAATATATAAGAGACTTATTAAATTCAATACTGCCATTGGAGACCTTTTTTTGTTGTGTCTACTACTACTTCAATGCAATCTTCGTGGTCGAGTTTTACTAATCTTAGAAGTAAATATTAGTGTTTAGTATTCGTTTAGTATTTTATCGATTGGAAAATAAGTCACCAATGGCAGAATTGCTCATAACTGAACTGTAACAGTAAGCCATTTATTATTATTATTTAGTAGAGTTATAAATGTTTAAAATAACCTACAGTGATATTATAACAAGGGGTCCCTCCAGACTTTTTGCACTGGGTCCTGTTTTCGTGAAATTGTGAACAATTTTTTATATTTTTGAAAAATCTAGTCATAATTTTGTGAATTTGAAATGATCGTTATATTTGGGGTTTTATTTATACATTGTTAAGAAAGATATATGCATTTAAATTAACTATTTTTATTGCGTATGTAAAAGTGACAGATCAGATTTTACTTTCAAAAGAATAAAGTTGTTAAAAGTTCAATTTGGAGATTGAAATTATTCGTGAAAGGTCTATTTTTAACAAAAAGAATCTTGTTTGAAGGGTGAAAAGATTTGTGAAGGGCCTGTTTGAAGGTAAAAAATGTGAAGGGTCCTGTTTTGAAATAATAAAAAAAAAATTGTGAAAAATCCTTTAAAGAAACCAATTTTTTTTTAAGAGGTCCTTGATAGCGCTCAATTAAGGAAAAGATAAATCTGAAATTTTATTAAAAATAGTCAATTTCTAAAACTTTTTATTTAATCCACATATGTCATTTTGTGCATCTATAAGGTTTATAACTTGAGTCAAAAGTTTATGAAATTTCATCTAGCAAATTTCTTAAAAAAACATTCTTTTGATCATTTTTTAGATTTCCCTTTCTAATTTTTAAGTCTATGGCTTAGAATGTATTCACATATTTAAAATATCTGCTTATGATTTTTTTTTTTTTTTTTTTTTTTTTTTTGTACATTTCTCGAAAAGATATTTTCTTTCCCTTAGTTTTCGAAATATTTCTAAAATCTAAGCTTAGTTCAACCTTTAATTGATGTTACCAGCCTCAGAGACAACTACTTTTTCTTTTTTTTTTTTTTTTTTTTTTTTTTTCAGTTTCACTTGTAATTTTCAGTTTAACTATACAAACATTACAGAAGTTTTGTCTCGTCTGGAACTTTAGTACTATCAGCAGATACTTTTGAATAGGATAATTTTATTTATAACAGTCCTGTACAAAACATTTAGTACAAAAACACAGTCCTTTAAGTTAATCGTGCCTTTTATTCGTCTTTCAATGGAGAAATCCGACAGACACCTTTACAATAGTTATGTGATAATTTCTATCACATCAGTTAAAGGTTAATATTTTGCATGTTAAAAGCGGACGAACTGCAAGATTTAGGATTTTAACATTTTGTAAAAAAATTAAGTATATATTCAGACAGATATTATTTAAAAAGAATACACAGAAAAGAAATTAAAAAATATTAATTTCCTGAAGAACTATTTAAAATATAAGAATACATCAAACGCCAACAGACTTAACATTATTGAGGGGAATTTGAAAGCTGGCTAACAGCTTTAAAGAGATAACAAAAATAACTGATTTTTTTTTTTTTCCTCGTGCCGCAAAAACCATTTAAAATGTATTTTGGATTAAAGGCAACCTTAAGATAAATGATCGAATTCAAAGGTACACTGTAGCCAACAGGGCAATGAATCTTCGATGGCATCCAATGACCTGTTGTATTTATTGCCAACAGTGTTGCGTCTGTCAGCGACTATTTCTCAAGAAGATAATGTTAATTTGCACACGACAAATTAAATAGTTATGTACATAACTCCGACTTCACCTGTCAGATACCTTAGGGACTGTCCACAAATAATGTTAGGCGTGGAGGGAAGGAGGGAGTTCATGAAATTCTGACATTTTGTGACAAGGGGGCGGTAGGGAGCAAGAGGAAATGTGACGTCACATATTTTGGTTAAAATAAAAGCATTAAAAATCAGAAGAATTAATTCTGAAGTTATTTTTAAATTATAGTATTTTCTGCTCATGAAGAAAATATAAGATTTAAAGCCAAATATATTGAATTATATTTCAAATTCCAAAATACTACTGTTTTCAATTGCTCTTTCATATTAATATCTTATTACTATTCTGTGTTATTTTTGTTTTTTGTTGTAAATCTTAACATTATTTCATACAAGATAATTACTCGAATCATTTTTATTGTTATGCTCACAAATATTGATATAAACACAGTTAAAGTTTAAAAATAAAGTTTGAAATATGATCTATAACGTAATACTTTGTTTCTAAGCTGCAAGTATATGTTTATGTAATCTAGAGGGACATGTGACAAGATTGGGGGAGAGGGGGTAACATGAAGTGTGACACTTTGTGACGAAAAGGGGAGAGAGAGGGTCAAAAATATTGAAAAAATATGCGATATCATTTATGGACAGCCCCTTACTGTTGAAAACTTAAAGAAAAAGTTTACATGCGAGATCAAGCAAATTAAGCAAAGATATAAAAAGTACGTTTTATTAATGTAAAGGAAAGTTCACGCTGCCATTATACATAATGGATAGATAAACAAAACGCTAAAAGACGCTGTTACCTTATTTTAAAATGCCATAACAGTTATGTTATTACACAGAGCATTCTAAGAACATTTATTCCAAAGTCGTGTTTTCATGACAAAACTGCGAAACGCTGTGCATCTACTTGCATTTCTAAATACTAAATAGTTTAAATATTTGATAATTTACTTTATTTAGGTAATCTCCATGCAAAGTATATTTAAGAAGCAATTGCCATTAGACTACTGTACGTATAATGCGCTAATTGAGAGCGGATAAGGGGGGGGTATAAACTTAACATTTCCCGTTTTAAACATTGTATTTACACCACGACCACTGCGCCATAGTGTTGATTAATCACTGCACTGTTAAAAAATGTTACAAATTTCTAATTTTTCTGTTTAAGCAGGTATTCAGAATTAATCATTCATTTAAAGTTTTGAAATTCGCTATCTAAATTAATATTGTTGCCAATTCCAGCTTTGCTTTCTATCCTATTTATTAACCCAGAATTTCTCAACCAGTGGGTTGCGAGTTGCGACACAGAATTATGCTTAGAATGTGTGTAAAACAGCAAATCGCTTTTAAGGCTTTTTATTGACTTTCTGTTCACGCATTGTACATTAAATTTATTTTTCATTTTTTTTTAAATTTATTATTTATTTATTTATTTTTTTTTATTTTATTTATTTATTTATTTATTTTTTTTTTGACTGACAAGCAAAAGTCAAGGAGAGGACCACCTGAAAACTTAAAAGAAAAAAAGCAAGTTTTGTTTGTTATAATAAATCTAGGCCGAGAATATACAGAAAAACCGCAAGTCTTTTTGCTTACTTTTTATGGTAAATTTGCGAGGTGTTATCTCGAACTCATTTGTATAATGATTACCATTAGCAGTTTTCGGAGAATTTAAAATACACAATAGCATATCGAATGAAAGCTATCGCAGTACATAAAAATGTTATAATACTTTGCAATAATCTTTATTTTTTGTTATGTATCTGATGAAGATATCTTTGAAAAAGAGGTTGTATAGCATTATACATTGGGATATGTTATATATCGGAATAAAAGAGATTTAAAAGTCATTAAAATTCGTCATTGTTTCAAAAAAAATTTACTTAGGAAATACACGTTTCCCCCCATTCGTGAATGCGAAAAAGAAAATTGTGATTTTAAGAAGAAATTAAGAGATAAAAATAGCAGAAAGCGCCTTAAAAATTTTTTTTAGAACCACAATAATCTTGTGAAAACTAGATTTTTTTTTTTTTTGGAAAGGGTGGGGCTATAAATTCAATGACATAATTTAGTGTTGAAATCTCAAATTTTCCTAGTAGACAATTTTGATGCTCCTAGAGTTGAAATCCCGCCCCCTTCGGGGTCACCGCCTCAAGTCATCACTGATCCCCTTTGTCCATCCTCACTTGGTAAACAGAATCCATGTATTTTGCAATAATTGTACAATGGTATTTTAAAAAGATTAAGAATTGTGGTTTTGTACAGATTTCTGCCAGTGGTTTGGTATAAATAACAAATTTGCTGTTTTAAAGAGATTTTCAAATGAATGAAAATTGCGAAACGTTAGAAAGGAGTATATAAGATATAAAATTATATATCTGTCTATATTATTACAGCCTGTATAATATAATAAAAAGCGTTACTGCATGACACAATAATTTATGTGTTAAAAAAGAAAAAAAACTCAGCACGTTCACATGAGTAATTACATTACTAATATGTGTATGACAGTTTCGTAAGGCATCGCCCATTCATCTTCTCAGAAGAGTTCCATCATATCAAAATCTGAAGGAGTTAAATTATGCTATTCTTTTTTTATTATTATTTTATCTTTTTCAGTAGTTATTCAAGTGACCTAGATGAATCAAAAAGGCTTCACTCTCAAAAGTTCCATTTTATGTGAAATATCATTTCTTTTTGTTTTACGTTTAAGAATTAGAGAAAATTGATCACAAGTTTCTATGGAGAAATAAGTCCGATAAAATAGGTTAATTTTTTACTATGTAACTGTAGAATTAAAATAATTTTAAAAGCGAAGAAAGTATATCGGCGGAAATTAACAAAAGTAAATATTTAGATATAATAATGCTTAAAATATATTGATTTCTGTATTTGTCTTTTACATTAATTTAAGGAAATGAATAAAATAATTATTTTATGCTATCGTAATTCGCAGAAATACAATTTTAAACTTCTGGCGTGATTACATTGTTTTACTAAAAAAAAGTTAGAGATCTGAGAGAAAACTTTATTATTATTATTCTAAGAAAACAGAATCAGTGCTTTTTTCGAATTCAGTAATATATATTAAAAGTGCCAAAAATAAAAATATGCAAAATAAAAAAATGTTAAGTCGCATCTCTTTTTGATCAGTTTTAAAAAGTATTGAGTAATGTTAAAAATTTACCTGAAATATTTTTTCCGAATATTACACTATTATTTTAAGCCTAGAGCATTTATTTTGAAAACGTTTTCGTATGATTTTTTAACTTTAAAGCTATTTATCTTATGTTCTTTCTATGGTTAAATATACGAATTTCTTCACTGTATTGCAGTTTAAGTAAATCGTCTCTAACTGTTTCTTTTAAGCAAAATTTTGAAAATATTTTGTTCGAAGTAAAAGCCACGATAAAAGATTTCAATATTTAAAATTACTAAAACTTCAATAAAGTAATAACTTCATAAAATCTAAAATATTTTTAATAAATAGCCACACCTAAAAAATAATTATTTTTTATCAAACTGAAAACTTGATCCGTTTAAAATATGACTAATTGGAAATTAAACTATATTTTCTCATGTCTCGGAATAGAAGGGGGGGGGCGTATATATTAAAAATGCGAAATAAAAATTCAATTATAAACACAGAATGAGGGAAATGGTACTCTTGCATTTAAAAACTGCCTTTAAAGAAAAAATAAAATATTTACCTTTAGAATTTTTTTTTTAAATTTTAATCAATGACCGGTCATTTCAATGACTTATCCGCGTTATACTGTGAAAAACTTTTATTGGACTTCTCCCTAAAACCACAAACCAGACTTTCCCACTAGTTATTTTATAAATAAAAATGAAACGCTCTTCAAATATCCTCTTGCAAATAGCTAAAGATACGTGATTATAGCACTTTTTCCTTTTCTGTAAAAACAGCTGAGAATACAGATCATTTTTCTACTTTTCTTCCTTCATCAAAAATGCTAAGCAGATATAAGAGAAAGAAGAATCAAACGACCTAATTTTGATGCCACAAAATCTACTATAAAACCGTGTTTAACACTTCGAAATTCAATCTTTTGTCAAAATTTTAAAAAGGAAAAAAAATTAAGCTGCTCAAAAAATGCCTATAGCTAAATTGATTTTTTTAATTAAAAGCAGCACCTGAAAAACCCCCACAAAATTCTTATAAGTAAAATGAAACCCATATTCTCTTAATTGCTACCAACTAAAAGTAAATTGAATTATCTTTCCTTAACTTTTATTTACTTTTTTTAATGCATGCAAAATTGGTTTTTATATAACAGTAAAAGAAAAGTTTAAGAATTTTAAAAAAACGAGTGGGGGCGGGGATATTTACCGTATTAAAAGGGAGGGGACCAAAGGAGGTACATTTCCTAAATTCATGCAGGAAATGTTAAACTTCAAAATCCGAAAACAATAATTTACTTTGCATTGTCCTTTTAAAAATTATATCACACATTGTACTTTATTGTATTGTATTGTAATTACGAGGAAAATTCATTACATTTCGCATCATGTTATTCTGTCGACATTTGAGAAAAAAAGTTTTGAATTTCAAAGTTAAAAAAAAAAACTGATTTTAAGAAACAAAAAAATATTTACCTTTTGTAAAAATATCAAAGAATCGAAAGTTCCCAAAATCCTATCTTTATACAATCCTGTTCAATCAATGACTGGTCACCTTAAACCACCTCTGTTACACTGACCAAACCAAAAGTCCTTCCCACAAGTTATTTTATAAAACGAAACGAAATAGTCTTCAAACATCCGCTCTGCAAAAAGCAAAAAATAAAATTTACGTCTTTAATTGTTCACTCTTTCCCCTTTCTAGAAAAACAACTTAGATGTGTAAGAACAATTTTCAACTTTTCCTCCTGCGTCAAAAATGTTATGCAGATATTAGAGGGAAATATCAAACGATCTACCTTTGCTGCCAAAATCCTATGATATAACCGTTTGGTGTGCTCATGACGCAAACTTCATCTACTAACCGGTTTCTTATAGACATTTTTTTCTAAAATGTCGTCCCTACTACCCCTTAAGACTGAAAAAACAAATAAAATAAACACAGACGTATAAAGAAAAAAAAAATTATACATGCATATATGTGAAGAAGGGATAGGCAATTATGGAACGGGTTCTTCCAGAGCTTTACGTCTATGTAACTAAGAATAGAAACTAGTTTTTACACTAGAAGATTATACAGTATCCTTTTATTTACGTCAGAAATTATATTTTGAAAAGCATAAACATGAGACAGGGGTAACGTTTATCATAACTATCAAGATTTTTTTTAAAGTTTTGAATTCGTATATCCTGTTGACTGCCGATTGTTATTTCGTACAGTAAAGTACGTAAATTGACGCAAGACTACAATGATGATTTTGAAAGTTTGATATTATCTAACCGTCTGACTGATTGCAATTGTCTTCGATAATTTTTAGAGATATTTTTATTTTGAAAATTCATTCGTTGTTTAATACTATTCTTAAGTTCACAACTCAACAGATGCAAAACTTTGGTGCAATGACATACACATTTTTAAACGTAAAGATATAAAATCGGCAGACTTGACTATAGAAGCGATTTGGTATGGTTTTGTTTATGATGGCCGATTAACAACACCAGGGATATAAGATTAAAGAAGAGGAAATACCGATGCCCTCCGTGGTGAGTCTTTCTAAAGGAACGTAATCCGTATTTACGCAAGGGAATCCAAGGTGCGAAGAAAACCATTGAAAACTCCGAACGATTAAGTCGACAGGTAGAAGTAATTTGAAATCGATATGATTTTTCCATTTTTGGATAAATGAATTATATATAGAGTTCTAAGCATTTTTAATCACATGACAAAACATTTTTCTCCTTTCATTGACTGGGTTTTTCTGCTTTCTTCGGAAAAATTCGATTCAAAATATCAACTTTGATAGTGTCTTCTGAATGATCTATTACGATTAGAAAAAAGACTGAAAACGCCTTTCGATTACATAGTTTCTGAATAACAACACCTGCCAATTTCATGAGTGTCCAAACAAAAAGGAATTGAAACTTGTGTGTGTAAATATTTATTAAATATATAGGATAATAGGTTTAATAAATATCTAATTTCTTAACTTTAGCTGTTTTCTTTGTAGTCAAAATCAGGAACTTTTCAGAACCCCCCCTCATTTTAGCAGACTAATTAAATTTTATATTGAATTTCATATAATTGTTAGGATATATAAGTTTAAAGTCTCGTATTCTCTTGAAGCAATACAATAATGAAAGCTCCTCAAAATAAGACTAAATTAGCAATATTTAAACTATCCGTATCTGTACAATGTTCCCGACTATAGTTAAGCACACAGATTACCGGGTACACGACATTTCGGTCCCGCCATTTCGGTCCCGCCGTTTCGGTCCCGCCGTTTCGGTCCCGAGACATTTCGGTCCCTGGACATTTCGGTCCCGAGACATTTCGGTGCCTGGACATTTCGGTCCCGAGACATTTCGGTCCCGAGACATTTCGGTCCCTGGACATTTCGGTCCCGAGACATTTCGGTCCCTGGCCATTTCGGTCCTTAATCATTTTGGTCTCTTGCCATTTCGGTCCATTGCTATTTCTTTACCGGCCACTTTATAACTTGGTTTCTGATTGATGAAGGCCCACTAAACGCTGTAAGCTCAACATTGTTCGGGCCTTTTTTAATATTTTTATTCTCCTGCCCCCCTTCCCTCAAATTTTATACAAAGCTGAATATAATAGTCCAATAAGTTTAATCTATTGTAACTCGTGATAATAAAATCACAGCGAGTTGTAAATTTGATTAAACAATGTTATATAATTTTACACTGTCTTTATGATTATTATTTAACAGAATAAATATTTTAAGTTTTATCATATATTTTTTGTATTAGGTATTTTTTCTATACTATAAACTATTATTTTTATTGATTAACTTTTATTTTTATTGATTGTTTTCGCACACTTTCTTAGAATCTTTAAATTAGTGATTTCGTAACTAGGCGTGCTATAAAAAATTTTTGTTAAAAAAATAAAAATGCTCCAACGACCTTTTTTTATGTAATAATTATTGGTTGCTTTTTTTTTTTTTTTTTAACAGTTTTCTTACCTTATCAAGACAGTTTTTGTGAGTTAATTTTATTGAAAGTAGGCCTATTTCTTTGTAATAAAATGATTATTTTTTTTTTATTTTATATAATAATGTAACTATTATTTTAAATAATTTTATTTTCGATTTTTAACTGACAAAACTAAGCTTTTTTAATTTATCGTTTATTTATTTATTTCCATTACCTTTTCCCTCCCACTTTCACAGAAAAAAATTGACAATTTTTATTTTAATTTTATTATTAATTGAATAAACAGTTTTAAATTTCAGTAACTTTAAATATAAAATAAATAAACAGGTAAACGATAAGCTTCAGTTTATAGCTACTACAAAACATAATGATAAATTGAATATAAGACAGATTATTTATTGAGTTTATGTAAAGTAAAATTCGAAATGCATATTAATAATTTTATCAATTTAATTATATAAAGATTCATTAAATTAAAAATACATAAATTTAATAAAATATTAATTTGATTTTCATTTTAAAATCACTAACTGTTTTGAGATTTAATTTATAGCAATTATTCATTACCATAAGTTATTATTCAAAAATTGTTATTTATTTCAAAATAGGAAATTATTATTATTATTATTATTATTATTATTTTGAAAAATTAGTAACGTAACATAATAATTAATTAAACATAATAATGCAACACTGTAACAATGCGTAAAAATATTTCTTAACAGGTTTAGGTAACATTATTATCCAGATGCAGATTTAAATTTTTTGAAACAAAGTTATAGTTTACAGTTCGCAAAAGTCAATCATATATTAATTATTATATTTAAAGAGTAAGAAAAATATGATAAACTAACCAATAAATGAATAAATAACATTTATTTTGAGAATCCTTATCATTTTTATACATCCTAATGAAGTTAATAACATTATAGTAGCTGAAATTTAAAAAATATGTTTTTTTCATTTTTGCTATAAATTCTATATAGTTCTTGTACTAGATTTTAAACAAGTAATTGATAAATAAGTCACTTAAACAATTAATAGTTAAAATAATTTTGAATCCTTATTAATAAATATGTTTGATAAAAATAATTTAATTTTTGAGAATTTTTTAATTTAACAGCATAATTATTAATGCTTTCAAATTTTCTAAGATGATGTTAATCATTTAATAAAATAATGTATAACATTAAGTAAATAACAAATCAAAACCGTGTGCCGAGAATTTTTAAACACTTTTTTTTATGTTGGTGTTCCTAAAAAATTGGAAATGTATGCATATAAATATCAGCTAAGTACTACGTACTACATTTAACCTCTTTTAAGCAAAAATTCTGCATGTCAATCAATTGTCAACGCCCATCTGAACAAATAGTCATCTTTATACAAGATAGCTAGAAGAGCTAGGTAGTTAGCTTTATTCTACTTATCTTGATCTTTAAACACTTGTCAGATGAAACCCTTATTCTTTACAATGCCCTTTATACTCTGGAGTTCAAATGCGGACGGACCTCCCACATAATCGCTGGCATTTTTTAGAAGAAATATGAATGTTTTGAAAAGAACAGCATTTCTCGGTGTTTTTTATTCCTCTTGCTGTTATCTTCATTTCAAACGCTTTTAATATCAATAAAACCAGTATAAAAAGTAGAATGGAATATTTTTTATCCTTATTATTACAGCTTATGAATGACATTGAAATATTCAAAACTTATAACATAACTAAATAAGATTGTTAGATAAGATATTTACCACCTAGACATAATATTTTAAGTTACCTTTTTTAATTTAACTTACTTTGACAGAAGGCTTTTTTTTTCATATTTTTTATGAGGGTTTTTATATTTTAATGTTAAAAATAATTATTTTATATAATAATATCAGCTTTTAATGAAATGACAAATTTCAATACGCATTACATTAATAATTTTGTAATTAGTTTCCTTAAGCTGGTTTTAGAAAATTTAACAGATGTGTTGTATAAATGTGATATATGCATAAAAGTATGGCAATATAATTTTTTTGCTGTTGCCGTTGTTTTGGAAAACATTAATAAAAAACAGGGAAGCGTCAATATAATAAACATTCTAGATTGTAATAATAACAATAAAAAAAGAACTGTTGTCATGAAAAAATAATTGCTAATAATTCAAGATGTAATTCATTTTTCTAAAACGTAAAAAAAAAAAAAAAAAAATAAAAAAAAAATAAAAAAATGAAGAAACAAACAAAACAAAAAATTGTAATTTAAGAAATTACCCCAACCATTTGAAAAATGTTTCACTCGATACATTCATCTATCATTTTAAGCTAAATACCAGTTGTTTTATTGTGTATTATCCGTGCCACTGCTATAAATGACTTTATACATGCTGCAATTTGAAGGTACGGTTCGTTTAAGTTATATCACTCTATTGTCGCCAAGCATAAAAGTTGGCGACGAAAGAAACATTTCAAACTATTTAACATTGTTGGTGCAAAAGTAATCATTATTAAAATACAGCTTTGGCATATACTGTTATACTTGTAAGACTTTGGCATATATTGTTTGATTTTACAGAGCAGAATTTTGGTGATGGAGGTTTTAAACCAAAATCGATCGCAGCACATGCATCTGTGAATGGGTCCATCAGACATCGAATCAAAAAAGTTTTTTCCCAGTTTTTCCCAAGCCGATTGCTTTTTAGTTTTCTTTTTAGGTGGTGGAAAATCAAGAGTAATAGCTATAACATTTTCCGGCTTGTTAGAATCACTATTGGCACTCAAATTTTCCTGGTTAGAACCGACCGATAGTAAAACGCCATGGCTAGTGGATTGGTCGCCCTGGCGACATGATGTTTTACAATTAATCGGTTCGGCATTAAATTGCTTCCTTTTTCGTGATCGCCTTTCAACACGTAATTGGTTTTCAGCGGCTCAATAATCTTTTGATTTTATCATTTTCTGCATTGAAAGACGTTTTTGCGCCAAACCAAATACAGTATTACTCAGTTATCCCGTCGACCAATTTCGCCAAATGATACGAATCGCCAAACTAATAAGCAACTTATACATGTTGACTAAATTTTTATTTTAAATAGCAAAAGAAGAAATAAAAATCACTTTATGATTGTTTAAGTACGCGTATTGTGTTTAATATCATTGAATGCGATATTCACGTTCATTCATTTCTTTGGCTTCGGCTTTTTCCGTATCTGTTAATTTCCGTCTACCCATTTTTAAATTTGTTAGTTTTCTCCTTTATTACAATGATTTTAACCATTTTAATTTACTATTCAAATAAAAATTCTTCTAAAAGTAAAGAATTTAATTTAAATTCAAATAAAAACTCTTCTAAAAGTAAAGAAATTAATTTAAATTCAAAAGTGACCACATCATTCAAAAGTGGTAACATCATCGGGTCCATTCTCCCGAAAACAACAACCATTTTTCAAATGGTTAAAAAAAAAAAAATAATTGTAATTTAAGAAATTACCCCAACCATTTGAAAAATGTTTCACTCGATACATTCATCTATCATTTTAAGCTAAATACCAGTTGTTTTATTGTGTATTATCCGTGCCACTGCTATAAATGACTTTATACATGCTGCAATTTGAAGGTACGGTTCGTTTAAGTTATATCACTCTATTGTCGCCAAGCATAAAAGTTGGCGACGAAAGAAACATTTCAAACTATTTAACATTGTTGGTGCAAAAGTAATCATTATTAAAATACAGCTTTGGCATATACTG
Organism: Maratus speculifer; assembly: GCA_964019185.1. Classification (NCBI taxonomy): domain Eukaryota; kingdom Metazoa; phylum Arthropoda; class Arachnida; order Araneae; family Salticidae; genus Maratus; species Maratus speculifer. Next base: position 160,142,157 of record OZ025300.1, on the reverse strand, counting down.
TTATACTTGTAAGACTTTGGCATATATTGTTTGATTTTACAGAGCAGAATTTTGGTGATGGAGGTTTTAAACCAAAATCGATCGCAGCACATGCATCTGTGAATGGGTCCATCAGACATCGAATCAAAAAAGTTTTTTCCCAGTTTTTCCCAAGCCGATTGCTTTTTAGTTTTCTTTTTAGGTGGTGGAAAATCAAGAGTAATAGCTATAACATTTTCCGGCTTGTTAGAATCACTATTGGCACTCAAATTTTCCTGGTTAGAACCGACCGATAGTAAAACGCCATGGCTAGTGGATTGGTCGCCCTGGCGACATGATGTTTTACAATTAATCGGTTCGGCATTAAATTGCTTCCTTTTTCGTGATCGCCTTTCAACACGTAATTGGTTTTCAGCGGCTCAATAATCTTTTGATTTTATCATTTTCTGCATTGAAAGACGTTTTTGCGCCAAACCAAATACAGTATTACTCAGTTATCCCGTCGACCAATTTCGCCAAATGATACGAATCGCCAAACTAATAAGCAACTTATACATGTTGACTGTGTTTAATATCATTGAATGCGATATTCACGTTCATTCATTTCTTTGGCTTCGGCTTTTTCCGTATCTGTTAATTTCCGTCTACCCATTTTTAAATTTGTTAGTTTTCTCCTTTATTACAATGATTTTAACCATTTTAATTTACTATTCAAATAAAAATTCTTCTAAAAGTAAAGAATTTAATTTAAATTCAAATAAAAATTCTTCTAAAAATAAAGAATTTAATTTAAATTCATAAGTGGTAACATCATTCAAAAGTGGTAACATCATTCAAAAGTGGTAACATCATCGGGTCCATTCTCCCGAAAACAACAACCATTTTTCAAATGGTTAAAAAAAAAAAAATCTTTAAGTTACAAATCATTTTAATAATTATTTCTGCTCGTGTCATATATTTATGTAATAAAATAATTGCAATGTTAACTACCTCCACGTGTTGCAATCTGGAAACTCTTTTCTTAATTTAAAAACGGAAAAGTTTAAAAGGAAAATAAATACTAGTAACCGAAAACAACATATAAAAAATGCCATAAACAAAAAGAGGATTTTTACACAGGATAATTTTGGCACAGGGGGTAAAATACTACCAGATACAGATGTTTTTAATTTATTTCAACATTTTTGCTCTTATGCGGGAAGTGGCGGGGGTGCAAAATAATGAAACACTTATAATTCTGAAAATTGGCTTCAGCGATGAAATCCTATAATATGCTAAGTGTCAGAATATAAATTCCATATAACAATAACTCTTTCTTTTCTTCTGGCAATTTAAAAGCCTTTGTCTCCCTGGAGAGGAAACATGCATCTCAGAAGTTAAAATTTTACAACTATTATGGGGTGTGTTAATATCATAAGTTAATTGGGTTATTTTATAAATTTAGTTATCAGTTTCCAAGTTAACTTCTCCGTTTCCTCGTTCAAGAATTCAAAACATTCTGGCAATTTTAAAAAATGCCATTCATCTGTGAATTTTTTTCAGAAATCTCCATCGATTTCTAAATAATTGATCAAGTTTTGGGGTACTTGTTACTTCTAATTAATCGCATTACACTAAAATTTTATGCGACTTTCAGTTAAAAAACCAGTGTTGAATTCAAACACTTTTCTCCGGGAGGGACTTCAGTGGCTCCGGGAGGGATTACACTTTTTTACCAATGAAAACACAAAATTTCAAATTTTCCGGGGGGGGGAGGGGTAATTGATAGCTCCGGGGGGAATGACCTGCCCCTGAATTCAACACTCTAAAATGTTCCTTATAAAATTATGTCAGATATTTCCCGTGCACAAAATTTCAGCTTGCTGGAGAAGGGACCGAAAAGTCCAGGGACCGAAATGACCATGGACCGAAATGTCTCGGGACCGAAATGTCTCGGGACCGAAATGTCTCGGGACCGAAATGTCTCGGGACCGAAATGTCTTGGGACCGAAACGTCTCGGGACCGAAATGTCTCGGGACCGAAGTGGCGGGACCGAAACGGCGGGACCGAAATGGCGGGACCGAAACGTCCTGCTTCCCAGATTACCAGTTGGCACATTTCAACAACCACGCATGCGAAGTCGCGGCTTGTGTCAGTTGATTTATAATTAAGTTTTTTAAAATGTTGAAAATATTGCACGATTATACATGTGCACATAATTTTTACAGTTCTATCCTATCAATGAATGAATAAATAGATTGCTCAGTTGTATCTTTGCCTACCAAGACACAAGTTAAAACAGAGTTAAATAATACAGTAAAAATTAATGAACTCAAAAACTAGCGCTTAAATGCAAATTGATAGATTTTTGTATTATTCATTTTCCTTTCGATAGCAATCTTTTTGGTGAAAAATCACTTGTGCAATTCACTTTGTGAATGTCCAGTAATTCTCATTTTATTTAGTATTCATATCATAATTCTGAATAATAGAGACAAAAGAAAGTTCATGCACGTGTCATACACATTTGAATGCCTATGTAAGAAATTAATTCCAAACATATGTGAAGGAATGTGTCCAGACGGTTTTACACGTGGAATGACGAAACTAGGGGGAGCCAGTCGGATGCACACCTACATGCCGGATCTAGAAGGACGCACAAAATAAGGAATTATATAAATGTTAAAATCAAATAAAAAGCGCCATTTTAATTTTACTTTGCATAACTGGAAAGTTTTATTTTGGCAGATCGGGCAGAGAAATAAAAAGGAGAAATTTATTTAACCTTTAGCAAGTCAGTTGTTAGCTTTCTTTTTGCTTATTACGCAAACAAGACCTAACCATTGCTCTACTAGGTTTGCCAATTTGGCTGTTTTCGTCTAACCGTAACTTTTATTTACTGCGGGTAAATCTTTCATTTCTGACTGCAGATATACTGAGTTATTTAATATTTCAGGTTGCGACTTTGAGTTTCTTTCGTTTTCAAACTATTCATAGTAATTATTTTTTTTCTATTATTATCTGCTAAACAGTGTTGTTTATATTTCCCGTTGTTTTTCTTTTTACTTTCTTCTATCTTTACAAGAAGAAAGTATAGGATTCATGAAAATTTTCGACTTCCGGTTTTCGACGGATTTATACGTTTTAGAAGGTCCTGAACACGTTTTGACTATTTTTAGAAAATGTCTGTCTGTGAGTCTGTATGTGACAAAAAAATTGTGGGCGCTCTATCTCAAGAACTAATGCTCGAAATTTAATAAAATTTTATATTCAGTTAGACCTTGATATGAATTAGTGCCTATTGGTTTTTGGTGAAAATTGGCCTGCAGGAGGCGCTGCTATATTACGTTTTTCATGATTTTCAAGATTGGTATAGCTGAAGAACTAATGCACAGAATATCACCAAATTTCAGATTCTGTGACCCCTTTATATACATAGACGCTGATTAAGTTTTGATGTAAATTGGCCAGCAGGTGGCGCTGCTATGCCACGTTTTTCATGATTGCTATATCTCAAGAACTAATGCACAGAATTTCACCAAACTTCAGATTCCGCGATACCTTGCCATACATAGCCGCTGATAAGGTTTTGGTGTGAACTGCCTTATAGGTGGCGCTGCTATGCTGCATTTTGCACGATTTTTGCGATAGCTATATCTCAAGAACTAATGCACGGAACTTCATCAATTTTTAGATTCTGTTACACTAGAATATATAGCATAATTAGACGTTGATTACATTTTGGTATTAACCTTGCAACAGGTGGTGCAGCTATGCTGCATTTTACACGATTTTTCCGATAGCTATATCTCAACAACCAACGCACAGAATTTCATCAAACTTCAGATTTTGCTACAAAATTACATATAAGATAATTCCCCTATGATTACGTTTTGTTATAAATCCTTGATGATGCTGCTGTGTTATATTTTACACTTTTTTTTTTAAACTAGCTATATCTCAAGAACTAATGCACAGAATTTCATCAAACTTCAGATTCTTTTACACCATAACATAATTAGACGCTTTTTTACGTTTTGGCATAAATTGTCCAAGGTATGGTGTTTCTGTGCTTTGTTTTGCAAATTTTTTGTTATAACTATATCTCAAGAACTAATGGACGAAATTCCATCAAATTTCAGATTCTGTTAGGCCTTGACATAAGTAGATGCTTATTAGGTTTTAGTATAAATTACCCAACATGAAGCACTACTAAGCTTATTTTCTCAGAATATTAATTAAATTTTGCGTTTTAGGCTTTTCGGATACCAGAATCTCAGTAGGCTAAGTCAAATGTTCGAGGAAATTCGATAGTGGGTAATTTTGTGGTCCCCACGTTTTTTTTTTTTTTTAAATATTAAAATGTACTTATGAGATAGAAGAAAGTTTTGGGATTGACACATCCAACTAGTTTTGTGTGTAAGGGGGGGAGGGCGTAAAAATCTTTGTAATTACGTGTCATCAATGTTCAATTATAATTTTGTGAGATAGTAACCCAATCACTTTCAACAATCGCAAATTCATCTGCGGAATTTTACATACTTCTTAAAACAATACTTATCGCACAAATGGTCATATATATTCCATAAAATGCCACTTTATTCAGAAAACTGTCACAAAATGTGGGACCCCTGTTATAACAAAAGTATATAGTTTCACTTTTAAAAACATTAATTTTAATCAGTATCCTAGATATAACAAGAACAAACTTTTTAATTCTATGCAATCATTAATTTAAATTCTTTTAGTAATTTAAAAACTGCATCACAACGTTCCGTCAATCTAAAATTAACATAGAAACATTGTATCAAAATGTGCTCAAGCGCTGCCTATAAGGTAATGAGAACATTCTTTTTTAAATCAAAAATCTGTACTTTAAACTAGAAGAAAATGTGTTTGCTTTCATTTGATTATTCATTTGATATCTACACCATTTCATTCATTAAACAAAATTTCTGATTGAAATTTTCAATTCTGATTACATTATATTGAAGCAAATTCAGATTCAAAGTATTCGTGAGACAACATTCCTCAAAAATTGGAAAAGTTCGCAGAAATATGTTTATCCTTAATAGGTTACCTTTTGACATTCTAAACAAATTGTTACACAATATCTTCCTATGCTTGGCTTTGAATATTTTTGAAATGATATTTTAATAAATGCTAAATTAAAGCCTTTTTTAAGTGAAAAAGTATATAGATTTTGTACTTTTCATCTTTAATTTGAATAAATCTAAAATTGTATCCCCAATAGCAACAGTTCTAAATTGCATTGTTCATTAGCTGTAAATAGTTGTTGCCGAACCTACTTCGTATATAGTTATATGTAATTATCAGGTGCACTAAATCACAATGACTTTTAAAGAAGGAGGAGAGAGATAAATTTAAAAAATATTTTGCCAATACCTTTCTATAATGCTTTGATGGGAGAATTCTGGTTTACTGATGAATATTGATCTATATTTAAAAAAAATATAGCCTCCATTACTGAAAATGAATAGTTAGTAAATACCAGTTCTGTTATTACATTTATCGTAGTAAATTATAAGGTCTGCAACTTTGCTTTGAGCACGAAAATAAATCATTACAAAATCATAACCTAAAATAAATTACTTACATTAGTACGATTAAAAAAAAGACGCTATTATATTTCTGAGAAACTGGTACGTGTATATACGTACCTTTATAAACAAATGGAGTTTTGGAATCATTACAGAGACTCATTTTTTTTCTTTAGAAGACTTACTCTAAAATCAATCCAACCTTACCAAATAAAACCTCTTCATGCATTTCTGTGAAGAGGCTGACGTGAATTCATGGTATTCCGATATCTGCAAATCTGCTAACGGGCGTTAGCGTAAGTGCTTTGTAACTATAAGGACCGGCCGAAACAGGTTTTTAACCCGTTCAGGTCTGGTGTACTATTAATGATACATGTCTTTTCATCGAGTATTATTTTATCTTAACAATTATTTGGATACTTTCTGCATATATAGAAATGATAGTATATGGCTGTGCCTTTCTTACGGCTATGACTTCATTTATGTTTTGAGATTTAGTAATAATAATAGATATTTGCTTAATTCTCTTTACACCATTAGCGATTCTTTTATTTTATACACATATTTCAGTCTTTAAAATATAAATTTAAAATATAAATTACTTTTCTGAACGAATCATGTGTGATAAAACGCAAAAACATTAGAAAGTGATAATTTCCTCTCAAATCCTGTTGTAACACCTTATTTTACTTCGAAATGTCTCCGAAAGCTCCTTTCTTTAGTCTATTTTCATATAAAAATGAATTGAATAGTACACAAAGTAAATACATTCATTAGATTTCAGATAATGAAATAATCTTTAAACTTCAGTTAATGCATTTAGAAAGCTGCGATTAACGTTATTAAAATAAAAGTAATTTTGTTCTCAAATCTGAAAAAAAAAACGCACCCGAAAGGGTCAATTCCGAAACAAAACTTCGGTGACCTTCCTAATTTCGGCCGAAAACGATAGTGTTCAAAAAACTTTCTTCAGTAATTAAATTTAATGCATTAAAGCACTTAATGCATACATAAATATACACAATTATTTATAAGTATCTATTAAATATGCATTATTAATTAATCCGTATTTGTTAAATATGCATATTTATTAATTATACGTGAAGACCAAGTTGGCTCTATGCCTTTAGATCCAAAACTTTATTTTCATATAGTAAAATAAAATATAATTCATAAACGTCATAAGTATTTTCTGATTAATGAATTTCGTTTAATAAAAGAATACTTTAGTTTTATGTATTTCACTTCTAATGATTTTTGTAAATGATCATCTGTTGAGCTAGAACTTTCTCAAAGATTATTATAAACATTTGTGCGGTTTCTAATTGAAAATTTTCTGCTACTGCATTTTTTAATGTGTACATGAAAAAGTTTAGTTATACACTATATGGCCAGAGGTGACTAGCCACTTGCGATTTTAGAGATTTTGTTAAATGGAATTGTCCTGAAACTCCAAGTGTGTAAACATAATAGTACATATCATACATTTCCGTGAAGATTTTTTCCCGAAACTCCATAGGGGATCGTCAACAAATTGAAAAAGAACGAATATCTTTTGGATAACCTTGTCAAAACTAATGTAGCAAAAGCGTTCAAACGTAGATTGGGATTAAGTGGCTTATTGTAATAAACCGTGTTCATTTTTATGTCGCTAGCATGTATACTCGTAGAGAAATTAAGGTTTTTATGAAAACAGAACCAAATTTTTACGAGGTTTTTTACTTATAATTTGCAGAGCTCTGAATATAAAATAATATTTCGAAAATATAACAAACACCATTGTACATAATACCCTGTAATCAAAATTGAGAAATAATAAAAATTTTATGAAAAATGAGCAGGTTTACTAAATTTTTTTTTCACTGTGCAATCATGAACGCTGTCAATTTTTTATTAGCATTTTTCAAATTTTCATTCATTAAATTTCATTTTTTAAAAAATAACTCTTTTAAAAAACTCTTACTTTTATAAAGGAATATGTTTGCTTCAATTTTTTTCCCAAATTCATTAGAATATACTAATAAAACTGCATGAATTTTTAGACGTATGGGATTTTACATTTAATATGATTTTTTTCTTTCGTTCGTGTATATAAAAAAATGAAAGAAATTCAACAAGCTCTCAATTATATATATTTTTTAAATTACTGTAAACTTGAATGTTAAATCCATGCACAGAAATATTAAATACTGCACGGAGAAAAAAAAAAAAAATCAAACCTCTATCTGAATTAGCAAAAAAGCGTAAGTATTTTTCGAGCAAGCAAGTTATAAAAATATGAACAGGGAGGAAAATCAGTTTAAAATTTTCTTTTGCATGGGCAATTGCGTTGGATCTATTAATAAAATTTACAATATCTCACGATGTAAGTATCATATAGGTAAAAATTAGGTATCCCAATATCTACAATTAAAGAAGCTTTCAGTTATTAAAAAACGATATTTTGACCTATAAGTACCGTCTCTCCTTAACATAGCAATGAACATTAAATTTTACTATTCTAATCCTTTATGACATCATGTGCCATATCTGGTACACACCTGAAAACGTTATAATTTTCATTATCAAGAATATGGCCACTGTTGAATATGGCCGAGTGTAATGTTGTTATCAACTCGGAAGCTTCTCAAATACTTTACACTCTTAAGCTTCGCAATCTCAAATTTAAAATACCATTTCAAAAATAGATGGAAAATAATGTCAGATTTTATTTCAAAACCAGAATGCCACGTTTAATGGACACGTTTTAACATTTCTTTTTCATAAAAAGAGAAAAAATCGTGCAGCAAAAGGTTAAATTCAGTTATATTCAGTAAATGGATCTTTAATTATCTACATTAGGGGTGCACAAACTTTTCAAGAGAAGGGCCACATACAAATATGTCTGGGTGGTCATGGGCCACATCAATAACGGGGAGAATTCGATTTAGAGGAGGTGATCTGTGGCCTAAAATTGGATAAAAAATATGGTTTCACAAAGAAGTATGTGTGTGTGTGTGCGGGGGGGGGGGGGTATCTCTAAGTTCGCTTACCCAATCAAACTATCCAATTAAATTGGTAAGGATAGATCAGCAGTTTTTATATTTTTTATATGTGTAACAGATATAGCAAGAATTATTTTCAAGACGTAAAAATATTCCTTGACCTTTATTCTAGAGAATAAATTTTGTTTTATTAAAAGTGGTAAAAAACAAGCATAAATGGCTGGTGCCGAAAAGAATATGAGCTCTATGAATGAAGGAGAGAGAAGGAGCTGACGAACAAGATTTTTGCGTGCGTGATTTATAAAATTCATGATTTTCTGTGTCCGATCAATCATATTTGTAATTCTTCCACGCCTGATCGACCAAATTTGTACTTTTTACAAAACAAATCTACAAAATTCACAATTTTTACGAAGCTGATCGCAAAAATTCACGTTTTTTCCTCACCTCTGATCAACAAAATTCCCAATTCTTATGAAACTTATTGAGGAATTCACGATTTTTTTTGTTCTTGATCAACAAAATTCCAGAATTTTATGACGCCGATCGATGAAAATCGCGATTTTTACGAAATTGATCGACGAAATTTGCGATTTTTACATTGGTGACCGACGAAATTCGCGATTTTCCTTCGCATGATTGGCGAAATTCGCGATATTTCCGCACCTGATTGATAGAATTCGCGATTTTTAAGAAGTCGATCGATGAAATTCCAGATTTTCTTTGCATGATCAACGAGATTAGCGATTTTCTTTGCATGATTAACGAAATTCGCGATTTTTCTTCGCGTGATAGAAGAAATTAGCGATATTCCGTTGTTGATCGATGAAATTCGCTATTTTTTAAGGAGTTGATCAGCGAAATTCACGATTTTTACAAAGGAAATTGACGAAATTCGCGATTTTATGAAGCAATCGACAAAATTCGCAATTTTTCTCAAGCTGATCGAAAAATTTCGTAATTTTTACAAAATCGATCGACAAAATTTACGAATTTCCTTTGATTGATCGACAAATTTCGCGATTTATGAGCACCCGATCGACGGAATTTGTGATTTTATTAGATCTTGGTCGACGTAATTAGCAAATTTTCCGCGTGCGATCAACAAAATTCGCTATATTCCCGTCTCAGACCCGAAAAACTTGCGATTTTTCGGTCTCCGATCGACGAAATATGCGCTTTGTCTGTTCTTAATTGATGAAATGCGCAATTTTTCCCTTCCGATCAACGAAATTCGCGATTTTTTTTTAACTGACGAAATCTACATTTTTTTTTCGCAGCAAGATAAAACTCGAGATTTTTTTCTCTTGATGAACTGACGAAATTCACGATTTTTTCGCAATCAATAAACGAAATTTTTCATTTTTTCATCCTTGTTTGACAAAATTTTCGATTTTTTTCGAGCCCAATCAATGAATTTTTTTTTTTTTTTCTTCACGTGATAAGTCAAGAAAACAATTTAATTTTCAATTTTTTTCAGCATTATCAACAAAAATGACTTTTTTCCCCCTTTTGCTCGTTCAACGAAATGTGTGATTTTTCGCACCCGACCAACAAAATTCGCGATTTTTCCGTGCCAATCAACGAAATTTGCGGTTCTTAAATGACGAAATTTTATATTTTCCCGTGGTAAATTTATGAAATTAACGATTTTTTCCTGTGACATATGCACAAAAATTGCATTTTTTTTTTCAATTGTAAATTCGCGAACTCGCGGGCCATAGGTTGTGTATCCCTAATCTACATTTATTCCTCCGCATTTATCTGAATGCGTCTCATTCAATCAGTCTTACTTGTATTACTTGAAAGTTTGCATAAAAATCAGTGTGTTTTATTTGAAGGACAGCCTGTCAAAATCAGTCAATCAATTGAGGGACTAATAAATGTCGTTTTAAACTTTGAATCTGATAAATCAAAGGTTGTTTTTCTCTTTTAATATCAGATACCTATTTATAATTTGATAGGGTTATTTTGTATGAATATGACAAATGATTTGTAGGATAAAGTGACATATCTATTACACCTCCTATGTATCTAATTTACATTTGGCATTTATATGTTGGATGTTGAATTAGACGTGCAGACATTGAAATTGGAGATAAAATGCATTATATTGAATAAACATTTGCAAATCAAGACAAAATTAAAACTATGCATGCATTATAATTCAAAATTAAATTTAGTTTATTAGAAAATTAGAATGTTTTGTCAGATTATGCGTTAAAGATCCCAATGAATATTTTATGCATACTTATTTTAAATTAATATTAAAGTTTTTCAAAATAGTAATGCTTCCAGAAAAAAATAACCCATGTTTGAAAAAACAGAGATAATTAAATTAAAAAAAAAAAAAAAACTTATTTGGTAATAGAACAAAATATTTTGCTGTTATTCTGAAACCCATTAAAATAAAAAGAATAAACTAATATATAAATGTATTTTTCGTTTTGTAGACCTGTGATCCAACATCTGACTTCCTTTATTGTTCTGCCTTTGTAAGTTTTTACAGAACTTTAGATTCTTTTTAAACCGCCTTTTGTACATTAATTTAAGCTTATATACTCACCTTTTAAACTTTATCAGTTTCTATTTTTTCATAAATTTTAAGCCTTGTATTTTTTTGTTATTCTTTCATTTACTATTATACCACCTTTTTTATTATATAAGTTATTAATCTTAGATCTAAATTTAAAACCTTTACATAGTTTATAAACATTTTATTTCCCCAGTGGTTCACTAATAAGACAATAAACTATAGACTGAGTGTAAAGTTGTTATCAACTCGGAAGCTTCTCAAAGACTTCACACTCTTAAGTTTCTCAATCTCAAATTTAAAATACCATTTCAAAAGTAGACGGAAAATAATGTCAGATTTTATTTCAAAACCAGAATGGCACGTTTTAACATTTCTTTTTTTATAAAAAAAGAAAAAATCCTGCAGCCAAAAGTTAACTCAATTTAATTTAGTAAATGAATCTTTAATTATCTACATTTATTCCGCTGCATTTACCTGAATACGTATCTTTCAATCAGTCTTACTTGTTAAAGTTTCAAAGTTTGCATACAAATCAGTGTGTTTTATTTGAAGGACAGCTTGTCAAAATCAGTCAATCAATCGAAGGACTAATAAATGTCTTTTTAAACTTTGAATCTGATAAATCAAAGGCTGCTTTCTTTTTTAATATCAGATACTTATTTAAAATATGATAGGGTTATTTTATATGAATATGACAAATGATTTGTAAGATAAAGTGACATGTCTATTACACCTCTATGTATCTAATTTACATTTGACATTTATGTGTTGGGTGTTGAATTAGGCCTGCAGACATTGAAATAGGAGATAAATTTCATTGAATAAGTATTTGTAAAACAAGACAAATTAAAATTATGCATACATTATAATTCAAAATCAAATTTAGTTTATTTGTAAATTAAAATGTTTTGTTTGATTATGCGTAAAAGATGCCTTTGAATATGTTTTTTTTTTTTTTTATAACGATGATTAATTAGTATTAAGCTTTTCCAAAATAGTACTGCTTTCAGAAGAAAAAATATATAAATCCGTATTTGAGTAACCACAGACTAAAAAAACTTACTTGTTAATTGAATAATATACGTTACTGTTATTCGGTAACGCAATAAAAGGAATAAATTAACTTAATATATAACAAGTAAGTACAACCGATTAAGTACAACCAATAAAACAGCTATAGATTAGGCGTAAAGTTGTTGTCATCTTGGAAACTTCAAGAATTTTACACTGTTATGCAGTTTTAAATTTCGAAATCCTCAAATTTAAAATACCATTTTAAAAGTAGATCGAAAATAAAAACAGTCCAAAAGGAAGCTAATGTCAGATTTTATTTTAAAATCAGAATTGCATGACTAACGAACACGTTTTAAAATTTCTTTTCAAAATATATATTTTGCTATCTCTGTTGACGTGTGAGAATCAGATTAACACATTCAGCTCATAATCATGCATCGTATATTTTTACTTAGACAATTTTTCCATAATCAATGTGCATATTTTGCCAGTGATTGGAGTTCTTTTTGGTAGAATGTGATGACAAGAAAAATAGGAGGACGAGAGTTTCAAAACTTGTTTTACCCAAAATTTAAAAAATAAGAGTTTACCTTATCATATTATTCTATTGGAAAATCTGCATCGAAAACAGTAATACAACCTGCAAAATAACTACTTTATAATAATTTATTTCTGTCATTTTAAAACCTTGCCTCACAACAAAGCCATGGCTTTGCCTTACAGTGAAAACCAATAGAACAGGTCCCGATCATGACTAATCGGGGACCTGAGCAAAGGATAAATTAGGGGGGGGGGGGATTCGAATCGTTGCAAAATTATTCAAATAGACTTAATGGTCAGTCATGTGTGTAATACATAAACAAAATTTTCACACCTCGAATTTTAAATAGAAAAATAATTCTTAGCTCCTACAATTCTAAATTAATAAAATTACTCTTTTTTATTAGTACAGAAGACTTTTATATAACCTTAGGGACTTGTTTTATTACTTTAAGGTAAATTTAATAATTTCAACTTGTGAAAGAATGTTAAATACTTTAACATATAAATGTGAATTAATCAAATTAGTTTATTTTGCATCTTTTTATGTTGTACTCCACATACTGATTATTTTCAATCACTAAAATTTAGATATGATTTAAGTTCATTGCTAATACAATCTATTAAAATCAAAGTATTATTTCTTATTTAATAATGGTTGAGATTAGCTTTGCAAAAGCATTGAGCTCTGTGAGTTCAAAATGAAATTTGTTTTTCAGAAAGTTAGGTAAAATCTTTTAAAAAATTAATCTTCCAGCAGGCGCGCATATGTGAGAAATACACTAGAATTTCGCTAGTAATAATTAGATGAATTTCGATTTATACATTTAAACCTGAGGACACTTCGAACATCTGATCTTGGCTACTCTTGTCTCACCATTTGACCTGCTTGCAGTTACATTTTTTATTTACAATTTTTACAGTTTTTATTCAAGTAAATAATACAAAATTCACAAGAAATTCTCTTATTTGTTAAATTTTCAGGTATGCACAAAAAAATCAAAATTTTGAGTTACATACATACTACCTTACCACTTACATTAGAAAAAAAAAATTAATCCCACCATTTAAGGAAAACGATGTAACTGAGCTGAGTCTTAAAAAGAAAATATGAAAAATTCAGAATCAAAGAAAAATATCCTCCAGAAGTAATGCACATAAAACCTTTTAAAAGACAGAAAACTGCAGACAAATACTGCATCATCAAATACTTAATGTAAGAATGATTTACACAGGTATAACATTCCCAGACTTGTTTGAATAAATATAAAAGAAAAAAAGCCTCACTCATACAAGATGACTTTATAAAAGAAAGTGGCATGGTCAAGGTGGCTTTTTGTAACCTGGGGAAATTTCTCATCACGTGCATAGAAAAAATTAAGCACTTCTTATGTAGAATCCGATCACGACTTGGATTCATTATTCTATCTTTGTTAAAAGGTTATTATAAACCTCGTTCAGAGACCAATGACGTACAGGATTTTACTTTATATACCCGAAATAAAACGCATTTTACGATTCCCTTTCTAATAACAAAAATTATCTTTAATTTTCTTATATTTTAAGATACAGAACAGATAAAATTACTTAATACTTTTCTTTCAAAAATATTTTTGGATTCCGATGTCTCCGTAATGGATATAGGTAATGCGTTCTTTAACTTTGTTGATTCCGCTTAAGAGACCATTGCAGATAAATGTGATAATGTGAAATGTGTGATGCTAGTGAAGCTGTGAATCGTGATTTAATGGTAAGATTCGCTCAGCCCCTCAGTCGAGGCCTGTTCCGAAACTAGAAAGCAAAAATGGCTTCATTATTGATTTATTGTATATCTCTATGTGCACTTACAGTATTTTTTCAATTGTTTTTATACAAATAAATACAAAATTCACAGTAAATTATTTTACTTTAATTCGCTAAATTTTAAGGCATGCGCAAAAAAGTCAAATTTTAGGGTTACATCAATCCCAACTCACCACTTACGTTAGAAAAAAAAAAAAAAAAAAAAAAAAAAAAAAACACCCCATCCCACTTTTTAAGAAAAACGATGCAATTAAGTTTCTGAGTCTCAAAAAAAAAAAAAAATTCAGAATCGCAGAAAATATTCGCCATAAGTAGTGCACATAAAACCTTTTATAAAGCTAGAAAATTGCAGACAAATACAGCATTTCCAAATACTTAATGTAAGAATGATTCACAGAGGTATAACATTCCCATACTTGTTTGAATAAATAGAAGAAAAAAAAAACCCTCTCTCATACAAGATGATTTTATAAAAGAAAATAGCATGGTCAAGGGGGCTTTTTGTAACCTGCGGAAATTTCGCATCACGTGCATAGAAAAAATTAAGCACTTCTTATGTAGAATGCGATCACGACTTGGATTCATTATTCTATCTTTGTTAAAAGGTTATTATAAACCTCGTTCAGAGACCAATGACGTACAGGATTTTACTTTATATACCCGAAATAAAACGCATTTTACGATTCCCTTTCTAATAACAAAAATTATCTTTAATTTTCTTATATTTTAAGATACAGAACAGATAAAATTACTTAATACTTTTCTTTCAAAAATATTTTTGGATTCCGATGTCTCCGTAATGGATATAGGTAATGCGTTCTTTAACTTTGTTGATTCCGCTTAAGAGACCATTGCAGATAAATGTGATAATGTGAAATGTGTGATGCTAGTGAAGCTGTGAATCGTGATTTAATGGTAAGATTCGCTCAGCCCCTCAGTCGAGGCCTGTTCCGAAACTAGAAAGCAAAAATGGCTTCATTATTGATTTATTGTATATCTCTATGTGCACTTACAGTATTTTTTCAATTGTTTTTATACAAATAAATACAAAATTCACAGTAAATTATTTTACTTTAATTCGCTAAATTTTAAGGCATGCGCAAAAAAGTCAAATTTTAGGGTTACATCAATCCCAACTCACCACTTACGTTAGAAAAAAAAAAAAAAAAAAAAAAAAAAAACACCCCATCCCACTTTTTAAGAAAAACGATGCAATTAAGTTTCTGAGTCTCAAAAAAAAAAAAAAATTCAGAATCGCAGAAAATATTCGCCATAAGTAGTGCACATAAAACCTTTTATAAAGCTAGAAAATTGCAGACAAATACAGCATTTCCAAATACTTAATGTAAGAATGATTCACAGAGGTATAACATTCCCATACTTGTTTGAATAAATAGAAGAAAAAAAAAACCCTCTCTCATACAAGATGATTTTATAAAAGAAAATAGCATGGTCAAGGGGGCTTTTTGTAACCTGCGGAAATTTCGCATCACGTGCATAGAAAAAATTAAGCACTTCTTATGTAGAATGCGATCACAACTTGGATTCTCAATTCTACTTTTATTGAAAGCTTATTATAAACCTTGTTTAGAGGCCAATGACGTATATGATTTTACTCTATATACCGAAATAATTTTAAAATTCTCGTTCTAATAATAATAAATTTTTAGTTTATTATTTTTTTCTTTCTTAGGTACAAATATATCCCTTAACCCATTCGTGCCCACGACCTTTTGTGCAAATTTTATTCGGTTGGCACCACTATTTTTAAAAGAATTAAGTTTAGTTCATTAATTACGAAACTGTTACAATTAAATAAAAATTATTGTTCATTTTTACCGGTGTCAAAAACAGTGCTACATGCACCTTTTGAAGCGTCCCTAAAAAGGGACGCTAGGCACTAATGGGTTAATAGCAGAAAATAACCCTACATTCTTTTATTTTAACGAGATGGGCTGTTACTTGATATTCCTAGAAAATTTCCGTAAAAATATTTTTACTTTCCCTTTCGCTGCAATTGCAATTTAGTTCAATTAGTTTCAGCTCTAACTCCATGTAATTTTCTCGACAATAAGTTTGCTGAAATCTGATCTTATGCGACTGATTGTAAAATGAAGAAATAAGGAGAAAAACGTTTCAATGCAAGATGCAATTTTTGGCAATATTCTTGTAAGATCTGCTCTATTACATGAACCATCGTGACTTCAAAAAGCTGCAATATTTTCCTAATTCTGTATGGAATTTAAAAAAAAAATACAAAAAAATCTCAGAATCAAGGAAAATATCCTCCAGAACTTATGTACATAAAACTTTTTTTAAAAAACAGAAAATTGCAGACAAATACTGCATATCCAGATACTTAATATGCAAGGATGATTTACAGAGGTATAACATTCCCAAACTTGCTTGAATAAATAAAAGAAACAAGTTGAATGTAGATACTACCATTGCAGAATTCAGTTTTGCCTCCGATTAGAAAAAAAAATAAAAAAATAATCGATAGAGGTGTTTAGAAGGGCGACCCCGTTTAGAATGCAATGAACTAACTTCATTTTTCTTGTGTTTATCAATATAATAGCAAACAGAACGGCGTGAAAAATCCAGTTGTTTAGCAATTTCTCTCAGAGACTTTGGAATTGCAGAATAATAAAGATATATAATTTGACATGCTACTTCTTCATTGACTAGATTCATCAAAAACGGATTTTTTCTTTAGTTTAAACGCTTTTTTATAGACTGAGAAAAAGGAAATGCATTTTAACAATAAAACGAGTGGAATCCCGTCGAATTCGACGAATGAAATGTTTAAAAAGACCCGATCGATTTGGCTTAAAAAAAAGCAAAAGTAATTACATTATTGAATAAATATATAATAAATATATTTCCAAACTTAATGTATAATATACTTTTATTTCAAGGAATAGTGCCCCCCGATAAACAAAGAAATTTACAAGAAATCCGTTTAGATAAAATAAGAGGATGTATTAGTTCTTCCATTGTCCGCTTTTATCCTTAACCAATGAACCTCCAAATCTAATTAGGGAAATACCTTATCAGAATAAACTGGTATACCAAATTTGAAACAAATCTGAAAATTTTGCATGAAAAATGCATTTATTTAAGGAGGAATTAGCTCTCTGATTTAAATTATTTATACTTAATGAACCTTCAAATCTATTCAGGAATGAGCCTTACCAGAATAAATCGGCATACCAAATTTGAAGCAAATCGAGTAATTCTGCATGAAAAACTTATTAAAATTAAAGGGGAAAGAGGGATCATAACCACTCGTTCCTCTACTTATACTTAACCAATGAACCTTCAAAAATTAATCAGGAAAGTGTTTTATCAGAATACACCTACATCCAAAATCTGAAGGAAATCTGATATTTTTATCATGAGTTATCGCCTTATGTACATACATACATGCATAGATAGATAGATAGAGAATCTGCGGGCGCATTAGTTCTCAGTCTATCCAGGCTTTGATAGCCTGCGCGCTAAAAACTGAGAGGAAAAATATTTTAAAATGTTCTGATTGGTGGAATTCGAGGTAATACATGTCGTTAAAGCAAGGCTGCCACCGACCGACAATTATTTCCATATTTAATGTTCTCCAGTCTTGGTGTCTCCTGTAGGATATACTAAACATTTTTTAAATTAATTTAAATTCTTCTAGATCTTTTTTAATTATTTCAAGACCTTTTTAAATAAGTGCGTGCATATCATAAGCATCTAGACTGATACGTCTTTGAAGATGTTTTATAGTAATTTCAATCTGGTTTTTGGTTGTCTCTCGTAATGTTTGTCTCCGTACTAAAGAGGTTATTCGCACCACAATTTAAAAATAAATTTTGTAGTATATCTCGTGCACATGCTGTCAAAATAAATAGGAAAGATTTTTGTTTAAAGAAAGTGATGCGAGATAGCATTAAAAAACAGTCACTAATGGCAGCCCTGTCGGATATATATGTCATAATGGATGAAGTTACCCGAGAGAGAAACTATCCCATGAAGATGTTTTTGACAGTTTCCTTTTTGAAAAATCTTTATGAGGCAATGTTTGATGTTGCCTATGATAGAAAGGTACATGTGATCGCAGTTTAACGTGAAGTCTTGAGATATTATCTATCCTCTATATCTCTTAAAGCTCATTTTCAAAATTACTTGAGAAAATGCTAGTTGTACAACAATATTTTACAGGAAAAATGACTGATTTTTCATATTCTTCACAATGATTGGGTACAAAATTAATTTTAATCCGACTACTTTTAATTAACCAACAACTTTAAACTAAAAGAAGTTCTAAGAGTCTAACTGGATAGACGCGCATGCGTGCAGTGAGAGAGGGCACAAAAGGAATTTGTCAGTTCCACGCAATTTTATCCACTTAACTTATCAATATTTACGAAAAAAAAAGGGAAAAGAAAAAGAAAAAAACTTTCCGTGAATGCCTATTTTTTTCATGTCTTTTATGCAATTTTAATCTTTTATCACCGGTTTATCAAAACAGAAATTTTTGCCTAATTGAATCAGAAACATGCTCTGATTAAATGCTGCAAAATTTACAATAGAAATATACTGCTGAGAAGAATAAATCAAGATTGGAATATGGATGCCCGTGCGTGGTACGGGCAAACCATAATTGGCAAAAACACGTTGCCCGTATGACGTACGGACAAATCAGGGAAGCGGTTAATCTCTTTAGATTTTATGAATCCTATAGGATATGGATGCACAACCTGTGGCCCGCGGGCCACAATGACACCAGTATTTAAAAACAGAATTTTCCTTACAATACTGAGATAAACATTGCTATTAAATAAAACAAACGCCACTCTTCAAATATTCTTGTGGCAAACAATTTTCTAGCAAAAAGGTTGTGCATCACTACTATAGGATATACATTTTTTCAATTTTTTTCATGCGTATAAATAACTTTAAAGAAAGAAAAATTGGTGTGAATGGAGCCTAACAGATAGCAGAACTGAATAAAATAATTTGTTTTTTTATAGCTTTTTTTCTAAAGCGAATTACTTGTTATATTAAAACGGCTTGCAGCAGAAATGTACGAAATTCTCAAAAATGAAAGCGTGAATTATTTTACTATGCTTTAAGAAACACTTGTAGAGTCCAGTAGTAATTCAAATTTATTAAATATATATTTTATGTTTTTTAATGTTTTTGCATTACAGTAGAAAGAAATAAAATTATAAAAAATCATAAAAGATTTTCAAAAAATGTACTTTTTGATTTTGACTTTGTACATTTTGATCAAATTTTAACTTTTTTTGCTATTCAGTCTTTCTTAGTTGTATTGTCAAATAAATAAACAAATAAATATAAACACTGGGGTCTGAAGAGGTTAAAAATACCTCAAAATGTCATACTCAACTGAAGATCGAATTTTTATTGTTAAAAATTGGTATTTATGTAGTGAAATTGCAACACTATTTCTACGGAAGTGGTCTTTGGAATTAAGAAACCGAACTAAGCCTTATAATCTTTTATCGAACCAATTTTCTTTGAGTCTACAGTTACAGGTGACGCCTATGAAATTATGCAACCAGTCGATTTAAAACGCTCGTATTTTCCCCCCATATTTATAATCTGGTTATGAAGATTCACCCCTGACAGTGTTTCTCCACATACAGAGTTTGGCACCATTGGCAGTGAATTTGGAACCAGAGTTATCGCCTGTCAATACTCAAATCATTATCCTGATGCGTTGCATTGGCCATCTTTTTCACCAGATATGAATCCGTGCGATTTCTTTCTTTGAGATCATATTAAAGATTTGATTTACAAGAAGTCTATAGACATTATTAGCCTCAAAAGTTCCACAAATGACATATTTTCAAGCATAACAAGTAAGAAAAATCATGCGCTAAGCATAGATTATGAAACTCTTTCCAACACTTCCTGAAATCTTTAACAAAAACTTCGTCATTTAGGGAAATAAGGTGCTATTGTCCATAGCCAAAGGTGTATTTCAATATTTTTGAATAGCCCTGTTGGTTTATATATACATACTATATAATGGGGAAATTTTGTTTAGCAAAAAAACCGCCTAACTGGTAAAAATTCCTCTTTCAGCAATTCATACTAATAGATGGAAACATACTTGAATACTTTTATTTAGTCCAGTAATTTACCTACCCACGCCAGTATTTTGCTAAAATTTAGTTCAAACAAAAAGATTCTTAAAATTACTTAAATCACACTTCCAGAAATTATCATCCATGGGTGACCATGTATCCAAATCTTAGCGTGACTCTATATTATTTATCTATATTCTACAAATATTTTTTAGTAAACTGAAAGCAGTTCAATGTAAAAATGCATAACTTATTTAAAAACCATCTTTAAGTAAATTGCGCTCATATTCAGTAATCTTTACGAGCTCTTTTGTGTAACCCTGTATATCAACTATAGTATTTATACACCATATAATATGCATACATTTCTTGAAACTTAAAACGCATATCATAATTAAAAATGAATTTAATACATCCAACATCGATAATATGCAGTACTTCGGATAGAATATATTATTTGAAATCTTTTGTGTCTCCCCGTAAATGCAATGTACTTAATATTATGTGTGAAATATTAAGCCTCAGTGGCGTATATAAATTTTATTTTACATGAAATCGTTTAACATAATTAAAATATGTCGCAAACGATTCCCCCCTTTTATTATTGTGTAACTGAATTCTTTTGTGTGGCCCTGTAAATGAACAATAACTATTATTTTTACTGAATATTTTATAGAATGCATATTTTAGTGCAAATGCATACATACATTATATGTATGCAAATGCATACATATTTGAATATGTTTGGCAGGGTGTAACACCTTTAAATTTCATTTGAAACGATTTTTCCCCATAGGCCGTAAAATGCGAAACTTTTGACTATCTCTGTAAATAAACTGATCATGGTAGAAAGTTCATTATCAATAGGGCTCGTGCTAGGGTAAACGCCAATAACATCTAAAAATTTCATAGTAATCCGAGTATATTTACGAGAGTTAGAGCGCGGACAGACAAACAGAATGCATAAACACTTTTCAACTTTGTTGGAAAGTGTTAAAAAATGAAACACTATTTTCCTACTGATAACTTTCTGACTGAGTTGCACCATTGTATCAACTCTGAAGATGAATTTTGAAAAACTAATCCACTAAATTCCTTTTTACTTTCTTCTATCTTTACAAGAAGAAAGTATTGGATTCATGAAAATTTTCGACTTCCGGTTCTCGACGGATTTATACGTTTTAGAAGATCCTGAACACGTTTTGACTATTTTTAGAAAATGTCTGTCTGTGAGTCTGTCAGTCTGTGAGTCTGTCAGTCTGTGAGTCTGTCAGTCTGTCTGTATGTGACAAAAAATTTGTGGGCGCTCTATCTCAAGAACTAATGCTCGAAATTTAATAAAATTTTATATTCAGTTAGACCTTGATATGAATTAGTGCCTATTGGTTTTTGGTGAAAATTGGCCTGCAGGTGGCGCTGCTATACTACGTTTTTCATGATTTTCAAGATTGCTATATCTCAAGAACTAATGCACAGAATTTCACCAAACTTCAGATTCTGTGACCCCTTGATATACATAGCCGCTGATTAGGTTTTGGTGTAAATTGGCCAGCAGGTGGCGCTGCTATGCTATGTTTTTCATGATAGCTATATCTCAAGAACTAATGCACAGAATTTCACCAAACTTCAGATTCCGCGATACCTTGAGATACATAGCCGCTGATAAGGTTTTGGTGTGAACTGCCCAATAGGTGGCGCTGCTATGCTACATTTTGCACGATTTTTGCGACAGCTATATCTCAAGAACTAATGCAGAGAAATTCATCAAATTTTAGATTATGTTACACTAGAATATATAACATAATTAGACGCTGATTACATTTTGGTATTAACCTTGCAACAGGTGGTGCAGCTATGCTGCATTTTGCACGATTTTTCCGATAGCTATATCTCAACAACCAACGCACAGAATTTCATCAAACTTCAGATTTTATTATAAAATGACATATAACATAATTACACGATGATTACGTTTTGTTACAAATCTTTTCAACTGATAGTGCTGCTGTGCTATATTTTACTCGGTTTTTTTAAACTAGCTATATCTCAAGAACTAATGCATAGAATTTCATCAAACTTCATATTCTTTTACACCATAACATAATTAGACGCTTTTTTACATTTTGGCATAAATTGTCAAGATATGGTGTTGCTGTGCTACGTTTTGCAAATTTTTGGTTATAAACTATATCTCAAGAACTAATGGACGAAATTCCATCAAATTTCATATTCATTTAGGTCTTGACATAAGTTATTGCTTATTAGGTTTTAGTATAAATTACCCAACATGAGGCACTACTAACTCATTTTCTCAGAATATTAATTAAATTTTGCGTTTTAGGCTTTTCGGATACCAGAATCTCATTAGGCTAGGTCAAATGCTCGGGGAAATTCGATAGTGGGTAAGTTTGGGGTCACCACGTTTTTTTTTTAATATTAAAATGTACTTATCAGATAGAAGAAAGTTTTGGGACTGACACATCCAACTAGTTTATGTTCTTTTTAATAAAAAATATTTATAATGCTATCTGCAACGATTCTAGAAGTATTTCAATTAAAACTAGTAAATGGTTAATTGAAAATCACACTGTATATGTTTTTTTTTTTTTTTTTTTTTTTTTTATGCGGGAGGTTGTACTAAGTCGCGCAAGGGATAAGTATGTAGATGAACTCTTTGAATTCCCTTGAACTATCTTTTGAACTCTTTAAACCCTCCATTTAAACAGTGCCTTTAAAAAAGATTTTACTGTAACAGATTTAATCATCACTCAATATGCTGGCCATTAATTTTAATCAAAAAGAACTCATAATTCACACCCAAAGTTCAACGGATTGCACAACTGTTACCACCTTTAGTTCAAGGCAACATTGTGAGTCAAAAGCTTTCAAATGCAGATGTAAATGAGCAACACCAGTGATTTGTTATATTATTCCCAATTATTCTTGTGAACTTGCTTAATTCTGCCAAAAACCCAACTCAGCCGTTTTAAAAATGCCTTCCAAATAAAAGGATGAGTTGCTTCTTAATTATGAAATTTTTCTTAATGTTTCATCAATAACTGAAAAAAATTGACTGTTATAATGCAAGTTGCTATACTTTAATAAAAATTATTTTTTCAGATAGCCCACTGATAAAATGTTACAGAAAAGCAAAAATTCTCTCTTTATAATAACATTGCAAAAAAAAAAAAAAAGTTGATTTTACAGTATACTGGCAGCTAGGACGCTAATAATACTGTAAAAAAAGCAGTAATATAATGTCGTATGAATGAGTTAAACGGTACATTACTCGCTAATTTTACAATTTATTATTGTTAATTTTATGGTTTTAAACTGACGCCACAGCTGCCAGTATTATACCTTTTTTTTTTTTTTTTTTTTTTTTCCCAGCGAACTAATACTTTTCTCAAAAGATTTTTTTTACAGGGATCAATCCCAAAAAAATGCCATTGAGGACATAGACCAAGATCATGGCTCTTTTCCAATAAACTTTTGTCAATGAACCAATAAATAAATTTCAAAATGCATGGGTGAAGAAGGGGCCAGGATTCTAACAAGGCTTGATTGAAGCAGCTGATTATTCAATAAATTATTTATTCAAATTTTCAATTCCAATATTCAATTGATGGCTTCAGCCAGGATATACCTGGTTCGAATTCAACTCTGTCTTTTTTTCACAAGTTTGGAACAACTGAAATGGTTTATTTACTAATTAAGTAGTTGTGTTAAAAATTTTTCTAAAACGAACCATTATCTAGACCTTTTCCTAATTATAAGTTCCTAGTGCGAGATATTTAGAATGTTAAAGGTAAACTTGACTTTATGTCATCGAATTTCTCCGCAAAAATAATATGCCGAAGATATAAATAGAAGATCGCTTATAAGTCGAGAAATAGAAGTTGGATATTTGTTTGAAAGATTATAGCAATATATATTCTGAATAATGTAGTTTGCTTTTTTTTGGGGGGGGGGGGGATTTCTGTTATACAAGTTGTCAAAGCAGCCGATTGTGAGATATTGTAAGAATAAAATGCTTTTACCAAAATAGGCCTCATTCACGTGTTTACGAATTCGCTTTCACTTTACAGAAAAGCAGATGTGACAATAATGTTAATTAAACATGGGTTTAACAATACCATGTCTAATATTTTCGCAACAGGCATAGGCAAACAACGAAGTCTTGTTAAAAAATAAATAAATATTCATCTTTGCTGTTTCGAAATTAATTTATAAGGATAAGTTTTACTTAAAAATGCATTGGTTATCTAAGCTAAATAAGTACTGACATAAGATACAACATGAATACCACTTTTTATGCGTGAATGCGATGTCAAACTTTACGCAGGATGTTCATCCTCAACAGTATGCAATGGGTAATTCTTAAGCCTATTGTCATTAGACATAATTCCAAAAATACATAAATTAGCCCTGAAACAAAGCTAACTTCAAGTAATTAACATATAAAACTATGAAGAAATTAAATAAGGAATACATAAGAGTACGTACATTAAAATCGAAATTGCATACTCAAATGCATCATGTGCTTCAGTTTTTTTTTTTTTTTTTTTTTTTTTTTTTTTTTTTTTTTGTGTTAAAAAGAAAAACAATAACAACAACAAGAGGAAGTTACAAATGTAGGTGAACTTATTCAAGCGAGAAACTCGCGCTATGTTTATCACGTTTTTCCATTCACGATTTTCTGATGTTATTATAATCCACGATTGTGTATACGGAAGCAGTTGAAAAGTAAAATTTCTCTATATTTATTGTATGCATAAGAACAAGCGAATTCTTAAAAAAGTATAGAAAAATAAATTCCCAAAACATAATAATGTGGAAAATGAAGAAAGAACACGAGAGTTGTCAATTTAGTACCTTTTTTTTATTTAAAAAAAATCTCGTCTCACTAGAATGTCTGTATAGTAATTTCTTTTAGTGATAAATATTCCGTGATTAAATAACACAAAAATCACTAAATGGAATTCTGATAGTCATGGTTTTATTAAAACAATTACCATCCTAAGTTAACAATACTGGATAAAAGATTTAGTATATGCAGGCCCTGATTACCAAATAGGCATGAACAGCATGCATTTCCCTTAGAAAATTTTAAAGGCGGCCCAAAATTGAGAAAACATGGGTGGGTCCTAAATTTTATATTCAATCAATTTCATTCCAAAATTCTAATTTATTTTCAAATTCAACTCATTTATATACATATATTTTAGATCAGTTTCAACCACATGATCACAATTCCCGAGTTTTTCAACAACCTAAGTTGCAAGTTTATCATCAGGCCGTATTATCTTCCAACCAATCAAAACGCAGAAAATCCAATAATATACTAATTGTAGCGATATTTGTAGCATAATATTTGTAGCATTGGTGAATTTCCAGGCATATCGAATGTAAGAAACTCTTTTCGAATTAAAAAAAGGCCCCAAAGGGAAACTGTTCTTCCCACAGCTTTAGTCTTTTCACCCACAAGCCAGTGTTAAAACGTTCATTAAGCTCTAGGTTTCACAGCAATATAATCAATATTTAAAGTGATATAATTCTATCGATTTAAGAAATTTTTAATACATCGATCAATCATTAATACTGTCAAGGACTACATTCATAATTAAATTTTTTCGTGCAATTGTTTCATGTTAAAAGAACATTTTTTTTTTGGCATTTAAAACGAAATGCAGAAAAACAGCATCTCAAATTTGCCCTTTTGCAATCGAACCCCGATTATGATAAGTTGGATTTTCCTACTCTGTGCGTCACAGATACTGGAGATGAGTTTTGCCCCCCCCCCTCTTTTTTTTTTCCTTCCTCCCCGGGAGTCGAAAATTCGATAAATTCTGCATTCAGTTGCCAGAGTGATGTCATTGTGTCATCAGAAGTAAATACCGAGAAATGCAGAAAAAAAAAAAAAATGTTAATATTTAAAAATCATTTTAAGATTAATTTTTTCATTTAAAAATTTCTTCTTAGATAGGAATTAATATTAATCCTAAGATTCCTGATAAGGATAAATTTAAAATTTTCTTTTGAGCTCGAACCTGCTTCGGGCTCTTGCTGAGCCAATCTTATCGCATATTTGATAGCTACTACAAAAACAAGTAAAAATGACACTAATGTAAAATACGAACACAGTGAAACTTATTTTTTTAATTCATTAACCTGGGTAACGGATACTGTATAATAACATGGGTATTTAACAAAACACTTTCAAGGTTACAAGAATTTTTTAATAAGATGCAATTTACACGGACTTTTAAAATGTTTGTCTGACTGACCTTAAACAATAAAGGTAAATTTCAAGGCTCTTGAAATTCCATCTTTATATTTTAAGATCTTAAGTTACTTACGTTAATTTGTAAACTTTTATTAGGAGGAAGAAAAATCTTTGTTATGATTTTAAAGTTCGAAAAACAAATTTGGCGAACTTACTGGAAAGTATTTCGCCTATGATTTTGTGGTTTAACAGCAAAAACAACTGTACACAATCAAAAAAGCTGCGATTTTTCTTGCACTTTATGTTTTAATTTTTTAAGCACCGATAATGTGAATTCGAATACAAGCATTGATGTTGTCAAAGCTAATTCAAGTAACAAATGAAATAAAAATCGAAATATATGTCACGTGCTCGACGCAGCCAATAGCAGCGCAACTTTCTCCCAGACTTGAAATTTTGCAAAATTCTTAAAGACTTCCCGTACAGCATGGTGACGTCACTGCAACGTCGTTGTGAAATCACATTGTGAGTTTGTGATCATCGATTGTCGATGTGACGTCACGTGACGTCGATGTGAAATCACAGTGACTAAAATGTGAAGTCGTTATGGCCGTTTTAGAGCTCTTGTGTGACGTTTCACAAAGTGGTCACAATGTGACAAATTTGTGAAAAATGTGTCATTTGTGACTAATTTGACATTAACAGTGTGACGAAATTGTGACAAAAGCGACGATATTTAAATTGCCAGAAACATGTTTTTTAAAGTAAACATGTTTTGAAGGATATTTATAAATTTCTAAAGATTTTTAAGAAAGTCACATCTCAGTCACAATGTGAAGTCACTGAGTGGTGGCATTTTGGTCTCGGATGTGATGTGACCAGAGTGACTCACAGTGACGTCACTGTGACCATGCATGCTATTAGGGTTGCTTGTAAATTTTACAGAGGCTTTACTCGCAGTCAGGGTATTAATATTTCTTGTTGCAAAATACAGCGATTTTTCGTTCACTTTAAGTTGTAATTTTTCCAGCCCAGATGGTGTCGAATTCAAGCACCGGTGTTGTGAAAGCGAATTTAAGCAAGAAATGAAGTAAAAATCAAATACAGAATTTTTCTCTCTCATTGTATAAATCAAAAAAAGGCTCTAATGTATTTGACTAAATTTTGCATCCTACCGTTTTGGATAGGATACGTTTTACCGTCATGAGAAGACGACTGGACTAGGTCTCATATTTGAGAAAATCCAGTTAGTAGGTCATTTTGGACTACCGGTTAGTTCATTACAATGGTAATGAAGGTTGAAACTTAAGTTGATGAAAAGTTGGCAATAAACGAAATCGCAACTTGGCAACATTATGTTAAATTTGAAGAAATATTGGTGAGATTTGGCAAGAAAATAAAGTTTTAAGATTACCAATGTATTGGTGACAATAAAACTGCCAAAAATGGCAGCATTAAATAAAATTTGGGCAAAAAAAATTTGCTTTCAGAATCTGGAGGAATTTTCCAGAAATTTCCCAATATCAGCCGAAATACAAATTCAGCTAACCAGCTTCCAATCAAAAAAGTAGTTTGGAATGATATCCTTTTCTTTGAAAATATACAAGCAATGTAAAATTCAGAAACATATAGAGTTTTAATATTGATAGCTTCTGCAAATAATGTGATAAAATAAAATGTCAGATAATTTGTTATACAGGAGTTAAACAAAACGCGAATTGTAACAGAATGTAGCTCAAACTTCCTCGCTAATATACATTAAAAATGCGACCCAGAAGAATTAACCATTTTGCAGAAAAGTCATACGATTTACATATACAATAACGCTCAGAGGCTTGTTAGAATCAAATATATTTACGAAATAAGCATCAACCGGATTCCACCCAAACCAAAGACTAAGGCAGGCGTACGTAAAATTGGATTACCCTACTTGATATAGGACTAGTTGAGAGGTCAATTTTTATTAAAAACTTGTAAACTTTTAATTGCTGTAAATGATTCCATAGAATTCCATCTCGCTCTCATTTATAACAGAGTCGGTCACGCCACATAACTACTATCTCTGACAACAAAGTTCGGTGAATTAATTCAAAACGACTGATCTGGCAAACACTGGGGAAACAAAACGCAGCACCAGCATAGAGGCAAGTGTTGACCATCTTGTACTGTTGTTCAGTTGAGCGTCGTTTATGTTCTGTATAAGACGTGCTTTACCAAGTGGTTCTTCAGTGTGTTGGTTCTTAACTGAGAACAGGTAAATGAACGAATAAAAGATCAGTTTAAAGTTTGTTTTTAAGCTTTGCAAGACATCGAAAGAAATTCATGAGGGATGGTGCAAATTGAACACCTACCATTCTCGCCAGATCTCAGTCCTCCAGACTTCTTCCTATTTTCACGACTCAAACTCTTTGAAAGAGATTTGACCATATTGCTGACATCCAACGAAACGTGACGAAGCTTTTGAACTTCATCCCGAAAGAAGACTTCTTGCGAATTTCCCAAGACATGTACAGCAGATCTCAGCGGTGCATAGCTATAGGAGATGACTATTTTAAAGGATCGTATGGTAACTATTGTTAATATTTCATCTACATTAATGCTACAGGACTATTCAGCGAACATTGTCAAAGGTAGTAGATACAACATACAACTGAAATTTTGTTTCGTTTGGAGCTATAGTAACATTTCTAGTCTTATAAATATTCGAACTTTAAAAAAAAAAAACATTCTACATACAATTTAATACAGGGTTTATCAGCTAATTCAGCGGTTTCCAAGCTGGGGTATAGGAACGTTAAAAGTAGTATTGATAATAGCGGAAATTACAAAAAAATTTAATAAAGTCACAAATATGTTAGAAATGATAATTAGCTTATGTAAATAATTTGAATGTAATTAGTATCAATTTAGTAAATGGTTGCGATAAGAAGATTACTAATAAAAAACATGTTTAGGTTTTCTAGCTGAATGTAGAAGGGGAAGATCACCCACCCGGGGCACCCACTAAAGTTTGGCATAGGTGTTTAAATCCCCAGTGGAAATTCCCTACTACCAAACAGCCAAACCCAAACAGTGGACCTTTATTTAACACCAGCAAAATACAGAGCAATAATGTGATTAGCACTAAAATATACAAAATGATAAAAATGAAAAACAATTTTTAAAGACATTTTAACATTGAAAAATGTCTGTGTCAAAACAATGAAAATTTAACAAATATATTTATAAAATTACATTTAAAACAATTGTCTGATAAAAAATAGAAAAAAAAAAGCAGATCCGAGTGTAGGAGGGCAAGGGGGGGGGGGTATTAATAAAAAACGGGGTTACTCCGAAATGAAAAGTCTAAAAAAGGGGTACTTGATAGAAAAATGTTGGGAATCTCCGAGCTAATAGAACATTTAGTGTATCTTCCGACAAGTAGTACGTTCAAATCCGATGTTTAGTACATCGTCGAGTTGTCTCAGAGATCACAGTTGTTATGCGATAATTTATGGTTACAGTAATTAAAATGTTAAATTGTCTCTCTATTGGTTTATATTCTACAATTTAACTAGAAAAATTAGTCGGATGTAGCAATCCAAAAATTTTCTATCGCATACATGTTAATACTTCCCATATAACGCAGCCTTAACAGTGTCACCGGTTAAGGGATTTACCCCAAAATCTAATCAGCAACAGCTCTTCTAACTGAATATGAAGTTTGTTGAAAAATCCGTGTATTAGTCTTTGAGATAGAGCTATAGCAGAAATCATCAAAAATTCTGATAACAGCGACAACTATTGCGCGATTTACATCAAAAACTAATCAGTACTAATTAATATCAAGGACAAGCTGAATCTGAAGTTTTATGAAAATTGATGCATTAGTTCTTGAGGGACAGATAATCTGGATACCATGAAAATTGAAATATAGCAGCACCACCTGTCGGGCGATTTACACCAAAAACTATACAACACTAATCTATACCAGAGACTAACTGAATCTGAAGTTTGATGAAAATTCGTGAATTAGTTCTTCAGATAGAGCTATTGCGATAAATATGCAATCATGAGAATAATGTAGCATAACAGAGCCACCTCTTGAGCAATTTGCACCCAAAAGTAATCGGTACTAAACTATATTAGGATCCACTTATTCTAATGTTTTATGAAAATTCGTCCATTAGTTTTTGTGAAAATTGCGATAAATGCAACATTAGCAGCACCACCTGTTTAGCGATATACACCAAAAACTAATTTGCACCAATTTATAAAGGTCTAAAAATATGTAATTTTTTGTGAAAATCCGTTCATTAGTTCTTGAGATAGTGCGCCCACAAAATTTTTCAGAAGACCTCGCACACTGACAGACAGACATTTTCTAAAAATCATCAAATTGTGTTCAGGACCTTCTAAAAACGTACAAATCCATCGAAAACAGAAGTCAACTTTTTTTACGAGCCCAATACTTAGTTCTTTTAAGCTAGAAGAAAGTAAAAAGTTAACGCATGTTAACTGCACAGTAGAATAAAAAAATCTGTAAAGTTACTAAGATTTTTCTATTAGACTTCTATTCCGAGAGCTCTTCATATAACGATAACAGCAAAATTTCATGAAACCGAGGAAGATTACAAAGTTTTTTCTGTTGCCGTTATATGAAAAGTTCTCGGAATACAAGTCTACTAGAAAAATCTTAGTAACTTTACAGCTTTTTACAGATGGCTGGCTTGTTTTATGAAAAGTAATTAGTGACATGAGATTTACAAAATGCCAAAGTAACGTAACTTTTGCGTAATCGTGACGTCGATTGAGCAGAAATTAAATTATCAAATTATTCTAATGTAAATCAGATAGCTTTATAACAATGCAGCTGTGAAATATCTTGCCGTCCGCGCTAAGTGACAAAAAAGTTAATGATTAAACAATTTTATCTATCATATATTATCCTGTCTTAAAAAGTAAAGATTTTTTCCTGGAATTTAACAGCGCTTCGAGACAGATAAAGGAAAGTCGTCAACTCTTTTTAGATTTTTTAAGAGATTGTCAAAAGTCAGTTTGTAAACAATAAAATCATGTAGTTTACAGGCTGAAGCATTACTTGCGTAAGCAATTACGACGCTGTCGACTAAGAACATGTACAAAGAAGTGTTCACATGTTGCCAGAATTACAAAACAAAAGTCAATTATTCCACGTAACTCGGAATTATAAAAATCAGCATAAATTAAATTCTAAACAGTTTGAACAATAATGCAATTAATAATAATTATAATAAAAAAACATTCTATTACTTACAGCAAAAATAAAGATTTTACGACGTAAAGGCTCAAACTACTTTTTTCCTTTTTTGAGGGGAAGACGGGGAGAATTAACCTTTCATCTTGTAAAAATCAATGTTATTTCTTTCGGATGTTTTAAAAACCAATGAATAAAAAAAAATTATATTTTTACTTTCTTTTATCTTCAATAGAAGAAAGTATTGTAATCAAAATATTTTTCCACTTCCGGTTTTCGGCGGATTTACACGTTTTAGGGGTCAGAGATTCCAAAAAACATGTTTTTACAAAATGTCTGTCTGTCCGTGTGTCTGTGTGTCGCCATTCTACCATCAAAAAGTGTATGAAGTTATGCATAGAATTGAACCAATTTTTTTGTAAATATTTTTGGCTGTGGCAAGCAGGTTCTCCTTCAGTTTTGAAATATTCCGCCGGAAGGGGGGCGCTGCAATCGCGATTTTTGTGCCATTTTCAATATTGTACCGACCAAAAGTACATGAAGTTATGCATCAAATTTAACCAATTTTTTTGTGTAAGTGTATGTGACTATGGCTAGTTGGTCCCCCTTGAATTTGAAAATAATCCGCCGGAAGGGGGTGATGCAATCGCAATTTTTGTGCCATTTTCAATATTGTACCGACCAAAAGTATATGAAGTTATGCATCGAATTGAACGAAAATTTTGTGTAAATGTATAGTTGTGGCTAGTTGGATCGCCCTGAATAAAAAAAAATCCGCCGGAAGGGGACGCTGCAATAGCGAATTTTATACCATTTTCAATATTGCATCACTTAAAAGTGTATGAAGTTAGTTCTAGAACTGAACTAAATTTTTTGTATATGATTATTTTTTGATAAGGCAAGTAAGTCCTCCCTGAATTTAAAAAATCTGCCTATCATTTTATCGTCCATCGGCTCGTGCAGAGACGGAAATTCGTTTTTACTCCGATTAATTGATTGAAGCAGAACTTTAAGATGAAAATCAAAGTTGTTGTGGTATTGAATTAAAATTATTAAAGCATTAAAATGAGTAACTATTTTTTTATATTAAAATGTACGTATGAGATAGAAAGTTTTGGAATTGGCACATCCAACTAGTTTCTCCATGCTGACATCTTAAGAATCCACATAAATCACGTGATGAAACTCGAAAGCTGATGTTAAGTCTATGGGGGTGTTATTTTCAATTTTCTCGCTTTGATTTCAATATTTTTCAATAATTATTTTTGTATAGCATAGCTGAGAACGATCTACAACCGGAGTAGTTTTAACTTTTCCGATTTTTTTTTTTTTTTATTAATTTATCAGTTTCAGAATCTATTCTTATCCAGGTCCGAAAGTGAAAGCAATAAAAAAAATAAAACCAAAATTGAAAAAGTAAAAACTAGTCCGATTGTAGATTATCCTCGGCTATGCTATGGAAAAATAATCATTCGAAAATATCAATTCAAAGCGAGAAATTGGAATTAACATCCCCCTAGACTTAACATTAGCATACAAGTTTCTTCACGTGACTAGTGTGGACTCTCAAGTATCTTCTGTGTTTAATTGAATAGTTTTCATTAAATAGTGCGTCTTTGTTGAAACTTATTTTCCATTTTATCCTCAATAGTGATTATGTTTTACAGTATTTGGCATGCCTACGATAATGAGGGCTGCGTGAATCAAAATTGACAGCACACTTAAATAAAAATAGGAATGTTTAGAGATCTGAGCTTTAGGAGTCATGGCGTTTCTCACCTCCACCACCTTATTTTGGTATACTATGCAATTGCAGGATTTTGTAACCAAAACAATGAAATTTTATAAATGATATACATTTTTAGAGTACAAAACTAACGTGAAACTAAATAGTTAAACACGCTTAAGCATTTCTACTATATACCAAAAATTTGATTAAAAGATATTTTTATTCCCTTCGTTACGACCGTCACATATACGGGACGAGGGTGCGTACAATCTGCACTCACAAGCATTTAAACAAACTTATGGCTCCTGTCCCTGCGAGCGAAGGCAGTCACGAGCTAAGGCTGCGAGTGAACACCACTAGTTTCTATTACACTAAAAGAGCAATAAATCTATCTTTGTTTCCGTACGGAACAAAGGTGAAACCTCTTTAAATGATTTTTGAGGGACTGACCCTATCGAATTGACAAAGGAAAGGAAAGTTTATCTCCCCCCATCTTCAGTCGTAAAGCTGTCAATCGATTTCGAGTTCGATTTCTCTCTTGAAGTTCAAAAAAGGTCACTGAAAAAGCAATTCATACATCAAAGCACCGGCACGAAAGATCAAAAATAGCGACGCCTGACCGCAAGAAGTTAACCTTTAGCTTTCGGTCAAGTGAAATGTAAAATATCCTTTTACAACGGGAGAACTGACGCGATTTCATCCCCCTTTCTTAATGACCCTTCACTGCAGGTGACCAGAAATTGCTGTTATCATTTGGAACATGTGTTAAAGATTTACACGTTCTTGAGAAGTAGGGAATTTTGTTCCCTGAGAGAAAGCTGTTTCTATTTACTTGTCGGCATAGAAAGTGATGCTTTAGGTTCGTTGAAAAGATGTAATTTATAATGATAAAAAAGATCTTTTTCTGTGAAGTGCGTGTCATCAAATAAACATATATTACTAGTAATTTAGCGGTCTTTTTAAAAAATAATTAGAAAACTTCATGGATGTTTATTGAATGTTTTAATACCATTTGGTTTCTTGAAGGGTATAATGTAAAAATGAAGGTTTGTTATAGGCAAAATTACTATAAGTGTATATGATAATACAAAAATACATTATTTTAAAAAGTGCTAAATTTTCAAATATTTAAGTAACACATAAGTGATTTCCTTAAGTATCATTGTTAATATTATTACAACGATTTAAATTAAAACAGAAAATGAAATTTCAAGATAAGAAAAAATTATAAATTAACATATAAGGAAACGTTAAGCAATATAGTAACAAATAATAAAGAGATATCTAACGGAATTTATGTTTCCTATTAAGGTCTTCGTTTTTAACTATAACTAAAACGAATATTTACGAATAGTACTACTTTAATTTAATCTGTAAAATAATTAACCGAATATTATTATAAAGAAATATTATTATTATTAATATTATATTATTATTATATTATTATTAATATTATATTAATATTATATTATTATTAATATTATTATATTATTATATTATTATTAATAATATTATATTTTTATTAATATTATATTATTATTATAAAGAAATTTGTTTCATTAAATAAATAAATAAAATTAAAAAAATGAAACTTTTTCAAGGCTTCATAAAAAGAACCTCGATTTCGACTCAAAATTTGTCAAAGAAAAAGTTAGGTGAAAATAGACGTCAGCAGAACTTCCAGATCCCAACCTGAGACAATCAAAGGTATCTGGCCCGTCCCTTTTTATTTTCATTGTTAAAAAAAAAAAAAAAAAAAAAAAAACTAAATAAAACGGAAAAAAGTGCTTTGACTAAAACGCATCCATAAAAAAGCTAACATATTTAAAATCATATCATATTTAAATGAGTCCAATAATAATACACTTGGTTTATCTTAGAATATAAATACTAGAATAAGATGATTTTTTGAAATTTTGACGTTCTTGCTCTGCCGAGGCTGAGAGAGGGAAGAAGAAAGGGCTTTAAAAGTTATCTCAAAACCTCTCATTGTCACAATGATCAATTTTTGTAAGATGTGGAGAATTAGAATATAAACATTGGGTATTATATATATTTTTTAAATTCAGTCTCCCTTGTTCTTCTGTGCACGTCGGTGGGGGGGGGGGGGGGTCTACAAACTTAAAATCTATCCCGGTTTTAGAAGATAACATTGTCAGAATGTTTTCTAAATTTATAAATAACAGATCGGATGAGTTTATGTTAATTTGCTCATCTCCCGCTTCCCAGAAGGGGGAGTAAATAAACTATGATTAGGGGGAACTGGGGTACATTGATACAGTTTTTTTCTAAGATTTTTTTTGGTGTCAAGAAAGTAGAAAATTCAAGTTTTTTTTCCATGAGGTGACAGCAAAACTTGTGTAGTATGTTATAAAAATGTACAATCATTGTTTTATGTAGTATTTTTGCATGTAATTTTAAAAAAATCAAAAAAAGTCATTTGTATCAATGTGCCCCATCCCCGGGGCAGATTGATACGTTTAAGAAAAATGACGACAAAATAACACCAATGCATATTTTTCATAAAAAATGAGTTAGAAAACCATTTTATATTTATTTATAAAAATTCAAATCACCCACAATTTATTTTTAAGCAATATTAAAGCAATCAAAATTAAATATATTATGACTTGATGTTCTGTCTGTTTCTTGTCTGACTGTTGGCTGTGGTAACTTTGTCATATCTAGCACTTCAACCCCAGCATTATCTTCTTTCTTATGAAAGATGAAAAAATTACCAGTTTTTCTGTTCATAAATAGGTTCATAAACAGAAAATAAAGGATAATTATATTAAAAATTCTGTTTATAATATAAGTATCATTTTCTGTTCTGCAGTTTGTTTCTCTTACTTAACATTTCTCATGTCGAAAATACTTTTTTCTCTGGAGAATCGATATAAATTCGAGATTTGCCAGAATGCCGTCCTTTTCTTTTATTAGTTCTACTAGCACTAAATGCTGGGTAAGTTCCTACGTCTTCTGTTTTCAAAAATACTATAAAATGCTCTAATATAAAGAAATTAGAGCTATTTCACTTCAATAAAAACTAATATTAGAAATTTTTCGTGAAAAAAAGGTTGGATTAAGGAGTGTATGGTAAAAAAAATAATAAAAGATAATGAAAATATGAACTATTAAAGGATTTAGGCTGTATCAATGTGCCCCGTCATAAACTGTATCAATGTGCCCCATACAGCGATTTTGAATAAAATGAGTCTCAAATCCAACACTTCACAATATATCTAACAATAAATAATGAGGAACTGATAAAGAGTAGCAGTACTTACCAGGGAGAGTATTCATTTTGGTTGAAAATACTGGAACAGTTGTATAATAGCATTTCAATTGTACAACTCAAATTTACTTTTGAACAACAAAAACAATAAATCACCCGTCCCATTTCATCAAACTGCTGAATCATTCCAAGATTTTCTGTATGTAGTTGAATACACTAGCATCACCTTTTGGAGCTGTTGTGAAACTTCCTGTAATGACCCTGTGAGCGGTAGAGGGGGTGTATCAATGTGCCCCATGTATCAATGTACCCCAGTTCCCCCTATATATTATAAAATATATACAATTGCAAATAAAATTACATAATAATTCAACTTTTGAAACACTTCCTTGAATATTAAATTAAATATTTAAAAATGTAGCCTTACTTGATTTTAGGGATTTCTAAATCAAATTTATAAACTATTAAATTAACTATCGAGAAAGACGATGAAATTTTATGTGTGAGACCTAAAATAATATCTGTAAGAGATATAAACAAATCAACATCTTAATTGTTGTTGTTATTTAAATTAAATACAAATAACCTATTTTTAATTATCCAGATGAAGTTAACAATACATATAACACAA
This sequence comes from Maratus speculifer, assembly GCA_964019185.1. Lineage (NCBI taxonomy): Eukaryota > Metazoa > Arthropoda > Arachnida > Araneae > Salticidae > Maratus > Maratus speculifer. Next base: position 160,104,626 of record OZ025300.1, on the reverse strand, counting down.
ATGTTTGATTTTCTAAGTACAACAGATTTATAAACTTATGAAAACTGTTGAGATAATCCATGATGATTGTATTTATTTTTCATTAATTTATTTATTTTTAATGCATACAAGTTATTTAGTTTTTAAACATAATTAAATATAAAAATAGGTATTTAAGCTTTTAAAATATTTCTTCAAAAAATAATACAACCTATTATTCAGAAATTCCGCACAATTTATTACCTCACAAATACTTTTATTTTTACTATAAATACATGTTTTCTTTTTCATAAATGCATTTAAATATTATTTTAAATAGTGTAAAAGCAACTGTTTAATATTTTAAAAAATTATGTCTTGTTTATTTCTCTATTTTGAAAACATTGAAAAATGTTTGGAATACTAATTGCCAGGCCTGTAACTAGACGGGGTAGAGGGATGAGCCCCCCCCCCCCTCTTATCGCCTTCTAGAGCCCCGTCTAACGATTTCCCTACATTGTTAAAAAAAATAGCATATTTTAACTTTCCTAAAAAAAAAAAAAAAAAAAAAAAATGAGCAAGACATTTTTGAGAACTTTTAACTGTCTTAAATGCAATGGGAATACGCCAAAAATTTTGTATTTGCAACCCTATTCGATTAGTTGTTTTTGTTATCTTGCTAGCAGTATAATAAAATTCTGGAAACGTATTAGAAACATTTCTGTATCTTGAAAAAAAATTAAGTCCAGATGTGTGCCACCACATGTGGTAGGACATCGTTATACTTTCAAAGGAACGATCTTATACAGGCTACTTAAAATAACTGATTATTAGTTAAGCAATGGTCAAAGTCTTGACTGAAACATAGTCATTAAAAATCTATGTTTCTAATTTTAAATGGTTTGCTTGTTGACAATGCGTAGTTATCAGTAGATGTAGTTAACGATGAAATATCACTTGGAAACTAGAATATCTAAAAATTAGGAAAAAAATGTTAGTTTAAACACGTGAAATAAGAAAAATAATTCTTTGAAAGCCAGTAATTGTTTTATGTTATGGGTGTTGGTAAGTAAATAAAATAAAGGGGGGGGGGAGGGGGAGGCGTGTTTTTTTTTTTTTTTTATCTATTTTTTTCCTTGTGTTCAATGAAAACATTTTTCTTTTTAATTTGTCATATAACAATAAAAAAAATAAACAAAAATGCATGATTAAGGTTAAGTTTATTATAAGATTACGACAAAAATATCGTGTAGTATAATGCATTAAATTTGTTTTAAAGAATAAATCCGCTACATTCTAACACATTTTCATAATAATTCTTATTAATGTCCCCTTTAAGAGGCTTTTTAAGAAAACCTAACCCGTATTTAAACGAGGAAATCCAAGTTTCGAAGAAAACCACGAAAAACTCCGAACAATTTGGTAGATGGGCGCGATTGGGTTTGAACCCAGCACCTCCTGTCTAATAGTTTCGAGGGAGATCTTCTTAGCCATTGGTGGGGCCTTTCAAGCTAATAAAATATACCAATTTGTTTTAATTTTTTAAAAAATTGGCTTGTTTTTTGCTTATATCACACAAGGTTTTGTACAAATTCAACACCAATTTTTGTAAAATTGGCAAAATGTAGTAGAAATAATGTAGTGCAATTGAAATATAAATATATTAAATATTTTTTAAAATATGAGTAGTACTATAAAGTATTTTTTTTTTTATCTGCGTACGTGCGAATGGTTACAACAATATTTTTACATGATTTAATATTTAACTCTATAGAGCAACTCACAAAAAAAAAAAAAAAAAAAAAATAGCCAAACATCAGGAAAATTCAGAAAGATATCGGTGATAGAAGTGAGCTGATTTTTAGTTCTCTCTAAAAGCAGGTGAAGGATAACGGTTTTTCCAGTAATTGTAAATTTTAATTAGCCGAATTTTAAGAAAAACTTAGTGTTTATTGACTATCAAGATTGTGTATGATGAGAAGACTTGGGACAAAACTCCGATTTTGATAACTCTTTTTATTATGCCACAGGTTCGCTCTAGTAGCTATCCAAGAAGAACTAAAGCATTAATAGAAATTAAAAAATATATATATTAAAATTGAAATTGAAAATTTATGGAAAATTACTTATCATTCAGCTGCTTTTAGATTCAATAAAAAATCAAATCATTCCTATCGCCAACACCTTTATGAAATTTCACGATATTTAACTTGTTTTTTTTTATGAATTGAACCATAGAGTTGACTATTAAATTATCTTAAAAGAGCGTTTTTATCGTTTGCACATGCACAGACAAAAATTATTTTATACAACTACTCATATTTCATAAAATGGTTAATTTATTTATATTACTATTGCCTATGTTTTTTCAACTACATTTTGCCAGTTTTTCTGAAACTGTCGTTAAATTTGGTTGAAAACCATGTATAATAAGCTAAAAAACATGCCAGTTTTTTTTGCACTTAAAAAATGCTATATTTCCCTGATTATACTCTCTATTTATGCAAAAATCAGTAGAAATGTTGTATAATATCCATATATTTCTACTCTGCATCGATAGATCGTTTCGTATAATTTAATGTACAGAGGGATCCCAAATATTATAGTTTTTCTATTTTTTTTCCCCTATCGGCTTCCTAAGTTTCCTTCTTATGAAATGGGCATTCATAAATAAAATGGGCATTCATTCTTTTTTCTGCGAATCAAGTGTGGAGCTGGGGAAAAAAGTACGAATTTAAAAGTAAATTTTTTTTTCTATACGATGTGTAAAAATTTAAAATGTGCGATATTTAGAAGTGTAATCGCAATAATCGAAAATTGCAAAACCGAATTTGCATGGAAACGCATTTTAATTTCTTTTCTTTTCTTTTCTTTCTTTCTTTCTTTTCTTTCTTTTTTCTTTTTTTTTCTATTTCAACAGAAAATGGAGTGATTCTGTTGCCACAATCTCAAAAATGTTACTGGAAACTATAAAAAAAATTAATATCTCAAAAATAAATTGAGATAGAGTTTTAAAACAAATTGCACTTAAAAGTACATTTTCCTTTCTATACAACAGTATAAAAATTTAAAATGTGCGATGGTTAGAAGTGAAAAAATTTGTTGTAGTGAACATTGCAAAACCGAAATTGCATGAGAAAGTGTTGGCATTGGCAAAATGACGTATACGTTACGCACAGATATGTTTCGCTTTTATAATATAGATACATTTTTATGAAATTTATGGTATTTTTATTTAGAAACAAAGAGATTGTATAGTATTTTCTATTTTTCCGTAAAGCAAGACACTGTGAAAGAAGCTGTAAAAGTTAGCTTTTTAAACAAAATTTACCGATGAAGGGAAAAAAAGACATTATATTAATTTATATGAAATTCAGACTTTTGAATCATTCGGTGTTAGAGTAACAATCCTACTACCATAGATATATGATTCTTCAAATTAAACGAGTGTGCCGCAGAAGTTTTGAAGAAATTCAAACACTTTCTAATTTTTTAGACTTTATTATTATTATTAATTATACCTTTTGCTTTTACTTTTAATTTAATTATATTATTATTTATTATATTTTTTAACAATTGTTTCGCCATGAACGTTTTTAATAATTAAATCATTATTTTTTGTTTTCCCTTGTTTTATTCGAGAATAATAGCTATATAAATAATAATAATAATAATAAATTTTGTGGTTGCAACATTCTAGCAAAAAAAAAAAAAAAAAAAAAAGAAAAAGAAAAAGAAAAAAAAAAGAAGAAGAAGAAGAAAATAGAGCTACTTTATTTGATAAAAATCGCTAAAAATTAAATATTTTAAATGAGTTTATTTATTTTAATTTATTTTTTTGTATTGTTATTAAATTTCTAAAAAAAGCTTTGCAACAATTTTCATGAAATTTAAATTCAATCCTTGACCAATTGCAGAGAATAATCTTTCAATGAAACAAAAAAAAGGCACATGAATCAGTCGAATAGTTTCGAAATAATTGATAAGCGTACAAAGCGACAACAACAACAAAAAAGTGCTAAATTGAGAACTTCTTCCTTTTCTTTTTGGTGTCAGATGAAAAATAACTGAGAAATTATTAATGCAATCTATATTATGGTTTGTATAAATAAAAATTATTTCATTTGAATTTGACGGTGAATAAGTTATTTAGAAATAATAAATAATACTAGAATTCGACGATTTTCTGAAGCAGATAATGCATAATTCCATTCTCATTTATGTAAAAGGTATTGTTGCGCATGACTATTTAGTAGGCTGTGACCATAGAATCAAGCTGGTTTCTAATGTGAAATTTTCTGAATAATTCTTAACGTGTGGTATCAAATTGTCAGACTTGACAGGATAGGATTTTGATAGAATTGGGAATCGAATTCAGTTTTTCCATTTTGTTTTTGTTATAAATAAATTACTTATTGACATTACCGCAACAAAAATACAACCAGCAAATTTCCACCTTTCCCTAAATTTCGCGATCGGAAATTTTGTTCAAAACGCCAAATTTTACATTATTTTCTGAAATGCTTTTGCCTTTATTAAATAAATTAAAAACGCCATTAAATTATGTAATTTTTTAATAAGAATTTTACGTCTCGTTCATATGTTTTATATGTTAACAATTTCGTATGTTTTTGAATAATAAAAATGAATTCAGAAAAGCTTCAAAAACTAACTCCTTTGGGCTTGAGAACAATCATATGTTCCGTAAATATAATAATAATTATAAACATTTGATTTTTTTTTCAATTCAGTGAGTAAAATTACGTACGTAATTTCTAATATTTAGTGCGTTAGTAAGAAAGAAAAAAAATAATAATGCTTCATTTTACATTCTAAGAGTAAACGTGTAGTCAAAATTAGCAACGCTAAATCTCTAAAACTACTTGCTAAATATAATCTATTCATTATGTCTCACAAGCAAGAACTTTCTAAAATACCTTGTAGCCACTGGGGTAGAAGCAGCTTTACGTCGTCTGCGCAAATAATGTTTATTTTTTTGCCAAGTTTTTTTTCCCGGCATTTCCCTAGGATAATTAACATCCTCCCTACAGAAATTCCCTAGCTCGATAATCAGTCGGACCCCTATTGAGCGAAACGGCCTTAATGATTTCTTTACCCGCATGTTGGAGGGGAAAAAGTTTTCGGGATAACGATAATCCCAACCCCGTATTCTTCAACATTTATTTTCTTGGGACTACGGTAATCCCCCCGGAAGCTAAAGGTTAATGCTATGCGCTTATTCCTATAGCGAGATTATTTTCTATTAACACAATTGCATTTTGACCTTTTTTTTTGGGGGGGGGGGGGGGGATTGGATAGCTGAGGTACCTCTTCACATCGTTCTTTTTCGATTTGGGTTTCAGATTTTTTTTATGATATTCATTTTTGGAACCGGTTTCCAAAGTGAAACGAACTTTATGAAAAATATTTGCAAACAAAATCGAAAATCATTTTTACTGTATACTAAAAATGGGATTAAAAGGTTTTATTATTATTCGCTTTGCTATGACCGTCACACAGTGGCGCAGCGAGGGGGGGGGGGGGGGTTGGGGGTTAAAACTCCCCTCAGAGCCATGACAAAAATGAATCTAGGAAAAAAAGTGACCGGAAAAAAAGTTATCGGAAAAAAAGTGACCTAAACTACAAAAGCGGAAAAAAGTGACACGGAAAAAAGTGACACGGAAAAAAAGTGACAAGGATTGATTTTGGGGATTCATTGGTTAAGTATGAAAGGGGGATCGGGGGGAGGGCTCATAATTTAGGTAAATGGGTTTTTCATGCTGAATTAACTGTTTTGGTTCAATTTTTGGATATACGTTCATACTGAAAAGAAGCTTGCCTGATTAGTTTTGGGAAGGGACGATTACCCCCCCCCCCCATCCGTCCTCAATTAGATGAATGGGTTTTTATGCAGAATTATCCAACGTGTGTCAAATTTGAATATACAGGGCCTGACTAAGGCAGGGGCATGCGGGGCAATTGCCCCGGGCCTCCCAGTTTGAAGCCCCCCCCCCCCCCCCCAAGGAGAGAAAAGTTTCTTGTTAAAAGAGGGTCAAATGATATGAAATAGCAAAATATTACCAAAATTCTTTTTTTTCAAATTTAAGGGGTCTTTTTTTCTCCTACCCCTTTGCTTCCCTGCCCCACGTTCCCTTAAAGTAATAGTTACATCACAAAAAAATTAATAGTTAAAATTATTTATCTTCTGTTATTATGTATAAAGATGTGAAATATAAATACTGAAATCAGTACTTGGTACGAAATTTATGCATACATACAATAGGTTTGAATTTTAATTTTAGTCACTTGAGTATAATTCACAAACATTTTTAAGATAGAAGGGGCCACTCTAATAATGTTTGCCCCAGGGCCACCCACTGTCTAAGTCGGGCCCTGTGAATATAGGTTCTTTTCGATAAGGCTTATATATAGTATATAATGCATGAAGAGATTTAGGAGTTTTAATGGTTATATATAGAGGGAAAACGGGGGATAACCTTTCTTAAATTAATAACTTTTTACGCATAATTATCCGATTTGCTTAGAATTTTGGACATAGGTTCATTATGATAAGACGTATCTCTGATTAGTTATGGGGTTCTTATTATAAAGGGGGGGGCGAGCAGTTATCTCCCCCTTAAACTAGATAAATAGGTTTTTATGCAGAATTATCCCATGTATTTCAAATTTTAAATGTAGGTTCTTACTGATAAGGTGGATCCCTGAATAGTTTTAAGGATTTGATATCTAAGTATTGAAGGGGAATAGAATATAACCTACCTTAAATTAAATTACTTTTTACGCAGAATTATAGGATTTGCTACAAATTTTGGATTATAGATTCATTATGATAAGGCTTATCCCTGATTACATATGGGGTTATTTTCCTAATTAAAAATTAAGGCGGGTAATTATCCCCCCCCTTAAATTATATAAATTGTTTTTTATGTTCACTTATCCGATATATTTCATATTTGGATATACTATGTTTTTTCTCATAAAGTGAATCCCAGAATAATTTTAAGGGTTTAATTGCTAAGTATACAGTGGGGGAACGGAGGATAACCCCCCTTAAATTAATAATTGGCTTTTTACGCAGAATTATCTTATTTGATTCAAATTTTGAATGTGTGTTCATTATGATAAGGCGAACTCCTGATTAATTGTGGGTTATCCTCCGTTCATCCCTCTATACTTAGCCATTAAACCCTTAAAACTATTCAGGGATTTACTTTATCAGGTAAAACCTATATCCAAAATTTGAAATACGTTGGATAATTGTAAAAAAAAAAAAAAAAAAAATATTTATATATATATATTATTTAAAGAGTGGGGGATTAATCGCCCGCTTCCCCTATTTAATTAGCAAAAGAACCCCATAATTAATCAGAGATACGCCTTCTTATAATGAATATACATCCAAAATTTGAAGCAAATCGGATGATTCTGCGCAAAAAGCCATCTCCTTCTATACATAGCCATCAAACTCTTAAAACTATTCAGGAATTTACTTTATGAGAAAGATCCTACATTCAAAATTTGAAATAAATCGGAATAAGTTTCGGAATAAATCGGAATTGTTTTTAAATCTAATTTAAGGCCGGGGGTAGTAATCACCCGCCCCCCTTTTTAATTAGCAAAAGAACCCCATAACTAATCAGATATAAGTCTTATCATAATTAACCCATGTCCAAAATTCGAAGCAAATCGGATAATTCTGCATAAAAAGCCATTTATTTAATTTAAGAAGGGTTTCCCCCATCTTCCCTTTATACTTAGCCATTAAATCCTTAAAACTATTCCGGAATTCACCTTATCAGAAAGAACCTATGTTTAAAAATTGAAATGCATCAGATGATTCTGCATAAAAATCTATTTATCTAGTTTGAGGGAGAGATAATTGCTCGTCCCCCCTTTATAACAAGCAAAAGAACCCCATAACTAATCAGAGATACGTCTTATCGTCTTATACGTCTTAATGAACCCATGTCCAAAATTCGAAGCAAATCGGATAATTATCCGTAAAAAGCTATTAATTTAATTTAAGAAAGGTTATCTCCCGTTCCCCTTCTATACTTAACCATTAAACTCCTAAAACTCTTCAGGCATTTTATACTATATATAAGTCCTATCGAAAAGAACCTATACGAAAATTTGACACAAGTTGGATAATTCTGCATAAAAACCCATTCATCTTATTGAGGACGGATGGGGGAGGGGGTAATCGTCCCTTCCCAAAACTAATCAGGCAAGCGTCTTTTCAGTATGAACGTATATCCAAAAATTGAACCAAAACAGTTAATTCAGCATGAAAAACCCATTTACCTAAATTATGAGCCCCCCCCCCCGATCCCCCTTTCATACTTAACCAATGAATCCCCAAAATCAATAATAAATCCCCAAAACCAATCCTTGTCACTTTTTTTCCGTGTCACTTTTTCCGTGTCACTTATTTTCCGCTTTTGTAGTTTAGGTCACTTTTTTTCCGATAACTTTTTTCCCGTCACTTTTTTTCCGTTTACCGACAAAAATACAGAAATTTCCATTTTTATGAACTGAATCATAAAAACAAAACTAAAGTTAGAATTTTATTTGTTTTGTTCTCGAAATCTGCCGCTTTATTGAATCAAATTTTATTTAAAAATTTGACTCGTTTAAGCGGCAGTAATGTATTTTCTTTTAAAAATGGGGAAAGTTCATGGTAACGGTATCAGTATCGAAAACTGGTCACTCATTTCGGAAAAGGCCGGCATTCATTTATACTATTGGAAATCAGCCGAAGGCTAAAAGGAATGGTCATTTCCTGTCACTGCCGTCTCGGGTTTTTCAATACTGCACCACTGAAGGGTCTTAATTAGTTACATCTGTTTCTTGCTCTTTTTTTGGAAACGGGACTGGACATTCCAATTCCAGGAAAAACACAAAAACGCATGCTTTGAAGGATAGGCTTAATTTCACAAACATTCTGTTGTTAGTTGCTGTAATGCTAAGGTTTCCTTTATTGTGCGTTTCGCTATGGATATTAAATCCTATTCAGAGAAAAAATTATGAAAAAGATGGATATAAGAGATCATTTTTTTAAATCTTTCGAATTCCTTCAAGCATTCTTAAAATCCAGGTATGTTTGGAAAGTATATAATTCGTTTATATTTATGTCTCTGGAAATATATTAACAACGCCGTGCGAAAGGAGGGGAGGGGGGAGAGGGCGGTCGCAGGGATTTAGGGGGTGCCAAATTTTTAACTACTTTCTACTTACTACTATTTTAAAAGGGACTACTTTCAGACAATTTTTTTAATTAATATTAATTCATATTTAAAAAACGCCCGAAATAGGCAAGTAGGTAAGCGGAAAAAAAGTTACCGGAAAAACAGTTATCGGAAAAAAAGAGTGACATAAACTACAAAAGCGGAAAAGAAGTTACCGAAAAAAAAAAAAAGGGACAAGGAATTGATTTTGGTAATTCATTATTGACTTTGAGGATTCATTGGTAAGTATTTAGGGGGTATCAGGGGGAGGTTCTTAATTTAAGTAAATGGGTTTTTCGTGCTGAATTAACTGTTTTGGTTCAGTTTTTAGACATATGATAACCCCCCCCCCCCATCCATAACTTCTCAAATTAAATTAATAGTTTTTTTACGCAGATTTATCCGATTCGGTTAGAATTTCGGACATAAGATCATTATGATAAGACGTATCTCTGATTAGTTATAGAGTTCTTTTGCTTATTATAAAGGGAGGATGGTCAAATACTCCCCCCCCCCCACAAATTAGATAGATCGGTTTTTAAGATCGGATCAAAATTATCCGATGTATTTCAAATTTAAGATATAGATTCTTTCTGATAAGGTGAATCCCTGAATAGTTTTAAGAGTTTAATGACTAAGTATAAAGTGGAGGGGGATGGGGGATAATCCCTCTTAAATTAAAGAAAATGGCTTTTTACGCAGAATTATCCGATTTGCTTCGAATTTTGGACATAGGTTCATTATGATAAAACGTATCTCTGATTGGTTACGGGGTTCTTTTCCTTATTATAAAGGGGGGGACAAGCAATTATTTCCCCCTCAAATTAGATAAATCGGTTTTTATGCAGAATTATCTGATGTATTTCAAATTTTAAATATAGGTTCTATCTGAAAAGGTGAATCCCTGAGTAGTTTTAAGGGTTTAATGGCTAAGTATAAAGGCAAAAATAGAGGATAACCCCCCCCCCCCCTTTAAATTAAATAGCTTTTTATGCAGAATTATCCGATTTAAAGAATTACTATTCAGATTTTGGATGTAGGTTGTTTATGATAAGGTGTATCCCGGATTAGTTATGAGGTTCTTCTGCTAACAAGGAAGGTCTCCATTGGGGGCATACTCAGAATTTTTTGAAAAAAATACGAATTAAACTACTCATGTAGGTAATAAAGGATCAGTGAAAATTAGCGGAGGAATTACATTATTAGATATGTAAAAAAATAAAATAGTTTGGAATAATTGGCGTGAAAAGCTGAAAGCGACGCGGGATTTGGCGAGCAGTGCATTTCCTCGCTAAAAGCAGACGATTTTAACGAATCTGAAAATTGATTTTAATTGACTTCAATGTTAAAAATCTGCAGCATTTACAGCAACGTCACTGCACTACTTTTATAGAATATCTCTCTTCTGACCAATGAGAATGCTCCATAGCACGGTGAATTGACCGTTTTCTATAAAAGCGGTGGAGTGACGCTGCAGAAAATGGTACAGATTTTTAGCGGTGTTGTAGCTTGTGCAACACTGTTAAAAATCTGCTGCATTTTGCTGCAACGCACTCCACCGCTTGTATATAATATCTCTATTCCAACCAATGAGAAAGCTCCATTTCACGGCCAAGTAACCGTTTTCTATACAAGCAAGGGAGTGCGTTGCAACAAAATGCAGCAGATTTTTAACAGTGTATTTTTCAATTTGGAACAATTTTAATCAATTTAAATTGTGTTTTAAATGATAAAATATATTAATTTCATTTTGTTATCAGTACATATAAACGTATATGACAAAATTACATTTAAAGTAAAGTAAAAATGCAAAACTAAAATTACTTAAGCTAAACTTATTTAAATAAATTGGACATAGAAAGTTTTATCTTTAAAAAGTATTCGAAGCGTAAAAGCGTATTTTTCAAAATTTCGTTTTTTCGCCAACCGGAGATAAATCGCCAAATAAACAAAATTTTTATTATTTTTTTACGGACGTTATAAGGAGGTTCCGCCGAAATTTTTTTTCTAAACATATATAACTATATGAGAAGAACATGCTGTAATTTTTTCAGATTTTTCTGAGTATGCCCGTATGGAGACCTTCCTTGTAAGTATAAATAGGGAAACGGACGATTATCCCCCCCCCCTTAAATTAGATAAATTGTTTATGCATAATTATCCGATGTATTTCAAATTTTTGATATAGGTTTTTTCTCATAAAGTGGATCTCTAAATAATTTTAAGGGCTTAATGGCTAAGTATAGAGCGGGGAACTGGGGATAATCACACTTAAATTACATAAATGGCTTTTTACGCAGAATTATCCGATTGGCTTCAAATTTTAGATGTAGTTTCATTATGGTAAGGCGTATAAGCTAATGAATATAGTTAAAATAGGGAGGGATGAAGCAGTCCATTCAGGAAACCTTTTCGGGGAAAGAAGCTTGCTTTCCCCATTCGACGGAGGGGGATGTCCGATAGATATCGCGGGCGGCTAGTTTCTTAGGAAATTTGTCGATCAGGGGATTTCCCGGTAAAGGTTTGCTGCAAAAATACTCAAGTAACATAAAAAAACGAGTTGAATGCAACTGAACGCAAATAACAAATAAAAACAATTTTTCTTTATTTTTTAATTTAATGATTGAAAACTATTATGTCAGAAAACATTATAACACATTTTACCTTTTTTCTGATAATGATTAATTTCCATTCATTTTGCACTTAAAACTGGTTTATTTAAAAAATTTTTTATTTGTGAAAAAAGTAATATACTAAATTATTTGTTGTAATTGTCATTTTAATTTACGCCAAATATTTATCATTTACTGGATTTTTACTAATTAATGTCCCATATTACACATCACAAAATATAATATAAAACATTTTAAAAATATATGTTAGAAAATTTTAATGTACAAACTATGTTGTATGTCACGAACGAATGAACTAGTCAATTCATTAATTTGTAGTAATAAAAATAGTTTTTTTATTACTAGCTTATGTTAGTAATTAGAAAGTTAATTGTTTAAAAACCTATAGTTCTTGTTATATCTTAGGTTTGAACGCTTAAAAAAATAAATGGATTTAAATAAAAAAACGATTTTAAGAAAAACAGGATAGTTTTTTCTTTGTTACGATGTTTATAGATTACTGAAAAATGCTACGCAGAAACATAACTCACAGTTTTCAATTCAAACAGCTATTGAGGATATATAAACAAATTCTTAAAACTATTCAGGGATTCACTTTATGAGAAAGAAACTATAGCCAAAATTTGAAATACATCAGATAATTGTGCATAAAAAACAATTTATCTAATTTAAGGGGGGGATAATCGCGGCCCCCTAGCAAAAGAACTCCATAACTAATCAGGGATACCCTTTATCTTAATGAGCCTACATTCAAAATTTGAAGCAAATCTGATAATTCTGCGTAAAAAGCCATTTATTTAATTTAAGAGAGGTTATCCCCCCATGCACCCTCTATACTTAACCATTAAACTCCCAAAATTCTTCAGGCATTATATACTCTCACGACTAACTGACAACATTAATCGTGGCAGAAGATAGATAGCGAAGTCTTATTGTGAAAAGGATGCAGGGGTGAAAATATCTTCATTCAAAAGCTGAGAAGAATAGGTGCTATTAACCTCAAGGGACATACCTAGAAAATAGTTGCACTGGTCTAGTGGCAATAAGCTGAGGGGGACACTGGGATTATTGAGCACCAAGAGGGAAGGAAGGTAGTTGGAAGAGAGACATGTGCTGGTAATGTACAAGAAAATACATTGATGTAAGATGGCTTAGACGTGCTAAGCGAAATGTAATATTTGAGTGTGGCTCCTATGTAGTTGTAATGTCGTTTTATTTATTTTTTTAATAATTGATCTATGGTTCTAATAAAGAACTTGAGTGTTAAAAATGTGTTATTGATGAACTTAACAAATAAGCCAACTTAGTAAAGAGAAACTCAGGGCGCGACACCACAATACTATATATAAGCCTTATCAGAAAGAACCTATATCCAAAATTTGACACACGTTGGATAATTCTGCTTAAAAAACCATTCATCTTATTTAGGGTGGAGGGGGGGGGGGAGGTAATCGTCCGTTTCCAAAACTAATCAGGCAAGCGTCGTTTCAGTATGAACGTATATCCAAAAATTGAACCAAAATAGTTAATTCAGCATGAAAAAATCATTCACTTAAATTAAGAGCCGACCCCCCCCCCCATTTCATGCTTTGCCAATAAATCTCCAAAATCAAAAATAAATCCCCAAAATCAATTCCTTGTCACTTTTTCCCCCAGTAACATGTTTATCTTGTCCCCTTTTTCCGGTAACTTTTTTTCCGTGTCTTTTTTTTCCGCTTTTGTAGTTTGTCACTTTTTCCGATAACACTTTTTTCTAGATTCAGGCAAGTAGATATCATGATTAAAAAGCTATGTAACTGAGAAATGTTCTTCATTCTTTGATAAGATCTTTCAGAAGACGTTTCTCATAGTTGATGATTTGAAACGAATTTACGACGTAGTAGCAACAAAAAGGAGAAAAAATGGTTGCCATGCGATCAAAATCGCTTATAACTCGTTAACTAATATACTTATTATAAAAAAGAAAAAAAAATGGCGTATTTGTTTCGTCAATGTTTTTGTCAACGAACTTTGTCAAAAGATCGCCGAAAAACGCGAATTTCCTGTGCGGATCGCGGAGAAAACGGCAAATTCACCAAGTATCGCAGATAAAACGCTGATTTCGTCTGAAGACCGCGGGAAAATGTCGATTTCGTCTAAAGATTTCTGATATAATGCCGATTTCGTTAAAAAATCTGGAAAAAAACGCCGTTTTCGATAAAAGATTGCTTAAAAATATTTTGTCAAAAGATCATTGCAAGAAAAGGTCGCTTTCATCAAAAGATCACGGAAAAAACGCCGATTTCGTCGAAAAACCACGAGGATAAAGCGCCGTTTTTAAGAAAAGATCGCGTAAAATTGCAAAATTTGTCTAAAGATCGCCGAAAAAACGCCGATTTCATAAAAAAACACCGATTTCGTCAAAAGATCGCGGAAAAACCGCCGATTTTGACAAAAGATCGTAATAAATCACCGATTTTGCTAAAATATCGCAGATGAATTGCTGATTTCGTCAAAAGGTCGCGGAAAAACGCCGATTTCGTCAAAAGATCGCGGAAAAACCGCCGATTTTGCTAAAATATCGCAAATAAATCGCTGATTTCGTCTGAAAGTCGCAGGAAAACGCCCATTTCGTCTGAAAATTGCGGATAAACCCCCCTTGCGGGGGGGGGTAACTCGCTGCCCCCCCCCGCCGATTTCTGAAAAAAAAATTTCAACCAGAATCATCCCTGAAGAAACTATCCCCCCCCAGAGCCGAATTCTGGCTGCGCCACTGCCGTCACATATACGTGACAAGGGCGCGTACAACCCATACTTTTTCTTACCATTATTTAATGAAAAATTGCTTAGTTATTCACAAAATTTCTGCCGTTTAAATTAGTCAAAGATTTCTATTTGGAAATACTGTTTCTGAAAGGTAAAATATTGTGAGCAAGAACGCTTGCCTCAAAGAAGTTAAGATCAATGTAGCTATTTTTTAGTCTCAGTAGGCCAATTCTGAATCGCGGATGTTTCTCTCATAGCATTTTTAGTTTGTAGAAAATTTGTAGCAATCTTTCTTTACAAATCTGCAAAGTTGCAGCAAGTTCGGCATGACAAGACTGTAGCAAGATCACGCAAGTCACGATGTCATCACACTTTGAATTTGCAGCTAACCATTGTTATGCAAGTTAATCTCTCGCTGTATCAAATTTGTTGCAAATTAACGGCAAATAAGTAGAAAACTTAGTTCTGTCATGACTAAAGTACTGCAAACTTTTTGTAAGGTAACAGAAAATTTAATTTTATCAAAAGTAAAAATTTATTGGAAAGTAGTAACTTTGTCATGTCACACTACAAGAGTAATCTTTTCAAGTCTATCGACGCACACACATCGTCAAAAAGTGTATGGATCATTTTTATCACCATTAACAAATAATGGTGATATCTGAACTTATAAATTAGTCTTAATTTTTGGTATTCGAGAAGTGAAGAGTTTTAAAAAATGTGGTACCAACTGGATAAAATTTGTGGTACCAACTGGTCCCAGAAATTGTCTATTATGTCAAAAGAGGGATTTTTTTGCTTTCGTCATTTTCGTGAATTAAAGACAGTCATACATCAATTTTATAACATACTACTGCTGCGAGTGGGTGGTGATCTGCGTCCTCACATTTTTCCATTCGTGAAAGGAATTCGATTTCAATGTTTTAGCCCAATGTAGAAAATTTATTTCAGATTGTTTTATGTGTTTGCTAGAGTTTTTTTTCGCGTTCAGTTTTAACTTTTTTACGAAACAGAAAATGCACCCAGTTGATTTTGTTAATGCCGTAATTGAATTTCTGTTAAAAGAATGCAAAATAGATTTCTGTTGAAATGGGAAAGACTATGTTGTAAATTTGATTTTAAACTGTGTCTAGGGGGGGGAAATAATAATTTAAGTTTTGTTTTATCAGAGATTGTAGCTCTCTAATGTATGCCCCAAGTTTTTTATTTTATCTTATTTTATTTATTTATTTATTTATTTATTTATTTTTTTTTTGGGGGGGGGGGGGTGGCACGAGGTTCACTTGGAAAACAAACGAAGCGTCATTAAAAAGTTTATTAAATTCATTAGATTTTTAATTTTAAAATCTAATAATTTTAAGAGCTTCACTTTTTATATAAACATTTGAATAACCAATTTATATTATTGAAAGAGGGGCTACAAAAAACTAAAAACAAATAATATTGACATGTTTCTGTCCTATGCTGGTAAGGACCATAGTCATAATAAAAATACAAATCGTTTTACGTTCAAAACAAATGACATGAGACAGAGATGTAAACAGAAACCACGCGCTCTATTGTGAAAAAAATTAAAATAGACCATGGTCTAAAATTATTTTCCAACTTTGTTCATCTCATTCAAGCTTTCACGGGGAATTTATCCATAAATTTTAATCATAACTTAGAAATAATAAAAGAAACAGTACCATTGTAAACAAAACATTTACGCGTATAAATTTCAATAGACTCTTTTACAATGGACTTCCGACAACAATTTGATACGAAACAATTTGCTTTGATTAAACAGAATTTTTATCCCCCCCCCTCCCCTATCTAAATATAATCTAGATAAAGCAGCGTTAGTACGACCAAACTTAATATCAGATTCATGTTCAACTTTTCTAATTCCAAGTTTTCTTTCAGTCATGCCTATGCAATAATTTAAATCACCTTTTACTGTACAGCTCATATTCAAAATATTAGAATAATTACCCTTTTTTTAGAAATTGAAAATATCGTTTGGTAATTTAATGTCTTTTAATGAAAATATGCAAACGATATTTTTATTAAGAACTTATTGTTGATTAAACTTACTTGTTATCTTAAATTTAATATCATTTTTCAAAAGATTAATTGCAAAAAAAATTATTTTGAAAAGTCAAAATATTAGAATATTTATTCAAGTGGTTCAAAATATTAGAATATTTCACATTAATTCTCCTTTAATTATTACCAATTCTTAACTGGTGGCATCATTGATTAAATTCAGACTATTTTATTTAAAATCAGTATTCTTTTTTGCAGTTTGTTTCTTTTTCGTCTTAAAATGGGCCGTGTGAGTGATATTCCTGAATCTACTAAACTTCGTATGGTTGATTTGTATCGGCACGGTAAAAATCAATGTTTTATAGCGAATTATTTACATTGTTCGCAATCGAGCGTTAGTAAAATACTAACACAATATTCAAAAATTGGAAAATTTCAAAATAATCGCCGAAATGGTGGCCGAAAACCAAAAACATCTGCTAGAGATGACAGGAAACTGAAGCGTATAGTTAAGAAAAACCGTTTTAAAAGTGTGCGATTCTTGCACCGAAAATGGAAAGAAGAAGGAGTTGAAGTTTCTACATCGACAACATTAAGACGTCTCCATAAATTTAAATTTGAATCTCGTGTACCGAAAACAAAACCTCTCATGATTGCAAGACAAAAGCGTATAAGATTGAATTGGTCTAAATCAAGACGTTTATGGAGCAAAGAAGATTGGAAAAATATATTATTTAGTGATGAAAGTATGTTTTGTGTTTCATATGGTAATCAAGGTATTCGAGTTTGGAGAATGAAGCAAGAAGCATTTGATAAAGAATGCCTTAAACGTTCCGTAAAATTTGCTGCTAGTGTCATGGTTTGGGGTTGTATGAGTGCAGAAGGACCTGGAAAGTTATGCATCGTCTACGAAAAGGTTAACTCTCTGATATATCAAGAAATTTTAGAATATTACATGATTCCATCATCAGAAGATTTATTTGAAGATGATTTCATCTTTCAACAAGATTTAGCGTCCCCGCATACCTCGGTGTCAACTAAGAATTCGTTCCGCCAACGCAACATTAAGGTACTTTCTTGGCCACCAAATTCACCAGATCTTAATCCCATCGAAAACTTATGGTGTATAATGAAGAAAAAACTTCAAGAAAATCCTCCTTCAAGTAAAACTGAGTTAGTGGCACGTATAAAGTCTATTTGGGCTAATATTGATAGAAATGTTTGTAAACACCTTGTATATAGTATGCAAGATCGATTGTACGCTGTTATGAAAGCTAAAGGGGATGCTACAAAATATTAACTACCATTTACTTCATATTCATAAGGTAATATTGTTGCGTAAAATAAAATATTCTAATATTTTGAACCAATCTAAATTTTATTCTAATATTCTGGTGTGTTTAAGGAAGCTGTATACCTTATTTATTGTGCTGTATTTTATATTTTATAAATGTTAAAATCTTATCTAAACATTCCAGATTTAATTTATAAGAAATTTAATTGCATTTACTTAGTATAAAAAATAAATGACAAATAATTTTTTCTTATTACTTTTTCTCAATTATTCTAATATTTTGAATATGAGCTGTAATATAAGGTATTTCATAAATCCCTGCAAAATCCTCATGTCCTATAGGTTCAACTTGCTTATTATGTAAACTCTTCAATTTTGGTAGCGGCGTCGTAGTAATAATAATAAACGAAGCGTCGCAAGTAACAAAAAAAAAAAAATAAATAAATAAATAAATAAATAAAAAAATAAGAAAGAAAAGGTTGAGAGTACTATTTGTATGAATATTTCACAAAATTGTTTCTTAATTGTCTAGAAAAAGGAAAAAAAAATGAATTTCATCAACGAGTCGAAACCCAGTGACAGATTTTATAAAAATTCTTGATATATTCGCATCATTGACTTTGTGAAACTTCTTTGGCGTAACAATGATGCTAAAAAACATCAAACTATGCTAACATAAATGAGATTGTTTCGTAATAAAGCAACTGAGTTATTTTCCTGCCTGAATAAAATGTGAGAAAACGTTTGATCATGTCCAAACCATTTGATCTATGGTTATATTATTCTGTCTTAAAAACAAATATTTTTCCTGCAATTTATAACGTCTCTCGAGACAAAGAATGGTTTGTCAACTCTTTTCAGATGTGTTACCAGATTACAAAAAATCAGTTTATAAACTAATAATTTTGTTGCAGTTTATAGGCTGCAACATTACTTGCGCAAGCATGACGTTGGCGATTAAAAGAAAGTGTTCATTCAAAGACTTAATTGTCCATTATGGACAGAATAGCAAAGTAAAGACAAAATATTTTACACGCTATTCAAAATACAAAAAAGTAACAAGCATAAAAGCTTCAAACAACTTCAACAAGGAAAAAAAAGACTAATAAATTACTGACAGTGAAAAGAAAGATTATGATTTAAAGTAAAGGATCTTTTATAGCAGACGGAAGTAGATGTCATCCGCCTTTAATCTAATGAAAACCAGTAATTTCTAATGTGTATTATAGAACATTGCATGTAGAATTGAAATGGAATGGAATTCTTACCAACTGTCATCTTAAGAGCTTACTCTAGAAATCGTTCTTTGGAACCTGTTCCAAAACTAAAATGATCCCAACCGAAAAAAAAATCTGCGACCGAAAAAGTACAAAGATATACGGTTAGAAATCCATCTCTAATATACTATGCGCGAAAGTAAGTCATTAAAAATATCGAAGCATTTTATAAAAATTCTTGACATATTCGCATAATTGACTTTGTGAAACTTCTTTGGCGTAACACTGATGCTAAAAAACATCCAACTATGTGAAAGTAAATGAGATTGTTTCATAATAAAGCAGCTGAATTATTTTCTCGTCAGCATAAAATGCGAGAAAATATCTGATCATATCCAAAACATTTTTATCTATGATGCCTTATTCCGTCTTAAAAACAAATTTATAACGTCTCGCGAGACAAAGAATGGTTTGTCAACTCTTTTCAGATGCGTTACCAGATTACAGAAATCAGTATATAAATTAACCCATTAACGCCCAGCGTCCTCTTTTGAGGACGGTTACAAAAACAGCAAGAAAGCGGTTTTCTTACCAGTAAAGAGAAACATAAATATATACCTTCTTTCACGAGACAGAATCCTCGATAAATTTAGATAAAAGTTAATTTGATTTTAAAAGTGGTGGGAAATACAAAATTTAAATTTTAGCGAAGAAAATAATTCGGGCGTTAATGGGTTAATAATCTTCTCGTAGTTTATAGGCTGCAACATTACTTGCGCAAGCATGACGTTGGCGATTAAAAAAGTGTTCGTTCAAAGATTTAATTGTCCATTATGAGTGAATAACAAAGTTAAAGACTAATTATTTTATACGCTATTCAAAATACAAAAAAGCAACAAGCATAAAAAGTTAAGTAAAGGCTTCAAACTACTTTAACAAGGAAAAAAAAAGACTATTCAATTACTGACATTGAAAAGAAAGATTTTATGATGCAAAGTAAAGGATCAATCTTTTTTTTGTGGAAGACTGAAGGGAGGGTGTCATCATCCTTCTATCTGATGAAAAGCAGCAGTTTTGTTATGTGTATTTTAGAACATTGCATATAGAATTGAAATGGATTAATTTCCAACTGTCATCTTACGAGCTTACTTTAGAAATCATTCTTTGGAACCTGTTCCGAAACTGAAAAAATCACAAGAGTCGAATCCCTGCAATCGAAAATGTACAAATATATACGGTAAGAAATCTATCTCGAAAATCCTATCTGTACAAAAGAAAGTCATTAAAAATACCGAAGCACAAATAAGAAATTTGTAACGTATGTTGCCATTGATTTAACATTAGCTTCTTGCGAGTATCGTAGCGAAAAACGTAGGCTGTAGGATAAGGGAAAGCTATAGACTTTTAAGTGAAACTCTAAATGATCTTCGGTTTTTGCAAATAGTCTGAAAGGATTAATATTTGAGAACTTAATTTTTGTTAAGCGGATTTGTTTCATAGTTGAAGATAATTGGCAAGCAGGACACAAAGATATTGGCGATGACCCATGCTTTTAAGTGAAGAAAACATTTCAAATGAAAATCAAATTTCAAATTTTTAATTTCTTAAGAGGCACAAATGCCAACTTAGCGAAAAAGTTACTATGTCGAAACTGGAACTCGGGCCATCAGTATAGCGTACTGACGTTCTACCGACTAAACCACATGGATGCTTTTTCTTTTTTAAATTTTTAGAAAAATGATTGAGATAAATAATTCCTCCAGACTTTTGATATCCAAGTTAATTTTCTACATTTTTGTGCTTAAAAAAAACTGAAATGATCCATGTTATGACAAAATTTTAATATCGTGACCGTTCGCAAGCTAAGTTTCTGGAACGGTCGACAAAATGTTTCTATTAAGTTTTTCTCCAAAGTTGTTTTCTTCATTAATACTTTGAAATTTTTCCAGAGAGAAAATTCGCCTTACATGCAATATTTCAAATGAAAATCAAATTTTTAATTTTTAATTACCTAAGAGGCGCAAATGTGAACTTAATGAAAAAACTTCCATGCCGGGACACTAATCTGGGCCATCAGTATAGCGTACTGACGTTCTACCGACTAAACCACATGGAACGATACCTAGCCTGGAACTTCTCACTATTATATATTGACAAGGCTATAAATTCAGCACAAGATGGAATATTCTCCGTGAGCCACTGACATGGGGCAAACACGAAACTCAAATACCGCATCGATCGAAAACGTTTTAATACTTGGGAATTTATCCAGTAAGAGAAAATGTCTTGTACTGCATTTGCAGCCTTGCCATTGTATAATAGTGAGAAGTTCCAGGATGGGTATCGCTCCATGTGGTTTAGTCTGTAGAAAGTCAGTGCACTATACTGATGGCCCAGATTCGTGTTCCGGCATGGAAGTTTTTTCATTAAGTTGACATTTGCGACTCTTAAGTAATTGAAAATTTGATTTTCATTTGAAATATTGTATGTAAGGCGAATTTTCTCTCTGGAAAAATTTCCAAGTATTAATGAAGAAAACAACTTTGGAGAAAAACTTAATAGAAACATTTGTCGACCGTTCCAGAAACTTAGCTTGCGAACGGTCACGATATTAAAATTTTGTCATATCATAGATCATTTCAGTTTTTTATGTGTAGAAAATTAACTTGGATATCAAAAGTTTGGAGGAATTATTTATCTCAATCATCATTTTTCTAAAAAATTAATTTTACATTTTGAATTTTTCCGAATCACGGGACATGTAAAGTTCGCTACACGATCAGAACCTGTAACCAGGCATACTTCAACGCAGATTTAAACCTATTCCGAAATGGAAGAAAATTTGGCACACATGTCATATACACATCATGTGTGCTCAATTGCAACAAAATGGCGATTTTATGCGTCACATGGTAACTAGTTATTTGTTTCAACAATTTATTAAAAAAATTAAACAATAATATAAAGAATATACAGGGTGTCCAGCAAATAACACCCTGATTTCAAAATTAAATTTCTCAAAAACAAAGATCGATAGTAATATGCGGTAAACGGTTTTTTCATTAGGTAAGCTATAAAAATCTTATACAGAAACTTCAAACATGAATATTTTGAAAAAATTGCGTTCTGATTGCATAGAATGCTTTGATTTGACATTTTTCTTGTTTTAGATTGCCTGCAGAGAAATAATTTTTCAGCTTACAGTGCAATATTTTAAAGATTTTTCGAGTAAATTTTTAGAATTTCGAAATTTCAAAAATTTAATTAAAAAAAAGACTATGAAATATGGCACTTTAAGCCGAAAAACACATTTTCTGGCAGCAATCTAAAGCAAGAAAAATGTCAAATCAAAGCATTCTTTGCAATCAGAACACAATCTTTTCAAAATATTTACCGTTCGAAACTTTTGTACAAGATTCTTACAGCTTACCTGATAAACAAACCGTTTACTGCATAATTCTATTGATCTTTGTTTTTGAGAAATTTAATTTTGAAATCAGGGTGTTATTTGCTGGACACACTGTGCATATTAAATATAATATGTACATATCACAATAAATCGTAAATATTAACACTTAGGCAATATTCAAAAACAACGTTTTGCGTCAAAGTGGCGGGGGAAAAAATTTTAGCTAACTTGATGCATATATGACATCTGTGCCGATAATTCATATTTTAATACAGTTATGAAAAATAGTGTAATAACCGTGTTCCCAATAACTATTTTATATATATTGAAAAATAATACTCTATGTTCAAACGAAGATTTTTTTAAAGGGGGTTGATTAAAAAAGACTTTTGCAAAAATCATTAACTGAAAAAAAAGGGCCAACTCGAACCGTGCCAGATCCTCAATGAAATGAAATTAGTGTAAACAAGGATAAAATCGGTTTATCTATGACCAGACCATAATTATACCATTGCCCATTATTTTTTTCTAGAAGCAATTAATTCATTACAGAGAAGGCATATTCGACATAGTTCAAAATTTTCGTATTCGATAAAAGCTAAATTTAACAAGTTGGAAATTGCACGTGAACGTGGCAAATGAGGTGCGTTCGTACGATAGCGAAGTTTTAAAAATATTCAAATCTTGCTGATATAGTAGAGCGTACTTCGGATACAGTATAGTAGTCGAAATCTTTGTGTTCCTTTAAATATACAGAAAGTAATTTTTATTACACCTCAGAAACGTATATCTTATTCATAAAATATGAAATAGAATATAATTAAAACACGCCCCAAACAATGTTTCCCCGTATAGCATTATATAGTGGAATACTTTTGTGTGGCCCTGTAATTTAATAATAAAAATTCTTTGCATCACAGATTGTACAGAATGCATATTTTAGTATATACTTCATAGATTCACGCCAATTCTATTATGTTCGAATGAGTGTAACATCATAAAAATGCATTTGAAACTTTTTTCCCATTGACCGTAATGTAATGGAACACCTTTGATTGTCCCTGTAAATGATCTATGCATCCGACTTTCGTAACATTTGAAATGACTCGACAAAATTACGCAATAATTATATGTTTTAAATTTCAAACGATTAAAATGCATTTGAAACTTTTTTTCCCATTGACCGTAATGTAACGGAATCCTTTTGATTGTCCCTGTAATTGATCTATGCATCCGATTTTCATAACATTTGAAATGACTCGACAAAATTACGCAATAATTATATGTTTTAAATTTCAAGCGATTAAAATGCATTTGAAACTTTTTTTCCCATTGACCGTAATGTAACGGAATCCTTTTGATTGTCCCTGTAATTGATCTATCCATCCGATTTTCATAAAATTTGATATGACTCGACAAAATTGTTATAATTATGTATTTTAAATTTCAAACGATTCGGTTGGGTAGTTTTTGCGTTGTTATATGCGGACGGACAGACGGACTGAGCGACAACAATAGGTGCTACGTATTTACATAATTACGAACGCACCTAAAAAAAAAAGATAAATTTGGATTTCTTGGATTACAAAAGGGAGGGGATCAATTTCAAAATATAATTTAATCAAAAATGTAATAAAACAAATTTGTTCAGAAATTAATGTTTAATCAAAAGCTATAGACTAAAACAAACACACACAAAAGAAAAGAAACAACTTGTTTAAATTAACATAGTAGCTTTCATTTATTAGAATGCAGCGGTAGCCATTATTGGAATTTCCCCATAATAAAACGTTTTATCATACCATATATATTCGTGTATAAGTCGACCCTTTAACTCTTATACTCTTGAATACAAACTCTGCAAAAAAGCAAAAACCTGTGTATAAGTCCACCCCCTACCCTTTTTCTTATTTGATTTTGCACAAAACCAAACAAAATATGTCACTTTGTCAATGCAAAAAAATAGTAAACAAAATCACTTTTTACTTTCTTCTATCTTTACAAGAAGAAAGTATTGGATTCATGAAAATTTTCGACTTCCGGTTTTCGACGGATTTATACGTTTTAGAAGGTCCTGAACACGTTTTGACTATTTTTAGAAAATGTCTGTCTGTGAGTCTGTCTGTCTGTATGTGACAAAAAATTTGTGGGCGCTCTATCTCAAGAACTAATGCTCGAAATTTAATAAAATTTTATATTCAGTTAGACCTTGATATGAATTAGTACCTATTGGTTTTTGGTGAAAATTGGCCTGCAGGTGGCGCTGCTATACTACGTTTTTCATGATTTTCAAGATTGCTATATCTCAAGAACTAATGCACAGAATTTCACCAAACTTCAAATTCTGTGACCCCTTGATATACATAGACGCTGATTAAGTTTTGGTGCAAATTGGCCAGCAGGTGGCGCTGCTATGCCACGTTTTTTATGATTTTCATGATAGCTATATCTCAAGGACTAATGCACAGACTTTCACCAAACTTCAGATACCGCTATACCTTGAGATACATAGCCGCTGATAAGGTTTTGGTGTGAACTGCCCTATAGGTGGCGCTGCTATGTTACATTTTGCACAATTTTTGCGATAGCTATATCTCAAGAACTAATGCAGAGAACTTCATCAAATTTTAGTTTCTTTTACACTAGAATATATAACATAATTAGATGCTGGTTACATTTTGGTATTAACCTTGCAACAGGTGGTACAGCTATGCTGCATTTTGCACGATTTTTCCGATAGGGGTCATTCCAGGCGAAATGAGCAAATTAGCTGTGGCTGCCATGTCGCAGATTTGAATGAAAATTGACATATGAGTACAACATGTATATTTATGAAGAAATGCAAAATAAGAGATTACAGAACAGATTGTTTAAGCATGTAAACTCACTTTAAAAGTTGATACAAAATCAAGTTCTTGCTTACATGCTTTAAATTTCAATCTGGATTATTCGCGTTAGGAATGAAAAAAACTATATCATAAATTATTTTCAGATAAGAATGGATACTAAGTAAGAGATTGGCGTAATTTAGGATTTGAATTTTTATTCCTTACTGAGAAAAAAATATAGAAAAGGAAAATTTTAAAGAAGAAAATTCAATATTTCTTTTGCCCATAAAAATTTTAGGACAAGCGTTCTGACTTCAAAACTATTTAACATTTTATATAAAAGTATATATTTTGAACACAAGAAGTTTCATATATGCCTTTTTTATACCTTAAAGTGAAAAAAAAATAAATTATGAAAAAAAGGACGGGAAAAGGCATTATTTCTATTGCTTTTTTAGTCATGAAGGAAATCTCTTATATCATTTCAAATTACTTGATATCAAAGATAAAAGTGTCTATTTTAAATATTCAAATGCTATTTCTCGCCTTTTCTTCTTTTCTTTTCTCTTTTCTTTTTTTTCTTTCAGACTTATAATAAAAGCAATGAGAATTGAAGGATTAATTATCTAGTAGTGTTAAAATCCAATAGATGGCAGCACTATTTTTTAATTGAGATCGTACAATATTTTTAAAAAAGCGCGCTAAGTCAAATAAAAATTTGCGTGAAAAAATCTTTTTGAAATCATTTTTTTTTTCAATGTTAGGAATCAAAAGGCACTATTAAAATTTTTCGAGCATATTATGGACTTATTAATCTTTATGTCTGTGCAATATTGTTTAGGACGGACCTGTCCCTTAATTATTATTCGAGCATAAATAAGAGGAAAAAATACGATTTTGTAATTTTTTTTTAAGTTTCTAAGTTTTTTTGAAGATGAAGGAATTAAATGATAATTATCAAACTTGGGGAATTCAATCTTCATATATAATACTGTATCATGGACTAATTTCTCACTTGTTTTGTCATTTTTTAAAATTTTTATAATGTTTCGAATTTTCTCAAAATTCACAAATTTTCAATTTTAACAACCCATTTAAAATTAATTACGTTGTTACCAGATTGCTATTGCTAAATAAATAAAAAGATAATTATTCAGAGGTTATAAAATTGCAAGCCAAATTCATTTATGTTAAGTATTTTTCAAGATACGGAGCTTTAAACTTGCAACATTGGACGATTGCACACATGCCGTTCTACATCACAAGTTTTTTAAAAGTCCAAAACTGCTAAAATAATTTAATTTTTGTTAAGATATTTTTCAGAGATCTATTTGAATATGAATAAAATCCGTGTATGAAATTTTATTAAAATCGGTTACCATGGGGCCACGACTTTTTTAAATTTTTGCTCATTTGACGTGGAATGACCCATAGCTATATCTTAACAACCAACGCACAGAATTTCATCAAACTTCAGATTTTGTTACAAAATGACATAACATAATTACACGATGATTACGTTTTGTTATAAATCCTTCAACTGATGGTGCTGCTGTGCTATATTTTACACAGTTTTTTTTTAACCAGCTATATCTCAAGAACTAATGCACAGAATTTCATCAAACTTCAGATTCTTTTATACCATAACATAATTAGACGCTTTTTTACGTTTTGGCATAAATTGTCCAAAATATGGTGTTGCTGTGCTACGTTTTGCAAATTTTTTGTTATAATTATATCTCAAGAACTAATGGACGAAATTCCATCAAATTTCAGATTCTGTTAGGTCTTGACATCAATAGATGCTTATTAGGTTTTAGTATAACTTACCCACCAAGAGGCACTACTAAGCTCATTTTCTCAAAATATTAATTAAATTTTTCGTTTTAGGCATTTCGGATACCAGAATCTCATTAGGCTAGGTCAAATTTCGAGGAAATTCGATAGTGGGTAACTTTGGAATCGCCACGGTTTTTTTTTTATCATGTACTTATGAGATAGAAGCAAGTTTCGGGATTGACACATCCAACTAGTTTTATTTTAATGGTAAGTAATTATTTGTACATTTTACATATTTTATTTCACATACACATTAAATAACTAGAATTTTGAATATTTGATTTTTTTTTTTATTTACTCGTGTATAAGTGAACTTTCCCCCAATTTGCTTGCCGAAAATTATCAGAAATTCTCCGACTTCTACACGAGTATATTCTGTGGTTGAACTTGGGAACTCTGAGATCAGAAAACAGGCATGCAAGAGATAACGACATAATGACAATTGAAAGAGAAACTTAGTATTAAAGATACTTTAATGTAGCTAATTCTATGCTTGAAACATAGTTCCCCTTTGAGCATCTTAGACAATGATTACGCAGTTATTCACCCCTCTAAACAGTTATTAGAGTAATTTTGTTCGCCTGAATAAATTCAATAAAAAAAAATATTTCATCAATTCGATTTAATTTTTTTGAAAATATTTTTTGAAGCTAAACCATTAAGTGCAGCAAAACTACAGGAATGCTCTCCTATTAATGTTTTTCACGCATGATTGCATATCGAACGTCACAGAGAATTAAAGTTGTTTTTGACTGTCTAACAAAGAGAGATCACTTACATAGAAATTACGTGTCGACATGCGTGCCGAAATAACGTGGCTCACAACGTGATGTCTTTTTCCCTTTTTTAATGTGCTTATTATTTCAAAGTTTCATGCTGCATTCGTGTCGAACGTTAAACTTTTAATAAAAGGTAAAGCGAAATCCGTAATGGGAAACACCACTTTCGCAACAAATTTAAGTGTACTTAGGATTTTTTTTTTTTTTTTTTTTTTTTTTAACAAATGTGGAGTATTTATGAAAAACCACTTACCCTAATTTATTATAAGAAGGGGGAGATTGTACTTTATTTAATTATTTATATATAAGCACAAACAACATTAAAGAGCACAAATATTATAAAATAATAGGTGTTAAAAAGCATACAGCTGTTTCGGGACTTCTAAAGTCCCACCATCAGTGTTAAAAAAGTGTAAAATGTAAAAGAAAAGTCACATCGTTAATATTTTATTTTACGATGTGACTTTTACATTTTACACTTTTTTAGCACTGATGATGGGACTTTAGAAGTCCCGAAACAGCTGTATGCTTTTTAACACCTATTATTTTATAATATTTGTGCTCTTTAACGTTGTTTATTTATTTATTTATAATTTATTATGCTTAACCCTTTCGGGCCCAATTTTTGTTTTTCTATTTTGAGAACAAAATTATTTTTATTTTACTAAAGTTTATCATAATTATTCGAATCGACTAATTGAAGTTTAAAGATATCTCATTGTCTAAAATCTAATGAATGTACTTATTTTTTGTGTGCTATTCAATTCATATTTAAATGTTAGTAGGCTAAGGTAGAGTTTTTGAAGACGTTGAAAAATGACGTATTACAACAGGATTTGAAAAAATATTACAGCTTTCTAGAGTTTTTTTTTGGTGTGTGTGTGTGTTTTATCGTACATAATTGCTTCAGAAAAATAACATATTTTAAATTTAAAGAGTGAAATTCATGTAACGGAAGGAATCGCCAACGGTGCAAAAAAAAATTAACTTTTATTATTACTATAACTTAATGCCAAAACATAAATGAAGTCAGAAAAGCATGGCCATATACTGTTATTCTTATATGTAGAAAGGAATCAAATCCAGACAAAATAATACTCAATGAAAAGACATGTACTTGTACATATCAAATCGATTTAAAGTTATTACTTACAGGAAAAAGCACAGAAATTTGTGTAACTGATTTTTGATGTCATTTAAAATGAACTCAGTGGGCGAAAAAAAAAAAAAAAAAAGGTTTTATGAAGAAAATTATTCATAACTTCGTTAATTCATAAGATATCAAAAATCCACTTAAATCTATACTAATATAAAATGGTTTGTCCTGACTGATAATCAACGCACAGCCCAAACTACTGAATGTGGAAACATGAAAATTGGGGAAAATCTACTTTTTATGATGTAACCGTGCACTAAGACAGGATTTTTGAAAATCCCCCCTAAAGAGGGGGGGGGGGACAAGGGATCGAAACTTATGGAACATTTTCCTATATCTTGTTTAAGATATGTCATATATGTCGTTGTCGTATAATGTAATATATGTCGTTTAAGGTAGCAGCATGAGATACAGAAAATACATAAATCTACTAAAGAAATGATTAAACACGTATTTCAATGATTTTAGAAATTGTCCACCTGAGGGGAGACGAACAATTTCGAAAATTTGGCACATCTCAGCAGTCTTTTTAAGTAGAAGGGTGAAACGGCAGAAAATAAATCGATTAAAAAAAATGGAACACTTTTTCAGAAATTTAAAATTTTCACCCCCGAGAGGAAGGGGGGGGGGTTCAAGTAGGGGTAAAAAATTCTAAACATATTTTGAACTCGTCATGTGACATATCATCGAAAAGCCCTTGAATAGCTCTTTCATATTATGAACCTTTCTTTCCGTACCTCAAATTGCCCTATCCCCGGGGGGCCAAAAAAGGGGATGGGAAAGAAAAAAAGATAGGTCTGCGAATTTTATACCTTTACTTATAAAACTGTACGTCATTGTGTCAGAAAATATCAGACTTGTTAAGCAGTGCAGTTGAGAACAGCCTTAACATCATTCTGATAAAACTAGCTCATAGAGAAAAATGAATTTAAAAACACGCCAGATGAAACAGGCCAAAACTGGCCAGATGAAACAGTTAAACTGGGTTCATCTCTAATCTTGATCTAGTTTTTGGTGAAATTAGTACCTAATTTCTAAATCTACCTGTGCCTGTAGGCTGAACCGGCAGGATCCCCCTCCTACCCCTGCAACCTGGCTGATAGTTTTATTCTGTTTTTATTTTACTGCGTCTTAGAAAATCTAAATAGCTTATTTGATACTTACATTAGATCACTGGCAAAAATGCACAAAAGTCACTATTCTTATTTTTTTAAAAATATTCATTATTAATGGAGTAAGACAAAGATGTGAGTACTGTTCTTCAATAGTTCTGAAAAAGGATTTCAAACAGAAAGGACGCGGTATAGCTTGTTCGGTCCCATTGGAGAAAACAGGTTTGGGCAATGTAAGCCGTGATACATACTTCGTGGATCTCATAGCCACACGTTTAGTTATTTAGCATTATGTACTATCACCGACTTGAAACTCGGTTACAGACTTGGAATATTTATCTTTATATCCTATCAATAGAGATTCAATTTCCTGTCAAACCAGTGGCGGATCCAAGATGGGGGTCATGACCCCCCCCCCCCCCCTGAAGCTCTTCAAAGAGGAATGTAAAAGTAAAAAGTGCTAAAACAGGAACGCAAAATAACGTCTAATCGAAAGAATTTGCACTTTTTTCGAAACTGATCGAGAAAATTCGCGAATTTGCCGCTCCTGATATACATAATTCACAATTTTTCCGCACCCGATCGGTGAAATTCGCGAATTTTGCGAAGCAGATCCACGAAATTCACAATTTTCCATGCCTAATCGACGAAATTCATAATTTTTTGGGGTGTGATCGAGGAAATTCGAGATTTTTCCACGAGTGGTCTGCGAAATTTGCGATTTTTCTTCATTTGTTTGCAAAATTCACGATTTTTCCGTGTTCAATCCACGAAATTAGCACATTTTTTTCGTTCTTGTTCGATCAAATACGAATTTTTCCGCACACGAATTATGAAACTGACGAAAACTGACTGACGAAATCTGCATTTTTTTCTAGCCATAAATTAATGAAATCCGTGATTTTTTTTCTCGCGATAAACTGACGAAACTCACGATTGTTCTGCAGCCGCTCAAAGATTTTTTTTAATTTTTCGGCGCATCATCGACAAAATTTGCGGTTTTTCTGCTCCCTATCAACAAAATTAGCGACTTTTCGTTTCGAATCGATAAAATTAGCGGTTTTTTCGTTCCGATTCGACAAAATTCGCGAGTTTTTTCTACTCGATCGCCCGAATTCGTGCTTTTTACGAAGCCGAGCGACTATATTCGCGATAATTTCTTTCAATGGAATTGTCAATTTTTGTTCGCCACATCAACGTAATTCGCGATTTTTTTTTCAATCCCAATCGACTGTATTTTCGCTTTTTACGAAACTGATCGATCATATTTGCGACTTTTTCGTTCCCGATCGACAAAATTCGCAATTTTTCCGTGTCCTACCAAAAGCGATTTTTTCGTTCTCGATAGATTAAATCCGCGCTTTTTACGAAAGCGATCGACCGTATTCGGGATTTTTCTGGGCCCAATCGAGGAGATTCGTGCCTTTTTCCGTTCTTGTCCATGAAATACGCATTTTTCCGCACCGAACAATAAAATTCGCGATTTTTAACTGATTGATGAAATCTGCATTTTTTCCCCGCCGTAAATTGATGAAAACGGATTTTTTTTTCTCGCGATAAACTGGTAAAACTCGCTATTGTTCTGCAGCCGCTCAAAAAGATTTTCGATTTTTCCGCGCATCATCGACAAAATCTTCGATTTTTCCTTCCCCTATCAATGAAATTAGCATTTTTTTCGTTCCGAATCGACAAAATTCGCGAGTTTTTCGTACCCAATCGCCCGAATCACCCTTTTTACGAAGACAATCGACTACATTCGCGATAATTTCTTTCCCGATTCACGGCAATTTTTGCGTTCCACATCAACTCGAAATTCGCGATTTTTTTTTAATTCTCAATCAACAATTCGCGTTTTTTTTTCCGTTCCCGATCGAATAAATTCGCGCTTTTTACGAAGCTATCGACAAAATTGGGGTTTTTCGGTGCCCTATTAACGAAATTTGCGATTTTTTCGTTCCAGATATACAAAATTCGCGATTTTTTTGTGCTCAATCGACAAAGTTTGCGATTTTTCTGAAACATACAGACAAAATTAGAGATTTTTCGATGGCCGATAGACAAAACTCGCGATTTTCCAATATCCAGTTGACGATATTTTCGATTTTTCCGCGCCCAGTCAACGAAATTCGTGTTTTTTTCGCGCGGTAAACAGACAAAACAGGCGACTTTCCGCAACCTATGAACAAAATTTGTAATTTTTTCAAATATTATAAAAAATTTAGATTTTTTTTTCTTGGCCGATAAACGAAATCTGAAAAATTTCGCGTCCGATCGACAAAATTCATGATTTTTCCGTGCCTAATCGACGAAATTCGCGATTTTTTTCATGCCCGATTTGCGAAATTTGCTATTTTTTATCGTAATTCCCTTTTCACAATATTTACTGTATTTTAAAATTGTTTCATTAAAGCATCTGTCAAAAGTTGTGCCCCCCCCCCCCCCCCCTGGAGGTTGGGCTGGATCCGCCCTTGTGTCAAACTTTCCTTTAGAAAATTGCAAAATGTATTAAAACCCATTTATGCCTAGCGTCCCAATTTATGGGACGCTTCAAATTTTAATAAATTTGTATAACTTTTTCTTCTTTATAACATGAAAATCCCATTAAATAATTATGTATAAATGACTATCTGTTACCAAAAGAGGAGAGCATAAAATGGATATTTGCTTAAAATGAAGGCTATATTCAGAGGTTAAAGCACATATTTCAAAATGGCCAAATGTAAAAAGTTAGTGTGTGTGTTTTTTTACCAAAGATCCAAACAAATATTTATAATATTAGCACGCTAACTTCATCTATATATCTAACCATTAATACTATTACAATATATGAACCATTGAATTTAATAACTTATAGCACACTAAACATAGAAAGAAAAAATAAATATTATAACAGTAAACATCTAATATTATCCTTAAATAGTATATTAAATCCTAATACATATGATTAGACGATATATTGATACTATTAATGTAAAATCTTATAAAGTGGTATTAGATGACTACCTAGTAGATATATATGTTCAAGTTTTTTTTATGCATTTTTGTATATTATCAATTCAGTGACAGTTATTTATATAAGGGCCTTTTCAAGATACCATTTATACTCGTGTATAAGTAGAAGAATTCTAGACAAAATATGGAAGTTGAAAATTGGGAGGGGGGAGGGTCGACTGATGCACAAGTGAGTAAAAAAAACACGATTACAAATAATTTTTCATCATACTACTACAAATGTAATTCGACTTATACACAATTTTTTTAATTTTGCTTAAGATTTGGGACTTTATTCACGATTGTGTACGGTAATTATGAAACAAATTGTCTTTAGGCCTCAAATATGATTATTCTTAGTTTATTATTACTTATACATTTTACTATCTGTAAAGAAATATTAGTAGATCATAAAAGTACTGATTATAGTATATAACAAGACTTAAAAGCTTATTTTATGTAAATTTAGACAAAACATAATTATGTGCATACCATTACAAATATATTATGCATATCCCCGTATTTAGTACGTTTACATTTTATCAAACACAAAATTTTAGCTTTTTTGTGTGCGATTTTTCAGTTTATTTTGCAACATTTTAAAATGATTTTAAATTTGAGAAAAGAAAAATTCAGGTATAAAAGTGTTAAAATACCCAGTTTACACTTTTGTTTATCAAATATCTTTCAATTTAAAGTTTAATACAGTAAAACCTCTAAATAACGGACAGCTTGGGAGCGCTGAAACTGTCCGCTATTCGGAGATGTCCGCTATTGGGAAAACCACGGCGATTCAAAAATTGATAAGAAATGCGTATGTTTCCTTATTTGACTCATATATGCCCTAAATATATGACCTTAAAAATATACCACCGTCTACTATATAATTAATCAAAATTAAATTTTATTAAGTAATGAAACTGAAATGAAATTGTGCACATTTATTGCTTTTGCTTGCGATTACATGTAATTTGCTTTTCAGTGTCAAGTTCTAGTCAAGGTGGTAGTTTTAATACTTTTGAATCTTTTTTAAATAAAAAAAAATTGTATAACTGCTCACCATATTTTTCCGCTTCTTAAGAGCATAAAATCTCAAATTTTCGACGAGGGAAGAGGCATACCAATGCTCTGGAAATTGACATTTTCTCCCAACTCACCCCCTGAATTCAATACAGGGCATGGGAAGAGGATTTCCCCAGCTTAGCCCTAAATTTATCAGTGGTCAGAAAAATTATGACCCATTGTGCTGACAAATTTAGATTTTTTACTTTTTTTTCAGTTTTGTTTCACATTAAAAATAAAATTCTCAGCCTTCATCGTCAAAATTAGTGTCCGCTATTCGGAATGTCCGTTATTCAGAGATTAAACATATAAAAATTAAGGTTTTGGGAGTGGGGATTAGAAAACTGTCCGTTAAATAGAGATGT
Source organism: Maratus speculifer (assembly GCA_964019185.1). Lineage (NCBI taxonomy): Eukaryota > Metazoa > Arthropoda > Arachnida > Araneae > Salticidae > Maratus > Maratus speculifer. The sequence continues at coordinate 160,069,962 of OZ025300.1, read as the reverse complement.
CCGTTATTCGGGAGTGTCCGTTATGGAGGTTTTACTGTATATAGATAGATAAATATATAACTTTCACTGAAAGAATAAATAAAATTTTCACCGAAACCGATGACTGGTATTAAAATCGAGCTTATTTCGGGCAGTAATCAATCTGAAGAAGTCATTTCTAATGAGAACTACTACACAATAAAAAGTTGATTTTACAAGAAAAATAAATGTTAAGTCAGGACAGCGGAAATAACTTTATTTTATAAAAACAATCAAACAAATTAAGGTCAAAATCTGTTCTAAAAAAAAAAAAAAAAAAAACATAATAGTTACAGATTATTTCTTTAAAATCAGTTTATTTACTGGCATCTTGATGGCCAGATTTTTTCTTTAAAATTAACTATGATTTTTTACAGTGTGCTACTTTTTTACACTTCAACTCCAAAGACGTCTCAAGGAGTCCTGATTTCTTCTACATTTTAAAGTCATTAAAAAAAAATTACTGCCAAATATAGAAATGAAAAATGTCAAGATGTTGAGCATACATGCAAAAAAATGTAAGCCACAAGGTTGAAAATAATTCATAAAATTTTTCGTGACTTGGAGAGAACATTAGTAGGTAAAAAGTGCATTACATAAAATTTCATAAACTTCGTACGTGAAAGAACCGATTACACATTTACATATGCTTATTAAAACTATGAATGGATTTTTCTTATCATAAAATTACAAACATGGAAAAAAAATGATGAAATAGGACTTCGTTAACTATGACACCATCAGAATAAGATTCATATATTTTTTCTCTTTCTTCTTTAGGATAATAAAAGTAAAATAAGGATAAGTAATTGCTTAAGCATACACAGTGATGTATTTTCTAGATAATTACTACAGTAAAGTATTAAAAGTAATCCCCCCATTTCCCCCCCAGAAAATTCTTATATTTTTGTTTTCATGTCTCATAAAAGATTATATCTTATTCAATTTATTTTTACTCAACCTCTTTACATATTGTGTCAGAATAGCATATTCTTTATATTATACTGTTAACCCCTTGGGGACGAAAGACACGTATACGTGGCACAAAAAGGCGAATGCCAGGGCCCGATTTTGACTATTTGAGGCCCTGGGCAAAGAAAAATTATGGGGTATCTTTTTAGTCATTGCAACGTTATTCAAATAGAAATGATGGTCACTCATATGTGTACATGTAATGCATAACCATATTTTCGCACCTTGGATATAAATAGAAAAAATTCTTAGCTCCGTCAATTCTAAATTAAATACCTTAATAAATAAAAGTATACTTTTTTTTTCCTTTGTACAGAATAAAACTTTTTTAATTCCAGCAATTTGTTGTATTTACTTTAAGATGAATTTAATAACTTTAGCTTATCGAAGAATTGAAATTGGAAAAAGAAAGTAAATGTTTTATAATTTAATGTATGGATTTGGGGGCCCCTTAAGGTCTGGGGCCCATGGGCAAAGTCCCGATTTGCCCATGCGGTAATAAGGTCCTGGCGAATGCTACTTTTTTTCCACCAGTAAAATGTAAATAATGTAATCGTAAAGTTTGCATTATTTAATCGAAGCATTTCCTCGATTTAGTAAGGCACAAATTTCTGTTTTTAAAAACCGGTGACAATACATTAAAAATTTCGCAAAAGTCTCCCGTCGTTTATGTACTAGCATTTAATAGATATTTATATTGAGTTCAAGTTTTATATTTTTGTTCCTATTTCTTTCATATATAAATTATTTTATGTAAGTTTGTTTCATTAGTTTATTGTTTTTATTAAATGAAACTACTTTGTATAGAAGGGAATTTTAAAAGGGGGGGAATGTAAATTTGATCTGATTTTATTTTGCAAATTTTATACATCGTGAAATTTTATCAAATATACTCAACCCTCCCGATATTCTTATCTTTTTCACTAAAGTTCCTATTATAAGCATCTCTTAAGTTTTAGAATTCCCTATCTGCTAAAAGATTGGGGAGGGGGGGGGGGATTTTCGGTACTTTACTATATTAAAAAAGACGTGAAAAAGTCTTGAATCATCGAATGATTAATGTATTATAATATAGAATTTGCCTTCCCCCCCCTTATGCAGTACCCCTTATCACAGGCTCATTTCGTTTTAAAAATAAAAAAGCTGACAAAATTAAAAGCAAATCGATTTAGTTGTTTTAGAGTAATCGTAATTACTGACTAGAGAAATGCACTTTTGAGAACAATCAATTTCAAATTATAGTATAATAGAAAGATAAAAGCTTCAAATTTAAATAAAATCATGTATTCCAGCACCATAAAGTAGTCCCTTCAGTTAATAAAGCCTAAAAAATCTAAATTTATAACAAAGTAACTTTCAGGTTTAATTTTTTTATTAAATTCATGTAAATTTAATGGTTGTTTATATAAAAAAAAAACATTAGGTATTACCTGTTTTACTTTTATTAAACACTATGGAAGTAGTATTAATATTGTTAAAAATCTATTATTTGACCAATATATAATCCTTTAAAAAGGGAATAAAATAGCGTTAAAAAGGTTTGATATGAAATATTCCTGAAAATAAGACACTTTCTGCGAAAAACAGTTTCAAAAATTACATAACCGATTATAAATATCAACTGTAAAATACCGCTATAGATCTATCGTGTTATTAGATAATATCGATATTTCCAATGTATCTGTATTCGTTTCTATCCTATTTAAAAAAGGAAAAGAAATAAAAGAATAGCCGGATGTTCATAATGTTTCGAGAAAGCATACATTAACACATTATCTGAATTTTCCCTAATATGCACAATATTTTTTTTTCGTTGTAAAGATTTCATCTTAGCGTGCATAAAAAAAAAAAAAAAAAAAAAAAAAAAAAAAAAACAGGAAATACAATTTTAAATTATTGCTATTTAAACAATTTTTATTTAGAGAAATGATAATTAATTGTTGCATTTAAGACTGATAATATTTTTAAGCTGATTTGTATCCAGATCCTTATGTATTGTATTTTGTTAATATAATACTTTTTCCTTCAGAAAAAAATAATTTCTGTAATGCTATATTATTCAAAAAATCCTTCAGAAACTGTTTTGAACACGATATGATATATTTTTTAAAATAACTAATTAAATACAGTTATACACACTGTCACATTTTAAGAAGCGCTAATGTTAATCCTATGGTAGAAATTTTCTCAAGATATCTCGTTTTCAATATTTTTAAAATTATTTTTTTCCCTACTAAGAATGTTTTTGTTAAAAATACATAACTTTGCTAATTGGTGTACAAAGACAAGAAATTTAATATGAACTTGTACAATTAAAAATAAAATATAAAATTAATGTTTCGAGACGTCTTCAGGAAAATGATTGGGAAAGTATATGGTGGTTTTCACCATCATATTTTCCTGAAAACGGCTGCGGAAGAGGCTCGAAATGTTGATTTTATATTTTATTTGTACAAGTTCATATTAAAGTTTTCTTGTTTTTGCGCACCGATAATCAAAGTTGTGTATTTTTAAACAAATACTTCTTAGTAGTTATATTTTATGATGCAATTGTCCAGTTATATGCATGATTTTTTTTTAGGGGGGGGGGGTAAGGGAAGGGGGTTGAAGCGGGCATTGAATAGCTGAGATGAACTTATAAAAAGATTGTTTTAATTTTTCGAAAGTGCATTTTATTCCATCGTCAATAGTGTAAAAATTAAAAATGTGCAATGTTTAGAATTTTTTAAAAAATGCAGTAGAAGTTAAATTTTATCGTCAGCTGTTACCACCGTCAAAAAGGCATTAACGTTATGGCATGGATTTTTTTGTCCCTTTTAATATAGATAGATAAGAAAACGTTTTCAAGCGCATTTTTTTAAACATTTGGTACTTAAAAATCTGGAATAACTACAGAAAAATATAATGGAGAAGAATGAATGTGCAAGACTTCAGAAATTAAAGGAAAAATTTATGCAGCGAATGGAAGGTGCGAAGGGAGGGGGGGGGGGGGGAATTTCGGGGTTAAAATTCCTTTCAGACAAACTTTTTTCTTTCTTTTTTTTTCAGAGATTTTCATTAAAGTAAGTGATAAATGCAGAAATTTCTCAGTTAAAAGGAGTAAATGTCTTCAAAAATAACGAAAAAGGAAAAATGAACACTTTCAGGTCCCGACTTATGCTGGGGCAAGCAGGGCAACTTTCTCTTGCCCCCTTTTTAGTCCCCGCCCCTCTCCATGAGACTAATCTGAATTTTTATTAAAAGTTGCAAAATGATTAAAATTAGCCAAAAATGACCAAAATTCAGATATTTTAATCATTTAGGTAAATACTTCCTCTCTTTGATTCCAGTACACCATCCATTTATGCAAAAAAGCAAAATAGATCATTAGAGAACTAATGATTAAAATTTTAGTATAACAACTTAGTATCCTATTGTTTTCAAAAGAAATAATTTTTTAACGTTTTCCATATAACGTGACTAGTTAAAATCATTAATTATGACCAGTATGGGACATTTTCTTTTATACATCTTATATGTAGATAAGCAAAGTAAAATATTTCCAAAAAAAATACTTCTATCAACCGATCTATCATTTTTTCTACAATTATTCTACTAGTATATTTTCCTACTAGTATTAGTTGTGACTATCTTTTAATGATACCCGGTATATAGAAGTGAGCTGTACTGGATACAAAATTTATGCATACATATGCATAAAGTTTAGTTCTAACCACTTCTATATTATTCACAAAAATGTTCAATAGATAGAAGCCCTTCCCTCCAGAATGATGCTTGCCCCCCCCCCACCCCCATAACACTTTTATACAATTTTAAAATTCTGCAATATTCATAAAATAATGAAATTTTTAGAAGTTCGGGCTAAAAATCTATTTTTCTTACCTTTAAACATATAATTGAAGATTTTAGAATTAAGAATTAAATGTAATAGTTACATTATAGGCAAATATGAATCCAATTGTAATAAATTTCGAAAAAAGTTTTATTCTTTGAAATGCTTGAATAACTGTATAAAATTCAAACTATAACTATCATTTCAAGATTCAGTAGTACGTTATTTAAAGATTTCATTTTGGAAATAAACATATACACATCACATATTTAGAAAAAATAAGTATTAAAAGTAGAACACAAAATTGTGCACCAGGTACCCAAACACACTTGATCTTTCGCATTTAAAAAGAACGCAACACTTTTACTGTTCATGTATTTAGTTGATCAAAAATATATTATTGATTTGTATGGAAATTTGCGTTTTCTTTGAAATCATATCCGCACAATTTTTGTGCGTATAAAAATATTGTTTATAAAACTCATAAAAAGGAGATTACTATTCATAAAGAGTACAAGTTAAACTGCGAAAATTTAAAAAATAGTGTGGTGGTCTGCGAGATTGATAACAGAAGTTCACAGTTAAATATTTTTGCTTTTCTTCCTTTAATTAAGGAGACAAGCTCTTTTGGTGAGCAAAAAAAGATGAATGTTAAAAAAAGAAATTTTTTTCTTCTTTATTAAATTTTTAAGTTTTAAAAAAGCAAAATACATTGCAATATACTACTTGTCATAAAGTGCCTTTTCACATCTTAATCTATACCATAAAAAAATTGTGCAATCGATTTAGAATGTTTATTTATTATATTAAGCAAGTAAAACAACTTCAAGCTGACCTATAAGAGGTACTCAAAATATCAAGGAACCCAAATTAATAATAAAATGGTAAAATGCAAATAAGTTTTTTTTTTAATGTTTGTTTAGGAATGGAATGAACAGGTTTTTAAATCCAAATAGTAAATTTGAAAAAAGGAAAAATATTGGAAAACAAAATTATATAGGGCTTTAATTAATTTTCAGTAAATAAAAAATATATTTATAGAATCTATGGCCTGAAACACTTTTAAAGAACTTGTTTAAAAATAAATTAACAAATATGATCAGTGGCGTATTCAAGGGGTGGGCTGATGAGGCAGCAGCCTCCTCCGAAATGTCTAGAAAATATATACGAAAGTTTATCAAAATGTAATGAAATCTGCTAAAATGGAATTAAAAAAGAACTAGAAAGTTCCGTATCAGACAGGTTTTCATTAAAAAAAAGTTTTTTCGCACAAACCACAAAATTACAATTTCAGACAAGTTTTCGATATACACAGACTCCCTTTAAACGCCGTAAAAATTATACTAGTTAAAATGGAAGCCTGCTTAAAACACAAATCCAGTCCCATGCATCCCCATCTTTTATAATATCTGTTACCTGCTATGATAAAAACCTGTTTAAAGCGAAAATGTTAATATTTTTGGAATTTCCTCCGAGAAATTTTTACTGTGTCTGAGGCCACTCCGAAATTACGAGTCTAGATACGCCACTGAATACGATTTGTTTAAGTTCATCGTCCTCTGCATATTCAATAAATATACTGTACATCATTTACTAATTTTATCATAAATTTTATTTAATTTTTTTTTTTAACTTTTGCACTTTAACATTCAAATTCTCTTACCTGTCCAAAGGGACAAGGTCCGTTCCGTCCGTGATTTTCATTGTTGACGTTCAGGTAGATCCACTGCAAATGACCTCGGGGGGCCTTTAGCTCGCCGTTTTATGTTCCCCAGTCCGGGGAGGGGGGCAGGGAATCAGACTTTCCCCCCAAGGTGTTTGCAACATTCTCGAATTTCAAAACAAAATGTAAAAATTTCTCAGTGGGCATGCGAAAGTCACGTGTAAAATGGAATTTCACCTGTTTATAGAAACGTGAGTTCAACAGGTCGGGGGCCGCTCCCTCATCCCTAAGACCCCCCCTCCCGTCGGGATGGGGATGAGGGGGAGATTTGATGGATACTGAGGTATGAAAGGTATGATAATATGGGTAAGGAAGTTAGGTCTACTTTTAAAGGTAACCAGTGTGGTCTGACAACCGTATAAAGTCTGTCACAGCTGATAGATGCTTATAGATCTTATATGTTATTTTGTTTACATTTTTGAAGTCGCAGGTTAGACTGGAACTGAGATTGTTTTTACCCGCTTGAACAAAAATAAACATGCCCCATCGTATGAGAATGAGTTGTAATTCCCCGCTGAACAACGCGAAACTTTGACACATTTTCAGCTCCTTTTTAAATGTTAATAAAAAAGAATATTGCCCAGTTAAACTGATGGCATTGAGCTCACAGGCTACGCATACTAATTGTACATTACAGCCTTGTATTTTCGTTAATTCCGTTCGAAAAAAAAAGTTAAGGGGAAACAGCTCTCCCCTTTCTCCTTTTTTATACTTAATCATTGAACCTCCTAAACTATCAAGTACATGCTTTATCATATTAAAAAACCTATATCCAAAATTCAGAGCAAATCGGAAAATTCTTAATAAAAACCCATTTAGCATTTATATAATTTAAGAGGAGTTATTATCCTCTTTTATACTTAACCATTAAACTTCCAAAACTATTCAGAGATTTGAACGAAATCTGACAATTCTGATTGAAAAATCTATTTATACAAGTTAAGGGGAGGGGCATTAGAACCCCCGTTCCCCCTGTTTATACTTATTCAATGAACACCTAATAACAGCCACGGAATCGCCTCATCAGAACGATCCTGTATCTAAATTTTGAACGAAAACTGTTAATTCTGCATGAAAATCCCGTTTATATCAATTAAGGGGAGGGGCATGAGCCCCCCGTTCCCCCTGTTTATACTTATTCTATGAACACCTAATAACAGCCACGGTATCGCCTCATCAGAATGATCCTATATCTAAATTTTGAACGAAAAACTTAATTCTGCATGAAAATCCCGTTTATATCAATTAAGGGGAGGGGCATGAGCCCCCCGTTCCCCCTGTTTATACTTATTCAATGAACACGGAATCGCCTCATCAGAATGATCCTATATCTAAATTTTGAACGTAAACTATTAATTCTGCATGAAAATCCCGTTATCAATTAAGGGGGGGGCATGAGCCCCCCCGTTCCCCCTGTTTATACTTATTCAATGAACACCTAATGACAGTCACGGAATCGCCTCATCAGAATGATCCTATATCTAAATTTTGAACGAAAACTCTTAATTCTGCATGAAAATCTCGTTTATATCAATTAAGGGGAGGGGCATGAGCCCCCCGTTCCCCCTCTTATACATATCGAATGAACTCCAAAAACTAATCAGGGAAGCGCCTTATCAGGATATACCTATATACAAAATTTCAAGTGGATGGGATATTTTTATCATGAGTAATCGCGTTACGCACGAACGTACATACAGAACGGACGGGCACATAAGCTCTCAGGCTATGATAGCCTGTGAGCTAAAAAGGAATAAAACTGGCAGGCCTGATTATTAAAGTGATTTGAAATGAAATGATGTTTTAATATTTTGTGAAATAAATTACTTAGCAAGTTATAGGAGATCATTCGATCATTGTCATGTGATGATGCACAATACTTTCCCCTTTCTTGTGTTATCGCGTCGGAAATTTTGTTTTAAACGTCTGACACTTTTTCTGAAAAGTTTGGTAAGTCTGAAAAGCTTTTACTAAAAAATGTAAAACGTCATTCTACGACATAGTGTATGAATAAAAACACCTGCTTTATTGCATGCGTTCATAAGCAGAGCCCGATCAAGACGAAGTTGGGCCCAGGGCCTGTTAAAAAATTGGGCCCCCTACCTACCCATTTTCGTCGACACTTTCACAAAAAAGATGGGGGTTTTGTGACGAGTTGACAAAGTTGTTTGGGTAAAAAGTGCCTAGGTTAAAAGCTTCTGAAAATTTTATTGCGTCATTCAGACTATTAAAATTTTACATTTCATTTTTTATAAAACAATATTATTTTAAAGTTATTTGATTAAAAGAAAAAAATCAGTTACATAATTTTTGGGTGGGCCCAGGGCCAAGGCCCCGGTGGCCCGTGCATTAATCAGGCCCTGTTCATAAGCAAAAAAATGTATGACAAATATGGGTAAGGAAGTTGGGTCTAGTTTTAAAGGTAACTTGTGGTCTTGTCAACCATATAAAGTCACAGCTGATAGATTTTATATGTTACTTTGTTTACATCTTTGAAGTCACAGGTTAGATTGGAACTGAGATTATTTTTATCTGCTTGAACAAACATAAACATGCCCCATTGTATGAGAATGAGCAGTAATTCCCTGCCCAACAACACGAAAATTTGAGATACATTTTCTGATTCATTTTTAAGACTGTTCTCAAGTGCTCTGCTAAACAAGCGCAAAACGTTGGGACATATCCACAAATTCATTTTTTCAACTGAAAGATAAAATTCAAAGACCTCACTATGGAAACTATTTGGAATCGAACTGAGTTTTTATTTTTTGATCAATAAATTGCTTTTTGAGTTATAGACGTTTTTGATCACGGGGTATAGCGTTTTTCTATCTCCGTTCACTGGTTTTCCACTTTCGTCGGGAAATTTCTTCAAAACGCCAACTTTGAAAGCATTTCCTGAATAATCTACTGCAGTTGCAAAAAACGGAAAAATGAGTGCGATTAGATAGTTTCCGAACAATAACATCTGCTAGTTTCATGCATTTCCGAGCAAAAATAAAACTTATGTCATAAATTTGCCCTTATAGATTTAAGAGCAGCCTATTGGTAAGCCTGAATATTAAAGGAGTTTGTGATCGAATGATGTTTTTTGAGAAGTAAACTGCTTATCAAGTTATAAAAGATTGTTACCATGCAGACTTCTTTTCCCTTTCTCGCATTACCGCGTCGGAAATTCTGTTCTATATTGCCCAGTTTGATAGCATTTTCTGTAAAGTCTTCTGTTTTTACCAAAGAAATGCAAAACGCCATTCGATAATTCCATGTGTTTATAAGCAAAAAAGAATAGAGAAATGTTTCAGAAATAGCTCCTTATGGATTCGGGGACATGTTGAAAGTAGTCCGCAAAAAAAAAAAAAAAAAAAAAAAAAAAAAATCACGCTTAACGCAAAATGTGATTTATTTTTAAACGTAGAAGCATGATACTTGTAGGAATGATCATTCAAGTGATTTTCAAAAAATTTTTTTTTTTCCTTTTTCTGATAATTTAAAAACATTTTGAGGTGTCTTCAATTATCAAATATTTTCCTTTCCTGAGCTATCACGTCTCTAAATTCGGTTGAAAATGCCAACTTTTCATAAAAAGCTTATCTTTACCGAAAACTGAAAAAACAGTTCGATTATATAGTTTCTTAATAAATATGTATTTTCTATAAAACTAATGCTGTCACAGGAGTAATGAAAAATTTTTGACCGGAGATTTTTCTTCGCTAATATTAAGAAAACTACTGCATACAAAAAAAGTATTACAAAAAAATGTTTAATCTACTGATTTATCTACTAATGTTTAATATCTAAAATGGAATAATTATTTTAATATTAAAGTTCTCAAAATCGTTCCATTAAACAAGTGCACGAGCGAAAAATTTACATAGGAATTGTAATATACAGGGTGTCCGAAAAGTCTGGAAACGTTCGAATAACTAGAAAAATACATATGAGATTGAAAAACGTAAATATACGTGCTAAATATTTTTAAATAAGCTACTCAGTGATACCAAATTTGACCTTCGTAACCGACCCCCTGGGGGTCAGAGGGGGTCTAATTTTGAAATCTTAAATTATAACCCCCACATTTTTTATTGCAGATTCGGATTCTACGGACAAAAATACGTAACTTTTGTATTTGATGTTTATTTCGAATCCTCGTTTATCACGGTGTAATCGAGCATATTAAATCGATAGATATTTCGGCTTTTCCAATGGGATTTTCCCTAATCGAAACTAATTGGGGAGAATTTATGACATCAAATTCCTCGTCTTTTGCAATAATAGCGTTTCCTGAAAATCACCCGTGCCGATTATTTCGGTAGTGCTACACAGTTAAAAATTTGATCCATTTGTTGTAGCGTCACTCCACAGCTTTTATAGAATATCTTTTTCATGACCAATGAGAATGTTCCATAACACAGTAAAGTACACTGTAAAAAAATTGACCATTTTGCTGCATCGTCACTCCACCGCTTTTATAGAAAACGATTACTTTACTGTGTTATGGAGCATTCTCATTGGTCACAAAAGAGATATTCTATAATAGCTGTGGAGTGACGCTGCAGCAAATGGGTCAAATTTTTAACAGTGTAGCACTATTGAAATAATCGCCACGGGTGATTTTCAGGAAACGCTATTCCTACAAAAGACGACGAATTTGACGTCAAAAATTCCGCCCAATCAGTTTCGATTAGGGAAAATCCCGTTGGAAAAGCGGGAATATGTATCGATTTAATATGCTCGATTACACCGTGATAAACGAAGATTTGAAATAAACATCAAATACAAAAGTTACGTATTTTTGTCCGTAGAATCCGAATCTGCAATAAAAAATGGGGGTTATAATTTAAGATTTCAAAGTTGGACCCCCCCCTGACCCCCAGGGGGCCGGTTTCGAAGGTCAAATTTGGTATCACAGAGTAGCTTATTTAAAAATATTTAACTCGTATATTTACGTTTTTCAATCTAATATGTATTTCTCGAGTTATTCGGCCGTTTCCAGACTTTTCGGACACCCTGTATATACAAGACCATTAAAAGTAAATTATATATATATATAGTCTTAAGGATACAGCATCACAAGTTGACTGTGTGAATATTGCATTTAATTTTTAGGTGCGTTCGTAATTATGTAAATACGTAGTACCTGTATTTGTCATGCAGTCCATCCGCCTGTTCGTCCGTCCGCATGTAACAGAGCAAAAACTACATAACGGAATCGTTTGAAATTTAAAACATAAATATTACATAATTTTGTCGAGTAATTTCAAATTTTATAAAAATCGGATGCATAGTTCAATTACAGGGACAATAAAAAATATTCCGATACATTACGGCCAAGGGGGAAAAAAGTTTCAAGTGCATTTTAATGCTGTTGCACTTTTTTGAACATAATAAAATTGATATGTATCTGTGAAGTGCAGGCTGTAATATATAATAATCTACAATTTGTGGTACAAAGAATATTTGTTAATAATTTACAGGGCCCCACAGAAGTATTTCATTACATAATGGTATAGGGAGAACATTGTTTGGTGCGCGTTTTAATTGTATTAAACTATTTAACTTTTTATGAAACTGATAAGTTTATGAGGATTACTACTAGTTTTTTTTCCTTTATAAAAGAAAGTAGATAGTTATTTATTGGGACACACAAAAAATTCTGGCTATTGTACTGTATCCGAAATACTGTATACTATTACACCAACATCTTAATACTTTTAGGTGCGTTCGTAATTACATAAATATGTAGCACCTATAGTCATCGTTCAGTATGTCCATCAGTCTGTCCGTCCTTCTGTGTCCGCATGTAACAGAACAATTATCCAACCAAATCATCTGAGATTTAAAATACATAATGGTTGCATAATTTTGTCGAGTCATTTCAAATTTTATGAATATAACATGAATAGTTTTATAACTGGGACAATCAAAAGTATTCCATTACATTATGGTCCACAGGAAATATAGTTTCAAGTACATTTTAATCATGTTACACTCTTTTGAATATGATAGAATCGACATGAATCTCCGAAGTATGCATTCTGCACAATTTATTAATTTATTATTTATTTACAGGGCCACACAAAAGTATTTCACTATACATAATGGTATACGGGGAAACATTGTTTGGAGCATGTTTTAATTATATTAAACTATTTCAGGTTTTATGAAATTGATATACGTTACTGAAGCTTAATACAAGTTATTTCCAGTATATATACAGGAACACACAAAAGATTTCGACTACTATAGTGTCCGAAATACTGTATACTATAACAGCAGGATCTGAATATTTTTAAAACTTCGTTATGGTAAGAACGCACTTCATTTACTACGCTTCGCGTGCAATTTCCAACTTGTTTTAATTACACTAATTTTTTTAATAGTTTTTTTCTTTTATTTCAATTTTTATCGATTCAAGAAGGGTTTTTCATATTTTAGAAAAGATTATTTTAAAAATTATTGCCAACTGTAAAAGCAACTTTTTAATTAAAGATTTATTTACATCTCACTATAAAAAACAGAAAATAGTTAAAAATAAGTATTAAATGATTACACGTTAAAAGCTGAAAAATAAGAAAATTACATCATAAAAATTGTGTTTGCACGTGAATATTAAAAGGAAAAAAAAACTGAAAACTAATAAGAATTCTTTCTGTGTGTTACCAGCGATAAATAGCGAAAATTGCATATTTAAAATGGTCAAATAATAATATTGCCAAAAAGTTTAAATTAAAAAAATATATTTACACGAGAGATTTATTTCTTATTTCCAGATTATCTTTTTAACGATTGTTGCCAATTCTAAGATGGCGCAAATATTTCTTTTAAAAACAAAAAGTGTTTTCCCGTGAATATTAGAAAGAAAACTTTGGTGAAAATTACGTCAAATTTAAAACTATACATTTAAAATGTTTCGTTTAAAACAATTTTCTTATAGCGTTGTTAAAAAATACAGGAGGCAAAACTTTAATTCATTTTATATTAGCTTATTCTGAAATGTTTAATTGATCTTATTAACTTAACACTAAAATAGCGAAAAGAAGTCTCAACAGAAGCCGATTCCGCCTTTAAATATCCCAATTAAAAGAAAATGATTGGAAACCAGTTTACAGAAAGATCAATTCTGTTTTGTTGTTTTATTAAGTTATAATTCAATCTTCCATAATCTTTTTGAAGCCGATTTTTTTTTTTTAGTGTGTTTTTAGAGTCTGTTGTCTCGATGGGGTTGAAATAGTCTTGTGAGGGACAAGACCTGCTAATCATTTTTTAAAAGTTAGATTACGGTGTTTCTTTAAAATTTAATACGTTTGCGAACAGAAATTAAAAAATGTAGTCGGTTTGAACAGCTACAAACTTTAGCGGTCTCTCAGACCACTTCTTTTTTTTTTTCAATCTTCGTTGCTTAATGTGTAACTTTCAGTCACTTATAGACAGATATTAATGAACATTTCTTTCGTTTGATGCCCTAGTACTATCGCTAATAGCTATAGTACCTACTACGTCACTGTAGACTTCTGAATGGCTGAGATTTGATTATAATCTTATATAGGGTAGATGTGCCAGTAATGGACCCCCTTAAGGAATTTCTCTAAAAAATAATTTTTTATTAATAGTTATAATTATTGTATTCCAATTTTTTTTCATATTATATTAATCTTTCAACAATATTTAACTAATCCCATAGTTACATTTTCCAATAAAAATAAAATTTTAATTTTAAATAATAGAAATATGTCTCAACACCCAAAAGCCCAGTAATGGACCACCTATGTTCCAGTAATGGACCACCTATATGTTCCAGTAATGGGCCACCCTACAAAAAATAACAAATAATGGTTTTTTCAATTAATTTTGCTCCAGAACTTAATGAAAGCATACTAATAAAACAAAATATTAAAACTTAAGTTAGAAATTCATTACATTAAAAGATTTATAATAAAAAAACAAACAAAATATTTAAATTTAAGTTATGAATTTATTATAATCAAGGATTTATAATGTGGATATAAAACAAAATATTAATGATATTAACTGTTTATTACATTAAAGGATTTATATTGAAAATATATAAAAGAAAATATTTTAATTTAAAGGATTTATAAGACAAAGACAATGTTTTACTGAAATCAAGTTTAGATAAAATAAGGCATTAAAAAAAGTTTCCAGTCTTCATTCATATCATTATATAAATGATGTGCTGTGCAAATATGAAATATAAATAAAAAATCTTCAATTTTATCATCCCTTTCTGATAGTCCAAACTATTCAGTATGGAATTTTAGAATGCATTTAAAATAATAAATGTTCTTGCACTATCCAACCATTTTCAGACAATCATATAGCCCATCAATTTGGCACAGATTGATTCCACAATTTCGCATTAGAGATGCTTATATGGATATATTATCATGAATGGAACAATCTCACTATTTGCTGAAAAACATCTCATAACAGTGATTTGTTCTTTTTCGTTATTCGGAACTACATAATACGCATCTTTAACTGATTTTGGTTCCAAAATTTTCCCTGTTTTAAGAGCACAAAAGAAACCCAGTTTTAACTCCATTGAAAATTCTCTCTCTATGCTTTAGAGTTCGGAAGAAAATAATATCTTCTTCAAAATATGATTTTACATTTCTGAACAAACTTGAAACAACTTCATTTTTAACGGCACATCTAGATTTTGTCAAATGTTCTGCTTGTTTTTTGTACCAATTTTGGATGACTTTTTAAAAACAACTCTTTATAAAGAAATTGCCTTTATTAAATTCTAATAGGAAAATTTAAGTATTAAATTTGATTATTTAGCTTTTTAGTTAAATCAAAATATCTTATCTCTTCTGAAATTACACTTTTTGTATTGGTCACTTGGGTGGTCCATCACAGGAAAATCACGAAAAAAAATCAATCCAGTAATGGACCACCCCTCCTAAAATCTTAAAAATAAATAAAATTTTGTAATTGGCCATTGGTATAGTAAGTTCAATGTTTTATATTGCTAACCAAACAAAAACATTCCATTTTTACGGAAAAATAAAAAAGATATAAACTAAGTAAGTAAAGTCAGCTCTTAGCATGTTCATTAAGATTTTCAGTAAAAAACAGAAAAACTGCGAAACTTTATTTTCTGCTTCCTAATTGTTTTGACGGAAATTGTAAAAAATTAATCCAGCTTATAAAGCATGCAAGGTGGAGCTCAGAAAAAAAATAATAAAAGCTTAACTATTATTTACTATTTTTTTATAAATCAAAAAGTGCGAGGTGGCCCATTACTGGAAGGTGGTCCATTACTGGCACATCTACCCTACGTAATAGGTATTTGTTTTGAAAAAAAAAAAAAAAATCTATAATTTAATAGAGTCTTTTATTCATGTTTCGATCAAGTTTCTGAAGACAGCTCACGGTAAACTATGCAACAGTTTATTTGGCAGTAATATCCATATGAAAGGTTAAATCCATCTAAAATAACTAGAAGCGATGAAAAAGTAATTTATGACTTAGGATTTATGTCTTTAAATATTTCTATTTTTTTTTTTTTTAAACAAAACATTTTACGCGCACACCATTTAAAAAAGGTTCAAATTTGCTTGTTTTAGAGTTTCTATATGAATTGGATTCTGTTATTTAGTTCGAATTCGATTATGCGCATTTATGGTTTTGCTTTTAGGCATGTATTGGGCCTCATAACAGAGTATTATGAAATAAGTATACATAATTAAGCAGGAAGGGTCCGAAAATGGCGACATCTAAAAGGAAATTTAAAGGAAGACTATACTTTTCAAGGCAATATGTAGAAGTCGTAGACTACCAATCTTTAAAATCTATTACCAGATGATAAATGCTCGGATTTTACGTCAGTTTGCGTACATTTTTGAAGTCACGGGATACATTGAAATTGAGGATGTTTTGAAAATCTGAGAAAAAGTAGGCATCTCCATCTATCAATATTATCTGTAGATTTTGTCTTTCTTTTAAAGACTTGCATCTTTAAGAGGAAGACAAACAGCATCTAATTTATTAAAGAATGACATACTACGATAATTTGCTGACACCAACTGAATAATTTAGTTCTAAATTTTTCCAAAAAATAATGAAAGGACAATTACTTGTGTCCCGTGAAAAAAAAATTATGTACACACTTAAAAAAAAACACCTATTGTCTTAGCATTTTGTATAAATTAGATCATGATCATAAACTAAACAATATAACTTTAAAACTTTTGATTATTTAAAAAGGGAAAACCCACCAAGAAAATGAGTTAATTTCTATGAAAATATAGCCAACTTGAAAAGGTGTATTGGATGATATATAATGCCATCCTTTTCTGAGATGATAAAAATAACATAATAGAAACGAATAACAAAAAGGAGATTCAAATAACATAAAAAGCGGATATAAAATTTTCTTGCCAATCCGTAGCTCGGCCATGCTTCCATTTTAATCAAAATATCACAATAGTTTTTGATTGAAACAAAAAGTATGTACCCAAGATTCAATTACTACTCATCAATATCAGAGAATTTGTTGAACTTTTGTATAAAAGCAATCAAGTAAGTAACAACGCACTATCATACAATATTTCAAATACATGATTAACATATAACACGATAAACATTCAATAATTTTCCTTTACATAAATTTAATTCGAAGCTTATTTCCCACTGAAAACGAAATGACAAGGCAACTGGTAACAAAGATTGAACTCTGTACCACAAAGTGGGCATATTTTTCAGTGAGGCTTCTGTTCACACCTCAACAACCGAACAATACAATTGAGTAACTATGAAGCTTTAACTATGAAAACAAGTACAGATGCAAATGAGACTCAGTTTTAGTGAGACGGACTAAAGAGGCTCCAACATCTCGGGCGGATAAAGACCGGACGGGTCGAGCCCAGCTAATGTGTAGTAGACAGACGATCTATTTAAATGTGCTTATCTTTAACATGTGTAAACATCCATTTGTATATAATTTCATCTCAGTATGATAAAAATTAAAATTTTGTTTTCAAGTAGAATGAAAACTCCTAGTCACCTTAATAATATTCTATTTATATTCTTTTGAAGCACGTCATCTCGAAGCCAGCGAATGTATTTCCCACATATATGAATAATGTAGTGTATTAAAATGAATAGGACAGCAATCAAGTATTTTCCTATACAAAATGTTATTTCAATTTACACTGCTACTTCTATTAGGGTTCAGCTATGTACTTAAAAACGAAAAGTGATGTACATGAATAAAGAGACGTATCAAAATGAATGGATAAGCAGTTAAATATTTTTCCCTACGAAAGTTTAATCCAGAATACTACGATTTCTAGTTCCAGCTACCTTAAGAATTATAGTTTCACCCATTTCAGACGAAGTGACGTATTTGAAATGAATAAAATTGCTGTTAATGAAAATATTTCCCGATGATGGCTGTGGAGTTGAAGACCGAAAGTACTAAGAAATTTAAATGAATATTTTCAGGGTAGCGAGGGGCCAGCGAAAGCCGAGAAAAACAATCAAAAAAAAAGAGAAAATTACCAGTAATTTCTTACAGAAAATACTTCAAATAATATAAAGAGATTATATAAACTGAGTTTATCTTTAACAAAATATACTGGTATTTATCATCTATATTGACTGTTTTTATTTAACCATTCGCCCCCCTGATTTTAAACTCTTAAATTTGTAGTATTATGTCACCATTCATCCTTGAATCAAGGTGGAATATTACATTTTGTCTTATGATTTCATTCAGATAATGATGTTTGATCATATTTTTATTACGGTAAATTACGGCTTTATATGTATGCATATACTGTACCTCATTTTGGAATAGAATATTCGAGAATACTGAAAAAGTAACTTTTTCATTTACATTCTAACATAAGAAATATGGAATAATAAGTATAGTTATAGGAATTAAAAGTTTTACTTTTATAAGCATTTTGTGGAATGTTTGATCCGTTAATCGTTCGCAGTCTCTCACAACTGATAGATGCCTTAAAAATTGTGTTATTTTGTTTACATCTCTGAAGCTACATCTAAAAATTTAAAAGGTTGTCTTACCGTCTGAGCATGCAATATCACAAAATTATTAATATTTACAAATTTTCTAAAAGGAAAGCTAAAAACTAGAATTTTCTTCAAAAAATAACAAAAAGAATATTTGCAATTCAGTGAAAAAATAAATAAATGCCTTGTATGTCTTCGTTAGTAAATATTTTATTTGATGATATTAGTGCTTTGTATAAATTTGATCGCGATGTGTGTTTCTATTTTAATTATGCGAAATTATAGATTAATTTATAATGGATATAGTTATGGATTTATAGAATATTATGAAAAGTTGAAAATGCAAGTTCTGCATTTATGTACTTTGACAAGACATTTATGATAATAAATATTACGTATAAGAAATAAAATCTGCTTTGCAAAGAGATTCAAGGAACCTGTGGTATGGTCAACTGTTTTACATCTGACACAGCTGAAACAGAGTTTACTTGTTGACTTTGTTTCACATGTTATATTGAAATTGAGAACGTTTTTACCTACCGAGCCAAAGGTGGATACAACCCTCGTTTTGTAAAGGGTCATGGCATTTTTTTTTCTTTTTGAGGAGGAGGGAGGGGGATTACGTCTCTTAATAAGCAATTTTTAACATTGAAGATTGTCCCAAGATGCAAAGTAGTTACATTTGATACTTTAGGGAAGTTAATTTCATTCGTTACAAAAAAAGTTGCATAAATATTCGCAAAAATATAAGTATATGCATTTTAATTTGATGCCAAGAAATTGAAAATTTTTCCGTTTTCATATAAAATCAAATAAATAGTCAAGAAATTGAGCATTTATTCAAATTTTTAGGATTTGACAGTTACAAAAATAATGTCATGAGGGAGCAATTGGCTGTCACAACCTGAAATTCAGTTTAAAATTCTACAGTTTACGGAGATTTCCCGAAAGATTCTTTGTCTTTATTAAAAATTGGAAAACGTTAATCACATTTGCTCTGAATAAATGGATTTTGCATCTAAGATTTAAAAAAAAAAAAAAATACTTTACGAATATGTCAGAAATTACCTACTTTGGGTTTAAGTACAGCTTTTAAAGTGTCAGATTATGATTGTTAAGCAAGGAACAAATTTGAAAAAAATATGTATTTCATTTTTTTTTCTTCGTTCAGAGGAGGGGGGGGGGGGTCATGACAAGTGATGTAGTGGTAAACTGAAAGAGGATAGCTGAAAACCAATCATAATGATTGGTAAATAAGATCATAGGGTAGTAATTTTTCCAACCAAGCAAAAATGTGCTCGTGCTGGAACTAGAACACACAAGCTTTTTGACTAATTATTAGTGCTCGTTCAATTGAGCTATTCAGACGATTTCCCAGCAAACGATTTACTCAAACATTTAGTAAGATCATTGGATCTATAACTTGAAACAGATCGATAAAATAACCTATATATTGAAGGTCGTTTATTCACAGATGAGTTTTTAATAGTCTTAAGAAAAGAATAAGACAATGTATAATGTTTAAAATACCTGGAAATAAATATATTTATTTTATTTATTATTGGCTATATTTACGTTAATAAATAAACGAATGGTACTTTAATTTTTCATATTTTATTCTCAACATTCATGCCTGGGTTTTATGAAGAGAAGTTAAGAAAACATTTCTTTTTCTTTTTAGAGTACTTAAATCATTCCTCTGATCATAGTTAGGATCTAAATTGGACATTCAGGTATTATAACTGCTCTCTCGGAGAACCGGATCTTGGAATGTTTCTCTCCAAGTCCCTACCTTTTATGTAAAAACAGGTTGTTCTCATACATTCTTTCGAATAAATGAATGTTTCTCCCTTTTTCCAAAAAACTCAGTATATTATCAATGAGAATGAAAAACGGAAAATAAAAGAAACAATGTCCAATGTGTCAAAACTTTCAGATGCTAGTTCATATTTATTCTAATTTTCGCCCAAACATTTCTTTTAGATTGAACCAGGGGTGCCCAGAGAGGGGTTTGGTGACGCAAGATACGTCATACAATTTAGTTTTGGGGGAGAATTTGAGAAAAAGAGCATTTTGGTGGGGGGGGGGAGGGGGGTTGATTTTTAAATTTTTAATATTTCCTTTTTTTTTTTTTACTGTTAAAAAAAATCTTGATTTTTTTTTTAGTATCACTTTTAAATTTTTTCAACACGTAAATTTCCAGAAGTATTCCTGTGTTTTCTTTATTTAAATTCTAGATAAGGGCAATAAGAACTCATTCTACTATACTCAACTCGCTATCTTTTGTAAAAGGGCAATAAGAACTCATTCCGCTATGCTCAACTCGCTATCTTTTGAATGTGCAGTAGATTATAAGTGGAATATATTTTACAATTGATGTTCTGTTTAGAAGGGGGGGGGGGCGTCAATGTTAAAGTATGAGATTTTTTTGGGGGGAGGGTGTGAATTTGCATCATTGGGTTTGGGGGGAATGGTCACCACTGGATTGAACTTATTATATTGACCCTTAACTAATATTGTTGTTTCACAGACCGCTTTTCATTTTTCTTAATTTTTATAGTTTAACTCGAAACTTCCAATTTAACTACAAAACACTACTGAAATTTTGTTTCTTTTGGAACCCTAATACTATCACCAAAAACTTGAGTAGGTAAATTTTAATTATAAAAGTCTTGTATAAAAAGCTTAATACAAAAGTACTATCCTCGAGTTAATCATGTCTTTTATTCATCTTTTGATAGAGTGGTCTCGCAGACCGCTTCACACAGTCTTGAATTCAGGGGGTGGCCCCCCCCGGGAGTGTGGGGGACATCCTCCTGGAGCAATGATATATACCCCCCCCTCCCGTAAAATTTGACATGGCTTTGAATGATCATAAAGTGTAATCCATCACCCCTCTAAATCTACAGAAACCACTCCCATAGAAAAGAATCTGAATTCAACACTGGCTTCATAGTAGTTATATGACGATATCTGTCACAGAAGTTAAAGTTAAAACCAGTGAATTTAGACATTTTTCTTAAACAGGAATTTTTAAAACTCTAAAAAATAGAAAATCCTAAGCTTTTTTTTTTTTTTTTTTAAATCATTAATAAGCATAAAAATCCAAATCTTCAGCCGTGCATATTCCGATGTTTCTGGCGATGAAAGCCACCCCCCCCCCCTCCACACACACACAATCAAACACCCTAAATTTATTACTGCGTTCAACTAATATTTTTGAAGAATTAAAGAAAGTTACGGTTGATTATTGAAAGACTACCAAAATAAGAATTGTTAAATTCACTTTTAAAAGATTGGATAAAATGTATCATTAAATCCACCTGGAACATTGATAAACAAAATATATTTTACCATACATGATACTTTTAATTAAATAATTTTTAATTGCAGAACATATTGTATTTCTCTCAATCATATAATCACAAAATCTTTACGATATAACTCATTCCAACTGAAAGAATGACCAAATCAGAAGTCGAACCAAGAACCTCTGACTAAACATAACAATGCTCTACGAAATGAGCAAAAGGAGCCAAATTTAGCCAAAACAATTCACTCGAAACATCCTCTAGCAATAATAACGTTTAGACTTAAATATCATACAGCTGAAGCGATGAAACTTCAGGGGAAGGAACTTCAGCACATACAAAAATATGTAATTACAAGATTTTTTTTATCTCGTTCATTTATTGATAAAAAAATCTCTCGAAATACTTATAGTTTACTCTTACTGACTGAGAAATGTTCTAGTCAGTAGCCGAATCAGGGCCGTAGCTAAAAGTCAACAATAGCGGGGTGGGGTGGGGGGGGGGGAGCTCAAGAGAATTTAGAGGGGGGGGGTCATGTTTTCTCTCCCTCTCTGCGGCAGAAAGATAAATTAGTGTATATTCACATTGTAGGTACTATGTTTCTCATTAAACTGTTGTAATAACTCGATTTTATGCTAAGAAAAACCTATGATGAAATTTTTGAGTGTATAACTGGTTGTAAAATTAAACATGTTAGCTTCATATGTACAAATAAGATGAGGGAGAGTTGAAACACTTATTTTAGATACAATTTAGTAATTCTGCAAAACTGTGAAAGGATCTCAAAACTAAATTAGATTTTTGAACAGCATTTCATTTGAATTTTCAGAACAAAAATTCCTTTAGTGACCTTGGAATTTTTCCAGGGAGGGGGGGGGGACTCATTTTTTTTTTTTAGGGAGGGCTGAGCCGCCCATAGCGCCCGCTCAACCGAATCTAGAACTTTTGATTTAACATGTCAGTGCTTTAGTAATAGATCAGCTATTTAGAATAAAAGCTACCTCTATCTATAATTTGCGGAGTATGGGCCTATTAAGAAAGAATCTTAGTTTAGGAATTCATCACTCAATTGTCCGAATCTCTCGTAATGTATAGAAACGTCCACTGTTACCATTGCGACCATTCGAGGAAATTTTCATAAATAATTCCAATTATTTTATTAAAAAATATAATTACCGTATTTACTCGTGTATAATGCGCACTTTTTTTCTCAAAAAATTAGGGTAAAACTAATAGGTGCGCGTTATAACACAGAATAATTTTTTATTGCTGGATGTAATCGCAAGATATACATATGAATCATGAAATATAATCAAAAGGAGACATAATCACTCTGAAAATCTTACTTAATTGAAATATTATTGCATCTTTATTTTAGTCCTTGCACTTTTTTATATAACAGAGCTAGTAACATTTAAATGCAAATTAGCAATTCTCATTAGCGTCACTTACTGCTCTCCCTCCTGGTCATTCATTCCCTACTCGAAGTCTATAAATGTATTTCCGCTTAGTTTTCTGGCCTGGTGTAATGTTTGTTTCGAATTTCTTTACTCAAATTCATTTGGTTATTCATTTATTTGCATGCAAATTTACGGTGCACGTTATATACGAGATTTTAAAAAATCGCCATTTTTCTTTGTAAAAGTACGGGGTGAGCGTTATACACGAGAAAATTCGGTAAGATGAAAATTAATACAATCAGTTAAATACCACTGTGGTCTACTCTCATAAAATCTATCTAGTTTATTACAAATTGTGTTTTACTTGTCTAAATAATAAATCAAAATTTTGTTACTTTTGTGACCAGAATGTCACAAGAATAACAATTTTGATTTAATAAATAGACAAGTAAAATGCATTTGTTACTAATTAGATGTATGTTACTTGAGTGGAACATAATATTTAACTGATTATATCAATTTTTATCTTAATTGTATTTTTTAATAAAGTAATTGGAATTATGAAAATTTGATCGAATTGTAGCAAAATTTCTGAATGAACAATCTCGTATCAATGAATGTTTGGATATAACAAAAATTTCGAAATTACATATCCATGTGTTAGGCAGTTATTTGGCCTGTAGAACTTCTTGGTATTGCAGACTGGTTGTTATTGCCAACAGGCTGAGCGAATTGTCTTTCAGCCAAAGCTCACCAGAATTGCTAATTTCGCCGACCATTGGACAAAGATCATACAACTGGTCTGACTTTTTTTTTTTTTTTTTTTTTTTTACTCTGAATACAATTCCATCATACTGAATAAATAGTTATTTGAAATTAAGATTTATGTTACATATTCAATACTATGTTGGACAAAATTGTTAAACATTGATTATTATTACTCGCAAAAGTAAGTGCCAACATTGATTTTTTTTTCTTTTGTTCGTTCAAAAAACGGTATCTGTTTTTCTTAAAAAAGCAAGAAAAAAAAAAAAAACGATTATTTTTTTTTTGGCAGGGAGAACCGAGATGGACAGATTTAGATTACAAAAAACATGTTTTAGGATTTAGTAAATAAAATACAAATATAAAAGACTTTTCTTGACAGCTTTCCTATCCTCCAAGCCTACCATTTATGCAAGAGAATTTTTTTCAATTCATCAAAATGGTGGTAAATTGGAATTCTGATCCTGGTCCATTCTGCTGTACCAATGATAGTGTTAGTTTGAAATAAAACTTCGAAAGTTTCTCCACGATTCTTTCAGACAGGTATGGGAATCGCTATTCCCTGCAAGCAATCATTTTTCAGTGGCGCCGAACCTGACATGCTATCACCAATCAGCATAGTAATAAAGGGCTGGCTATGTGAACGTACGCTGTTACTCTTGTGTCCATGTCCATTGAAACAAATTTTCATAAATGCTTCCAACTATTTTATTATAAAATATAATTAAGATTAAAATTGATGTAACCAGTTAAATACCATTGTGCTACACCTAATTAAATGATCTAAATTTTTAACAAAAAGTTTTTTGCTTGACTATATAATTAATCAAAATTTTGTTACTGTTGTGACCAGATTGTCACAAGAGTAACAAAATTTTTGATTTAATGTATTAACAAGTAAATTGATTTTTATTACATGTCAATCATTGACAAAGATATATATCACATAAGTGAAAAATAATGGTATTTAGCTGGTTACTTTAATTTTTATCTTAATTATATTTTGTAATAAAATAATTGGAAGTATTTATGGAAAATTTCTCTAGTAGTCACAAAAGTAACGAGTGGACGTTCCCATGTGAAAAACCTGTTGTATTTATTGACAGAAGTTTTATAGATTTGACAATATAATATTCAATCAATCAGCCTCAAAATGTTGAGCTATCTAGACACACAAGATAAAAGTTAACTCACGTTTACGATTCATGAATATACGAATAATCTGTTTACAAAACTTCAGAAAAGACATTCTTCCTGTTTAGAAAATTTTCTACGTCAGATTCGAAAGTTATAACAAATAGAGTAAAATGGCGATTGATAGATATAAATGTTAAGAATATTGTGAAAGACACTAGTCATGAATACTTCAAAATGCAACCAATTAAAATTGAATACATAGTATTTAAGAAAAGATGTTAGAAAATTTAATGTAAAAAAATTTAATGATTAAAGCTAATGATTTTCTATTATTCAAAGCTACGCCAGGAGAAATTTTAATGAAATTCATACGATCTCGCTGGCGCATAGCCAATGGCTCCAAATTATATGGACCTGTGGGCAGACTTCGAGTCGATTACAGAGGACTGTAATCGATTAAGATTACGATTATTTCCAATTTCAAAAAATAGATTACGATTATGTCTCTATTTATGCAAGCCTGATTACGATTACATAATCGATTATCCATTTTTTTTATTTCAAGATTACGATTACGTTTGGATTACGATTAATATTTTTTTGTTGGATTACGATTACCGAACTAGTCGATTACGATTCCAGTTCGATTACAGTAATTCCGTAGTCTACATGTTACAAACTAGAGTTACAAATTTACAAAATATGCGTTTCCTTTAATTTATTTATTTTTAAAGGAAAAATAAATCATTTATATTAAATGAGCTATTCTTTTCTATATAAATAATATATGTTTTCCTTTTTGAATATTTTAGAACTGATTTATATAAATTTATTTTGAAATTAAGAGCATTTCTAAGGATGTTTGATTAATAGAATAGGTATATGTAACATGCGAAATTCTGATTTGAAATTCACGAATACCAATGTACGTAGAATGAGCCCCCCCCCCTCCCCTTACACACACTAAAATTTGGGGGGGGGGGAACATGTGTTTCACAATTTTTTTTTTTTTTAACGTAAAATTTAAACATGAAATGAGTTTAAATAAGGTTATTTTCCTCAGAACATTTGTTGCAAGACATTTAGGCAAATAAGCAAAACAAAATTTAAAAAATGAAGAAAAATTAAATAAAATAAGCTTCTACCAAAATTTTCGAAATGGAAGAATTAAAGCAATTCATTTTTTTTTTCTTTCATTTGCATACCTCTGTCCAATTGAACCACATATTTAAAACAAAATTGAGACATATAAACCTTAACAGGCAAATAATAATAATATAAAATAGTGTATTTTGGTAGGAGTATATTGGGGGAGGGGAGGGGGGGGAAACAAACCTTTCTGGGAAAAAAATTAACTACCTTTTTTTCCCTATTATTTATTTATAACTCATTTAGAGAGTTTTTTTCGGTAGTTTTTTTTTCCTTTTTAAAATAATCAGAGATAAAAAAAAATTGGTGGCTACATTTCAAAATTCAGGGGTACGTCATTGAATTTGTCGGCGTGTAAGCTAAAGAAATTTACTAACAACTAGGTATCATTAACATTGTCTTTCACCCTTAAAGAAATCTTACTTACACCCGTATATTTATTGACAAACCAGTCTTACTTTCCGTTTTTTTGGAGGGGATTCTCATAAAAAAACGCATTAAAAAAAAATAATAATAAATAAAAAAAATAAATAAATAAAAAACAATCTTTTATTATTAGAGCTTTTGTAAGAAAACTGATCTATATGTTTAACTTATCCAGATATATTAAAATACAAATTTTGAATAAAAAGACTTTATACTTATGATTAAAAACACTATATAGTTAATTTAATATAAAAAATTCCTTTCACTACAATTTTAAAGAAAAAGATAAGATATCACTATGCAATATTTCTAAAATAAATCTATACAATATGTATATATCTAGTAAAAAATTACCTGCATGTGGGTGTTCAAATTGGACTTGGTTTTTATGGAGACTGATATCTGACGAGCACAATTTACATTTAAAAAATTTCACGCCTTTTTCATTAAATTCTGATACAGATTCCGTGAAATAATCTTCAATTTTTTTATTATTTCTTTTAGCCATCTCTTTCCCTAGAACCTTGTAAACAACTACTTAGATATAACCAACCACTAAGAAATCCAAAATGCGAATGAGCTGTTCGATGAATTGTCACATGTAATTTAAGCATTTTTTTTTCTTTTTTTCCCCCATTTTCTTTATTTTCCCATTCCCACATTTCAAAGAGGGTGATGTCTGCCCAATTGCTAAGTGCCCATAATAAAACCATAAATAAAATATTTTTCTTTCTTTTTTCTTTTCTATCCTTTATCACTTTCACTCAACAACCCGCGAAACAAGACCCCTCGTATAACCAGAGTGTTTTCCCCAATACCCGTTATCTTTTAACGAAGTCAGACTATTTCTATGTTTTACTATACAGGGTGTCCCCTCTCAACGGTGGCCAATGGCTAATTTCTAAATCTTTGGTCATAGACATATAGTTCCAATTGCAAAAATGCTTTAAAAAAAGCAAAAAATTATTTTTTAAGCGATTTTGTTCAAAGAAATGTTTTACTAAAAAATTACGAAAATTAAATTTTTATACAGTCCCCCGGTCCTATAAGTGATATTTAGTAAAAATTTTTCAACACTCTAGAAAGTAATACAGAAAAGGTCCCATTCATGTAACATTAAAATTGACCGAGTTATGAAACTTTAAATTTCATGACTTAAACCACTTTTCTATAGCTGAAAACGGATGAGTTCGACGAAGCTTTAAGGGAACGTACACTAAGTGCTTAAAGTATTATAAAGGGAGTCGATTTCCAACGCTGTTCAAAGGCTACTTCCTAAACTATTTCTCACAGACATATAGTTCCAATTACAAAATGTTTTAAATGAGCGATTTAACTGAAGGCGCTGTCACCGTATAAGTTTTACGGTAGTGTTAATTATAATTAATTAACTTCTAGATTGGTTATTAAAATAACTGAAGACATGAATTTCAAAATTCTCTTTATCGAAAAAATCAAATTTTGGGAAATAGCGAAAAAACTTTAAATGCATCTATTGGTTTTCATTATAAATTTTTAGATTGCATTGTCACAATAGTGGAGGTTTGTATAGACTGATAGAGAAATCAAAAAGCGAGAAGTCAAGTTTTGAAATTCATATCCTCAATTGTAATTTTACGTATTTTTTATTTTGTAAGCAAATAAAGTTGATTCTTTTCGTGATTTTATTTTAAAAAAGTATGTTATTTTGATAAGCTTTTATTTTATTCATAGTTTTCGTATGTAAATTTTCCTAGTTCAAAACTTATATTCAAATTTTAACTCACTTCCAAATATCTGATTGAGGTTCAATTCCCATACTTATTTAAACCCGATGACAATATAATATGAATACGATTTTAGGTGCGTTCGATTTATTTATTTTATAGGACTACATCAAATTCTATTAGATTGAGTACTCTAATAGAGCTTTAAATATGTATCATTTTGTAACTATTTGTGACTTTTCAATTTAACAAAATTTCTGTTATTTTTTTACTTATATTTTTAGCACAAACTGCATATTTTACTTTAACATGTAAATGTGAACATAAATTCAGAAACAACATTGTAAAAATTTTTTTTACTCCCAATGTTTAAAGTTAAATTTTTTATCTGATGTTTATTTTTATTTCCAGTAAATTTGTGACTGACCCCTATTTTGCAGCAAAAAATATGCTTCAACTTTGAACAGCTATAACTCGGTCAATTTTGATCGCAGAGGAATGGAACTTTTTTCATCTTACTTGTTAGAGAAGTGGTAAAAATTTTCTAAATATCACTTATAGGACCGGGGGACCGTATAAAAATTTAATTTTCGTAATTTTTTAGTAAAACATTTTTTTGACCTAAATCGCTTAAAAAATAATTCTTTACCTTTTTTAAAGCATTTTTGCAATTGGAACTATATGTCTATGACCAACGGTTTAGAAATTAGCCATTGGCCACCGTTGAGAGGGGACACCCTGTATACCAGGGGCAGTCCTCTATAGCGTTGACTACATACAGTGTAAAGTACTATGCATTCTGCTTCACCCCGAACTCCTGCCTGACCTATGACCTCTTCTCACTTTTAATTTTAGGGGCGATTTAACGAGCTCCAAACGTCTACTCTTTCCTTGGTGCAATGTTTAACTCACCGACCAAATATTTTCTGGATATGGCGAAATGAAGAACGGGAAAAAAAAAGGTGTAATCGAAGAACGTAATCGCATTTTTGTGCTCGATTACGATTATATAGCTTTTTGATACAGATTACATTGCGATTATCTACATTGCGATTACGATTAGATTATGATTGTAATCAAAGTGAAATCTTTTGATTATGATTATATCGTGATTATTTCGAAATTAAAATTTACGATTACGATTACAATGCGATTTCGCAGTTTTTGTAGTCGATTATAATCGATTACGATTACACGATTACGATTACTCGAAGTCTGCCTGTGGGGCGCGAGCCCACCCAATATAAATTTATTTATTTCGTCATTTATTTAATCGCGGATTTTTAAGTTCTCAAAATAATTGTTTGAAAAACAGTAAGGACGTCAATTAGACATACACTATATATATATACATACACACACATACATATATATTATATAGATAAATACCAAAGGCACTTTGTAAAAATTACTAAACATAAAAAATAAAATAGTTGATTTATTTTTTTATGTATGGGGATTTTTACAAAGTATTATTTTATCTACACTCTATGGTCAAAGGTGACCGGCCACTTACGATTTTAGACATTTTCTAAAATATCTAGAAAAATTCATGGGGAATTATTCTGAAACTAAATATGTATATATAATAGTACAGGTCATGCATTTCCGTGAAGATTACTTCCCGAAACTCCATAGGGGAACGTCAACAAATTTAAAAAGAACGAATATCTTGTAGATAACCATGTCGAAACTAATATGGCAAAAGCGTTCAAACTGTTGATTATGATTAAGCGGCTTGTTGGAATAAACTGTTCATTTTTATGTGGATAGCATGTATACTCGTAGATAAAATTAAGGTTTTTATTAAAACAATCCAAAAATTTTCCAAGTTTTTTGCTTCTAATTTGCAGAGATCTTAATACAAAATAATGTTCTTTTCTGAAAATATGACAAACAACATTTTACACAATACCTTGTAATCAAAATTGAAATAATAAATGTATGAAAAATGGGCAGGTTTACTAAATAAATTTTTACTGCGCATGGCGTCAACGATATCAAAATTCCATTTGCATATTGTGTTAACTAAATGCATGGAGCAACTTTTGTGAAAACAATCGTCCATAGAATAGGCTCAAAATCCGTTGTTCCCAAAATGAAGCAAAAAAAAAAAAATGAAGGGTTTTATCCAAATATACACTGGTGTCCAAAATTTAAGCATAATTGGTAATTAAGTAATTATTTTTAAGTAATGAAAGAAATATGAATCGGAATGTGCTGAAACTCCAGGTGTGTAAACAAAATAGCACACGTCACATATTTTCGCGAAGAGTTTTCCCCGAAATCGAACAGGGGACCGTCAACAAATTGAAAAAGAACGAAGATCTTTTAGATAACCCTATCAAAACTAATGTAGCAAAAGCGTTCAAACTGCACATTATGATTAATTGGCTTATTGTAATGTACTGTGTTACTTTTTACAAGGATAGCATGTATACTCGTAGAGAAATTAAGGTTTTTATAAAAACAGTCCTAAGTTTTTTGCTTATAATTTGCAGAGTTCTTAATATAAAATAGTGTTCTTTTTTGAAAAAATGACAAACATCATTGTACACAATACCCTGTCATCAGAATTAAAAAATAATAAAAATTGTATGACAAATGAGCAGGTTTACTAAATAATTTTTTACTGCGCATGCGTGAACGCTATTAAAATTTCATTTGATATTATGTTAATTAAATGTATAGAGCAACTTTTGTGAAAGTCTCAAAAACATAGCTTAAAAATTCTGAAAATTATCGTTGATAGAATGAGATCAAAATCCTTTATTCCCTAAATGAAGCAAAAAGATGAGGGGCTGTATCCATATTCCATTGTTTAGTGCCTACACAATATTGAACGTACAACTATATTTAGGTAAAACCCCTGATTTTTTTGCTTCCTTTAGGAATAACGGATTTTGAGTTGATTCTATAGGCTCCCATTTTCAGAATTTTTAAGCTATGTTTTTGAAACTTTTACAGAAGTTGCTCTATACATTTAGCTAACACAATATGCAAATGACATTTTGATATCGTTGACGCATGCGCAATGAAAAATTATTTACTAAACATACTCATTTTTCATACAATTTTTATTATTTTTAAATTCTGATGACAGGGTATTGTGTACAATGATATTTGTCATATTTTCAGAAAAGAACATTATTTTATAATAAGAACTCTGCAAGTTATAAGCAAAAAACTTGGAAAAATTTAGGACTGTTTTTATAAAAACCTTAATTTCTCTACGAGTATACATGCTATCCTTGTAAAAATTAACACAGTACATTACAATAAGCCAATTAATCATAATGTGCAGTTTGAACGCTTTTGCTACATTAGTTTTGACAGGGTTATCCAAAAGATCTTCGTTCTTTTTCAATTTGTTGACGGTCCCCTGTTCGATTTCGGGGAAAACTCTTCGCGAAAATATGTGACGCGTACTATTTTGTTTACACACCTGGAGTTTCAGCACATTCCGATTCATATTTCTTTCATTACTTAAAAATAATTAATTACCAATTATGCTTAAATTTTGGACACCAGTGTAGTACGTACCATATTGTGTGTTCTATATTGACACTAATTAATGAGTATAGGGATACAACCCCTCATCTTTTTGCTTCATTTTAAAAATAACGGATTTTCAGCTTATGCAATCAACGATTATTTTCAAGCTATGATTTTGAGACTTTTACAAAAGTTGCTCAATACATTTAGCTAACAAAATATGCAAATGGAATTTTGATATCGTTGACTCATGCGCAGTAAAAATTTAGTAAACCTGCTCATTTTTCATACATTTATTATTATTTTTTAATTTTGATTACAGGGTTTTGTGTAAAATGCTGTTTGTCATTTTTTTAGAAAAGAACATTTTATATTAAGAACTCTGCAAATCATAAGCAAAAAACTTGGAAAATTTTGGGATTTTTTTTTATAAAAACCTTAATTTTATCTACGAGTATACATGCTATCCACATAAAAATGAACACAGTTTAACTAGACAGTTAATCTACAGTTTGACCGCTTTTTCTAGATTAGTTTTCACATGGTTATTTAAAAGATATTCGTTCTTTTTCAATTTGTTTACAGTTCACTATGGAGTTTCGGAAAAAAAAATCTTCATGGAAATGTATGACTTTTACTATTATATTTACACGCTTAGAGCTTCAGGATAATTCCTCTTCAATTTCTCTAGATATTCAAGAAAATGCCTAAAATCGCAAGTGGCTGGTCACCTTTGGCCATATAGTGTAGGAGCATTGAAAGTTCCTTCCGCGGATGTAAAAATAAATCCTTCTATAGTAAAAAAAAACTAGCCTTAAAAGGAATGACTCCTAGAATGATGCTGATGTGTAAGATTTCCAGAAATAACGAATCCGGGCGGACCACTCCTTCCATGAGTCGAATAGACCAATCAGGAAAGGGCTCCATCTATGCATTGCCGTATGGGTTACCATAAAGAGGGAAAGGTTACCATCGCCAACAACCGCCAAGTTTGTCGCCAACTTGGCGATATATCGCCCCCCTCTGAGCCCCAGGGGGAGCACATTTTTAATTTCTTTACAACACCAGTCGTGTGACACATCATTTGAAAGGTTTGCAACTGCTTATTGATTATGCGGGGAGTTGGCGAGCGTAGCGAGCAGGAGGGGGGAGGCCCCCTAGTTTCGCAAAAAAAAAAAAAATTCCTGGATATTTTACCATCAGTCTGGAAGCTTTTTGCATTTTCAATGGTTAGCAATTTTTGATAAATAATGCATTTATAAGAAAGATGTAAGAATAAAATGTAATAAAATTAACAAATAAAATTATAATAATTTTACTTAGAAAAATCGCAAGTTGACGTCGAATATCATTTTTAGTCATTCTCTCTTCCTCCGCCCCTCTCTACACACACGAATTAAGAAAAAAAAAATGTACATGATAATGCAGTTTTGTATGTGCATTACTCATTTTTTTTAGTCCATCTAAGCACACAAAATTCGTTAAGAAAAAAGGTAATATCGTTTACATTATTAACAATTTCGAATTTCTGGTTTTAACTATGGACAGATAAATAAAGGTTTTTATTTTGAGTAAACAAATGGATTTTCATTATTTTAAATAATTACCCCCAAAACGAATCACATGATGAATCCTGAAGGTCCATCACCATTATCTTAAGACAAAATTTCTACGCACACATGTCCAAAAAGAAAAAAAAAAAAATACTTGTGTTAGAATTTTGACTTCGGATTTTAATTTCATTGAATCGTTGCGGATTTGTGCGCTTAGTAATTTGTGTAAAATATGGAAAAAAGGCCGCCTATTGCATCATGTAGTATATTTTGAAAAATTGAATTTTCAGAAACTTGTTATACATAATGTTGGTATCTATACATAGATACCAACATCTCTTGTTATTCAGGAGTCTGACCCTAGACAAACGAGTTTAAAACCTTAAAGTGTTTATTTAAAAGTTGGTCTTTCAACATGGTGAATTTCGTTTATTTTAAAATTGTTTTCTAAATAAAATTTCCAGCTGAAAACATGCTTGTTTTGAATTAAACTCATGAAAAATTAAAAGATGTTGGCAACTATGCCTATGCATTACGATATATTTAGTAAAGGAAAAAAGGCTTTCTATAACATACATAGACACTCGACTTACATATGCTAAAAATTTTTAATGGAAAATATTTATTAAGTATTGTAATATAAGTTTGGAAATTTGATATCGCAATATTTTTTAGCCACAACTTTTTTTTTTTTTTTTTTAACTTAGCCCCTACTTTTGAAAAGTTGTTTTTTTAGTGGATACGTTCTACAGTTGTTCGGAACCCTCTTTACGCGTGTAATATTCGCACACGATTGGTTGTTATTTTTAAGCATTACTCAGATAGTATCGAATAGCTTTACTTCATAAAGATAGAAAACACCATGCAGGATAAAGAGTTAAAAAAAAAAAAAAGAACACTCTTTAACGTAACACTTTGTATAAATGCATGCTTTCCGCGCGTGATATAATGTAGTTTTAGGTTTCAATCTCAAATTTCGAAACTCACAATCTTTAGCTTTAAACAAATTACTATGCTGCCATGGTACTATTAACGAAGTTAAAAAACACTAAAAAGCGATTCTTTAATTACCATTATTCTAGAAATTGCTGTTCTGAAACAATATTTTTATTTTCGAAGATAATGAGCAAGCACTCTTGCATGATCTGAGAAAATCGACCTTCGTGGTATAAGGCGCTCAAGAATGATTAGAAACACGCGAATAAGTTTTGCATCGAAAACAATGTTGAGAATGTATACATTTGTTTGTTTTCGTCTTTAGATGTTATCCGAGGGGTCGGAGGAAGAATTCAATTTAACTGTCATGATCAGTCAGTTGCGTTGATAGAAGAGTTTTCTAAAATTAGTGGACAGTTTGTAAATTGTTTTCAAGCTCACTCACAAGTTTATGCATTTTGATCTTAGGAATTCCATTTTTGGAGGAAACTAGCAGAACCAATCATACTTTGTCGGTGTTAGCTTGGCTTTTCGCATAATAAACATATAACTCTCGGGAACCAGAGCTGGGCAAAACACATCGAAAAATTTCAATACCAAATACATTGGTTTTAGAACCTAAAATACAAAATACTTTTAGAATTTAAAAAGTTCTAAATACAAAATACTTGTATTTTCAAAATGCATTTAAAATACAAAATACATTTGAAAAATTAAAAAAATTCTGTATAAGATAAGAAATTTGCACAGGCTGTGTCCGGCACAGTCAGCTGGCCGGTTTCGGGCCAATTGTAATCCACGACACTCAGGGTCAAGCCTGTTCTTCAATCATCCCGGGAGTGTCCGGGACTGGTATGGGGTTTATTTTTTTTTTCTAAAGGACATGTTCAGATGAACCTCGTCATCACTCTTTCCGGTCCGGTGCTTTACTTTTTTTCTGCAGACTCAGGCTGAGTCTGACTTAGCCTTTCAGACCGGACTACGATTGGACTTCATTTTCCTAGATGTCTGCACTGCGGAAAATGAAGTACGAGTAAAAAATTAGTATAGTTCCGAGTAAAAAATTAGTATAGGTCCCGATTTATACTAAATGTAATATAGTTTCAGGTTTCAATCTCAAATTACGAAATTCCCAGTCTTTAGCTTCATACAAATTACTATGCTGGTATGATATTATTAACGAAGTTTAAAAAAAAAAAGTTTTTGAAAAGAATGAGCAGCACACTTTTGCATGATCTGGGAAAATCTATCTTCGTGGTATAAGGCGCTCAAGAATGATTAGAAACACGCGAATAAGTTTTGCATCGAAAACAATGTTGAGAATGTGTACATTTGCTTGTTTTCGTCTTCAGATGTTATCCGAGGGGGTACGGAGGAAGAATTCAATTTAACTGTTATGATCAGTCAGTTGTGTTGATAGAAGTTTTCTAAAATTAGTGAACAGTTGGTAAATTGTTTTCAAGCTCACTCATCAAGTTTATGCATTTTAATCTTAGGAATTCCGTTTTTAGAGAAAACTAGCCAAACCACCATGCTTTGTCGGTGTTAGGTTGGGTTTTTGCGTAATAAACATTATAACTCTCGGAAACAATGTTTTTGATGTTTAAGAAACAAACATTATTCCTATACCAAATTGGAAACTTGAATCTAAATACAATCTTGATTATGATCAATATTATAACTAGGTTTTAAGATATGTAACATCCCTCACAATGGTAAAGTCGTAAAAAACAAAAGATATACAGTCTAAGCAGAGCGTATACGCTCAAGGTAGACAGTATACCCTAGAATGTATATTAATTAGAGTGAAGCAAAAGAAAAAAATTAACTTCTTTCTATCAGAAATGGGAGGTTGCCTTTATACTAATACATCAAATTTATAAAATTTTACCTCTGAAAAAAAATGGCTTGAGTCCTTTTGGTCCAAAAGTCGAAATTTTAGGTAATTATTTTTTATAATTAAAAAAATTTCTTATAGAGCTTTTTATTATTTAAAAGTATTATTTAAACCTTTATTTTTAACTACTTAACATACTTAAACTATAAAAGAATATTTTTATTCTGTATAACAGGAGAAAAACTGACAAATTTTGGTCAAAAAAACTGCGTTACCACTCTATTGGGTCCTTCAACAATTGTTTTGAATACAGTTTTTACCTAGTTGCTTTTAAAACGACCCTGGACATACCTCGGAGGGGGAACTGCATTTCATGTCCAACTCGTCCCAACCATCTTGGCACAGGGTTTATATACAGGGTGATTCAAAAAAGATGGGCAAAATTTTAAGAGGTGATAGTACACACCAAGACAAATAATATTAAATGGGAAAGTAAGGGTCCCAAACTTCTACCGAAGGAGATAGGCGCCATCAAAGTTTAGGGTCCAAAATTTGAAATGATTATAAAAAACGGAAAAATTGGTCGATTCGCTTGCGGTTTTCACGAAAATTATTCTTTATGTCAGTATTATCTTGAAAATAAATTATAAAGATAAATTTCAAAAAATGCCGATAGAGGGCGCTTTAGACTTTGGAGCAACGAACAACTATTTTTTACCGTTATTTTTTGCGTCTCACTAATTTTTTTTAGAAGCTTTGACATAAACTTAAATTTTGATCTCAAAATCTGTGGTTAAGTAGCGCAAACTGAACTGTATTCAATGGAAGTCGGTAGGTTCAAATTTCAAATGATTATAAAAAAACAGAAAAAATTGGTCAATTCGTTTGCGGTTTTCTCTAAAACCATTCTTGCTCCAAAGTCTAAAGCGCCCTCAATCGGCATTTTTCGAAATTCATCTTTATAATTTATTTTCAAGACAATACTGACATAAAGAATAGTTTTCGTGAAAACTGCAAACGAATCGACCGATTTTTCCGTTTTTTATAATCATTTCAAATTTTGGACCCTAAACTTTAATGGCGCCTATCTCCTTCGGAAGACTTTGGGACCCTTGGTTTCCTATTTAAATATTGTTTGTCTTGATGTGTACTATCACCTCTTAAAATTTTGCCCATCTTTTTTGGATCACCCTGTATATTGAATTACGATTATTTTTATTGATGGCTGGCATAAGTTTTCTATGTATCAACCTAGTTCATGTCTTTTTTATATCCACATACTTTGAATGATGATGATGCTGTAAACCCCTTCACATATTTAACAGCTTGTGTAAAAGAAGACATGTGAAGTAATGCGAAGTAATGCACGGAGATGTTATTAATGGAATCTATCCAGTCATCTATTATCTTTATCAAAATTACGTACTACATTAATGCATAAATGCTTCCAATCCATCTACATTAATGCAGATGGATTGGAAGTTCTGTTATTACAGCATTTTTTCAATCAATTATACAAAAAACAGATGACGTGATCCAATTAAAAAAAAAATCCAGAAAGTATACGGCGTACACCTCCGTATACTTTCCACTACATTCCTGATTCCTCTGTTATATATAGTAGGTGTTAGTCAAAGTGTATGATGTTTAAAAGCGTGTGTTGAAAATTTTAAATCATGGACTTTTGATGGACCAATAATCTATAAGCTGGTAACACAAATTTCGTAAAAACTATGCACGAGAATGAAGCATTAGTTCAGCGAGCTTCTTTAGAAGTGGTACAAAATTTCCTGGGGAAACACAAAAGAGAAAAGTACAAGGACCTTGTTATTAACGCATTTGCCAATATTTGTTAAAGAAGCAAACTTGTTTAATTTCCCAAAAATATACTATTATCAGTCTATGTGCATATTAAAAATGTGTTTTTACAATGAAATGGAGCAAATAGACAAAAGTATAGTAAAAACGATTGAGAAAAACAGAAATTAGAATTTATCGGACAAAATTATCTAAGAATTCGTTAAAATATCCCAGGCACAAAAGAAAAGAAAACTTCGTTGCTGTATGTAATATGGCGATCACAAAAATGGAACTATGTGCATTCGCGCCCATAAATCGGTAAAAGAGTTTAAAAGAGACTATTTTGAAACAATCTTAGTAAAATCCCCCATCTTAATAAATTTTAAAATTAAAATTTTTCGAAAGGTAGGGGAGGGGAAGATAGTTTGATACTCCTAGAGGTAAACCACCTCTGGATTCACACGGATCGGTGTTAAAATTTGCATGGCGTATGCGAGTTTATGCTCTGCATACTATAATAATGCCACAACGATTATTTTTAGAGTAAAAAAAAAAAAAAGAAAAAAATGTAGCATCAAAAAACATTTGTAGTACGAGTATCCTCAGAATAATTTTATATTACTAATTTCAGATTAATAAAAACAATTATGTAATCAATTTTTATTAATATATTTAGAAAAAGAATTTTTCCTAAAGTATAGCGATTAAAAAAACTAATAAAATACAAAAGTACTCTATATTTCAATCATGCTATTTAACAAGTTGGGTATCACGGTGACTGACACTGAAGCTAATACAAAATTATAAAGTTGTAATTATTAAGAAAGTATAAAATTGTAATGAATAAAAGTTAAATGTTAATTAAAGTTTTACCAATTATTTAAAACAATATGTATATTTTTAGTTTTATATCATATTTCAGACTGTTAAACATCGGTGAAAGGCGCATTCTAAAAGGAATTCAGTGTCAGCCACCGACGACTAACGTGGCGCTCAACGTGTTAATTCCCCAACATTTTTTGCAGAATAAAATTTACTAACGGTTATTAAATCATTCGATTTTGAACCTATAGAAGAAAAAATAAATAGACCGGGAGACAGTTGCATAGATTCATCTCATCGGGTTGAAATAACAACGCTAGGCAGAACTCTATCGGTATATTAAAATGCAATCGGTCTGCCATGTAGTATGTTGGTGGAAACTGTCCGCACATCGGATTTTATTGGTTGATCCATAGGTTTATCATTGTCTTTTAGTGCACCCAAAGATATGAAAACAGAGTAAAGGTAGTAAACTTCTTGTAAAAGTAGAAGAAAGTAAAAATATATCTAACTATCTATACTAATAAAAGAACAAAACGCTCTGTCTGTGTGTGTATGTGTGTGTGTCTGCGATGGCTAGCAAAATCTACAATCCGTACGAAGCTCAAAATTTTTTTGAGAGTAGCTACAAATCTCTCCTGATGCACCTGGGCTTCAGAATTTCGAAATTCCAATTATTAAATGAGTAATTAAAATCGAGAGGTCACTCTCATAAAAAATCATCTTTTTCCCATTTTTTTCTCTTTCGTTTATTTACGGTTGGTTGGTTGTGTAAAAATTTTCGCAGACGTAATAAGAAAGCTGAGACAGAATTAAAGAAATCCATGGATGAATGAGATAAGTGGAGGTGAAGTATGCCTCAAAAATGGTTTGCAATATGAAACCATTTATCGCTCAAATTTTAATGTGCCAAATAAAAGGACGTGGAAGGGATTTTGTATTATAAGACGAATTGAAAGAAATGAGTTACAATTGAAGCATATTTTAAGAGGAAATAAGCAAATTTTTTAAATGATCTTTGTTCTATAATTATTTATTAAAATAAATGTTCGTTTTTAAAATGAAAGAAATTGGAAAATTAGCAATAATTAAATATCAAATTAAAATTAAATAAGATATTGAAAACATTTGATACGAACTAAAAATTGTATAACTGAAAGTTTCCTTCATTAATGTAATTTTAAATACTTTATAACGTAAATGAAAAATGTTTATGACTTAATAAATGCATGTAAATAAATATTTAAAATATAATGATGAAAACATTCTTTTAAAATCATGTATGAAAACTTAAGTAATAAGAATTAGTCTAAAATATAGATTTCTGACTGCAGACGATTTTTATGTATTAACAAAAGAATGTTATATTTTCAAGCAAAACGTTAAAATAACTTTCTGTATTGATATTTAAAACACATATGATAAAATAATTAATAAATTTTTACCGGTGAAGCTATAGATTGGTTCTTTTTAAGAAAAAAAAATACGGGTTTAAACCTGTTTCAATTAATAGGCGTGTCAAATCACGTGCCTTTGTTGGTACTTAATTGGACTTAATGTAGGGTTACATTTTTAGCATCACCTCTAGAGATAATACTTCCACTATATTAATTTCTTTTTACTCTATGAAAGAAATAAATTTGAGATTTTGACATTTCAAAAGTGACTGTTTTTTTTTCCCCAAAGACCATTAAAATTCATAGACTGGCAAAATGTCAGTTTAACTTAGGATTTTTGAACACAGCTGTTATGTCAGATCGTTGGTACATTAGAATCTATGCATGGTTAGCTATGTAGCAGTAAATATATGTATATGTATATATGAGGCTTTTTTAGTAGTTTTTTTAAAATCATTGATTAAATTTGAGTGCATTTTATTTAAGTTAAAATTTTATTAAGACTTTAATTTATTTTTAAATCAAAAATGCAATGGCTGTTTGATGTACAATTTTTCGATTCATATACAGTAATAAATTATCAAATAGCAAAATAAATTATATATCAAAAATAGTCACTAAAATAATAGTAGCAAAACATAATTTTTAGGCGTTTTAACACATAACCCGATCCCAACCAGAAAAAAACAGACCATACTCCGATCCAAGCAAGACAAAAATTTCATGAGTATAAACCCGACCCAAACCTAAAAATTCAATTTGGAAAAAACTTTGGATTTGATATCTGATTCGAATCAAATCTGAATCCCACAAAAATATTCAAATGAAGCATACCCCAATCCAATCAAGGAAAAATAATGTTCGTGTATATGCAACCCGACCCAAACCTAAAAATTTTCTTTGAAAAAACCCGAAAAATGACCAATCGATAAAAATATTCCAAAGAACTATAACTCGATAAGAGCAAGACAAAATAATTTCCGTGAACATAAACTTGACTCGAACCTAAAAAATTCCATTTGAAAAAAGATCTGAAATTTTATGGAAACTACATCTGAATCCGATCAAAATATTCGAAAGAACCATAACCGGATTCGAATAAGAGGAAATAATTTCCGTGGACATGAACCCGATCCGAACCTAAAATTCCATTTGAAAAAAAATACCTGAAATTTGAATCGAACCAAATATGAACCTGACAAAAATATTTCACAGAACCATACCCGGCTCTGAACAAGACAAAAAAATTTCCATGAACATGAGCCCAATCCGAACCTAAAAAACTGAACTCAATCTGAATATGACAAAAATATTCCAGAGAAGCATATCCTTATTCGAAAAATGCAGAATAATTTCCGTTGATGCGCAACCCAACCTGAACCTAAAAATTCCATTAAAAAACCGAAATCTGAATTGAACGACATCTGAACCCGAAAAAAATATTCCAAAGACCCAAAACCGGATCCGAGCAAAACAAAATAATTTCCCTGGACGTGAATCCGACCAGAACCTTAAAAATCAATTTGGAAAAATCTGAAATCTGAATCGAACCAAATCTGAATCTGACGAAAATTTTCCAAATAACTATAACCAGATACGAACAAGGCAATATAATTTCCAATGACTAAACCCAATCCGAACCAAAATATTTCAAAAAAAAAATCCCGAAATTTGAACCAAACCTAATCTGAACCTAACAAAAATATTTCTGTAAAGTATAACCTCATTGGAACTAGGTAAAATAATTTCCATGCAAGTACAACCCGACCCGAACTTAAAAATCCCATTTGAAGGAAAAAAACCCCACGAAATCTGAATTGAACCGAATCTAAACTGAACAAAAATATTCCAAACAACCATTACCATATCCGAAGAAGACAAAATAATTTCCATGAACATGAATCCAATCCGAACCTAAAATTCGGATGTTCTACAAAACATAATGCGCTCCGTAGCGGTGGAAAGTGAAACTATGTACTTAGCGCGAGATGGATAAGATATTTCGTTTATAGTTAGAGTTAAATTATAACTTGGTTACGGTTAGGTAACAGTTAGGTTGCAGTTACATTCCGGTGAGCCTTATGTTATATTTAATTTCCGGTTAGGTTACAGTTAGGTCATGGTTAAGTTACTTTTAGGTTAAGGTTAAGTTGCGGTTAGATTGTGGTTAGATTATGGGTAGGTTATGATAAGGTGACGGCCAGGTTACATTTATGGTTTATTTAAGTTACATTTAGGTTACTGTCAAGATACAGCTAGGTTATAGACAATTTATGATACAATACAATTAGGTTACGGTTAGGATTTTGTTCACAGGGTGAACATTACGCATGTTTGATAAAAAATATACACCTATTTTTGTAAAATGGCTTTGAAATTATAATACTATATACTAACCTTTTAGCTAATCATTGAGAATCGATTTCATTCACGGTATAGTCGGATTTAAAAGTGGTATAATTAGTTTGAAATTCAAAATATTTCACTTGGGATATCTATGTGAAAAAAGTATTTAGTTAAGTCACTTAACAGTAATTTTAAGGATAAATATCAACACTTTAACACAAAAATCACGCAATCGTTTAA
Organism: Maratus speculifer; assembly: GCA_964019185.1. NCBI lineage: Eukaryota > Metazoa > Arthropoda > Arachnida > Araneae > Salticidae > Maratus > Maratus speculifer. The sequence continues at coordinate 160,027,094 of OZ025300.1, read as the reverse complement.
CACATATTACCTCCTGCGTTTCCCATTGCAGTCATTTTGGATATTTTTGGAGCTAAATATTAGTTTTTTTAAACCAATTTTTGACACAGTCAGGGGGTACGTATTTAATATAATGTACACTGTAAAAAAATTGTCCCTTTTGCGGCATCATCACTCCCCCGCTTTTATAGAATATTTCTCTTTTGACCTATGAGAATGCTCCATAATAAGCTGAAGCAACCATTTTCTATAAAAGCGGTGGAGTGACGATGCAGCAAAAGGGTAAAATTTTTAACAGTGTATTTACACATATTTCGAGTTAAAGATATAATCATAAAAATTTCAAGTTCGTTTAACATTATTATTACGGACCCGGGCAACGCCGGGCGGGTCAGCTAGTTTGTAAAATAAAAGATACTCATTCCCATAGCTGAAAGTTACAAACTATTTATCAAACTTTAGCTCTACTTTACATTAACAGTCAATAAATCTATTTTTCTTTAACATTAGAAATGAAAACCTGTTTAATTGTGAATATTTTAAAACCTCATTTTTACCTATACTGCAATTACATCGCGAGATATTGTAAATTTTGTTAACACACACAACGCAATTACCCGTGCAAATTAAAAAATTTAATGGTTTTTTCTCCATGTTCATATTTTCTTTATTTTCATGTTTTAAACATTTTGTTATTTGAGAGAGGGGGGGGGGGATTTAAACTTTTGCTGTCCACGTTTTTTATTATGTGATGTATATGCAATAAATCAGTGCATGGAGTTAGCCTTCAGAATAATTTATTTTTAATAAAAGTATATGAAGGTGTGTTAGTTTTCATCGTTTCAAACTCTTTATATCAGTACAAATATATTTAATATAATATTAGATGTACCTAAAAACCCCATGCGCAGCCTTGTGCAATACATATTTTAGAATCTTAAGAAAAAATTGGGCTAAAACATCAACTTTTTAAAAAGTAGCAGGGATTTTTAAAATGCAAATTTTTATAAACTTTTTTAAAATTTTAATTAAGTATGTAGATATTTTTTTCTTTTCAAAATGTTTCCTATACTCGAACATTAAAATACAGCAAGTTCGCAACTTGAACTATATATTTTTAATAAAGTTGTTGAAAAGGGCCCTTAAATTTAAGTAGATTCTAAATTTCGAGATAAGTTCTTCACGATATTTTATGAATAAAATTATCTGTAAAATAAGAAATATCAACTTTAGTTAGGAAATGAAAGCGTATACTATTATTTAGCACGTTGAGCGCCAAGTCAGTCATCAGTGACTGACATTGAACTTTCCATTAACACTGCGTCTTTCATCAATGATTGACAGTTTAAATTATGATATAAAGCTAAAATAAATTATATTGTTTTAAATAATTATTCAAAAATTTATTTAGCCTTTTCGGGACTGATTTTTTTTTTTTTTTTCAATTTTTTAGAAAAAAAAAATACTTTTATGTTAATAACATGCACATTAGCTATCCAAATAAATTAAGTAGAGTTTAACGAATATTTCACTGTCTGAAACACAACGAATGCTGTTGTTTTGCGTACTATTCCATTTCGTATGCCAATAGGCTAAGGAAGCGTTTTTGGGAGATGTTTAAAAAATATTATATTACAACAAGATGCAACTGATATAACAAATTTCTAATACTTTTTGTGCTTTATTATTTCCGGGAAGTAACCTTTATTTTAAATGAAAAGAGAAAAATATATCTTTAAAATGAAAGAATAGCAAACTGTATACAAAGATAATTTAAAAATATTATTAATACTAAATGCCTAAAAAACTTAATGAAATCATATAGTAAATGCATAGGCACATATTAGCATTACTGCATGTAATAATACAAAAGTATTTCTTAAAGTAATACGCCATTAAAAAGACATGCACTATTAATAGTACATGAAACCCGAAAGGATTAAAATTTACTTAACTTTTTTTTGGTACAGGGTTATTCTTTCTTAATAATTACTTAAAACATTATAATTTTTTTTAGCTTCAGTGTCAGTCACCGTGGCACTCAATGTGTTAATCTCTGAATTTGGTTTTCTTTCTTACTGCAATCTTTTCATACGATTTAAAGCAGTTAGAATGGTAGATTTAATTCTGTAAAAAAAAATATTTTATTCAATCTTACCCCCAAAACAAGTTGGATGTCCAATCCCAAAACTTTGTTCTATCTCATACGTACATTTTAATATTTCAAAAATTAGTTATACATGTTAATACTTTAATATTATTATAATTCAATAATATACCAACTTTGATTTTCCCCTTAAATTTCTGCTTATTAATTTCTGCTATTCTGTCATTTTTACTCAGTCAGTTAATCGGAGTAAAAATAACAATGTGAATTTATTAAAATTAATAGTGTGTATTTATTAAAAGCAATAATTTTACCTCATTCTGTTATGAGCTGTTTACAAATAGCCGGATTAGAAGGACGCGAAATCCAGTCTCTGCACGAAGCGATGGACAATTGAATGATAGATGTTCTTTTTAGATTCAGATAGAATATGCTTACGGTATCCAAAACTAATCATACACAAAAAAATTATTTTGGTTTTATGCATATCTTCATACACTTTTCGATGATACAATGGTGACATACGGACATACAAACACACACGGACAGACATTTTGTAAAAAATGTTTTTTGAAATTTGACCCCTAAAACATGTAAATACGTCGAAAACAGAAAATTAAAAATTTCGATTACAATACTTTCTTCTATTGAAGATAGAAGAAAATAATAAAATACTTTACCCCTTTAAATCCCATGATAGAACACGTTCTACAAATTATGTAGTTCAGAAAATCTGATTTTACACCAGAAAAAAGTCAATAGCTAATTTCATTTTATTTAAATACGAAAGTTTCCTTTATTAGTTAAAGCAAATGTTGCTGTTTTAATTTTCTGGTGGGAATTAAAATATACGAATTAAAATATTTCAAAATATCTCGGACGGTTTAGGATCAAAGAATTAAACTACTTACCTTTTATCATCAAGAGCAAGACCGTGGAACTCATCCATATTGTTTCGAGATATGAACCTAAAAATAGAAGGAAAAAAAAAAATCAATATGGTTTTTAATTAAAACTTTTTCAGACTGAAAAGCTTGAGTAAGGAGGAAAAACAGCAAATATAAACATAAGACAATATTTATATGGCTATTAATACATCTAGAAAGTCATTCTAAAAGAAATCTCAAAAAGCTCTATTCTAAAAAAACCATAGTCTGATGTGGCAATCCCAAAACTTTCTTCCATCTCGTACATACTAATACTTTCTGAAAAATGAAAAGTAGTAGCCCATAACCAGTTAGGTAATTTACACCAAAATCCAATCTGCAACAACTTATTTCAAGTTCTAACTGAATATGAAATTTCATGAAACTCCGTGAATTAATATTTGAGATAGAATCATCGCAGAAATTGTAAAAAACTGAATAGAAGCTCCATATGTTGAACGATTTACTCCAAAAGCTAAAGAATACTCACATGGGCTAACTGAATTTGAAGTTTAATGAAAATTTGTGCAATAGTTTTTGAGATCGAACTATTGAGATAATCATGATGCCCCATAGCAGCTCCACCTATTGAGCTATTTAGTCCAAAAACTAAAGAATACTAATTTATAACAGGGGCTAACTGAATCTGAAGTTTGATGAAAATTCGTCCATTTGTTCCTGAGATAGAGCTATTGCGATAATCATGAATAATGTCGCATAGCAGCGCCACCTGTTTGGAGATTTACATCAAAGCAAAATCATATCAAGGACTAACGGAACCGGAAGTTTTATGAAAACTCGTCCATTAGTTCTTGAGATATAGTTATCGTGAAAATAATGAAAAAAGCAGCATAGCAGCGCCATCTGTTGGGCGATATAAACCAAAAAAACTAATAATATATCAAGGTATTATCAAGGTTACAAGTTTATATTAAGGTATAATTGAATCTAAAATTTTGTAAAATTCCATGGATTGGTTCTTGAGATAAAGCGCTCACAAAATTTATGTCACATACTGACAGACAGACTCACAGACAGGTATTTAAAAAAAAAACAAGTTTTTTGGAATCTCTGGCCCCTAAAACGTGAATCCGTCAAAAATCGGAATTCAAAAATTTTCACGAAACCAATATCTTCTTGTAAAGAAAGCAGAAAGTAAAATAAGTAACACTGTCATCACCGCTATTGGTAAAGAATTTTTTGATGACCAGAGATCCTTCATTAAGAAAACTGTTGTACATAAAAAATATGAAAATGGTAGCATTATAAAGAAACGTCTGATAAACAAATTGCAGTAAACAATTTTTAAATGGAAGAGTTATTTTAAGATACATTTAATATTATCTGCCAAAATCGGTCTACTAATGTTTTTATAGGAACAAAAAATATACATATGAATTTAATAATATTTTTAGCAATATAGTTCACAAGTTAGCAGTGCATACAGACCATGTATTTTTTTCGCTCATTTTTCAATGGGGGGGGAGGTTAAATTTTGAATTCAAATTTTCATCATTTCAAGATTAAGTTTAAGAAAACGTCTTTAATATTTATGTCAATTTGTAAAACACTGCAAAAATCTAATTTTCATATATATATATATATATATATATTTACAAATTAGTTTCTAAAGAATTATTTTACAATCGCATTATTATTATCTTACAATAACATTGTAAGATAAATTATTTACCGTTGTTACTTAATTAACAATATAATATTGTCTGGATAAGGCACCATGTCAATGAGCTCGATTTGTTCCAGGAACATAATACTGAAATTTCAGTTAACATCCTGGTCTCCTAAGTCAATGGATCTTAATCCAACAGAGCACATTTCGGGTGTCATTCAACGGGAGCCCAGAGCTCACAAACAACCACTTTGGAATATCCCAGATATGCATGACCGCTGCTTGAACAGTATATTGAACAGTTCAGAAAGTTGAGCCTGTTTAGGAAAATCAATTTGTACCGAAAATTCTGCCTACTAATTTAGATATCGGAAACAATATCCAATAATTAAATCATAGAATTTTCCGATACGAATTGATTTTCCCGAACAGACACAACTTCCGAACGACCCAATAATTTATCTCTGGTCGTCTACCAAAAACATGTGGCATCCATGCCAAGACAGTTTGCCGCTGTTTGTGGGTCAAAGGTAATATTAGGTAGATGGTCAAAATGTTTTGGTTCTTGGGTATATATTAAATTTCATTCGGTTGGGTAGTTTTTGCCCTGTTATACAATGACAGACGGATGAATCAGGCGACGATTATATGTGCTACGCATTTGCTTAGTTACGAACGCATAAAAAATGATACCATTATGATATGAAGAGAAATGTAAGGGACAATCATTATAAAGAATATCAGTTGTAAAGTTCTAAATAATTTATTTTCCTTTAAGTGTATGTCAAATTCCTTTTTATTTTACCTTTAAGCGTTCAATGTTGCTTGTTTCAATTGACAAAAGATGCTATGTCATGCACATGTTACTACTTATCACCTAAAATCAAAATATTTATTTCTTTTGAGGTCACATACCACCTTTATCATCTGAGCTCTTCATGAGTTGAAAACTCGGCAAATGTTGACCAATTAAAAGGGTTTTCAGATCAATTTACATTTCTTTTGCATTTAATGAAAATAAAATAAAACGAAAGTGAAAGAAGAAAAACCCGTCCCTTATTCGTGAAGAAATTCCCTTTCAAGAAAAGAAAAATGTAAACTATCACTATCACGTGAATTCACCGATCTCTTATCCCAATCACGTTGCAAAGCTAGTTTTAAACGCACACTGTTCTGGAAACATTTTTCTAAGCATCAGCTACCAAACCCTCAAATACCACCCCCAGGGTACTGCAAAGATTACGTAAGCTGTGACCTTGAGCTTGATGGAAGAACGTGAGAAATTACTTTCGGTATGTTAAAGAGTAATTTATGCATCATATATTCATGCCAAAAGAATAAAGATAGCTAAAGATTATGAATTAATATCATATGACAATATTATGAAAAATTATTTCATTTTGAAAGCTAATTGCATAGGCTTGATTACACTATTTTTTTCTATGTTTACGAAAGATGTCTTATATTAAAAAAAAGTACACGCGTCCTTCGGAATCAATGTAACAATCCAAGATTAATAGCGTTGTCATGTGTCCTGATTTTAAGTAGTTGCAAAAAAGACCAGTCCCACAGAACCACTGCAAACTATGTGATACGCTAAAAGTTCAAATTTTTCATGATGGACACTGTCAGAAAAATTAGTCTTTATACACTAAACCAGGAATGCCCAATGTGACGTCCGTGGTTTCCATGGCGCCCTTTCAAATGATTTTATTACTCAGAGTTTAATTTAAAAATCAATTTTAAAAAGATGCTTCTTTAAAATAATTAGTGTTCAAAGTGAATTCTTGCTATAGGCAGAATTAAATTTTCGGTTTCTAATTTACTAAGTATTTTTACCCGTCTGTCTCTCATGAAAATATTATTTTAAATTTGCTATGATTTATACTTTTTTCTTCAATTGTTTTTCACATAGCTCTCTCCATAGGGGCCTTATGACTCGCATCATTCAAGAGTGCGCATCTTCATGAGACGCCTACATATCGTTACTTTCTACCAGGATGTTCTTTATGCTCCTTGCTTTTTTTTTAATTAAGAAAATCTGAATTCATACCAGAAATTGCGACTAACAATTTGTACTTCAATAGACAATTTGGCAGCTGCAGAAACCTTCACCTCATCGAGTTCACAGCTGAAATTCTAAGATTAGTTAAAACTCAAATCACATTAAATTGCAACTCATCTGTGATGTCGTATCTCACTGTAAAATAGTTATTAACTCGATATTAGTGGTTGACTGGTAGATTAATCATTGTGTTTTCCTGCTCTCAAGTCTTACGTTCTTTCATATATTCAGTTGCAGGAAAACGCAATTGTAAAAACATTGAACAACCACTAAAATTGGGTCTGTGGCCGGATTCACCAAGATATGACTTGACAGGGGAGTTACATTTTAATATTTGTATGCTAATCGAGTTCCGTAAAATCCTGGAGTTTCAGCCAATAATTTTATGCGATAATGGTAAATGCGATGGGTAGCACGGGAGACACCCGGGCGGCATTTTCAGAAAGAATCATGTTTTGAGCACCTTATCGCCAGAACAACAATTGGCGCGGAGATAAAGTCAATGCTACGCACCCTTTCTTGTGTGTGACGTCAAACGCCTAGCGAATAGCAACTTTTCCTTCTGCAAAGAGATCGAAACAAAGAGCTTTTTCAGATTAAAATGCTTTAAACTTCACAGAACATCTAAACGTAGTTTTTTTTTTTTCCCCTCAATTCAAAAATATTATTTCCTTAATTCGCTATGTTCGAAGAAATAGAGAAGTTAATTAAAAACAGTAGTAAAGATTCTCTTGTAACAAATATAATTATATTAATCATATGTTTTATGACACATTTGAGCTTAGTTTATTTTGTGTGTGGCGATGCAGCTAGCTGAACGTTCCCGCTTTCGCCAACTGGCTAAGGCTGGTGCTCAAAACGTGACTCTTTCTGAAAATGCACCCGGGCCACCCAATGAATTTGAGATTTTGTTTTTTCAATGAAGAATAAGTGCAATTTCTTTCTCCCCCCCCCCTCCCTCGCGGAACTACAGAAATCCTTCTCGGAGAAAAATGTCTGAATTCAACACTGTTCATGCAGCCGCCTCCCGGTCTATAGTGACAATCATTTTAAAATTGCTCAAAGTAAAATAAATAAAATTTGTGGCATGAATTTGAAATTTCTAAATATAAAAGGATGTCAAACTTGCAACCTAGCCACATAGAGAAGTAATATTGTTCCATATTTGCAGACATTTGAACAATGGCGTCCTTCACTGTTTGACACTAGAGGAATTGCGCCCGTGTTTACTGAAAGGTTGGACCAGCCCTGCACTAAACTATGTCATTTTTAAACAATAATTTCTGACTCTTAACATGCTTTTTCTGTTAATTCTTCCTTATAATCTGAAATAAGTGGGATTTTGAAAACTCGTAACTGAGTTTTGCTATCCAAAAACATTTGGACTATGTAGAGCAAACCAGACAGTTGGCCTTGTAGTACTTTGAAAAAATCAAAACTATCCACTTTAAATAATTGATGATAGCCCAAGAGCCGACAGCACAAAAAAACTTAAGGTATCGAGCACAGGAGATAAAAAAAAAAAAACACCTTTATTTATGGAACAGTAGAAATAAGGAAATCTAATGCTCTATGTCTGTCAGAAGTGACGTGATGCATAAGCCAAAAATTAACCCTTAAACGGTAACGTGTTTTTCGGCACCTTTAAACGGTAATCATGGGTCACTCGTGCTTATCGCTGTAAAAAGTGGTTTAAAGTGCTTTAAAAATTCTAAAAAAATTCATGATATTACATAAAATATCCTTGAACAAGAATCAGTCACAATATTTCTGATTTATTAATTTGTTTAAATAATATGTTTAAATAAATACAAATGTGAAAAATGCACATTTTCTTAAAAAAAAAAAATCATAACTTTAGATAGAATTGACATTTTTTGCTGTTTCAAACGGGAAATTGAAGATCAAGAATGGTACTTTCAGGAAAATAATAAAAATAGCCGGTATAAATAAAAAAAAAATGCTTAAGTTTTGAGCATAAAAATAACGTTTTTTTTAACTTATAAATAGGTACAATTACAATGAAATAGAAAATTTATTAATTTTTAATCAATTTTATTTATGAAAATGATGTTAATTATCAAATTTTATTTAATTAAACAAAAGATATAATAATGAAAAATTACAGCAACACTGATATCATCATTTATAAACAATCGAGGGAAGCCAAGAAGGAGAGCAAACTGCAATCACACCAAACAATTTCATAAACAAGTGTTTGCATAAAAAGCAAAGTTCGGAAACCCAAGTGAGTAATGTATCGATTTTTTATGAAAAAAACATCAATTCCTAACCAAACAAATTTCTTCTTACCTTACACTTTTCGTCAACGTAAATGATAACCCTGGGTCACTCGTGCCTTTTCGAAATTTTGACTGGCTCTTACGTCGGCTGTGAACGCACTAAAACATCGGCGTTTCGGGAGCTAATAGCCTACTAGTGTACTTTTATTTGCAGGGTAGGTTAGTCCCGCTCCCCCCCACTCTCCTCTAAGCTAGCAGAAAAGAAAATTTGACCGAGGCACTAGTGACCCATGGTTACCGCTTAAGGGTTAATACCACTAGTGGTTGACTTGTACATTTAAGATTGTACTCGCTGCACAATCAAAGATATAAAATAATTATACGGCAAACACAATGTTAAACCTACGAGTGAACCACTAGTATTAATTTTTGGTTTTAGCACCACTTTACTTCCGGCAGACATGGATCATTAGATTTCCCTATTTCTACTCTTCCATAAAATAAAGTTTTTTTTTTTTTTTTTGTGTGTGTGTGTGCTTGATATCGTATGTATTTCTGCCGTCGGCTCTTGGACTATGACTATTCATGTCCTGCTCATTAGAAAAAGTAACTGCATTTCATTGAACAAAAATACTTTAAAAGTAGGTAGATACCAAACCTTCTATTAAAAAAAGCAATTTGAAAAAAAAAAAAAATGTAAATAGATTACGTTAATCAGATGTATATCTACTTCATTATAAAACGTATTAAGACTGTCACAGTGTCATCGAAAGATTTGAAGCAAGCAAAACAGTAGGGAAAACTCCACATTTAGAACTTGCGCGTATCTTTGCCTTAAAATGTATACCCAAGACTTTTTTTTTTTTAATGAGACGTTTAATCATGGGATTTTGTTTACAAATACGATTAATCATCACAAAAAAATTTCAAAAATTTAACTATAAAATATTTAAAATGTGTCTCGGGCCCCATTAAACATGTTCTAATATTACCCTGAAAGTTTATTATATTTCATTTAGTGTACTTGTATTTAGTTAATATAATGAGTACATTTAACATGTTACATTAAAGACAAAAATCTCCAGATATCTTTATAAATTACAATTTTTTTTTTCTAAAATTAGTGCAACAAAAATCAATTGAACAATACGTTTATTCAAATTTAAAAGTTTTATAAATTTTGCATGTATGCATAAAATTTGTTAATCCGTGTAGAAAAGTTATTTCTTGAACTTTTTTGACAAAATTCTATCAATTTGTATCAATGAGCAAGATTTAATGATTCGCGCATACATTCATATACAATCCCGCTTCATTTAAATATGCAAGTTAAATATATGTATGTATATATACATCTCGTTCTTTAATGTAAAAAATCATTAGACTTTTTTTTTTTTTTTTTTTTTTTTTTTTTTTTTTTATTGTTTACTTGTTCAAACGAAATCTGTGCTTTATGATAAATGCAATGTAATCATGTATTTTATTTTTCTCTATTTTGCAGATAAATGCGTATATATCCATCATTTAAATTTTCGAATATCTTGTGAATTACAAACTTTTTACTCAATTATTGAATTCAAAGAATTCATGTCATATAGAAAGTTTCTTCAATTGATTCACAATCAAGTCATATATAAGCCTTTCTGTTAATTAACCAGCTTAATTATTTTAAAACAATAAAGAAATTTGTAAACAATTGAAATATGACTTACCTTACAAATCTATACTCCTATAATACAGTCCACAAAGCAAATTTTTTATCAAAACTGATTACATTCCAATAATTTCAAAACCTCAATAAAGATGGGGCGCGTTCAGTGAAGCCATCGGTTACGTACCGATAGTATCGGTTAGTTATCAAAGTGTTCAGTGTTGCTAACCGATACACACTGTTAAAAATTTAAAACTTTTGCTGCATCGTCACTCCATTTCTTTTATAGAAAAAGATTATTTCCCTCTATTATGGAGCATTCTCATTGGTCAAAATAGTGATATCCTATAAAAGAGGTGGAGTGACGATGCAGCTAAAGTTTCAAATTTTTAACAGTGCACAGCCAATGTCGTTCAGCAGAAAGAACTGAAGTGACTGGTGAGGGACCGGACTAACCAAGAAAAAATCACGGTTAGTTCGGTCATGTGATCGGTTTCATGGACTTTTATGACAAACAACGCATATTCACATTATCCGCAAAAAAACTCTTCGAGAGGGTTGAATTCTGATAGGGATTGGCCGACGCGTTTTCACGTAACTTGGCGATAATTATACTTGGCGAGCGATAGATGCTTCCGTCGAGGAGTTTGATTTCCTTCCGAACCGAGTACAAAGTAACTTTTCTCTTGCAGCATTGCATTGGATGGAACGTGTCTTATTGAAAGCTGTACTCTTTAAAAGTTTTTAAACACAAATTTTTACTTTGTACTCGGCTCCGAAGAAATCAAACTCGAAGGAAGCGTCTATTGCTACGCCAAGTATAATTATCGCCAAGTTACGTGAAAACGCGTCGGCCAATCCTTATCAGAATTCAACCCTCCCGAAGAGTTTCTTTGCGGATACTGTGAATATGCGACAACAACAATAAAAGAATAATTACAGCAACGTAATACAGATGGCGCTAGTAATAAACAATACCACTAGATTCCAGTGAATCTGTCAACCGGTTAAAAACCGGTAACTTTGGTCCCTTTGGTTAGATCTGCTGACGCGCTCATGGTAAGTAGAAAGGAGATTTTGAAGCTAAATTCATATACATTTTGAAATTTCGCAATTTGAATTATTTATTGCTGTATTGATCAAAAAATTCCATTGTTAGAGCAGCACCATCCTATAAGCACTGACAAGGAAGGTCTCCATACGGGCATACTCAGAAAAATCTGAAAAAATTACAGAATGTTCTTCTCATATATTTATATATGTTTATAAAAAACATTTCGGCGGAACCTCCTTATAACGTCCGTAAAAAAATAATAAAAATTTCGTTTATTTGGCGATTTATCTCCGGTTGGCGAAAAAACGAAATTTTGAAAAATACGCCTTTACGCTTCGAATACTTTTTAAAGAAAAAACTTTCTATGTTCAATTTATTTAAATAAGTTTAGTTTAAGTAATTTTAGTTTTACATTTTTATTTTACTTTAAGTGTAATTTTGTCATATACTTTTATATGTACTTATAACAAAATTAAATTAATATATTTTATCATTTAAAACACAATTTAAATTGATTAAAATTGTTCCAAATTGAAAAATACACTGTTAAAAATCTGCTGCATTTTGTTGCAACGCACTCCCTTGCTTGTATAGAAAACGGTTACTTGGCCGTGAAATTTAGCTTTCTCATTGGTTGGAATAGAGATATTATATACAAGCGGTGGAGTGCGTTGCAACAAAATGCAGCAGATTTTTAACAGTGTATGACACGGTCAATTCACGGTGCTATGGAGCATTCTCATTGGTCAGAAGAGAGATATTCTATAAAAGTAGTGGAGTGACGTTGCAGTAAATGCTGCAGATTTTTAACAGTGAAGTCAATTAAAATCAATTTTCAGATTCGTTAAAATCGTCTGCTTTTGGCGAGGAAATGCACTGCTCGCCAAATCCCGCGTAGCTTTCAGCTTTTCACGCCAATTATTCCAAACTATTTTATTTTTTTACATATCTAATAATGAAATTCCGCCGCTAATTTTCACTGATCCTTTATTACCTACATGAGTAGTTTAATTCGTATTTTTTTCAAAAAATTCTGAGTATGCCCCCAATGGAGACCTTCCTTGTGAGCTCTACAGTAATATGGAGGACTAATTCTCTATTTTGATACATTGAATCCAGCGGTATTGTACACTGTTAAAAATCTGTAATTTTTGCTGCTTAATCACTCCACCGCTTTTACAGAAAAAGATTACTTGATTTTACGATGAAAACTCCTTGAGCGGCTATCTCTAAACAACGACAACCTCCGAATATAGCCCATAAGGGGTTTTCGTGGCCGAGTGGTTAAGACACCACGCTGCTAATCGCTTGCGAACGTAAGAAATTGTGGTTCGAATTCGAATTGTGGCTCCATTGCACACGCTCTTTGTGTGGAGCCCCCCGGTTGTACTTATCTTGTGTTGTGAAATTTCCTTGTGCTATCTCGTCCATGTAAAATTGACGATGACTTATAAGCAGGCTGAATGTCGAGCACACAAGTCAGATGTATGTTGTTACAAATAAATAAATACCGGCCACAAATTGATGGAACCAAACACACTCCGTAGCATTAACATTGCAATCCTGTAAATAAGGAATTCTGAACAAAGGCCACTTAAAAGTCACCAGAAAAAAAAATTATAGCTTCTGGTGCATTTTCACACTTATTTGCAAACCGAAATGTGAAGCAAATGAAGCAGAATTACCTTGATATGTCAATTAACACAAAATGAAGACATTAACAATAATGGGGGAAATTTATATAATATTCTTAGAACGGCAGGCATAACTAACATAAGAGCCAGGTTGTTTGTAAGTCTGACCAAACATGTAGCAGTTATTGACACAAATGTTACCATACAGCAAAAGGTGGAAAATAGGAGAGAGGTACACTTTTAAAAATTTGAAACTTTTGCTGCATTGTCAGTGCACCGCTTTTATAGAAAACGATTACTTCACTGTATTAGGGAGAATTTTCATTGGTCAAAATAAAGATATTCTATAAAAGAGGCGGGGTGACGATGCAACAAAAGTTTCAAATATTTAACAGTGTAGAGGAAATGTATTATATAATAACCGAAATTTCCCAGTATTAACACACATATTTGATGAATCATCATGAAATCCAAAATTTCTCATAAAAACATAATAGGGATGAGTTGTATAGCAAATCAACTCATATTTTTTTCTTTAAAAAATATTTGCTGCAAAATAAATTAATAAATAAAAAAACAGCTGCAAATCACTTAATTTTAACTCTTCACTATCTACTTCACTTATTTTTAGCTTTAATTCTTGATTGTTAACAGTGTTATTCAGAGGTTATACTGTACTATGGAGAATTCTCATTGGTCAGAATAGAGACTTTCTAATAAAAGCGATGCTATGCAGCTAAAGCTGTAGATTTTTAACAAAACATTGAGTCTCTACTATGAGAGCAAAACATAAGTCCATTTCTGAAGCCGCAATTATTTAAAAAGATCAAAACGAGATATTCATGAAGTTTTGGCTCGATTTTAAATAAAAATTTCGTTCAGGAAGGTCACGAACGACCGCTTTTTGAGATGACCACTGCATCAGGAACTTGGCTTCAACTGGTAATAATTCTGTTTGCGAATTAAATATACACTTGAAGGGAAAATATCGAAAAAGAAATTCTTCCTAGAATAGTTTTGGATTTGGGATGCATGAAAAACTGTAAATTGGCTTTGTTATCATATTTGAAAGCGCACCATAAAGAAATTAGTTTATCGTGAGCAAGCCAGTATATTTCATTTTGTGATATGTGGTTGAAATTCATATTCAGTGTTGGAGAAAAAAATCAGAATGGGAACAATATCGTCTTGATGGGTTTAAATACTACTGGTACGATCTTCGCAAAGAGCCTAGGAGTATATTTAGAAGACAATAACATGGTTGTTGTGTAATGGTATGGGAGGCTATTTTTTTCAATGGTCAGACGCCCCGAGCATTCATCAGAGGTTATGAAAACTTTGAGAACTATCAACTATCAAGAAACATTTGCCAATAATTTTCTCAACAAAATTTTAGGGGGGGGGGGAATGAATTTTTCAACAGGATAATGCTTCAATCCTTACCTCAAACTTAACGCCAATGTAACTTGAGGGGGTCCGGCAGACATTTTAAATTAATTTTTATTTATTGAGTTAATATTTTGAAATTTTTTATGATGATTAACAATATTATTTATAAACAAAATCACATGATAAAACTTCTCATTTCGAATTTATTAAAGAAGTAGGGTAATTTCAAATCGTTATAACTAGAAATATTACATGTAGAATTTCAATTTTTTTAATTTAAATGAACAAGAATATATACTCTTTAATCTTGATTCAGCATTTTTAAAATATTAATTTATATAAAAATTAAAAATATTTGAAGTAAAAATTTAAAAATGAAAAATGTAACTTTGAAAAAAAAGGTTTTCAAAAGCAATTTTTTTAAACTTCCTGAATGAAAATTTTGGCGCAGCATGTGCAATATGGACTTTGTGCCAATAAACCCAACAAACCAAATATAAATCAAAATTACAGTAAAACAACTGAAAAAGACATTTTCTAAGTTTGAAACATTTACCTTAAACAGTTCATGAGTTACAACAATTTAAATAGAAAAAATGGTGAAAAAACCCATTATGAAGAAAAACGCATTTTTAAAAAAAGTCTTTTTCATGACAACCATTGTTTGAAAGCTATATTGTGAAAACAACCCAAAGCGAAAAAAATATTTCCTCTTCTAATTAAGATTAAAAAATGATTTAAACGTCATTATATAAAAAAAAATATATAATGCCCCCTTTTTTTTAATAGAAATTTTGAAGATATTTTTGTCTTGGACTCCCTTAAAGCATAATTCTGTAAATATATTTTTAAAACTACTATATGTAACTCATATGAAAAGTAATGTAATTTACAGCCAATAATTAAATGTTTCTTTGAAATTTATATTGTCTTAAACTTTTGAATTCCACTTTCATTACCACTTATTCCTTTACATAAAATATATTCTGTACAAATGCAGACATCTTAACAAGTTCCTTTCTACTAACTCTTTTATGCTTATATTAATCAATCATTTTATAAGATGCTACAAAGAATGAAAACTTTCTAAGTCCTATTGTATATTTATTTGTAATGTATCATTTAATTTGCTTTTGTAATAATTATACACTAGCAAAAGCCGTGCTTTGTTTGGATTCGCGAAGCATTATTTCATAAGATAAATATTTGAAAGAAACATTACTTTTTTATAGTATTTTTGCATCTTTACTAAGCAAAAACGTTATCTCATGTTTTGGCGCATTTAAATTTTAGAAATGTAAATTCAGCCAAATAACTAAGAATTTCCTCGGAATTTTTTATTTATGATATAAGGCTGGTATAAATAAAAATATTTTCGAAGCAGAATTTTACAAAATATTTTTTTTAATTTTTTAACTAAAAGTTTTAAAGATGTTTTTACATTTTCCAATGGCCAGTAACGGCGTTCGTTCTGGCCAATAAGTGTTCTTTTTCTCGACATTTTTAAATTACTAATACATTCCAGAAATTATTTATAAACGTAGTTAATATATTTAATTTGGTTGAATTAAATTATTCTTCAATCAGTTAAAATATTCTTAAATTATTCTTTATTCTTTCATTTCGAATACCAGACTTAAGAAACTTACCAAATTTAACAAAATATTCACTTTAAATATCAAATATAAGAATTAATTTTACTTGTTTACGATTCTTTTTGTTGCCACTTTACCAAAGTAAATACCTAAATAAATAAATCATAATGTAATTGTTTTAAATTCCGTAAGTATAAACTGCGTAAATAATTTTGGCAGAATAATGAAAATATATTTTATGTAATATATTATTCATGATTCTATCTATAATTACTAACCCCGTAGTTTATTTTCCTTTTTAAAATAAAAAGATACGGGTGCAATTTTTTATTTGCAAACGATTTTGGCGGAATAATGAAAATATATTTTATTTAATTAATTAATCATGATTCTATCTATAATTACTAACCCCATGGTTTATTTTCATTCTGAAAATAAAAAAATACGCGTTCAATTTTTTATTTGCAAAAATGCGTCCATCATAGAAAAACATGTAGAATAAATTAATCATTAAAATAATATTTTTTAAAGGTTATTCTGTAAAAAAAAAAATAACATTCTGCAAATCTAGAGATCATAATTTATTCTTATGTTTAATTTCAAGTCAAAATACTGAATAGATTTTTTATAAAGTGTACGACAAATTGTAACTTGAGTGGCCTAGTAGAGGATTCGCTTCGCTCATCCTAATAATGTTTTTAAAATGTTTAAATTTCAAATGACTTCATTTCTGAAACTAAACCATAAATATATTTTAAGGAGAAATTTAAACACAATTCATAGCTTATTTAAATCTTTTTATATATTTCTTTCTTTACAGGTACATTATCGAAAACTAATATTATAATTCCATCTTTACTTTTATCATTACAGAGGTTATGTTTTGTTGAGATACCAAAACATTAATCTTTATTTTTCTAACGATTCTTTCACGAACTTTAATATTCATTTACTATCTTGTTAAGTATTTATAAGCATAAAATATTATAAGGATGTATTTCAAAATTTGTTTTAATTACTGAATAACAGTTTTCATTACTATACGTAAGTAAAATTTAAAATAATTTAAATTTGTGATACTTCATTTGTAAACTAAAATCATAGATACATTTAAAGGAAAAATCAAAGTCAAAGTTTATAATATTTTTCGTCTACATCAAAAACTAATATTAACTATTCAATTTTTACATTTTTCATTACACAGAGTATGCACAAACATTTCCTCTTTTCTTTTTCCTTTCTAATAATCTTTTGCATTATTATTCATTAATCATTTTGTAAAATATTTCAGAGAATAAAATCTTACACGGTTATATTGAAAACTTAGTTTTAATTCTTTCAGAATATCTTTAAGATTAATTTACTTAAAAAATGCTTTTGAATCATTTAAATTTGTAATTGTCATTTCTGAAAGTAAATCATACATGAATTCGAAAGAAAAAAAGAAATCCAAGAAAGTAAAATTTTTCATCTACTTTGAAAAATGGTGTTTCACTTTGACAATTTACTTAAAATATTCTATTTTTATACAAAAGCCTTAATCTTTTTCTTTCCAATAATCCTGTCGGACGTTCCTCTCAGCCCGCACAACTTTGAAGAAAGTCCGTGGTACTTATAGCTGCCACCACCGATATTATTAGGTGATATCGGTCACCCACTGTGAGGATTGTGTAAATGAACACTGATGCTGTCAATTAACTGAATTAACAGTTTATTTATACTATAAGTACACAAGAAATACACTATTTACAATTATATACAATTACAACTCGGATATAGGTGATCTGGTTCAACGTTAAATTAAATACAGTAAACGGTTGGCTGTGTAGTGTTCAACTTACACCTTCTCTATCACACTCAATGCACGTTAGATTCACTTTATCGGAGATCAACTTCGAATCTCCCAACATATGGATACTCGGCCTATGCTATCCGGCCCAGAGCACTACGCACAAGGACGTCTGTGTCCCTTGCTCTCCAGATATGAACTGTCTACGCTCTACAACACAGAGCACTCTCTACAAGGACCTCTGTCCTACACACTCTCTAGGTACGAGCCCAGATACCAACTACACACTAGGACCTCTGTCCTGCACTCCTCTAGGTACGAACCCCAGATACGAACTGCTCAAATCTCAGACAAGACTTGCTTTTCTCAAATCACTGCTTTCCCCAATATAAACCCCCTTTTGGAGCTTATTCCTTGGACACATTCCACATTGCTTTCTTGATCCGTGACATGTTCCTTGTTTGCTCATCATCCACATACATCCCTGACGGATGAACACGCCTCTCAGCAATCTTCTCTTTCTCTCATTCACCACCTGTACATGATACCTGTCAATTCTCACTTTAACAAAGAAAGAATGTCACCTTGAAAATTCCAGTACACAGCCGGTACAATACATCAAATATTAAGATAGAGAAATAATAGAAATTCCAATTTGTAGCAGATGTTTACTTAGAACCTGACAAATCCGTTTACAATGCATAAACTAAGACCTTTAACAAAATTTTAATACACAAAAAATCACATACGATCGTTTCGAGGATTCTCTGTGTTTGTGATTTGTTGTATCATGTGTGTACGTATTTTTGTGCTAATACATTGTCAACGGTTTGAGATTACGTGTTAAATTCGCACAAAGTGTTTGATTTATGCTTATAATCCTTTTACAACATTATTAATTAATCATTTTATAAGATATTACAAGGGATAAAAGATTACAAGATGCTACATATCTATTTTAAGTTATTCTGAATAACGGTCGTAATTATTATGTTCTAGAGATGTTTCGAAACGGTTCAAATTTGAAAAAAGTCCTTCCGGCAGTGCCGGGAGAAAGAGATAGCTTTCATAAACTTATTTATTTATTTATTTATTTTAAATTATATTATATTATTCAAACATACGAAACTCAAATTGATGGAACCCGATTTTATAAGACTGAATACTAGTTTTTGTCAACACTGAATATTAATAGGAATTTTTAGAAATTAGTCATCTTTTATTCAACCTGGTTTTATTTTAAGCGATTTAGAGAGTCGCCAAATTCCACGAGATCGTGAAGTGTATGTCATTTTAAAGCAACATGATGGATAAAACAAACCAATGAGCTTAGTCGAAATCTTAATTCATGTGCACATGTACACTCGTGTTGAAATCGATTAATATATACGAGTGCTGTCGCAGGCAAATTGATTTTTTTTTTTTAATGTCACCCACATTAGAAATTCAAACTGCTATATATCTCAGGTGTTTTTTAAGGTAAAGGCAAAGCAAAAAATACTCCGGAATTCATTATTAAGATAAATACTTTAGAAAGAACCTTTTTTCAATTTCTAATTTTTTTGTATGTACATCATTATGCATTAAAAAGATTTTTAACAAACTTAAATGACCGCCATTTTGAAACAAGAAAGCGGATTAAGTTGGCAGATGAACTCGGCCAAGACATTGTTATGTACTATGTACACACGGAATTATATCCAAATCAGTTTATAAATATGCGTATTATTGACAAATTTCAAACCGTTTCAAAATGTCAACATCATTAGAAATTCAAATTGCTATATATCTCAGGCGTTTTTTAAGGTAAAGACAAAGCAAAAAATACTCCGGAATTTATTATTAAGATAAATACTTTAGAAAGAACCTTTTTTCAATTTCTAATTTTTTTGTATGTACATCATTATACATTTAAAAGATTTTTAGCAAACTTAAATGACCGCCATTTTGAAACAAGATGGCGGATTAAGTTGGTAGGTGAACTCAGTCAAGACATTGTTATGTACTATGTACACACGGAATTATATCCAAATCAGTTTATAAATATGCGTATTATTGACAAATTTCAGACCGTTTCAAAATGTCAACATCATTAGAAATTCAAATTGCTATATATCTCAGGCGTTTTTTAAGGTAAAGACAAAGCAAAAAATACTCCGGAATTTATTATTAACCCGTCAGTAGTCGCGCGTCGGTCTTTTCGCCGCCCATATAACTTATCTTCTCTTAACTTATATCACATTACAAATACAACGGAGATCTACCATGTAGCTGACTTTGAAGGTTTCTCGACCACCTTAGTGAAGTAACAGGAAACCTCTGTTTTTCTTTCAGGTGTATTTTTAGAAACAATGTTGAACTTGGCGAAAAAGTCTACGTATCACTAATGTCGATTCATTTTTACTTTTTCGAATTACTCCAGATCTCATGAATAAAATGCATAATTTAAAAAAAAGTGCAATTTTATATCTTCATTGAAAAGTTATTTTCGTATATTAGATAAAAATATTTCTTATTTTACATATTTGGTCTGCGGAGGGCCAGCGGCGAAAAGACCGACCGCGACTAATGACGTTGCGAAAAAAGTCGCGACTCCTCGCGGGTTAAGATAAATACTTTAGAAAGAACCTTTTTTCAATTTCTAATTTTTTTGTATGTACATCATTATACATTTAAAAGATTTTTAGCAAACTTAAATGACCGCCATTTTGAAACAAGAGGGCGGATTAAGTTGGTAGGTGAACTCAGTCAAGACATTGTTATGTACTATGTACAAACGGAATTATATCCAAATCAGTTTATAAATATGCGTATTATTGACAAATTTCAGACCGTTTCAAAATGTCAACATCACTGGAAATTGAAAGTGCTATAACTCAGCAATTTTTCTAGATATAGATGGAACAAAAAATGCTCTGGAATCTTTGTATCAAGGTCAAACACACAAAAGAAAAATATTTTTTAATTTCTTACTTTTTTGCACCTAATTTTAAAACGTAAATTTTTTTTAAAAAATTTAAGATTCCGCCATTTTAAAACAAGATGGCGGATTAAGTTGGTAGGTGAACTCAGTCAAGACATCAGTATGTACTATGTACGCACCAAATTTTATCCATATCGGTTTATATATATGCGTGTTATCACGTGACGAAAATCAGGTCATTTCAAAATGTGAGCAACACTAGAAATTAAATGTACTATAACTCAGCCATTTTTTTAAATACAGACAAAACAAAAAATGCTCTGGAATCTTTGTATCAAGGTCAAATGCATAAAAGAAAAATCTTTTTCAATTTTTCACTTTCTTGTGCCTAATTTTAAATTTTAAATTTTTTAAAAAAATTTAAATGGCCGCCATTTTGAAACAAGATGGCGGATGGAACTAGCTAACGAACTCGGTCCAGGCTTTATTATGTACTATGTACGCACGAAGTTACATCCAAATCCAATCATAAATGCGCGTGTTATCATGTGACAAAAATCAGATCGTTTAAAATTTCAACCATAAGAAAAATTCAAAATGCTATAATTCAATCACTTTTTAAGATATAGACAAAATGAAAAGTGTTCTGGAATCGTTGTTTTAAGTTCTAACACATAATATATAAAATATACCACAACACAATATAACACAAAATATTTTTTAACTTTTAATTTTTTCGCATTTTATTTTAAATTTTAAATTTTTAAAATTTTTTTAAATGGCCGCCATTTTGAAATAAAATGGCTGATGATGCTGGCCAACGAACTCGGTCGAGACATTTGTATGTAATATGTACATACCAAGTTTCATTCAAATCAGTTCATAAATACGTTAGTTACAGCATAACAAAAATCATATATATATATATATATATATATATACACACATATATATAATGTCAACATTTGAACGGCGGGTGGTTTTGGGGTCTGGGGGTCATGATCGGTGAAAATATACCAAAATTTTCCGGAAGTGCTTTCCTCCAGACGGCTGCAATAGGTAGCTTTTTACTTTTTGTAATGAAAGCTACCTAATTATATTTTAATAAATCATAAATGTATCCGAAAGAAAAACAGAAACTTGTGTAGGTAAAATATTTCCCTTGCTTTGAAAAGTGATATTATTGTTTCCCTTTCACAATTGCTTTAAGGTATTATATACTTATTCAGAAGCCTCAGCCCTTTTCTTTCCAATAAACCTTTTACAACGTTACTCATTAATAATTTTATAACATATTACGAAGAATAAAAGCCACCAAAGTACTACTGCATATCTATTGTAAGTTATTCTGTATAACAGTTGATATTATTACATATCAGGAATGTTTTGAAATCCATTTAAATGTGAAAAATAAATTTCAAAGAAAAATAGAAAGCTAAGTTGTTGACAAATTAAATATATTTTGAAAAATAATTATTGCTTAACTTTCACATTTGTCTTATCATCTCCTGTTCGAATACAGAAATATTAATTTTTTCCTTAATACTTATGTATATTGTTAGTCATTATTTGTTTCGTTAAGTATTTTAAATAATAAAATCTTACAAAATGTTACTGCATATCTTCTTCTTCTTTTTTTTTTTTTTTTTTTTTTTTTTTTGTATCTATTTTAAATAATATTTGCGGTTGTATTAAATACTTAAATTTTTAAAACCGTTTACATTTACACTTGTTTCATTTTTGCAAATACTCGTAACTGATATATAGATTTAAATAGAAGAGTTAAAGATTTACATTCTTCATCTTTAAAAAGCGATGTTACTGTTTCACCTTTTACCTGTTTTTTTTTTCTTTACAGATGAGTTATTTTGTTTGTATATTGAAACCTTAACCTTTATTCTTCGAATTATTAGTTTCATCATTATTATAAATTACTTTATAATGTAAAGAATGAAAGCCTGCAACATCTTTTTGAATAATTTCTAATTTAAGTCTATTCTGTGCAACAGTTGGAATTATTAAATGTCAGGAATATTTCGAAATCCATTTAAATGTGAAAAATAAATTTCAACGAAAAAAAGACAGTAAGTTGTTAACATATTTCATTTATTTTGAAAAATGTTAGTATTGCTTAACTTTCTCATTTGTCTTATTATCTCTTGTTCGAATACAGAAACATTCTCTTTCTTTCCCAATATTTTTTTACATCGTTATTCATCATTTATTTCGTAAAGTATTTCAAATAATAAACGCTTACAATGTGTTATTGCTTTTTTTTTTTTTTTTTTTTTTGTATCTATTCTAAATAATATTTGCGACAGTGTTAAATGCATATTTTTTTTAAACCATTAACATTTATACTTGTTTTACTTCTCAAAATACTCGTAATTCATGCACAAATTTAAAAGGAATAATTAAGGATTTACATTTTTCATCTTCTTTAAAAAGCGATGTTACTGCTTCATCCCCCCCTCCTTTTTTTTTACATAAAAGATATTTTGCTTGCCTATTGAAACCTTAACCTTTATCTTTTCTGATTATGAGTTTCTTCATTATTTAGAAATTACTTTATAATGAAGAGAATGAAAGCTTGCAATATCTATTTGCAAAATTTCCAATTTAAGTCTATTCTGAATCACTTTTAGTATTATTATGCATAAGAAGACCTCTAAAATCATTCAAATTTGAAAAATACTTCATAAATAACTTTGAAGTAGAAACGCGAACCTAAAAAAGTAATTTTTCATCAACTTTCTAAAGGGACATTGGTATTTCGCATTTCTTCATGATAGTTGTCAAATTTTAAAATTTATGGATGCTCAGTTTATTTTGTTGTTTTTCAAATCTGAGTTTTTCATCTGTAATTTCACAACTGAAAATTTTCTTCATCAAAAATAAAGATACATCTTTAAAATTTTTTGACTGGATCCATGAAGAATGATACGGGTGACCCGCTAACACCACGTGCCCCATAAACTTAAGGGTCAAGGTTTTTTGGAAAGTTTTAACCAGCAGCTTGTGATGTAATGAACTGCCTCGTATATGCTTGTGGAGTAGGAGATCACTTGTTACTGACTGACCCACTGTAAAAATTATGACAGTGTGTTGCAATGTGAAAAACAAAGAAAAAATGCTGGGTGTTAATATGCCAGGCAGGTGTCCTTGAAGATGACGGGTACAAGTTATAAACCTCCGGGTGATTTCGGAAAGATTTTATCTCTAGTGGTATATGAAGAAGTTCAGAACTCAAAAAGGGTAAAATCTTCACTGGATGTATATCATGTGTATTTATACCCATTTAGCTTACATATACAATATGTATAAACAAGAAAGAAAAAAATCATGCTTCAAGCATATATTACCAATCACTTTCCAATACATTCAGAATAAAGTAACAAAATTGCACCATTTAATAAGATAAAATATTATATCTAATTCAACCATATAGAAAAGCATAACACATTTGAAAATCCAATTTCAGCTGTTCCCATCTATAATCGGAAAATTATCCGAAATCTTTGAGCAGCCCTGTATATGATATATCTATTGTATGTATATTAACTATACATTCATGCCAAAATTTAGTTCAGTTAAGAAATACATATATATTTTAGTTTAAATTTCCCTTTCAGCAATTTTCACTAGTAAAGAGAATTGCACGTGAATTCTTTTGTGCAGCTCTGTATATGAGGTATAGTATTTATATTAACTAGTAAAATGCAGAAAAATAGTTAAATTGAAATAGTTGAATTTAAAAGGGATGCCAAAATTGAAAACACGCTTCAAGCAATTCTTACTCAAAGAGAGTACTGTAATCGATTTCTTTTGTGTGCCTCTGTAAATGAACGCCAAATGCTATAAATGCCCTGATATGTTTTTCTAATCTTGTATAATGAAATATTCAGTGATTTATAGCAGATTCAATACATTTGAAGTAGCATAATTTCATTAAAATACTCTGTAAACGTTTTTTCCCCACGTACCATAATGTGATGGAATTGTTTTGGGTGCCTCTCTAAATGAACTATTAACCCCATACACATTGTATATAGAACATTAAACATATGCTTACGTGAACCTAAATAACATTTATAAGTTGTATGAAAATCCTATTGTATTTATGAGAGTGAGAGCGTGGACAAGCGGACAGAAAAACTGAATGCATAAACACTTCTCAACTTTGTTGGAAAGTGTTAAAAAAAGACAAATGTTTCTTAACAGACAGCAAACAGTGTTGCCAAAACCTGGTAGGTTTTTTTTATTTTTTATTCATAAATTTCAAGTTTACACCAGAAAATTTTTAACAGCAATTTTCGTTCATTTCATTCACGAAATATCCATCATTATAATAAATAAAAATAACTAATCAAACTTTCTGGGAAGAATTTAGAATCTATTTAGGATAATTTTATAAATGACGCATAAATATAGATATTTAACAAAACGGTCTAAAATTGCAAATGGCCGATCACCATTGGACACACAGTGTATGTACGTACGAAATTTAGTTTGCATTATAAAAGTTGTAATTATGCACAGATCGTCTTAAAAGTCACCAAAAAGCAGTGGGATGGCTAATAGGTGGGAATTGCAAATGAACAAAATCAGCCCACCCTGGTGGAAATGTGGAGGGTTAAAAATTTTATCATAAAATGGGCTATCATGAAATGGGCATTTTGAAAAATTTCGAGCCAAAACCATGTTTTAATTTAGGTTCGCGGTATTACCATTTACATAACAAATAAATAAATAAATAACTGTCAGTTTTTATGGAATGCCATTGTACTTAACTTCGAAATTTACCTGTGCCTATAAACTAAACCGGTAAAAACTTCTTTTTTTTTTTTTTTTTTTTTTTTTTTTTTTTTTTTTTTAAGTAAATAGTGATTGCCAAAGAAAATTTTCTAACACGGAGATTTTCAGCTACTTTTCGGACTGTGAGCTACGCAATTCATTTCAATTACAAGTTTCATGACTTTTTTGGAAATCTGAGAAGACCGCGATGATCAGAAGTCAGACCTTGAGTACCACAGGGGGTTCATGGACCTCAGTTTGAAGAACGTTATAAAAAGTCTACCTTGCATTCGCTTGTAGAGTAAGAGAATACTTGTTTCTGGCACCTCTATAAAAATTATGAAAAAAAAAAATTGTGTGTTAACAAGTTAGACATGTGACCTTGAAGATATACGGTTACAAGTTATAAACCTGCGGATAATTTCAAAAAGATTATTGCTCCAGCCGTTAAAAGGAAAATATTCGGAAAAGGGTAATATCGTCACCCCATCCATCTTACGCTTCGTGCACAATTATGCAAATTTGAACTATGACCTGGCATTTTACCCCTTTATTTCTTTCTTTATTTGTTATAAATTAGAACCACATACCCAATGTTCTACATAGACACAGAATGAATAAGTACGTAAAATTCGTATTTTAAAGTTGAAATTTTCGCATTGACGAAATATCAAGAAGCCATTTTGGCATTTGTTTTGGATTTATTATCAAAAAAGATGCCAACATACAAGATGATTCATAAACATGAAGCTAATAGCCAGACTTGCCAAGTTTTGAAAGCCAGAAACCAGGAGATATTTTTGTTAATGAAAACATAATAATTTTTATCTGTAAACATATTTATTGCAAGTTTAATTTTAGGAAGGGCTTGGTTATTACTGAAGATTAAAAAGAAATACGCCACTCTTATTCAAATAAGAAAAGTATGTACTCCTTACAAGTATAATGCACTTAAATATATGATGTTTGAGATATTTCAGCACTTTAAAATTAACTACATATATAAGGGTGGGGGGAGAGAGAGTCATCTGAATATTTTTAAAATGTCATAATTGAGATAAATTATTAATAACTCAAGTCATGTCCATAGCAAGAGAAAAAGTCTTAACGATTCATCATTTATAATAAATCTTGATGTAGTTTAGACATAAAATATTACTGATCAATCATGCTAAAGAAAACTACACCTGTACTGGAGTTCTCAAAACTGAATCACAGTACATTTGATTGTAAAGTAATCTTTACAAAAATGTAAAAAATTAGGAGTATAGAAAAACATGTGAAATCAGAATTTTCCTGCCGAAATCAGGAGACTAGGCAAGTCTGCAACAGTCTGTTTCCTTAACTATTGCAACTAGATACATACATACAATTGCAAAGTTTCCTTAAATAAATACATAAATAATAAAAGATGCAAAATTTGATGACATAAATATCATTGCAACCCCTATTTATTTAAGAAAATACACAACCTAAATTTTTATACCGGCCCTCCGTAGGGTAAAAAATTATCAAGAAAGAAAGAATTCCCTTTTCTATTCTTGAATGAAGTGCCAAAAATTACAGCTTAATATCTGCAAAACTTACCGATACATACCTGCTTAAATAATTCGTCAGATTTAAGGGATTAGATATAAAAATGAATCGCTTGCAATTCAAGAAGTACTGTAAAAATAATCTCAAATTATGTTCTATTCTCTCAACATTTGTTCTGTTATCTCAATTTATCTCCTATTTCTATTATGTTCCATTCACCAATAGTTGTAATTAAATCGATGCTTTAAATCGCTTTTTAATAGCATATAATTTTGTGATTAATCTCTATCGTGCATTCCAAATGCAACAATATCATATCGCGGAAAAATATGATTAACCCTTTGCATATATGTAATTCTGTATTCCCACCGGAAGTTTGGAAAAAGAATTTCAAACTAAAGAAAAGCTGTATTTATAATTGCTTAAAAGGTGTAATGAAGATTTTCAAAACAGAAAAACGAGTTTTGTTGACATGTTTGAACTCATCACAGAGTCATTTTCAAAACAAATTAAAAATGATATTCCAAAGTTGAATCATTTTTAATTTGTTAATAATTAAAGGAATATCTTTTTTAATTAGTTTTGAAAACGACTCTGTGGTGTGTTGAAACATGTCAACAAAATAAAACCATTTTTCTGTTTTTAAAATCTTTCTAATTGCTTAAAAGGTGTAAATCTTTTAAGCAATTAGAAATAATGTATTAATACAAGGTGCCATTTTGTTATGTATAAGGAAAAGCGGATTTCCAACTCTTTTTCTTCCAAAGTTCTAAAAGTAGAACTTAATTAAAAGTTTCTGGTGCAAATCTTAGTTAAACTTAGATGGAATGTAATATATTCCTCTTCCATTCAAGGGGTTAAGTGGTGTAAGTCACAAATTTTATCTCTGTAGGTTTTGCAGATATAATAATCAATGTTGTTGTATTCCATTCAGAAATGGATAAAGAAATTTTTACTTTACAGTGGTCATAAACAAATTTAGTTTGTATATTTTCTCAAATAAACCCCCGGGGGATTGCAGCTTATTTCATAAAATTTTGCACTTTTTTCTCATAAACTTTGCAATTGGAAGCAGAGTCTTTAGGGGTTACTGGTTGCAGCTTTATGAATCACCTTGTGTATAATCTCTATTAAATAACAGCATACAAGTAGATTATCATTTTTATAACATGGAACACTGTTTTCATCATGAAAAATTTCCAATCTAGAAACCAACAATTTTTTTTTTTTTTTTTTTTTTTTTTTTTTTTTTTTTTTCATTTTGACTCATTTTAGGTAGATTTCGTGTGAAATACTACCTATTGCGGTCGCTCCTATGTGGGAATTTCTAAAAAAAATTTTGCAGATCTACGCCGATCATGACCCCTTGATCTCAAAACTACCACCAGTAAAAAGTTTATATATCTATCTCTCTATCTATATAACCATTATATAATATACATAACAAACTTAAACATGACAAGACAAATTAAATGGAGTAAGCAATATTGGAATACATTTTTTATGGACACGATAACTTCTCTAATTCTGCTGAAATCTCTTTCAAACTGATATATAAAATCAAGGGGCATTAAAACTCGGTCATGTTCATTAATGGGCAAAATCGGACCAAGGTGGGGGGGGGGGGAATAGGGAGAGGGTTTGTGACAATCGAAAAAACTCTATAGCTACTTAAATAAAATAGATATCGAATCAGTTTAAAGTTTATTATACTTCTACGAAATGGACCAAAAGTTTATACATGACAGATATTTTATAAAATTAAAAATGGGCTCAAGAGGCGAAAAAAAACATGTTTTTTTGGGGAAAAAATTCATAACTTCGTCAATTCCAAGATATCATATCCAACTAAATTTTTTATAATTGCATTAAAAATTATCTAAAACTTTCGTAGTTACAAGTTTTTGATAGGACCAACTTTTACTGATGAAAAAAATTAAAACGAAAAGAAAAAGGGGGTTGGAAAAAGAAAAAATCCATAACTTCGTCAATTCTTAAGCCATCAAATCCGATTAAATTTATTTTACATCTACTCAATAATATCTATAACTTTTACATTGACAATTTTTTATAGGACCAATTCTTATAGCAAAAATCAATTAAACAAAAGTAGGAGTTGAAGAAAAAATCTCAATTCCAAACTGCTTACATTCTGACTCATTTTTAAATTCATTTTTGATTTTAAACGCATCCAAATGACAGGTTCTCTTATTTATGAACTATATATTTTGATGTACTGACAAGTTTCTTGATAAAGACAGGATAAATTTCAAAAAATGCTGCCAATAAGGAATTTTGAACTGAATTACCCGAAGCGATTGTGATTGAAAAATTGAGGAAGTACTCAAATAAAAAAATTGTTTATTTTCTGACTCATTTTTAAAACTATTTTTGCTCTTAAACGCAACCAATTGACAGGCTCTCTTGTTTAGAAACTGTAGAATGTGCCGTAATGGTCAGTTTTTCGATAAAAGCAGAATACATTTTAAAAAATGCTGTCAAAGTAGCCATTTTGAACAAAATTTCCCGAAGCGATCGTGATTGAAAAGTTGAGGATGTATTCAAATTACAAATTGCTTATTTTATAACTCATTTTTAAATTCAATTTTGCTCTCAAATGCATTCAATTGGTAGTTTCTCTTACTTAGGAACTATATAATATGCTTATTGGTCAATTTTTTTCATAAAGTCAGAATATATTTCAAAAACTGCTGTAAAAGTGGGCATTTGAGCCAAATTTAACTTCAAATGATTATGATAAAACCGGCTGTTACAGAAAAATGAAATTAAAATTTCTTCAAAAGCGACCAAATAAAATATTTAATTTTTTTTTTTTTTTTTTTTTTTTTTTTTTTTTTTTTAAATTACATGTTATATTTTGTTGTTGAAATGAGCACTTAACGAAATCTACCTCCGCCTATAGGCCAAGCCGACAGGGATTTTTTCTATTTTAAAATCATGTAAAATTGCAGTTATTTCTCCACTTAGACCAAAATCTACTTTTCACCAATTTTCTCCAGGAAAATCTTTTAAATTATGTTTTACAATCGTCTCATCCATTTTTAAAAAAGCAAAAGCTGCGTATTTGTAACTAATAATTCATCAAACAATATTATGCAAAAGCTTTTGATCATAATTTCCTTACGTTTATTTTGTAAATCTACAACCATTCTATATATATGATAAAAACAATTTGTAAAATAAAATATAAAATAGTTAATAAGGACCTATAACTGGTGTTTAATAAACCTATAAAAATTCGAATGCAAATAATTTTTTTTTTTTAATTAAAATATAAAAATATTAGCGTGCAATAAATTTGTGTATTTTTTCTGTACATTTTTTAGGTGCGTTCGTAGTATGAATAAATAGCTCCTATAATCGTCGTCTGGTCAACCAACTGTCTGTCCAAATATAACAGTTCCAAAATTACCCAACCGTATGATTTGAAATTTAATGTATGTAATCTTTTCAGAAGCTTGTCAACTCTTTTGAGTCTTTTTGAAAAATGAATCAAAAATTAAAAAGATATTAATAAAAACTTTCTTCCTTCTATTAAATCTTATCATACTTAATTTATTCAATGGTATCCCATGATAGGTAATTATTCTAGGTTGACATGGTGATTGCGCCCTATTTAAAATGGAGTCCTGTCATTTCCGAAATACTTAATTTAATATACATAATTGTAATAAATTTTGTACTCATGCATTTTTGCTTAAAAATGCTATAGTCACTGCCCCAAGATCTGAATATCTATAAAACTAATTATAACACCTCATTTGCCATGTTTGACATACAATTTTCGATTTCCTTTAGTAGTTTCCATTTCAATTGCTCTTTCATTGTGAGTCTTCAGTAGATAGCAACTGATTCATTAATTTGATTAAAATCTTGTAAATTGAAGACAAATAAAATTCACTGCATTTTAATGCTGCATTCTTTGTTTTTTTTTTTTTTTTTTTTTTTTTTTTTTTTTTAATGAATTTACGTTCTTTGATGTGAAAAGAACTAAGCAGTCATGTTAAACTTGTCAACATTGGAAGATGGAACCTTTCACTCTAATATAAAACACCTGAAATAATAAAATTCAGGTCATTAGCTTTAGGTACGTCTTTAGAATTCAAAAATATCCCTTGATAGTTTAGATTTTGATTGTTAGTCCTTGTAATTCTTAATGTTGTTTTGTTATTTCTACACATAGTAGAAATTAATTATAACAGAAATATGAAATATATTAAACTGCTGAATTAATTATAATACAATGTGTCTGTTAGATTAGTAAGTCATTCATTAGCTGACAGAATACTTTAGCTGAAACGCCTTCCAAAAGCAAAAGATTTTTAAAAATGTGGACAAAAAATAAAAGCCGATTGTTTTTTGCACTTTCCAACAAAGTTGAAAAGTGCTTATGCATTCGATTTGTCTGGCCGTCTATTTATCTGGCCGTATGGCCGGGTGGCCGTCTGTCCGCACTCTAACTCTCGTAAATATAATCGGATTGCCATGAAATTTTTATACGTTATTTAGGTTTACCCTAGCATGAACTCTATTGAAAATGAAGTTTCTACCGTGATTAATTTATATATAGGGACAATCAAAAGTTTTCCATTACATTATGGCCTATCGGGAAAAATCGTTTCAAATGAATTTTAACGTCTATAACACTTTCCAAAAGTTTGAAAAGTGATTATGCATTCGGTTTATCTCTCCGTCTGCCCGTTTGTCCGCGCTTTAACACCTGTAAATATACTCGAATTGTCCTGTATGTTATTGACATTTACCTTAGCACGAACCCTATTGAAAATGAAGTTCCTACCATGATTAGTTTATTTACAGGGAGAGTCACAAATTTTCCATTACATTATGGCCTATGGGAAAAAATCGTTTCAAAGGCATTTTAAAGATGTTACAGTCTGTCAAACATTAAAATTTACATGCATTTAAGAGGTGCACTAAACTATGCATTCTATAAAATATGCGGTGAAAATATAGTATTATTCCTTTACAGGGCCACACAAAAGAATTCCATTGGATAATAAAATTCTTTGGATAATGGTAAAGAGGGGAATAGTATGCGACATTTTTAAAATATGTATAACAAAATTGATATATGTCACTGAGGCTTAATATAAATTATACGATATTGTCTTGCATAATATGAAGTACATTGCATTTACAGGGACACACAAAAGATTTCAAATAGTATAGTCCTTCAGACGGACTGTATATGTATCGGATGATGGCTGATGGATGGATGTAATACATTTTAATTATGATATACGCATTTAAGTTTCACTAAATCTTTGTGATTTATAAGGGTTTGTATAAATGTTATAGTTGATATACAGGGCTATCCAAAAGAGCTCTCCAACGTTACTGAGTACTGAGTATGAGCGTAAAATTACTTAAAGGTGGTTCTTAAATAAAGTATACATTTTTATGCTGAACTCCATTCAATTTACAAAGAAATGTTTGCAGAATATAGATAAAATTATATACAGGGTCTCGCAAAGAATTGTGTACATGGACACCTATGAATGATAATTTATAACAATGTGATTTCAGTTGTTTTAAGAGTTTTAGTTTAAAATGAATTTTATTTCTTACTGACGTGTAATAAAGGTACAAGGCAAACTACAGGGCTGAACAAAAGTTTTCAAGTATGTTTCCCATTTATTAACACAAATTGCTCGAAAAGAAATTTTAAGCTTTTTTCTTGCTAAACTAAATTTTCCCATTTTATAATACGTATATCAACAGGCAGATCAAATACAGGGCTGTTCAAAAGTATTGGAATACATATTTGGCTATATACCCTTATTTCCCTAATTAACGAAGTTTTTTTTTAAAGATTTCATAAAGTGTTGGAAAGTGCTTCATAATCAATGCTTAACGCATGATTTTTCTTACTTGTTTAATTTATGAGATATGATATAACCACCCACAAAAATATACAATAACCGCCATGAAGTTACCCCACGAAAATTAAAATGGTCATGTTTTTGCAATATTTATATTTCTTCATTTTCGGTAAAAATATAAACATGGTTAATAGTATTATTAAACAAGATTTTGCCTCAAGTTTCGCTAAGGTAGAATGTGGATTTTGAAATTAAAAAAAAAAAAAGCACTTTACATAAAATAGTTACTTTTTTTTTTTTTTTTTTTTTTTTTTTTTTTTTTTTATAATTTATCTATTTCATAACATGCAACTCCCGCTAAAATCCATTCAACAATATTTTTTAAAAGGGTTAATCTTTTATATTTCGGCTTGTCTAATCATTGAACTTTCTTCCATAGCTCTATAACTATACAGTGTATAACAATGCGTTAATCACTCGAATTTTCTTCCAAAAATTAATTAACTGAGAACATAAGACCCATAAAAACATCTTTTTCAGATGCGTGTTATAAGTTACCAACACACATAAAACAAAAATTAAATGGAGAAAAGTTAAAAATAAATCATAATAACATTTTTAAAATTATAAATATGTATATATATATATATATATATATATATATATATATATTTCATAAAGTATATAAGAAAAAAAAAGAAATCAGAGAAACTAAAAAATATATATATATATATAAAGAAAGGTTTTGCGTTAAGAAGAAGAGGCGAACTAAATGCGAAACAACAGAATTTTGGTCAATGAATATTTAATGAATCACCAATTCCTGACCTTTCCTCTAATAATGATAATAATTTTATCTTTTAAAAAAAAGTAGAAATGGAAACAAGGTGACAGAAAGAAATATCACAACATAAATAATCCCCAGAGTCATTCTACGAGTTCGCATTAAAATATTTTCTGGACATGATTTGCATACTTAAATGGTTTTCGTCGAACAATTTTTTCTTATGTTTATTTGATATTGGGGAAAACCTAAGTGCTTGTGAAACTGTATTTGGGACCTTTTTTCCTGTCAGAGTCTACTAGAAATTTCAATTCTGGCTATTTAAAAATTAGCTGAAATATAATTTGTCTGTCGTTTCTTTTAGTACTGCTATACCTAAAATATTCATAATTTATGATTTTACCCCCTCCCAAAAAAAAGTTTGAAATTGCATGTTGAACGTGGGCCATGATATGCGTCCATACTATAACTAAGTTTATAAATATTCAGATCTTGGTGCTATGAGTGTTATAACTCTTGGGCAAAAAGACATGAATACAGTAATTATTACGATTTTACCGGGTGTCCCAAAAATGACTGATGGATTTTAAAATTCAATAACTTGCAAACGGTGACAGCTATTTAAAAAAATTTTACAGAAGGGCGCTGACGGCAGTTGAAGGTAAAAGGCATCTTTCTTTTCGGCGAAATTTCTTTCTTTCGGTTTCGGCGTTCGGTCGATGCCTAAACTGACTCACTCAGCACTGATCACTTGGCCTTCAATCGTCGTCAGCACCATCTATTGTTTGGAGTTCGAACTAAAATAAAAAATTACGGTAAGAAAACTCCTGACATTATACATAACCCTCCTGCAAAAAAATTTTAAATAGTTGTCACCGTTTGCAAGTTATTGAATTTTTAAATCCTTCAGTTTTTTTTGGGACACCCGGTATATAATAAATTCAATAATGCGAAAGAAATATAAATCCCCATTACTTTTACCATTAAAAAAAAGAAATAAATAAACAGAAAAGAAAGAAAGAAAAAGAAAAAAGAAAGATTTTGCGTTATGAAGTACACTGTTAAAAATCGTGTCCTAGTTGGAACCAAATTTTGGTGTTCAATAGCTGCTACTGTAATATAGTGAAATCTTGAACCAATATTTGGAGCTACTTTTGGAGTATAATTCTAATAACTGTAAAGAGGTTGAAGTAAGAAGCTCCAAATGATGGTACAAGATTTCACCATCTTATGGTGGTAGCTACTGAGCACCAAAATTTCGTTCAAACTTGAGCAAAATTTTCAACAGTGAAGAGGCGAAGTAAAAGCGAAACAACAGAATTTTGGCGAATATTTAATGATGCTCTAATTCCCGACCTTTCCTCCAATAATGATAAGAATTTAAAAAAAGTAGAAATGGAGACAAGGTCACAGAAAGAAATATTAGTACATAAATAATCTACGAGTTCGTATTAAAGTATTTTCTCGTCATGATTTGCAAGTATGGTTTTCGTCGAACAATTTTTTGTTATGTTTATTTGATATTAGAGAAAACCTAAGTTCTTGTGAAAATGTACTTGGGACCTTTTTTTCCTGTCAGATTAAACTAGAAAATTCAATTCTGTTCTAATTAAAAATTAGCTGAAATATAATTTGTTTGTCGTTTCATTTAGTATTACTATATATAAAATATTCATAAGTCTGTATGATTTTATCCCCCCCCCCAGAAAAAAAAGTTTGAGACTGCATGTTAAACGTGGGAAATGATGTGCGTCCATACTATAACTAATTCTATAAATATTCAGATCGGTGCAATAAGTGTTATCACTCTTGCGCAAAAAAAGAAAAAAACACATGAATACAATAATTATTACGATTTTATAAACTAAATTCAGTAATACGAAAGTAAGATGAATCCATATTATTTTTACCATTCTTAAAAAACAAAAAGAAAAGAAAGAAAGAAAGAAAAAGAAAAAAAGAAAGATTGCGCGTTATAAAAAAGAGGCGAAGTAAATGCAAAATAACAGAATTTTGGTCAATGAATATTTAATGAATCTGTAATTCCCGATCTTTCCTCCAATAATGATAATAATTTTGTATTAAAAAAAAAGTAGAAATAGAAACAAGGTCACAGAAAGAAATATCACTAAATAGTCAGAGTCATAGTCACTACACATCAGAGTCGGTTTACGAGTTCGCATTAAAGTATTTTTTCACGATTTGCATACATAAATGGTTTTCGTCGGACAATTTTTCCTTATGCTTATTTGATATCTATCATCTATACCTTACATCTATATCTTTTGATTTGAAAAATCAAAGTAATTGTAAAACTGAACTTGAGACCTTTTTTATTATTATTTTTTTCTTCTCAGAGTATATACAAGAAATTTCAATTCTGGATAATTAAACATTAGCTGAAATATAATTTGTTTGTTGTTTCTTTTAGTTATTGCTATACATAAAATATTCATAAATGTTGATAATTTTCCACCCCCCCCCCCTCAAAAAAAAGGTTGGAAATTGCATGTCAGACGTGGCAAATCATGTGCGTCAGTACGAAGTCTAAGTAAGTCTATAAATTAATCTTAAAAATAAAAGTTAGTAACTAAGTCTATAAATATTCAGATCGGTGCAATAATTTTTATAAGTCTTGCGCAAAAAGACATTAATATAATAATTATTTCAACTTTATACATTAAATTCAGTAATACGAATGTATCATGAATCCATATTACTTTTACCCTTCTTAAAGGAAAAGAAAAGAAAGAAATTGAAAAAAGAAATATTTTGCGTTATGAAGAAGAGGCGAAGTAAAAGCAAAACAACAGAATTTTGGTCAATGAATATTTTATTAATCTCTAATTCCTGACCTTTCCTCTAATAATAATAATAATTTCATTTTATAAAAAAGTAGAAATAGAAACAAGGTCACAGAAAGAAATATCACTACATAAATAATCACCAGAGTCAGTCTACGAGTTCGCATTAAAATATTTTCTCGTCACGATTTGCATACATAAATGGTTTTCGTCGAACAATTTTTTATTATGTTTATATGATATTGGGAAAAACCTAAGTGCTTGTGAAACTGTACTTGGGATATTTTTCCCACTGTCAGAGTCTACTATAAATTTCAATTCTGGCTTATTAAAAATTAACTGAAACGTAATTTGTTTGTCGTTTCTTTTAGTTATTGCTATATATAAATATTCAGTTTGCAGGCGAAATTAATAGAAAAAGTTTATGATTTTACTGAAAAAAAAGGTTGGAAATTACATATCAAACGTGTCAATAGATGTGCTTCCGTACTTAACTAAGCTTATAAATATTCAGGTCGTGATTCAATAAGTGCTACACTCTTGGGGAAAAAGTCATGAATACAATAATTATTACGATTCTATATATTAAATTCAATAATACGAAAGTAATATGAATCCTTCTTTAAAAAAAAAGAAAATCTAATTATCAGGCAACTTAGAATTATTACCTATCACGTGACATTATTGAATTAATAAATGTATGCTTAATAAAATGAGGAAAAGTTTAATTTAATTTAAGTTATAATTAATAAGTTAAGTTAATAATTTAATAATTTAATAATTTAATAATTAATAATTTAAGTTATAATTAATAAGTTATAATTAATTTAATTTAAGTTTTAAGTTTAATTTAATTTCCATTATATTTGAAATGATGACTACTTTACTTTCAATATCGAACATTGCATAGTAAATCTCAATAAGATATTAATTACAGAGCAATACAAACAATTACATTAACTCAAGCTAGAGTTCGCACAGACAAACCGTATCCATTAAGACTTTCAATTATGTTGGAACTTTTAAGGAAGCTCTAATTTTTTATCTTTTCCTCCAATAAAGCATTTAAAAATGTCAGGAAAAAAATAATGCTATAAATATGTATTAGACACTGTCTAAAAGTTTGTATTAAATTATTTTTCTCGTCACGATTTGCATAAAAAGATTTTCGTTCAACAATTTTTTTTTATTATTATTATTTTATAGTAGGAAAATCATGAATGATTATGAAACAGTATTTGATTTCTTATTCTTTACAGTCTGGTAGATTTAAATTGTGTAATACAAAATTTCATAAAGTATAATGAATTAGTTATTATATTTTATATTTTTAACGTATTTCAGCATAGCAGAAAAAAACTCATGAATTCAATTTGTCTAGGCGTCTGACAATCTGTGCGTCTAGCGGTTTGTCAGATCATAGCCTGACTCATATTTAAATACTCAGATTGCCATGTAATTAATATACAGTCGACTCTCGTTAATTCGAAATCGGATAATTCGAATCTTCGCTTAATTCGAACTAAACATGAAGTCCCGAAATTTTCGATGGCAGAATAATGATAAAAATTTTTATTAATTCGAACTCACTTTCTCTCGACTTCGTTTAATTCGAACTAATTAGAATTCCGATTTTTCTTTTTTTCTTTTCTTTCTTAAGGATTTCAGATCATTTGAATAACTTTCTTTCTTTGATTTTTGTGAAAATTGTTCCGAACGAGTATGCATATAATCCAATGCATTTGATATCCACTTTCTTAATGTTCCGTCTGTCTATGAGTGACGCTTTAAATTTTTCTTCCATTGTGCTTATTTATAATCTTTTAATTAGTTTATGTATTTATACATTCTAATTTAATATAAAGTCATATTCTAATGATAACAGCCGAAGTAAATTTAAACAAGTTGGAAATTGCACGTAAAGCGTAGCAAATGAGGTGCGTTCGTTGATAACGAAGTTTTAAAATATTCAGATCTTGCTGATATAGTAGAGCGTACTTTGGATACAGTATAGTGGTCGAAATCTTTGTGTTCCTGTAAATATGCAGGGAGTAATTTTTATTATACTTCATTAACGTATATCTTATTCATAAAATTTGAAGTAGTTTAATATAATTAAAACACCCCCCAAACAATGTTTCCCCGTATAACATTATTTAGTGGAATACATTTGTGTGGCTCTGTAATTTAATAATAAATATTCTTTGCATCACAGATTGTACAAAATGTATTTTTTAGTACATATTTCATAGATTCATGTCAATTCTGTTATATTCAAATGAGTGTAACACCATTAAAATGCATTTGAAACTTTTTCCCCATTGACCGTAATGTAACGGAATACTTTTGATTGTCCCTGTAATTGATCTATCTATCCGATTTTCATAAAATTTGAAATGACTCGACAAAATTATGTAATAATTATGTATTTTAAATTTCAAACGATTCGGTTGGGTAGTTTTTGCGTTGTTATATGCGGATAGACAGACGGACAGACAGACAGACGGACAGACAGACGGACAGGCAGACGAACAGACGGACGGACTGAGCGACAACAGTAGGTGCGACGTATTTACATAATTACGAACGCACCTAAAAATACTATAACATTAATTCCTTTGTTATAGTACCATATTGAGCATGTTTTTCTCTCATACTTTCCATAATTCGTACATTTCTTGTGGTCCCGACGAGTTCGAATTAACGAGAGCCGACTGTATGTCAATAGAGTTTACCATGACATGTTCCGTATTGTAATAAAAAATGTAGAATTTACAGTTCGTTTAAAGAGATTTTTGAAATAATTCTTTTCATTTGTGCTATGAGAAAATTCAATTGCAGTGGATTTTAATGATGTTATACTATCACAGACATGTTGAAATTTATATTCATCACTAATAACGGAACCACTTTTTGTGCAGGTCGTACCTAGCATTAAAACATGATGCATTTTATAGCCTTATATATACGAAATTTGTGAATCAATAAATATTTTCGGTCAAAATAATATATATTTTTTATTTTATGTCGGCATAACTTTCTGAAAATGAAATTTTCGAAGCTACTTTTTTTTTCTAAGCATTTAAAAATACAAATTAATTAATAATAAAGTGTGAATGATTTTAATCAATTGATTTGGGATTGTATGCTCATTAATGGTTTAGAAGTGCTACTGGCCTTCCACGTTACTCCCAAATGTCTCTACCAAAGCTGCAAAAACCCCACCCAGAAAAAAAATGTCTGGATTCATCATTACTTTTAACCCCGATTAGTACAGGTAAATTTGCAGTTTGTTTCAAAAATTACAGGGTGGCGAAGATCTCGGATGATATTTTGTCTTCAACAATGATAATAGAATGCATAAATTGAAGTTAATCCACTTAACAATGTCCGGAGCTTACTGCAGAATTTCGAGAATCCTCTAAAACTGTTTCGATCCATCTAAAATAAATTGATCGGAAAGTACAATGATAGAATTCATCATTATTTTTTACACATCTTATATTTCCAAAAAGTCAATCACAAACAAATTTGTTACAAAAATTTAACTTTCTCAAAGACAACCAGATGTCAAAAGCAACTACACTGTAAAAAAAAAAAAAAAAAATCTGCAAATGTACTAAACATTTTCTAGGAAACTGGGATTCCAAGAACTTTTCATGTAACGACAACAGAAAAAATTCATGTAATCGATTCTGAAACTTGAATTTTTGCTGTTACCGTTACAGAAAAATTTCTCGGAATCCCAATTTCCTAGAAAAAGCTTAGTACCTTTGCAG
This sequence comes from Maratus speculifer, assembly GCA_964019185.1. NCBI lineage: Eukaryota > Metazoa > Arthropoda > Arachnida > Araneae > Salticidae > Maratus > Maratus speculifer. The sequence continues at coordinate 159,986,548 of OZ025300.1, read as the reverse complement.
ATTTTTTTTTACAGTGTATTAGATCGAATATGGTGTAAAAAATGGCGAGACATGAAATATAAAAACCCAAAAGAATTATAGCTGTTGATAAGCAATTGTAACAGAACAATTTTTTTCCAGAATGAACTATAAAGATTAAAACCTTATCTCAAAAACTGTCATGTGGAATTAACGGATCAAACGATTGACACTAATCTCAAATTATTAACCAATATACATATATATATATAAGAGCACAAGTTCTTAATTCAGTGGAATTCATAGAAATCAAACATGGACATTGTTTTTTTAGACTTAACCATTTTATCCTAACATTTTTGTAGACAAATGTTATGTAATATGAAACTTGATTAAAACTCTTGATTATGCGCTCAGTTTTTTCATTATTGTGTTCGTAAAATATTTTTTACTGGTAAATTTAATGTAACCCCAATACATTATTAACTATAATTATAGAGATTGGTCTTTTTTTTTTTTTATCCATGCATTTTGTAAATTAAGAAATTAAATAAAGATATACCTAAATTCTTAAAGTTACTCGAAATACTTCTATTATACATGCACACGCACAGTCAATCCTGTCAAGACATGATCATAAAAGGATGTAAAAAAATTCCATTTCAAACACGCTTCCATTTAAAGGAACGCAATAAATTATACTTCTAAAAACACTAGCTCAATAAAATCTATTGTTCGTTTCATTGGAATACTGAAACTCTTCCTTATATGAAACAGAATTTCTTTACAAGAATTTTCCGCTTTCACAGGTTGTTTCATTAAAGAGCGGTGAAAATCCACTTTCAGACAAGTTTTTTACAAATTTAATTGTATGGCAATTATTACTTATACCACGTAACGCATCCGTTTAAGACAGAACTCTGTTATGATAATTACTATTTTGACAAGTTTTACTATTCACATAACATAAATAAGCAAATTTATATAAGTGCAGCAAAACCTGTATAAAACGAACCTGCCTAAAACGGAATTATGTCTTAAACAGAAATATTCCACAATGCTTTTAAAAATAATGCTGTATAATTGCACCTGCTAACACAAAAACATGTGCAAAACGGAAAATTTCACCAACATTTGTGATTTTATCTTGACAGATTTTATTATATATATAACCTGGATGAAAAATTCCCCCCTCCGAAACGAAATCCTGGCTATGCAATTGCTTTGTTCTCTTCACCACTAGATAGTCTGTCCTCAGCTTACAAGGAAGGTCTCCATACGGGCATACTCAGAAAATTCTAAAAAAAATTACAGAATGTTTTCTCATGTGGATATATATGTTTGTAAAAAAATTTTTGGCGGAACCCCGATAGAACGTTCGTAAAAAAATAATGAACATTTCTTTTATTTGGCGATTTATCATCGGTTGGCGACAAAATAAAATTTCAAAAAATGCTTTTTTTTATGTCAAATTCTTTTTAAGGTAAAAATGTTTAATCTTGAACCTGTTTAAAGAAATTTTATTTATATAAAGTTAATTTTGTCGGCTTAGTTTGTTTTAACTATATTTTTGTCATAATGTTTTAGAATGAAAATTAACTGTAAAATTTTATGAATTAAAACAAAATTTAAATTAATTAAAATTGTTTCAATCTCAAAATTAACTCCAATCTAACTGAGCTCTGTTGATTCAATTTTGTTGCTATGGAAACAAAAACTTCTCCGATATTGAAATGCATTACTGTGGCATTCTTCATCTGGCCTTTATTTTGTCATACGCTTAAATATATGAACAAATACTTTTCAATATGAAAGTATTTTTTATATAAGAAATTATTTTTAAAGTGATAAAATTAAATAACTGTAGCAAAAGCAACAGAAATATGTAATATAAAATACATCTATATGTCAAGCTCTCTCATTGTTCAAATTTAAATTCATGAAATACTATTTACACGTATTCTAAAATTTAATTGACAAGAAATTTTCAAGTGAATTAAAATCGTTTGCTTTTGGCGAGGGAAAATGCTGCTCGCCAAATCCCGTGACGTTTTCGTCTTTTCGCGCCAAATACTCGAAGGTATTTTATTTTTTTACAGGGTTTCTTCTGTAATTCCGCCGTTAAATTTGACTAATCCTTTATTACATACATGAGTAGTTTAATCAGTAATTTTTTTTTTTTTCAAAAGATTCTGCGTATGCCCAATTTGGAGACCTTCCTTGTTAGTTGTTCTCCGCCAGTTGAGCAATAATGTCCGCATCACTTACCTCTCCATGCAGCAAAATTTTGGTTCACATTGGCAATAGCAGATTGACAATTTGGTTCACATTGACATAGTCTTCACACAGGATTGATGAATTAGATTTTTCATCTTCCCAATTATCGATAAATAACTCAGGATCAATTTCTTCAAAATTTTATATTACATTTACTTTTGTCCGTTCCTTTCTTTACAAATCTTGCCTTATGAAAACATTTCATAATCAATTCCTCACTGATCATGTTCCATGCCTATTTACACATTTGCAAAGCATGAAGGATTTTCAAGCCCCATCAGTGGCCGAGAGGTTCTGCTCTCGAAATTTGTAGATGGCAGGTGCTAGATTCAAATCTAATTGCGGCCGTCGCCCTAATCGTTCGAACCTTGATTTTCTTGCGTAAATACGGGGAGTGCGGTCTCCGTAAGGGGGAGACCCTCACGGAGGGCATTCCCTCTTAAGCTTATATCCCTCGTGCAGATAGTTGGCTGTTATAAATAAAAAAAAAAAAAAAAAAAAAAAAAAACGAACGATGCTGAGACTATTAATGTCAAAATCTCTTATTATGTTTTTTCCACCAACAGATGCCTGCAAAAATGTTTTTGTAACTTTTGCTAATTCCTTGGTCCAGTCTCGGTATTTTGATTGGGTCAGAAAATTCCTTCGAAATCTCTCCCTATTGTGATACTGCAGAACATCGCCTTTCTTTTTCTTATTAGAAAAACCGCAAAAATAAACTGTTAAAATATTTTGCATCTTGGCTGAAAAAAAGCCTCAAAAACAATTTTTACTGCAAAATTTTAAGAACAATCGTACAAAAAATCCAAAACAAATTCCAAAATTACCCACGACTTTTTTTAACATTATTTTAATATAGAATTCTAGGGATGAAGCAAAAAATTCGAATTATCTAGCATTTTGAATTAAACAAGCTCGAATCATTCAAATTTCACTGTAATAATCTAAGGAATTAACTTAAAATAAATAAAACTATATTGAAAATATCCCGTTTGTATATGAAAATAAATAACTCTATAATTAATCGTCTGTGTCTAAGAGTCTGCATAATTTTTCTCGACACGATTTGCATGTTTAAGTAAATTTCACATAACAGTTCTTTCGTAAGCTTGTTTTATATTGAGGAAAATATAGGTTCTTACGAAAGCATACTTAAACATTTTTCTATCAAAGTCTGCAAGAGATTTTAATTGTGTCTAGCACAAAATTGCGTAAAATATAATCCGTTCGTTTGCCGCATACATGAATTTTTATCGTACATAAATATACAATTTGCCTATTCAATTTTGACGCGGATGCTATTAAAATCCCCTTTCCTACCTTTAATAAAAGTCAAACAAATTTTTAATAAGTTTATATGGCCAAATATATGCAAAATATTTTTTCCATCATGCATTACATTCATTATTTTATCGTCCAATAAATCTTTCCTATGCTTATTATTTTATATTGAGGAAAACATAGATTCTTACGAAACTGCACTGGAACTTTCTTCTATCAAAGTCTGCTAGAGATTTTAATTGTGTCTAATTCAAAATTGCATAGAATATAATGAGATTGTTTGCCGCATCTTAAAATTATTACCATACATTAATATTCAATTTAGTTACTCATTTTTTCGCAGAAAATAATTAAGTTTTTTAATTATTGTTAAAATAGAAATAATAAAGGACTTTAATAAATTTTGTTAATAGTACATTTCATAAATAAATTAAAATATGCATTAATATTTCGTTGAAATTACTCACATATTACAAGAATTTATATACAAAAAGAAATAATGCGATAAGTTTGGTTTATTTTTGTCGTCCGATTATCTACACTAGGGATATAGGACCTGGGGGGGGGGGAGTGCCCTTCGTGGGGGTCTTTCTAAAGGAACTTAACCCATATTTACGGAAGGTTCGAAGAAAACCACGAAAAACTCCGAACGGTTAGGCCGACGGCCGCGATTGGGTTCGAACCCAGCACCTGCCGTCTACCAGTTGAAAGGTCCGAACCTCTCGGCCACTGGTGGGGCCAAATAATGCGATAAATAATAATCAGAGTGAATTCGTGTTAAATGCCTTTTCCTATCCCGTCCCTTTTCCCTATATACTTATATTTTATATTAAAGTTAGAATTGGCCTATTACAGTTAGAATACGCTATCACGCTCATATTAAATAAGTGTACCTTTTCTGATATACTGTCAAATAAATGCGCTTTTTTAATGTACTAGTGTGCATAAAATAAATAAGTCTTTCGAATGAAGTAATGTTTATACACAGATAAATTTTCATGTATATATATATGTTTCCGACCAATCCCGATTTTAGGCCAAATTAAATTTATTCTAACGCCCATCGGATAAATTGGTTTATCCTAAAAGCCATAAGATAAACTAGTTTTTACTAGGCTAAATTAGTCTATCCTAAGGCCCATATGATAAACTAGTGTTTCCTAGACCAAATTAGTTTGGCCCAACGCTTATAGGATAAACTAGTTTAGCCTGTTATTCATTGGTCTGAACTAGTTTATCTTAGCCCGATCTAGTTTATCCTAGGCCAATTCAATTTGACGTGATTTTATTTAATCCAAAGATCGCCTGTGCGCCAACATTCTAATTTAACCTATTCTGATCTAGTTCATCCATGGCCAATGTAATTTGACGTGTTTTTAGTTCACAGACTATCAAAATCTGAGCTCTAATGTGCCCGCGGGTTCCGTATGTATGTATGTAAGTACGTAAATACGACCATATGTACGTAATGCTATAACTCTTGATAGAAATATCCGATTTGCTTCAAATTTTGAATATAGGTTTTTTCTGAAGGCATTTTTCTGATTATTTTTGAGAGTTCATTAAATACAAATAAGGGAGGGGACGAGAATCTAATTTGCCTTCGCTCCCTTAATTTAGATAGATGGGTTTTTCATGCAGCATCATAGAATTCATTCAAATTTTAGATATAGATCATTCTGATAAAGCACCTCCATGATTAGTTGTGGGTGTTCATTGTTAAACTATAAAAAGAGGAGAAATCGGGTTAACTCACATTAGTTTAGTTTAGATAAATAAGGTTTTCACGCAGAATTTGCCGATTTGCTTCAAATTTTAGGTATAGGCTCTTTCTGATAAGGTGAATTCCTGAATAGATTTGGTGATTTAATGCTTAAGTATAAAAGGAGGAATGGGGCATTACCCCATGGCCTATGAAAATAAATTTATCCTATGGACGTTAGAACAAACTAGTTTGGTCTAGGAAAAACTAGTTTATTCCATAGGCGTTAGAATAAATTAGTTTGGACTAGGCCAATCCAGTTTGGCCAAAAATCGGGTTATACCGGTAACAAATTTGTTTTTCATGAGAGTAAGTATAAATATGTGTCACGAGTCGATGCTTGTCGTGTAACATCAATACAGAAATGTAACATACCCACCGTAGAGACCGGCTTTGGACATGGTGCCTGTTTATTTATTTATTTATTTGTCTATTTTCAACAGACTTATGCCGTGCTGATATCTGACTTGCATTTTTTCCCTACATATGCGAGCCAGATCGGAACTGGACCTGATTAGGAATGTCCATTATTCAGAGGTTAAACATACAAAAAAGTATATTTTGGGAGTGGGGATTGAAAACTGCTGATTAAATAGAGGTGTTCGCTATATACTGTTCATACTGTTGTATACTGGTTATTGAAGCCGTGTGTGTCGTGTTTTGCTAGTTTATGCAGGGATATCTTTGGCGAATAAAATTTTCTGAAAATTTCCCACTCCTGATTTTATTTATTCATTTTTATTTATTTATTTATTTTTGCTGTGTTCATTTATCAGTTTTAAATTGTATAAATAAAGTATTAGTCCAAGTGCCGACAACCCAAAATCATGTGGTATACTGTTAAAAAAAAATCTGAAATTCATGGATATATTTTTTCTGAATTTCACAGAAAAATGTCTTTTTCGCACCAAAAGGGCATTTTCCGTTACAAATCATAAAACTCCACGATATTTCCTGAAACTAACAAAAAGGATGGAAACAAAAACAAAAAACGGAGACACTCCGTTACATGGGGATTTCCGTGGCCGAGTGGTCAAAGCACCACGCCACTAACCACCTGGGAGTGTAGATTGTGGGTTCGTATCCCACTAGTCACATAAAATAATGAGAACACAAAAAATCCCTTTTAATTACTTTTTTCTGTTTATTTTTCTCTTATTTCTTATTAAAAAAATCTTTTAACTAATTAGCCTCCCAAAAAATAAATAAATTGCGCGCGATAATTTCGAAAAATTGTCTAATTTTTGTAAAAAAATAAATAAATTTTTTTCATACATTCAAAAAAAAAAAAAAAAAAAAAAAAAAAAAAAAAAAAAAAAAATGTGATTTTAAACAATGATTTTTTTATTTAAGCTAGTTAAAAAATTAAAATTGGTTTTAAAAATAATAAGTATTATGCATCAGTCTAAAATAAAATAAAATAAACCGCTTACGAATATTCTAACGAATGTATTTGAAAGGAAATCTTTGAAAAACACAATAGATTTTCCCAGTAACGCATAAAAGACGCACTTTGTACATACTGGCATCAGCAGCTTTGGCTGAATCAGTAAGGACTTATTCCGCTGTCCAAAGGTCCCGCGTTCGATCCTCAGGACGACTTGAAATAAAATATACAAAAAAAAAATAATAATAAATGATTTAAATTAATGTATATGGCCACTCGGAAAGTTCGAATTCTTTGAAGAATGTTCGGTTCACTAACATTTAAATTGAATTATTATCATTACATAATCAAACTTTGTAGCGGAAAGTTACCGCTTTTCCATACGGAAATTTTCCTTTCTTTTATTTTCCAAACGGAAAATCTACTAACGGAACGGTGAAAGTTCGGCTACTTTGCTGCCGGTACTTTCACCGTGAATTCTCATATTTATTTTTAACAGTGTATTGAGCACAAGAAAATAACATTTTTTTATGGAAGAGTAAGTAATAGGGGAATCTGATGATCCATGTCTGTCTGATGTGAAGTGATGCATAAACCAAAAATTAACATCACTAATGATTTACTCATAGGTTTAACATTGTTCTTCTCTGTTCCCATTTTTCCATGTTTTCATACCTTTGATTCTACGTCAAACACAGTGTTAAACCTACGAGTAAACCACTAGTGATATTAATTTTTGGCCACTTCATTTCCGGCAGATATGGATTGTTAGATTCCCCTGTTAGTACTCTTCCATAAAATAAAGTTTTTTTTTTTTTTTTTTTTTTTTTTTTTTTTTTTTTTTGTGCTCGATAACATAGATTTTTGCGCTGTCGGCTCTTTGAGTATATATAAATAAATTGAGAAACAGTCAAAATACATGTAAAAAAAAAAAAAAAAAAAAAAAAAAAAAAAAAATTGCTGAAAAAGAAACTGCTTTAAATTTCAAAAATTATGTACAAAATATAAATATGTGGGTAGAGGAGATGAAGAAGGGGGGGGGCGGTGGCTTACATAATGTTTTTATTAACTAGAGAAAATTAGAGCTCCTATATTAGTTGTCAGGGAAACAAAATGAAAACGAAAACATTGGCTAACATAACTCCTCTAATTATTAATATTTCCTTGATCTTGTTATAAAATTATTCTAATACAATACAAATGTACCTTGTGAACAAGTAAAAAAGAACACTTACTTTATATTATTTTCTTGCAGTATAAGTCTTATTATCTTCAGTTAAAGTTGCAGTTATGACAATTTTCATAAAACTCGAAAAACTGTTTCAAAGTTCTATTTATTCCTTCCTGTCGATATTCCCATGGTTTCGCTTCTGGCCCGCAGTCAAAATCAATAGAAGTTAACTATCCCAGATGATGCCATTTCGACCATTTTTTGATTGGTTAAAAAGACAGGAAATAGAATCTTCTCAAAATAGTAAACGCGCATTTTTTTTTTCTTTTAATCGCCGAATTATTATTATTGTTATTGTTATATTCAAATAAAGTAATTTTGAAGAATACTTAATATTTATTTTTATCATCGTGATTACGTATTTAAGATTGAAAATTCATGATTGAGAGAACAGGTTTTCAATATTCTCATGTCTAAGCTGTATTTTAAATTAAAGAATTATGAAAACTTATTTCATCATTTTATTGCATTTTGGAAAAAATGTAAATTTAAAGAAAGAATTAAAGCTGTCCATATAATCTAAAGATGTTTTCTGGAGTACATTTTAACTACAGATTTACAAAAAAATCAGTCAACCAAGGAAATGTCAGAAATAAACCATTAGTTATTCATTGCACTTCAAAATTAGTAACACATTTTTTATCGAACAATAATTTTCGTGCATTTAACGGCTTTAAAATATAACATTCACTTTAATAAATAAAATAGTATAAGGTGTGTAGATTGACTAGGTGACGGTAGCACCGACAATCACCTCATCGAGTTCACGGATGAAAATATAGGAACAGTGAAATCTCCATTCGCATGTTAAATCGCAATCGGTCTGCAAGTCATATCTTGGTGAAAAGCACTAAAAACCCGATTTTAGAAGTTGATTCATAGATTTTCCATTATGTTTTCCTGCTCTCAATCCTTCATATTTTCATTCTTTTGGGTGCAGCAAGACACAATGATAAATCTACGAGTGAACCGCTGAAATCGGGTTTTGGGGGGTATTCACCAAGAAATGACTTGGCAGACCGATTGCGTTTTAATATGAGAATCGAGATTTAATTAATCCTAGATTTTTATCCATGAACTCGATGAGATGAATATCTGTGCTGCGGCCTCCCAGATTGTGCTCTACAACAATTATTTAGTAGAATTTTTCGTCTCGATCATTTTGTGTGGCGTTAGAGTTAGAATTTGAAAAATTTATTGGAGATGGAATTTTTTCATTAATACTTTTAGTGTTGCAGTTTTAGTGTTACAGTCTTATGATCTCAATTTTACTCACGTTAATCGCTCATATTATTGCTTTAAATAAATATTTATTATTATTTTTTTTTTCTCATAGCTACTTTCTTACCGAAGCGGACCAAAAACTCCGCGACAAACTAATATAATTTAGAATTATTAAAATATATGCCCTTGACATTTTGATGAACTTCTGATTAAACTTGAAAAGGAATACTAATTACTACTGCGCAATCGTTTTCCCTTAAATTTTTCATTTATTTTCATTAAAACACGATTCCTTTTTATTTATTTATTTATTTATTTTGTTGTTGTTGTTGTTGTTATTTTTTTCCCCACAAATCATATGATCAATTTTTCCAATTTGAATTCTGTTAAATATTCCAACCAGGAAATAATGTAACAACTTTTAGTTATCAAAGTGAAAGTTAAAAATTCCTCCCAAAGTCTCTTGGGATGGGAAAAGATTATTTCACTTTTAAAAACAACTTGACACGTCTTGTATTTTAATCATGTTTTTATCTTCAAGGAAAATATTGCAAATTTAGATTGCATTTGTATTGATCGTAGGTAAATATTTGATTCTGATTTGACTCTTGGTGGCACTGATATTTGTGAAAGAATTACAAGTTGGTCTGTTGATTCAAAAAATTTTTCGTTTTCAGACCATAAATATATTCAATTTGTTTTGGATTTTAACCCACAGTTGCGGAATTCTATGAGATTTAAAGCAAAAAACAAAAGCTTTGCTAAATTTAATGACCTTCTACACCATCACGAATATGATCTTTTAAGTAATCTACTTTTGGTAAATGCACCATCCAAACTGGATTATTGGTTAAATAACTTTTATGATATTCTTAATATTATAATGTCTAAATGCTTTAAACGAGGTACTTTGTCTTATAAGCCAACATCTACTTGGTTTACTACTGAACTGCGTATAGAACGAAATCGAGTCAACGCCATGTATAAGAGGCATGTACATAATCCCACTTCTTTAGAATTTAAAGCCAATTATATCAAGTATAGGAACATCTATAAAAAGAACGTGAAGAGGGGAAAAAATCATCTTGGCTTAATTTTTGCGAGAAAACTTCTTCTGCGTTTGGTAATTTGTTCAAATATATCTCCGGAAAGTCGCTGCAACATACTGATCTTATATTCACCACCCTCGAGAATTCAGAGGTCTTTGATTCTTACGATAATGTTGCAGAGAGTTTGATGGTAGAACATTTTAAAATAGATACTAGACCAGTTACAGTTCACTCATTTGTATCCTCTACTAGCTTTGCAGATGATTCCCCATTTCGAAGAATCACAAAGAAAGAATTATATTATGCTCTCAAACAACAAGATAATAATAAAGCTCCGGGCTTTGACGAACTTAATGCCTTGGCTATAAAGAATATTTGCAAAAATTTTCCTAACATCATGCTTAATCTTTATAATAAATGCTTATCACTGGGACATTTTCCAGAATATTGGAAACGAGGCATGGTAGTTTTCTTTAGAAAACGGAATAAGGATCCACGTCATGTAAGAGCTTATAGACCTATCTGTCTTTTGCCCATTATGGGTAAGATTTTAGAACGCATTATAAAGACCCGCATTATGACAACATTGGATAATACAGTTTTTATGGCAGATGAACAATACGGATTTCGCGAGGGTCGTAGTACGACTTTGGCAATGTGTAATCTCAAGGAGCTAGTAAAAAATATTCTGATGGATTTTAAATACTGTACAATTGTCTCACTAGATATCGAAGGTGCATTTGATGCTCTTGACTGGGATATCGTTGCAACAATTATTGACGATCTCCCCATTGAAGATTATCTTAAGAATATTCTTAAGAATTATATTAGTACTAGAAAAATTGGCTTTTATTTTGTTAATGGTACTCGTTGGTTTGATGTTTTCCGCGGCTGTCCTCAGGGTTCATGCCTGGGTCCATTGATCTGGATAATTGTTGCAGATAAAATTATCAAGCAGTACAAAAGACGTTTTCAACATATCATCTCTTATGCAGATGATACTTGTATGCAGCTTGTGGTATTCGAGGGAGCAAATACTCGTCAAACATTAGAAATTAAAGTTAATGCTAGCCTTTCCCTTTTTATGATATTAGCCAAGACTGTCACCTTTCTTTGAGTCCTGGGAAATCAGTTGCTATACAGATGGGTCGTTTCACATTAGATAGTAGAAGACCAATTTATAATATGAATGGCAATAGAGTTCCGGTAAAATCTTTGCTGAATTACTTGGGATTTGTAGTAGATTCAAGATTTCGTTGGCTCGAACACTTGGAGGTTGTTCATAATAAAGTTACTAATTTTGCTCTTAACATGCGGAAGACTGGTAGAAGAGATAGGGGTCTCGCCACTGAATTCTTAAAGACATGGTATAGAGCCGTCATTGAAAAACAGATACTTTATGGTTTTGAAGCATGGTTTCCTGACTTGAAGATCCCTGCTATAAAGAGACTCAGTTCATGCCAACGCATGGGTATGTTGTCGATAATTCGGCCATATCGCGATGTCTCCACGGATGCACTTTGTGTCTTGTGTGGCATTCCACCTATTTTTACGGAATTGAAATATAAATACAATAAATGTATTACTATTAAAGATCAACGTAAGTTTCAATTTAAAGATGATATAATTGATGGTAGAGATATTATGCAGCGTGTTTATACCTTTAATTTTCCTCGTTATAATAATCTTGTGAATTTAATTTTGACTTCTCCAGTCACTGTTGAAGTTCCTGAATCTATGTCTCCTGTAATCTTCACTGACGGATCTAAGATGGAAAATGGTGTTTCGGCGGCATTTACGGTGTTTCACAATGGGACATTTATGTACGACTATAAAATTAAGCTGCGTCCTCGTAACTCAATTAATCAAGCCGAACTCGTAGCAATTAAATATGCAATTTTGTGGTTTTCAAGTACAAGTTTCTCATCGGTTACAATTTACTCGGACAGTCAATCGTCTGTGATTTCTTTGTGTAATCTTTTTCCTAATAATTATATTGTTTTACAAATTTTTAATCTTTTGCTACAGATTCCTAATAAAAAAGTCTTCATAGGTTGGATAAAGGCACATATTGGCCTTATTGGTAACGAGAGGGCGGACGCATTGGCTAAAGAGACCATTGAAAAGAACAACGCGGATCTTTATTTATTGCTTTCTTATCCAAGATCAGTTCTTAATGTGATCTGCCGAAATGCAGTTAATGAGACTTGGCAGAAAGACTGGGAAACTTCAGAAAATGGGAGAGGTACATTCTTAATTTTTAACAAAGTTAATCCCGATTTTGTTTCTCCAAACAGAGTGGTTACTTACTTTCTTTCAGGACATGGCAGTTTCCCAGCTTATCTGAAAAAGATAGACAAAATGAACTCTGATAAATGTATCTGTGGTGCTACAGGTACTCCAACGCATTATTTGTTTGCTCGTTGTCCGGAGATGCCTACTTATTTTTCCTTCAACCGTGATCATACACTTCGTTGGAATTTGCGGAGGGTTTTGTTGGACTCAAAGAACTATTCTTCACTTTGTGCAATTTATAATAAACTTAACGCTTTATACTCGTTTATCAAATATAAATTTTGATGAAAGATCTTACTGGACGATATGACAGCCTTTTTTAATGTTCAAGAATTATCTAACTAGACTCTAATTTTTGTTTTTCTAATTATTGGTATTAACTATGTATAATGTTTTTATTCTGTAATTGAATCTTATGTTGGTCCATCGGTTTTTATTATTATTATTATTATTTGTATCTATAATACTGTATTTTATTACGGCATTTGATGTATCTGGTTAACAGAGGGGAACTTCCACCGGAGTGTAGTATCTCTGCCTAACGGTTGGTGCTCCAGTGGGTGATCTTGTTCTCTTGTTCGAAATTCGAAGCAAATTGGATAATTCTGCATAAAAAGCCATTTATTTAATTTAAGAGGGGTTTCCCCCATCTCCCCTTTATACTTAGCCATTAAATCCTTAAAACTATTCCGGAATTCACCTTATCAGAAAGAACCTATATTTAAAAATTGAAATGCATCAGATGATTCTGCATAAAAATCTATTTATCTAGTTTGAGGGGGAGATAATTGCTCGTTCGACCCTTTATAATAAGCAGAAGAACCCATAACTAATCAGAGATACGCCTTATCATAATGAACCTATGTCCAAAATTCTAAACAAATCGGATAATTATGCGTAAAAAGTTATTAATTTAATTTAAGAAAAGGTATCCCCCGTTTCCCCTCTATACTTAACCATTAAACCCCCAAATCTCTTCAGACATTTTATACTATATATAAGCCTTATCGAAAAGAACCTATGTGCAAATTTGACACACGTTGGATAATTCTGCATAAAAACCCATTCATCTAATTGAGGACGGATGGGGGGGGGGTAGGGGTAATCGTCCCTACCCAAAACTAATCAGGCAAGCATCTTTTCAGTATGAAAGTATATCGAAAAATTGAACCAAAACAGTTAAGTTAGCATGAAAACCCCATGTACCTAAATTATGAGCCCCCCCCCGATCCCCCTTTCATACTTAACGAATGAATCCCCAAAATCGATTCTTTGTCACTTTTTTCCGGTAACTTTTTTTCCTTGTCACTTTTTTTCCGGTAACTTTTTTTCCGTGTCACTTTTTTTCCGCTTTTGTAGTTTAAGGTAAGTGTACCAGTAGTGGGCCACGTACCTATAGTGGGCCACTAGTTTTCAAAGTTGAAAAACAAGTTTTCTAGTCACCCCTGTCAGATAACAAACTAACTGCTGTTCGGCTGGAACCCTTATCTGTTATCAGACAAAGGGACAACTTCAGTATTCCGATAGTCTTTGAGTTAGAAGGTTGTTTTTCTTCCAGTCTTAAAATACAAGGATTAAGTGGCTCATTCTTACTGCCTTCCTTAAGAGATAAGTTTTCATTCAATATTTTTTTCTTTGGTATTTTATATTAAAATGTCACATTTCTAATACACTGAATAAATGAATACTTTATTCCTTATGCTTAAAAGGTATAAAACTAACATATTATTAAATTTGGGGGGGGGTCCACTTCTGGGTCATTAAATTTCAATTTGTTCCAGTAGTGGGCCATTTGGCCCACTACTGGTACGCACTTCTAGATTATTAAATTTCAGCTTGTTCTAGTAGTAGGCTAGATGGCCCACTACTGGTGCACATGTGACCCACTACTGGAGCAACCAAGATATGATTTTCCTAATATGCTTGTGGTATTTTATGTATCTATATATTAAAAGAAACCCCATTTTTATTCAGCACACTCAAACAGCTCTCTGCGCTTGCGCAGATCCGACAACAGAACCAATGAGAGAAGAGATACTTACTGTCTCTAAATGTTAGCGTGGTATGCCCGCGTACATTGTTTGTGGATTTACTGTGTGCTGAGGTGACATATGTTTAAAATGTGCAATTAAATATCTGTATGGATTTTTTTATCGCAACTTAATTAGTGTGTTTTTAACATAGGATCAGAGTAATTTATTACACCTTAGATTAGTCGTTTCAACAATATAACCTGGTAAGTGAGAACCTTTTTTTTGAATGGCAATGTAACATCGGGTCGATCGAGTTTATTTATTTTGATTTTGCCCGTTTTTATTGAAGGACATAATTTAACCGTTTTTTCTTTTGCATAATACTTCTTATTTTGTTTTCAATTTTTTTTTTTTTTTAAGTAATTCCTTATTGTGATCTTCATTTCTGCCATATGAAAAATACATTTCTATTTTGCCATGGGTACACTGAAGTAAAACATCCCTCTTACGATGTTCGCAAAAACTTTTCTCGGAGAGCATTTTTTTGATCGATGCTTAATTTTATATTTCATAATATTATTTATTTTGATTTTGCCCGTTTTTATTGAAGGACATAATTTAACCGTTTTTTCTATTGCGTAACACTTCTTATTTTGTTTTCAATCTTTTTCTTTTTTCTAAAGTGATTCCTTATTGTGATCTTCATTTCTGTCATATGAAAATTTCATTTCCATTTTGCCTATAGCATTTACATTTGTTGCATTATCATTTTGAAAATTGATAAAAAATAACAAAAGACAAAACATTGCAAATTCTAAATTCGTATTACTTAACTAAATAAACGTAGGTCTTGCAAAAAATAAACAAAATAATAAGAGATCAAAATAGATGCCTTATAAATAACTTACTTTTTTAAATCTGCAGCTAGAAAATATATATACATATATTTTTTTAAATTGGACATGCAAAAAACATTCTGAAATGTCTCAATCAATCACAAGATTTTTGTGGGGACTTCTACTGATTGATAATTTTTGTGGGGTTTTTACATAACTGAATGACTTTTTTTCCATGATTGATTAATGAATTTTATAATTTTTACCCCACATGACCAACTGTCAAACTGATTGACAAATTTTCTATTTTTCATGTGATGGATCGAGAAATTTTGTGATTTTTTTTTTTTTCTGATGAACAAAGAAATGTTGCATCTTTTCTCCCTGCAATTAATGGAAGTTGTTTTTTGAAATTTGTTATTTTTTTCTTGCAATCTTTTGATGTAATTTGCCGTTTTATTGAATTTATCCTTCTTTCGTGATTTTTTTTTTAAAGAAAATGTCGTTTTTTGTTATCTTTTTGAGAAATTTGTCTTTTTTTGCTATTTTTTGCGAAATTTACATTTTTTTTCGATTACCTAGACAAAATTTCTGTGCTTTTGAGATCTTTGGACGAAATTTGTGTCTTTTATGATACCTGGACAGTTTCGAAGAAGTTTATCGTTTTTCTCGGGTTCTTTCGATGAAATTGTCGTTTTGTCATGATCTTTCGATGTAATTTCCCGTTTTATTGAAGATCTTTTTGCAAAATTTGTTGTTTTTTCTGCAAAATTACCTTTTTTGTGATTATTTGACGAAATGTGCTTTTTTTTCAATCCTTTGACGAAATTTGCTGTTTACTCACAAATATTTGTCAAAATTTGTTGTTTTCTCACAATATTTTGAATTTTTTTTTCACAATATGTTTAATTTGCCATTTTTTAGAGATTTTTTTTTTGTCAAAATTTGCTTTTTTTTTCGAAATTTTTTTTAAACGTTTTGGCAAAATTTTGATTTTTTGCAATATTTTCATGAAATTTGTTTTATTTGAGATACCTGGACAATTTTTTCTTCTGCAGTTTTTTGACAAATTTTTTAGAGATCTTTTGAAGAAATTTGTTGTTTTTTGC
Organism: Maratus speculifer; assembly: GCA_964019185.1. Taxonomy (NCBI): domain Eukaryota; kingdom Metazoa; phylum Arthropoda; class Arachnida; order Araneae; family Salticidae; genus Maratus; species Maratus speculifer. The sequence goes on along the minus strand of OZ025300.1, from coordinate 159,970,166 downwards.
AATCTGTTGACGAAATTTGCTGTTTTTTTTTTTTTTTTCACATCTATTTACAAAATTTCCAGGTGTTCTTTTTTTTTGGGGGGGGGGGGGTATTTTGCCAAAATTTGTTATTTTTTGTAATTATTTGCCAAAATTCATGTTTTTTTTTTATACTTGGATAAAATTATTTGTTTTCTCAGGGATTTTCGGTGAAATTTGTCATTTTCTCACGATCTTTCGATGCAATTTGCTGTTTTATCGAAATTATCTTTTTTTTTGTGAAATTTCTCATTTTTTTGATATTTTCAGAAATTTGTCTTTTTTTTCACCTTTTTTTTTTTCAAAATTTACCTTTTTTGTGATCTTTTAATGAAATGTACCTCTTTTTTTCATCTTTTGACAAAATGTGTTGTTTTCTCACAATCTGTTTACCAATATTTGCATTTTTTGAAGTACCTAGACAAATTTAAAGTATTTTCACGATCTTTTGACGAAATTCACGTCTTTTATTATACCAGGAAATAATTATTTGTTTTCTCAGGGATTTTAGGTGAAATTTGTCGTTTTTTCTTGCCATCTTTCAATGTAATTTGCCGTTTTATCAAATTATTCCTTTTTTCGTGATTTTTTTTGTGAAATGTGTTGGGTTTTTTTTGTTATTTTCAGAAATTTGTCATTTTTTTCCCTTTTTTTTTTTGCAAAATTTACCTTTTTTGTGTTCTTATGATGAAATGTGCCTCTTTTTTTCATCTTTTGACAAAATATGTTGTTTTCTCACAATCTGTTTACCAATATTTGCATTTTTTGAAGTACTTAGACAAACTTAAAATACTTTAACGATCTTTTGACGAAATTCACGTCTTTTATGATACCAGGAAATAATTATTTGTTTTCTCAGGGATTTTAGGTGAAATTTGTCGTATTTTCTTGCCATCTTTCGATGCAATTTGCCGTTTTATCGAATTTATCCTTTTTTTGAAAATTTGTTGGTTTTTTTTTTCTTTTTTTTTTTTTTTTTTTGTTTTTTTTTTCAGAAATTTGTCAACATTATGTAAATGCTATAGGCGAAATAGAAATGAATTTTTCGTATGACAGAAATGAAGATCACAATAAGAAATTACTAAAAAAAAAAAAAAGATTGAAAACAAAATAAGAAGTGTTATGCAATAGAAAAAACGGTTAAATTATGTCCTTCAAAAACAAGGGCAAAATCAAAATAAACTCGATCGACCCGATGTTACATTGCCTATCAATAAAAAAGTTAGTTCTCACTTACCAGGTTATTTGTTGAAAAGACTAATTTACTCTGATCCTATGTTAAAAATATACTTATTACATTGCGTTAAAAAATTCCATACATATTTTTAATTGCCTATAGAATGAGTCAATAAACATATGTCACTCAGCACACAGTTCAATGGGTACACTGAACTGCAGTATTCGCATCGTAAGATTACCCAGAAAAGACATTCTGAAATGTCTCGATCAATCACAAAATTTTTGTGCGCTTTTTTACATAACTAAATGACTTTTTATCCATGATTCATTAATGAATTTTATAATTTTTACCCCACATGACCAACTGTCGATTTTTTTATTTTTTTCTTCGACTGATTGACAAATTTTCTATTTTTCATGTGATGGATCGAGAAATTTTGTGATTTTTTTTTTTTTTTCTGATAAACAAAGAAATGTTGCATCTTTTCCCCCTGCAATTAATGAAAGTTGTTTTTTTCTCACAATCTTTTGATGTAATTTGCCGTTTTATCGAATTTAACCTTTTTTCATGACTTTTTTGAGAAATTGTCGTTTTTTGTTATCTTTTTGAGAAATTTGTTGTTGTTCTTTTTTTTTTTCTTTTGCTATTTTTTGCAAAATTTACCTTTTTTTGCGATTACCTAGACAAAATTTATGTGCTTCTGAGATCTTTGGACGAAATTTGTGTCTTTTATGATACCTAGACAGTTTCGGAGAAGTTTATCGTTTTTCTCGAGTTCTTTCGATGAAATTGTCGTTTTGTCACAATCTTTCGATGTAATTTCCTGTTTTATTGAAGATCTTTTTGCAAAATTTTTTGGGTTTTTTTTGTGAAATTTACTTTTTTTGTGATTATTTGATGAAATTTGCTTTTTTTTTTTAATCCTTTGACGAAATTTGTTGTTTACTCACAATCATTTGTCAAATTTTTTTGTTTTCTTACAATATTTTGAATTTTTTTTCACACTATGTTTACAAATTTGCCATTTTTTAGGGATTTTTTTTTTTTTTTTTTTTTTTTTTTTGTCAAATTTGGCTTTATTTTTCGAAATTTTTTCATGAAAATTGCCAATTTTTTTTAGACGTTTTGGCAAAATTTTGATTTTTTGCAATACTTTCACGAAATTTGTTTTGTTTGGAATACCTAGACAATTTTTTTTTTTTTTTTGCATTTTTTTGACAAATTTTTTAGAGATCTTTTCATAAAATTTGTTGTTTTTTGCAATCTGTTGACGAAATTTGCTGTTTTTTTTTCACATCCATTTGCAAAATTTCCGGATGTTTGTTTTTTTTTGGGGGGGGGGGGGTATTTTAACGAAAATAGCTATTTTTTGTGATTATTTGCCAAAATTTGCATTTTTTATGGTACCTAGAGAAATTTTTGTACATAGTAAATGATTTCTAGCATTTTTTTAAAAAAACTTTAACAGTAGAAAAATAATCTTCAAACATTTTCAAGAGTTTGTGACGTGTGTCGCAGCATTGCACCGATTCTGTGCCCAGGATCATGTCATGTTGGTGTTACGTTGGTAAATGGAAAAGCATATTGAAATTTTTAAGAAATATTAATTTTTTTTATAGCGGCAAAATACTTTTTTTTCTTTAGTTCTTTCATATTGTTGCCGTCAAGTTTTGATGGGTTTCACCTAGCCAGAATAAATATCATTAATTTTTTTAATATGTGAAATCGACATGTATTTTTGATTTATGAAAATGTAATAGAAAAGTTAGTTGAAAATGCAAATGTTTATTTGTTGAACGGGGTGGGTAATGTAAAAACAAATTAACCACTGAGAGGATCATTGTTACAGTTGTTGCTAAATGGCAAACTATAATTTGTCTTATTTTGCTGCGAAGTAAGTGAAGTATGTATATTTTGTATGAAATGAGAAATGACGGTAATTTATGGTTTATTCATGTCATGTACAATTTATTGGTGTTGTATTTGTAAATGGAAAATTATCGAATGAGAGAGATTCTAATTCTATAGCAGCATGTTTGAATGTAACTCTGCCAATTGCAGGTCATTTGCCTGGATGTAAAATGCAGGTTTTTCTTTTATTTATTGAAATTTTTGCTGAAGATTAGTCATTAAAAAATCCTTTAATAGCTGGAAAATACCTTTTATTTCTGTGGTGCCGTCAAGTTTTGACGGGTTCCATCTAGTATTTTATTATATATGTTTATTATATTGCAGGATGATGCAGATAAGAAAGGAGCAAAATTATACAGAAGAACAACTAAAAAATGCAATTGCGGATGTGGAGAAAGGAAAGAGTGTCCGTTCTGTAGCCAAGCAGTATAATATTGCAAAAACAACTTTGCAAAGGAAATTGAAAGGAGGAGTCAAATTAGCTACACAAAAAGGCCCAAGTACGTGTTTACCAACGACCAGGAAGACAACATTGTTTTGTGGATTAAAAGCATGGCCAGTAAAGGATTTCCTATTACAAAAGAAATACTTATGACTAACGTAATAAAATGGACCAAAGAGCATAAAATCACTTTCCCTGGAGAAAATAGTCTTCCTGGACGAAAATGGTATGAGAGTTTTTTAAAACGCCATCCTGACATTAAACTGCGTTCCAGCCAAAATTTAACAACGAGCAGGAAAGAAGTGTCACAAAAGAGTAAAAATGATTGGTTTCTAGAGGTTGAGACTTATTTAAAAACAAAAAACTTGACAATGTCTTGTGTAACCCCCAGAGGGTTTTCAATTGTGATGAGCCAGCTTTTTTTTTTAATACGAAGCCAGGAAAAATTCTTGTTTAAAGAGGATAAAAAAGGTGTATACCACTGCTGGAGCTGATGAAAAACTTAATTTAACAGTTTTTTTAACAGCCAATGCAGCTGGTTAACTTGCACCACCAATGATCGTTTATAGGTAAGCATGTCTAAAATCATAAATCTAGTAAATTAAATCTTGAAATTGTTAAATATGTTTTATATCCTAATTTTTTGTCTTTCCAATTTTCAGGTATGATAGGATCCCTCAACAAATTCCAAAGGCCATGCCTTCTGGTTGGGCTATTGGAAAGTCGGAAAGTGGACAAAAATGACTCAAGAAACATTTTATGAGTATGTGAGAAACATTTTTGAGCCATATTTAAATAAGCATAACATAGAGAAACCTGTACTGTTATTTATGGATGGACACACTTCTCACATATCTATAAACCTAAGCACCTTCTGTATAGCTCATTGAATTGAAATGATAGTTTTGCTCCCAAATGTCACACACTTGATGAAACCAATAGACGTTGCTGTTTTCCATATTCTTAAAAGCGCATGGCGGCAGGAAGTAGTGAACTTCAGAATGACCCATGAAGGCAAACAACAACAGAAACATGAATTTCCACCATTCTAAAGTCAACTTTAGATCGCTTAACTCCTACAACAATTTTCAGTGGATTCCGTGCATGTGGACTGGTTCCATGGGATCCAAAGAAAGTAATTGTTGAATTCAAAGTAACATCAAAGAAAGTGGTAATATCACTAATAAAAGAAAGAAAAATGGCTTCTTTTTTTTAATATTCTCGAAGAAAAAATGAAATCTTTCTTAGAAAATAAAGGTGAATGGAAAGGCCCTGTGGAGTAAACAGATCTTTATTGCTTATGGTTGGAGACGAAGGAGACTTTGAACAAGTAACCAGTTTTCCAGGTAAACTATCACAAAATAATTTTGGTATTAAACACTTAAAATTAGTATATTTTGTTAGTACAATTTTTATAAAATTTTTCTATTTATTTATTAATCATTTTACTTCTTATAAAGTACACCAGTCATATCTATTGAGGCGGCATGCAATGCAGAATCAATTGACATTATTGAATATGCTGGTGCTGAAGTGGATATTCCAGAAGGATCAACCGGGCCAGTTGCTGAACCATCTAAAAATGTACTATCTCCCTTCAAAAGAATTCTTTTCTGGCCAGAAAGAGAAGATAAAACAAAGAAAAGCAGAAAGCGAGAGAAACTTCTGCAATTGTGACTTCTCCTCAAATGCTTCAATATTTTAAGAAGAGAGAAGATATTAAAAATGCTAAAGCTGCAGAAAAAAAGAAAAGAAAAAAGAAAAATTCAAGAGGAAGAGTTGAAGAAAATATCCAATGAAAAAAAAGAGAGCCAATAAAATGGCTGTAAAAGAGAAATAAATACAGTTAATTTAAATCCCACTCACATTGTTTTTTTTTTTTTTTTTTTTTTTTTTTTTTTTTTTTATAATTATAATATAAATATAATATAGTTTTGCAATCATTTCAGCATTTAATTACCCTTTTTATTATGAATAACTTATTATTTATCACTACTGCAAATTAACAAATAGGGTAGATATAGTTTTTTAAGTTATAAAATATTACAGACTGTTTGAAAAAACTAAAGATAAGCTGAAATTATTTTACGTAATCATCAAAACTTCCAAGTATGATTTCATTATTGTGTATATTTAAGTGTATATATGTAAAAAAGTTTATAACCTCTGTACAGTACACATTAAACTCAAGAATGGAGTGGCCCACTTCTGGGAGGCCCACTACTGGGGCATAAGAAATTTACTATGCCCACTACTGGAGCATAGAAGAAGGTAACATTTTTTATTTTTCAATTTTTTTTAAGAATATATTTTAAAAATTTGAATGTTTATTCTGACACATGAAGGTAAGGACTAGGCAAAAATATATGTTTTTTGGAATTCACTAACATATCAATAATAATTAGACAAATGTCCTTAAGTGGCCCACTACTGGTGCATTTACCTTATGTCACTTTTTTTCCGATAACTTTTTTTCCGGTCACTTTTTTTCCGTTTACCAGTTCAAGTACCTGTGAGTTATGACTTTACTACAAGTCATAGTGGCGCAGCCAAAATTCAGTTCTAGGGGGGTTTTGAGTTTCTAATAAAAGTGTTTGCCGGTTAATAGAATCAGTACTAATTAGAATATTCACTGTATAATTCTTAAACCCAAAGTGCAGTTGTGTAGCGGGAAATCATCATTCTTATAGCATAATACGTCTCAGAAAAATGATTTAGTTCAAATAACCATTTTTTTTATTTAACTAATCAATGTAATATACACTTTCACAGTTTTAAGTAGAATTTTCACCATTTAATTAAATCATTTTATTATATGATCTGATTCAATAAAGCGGTGGATTCTGAAATACGCCAAAACGTTTAAATATTAAGTTGGTTTTGATTCATATAAGTGGCAATTATAGCGATTTTTCTTAGCTCTGGGGGGGGGGGGGTTAACCCCAAAACCACCCCCTTGGCTGCGCCACTGAAACTCACAGACAAAATCTAAGTTTTACGAGTTTTATAATGTCTAGTAATTCATTTACAGGAAGTTTATCACCAAAGAAGATCCCTGAAGAACTATTTTACGAGAACTATCTAAAACACTCTAGATTTTATCTTTTCACAGAATTCATTTGCGGGGAATAATTATGGCTAATATATTACCTTCCTATTAGTATTGATTTTAACAAGGATAATTATATAATTCGTCACAACACAAAAAGAAGAAGTTGCCTTTTTCCCTCCTTATGATCACCTACAAAATTTTTTAGGTCATGTTTTAAAGGGTAATCATATGTGTACATTCATACATATACAGTCGACTCTCCTTAATTCGAAATCGGATAATTCGAATTTTCGCTTAATTCGAACTAAACATGAAGTTCCAAAATTTTGAATGGTAGATTAACGTTAAAATTTTTCCTTAATTCGAACTCATTTTCTCTTGACTTCGTTTAATTCGTACTAACGAGAATTCCGATTTTTTATTTTTCTTTTCTTTTTCACGGATTTCAGATCATTTGAATAACTTTCTTTCTTCGATTTTTGTGAAAATTGTTCCGAACGAGTATACATATATAAAACAATGCATTTGATATCCACTTTCTTAGTGCCCCGTCTGTCCATCAGTGATGCTTTAAATCTTTCTTCCATTATGCTTGTTTCTAATCTTTTAATTAGTTTATGTATTTATACATTCTAATTTAATATTAAGTGGTATTCTAATAATAACAAACGAAATAAATTTAAAAAACACTATAACATTATTTCCTTTGTAATAGTACCATATTAAGATTGTTTTCATTTCATATTTTCCATAATTCGAACATTTCTTGTGGTCCCGACAAGTTCGAATTAACGAAAGCCGACTGTATTACATATTTAAATAGTATATTTTATCAAAGGTCCATTTCATATGTAATTTTATTATGTGTATATACATAATTAAATTGTTGCAAATCACGAAATGAACACTAAAAAACTTCACAAAAAAGTTAACAAAAGAAGAAAAAAAAAATTATATTTTCAACTTGTATAAAATCCAGTAGGAGTAAGAAAAAAAATATGAGTTTGACGTGGGAAAATAAAAGTAAAATCGAATTATGACGAACTTTATTCTGATTCAAAAATCAAGATAAAAAATGTTTATACTTACAAAACAATAAACATTTTAAACTTACAAGTTGCTATTTTCCTACTGAGTGAAAAAATATCTTTACCAAGTTTCGAACCAGAGACCTATACGTATTCGAGAAAATTGCCGTTCGCTGAATCTGAGCACCGTAGCACAGGGCTAGCTGGATTGTTCTACGCCTGTGACTCATCTTTGTGCTGTTTATTGGAGTTTTGTTGTGAAAGATGACATCGTTATACATTAAACTCACATGAAAGTGTTTTACTTAGACATTGACTTTCGCTCGTTTAGATAGATGCTGTGAGGATTTGCCTATTACTGTGTGCACAGAGTCAAAAGCTAGCTCGACTGTTCTGTACCAGTAACTTATCTTTGTATTATTAATTGGATTTTTTTGCGAGAGATGACGTCGGTTTTTCAACATAAAAAATCATTCTAGACCTTTTTTTTTTTTTTTACTTGGACCATCGCGACCTGCAAAAGTAAAATTGTAAGCCGGAACCGACTCAAATATCCGAAACAATTAAAATCAATCCGATCCGAACCTGATCAGGAACAAACAATCTAACAAAATACATATATAGTATCAACCTGACCCGTATTTGCAGCTTTGACAGGATGGTACCAATATGCGAGTGAATCGAGTGAGGGAATATACCGTCTATCTAGCTAAATGGCTAGAACAATGACACGAATAGCTAGGATCCCAGGTACAAACCTTTGCTTAGATATTTTCCATTCTGTTAGAGAAAATTTATTCAACTTTGAACTTCACTTACATTGAGTATTATATTTCAGGTTAAGATTTTATGTATGTTATATAATTCTTATAAAATGGCATTAATATGTGAATTTGGATATCGTCTTGGTAACTCAGTGGATAAAGTGTTAGCATGTGTAGTCACTGCCCCAGGTTCGAATCATGACTTAGATAACTTTAACTGTGTTGAAGAAAATTTATTCAACTTTGAGTTTAACCTGCAACGAGTATAGTGTTTGAAATTCAAATTTCATGTACATATGTAATACAGTTACTATCCATGATATTATATAGCTCCATGTGTATGTATGTATTTCCATCAGCGAAAAGCTGCCAAAGTTGCAGATCTGTTGATATTAACATTTTAGTGAATTGCGTCAGATTGGACAGTGTCTGAACATGTCAGTGGTTAGAGTATTTCGACGTATAACCGAGGTCCCAAGTTCGAATCCTAACCTAGATACGTTTCCCTCCGTTGGAAAAAAATTATCCAATTTCGAACTGTACCTACAGCGATATATCTGTATTTTGAAAAACAAAATCTCATCAAAAATTGGGAAACACTCTCCTAAATTGTTATTATTCTATTCATAAAGTTTGTAATTGATACTTGTAGGGGACTGTCACTGTGGCATTTTCATCAACTAATAATTTCATCAGCTTATACCCTTAATAAGAAATGTTTTAAAGTATAAAAAATTGCTGTAGTTTTATTCAATCAATTTTTTTCACATAGTTTAGATAACAATAATCGATCCTCAAATGTTACGCAAGTTACGACGGAATTAACGTGTAGTTATAATAGTCAACAGTCATTTTGTATCTGATTAGTAGTAAACATTTTAAAAAAATATATTTTTGTTTGTAGAATCCGAATCTGTTATCACAAAACTTCTATCACGTGGTGGTTTTACAAAATTGAATTTTTTTTTCATTCGGGGTAAAATACGTTATGAAATGTGAATTATAATTTACATTTTGTGGTTAAATAATAAGGAAACGAACGATTATGTATGTTGAAATCTTTATTTGGATGTATTCTGATGTAAAAAGTAACTAGTACTAAAACATTCAGCACTGTTATCAAGAAAGAATCATCCTGTTTTGAAAAATACCATTGTTAATATTAAGATAACAATATTATGGTCAATTATAAGCGGTCACTTGCAATTTTAGACATTTTTTAGAAATATCTAGAAAAACATATGAAAAATTATCTGTAAACTCCAGGCATGTAAATAGCGTAGTTGACGTCATATATTTCCGCGAAGATTCTTTTCTCGAAACATCATAGGGGGCCGTCAACAAATTGAAGAAAAACGAATATCTTTTGGATAACCCATGTAAAAATTAATGTCGCAAAACGTTGAAAATTTAGCATATGATTAAGAAGCTTTCTTATAAAATAAACTGTGTTCATTTTTATAAGGATAATACGTATACTCGTGAATAAATGAGAATTTTTATAAAAACAATCCCGAATTTCACCGAGTGTTATGCTTATAGCTTGCAGAGTTCTTAATATAAAGCAATGTTCATTTTATGAACCATGGCAAACGACGTTTTATACAATATACTACAATCAGAATTAAAAAACAATAAATAGAGAACGAAAAATGAGCAGGGTCATCAAATAAGGTTTCACTGAGGTGCGCGAATGCATTCAGAATATAATGTGCAAACTACGTTAGCTAAATGTATAGAGCAACTTTTGTGAAAGTCTCAAAATCATAATTTGAAAATTCTGAAAGTGAACGTTGATAAAATAAGCTCGAAACTCGCTGTTCCCAAAAGGAAGCAAAAAGATGAGAGGCTGTATCCAAATATAATACATGCTACATACTATTCCACATGCTATTATATTTGGATACAGCCCAGGCATGAAAAAGTGGAATTCCACCTTTTTAAAAGCCATTTTGGGCATTCTCTGGATTGATGCAAAAATGAAAAGGAAAATATTAGAAGCATATGGAAGGGAGGAAGAGGAGTGGTTCTGAAAAAAATTAATAATCAGACATTTTGTCTATTCAAATACTTGGGACTTGTTTCTGAATGCTGTACAGAACAGTCATCAAACCAAATGTAAGGTTTTATAATAAGTATTTGAAAATCATGTAGATGAAATTCTTCAAAGTTGCTTAAAAGGGAAAAGACGTTTCCATAAAATTCTGTTTGGAACAGTATATTTTGTTCTATTTATTTAACAAATTCCTAATATGCTATACATAGGGCTATGGGGGTAATTTCAGCAATGAAACAGTCAAACCATTCAAAATATTATTCAAAATATTAATCTCAGTACTTCACATTAAGTTCATCAGATATATTTGGACTTACATTTTTAACAAACTGTAAAATGCAAACTATCTTCAATTTTCTTTTTTGATTTGATGAATCTGTACAATTATTATTAGTTTTTTAATACTTTCTAAGTTACAAATAGAAAATAAATCATATGCACAGTTATATTTAATTTTATTGTTTGAATAACTATTAAAATGCGTCAATAATACAAGTTTGGACATATTATATAAATTGACATTTTTTTCTTCCTTTTTTCCTATTTCTCACTTTCATGTTCGATACAGCCCCTCATATTTTCTTCCTTTTGGGAACAACTGAATTCAGGCTTATTCTATCGACGATCACTTTCAGAATTTTCAAACTATGTTTTGAGACTTGTTACAAAATTTGCTCTATACATTAGCTACTACATTATGCACATTATATTCTGATTGCAATTGTGTATGCGCAATGAAACATTTGGTGAACCTACTCATTTTTCATCAAATATTTATTATTATTTATTATTATATTATTTATAATGTAATAATATAATATATATTATATATATATATATTTATATATATTTATTTTTATAATTGCAGTGTATTGTATACAGTATCGTTTGTCATGGTTTCTGAAAAGAACATTTTTATTAAGAACTCTACAAATTATAAGCAAAATAATTGGTGAAATTTGAAATTTTTTTGATAAAATCTTCAATTTCTCCACAAATATACGTGTTATCCTTATAAAAATCAACACAGTTTATTACAAGAAGCCTCTTAATCATGTGCTAAAGTTTCATCTCTTTTGCGACAGTTAGTTTTTTACAGGGTATCCAAAAATATTCATTTTTCTTTAATTTTTTTATGTTTCCTTAGAGAGATTTCAGAAAAAAATCGAATAAATTTGCAACATCTACTATGCTCTTCATACAGTTAAAGTTTCAGGATAATGTTTTGTTTTCTAGATGTTTCACAAAACGTCTAAAATTACAAATGACCGGTCATCATAAGCCACAAAATGTATATGGGCTTTTGTGTAACAGTTTCCTGCTCTTATTACTTCATACTTTGCTTAAATTTATGAAGAAAGACTTTTTACTAGTGAATATTACATTTTGTTTATATTTCAAACGATCGACTTTTGTCACATGTTTCACTTCTCTTTTTATACGACTGCCCTGTATCTAATAAATGTGACGTGAATGTGAGAATCTGATTATTCTACTGCATTCAACCAGCTAAAATTACTTAAACACACCCATTTGTCAGAAAAATAAAGAAAAACATTAAAATTTGTTGACTAGTGATTCAATTTTTTATTTTCTTCTCCCTTTTTCATGACATGATTTAAGCGTGATAAATATTCATTTCTTTTTGCGATTTCGGATGCTGCATAATATCGTTATTATGCTTTAAAGCAATTTTTCTGTATTACTATTTTTTCCTCGTTTTATAATGATACCTATAAAAATTATACATATATATATATTTCAGAAATCAAGGTAATCTCTCCAAAATGAATTGATGTGCGTTGAATCTCCGTTTCTCTCAAGGTTAAAGTGTGCCGGTTATTAATAAAAATATTTGCATGTCTTATTCATTTTATATTTATGTGCCAATCATTTTTTGGGAAAGAATTTCTTCTGTGCTTGTCATTGTTAGTCACTGAAATACTAAATTTATGCAAATATTTTTTTTTCTTTTCTTTATAATTTATTTCATTTAACACAGCAAACAGCGCAAAGAGAATGAAGGAAATATTTTTTATTATTATCATTACTAATTGCCTAAAACAAAATGAAGTCATATAATACATGCATACACATATACTAACTTAACTTCATGTAAGTAGTAGCAAAAGTATTTCTTTAAAAAAAAAATTCTCCATTAAAAGACATGTAATATTACTAGTATGCCAGACCCGAAAGGCTTAATAAAATGTCTAAAATTACAAATGGCAGGTCATCATTTGCATTATTTCATTGTTTGCGTAAATTTATGAAGGAAATTTTTTATTGATAAATATTACATTTTGTTTGTATTTCAAACGATCAACTTTAATCAAACATTTCATTTTTGTTTTTACGTAACTGCCCTCCATCTAATAAATGTGACGTGATAGTGAGAATATGATTATTCTACTGCATTCAAACAGCTAAAATTACTTAAACACACCCATTTGTCAGAAAGATAAAGAAAAACGTTTAAATTTGTTGACTAGTGATTCCAATTTTTTTTATTTCTTTCCCCTTTTTCATGACATGATTTAAGCGTTATAAATATTCATTTCTTTTTTGCGATTTTGGATGCTGCATAATATCGTTGTTATGTTTTAAAGCAGTTTTTTTGTATTGCTATTTCTTCCTCGTTTTATAATGATACCTATAAAAATTATACATATATATTTCAGGAATCAAGGTAATCTCTCCAAAATGAATTGATGTGCGTTGAATCTCCGATTCTCTCAAGGTTAAAGTGTGCTGGTTATTAATAAAAATATTTGCATGCCTTATTTTTCATACATTTATGTGCCAATTATTTTTCCTGAAATAATTTCTTCTCTGCACGCCATTGCTCGACAATGAAACACTAGATTTAAAAAAATACTTTTTTCTTTGTAATTATTTCATTTAACATACACACATATCGCAAACGGCGCAAAGAGAATGAAGAAAATATTTTCTTATTATTATCATTACTAATTGCCTAAAACTAAATGAAGTCATATAGTAAATGCATAGACATATTCTAACTTAACTACTGCAAGTAGTAACAAAAGTATTTCTTAAAACAAAATAATACTCCATTAAAAGACATGCACTATTAGTAGTACACCAAACCCGAAAAGCTTAATAAAACGTCTAAAATTGCAAATGGCACGTCATCATTTGCCATAAAGTGTATATGGACTTTTGTGTAAGTTTCCTGCTCTTATTAGTTCATAGTTCGCTTAAATTTATGACGGAAATTTTTTATTGATAAATATTACATTTTGTTTGTATTTCAAACGATCAACTTTAATCAAACATTTCATTTTTGTTTTTACGTAACTGCCCTGCATCTAATAAATGTGACGTGATAGTTAGAATCTGATTATTCTACTGCATTCAACCAGCTAAAATTACTTAAACGCACCCATTTGTCAGAAAGATAAAGAAAAACGTTTAAATTTGTTGACTAGTGATTCCAATTTTTTTTATTTCTTTCCCCTTTTTCATGACATGATTTAAATGTGATAAATATTCATTTCTTTTTTGCGATTTCGGATGCTGCATAATATCGTTATTATGTTTTAAAGCAATTTTTTTTGTATTACTATTTCTTCCTCGTTTTATAATGATACCTATAAAAATTATACATATATCGTTCAGGAATCAAGGTAATCTCTCCAAAATGAATTGATGTGCGTTGAATCTCCGATTCTCTCAAGGTTAAAGTGTACTGGTTATTAATAAAAATATTTGCATGCCTCATTTTTCGTATATTTATGTGCCAATTATTTTTTTCTGAAATAATTTCTTTTGTGCACGACATTGTTCGACATTGATTATCATTGTTCGTCTAAAATATTTTTAAACACTAGATTTTAAAAAAAATATTTTTTTCTTTTCTTTATAATTTGTTTCATTAAACATTCACACACACATATCTTCATCATCATAATCAACCATTTTCGATCCACTGCTGAATATAGATTTGTTGACGTTCTCTTATGGGGTTTTGAGGGGGGGGGGAATCACATAAATATATGACATCTACGATGTCTTTTACACGCCTGAAGTTTCAGGATAATTTCTAGTGGGTTTTTTTCTGGATACTTAACAAAATGTAAAAAAATTCCAAATAACCTGTCATTATTTGCCAAAAAGCGTATAGGCTGGTAAGTTAGTGCAGGTAAAACACATTGATTAAACATCTTTCTTTTCAAACAAAGAGGCATATTACTCTTCAGAATAATATTGTTCTTCCCAAATGATCTTTATCCATTTCTTATTATCCTATTGATTTCATTCACCGTACTATTATCACATGGTATTTCCTGTCCAAATTACACGTAATGTTGCATTTCTTTAATCTCAATGTTCTGAGTTCTGTATTCTCAATGTTCAACCGGAGATGACTTAAATGTTCCCCATTTATTCTATTCCCTTTGTTTTCCCAATCTAGCTTCTTGAAAATATTTTCTCTGAAGGACATTCGTATAGACAAACCTTACGTCAATATCATAAAGGAGATTTACAAGAAAGCAACAGCAACCATCCATTTTGATAACGGAAAAGCGAAAATCAAGCTTGGAAGAGGGGTACGACAAGGATACATCATTTAACACACACATACAGGGTGTTTCAAAAATGACCGGTGTATTTGAAAAATCAATAAAAATTAATCGGGTAGCGATAGAAATACACCGTTTGTTCCAATATGCTTGGGACAACAATAAATTTTCAAGCAGACAAACTTTCGAAATTAGTTACAATTTTCAACAACATATGACACTTCAGGCGATTTAAAAGATATAGAAGAAAACGCAGTCTGTTAGTTCGCCATTCTGTAAGTCGTCTTTCTGCTGTAATTGTGTGCTGTTCACAGATTGCAAATTTGCGGTGAAAAAAATGGTTTATTCCTTAGAACAGAGGACTTTTTATTTGGAAGACCAGGTGTGCCATCACAATCCAGAAACAATTGAACAACTGAAGCAGTACATCTCTTCTGCATGTGAAGCAATCTCGCCTGACATGTTTACAAAGGTTTTTGGTAATTTCGTTCAGAGACTATGCCATATTACTTCTGCGCATGGTGGATATGTGGAAAATATCGTACTTTAGATTTTTCTGGACTGCAGCGCCATCTGTAATTGAAAATTGCAACTAATTTCGAAAGCTTGTCTGCCTGAAAATTTACTGTTGTCCCAAGCATATTGCAACAAACGGTGTAATTCTATCGCTGACCGTTTAGTTTTTATTGATTTTTCAAATATACCGGTCATTTTTGAAACACCCTGTATATATACATGCAATAATAAAAACGTTTCTCCTCAAATCTCAATTAATTATTTTCGAATTCTTATAATATTTTACTTTTCCCCTTTCTTTTTATAATATCTTAACATATTTATTTTAATATCATACCTTTAATCAACGTTTTCTTTATTTTATTCTAAAAAAACACTAATCTGTCAAAATAATTCTTTTCTTAAAATTCCATTACTTAAATTTATTCTTTTATCTGTTGCATAATATCTTTGTATTTATGTTCTAAAAAATCATTTGATTACCAACAATTCCCTTCTAAGTGATGCTAGAAACCAGATTGCATCAGATAATCTTTCTATGGTCTGAGAGAACTCTTTTTCTTTTTCGCGGGGTAAAATTTTCGTATTGGCTGAAATCACTATTTCTAAATAAGCAATTGGTAACTTAGAACTTAGCCATAAAATCCTGTATTCTTTCGCAGAGTCTGATAAAACCTTGTTACATTGATTTTGGAGTAAGATT
Source organism: Maratus speculifer (assembly GCA_964019185.1). Classification (NCBI taxonomy): domain Eukaryota; kingdom Metazoa; phylum Arthropoda; class Arachnida; order Araneae; family Salticidae; genus Maratus; species Maratus speculifer. Next base: position 159,953,949 of record OZ025300.1, on the reverse strand, counting down.
TCTACATTTTTTTTTTTTTTTTTTTTTTTTTTGTGCTGATAAAACTATTGTCAACTGGTGAGAAGAATTTAACTGGTGATATTTCTGTGTTAAACAATAGGGTGGGCCGAAAAAAACTTTTTTTCGATTTTCGATTATGGCGGGCGCGGAAAAGTGGCCACTGGTGGCACTCAGTTCATACAAAAAATTTGAGATTTTTTGGACATTTCCTTACCCTGCCGCAAACGGCTTGAAGTTTTGCAAAAATGTTCATTTTTGAACTTTTTTCGATAAAAATTAAAAAATGTTAAATTAAATTTATTTTGGTTGTATTTACCTGAAAAGGCATATTTAATGTACCAAATGTTTAAATAATATCTGATCATGCATTATTTAATATCTATGTGTATTATAACTCAGTCTATTTTTATAGCATTTTCGCGTAAAACAGGCAAAAGTTGTATTTGTTTCAATCGATCGTTAGCTTCTATATTATTTATGTCCCTTGGTCTCCTTTATATTTTTCTATGTGTCAAACGTCATATATTTGGGGAAAAGACAGCAGTATACTTCAAAAACAAATCTGGAAGGTGAGAAAGTGGTGAAGCAGGACTCTAAGCGAGCGCAATGACTGGTCGTAATACTGAGGGGGTGAATGACGAAATAGTTGAGAGCCAAAATGCGATAAAGTATTCTTATTATTTATTCTTGCTCAGTTACTTGCGACATTTGTTCAGTGTTAACGTGAAACCCTTTTGTAGCGATTATACTGTGCTTTTCGGGTCGTTTAATGTGCCATTATAGTGTTTTGTGCGTTTTATTACGACGAGCTTAGAAATGGCTAGTATAAAAGGCCATGACAATGCAAAGACACGCGATACCGTGAAAAGTAACTTTTTGGAGTCATCATGCATATTGAAAGAATTGCAATTGCCAACTTATGCTGATAATCATGCGCCACTACTACTGGTTGCTTCACCATGTAGAAGTTGTGACAACAGAGGATACGAATATCGTCATCGATAAAAACAAAGTCAGAAGAGAGAAATAGAAACTTGGAAAGAAGATACAGGCACAAGAAGTTATTGAAAGGAGGAAAATTCTTGTGCCTGTATCTTCTTTCCAAGTTTCTATTTCTCTCTTCTGACTTTGTTTTTATCGATGAAGATATTCGTATCCTCTGCTGTCACAACTTCTACATTGTGAAGCAACCAGTAGTAGTGGCGCATGATTATCAGCATAAGTTGGCAATTGCAATTCTTTCAATATGCATGATGACTCCAAAAAGTTACTTTTCACGGTATCGCGTGTCTTTGCATTGTCATGGCCTTTTATACTAGCCATTTCTAAGCTCGTCGTAATAAAACGCACAAAACACTATAATGGCACATTAAACGACCCGAAAAGCACAGTATAATCGCTACAAAAGGGTTTCAAGTTAACCCAGAACAAATGTCGCAAGTAACTGAGCAAGAATAAATAATAAGAATACTTTATCGCATTTTGGCTCTCAATTATTTCGTCATTCACTCCCTCAGTATTACGACCAGTCATTGCGCTCGCTTAGAGTCCTGCTTCACCACTTTCTCACCTTCCAGATTTGTTTTTGAAGTAAACTGCTGTCTTTTCCTCAAATATATGACGCTTGACACATAGAAAAAATATAAAGGAGACCAAGGGACATAAATAATATAGAAACTAACTATCGATTCAAACAAATACAACTTTTGCCTGTTTTACGCGAAAAAGCTATAAAAATAGCCTGAGTTATAATACACATAGATATTAAATAATGCATGATCAGATATTATTTAAACATTTGGTACATTAAATATGCCTTTTCAGGTAAATACAACCAAAATAAATTTAATTTAACATTTTTTAATTTTTATCGAAAAAAGTTCAAAAATGAACATTTTTGCAAAACTTCAAGCCGTTTGCGGCAGGGTAAGGAAATGTCCAAAAAATCTCAAATTTTTTGTATGAACTGAGTGCCACCAGTGGCCACTTTTCCGCACCCGCCATAATCGAAAATCGAAAAAAAGTTTTTTTCGGCCCACCCTATTAAACAACATCTCTTACTTATAATAGCTGCATCTTTTGCCGTGAGAGGAATTGTTTTCCTGTAAAGTGGAATTTAAATAAATATTTGACGCTTCTCTTTACTTTAAGTGGGAAACATTTCAAAGAATATTTATTGTTGTTCTACGACCCGGCATCACATGACTGCGAAATCTACGAGTATTCTTGAAGGAATTTTCTTGTTAATTGGCATGATTTAGAGCAGTTTTTTATATTCAATCGACAATATTCTACATAACTACGGTTCAATGTTACATACATACATAGTTTGGATGGTTTGAAAGCAAAATTGAATAAGGAATGGACCGGCCCTGGACCAGCCTTCCCGATGAAATACTCCTTGCTGCAGTCAATGATTTCTTAAAACAGCTAAGGGCATGCATCAATGAAAAAGGCGGATACTTTGTAAACTAGTCTGCTTTTTCATTATTTATATGGTGTTAATTAATATGTTTATTGATAATTTAATGGTTTGTATATAATAATTAATATAACAATTTAATATAATAATTAATAATTTGATTTTTATAGTTTTCTCGAAAATAATAGATTTTATGTTCATCCAAAACTTACTTCGTACCCTGTAGAAGTGTGGCAAATCCGCCACCTCCTTAATTACTAATTACACATCACTTTAATCAACTTACACAATGCCATCTGTCGGAAATTTTTTTAATTACTTTTTTTTATTACAGAGCTTGTTTTTCATGCTCTAAATAATATGAATACCTAATCTTTTTAAAATATACAAAATAGTTTTGCTTGTAAAAACCTTCAAACATGTGCAAATCATTTATGGCCGCCCTTTATATCAACTAATTAAATACTTTGCTTTTTTAAATTCTAAATCATCATTTTGTCTTTATGTATTTTAAACATAATACGGTAGACTCCCGCAAATACGCAATCCTAAAATCCGCAACTCTCTAAAATGAGTACAAAATTTACAAGTGTAAACAATGAAACATTCAGTTCAGATGTAGGGACAACATTTGACTTTTTTTAGTTTTATATCAATTTCATATGTATTTTAACTTGTAATTTTTGTTAATATTACTGAATTCATGTTTTTTCATGTAGGAAGAATACATTTATTTTTGAAAAAATTAAAAGTGTTGCTGATATTAATGGTAATCACAAACGTCTTGCCAAATATATTTATGTATTAAGTTAGTTTTTTTTGTTATTAAGTCTGGCTAAACTTGAAATAAAACTTCCTTATTTTATGAGTCTGGCGTGAATTAGTAATGTACCTTTTATGGTGAAAGTTTCATTGAATAATTTAAGAAAAAAATCATCTTTATAATGAATATTTAATCTTATATTTTTTATTATTAACTTGACTTTTGCTTTTAATATTTTAGCCATTTTAAAAATTATCTAAATTTTTATTATATTAGTTTATTACTTATTTTAATATTTTATTATACTGTAAGCTTTCATTGTAGTTTCTATTGCATTATTAATTGCATTCAAATTATTGTTTAAAAAATGTAAACAAAGCAATAACCAGAAATCTGCAAAAGTCTAAAATCCGCACAACCTTTGGTCTCAAGCTGTGCGGATTTGAGGAAGTCTACTATGTTCAGTTATTAATTTAATGTCTTCATTTTTATACGGTTACGCAATATTCTAGATTATTTTCTAAAATGATTTCTTCGCAGTTTGGTTTCATCTTTATTTTATATTGATGAAAGCAATTTTAATGATATCTTTCGAAGAAGTCAATATTTCAATGTTCTAGTATTCAAGGTTATTTCAGACAAATCGATTTGCATAGATTCATCCTGTTTTAATAAAGATTTCCTTATCTTGGGCTGTTTATTGACGAAATTCTCTAGTGTGACATGCTTTCCCACGAGTTTACATGTGAGGAATTCATGACGGCTTGATTTTGACAAATTTACTTCATACATTGTCTATCATCGTCCTATATTATTAACTTCTAAAACCACGATGCTTAGTATTTAAAAAAAAAATGATTTGGCTTGCAGACACAGGTAGATTTCTAAATAAAGTAAGAATTTTACCAGCAACAACTAAACCAAAATTAGAGATAAATAATAAATACAGTTTAACACTTTTATCTAGCTGCTTTTGGCGTATTTTTAATTTCACTTTTCTGGTTTTATCAGAATCATGTTAATACGATAATTTTTGTTCAACCTCTATATTTACTCATTTATTTAGTTATTATTTTATTTATTTATTGTAAGATTTTGTCCAATGTAAAACTTGTTAATATAAAAATTGTAGATAATGTTAAAAGGTACATACAAATATTCTATAGCCATACTTACAATAAACCAAATCGTGTGGAAAAATTATCTAGAATCAGGAATCGAACATGGAATTACAGCATACTGGACTGTTAATCTAACTACAGAGTCGAAATATTAAGAAGGTATATAATAATTTTAACTTGTGAAACTGTAACTTGTGAAAAGAAGAAGCTATGAATTGTTTTCTTCTTCACTCATCCTTTTTGTTGCTGTTGTTTATATTCTTTTTTTTTTTTTAATAATTTTTTTTTCTGAAAGAGTTGGTTTTTCAAAAATTTTTTAGTATAAAAGTTTTAAATAAGATTAAGAAGATTTATATTACTTTCAAATGGATTTGATATCTTGTGAATTGACGAAGTTATGAATTTTTTTTCTCCCCCCTGAGCCCATTTTTCATGACATCAAAAATCTGTTATACATTAATTTTTGGCCCTTTTCTTCGAAGTATAACTTTAAACTGGTTTGATTAGTATAATTAAGAAATTATGGAGAGTTTTCTGTTTACATAAAAACTCTCCTTATTTCCGCATCTTTGATCCGATTATGCCCATTAACGAACATGGTCAAGATTTCTTGCCACTTATTTTTATGCATCGGTTTGGAAGAGATTTGTGCAGAATTGTGGAAACTATCATGTCCATAAAAAAGTGATACATATACACCTTATATAAATATATAGAAAGACAAATAGATAGATAGATGATGTTTTGAAGTGGGAGAGTAGTTTAGAATTCTAGGAGACATAAGTGGTCTTTTTCGCAATTTTTTTTCCGAAACTCTAACAAAGGAGAGATTGTAATAGATTTCTTACGACATCTATCTAATAAATAGATTGATAGACAGATATATAAAGTTTTGAACTGGGGGTTGGTTTGGAGTTCTAGAGGTCGTGATCAACATACATTTTCAACAATATTTCAGAATTCCAATATAGAGGAGCATGTAATAAATAGTATTTCTTACAAATTCTACCTAAAATTAGTCGGTTGTACCAATCCCAAAACTTTTTTCTTTCTCATATATGTTAATGTTTCAGAAAATTGTTTCACTTTATTCTTTAGTGCTTTTACTTCAATATTACCACCAACTTCGAGTTTCATCTTAAGTTTCTGCCTCATTTTACTCTTTAGAGAAAAAACGAGTTAGTCTCAATCATAATCTAAATATAATAGAATGTAGTGTAACGATTCCGGTGCTCATCTATCATGACTCTTCGAATTTAAACATTTGGCGATTCAAGCGGCCGAATATGCCATCTGGCGACGGAAAGATGCAACTTCTCCCTTCAGGAAAATCCCATGTAAGTATATTGCATTTCATATTTTTTTAATTTGTTCAAAATGATCGTTTTTTTTTTTTTTTTTTTTTTTTTTTTTTTTCACAATTTTAGATTTTATGTGATAATTTGTTTCAAATTATATGACAAATAAAAATTTACCCTAATTTGAATACCTAATGCTTTCAATCAAAATAACAATTAAGAAGTATTTCAATGGCACTTTAGCATTAGTTAAAGGGAGATTAAAGAGACATTTTTTCTCTATAGAAGACTGCTATCAATGTCTCTATAGACCGTTTTAAATCCCATTTGCACGGGATATGTCATACGTTTTCTATCCATCTAAAATCTTTCTAAAATCATAATTATCTAAAATCTTTCTCCGTATGATACAGCTCTAGGTGTTCTAAAACCTCGCGTCAACACCGATACGTCTGAGACCATCTGTGCCAATAATTACATCAATTATTTCAAATTTTAAGAGAAAATCACGATTTTTCCCACCGTTCTAGGACAGGTATTTACTAAAATCAACATGTTTCGTTATTCAATTGTACATCAGCCGCTTCTGGATCCCCAGGTTAGCTGGATGTGAATTTCCAGTCATTGCATGAACATCTGATGTCCGCTAGAACTATGCAAAATCGAGAAAAATCGTTATTACAGCATTCTCTATCAAAGGACTATTACTAAATTCAGGATAGAATCAATTTTGTCAATTTGTCAAAAACATACACATAAAAAGTGGTACGTAGCTTCACATATTTTTCGATCGTACAATAATGAAGATGACATAAAAATCGCTATTACAATGCCCCCTTCCGGCGAAATATTTCCAAATTGAATGAGGAGCTGCTAGCCATAGCCAAATACATACACAACAAATTTGATTGAATTCTGTGCATGTACCTTTTCATTATACATAAAAGACACACGGACGGACAGACATTTTGTATAAACATGTTTTTCGAGATTCCTGTCTCCTAAAATATGTAAATCCGTCGAAAACCGGATCGACCGATTACAATACTTTAGTTTTTTGAAAGAAGAAATTAACAATAATAAAATCACATCTCATTTCTATTTCATCATTTATACAAACCGTATTTTTTCATCATTATTTGTTCACTTTTAATTAATTTTTAAGATTGATATGGAATTTCGACACACCAAGTATACCGTAAAATGAGGTGAATCGGAACGCTTTTCAATTTTAACGTTAAAAAAAGCAACAACTGATTTTTTAATTCTTTTATTTTTTTTTTACTAGAAACTTCGGTCTTTTTTTTTTTTTTTTTTTTTTTTTTGTTTACGATTTAAGCAAAAACGTAACATTTGTTGCTGTTTATATGTATTTTATTTTTTTAATGGTGTTCCGATTTACCTCGCAGATAGGGATGAATCGGAACAAATGTTACAATCTTTATTTATTTTGATTCAAACTTTAATAGAGTTAGTAAAAATAGGTAATAATGATAAGAGATGAATAGGAACACGTAGTTACTATCAAACCAAGCAGTTATTTGATATCCAAGTAAATATGTGTCTTTTTAAAAATTAGAAAACTACTTTGAACTCAAGAAAAATTAAAATTTATTCTAAGAACTTGTATTCGAATTGCAGAAGTTGGAATTTAATACAAATTCAGATCTGGTCTGTGTTTCCCTTTACTATTAGTCATTGGATAAGTGAATCTATTGAGTAGCCCCAAGTATGTGTTAATACGATCAGCACGCCCTCATCCCCAGCCCTTAGTACTGTTTTCATCTTTCTCTTTTGTAATTGGTTTTCCATTTTGAGATGTCTGTGTAATGTTGTGGATGTCAGAGAATAATTCTGCGTAATTTTTCTTTACAATTTGTTAATGTGTTCCATATTTGTTGGATTGAGCGTTGACTTTTTTGTTTAACTAAATAACTTCTTGGCACCTTTAAACTCTTCAAGTAATTAGAACAAACAAAATATTGTTACGATACATATTCATACATATGTTTGCAGATATTACATGAAACTATTACTGTTTAGAAAAATAAACCATGAGAGAAAACGTTTTCCGATTCACCCCGTAAATCTTAAACCTATGATGTTACAAGCCATTTTTCACTTTTTCATTATGTAGTTTAGAAATAAGTAGAATTTAATACAGCATGTTGTTTACAGACCTATCATTAATTAAAAATCCTTACTTTTAGTTTTAAAATACGAAAAATACTACAGTTACAAAGAAAGTTTTGAAGACGTTGACAAAATGAGATTTTTGAGGATCCACTTGCAGTTTTTTTTATGTGCCCCAGTAGTGGTGCCAACATGGCAAAATTGAATTTTTAAACTCTTAATGTTATTACCTTCCTATAAAAAATTTGGCAACTAAAAATACCATCGCATATATTTATAAGAAGTTTATTTGTATGACCGGGAAGTTTCGTTCCTATTCACCCCCATTTTACGGGGCATTTGTATGTATTTTTATAGTATGTCAGAAATGAATTACTCCATATTTACTAATAACAATACCAAATTATACTTTGATTTAAAAAAATGTAGAGAACATACTCAATAACTCAACCTAATTGTAAGTACAAAATAAAAAGAGAAATAATGAATTGGACAACGTGCTTGTTTTTTAAAGTCTAGTAGCAAAACTTCTTTCTCACTTATTTTGACGCATTTAAGAGCTAATAAATATTCAGTCTTTTAATGATTATAAAATAATCTCTTATAATTTTTCAGAATGATTTCTTGGAAATTTCATTTTATCTTTTTTCTGTATTTACAAGAGTGATTTCTTCCTCATCGCTTAATGATAGCTTCCGATTGAGTTAATATTCCATCATTCAAGGCAATCTTACTCAGATAAATTGGCATGCGTTCAGTTCCTATTTTGTTCAAGGTTTCTCTATTTTGTGTTGTTTGTCGACAAAAATCCATGGCGTGTCAAGTTTTTTCCACGATTTTGCATGTCAATAGTTTTATTTCAAATTTTATATTTGCACGTTTCTGTTTGACACTGAACGTTGGCTTATTTTTTAAAAGTAGTTTAAATTCTGTTTATTTTCTTGAGACTTGAAGTAAAATACACATTCATTGCTTTTTCAAAATGACTCTATAGATGACAAAAAGAACCCTCTTTTAGGTGCGTTCTTTGTTATATAAATGCGTAACACCTTATTCGTCGTCCAATCCGTCCATCTGTCCTCATATAACCGCGCAAAAATTACTCACTACAATAGATTTAAATTTAATATATACAATTGTTGCAGAATTTCGTCGCGTCATTTCAAATTTTATGAAAATAAAATCAAAACTTAAAAATATGTAATAAAGGTTTTCTTTACTCTACTAAATTCCATCGTTTGTAATTCATTCATTGATATCCCATGATAGGTAATAACTCTAGGTTGTCATGGTAATTATTCTAGTAAATCCTATCATATCATACATAATTAATTAAATGCTATCTTATAATAGGTAATAATTCTAAGTTGCATGATGATTACGTGCTATTTAAGACGGAGTCCTATTATTTCGGTATTACTCAATTTAATATATATAATCGTAACAAATTTTGCTTTATTATTACTATTATTATTTTGTATAAGATTGCCCTGAGATCTGAATATTTATGAAACTAAATATAATACGTGCACGCCTCATTTGCTACGTTCGAAGTACTTTTAGTCGTGACTTTAAAATTGATTCTTTGAGAGTCTTTTAATTTATTTTCACAAATATGGATCTAAAATTACTAAGACTCCTAGAATTAAATTTAATTATCAATAACCGAAGATCCCGCAACAACAAATTTAAGGGCTTTAAAAAAAAGTAATTGCTCTATAAATCCTTAAAATTCCTAAAAAAAAATTTTATTGTTATGGGTTAAGTTAAATAATTATCAAATTTCCACACTTTCTTGACTTATATTATCTGGAAAACATTTTGTAAACTCAGATGAAAATCATATTTATTTAATGCCCTACATGTTAACATTAGTTTCAGTTTTAAAATAGTTAACTACATAAGTACCCAAAATACTCTCTAATTCTGAAGAATGACTACTAGTTGCACCCCGACTTCACTAGACAATTCTAAAATATGTTTCAATAGATATCAATAAACTCTACTTTTTAACGTTGGTTTCATATTTTAATTCATGAATTAAATAAATGTTTAAAATTTTCCCTAATGTTTCAGTCGTACCCAGTAACCTTATAATTTTTAATAAAGATCTGTACGATCTTCATTTTAGAGTTGATTTCATCTTTTATTTAGCCCTACTAAGGTGTTCTGGTCTATTTTGGCCCAAAAGTCATATTCAGAGTTTTTCATTCTCTCGATTTTTGCATACCACTATTATTTTAAAAAAATTGTTTTTTCTATTAAATCGCTCAAATTTTCCAATTAAATAAAAGAACATTTTCATAATTAAAATATTGGTAGGAAACTTGGAAGCTATTAACTTGGTAGTATATTTGAAATAATGTACATTTGAAATGAACGCTGAGGGACGGTTAAAGAACAAAGTACTCAATGGAAATTCATATCGGAAATGAATTAATTTCTTTTCTCTGTAACCCGCTTTGATTGACAATCCTCTATCACATTTCTTTTGCCATGATAACTATTATTAAATTTTTTTTTCATTCTCAACTTTCCAACAAACAAGTTAGGTATTTTTGCAGTCGCCCCTTGGGCTATTATTCTAAATGTTTAAATAGAAAGAGTTGTTATATCAAGATTTCTACTTTTTACCGATCATTAATTCGTTGTGAAATGATACTATCTCAAGTAAGAGATAATGGAGATTTTTTCCAAATGGTTCTTTTACAACAAGGATCTATTTCAGCAGTCTTTCTTTCAAAGTGGAGTATATTTACCCCTTGGAGATTGCTAGAAAGCTTCTAAGGGTTATGCAACGAGTCTATTCCACAACCAACATCTGTAGAATTAAATGAACAATTGTAAAAGGTTTTTCATAATTCATCGTTTTAAAAGTAAAATATAAAAGCACACTAAATGGCCACACACCTTTAACTCCAGTTGGCGGTCTGAAAGACCGCTGTATTTTTAAATTTTCAGATTTTAATTTGTAAATTTTAGTTTAATTACATACACTAATGATGTTACATACACTATGTAATTACATACAATATGTTTCTTTTGAAGTCTCCAATAATACTATCGCTAGAAGTTTCTCAATGAGTGAATTTTGATTATGAAAATTCCGTACATAAAGTTTATTACAGAAACAGCATCCTATTAGCTAATCGATACTTTTATTTATCTTTTGTAGGAAAAATCTTATGGAGCCATCATATGACAATTTAAATGACAATAATTAAGTATTAAAATGATTTATGATTCTACATCAGCATAAACACTTAACGTTCAGTATCGATTTTTGAGATGGGCGGAATAATACTACAATGGGACATATTGAGAGAACAAAACGCCATAAAGTTTTAATATAATATTAGATGTTTAAACATTTAGAGAAGGTTGCTTTGAAACGTTTAACGGTAGCAGTTGTCTTGAATGAACTTTTTGGTTTACAATATCTTAGAAAACATACAAGACTTAGTAAGAAATTTCTTTCTTTTTTTGCACAAGTATTCCTATTAATTTCTTCATATAAGAAAAGGACATGCTTACAAGCAAACACTTCCATCAGTCAATTTATCTGCTATATTTTTGACATAATGACCATTGTAGGAATACTCATGGTGACGAATCCAATCGTGTTACAAACCTATTAATCGTAGACCAATTACATCGCCTGAAGTCTTGTGCACAGTAATAATCATAAAAACGAACAGGTATGTCTTTCTTCCCCACAGTTAATGTTTAACACACAATTCCGCACAATTAATATGAAAATCCTATATATCCTATCAATTCCCCAAAATTAATATGTATGGATATTTAAGATTTCTCAGAACCCAATTTTAGAGACAGAGTACACCCCAGAATTAGAATGCTTGTTAAAACTACAAAACTCATTGAACGTCCGTCACTGTGTCTAAAGATCTGAACAAATACAAAATCTGAACATGCGCATAAGTTAAAACAAGCCTCGACAGCTAGTCATTTTAAACGAAACTCCATAGCTATCTAGTATTACTAGCTGTGGCTGTATCTAATCATAGATAAGGTGTCCTGAGGTAATAACGCCATGTTAAGGTTCTACCAATTTTCACGGCTTAGTTTTAGATTGTATTTTTCAAACAAATATAGGATTTGATACAGCAACTCATTGACTATCTATATAAAAAATATAATTTAACAGATATGTATTCATAAATTGTAATGGCGTGATTTTTTGAACAATGCTATTCGGCGTTATTACCCACCTATGTGGGTAATAACGCCATGCAAACAAAACTACAAAATAAGACGGAGTAATGGCATGTAAATTGTCCAATTCTAAATATACAAACTCAACAGCTCTAGAAATTGACAAATTGCATCCTAAGCTATTGAAAATGTTCAATTTTTTGTGAATGTGTAAGAAAAGTAAAGATGTGGTTTGGGGGGGAGGGGGCAAAAGAATATCATATTCTAAGCTACTTTTTGCTTTAAAAAGACCGTTTAAACCAGTGTTTCTCAACCTTTTTCCGGCCATGCCCCACCAAATTGTATCTAAAACCCTGATGACCCCCCTTCCCTCTCTCTGAAAAATAATTCTTATTAGATAAAAATTGAGCTGTTATTCCATTTAAAGAAGTAAAAAAAAGTCATTTAAAAATGGAATGGAAAAGAAAACGTAAACATGTGAAAGAAAGGTCATGAAAAAATGAACAAACGAAAGAAATGTATTCAGAAAGCAATCGTTAACAATAGAGACCAGGAAGCGGCTGCACGAACCATCACCTCATAGAGATGATTGTTGAAGTTTCAGCATTAGACAAAACTGTATTCGTATATTAAAATGCAACTGGTCTGCCAAATCATATCTTAATGGAAACCACTGAAGACCCGATTTTAGTGATTAATCGGTAAGTTTATCAAAGTGCTTTACTGCAGTCAAAAGTATGAAAACGTAGAGGACTGCTAGCAAGAAAACAAATGGTAAGTCTACTAGTCAACCACAAAAATCGGGTTTGCAGGTGTTTTCCACTAAGATATGACTTGATAGACCCGTTGCATTTTGATATCCGAATCGAGTTTTAACTAGTTCATAAATTTCAGTTATCAACGCGATAAGGTGATGGTTTGTGCAGCCGCTTCCCGATCTAATAATAGTAACAATAATATGCAGCAATGAAAAAAAACAAATTAGATCTTCAAATATTTAATAGCGAGCTTCGATACACAAAAATAACTTTAACTGGATATCTCTTGATTATGTTTTTGTCATTTTAATTGCTGACAGTAAAAATAAATAAATAAAATATATAATAAAATAAATTCAAATTATAACATTTAAGATGAATACAATAAAATTAATGAGATCCTTGTGCTTGATGTTGGCTGCAGAGAGATTTTTTATCAGGCACTAATTTTGTCAGCTTTAATCTCAAATCCCCTCGTTTAGTGATGTCTAGTCGATTTCTTTTTTTTAAGTAGTAAATCGTTTACTGCACTAAAACTGCCAAAGAAGTCATAGAACATATAATCAGAAAACGTAAACGCCCAGAATGAAGGGACGTTCCCTCTGAATTATTGTAATTCTTTCCTAGAACGATTAAAATTTTCTATCATTAAATATCAGCCAGATTAAGATATTCACTGTAGGATCCTAAAATCAAAATCTCTAATAAGACGCGTATTAATTGGTTGATCAAACGTCCATTGTCTGACGATAGTGGCTTGATTTTTTATTCTATCGAAAATCAATTTGAAATATATATTTTTAAAGTTTTAAACCGGGAAATATATTGTCAAATGATTTTTAAAATTCTTTGTTGCTTCATGTTAATAAAACAAAAGTATTTAGTTATATTTTAGGATCATAAGAGGATAACCGAATTACATAGAATTCTAAAATTGCCCCCCTATGGGTCGTGCGCCCCACGTTGGGAACCACTGGTTTAAACAGAATTATTAGAAACATTGCACTTTTTTAACTGTGTTTATCTAAATCAGTAATTTAGGATGTAGTTCGGCCACTGTTGGGAATCAACCGGGGCATTAATGCGAAGGACTGACGTTATTACCCTGATATACTTATTGCGCAGTACATTTTAAACTACAAATTATCTCGAGAATATATCCAAAATCTTCTACAACATTTTGAAAGTACATGAAATGCACTACAAATTTATGTAATAAACAAAGTATTTCTGGATTAAAAAAAAAAAAATAGTCTTCACATCACAAAACGTATATCGCAAATTTTAGATCAAGCGTTAATTTTAGTTGCTTGTAAAATCAATAAGGCCTACAAATAGAATAAATTAACTTTAAGCTGTTTTTTGCGATTTATATGACTCAAAACCCTTCTGCGCAGAGCACATGGGTGTCATTTACTAGATTATTTCATAATTATGCGTAATATTAGCACTTGGCGTTATTACCCCGCCTGGCGTTATTACACCAGATCACCTTAGTTCTTTTTCTCATTGCGAGAGTTTGTGAACCTCTCTGAGTGAGTTCGGAGGACTCATATATCTTAAATATCATGTGTGAACAGGGTATTAGGTTCTTATAAAGTAGCCCTACCAAAAGTAATTAATATCGCAGTGGCGTCATCTGCACTTATGCATTTTTCCATACACGAAGTGACAACCTCGTTACAGATGATCTACAGCGCGGCATAAATACAGCATAGAACGCCCTAGTATGTGTATATAGCGGTATCACCGGAAGTGTATCCTGGTATTATCACCTTGGCAGATTAAAACTTATCAGCTCTCGGCTTAAGTGATAACAAATTTAACATTACGACAGTTAGTAGAAACTCTTTAATCCAGACCGTACGGGACCATGACCATGCCGAATTAGCAATTTTATCAGAATATCGAATATCAAAATGTTTTTGTACAACGCGTTAATTCTTAATGTATAGAAAGATTGCCGAAAGACCTCTTACATTCTTCAATGGAGTTTTCATCTGCTGATCTACTCACTTCAGCCACATAACGCTTCCAAATTCCGTAAAAAATGTTATATTTTTGAAGCCAGCCATCGAAAAACAGACGAATATTTTCTGCATTTAAATCACGATGAAATGTTGTGTTTTTAGATGATCATAGGGTCAATAACAGGTATTTCCTGTGATCTTTTCGCAACTAAACCGCAGAATAAAATACTATCAAGTATTTCACAATAAGGTTTCTTCAATGTGCATCTTGATTCCGTATTCTTTGTCGTTTCACCTTGAGCAGTAAACTTCTTAAGTTCTTCTTTTTTGCTTTCTAAGTCATAAACTGTCAAAGAACCAATATTAAAATCGCGCTTTATGAAATTTAAGTATTCGCTTTTTTTTCTTTTTAGACTATTAATTATCCTTCATATTCCCTGTAATATGATAGTCACATGATTAAGTTTACTAGTTTTTAACAGCACTTGAAGAAATCGTGTAACATGTAGAACTTCGAGAACATCAAAACTCTAGTTGTAATGTACACTAGAAACAGGAAAAACAGTATTGAAATGAAAATTGATTGTCACAATACTGAGTGAACTAAACTAAACACATAGGGGCACCAAAGTTAAACGACACCTGGATCCACCAGCAAAATATGCGAACGTGGACCGCTCGTTCGGCTCCATATTATAGAATGAACGCACCGTAGAATTCCGGATTAAAGAGCTTCTACTATGTTACTTTTAATTTACAAACAGAAAAAAAATCTAGCGACAACTGTACGTAGTTTAATAAACACACTCTCCCAGATAAAAGGAAATTGAATTTGAATGATAATGATAATTTTAGGGATAATCACGAAATTGATTTTTGGTGCACTTCTTCAAAATCGATAATATACAAGATTAACTCTTTTAATATCGCTCCCGTTAATAGGCCGAGCTGGGGTACCGTCCTCCATTTCTCGTGCCCGTGATATTGCCGACCTGAAGATTTAAAAGGGTTACTCTACCGGAAAAAACTTCTGAAACAGAAAAAAAAAATAATTGGCAGTGGGATATGATGTATTTGAGAAACAGCTTTTGTCTGTACTATCTAGTATCTATACGCGAAAAAACTATGTATTTTGATTTTTCAAGCATTTCTGGTGGTAATTGGATTACTTGTAAATCCATCAGTTTTTCTGAAGAAAGTAATTTTTATGACGGTTCAGGTTCAGATGATGAATCTGATGGCACAAGTGATGGAGCGGTACTGTTACATGTTGTATATGGCATTGATTTATGTTGTGTAAAACAAAAATTAGGCGCAAAATTCCTGTATGGCGATTTTTCTGAAAATGTGGATATGTTCTATAACATCTTTATTATTTTTGTTTTTGTTTTCGCTTTAAACATACATTGCATATTTTATTTAGAAATCTTATAATTATCCAATTTCTGGAATAAAAAATAGCTACTTTTTATGGATTTCATAAAATTTAAGTGACCCTTAAGAGGTTAAATAAGCGCATACTTCGGGTTAAAAAATTTGCTACCTGTAGAGCTTACATTCAAGTAGGGATGTAGTGAAGAGTATGCGTAGGTATACTTTTTACTATACGCCGTATACCTTCTACATTTTTTTAGGAATGCCTTATGCCCTCTGTTTCTCAAAAAAGCCATAGTACATACAATCTAGGATATACCCTCTGCCTTGAGCGTATACCCTCTGCTTAGAGAATATATCCTCTGTTTTTTTTACGACTATATCCCTTCATTCAAGTAACCAAGTAACATAACTCGTACTACTCGGGTTAAAGATGCCCGGTATACTTGCCGATGTACAGAAAAATAACAGAAAATCGTTTTCAATTGAAAATACTAGCAGATTTTTTTAAAAAATTATATTTTTTTAGATTTCTTTCCTACTACAACAAAAGCATTTTTGTTATTTTCATTTCATTTTCATTTTCCATAATTTGTTCATGTGACCTATCATTTTATTAGATTTCAAAATTTAAATATGCGTCACCCGTGTCTGCGTACATTCTTTAAAATGGCTAATTTTACGTCAAGTAATAAGGAATTCCTCTGTGGAAAAACAGTTTGAAAGACAAAAAAAAAAAATCAATTATCATAAAATGTATCTTGCAGCTTTAGTTGCAAAGACCACTGAGGAAACTGGTGGCCATCTAAACGTCAATTAGTAAGGAAAAATGGAACTTTTTTTTCCGTGCACATAAGTCTCTTGGTCATCTCCAGGAAAATTTTACTGTACCGGAAAAAGTTTCTGAAACCAGAAAAAAATAGCCTAATATGATGTGTTTGAGAAATAGCGTTGACTTGTACTATATATTACGCGAAAAAATGTGTAGTTGATTATGATAATTGGATTACCAGTGAATCCATCAGTTCTTTTGAAGAAAGTAATTTTTATGACGGTTCAGATGATGAACCCGATGACACCAGTGACGGAGCGGTACTTTTACCTGCCGTATATGGCATTAATTTATGTAGTGTAAAACAAGCATTAAGTCACCAAAATTCCCGCATAACGGCTTTTCTGAAAATGTCTATATGTTTTATAACTTTTTTTTTTCACCTCAGACATACAACTAATTGCAAATTTTATTTAGAAACCTTATAATTATCAGATTTCTATCATAAAAAGAGCTACTTTTTGGCTTACATAAATTTTTAGCTATCTTTAAGTGATTAAATAAACGCACACTCCGGATTAAAAACTTACTACCTGATAAGCTTACATTCAAGTAACTAAGCAACAGAACCAAGACTGCACTGGTTAAAGATGTCCGATAAACTGGCCGATGTAAGAGTACAATAACTGTAAGT
The DNA here is from genome assembly GCA_964019185.1 of Maratus speculifer. Taxonomy (NCBI): domain Eukaryota; kingdom Metazoa; phylum Arthropoda; class Arachnida; order Araneae; family Salticidae; genus Maratus; species Maratus speculifer. The sequence goes on along the minus strand of OZ025300.1, from coordinate 159,936,468 downwards.
CGTTTTTAATTCAAAACTCTGACAGATTTTTCATCAATTTGTATATTTTTTATATTTTTCAACAACTACAACAAAAGCATTTTTTCTATTTTCATTTATTTTTCATTTTTCATAATTTACTCATGTGACTGATCATATTACTAGATTTCAAAATTTAAATATGTGTCACCAGTGTCTGTATACATTATTCAAAGTGGCTAATTTTATGTCAAGTAATAAGGAATTCCTCTGTGGAAAAACAGTTTGATTGACGGAAAAAAATAACAGTTATCATAAAATGTATCTTGCCGGTTTGGTTGCAAAGACCACTGAGGAAACTGTGACCACCTAAGCGTCAATTAGGTAAGGAAAATGCAGCTATTTTTCCTTGCACAAGTTTCTTGGTCATCTCCAGGAAAATTTTACTAATGGTCTTATTTTCAGTTGTGCTTAGTGAAGGTTAAACAACGTAAAATCTTTAAGAAGAACACTAAGTAGTTAAAAACAAAAATGTCATTCGAAAAAATAACCATAAATATTTTCAGATGTCTACACATTATTTTACTTAATGTCATAGATTAATAGCTTTTTGCTATTCATCATTTATAATTTGTAAATTAAATTATATGCTATTGTATTTATGTTATAGCTTCTAAATTTTGTAATTTTTATTTTTTTAAACCACAAAGTTGTTTATTGTTTCTGATTGCTTTCAAAAGCGTCTGCACTGTAAAAAAAAAAGGGTCGATCTACTAAAAAAACTTTAGTGATCCTTGTAATTACTAAAAAATTTTTAGTAATCTTAGTCGGTTACAAAAAAATCTGTAAGAATTACTAGAAAAAAGTTAGCAACGAATAGAGTTAATAGTTTTATATTTTTAATTGCTAGTACTAAAACTCAGTTGGTGTGGCGTTGATAGCATAGTGGTTATAGTAACGGACTCCAGGCTGAAAGGTACCGGGTTCGAAACTTACCGCCGCCAAATACGCCCTGAATGTATGTAGTGTCTCGTTAATAAAGGGATTATGAAAATCTTTTCGGAGCTGGTAGGAATGTTTGGTGCTGCCATCTATTGCGGTTTTGCCGAAAATCTTCCGCTTCAGAAGTCTGGATGCAGCTCGAATGAAGCTCCTGCCCTTCGGACGCACGTAATGGTTATTAAAAATAATTTTGGAGCTATTACTAAAATTTGCTTTGTGGCTTATACTAAAAATTTTTAAGTTAGTTATACAAAAAATTCTTTTGTTCAGCTTACAAAAGAAATGCTTGTTTCACTTGCAAAAAAAAAGTTTGTAATGGTTACTAAAAAATTCTGTGGAATACAAATTTACTAAGAAATTTTTAGTAACCTCTTGAATATTTTTTTACAGTGTGGTAATTTATTATAAAAGCAGGGATCTAATGGAGGGAATACGGAAGTATACACTGTGTACCTTCTGGATTTTTTTAAGGAACACAGTATACCCTCTGTAAATCTCTAAAGGCTATGGTATATACATTCTATGATATATCTTCTATTTTGAGCATATACACTGTAAAAAAAAAAAAAAAAAAAAAAAAAAAAAATTCAAGAGGTTACTAAAAATGTTTTAATAAATTTGTATTCCACAGAATTTTTTAGTAACCATTACAAACTTTTTTTTTTTTTTTTTTTTTTTTTTTTTTTTTTTTTTTTTTTGCAAGTGAAACAAACATTTCTTTTGTAAACTGAACAAAAGAATTTTTTGTATAAATAACTTAAAACTTTTTAGTGTGAGCATGAGCCACCAAGCAAATTTTAGTAATAGCTCCAAAATTACTTTTAGTAACCATTACGACTGTCTGACGGGCTGGAGCTTCCTTCGAGCTACATCCAGTGGATAAAAAGACAGTCTTCTGAAACGGAAGATTTTCGGAAAAGTCGCAATAGATGGCAGCACCAAACATTGCTACCCCCTCTATTTTGACATGATTCGAAAGGGGAGTGAAAGTTCAGAGATCATTACCCATGGTAACTGCTACGACAGGATTTTCATAATCCCTTTTTTTAACAAGTACTTACATTGCATACATTCGGTGAATACTTGGTGGCGGCTAGCATCGAACCCAGGAACTTTCAGCCTGGAGTTCGGTGCTATGACTACTAAGCTATCACGGTCACATCAAGTGAGTTTTAGTAATAGCTATTAAAAATGTAAAAACTATTAACTCTATTCGTTGCTAGCTTTTTCTAGTAATTCTTACAGATTCCTTGTAACCGAGTAAGATTACAAAAAAATTTTTAGTAATTACAAGGATCACTAAAATTTGTTTAGTAGATCGACCCTTTTTTTTTTTTACAGTATACCCTATCTGCTTAAAGCGCATATCCTCTGTTGATTATTATTATTATAATTATTATTATTACACGACTAGACCACTGAATAAAAAATTCCGATTACGGGAAAAAAAATTGTTGTATCGTTGTTATAATGTGAAGCAGAATCCATTACTAATTCGTCATTTTTGCATTATAGTCACGAGGTGGAACCCGTCGAACTTCGACGAAAGAAAATATTTTAGAAGGAACTCATTCATTGATTTATAGCAACCTACAAAATTAGCTACAGTAAAAAATGCATCTTATACTGGTCAGTTTAACTCTTAAAAAAATATTCTTTTAAGCTAAAATTAACAAAATACCATTTCTATAAAAGTGAGTTGTCCAAATCATTAAAATTAAACTTTAATCGCATATATAATAAGTAAAATATGATAAAGATAAGTTACTGTGATGGAGTTATCAATCTCTTATGTTTGGTTAAAAAAAAAAAAAAAAAAAAAATCAAACAGACACGATGATAAAATGTTACGTGAAATCTAAACCCGTCATCATTTTCATCTTCTCAAAATCTACATATGAAATTTTAATTCATTTTTTTTTTTTTCACTTTTAAGAGAAAATGGCGCATTTCTGTTGCCACGATTTCAAAAGTCATACAAAAACTATAAAAAGAATTAATATCTCAAAAATAAATTGAGGTACAGCTTTCAAACAAATTGCAATTAAAAGTACTTTTTTTTCTCTTTACGCCGATGTAAAAATTGAGAGTGTGCGATGTTTATATGTATAAAAATTGCAATAGCAAAAAATTGTAAAACCGAATTGCATGGGAAAGTGTTGCCATTCGCAAAATGACGTATGCGTTACGCACAGATACGTTTGGCCTTTATAATATAAGCTTTCAAACAAATTGCATTTAAAAGTACATTTTTTTCTCTTTACGCCGATGTAAAAATTGAGAGTGTGCGATGTTTAGATGTATAAAAATTGCAATAGCAAAAAATTGTAAAACCGAATTGCATGGGAAAGTGTTGCCATTCGCAAAATGACGTATGCGTTACGCACAGATACGTTTGGCCTTTATAATATACATATATATATATATTTATATATATATAGCATAGCTTAATTAAAATTAAAACCCTTCCCATAAAAGATGTAGCGGAAGGTATACGCCGTATATCATCGAGATTTTTTTTTAAGAAGCTCCTCTAATTATTTACCACTAGTTTTATTTCTTTAAAAAAAGGATTCTTACTATCTCTTACAATAATAATAATTTTTATTGAAATTTGCTGTATTAAAATATGTATAGTACATGTAATACATGTAAGTGAAACCTGTTTATAACCTCGAGTTTATAGATTATACAGTTTATGAATAACAACACCTGCCAATTTCAGGTGTTGCCGAACAAAAAGAATTTAAAAAATGCATCACAAAGTAACACATTGGATTTGAGAACAGCTTTAAGCATTTCGATGCGTCAATAAAATCTGTCTGTAGTAGTTTTTATTTTTTAATTATTGTTTATTTATTAAATTATTTCTAACTGAAATAGTCAGTTTAAGAAAGTATATGACTTATAATAATCCTTTCCACAAGTCTCTGGATCATTTCCAGAAAAATTTGATTAATGGTATTTTTTTTTTTTTTTTTTTTCAGTTGTGATTAGTGAAGGTTACACTCAAGATAAACACGTTGTAAAGTATATTAAGTAGTTGAAACACGAAATGTCATAAAAAAAATTATGATTGTAAATACTTTAAGAAATCTACTCTTTATTATATCTAATGACATACATTAGTAGTTTCTTGCAATTTGCAATGGTTTTTAATTATATATTATCTAAGTTATGTAATATAATTCAAATGTTATGAAGGCAATATTCAAAATTATACACTTATTAATACCAATTATACCATTGATTACCCGATGTTTGCAATTTTAGACGTTGTGTTAAATATTTACAAAAGTACATGAGAAATTAGCCTGAAAATCCAGGTTTTTAAATAGAATTGCATAGGTCATATAACTTCGCGAAGATTTTTTTTCCGGAAACACCACAGGGGACTGTCAACAAATTGAGAGAGAATGAATATCTCTTGGATAACCCTGTCAAAATTAATGTAGCAAAAGTGTTCAAGCTGTAGAATATGATTAAGAGGCTTATTCTAATAAACTATGTTCATTTTTATTAGAATATCACGTATATTTGTACAAAAATTATTATTATTATTATTATTATTTACGAAATCTACCTTAAATTTCACCGTTTTGCTTATAATTTTCAGAGCTTTTAATGTAAAACACTGTTCTTTTCAGAAAAAAAAAATTATTGAACATAATACCCTGCAATCAGAACTAAAAAAGTCCTTCCGGCAATGCCGGGAGGAAGAGGTAGCTTTCATATACTTATACATTTATTTATTTATTTTAAAGTAAGTTACATTGTTCAAAAATACTAAGCTCAAATTAGTGGAAATAATCTTATAAAATTAGTGATTTTATAAGATTGAATACTAGTTTTTGTCAGGACTAAATATTAATAGGAATTTTTAGAAATTAGTCATCTTTTATTCAACCTGGTTTTATTTTAAGCGATTTAGAGAGTCGCCAAATTCCACGATATCATAAAGTGTATGCCATTTTAAAGCAACATGATGGATCGTTCAGATCAGACCGTTTCAAAATGCCAGCCATAAGCAAAATTCAAAGTGCTATACCTCAATCATTTTTTAAGATATAGACAAAATAAAAAGTGTTCTGGAATCGTTGTTTTAAGTTTTAACACGTAAAAGAAAAATATTTTTCAACTTTTCATTTTTTCGCATTTAATTTTAAATTTTAATTTTTTTTTATTTAAAATGGCCACCATTTTGAAACAAAATGGTGGATGATGCTGGCCAACGAACTCGGTCGGGACATTTGTATGTACTATGTACATACCAAGTTTCATTGAAATCGGTTCATAAATACGCGTGTTATCACGTGACAAAAATCAGATCGTTTCAAAATATCAGCCATAAGAAAAATTCAAAGTGCTATAATTCAATCATTTTGTGAGATACAGACAAAATAAAAATTGTTCTGGAATCTTTGTTTTAAGTTCTAACACGTAAAAGAAAAATATTTTTCAAATTTTGGTTTTTTCGCATTTAATTTTAAATTTTAATTTTTTTAAAAAATTTAAAATGGCCACCATTTTGAAACAAAATGGCGGATGATGCTGGCCAACGAACTCGGTCGAGACATTTGTATTTACTATGTACATACCAAGTTTCATTGAAATCGGTTCATAAATACGCGTGTTATTACGTGACAAAAATCAGATCGTTTCAAAATGCCAGCCATAAGAAAAATTCAAAGTGCTATAACTCAATCATTTTTTAAGATATAGACAAAATAAAAATTGTTCTGGAATCTTTGTTTTAAGTTCTAACACGTAAAAGAAAAATATTTTTCAACTTTTAATTTTTTCGTATTTAATTTTAAATTTTAAATTTTTAAAAAAATTTTAAATGGCCGCCATTTTGAAACAAAATGGCGGGTGATGCTGACCAACGAACTCGGTCGAGATATTTGTATGTACTATGTACATACCAAGTTTCATTCAAATCGGTTCATAAATACGTTAGTTATCGCATAACAAAAATCAGATATATATATATATATATATATATATATATATATATATATGGTTATATATATATATAAATATATATATATATATGTCAACATTTGAACAGAGGGTGGTTTTGGGGTCTGGGGGTCATGATCGGTGAAAATATACCAAAATTTTCCGGAAGTACTTTCCTCCGGACGGCTGCAATAGGTAGCTTTTTACTTTTTGTAATGAAAGCTACCTAAAAGTAATAAAAGATGGATGAAAATGAGCAGGTGTATTAAATAATGTTTCACTGAGCATGCGCGAATATAATCAAAATGTAGTCTGCATAATGTATAAGCTAAATACATAGAGCAACTTTTGTAAAAGTCTCGAAAATATAGCTTAAAAATTATGATCGATAGAATAAGCTCGAAATCCGTTGTTCCGAAAAAGTAACAAAAAAGATGAGGAGCTGTATCCAAATACGCGCAATGTTTTGTGTACTTGCAATAATTTGTGACATAGAACATATTTTCACAGACTAAATATTAAGCCACACTTTCGAGACTTTCAGAAAAATTACTCTATACATTTAGCTAATGCATTATGCAGATTACATTTTGATTGCATTCACGCCTGCGCAATGAAATATTTAGTAAATTTACTCATCTGAGCGGAAACAAAAAAAAAACCTTTATATTATGGAACAGTAGTAATAGGGGAATCTGAGGATTCATGTCTGGCAGAAGTGAAGTGTTGCATAAGCCAAAAATCAATACCACTAGTGGTTTACTCCTAGGTTTGCAATTGTGTTTGTCCTACAATTATTTCATACCTTTGATTGTAGGACAAACACAATGATAAACCTACGAATCAACCAGGAGAGGGATTAATTTTTAGTTTATGCACCCCTTCACTTCCGCCAGACATGAATCATCAGTTTCCCCTATTACTACTATTCCATAATATAAAGAGGTTTTTTCTTGTGCTTGATACTTTAGGCTTATGTGCTGGTTGACAAAAACAAAATTGTCAAACAAAATTGATTACCTAGCGAACAAGAAACTACTTAAAAGTTAAAATAATAATAATAATAATAATAATAACCATCCACGTGTTATATACTTTTATCATATTGTATCCTTACTGTTTAACTAAGCTAATCAACCTCCAGTATTTGCTTAGCATACTAATTACAAGAAAAAATCGCTTATCCGTTTAGCTCTTCTATCGTACATCTTATTAAATAATATAATCTGAAGAAGAGAAGTTTTGTGAAAAAAAAAATGGCAAAAAGATTTATATCTTCAACTATATATCATTTTAATCGCATGGACATCAACCACATTAAAATTTCTAAACTATTCTTTTCGATGTTACGTTTTTTTTCTCAAATCTCTTCAAAGCGTAATTATTACTTTTAGGCTTGTTTAGTTCCTCAAAATATTTATATTTCTTTTCATTGAACAATAAATAAAACAAATTGATTACCGTGAATACAAGAAGAAAAAGTTAGAAAAAACAGCCTTCACGCCCTGTGTATTTTTATCATATTGCAATATTACCTGTTTAGATAAGCTAGTTAAACTCGGTTTTGCTTATCTTATTAAGAAATTTGCTTATCAGTTGCTTTTTCTGTCATGAATCTTGTTAAACAAAATGATATTATAAAATGAGATTTTACCAAAGAAATTAACAAAAAGGTTTATCCTTTCAATTTTATCATATTGCATTCTTACCTGTTTACATATAACCTAATTAACCTCGGGCTTTCTTATCTTATTAACTACTAGCGGACCCGACAGACGTTGTCCTGTCACCGACAGTCGTTGTCCTTCTTGTCACCAACTCCAAAAAATCAAATAAATGTACGTAAATATGGTAATAGCACGATAAACACAACGCTCTTAATTTATTTTATTATTACAATTATGTAAGGAAATTATTTTTCACTCTTCAGTATTTTTTGAAGTCGGTTCAATTTTTGATAGAAAAGTTTATTTTTCGCTTTTTAGTTAAAAGTTAACGATTTTCTCAAGTCGGTTAATCAAAATTATAATACAGGAAATATTATTGTAAAGCATACACGTTTGTCAGGAGTGGGGTTCGAATACGCGATCTCTTTCTTCAAGAAGCTGAACTTAAATCTGGCGCCTTAGACCGCTCGGACATTCCGTTCGCACTCTATTCATCGAACTTACTCAACACTTTTAATTAGCGAAAAATCACTAACTATTAGTTTTTGTCTAATTACTAAAAAAAGTACTGAATCAATTTCAACGAAATGTGAATCTAAACCATTCTCGAATCCACTGGAACGCACACACAAAATTTCATTGAAATCGATCCAGTTGTTTAGGAGGAGTTCAGTGACATACACACGCACAGAAGATTTATATATATAAAGGTAATCAGTATTGGTACAACTTAGTTATCTCGTCAACCATAAAATGATCGCCAAACTATAAGATTAAATGTCAGGATGATCGAGAATGTCGGATTCAATGACATTAAATACAATACAAAGAATTTTAGAATGTCATTAAATGATTTATTTTGTACTTTTTATTTGTATTTTTTGTTAATATTCTACTAATTAATTGTTTTTTTCTAATTTCAAATAAAAATTATGTCAATTTGTAAAATTTGGCTATTAGTATGGCGATTTGTACAATTTGGCGAAATTGGTCGACGGAACCTAAGTACCTAAGTATTTATAAATGTATGGTTGCATATTATAATTAACTTGATTATCCCATCTATCAATTTTGCCAAATTGTACAAATCACCAATCTCATAGCCAAATTATTCATATTGACATAAATTTCATTTTAAATAATGAAAAAAAAACAAATAAATAGAAAAAATATTGATAAAAATACAAATAAAAAGCCGAAATAAAAATCACTTAATGACGTTTTAAACAGGTGTATAATATTTAAGTTGATTGGATGCGACATTTACGATCATTCATTATTGGCATTTAATCTTATAATTTGGCGATTTTTTTTCTTTTTTTCGCTTTACAAATGAGGAAGAATTTAATAACCTGTTTTTTCCCCCGTCAACCATAAAATGATCGCCAAACTATAAGATTAAATGTCAATAATGGATGATCGTGAATGTCGGATTCAATTTGTATGGCGATTTGTACAATTTGTCGAAATTGGTCGACGGATCCTAAGTACCTAAGTATTTATAAATGTAATGGTTGCATATTATAATTAACTTGATTATCCCATCTATCAATTTTACCAAATTGTACAAATCACCTATCTCATAGCCAAATTATTCATATTGACATAAAAATAACTACAAAAGCCGATTTTTAAGGAATTTTTTAAAAGCTCGTTCTTTTTTCTACTTATCGTAGGGGTGGAATTTTCGAAAATCCATTTTTAACGGCACTCGATGTTATAAGAAATATTTTTACGCCAATTTTCAAGATTTTTGGATCGGTAGATTTTTTTGTGCTATGATTAATACGAAATCCTGACTTTCTTTAATATATATAGCACTTTTAATTAGCGAAAAATCACTATTAGTTTTTGCCTAATTACTAAAAAAGTACTGAATCAATTTCGAAGAAACGTGAATCTAAACCATTCTCGAATCTACTGGAACGCACACACAAAATTTCATCAAAATCGGTCCAGTCGTTTAGGAGGAGTTCAATTACATACACACGCACAGAAGTTTTTATATATAAAGATGAGCATTGAAAATTTCAGGTTTTTGCGCCGAAGACATCGCCAAATTAGGAAAATGTGAATTATCTCACGAACTATTGGACTTAAACAAATTTGCTTAGTACCGTTCGATTCAGCATGAAAAAATACACTAAAATATGTTATCAGATAAAAAATAACTACAAAAGCCGATTTTTAAGGAATTTTTTAAAAGTTCGTTCTTTTTTCTACTCATCGTAGGGGTGGAATTTTCGAAAATCCATTTTTAACGGCACTCGATGTTAAATAAGCGAAAAATAGCGAAAAATCACTAACTATTAGTTTTTGCCTAATTACTAAAAAAGTACTGAATCAATTTCGACGAAACGTGAATCTAAACCATTCTCGAATCTACTGGAACGCACACACAAAATTTCATCAAAATCGGTCCAGTCGTTTAGGAGGAGTTCAATTACATACACACGCACAGAAGATTTTTATATATAAAGATAAGATAAAGTTGCCTATCAGTTGCTTTTTCTGTCATGAATTTTGTTAGAAACTAGCAAAAAGATTTGTCCCTTCAATTTTATTTTATTTTAATCGTATGAGCATCGACATATTAAACCTTCTGACTCTTTTGAATACTCTCCCCCCCCCCCCCCAAAGCTCTTTAAACCATAATTACTGTATTTAAGTTTACACATTTGCTCAAAATATTAAAATGGTTATTTAATGAACAAGAAGTAAACAAAAATGATTTTATCATACACAGAAAAAACTACTTAAAACTTAGAAAAACAATCTTCAGGCACTACATACTTCTATCATATTACATCACTACCTGTTTAGCTAAGCTAATTAACTTGGCGAACTTGTTTAGCATACTAATTACAAGAGAAATCGTTTTTTTTTTTGTTTGAGCTATTCTATCGTGCATCTTGTTAAAAGATAGTAATATTAAGAAGCGAGTTTCTATCTACGAAACTAACAAAGATGTTTATATAATCCAACCTCATTCCTTGCACGTGGACTACGGCATGTTCAACCTTCAAAGTTGTAGAATTTATTTTGGAATATTCATTCTCTTCATTGCTTTTAAATTCGCAAATTGGTCAAAAGCAAAGTCATCCTTAGAGGTGTGTAATAAATGTAGGCGCATAGTAGAGGCCTGCATGGGCCGAAATTTACAGGCTTGAGCCCGCCCATTATAAAAGTTAAAATTTTTGACGAGCCTGGCCGGGCCTGACCAGATGTAATACCTAAAAGTTTGTCCCGAGTCCGACCCAGCCAGAGTAAATTTCTGTAAAACACAGATTTTTATTTGCACATTGTTCTGACTAAAAAATTTATCTTAGCTTTCTTTTTCATGTTTATAATTTTTATTTATGCATTAAAGTACTACAGGTTGCGACATTTATGATTTTAATGAGCCTCTGTTTATTGTATGTAAATGTTTCAGTTATCATTAAAGTTGTTAATCCATATTCCATGACACATAAAAATCTAAAAAATGGTATACAGTAAAAGCTTCTAAGACGGCATTACATAAGAAAGAAAAAAATTATACACAAGATCTTAGTAGATGTAAAAGTATTATTATATTTTTCTCAACTATTATTGTCTTGATCCTTTTGAATGGATGAACACTTTTTTCAGTTTAAAACAAGATTCCGTCATAGGTAATTTTTTTTTCATACGTTTAACCATATTTTAATAGGCCTAGAATCTACGATTCTTTAAAAAGAATACATTTTAATGTTGTAATTTGTGCAAGTATGAGTTTTTAACAAAAAATGATAAGTAAGATAGGTACTAAAGATGCAAATATGTGCAGCCATATTTCATTTCATTGTGTATTTGAGAGTCTAAACAGTCCAAATGAAAACACGGAGATCCCTGCTCAAGGTCCCGTAAGGCAGTTTAATATTCTCTAATATTGAAGAACGAATTTAATAATTTTTACATTAAAATAATGCTTTTGTTTCGACAAAATATAAAATAAATAATAATTCCTATTATAAATTCTTTCTTTAGTAGTATTTTTAACAATATTCGAAACTGCGGTATTCATTGGATAAAATATACTAAAAATAATTTTCTTATTATTTATTTATTTATTGTTTTTCTTTTAAAGGTGAAATCAATGAAGCATGACAACAGAGCTTTGAACTTCTCTATAAGCCGGTAAAATTGAATCTGTCTATATTTCTACGATAGGAATATATTACTTAGGACTATAGTAATAATAATAATTAAAAAATAAAAATACCAGAAATATAATGGAAAGAAGGAGATGGGGGGGGGGATGGACTGTCCTGATCATTGTGTGGCTTGACCACCGAGCAGAATAATTATTTAAAAATATTTGAAATAAAATCAGTAAATTGAAAATGAACTATTGTATAGATCGATCTCAGCTATCCAACGTAAAATAAATAATTGTTAATTTAAAAAAATATATTAAAATGGAAACGCGATATCTTTGTAAATTTCTTTCATAGGCATTAGCGAACGGGTCTTTTCGCTTGACTGAAGTAGAATCTTAACTAGTACATCATTGATTATATTAAAGTCCCTTAATATAAACACTAATCTTCGATTTTTGATCACGTCCCAGCAATTTTGAACATTGTGCAATGTAGCCAGATAGTTAAATATAAGTTTAACTGTGATTCATTATTTTTTAAATTAATTTTGAACCATACTTTTGTCCAAATAGTGAAATTGTGATTGGAAAAGTTATATTTAGAGAAAGAAAACGAAACACAGAGTAAATTAGAAAATAATTTTAAAAATCTGTCAGATAACTAATTATACATGAAATAAAACGAGTTACTTAGTAATAAAAGAAAAGAAAAAAATTTCTTCTGTACTTTTATGACTGTTTATGACTGTATTTATTGAACTGACGTACCTGTTAAGCATGTTGTTCTGAGCAGAAAATCACTTATCAGTTGACAAACCGTGCTGTACCACCACGTGCAAGATTCTGAAAGAAAAATACCGGGAAACGGGTTCTCAAGATCAAAAAGAGTAAAGAGTAAAAAAGTTTTCAACTTTTTGAATCTGTTTCCAGTAGCGTGGATTTCAGTTTTGAGTACACATTTTTTAAACACTTTTATTTTCCTTTCTTTTTAATCTAATATTTCTTCATTTTACCTTGAAAAATGTAGGCAGATATTCGATACCCTCTGCCGTAACTGGGTTATTCTGCAAGTAAAACGAGGAAGGTGTAACAAAAGTAAGGAAATAGTACTAAAGTTTGACATTGGGATAAAAGCATGTTTATAAACGTGATGACATGTAAACAATAAAGTAAGAAGCTGTCAAAAATGTACGCATTTATTTTTTATTTTATTTTATTTATTTATTTTGGAAAAAGGAGTTTAGAATTTAGCCGTTTTGTACCTTAAGAGGTCACAGGGTTTTTTATGACGATCAGTCATCGTCACTTAAATCTAGGCTGTAAAGGGGGAGGGGGGGGGTCTTTCTAAGAGAACATAATCCGTATTTACGCAAGCAAATCCAAGATTCGAAGAAAACTACGGAAAACTCCGAAATGTTATGCCGACAGCATGGGGCTCGAACCCATCACCTGCCGTCTACCATGTTCGGAGGCAGAACCTCTCGGCCACTGGTGAGGCCAAGAGGTCATTGTACCTTTCAGTTTGTTGAAACGGAACATAGTCTTTTTCAAAGTATTAGATAAATTTATTTCTAACCATTAAAAAAAATTTAAAAATGCTTTCAAAGTTAGAATCTTGTAACAAAATAAATAAATAAATAAATAAATAAATAAAATAAGGAATTACAGCGAATACAATAATCTTTATACACTGCTCAAAACAATTAAAGGATATTGCAGTTTTAGGTGGATTTTGTATCTGGGAAACTTTTTAGCTGATTGATACATGGTCGACAGACATAGTAGGTTATATGAGAATAAATTACAGATGTTTGGCAGAAAAAAATGCATTTTATTGCGCATTTGTGTACAAAAGGAAAAAAACACAATTTGTGCATATGAGAAAAAAAGAATAGGAAAAGGTGTTTTCTCCAAAGAAAATCATTTTCAGTAGAGGGTATGGTTTCCACGGGCGGCCAGCAACGTTGAACACCTTTGAGGCATGGACTCAATGAGGCTATTAATGACGAGTTGGGGTATTCTGCCCCACTCTTCCAGAAGAGCTCTTTCCAGTTTTTGGAGAGTTTGTGGGGGTTGTTGGCGGCCAGAAACTCGTCTTCCTAGAACGTCCCAAACGTGCTCGATTGGATTCATGTCTGTAGAACACGCTGGCCATTCCATTCGAACGATTCCTTCCTCGAAAAGGAAATCCTCCACCAGGTTTGTACGATGTGGCCTGCAGTTATCGTCCATTTAAAATGAAGTTATCTCCGATTGCTGCAGCGTAAGGGACTACAAAGGCGCGATCACATTGGGAAATAGGTGAAGCTTTAAGCACAACACACAACTTTTTCTGATGCAAAAGAGGTGGGGTCAGCCGCGAAAGGGTTACTGGATGATGCGTAGAAAGTTTCGTCTAGGTAAACAAAACTCAGCAAGAAGTTTACAACAGAAAATTGTTTATCGCCCACACAGCATCTAAAGTTATGAGTAAAATAAAAAGTTGAGTTTCTCTAATAGTGGCAATAATTAAAAATGAATTATTTTTTTTAAAGGGGGACGAGGGGGGAACTAGGATGACACAACATTTTGTTCGAAAAAACTGGAAATTGAGATATCGTTACATTAAATCATTAAGGGACTATTTCATTCAAGCAAAAAGACTCATTCGCTAATGCTAATTTTATGGAAGAAATTTATAAAGATATCTTGTTGCATTTCAAAATCTATTTTTATTTTATTTATTATTATTATTTTGCATTGAATAGCTCAAAACGATGTGTACAAGGATTTTCAACGTTTTTTAATTTTGTTAACAAATATTTTCAATGGGAGCACTTACATTTTCGGAACCGGTTTCGAAAATGAAAATATTCTCATAAAATATATATTATATAAAATATATATTTATATATCTGCAATCAAAATTGAAAAAGCGGCCTTTTGTACAAATTGAACTCAGCTACACAATAAAAAAATTTAAATGCAACCATATTATTTTCATAAATTATATGGATACTTTAAAGATATAATTACAGATATTTTTGTAAATTTCTCCCATGGAATTAGCACTAGAAATTGAGTCTTTTCGTGTGATTAAGTAACCCTTTAATTATACTTAGATTTTTTTTTTTTTTTTTTTTTTTTTTTTTAACACTGCAAATACTCAATAAGTTTTAGCACCCCCTTCCTCCATATTTTTGCGTTCTATTCTTATTTTAACTCCAAAAGTTCGTAAACATTCGTTCAGGAAAAGAAAAATAAATGGTATAAATGGTTAAAATTGTTTTTTAAGGATAAAATATGTACTTAAATTTACTTTTTAAAAATGCGAGTGTATATGTTGATTTTTAAGTCAATATATAATTTTTCAATGTTTTTCTTTAAATGTAATAAATTTTGGATGGATTTTATTAAATTTAAAGAAATTTCATGTTTTTTACATTGATATATATTTTAATACACTATATATTTATACAGGAATAAGTTTAGGAAAAATTTAGGTCCTTTAAAGGACTCAAAATAATTTATCCTTAAACTGCACCCTTCATAATTTTTTTTTTATCACCAAACAGGACCCTTCACAAAATATTTTATCTTGAAATAGGACATTTCACAAAATTATTTCTTTATTAAATAGAGCTTTTACAGAATTTTTTCACCTTCAAACTGAACTTTTCACAAATTTAATCATTTAAAAATAAAAACTGGCCTGTAAATAAACAGTTGAACTCATCAAAGATCATATTACTTAGCTTTTTCATACATGAAGGATAGAACCTGAAGATTTTGATAATTTAAAATTCACAAAATTATGACTGAATTTTCACAAATATAAGAAAAACTTCACAATTTCACAAAAACAGGACCCCGTGAAAAAAGTCTGGACAGACTCTTGTTATATATATATCAGGCATGAAAGTGGGAAATGAGAAAAAAGGTGGAAATTTTTTTCCATCAATACAGTGTGTGAGACTTTTTAAATTTAAGTATCATTTTAATAGCTACCTATGCAATAAAATTAAATATAATTGCGCATATGATTGTTTTTTTTTGTTTTTTTTTTATCTATGAAGTATTAACAATGCTAAAGGGATAAATCCAAATAAATCTGATCAACTTATGTGAAGTACAGTCTTTAATGGTTTAGCTGTTAAGTCTCTCTCCCCCCTTTCTTTAAAAAAAATTCTCTTCACTAAATTGATGTTTGCTTCAGAAATACATCTCGAAAAAGGTATCACAGAAATTATCCAGAAGTGTTTATAATTAGCACAAAATATTCTATTCCAAGAAAAATTTCCTTTCACTTTGAATTGTTATGATAAAAAAAAATAAATAAATAAATAAATAAATAAAAAATCCATGAAAGGTATTTAGAGTAGTTACTCTAAGCATCTTTCCTGAATGATTTTTTTACACGACTTTCAGATGCTTATATGATATAAGCTCACCTTTCATGTTATATCTCTTTTGCACAATAACTCAAGAACAAACTCCAAGCATTTAAATAGACAAAATGTCAGATTACTAAATTTTCTAGGCATTCCCCCCCCCCCTCCCTTATTATCCTTCCAAAGTTTTTCTTTGCATTTTTGCATCAATCTAGAGAAAGCCCAAAATTTCTTTAGGAAAAGTGGAATTCCACCTTTAGGAGGAATTCTTAATAAAATATATTTATATTTTATTAAAATATAAATACATATATCTTAATAAAATATATTTATATTTTTTTCCTTTCTTTCTGCCAAGCATCTCGCTTTTTTACTGAGATTTTTAATTAAAAATTTAATTAATTTTCATGTGTTGAAGTACATCATATTATGACAGCATAACCCTTTTTCTTGAAACTAGTTTGCTCCATGATTTAGGAAAGATATTTTTCGCCTTTTAACTACTAAGTTTCTGCCATTAAATAAGGAAAATTGTTTTTTACCAAACTAGTAATAGCTTGAAGGTTATCAGATAAAATGTTATGCACTGTTAATAATATAAATTAATAAATAATTTATAAATGTTGAAATAGTTTCAAATAATATATATATTTGAAACATTAGTTTATATTATATTAGTGTTTATAGATGTTTAAAATCAATTGTGTAAGTAAATATTTTTTTATAAAATTTAAAAGTTTTATAATCTTGCATTTTATTTAACAATAAGATTAAATGCAATGTTAAGAGGTTTTTGTATTTTTACTTTTTATGTGCTTTGATGGTGTTTT
Organism: Maratus speculifer; assembly: GCA_964019185.1. NCBI lineage: Eukaryota > Metazoa > Arthropoda > Arachnida > Araneae > Salticidae > Maratus > Maratus speculifer. The sequence goes on along the minus strand of OZ025300.1, from coordinate 159,919,559 downwards.
GTTGGTTTTCATATTTCTAAAAATAATAAATGTGTTATTTGCATTCCATCACTGACAAAAATCTTCTAAACATAATTCTGATCATTTTAAAATATTATTATATAATTAGCAAAAGACACCAGATATAATTCCATTATTTTTGAAAAAGGACTTAAAACAGGAAACAAGGAATGACAAGGGATATCCCACGGCATCTTCATGTTACTAACACAAACCGTGTAAATACCTCAGAATTAGATAATGAAAATAATACAATTCACTTTGTCCCCATCAAAAAAAAAAAAAAAAAAAAAAATCTCCAAATAATTATAATTAAATTTTAAAAAAATTAAATATTATCGCCATATTATGTAGACGCCTTTTTCATTAATTTTCATTTTTAATGTTTTACAATAATCCACATGAAAATAACTTTATCGATATGCATAATAAAGAAATAAAGTCAATGTTTACACAAGTAATTCATCAAATAAAACTTCAAAACATTGTTTAGCAAGAGATTTAAGCAGTATAGCTGATAAATGTTTTCCAGTTAATTAATTTGTTGGTAATACGATTAGTCAACCAATATAATTTAACACGACATATGACATGCATAAAAGGTAAAACAATAATTAGTACAATGTTTTTAAAAATAGGATACACCAAAAAAAAATGAATAATCGGATGTATTGTTTGATTTATAAAGCTGACAGAAGCATTCAACTAATATTTTTGTGTAATTATATATTCAAGATGAAAGAAAATACTTTGTTTACTAAACATTGGCGAATTTGGCGACAAGTATGGACAAAACAAATCAAATTTCATAAACAGTAAAAATATATTCAAAACTCCTTAACATTGCAATTAAACTTATTGTTAAACAAAATGTAAGAATAATAGTTAAAAATACTTCTAAATTTTATAAATATTTACTTACTACTTAGAACATTCGCAGCTTGTAATCATCGAAAATTCATGGCGACGGTATTTGGATTTTGCTATTTTTAAGTGCCGAAGGATCCTTATATCATTGTCCCGCAATGAATTCAATTAAATATTTTTTTTATGTGAAGTTTTTTTGACGCATAAAAAACCGTTTCTTGCGTTTAGATCTTAAATACTTTATTTGTTTTCTATACAAACGAGCGTCCATAAACACTGACAGCCGCCATCTTGATTTAGACGGCCATTCAAAGGAGTGACGCAGACAATCTGCTTGTACGCTATTGGTCAGATTACGCGCTGCACGCAACATTTTCCACTTGGAATGGAAAAAGTTTCAGCTAATGTTTCGCATTTGAAATCTCAATCGCACGGTGTTTTTCGCGAAGCAGCTGCAGCCAATGCTGCATGTTGAGCTTAATGTTTCATTTACACAGTGTGTGTGATCGCGCTTCAATAGGTCTGAGGATCTCATCCCTATATCGGCGACCAGTCAGAGCTCCATCTCGAATGATGTAGAGGTCAGTGCGCCCGTCAATGGAGATGCCACCATACACCAACACTCCTCCACCGCCAAATCTGACACTTTCGTGCACGAACGCAGGATTATTCCTACTGCCACGGTCCCTCCAGATGAAAATACGCCTATTATCCGGATGCACAGAAAAACGTGACTCGTCAGAAAACAGAATATTGCTCCATTCATTTCTCCTCCAGTTGACATGCTCGGTTGCCCACTCCCTGCGGTCGCGACGATGCCTTGATGTTAATCTAACACATACCATCGGTCGGCGAGCATACAGACCTACAGCATGGAGCCGGTTTCGGACAGTCTGAGTTGAAATCGTGGTGCCTGTAGACGAGCGAAGGTGTTGTTGGAGAAGAGTAGCGTTCATGTTTCGGTGTCTCCGAGCTGTTAAAGCTAAATACCGATTTTCATTGGGCGTTGTTGCCCGTCTACGACCTTGCCCTGGTCTTCGGCCTGCACATCAACGCTCCAAAAAACGGTTCCAGATCCTGGAAATGACAATTTGTGACACCCCAATGGCTTACGCTACTTCGGTTTGAGTTTGGCCCCCTTCTAACCTACCAACAATTCTCCAAGCTTCTGAATCTGTCAAATGACTTCGCTGAGACATCGTACTCATCGAAACAAAGCAATCACTGAATGCCGATCATCCTTGTCTTCATTCTCTTTTATCCAGTTGAAAATCAAATTTCATTCGCTGCCGCTGAAGCGACGTTTTTCACGTCGAACTCAAAATTTGCATACTCCACAGTTTAAAAACCAGAAAAATTTGCATTTGTGATTCTCTTCTTCTATTTTCGGCAAAAAAAAATTCGTTTATATCTTTATTTTAAATAAAACTTCAAATATCCTTTAATTGTTTTGAGCAGTGTATATAAAACATATATTTACGTGACGGAAAACGGTGAATAATTTATTTCTTGTCGATAGCATTAAGCTGGATGTAAATAAATCCTGCATGTGTGAAAAAGCCTAAATTCAGACTGCTTCCATGTTCGTTAAAAAGGGCCGTACAAAGAGACCTTGTACCTAGGTAATAATTTCAATACGATCCCCTATCAGTATGATACAATAAAACCTGCTTAGACGGAAACGCAAATATCCAGTGAAATTTTTCGTTTTATATAGATTGTGTTCAATTTAAAAGACGTAATTTCACATTTATTTATTTATTTATTTATTTATTTACTTATTTATTTGAGGGGGGGAGGGGGAACTATAATATTTTTTTTCACTTATAGTAGGATTTTGTAATAAGCAGGCTTTATTAGAAAATAAGTTTGCTAGATGATACCTTTTAAAAATCTATGCAATAGTATCTGCGTACAATTATTATTTTTCTTTTACAGTATTTAAATTTATGATGTATTTGTAATACTTTTTCATCTAAAATTTCTAGAAGAAAAACAAAAATATTGAAAATATAATAAAAATTTAACTTATTCATGAATTAATTTAGAATGAAAACGTTTAAAACTCGAAAGAAATAAACGGCCTGTGACTTTAACCAATTTTTCATCTCATTCCTGTTCGCGCGTCTGAAATTAACCACCTCAGAACAATAAAAACCCCAATTAAGAACTTTATTGATATGAAAATAACTTTCATATACTCGAAACATATACAGGAGTGCAGGCCTTTAGTCGGTGCTATAATGACGTTCTATAAAATTCAAATTTTTCAATTTTATTATTTATTAGTTATTTGAATTAGAAATTTTGACATAAAGAAGTATGAGTCTACATTTAAAAAAAGGAAAAAAACTAGGACCGGGAAGGGGTGCCTAGAAAAGCCGGGTCCTGATTATATGTACCGGCTATACCGTCAAACCAGTGTAACGAGTATAGTATCTGAAATCTTTAATGTGTCTCTGTGAATACTGTTTGCTTTTTATTATACATCAGGGCAGTAACTTGTAGTAAATCTCGGCAATGTGTATCAATTTCATGAATTGTGGAATAGCTTATTATGATTAAAACGCGTCCCAAACAATATTTCCCACTATACTATTATGTAATGGAATACTTTTGTGTGGCCCTATAAATTAATAGCAAATATTTTTTGCACATAAATTGTACAAAATGTATATTTTAGTATATACTTTGTAGATGCATATCAATTTTATTTGGCTCAAAAGAATGTAACATCATAACCGCATTAAATTACAGTTTTAAAATTGAAATTTATTATTGCCACCACATTTTTATAGAAAATATTTATCTTATTTAATGACAAGTAAAATGATATCCGAATAAAATCAATTACACTATTTTATAAAACTGGTGGGAATAAAAAAATTCTGAATAAAAGGCGTGAAGTTTGCAGCCCGTAAATGTCTCGGGAGCGACGATTAAATGGTTAAAATATACTTGCAAATATTTTTTTTTTTTTTTTCCATTGGCTGTAATGTAACGGAATACTTTTGATTGTCCCTGCAATTAACCTACACATCAAATTTTCATAAAATTTGAAATGACTCGACAAATTTATACAACAATTATATATTGTAAATTTTAAATGATTCGGTTAGGTAGATTTTGCGTTGTTTTTTCACTTATTACGGACGACTATATGTACTACGTATTTATATAACTACGAACGCACCTAAAAAGTTTAGATATGGGATTGGGACCGGATCATGGATTATCGCAGTGATATTAAATGCATCACCGTATTTTCTATCAATTTTTATTTATTTTTTTATTTTTTTCGGACGAACCAGAACAGAAATATTAATGTTTTTCGGTAATTTTAACAGTATGTTTCAATAATTGCACGAATCGGAACGATATTACTATAATTTCGCCGATCAGAACCATATTCGTCATAATTTCACGAACCGGAATAGTATTCCGATTTACTGTTAAAAAAAGTTTTGTGAAATTAGAGACTCTACGGGTAATCTATTATCTTAAATCTTATGTAAAATTACAGAGAATAGAAAAACAGAGATTCTGTTAAACAACAAATACGTTTTTTAATAAATTCCTTAGTAGGCTCTGTAAATTAACATCGTTAAAAATGCACAAAATTTCACAATTGTTTTATGACAATAAATTATTTTAGTTTTCTACATCAGTGCATTACTCAATACTCAGTGAGCTTCAAAGAATCTGAATCTTTCGAGCAAATTTCGACTGTTGTATCTTTTAATTTTTAAATATTTATTCCTAGACGTTCTGAGATTTGAACCCGAGAGCGAACCTCTGAGCGCAAGAGGGGTACCTTACTGACTTAGCTAGAGAAGCTGGTACCTCTGTGTAGAAAGCATGTCTTTTATGATTTAACGGGTACAATTCTATTAAATTTATCCCTTGTGCAAAGTGATTGTCAATAAAAATCCCTCAAAAACTCTAAAGAGATGACCTTTTTCTTTCTAAATTATTCAAAATTTAAAGAAAATGGAAAAAAATAAAATAAAATTTCTTTTTGACATTTCTAATAAAATTTCAAAAAAAAATTAAAACTGTGTATTTTATATTACATGTTTTAAAAAAGATAAAAAATAATTAAATAATGATATGGAAATTCCTATAGGCAGTTAGATATAAGATAAGGGAAATATTTCTAAAATGACAATCAAAAAGTTCGAACGAATGCATTTAATCAAGAACTAATGTAAATTGATAGAGAGTTTCGTTCAACCCCCCCCCCCTCCACCTTGTGTTTTTACAGAATTTTTTAACAGTGTAGAGCTCTGGTCGGAACCCATTTCTCCATTAGGCTCCTGCTCTCGGATTGAAACCGTCTCGTCTCTAAGACGTCGTCTTTACAGTCGACGTACAATCAGCAGGCCGCCAATTATTTCAAAGAATTGAATGACTCCAGGAATGAACACCTGAACGGAACAGCTTGTTAACTGTGTGGCCTTTAACTGTGCTACCTACATAGTTTTAGGAGAAATGAGGTTAGAACCCATATCAGATTTTCTCAAAAGAACAATGCCGGAGTCTTCTTTACAACAATTCTCCGATTCTTCAAGAGAATGTCACTGAACTTTCTTCTTTTGTTTTTGATGCATACAAAGATCGAATTATGAACCCACTGAGCATCCAAATGGGATCATTTCTGAATAATGCATGAAAAATATATCCTTGTTTAGGTTGAGATCCTTGGGAATTATTGCTTTTATGAAAGGATTTTTTGGTGCTAAAAACGATTGTTCATTGTTATTGTCTAGATTACTTCCTAGTAAATTATGGATAAAATTTGAACCATGCGGCTTGGACAAAACAGGGTATTGTTGTAATTTAATTTAAAGTCGAAATCGAATACTGAGAAAAAAATGAAGTACTCAAAAATGAATAAATCGATGTATTTATATCGAATGGAACATTTTTGCATAGAAAATAAACATATGTTTTGTTAATTTTGAAATATTACATGTTACCAAACGCTAAAAAAACAATAATTTTGCATTCTTTAATAGTTTATTTCATTGATGGCGGAATAAAAGGTGTTCATTAATATAAATATTAACCGCTTTGATGATTTCCCGTATGTCGTACGGGCAGCATTTTCAGAAAGAATCACGTTTTGAGCACCTTATCGCCAGAACAACGATTGGCACGGAGATGAAGTCGATGCTACCCACCCTTTCTTGTTTGTGACGTCAAATGCCTAGCGGATAGCAATCCTTCCTTCTGCAAAGAGATCGCGCTTATTGTTCATTTGTTTTTCCGTAAATATTATCAAGCAAAGACTATAATATGAGATAATGTTATCCACCGTTGACGATTAAAACATAGTTTAAAACATCAAAACAAAACGACGATTGGCGTTTGGCGATGCAGCTAGCTGAACGTTCTCGCTTTCACCAACTCGCCAAGGCTGGTGCTCAAAACGTGATTCTTTCTGAAAATGCGTACGGGCAACGTATTTTTGCCATCATGATTTGCCCCTACCACATACGGGCATCCACATTTCAATCATAATTTATCATTCTCACCAGTAAATTTTTATTGTAAATTTTGTGTTATTTAATCCGAGCATTTATCTGATTGAATTAGGCAAAATTTTCTGTTTTGAAAAACCGGTGTAAATGATTAAAAATTCTGTACAAAACGTGAAAAAAATAGGCATTTTTTGAAAAAAAAAATGAAAACTATTGATCAGTTAAGTGGTTAAAGTATTTCGTTATTTTAAAATAATTTAAAAGTGCTTGCAAATAATTCTCTTGTCATAACAATATGCGATTTGGGTATCTTGATGATATTTTTTCTATTTTTTTAATAAAAAATCAATTAAACCTTTCTTGTTAATAATTTTGAAAGGGAAATATTAAATAATATAAAATAATATAAATATTAAAAATAATATAAATATTATAAATAATAAAAAAATAAATAATAAAATAATATAAATAATATAAATATTAAAATATTAAATAATATAAATATTAAATTTTACAATTCTTTTATGTGAAATAAAATTCGAGCCATCCAGCTTATACAAAAAAGGGTATTGTCATAATTTAATTTAAAATCGAAATCGAAATATGTAGTTGAAAACTAAGCAAGAACATTGATTATCATAACAACTAAGCATAAATATTGATCGTTGGGAGTTTTATAGGTTATAAAAATTATTGATTGCTATAATTTCCTTGTGCACTATGAATAAAATTCGAGCCATGCAACTTATACAAAGCAGGGCATTGTCGAAATCTTATTTAAAGTCAAAATTGAAATACATAAATGAAAACTAAGAATTGAGCATCATAACAACTAAGAAATAATTTAATCTTTGGAAGTTTTACAGTTTATAAGAATTATTCATTGTTACAATTTCTTTGTGTACTGCGGATAAAATTCGAACCATAGACAAAACAGGGTATTGCAATAATTTAATTTATAGTCAAAATCGAAATATATAGTTGAAAACGAATCATCAATAAATTGATCATTATTACAACTAAGAAACAATATAGATTCTTGAAAGTTTTATAGGTTATAAACTTTTTGATTGTTATAACTTACTTGTGCACTGCGAATAAAATTCGAATCATGCAGCTTAGACACAACACGATCAGGGTTGGCAAGTTTTTGACAGTATGCGGTTTTATCCGGTTAAAACCATGGTTTAAACCGTCATGTCAAAAACCCCGTCAGAAACCTCAAATACTACACTGATCTGTAAAATTTCATATTTAAATATCTGTCACACACATACAATATTAGATGTATTATTAAAATTTCACTAATACTGTATTGTATATAATCATTTCTGGAAACAAAAGAAAGAAAATCTGTCATAAATCTGAAAATTTGACATGCCTCCAAACTTGTTCAACTAGCAATGCTTCCTCTAACAAATCCTTCTAGCTCAGCATCAATTGAGAGAATATTTTCTAACTTTGGCATCTACACTCTAAACTCAGAAATTGTTTGAGTGTAAATAAATGTGCTAAATTTTTTATGTGCTATAGGATGCTGCGGGGTAAAACTGATCCAGATTATTAACTGCACAAAATCATTTTCTTCAGTTTGAACATTCTAAAAAACAAAAATGTTTTATTGCAATGAAATTAATTTAATTTTTTTGTAATTAAATTACAGTACTTAATTTTAAATAAAAAATTACTTAAATCATGAAGACTTGTTTAATGTTTCCCTCTTGTTCTTAAAATGTTTTACAGTGCATTACATGTTTTTGACAGTTTAAGCCAGTTTTTGACGGTTTAAACCAGTTTTTGACGGTTTAAACCAGTTTTTGACACGTGTCTTCTCAAAAACCAGTTTCTGACGTCAGAAACCCAACCCTGAACACGATACTATCGTAATTTAATTTTCAGTCAAAATAGAAATACATAATTGAAAATTATGGGGAAAAACTGATCATCATGACAACTAAAAAAATTTAATTAAAAACCTAATTCAATAAATCTAATTTAATTTAAAAACAAACTCGGAAAAAAACTGGGCGAGAATATTAGTCATTATAACAAGTAAGCAAAAATATTTTTTATTCGAAGTTAAAGTTTATAAGAATTGTTGACAGTGTTATAGTATGTTTATACTGGTTTTTAGGAACAGGATAATATTAAAAATATTTGGTTAAAACTCAAGGCTCGCGGTGTATTTAGAAAGATAAGCACAGCTGCTCTTTTTATCATTAAAGGGGATAGTTAAGATAGCGCTTGTTATTTTTCTTGGGGTGGATGAAAGTTTAGCGGCTTTGAAATAGGGTCGGCGCGGAAGAGGAATTCATTTTCAAAGATTTTGCCGATGTGACTTTTGACTTGGGGATCTATAAAGTTGAAGTCGGGATATGGTTTTGACATAAAATATCCCTCGCAGGTGGACTGAGTAAGCAATTATTTTCCTTAGAATGCCGACTTTAACACTCCCGGATTTCGGAGGTCAGAATGGTCAATGTCACTTAAAAATTCACTGCATCAAGAGGGGCGTTGATCATTTTGGCCAATGAAACTTGGGGGTTGTTTAAGGGAACCTCCCGTCGGTCAGTTAAAAAAAAAAAAAAAAAAAATAGACAGAGTGGATTGGGACTTCAAGAAAAATTAGACTCTCTTGCAAGCTCTCGGCTGCAGCTCTTGCCTTTGGTCTTGCTCCTCCGAACGAATGAAGCTCTCATGATGGAGAAAGTATGATCTGCCTATTATGAGGTACTGACGGAAACTTTGATTTTACCGGAAGACTGTAATTTTGGCTTGTTCGCGTTAGAGATGAGACAGCATTGTGTTTGAAAGCTGGCGGGCATCTGATAGTAGCTATGTTCGAGATACGGATGGAAGAGATCGTCAGCATATAAGTGGTCTCCGGCGTTTTTCAGAGGCAAAGAAGGTTCCCGCTCTTCGCTTATTCAACGGGATGACAGGGGCAGTTCGTTTGGCAGAGCTCCGTCGGATCCGAGATTCCAGCCGCGGTGTTTGGACTCTACAATGAAGGCTTCATAGGGAGGCTTTGGTCTGAGCTGAGGTGTCCGAAAACGATATATTGATGGAGTTGATGTACGGAGAAAAGGGTTGTGTGTATTAGAAACCCGGGTGAGTGTAGTTTATTATGTTTTGGGCAATATACTATAAATTCTACCCCTAGGGAGTTTAGTTACTCTACACGAGTTTCAGTATATTTAATTGTAATTTTAAGTTGTTATAAGAATATTATGTTGTAATATGATTAAGTTTGGTAAATATATCTCAATCACTAAATACTAATTGTTAAATTTTGTAAATAAAAATATTATCTTAGTAATAGAAGTATTAGTTTCTTTAATTCTGGAATTCTTGCTTGCTATCCTTATTAATTGATTTATAACTGATAATAATTGAAACTACTTTGGAGCATCATTTTTACACAACGCAATCGTAGAGCTTAAACTTGTTTACATAGAGGAGAATTCCTCTTGAGATTATAGTTAATTATGAGAGTTATGGGATTCAGTTAATTTAGCATAATTTTGAAATTATTTAATGTAACAAATAAACAGATAATAGTAAATAAATAAAAATAAATAAATCAAAAATAAACGAAACATAACAACAGTAATAATTTCTTATTGCACTGTGGAAAAAACTCAAATTATGCAGCTTCGACAAAACAGAATATTTCCGTAATTTAATTTTAAGACAAAATCGAAATGCATAGTTGAAAACTAAGCAAGAACATTGGGTATCATGATAACTAAGCAAAAATATTGGACATTGGATGTTTTATAGGCCATAAAGATTCTTGATTGTTATAATTCTCTGCACGCTGTGGATAAAATTTGAACAATGTAGATTATACAAAGCAGAATGGTTTCTTAATTTGAACATAAAATAAAATCCAAGTGCATAATTGAAAACGCAAAAATATTGGTCACTGTAGCAATAAGCAAAAATGTTGATCATCTATAAATTTTATAAGTAAAAAAATAAATAAATAAATAAATAATGTCGATTGTTAAAAATTTTCTTAGTGCATTATTAATAAAATTGAAACTATGTAGTTTAAACAAAAGAGAACGTTGTGTTAATTTAATTTAAAGACAAAATCAAGTACATAAATGAAAGCTAAACAAGAATATTGGTGACTGTGATAACTAAGTAAAAACATTGGTCACTGAAAGTTTTATAAGTTATAAGAATTGTTTTACTAATTTCCTAGTGTGTTATTTATAAAAATCGAAATGTCATATAATTTAAAAAGAACGGAACTTGGTCGATATTTAATTTAAGGACAAAATCAAAATGCATAATTAACATTAACACAAAAGCATAACAACATTACAAATTAAACAAAAATATCGACCATTGAAAGTTTTATAGATCGTAAGAATTGTTGGTTGTTATAATTTCCTGGTGCATTGGTGATAAAATTCGACATATGTGGTTTACATAAAACATAATGTTACTTTAACTTTAAGATAAAATCGAAATTAATAATTGAAATATAAGTAAAAGAATATTGTCTAACAAAGTATCCAAAATTAAAAATGCAGTAAAGCCTGAGAAAACAAAATATGTCTATAACGAAATCTTACCTTAAACCGAAGCTAATTCCTTGAAAGAGGGCCGTAGCTAAGGGTGTGCTAAGTGCTATGGGCGGCTGAGTCCCCCACCTGGAAAATATTCCAAGGTCACTAAATGAACTGATGTTTAGAAAATCCAAATGAAATTCTGTTCAAAAATTTAATTTAGTTTTGAGGCTTTTCACAATTTTGCAAAAATACTAAATTGTAACCAAAATGAGTGTCTTAACACTCGCTTATCTTTTTTGCACAGATAAAGCTAACATGATATTTAATATTGCACTCGTTCTATACTCGAATTTTTCATCATCATATAATTTTCTTAGCACAAAATTAAGTTATTACAACAGTTTAATGAGAAACATAGTACCTACAATGTGAAAATGCACTAATTTATCTTTCTCCGTCATAGAGAGAGAGAGAGAAAAAAAAAATTATGATCCCCCCTACATTTTCTTGAGCCCCCCCCCCTCCCCCCTATTATTCACTTCCAGCTACGGCCCTGCTCTGAAATTAAACCATTAGCTTCCCACTCCTTTTGACGAACGAAAAGCCTCTTAAAATGGCCATATCACATCTCAGAGCCAGGGATGTAGTGGAGGGTATACGGGGGTATACGCCGTGTACCCTCTGGATTTGTTTAAGTAGTTCCGTATACCCTCTGTTTCTCAAGAAAGCCATAGTATATAAGCTCTAGGGTATACCCTCTGCCTTAAGCGTATACCCTCTGCTTAAACCGTATATCCTCTGTTGTCTTTACGACTACACCCCTGCTCAGAGCAGCAAAAATTGATATTTAACAAAAATTGCCTTTGCGTTTTAAACTTTTTTTAATTATATTTAATTGAGATATTTGTAGATTATATTTCAATAATTCTCAGTTGGAAGAGCAGTTTCGGAGTTACAGTACAGTAGATTCTCGATTAATTAAGATCGAGATCTCTCTAATAATGCATCTCCCATAATCGGGAGATGCCTCTTCCGCATAAGTAAATTCCCAAATAATCGAATTTGTGCAAATTTCTTCCAAAAATTTTCAATTTTTGGAAGAATGCCGATACACTGCGATTTTTGATGTGGAATATCGAAGCCTAATATCTTATATGCCTATCTGCTCTATTTCAAAACTATAGCTACTATATTTACATATATTTGGAGAGAGGAAGGTAAGAGAGGGGGTGGGGGTGAAAGGCTGATTTGGAGCTTATGAGGCTAGATTTGTGATAGTGGATGAGCTGTGGATACTATCATTTTGGATTCGGGATCATAGTGATGTAGCCACGCCTATTCCACTGTCGCAAATCTAGCCCCATATAAGCTTCAAACCAGCCTTTCATTCACACATAACCCCTCCCTTAAAAAACTCCTATAAAAAAAAAGTCTTTAAAACTTCATCCTTCCCTCCAAAAGTATGTTAATGTAGCAGATACGATTCTGAAATTGAGCATATAGGCATCTAAGGCGTTAGGCTTTGATATAACGCTGCAATCATCCCAGTAGAAATATTTTATATCACTAGGAACAATAATTGTTGAATCACTCACGTAGAAACATGTTAAAAAAAACGGGTGGAACTTCAATGCCTAGCAATAATATTTATAATATAATATAGGTAGATTAAAAAGGCACATAAAATTGCCTTAATAAACAGAAATGATTACGAAATTGAATGTAATACCTCCGTTAATCAGGATTCTGGAAAAGTTTATGTTATCTTCAGAAAATGTTTGAAGAATAACCAATCATAAATCTTTGACGTACAACCTAGGACCTTATTTCGATATTTATGGAAATATTTCTAAAATAAAAGGTGCCTTTGCTATCAATAAATTTCCGAAAAGAAGTTTCTCTTAATTTCGAAAATGTATTGGTTTTTGAAGTTTCTGATTGGTTCCTATTCTAAAAGATTCTACAATTAAAGGAAATATTTTCCTAAATAGCGGGTGAAGATATAAAGATTTTTTGTAAAGTTTTCCGCATTTTTTGTTGTTGTTTAATGTATATACATAATGTTAGGTATAATATATTGTTAATATAGCTAATTTTATTTGAAAAAATAAAATAAATAATGTCCGTAATATCTTGAATGAAACACATTAAACAATAAGTTAACATTCAAGGTTCCAATCAAGATTTTTATCAACATTATGCATGTATATTTTCTTTGATATACAGAAAAAGTAACAGGGAAAATAATTTTTGAACAAAATTAAGTTACGTATTTATTGCTTTTACAACTTTTAATTACTTCAACTTGCCAAAATCTTGTTTTATGTTTTCTTAAAAAAAATATCTGAAAGGGTTAATATATTGCAGACTTCTAAATTAAAATTAGCCATTTTAAAAACTTTTATTTATTATTTATACTTATTGTAACTAAAGTATGTAACTATATACTTTAGTTACAATATGTAACTTTTTCTTTTGTAACAGGTCAATAAACTTTCTTTTTGAAAAAAGAGCAAAACATACTGCGAAAGTTATTACTGTGGCTGGTTGGATGGTCAACATGCTTTTAAATTCGTGTAAGGATATGTAAAACTTTATTATATTTATCTTAGAACTCTTATTTCAGTTTACATAGGGAGGTTTTAGTAAATTTTTTCGTAGAATGATAATTCTACAAAGGTCGGGGTTACTGGTCACTGTATAAAACAAGCTTTTTTTAATATTTTATAGACTGAAGAAAGAAAATGTACACTAAATAAATTTTTAGAAAAGGGAGTTCATTGCTCAATGACAGCACAATACTTAACCTGGGATAACTGAGGATGAACTTTATGAGAAATTTTAATCTTTATACTTACGCGGATATTTAATACGTTGTAAAAAGTTTCTGAAATATTTTGTAATATCGAAGAAACGTTTGCAGAAAATTCACAGAAATTTAACAGTTACTCACGATTCCGGAAGCATTTTTGTTACTTTGAGATATTTTCACAAAAAGAATCAGAAAGCAATATGTTTATAAAATTTACAGAAACGTCTTTTCCATATTTTGGAGTCATAAAAAAGATACTTTTTTACCAGAAACGTTTTTATAAATTTCAGAAATCTAATTGGCATTTTCTGGTATTTTTTGAAAATAGTGGAAACGTTTCTAAAATCAATAACTACGAGTTTTCATTGAATTTTTTTTTTTTTTTTTTTTTTTTTTTGCAAACATTTCTGCTATGTTAGGACTGATTTTGTGAGTTATTTTACAATACACTATTATGGTTCACCTTTTTAAAAAAGAACTATTATAAGCTTTTATTTCTTTAAGAATTGTAAAACTCTTTTTTTCTCATTTCTATAATTATCGCCATTTATTATTAAGTCAGAACTTGCAATTTTAAATTTTCAGTGTTCTTTTTTATGTCAAGAAAGTGAATGAAGGCAATTTGTATCCATCTTTTTCAAATTGACAGCAAGTTATTTCTAGCTAGCGAATTTTTCGATCAGATTTGTCTCCCACTTATATTTTCATATTTTATCAAATCCAGTTTTTGACATCTTCTCTTTCTCTTTTCATTACTTTTATTCTATATAGAAATTAAAAGATCTCAATTTTAAAATGGACTTGATGCATGCAATTGGGTATCAAGATTGAAATTCGTCTGCTAGCCCCATTTACACTTGAATCAATATAATGCGCGCTACTATTTTTTTTTTTTTTTTACAAATATTGAAAAACAAATTCATTGTTGTAGCAGTAAATATTTGATAAGTTGCAAAACAAATCCAAAGTCTTGTTCTAGAGCTGAAAGCATTCGCTAAATTTGGAAAATTTCGATTTAGATTTATAAATGCAACCTGGATCGAGGATAGATCGTCTGCTGAAAGTGTTTGCGCTTGCGCCTTCCTGGAATTCTGGCAGAACAGTGTCTAAAATAACGGATCAAAAGACCGCCGCTCTGAGATATGACATCACGCCTATTCCAATAACTCACTTACAATTGAGTAGTTAGTCGTCGTGTATTTCGAGATTCTAATACCCATTGTTCTGTTGATCTCGCTCTTTTATATTAATCTAATTAATATACATATAGTAATAATTTTTGTTCTAAGAACTTTACGGTAGTTTTACAGTTAGTGACGTATTGATAAATTAATAGATTTACCTATAGTACTTCGGTAGGCAAATGTGCACAGTTCATATGCTCGCAGATTGAAAGTTTTTGACAGCATTATAAGCATAGCAACCCACATTCCAAAACTGAACGATATTTCCTTAGATAAGCTCATATGCGAAAGTACATTGTTTTCTTCCTACACTTTAAGCTAGTCGGATATACTGATCTCCAAACTTTCTTCTAAATCATATCATAGCAAACGCGGTAGCGTTTGGTATAATATGTTTAAGAAATAGAAAATGCGAACGTCTTTTTGAAATTTCTGGCGAACCAGTTGAGGTACGACAGTGATTTTATTTTCAAAACATAGAACTCGACGAGACGAATAAAATGATAGCATTCAAAAAATCATGGTAGTTTACAGTAGTTTTTTATTTAACTTTTAACGAAAAAATGAAGACGAAAAATTCAACAAGCAATAGCTAACAATCTTATGGATGGATTAACTTCGTTTTTGGTTTATTTTTATCGTCTTGATAAAACTTAGAATAGATTTTTTTTCATGTTTGTATGTTTGACGGTTTCTGAGAAAATCGAATTTATGCCTTAAACCTCCATTTGTATATTGTCTTTTGCTGTTGCAATTGTAGTTTTTTTTATTCATTGCTACCAAATTTAATATAAAAATTGTTATGTATGTATCATAAATCATTCAAATTAAACAAATCACGTGAAAAACATGGTTATTTGTTTTTATTGCGAAGCTTTTGGTTTCAGTTCTTTCAATAATAAAGTTGTGAACGCAGTGTTATTTTTTTTTTTTTGTTCGAATCTCTGGTTAATTTTTCAAATAACATGAATTTTATATGACCATGGGATGATTTTTCCGAGTGTCCTAACATTTTGAATTTTAGTACATCGGAAAAAAGTATCTGGGAAAACCAAAATTTCTCTTCAGGAACTAAATGTAAATTTTTTTAATTATGATCATATAACGTCCTAATTTACATAAGAAAAAGATATAGAGTAAAACAAAAACTTCACATTCTGTCCTTATCTTAAATAGCATTCAATTGATTTTAAATAGGGATGTGATGTCAAATACGCATTAGGATACCTAATTGGCACGAAAATTTTGTTATTTTGCCTGATATGATATCTGGGCTAATGTATATTTTAAAAAAATTACCTTTATTTAATTTTGTTAATTTTTATAAATTATTTCATTCTGTAGTTATTAATTAAACTTTTCATTACTACTTGATTATCCCGTCGACCAATTTCGCCAAATTGTACAAATCATCAATTTATTCACCATGTAATTCATATTGGCATAATTTTTATTTTAAATAACGAAAGAAGAAATAAATTAGTAAAACATCAATAAAAGTACAAATAAAAAGTCGAATTCAAAATCACATTATGGCATAACAAACATATGTAATCTATTTAATGTAAACTGAATGTAACATTTATGATAATCCGTTATTGGCATTTAATTTTATAGTTTGGCGATAATTTTTTGGTCGAAGGGATAATCAATTATCACCGGTTTTTATTCATTATTATTTTCTTTTTGAAATAATAGAAAATAGTTAATAGAAATACTACTTGGTTATCCCGTCGACCAGAAATCGATCGCCAAACTATAATATTGTATGCCAATAATGGATAATCGTGAATGTCGCATCCATTGACATTAAATACGATGCACGTGTTTAAAACGCCATTAAGGGATTTTTATTTCGACTTTTTATTTGTATTTTTTATTAATATTCTACAAATTATTGTTTTGTGTTATTTAAAATGAAAATTATGTCAATATGTATAATTTCGCTATGAGTTTGGCAATTTGTATAGTTTGAAATTGGTCGACGGGATAACTAAGTAGTACCTTAATATATATGTATGTAATTGAAGTTTGAAAACTAAGCTTTTGCGAAATTGGTGTCAGAAGAATATCGCACAATTTCGAGCATATATGGCCTCTGTGCCAAGAAAGCATCTAATGAAAAAACACATGGGGATGCAAACAACTTTTGTAATGGTGTGAAGTGAATGTAACATTTACGATCAGCAATTATTGGCATTTAAAAGTATTTTTGCTTGAGATATTGTCGAAAAAGCATCGCAAAGATATATTTTCCCTCTCCCTTCCATTTCCAAATGTACTGAATTTAAAATTATGGAAAAAAATCCGAGTTTACTTAAAACCGTGCATCAAAATTATAATAATTATCCTAATTTTTCTAATAGAAATTCTCAATTTTCCGTTATTAACAAACGCTACTTTAAAATCGCAAATTTAATCGGCTAAATTGCCAAGTTGCATAATGATCATCGCCACTGAATATATAAATAATGCCATATTTGCAAACTTATCGGTCAAAAAACAGTGGAAGCTTGGTTTACGGCCGCCTCTGTTTTTGACAAGTTCGGTTTATGACCAACTTCAGTGATCAAAATTTTACTCGGTCGGCGTAGGATAACCCGTTTCGCGAGCAAAGCTGTCGAATAGTTCATTTGGCAACCCTCACATAACTCTTGTTATAAGTCAAGTTTGGAGTGAAGTGCGCGTATCAGAGTGCTTTGTGACTTTCAGTACAGTAAAAAATTTAACTTATTGTTTTAATTTTAATCAATTTTGCGAAAATTTTAGCCTTTATTATGAGATTACCTTAAGATTGAAAAAGTGTTTAGTGATAGCAGTAGTAAGAAGCTTAAGCGAATTACTGATCAATTATGAAAAGAAGCAGTGACAAAATTTAAGAACGATGATAGTGTAATCAAAATAGCTAAACAATACGGTATAGATGAACCGTCGATTACCCCGATTACAAAGAACTAGTCGGATATGGCAACCCCAAAACTATTTTCTATCTCATACATGTTGATGCGTCAAAATTCATCATTACAGTGCCAAAATCAAATGACACTCATATGTTCACCGTGAGGATTATAAAGACATGAAATTCCGAACATTAGTTTTTGAAACAGGACTGTTGCGGATATCGGGGAAAATACAGCATACATGCGGCACTTGTTGGGAGATTTACCCAAAACACGCAATGAGCAATGATATTAATCAAAGTGTGCCTAAATCTAAAGTTTGATGAAAATTTGTGCTTTAATTCCTGCGATAGAGCTATTGTGGTAATCGGAACAAATTCAGCATAACAGCGCCATGTGTTGGATTATTGAAACCAAAACGTAAACAAAACCAATTTATATAAGGATTAACTGAATTTGAAGTTTGGTGAAAATCCATGCGTTAATTCTCGAGATAGAACTATTGCGAAAATAATGAAAAATGCAACATGGTTAAGCCACCAGTTGAACGATTTAAATCAAAATGTAAACAACATCAATTTATATCACGGATTATCTGAATATAATTTTTTTAATTCCATGCATTAGTTCTTGAGATAGAGCGCCCAAAAAATTTATGTCACATACAGAAAGTCAGATACAAGAATGGATTATGATCGTGAACTGAAGTTCCACTGTATATTACATAAAAATTTAATTACAGCTGGTGATTTCAATGTCAGTTTTACAAACAATACTAGAAATGAATTTTCGGTATATTTTTATCCTTGGTTTGACGTAAATCTATTAAGGCCGTATTTCGAGTGACTCTCTCCAAGGAAGATAATTTAACCTATAATTTCCCTGAAAATGTCCTAGAATATTATTCAATAATTGGAATAAGCTATTCCAATAAATATCAGGAAGGAGAAATAAAAATATTTTACTTTTTTTTTTTTTTTTTTTTTTTTTTTTTTTTTAGTTCAAATGGGAAAATTTGTTTTTATGTGCATTGACTATAAAATTATGTTTGGCGACCTTTGGGTGCCATGATCACAAAAATCGCGCTAATGGCAGAAATATTTCACATTTATAACATCTGATTTTTAAAACAAATAGATAAGAATGCCGCGAATCCTATGCGAAACAAATACAAATTTCTATTCGCATTATTTTTATACAAAATATGTATTATCTAAAATTAATTGAATCTGTCAATTTCTGTACGAACAAATTAAAATTAATTTCGTTTTTTCACGTTTTTTGTCCATTGATTAAATAGTTCAATATAGAGCGAAATAAAAATAGTACTGGGAATATTTAAAAGAAACTGAGCTTTTCTTATATTCAATATATAATTATCAAAAAATTTAAATGACTAGTATTAAAAAATGCTCTGACGAGCACCAAAAAAGGTTAATATGTTTTAAAGTATGAAAAAGTATATGACAAGAGCTTCTAATTGTGCGTAAGGGAGAGGACAAGGGGTCCCTTCTTGGCTGCAATTCACTGTCAATGCCAAATTTGAAAAAATCATATTTGCGCTTTTTCCATATAAAAGAAATCAGTCACTGTTACGATAAAATTGTGTAGTGTAAACGCATAATTAGAAAAGACGCAGCGTGATTAAACATGAATGTAAAGCAAAAGAGGGCCAAAAACCATAGTTCCTGCAGCCAGTGTTGAATTCAGACACTTTTCTCTGGGAGGGATTTCTGTGGCTTCGAGAGGAGGGACACAATAGAGTTCTAAGGGGACTATACTTTTTTTTACCATCAAAAACACAAAATCTCAAATTTTCTTGGGGGGGGGAGCATTTGATAGCTCCGGGAGGGAATGACCCCCCGGCCCACCTCCTGAATTCAACACTGCCTGCAGCGTATCCCATTCATGCAGTCCCACCATAAACTGTCTCAGTGTAAAACAGCTCAAAAAACTGATTTGTAGTGTAGTTGCAATGCAGAGTCAACAATGCAGTTAACATGCAAAGCACGATTGAAAGTTTTACTAAAAAGTAAAGATAGAAAGTTTTACGGAAGATTCTTTTATATGGAAAAAGCGCAAATATGATTTTTTTTTTTTTCAAATTTGGCATTGACAGTGAATTGCAGCCAAGAAGGGACCCCTTGTCCTCCCCCCCCCCCCCCTATGCTCAATTAGAAGCTCTTGTCATGCACTTTTTCATACTTTAAAACATATTAACTTTTTTTGGTACTCATCAGAGCATTTTTTAATACTAGTATATTAATGCTTCAAAATGTTTTATAAAAGTGTTAAAATAAAATGATAGTTTATGTCCATCATGAGGATTCAAAAGGTATAGATTCCTTGAATTGTATGCTTTTTAAAAAGAGATATAAGCATTTTTCGAAAAATCATTGTATTTCGATACTCATCCTCTTAGATTTTTGAAACAAAATACACCAATCCAAAGAGCATAAAATCGACAATTTGCGCAGCATACACCCAAGCTTAATAAACATCTATTTTTTTTAAAGTGTAATAGAACACTAAGTTTGATTACATTCCTTGCATTACTTTTTAAGATATAGCTAATTGCAAAAATTGTAAAAAGTTCAGCCTAGCAATACCACCTGTTATGTAATTTGCCCGAAATCCTAATCAGCACTAAGTTATGTCAAGAGCTAACAGAATATGAAGTTTGATGAAATTCTATGCGTGTTCTTGAGATATTTTGATGTGGCTAAAATTGTGTAAATCCTAAAAAAATTGCTTTCCGGTTGTTGGTATACTTATTGATAATTAAGTTGATTTTAATCAGTTTTAATTAATTTTTCTGATGCAGTGGGTTAATATTATGGATAATAAAAGTTTTGAGACAAATTCATGTTTTTTCGGGCAAATATATGCTTACAGCCTGAAATTCAGCTTTTCATCCCTTCCAACCTCAACATAGTTCTGTGGATTCGATTCCTCTGAAAATAGCCTGATGCAGGGTTATCTTTACCGCTCGTCTTTGCGCCAGATCGCGACAAAATGCTTCATTTGGCGAGTAAATGAACAATCCGACTCGCCGAATTGCGAATGCTTGATTTCTGCTCCCTTTTTGTGTGTGGTTACAGTTGAGATTCTTATCCACGTTAATATACGATTGATTTTGCTTTTCATCTTCAATCGTGCCGTGCCATTTACATTATTATTTATAGAGATACTGACTCAACACAAATTCAGTTTAGCAACAGCCATAAACACAGAAAGGATTATATGATAAGTATTTCTTTTTTGTCATTTTATCACTATCTATGCGCCGGTAAAATTACAATCAAAATTACTTGCATCAATCGCCAAATCGAAGAAAATTTTGCTGAAATACGGCGTTGGATTTGCCATTTATGTTACTGCAAAATATCAATGGCCAATCATAATTTTTTTTCTGTAGGCTTTAATCAAAATCTCATAGCAGTTTACTGCTAAAATAATGTTTGAAACATTCAGACATTTAGGAGACATTTACAATGTGGTTAAAATGGGTTTTAATGGCTTTAATGGTTTTAATGGGCTTTAATGGCCTTTAATTGTTTTTGTAGAGTATAGTAGATTTTTTTTTCTAAGGAAAGCGACAAAAAATTATGGTATTTTAAAACATATTGAAGAAAAAACAGATACAATAAGGGGTTAACCCTTTCCGGCGCAGTGTGTCCGGTATGGACACACCTAATTTTAATTCCAATCTTGCAATTGACACCAATAATATTTTAATGAAATCTTGCTTTTACAATAAAAGCTTAAATTAAGGAGATCTTGATGTCTTAAAAAGTCGTTTGTAAATTCCGGTGTTAGTCGATAATTTCTCATTTTACTAACAGAATTTGTCCGAGCCGGAAAGAGTTAAAAGTAGATTTTTCAGTGTTTCTCACCAAATCTATTTTGCTAACATTTTTTTTGGGGGGGAGGCTACTTTTTTTATTTCTTTTTTGCCAAATCGCCAATGTTGCTCAAAAGCCAGCGAGAACCCTGATCGAATGTCAAAATCCCAAAACTTTCTTCTACCTCATGCATGTTAATACTTTAAAATTCACTATCACAGTCCAGAATTAAACGGCAATCTATACCCATCATGAAGATTCTAAAGATGTAAATTTCCTGCATTAGTTCTTGAGATATGACTATCGCTAAATTCGTGAAAATCCTGCAAAATTCAGCGTAGCAGCATGATTAGCTACGTATAAAAGCTGCATAATAGTTTTCAGAAAGTAAGAAACTGCCACTAATCGATGTCCCCATCAAATTCTTAATTTTCTTTCTCTGGTAATTTTGTCATCGTATCAGACTAAGTGCTGCATATCACATAATAGGTAAATGTCTTTCTATTAGACAATGGCTTGATTTCCGGTAATTTTCAAAATGCATCACGTTTGAATCATGAGAATGATCACTTTATGTTTGTTGCCATAATTTTCTGCTTATAGAAGTCTGTAAAAATAATTTTAAATGTGCTTTCTAGTGATAATTTGATTATCTTTATCTCAAAGCAAATCATTAAAAGCTTATGCTAACAATGCAAAGACACTCGCAAGCTATTGTTAAACCATTGACAAGCCCTTTTATAAAATCTTTGTTCATTTCAATTTTTTATCAATATATATATATATTTTTTTTTTTTTTTTTTTTTTTTGTATTTTATCTGAGGTCGATGTCTTATCGTGTAGTTTAGAAAAAAAAGTATTTTGGTTGCAGTTTTCATTATTTTTATTATTATTATTATTGTTGTTGTTGTCTTTGGGTTACTAGGTAGACACTTAAAACTCCAATAATTTCTGTTGCTATAGATCAGAAGTAGCGAACTTCTAAGAAACCGCCACTAATGGATGTCCCCATAGAATTCATCATATTTTCTTTCTCTGGGTAATTTTGTCATCTTATTAGACTAAATGCTGAATATCACACAATAGGTGCATGCGTTTCTATTAGACAATGGCTTGATTTCCGGTAATTTTCGAAACGCATCACGTTTGTTTGAATCATGTGGAATAATCACTTGGCGATTGTCACCATAAATTTCTGTTTGTTGAAGTCTGTGGGAATAATTTTTAAATATGCTTTCTATTGATAATTTGATGATCTTTATTACAAAGCAAATTATTAAAAGCTTATACTAGCAATGCAGAGACTCGGAAGCTATTTTTAAACCAATGACAGCAACCTTTTTATAAATTTTTTGCTCCTTTCAATTTTTTTATTATTTTTTTTATATGTTATTTGAGGTCGATGTGTTACGTGTCATTTAGAATGTTTTCTTTTTGGTTGCAGTTTCTTTTCTTTTCTTTTTTTCTTTTTTTCTTTTTCTTTTTCTTTTTTTTTTTTTTTTTTTTTTTGTGGGAGAACGTTTAATTTCTGAACCGACCTCCGTAATTGAAAGTGTCGATAAAAACCAATCATTTAAAAATTTTAGAATTTAAGCGAGAAATTTGAGAAAGAATGCCGCCATAGCCTTAGCATTAATAGTGTCTAACGGTTTACTAGGACTCCAATCATTTCTGTTGTGATAGATAAGAAGTGGCGAACCTCTAAGAAACTGCAACTAATCGATGTCCCAATCAAGTTCTTCATTTTTTTCCTTTGGGTAATTTTCTCATCGTATTAGACAAAATGCTGAATATCACACAATAGGTGCATGTGTTTCTATTAGACAATGGCAGGATTTCCGATAATTTTTGAAACGCATCACGTTTGAATCATGTGAATAATCACTTGACGTTTGTCACCATAAATTTCTGTTCGTGGAAGTCTGTGGGAATAATTTTAAAATATGCTTTTCATCGACAATTTGATTATCTTTATCTTAAAACAAATCATTGAAAGCTTATGCTAGCAATGCAAAGACACTCTGAAGCGATTGTTAAACCATTGACAGCAGCCATTTTATAAATTTTTGTTCCTTTCAGTCATTTAATCATTATTGACGTGACAACGTCTTGTAAATTGGTTTGCCGGGAGACACTTCAAGAAACTGCGTTACGTTACGTTACGCTCCGCTCACGATACGCGCTCACTTTTCTCTTAACTTTTTCCGGTCACTTGTGGGACCATTTTCTGAACGTGAATGTGAATTCGCTGCAAGGAAGGGGCGGTGCTTAATAGGAATTTTAGATAGTATCAAACTAAGACGAAATACGTTATGTATTAGTTATTAGTATAAAGTACAAAGAAAATAAGTGTAGTTTATTTCGTAATTCGGTGGTATATTATGGAAAACTAATGATATGTGATTAGTGAAAGCCATTTTACTTTAGTTATATTCTGCTCATTGAAAAATTCTTTAATATGCTGTTTACAAAATTCAACATTTGACATCAATAAACATGAAGTAAAATGTGTTTAACAAACACAGTGTATTGCAAGTTATTGTATGTATATTTGTATATAAATACGTATGTATGTGTAAAGGTAAAAATAAAATTTTGTTAATATGAAATTCAGTGCGAGATTCTTTGTATAAATTAATGTTTTAAATATAATTCTTTGTATAAATAAATGTTTTAAATTGTTACTATTATTTCATCCTTCTTCCTACTATACGAATGAATATTCACATTAAAATTATTTTACAACTCAAAGTCGTTGTCACGTAAAACTTTCGCCCGTATACCGACTTTACAGGCAACCAATTTTTATTATTATTATTATTATTATTATTTCGTATCTTATCTGAGGTCGATGTCTTACCAGGTCGTTTAAAAAAAAATTCTTTTTTGGTTGCATTTTTCTTTCTTTCTTTCGTTTTCTTTTCTTTTTTTTTCTGAGAGCATTTTTATGCTCTCATAGTGCTGCCATAGCCTTAACATTAAAAGTGCCTTCGGGTGACTAGGTAGACTCTAAAGACTTCAATAATTTCTGTTGTTGCAGAAACAGGTAGCGAACCTGCAAGAAACCGCCACTATTTGATGTCCCAATCAACTTCCTCATTTTCTTCCTCTGGTAATTTTGTCATCGTATTAGACTAAGTGCCGAATATTACACAATAGGTGCATATATTTCTATTAGACAATGGCAAAATTTCTGTTATTTTTTTCAAAAGCATCAAGTTTGAATTATATGAATAATTACTTGACGTTTGTTGCCATAAATTTATGTTTATAGAAGTCTGTGAAAGTAATTTTAAAATATGCATTCCATCAACAATTTTATTATCTTTAACCCAAAGCAAATCATTAAAATTTTATGCTAGCAATTCTAAGAGACTGGAAAGCTACTGTTAAAACAATGACAGGATCCCTTTTATAAACTTTTTGTTCATTTCAACTTTTTTATAATTTTTTTTATATGTTATCTGAGGTCGATGTGTTACCATGTCGTTTAAAAAATTTTATTTTTGGTTGCAGTTTCCTTTCTTTTTCCTTTTGTGTGTGTGTGTGGGGGGGGGGGGGGGGGGAGCACTTTTAATTTCTGAACCAACTCCGTAATTGAAAAGGTCGAAAAAAATGCAACCTCAGTCATTTAAAAATATAAAAATGTAAACGAGAAATTTGAAAAAGAATGCCGTGATAGCCTTAGCATTAAAAGTGTCTACGGGTTACTAAGACTCCAATAATTTCTGTTGTTGTAGAAAAGAGGCAGCGAACCTGTTAGAAACCGCCACTTATCGAGGTCCCAATCAAATTCTTCATTTTCTTCCTCTGGGTAATTTTGTCATCGTATTAAACTAAGTGCTGTATATCACACAATAGCTGCACCTTTTTCTATTAGACAATGGAAAAATTTCCGGTAATTTTCAAAACGCATCACGTTTGAATCATGTGAACAATCGACGTTTGTCACCATAAATTTCTGTTTGTGCAAGTCTGTGGGAATAATCTTAAAATATGTTTTTCACCAACAATTGGATTATCTTTATCTCAAAGAAAATATAGAAAAGCTTATACTAGTAATACAAAGAGATTTGGAACCTGTTGTCAAACCAATGGCGGTATCCCTTTAAAAAAAATTTGTTCATTTAAATATTTTTATCATTATTTTTTCTTTTGCATATGTTATCTGAGGTCGATATCTTACTCGGTCGTTTAATAAAATTTTCTATTTTGGTTGCACTTTTCTTTTTTTCTTTTTCTTCTTTTTTTTCTTTTTCTTTTTATTTATTTATTTTATGAGAGCACTTTTAATTTCTGAACTGACTCCGCAACTGAAAGTGTCGGGGAAAAAATGCAAATTCAATCATTTAATAATTATTAAAATGTAAACGAGAAATTTAAAAATAATGCCGCCAAAACCTTAACATTAAAAGTGTCTTCGGGTGACTAGGTAGACTTTTAAGATTCCAATAAATTATAGACTAGAGGTGGCGAACGTGTAAGAACATGTCACTAATCGATGTCCCAATCAAATTCTTCATTGGGTCTTTTTGTCTCCTGTGAGTAATTTTGTCATCGTATTACACTAAGTGCTGAATGTTGCACAATAGGTGTATATCTTTCTATTAGACCATGGCTAAATTTCTGTTAATTTTTCAAACACATCACATTTGAATCATGTGAATAATCACTTGACGTTTGTCGCCATAAATTTCTGTTTGTGCAAATGTGTGAGAGTAATTTTAAAATATGTTTTTCACCAACAATTGGGATTATCTTTATCTCAAAGAAAATCATAAAAAGCTTATTCTAGTAGTGCATAGATACTTGGAAGTTATTTTTAACCCAATGACAGCAGTACTTTTATAAGATTTTTGTTAGTTTCAATTTTTTTATCAAAATATTGTTATTATTATTATTATTTTATCTTACCTGAGGTCGATGTCTTACTGGGATGTTTATAAAATTTTCTATTTTGGTTTCAGCCTTTTTATTATTATTATTATTTCTGAGAGCACTTTTAATTTCTGAACAGACTCCGTAACTAAAAGTGTCGAAACAAATTGGAACCTCAATCATAAAAAAAATATTGAAATGTAAATGAAAAAGTTAAAATGAATGCCGCCATATTCTTAACACTAAAAGTGTCCATTAATTTTTGTTGTTATAAATAGGAGGTGGCGAATCTCTAAGAAATTGCCACTAATCGATGCCCCTGTCAAATTCTTCATTTCTTCGTTTAGTAATTTTGTCATTGTATTAGACTAAGTGCTACATATCACACAATAAGTCCATGTCTTTCTGTTAGACAATGACTAATTTCCGGTAATTTTCCAAACACATCTCGTTTGAATCATGTAAATAATCACTTGGCGTTGGTTGCCATAAATTTTTGTTTATAGAAGTCTGTGGGAATAATTTTAAAGTATACTTTCTGTCAATTTGATTATATGTGTATCTCAAAGTAAATTACTAAAATCGTATGCTAGTAATAGAAAGAGACTTGAAAGTTATTGTTAAACCAATGACAAAAAAAAATTTGTTCGTTTCAATTTTTTAATTATTTTTTTTTTTCATATTTTATTTTATGTGGATGTCTTGCCGGGTGGTTTAAAAAGTTTTCTATTTTGGTTGCAATTTTGTTTCTATTTTTTTCCTGAGAACACGTTTAATTTCTGAAATGACACCGTAACTGAAAGTGTCGAAAAAAATCAACTTCAGTCATTTAAAAATATTAAAATGTAAGCGAGAAATTTGAAAGAATGCCTCTATAGCCTTAAAATTAAAAATGTCTTCCGGTAACTTGGTAGACTCTTCCCACACAACACATATGTAGATATTACGTCTATTTTGAACTCTTAACTTCCAGAATACATCCATGTACATCAAACTGATGTCCATTCTAATATGTAAACTGGATTGTTCAGCACATGTCATCCATCAAATGTTTATATCCCGACATTATATAGACCAACACAATATGGACATAGAACTTACGTCTATTGTAAAACATAAACTAGATCATCGTAAGTAAATTACGTACAGAATACGTTTATATCCCAACAATTTATAGAGTAACATAATATGGATGTAAATTAGAGTTAAATATTTTATTTATGATATATTTTTTCTTGTGGCAACATCAACTTTGAGTTGTTTTGTAAACAGAAGACACCGACGCCATTATTCATTGATTTTTTTTTTTTTTTTTTTTTTTTTTAGCCTTTTTTTTTTTTTTTTTTTTTTTTTTTTTTTTTTTTTTGGTTCGTTTAAATCAGACTATCAAAGATCAAGTTGTTTCTTATTTTTATGAATTTTTAGTTGTATTAAGATGCAGATTTAAATTTGTTTATTTAAAACAATTAGAATTTACAACCACTGAATATAACAATAGAAGTATGATGTTTTGTTTATACTTCAGATGCGTGACACAGTGTGACATTTGGATTAAGTATCGAGCTGGATTGTATGCAAGTAAATCCTTTGAGTTATTTTTTACTGTGCATATTTATTTGACATTATATTTTAGTAGTTTTTTTTTTCTTTTATGATTTTAAACTCTATTTTTAAATAACTATAAACAAACATTTAATCATGAAATTAATTTTTCAAAATTTTTGATATTTTCCTGACATATTATAATAGTAGAGTGATCTTTGTACTTAACTTACATGGTTACTCATTGATTTGGCATTTTAAATGTTTTAATTTTATAGTGAATCTTAATTTCGTACAATAAACTATACAAAGTGTGTGGATTATATTTAATTTCTTATTCTCTTTCTCCCATACTCCTCAAACTCTGTCTAATTCAAATGCTACTAAATATTATTTTGTATAAATGCAGGACAAAAACTTTTTCTGATTAACAGTTTGTTTCAATTAAAAAAGAAAAAAAGGTCAACAAAACAATAAAAACTTTCAAACAGTGAATTTCTCTTGAATAAAAGGAAATGACGCTAATAAATGAAAACAAGTATAAATTTGCTTGATAATAAATAATTTTTGAACATTAAAAAAAACTTATCACTTTATTATGTTATTAAATTATTTCATTAAAAAATTGTTTCATAAAAATGTTTCTTAATCTCAAAAGTTATCAATACAAGTATGTATCGATTTATTCATCAGTTTAAAAGTATTTGTTAGATTAAAAATTTACTGTTTTTTCAAAAAAGCATTTACTTATTATTCTTACTTTTTTTAAGATGAAATTCATTATCAAAATTCAAAAATAAAATGCTGTCTATGGAAAATTCTTTGATTTGAGTCTTTGTGTTTGAATGCATAATAAATATTTAGTTCAATCATGAATTTAATAAATTCAATGGTCAAAATGTTAAAAGTAATGAGAACGTAAGTCCTAGTTTTGTCGTTGCTTGTAGTGTAATATGCATTTTTAGATCACATAATTAAGCGAGTAATGTATTTAAAAAAAGAAAGAAAACTAGTTTGTAGAGAGCGTCAATATTATTTTTTATGTTATGTCAAGAAACAATATCTCAATTAATGCAAAATATATACCAGTGGAGATAATCATCTGACAGATCAGCTGATGCCGAGACAGAAATTACTTCAAATTTGAATGCTCTCAGAAAATCACAGGTGTGTAGTTTTCTTATATAATAAGTAACTATCACTAGTGATCTTTTGCGAGCAACTGGGATCTGTGTGGTGATGAATTGATGGTGCCCTTGGACTGTATGCTGCCTTTGCGAGGAGTAAGGATTCATCTTCGCATTGAAGATTTTATAAAAGAAAACTTTTAAGAAATTCGTGAGTGTGGTGGAATTCCTACTGCTGTGTCAAAAGTGATATAATAAAGTAAGTATACTAAAGTAGCATAAAAAATAATATTGGTGCTCTGTACATACTAGTTTTTTTTTTTTTTTTTTTTTTCCACAAAAAGTATGTTACATTACAAACTATGAGAACACAGTGTCGTATAATAAGAAAAATAAGCACAAAAATTATTAAGCTAAAAATATTTTTAGATGACCATATAATAGTAAAGTAATATCCTATATAATGTGAATTAAGCATTTATATATATTTCAGTCTCAGACATAAATAAAATCTGCCGCTAAATAAAAAAAGATAGTGTGAATCAGCCTTGTTTTTTACCAGAGCAATTATACTATTTAGTTTGATTTGTAAAGATGAAAAAAAAAAAGGGGGGGGTGACGATTTCTAATACAAAAAGTGTTTTTTTTTTTTTTTTTTTTTTTTTTTTTTTTTTTATGAACGATGAATGTTTTTGAATGTAAAATTTTAAAAAAAGCATTTTTAAAAGATAAATTATTTGTTTTAAAATGATAAAACAAAAATTCTTTCTAATTTCTCATATTTTCTTATGTTTATCATATTTTTTATCATCAGAACAATTAATATTTGTGCTTTTTACCAATAATTCTAACTTTTGAAAATCTGAAACTTTCATGTATAATATTTTTTGAAATTTAAAAAAACAAGATGGCAGAAGTGTCTAGTTTACGCATACAGTTCCATATTACATAGATATGATGTACATATATATGTACATACTACATGGACATGATGTATATATATGTACACATTACATAGATATGATGTATATACATGTACATATTACGTAGATATGATGTATATATACATACATATAACGTAGATATTATGTTTAGAAATTGATCTATATGGACATAGACATCCGTTTTACATAGATATTACGTCAATCTGGATGTCCAACGAGCATTATATGGATACATTCGGAGAGACATCTGATGGTAATATCTACGTAGATACTACATAATATGAAATTCCTTGGATGAATTCTAGACATGGTATATAGATGTAATTTACGTTATATGGATGTCATATTTACCAATGTGTGTCGTGTGGGTTAAGACTCCAATAGTTTCTGTTGTTATAAATAAGAGGCGGCGTATCTCTAAGAAACCACCATTGTTTTTTAATAATAGTTTAATATATAGTTTTTTAATAATAATTATTTTAAATGAACATATTTGCGGCTTTTCAAACCTAGTCATACTAAGCTCATTTTTTTCGTATGACTTTTTACAATAAATTTGCATTTAAAAAATTTTCAATTCTACGATGATGAAGTTTTTGATATCACCGTCTCCCGAACTAATATGCCCTGATTATTCATCAGTTAACGTTACTCAGGCTGCATCTCAGACATTCGCTTCTACTGATAATGTTCCACCCATAGAATTTGCTCACCATGTTCATGCAGATCCCTCCATTGTTCTGCTGAATGCTCTTCACTGTTGGATTATTGTGCATTATTGCCGTAGTATCAGAGAATTTTTCAATTCAGTCTTGTTCCGGTTTTGTACCTGAGCATCTTTACTTCTGTCACTGTCAAAAATTTTGCTCTTGTTTGAACCAAATTTATTTTGATGCTCAATGCTGCCACCATAAGATGGTGAAATATCGTACCAACATTTGGAGCTTCCTATTTCAATCTCGTTCCAACTGTTAGAACATGCTTCAACAGGAGTTTCAAATATTGGTTAAATTTCACCATCTTACAGTGTGACTATTGCGCACAAAATCTGGTTCAAACTAGGACAAGATTTGTAACCGTGTATTTCATATTTAGTCTCATACGCTTTATTTTATATTGAATTGTTCGCATTTTAGTGTTTATTTTAGTACTTATTATTCGTGTTATTTAGCATTTAGTATTAATGTATTTCAGTTTTAAGTAATTGTTATCTTATTTTGTATTTGTGATTTTGTCCTTTTTGTAGTAATTTTGCAACTCTGTAGAGTATTCTTAGTTTAGTTGTTCAGATTTGTCGAGAAACGTGCCTCTTTCTTTTTAGGTGCGTTCGTAATTATATAAATACGTAGCACCTATTGTTGTCGCTCAGTCCGTCCGTCTGTCTGTCCGTCTGTCTGTCTGTCTGTCCGCATATAACAACGCAAAAACTACCCAACCGAATCGTTTGAAATTTAAAATACATAATTATAACATAATTTTGTCGAGTCATTTCAAATTTTATGAAAATCGGATGGATAGATCAATTACAGGGACAATCAAAAGGATTCCGTTACATTACGGTCAATGGGGAAAAAAATTTCAAATGCATTTTAATCGTTTGAAATTTAAAACATATAATTATTGCGTAATTTTGTGGAGTAATTTCAAATGTTATGAAAATCGGATGGATAGATCAATTACAGGGACAATCAAAAGGATTCCGTTACATTACGGTCAATGGGAAAAAAATTTCAAATGCATTTTAATCGTTTGAAAGTTAAAACATATAATTATTACGTAATTTTATCGAGTCATTTCAAATGTTATGAAAGTCGGATGCATAGATCATTTACAGGGACAATCAAAGGTATTCCATTACATTACGGTCAATGGGAAAAAAGATTCAAATGCATTTTTATGATGTTACACTCATTCGAACATAATAGAATTGGCATGAATCTAGGAAATTTATACTAAAATATGCATTCTGTACAATCTGTGATGGAAAGAATTTTTATTATTAAATTACAGGGCCACACAAAAGTATTCCCCTGCATAATGCTATACAGGGAAACATTGTTTGGGGCGTGTTTTAATTATATTCAACTATTTCACATTTTATGAATAAGATATAGGTTTCTGAGGTGTAATAAAAATTACTTCCTGCATATTTACAGAAACACAAAGATTTCGTCTACTATACTGTATCCGAAGTATGCTCTACTATATCAGCAAGATCTGAATATTTTTAAAACTTCGTTATCGTACGAACGCACCTCATTTGCTACTTTCACGTGCAATTTCCAACTTGTTCTATATCGTCTCAACCGGTCATTATTGTAATGCTCTAATCACCATTTACGGCTCATACTCATTTTCCAAGAAAAAATCCCCTGATGTATTTAGTATTTTCCAGGATGTACATTTTTTCCATATCAACAATTAATGACATTTTTTTAAACCAATATCATGATACTCCCATCTCCCCAAAATAAAATAAAAACAAGGTAATCTCAAAAATAAAGTTTATACATCATTTAAATAAACAATATGAACAGATCTGTAAAAAGGAAAACAACATTTTATGTAAAACAGAGATGAAATCTGCATGCCTTGTGGAGCTGTGTCCTTAAAAACTTGGTAGTTTGCTGAAAGAATTTCATTTCTACTTTATGATTATTTCTTTTTAAAGCATTTTGAATAATATGAAGGCTACAGGTTCCAATATAAATTCAAAATGTTCTTTATTTTTTAAAAAGTTTTTTTGGAACTATTGTCAAATTCTTTGATGTTAGGAGGCGTGTCTATTGACTGAATGGATGCTGACCGATGCAAGCATGCGAACAACAACAATTACAGTAAAACCCCGATAATTCGGATTAATTGGGACCGGACCCAATCCGGATTATCGAAAATCCGGATTATCCGGAGAATTAGAAAAAAGATGAAATAAAATATAACACACTAACAGAAAATCACCTTTATGTTAAACTTATTGAATATTTGCAGACAGTAATAATGTTTACTTTGCTTAATTATTCCGAAAACATGTCAGAAAAAGTTTTTTTATTTAGAATACGACGATGAAACAAGTTAATGTTATGGAAATTAGCCAATCGCTTCTCAAACTTGAAAAAAAAAATCACCAAACCGATCCGAATTATCCGGAAATCCGGATTATCGGGGTCCGAAATAGCGGGGTTTTACTGTACCTTCAATTTCCCAGAGTATACTGTCATTTTGACAGGTTTTCCCAGATTTCGGGAATTTCTTTTACTATTATCCCCTGAGATTCCACTTGATTTTTATAACCAAAAATTTATCCCCTGATTTTCCCAGGAATCCCATATTTCCCTGATGAGCATGAACCCTGCGCATTTATATAACGGTGTTATATAAATACAACGCCATTTTCTTTTTCAAAATTATATTTTGAAGCGCTCATGTTTGAAGTACTTCACCTTAATATTTTATTTTTGCTTTCCTATCTTTAATTTATATCAACTATACACTTGCAACACTTTCTTAGGAGAAGAAATGTTCCTACCTTGAAATCTCACTAACCATTGAAAAGTCTACATTTGGCATTCTGAAAGCTGCATAGTGAGAAATAGAAGTGAAAGCAGAATATTCTGCGTTCAAGATAGTGTGTCCATTTTTATTGTCATATCTTTACTATAGTGTTTTTTACGACCTCTGGTTAACATGCAAGGATATAGTGGAAAGTATACAAGGGTATAAGCAGTATACCCACAGGCAGTGGCGCCAACTTGTATGGGCCCATGGGGCCCGAGCCCACCCAATAATTTTGAATTCCTAGCATGCCCAATTTTCACAGTCCTATTTTGTTATTTATTTCATTATTTTTTTTTCTCTCTAGAACAAAATTTATTCTGTCAATGACCATGTGTTTCAAACCCCAGCTGACTCACATAAATCTCAAATGACTGATAATGTCCATATTTAACTTTCTGCTATTTCAATTCGTATTCATGTTCATGATACGATGATATTACAATAAACCTTAAAGTCTTTATAAGGAAAAATGCATTAGAATATAATTCAATAAAATTGGAACTTTATTGAAACATGATAGCTTGACTTAAAATTCTCATTTTTCATCATTTATTCACCTTTCAAAGAAAAACAAACTAGTCGTATCATTTTACCAAAATATTTTTGAGCCCACCCAATATTTTTGAGCCAACACAACATTTTTCAAAAGTTGCCGCCACTGCCCTCAGGATTTTTTTAAGGAACACCGTATATCCTTTGTTCCTCAATAAAGCTACGGTATGTAAACTCTAGGGCCCTTTGCCTTGAGCGTATGCCCTCTGTTTAGAGCGTATACCCTCTGTTGTTTTTACTACACTACTGTAACATGGAATCTGGACAAAGATATAGCCTTCGTGACGATGACGGAAAAACATTACTGAATGAATCCGACATTGATGAGGAGGTTTGAAAAGAAGAAAATCATACAAGTGGCGATTGTTTTTATGCAATCCCAGATTCAGATGATGAAAATTCAGATATGAAATTTCAATAAAAACACATTTGAAATGTGGAGAATAGAACCGGTCCCAAATGAAGGAAAGGAAAAACATAATAAAAGGAACATCAGATATACTTGGCATAATATTTAATAAATGACCTAAAATCCCCTTTTCAAGTAATCATGATCAATATTCTGGAGAAAATTGTGTTGGAAATGGCTTATATTAAGGGCCGTAAAATGTGTGGGGATAAATAGAATGAAATAGATGAAGTTACTTTCGTGGCATGCATTAACCACTTAACTGATCAAAAATCTTTGAAAAAGACTTTCGAATAATGCCTTTTTTTTCATGTCTTTTACAGAATTTTTAATATTTTATCACCGGTTTATTAAACCGAAATTTTTGCCTCATTGAATCAGAAACATGCTCGAATTAAATAATTCAAAATTTACAATAAAAATTTACTGGTGAGAATAACAAATCATGATTGGAATATGGGTGCCTTTATGTGGAACGGGAAAATCATGATTGTCAAACACACGTTACCTGCCTAACATACGAACGAATCAGGGAAACAATTAACCCCTTCGCGACCGGAGCTTTTTACGAAATTTTTAATGTTTTGTCACCGGTTTTTAAAAACAGAAATTTGTGCCTTTTCAAATCGAGAAATTGCTCCGATTAAAAAAGGCAAATTTTACTGGTGGGGATAAACAAGGATTCTTAAGCTTTTTTGCGGCACGTAAACGTGTCGCTCGTCCCCAAGGGGTTGATACACTATTAATGGCTGGTGTTTACAAGTCTCATGGTGAAGTAAAGAAGAGCTTGTGTAATACAGAAACGGGTATGTCTATCTTTTCATCTTCAATGTCCTCAAAATCAATCCTTCGTTATCCCTCACGTATTACGTTTCGATGTCGAGTCATCATAAATGGAGAGAAGAAAGAAATGACAAACTCGCAGTTATACGAGCATTTGGGGAAAAGTAACTAGAAATACTTTCTAAAATGTATAATTTGGAATGAAGAAATGTATAATCTCAAATATTGCCGTTGGCAAAAACACTTTGCCCGTGTGATGTACAGGCAAATCAGGAAAGAGGTTAATATACTATTACTGGCTAGTGTTTATAAGTCTCATGGTGAATTAACGAAGAGCTTGTGAAATACAGAAACGGGTAGGTCTATATTTTCTTCTTCAGTGTACCCAAAATCATTACGTTTCGATGTCGAGTTATCGTGACTGGAGAGAAGACAAAATGACAAACTCGCAGCTGTACGAGAATCTGGGGAAAAGTGGCTAGAAATACTTTCTAAAATGTATAATCTCGTATGAAGAAATGTATAATCTCCAATCTGAGAATATGAGTGTTGGTGAGCAGTCGAATGGGTTTTAGAGAACGCTCTCTATTCAAGCAATATATACAGTAGCGCACCCAGAATTAAACTTTGACAGGGGCTAGCTTATTTTAGAGGTCTATATTTTCCTGATATGACCCGTAGTGTCAGACGAGCTTGGTCTGATTTTTTTATATTTGATTCAAAATGGATGAGATAAGTTGAGTCCGGACTTATATTTTTTTTCTGTTGACTTCATACATGGCAAAGACTGGATGATGGGAGGGTTAGTGCAGTCAGCGAAACCTGGGGAAGGCACTTTAAAAATTTTTGGTGGGGCTAATTCTGAAGCTTAAGCCTCTTTAAGATATAAAATAAAAATATTGTTTAAGTGGTGAATATTAAAAAAGCTAATGTTTCAAATTTTAAAAGAAAATTTATAAATAAGAAAAAAAATGCGAATTGGTTACTACTTTTTAAATTTTCGATTTTGCAAGACCTATAAAAAATAATAAAAATAAATATTCATAATTTTAGAAAATTTTAAATAGTGTAATATCGTGTTCAGGAAGGACTTCAGCCCTCTTAGCTTCCCACCCTTCCCGTGGGTGCGCCAATGAATATATACCAAGCAAACCAACTCGATATAGCATCAAAAATGGTCACTTTACGATAATGAGAAGTCTTGTGACTTGAAATAATTAATGTACACTGGAAGAAAAATTTGAGCCACATGAGAAATATGTAGGTATACAGATTGTCACGAACTTCCCTTACGGGCTAAGAGGTCAAATCGTTGTATATAATTTTTTTTAACGACATATAAGTTCAATCAAACCTTCCTCAGAAAAAAACGGTATACTGTTAGAAATTATCAGAAAAAATAAAACCAAACTCCCAAAGCTATAAAAAAAGGAAGTTGTTTGGAATTCAAAATTCTGTTTTACAGAAACCACTACCTTAATATACTACATTCCAAAAAAAAAAAAAAAAAAAATGTGCTTCTGATCAGTACAATGTATGATGATAAGGAAAACTAGTGACAGATAAGATAAAATTTTGAAATCATACTGGACTATAATGTAAGGAAATTGGATTATTCATGCGCTGGATAAGCTCATTTATGCATACATATGCAAAAGAAAAATAAATATTTCGTCCATAATTGTATTTTACAGTATCTTTGATGTAATTGCTTGCAATGCTTTTGTGCTGTGAGCAAAAATTGACCCATGATGAGAGATAAATAATCTTCATTAAAGAAGGATGTTTCTCGAGAAACTTTGAAAATTGCTTGTTACTTCGCATATTGAATGGAGAAAGCGTCTTCCACGAAACAAACCAGCAAATGCTGCTGTTAGACCTATTATCATCCAAACTGACCCTGCAAACGGACAAAAAGTAATTTCGAGCTATGACAATATTATTATTATGACGTGTTCAAACTGTAAGAAATTTAAAATAATACACTTGGTAAAAATCACCATAAAAAGAAAAATAAATCAGGACGCGTTTCGAGTTAAATTACAACTCGTCAGCAGCTGAACCAACACGTGCCCGAAGGAAACAATGTCAGAGATAAACTGACATTGTCTTCTTACAGTCTCCAGTTACAGTATCTCTGACACTGTCTCCATACGAATACGTGCTGATTCAGCTGATGACGAGCTGTTATTGTTTTAGCTCGAAATGCGCCCTGTGAGGGCGTTTTGTAGTAGCTGCTATTTTATTAGAATACTTAGAAGAAGCGTGATTACGTATAGTAGTCCAGGTCTTAGATGTGAAAATAGCGAAAAAACCCCACAATGATTGCAAAGCCACTTTTTATTTAAACATGTAGTAATAGGGGGGTACACATACAGTACTCGGAGAAAATCTCCGAACAGAGATTTTGCGACTTAACCGGACAAGAGCAGTGAGTCAAGTCCGCCCATACATAGCAACAAACCGCCACTTTTGGCATGCTAGAAAATCGCCAACATACACAAGTTCGCCTATGCACAATGGATAGTATACGCCAAATAACAGTTAAAATGCAGCTGGCATGATCAGAATTCAATTTGGTTGCCCAGCTGGGATGGGAAAGGAAAGGTTGCCAATTGATAAATGTTACACGTGTTGTTATGTCTAAACAAAGAAGCCGACCGAAGGGGCACCAGATTTTAATGCGCAGATGTTAAATACTTTTTAGGATTTTGTCGAGAAAGGAAAAAGAAGCGTAAGCATAAATTTTAACCGCGAAACAGAGATGATCTCCTTATAAGGTAATGCAGAATTGCTTCGATCAGAATTACCCGACATCAGGAAATTGTTTTGAACGGTTGCTTAAAATGTGAGTGTATTTCTCACAGATAAACTTGAGCAGCTGCAGATTTTCGGTTAGAGAATTAATAAGCAAGAAAAATGGAAAAGGAATGAAGGACAACTTAAAACTAATTTAGAATTGAAAAGAGAAGGGGGTGTAAAGGAATAATTTAAGAAAATACCCAATATATAACGAAATAATCGTTATATATATCACCCGGTGCACCACAAAAAACTTTTGCTGTCCAATGTGCATAGACTAGCATAAAATATTATCAAACATAAAAACATACATAAATGCAAAAGTTTTTTTTTTATATATATCTATGTAGAAGGTTGCTGTCATGATCATGGAGTCTTTGGAATTCAAAAACAGTCGAAAGTTCTAAAGTTTCTATATTTGTTTTATATTTGTATTTTATGGATCCAAGCTAGTACTGTATTTTTATATGTAGAAGTTGAGTCGACTCAGACAGTGCTAAAACATTACTGCAGCTTTGATTGTTATCATGACACAAGTAAAAATTTTGAAACATATACACAAAACATGAAACTAATACGAAATGAATGTAAAATGGCAATACACAAAAATAACATAATAGCACTATACTTTTCAAAAAATTAAAAAAAGTAATATGATGTATATTAAAAAAAATAAAAATGTTTTTATAAAAAGTGTTTCATGCCGAAGCATAGGATGACAAAAAAAGAGGTGCTCCAAGCACGCCCATAAAAATTTGCGTCACCCTGAATCTTGTGTACAACACAAGTATTATGGCATCGGCTTAGGGCCTAGCCTTAGATGAGGAGGGAATAGTGACGCTCCCCCGAAGGCACTAGCGGTCTTCTGAAGGAGCCCACGTCGAATTACATGAAAAAAATTTGAATTGTTGTGAACTGGAATCACAATTCAAAAATTTGAATCGAAACTCCAATTCCAAAACTTTGTCTCTCAACACAATGAAGCTTGAACCCTTAGGGCATTAATTTTGAACGGGAACAAGACTTCAAAGGGAAGAATTCAAAAAGAAAAAAACAAAAAAAATGTATATCATATAACAACTAATATGGGCAGACAATCCTAGAGTGAAGAGAGACGAAAAATGTGTCACAATCGAGTGGGGTGATGAACAAGTCATATTCGAAAAATGTGTTTTATTTAACTACATGAATCATTTGTTTACTTTTCTAAACTACAGTACCTGTTTATCTACCTATAATATGTTTGACTTATAGTACAGGAATTGTTACGTGGGAGGTTAGGTAGTGGAAAATACTGAATTAATGAAGATTGTCAAAGAAATTTTAAGTGTACTGCAAAAAAACAAACTAAAGTAAATAAAATTTTAAGTGAGTATGAAGACATATCTAAGTGTTAAAGGATAACAATGATACCTAATGTTGTTCCCAAGAGATCTTCAAAGCAACAGTGATGGACCAGCCATGATATTGTTAAAGATCAGTCAAAAACAACATACGCACAACCATGAGCTCTTTGGTTGGATATGTGGTATCATAAAACATGACTTAAAAATTAATAAATAGTGTTTTACATTAGCTTCTGTTTCTTAGATTGTATGTGTGAGGTTGATAAAACGTATTAACGTTAGTGTTGTTTATATGACTTGATGCATCAAATAAGTGTCCATAACGAGGGGGTGCAAGTAGAAGTCTATCAATATGTACTCGAAATGCTGTGTTATCAGGAACATACAACCTTTTAATTGAGAATGACACAGGGGAATGTTTACAAGTGACTATATATGGACCAGTATATTTTGTTTTAAACTTGTCATTTGATTTTAGATATACAATATCTTTTAAGAAAATGGATCTTAATTTAGCTTTCTGACCGTAATATTTATATCTTTTATCTTGAGCAGATTTAATGTTGTTATAAGCCTTGTGATATATCTTACTCAAATCATCAAGTAATTTGTGTACTTCAATCAAGAAAGGGTTGGTTGCACGACTGATCAAAAGTGTCAAAAATTAGAGAAAGTTCGCGTCCAAAATGAAGAAAATTAGGAGAGTACAATGTAGTTGCATGTTTGGAGCCGTTATAAAGAGATTTGTGTATAAAGACTGCATTTTCGAATGAGTGACCTTCTTGTAAAAGAATATTGACTGAATATTTGATTGATTTATTGATTCGCTCTGCAATCGCATTTGATTGTGGTCTCGAGGCAGAACTGTGTAATACCTTAATGCCCATTGTATCATTAAAAATGTTATATACCTGAGAAGTGTACTGGGGTCCTAAGTCTGATAAGACAACCGAAGGTCTCCCAAAGGTGGTTATGTTAGAGAATAAGCATTTAACAACCTTACTTGCAGATATGTCATTAAGTGGAAAGAGTTCAATATGTCTCGAAAAATGATCAGTGATAGTTAAAACATATTTTCCATTAGTAAACGGTCCAAGGAGATCTGTACTGATAGTGTGACCAGGGTATCTGGGAGTGTATGTGGGCTGCAAAGGTGCGGGTGGAGTTTGATGATGTTTAGTTTGAAGACATTTGATACAGGATGCAACAAAGTTTAAAGTGTCTACATACATGCCCTTCCAAAAATATCTACCTGACAAGAATTCATAAGTTTTATTAAAACCAAAATGGGATAAATGTGAAATTGTTAAGACTTTGCTTTTAAGTGAATTTGGAACAAGAATGTGATACGAAAAAGTGTTATTAAAAATATTTTCCTTCTTTAACATTAATACCTTCGAATCAGGATGAATGAAGTAGTTAGGAAATTTTTGAGAAGATCCTTTCTTTAAGATTTCTTTATAAACAACAGACAAAGTAGAGTCATTTTGTTGTTCAGTAGCAAATGTTTCATTCGAAATTTCTAATAAAGGGTCAGGATTTGTTTGTGTACCAGAAATAAGGCAGTTAACATGCATATTAGAATCAGTCGCGCTGGAGTGTGGAGTATCACATTCTACAATAGGTAAGGGTTGAGTATCATGAATAAGTTCAGGATTTGTAGCTAAAGTCTGTTGATTATTTTCAAAGTTACAGCGAGATAAATAGTCAGCGAGTACATTCTTTTTACCTGGAATATGTTGAAATTTGTATGTGTATTCTGAGAGATTCATGAGCCAACGAGAGATAATATCAGCCGGGTTTGTAGTTTTGTTGTACTTTTCCAGGGGTTTACTATCTGAAAGGATTACAAATTCTCTGTTGTATAAATAATATTTGAAAGCAGTAACTGATTTATGAATCGCCATGAGTTCTAATTTAAGTGCAGGATATTTTTTTTCTGATACCTTTAAAGATTTTGAAAAGTAT
This sequence comes from Maratus speculifer, assembly GCA_964019185.1. Lineage (NCBI taxonomy): Eukaryota > Metazoa > Arthropoda > Arachnida > Araneae > Salticidae > Maratus > Maratus speculifer. The sequence continues at coordinate 159,878,036 of OZ025300.1, read as the reverse complement.
GCAACAGGTAATAGTTGTTTATCATGTTCTTGTAGTAAGACGCCAGAAATAGCAACATTTGACGCATCAGTATTTAGATAGAACTTTTTGTTCCAATCGGGTAATCTAACCATGGGTGGATTAAAGAATATCTTCTGTATGGTGTCCATAATTTTTTGGTGTTTACTTGTCCACTTAAATTTAGCTTTTGGGGTAGTTAAGTTTATAAGAGGTTGCACAAGTTCAGAAAAGGATGGAACAAGAGATTTGTAGAATGTAATGACACCTATGAGTAGAGATGGGAATGTTCGGAAAAAAACCGGAAAAATTGGGAAAAAAACCGGTTTTTTACGGTTTTTTTCCGAAGGCTTATTTTTCAATTTTTCCGAACTGGAAAAATTGAAATTTCATTTATGAAATAATATAGTGAAAATTTTGTAATAGCTACATTCTCATACTTTTTATTTTATTTATTTTTATGTTGAGTGTCTCACATGAAAATTTTAATGTGGGTAATCTGATCTCCGAGCAGAAATCTGTTTGAGAAGACTTGAAAGGATCCTTCACATTTTTTTCTTGTTTGAAACACAAGACCCTTTGCAAAATTTCTCTTGAAAATAGACATTTCAGAAAAAGTTTAATCAACAAATTGAATCTTTCGCAAGTGCAGGGATTGAAGAAAAAAAATCTCATGTGATACAGCAGCTGAATCTTATTAAGTTGCATTTATGTATGTAAATAACCTTATTAAAAATTTCTAAATAGGAACCTAAATATAGTAATAATTTCTTATTCAAAAATTTTGAATATATTTTGTACAAGTATATACAAAAAGTTCACAATTTCACAAAAACTTGATTACATGAAAAAAATCTAGATATGTAATTAAATGCAACTTCACTTTTTAAAAATTAATTCATGTGTAAAATTATTGCAATAATATGCCGATTAATGGAAATGATAAAATTAAAAATTCAACATAAAATTTTGAAGTATGCATTTATTACTTTAATCTATCTTTTCAAGAAGTAAGTATTGAATTCGTGAAAAATTTGACTTCCAGTTTTTGGTGTATTTAAACGTTTTAGAAGGTCCTGAACACGTTTTGATGGTTTTCGGAAAATATCTGCCACTCTGTGAGTCTGTATGTGACAAATTTTATGAGCACTCTATCTCAAGAACTGATGCACATAATTTCACAAAACTTTAGATTCAGTTACACCTTGATATAAACTCGATGTTTAGTTATTAGTGTATATCGCCAAACCGATGGCGCTGCTATGCTGCATTATTCGTAATTTCCACAATAGTTCTATCTCAAACTAATGGATGTATTTTTATAAAATTTCAGAGTAAGTTAATCTTTGACATAACTTCGTGCTCATTACTTTTTGGTGTAAATTGCTCAACAGATGACGCTACTATGCTGCATTATTAAAGATTACCGCATTAGCTTTACCTCAAGGACGATTTTTCTTTTTAAACCACACTACAGCTTCAGACAGTTTTTGATATACATTAATGTTGTTTAGTTTTTGCTGTAAATTGTCCTAAAGGTGGCACTACTATGCTGCATTTTTCAAGATTTCGTTAAAGCTGATTAATTGAATGTTTTTTTCAAGGTGTTGAATCTAAAATTGACCTCCATTTTACCTCCATAATGTACAATAATTTGCAAAAACATGGGCAGTTTGCATTAGAAAAGTAGAACTGCAATGAAAAAAAAAAAAAAAAAAAAAAAAAAAAAACATATTTTATTACAAGTAACTATGTTCCAAATTATACTTTCCTTCTTAATTAAACTTTGAATTTTTGTAGTTTTCTAAAGCACAGTAGAAGTTTATCTCTGTATGTAACTGCTTTTGTTAATTCCTCAAATAGTGAGCATTTTCTATTTGTAGTGTTCTGTTTTCATAACTTTTGAGATCCACTCTTAGAAATATAAAATTATCATGTGGAAACATTATTGAATATGGTTTCTTATTCAAGAATAGAATACCAGATTTTAGGGTAAAAAGAAAAAAAATTACATTTAATTAAACTTAAAAATATATATATATATATATTTGGTTTCAGTGAGTAAAAATCTAACAGTCAATAAATCCTACGCTATTTTTTAGTTGCAGACCTGAGTAAGCCAAAGTAAAACTTAGTTTTGTTTGAATTTAGATTATAAAAATAAATCAAAACTTTTTTGAGTTCGAGATTGGAAAGCTATACCAGAACTAAACATATTTTTATAAAGAAAATAAAATTATAATTCTAAGAAATAAAAGTAATAATATAAAAATATACATTTTTTAAACAAACGATGGAATTTTTGAATACTGATATTCATAATAATGACAAAACTGCAATAATTTGTTTAAACTAGTACCATTTACTTAAAAACTATACTTATGTAAATGGAATGCATAATTTATTTCATTCCAAACTGCAGACATATTGGCTCAGGTTTTTACATTAGGTCAATTGGTAGTTAAACATGTAACTGAAAAATCATTTCAACAGAGATATAATATAATAAACAATAACGTTTAATAAAAATTCTTAGGCTGTTGAAAAAAAAACTAAACTTTTAAAAGCAGGCTTTGCTACTTTCTTTTTATTTTGTAATATAAAGTGAAAATAATTTTCATTTAATACATATAAATGGGAAAAATTTTTTATTATTTAATATTCTCTAAGAAAATATAATTTATTTGGGAGAAACAGTCATGAAAAATCAATTTTTCCGTTTTTTTCCGAAAAAAACCGGTAAAAACCGGTTTTTTTCCGCCACTTATATTTTTCCGGAAAATTTACATCTCTACCTATGAGTGCTTTTAATTGACGTTTGGTTGTAGGCGTTGGAAAAGATGTTATTTTTACAATGTTCGACTGAACAGGAGAAATAGTTTGATTTTCTATGTGAAATCCAAGATAATCTAAACTGGTTTTATGAAAAGTGCATTTGTTAGGGGACAGTGTTAAATTATATTTGACTAATATTGCAAGAATTTTATCCAACTTATCACACATTTCTTGATATGAATTGGCACCAACAATAAGATCATCTTGGTAGGTATAGACACCTTCTAACTGTAATTCATCAAGTAACGAGTCCATTAAAGCTTGAAAAATTGAGGCGCTTGATTTTAATTCGAATACTAATCTCTTATACCGAAAAGAACCAAACATTGTAGTGAATGTGAGCTGATTTTGAAATTTTGCAGGCAAATCAATCTGATGATATGCCTGATGAAAGTCGAGAGAAGAGAAAAAAACGATATTGTGAAAGATTTGAAATAATAGTTTGAATTTTTGGAAGTGGATAGGACGAACCTTGAATTATAGTATTAACCATTCTGAGATCTAATGCGAGTCTATATTTCTGTATACCTGTACCGTCTGGTTTCTTTTTAACAAGAAGCATGGGGCAGGCCCATTCGGAACAATGACGTTCAATAATTTTGGCATCAAGCAACTGTTTGACTTGGTTTAAAACATCCTTCTGCACAGCTTGGGGAAGAGGGAAAGGGAGAGTCTTTATGGGGTAATCATTAATGAATTTCAAATCAGGTACAATTTTATCAGTATGACCAAGTGTGTCTAATGATTTGGAAAAGGCAGGATAATAATTAAGTAACAATTTAGTTAGGTTCTTAGCTTCGTCAGATTTTAAGTGAGAAAGTTTAAAATCCTTAGCCGATAAATCCTGCTTTCTTTTTTGTAAGATTTCATTAGACGCCTGAATAAAATTTACAAAGTGCTGTTCTGAGTTATTTTGCTTGTCAGACATTTCAGAAGTATAGTCGCGAATTTCCTCAATCTCAGATAATTGACCTATTTTTGTATGTTTAGGGAGATGAATGGTCTTTTCAGAAGTGTTTTTAAGTGTTATTGAGAAGAAATGATGTATTTGTGAAGTTTTCTTTCTTTTATTGGATAATTTATTCATTTGAATAATGGCATCATTTCCTATTAATTCTTTTGTTTGTGCCAAATATTCAAATAGATAATTTCTGTCATTGTTGATGTTATTGGAGGTGTAAACAGAGCACCATATTTGTTGTTGAGGTTCTAATATAATTTTACGAGTTAAGAACACCGCTTGATTCATTACAACATCACTCAAAGAATTGCATGATTTTGATTGTTTCTCTCCAGAAGATTCTTTACTGGTTTTTAAAGGAACAGAGAAATTATTGTTGACATGGAGACACTTGTTAAAAGTATCGATGACAACATTGTATCTAGTTATGAAATCGAAACCTAAAATGCCTTCAAAAGTGGAAGACTCGGGTATGTCAACAATATAAAAGTGGTGTGAAAACGCTTTTTGTTTTAACTTGATGGATGTTCTGATGCACGCGGAAAATGAGACGTCAGAATTGACAGTTTTAATATTGACGTCAGTGGAAAGTCTTTTATATTTTAAGACAGGTTTAAGTTGATTAAATAATTTTTGTGAAAGTAAAGATGTACTACTACCAGAATCAGCCAATAAAGTAATATCATGGTTTGCTATAGTGGCTTTAACAAGAGGGAGGGATGGTGACATAGTGTTTACACTACAAATTATCTGAACATTATCACTTTCTGTTTGTGTACTGATGTTATTTGCTATCTTAATGGAGTCAAAAGTTTGGGAACCTACTGAATTAACTAGTCTCGAACTTGAAATTTTAGGTAAAACAGGGTCAAAAAGAAAAGTTGCTGATGTAGAAGTATTAGACTGAGACACAACACCATCAGCATAAAAATTGTATGCTGATTCAGTTTTCCTGAAATTGTGGAGTGTAATTTGTGTAATTGTTTTTTCTTTGAGTGTTTGCTCTTTTCCATTTAAAACAAGAGAGAGCGTCGTGATTGTTTCGTCCACATAACTGACAAACAACTGGTTTTTTATGTGAAAACTTGTGTGGGGAATAACGTCTAGTGTAGCTCCGATTTTTGTAATTTTTTTGAAGCGTGAAACACCTGCGGAATGTTTTGGTCTAGTCTGCAGATTTTTTTGCTCAGTTTCGGTTTTAGTATCAGGAGGGGCAAAAGATAATGCATTTATTTTCTCAGAGATTTCTTTTAATTGCGATTCAATGAGATTTTCTGGTCTGTGTACCGAAGGTAAGGAATGTAAGATTTTCTCATTCCTTAAAATTTCATGAAGGGTTTGCGCTCTTTCAACTGCCGTTTTATAATCATTAATGCCTTCTTCCTGTAATTTTATTCTAATATTTGAAGGAAGGGCCTCTAGAAATTTCATGAGTTTGATAGTGTTGCGTGCATTTTCGTCGTTAATATCTGCATACACTGTAGCCGCAAGAACATTTAGTCTATGGGCTAAATTTTTTATCGTCTCAGAAGGCATAAGTGCTAAACTGGACAATTCAACAGAGGCAACACATTTACTAGGGGGGGGGCGAAAAATGATGCAAATTCCTTTTCCAGCAAATCGAGGTCTGTTATCTTTTGCAGGTCAGGGTTTTGGGCTAGAAATTTTTGTGCAGGTCCAACTAATTTTCCCTTTAAGATTGCGATTGTTGTCTGTGGGTTATACTTATTAATTTCCGCACAGACTCTAATTTGGTCAAAGAAAAATTTAAGTAAATCTGGATCTCCATCAAATTGAATGATATTTATCGGAATTTGTTTTGCCGCCATGATTACAGTTTTTTTTTTATTTATTTAAGCCCACAAGTATGGAGAAATTGATACACAGACCGGATTTATACCCTAAAGCACATTGAAAACAAGTAAATTTCCTAGCTAGTAAAAATATGTAAACTAGCAAAATAAATAGACCTTAAAATATACCTCACTTTAAAGATATCTTATTTGAACCTCTTATAACAGTAAAGCAAAGGGAGCACATACAAGAGTAAATCATTTAGAAAATAAAATAAATAAAAACAAGATAATTACACTTTGAAACATATATCTATATATTCCTTCACTTTAAAAAGTACTTATTTTATCCTTGGATAATAAAGCAAAGAAAACTATATAGAAAACACCAAAAACTGTTAGTAAGCAAGGAAAAATGAAATCTTTTAACTTCTTTACACAAGGAAAAAAAATTCCTTTTTCGTAACTTAAAACATTTTGATTTATTTATATTTTTTTGGATGAAAAAGAATATCTTATTTTAACCTTTTAATTAAAAGTTCAAAACTGGTTAAAAACTCATTTAAGCATACTAGAGAATCTAAATACAAATTAAAAAAACGAAGGGGTATGGGACGTTAAATATGAAACAATAGCACATAAATGCAAATAACTGATAAAAAAAACTGCATAAAATGTCAGCAAAAAATAATAACTAGAAATGACAACAGTTACCGTGCTTTCGCAAATTAAAAAAATCTTTGCAAAAACACAATAACAGGATTATATTAGTGATATGGGATTAAACCCGATTTAAAAACAACGAACTGCACTGTTGACTGTGGTGTACTGATTGTGGAAGCAGAACATGAAATAAACAAAGTACGTGGGTTACTTTTTTTTTTGAGAAAAAATAAAAGTCAATTAATTATTATATTGTTAAATACACCAAAGTAATAGTTAGGGAAAAGGGACTCGATCTGCTCCCACACTCAAAGCTGTCGTATTTCGAAGAGATGAAAATGTGCATTTTTTTTTTCTATCACTGAAGACTATGAGAAATTTTATATTGTAAACAGGTAATTGGGTATTCACTTATCGAAGGTGATGACACCTCTTTTAGAGAATTGTTGTAATTCTTTTATTTATTTATTTATTAATTTTCTGCACTGGAAGACGTCGGCGCCGATCATTTGCAGAAACACAAATTGCACTAATTCTAAGCAGAATTCTCTATATATTTTCACATTCTCGAAGCTGTATTAAGTACTCGAACACACGCACTTTATTGCACGTGAACTTTTGTATGGCGTGTTCTGTAATTTTGACGAAGCACACTGTAATAGAAGCACAAAATGATAGGAGGTGTCGATGATATCACTTGAATCACACACAAACTATGCGAGGACTGAGAAGGGGGGGGGCGTCCACCGCCCAGGTGACGATTGGCCGCAGAGATTTCTTTTTAGTAGATGGAACATCGAGAGATAAACACTCCGAAGCACTTGAGATGGAGAGCACAGGGGAGGAAAAGGGGGTGTCCAGCAAAGGATTTCAGGACGGGAACACCGCTTTACTTTTCGACGTCGACCGCAGGTGAAGATGGGGACATCAATTCCACATCGGCTGACCCTTAGCAGGCAAGACTAATATCGGGAGAGCTCCATATCAAGGCATGCAGGGAAGAGAATAGAAGAAGCGACGATGCATCACATCCGCAGGAAAGTGGCAGTTGATTGTATCACCCCCATATTTTTTTTTTTTTTTTTTTTTTTTTTTTTTTTTAATGTGGGGAAAACGAAAAAAGTCAAACGGCACCAGAGACTCTTGTGAGGGCGTTTTGTAGTAGCTGCTATTTTATTAGAATACTTAGAAGAAGCGTGATTACGTATAGTAGTCCAGGTCTTAGATGTGAAAATAGCGAAAAAACCCCACAATGATTGCAAAGCCACTTTTTATTTAAACATGTAGTAATAGGGGGGTACACATACAGTACTCGGAGAAAATCTCCGAACAGAGATTTTGCGACTTAACCGGACAAGAGCAGTGAGTCAAGTCCGCCCATACATAGCAACAAACCGCCACTTTTGGCATGCTAGAAAATCGCCAACATACACAAGTTCGCCGATGCACAATGGATAGTATACGCCAAATAACAGTTAAAATGCAGCTGGCATGATCAGAATTCAATTTGGTTGCCCAGCTGGGATGGGAAAGGAAAGGTTGCCAATTGATAAATGTTACACGTGTTGTTATGTCTAAACAAAGAAGCCGACCGAAGGGGCACCAGATTTTAATGCGCAGATGTTAAATACTTTTTAGGATTTTGTCGAGAAAGGAAAAAGAAGCGTAAGCATAAATTTTAACCGCGAAACAGAGATGATCTCCTTATAAGGTAATGCAGAATTGCTTCGATCAGAATTACCCGACATCAGGAAATTGTTTTGAACGGTTGCTTAAAATGTGAGTGTATTTCTCACAGATAAACTTGAGCAGCTGCAGATTTTCGGTTAGAGAATTAATAAGCAAGAAAAATGGAAAAGGAATGAAGGACAACTTAAAACTAATTTTGAATTGAAAAGAGAAGGGGGTGTAAAGGAATAATTTAAGAAAATACCCAATATATAACGAAATAATCGTTATACGCCCTGATTTATATTTCCTTTTATGGTGATTTTTACCAAGGGTATTATTTTAATTATTAACTACCGGCGGTGTTTTCGGTGTTTTTTCACTGTAAGAAATTTGTTTGTAAAGACCGTTTTGCATTATATTTCTCGAACTGTATAAAGGTGAGTAACATACAGTTTTATGTCTATTAAAAATCCTTCAATTTATATCAACTACTTGTGATACTTTTATATTTGTTTTTATTCAAATCTATTTTGGGTCACTATGAACCGAAAAACTACTAGTGTGCAATGTGTTTAAGGAGAACAATACAGCTAAGGACGTCCAAACATGAGTGTCGGTCTACCAACCTCGGGCCGATCGTGCCAGATGTAATTATAATGATTTTTTTCAACCAATGTCTCAGGAAAAAAGAGAAAAAATCCCGCTTATTGGAACAATTTGGAATTTTTCTTTCATTACTGTCTTTGTAAAAATTACATTTTAAAACACATATTCTTATAAACAGAAGACAAAAAACACGTTCTAAAACTAAATTGTATGGACAGAAATATTTATGGGACATATGTCAAGCTGTACTTGCAGATGAATGTTCCCAAGAATTGGCAAGCAGAAAACCTGGAAGCATCTCCCAGCATGCAAGATGCCTGACAATGGCAAACAGGATCTTGCTTTTATTGATCACATCAATTGATAAGATTAGCTGAACTTGTCACTAACGTTTATGCCCCTCGTGGTTTAACATAAAATTCCAGTTTAGTATTATTTATGTATCAGAACACTTTTTTAAAAATCGTACAGTATATCAAGTACTTAGAAAATGAACTTAAGAAGGTTGTGCAATAAACTCTTCAGATAAACGCCTTTATTATGCATTCAGAAATCTCAACTGGTAATGTTGTTTGATTTTCGAGAGTTTAAGAGATTTCTGTTAAGAGAAAAAGGTAGAAAAAGCTTGAAAAACCGAATTCAAAGAAAAGAGAGTTTCAAAACCTTCACAAGTTTATGAAGCGGAAGACTACATCAATCTTATTGATTGGAAATCTACTATAGTAACGGAATCACCTCTCATAACTAACTTTGGCAAACAAGAGATTGAATTGATTGTTGATTCAGGAACTAAGAATGAAATTGAATTTTAAAAAAATCATACAAACGCAGACAATTTAAATAACTCTTAAAGAGGTTACAACAGCATCTAAATACATTTGTATTTCAAAGGTCGAGATGGCTTCATTAAGTCAAGATTGCCAGACAGAAAATGCATTCCAAAGTTTGAAACGGAGTGCACTTCACACCTGCAACTACAGCAGCCTAAGAATAAAAACTTTTCTCTATAGCGTTAATTCACTATTTTTTTTTACTATAATAATAATAAACTTAATTAATATCTTTGTTTAATAAGCGTATTTGTAATTCACTGTATTATAAATTATCTATTTCAACCAGCCTAAACCAAAGACTTTGGTTTCAGGTTGAAAAAGCTGCTTACACTTCAGGTGAACTGCCTAAAATCTTCAAGATAAGCAGCGAATAAAATCGAGATTTAGTTTGAATAACGTTTTTCAAATGTTTAATTATTGTATTTGTAACCTTTTTCATCTAAATGTTACACTTTCAAAGTTTAATTTTTATTTTTGTGTGGTGTGTGTGTTATTTTAAAAATCGTCCCTGTCATGAACCAAAACAAATAAGACTAGCAAACTGATTAAAAATTAATATACATTATCTTTGTATGATATCTGGAAATTTGCAGGTGTAAAAAGTAAACTGGAACAAATTTAAAACCATGAACAAAATAAATTGGAAATCTGGGATATTTTGTAAAATAATAAGATTTTTAATTAGATTCCGGGAGACTTATAAAATTAATGACAGAAATGAATTTTTTTATGTCAAATGCCCATCTAAACTTTACGTTTTCATACATGAAGAAAAAAAATACTTTATATTCATAAGTAAAAAAAAAATAAAAAAATATATATAATAATAATAATAATAATAATAATACATTTTTGGGCAAAAAATTCAAACTTCATCCTCAAAAAATATTTTTATATGAGAAATAACAATTGTATATTCAAATAATTTTTTTTAATTCATAACTACTTCCTTACTCTCTTATCACGATTCAGCAGCCGAAGAAATTGCCAAAGATCGCTATTTACAGCAGTCTGTTTGGTTCTGGTAATTGTTTTAGCGTATAGTTTGATTACATGTCATAAATTTGTGTTTTATTTATATTTTATTGATTCATTTATTGATGAAGTTTCGTCGGAATTTAAGCTGAAAAGATATACTGAACTGATTGAATTAATTTAAGTGACAAGCTGAGTTATCTTTCTTACTCATCTGCACGCGATAGAAATAGATTGAAAAAAAAAAAAAAAAGTCGGAAATTGCACGTCAAACGTAACAAATGAGGTATGTTAGTACTATAACGAAGTTTTAAAATTAATCAGATATTGGTGTAATAGTATACCGTACTTCGGATACATTAGTGTATTCGAAATCTTTTGTGTGTCCCTGTAAATACTATCTGGTTTCTATTGTGCAGAAAGTAGCTTGTAGTAAACCTCAGCGACGTATATCAATTTCATAAAATGTGAAACAGTTTAACATAATTAACAAGTTGGAAATTGCACGTGAAGCGTAGCAAACGAGGTGCGTTCGTACGATAACGAAGTTTTAAAAATATTACTCTCATATATTAATCTCATAAAATTGTAAATAGGGAATTACAATTAAAACGCTCATCAAACAATGTTCTCCCTATACCATTATGTAATGGAATACTTTTGTGTGGCCTTGTAAATCAATAACAAATGTTCTTTGCATCACAAATTATGTAAAATGTATATTATAATATGTACTTTATATTGTATATAAATTTTATTAAGTTCGAATGAGTGCAACACCATTAAAATGCATTTGAAACATTTTCCCCCATTGACCGTAATGTAACGGAATACTTTTGATTGTCCCTGTAATTGATCTATGCATCCGATTTTCATAAAATTTGAAATAACTCGACAAAATTATGTAATAACTATGTATTTTAAATTTCAAACGTATAAAATACATTTGAAACTTTTTCCCCATTGACTATAATGTAATTGAACACTTTTGAATGTCCCTATAATTGATCTATGCACCCGATTATCAAAAAATTTGAAATAACTCGACAAAATTATGTAATAACTATGTATTTTAAATTTCAAACGATTAAAATGCATTTGAAACTTTTTTCCCCATTGACCGTAATGTAACGGAATACTTTTGATTGCCCCTGTAATTGATCTATGCATCCGATTTTCATAAAATTTGAAATAACTCGACAAAATTATGTAATAACTATGTATTTTAAATTTCAAACGTATAAAATACATTTGAAACTTTTTCCCCATTGACTATAATGTAATTGAATACTTTTGATTGTCCCTGTAATTGATCTATGCACCCGATTATCAAAAAATTTGAAATAACTCAACAAAATTATGTAATAACTCTGTATTTTAAATTTCAAACGATTAAAATGCATTTGAAACTTTTTTCCCCATTGACCGTAATGTAACGGAATACTTTTGATTGCCCCTGTAATTGATCTATCCATCCGATTTTCATAAAATTTGAAATGACTCGACAAAATTATATAATAACTATGTATTTCAAATTTCAAACGTATAAAATACATTTGAAACTTTTTCCCCATTGACTATAATGTTATTGAATACTTTTGATTGTCCCTGTAATTGATCTATGCACCCGATTATCAAAAAATTTGAAATAACTCAACAAAATTATGTAATAACTCTGTATTTTAAATTTCAAACGATTAAAATGCATTTGAAACTTTTTTCCCCATTGACCGTAATGTAATGGAATACTTTTGATTGCCCCTGTAATTGATCTATCCATCCGATTTTCATAAAATTTGAAATGACTCGACAAAATTATATAATAACTATGTATTTTAAATTTCAAACGTATAAAATACATTTGAAACTTTTTCCCCATTGACTATAATGTAATTGAATACTTTTGATTGTCCCTGTAATTGATCTATGCACCCGATTATCAAAAAATTTGAAATAACTCAACAAAATTATGTAATAACTCTGTATTTTAAATTTCAAACGATTAAAATGCATTTGAAACTTTTTTCCCCATTGACCGTAATGTAATGGAATACTTTTGATTGCCCCTGTAATTGATCTATCCATCCGATTTTCATAAAATTTGAAATGACTCGACAAAATTATGTAATAATTATGTATTTTAAATTTCAAACGATTCGGTTGGGTAGTTTTTGCGTTGTTATATGCGGACAGACAGACAGACAGACGGACGGACTGAGCGACAACAATAGGTGCTACTTATTTACATAATTACGAACGCACCTAAAACCGCGCCTCAAACAATGTTTCCCTATACCATTATACAATAGAATACTTTTGAGTAGCCCTGTAAATTAATAAAAAATATTCTTTGCACCGCAGATTGTACATAATGAAAATGATACTTTAATGCATACTTCATAGATGCATATCATTTTTATTATGTTTGAAAGAAGGTAACATCATTAAAATGCACTTGAAGCTATTTTTCCTAGTTGCCGTATAGTAATGAATGCTTTTGATCGCCCCTGTAATTAAACTATGCATCCGATTATCATAGAATTTGAAATGACTCAACAAAAAAAAGTTATTAAATCTTTTAGAATTTTAAATCACATAATTTTAAGAAATTCACCTTTTACATATAAACATTTGAATAAACAATTTTATTTTACTTGCGAGAGCTGTAAAGAAAAATTAAAAACAAATGTTATTGACATTTTTGATTCCAATCTAATAAGAACCATAATCGTAATAAAATAAAAATAAAACATACACATCATAAATAAAAATTCTCTTTAATGAAAGCAAATTGTGTTTCATATCAAATTGTTGTCGTAATTCCACACTGTAAAAAAAAAGGGTCGATCTACTAAAAAATTTTAGTGATGCTGGCCGCCACCAAACATGCATCGAATGTATGCAATGTAAGTAATCGTTAATTAAAGGGATTATGAAAATCCTGTCGTAGCAGTTACCATGGATAATGATCTCTGAACCCCCCCCCCCCCTTTAGAAACATGTCAAAATAGAGCTGGTAGGAATGTTTGGTGCTGCCATCTATTGCGGCTTTGCCGAAAATCTTCCGTTTCAGAAGTCTGTCTTTTTACCCACTGGATGCAGCTCGAAGGAGGCTCCAGCCCTTCGGGCACACGTAATGGTTACTAAAAATAATTTTGGAGTTATTACTAAAATTTGCTTGGTGGCTCATACTAAAAAGTTTTAAGTAGTTATACAAAAAAAAAAATTTTGGTCAGTTTACAAAAGAAATGTTTGTTTCACTTGCAAAAAAAAAAAAAAAAAAAAAAAAAAAAAGTTTGTAATGGTTACTAACAAATTCTGTGGAATACAAATTTACTACAAAAATTTTTAGTAACCTCTTGATTTTTTTTTTTTTTTTTTTTTTTTTTTTTTACAGTGCATTATAAAGGAGTCTATTGAAATGTATACGCGTAAAAATTTTATTTGCAATGATAATTTTTCTTTTATTATTCCTAAGTTATGGTTAGAGTTAATAAATAAATTCCTCGTGAAAGATTGAATAGGATGAACCAAGTTGAAAATTAATTTTGATAAAGGTCTATTTTTAATTTATTGTTTTCACAATAGAGCGCGTGGTTTTAATTTACAATACATTGTCGCGTGCCGTTTCTATTGGCCATGAAACGATTTGTATTTTTGTTTTTATTTTATTACGATTATGGTTTTTATTAGATTGGAATCGAAACATGCCAATAATATTTATTTTTAATTTTTCGTTACACCTCTCTCAAGTAAAATAAAATTGCTTATTCAAATGCTTGACTCAACAAAATAATGCAGCAATTATATAGTTTAAATTTCAAACGATTCGTTTGGTTAGTTATTGCGTTGTTATATTCAGACAAACAGACGTAGGACTGAACAACGATTATAGGTGCTACATATTTATATAATTACGAACGCACCTACAAATAGTGCTTGAAAATTAATTTAAAAACTCTACAAAATGAATTCAATGCAACACAGTTTCCAAACAAATTGTAGTACAGTTTTCAAACAAAATGCATTTGAAAATACACTTTTTTCTCTTTTCGACAGTATGAAAGCTAAAATTATACGACGTTTATAAGTTTAAAATTTGTAGTAAAAACGAAATTTAATCGTCTGCTGTTACCAATGTTAACATGACGTCAGCATTACGAATGCACACATTTACTCTTTATAAAATATAGACAGATTAATATTATTATTGTTTTTGGCACATCATGTCACGTAAAATCATTTTTGGAAAAAAAAATATTGGCACGTGTATTTGAAAAGGTTCACTGTCCCTGTTATAGACTATTGTTTTTGACAATTGCTTTTGTACTGTCGTTAGTCAGTCAGTTTTGTAGGCATGCAAGAAATATGTATTCTGGGTTTTTTTTATTATAAACCAGAAAAAACAAATGATTATTTGACCATGAACTCACACAATCTTTCAATTTTGCCGTTTACACCTAGGTAATTTCCATTAATAAATATTCCATTGTTTAAACAATGGAACGTCATTTGCTGAGACTGATCGTTATCCTTATGCGGGTAACATATCTGATTTTGTTTTTACACGATATATATTTTCTAGAAAAGAGTAGATAAAAAATAAGCATAAAAATAAAATTGATTATAAGGGGGCAGATCACGTTGACGGTTTAAAAAAAAGGTTTAAAACAGGTTCTAAGAGGGATGCCCTCCGTGGGGGTCTTTATAAGGAAACGTAATCCATATTTAGTAAAGAAATCCAAGATTCGAAGAAAATCACGAAAAACTCCGAATGATTAGGCCGACCGCCACGATTGGGCTCGAACACAGCACTTGTCGTTTACCAGTTTCGAAGATAGAACATCTCAGCCACTTGTGAGGCTAATTGCCGGATGGATATATTAAAAAGTTACATACAGTGTTCTCGCTGTCGCTCGCCAATGCGCCAAATTGCGACTAAATTCTTCATTTGGCGAGTAAACAAGCGATTAGATTCGCCAAATTGCTAGTGCTCAATTTTTGCTTTTTCTTTTTTTTCTTTTTCGCTTTTCGTACATATGCATATATATTTAATGTATACATTTTTTTTTTAATGTTTGTAGCGGATTAGTTGAAATTAGATTAATAACAATCCTGTCACAGTTATAAAAACTTGGGTTATTTTAGAACATATTGAAAAAAAGGGAATACATTAAAGAATTAAATGTTTTTTTTTGTGTGTGTGTGCGCAACATGGCGAATCTATTTTGCTAATACTTTTCTCATTTGGCGAATGTTTTTCATTTTTAATTAGCCAAATTACTAACGTTGGTCAAATGTCAGCGAGAACACTGGTTACATATCCACTACAAAAAGATTTTTTACAAAAATATCAGAACAGAACTCTCTTAAAACGAAAGAGCTAAAATAAGTCAAGTTGAGCTGAAATCCACTCATCTCGCGTTTTAAAAGGCAGCTTCTTATAAAGAATTAAAACAACTCAAGTGAACGAGTTGTTTCAACTCGTATTTGAGGGAAATGGAATAATTTAAGGCAAATCCAGTAGCACTTGAGGGATTTGTTATCCATTTAAATTGGAGTGAAATGTTGTCATTTCAGATTTAATCCAGTTGTTCTTGGGCGATTTGTAACAAATTCATACATGAATGAAATCAACTCATTTAAGAGTTAATCCAAAACCCCACGAATTTGTAGAATTGAATAAATTTATATTTAAAACAAGTTGGAAATTGCACGTGAAGCGTAGCAAATGAGGTGCGTTCATACGAAGTTTTTAAAATATTACTCTCATATATCAATCTCATGAAATTGTAAATAGGGAATTACAATTAAAACGCTCATCAAACAATGTTCTCCCTATACCATTATGTAATGGAATACTTTTGTGTGGCCTTGTAAATCAATAACAAATGTTCTTTGCACCACAAATTATGTAAAATGTATATTATAATATGTACTTTATAGTTGCATATAAATTTTATTAAGTTCGAATGAGTGTAAAACCATTAAAATGCATTTGAAACATTTTCCCCCATTGACCATAATGTAACGGAATACTTTTGATTGTCCCTGTAATTGATCTATGCATCCGATTTTCAAAAAATTTGAAATAACTCGACAAAAT
Organism: Maratus speculifer; assembly: GCA_964019185.1. Taxonomy (NCBI): domain Eukaryota; kingdom Metazoa; phylum Arthropoda; class Arachnida; order Araneae; family Salticidae; genus Maratus; species Maratus speculifer. The sequence goes on along the minus strand of OZ025300.1, from coordinate 159,861,596 downwards.
TATGTAATAATTATGTATTTTAAATTTCAAACGATTAAAATGCATTTGAAACTTTTTTCCCATTGACCGTAATGTAATGGAATACTTTTGATTGCCCCTGTAATTGATCTATGCATCCGATTTTTATAAAATTTGAAATGACTCGACAAAATTATGTAATAATTATGTCTTTCAAATTTCAAACGATTCGGTTGGGTAGTTTTTGCGTTGTTATATGCGGACAGACGGACGGACTGAACGACCACTATAGGTGCTACGTATTTACATAATTACGAACGCACCTAAAAAGCAAACTCCCTTAAAATTACAAAAACCTTCAAGTGATTTCTAAATTAACTGACTAAATAAAATCGCATCAGTTAAAACTACATTCAGTAATACTCTATTGATTTTTATCGATGATATTCAATGTAACATGGAATTCTGGCTACATTTTCAAGTGTCATTATTAAATTCTTATCTCAGATTAAATTTATTTTTTTTATTGACATTACAAGAAAAAAAATATATATATATATATTAGAAAAATGTGACATGGATTTTCCGTTATTTCTTCCATGTCTTTAATTAATAAGACTTAACCCTTAAATGCATATTGTATCATTTTCGATACCATAAGTGTTCCCGATTTATTGGGGGTTTTATTCACATATTCCGTATTCTCACAAGAAATTTAAAAGAGCAATTTTCACTTTACTTAATGACAGAACAATGCAAACAATGTAAGCATGGTGATGGACCTCCTAGTTGAAAAAACAACTTTATATCCATGTTAACAATGTAAGCCGTGTTGCCTGAGCTTAGGGAGCCATAAGAAAAATAAAAAATAATGTTTAGTTGTGGGAAGCCACAATTAAGATTAATTTATTAGCTAGCATAGAATAAAAGATAGAATAGAAAATTTAAATTAAATAAAAAGAAAAAGAAAGAAAAAAGAAACTTAAAAAGTTCGTAATGTACGAGAAGCAAAGGACGAAAAAGCTACCGAAGGGTCGCCCCAACTAGAAAAAAAAAAGACTTTTTTCAGAGACCATACATTTTTAAATTAACGAAAAATTGTAAATTTAGTTAACACTAACAGACTAACAATTTTTTTTTTTTTTTAGTAAAGTATATGTGAGGGTTGAGGGAAACTCAATCATCCTCTTCCATTAATAGAGTGTATCTGGGACGTTTCCTATTAATGGGGTCAGAAACCTTAATGACGGACCATTCGTAATTAAACAAAGAAAAATTTGCTATTTAGATTTTTCTGGTATGAATTCTGATTCTTTGAATTGCGCATTTTTTGGAACGCGTTCTATCCTATGCATTTAAGGGTTAAAACATTAGAATTTACACGATTGAAAATTCTCTAATGAATCTTTTTTTTTTTTTTTTTTTTTTTTTTTTTTTTTTTTTTTACTTATTGAATGAAACTGTTTCCTATGTCTATTCAATAGGGGAAAAGGCAATTGAATCATTATGCAAAAGTAGACAGAGCTTACATGAATTTTTCATTATTATTTTGTCAAATCGGAAATTTTTAACATCAGTATTTTCTTTGTTAAATTTAAAAGTACAAATTTATTAAATTAAAAATACTGGTGATTTCAAAATTGCAAATTTGAAAACACATATTCATGCAAACGGCCTAAATTTACATAACTGTACTACAGCACCCGAACAACATTAGACAGAATATCAGCATCTGATGCAGTGGTGCTAATGGGAATTGTTCCTTCTTTTTCTTTGGCGATTTCAAGTTCACATTTAGATATTTTCCAATAATACTCATAGCTTCAGAATGGTTTATATATAATTTACGATAATATTTAACGATAACTTCCGCAAAGCAACTCCCCATATGGGATTCTCGGCATCAGGCCCGTGGGCCGACGCTTTCTTAGGTGTTCTATTTGGCTTTGTAGGTTTCGGCATGGACATGTAGCTCGGATTGGTGACTTCCATGAGGGGTCCTTACTAAAAAAAATCTGTAGAAAATCTGGGGTAGATGTGCCAGTAATGGACCACCTTCCAGTAATGGGCCACCTCGCACTTTTTAGTTTATAAAAAAATAATAAATAATAGTTAAGCTTTTATTATTTTTTTCTGAACTCCATCTTGCATGCTTTATAAGCTGGATTAATTTTTTACCCTTTTCGTCAAAACAATTAGGAAGCAGAAAATAAAGTTTCACAGTCTTTCTGTTTTTCACTGAAAATCTTAATGAATATGCTAAGAGCAGACTTTACTTACTTAGTTTATATCTTTTTTATTTTTCAGTAAAAATTGAATGTTTTTGTTTGGTTAGCAATATAAAACATTGAATTTAATATACCAATGACCATTTACAAAATTTTATTTATTTTTAAGATTTTAGGAGGGGTGGTCCATTACTGGATTGCTTATTTCGTGATTTTCCAGTAATGGACCACCCAAGTGACCAATACAAAAAGTGTTATTTCAGTAGAAATAAAATATTTTGATTCAACTGAAAAGCTAAATAATCAAATTTAATACTTAAATTTTACCTATTAGAATTTAATAAAGGCAATTTCTTTATCAATAGTTGTTTTTAAAAAGTCATCCAAAATTGGTACAAAACACAAGCAGAACATTTGACAAAATCTAGATGTGTCGTGACAAAAGAAGTTGTTTTAAGTTGGTTCAGAAATGCAAAATCATATTTGGAAGAAGATATTATTAATATTTTCTTCCGAATTCTAAAGCATACAGAGAGAATTTTCAATAAGGTTAAAACAAGGTTTCTTTTGTGCTCTTAAAACAAGGAAAATTTTGGGACCAAAATCAGTTAAAGATGTGTATTATGTAGTACCAAATAACGAAAAAGAACAAATGACTGTTATGAGATGTTTTTCAGCAAGTAATGATATTGTTCCAATGGTGATAATATATCCATATAAGCATCTCTGAAGAAAAATTGTGGAATCAATCTGTGCCAAATTGATGGGCTATATAATTATCTGAAAATGGTTGGATAGTGCAAGAACATTTATCATTTTAAATGCATTCTAAAATTCTATATTGAATAGTTTGGACTATCAGAAAGGGATGATAAAATTGAAGATCTATTATTTATATTTTATAGTTGCACAGCACATCATTTAGACAATGATATGAATGAAGATTGGAGACTTTTTTTTAATGCCTTATTTTATCTGAACTTGATTTCAGTAAAACATTGTGTTTATCTTATAAATCCTTTAAATTTAAATATTTTGTTTTGTATCTTTATAATATAAATCCTTTAATGTTAGTTAATAATAAACAGTTAATAATATCATTAATATTTTGTTTTATATCCACATTATAAATCCTTGATTATAATAAATTCATAACTTAAATTTAAACATTTTGTTTTATGTTTTTTCATTATAAATCCTTTAATGTAATGAATTTCTAACTTAAGTTTTAATATTATGTTTTATTAGTATGCTTCAGCGCCGAAACTAGCCTTTTTTGCGCCCGGGGCAAACGTGGATTTTGGCGCCCCCCACCTCCCACATATATGCATTCTTTATATAAAACACACCAAACAAAATCTTAATTTGGCGCCCCCTTCAGCTTCTGTTCTGGTGGCTCCCGGAGCACGTGCCCCCTCTGCCCCCCCTCTAGTTTCGGCCCTGGTATGCTTTCATTAAGTTCTGGAGCAAAATACAATTGAAACAAGTTGGAAATTGCACGTGAAGCGTAGCAAATGAGGTGCGTTCGTACGATAACGAAGTTTTAAAAATATACAGATCTTCCTGATATAGTAGACAATACTTCGGATACAGTACAATGGTTGAACTCTTTGTGTTCCTATAAACATGCAGGAAGTAATTTTCATTACACCGCAACAACGTATATCATATTCATAAAATGTGGCACAGTTGAATATAATTAAAACATGTCCCAAACAATGTTTCCCCGTATAGCATTATGTAGTGGAATACTTTTGTGTGGCCCTGTAATTTAATAATAAATATTCTTTGCATCTCAGATTGTACAGAATTTATATTTTAGTATATATATACGTCATAGGTTCATGTCAATTTTATTATGTTCGAATCAGTGTAACACCATTAAAATGCATTTGCAACTTTTTTCCCCATTGACTGTAATGTAATGGAATACTTTTGATAGTTCCTGTAATTGATCTATGCATCTGATAATCATAAGATCTGAAATGACTCGACAAAATTATGCAATAATTATATGTTTTAAATTTCAAACAATTAAAATGCATTTTAAACTTTTCCCCAATGACCGTAATGTAACGGAATTCTTTTGATTTTCCCTGTAATTGATCTATTCATCCGATTTTCATAAAATTTGAAATGACTCGACAAAATTATGTAATAATTATGTATTTTAAATTTCATACGATTCGGTTGGATAGTTTTGCGTTGTTATATGCGGACAGACAGACAGGCGGACAGACAAACGGACAAATAGACGGACAGACGGACGGACTGAACGACAATTATAGGTGCTACGTATTTACATAATTACGAACGCACCTAAAAACAATTATCTGTTATTTTTTGTAGGGTGGCCCATTACTGGAACATAGGCGGTCCATTACTGGAACATAGGTGGTCCATTACTGGGCTTTTGGGTGTTTAGACATATTTATATTATTTTGCCCCGAGATAAATCGGGGGTTAAAGCACTGTTTCCCCATACCCGTCGCCGGTTAAGTGGTTAAAATTAAATTTTTATTTCTATTGGAAAATGTAACTATGGGATTAGTTAAATATTGCTGAAAGATTAATATAATATGAAAAAAATTGGAATACAATAATTATAACTATTAAAAAAATTTATTTTTTAGAGAAATTCCTTAAGGGGGTCCATTACTGGCACATCTACCCTATAGCTTTTTGGCCCAAAATCTGTGGGAAATCCGAAGGTATTTGGCCCATTATGCAGATATTTTTAAGAATATCTTGAAAAATTCTGCAGATATTTTAAAGATAAAGCTAAGTTTGCAAATTTTCTTCAAATTTCTGTAGAATTTCTGTAGAAAGTGGCAATTTCTTCAGATAATCTTAAGATTATTTTTAGTGGGGGTGGCAGGGAAGTGTCGTCTGAATTGGTGGCGAGAGGAATTTACGGGCTCAAGACACGTGAGTGGTGTCCTAACTTTATCCACTTCATCTAGAAGTTTAGAATAATATTCTTCGTTTATTATTTAGTCCTGGGGAAAATAGCTATCAATATTTTGTTAGCATCACAAAAGACTTACGACATGAACACGCATAGTGCCTTGTTCGTTGTGGAGAACCACTATGTCAACAATGTAATTGCTGCTTAGTCTCAGAGGTGTAATAGTGAACTCAAGTTTCGTCTCTTGTAACAAATTTTATTTGCGATAAAATGATCTAGACTCTCTTCACTAATTCTCATTTTCTGACATATTTTACCATTATCAACCAGTGTTCTTGCTGACTTTGACGAACGTTAGTAATTTGGCTAATTAAAAATTAAAAACATTCGCCAAATGAAAAAAGAATTAGCAAAATAGATTTATCGTGTAGTACTAAAAAAATAATTTCTTTAATTCTTTAATGTACCCCCTACCCTTTTTTTTTTTTACATGTTCTTATAACTGCGACAACGATCGTTATTAATCTAAATTTCAACTATCCGCTACAAATATATTAAATATATATATGTTCTTTTATTGGTATTGTCTGAATAACTTTGGATGTATTTAAAAAAGTATTTATATATATATATATACATATGTATGAAAAACGAAAAAGAAAAGGAAGAAAAATCAAAAATTGAGCACTAGCAATTTGGCGAATCTAATCGCTTGTTTATTCGCCAAACGAAGTATTTAGTCGCAATTTGGCACAATGGCGAACGGCAGTGAGAACCCTGTTATCAACATGCGCGAGAATCGTCTTGCCGAAAGCTTTTTTATCCCTAATTTCACAGTGAGGGTCTGAAATGTTTTTTCACGTAGATGCCTACACTTCTAAGCGATTTTAGAGACCTTTGACGACCCTGCATAAATATACCGTTCACTTTTTCGACAATTTCAGACAGTTTTTTACGGGTACACGACATTTCGGTCCCGCCATTTCGGTACCGCCGTTTCGGTCCCGCCGTTTCGGTCCCGAGACATTTCGGTCCCGAGACATTTCGGTCCCTGGACATTTCGGTCCCGAGACATTTCGGTCCCGAGACATTTCGGTCCCTGGACATTTCGGTCCCTTGCCATTTCGGTCCCTGGCCATTTCGGTCCTTAATCATTTTGGTCTCTTGCCATTTCGGTCCATTGCTATTTCTTTACCGGCCACTTTATAACTTGGTTTCTGATTGATGAAGGCCCACTAAACGCTGTAAGCTCAACATTGTTCGGGCCTTTTTTAATATTTTTATTCTCCTGCCCCCCTTCCCTCAAATTTTATACAAAGCTGAATATAATAGTCCAATAAGTTTAATCTATTGTAACTCGTGATAATAAAATCACAGCGAGTTGTAAATTTGATTAAACAATGTTATATAATTTTACACTGTCTTTATGATTATTATTTAACAGAATAAATATTTTAAGTTTTATCATATATTTTTTGTATTAGGTATTTTTTCTATACTATAAACTATTATTTTTATTGATTAACTTTTATTTTTATTGATTGTTTTCGCACACTTTCTTAGAATCTTTAAATTGGTGATTTCGTAACTAGGCATGCTATAAAAAAATTTTGTTAAAAAAATAAAAATGCTCCAACGATCTTTTTTTATGTAATAATTATTGGTTACATTTTTTTTTTTTTTTTTTTTTTAACAGTTATTTTATGAAGACAATTTTTGTCAGTTAACTTTATTGAAAGTTATTGAAATTTATTGAAAAAGCCTATTTCTTTGTAATAAAATGATTATTTTTTAATTTTATATAATAATGTAACTATTATTTTAAATAATTTTACTTTCGATTTTTAACTGACAAAACTAAGCTTTTTTAATTTATCGTTTGTTTATTTATATCCATAACCTTTTCGCTCCCACTTTCACAGAAAAAAATTGACAATTTTAATTTTAATTTTATTTTTAATTGAATAAATAGTTTAAATTTCAGTAACTTTAAATATAAAATAAATAAACAGGTAAACGATAAGCTTCAGTTTATAACTACTACAAAACATAATGATAAATTGAATATAAAACAGATTATTTATTGAGTTTATATAAAGTAAAATTTGAAATGCATATTAATAATTTTATCAATTTAATTATATAAAGATTCATTAAATTAAAAATACATAAATTTAATAAAATATTAATTTGATTTTCATTTTAAAATCACTAACTGTTTTGAGATTTAATTTATAGCAATTATTCATCACCATAAGTTATTATTCAAAAATTGTTATTTATTTCAAAAAAGGAAATTATTATTATTATTATTATTATTATTTTGAAAAATCAATTAGTAACGTAACGTAATAATTAATTAAACATAATAATGCAACACTGGAACAATGCGTAAAAATATTTCTTAACAGGTTTAGGTAACATTATTATCCAGATGCAAATTTAAATTTTTTGAAACAAAGTTATAGTTTACAGTTCGCAAAAATCAATCATATATTAATTATTATATTTAAAGAGTAAGAAAAATATGATGAACTAACCAATAAATGAATAAATAACATATTTATTTTGAGAATCCTTATCATTTTTATACATCCTAATGAAGTTAATAACATTATAGTAGCTGAAATTTAAAAAATATGTTTTTTTCATTTTTGCTATAACTTCTATATAGTTCTTGTACTAGATTTTAAACAAGTAATTGATAAATAAGTCACTTAAACAATTAATAGTTAAAATAATTTTGAATCCTTATTAATAAATATGTTTGATAAAAATAATTTAATTTTTGAGAATTTTTTAATTTAACAACATAATTATTAATACTTTCAAATTTTCTAAGATGATGTTAATCATTTAATAAAATAATGTATAACATTAAGTAAATAACAAATCAAAACCGTGTGCCGAGAATTTTTAAACACTTTTTTTTATGTTCGTGTTCCTATAAAATTGGAAATGTATGCATATAAGTATCAGCTAAGTACTACGATTAACCTCTTTTAAGCAAAAATTCTGCATGTCAATCAATTGTCAACGCCCATCTGAACAAATAGTCATCTTTATACAAGATAACTAGAAGAGTTAGGTAGTTAGCTTTATTCTACATATCTTGATCTTTATACACTTGTCAGATGAAACCATTATTCTTTACAATGCCCTTTATACTCTGGAGTTCAAATGCGGACGGACCTCCCACATAATCGCTGGCATTTTTTAGAAGAAATATGAATGTTTTGAAAAGAACAGCATTTCTCGGTGTTTTTTATTCCTCTTGCTGTTATCTTCATTTCAAACGCTTTTAGTATCAATTAAACCAGTATAAAAAGTAGAATGGAATATTTTTTATCCTTATTATTACAGCTTATGAATGACATTGAAATATTCAAAACTTATAACACAACTAAATAAGATTGTCAGATAAGATATTTACCACCTAGACATAATATTTTAAGTTACCTTTTTTAATTTAACTTACTTTGACAGAAGGCTTTTTTTGTTCTTATTTTTTATGAGGGTTTTTATATTTTAATGTTAAAAATAATTATTTTATATAATAGTATCAGCTTTAAATGAAATGACGAATTTCAATACGCATTACATTAATAATTTTGTAATTAGTTTCCTTAAGCTGGTTTTAGAAAATTTAACAGGTGTGTTGTATAAATGTGATATATGCATAAAAGTATATCAGGGGCGGATTTATGAAGTGAGGGGCCCCTCTCACTGGAAATTTTTGGGGCCCTTCCATTTTGAAAAATTGAGTACATATATAATTATTAAATAATACATATTCAAAACTTAATTACAATAATTACTTATAAATTAATTAAAATGTATTCAAATCGTGAAGGATTAGATGTACAAAATGCATTTCATGTTCAAATTACATCAGAATTTTACATGAACTTCGATACTGTGGCGGATAAATGTGCTAAAATTATGCATCTTATTTTCCTTTCCATTTTGAAGCACTTTCCAACTTTAGCACTTTTTATAATTTAGGCAAATCAAGACTCCGATTTCCTTTGGCAGTGTCTAGTGTGTTCCCAACAAACTTTTTTCGAATGTTTCTCTGACTCAGCCCACTACTTAACTCAGCTTATACCGGGAGTGCTTTGCAGCGCCCAAGACAATCGATAACCAAGTTGAATTGCAAAACCCTGTCGTAATCAGATCCCTTGAAATAAAAATTTTCCTTCTCAGTGGAAGATGAAACTAAAATCTGTAAAATAATTGTAAGCAAAATTGAATGAACTAATTAATTTCCGTTGAAATCGAACCCATAAACTTAGAAAAGAATGCATTATTAATCTTCGAAAATGGTGGTAAAATAAATGCAAGATACATTTTTATAATGCAGAAAATAGCTGAATCGTAATTTACGTTGAACGAACCAATTCTCGTTGAAATCGGGCCGATAGAACTCGAGGAAAGAATGCGTTCCCAATCGATGGGAGATGCTTTTTCTCAATAATTTTGCCACGTTTAACATTAATCAAATATTTATTTTATAAATGAAGCCCCCCCTTCCCTCAGATAAAATTAATGACTTATCTTCAAAAGTAACGTTATTTTTAATTTATGGCAGTAGTAAGTTGATGCCGAAAAAAGAAGATTAATATTCGAAAAAGCTAAAAGCAAGAGCATTGGATCAGAGGATCATAGAACCACTTTTAAAAAATTGCAAGAGAATATTGTCCTTTTAAAGGAGCTACACCGAGCGCTGCAAGAAGGAGATTAATATTCAAAATTGATGGTAGCTGAAGTCTGATGCCTTTCATGTAGTAACTGAAGGACATAAGAAGTTGTTAGAAAATAAAAAGTTGTGAATCCAACTATTTTTAAGGGAGCTTTAACAGGGGGACCAAGAGGTGTCAACTGGCAGTTGAGATCAGAGCCGGAAGATCAAAATATTTTAAAAGTCGTAGTTTTAGCTCTTTCTTTAGATCTCTTCAATTAGTCAAAATTAAACATAGGGTAAGAATTAATCAATAAGACCAAATTTAAAAATTAGTGTGAAATTTCTAAAACAGAGCCCTAGGACACCATAAAAATATGTATTATCCCAAATAATTGTTAGAAAAAGAGCTAGTGAATCAGATAATTTTTAAGGGAGTGATAATAAAGGGCCCGAAAGGGGCCATGTGATAGTTGAGTGATAGTTGAACTCTAATTGAAAAACATGTTAAAAGTACTTAGCACTTTAGATCTTTAAATAGTCGAAATTAAACATAGGGTGTAAATTATTCATCTGAATGAAATTTTAAGGAAATGCGCAAAAAGATGAGGGAAATGCATAAAAAATAGTTCCTAGTGCCTCAATTAAAATATGAGGGTGTAGATCCGGGAAGAGAAATCTATGACCCAACTTTAAAGTTATCCTTTGAAAATGCGATACAATAAATGGATGAAAAATGCATGGAGCACAAAAATTCAAGGAGCTCCGAAGTGACAGGGCCTTAACATAATAAAGACGGCGTGGAGCCGTTTGGGCCAGTAACAAATGAATATATTTCTCTTCGTACTAGAAATCTCTTCATAAAATAAGTTTAATAGAAACAAGGGAAAGAAAGTTATAAACATTCATAAAATACATATTGGGTTAATGCCTAAGGCAATTAAGCTATATTATGAAAGGTGTACTTCACGCAACTTTTTTTTCTAAGATTATTTCATTGACTTTTTTTTTCTATCAACTTCTTAGGACTTTCAGCTACCCCTCATACTTTTATTGATGCCCTAGGACCCTTTTTTAATATTTTTACACTATATTTTATGCATTTCTTTAAAATTTTATTGTAATGATTAATTGATAGCTTATGCTTAATTTCGTCTAATTGAAGATCTGAAGCGCTAAATGCCTGGACTTTTTAACATGTTTCCATTTTAGAGTTCTGTTCTCAACTATCAGCGTACTTCTTTTGGGCGCCCTAATATAGCTTCCTTAAAAATAGTCCCATTCATTTTTAGGTAGCTTTCATTACAAAAAGTAAAAAGCTACCTATTGCAGCCGTCCGGAGGAAAGCACTTCCGGAAAATTTTGGTATATTTTCACCGATCATGACCCCCAGACCCCAAAACCACCCTCCGTTCAAATGTTGACATATATATATATATATATATATATATATATAACCATATATATATATATATATATATCTGATTTTTGTCATGCGATAACTAACGTATTTATGAACCGATTTGAATGAAACTTGGTATGTACATAGTACATACAAATGTCTCGACCGAGTTCGTTGGTCAGCATCATCCGCCATTTTATTTCAAAATGGCGGCCATTTTAAAATTTTTAAAAAATTTAAAATTTAAAATTAAATGCAAAAAAATTAAAAGTTGAAAAATATTTTTCTTTTACGTGTTAGAACTTAAAACAAAGATTCCAGAACACTTTTTATTTTGTCTATATCTTAAAAAATGATTGAGTTATAGCACTTTGAATTTTTCTTATGTCTGACATTTTGAAACGATCTGATTTTTGTCACGTGATAACACGTGTATTTATGAACCGATTTCAATGAAACTTGGTATGTACATAGTACATACAAATCTCTCGACCGAGTTCGTTGGCCAGCCTCATCCGCCATTTTGTTTCAAAATGGTGGCCATTTTAAAATTTTTAAAATTTTAAATTAAATGCGAAAAAATCAAAATTTGAAAACCATTTTTCTTTTACGTGTTAGAACTTAAAACAAAGATTCCAGAACACTTTTTATTTTGTCTATATCTTAAAAAATGATTGAGTTATAGCACTTTGAATTTTTCTTATGGCTGACATTTTGAAACGATCTGATTTTTGTCACGTGATAACGCGTGTATTTATGAACCGATTTCAATGAAACTTGGTATGTACATAGTACATACAAATGTCTCGACCGAGTTCGTTGGCCAGCCTCATCCGCCATTTTGTTTCAAAATGGTGGCCATTTTAAAATTTTTAAAATTTTTAAAATTTTAAATTAAATGCGAAAAAATCAAAATTTGAAAACCATTTTTCTTTTACGTGTTAGAACTTAAAACAAAGATTCCAGAACACTTTTTATTTTGTCTATATCTTAAAAAATGATTGAGTTATAGCACTTTGAATTTTTCTTATGGCTGACATTTTGAAACGATCTGATTTTTGTCATGTGATAACACGCGTATTTATGAACCGATTTCAATGAAACTTGGTATGTACATAGTACATACAAATTTCTCGACCGAGTTCGTTGGCCAGCCTCATCCGCCATTTTGTTTCAAAATGGTGGCCATTTTAAAATTTTTAAAATTTAAAATTAAATGCGAAAAAATTAAAAGTTGAAAAATATTTTTCTTTTACGTGTTAGAACTTAAAACAAAGATTCCAGAACACTTTTTATTTTGTCTATATCTTAAAAAATGATTGAGTTATAGCACTTTGAATTTTTCTTATGTCTGACATTTTGAAACGATCTGATTTTTGTCACGTGATAACACGTGTATTTATGAACCGATTTCAATGAAACTTGGTATGTACATAGTACATACAAATGTCTCGACCGAGTTCGTTGGCCAGCCTCATCCGCCATTTTGTTTCAAAATGGTGGCCATTTTAAAAATTTTAAAATTTTTAAAATTTTAAATTAAATGCGAAAAAATCAAAATTTGAAAACCATTTTTCTTTTACGTGTTAGAACTTAAAACAAAGATTCCAGAACACTTTTTATTTTGTCTATATCTTAAAAAATGATTGAGTTATAGCACTTTGAATTTTTCTTATGGCTGACATTTTGAAACGATCTGATTTTTGTCATGTGATAACACGCGTATTTATGAACCGATTTCAATGAAACTTGGTATGTACATAGTACATACAAATGTCTCGACCGAGTTCGTTGGCCAGCCTCATCCGCCATTTTGTTTCAAAATGGTGGCCATTTTAAAATTTTTAAAATTTTTAAAATTTAAAATTAAATGCGAAAAAATCAAAATTTGAAAAATATTTTTCTTTTATGCGTTAGAACTTAAAACAACGATTCCAGAACACTTTTTATTTTGTCTATATCTTAAAAAACGATTGAGTTATAGCACTTTGAATTTTTCTTATGTCTGACATTTTGAAACGATCTGATTTTTGTCACGTGATAACTCGCGTATTTATGAACCGATTTCAATGAAACTTTTAATGTACATAGTACATACAAATGTCTCGACCGAGTTCGTTGGCCAGCATCATCCACCATTTTGTTTCAAAATGGTGGCCATTTTAAATTTTTTAAAAATTTTAAATTAAATGCGAAAAAGTTAAAAGTTGAAAAATATTTTTCTTTTACGTGTTAGAACTTAAAACAACGATTTCAGAACACTTTTTATTTTGTCTATACCTTAAAAAATGATTGAGTTATAGCACTTTGAATTTTGCTTATGGCTGACATTTTGAAACGGTCTGATCTGAACGATCCACAATGTTGCTTTAAAATGGCATACACTTTATGATATCGTGGAATTTGGTGACTCTCTAAATCGCTTAAAATAAAACCAGGTTGAATAAAAGATGACTAATTTCTAAAAATTTCTATTAATATTCAGTCTTGACAAAAACTAGTATTCAATCTTATAAAATCACTAATTTTATAAGATTTTTTCCACTAATTTCAGCTTAGTATTTTTGAACAATGTAACTTACCTTAAAATAAATAAATAAATATATAAGTATATGAAAGCTACCTCTTCCTCCCGGCATTGCCGGAAGGACTTTTTCAAAACGCAACTTTTTCTTTACTTACGTAACTTCTCAAAAGAAGATTTGGGGGCCCTTGGGATGCGGGGCCCCTCGCGATTGCGACCATCGCGACCCCTTAAATCCGCCCCTGATGGCAATATAATTTTTTTGCAGTTGCCGTTGTTTTGGAAAACATTAATAAAAACAGGGAAGCGTCAATGTAATAAACATTCTAGATTGTAATAATAACAATAAAAAAAGAACTGTTGTCATGAAAAAATAATTGCTAATAATTCAAGATGTAATTCATTTTTCTAAAATGTAAAAAAAAAAAAATCTTTAGGCTACAAATCATTTTAATAATTATTTCTGCTCGTGTCATATGTTTATGTAATAAAATAATTGCAATGCTAACTACCTCCACGTGTTGCAATCTGGAAACTCTTTTCTTAATTTAAAAACGGAAAAGTTTAAAAGGAAAATAAATGCTAGTAACCAAAAACAATATATAAAAAATGCCATAAACAAAAAGAGGATTCAATGATAATTTTGGCACAGGGGGTAAAATACCACCAGATACAGATGTTTTTTATTTATTTCAACATTTTTGCTCCTATGCGGAAAATGGCGGGGGTGCAAAATAATGAAACACTTACAATTCTGAAAATTGGCTTCAGCGATGAAATCCTATAATGTGCTAAGTGTCAGAATATAAATTCCATATAACACTAACTCTTTCTTTTCTCCTGGCAATTTAAAAGCCTTTGTCTCCCTGGAGAGGAAACATGCACCTCAGAAGTTAAAATTTTATAACTATTATGGGGTGTGTTAATATCAGAAGTTAATTGGGTTATTTTATAAATTTAGTTATCAGTTTCCAAGTTAACTTCCCCGTTTCCTCGTTCAAGAATTCAAAAAATTCTGGCAATTTTAAAAAATGCCATTCATCTGTGAATTTTTTTCAGAAATCTCCATCGATTTCTAAATAATTGATCAAGTTTTGGGGTACTTGTTACTTCTAATTAATCGCATTACACTAAAATTTTATGCGACTTTCAGTTAAAAAACCTGTGTTGAATTCAGACACTTCTCTCCGGGAGGGACTTCTGTGGCTCCGGGGGAGGATTACACTTTTTTACCACTGAAAACACAAAATTTCAAATTTTCCGGGGGGGGGGTAATTGATAACTCCGGGGGGGAATGACCTGCCCCTGAATTCAACACTCTAAAATGTTCCTTATAAAATTATGTCAGATATTTCCCGTGCACAAAATTTCAGCTTGCTGGAGAAGGGACCGAAAAGTCCAGGGACCGAAATGTCTCGGGACCGAAATGACCATGGACCGAAATGTCTCGGGACCGAAACGTCTCGGGACCGAAATGGCCAGGGACCGAAATGGCCAGGGACCGAAATGTCTTGGGACCGAAACGTCTCGGGACCGAAATGTCTCGGGACCGAAACGTCGGGACCGAAACGTCCTGCTTCCGTTTTTTACATTTATTGTGCAGGTATGCTAGGCTCTCACAGCCATGTTTAAATTCTGTTATCCACTTATGCACTGTCGCAAATGATGTATCCTAAAATATCCTGCATATCTTTATGAATTTATGATGCCTCCAACCCTTCATTTATAAAGTGCTTAATAATATCCCGCGTTTGAGTCTTATATGTTTTACAAAACTCACGAAATTAATTTTAATCAAAATGATGCCAAATTGATTACTATTTAACGGAACAATATCTAATTTGACTTTTGTTCGCTAGACAGTTGTACTGTCTGTTGCGTATACAGGATGTATCTAAACTATTCGGCAGAACTTTAAGGGATGATAGTACACATCAAGACAAATAATATTAAATGGGAAACTAAGGGTCCCAAACGTCTTCCGAAGAAGATAGGTGCCATCAAAGATTAGGGTCCAAAATTTCAAATGAATATAAAAAACAGAAATATTGGTCGGTTCGTTTGCGGTTTTCACGAAAACTATTCTTTATGTCAGTATTGTGTTAAAAATAAATTATAAAGATAAATTTCAAAAAATGCCGATAGAGGGCGCTTTAGACTTTGCAGTAATGAACAACTATTTTTTACCATTATTTTTTGCATCTCATTAAATTTTTTCAAGGGTTTAGACATAAACTTAAATTTTAAGCTCAAAATCTGTGGTTAAGTAGCGCAAACTGAACTGTGTTCAATGGGAGTGGGTATGTTCAAATTTCAAATGATTATAAAAAACAGAAAAATTGGTCAATTGATTTGCGGTTTGTCTAAAATTATTCTTTATGTCAGTATTGTCTTGGAAATAAATTATACAGATAAATTTTTAAAAATGTCGATAGAGGGCGCTTTAGACTTTGGATTAACGTACAATTATTTTTTACCGTTATTTTCTGCATCTCATTAATTTTTTTTTTTAAAGCTTAGACATAAACTTAAATTTTGAGCTGAAAAACTGAATCGTTGAAATTGATTAAGTAGCGTAAACTGAACTGTGTTCAATGGGGGTGGGGAGGTTCAAATTTCAAATGATTATAAAAAACGGAAAAATTGGTCGATTCGTTTGCGGTTTTTTCTAAAACCATTCTTTATGTCAGTATTTTCTTGAAAATAAATTTTAAAGATAAATTTCAAAAAATTCCGTTAGAGGGCGCCTTAAACTTTAGAGTAACCGACAACTATTTTTAACCGTTATTTTTTTAAATCTAAATAAATGTTTTAAAAGCTTAGACTTAAATTTTGAGCTCAAAATCTGAATCGTTGTGAGTAATTAAGTAACGAAAAATTGAACTGTGTTCGTAGGGTGGGCAGGGTAACATTTCAACTCCTGAACACAGTTCAGTTTGCGCTTCTTAACCCCTCCCAATGATTCAGAATTTGAGCTCAAAATTTAAGTCTAAGCTTTTGCAAGCATTTAATTAGATACAAAAAATAACAGTTAACAATTGTTGTTGGTTACTCTAAAGTTTAAGGCGCCCTCTAACGGAATTTTTTGAAATTTATCTTTAAAATTTATTTTCAAGAAAATACTGACATAAAGAATGGTTTTAGAGAAAACCGCAAACGAATCGACCAATTTTTCCGTTTTGTATAATCATTTGAAATTTGAACCTTCCCACCCCCATTGAATACAGTTCAGTTAGCGCTACTTAACTACTCTCAACGATTCAGATTTTTAGCACAAAATTTAGTTTATGCCTAAACTTCTAAAAAAATTTAATGAGATGCAAAAAATAACGGTAAAAAATAGTTGTTCGTTACTCCAAAGTCTAAAGCGCCCTCTATCGGCATTTTTTGAAATTTATCTTTATAATTTATTTTCAAGACAATACTGACATAAAGAATAGTTTTCGTGAAAACCGAAAACGAAGCGACCAATTTTTCCATTTTTTATAATCATTTCAAATTTTGGACCCTAAACTTTGATGGCGCCTATCTCCTTCGGAAAACGTTTGGGACCCTTAGTTTCCCATTTAATATTATTTGTCTTGATGTGTACTATCACCCCTTAAAGTTTTGCCCAGTAGTTTAGATACACCCTGTATTTTCCCCAACTGATGCTGACATTTGTGCGACTTTTCGAATCCGCCTCGAAAATTTTTAGATATTGTGTTTTATGCATACTTTTGGCTTTTGTTTTATCTCTTTGTTACACTGAAAAAAATAAAGCGTTTTTAACATTTACCAGTGTAGTTTAAAAGGATTTATGAATTCGATTTGTATGTCTGTTTGTCATTCATTGCTGTAGCATGTGTGAATATTTTCGAATTGCCATGCACGTTATTGAGTTTACCCTAGCAAGTTTCGATATTGAAAATGAAATGCGTTGTACTTATAGTTGTTAACGAATGGAAAATTTGAAAATCGTCTAAATTTCCATAAAAAAGCATTATCACAAAAAGAAATGTTCTGTATTTTCGAATAATTAAACCAAAAATTATGACCTCCGTGGCCGAGTGGTTAAGGCATCGCGCCACTAATCGCTTGCGAACGTTCGAGGTTGTGAATTCGATTCCCGCTGGCTCCATTGCACACACTCTATGTGGAGCTCCTGGTTGTATTTCTCTTTTGATGTAAAATTTCCTTGTGCTATCTCGTGCCTGTATATTGACGAAAAACAGGCTTTCATGTCAAGCACAAAAGTCAGATGTATGCTGTTTAATAAATCAGGGATTTACTATCAAATATAAATCTAATCCGACGCTTTTTACGGCAGTTTTTGCTTAACTGACAGATCTATTATACATTTTAAATTTTTCATCCCAACACTGTTAAGAATCTGCAATTATTAACAGTGCTTTTATAGCATATCTCCATTATGGCCAATGAAAATACTCCATAATATCGTTTAGAAATCACTTTCTATATAAAAGCGGCGGAGTGACTATGCAATAAAAGCTACAATTTTTTAACAGTGACTATGTGACAATAAGCCATATTCTGAAAAAAAGGAGAATTATAAAATAAGAGGTTTGGTTACCGAGTATGTCGGTTAACTAGATGTCGGATAATTCAGAGTCTATAGTATTTTTATTCGCATTAATTATTCCTTATCCATTTAATACACTAGTTTACAAAATTCAACTTTTTTTATATACCCCAAAAGAAATGTATATAAATGTATTAGTCTACCTTCCTTAAACCTAAAAATGTCAGCAGAAATATTCTATCACGTCACAATATTTTTTCTGCAGTCAATTGTTTTTTTTTTTTTTTTTTTTTTTTTTTTTTTAATTTTAACTACTCAACGTGGTGATGACAGTTTAATGTTCATTTGTTCGCTTCAAACATCAAATATTTTGTTTCGGATTGAATTAAAATGTCGAGTAGAAAGTGTAAACAAAGTTCTGGTCGTTTTTGCTATGTTTGTAGACAGTTTATATTTTCAAAAAAAAAAAAAAAAAAAGACCGATTGTAGATTTATTAAAAAGTGCATATCTTCATTATTTTGGATTTCCTGTTGCAAACCAAGATAAAAAGTGGGTGTCTCATGTGTTTTGCGAAAGCTGTTAAATCATTTTACTCCAGTGGTCATCAGGACAAAACGTACACCTTCCATTTGGTTCACCACTGCTATGGAGAAAACCTAGTAATCATGAAAATGATTGTTACTTTTGTGTTTACGAAGACAGTGGGATATAATACAAAAAATAAGAGAGTATTATGTATGTCGAAGTTCCGTCTGTTACCAAGTCCATTTTACACTCGAAAGATCTACCACGTCCAGTTTGACCCAGTAATTCGAGTGTAAACATATTAGGAGATGACAATGAAAGGGATGTTGAATTCAAATCGATTTCTAGTGATTCTGACGAGTTCTGTCTTCAAGAAAAGACTCCACAATTAATTAACCAAGCCGAATTAAATGACCTTATAAGAGATTTACAATTATCAAAATCTGAAGCAGAGCTTCTTGGTCCTCGCCTACAGCACTTGAACTTATTAACACCAAACACAAAAGTTATGTTGTCTATAGCCGGGGTGCATATTTCAGATGTGTATATTGCTGGGACGATTACTGTTTCTAAACCAATAGGAGACCGTCATTATCACGGTCAAGTACACGCCCACACAGTTTGATTGACAGGAACTCGTGGACAATTGATCGTGTGTGTTTATTATTTATTTGTACTCGGATTGTTTGAATTTGTACTCGGTAATTAAAAATTAAAGGTACGAAAGAAATTTTTTTTTTTTTTTCAAAATGACTGAATTTTATTTACTTCAATTAGAAATTATACTTCCTCTGATCCTGAAATAAATAAATAAATAAATAAATAAAAATTAAAGTAAGAATTTTGCTTATACGGATATTTTCGCAGAATACGTTTTTTCCCATTTGTTTAATATATATATATAAATCATTTTGGAACGATATTTAGAATATTAAAAGGGTTTGAAATATTTTTTTTAAATGTCTTATTTATTAATAAAAGACAGCCTCCAATAATTAAAAAAAAAAAAATCACCAACGGACTCTCGGCCCGCGATGGACTCGACACTCGAACCCATATCCTCCGGTTTCAAGCTCGACGCTCTAACCATTCAGCCAGTCAGCTCACTTTCATCCGCAACAGATTATCGTCATAATTAGCACCGTCAATTGTCCACGAGTTCCTATCAATCAAACTGTGTGGGCGTGTACTTGACCGTGATAATGACGCTCTCCTATTGGTTTAGAAACAGTAATCGTCCCAGCAATATACACATCTGAAATATGCAGCTGGGGTTGTCCCGTTGTCCGAGTTAGTGGGCGTTTATTGTTGCCGATTTAGTGAAAATTTTTCAGCAGATGGCAGTAAACATGTCATTAAAGATTCATTTTCTGCACTCGCACCTGAGTTTTTCCCTGAAAACTTAGGAAATATGAGTGACGAACAAAGGGAACGTTTTCACCAAGATTTAAAGGTTTTTGAAGAACGACATCATTGATTTTGGGATGAAAACATGCTAGGGGATTACTGTTTGTCCATTATAAGAGAAAGTGATCCAAATAACTATAAAAAGAAGGCAAAAATTAGCCATTTTTAATTTTTTTAATATTAATATCAAGTAAATAAATATTTCTTAAACCAGACGTGACAGAATTTTTTTATTATTTTTTCTGGATAACTCTGTTTAAATAAACAATAAATTAACAACTTTCAGCTGGGGTATAAAAACCGTGTAAACTAGTGTTATTAACTGCAAGGAATGACATAACCAACAGATGCTATGATTGTATTGATTATATGTCATTCGGTATCGCCTGCCCCCCCCTCCCCCCCAAAAAAAGAGTCTCTGGATCCGCCCCTTATCCAAATAGTAATTTGAACAAAGTCTACCAAAATTTTTGATGGACGGATTTGTCAGTTTGGTGTTCTAATGGTCTTAATTTCTTTATACTTACCCTCAAACAAACGTGTGTAGTCAAGTATAAAAAAGAAATACAGTGGTCATAATTTTCTCCAAGCGCTCGTAATTCCCCCAAACTTTTGTATTGGTCAGCTTTTGATGGGATAATTATAACAGTTCTTTTATAACTTAATCAAAAGGAAGCTATGAGAAATAAAATTTTTAAGAGATGTTCTTAAAGGGTCAAAGTTTCTTCCTATGCACTAAAACACCAGTTTTTCAAATAGAAAAGAAGTTTAAAAAAAATAACAGTATTGAAAATGTATAAAATAATTGTAATTACCCCTCCTGACTCTATAATTTGCATTCATGTCTTGAATCAATCATGATTGACAATTATGAATAGTAAAATTCATAACAAATAATTTGAGGCGATGCAACTCAAATCGATGAGTAATGTTAAAAATTTCTGAAGAAAGTAAGGAGATTTTTGGAATACAAATAGTTTCGGTCCGGTCAAATTTTCAATAGCAACTTCACCGAAAACGAATTTTCGGTGAAACTCAGAGTTTGAGCCGAAAACAAAAGCGAAACCGAATTTTCGGTTGATCTCTAGTTATAACAATGACGCTGACTCATTTCAACCCTTCGGAAACGCTAAGCTAAAGAAACAAGCCTTGCAGCATTTCCTGAAAACGAAAACAAACAAATCACTGTAAGAGTTCTTCGTGTCTTTTGTTTGTGTGAAACTAATTCACGTGTTCGGAATAATTACGATCCTTTGTACCTTCAAGCACGAACATAAAATTACAACAAAAAACATATCCCAGGTTCTTAAGTGGAAAATAATATGGTTGCAGCGTGGAAATTAGAAAAAAAAAATCTTAATCTTTAGAACAAATTGGGGAAAACAATCTTCTAAACTCTCTCATCGCGTCAAAAATTCGGGTGAAATTATGAGTGTTATCCCTTTCGGGTCTGGTGTACTATTAATAGTACATGTCTTTTAATGGAGTATTATTTTGTTTTAACAAATACTTTTGCTGGAATTTACATGTAGTATATGTCTATGCATTTACTATATGACTTCATTTATGTTGAGGCATCATTTAGTAATAATAATAAATATTATTATTTGCTTAATTCTTTTTGCACCGTTTGGGATTCTTTTATTTAAAACATATATTCCACTCTTTAAATTTAAAATAAAGATGACTTTCCTGAAAGAATCATGTGTAATACAGCCCAAAAAGTACTAGAAAGTTGTAATAAAATTTACATTTTATTGTAATATAATATTTTTTAAACATCTCCAAAAAAATTTCCTTAGCCTATAGTTATATAAATATTAATTGAATAGTACGCAAAACAACATTTGTTATCTTTCCGACTATGGAATATTCGTTAAACACTAATTAATCTATTTAGATAACAAGTGTTAATATCATTAACGTAAAAAAAAAAAAAATGTTTTGCGAAAATTGAAAAAAAATCAAACCCGAAAGGTTTAATCAAGTTCTCAAATATTATTTATATGAGTGAAATATTAAGACTGCTGGGACATTATCTCGCCATGCTGCACAGATATAAACGATAAGTTTATTACCAGCGCTGGAAAGGTTTGGTTTATTTTGTGTCGGCCGATTACTTACTCCAGGGATATTGGCCCTGGGGAATGGAGTGCCCTTCGTGAGGGGGGGGTGGGGGGTCACCAGTGGCCGAGAGGTTCTGACCTCTCAACTGGTAGACGACAGGTGCTGGGTTCGAACCCAATCGCGGCCTTCGGCCTAACCGTTCGTGGTTTTCTTCGAACCTTGCGTAAATATGGTTTAGGTTCCCTAAGAAAGACCCCCCCCACGAAGGGCACCCCCCCCCCTGGTCCTATATCCCTAGTAAAGATAATCGGACGACAAAAACTAAACCAAACCAAACCCTTCATGAGGATCTTTTTAAGGAAACCTAACCCGTATTTACGCAAGACTCGAAGAAAACCACGAAAACTTCGAACAGTTAGGCAGAAGGCCGTGATTGGGTTCGAACCCAGCACCTGCCGTCTACCAGTTGAGAGGTCAGAATCTCTCGGCCACTGGTGGGGCGCGATGAAAAGGAATAGGGTGTATAGCATCCCCACACATACACTCATAGTGACACCAATTTATATGAGCTCATGGAGCCTGATCCACCCAATAATTTTGAACCCTAACATGCGCAATTTTCATTATTTTATTTCATTATTTATTGAATTAGTATTTTATTATTTACTTTTCTTCCTAAAACAAAATTTATTTTACCAATGACCATGTATTTTAATTCCTCGACTGACAACCATAAATCTGAAATTACTGAAATGTTTTGTTTCATGTTTAATTTTCTGCTATTTCAATTTCTAGTCATGTTCATGATGTGATAATATTACAATAAATATTAGTATCTGTATTGGGAAAAACGCACAAAAATATAATTTAAGAAAATTGAAACTTTATTCAAGGGCGGCGCCAGAGAGGGGGACCGGGGGGGCATATGCCCCCCCCCCCCGTCGGGCATACCTGGCTCCCCCCATCGGGGCCAAAATCCAATGTCGTCGGGGAAAATATTTTGACGTTTGAATTTCTGCCCGGTCGGGTTAAATCAAAATATAGAGCTCTTTTTTTTTTTTTTTTTTTTTTTTTTTTCTTTTTTTAAGTCGGATTGACTAAACTAATTCTTTTGGATATGAGTCGGTTTCTGACTAAAATTTGAGTTCAGATAAACCCGATTTTTTTTTTAAATCATAATTTCTTAAATTAAAAATCTACATGGATTACTACACAGGATGATACATGAATGACTCTGTACATGCTTATTTTTCAACAAAAAAAGATAAGATTTATGCTGTAGTTATAATCATGTATTATGTTTTTTAACTACATTAAATTGTGGATGAATTTCCGCTGATTGTGGATTTACGGTCGGTTTGACATGAGAATTTTTGGTGCGGTTAAGAGTACGCAAACGAAATTTATTTTGTCGGGGTTGTCTTGGATGACAAGTAGAATACTGCATCGGGTCGGGCAAACTGAATCTGACCCGACTCGCAGTCTGGACCGGATCGGGTTGAGCCCAATCTTTTATCGTTGTGAGTCGGATTCCAGTTTGGTTAACTTTAATAGTTTCAGGTTCAGGTTGAATGTTGGCACTTATAGTTCTGGATTCGAGATGAATCCAACTCTCATAAGAATTTACAAAATTTATTTTGCGATGAAAAACTATATATATGAATGTTAATGAATCTATCTATACTGATTTTTAATTTAAAAGTTAAAACTGATACTGAAGGTACAATTTTTTACATAACTGCATTACAATATGGATATATTTTTTCATCAGTTACGGTTGGGGTCTGGTTGATGTTGAAATATTTTGGGTTCAGGCGTTCAGGTCAAAATGTGATGATGCCAGGCTCGAGTTTCTGGCAGAGTTCTGCATTCACCTCGGGAAACTAAACCCAACTCGACAGGCAGTTTGAGTCTGATCTGGCTAAAGTTAATATTTTTTCGGATTGACTTCTATTTTTCGAGTCGGATTAATTTTAATTGTTTTAGCATATAGGTTCGATTCTACCTTATTTCTCAAAAGTATCTCCGAAACATATTTTTAAATGAAAAATTATGTTATCCGGGTGTCAATGAGTGCATATACAGATATATTGATTTTTCTACATAAAAAATATAATTTATACTAGTTGTATTATTGTAGGCTATTTTTCCATTATTGATTTACAAGATGGAAGTTTGTTTTTCATTTCGAGTTGGGATTGGGTTCGGATAGAATACTTTTGGTTTTAGGTCGGAGTTTGTTGAGTTCGGGGTCATCTAATTTTTTAAAACTGGTTCAGGTTGAAATGGATATAGAATTAACTAGCTTAAGTCGGGTATAACCCAATCTGTGGAGGACTCTATGCTCGAAAAATAATCCGTGCATTCAACTTCTTTTAACCTTTGATTATATTCCGTAAAAACAGAAAAAATTGCACTTTAACTTTTCCATTTCTACCCCCCCCCCCTTAAAAAATACAATAAAAAACACCAATTACCTAAAATACTCGCACCTAAAGCAGCATGTTCACCAAATTACACACATGTTCTGGCAACTGTGCTGCTTAGTACTTTTTCGTATTTAGAAAAGTAATTCATAAATTCCCTTTATCTAAAAATACGTAAAAATCAGAAACCGAAGATCGAAATTTTCAAAAAATCTCCAGACAGAAGAAAGAAATTGCTTAAAATAATAGAAAACCTCTTCAAATCACAGGGATATTTCAGCATTGTCGAGACGGATTCGGCGAGAAATTTTGGCCCACGCAGACCACAGCTAGACCTCCTGCATAACTCGCTGTTCGAATCAGAGATATATTTTTAATTGCAGGTCGCTTTTCGCTGTTATTAAAATAATGCACTTTAAGATTCCCAACTATTTCACAAATTTTTACTTCATTTATATTTCTCTTCGGGATATTGTATTTAAGCTCTTTGTTTCAGATTTGAATCAAAATTTGGAATATCCCGCTTTCTGCATTCGATCGATATACATTCTAAAACAAAATAGAAATTGAAGATGTTTTTCCCATTGTTTTTATTATTACAGCTATAGCTAAAAAAAAAAATCTGCTTTGATTAAAATTATGAAAAAAGTAAAACGTGATATCTATAAAGTCATAAAAGTTACGCATTTCAAAAACTGTAGTTCAACTGATTAATTTCACACCATGCAAATACATTGAATTCAAATAAAAGAAATTAATATTTAGTACAGATCAGATGGAATGGAAAAGGATATCGTTCTTAGCAAGTATGCTGTTTCTTTATACATTTATTCTTATTTAGATTTGAATTTATTATGTTTAAGCCGCAGAGAACAGCAGCGATTCAGTAAAAGGAAATGCATGTTTGTCTGTTTTGACTAGTTTTCAAATTATGTTCTGCAACTTAATATAAAACAAACTTTTCGAGTAATAGAATGATAGAGGTTGATGAGTACGTTGTTTAGCATCAGCAAACGAATTCCTGCTGATTGGTTGTAAAAAAAAATATTTATATTTTTTATTATTGCTATGGGAATTACAAGAAAAACACCTGTTGTGATTGATTGGAAGGATGTTTCAGAGTTACCTAGATGCAGTACTCTATTATCGACAATTGTCCATTGACCACAGATAATAGGAGTTAATTATTTTCCTGATTTAGTATTTTTATTTTAAAATATGGAAATAAGGTTTTTTTTTATTCTTCTGTTTATTGCATTTTTTTTTTTTTTTTTTTTTTTTTTTACAAAATTTTATAATTAATCAGAAACCGTAAGAACAATGCTACAATGAACTTTTAACGAATAAATTTGACTATGAAAAAATAGAGTTTACGACTTTGCAAGTTTTGCATTAAAATTATTATTTCTACTAATTATAAATATTTTATGAGTTTCTTCTTTTTACGAAAGTACGAACTATAATATTTTTCTGCTGTATATAAAAAGTTTCAAGACTTTCATACGAGTAAGTCCAAATGATTTCTTATTTCATTGTGTTTATATGTGATTTGATATTTTTACCCGAGTGTTTTAATTTTAAAACTGCTTTATACGCAGAAATGGTACTTTTGTTGATAATAATAATTTAATTTGTCTTAATTATGTAAGTTTTTCATTTGTATTTTTCCATTCAGTAATACACATTAGCGGTCTGCACGGGCCGAAATTTCCAGGCCCGGGCCCGGCCCGAACGAAAGAAATATTGGCCCGACCCAGCCCGGCCCGAAAGTTAAAATTTCGGCCCGGCCCGGCCCGGCTCGAGTGAATTTCTACAGAACATTGATCTTTAATCGTATGGAAGAGTTCTGACCAAAAAAAATTATATTAGTCTTTTTTTTTCATGTTTATAATCTCCATTTATGCAGAAGTGCCGTAGGCTGCGATATTTATGCTTTTAAATGAGTCTTTGTTTGTTGTATGTAAATGTTTCAGTTATCACTAGTATTATTAATCCATATTCCCTGTAATGGAGACAAAAAATCGAAAAAGCGGTATATGGTAAAATTTCCAAAGACGAAATTGCTTTGGAACGAAAAAAAAATGCATTCCCTTCTTAACAGATGTAAATGTTTAATATATTTTTTTTCTCCCGTATTGTTGTATTCATTTTGCATGGATGAACATTTTAAAAGAAACTTTCAGTTTTCAGTTTAAAAAAAAAAAAATCCGTCATAATCTTTTTTGTGTGTGTGTGTTTAATTCCATTTTAAAACGCCTAGTAATCTACGATTCTTTAAAAGGAATAAATTCTAATGTTTAATTTTTGAATAATGACGCCTTAAATGTATATGCTTTTTTTGCAGAAATTTTTGGACAAAGCCAAATATTACTGATTTATAAAAAATCCAGAAAAGGATTTTCATATAGGAAGATTCAATAGGAACTGATTATTTTGGTCCATGAAAACTAGGAAGAATGGAATCAGTCTCGGCTTCGTGCGGAAAAAAAAGTTAGGCCCGGCCCGATACTCCAGCAAAAAAATTAAGACCCGAGCTCAGCCCGGCCCGAAAAGATTAGTGACTAGGCCCGGCCCGGCCCGAAAGGATTAGTGACTAGGCCCGGGCCGGCCCGGCCCGAGTCTTCAGAAGTAAGGCCCGAGCCCGGACCGGCCCGAATGCCATTATTGGGCATCGGCCGGAGCCGGGCTCGGTCTTCGGGCCGAGGCCCGGCCCGTGTAGACCTCTAATACACACAGTAGAACGCCGATTATCCAGACCGGTCGGTATCGAGGATAATCCAGTTAATGAAAAATCCGGATAATTGGTAAACTTTATAAACGCATAGGGCAATGTTTTTAGGCAACTTCCCTTCACATTTTTTCCAGGTTTCGGTCTGGCAATTGTGGTAATGCACATTTTAGCATATTGAAAATGGCGTGTTTAGAAGTATTTTTTTTAATTAAAATTTTATTTTCTGTAAAATTGGTACAAAGTTGTACATAGAAGTATACATAGAAATTATATACATACAATGTACAGTATATACATTTTAAAAAATGGTCGTGATACGGAAAAAAGTTCTTGATAGTCTTCTGGTTCACAAAGGCCATTCTTTTGTCTGCCTGGGACTCTCGTGCGTTAGAAAGGAAATTTCTAAGGTTCTAAAAAAAATTAGTTTTATGCATTGCTGTCTTTGTATTTGTTGGTGATTTTATTATTTCAGGATTAGAAATTAGTTATTTAACAGTTAAATTCCATGTCTTCTTGTCAAATTTACCTTACCCTGCCTGAAGAAGTTTGACTTTAAAATATTTGGAGAAGATGGCAAAAAACTTATGGTCTTTGATCGATCCGGTTAAATGGACAATACGCTTAATCGGAGTCCAGATAAACTCTACTGTATTTTAAATTTCATATTCATTATTTCAAAAAGCACTGCAGTCGAAAATTAGTATTCCCAAATCAGACCTAAAAAATCTTGTGTAGCTGGGAAGTCTTATTATACCCGTTGGAGACGAGCAACACATATACGTGCCGCAAAAAGGCTTAAGAATCATTGTTTTTCAGTGTCATACTTTTTCTCTCTCTTCCTCTTTTTGTACTGCATTAGATCTGGAAATACTGTTATTCACAGACGTCTGTCAAAAAATTCTTTCCAAGCATATTCCACTCTTTATTAGAAAACGGGAAAAAATGAAAGAAAAAAGGAAAAAAAAAAAGTCTGGTTCGGCCAAAAGTTATAGAAAAATGTACTATAATACCTGTTTTAAGAATAATAAATTTCAGGGCCGGCAGAACTTTCAAAAAATAAAATTTAGTCCGAGTCTTCAGATAAAATTAAGCTCGATTCGAGTTTAAGGAAAGAAAATTTCACCGAGCTCTTTCTTCTGGACTAGCCGCGATAGATGTTTGCATTGGCCAGGCTCGGGCCTGTTTTCTTTTACGATACTCGGGCCGACCCATGCCTGGTTTTCACTCTTTTCATGGCTTAACTAACTTTTTCGATATTGAGCTGGAACTGCGCGGGAAGAAATTTTCAGTCCCGGTTTCGATCCGTATGAAAATCACTTTCTCGGAACGACCTGGTCCGAGTAAAAGTCAGAGTAAAATTTGACCCGTTCCAAATATTTTTAGGAAAAATGTATGCATTTTTATAAGTTTAACTCGCCATTATTCTACAATTAAAATGTATTATTTATAAAGAATAGTAGATTTTTAGAATAAAATTTAAATACAGAAAAATCTGTGAAATAGGACCTGCCTATGACGCATTGCTGTCTTAGGGGGACTCTTCACTCACTTTAAAATACTTGCCCCATAATGTTAAACCAATGGGCAGGTTGTTTCCGAATTTCTCGTTTTATTTTGATATTTTTAAACGTTTTTTAAATGGGATAACTGAGCTCAATCTTCAATATGACTATTTTTTACTTTTTCGATTTTGGTTGCAAATATAAATATATATAGTAATATAAAAAGCCCTTTCAGCTTTAAAGCCAGGTCCGAAAGTTAAAGTATCCTTTTTTAATAAACTATAACGCATTTTTTTTTTTTTTTTTTTTTTCGTTCCTATGGAATTCTGTCTAAGAAGATTTTATGTGTGGTATTTTTTTTTTTTTTTTTTTTTTTCTGATTTTAAAGTCTCCAATACATGAAATAAGGATAACTAAACCATTTACATGCAAATATATATTCATTAAAAATAAATAAATATTGCAGACTAGAGCACTTCTAATAAAATGAATTATTTTTAATTAGAACTTCCCGTGCAAAACAGTTTATAACTATATCGAAGTAAAATTTCATGTTTTGTAGAAATATGGAATCGGGCCAAGATTTTAACTTATATATATATATATATATATATATATATATATATATATTTTTTTTTTTTTTTTTTGGCCGGCTTAATATGTATGTGTATATATAATGTACTTGCTAGACCGTATAATGAGGTCGATCTTTTAAATTTTTTCCATTAATTTATTTTGCACGAACTGGGTCGGGCTCGACCTTGAAATTTTTGCCCACGCAGTTTTTTAGGCCCCAGTCCAGCACGCGTTGACTTTTAATATATATTATGAACTTGGCCCCCATGTCGGAGATACAGTGCCCCCCCCCCCCCCCCCCGTCGGGCAAATTCTGGCGCCGCCCTTGACTTTATTAAAACATGATAACTTGACTTAGAATTCTCAACTTTCACTATCTGTCTGTCCACCCGTCAAAGAAAAAAAACTGGTTGTAGCATTTTACTGGAACATTTTTGGGCCCACTCAATACTTTTCAAAAGTTGGCGCCACTGTACACACATACCCCTTGAGAAATTTTATATTTCATTTCATAGTAATAGTAATCTTTTCCGATCAAACTCAACAATATTCTTCTCGGAACTTACCCAACAACAAAAATATGTTTAATAAATTTGATATTTCACAGCGTAGTAATCAAACTCAAAATATTTATTTCAAAAATTACCTAATAGCCAAAATAACTTTAAGGAATTTGATATTCACAGTATTATAGTCGCCTTGGAATGAATTCAAAAATTATTCCAACAACTCAAAAAAAAAAAAAAAAAAAAAAAAAAAAAAACTTTAAGGAATTTGATATTTACAGTATAACAGTCGTCTCAAAACAAATTCAAAAATGCTTTTTTTTTTTTCTTTTAACAAAAATTATTTAGTCGCCAAAAAATCTTTTGGGAATTTGATATTCCACAGTGTAATAGTCATCTCATATCAAACTCAAAAACATTTTTTTATTTTTTCAAAAATTAGTCAGCACAGCTAAAAAACTTTAGGGAATTTGATATACACAGTTTAACATTTGTCTCAGAACAAATACAAAAATACCATTTTCAAAAATTACCCGACAGTCGAAATAACTTGATATTTTACATTGTTGTAGTCATCTCAGATCAAACTCAAAAATATATTTTCAGAAATTACCAAACAGCCAAAGTAACTTTATTGGAATTTATATTCATGATGTAGATTGTCTCAGAACAAACTCAAAAATATTTTTTTAATTAAAATTACTATACTTTTCGGCGGTCAGATTTTATTATTAATTTAAACAATTAAATAATACATATATAGTTTCGAAAGCAGAGCCTCTCGGCTACTGATGGGGCTAGTTGCATTAAAATTTATGGTACTTCTTGGTTATTCCGTCGGCCAAAAAACGATCGCCAAACTATACGAGTAAATGCCAATAACAGATGATTGTGAATGTCGCATTCAGTGACATTAAAAATTATACACATGTTTAAAACGCAATTAAATGATTTTTATTTCAACTTTTTATTTGTATTTTTATTAACTTTCTAATAATTATTTGTTTTTTCGTTATTTAAAATTAAAATTACATCAATATGTATAATTTGGCTATGAGTTTAACGATTTGTATAATTTGACGAAATTGGTCGACGGGATAAACAAGTAGTACCGAATTTATGTATACATGTCCATATAAGACAAATATTTCACGTTTTATCCATTGATGTTAAAATAGATCATGGAATATAGTAATCAAACTTCTGCAAATAATTTCGGAAAGGTTGTTTTAAAACAGATAAATTTAAAAAGGAAATTTTAATACATGAAATAAAGATTTAAAAAAATCTTGCAAGTAAAGGTTACCATAAAACTATGAGTGTGATGGTGGAGGGGAGGAGGTGCGAAGAGATACAAGGGCAGATCCAGACCTCAATTTTAAGGGGGGGTGTATCATGGGTCTTTTTCTGCGGGCTGTGGGGGAGGGATCACACCACTTCATGATCAATTTCTATATTGAAGGCTATTCCCAAATTAAAACTCACGGTTTTTCTGACACTTTAACGAATTCATTTTCATTTACAAAAACAACAAAATTGTATTGTATTCGAAAAAATATATAATTTATAGATTTCATTCCGATACTAAGAAATTGAAGCGTTCCCCATTTTTATATAAATGCGAAAAATGATTCATAAATGTTGTCAAGTTAGTTTTTTAGGTCAATTTTTATGACTTGAGAATCCCAGAAATGTCGACATGAGGGTGTAGGTGTATTTCTGTCGGCCGATTATCTACGCGAGGGATATGGGCCCAGGGGGGGGGGGGGTTGCTCTTCGTGGGGGGGTCTTTCTAAGGGAACCTAACCCGTATTTACCACGAAACTCCGAAAATTCCGAACGGTTAGGCCGACAGCCGCGATTGGGTTCGAACCCAGCACCTGCCGTCTACCAGTTGAGAGGTCAGAATCTCTCGGCCACTGGTGGGCCGTCGACAGGAGGGAGAAATTAGCATTCGTGGCCAGAAATTTAATTTAAATTGCCAAATTTTATGGAATTTTTGAAAAAATTCTTTGTTTTTATTGCAAAATGGGAAACACATTTTGATTTCATTGTTTCTAAATAAGTGCACTTGCAAGTTACTAAGATAAAAAAAAAAAAAAAATATTTTCACGGATATTTGGGGAAATTACCTAATTTTGATTTGAGTAAAGTTTTAAAGAGATTCGCATTTTGAACGGACCGGATTGAAAGAAATTAAAAAAATAAATTTTAGTATTTTTCTGTCGTTCAAAAGGGGGGGGGGATATGATCTTCATAGCCTCTCTTTTGGATCCGCCATTGAATGGATATAATTTAAGTTCAGGGCCGTGCTTAAGGGGGGGCGAACCGGACATTTGTCCAGGGCCGCCAAAATTTGGGGCCGCAAAAAAAATTGATGTTTTTGCATTTCACCAGTTTTTATGAAGAATCTAGTTGACCTGCACGGCGCAACCCGAGCCTGTGATGAATGATTGACTTCAAATTCGTGGGATTTTATATCTTAAGACTCCATCCTATCTAAATTTATATTTTTAGGTAAAAATATTAAATTGAAAGTGTGCGCTATTTTGCATTTTATTTTCTTCTTTATTTGATTATTAGAGTCCTTGTGTACCGAAAATGAGTGAAACCGCGACAAAAGACTCATATTTTTACCGATTTTGTCAAAATATCCCATATTTCATTTTGTAAGAAATATAAATCTACACTGTAAAAAAAAAAAAATCTGTAAAGTTAATAAAAGTTTCTTAGGACACTGGGTATCCTAGAACCTTTCATGTAACGGCAACAGCAAAAATTCATGTAACAGATACAGATTTACACTGAAAATAAAAAAATCTGTAAGATTACTATGAATTTTTTAGAAAACTGGGATTCTAAGAATTTTTCATGTAACTTTAACCCAAGTTACAGATAAAATTTTAGAAGGATAACTGTAATTTTAGTTGATTCGTTTGTAAAGTTACAGATTTCTGTAACTTAACAAAAATTAGTTTTGTAGATTTAAATTTTTTCTTGTACATTGTACAGATAAAATGCTAGTAACCATGCAGGTTTTGGAAATTTTACATCTGTAGGATTACAGTTTTTTTTTTTTTCAGTATATTTTTCCGAACATTTTATTTTGTTGAACTTTTTGTTCAACAAAATAAACTGCTGACGTTTCGTTGAACTGCGGACGTTTTGTTAATTTTAGCGCAAAAAATATCGTTTCCGTTAGGCGCGAAGTGACTTGAGTTCGCCAGTGTATTTTAAAAGGATTATTATAAAATTCATACATCGCACAAAAAGTTGCACCATAGATTAGAAAATTTCATCTGTAAGAGTATAATTTTGGTTTCTTGGAAACTCTAAAACTGAGCTGTAGAAGGGCGAAAACGCGGCTACACATTCAATTTTTTACAGATTTCGTCGAAATTTTCCCTAATTTTACTTTTTAAAAAATATGTCTATTGTCAGAAGGTTTCAAAATTTTTGTAGGTGATTAAATATTGTCTATTGGGAAGCTCTAAAAGGATTATATTAAAATACGAACGTTTAGTTTCTTTTAGTGTAGAAAAGCTATCGTCTCTGTGATTACTGGTACATTAATCGGAAAGAATTTAAATTCTGGTTTTTTTTTAAAACCAATTACATTATCGATTAGAAGAAGGTTTAAGCTTTTAAGCACATATTTGTGGTTTGTTGATACCTCTAAAACTGCATCCTGGAGAGTCATTGTAATAAGCTTAAAAAACGTTTTGCACCAAAACAATCATGTGCTTTTTTTTTTTTTTTTTTTTTTTTTTTTTTTTTTTTTTAAAAAGAAAGCGATTAATTTTCAAGACTGCTGTATTTTTAAAAATTGATTGCAGCATTTGAAACGTAAGAGAACGATCTTTCAGAATCTGTCTTCCGTTTTAAAGTTTACTGAATAGTTTGGACGATGTAAATTAATACATAATTACAAAATTCCTCGGAAATTTTCCTTTTCCGTTCTTTATTTTCAACCAATGCATAAATATACTTTTAGACCATGCGCCACAGCTTTTCACTTCTCGTAACGATCGAAATAAGTTTTAAATGAAAGCGAATTTGGTTTTTAATTAACAAATCTGAAATTTATAAGAGTTTTTAAATTCTGAGTTCAAAATTTTCAAATGTGTCTTGAGAAACTTCGGACTAGCCTCACCAAATATTTCAACCTTGTAGGTGCCGTAAATTCTGCTAGCCACCTCACACAGATAGACGTACACACAAGCAGACAGAGCTAAACTTTGTTTTATTAGTATAGATCTATACATAAGGAATTGAGAGAACTACTTACAAATCTAAAGAACTTGGAATTTTGTACTGAATAGAAATCTTATTTCCTTCACTTGATAAAGAATAAGCCGAATGCATCGTTTTTCCAAATTTTAATTTTATCGACTCGATAGCTGTACATTTTTTGCCAACAATTTTCAAGATTTTCCCAATTCAATTGCCAATTTCTGTGTAAATTTGCAAACTGAAGCTCGAATGTGGGGTGTAGGGAACTCACATCTCTTAGGATTATTGAGACAAGATAAGATGGAGGCAATGACGACCATTTCTGAAGCAACAATAAAATTACGTTACATAAGAGATTCTTTCTCCGGTCAATGTTCTTCTGCGTTTTGGATTAATATGGCGGGAAATCAAGTGTACAATTATGTCCTCTATCAGATTATGTTCACATCTGCCGCCATGATATTGTAGGATCTAAAAACACACTATTTTGCATTGTTTTAAAACAAAGTGTCTGATCATGAAAGATTGAATTATATCATCTCGAGCAGTAGCAATTTTCTGTAACCGGATTTTCATTCATTTCCAGTGGCCGCGAGGTTCCGACCTCGAAACTGGTAGACGGCTAGTGCTCGGAAAACCTCTGTTGATAGCTTCCTCAATATAAATTATAGCTTATGTTTGTTACGTTTTAACAGGTTCTAACACCACCAATTTACTTTAGAAAACGGTTTGACACTTGTTGAGATTGCTTACAAATCAGGGTTAGCCCAAGAGGGCCCAGCCCGAAAAACCCGGACGGGTTTTTTCGGGCGGGCCCACTTGAAAAACCCATGAAAAACCCATTGTTGGTTTTTTCAAAAATTTTTACAATTGTTACAACCGTATCATTATTTAATCTAAGGTATGAGAATGCAAAGATAAATATCAATTTAAATAATTTCTAAAGAATCAGATTTTAAAGAAATTTCTAAGCATTGATAAAATGACCAAAAAAATAGCTATAAAGAAGGAATCTTACGTCTGTATTCTAAAATGCATACAAATGCTTTAGATCTTAATGATGCCTAAAAAAAGTTTCAACTGATTTTTGATTTGAAATGAAGCTATATAAATTTAGCATGTTTAACTTAAGACAGGGTTGTTATGATTATGTCCAGTCCAAAAACCCAACTGGGTTTTTTCAAAATGTCAATTTTAAATTACATAAGGTTAATTTCTAAATATCAATATTAAGATTTTAATAAATTAAAATACATTTCTTAATATCTGTACACCACTTGTAAAGTTATCACTCCCTGCCCACAAGGGAAAAAAGTCTTAATTCACCCAATGACAGTTTTTAAAAGGAATAATTGTAACTTAATTTTCTATAGATTTGTGTAACTGTCATAAACAACTTTTTCCCATAAAAAAAAAAAATAATAATAATATAATCTATTTTATGTTATCTTACAGTTGAAACTCAAAACAAAATACCACATATTGTGCGAATCCAAATTTAATGATGTAGATATGTAAAATTGTTTGGTTTATTCTATTGATTAGTTATAATAAAAAATGCTTACTAGTTTAAATTCAGCACTAGTGTTGGTATAAAAATTTAATGATAATTTCATTGTTAAAAATTATTACTAGCAATCAATTTTTGCAAAAGCAAAGCATAATTTTGATTATTGTCATTGATTTATATATTTTTATAGTTACTTTAAATTGTATTTAGTAGTTAGTAAGTACATTTTTTTCAAACAATCTGAACAGCTTTCGTTAACTTAAAAAACCCCAAAAACCCAGTGGATTGGAATAAACCCTGGCATTTAATAGCCCTGACTTCAAGTTTCTTATCTGGTCTTTAGTTTAAAAAAAAAAAAAAAAAAAAAAAAAAAAAAAAAAAAAAAAAAAAAAATCTATTTATAGCTGGCTTAATATATCCTTAATGCAAGAAACTAGTCCCATGAAACACAGTGTACTTTTTAAATTAACTTCATTTTTTTTAATATATATATTTTTGTTAATTCATACTTAATGCAAAACTATATACAGGTTTCACAGACACATAAAGAATTTAAGTATTATGTCTAAGAAAATTAGAAGTTTAAAATGTTTTCCAAACAAACTTGATAAAACCCGAAAAAACCCGGTTTCTTTTCAGAAAAACCCAGGTTTTAAACTAGTGGCCCAGTGGGTTGGGTTTTTTTTTTTTTTTTTTTTTTTTTTTTAACCGGGTTTTTTCAAACCCTGTTACAAATTGCCATTTAGAATGTTTTTAGGATGCTTTTCGCTCATTTTCACCTCTTTTAAATTTCGAATTTTTTAGGAAATGTTCTTAGAGACCATTTATATCTTATAAATCACTACCATGCCAAATTTCATGTTTCTAGGCCCTTCAGTAACACATAAATGGCATTTTTAGAGCCTGTTTTGCTCCTGCACCCCTTTTGGAGTAGCGACATCGACATAAGATATAGCCTGTGTTGGAGCAAGGACTGTTACCATCATTTTGACATTTTTTTTTTAATCGGTTCGTTACTTTTCGAGATTGCTTTAAAATCTCATGAAAGTTTTTAGATCGCTTTTCGTGTATTTTTACCTTTTTTAAATTTCATTATCTGTAGGAACTGTGTTCTTGGAAATCATTTATATTTTATAAGTATTTAACATCCCAAAATTTATGTTTCTAAGTCTGTCAGTAACACAAAAGTCACATTTTTTAGAACTTTTTTTGCTCCTCTACCCCTTTTAGGGTAGTGACTCCTACATAAACTATACAATCTATGTTGGAACAAGAACTATCACCATCATTTTGACATTATTTTTAAAATAGATTCGTACTTCCGAGATTGATTAAAAATCGCAATTTAGAACACTTTTCGCGCAATTTCACCCATTTTAAATTTCATATTTTGGGGAAACACTCTTGGAGGTCATTTATATCGTAAGTAGGGATTACAATCCCGAGACCAATTTCTGATCCCGGAATTTCAGGATTGTTTAGATTCAATCCCGTGATCCCGGGATTTCAAAAATTAGAATTTCTCCAATGTCACCAATTTTCACAATAGCTAAATTGTACAATATTGTAAAAAAATAACTAAAGCAAAAATACAGCCTAACGCTTGAAAATATACCAAGTTCAAAATTTATTACTTCAATAATAAAAAAGTATAGGATAAATTACAACAACTGGAAATTAAAACAAATCTGCTGTTGATGTTTAACAATGTTAAAAAAAAGTTTATGTTTTTTAAATGTCTATATTGTAAAAAAAGAAATGTCTTTATCAACTTCTTCTAACGCTAAATTTTCACTTCCGCAGCATGATTCAGCTACTGTTTTACTGGAGGAAGCTTCTGGTTCTGTATTTCGTTGATTACAATATAAAGCATCACAAATTGTTAAATGTATGCCATGAGCGAAACAAAGCTCCTCATCAGCTTCAATTTCTTTTCCAACTTTCAGCATTACATTTGGTCTATCAGTTACAATAGCAACAACGTCTTTTTTATTGAAATGTCATACTTTTCTAGATGCAGTGTTAGCATTTCAATACACTTTTTTGCAGCGAAAGATTCATATATGCGCATAAGTCCTAAATTCCAGAATTTGTTCAAATTTACATTTCTTTAATGGGCATTAATATTCATAAATCGCTTGTTTACAGTAGATGTCCATTCGTCAAAAATTAAACTATTTTTTCCCCGAAGATTTAAAAGTTCGTATTTCTCTTGTAATTAAATCCTTTACGATGAAACTATAGTTCACTACAGGATTTCGAACTGATACTGCAGATTTTGGCAAATCATGATAGTCTTTAGCTATCAGTAAATTTCTCAAATCAACTGAAGTAATGAAAACGTTAAATGAAAAAGCATCTTTAGCAGTCATTCTGAATAAAATCAAATCCAGTGATTCCTTATCACTACTAAAATAGTCCTCTATTTTCCGCTTTTTAGAAGGGAATTTATCTTCTGTGCAATCTTGACTTGTGGAAGGCAGAGAGGATATAATGAATAATAAATTCTTTCTGAACTTTAATACCGTGTTTCGTAATTAAATGTGTATGCAATCCTTTAGTCGATCCACCTAATGTTTTAAGCACAGTGATACACTTTTTACATTTAGCGCTTTTTCCATCTTTTGATCTTGAATAGTAGTACCATACTGAAGATCAAGGATGTAGTAGAGGGCATACGCCGTATACCCTCTAGACTTTTTAAAGGAACACCCTATACCCTCTGTTTCTAAAGAAAACTGTTGTATACATACTCTAGGGATACTGTCTGCCTTGAGCGTATACCGTCTGCACAGAGCGTATATCCTCTGTTATTGTTACGACTACACCCCTTCTGAATATGTATCATTATCTTTCCGATGAGCTACGAAACCTTTCTCATTCGACATCTTTAAAGAAAAATAAGTATGAACGTACGAAATGCAAAGAAGTAAGCACGTAATGACTAGCATACAAAAATGCGACGCTTATCAGTAAAAGATCTAATTTAAAAAGGACCTACGAAGCGAAGATAATTTCTATACGCGCAGTGAAATCGAAATAAATAAACGATTTCATTTTTCCTCACTAATAGCTATGTGCGTTATATCTGTTTGCAAGTCAAAAGATTTCCACTGTAAAAGATTTAGTCGCTTAGAAATATATGTAAAAAATATTTGAGGTATATATTCTTTTTCAGTCATACATAAATTTTATGAAAATTGATTTTTTCTCCCCCAAAAGCAAAAGTTTATAAATATCTTTTTTTAATTTCAGCTGAGTATTATTTCACTAAAAAAACTAGGTAATCCCGAAAATTCCGGGATTGTTTCTGACTAATCCCGTGTATTTTTGGGATTAAAAATACACCGGGATCCCGGTATCCTGGGATGCGGGATCCCGGGATTGTAATCCCTAATCGTAAGCCAAACTTCATGTTTCTAGGTCCTTGACTAATACAAAAGTTGCATCTTTAGAACGCTTTTTGCTTCTGCACCTCCTATGGGGTGATGACACTAACATAAAATATAGCCTATTGTAACCAAAGACTCTCACCATCATCTTGACATTATAATTTTTTAATCAATTTGTTATTTCCCAAGATTGTTTAAAAATCGCTATATGAACGTTTTTAGAATGATTTTCAGTAGCCCAAAAATTGCATTTTTAGAAAGTTTCTTGTGCCTGTCCCCTGGGTTAGTGGCATCGACATAAGATATAGCCTTTGTTTGAACAAGGGAGAACACCATCAATTTGGTACCTTTACTTATGAAATCAGTTCGGTAGTTCCAGACATTAGCTACTACATATAAACAAACTTTACCTCTTTATAATATAGGCATAGATTAAGTACGATTTATGTTGCTAATACCTATAAATTAAAATGAACTGAAATTTATCACGAGAAGCCAAAAAATGGTAAACTAAAATGATTATTATAAATACTGATGTGGAAGAAAAATTAGAATTTTTGGTAATAATTTTTATGATCTCTTTGTTACAATTTTTTGTGTTAAAAAGTTCATAATAATTTTACACTTGTGATACATTTGTACAGTTTATAACATTTTATATACGTTTTAAAAAATTCAGAATAAAAGGCCGCCAAAATATATTTCGCCCAGGGCCGCCAAAGTCTTAAGCACGGCCCTGTTTAAGTTTCAGCAACATTTGTTAAACTTTTTTTTTCCCAACTTCTCCTTATAAAAGGTCATGTGAAACTGAA
Organism: Maratus speculifer; assembly: GCA_964019185.1. Taxonomy (NCBI): domain Eukaryota; kingdom Metazoa; phylum Arthropoda; class Arachnida; order Araneae; family Salticidae; genus Maratus; species Maratus speculifer. The sequence goes on along the minus strand of OZ025300.1, from coordinate 159,821,685 downwards.
ATTAACTTTCGAGCTTCTAAATTTTTGCATTTTACTTTGAAATCTTATCAATGTTATGGATTAAACATGTTAGAAGTTTAACCATAAATTTAGAAAAAAAAGAAAAAAAAAACTTCTTTTAACAGAGAATAGATCAGACTCAGTGGTGTAACAGTGTTATGTGATAGTATAAATATTTCTTTCATTATTTTACATGTTTTAATTGCAAGATCAAATTCAGCAATAAAATGTAGTTTTTTTTTTCTTTTAGGGTTTCTTTCTAACCCCCCCCCCCCCCCATTCATTTCTTAAATAAATACTTTACTCAGGGACCGTTCAAGTATTATGTCAGCACTAAAGGGGGAGGGGGGTGTCCAGAGTCTGCTTATTTTTTCTGACAAGGGGGAGGGGGGGTCACGACTATTCTTACGTAAGCATTAAACAACGAAGCAACTGCAATTCAAATTCAACAAGCAAACAAAATATGATGGGGAAAGAGCGTTCTACAGTTAAACTGTCATAAAATCACGTAAGCAAAGGGGGGGGGGGGGGGTCTAGCATTTGCTTATATTTTCTTACAAGGGGGAGGGAGGGGGTACAAAATGACTAAAAATATGCTTACGTAATACTTGAACGGTCCCTCACATAAATTAATTTTTATATAGAAAGAAACTTTCAAATTCACATATGATCCATTTAAAATGTTTGGTGCTGCTATCTACTGTCGTTGTTGAGAAGCATTTAGCAAATTTATTTTTTATTTATGTTCCAAATCATTACACACCGCACCTATTTCCTGCATTGAAAATAGATGAAAAACTAACTGATTTGTTCAGAAACGAAACGCTACCGTCGCCGTGATCGTATAGTGGTTAGTACATTGCGTTGTGGCCGCAATAACCCAGGTTCGAATCCTGGTCACGGCAATATTTTTTTTTTCTTTACGTAATGTTTCAAATTGAAATAAAATCATTCATGTAAGTTATAGAATGTATCATTCACATTTTATCAGTATTTCTATTAATGTTAGCATGTTCTGAAAAATGGTATTGATTATTTCTGGTAAATAATTATGTTACATGACATATTATCTGGAATATCAAGAGAAAATAAATAAATTCCAGAAAAACGTTGTTGGAGTATTTTACACATAAAAAATTGCATACAAATAACACAGCCCAGTTATAGCAATAAGTATTATCAATCATTAATTAAAATAAATTTTGAATTAGAATTACTAAATTTTTCGACATTAAAATTTTGTTATCCAAGTTTGCATTATATCTAATACATTTACATTAATCAAAACTCAAAGCTGAAACTGAAAATTAGCTTTTTTTGACTGGTTGCCCAAAACAATTGCATTAGAATTTATATATATATATATACAAAGACGGGTCCAGACCTCAATTTAGGAAGGGGGAAGGGTCATGGCTTATTTGTGGGTAGGAGTAGGGTCATACCATGTTATAATCAATTTTTATACTGAAGCCTACTCCAAAATTAAGTTTATTGGTTTGGTTTGGTGTATTTTGTGACGGTTGATTATCTACTCGAAGGATATAGAATATAGGCCCTTGGGGGATTGTCCTCCGGGGGGGGGGGGTCTTTCTAAGGGAAACTAACCCGTATTTACGCAAGGTTCGAAGAAAACCATGAAAACTTCAGACTGTTAGGCAAGGGCGGCGCCAGAATTTGCCCGACGAGGGGGCACTGTATCCCCGACAGGGGGGCCAAGTTCTTAAAAAAATAAAGGTCAACGCGTGCTGGACTGGGAAATAAAAAACTGCGTGGACAAAAATTTCTGGGCCGAGCCCGACCCAGTTCGAGAAAAATAAATTAATGGTCCGATCGGTGAGAAAATTTAAAAAATCGACCTGATTACATGTGTAGCAAGTACAATATATATACAAATATATGAGGCCGGTCAAAAATAAATAAATAAAAGTTAAAATATTGGCCCGATCGGACTCTATATTTCTACAAAACATTAAATTTTAACTCGATATAGTTATAAACTGTTTTGCACGGGGAGTTCTAATTAAAAAAAACTCATTTTTTTAGAAGTGCTCTAGTCTGCACTATTTACGTATTTATTTTTAATGAATATCTATTTGCATGTAAACGGTTTAGTTATTGTTATCCTTATTTCATATATTGGAGACTTTAAAATCAGAAAAAAATGCCACACATAAAATCTAAGACAGAATTCCATAGGAACGAAAAAAAAAAAAAAATGCGTTATAGTTTATTAAAAAAAGATACTTTAACTTTCGGAACCGGCTTTGGAACTGAAAGGGCTTTTTATATTACTATATTCTACTCTTTAATATTTGTAACCAAAACCGAAAAAGTAAAAAACAGTCATATTGAAGATTGATCTCAGTTATCCCATTCAAAAAACGTTTTAAAATATTAAAATAAAACGAGAAATTCGAAAACAACCTGCCCATCGGTTTAACATTATGGAGCAGGTATTTTGAAGTGAATGAAGAGTCCCCCTAAGACAGCAATGCGTCATAAGCAGGTTCTATTTCACAGATTTTTCTGTATTTAAATTTTATTCTAAAAATCTACTATTCTTTATAAATAATACATTATAAATTTTAATTGTAGAATAATGGTGAGTTAAACTTATAAAAATATATAGGGGAGAGTGGAGATACTTGAGCATAGGGGATACTTGAGCCACCCCTATTATCTCTACAGTTTGTTAATTTTTCTTTCTGAAATTGGCAATATGGTAACATATTTATAGTTCTGAACATGTAAAAAAGAAATCACACACTTTGGTACGATTTTGAAAGTATAGTGATTAATAGTTGTTTTTCCCTATCTGAAGTAAATATTTAGGTGCATGTTTTTTTTATTTTTTTGTAATCAAAGTTTTGTTTAAAGTTGCAACCATATACATAAATTTAATAACTATAATTTCAATTGTATTTTGAATTTAAAATAGTTCTAATAGCTGCATGCTTTATTTAGTAAAACGCTGATAAACAAAAATAGTGGTAGTGGGGATACTTGAGCCAGTAAGACTGGGGATACTTGAGCCATGCCTCGACCATTCCCACTATAAAATTAGACATGGGTGAAACAAACAAAAAATAAAATTACATCCTTATATTCACTAATAGATTTTTTTCTGTATAAAAGGGAGAATAATTTTTCATTTAATTGATTTTTTTTTTAAATAACGACCAAAAAAAATGTTTAAAAAAATGTATTTTTTTTTTAATGAAAATAGCCATTTTATTTTTCGTATCACTAACAAAATGCCCTGTCTAGATAAATTTAAATATAATTTTCAATTTAAATTTTATTACATTAAAATAACTTTTTAAAACTGTTTTACAGGTTATAATCTCTGATACTTTAATTAAGTCCAACATATTAAAATGTTTATTTTTTAATATAATATATTAAGATTAATATTTTATATTGAAATTGTAACCTCTCGTGCTGTAACTTTTTTTTTAACTAAGAAAATTGAAGAAGAATTGGTAAAAAGAGTGCACAAAATACAAGAAAAGCAACAAAAATCACAGTTAAAATTTACCAAAAAGGGAACCAAAGGGGAAGACAAAATCCTTTCCTGTGAAATCAAAAAAGTGTTTGAAATAGTAGAATGATACATCTGTCTTAGATTCCGACAGCTACTCAATTAAAAGTATGAGTTTGACAATATAATTAGAGGAAAATTCTGTCAATGATGGTGATGATATGAAAAGAAAATCTCCTATTGATGATTTGTTACTAATAAAATATGCCGGAAAGAAAACTGTAAAAAGATTTGTTGGACAAGTGCTTAATAATTTGAAAATGAAATTTGCCCGAAGAATTGCAGATTCCAAATTTAAATGGCTCTGAACTGAAGATGTTTCTAACATCGACATAACTCAAGTTGAAATGACCCTTCGACCACCAGTTCTAATGACAAAAGATGATCGTATTACTAGCTTTGTTTTCTCAATTGGTTTTGAAGGACTTTATATATCATAATTTATCATTCTGTAAAATGTTTGTGCAAAAATAAAGCGAAAAAATTACTTTTGTAGGTATTTTTCCGTACTGGCTCAAGTATCCCCTCACAATGGCTCAAGTATCCCTCTCATGGGGATACTTGAGCCCCGATGTACAAAAAAAAGTAAAAATTAATTAAACATAGAAAAATAGTTCAAAATTTATTGAAACTGGTTTTCAGTTGAAGGAAAAATATCAAATTTTCTTTTTCAATATTTTATTTTATTCTAAGAAGTTACAAATAATTAAAAAAAAATAAAATTTAAAAAATGGCTCAAGTATCCCCATCTTCCCCTACATTTTTCCTAAAAATATTTGGAACGGGTCAAATTTTACTGACTTTTACTCGGACCAGGTCGTTCCGAGAAAGTGATTTTCATACGGATCGAAACCGGGACTAAAATTTCTTCCCGCGTAGTTCCAGCTCAATATCGAAAAAGTTAGTTAAGCCATGAAAAGAGTGAAAACCAGGCATGGATCGGACCGAATATCGTAAAAGAAAACAGGCCCGAGCCTGGCCAATGCAAACATCTATCGCGGCTTATCCAGAAGAAGGAGCTCGGTGAAATTTTCTTTCCTTAAACTCGAATCAAGCTTAATTTTATCTGAAGATTCGGACTAAATTTTATTTTTTGAAAGTTCTGCCGGCCTTGAAATTTATTATTCTTAAAACAGGTATTATAGCACATTTTTCTATAACTTTTGGCTGAACCAGACTTTTTTTTTCCTTTTTTCTTTCCTTTTTTTTCCGTTTTCTAATAAAGAGTGAAATATGCTTGGAAAGACTTTTTTGACAGACGTCTGTGAATAACAGTATTTCCAGATCTAATGCAGTACAGAAAGAGGAAGAGAGAGAAAAACATGACACTGATAAACAATGATTCTTAAGTCTTTTTACAGCAAGTATACGTGTCGCTCGTCTAAAAGGGGTACAATAAGACTTCCCAGCTACACAAGATTTTTTAGTTCTGATTTGGGAATACTAATTTTCGATTGCAGTGCTTTTTGAAATAATGAATATGAAATTTAAAGTACAGTAGAGATTATCTGGACTCAGATTAAGCGTATTGTCCAATTAACCGAATCGATCAAGGACCATTTTTTTTTTTTCCCGTCTTCTCCAAAAATTTTAAAGTCAAACTTCTTCAGGCAGGGTAAGGTAAATTTGACAAGAAGGCATGGAATTTAACTGTTAAATAACTAATTTCTAATCCTGCAATAATAAAGTCACCAACAAATACAAAGACAGCAATGCATAAAAGTATTTTTTCTAGAACCTTAGAAGTTTCCCTTCTAACGCACGAGAGTCCCACGCAGACAAAAGATGGCCTCTGTGAACCAGAAGACTATCAAGAAATCCTTTTCCCTATCACGAGGATTTTTTAAAATATATATACTGTAGAGTGTATGTATATAATTTCTATGTACAACTTTGTACCAATTTTGCAGAAAATAAAATTTTAATTAAAAAAAAAATACTTCTAAACACGCCATTTTCAATATGCTAAAATGTGCATTACCATAATTGCCAGTCCAAAACCTGGAAAAAAATGTGAAGGGAAGTTGCCTAAAAACATTGCCCGATGCGTTTATAAAGTTTCCCAATTATCCGGATTTTTCATTAACTGGATTATCCTCGATACCGACCTGTCCGGATAATCGGTGTTCTACTGTGTGTATTACTGAATGGAAAAATACAAAGGAAAAACTTACATAATTAAGACAAATTAAATTAATTATTATCAACAAAAGTACGAATTCTGAGTATAAAGCAGTTTTAAAACTAAAACACTCGGGTAAAAATATCAAATCACATATAAACACAAAGAAATAAGAAATCATTTGGACTTACTCGTAAAAGTCTTGAAATTTTTTATATACAGCAGAAAAATATTAAAGTTCGTACTTTCGTAAAAAGAAGGAACTCAAAATATTTATAATTAGTAGAAATAATAATTTTAATGCAAAACTTGCAAAGTCGTAAACTCTATTTTTTCATTGTCATAGTTTTTCTTTAAAAGTTCAATTGTAGCATTGTTTTTACAGTTTCTGATTAATTATAAAATTTTGTAAAAAAAAAAAAAAAAAAAAATTAAATAAAAATTAAAAAAAAAAGCATTAAACAAAAGAATTAAAAAAAACCTTATTTCCATATTTTAAAATAAAAATACTAAATCAGGAAAATAATTAACTCCTATTATCTGTGGTCAATGGACAATTGTCAATAGAGTACTGCATCTAGGTAACTCTGAAACATCCTTCCAGTCATCACAACAGGTGTTTTTCTTGTATTTCCCATAGCAGCAATAAAAAGTATAAATATTACTTTTACAACCAATCAGCAGGAATACGTTTGCTGATGCTAAACAACGTACTCATCAATCTCTTTATCATTCCATTACTCGAAAAGTTTGTTTTATATTAAGTTGATGAACAGAATTTGAAAACTAGACATGCATTTCCTTTTACTGAATCGCAGCTGTTCTCTACAGCTTAAATATGGTAAATTCAAATCTAAATAAGAATAAATGTATAAAGAAACAGCAAGAAGATACTAAGAACGATATCCTTTTCCAATCTATATGAACACGTTACTGTACTAAATATTAATTTATTTTATTTGAATTCAATGTATTTGCATGGTGTGAAATTAATTAGTTGAACTACAGTTTTTGAAATGCGTAACTTATGACTTTATAAATATCACGTTTTACTTTTTTCATAATTTCAAACAAAGCAGATTTTTTTAGCTATAGCTGTAACAATAAAAACAATGGGAAAAACATCTTCAATTTCTATTTTGTTTTAGAATGTATATTGATCGAATGAAGAAAGCATGATATTCCGAATTTTGATTCAAATCTGAAACAAAGAGCTTAAATACAATATTCCGAAGAGAAATATAAATGAAGTGAAAACTTGTGAAATAGTTGGGAATCTTAAAGTGCATTATTTTAATAACAGCGAAAAGCGACCTGCAATTAAAAATACGTATATCGCTGATCAGAACCGCGAGTTATGCAGGAGGTCTAGGCTGTGGTCAGCGTGGGCCAAAATTTTTCGCCGAGTCCGTCTCGACAATGCTGAAATATCCCTGTGATTTGAAGAGGTTTTCTATTATTTTAAGCAATTTCTTTCTTCTGACTGGAGATTTTTTTGAAAATTTTGATCTTCGATTTCTGATTTTTATGTATTTTTAGATAAAATGAATTCATAAATTACTTTTCTAAATACGAAAAAGTAGTAAGCAGCACAGTTGCCAGAACATGCTTGTAATTTGATGAACATGCTGCTTTAGGTGCGAGTATTTTAGGTAATTGGTGTTATTTACTGTATTTTTTAAGGGGGGGGGGGGGGAGTAGAAATGGAAAAGTTAAAGTGCAATTTTTTTTTTTTTTTTTTTTTTTTTTTTTTACGGAAAATAATCAAGGGAAAAAGAAGTTGAATCCACGGATTATTTTTCGAGCATAGTCCTCCACAGATTGGGTTATACCCGACTTAAACTAGTTAATTCTATATCCATTTCAACCTGAACCAGTTTTTAAAAATTAGACGACCCGAACTTAACAAACTCCGACCTAAAACCAACAGTATTCTATCCGAACCCAATCCCAACTCGAAATGAAAAACAAACTTCCATCTTGTAAAGCAATAATAGAAAAGTAGCCTACAATAATACCACTAGTATAAATTATATTTTTTATGTAGAAAAATCAATATATCTGTATATGCACTCATTGACACCCGGATAATATAATTTTTCATTTAAAAATATGTGTCGGGAATACTTTTGAGAAATCAGGTAGAATCGAACCTATATGCTAAAACAATTAAAATCAATTCGGCTCGAAAAATAGAAGTTAATCCGAAAAAATATTAACTTTAGCCAGATCCGACTCAAACTGCCTGTCGAGTTGGGTTTAGTTTCCCGAGGTGAATGCAGAACTCTACCAGAAACTCGAGCCCGACATCATCACATTTTGACCTGAACGCCTGAACCGAAGATATTTCAACATCAACCAGACCCCAACCGTAACTGACGAAAAAATATTTCCATATTGTAATGCAGTTATCTAAAAAATTGTATCTTCAGTATCAGTTTTAACTTTTAAGTTAAAAATCAGTGTAGATAAACTCATTAACATTCATATATATAGTTTTTCATCATAAAATAAATTTTGTAAATTCTTATGAGAGTTGGATTCATCTCGAATCAAGAACCATAAGTGCCAACATCCAACCTGAACCTGAAACTATTAAAGTTAACCAAACTGGAATCCGACTCACAACGACAAAAGATTGGGCTCAACCCGATCCGGTCCAGACTGCGAGTTGGGTCAGATTCAGTTTGCCCGACCCGATGCCGTATTCTATTTGTCATCCAAGACAACCCCGACAACATAATTTTCGTTTGCCTTCTCTCAACCGAACCAAAAATTCTTCATGTCAAACCGACCGTAAATCCACAAGCAGCGTAAATTCATCCACAATTTAATATAGTTAAAAAATAATAATACATGATTATAACTACAGTATAAATCTTATCTTTTTTTGTTGAAATATAAGCATGTACAGAGTCATTCGTGTATCATCCTGTGTAGTAATCCATGTAGATTTTCAATTTAAGAAATTATGATTAAAAAAAAAATCGGGTTTATCTGAACTCAAATTTCAGTCAGAAACCGACTCATATCCAAAAAAATTAGTTTAGTCAATCCAACTTTGAAAAAAAAAAAAAAAAAAAAACTCCATATTTCGATTTACCCCGACCGGGCTGAAATTCAAACGTCAAAATATTTTCCCCAATGACATTGAATTTTGGCCCCGATGGGGGGGCCAGGTATGCCCGACGGGGGGGCATATGCCCCCCCCGGCCCCCCCTCTGGCGCCGCCCTTGCTGTTAGGCCAAGGGGCACGATTGGGTTATTCCCAAATTAAAATTTATGTATTTTTTTATACTTTTACAAATTCATTTTTATTCACAAAATTTTTAAAAATCGCATTAATATTTGAAAATATCTAATTTATAGATCTCATTCAGATACTAAGAAATTGTAGCGTATTTATAAATGCGAAAAATGATTCATAAATGTTGTCAAATTAACTGTCCCAGAAATGTTTTCATGAAAGAGAAATTAGCATTTACGTCCGGAAATTTAATTTAAAATGCCAAATTTTATGGAATTTTTGGAAAGATTCTTTGTTTATATTAAAAAATGGAAACAACTTTTCGATTACATAGTTTCTGAAAAAGCGCATTTATAAATTAAAAATATTTTCACGGATGTATCGGAAATGACCCAATTTCCATTTAAGAGAGAGATTCACATTGTTGAACGGTGGTGATTGAAAGAAATCAGTGCCGCAATCAGGATTAAGCTTTGGAGGGGGCTAGCATATTTTAGAGGTCTATGTTTTCGAAAATATTGACTTCTAAAATATGCTAGCCCTGAATGCCGAATGACCTCGGTACGATTTTTTTTTTTTTTTTTTTTTACATATTATTAAAAATGGACGAGATGCGTCAAGCCCAACATACATTTTTTTTTTTCTTCTTTTGACAGGATGCAGAGACAACACTGGGGATGGAGTGAGCATGAAGATAGATATAGTAGAAGAAGAACAAAGACGGCGCTTCCACTTTCGCCCCTAAAGTCTTTCCGAGTCTGGCTGGCATTTCCGGCGGTTTGGCAGCAGATGAAATCTAGCGCCCCCTACGTCCCGCTAGCAGATTAGTCGAGAGACCAGTCAAACAAGTCATGTGATCGAAAGTCAGTGCAGCATCACTAGCACCACGCTATGCACCGGGCAATACTTTGGGGCTATGTTCTGTTGGGAAAAGCCTATCTTCTCGGTTCTCCTTCTTTTATTCTATCTTCATGGGAGTGAGGGACAATCAGCGACACCTGGGGTGGGGTTCTGAAAAATTTTGATGCGGCTGATTCTGCTTATCTCATTGATAAATAAAATGAAAATACTGTTTTAAGTGGTGAATATTAAAATATTAAAATTCCATAAAAAAAATTAATAAATAAGAAAAAAAATTGTGAAAAGATTTTTAAAAATTTTTATTTTGCAGGACCTATTAAAAATAATTAAAATAAATTTTTATAATTTTATTAAACTTTAAATAGTCTAGTCTCGCGGTTTGGGAGGGGCTTCGGCCCCCTAAGCTCCTTCTGTGGGTGCGCCAATGAAATAAATGAACCCTCTTTTTGGGATCCGCCATTGATGTAATTTAAGTTTCAGTAACATTTGTGAAATTTTCTTTTCCCAACTTCTCTTTAGGGCTGTTCTTCTCTATAAAAAGATAAAGTGAAACTGAAATTAAAATTCGATATTCTAAATTATTATATTTCATTTTGAAATGTTATCAGGATTATGTAATAAATATATTAGAAGTTTAAACATAAAAAGAAAAAAAAAACCTTTTTACAGAAAACAGTATTAGGCTCTGTAATGTAACAGCGTTGTAGTACACATATTTTTCCCAATTTAACATATTTTAATTACAAGGTCAAATTCAGCAATGAAATGTAGTTTTTTTTTTTTTCTTTCTTTCTTTTAGGATTTTTACATATATTCATTTCTTCTGAAACAAATACTTTAATCCCATAAATAAATTTTTATATAGAAAGAAACTTTCAATTTCACATCTAATCCGTTTAAAAATTCGGTGCTGCCATCTACTGCTGTAGTTGAGAAGCATTTGGCAGATTTAGCTTTTATTTATGTTCCGGATCATTACACACCACACCCTATTTCCTGCATTGAAAATAGATCAAAAACATAATGATTTGTTCAGAAATTAAAGTTTTCGTCGCCGTGATCGTATAGTGGTTAGTACATTGCGTTGTGGCCGCAATAACCCAGGTTCGAATCCTGGTCACGGCATTGCCCTTTTTTTTTTCTTTTTACACTTCATTCTTACATTTCAAATTGAAATAACTAAGCCATTCGTGGAAGTTCTAGAATGTATGCCACATTTTATCAGTATTTCTGTGATTGTTAGCCATAGTCTGAAAAATAGAATTGATTATTTCTTGTCAATGATTATGGTTCGAGACTCAATATCTCAAATATCAAGAGAAAAGAAAAAAAATACAGATAAAACGTTGACGAAGTATTTTACATATAAAAAATTGCAGACACATAACACAACCCAGTTAAAACAATAAATATTATCAATCATCAATTAAAATAAACTTTGAATTAAAATTACTATATTTTTCGAAATTCAAATTTTGTTATCAAAATTTGCATTACACCTAATTAATCAAAACAACAACATTAATCAAAATTAATCAACAAAATTAATAAATTAATCAAAATTAATAGCATTAATCAAAATTCAAAACAGAAACTAACAATTAAGTTTTTTTGGCTAGTAAGGTTGCGTTAATCAAATGTATTAGAACTTATTATTTTTTATAAATAACAAATGTTTCCCATTTTATTCATTGGAATTAAAATGGATCAGGGAATATAATAATCAAACTGTAAAAAATAATTTCAGAAGAGTAGCTTTAAAGCGAAGCGAATAAAATTTGAAAGAATATTATGATACATGGAATTCTAATTTAAAAAAAAAAGTTTTTCAATTGAAGATTACCATAAAAGCATGAAGGTGGCGAAGATGTGTGCCGTGGCCGAGAGTTTGTTTTGAAAGTCGAAATAACTATATATTCCTTTTTTTTAATAATATTAACATAACAATATTTAATTGAAATTGAAGTAAAACATAGCGCAGTGTCGAAAAACAAAACCAACGCCGACTATATACTACCGGCAGAGCCATTTCGCGAAAAAGTGAAGCTGGATTAAGCTTCAAACCCTGAACCATTTCATTGGACCCCGTGTAAGTCCACGTGACGCAAACCCTGCCCAAATTAGCATTGAATAAGCTGCTTTCTGTTCTGTGTACATGTTTGCAACGTGGTCATTGTTTTGATTTAGGATTTGCTTGCACGATTGGTCATATTAGTATCAGAGTCCTCTGGCGGGAGACTTCATACATTAATCTGAAATAGACAGGCCTAGGGATACTAGATTTTTTAGAGGCTCTAGACAGGCCTTTAGATCTAATGGGCCATGAACAAAACATAGAAAAAGAATAAACATAAAAACCTTAGTAACTATAGCAACCAGAAAATATTGTTGCCATCAATATCAACTTTAAAATATTGTTTGACAGATACAATAATGTGCTATGCTGCGCTATAATTTAACACTAGAACTCCCGGAAGGAGTCGATTCGACTCCAACAATGTGATTAAATTTCAGTTCGAACTTAAACATTTTTCTTGAAATAATTTAAATTTATTCCACGCAGATTTATGTTAAATAAGTGAAGTAAAGAATTTTGAATAAAAATTCTAGTGAGAAATATCATTATTAAACTTGAGTGCTTAAGGAACATTTGTTAAACTTTCTTTCCGCGCAGCCTCTTCTTAGAGCTGTTTGTTTGTTTGTATTTATGTCGGCCAATTATCTACACTGTGGGATATAGGCCCTATAAGGAGTGGGATGCCCTCTGTGGGGGTCTTTCTAAGGGAACCTAACCCATATTTACGCAAGGACGTCCAAGGTTCGAAGAAAACCACGGAAAACTCCGAACAATTAGGCCGACGGTCGCGATTGGGTTCGAACCCAGCACCTACCGTCTACCAATTTGGAGCTACCTAGAGCTGATTTTTATCTCCAAAAAGAGTTCAGGTGAGCCCGAAAGAAAATTTCGAGATTCCTAAATTATTGTATTTTATTTTGATATCTTCACAGGGTTATGAAATAAATATGTTAGGAGATTAACTATTTAAAAAATCTCGTTTACGAAATAGTACCAGACTTGGTAATGTTAGATTATTATAGTAGAAATATTCAAATTTTAATTGCTTAAAAGACCAACAGAAACGAAAACTGGCCAATTGAATATTATTGAATGCAAGGACAATGGAGTGAGAAATATTCAACTGACAAATTTCCAAGAAATAAAAATAGTACAAAACCTTTATATATATACATATATATATTCAACTATATCAATATTATATTTACAATTTTTTTTTCTTTACATGCTTTAATTACAAGATCAAATACAAGAATAAATCTAGTAAATTTACATTTAATCTATTACTATGTGTACTACTCAGTGCTGCCTCTACTGTCGTAGTAGAGAAACATTTCAATTTTTTTTTTCTTTTATTTGTGTTCCAGACATAGAGATGGCCCCACCAGTGGCCGAGAGGTACGGACCTCTCAACTGGTAGACGGCAGGTGCTGGGTTCGAACCCAATCGCGGCTGTCGGCCTAACCGTTCGGAGTTTTCGTGGTTTTCTTCGAACCTTGCGTAAATACGGGTTAGGTTCCCTTAGAAAGACCCCCACGAAGGGCACTCCCCCCTGGTCCTATATCCCTAGCGTAGATAATCGGACGACAAAAATAAACCAAACCAAACCAGACATGGATGTAGAATATTAGATGCTACTATATCTATCTTCCTGGTTCCAGATCATTACACACCACACCTATTCCCTGCAATAGAAAATAGATCAAAACCGAACTGATTTGTTCAGAAATTAAAATTGTCGCCGTGATCGTATAGTGGTTAGTACATTGCGTTGTGGCCGCAATAACCCAGGTTCGAATCCTGGTCACGGCAATATTATACTTTTTTCATTTACGCAGTTCATTCTTACGTTTAATATCCAAATAACAAGTCCATCGTTTAAGTGCTAGAATGTATACCCCTTTTTATCAATATTTCTGTGATTCTTAGCATCTTCTAAAAAATAGAATTGATTATTTTGGGTCAATAATTAAGGTTCGAGACACAATATCTCGATGGTTGATGGTTGATTTTTGTCGTCCGATTATCTACGCTAATGGAATATAGGACCAGGGGGTGTGCCCTCCGTAGGGGTTCTTTCTAAGGGATCCTAACCCGTATTTACGCAAGGTTCGAAGAAAACCACGGAAAACTCCAAACGGTTAGGCCGACAGCCGCGATTGGGTTCGAACCCAGCACCTGCCGTCTACCAGTTGAGAGGTCCGAGCCTCTCGGCCACTGGTGGGGCCCCACAATATCTCGAATATCAAGAGAAAAGAAAAACATTCTAGGTAAAATGTTGTCGCAGTATTTTACATATAAAAAATTGCAGACACAAAACATATCCCACTTACAACAAAAGGAATTGTTAATCATTAATTAAAATAAATTTACAAGTAAAATTACTATATTTTTCGAAATTAATTTTTTTTTATTAAGTTGCACAATAAAATAATGCATGTCAAAATTTGCATTATATCTAAGGCATCAACATTAATCAACACTCAAAATTGAAAAAAAAAAAAATAGCTTTTGTGGCTAGTAAAGCTGCACGAAACAGTTGTGTTAGAATTTATTTTTTAATAAGTGAGATATTTGTTTGGTCCACGTTTTATCCATTGATGTTAAAATGGATTATAGAATATAATAATCAAACTCCATAAAATAATTTAGGAAGTATTGTGTATTTTGTGACGGCCGATTATCTGCGCTAGGGATATAGGCCCGGGGGAGGGATGCCCTTCGTGGGGGGGTCTTTCTAAGGGAACCTAACCCGTATTTACGCAAGGTTCGAAGAAAACCACGAAAACTCCGAACGGTTAGGCCGACGGCCGCGACTGGGTTCGAACCCAGCACCTGCCGTCTACCAGTTGAGAGGTCAGACCCTCTCGGCCACTGGTGGGGCAATAATTTAGGAAGAGCAGTTTTAAAGAAAATCATGATGCATGAAATTCTAATTAAAAAAAAAAAAAAAAAAGTTTTGCAATTGAAAATGACCATAAAAGCATGAGGGTGACGAGGAGGTGTTAATTGATATTATTTTAAGCTTCAGGAACATTTGTTAAACTTTCTTTCCCCAGCCTCTTCTTAGAGCTGGTTTTTCTCTCAAAAAAAATATAGCTGAGCCTGAAAGAAAATTTTGAGATTCCTAAATTATTGCATTTTATTTTGAAATATTCTCAGGGATATGAAATGAAAATGTTAGCAGATAAACTATTTAAAAAAATCTCTTTTACGGAATGGTGCCAACAGGCTCAGTAGTGCTACAGTGTTATAGTACGAATATTCAAATTTTAATTGCTTAAAATGCCTACACCATCAGATACAAAAAGTAGTCAATTGTATATTATTCAATGTAAGGGCCAAGGAAGTGAGAAATTTTTCACTGGCAAATTTCCAAGAAATAAAAATAAAAAATAGCACAAATCATTTTTTTTTTTTTTCTTAATAAAAATGGCACAAATATTTTTTGCATCTTTACATGTTTTAATTACAAGCTCAAATACAGGAATAAAACTTGTAAACTCACATCTAATTCATTTAAACTGTTTAGTGCTGCCATCTACCATCATAACAGAAACATTTTCCAGATTTTTGTTTTACTTATGTACCAGATCATTACACATCACACCTATATCCGGCATTGAAAATAGATCAAAAACAAACTGATTTGTGACAGTTTTAAATCAATTGTCGACGTGATCGTATAGTGGTTAGTACACTGCGTTGTGGCCGCAATAACCCAGGTTCGAATCCTGGTCACGGAACGATGTCATGTTTTTTTTTTTCATCTATGCAGTTATTTTTTGCGTATAAAATTTAAATATAACGAATCATTTGTCTAGAATGTATATCCCTTTTGATCAATATTTCTGTGGTTTTTAGCATGTTCTAAAAAGTAGAATTGATTATTTCTATGAGTCAAACTACTGTATTAATACCAATGTCTTGATGGAAATTTACACATTGTTATTAAACTCAAAATATACAGATACATAAAATGTGTTTCAAAAATATAGATATTATTTATTTATTATTTGATCTTTTGAATGCCCTGGCATTCATTTTCAAAGGAATATAAAAGAAGATAATTGAATAGAAAATAGTGAAATAAATCAATTTTCTAATCAATGATCTTCTTATATATTCCTTTGAAAATGAATGTGTGGTCATTCGAAAGATTTTAGGTAAAATAAATAAATAATATCTATTTTTTTAAAACACATTTTAAGTATTTATTTGTATATTTTGAGTTGATTATTTCTGGTCAATAATTATAGTTCGAGACACAATATCTCGAATGTCAAGAGAAAAGATAAACATTCAAGATAAAACGTTGTTGGAGTATTTTATAGATAAAAAACTGCAGACACAAAATCCATCCCAGTTAAAATAATAAGTATTGTTAATCATTGATTAAAATCAATTTCCAACTAAAATTAATATGTTTTTCGAAATTAAAATTTTGTTATTAAATTAAAAAATAAAATAATACATATCCAAATTTGCATTATGTCTAACGCATTAACATTAATCAAAACTCAAAACTGAAACTAAAATTTGATTTTTTCGACTGGTAAGTCTATGCGAAACAATTGTATTAGAATTAATTTTTTATAAGTGGCAAAGGAACAGATGTAGCATTTGCCAGGAGCCCCTTCCATCTTGTTTCTTTGTCGGTCACTTATGACCAGTTTTTACTTAATTTGCGAACAGTTGAGAAATTACACAGAAACAATAACAATTTTTTAATCTGAAAATCAGCACTCCAAACATTATTTGAAAAAAAAATAAAAAAAATAAAGTAAAGTAAAATGGGGAAGGGAGAAGAGGAATTCATAATTAGCAAACAATAATTTTATAAATTTTAAAACAGTTAAGTAAAGCAAATAATCATTAAAAATATATATATATTCCGAAATCACAGTCACTCGAAGCTATTAATCGGGAGGTGCTGGGTTCGATCCCAATCTCGCCCCTCGGCCTAACCGTTCGGTTTGTGATGCCCAGTTATCTACATGAGGGATACGGGCCCTGAGGATACGGATGCCCTCCGTGGGATAGTTTTTAAGAGAACCTTACCCGTATTTACGCAAGGAAATCCAAGGTTCGAAGAAACCACGAACGGTTAGGCGATTGGGTTTGAACCCAGCACCTGGCGTCTACCAGTTTCGAGTTCAGAACCTCTCGGCCACTGGTGCGGCCCCTAACCGTTCGGAGTTTTTTTTATTTCCTTAGAGCCTTGCATAAATACTGTTCAGGTTCCCTCAGAAAGACCGCTATGCAGGACACTTCTCCTAGGATCTATATCCCTCGTTCAGATAATGGGCCGTCATAAATAACACCAACACCAACGCCGAATTTACAATCAAAAGTGTTTCAGAGATTATACATTAAAACTAGTTTGATGTGCCAATACCAAAACTTTCTTCTATCTCAAACGTACATTTTAACATTTAAAAAAAAAAAAAAAATAGTTACACATGTTAATGCGTTAATATTATTAATTCAATACTATACCAACTATGATTTGCATCTTAAATTTCAGCTTCTGTCAGCTAGTCGGAGTAAAAACGAGTTTCCGTATCTGCACGAGCCGATGAGCAGTAGAACGATTGTCAGAGGTTTTTTTTCAAATTCAGGAAGAATCTTCTCGCCATACTCAAAAAAAAAAAAAAAAAAAAAAAAAAACATACACAGAAAATTTAGCTCGGTTCAATGCATAACTTCAAACACTTTTTACTGGTAAAATAATAAATGGCACAGACGTCACGATTATAGCGCCTCCTTTTGGCGGATTTTTTTCAAATTCAGGGAGGGTCTGCTGACCGTAGTCAAACACTTATACAAAAAATTTTATTCAATTCTATGCATAACTTCATACACTTTTCTGTGGTAAAATATTGAAAATTGCACAAAAATCGCTATTGCAACGCCCTCTTCCAGTGGATTTTTTTCAAATTCAGGGAGGACAAACTAGCTATAGCCATACACTTACACAAAAAATTTCGTTTAATTCGACACATAACTTTATACCTTTTTGCGTAGCACAATATTGAAAATGGCACACAAATTGTTATTGCAGCGCCCCCTTCCGGCGGGATATTTCAAAACTGAAGGGGAACCTGCTTGCCACAGCCGAAACCATTCACAAAACATTTGGTTCAATTCAATTGCATATCTTCATACATTTTTTGATGGTAGAATGGCGACATGCGGACACACAGACAGACAGACATCTTGTGAAAACATGCTTTTTTTTAATATCTCTGACGACCCCTAAAACGTGTAAATCCGTCGAAAATCGGAAGTCGAAAAAAATTTCGATTACAATACTTTCTTCTATTAAAGGTAGAAGAAAGTAAAAAAAAAAAAAAAAAAAAAAAAAAAAAAAAAATCCAAATACAGAAATTTAAAATCGGCAAAAGAAAAAAAAAAAAAAACGCTAACTCCGGGTGAATACTACATGACAGCCGTGACAAATATTTCCTGTTTTATTCATTGAATTAAAATTGATCGTGGAATATAATACTCAAACTGTAACAAATAATTTTGGAAGAGTAGTTTTAAAGCGAATCAATTCAAAAAAGAAACATTATGATGCATGAAATGCAGATACAAAATCTTCCAATTAAGACTTACTATAGTACAATGAGGGTGAAGGGGAGGGAGAGGGTACTAATCTAATCAGTATTTACGCAAAGAAATCCATGGCTCCAAGAAAACCCCTGAAAACTCCGAACGATTAGGCCGACGACGGTCGCGAATGGCTTCGAACCTAGTACCTGCCGTCTACCAGTTTATGGAGCAGATCCTTAAACAATTGAAAACGTGTTACTACGTGATCAAAATCGCTAATAACCAAGTAGGTAATTTATTGATCTAAAAATATAAAATAAAGTTCGATTCCATATTGCTTCCGTAGTCAGGCCTACTTTTATATTTTATATCTATTCGTTCAAAAACGAATTTGTAAATGTGTCAAAACGTTTTGCGTTTGTTGATCAGAGCAGTTGAGAACAGCCCTAACAATAAATTAAGGTCCTATTTGGTCATCCCGTCGACCAGAAAAAGATCGCCAAACTATAAGATTAAATGTCAATAATGAATGATCGTGAATGTCACATTTAATGACATTAAATATGATACATCTGTTTGAAACGACATAATAAACATAAACATTGAAATTAAGTTGGTAGTCATTAATGTCAGTGATGATGTATGCTGTAATTTATTGTTTATGAGAGTTAATGTTTTAAGATAACCAAATGTTGTTATTCAAAAATAATGTTTTCGAGAATTTTTTTTTTTTTTGTAAATACAAAACATTTTTTCAAAAATACAGTCAAACCTTGCATTTTGACATTTTGAACAAAATAATCTTGCAGAAGCTCAAAAAAGGAGAAAAATTGGTCATCACGTGTCGAAAGTGCTTATTACTGGATAAATAATATATATATATATATATATATATATATATAAGGGAAAAATAATTTAGACATTCTAATATTTAAGAGCAAATTCTGGTGGTTGTTTTTAAAATCAGAACTATATTGAAACCTGTCATATTAATGAAAATAGTTACTTTTATATAAATTTATCAGTTAAGTAGGATATTAATAATTAAAAAAGAAAAATAATAATTTAACAAATTACAACGACTATTCGGAAAATAATACTTTCGAAAACTATAATTTTAGACTTATAATAGATATCTATATTTAAATAAACAATAATAACATTATTTTTATGACGATAAAAAACGCAGCTTGCGTAATAACAGAGTTCTATTAATATGCCTGGACATTTAGAGTAACGTTAATATTTCTGGGTCAAACATAAACAAATATAAATGAAATTTCATTTTAACAATTTTCGGTATTGTAATTTTTTTAATTTTGTATGTATTGCACATTTCCAATTTTTACACTGTCGTAAAAAAAAAAAAAAAAAAAAAAAAAAAAAAAAAAAAAAAAAAAATTACTTTAAATGCAACTTGTTTGGAACCTGTATCTAAATTTGTTATTGAGTTATTAATTATTTTTTTTTTTTGTCATCGTAGCAAGAGAAACATTCCATTTCTAGACATTAAGCATGGACCAATCAAAAAACGAAGAAAATAAAATACAAAAGTATTCCATTTTTGGAATTAAACTTGGACCAATCAGGAAACGAATAAAATTAAATAAGTCGCGGAATTCAACCAATAAAAAGATTCAGATATACTGCAGGTTTCCCAATTCTCTACCGACAACAACAACTATTTTTTCTCCAAATAGTTTTTAAAAAAAAGGGAAATCTTTTTTCGATTACAAAACACTTCAATAGTCAAGCCTATCAATTTTATACCTTTATGTTTAAATTAAAATTGAGTCAGAAATTGTATCAGAAAGTTTCGCGTTTTTGAGCAGGGGATTTGAGAACATATTACAGATTCAACATTTAAATATAAATTCAATCAAAGTTTCTATGCTGCCGTCTATAAGCTTATAACAACAAAACATTTTCGCAAATGTTGAAAAAAAGTTCCAGATCATTACACACCCATTTCCTTAATTGAAACTAGATCAAAATCCGAACTCCTTCAGATAAAATAAACAACTGCTCAAGGCCGTGATCGTATAGTGGTTAGTACATTGCGTTGTGGCCGCAATAACCCAGGTTCGAATCCTGGTCACGGCATGGTACTATTTTATCATTTTAATTCGCCATTCATTAAATCGAATCCATGAATAATATAGAAATAACTGTGTTATTACCTTAATAAAAATATTTTCTATTTCTCAACACTGTGTTAAATTATATCATATCAGGAAACTGACAGTAACTCTGAAATTATTTTAATTTAATTTATTTATTTATTGATTGTTTGATTTAGTAATGATTTTTGGAGATAAGTGTAGTAGCTAAAGTAAAGATTGATCTTTTGTTAAGAAACTTAAAGAATATATCTGTGATTTCCGGTAATAACCAAGAAAGGCGCATTTTTTTAAAAAAATGAGAGAATTTTGGAAAATGTAACTTTAAAAGAGTACTTTCATCTGCCATAGTACTGAATAATGAAAATCGAATACTTCCCGTCATAGGGCGACAGTAGGGGAAAAATGTCTGTCCGACCCCAGGAGGAGGCGTGAGGCGCGTGGTGGTGGTGGTGGGCGCCTCCTCCTCAAACCTCCTCCTCAAGCCTCCTCCTCACTCCTCCTCCACAACCCTCCTCCTCCTAAACCCTCCTCCTCAATCCTCCTCATTCCTCAAGGTTGTCTTATAAGAGAAGGGGTTAAAAGGGGGGGGATTAAATTTTTTTTCGTGAAATTTGAATATTTTATGCTATAAGAGAGGGGTAAAAGGGGGATAAATTTTTTAAGTATACTACAATACGAGCGGTTCTTTTGACTGTTGATTAAGAGATGAATGATTCATATTAAATTAAAAATAGTAATTAATTAAAAAGTAATTAAAAATAATAAGTGAAAAATAATGAAGGGACTTAGAATTTTTCGAGCGGTATTTTTTAGTCAAGTGTAGTACGTAGTGGAATTTAAGAAGTGAATAACAGCAATTAACGATAATTAGTAATTAATAAAAAAGTAATTAAAAATATTGAGTAAAAATAATGAAGGTAATAATTAAAAATGATAATTAAAAATAATGAGTAAAAAATAATGAAGGGAATTTTTCGGTGAACTTTAGTTTAAGGATTTATTTTTTGATTTGAAGCGGAAATTTTGGGGAGATTGATTTTTTTTTTTTTTTCACCGTGTTTTTAATAAGGGGTTAAGCGGATATTTTGGGGACACAGAATGTTTTTTTCTGTACTATTGTACGAGTAGTTTTTAATTTTAATGTGGTGACTTAAAAATTTTCAGTTTGGTGTAATTTAAAAGTTTATTTTTTCGATTTTAAGTGGGAATTTGGAGAGATTGATTTTTTTTTTTTTTTTTCACCGTGTTTTAGATAATGGGTTAAGCGGGTATTTGGGGACATAGAATGTTTTTTTTTCAGTACTATTGTACGAGTGGTTTTCAATTTTAATGTGGCGACTTAAAATTTTTCAGTTTGGTGTAATTTAAGTTTATTTTTTCGATTTTAAGTGGAAATTTGGGGAGATTGATTTTTTTTTTTTTTTTTTTCCACTGTACTCTTACATGATGAGTTAAGCGGATATTTTGGAGGAAATTATTATTTTAGACTAATCATTCACGAAGGATATTTTGCGGATATAAATGTTTAATAGGGGGACTTTAACTTTTTTGCAATGGGATTGACGTGCGCTCGTCGACCTAACCGTACGGAGTTTGTTATTTTCTTCGAATCATGTGTGCATATTAGCTTAGACTATCTCAGAATGACTTCCACCACTTTTATCCACCATTATCAGAAATAACACATGCTGGTAATGGGAATAAAAATTTTGAATATTTATTTAATGAAGGAACTTTAAAATTATTTCGAGTGTTAGTTTTAGTCAACTATATTATACGCTTGATATTTTAGAATAGTTAAAAAATAACTTTAAAATTTGAATGAAAAAATATGTTTCGAAATGGGATTTTACGTGCTAGCATTGAATCGCACTCGTCGCCCTAACGGTTTGGAATATGTGGTTTCCTTCGAACCTTGGTGAAAATTTAATTGAAATGATTATTATTTTTATTTTGTGTGTGTTGTATGTATGTGTTCCATGTATGTATGTGTGTGTTGTATGTATGTGTGTGTATGTATGTTTGTGTGTTGTATGTATGTGTGTGTGTGTGTGTGTTGTATATATATATATATATATATATATGTATGAAATAACACATGCTTGTAATGGGAATTTGAGAATAATAATTTTAAATATTAATTTAATGAAGGAACTTTAGAATTATTTCTAGTACTATTTTTAGTGAACTATGTCATACACTTGATATTTTGGAATAGTTAAAAAATAACTTTAAAATTTGAATGAAAAATATGTTTCAAAATTGAATTTTACGTACTAACATTTATTTACGCTCGTCGACCTAACTGTTTAGAGTCCTTGATTATCTTCGAGCAATGGAAAATTTAATTTTATTAATTTATTTATTTAGTTAGATTATTTTTTGATGATTCTGGTTTGAGGATGTTATTTTTGGATAATGAATAAATTTTAATGGTATTACTTTATTTTTAAGGGGTGTCTTACGAAGCGATTTAGATTCTTTTCGACTGGAAAATTTAATCACATTTAATTTAAGAAATGGTTGATTAAAGGAAAAAAGGCAATTCAATTTAATTGGGTTCCTTTTTCGATAGATAAAAATAGGAATTAAAAATTTTATGAGAAATTTATTAATGAGAGTTATTGAAACTTATTATGAGTGTGACTCTATTTTAAGTAAAGGTTAGAAGAAAGTTTAAAAAATGACACTAAAAAATAAATATATTCATAACACATATATATATACATAGAATTAACTAGCAGTATTTTTAAACTAGAATAACAAACTGAACAATTTTCGTGAATATTATGAAAAAATAAATGCGCTTTAGAGAACGAAAAATTACTATTTGATTGTTATTTAATATTATAAAAATATTTAAATCTAAGCATTTCGTTTTAGGTAACAAACTTACTTTATTAGTTTAGTATATATTAATTTTCATCGTATGGCATTCAAATCACCAGTGTTCATGCAATACGGATTTTCCTACTTATCACATGCGAATGACTAAGCATGATTCATTCTTATCTTAGATAAGATATTACCCCAGAGTCTTCAATTCAATCGACTATATATTTTAACTATGATTAACTAATGAAGATACCAATTGCTTCACAATAATGATTTTATTAATTCAGATTTTAAATTAATATCAAATTGGAGGCTTTTTCTCTTTTCTCACAGATTAACTTTAAATAAAACTTAAATATTTATATATTCATTTACTTTATTAGTAAAATAATGAATGTATCACATTCATTTAGGATTTAACTATTTGAAAATTTAAACTAACCTTTTAATTAAACGATCACATAATTAAAACTATTATAAAATTAAATGTTTAAAAATATAAACGAAGGGTTCATTTTAAAATTTACTCATACTTGGGAATAATTTACTTGGGGAATATTTCTTAGAACCAGTGAACATTTTTAAGGAAAGGTTTTCATAAATATATACTAGGGTATATATATATAGTAACATTTCATATAACATCAAATTTTAGCAAGTACATGTATTGGAACACCCCCCTTTTTTTCTATCATACTTTTTCTCTCTTTGTTGTACTACTTTGGTTGAGAAATGCGGTTCAAAAAATCCAATTTGACAAAACGGACTATGATTAGGTAGTTTTTGAATACCTGCTTTACGAAAATAAATTTAAACTTTTGACATAAAGCTGTTCTTTAATAATTTAAAACAGAAATTATTTTTTATAATTAATCCTTAACAACTTTAGACATGATTTGATGAGTCATAAGGTCATTAAAAGGTGTTTTTAACGTATTAATTAATTTTCTTAATCAGTTCTTCTAAATATTAAAAACTTATTCATAAGAAAATCTTACCTGGCTAGGAAAATTCAACCTCCTTGTATGTTGGTCTCGCAAGGACGGACTGATAACATGCCTGCTTATCTACTGAACCACGTGATAAGTGACGTTAGAGATCACGTGACCCTCATTATCTGCTGATAAGATAAGCACTGACTTGGAATGATCTTAATTAATTACCAAACTTCTCAATTTTTAAACACCACACTAATCATTGCTCCCATTAATTAATCACGTAAATATAATTTATATCGTTTTTGATTATCAGTTTTATACTAACATTTGACACTTATACGTATGTGTTGTATTAATTCTGTTAGTTTTAAAATTTGATATTTCAAAAATTAAACTAACTCTTAAGAATATGACTCGATGCAATTTACTTATTTTATACAAGTTAACTTTACTACTTGACAGAAATATATTCAAACGCAAAGCGATTTAACTTTCACTTTTTAAACTTATTTATATAATGTACTAACATTTATTCATAATATGCATAATTTTATTAAAATTACTGAAGAAAATAAAATTTATACTAAGTAAAAATTTAAAACCATCAATTAAATATATTAAACAACAACAACAACAAACTTATAATTAAGAGATGAATAAATATAAATATTTGAATCACACAATAATAAAAAGAAATACTTAATCATTCATAAAAATTCTTCCTTTGATCATTCGCATCTGTGTTAGTAAAAATATAACACTAAAGTTTTCAAAAAGGTTATAAGCGTTTCCAAATCAACAAAGAAAATTGAGTATTAAATATCAAATAATGGACATGCACTCTTTACACTCACATCTTACAACGTACTTAGTAACCAAATTTAATGATTTTTAAGCATGTCTTCTTAAATTTTTTTCAATGTAAGACTATCACAGTTGAATTTTTAGCTTTCTCTTCATAACTTTATCGAGAAATATGTAATGTATACCACATGATTTCATTAAATGAATCACAATACAATTCAAACTTCTCATTTTCAATGTTTTATATATACTAGTGTTTATCAAATAGGTGGTTATTCTGAACAATCATTACTTAGTATATTCATGAAAAGTTTGTGTTGAACGGTTTTTAACTTAAATGGTGTGAGAGAAGGATATATTAGGACAGAAATTATTAAATATAGAATCTTTAAAGTTTATATCCGTGTAAGAAATGGCATTTCAAGAAACAAAGTTGTGTCATATTTGAAAGAACTCTTTATATTCGAAACGCACACATGATCACGATCACATCACTGAAGAGTATAGAGAAGCTGTTTATGATGTATATAATTTGAATTTTCATTAACACAATATTATAACCGAAGTTTTTCGACAGTTTGAAAAATTATGATGTTCAACGTCTGCACACGTTAACACAGAATAAGATTAGCTTATGCCCTTTCGATGATAAGCGTTATTTGCAGGTAAGATGTATTAACATAACAAAATTTTCTTGGTAATTTTACTCGCAGGTTTCGAAACCACAAACATCTGATCATACTTCTCATTTTTAACACGCGACACTAACCATTGGGCCATTAAAGCCCGTAATTTAGTAACTTAAAATTAAGAAAGATCATCGAAAATGATTACTTCACACATGCAAAAATATTTTTTATTGTGACTTATCAGTTAAAAATCACGAAGAAAAGAAAAATATCACATATGTTTTGGATTACTTTGAGATTTTATGAGTCACTTCATCAGTTAAATAGACATAACCACTTCTTATGAATCACTACTTATGCTTAAATTTTGAAACACTTGCTTATATGAAATGTATTATATTTTAGTTTATCAGTGATAGTGCGATTACTTGTTAATAATTTTAATGTCATTAAAAAAATTTAAAAAAATCAAATGTGAATAATTAATTAAAAAAACACAAGTCACTATTAAAGGTTTGAACAAATTATTAAAATTATTTTACAAAACTTTTCAAATTATTTAAAAATGTTTCACTAATATTTAGTAATCGTCAAATTTTAATGTCGATAATCATTTATGTGAGTCAGGTTTTCTGTTTTAACTGTTAAGTTATCAGATTCCCCCTTCAAGTACATCTCATTGATAAGTTTTAATCAACCAATCAACTATTTATTTACCCCAGCAACCAGCTATTTGTTTACCCTAGTAACCAAAAAGCTTTTGTCGACACATGAACAAAATTTTGATGATGCAAGACTCTTCATTTTCATTCGAAAAAACAATGACTTATGTAATAAATTTTTTCTTTACTTAAATGAAACCTTCACATGTGTATGGTAAAACTTGGAAAATTTCATTTAATGCACAAATTTAAAGTTAACAGACAAGGTCTTCACACATCTTTTAGTATTTTACTAACACTTTGCCAAATATCTTTAGAAAACAACAACAGAATTTTAAATAATTACTTTAATAAAAATTCTCTTTTGTAAGTGACATTATTAAACTAACTTGAAAAATTAACTTGGCAAAGCAAGTTTTCACTATTCCAACTAAGTAATATTCATAAGTTTTATATGATAAACAACCTGTTTGGTTATGTCCCAGCATGGCTTTATAAAATGTATCTAAAATAACCTTTAATATCAATGTTTAAAAATATGCGAATAATTCAGTTAGTCTTTTATAGATGATTATTTTCCCTTCTATTATTTAAAAGACATTTTAAAATAAAATTATTACTGATGCCAGTTTATCCCAGTGTTATGAAATGTGTATGCAAAACTTTTAATTCTAATTTTCACATTTTATTATTTCAAATTATTGTTTTCAAGTTGTACTAAAATTTGGAAAAAAATATTTAATTTTCATGCATAATTAAATTGAAATACTTTAATAATAAAGACACATTTAACATTGTATACTCACCTAATCCAACACTTTCACAAATACACGTCCGACTCGCTCCAAGGTTTAGGAAGAAATGAGAGATTCAAAGTCCTTATCAGAAAATGTTATCAGATAGTCTTATCTTAAGATAAGTGACGTCAGAGAACATATGTCATCAACTGGTCACGTGATGTATATCACATGACCAGTGCTTTGTTAATTAATCTTATTAATTAATTATTAAGTATTAAATTATTAATTATTAATTAATTAATTATTAAGTATTAAATTAAATTATTTAATATTATTAATTCTTTGTTATTAAAAAATAATAACTATTTTTAATAAGATTAATTAATAATATTAAATAATTTAATTTAATACTTAATAATTAATTAATTAATAATTAATAATTTAATACTTAATAATTAATTAATAAGATTAATTAACAAAGCACTGGTCATGTGATATACATCACGTGACCAGTTGATGACATATGTTCTCTGACGTCACTTATCTTAAGATAAGACTATCTGATAACATTTTCTGATAAGGACTTTGAATCTCTCATTTCTTCCTAAACCTTGGAGCGAGTCGGACGTGCATTTGTGAAAGTGTTGGATTAGGTGAGTATACAATGTTAAATGTGTCTTTATTATTAAAGTATTTCAATTTAATTATGCATGAAAATTAAATATTTTTTTCCAAATTTTAGTACAACTTGAAAACAATAATTTGAAATAATAAAATGTGAAAATTAGAATTAAAAGTTTTGCATACACATTTCATAACACTGGGATAAACTGGCATCAGTAATAATTTTATTTTAAAATGTCTTTTAAATAATAGAAGGGAAAATAATCATCTATAAAAGACTAACTGAATTATTCGCATATTTTTAAACATTGATATTAAAGGTTATTTTAGATACATTTTATAAAGCCATGCTGGGACATAACCAAACAGGTTGTTTATCATATAAAACTTATGAATATTACTTAGTTGGAATAGTGAAAACTTGCTTTGCCAAGTTAATTTTTCAAGTTAGTTTAATAATGTCACTTACAAAAGAGAATTTTTATTAAAATAATTATTTAAAATTCTGTTGTTGTTTTCTAAAGATATTTGGCAAAGTGTTAGTAAAATACTAAAAGATGTGTGAAGACCTTGTCTGTTAACTTTAAATTTGTGCATTAAATGAAATTTTCCAAGTTTTACCATACACATGTGAAGGTTTCATTTAAGTAAAGAAAAAATTTATTACATAAGTCATTGTTTTTTCGAATGAAAATGAAGAGTCTTGCATCATCAAAATTTTGTTCATGTGTCGACAAAAGCTTTTTGGTTACTAGGGTAAACAAATAGCTGGTTGCTGGGGTAAATAAATAGTTGATTGGTTGATTAAAACTTATCAATGAGATGTACTTGAAGGGGGAATCTGATAACTTAACAGTTAAAACAGAAAACCTGACTCACATAAATGATTATCGACATTAAAATTTGACGATTACTAAATATTAGTGAAACATTTTTAAATAATTTGAAAAGTTTTGTAAAATAATTTTAATAATTTGTTCAAACCTTTAATAGTGACTTGTGTTTTTTTAATTAATTATTCACATTTGATTTTTTTAAATTTTTTTAATAACATTAAAATTATTAACAAGTAATCGCACTATCACTGATAAACTAAAATATAATACATTTCATATAAGCAAGTGTTTCAAAATTTAAGCATAAGTAGTGATTCATAAGAAGTGGTTATGTCTATTTAACTGATGAAGTGACTCATAAAATCTCAAAGTAATCCAAAACATATGTGATATTTTTCTTTTCTTCGTGATTTTTAACTGATAAGTCACAATAAAAAATATTTTTGCATGTGTGAAGTAATCATTTTCGATGATCTTTCTTAATTTTAAGTTACTAAATTACGGGCTTTAATGGCCCAATGGTTAGTGTCGCGTGTTAAAAATGAGAAGTATGATCAGATGTTTGTGGTTTCGAAACCTGCGAGTAAAATTACCAAGAAAATTTTGTTATGTTAATACATCTTACCTGCAAATAACGCTTATCATCGAAAGGGCATAAGCTAATCTTATTCTGTGTTAACGTGTGCAGACGTTGAACATCATAATTTTTCAAACTGTCGAAAAACTTCGGTTATAATATTGTGTTAATGAAAATTCAAATTATATACATCATAAACAGCTTCTCTATACTCTTCAGTGATGTGATCGTGATCATGTGTGCGTTTCGAATATAAAGAGTTCTTTCAAATATGACACAACTTTGTTTCTTGAAATGCCATTTCTTACACGGATATAAACTTTAAAGATTCTATATTTAATAATTTCTGTCCTAATATATCCTTCTCTCACACCATTTAAGTTAAAAACCGTTCAACATAAACTTTTCATGAATATACTAAGTAATGATTGTTCAGAATAACCACCTATTTGATAAACACTAGTATATATAAAACATTGAAAATGAGAAGTTTGAATTGTATTGTGATTCATTTAATGAAATCATGTGGTATACATTACATATTTCTCGATAAAGTTATGAAGAGAAAGCTAAAAATTCAACTGTGATAGTCTTACATTGAAAAAAATTTAAGAAGACATGCTTAAAAATCATTAAATTTGGTTACTAAGTACGTTGTAAGATGTGAGTGTAAAGAGTGCATGTCCATTATTTGATATTTAATACTCAATTTTCTTTGTTGATTTGGAAACGCTTATAATCTTTTTGAAAACTTTAGTGTTATATTTTTACTAACACAGATGCGAATGATCAAAGGAAGAATTTTTATGAATGATTAAGTATTTCTTTTTATTATTGTGTGATTCAAATATTTATATTTATTCATCTCTTAATTATAAGTTTGTTGTTGTTGTTGTTTAATATATTTAATTGATGGTTTTAAATTTTTACTTAGTATAAATTTTATTTTCTTCAGTAATTTTAATAAAATTATGCATATTATGAATAAATGTTAGTACATTATATAAATAAGTTTAAAAAGTGAAAGTTAAATCGCTTTGCGTTTGAATATATTTCTGTCAAGAAGTAAAGTTAACTTGTATAAAATAAGTAAATTGCATCGAGTCATATTCTTAAGAGTTAGTTTAATTTTTGAAATATCAAATTTTAAAACTAACAGAATTAATACAACACATACGTATAAGTGTCAAATGTTAGTATAAAACTGATAATCAAAAACGATATAAATTATATTTACGTGATTAATTAATGGGAGCAATGATTAGTGTGGTGTTTAAAAATTGAGAAGTTTGGTAATTAATTAAGATCATTCCAAGTCAGTGCTTATCTTATCAGCAGATAATGAGGGTCACGTGATCTCTAACGTCACTTATCACGTGGTTCAGTAGATAAGCAGGCATGTTATCAGTCAGTCCTTGCGAGACCAACATACAAGGAGGTTGAATTTTCCTAGCCAGATAAGATTTTCTTATGAATAAGTTTTTAATATTTAGAAGAACTGATTAAGAAAATTAATTAATACGTTAAAAACACCTTTTAATGACCTTATGACTCATCAAATCATGTCTAAAGTTGTTAAGGATTAATTATAAAAAATAATTTCTGTTTTAAATTATTAAAGAACAGCTTTATGTCAAAAGTTTAAATTTATTTTCGTAAAGCAGGTATTCAAAAACTACCTAATCATAGTCCGTTTTGTCAAATTGGACTTTTTGAACCGCATTTCTCAACCAAAGTAGTACAACAAAGAGAGAAAAAGTATGATAGAAAAAAAGGGGGGTGTTCCAATACATGTACTTGCTAAAATTTGATGTTATATGAAATGTTACTATATATATATACCCTAGTATATATTTATGAAAACCTTTCCTTAAAAATGTTCACTGGTTCTAAGAAATATTCCCCAAGTAAATTATTCCCAAGTATGAGTAAATTTTAAAATGAACCCTTCGTTTATATTTTTAAACATTTAATTTTATAATAGTTTTAATTATGTGATCGTTTAATTAAAAGGTTAGTTTAAATTTTCAAATAGTTAAATCCTAAATGAATGTGATACATTCATTATTTTACTAATAAAGTAAATGAATATATAAATATTTAAGTTTTATTTAAAGTTAATCTGTGAGAAAAGAGAAAAAGCCTCCAATTTGATATTAATTTAAAATCTGAATTAATAAAATCATTATTGTGAAGCAATTGGTATCTTCATTAGTTAATCATAGTTAAAATATATAGTCGATTGAATTGAAGACTCTGGGGTAATATCTTATCTAAGATAAGAATGAATCATGCTTAGTCATTCGCATGTGATAAGTAGGAAAATCCGTATTGCATGAACACTGGTGATTTGAATGCCATACGATGAAAATTAATATATACTAAACTAATAAAGTAAGTTTGTTACCTAAAACGAAATGCTTAGATTTAAATATTTTTATAATATTAAATAACAATCAAATAGTAATTTTTCGTTCTCTAAAGCGCATTTATTTTTTCATAATATTCACGAAAATTGTTCAGTTTGTTATTCTAGTTTAAAAATACTGCTAGTTAATTCTATGTATATATATATGTGTTATGAATATATTTATTTTTTAGTGTCATTTTTTAAACTTTCTTCTAACCTTTACTTAAAATAGAGTCACACTCATAATAAGTTTCAATAACTCTCATTAATAAATTTCTCATAAAATTTTTAATTCCTATTTTTATCTATCGAAAAAGGAACCCAATTAAATTGAATTGCCTTTTTTCCTTTAATCAACCATTTCTTAAATTAAATGTGATTAAATTTTCCAGTCGAAAACAATCTAAATCGCTTCGTAAGACACCCCTTAAAAATAAAGTAATACCATTAAAATTTATTCATTATCCAAAAATAACATCCTCAAACCAGAATCATCAAAAAATAATCTAACTAAATAAATAAATTAATAAAATTAAATTTTCCATTGCTCGAAGATAACCAAGGACTCTAAACAGTTAGGTCGACGAGCGTAAATAAATGTTAGTACGTAAAATTCAATTTTGAAACATATTTTTCATTCAAATTTTAAAGTTATTTTTTAACTATTCCAAAATATCAAGTGTATGACATAGTTCACTAAAAATAGTACTAGAAATAATTCTAAAGTTCTTTCATTAAATTAATATTTAAAATTATTATTCTCAAATTCCCATTACAAGCATGTGTTATTTCATACATATATATATACAACACACACACACACACACATACATACAACACACAAACATACATACACACACATACATACAACACACACATACATACATGGAACACATACATACAACACACACAAAATAAAAATAATAATCATTTCAATTAAATTTTGACCAAGGTTCGAAGGAAACCACATATTCCAAACCGTTAGGGCGACGAGTGCGATTCAATGCTAGCACGTAAAATCCCATTTCGAAACATATTTTTTCATTCAAATTTTAAAGTTATTTTTTAACTATTCTAAAATATCAAGCGTATAATATAGTTGACTAAAACTAACACTCGAAATAATTTTAAAGTTCCTTCATTAAATAAATATTCAAAATTGTTATTCCCATTACCAGCATGTGTTATTTCTGATAATGGTGGATAAAAGTGGTGGAAGTCATTCTAAGATAGTCTAAGCTAATATGCACACATGATTCGAAGAAAATAACAAACTCCGTACGGTTAGGTCGACGAGCGCACGTCAATCCCATTGCAAAAAAGTTAAAGTCCCCCTATTAAACATTTATATCCGCAAAATATCCTTCGTGAATGATTAGTCTAAAATAATAATTTCCTCCAAAATATCCGCTTAACTCATCATGTAAGAGTACAGTGGAAAAAAAAAAAAAAAAAAAATCAATCTCCCCAAATTTCCACTTAAAATCGAAAAAATAAACTTAAATTACACCAAACTGAAAATTTTTAAGTCGCCACATTAAAATTGAAAACCACTCGTACAATAGTACTGAAAAAAAAACATTCTATGTCCCCAAATACCCGCTTAACCCATTATCTAAAACACGGTGAAAAAAAAAAAAAAAAAATCAATCTCTCCAAATTCCCACTTAAAATCGAAAAAATAAACTCTTAAATTACACCAAACTGAAAATTTTTAAGTCACCACATTAAAATTAAAAACTACTCGTACAATAGTACAGAAAAAAACATTCTGTGTCCCCAAAATATCCGCTTAACCCCTTATTAAAAACACGGTGAAAAAAAAAAAAAATCAATCTCCCCAAAATTTCCGCTTCAAATCAAAAAATAAATCCTTAAACTAAAGTTCACCGAAAAATTCCCTTCATTATTTTTTACTCATTATTTTTAATTATCATTTTTAATTATTACCTTCATTATTTTTACTCAATATTTTTAATTACTTTTTTATTAATTACTAATTATCGTTAATTGCTGTTATTCACTTCTTAAATTCCACTACGTACTACACTTGACTAAAAAATACCGCTCGAAAAATTCTAAGTCCCTTCATTATTTTTCACTTATTATTTTTAATTACTTTTTAATTAATTACTATTTTTAATTTAATATGAATCATTCATCTCTTAATCAACAGTCAAAAGAACCGCTCGTATTGTAGTATACTTAAAAAATTTATCCCCCTTTTACCCCTCTCTTATAGCATAAAATATTCAAATTTCACGAAAAAAAATTTAATCCCCCCCCTTTTAACCCCTTCTCTTATAAGACAACCTTGAGGAATGAGGAGGATTGAGGAGGAGGGTTTAGGAGGAGGAGGGTTGTGGAGGAGGAGTGAGGAGGAGGCTTGAGGAGGAGGTTTGAGGAGGAGGCGCCCACCACCACCACCACGCGCCTCACGCCTCCTCCTGGGGTCGGACAGACATTTTTCCCCTACTGGCGACTATAAATTTTCATTGAAAAATTTAAAAAAAATTCAATTGGTTCTCAATTAATATAAAGAATACTGCCCAGTTAAACTGATGGCATTGAGCTCACAGGCTACAAATACTAATTGTGCATTAAAGCCTTATATTTTCAAGAGTTAATCCCGTTCGAAAAAAGATTAAGAAGGGGAAACAGCTCTCCCCTTTCCTCTTTTTTTATACTTAATCATTGAACTTCCTATACTATCAAAGACATGCTTTATCATATAAAAAATCTATATCCAAAATTCAGAGCAAATGAGATAATTCTTAATAAAAACCCATTTAGCATTTCTATAATTTAAAAGGAGTTATCCCCCTCTTTTATACTTAACCATTAAACTTCCAAAACTATTCAGAGATTTGAACGAAATCTGAAAATTCTGCTTGAAAAACCCATTTATATAAATTAAGGGGGGGGGGCATTAGAACCCCTGTTCCCGCTATTTATACTTATTCAATGAACACCTAAAAACAATCACGGAATCGCCTCACCAGAATGATCCTAATCTAAATTTTGAACGAAAACTTAATTCCGCATGAAAATCCCATTTATATCAACTAAGGGGAGGGGCATCAGCCCCCCGTTCCCCCTCTTATACATATCGAATGAACTCCAAAAACTAATCAGGGAAGCGCCTTGTCAGGATATACCTACATACAAAATTTCAAGTGGATCGGATATTTTTATCATGAGTTATCGTGTTACGCACAAACGTACGAACGTACATACAGAACGGACGGGCACATAAGCTCTCAGGCTATGATAGCCTGTGAGCTAAAAAACCATTTTTTTTATAACTATTTTGGCAAAAAAAAGAGGTTCTTATATCCTAATAAAATGTAGTGAAAATTGTTAAGTTCTAAGCTATTTTATAAAAGCAATGATAAAAAGACATTTTTGAAAACTTTAAACGTTAATTACTTAAAATATTAAAAATGTGCCTCACCTAGTTATTACCGGAAGCCACACATATAATATATCATTATTAGAAAAAAAAAAAAAAAGATTGGTTTGATTTATGGCGTGCATTCATGAGGGGAAGGAATTTAAATACACGTACTAATTCTTCGAAAAACTACCGTAGAAGGAATTTACTTAAATAATCAAACGATTGGAAATAAACTCTACTTTTAAATGATGTATATAAAATTTGTTTAGGAAGCAATCTACACATCAAAACTAGTTCATTTTTTTTTTTTTTTTATGGTAACCATTTTGAAAATCATAAATAAATTCTGCATCCTTCAATTAGCCTAAACACAAATTTTCACAAAATTCCAACGATTAGTTTCAGAGAAATGAATTATTTAGAAATGAGCACAATATAGGGGCTGTATCCAAATTGAAATTCGGTACTCGATTGTTGAAGTACTACAATACGATTGAATCACTCTTATAAATCTTAAGTATTATTTCTTGGAAATATGACTACCCTACTCTACTCACATAATGTGCTTCGACTATTGTCATATACGGTAAAATCCTCTTCAATATTCATTTTATAATGCTTAACATGTGCTGAATTATTTTATTTAAAACAGTAGGAGGTCATCTGTAATTAATATAGTTTTCGAGAATGTGAATGAGTTTTGTTTGGTTTATATTATGACGGCCGACTATCAACAAGAAGAACACAGGCCCCTAAGCAGGGGTAGGATGCCCTCAGTGAGGGGACTTTCTAAAGGAAACTAATCCGTATTCACGCATGGCAATCCAAGGTTCGAAAAAAACCACGGAAAACTCCGAGCTATTAGGCCGACGGCCACGATTTGAATCGAACCAAGCACCTGCTGTCTACCAGTTACGAGGTCAAAACCCCTCGGCCACTGGTGGGGGAAGGTGAGTGGGAATGAGGTTTTATAAGTATTTTTAGAATGCTTTTTCTCAGATTTTGAATTTATCTAATTCGCTGTTTTCAAAATATATTGACAGAAATGTAAAAACTGGTAGAAAATAAAAAATTCACCCCCTCCCCCCCCCCAAAAAAAATGTATGATACAGTATAAGGAAACAATTTATAAAAACTTCTTATGCTCAAAGTTGATATAAATAAAAGCACCATAATCCCAGTGTAAATGTTTTCAAACTATGCTTTTTTGCACATCATAGACAGCTCCTTAAATCAGCATCTTGACCTTTGTAAGCAAATAGCCCTACCAGTGACTGAGAGGTTCTGCTGTCGAAAGTGCTAGACGGCAGCAGGGATGTAGTGGAGGCATGAAGATAGAAATAGTAGTCTACTATTCTATCTCCATGAGTAGAGGGTATTTGGGGTATACGCCGTATACCTTCTGGATTTTTTAAAGGAACACGGTATATCCCCTGTTTCTCAAGAAAGCTATAGTTTACACAATCTAGGGTATATCTTCTGCCTTGAGCATATGCTTTCTCCTTGGAGCGTATATATTTTGTTCTTTTTAAGACTACACCTTTGGATAGCAGATGCTGGGTTCGAACCCAATCGTGCACGTCGCCTAATCGTTCGGAATCTCCTGTGGTTTTCTTCAAACCTTGCATTACTTTGAGTAAATGCGGATTAGGTTCCCTTAAAAAGAACCCCCTCCCCCACGGAGGGCACCCCCTTTAGGTCTTATATCCCTCGTGCTGGTAATTGGCCGTCACAAATGCAACCAACATTTTTAAGCATAATTTGAAAACTATTTCATGTTTGCATGCGCATTATAGGACATTATAACAGGATATTATTAAACAAAAACATAATTTGCAGAGCAAATTAAAAAAACAAGATTTATTTCCTGCTCTATTTAAGCCAGAGAAGGGACAGATATTAAGATATTTGATTTATTTATTTCTACATTTAGCATTAAATTTTTGTATCAAATAATTTTAATTATGTGAACATTAAAAAAAATAAAAATGAAATTCAAACAATATGATACTTAAAAACCCTAAATCTTAGATTCTCTTCAAACGAAATAGAAATAAATCTTAGACTTTTTCTGAACATTTGCTTTTTAGATGTGTCTATTCTTTTTATCTATACCTACCGTAAACATTATACAAAATCTGCAAAACAAATATTTGCAAGTTAAGTTTGGAAAAAAGTCTAAGATTTATTTCGATTTCGTTTGAAGAGAATCTAAGATTTAGGGTTTTTAAGTATCATATTGTTTGAATTTCATTTTTATTTTTTTTAATGTTCACATAATTAAAATGATTTGATACAAAAATTTAATACTAAATGTAGAAATAAATCAATCAAATATCTTAATATCTGTCCCTTCTCTGGCTTAAATAGAGCAGGAAATAAATCTTGTTTTTTTAATTTGCTCTGCAAATTATGTTTTTGTTTAATATCTCAAGTTTTTTTAATAACTACTGAATTCAGATGAGCTCATTTCAAAATGATCATCAGGACTTCCTTTATGTGGTATCGTATCACAATTACTGATGTAATTTACCCAGGGATATAGCTAGAAGTGAATTATGGGGGGGGGGGGGGGGTTACGCTCAAGAGAACGTATGGGGTGCTCATATTTCACTCTCTCTTCCTCTGATGCAAGAAAATATATTAGTGCATATTCACATTGTAAGTTCCATGTTTCTTATTAAATTGTTGCGATAGCTGCATTTTATGCTAAAAAAGAATATGGTGATGAAAAATTTGAGTGTATAACTAATTCAAGATTAAACATCATGTTGGCTTCATATGTGCAAGCAGGATGAGCGAGTGTTGAAGCATTTTAGTTGCAATTTAGCAATTCTGCAAAATTATGAAAGGGCCTCAAAGTTAAATTAGATTTTTGAACAAAATTTTATTTGATTAAATACTACTATTACGTTTTCCCCTACGTAGGAATTTCTGATCTAGACACACGGCAGTGTGTCAGCCAAGTTCACAAAGTAAAAGGCGACACACCGGCCGTGGGTTATATTACCCGAACCATTTCGATCCACTTTTGACCCCTCAATAACTTTAATTCTATTTGACCTACACACTTGCAATTTTTTGTGTCGTGTAAGACCATCTTCTAATTTCCGAATCCTAAAAATTTTTAAAAAAATCTTTTACCGTTCACGAAAAATTGACGTCTGAAAACTACTGTTTTTACCACTGACTCACTCATAGAAATGTTTGACTACTTCCAGGTGACTTAGGAACTTGAAATTTGATGTGGAGGTAGGTTATTGGATCTATAAATAGGAAAAAATCAGAAATCACCATTAATTAAACATTAATGGTTGGTTAGAGGATAAATTATTGGATTACAATGGAAGTTTATGAGAATTTCACAAAGTACCAGAATAAGTGCCAAGTTGGCGTCATTTTTGGCGAGTATCCGGGCTAATCTCTGAAACTACCGAACCGATTTCAAAAGTAATGGTACCAAAGTGAAGGTATTCGACCCGGTTCAAACAAAGACTATATTTTATGTCTGTGCCACCAACCAAAACAGGGTTCAGAAGCGAAAAACATTCTAAAAATGTGATTTTTGTTTTACTGAAGGGCCTAGAAGCACAAAATTTGGCATGTTAATTATTTATAAGATATAAATGATCACTAATGACATTTGGTAAAAAATATCAAATTTACATGGGTGAAAATCCGCGAAGAGCGTTCTAAAAAAGTTCGAAATACCAATTTTAAAACAATTTCAGCAAACAACAAACCGATCTTTAAAGTTGTGATATCAAAATGATATCAAAATGATGATGACAGTCTTTGCTCCAATATAGGATATATCTTATGTTGATTACACTAACCAAATGAAGGTAAAAGAGCAAAAAACATTCTAAAAATGCGATGTCTGTATATTAAGGGACTGGAAACATAAAGTTTAGCATTCTAGAGTTTATGGGAATTTCGCGAAATATCAGAAATAGTGTCAAATTGGTGACACTTTTGGCGAGTATCGGAGCTAATCTCTGAAACCACCGAACCGATTTCAAAATTAATGATACCAAAATGATGGTATTCGCCCCGATTCAAACATAGGCTATATTTTATGCGTATACCATTAACCAAAAGAGGGTGAAGAAGCAAAAACATTCTAAAAATGCAACTTTTGTGTTACTGAAGGACCTAGAACTATAAGATTTGGCATGTTAATTATTTATAAGATGTAAATGATCTCTAAGGGCATTTGATAAAAAATACGGAATTCAAAAAGGGTGAAAATGTGCGAAAAGCGTTCTAAAAATGTTCTAAATTGGGATTTTTAAGCAATTTCAGCAAACAACAAACCGATCTTAAAAGCAATGATATCAAAATGATGGTGATAGTCCTTGCTCCAATATAGGCTATATCTTATGTCGATTCCACTAGTCCAAAAGGGATAAAAGAGCAAAAAGCGTTCTAAAAATGCAATGTCTGTATGTTAAGGGTCTAAAAACATAAAATTTGGCATGTTCATTAATTATAAGATATAAATGATCACTAAAAACATTTGTTAACGAATACAAAATTTAAAAGGGGTAAAAATGCACGAAAAGCGTTCTAAAAACTTTTTAAATAGCAATATTTAAGCAATCTTGGGTAGTTAGCGTACCGATTTAAAGAAAAAAAAAGATGCCAAAATGATGGCGACAGTCCTTACTCTAACAAAATTATTGGATAAATTACCAGATTACAATGGGAAACTATGGGGATTTGGCAAAATACCAGAAATAGCGCCATGTTAGCATGAATTTTGGTGCGTAATTTTTGTCGTCAATATAGCGATATTTCGCCAAGTTGGCTACAAACGTTTTTCGTCGACGAAATAATCAATTAGTACCCAATCACGTAAAAGAAACATCCTTATTAGTGGAATTTAAAGGAACATAAGCAGTCCTAATGTTAAATTTTTATATTTGACTGAAAAAAACAGTGAATAAATGCAGGAAAAAGCTGAAAGATTAATTAATATTAAATAAAACTAATTTAACTAATTTAACCTATATATTTCAAAAAGGAAACAAATACCTACTTATTTGACAAAAAATAATGATATCCTGTCAAAAACATGAATGTGAAAGAATGCCAAGTTCGTTAAAGGTTTCGCTAATAAAAGAAGTGAGATCTAACTGCAAACCAAGTTCTTTCGGAGCTCCTTAAATCATAACTCCTGTCATGCATAATATTATTCAATTGCTTAAAATGATTTGTTATGTTACTTGTTATTCAATAGAGCGACTTGGCAAGTTTTCAGCTACCTACTTTAATCTTTGAGTCGGAGTATAATTTAATCTAGAATCTGATTGGCAAAGATCTAGTCAATCGAGTGTTCGAATAAATATATTGAAGTTAAGGTACTTATAAGTTAAGGAAGGGATCAATTTTAATTTCTGATCAACAAAATAGAAAAAATTGAATAAGAGAAAACTTGCTAAGTCGCTCTATTGAATAACAAGTAATATAACAAATCATTTTAAGCAATTGAATAATATTATGCATGACAGGAGTTATGATTTCAGGAGCTCCGAAATAACTTGGTTTGCAGTTAGATCTCACTTCTTTTATTAGCGAAACCTTTAACGAACTTGGCATTCTTTCACATTCATGTTTTTGACAGGATTTATTTTTCCAGATCTATACCGATCATGATACCATACCTAGACTCCAAAACCATCCCCAATTAAAAAATCTATCTCCGTGGTATCTACGTTAGATTTTCATTTCTCCATTGGGTTTTGCACAGATTTTCATTGATCCATTTCCAGATCGTTAACTTTTTTT
Source organism: Maratus speculifer (assembly GCA_964019185.1). NCBI lineage: Eukaryota > Metazoa > Arthropoda > Arachnida > Araneae > Salticidae > Maratus > Maratus speculifer. The sequence continues at coordinate 159,780,914 of OZ025300.1, read as the reverse complement.
TTTACACGTAGAACTGAATTATGTACATGCTTCCTGTCTTGATACCAAATATTTCAAAATCTCTGCTTCATTTCCAATATGACTTCATAAATGTTTAGTATAATTCTAGACATTCACCTCTAGACAATATAATATTCCTCCAACAATACCTCAAGACATAGTATCAATAAAATGTATTTATTTATTTATTTATTTTTTTTTTTTTTTGTATTACGCCATGTTCATGTTTATTTATTTTCTGTATTTCTTCAATTAGAAGCTTCTTGATAAATAAATTAATGTTTGAATTGAAATTCTGCCGAAAATTGAAATTTAACATCGATAGAACTTCAAACCGCTATCGGAGCTCTGGGCAGAGTTCAGCGTAGAAAAGTTAGGGATAGATGTCATATATGCAATACATTGGTGCGATTGGAACAAAATGAATATTACATGCCTCACATGCTAACCTGGCTATCGTTGTTTATTTTACTAATAAATTGTTTTTTTTTTTTTTTTTCTATTACTTTTATTAAAAAAATTATGTAGATCGTTTGTTCCATAGTTATTAATAAACTTTTTTTATTTATCTTTATTTTCCTTTTTAAATATTAGAAAAGAATTAAAAAATATATATGTGATATGTATTTGAAAACGAAATGTTCGCCAAATTGGCGTCAGAAAAAACTGGCCAACATGGTAAGTATTAGACATCTGTGCATAAAGGTGACGCATTATGAATATTCCAAATGTGTTTAAATTTTATTAACTCATAGAGATAGTGAATCAAAAGTTTTATAAAAATGGTACTACTCTATTATCCCGTCGACCAATTTCGCCAAATTCTACAAATCGCCAAACTAATAGCCAAATTATACATGTTGACATAATTTTTATTTTAAATAACGAAAAACCAAATAATTAGTAGAATATTAATAAAAATAGAAATAAAAAGTCGAAATAAAAAACATTTAATGACATTTTAAACACGTGAATCGTATTTAATGTTATTGAATGTGACATTAACGATCATCCATTATTGGCATTTAATCTTATAGTTTGGCGATAATTTTTTGGTCGACGGGGATAACCTAGTAGTACCATAAAAATATTAACTTAAAGTATAAAAAACAGCAATTTTTCAACAGAAACACTTTGCGATATTTTTAAAATTAAATCGTGTAGTGTTTTATCACATTAAACTCATCGGAATAATGAATTTAATACAAGTTAATTCGGTACTTGGTCAACCTTTCAACCAATTCCGCCAAATTATATAAGTAGCCAAACTAATAGCCAAATTATACATATTGGCATTTTTTTATAACAAAAGTACAAATAAGTGGGTAAAACACTAGTAAAAAGTGGAAATAAAATCATTTGATGACATCTCTAAATGTCTAAATACGTATAGGTATTTAATGTCATTGAATGTGACATTCACGATCATCAATTGCTGGCATTTTATCTTATAGTTTGGCGATAGTTTTTTGGTCGACGGGATAACCAAGTAGTACCGTTGATTTAAAATTGATTTTATCCAATGATTAATTATTTGTAACATTACAAATTTAGGCACGATTTAAAAACATTACCAATTCGGGAATTAAAAAAATATATTTGTAAACATTGTTTATACTTGTTTACACTGGATTTGAATATTTAAGTTGATAGAATTGGCGAATTTATTGTAGTGCCGAAAAGTCTTATACCAAGTAGTTGATGATTCTGCGGTTTAGCCTTAAAGAATTGCTATCTTTGAAGACCCAGTTCTGCAGATTTAAAAGTTTCATTACATACCAAGGATGAAATACTATTATTCTCAAATGCTATTATTTTTGAAAACTTTTATTCACCTAAATTTATTTTGATTTTCTTCGAACATATAAGACGAAAAATTTTTTAAAAATGTGGTGTAAGTACGAAATCCTGGCGCAAATGTCATATATGCACTGGGTTTGGGGCATTTTTTTTTTTTTTTTTTATGCCAATGTGTCAAAAAACTCGCTTTCAAATACCAGTTACATATATATACTTAAGTTATTTTCTATTATTTTGCAGAGACAATAGGTAGAAAAAAGTTTAATTTACTTATTTTCTATATTTCTTCTGTTAGAAGCTTCTTGATCAATGTTTGAAAATGTCCTTTTATTTTAAAAATCAAGCTTCATTTTGCTTTCTGTTGACGATTCTTGTATTTGTACGAAATGTTTGTAAATCTCCGTTTCATTTCTCATATGACGTCGTAAATATACCATTTTTAATTCTTACAAAAGAAAAAAAAATCAATTTTATTTTTTATTTATCACGTAAGAATGATTAATTGCTACAGGAAATATGTCCATTGACCTCTGTATATTTTTTTGATTGGAGGGAATTATTTTTTAAACAATTAGATCCTTTGAAGAAAATTTGTGGAAGCGCGTACAAAAAGTGGGAAAATGTCTAGTAAATAACTCGTTCAATGTTGAATTCCGTATTAAAATAACATTACGGAGTCACACTGGAAATAAATAAAGCATAGCACTGCCGTGCTATGCTTTAATAATTATAAATCCATCAAAAAAAATAAATAAATAAAAATAAATGTAAGTTGAAATTTATAGGGTTTTTTTTAATACTAATTTCATAAATATGTGGAGCATAGACTTGGGGGTGGACCTTACAGACCTCCTGCAAGAGTGTACAAACAGTGCCATCGTAATGCAGTGGTGCGAAAAACCGGTTTTCCATTAAAAATTCTGCTGTTTCGCAGAATCCATGCATACCATGTTTTAGGGAATTCGTTTCTGACCACTGTTTTTCGTGCATTTTTGATTTTTTCTATCTTTATAAGAAGAAAATACAGTAAAACCTCCTACAACGACAGTGGCGGATCCAAGGGGGGGGGGTCATGGGGGTCATGACCCCCCCCCCCTGGAGCTCTTCAAAGAGTGATGCACAGTGTAAGTAAAAAGTGCTAAAACAAGAACGCAAAATAACATCTAATCAAAAGAATTTGCGCTTTTTTCGAAACTAATCAAGAAAATTCGGGAATTTTACGCGCCTGATCGACATAATTCACAATTTTTCCGCACCCGATCGGTGAAATTCGCGATTTTTGCGAAGCCGATCCACGAAATTCACAATTTTTCGATGCCTAATCGACGAAATTCACGATTTTTTTGGGTGTGATGGACGAAATTTGAGATTTTTTTCCCACGAATGGTCTGCGAAATTTGTTATTTTTCTTCACTTGGTTGAAAAAATTCACGATTTTCCCGGCCTAATCTACAAAATTAGCACATTTTTCCGTTCTTGTTCGATGAAATGCGAACTTTTCCGCACATGTACTTCGTCAGTCAAATACGCTTTTCTTAATTAACTGACGAAATCTGCTTTTTTTCCCGCCGTAAATTGTTGAAATCCGTGATTTTTTTTCTCGCGATAAACTGACGAAACTCACGATTGTTCCGCAGCCCCTCAGATTTTTTTTTATTTTTTCGCGCATCATCGACAAAATTAGCGGTTTTTCCGCACCCCATTAACAAAATTCGCGAGTTTTTTGTACTCGATCGCTCGAATTCGTGTTTTATACGAAGGCGATCGACCGTATTCGCGATAATTTCTTTCCCTATCAATGGAATTAGGGATTTTCTGTGCCCTATTAACGAAATTTTGATTTTTTTTTTGTACCAGATATACAAAATTCGCGATTTTTTGTGCTCGAACAACAAAATTTGCGATTTTTCAGAGACATACAGACAAAATTCGAGATTTTTCGAAGGCCGATAGAGAAAACTGGCGATTTTCCAATGTCCAGTTGACGATATTTTCGATTTTTCAGCGCCCGATCAACGAAATTCGCGTTGTTTTCGCGCGGTAAACAGACAAAACAGGCGACTTTTCCGCAACCTATGAACAAAATTTGCAATTTTTTCAAGTATTATAAAAAAAATTAGATTTTTTTTCCTTGCCCGATAAACGAAATCTGAGATTTTTCGCATCCGATCGACAAAGTTCGTGATTTTTCCGTGCCTAATCGACAAAATTCACAATTTTTTTCATGCCCGATCGGGGAAATTTGCTACTTTTTATCGTAATTCCATTTTCACAAGATTTACTGTATTTTAAAATCGATTCATAAAAACCATTTGACAAAAGTTGTGACCCCCCCCCCCCCCCTGGAGGTTGGGCTGGATCCGCCCTTGTACAACGATCCCTCCGAATACCAGTCATGTTTTAGTGTTACCAAATCTCTTTTGTAGAAATAAAAGCATACTAAACCTCTTAACAACGAATTCCAAGCAACAGCCACCTCACAACTTTTTTTTTTTTTTTTTTTTTTTTTTTTTTACACGTTATGTTTTAGCTACAGCTGAAATTGTGAAGAATTTTAACCTTTTCGACTCCGCCGGCTTTTACATCAATTTTATTCCGTTGGCCCAACTTTTTAAAAAGAAGTTACAGTAACTGCACTATATCAAAAATGCTTTAATAAAATAAGACAATTTTATTTTCCATCGTTACTGGTTCTAAAAGCAAATGCCCCACCAGTGGCCGAGAGGTACAGACCTCTCAACTGGTAGACGGCAGGTGCTGGGCTCGAACCCAATCGCGGCTGTCGGCCTAAGTTTTCGTGGTTTTCTTCGAACCATAGCGTAAATACGGGTTAGGTTCCCTTAGAAAGACCCCAACGAAGGGCACTCTCCCTCTGTTCCTATATCCCTATCGCAGATAATCGGACGACAAAAATAAACCAAACCAAATCTAAAAGCAAATTTTGCAAAGAAAGAAGATGTCGCCTCAGTGATTATTATGCCGGATAATGCGGGGGAATACGGTAAAAGTTTCTTTTTCTCACAATAATTATTTTTATTTAAATTATGAAATTTCAATTTTCTTACGGTTTCTTGTCTGGCAAAAGGCAGATTTAGATAATCCTCTTCCTCACTTTAATAAGTAAACCAATAAGAATTCCATTCTTCTAGGTATCATCGAGTTACTTTAATTCTAATTTTATAAATTTCTGATGTGTTTTGGCACTAAAAACGAAAAAAAAAAAAAAAATGCTATTTGTATCTGAAAATGCTGACAAAATTCTACTAAATTTATCAAATTTAATTAAAAGTGCTTCCATCTATTTGTTTTCACTAAAGACATATTCCGAAACCAATTGCATTGTTCCAGATCACTACACACCCATTTCTTTTAAATTGAAAGTAGATCAAAATCCGTAACTTTTCACATAAAATAAACTTTTTGGCATCGCCGTGATCGTATAGTGGTTAGTACATTGCGTTGTGGCCGCAATAACCCAGGTTCGAATCCTGGTCACGGCAAGAATGTTAATTTTATAAATTTTTCTTTGACTTACGATTTAAATCGATATCAAAATAACTAGATTATTATTATACATTCTACAATTTACAAATATATGCTTCTCATTAATCTGATGAAATTGAAAAGCGTTAATTTAAACTTTGAACTATAAGTATTTATTTATTTGCTATTATTATTGTTGTTTATTTATTTATTTACCTTTATTAATTTATTAATCAAGTATTATTATAGTTATTTTTTATCGAAACATGTTCTGATTTCAGAACTGTAGCTTTCAATCTCGTTGCTGATGGAGCAGCGATACAAATGTGTGTTTTTACATGTAAAGTAAATTGAAATATTCGTTTTAGAAACACATTAATTTTGATGGAAAAAGAAAAAAAGTCCAGTATTTTTACATGTTGTGATATATTGTTTACAGGTTACTAATTACACTTTCAAGATTTTAAGACACTGTTTATAAGTTAATGCTAAAGTTTTCGTTGGCAAAGCAAGCTAAAATACACATTTTATAAGCGGTTATAATGAACATACGAACAAACAGACAAATAAATTCTGTTAAAAACTCAGCATATAATAAGCTTCCAGTATAAATATATTTAGTATATCCGAATGAATTTTATTAAGCCTGATAATTGTAAGTTACAATAAAATATGTTACACAGGTTAAGTGATAATTTAATGAAACGCACGGATTATATTTTATTCGCATTTTTTATGTAAATCTGTAAATAATCATTGTATATTTTTAATTTATACACAAGTGACTGTTCATTGGAAATTCGCCAGGGACTGTCTACAGTATTTCTTGATTTCAGAAACTTTTTTAAAAAGGCAGAAAATTCTTATAAAAATTACATATATTTGTAGAGAGCTCTGAATTTTATATACTAATATTAGACGATACAGGTTTATTTATTGTCGGCCGACTATCTACTCGAGGGATATGGGCCCTAGGGGGGGGGGGGGGGAATTCGAGGGTAACAAAACCCAGAAATTTCCGAACGGTCAGGCCGATGATCGCGATTGGGTTCGAACCCAGCCCCTGCCGTCTACCGGTTGAGAGGTCGGAACCTCTCGGCCACTGGTGAGGCCTAGATTTCACTGGTATTTTGAATATTATAATTTATTTCTATCGTTTGTTATAGTAAACTTTTGTTCAGTAAGTTTGGTTTGGTTTATGTCGGCCAATTATCTAAGCTTGGGATATAGCAACACCCCCTATAATCATATAGGGGGTGTTGGATATAGGCCCTAATGGGTGGGATGCCCTCCGTGGGGGGTCTTTTTAAGGGAACTTAACCCGTATTTACGCAAGGTACGAAGAAAACCACGGAAAACTCCGAACGGTTAGGCCGACGGTTGTGATTGGGTTCGAACCCAGCACCTACCGTCTACCAGTTTCGAGGTCAGAACCTTGCGGCCACTGGTGGGGCTTTGTTCAGTAAGAGAAACGTGATTATGGAATTGGCTAAATATTTTTGATAAATTAATATAATATTTTAAAAACAGGAATAAAATAATTATAACCATAATTTCAAAAACAGCTTTTTAAAGAAATTCATTAAATGTGTAAATCACTGACACATTTGCTGCATTTAAATAAATAAATAAAATAAAATAAATTGTAATTTAACATATTACAACGACTATTTCAAAAAGGATATTTTCAAAGATTCAAATTTTAAAGACTTACAAATAAATTCTATATTTAAATTAATAATAATAATAAGCATTATTTTTAGGATGATTATAGCGAGTCATATACGTACGCCGTGCATTAAACATTAATATTCCTAGACCAATGATAAAAAAAAAAACTTTTTTAACAAGTAACCCCCTCCCCCCCCCCCCCCCCAAAAAAAAAGCAAATTTTTTTCCACGATTTGTTTAGTTATGTTTTATGAATTTTTTATGTTCTATGGCACAAAAAACTGTATTGGTTTGGTTTGGTTTATGTCGGCCAATTATCTACGCTTGGGATATAGGCCCTAATGGGTAGAATGCCCTCCGTAGGGGTCTTTCTAAGGGAACCTAACCCGTATTTACGCAAGGAAATTCAAGGTTAGAAGAAAACCACGGAAGGCTCCGAACGGTTAGACCGACGGTCGCGATTGGGTTCGAACCCAGCACCTACCGTCTACCAGTTCACAAAAAACTGGAAAATGTACTTTTTAGTGCCCTAAAATACACCTTACATTACAACATATGCCGAAATTTATGGAAAGTTTAGTGCTGCCATCTATTATTGTCAGCCAAAGATTTCTGACAAGTCAATTACAATGTTCCAGATCATCACACACCTATTTCCTCAAGTGAAACTAGATCGAATTCCAAATTCCTTTAGATAAAATAACAAATTACCCAAGGCCGTGATCGTATAGTGGTTAGTACATTGCGTTGTGGCCGCAATAACCCAGGTTCGAATCCTGGTCACGGCACGACGTTATTTTTTCATTGAATCACTAAAATCCTAACAACGAGACTTATTTTTTTTCATGATTTGCAAATAAATTTAAAATAAAAATAACTGGATTATTACTATACGATCTGCAATTCACATCATATTTCTCAGCATGCTGATTAAATTAAGAATGTGTGAATTTTAATTGCGTGAACACTTTACTATTTTTCTGTTAATTTAAGCATTTGCATTAGTTGTGCAAAATAAAGGAGAAGAAAAGGTTGGTTGTATTTATGACGACCCATTATCGACTCGAGGGACATAGGCCCTAAGGGGGGGACGCCCTCCATGGGAGTTTTTTCTAAAGGAAATCCAAGGTTCGAAGAAAACCACGGTAAACTCCGAACGGTTAGGCCAACTAGAGCGATTGGGTGGAGAAGAAAAGGAGGGGATCATCAGTTTTACGATGCTGAAATTTCAGTTTTTTAAAAATTTAATTTAAACTTTTAATACATGTATCACACTTTTTTTGACAAAATACATTGGGAAATTGAAAATAATTATAGTTCAATCAAACAATTCATAGAGGCACGAAAATTTCTTAAACTAGATTGATAGTGCAATGATAAGTGGTCATGTGATAATTGCATGACAGTCAATACAGTAGACTTCCTTAAATCCGCACAGTTTGGGACCAAAGGTTTTGTGGGTTTTAGAATTTTGCGGATTTCTGGTCATTGCTTTGTTTACATTTTTAAAACAGTCGTTTAAATGTAATTAATAGTGATATCGAAACTATAATGACATAAATGCTTACAATAGTATAATAAAATTTTTAAATAAGTAATAAATTAAAATAATAAAAATTTAGATAATTTTCAGTATAATTAAAATTTTAAAAAGCGAAGATCAAGTTAATTATCAATAATGTATGATTAAATCTCTATATATAAAAATCTTCTGTGCGTGTGTGTGTAATTGAACTCCTCCTAAACGACTGGACCGATTTTGATGAAATTTTGTGTGTGCGTTCCAATAGATTCGAGAATGGTTTAGATTCACGTTTCGTCGAAATTGATTCAATACTTTTTTAGTAATTAGGCAAAAACTAATAGTTAGTGATTTTGCGCTAATTAAAAGTGCTATATCTATTAAAGAAAGTCAGGATTTCGTATTAATCATAGCACAAAAAAATCTACCGATCCAAAAATCTTGAAAATTGGGGTAAAAATACTTCTTACACCATCGAGTGCCGCTAAAAAGGGATTTTCGAAAATTCCACCCCTACGATGAGTAGAAAAAAGAACGAACTTTAAAAAAATTCCTTAAAAATCGGCTTTTATAGTTATTTTTCATCTGGTAACATATTTTAGTGTATTTTTTCATGCTGAATCGAACGGTACTAAGCAAATTTGTTTAAGTCCATTAGTTCCTGACATAATTCATATTTTCCAAATTTGGCGATGTCTTCGGCGCAAAAATCTGAAATTTTCAATCCTTATCTATACATAAATAAGAAAGTCAGGATTTCTTTTTAATCACAGCACAAAAAATTCTACCGAATTTAAAATCTTGAAAATTGGGGTAAAAATACTTCTTATAACATCGAGTGCCGCTAAAAAGGGATTTTCGAAAATTCCACCCCTAAGGAGGGTAAAAAAAAGAACGAACTTTTAAAACATTCCTTTAAAATCGGCTTTTGTAGTTATTTTTCAACTGATAACATATTTTAGTGCATTTTTTCATTCTGAATCGAATGGTACTAAGCAAATTCGTTTAAATCCAATAGTTCGTGAGATTATTCACATTTTCCTAATTTGGCAATGTCTTCGGTGCAAAAACCGGAAATTTTGAATCCTTATCTTTATATATATAATTCTTCTGTGCGTGTGTATGTCACTGAACTCCTCCTAAACGACTGGACCAATTTTAAAGGAATTGTGTGTGTGTGTGTTCCAGTAAATTCGAGAATTGGTTAGATTCACATTTCATCGAAATTGATTCAGTATTTTTTTAGTAACTAGGCAAAAACTAATAGTTTGTGATTTTTCGCTAATTAATGTTGAAGAAATTCGATGAATAGAGTGCGGACGAAATGACCGAGCGGTCTAAGGTCCAGATATAAGCTCTGCTTCTCGAAGAAAGAGATCGCGTGTTCGAACCCCGCTTCTGTCAAACGTGTATGCTTTACAGTAATATAGCCTGTATTATAATTTTGATTAACTGACTTAAGAAAATCGTTAATTTATAAAAATAAAGAGAAAAATAAACTTTTCTATCAAAAATTGAACCGACTTCAAAAAATACTGAAGAGTGAAAAATAATTTCCTTACATAATTGTAATAAGAAATTAAATTTAAAGCGTAGTGTTTATCGTGCGTATTACTATATTTAAGTACATTTATTTAATTTTCTGGTGTCGGTGCCAGGAAGGACAACGTCTGTCGGTGACAGGACAACGTCTGTCGGGTCCGCTAGTAGTCATTATAAAGATTAAATGTATTTTTCCTTAATTATTCAGCGCAAATTTCTCCATAAAAGTACATTACTAATTCATATCAAAATCATAAAATAAGGAAGTTTTATTTCAGGTTTAGCCAGACTTAATAACCAAAAAGCTTGATTAATACATAAATATATTCGGTAAAAAATTTGTGATTACTAGTGATATCAGCAATATCTTGAATATTTTCAGAAATAATTTTATTCTTCCTTCATGAAAAAACACGAATTCAGTAATATTAAAAAGAATTACAAATTATAAAATGTATGTAATTGATATAAAATTAAAAAAGTCAAATTTTGTCTCTATATTTGAACTGAATATTTCATTGTTTACATCTGTAAATTGTGTGCGGATTTTAGAGAGTTGCGGATTTGAGGGAATCTACTGTAGTTCAAAATTTATAATAGTTTGGGCTGATGATAAGAACTATCAATCAATAATTTTTTTAAACACTTTTCCATCTATCATTTAGATAATTACTTGTTGTTTAGTTCACTAGGCCTCACTATGTCTATCTAAATCCAATATAACTGGAATATTTGTCAGACTAACCTGAAATTTTCAGTTTTAAATCTAAACTAAATGTCAAAAGATAATATATTTCTTTGTTTACCAATCGAATTATGATGCCTATCCATTAATGTATTTTAATTTTTTATGCCGCTGTAACTTATTTAATATTTTTTTATATACAGCAGGTTCGCTTAAATCCGTATAGCTTGGAACTAGAGCTCCCGATTATACGTTCATACGAGTATACGTATAATACGTATTATACGAAATACGTATTTGCTATACGTATAATTCGGCATCGGCAGTTATACGTATTACACGAAACAGCATATACGGTACATCGTATATACAGATTTTACCCAAGCGGTTAAACGTATAAACGTTTAAACGGTTTTCATTCAATGTATGAAATTTGATGTTTCAATATTTTTTTGCGGATTAGAGACATTGAGAAATATCTGGTAGAGTATCCCCATCGCGATTCTTTATTCAAAGAACTACGATGTGTTTACTTAACTACTACTTGTTAAGCAGGTACTTAAAAAGATCTGAATACTTCCTCAGTTTAGATTTTGGTTTTTTTTTTTCCAAAAAAAACTAAGTTATTTATTATAAAATGTCTTACATTAGTTGTGGGTAGAATCAAACTAATCTTTGGAAAATCTTCAACGCAGTACTTAGTTTTTTATATTTTCTTGTATCTTTAGAAGAAGAAAGTATTGGATTCTGGAATACTTTCGATGGGTTTACACGTTTTAAGGGGAAGAGAGTCCGAAAAACCTCTTTTTACAAAATATCTGCCTGTCAGTTTATAAGTCTGTGACTTTGTCTGTCTGTATGTGACATGGATTTTGTGGGTTTTCTATCTCAAGACCTAATACACAGAATTAAGTAACATATATGGAGGAGACTAGGGCACATGTGAAAATGGGGCATATGAGAACATTTTCATTTTCACTAGTTATTATATGTTTTTTTATTTAAAAAAATTATCAAAAATGAGAGCACCTATAGATATATGGAAAATTTTTTTGAAACTCTTCGACATTTTGTTTGTCCCCAGGAGCCAAAATACTGCTTACTGTACTTAAAAGTAAAATCTGCAGCTTGATAACAGAATAATTTTATTTATTTATTCTTTTTTTTTCTTTCTATAACATATACTATTTATACTAATAAATATTTATGATATTTTTTATTTTTAAAATTGAGAAATGCTAAGGATTTGTCATTTTAACTCTTGAGGGAATGTGGGACACTTATGAAGAGTCTAGTTGGGGCAGATCTGAATATGTCATTAAATTGTCAAATAATTATTCAGTGATTCAATTCCTTTTAGTTAACTTCGTGCAAATAATGCCAGCTCCATTATCTATATTTTTATAGAAATAGAAGACCATATAAAGTACCTCTCATATAAAGTTGATTTTGTGTAATAGAAACTTCTACAAACACAACTGTCAGCAAATACATAAAAAGCAACAAGCTCTTTACGTTCAATTGTAATTTAAATAAATTTCATGTTTTCTAAATTGCAATAAATGCTGTACATTATTTTATTTAACAGTTTTCAATACTATTTTTTATGCATCATTAATGCAAAAAATATTACGTTTAACAACTTTGCAAATTTTTCTGTTTCATTTGTTGCAAACTTGTAGTATTATTTTATTTCCATTTCTAAAACAGCTATTTTATTTGGTGTTTTGAAAATAGATATATATATTAAGAAAATAAAATTTTTAAACTTATAACTACCGTGAAATCTCTATTATTGACTCCCCCCTTTCTTTTAAAAGCAAAAGAAATTAAATTTGGAGGAAGCTTATAAATGTAAAACAATTTTTTATCCTTAATTTACAGGCAAATAAGGCAAATATAGAAATGAGAATCGCCTTTTGGTAGTTTTCCTATAAGTATTATCCAAATGCCCCCTCCCTAAAATCTCCCTAAGAAAAAAAGCCCTAAGCAAAATTTAAATTCTTTAATTATTTTCTCAAGTTTACTTCTTTATTTTTTTTTTTTTGTTATATTGCAACAATATTTTATCAATTATCTGAGCCCCCTCCCCCCAAAATCTATTTATTTTTATTTTATAATACTTTGCTTAAACATATAACTCAGAAACTAAATAAATATACATATATTTTTCTTTATGGTGAATTTAATAAATAATACAACTAATGATTAAGGTAACATATGAAAAAGATAATAAAAACATGTTAAATTTTTTTTTCCTTGTGTTCACATGTTTTTCTTATGTGTTTACAACTGCTTTTTCGTTGGGGCACATATGAACATTTTTTTTGAATGCAATAAACTATTAAGAAAAGTAAGAAGAACTGTAAAGTTAATTTTTAAAAAATACCATGCGTAAAAAAAAGTTCTGTTTACTATATAGAGTAGTTTTGCTTATAGAAATTACCCCAGTTATGACAAAAAGCTATGTTTATATGAACTGTTCACATGTATCCCAGTCTCCCCTATATATTCAAGTAGTCCCTGGTAGAAATTGTTGCTGACTAGTTTTGTATGTAAGTCGTTCAACAGGTGGCTCTACTTTGCTGTATTTTATTTACGATATCTGCAATAGCTCTATCTCTAGAATTAATGCACGGATTTTCATCAAACTACAGATTCAGTTAATGCTTGATATGAAGTGATTCTATGTATGTTTTGGTGAGAATGTCAAGATTAAAAAAAAATGAAATTTCATTATACATTAACAGAGTTAGAAAATATTAGCTCCATGAAAAGAATAGCATTTACGCTTGGGTGCAATCTTGAGTGTAAAACAATAAGTGAATAAAGAATTTCTAAATCTTTATAACTACTAAAAACTTTAAAACTACTCTATATAGTAAACAGGACTTATTTTTACGCATGGTATTTTTTAAAAATTAACTTTACAGTTCTTCTTACTTTTCTTAATAATTTATTGAATTCAAAAAAAAAAAAAAAAAAAAAAAAAAAAAAAAAAAAAAAAAAAAAAATGGCCATCTGTGCCCCAACGAAAGAACAGTTGTAAACACTTAAGGAAAACATGTGAACACAAGGAAAAAAAATTTTGACATGTTTTTATTATCTTTTTCATATGTTACCTTAATCATTAGATGTATTATTTATTAAATTCACTATAAGGAAAAATATATGTATATTTATTTAGTTTCTGAGCTATATGTTTAAGCAAAATATTATAAAATAAAAATAAGTAGATTTGGAGGGGGGCTTAGATAATTGATAAAATATTGTTGCAATATAACAAAAAAAAAAAAAAGTAAACTTGAGAAAATGATTAAAGAATTTAAATTTTGCTTAGGGCTTTTTTTAGGGAGATTTTGGGGAGGGGGCATTTGGATAATATTTATAGGAAAACTACCAAAAGGCGAAAGATTCTCATTCCTATATTTGCCTTATTTGCCTGTAAAATAACGACAAAAAATTGTTTTACATTTAATATTGTTTTAAATAATTAAAAAGAAAAAACTAAGTTTAACAAGACTTCACAATAAATCTGAAACATTTATACTCTCATTCTTTCCTCAAAAAGTGTTTAATTTTGCTGGTTATTTAGAATGGATACAATTTGTATACATTACCTACACAAATGTAAAATAAAGGGATATCTGAGCTCATTACCTTGAGATGAATAAAAAAATCTAAATAAATTCAAAGTACAATGTTGCAAAATACTTTTGCAATTCACGGTAATAACTCGCTATTTTGAAAATAGATATTTCACTGTTAGTGAAACGAGATTGGCCAATCAGGAGTCTGATATTTTGTGAAATTTTTGCAAACTGTTTTAAAAAATATACGCTTTTCATTGCTTGATCTTGTATACATAAGACATACTATACGGATTCCTGTCGTAACGCCACCGATTTCCAAATTATTCTTCATTCAGTGACATAAGACTGATGAAGTCCAATATTTAAATTAGATACGATACGTGGAATATACGTATACATTAAATATACGTATTCTAAAATATACGTTTAACTGATACGCCGTATACGTATCCGGATACGTTCAAACGTATATTCGAAAGTATCCGTATAGCAGAAAAATGTATTATACGGATATACGTATATCGTTTAAACGTATAGCTGCTATACGTATCCTATCGCGAGCACTACTTGGAACCAGAGATTGAGCAGACTTTGGAAATGTATGATTTCTGATCATTGCTTTGTTTACAGGCCCCACCAGTGGCCGAGAGGTTCTGACCTCAAACTGGTAGACGATAGGTGCTGGGTTCGAATCCAATCGTGACCGTCGGCCTAACCGCTCGGAGCTTTCCGTGGTTTTCTTCGAACCTTGCGTAAATACGGGTTAGGTTTCCTTAGAAAGACCCCCACGGAGGGCACCCCACCCGTTAGGGCTTATATCCCACAGCGTAGATAATTAGCCGACATACAAACAAACAAAGCTTTGTTTACAGTTTTAAAACAGTAATTTGGATGCAATGATGAATTTAAAATTAGAATAAATACTTACAATAAAGTAAAATATTAAGTGACCGCTCAAATATTACAAAAGCACATTTTTAGTCTATTTTTACCCTCCTCCTCCCCCAAACAAAATGAGTAATGATTGTAACCAAAAATGAGGAAATGCTAGGCATCACCCTCCTTTTTCTAATAAAAGATTTTATGACATTCTAATATCAACACTGTTTGCCATAAAAATTACATTTAGCGATAAATTACTTTATTAATCCAGCAAATTTACATAAATAGACATGTAGGGGTTGTGGTATTGGAAAAAAAAAAATCGGTTTAATACATTGTTATTTAAAGCATTAAACAATTCATAGAATACAAAATTGTTTTGAAAATACTACGAGTTGGTAAGCCGTGGAATTCGACGAATGAAAATATTTAAAAGAACTAGCTGACTTAATTTATAAAAATTAATCACGAAAATAAAAATAATCTTAGTTCAATCAAACAATTCATAGAGGCATGAAAATTTCTTATGTTAAACTAGATTGTTAGTGCAATGACAAATGATTATGCCATAGTTGCATGATATTCAATGGTTCAAAATTTATAACAGTTTGGGCTAATGATGACAACTAGAATTCGTAATTTTATAAAACATTCTTCCAACAATCATTTAGATAAGCGATTTCCAATCTATGCGTCGCGACCCACTGATGGTTCGCGGCGCATATTTTAGTGGATCGCAGAAACAATCGAAGTTTGTCGCAAAAATATATTTTGTATTTCATCTGTTAAAAAAAAAAAAAATGTAACAATTTCAACAGACAGTAATATTTCAAGGGAAATTCCTTGATTTTCGTTTGAAGAAATATATGAGCAGAATATCTAGAAATATCTAAATGAACTTTGAATTCCTTGATGGAGTTCAGCACAACATACTCTTGTGAACATGCTTTTTGTACTTGACTGTTTTTGAAAAACAAGTGTAGAAGAAATTGTGTGTTGAAAGTAAATTAAGGTTGAAATTAACATGTTTTAACCCTGATATAGATAGTTTCATCGGTAAACACCAAGCGCCAGGAAACGCACTGATTATAAAGTTATGTTTTTATAGTAATTAAATGTATTTTTAATTATCTTTGTAGTTTGTGCGTTGTGTTGTTTATTATTCACTTACAAACATTAGAATTACGAATTGTTGTTTTCGTTGATAGTGAAAATTTGCCTTTCTCGTAGGATAGGGCAGCCGACAGTAACGGAGGTCGTACAACAATTTCTATAATGATATGCACCATTATATTAAATGGGTGGCGTACCAATAAAGTTTGGGAACCACTGATTTAGATAACTACTAGTTGTTTGGAACTCTAGGTCTGTCTAGGTCCAATATAACAGGAATATTTATCAGGCCAATTTGAATTTCTCAATTTTAAATTTAAATTAATGTCGAAAGATAATATATTTTTTTGTATACCGGTCGAATTATGGTACTTATTCATTAATATATTTTAATTATTTATGCCGCTGTAAGAAAATTTAATGTTTTTTATATATATTAGGCTCACTCAAATCCGCATATCTTGGAACCAGAAATTGACCAAACTTTAGAATTTTGCAGATTTTTGATCCTTGTTTTGTTTACAGTTTTAAAACAGTAATTGGAATGTAATGATGCATTCAAAATTAGAATAATTACTTAGAATAAAGTAAAATATTAAGTGACCGCTCAAATATTACGTAAGCACATTTTTAGTCTATTTGTACCCTTTACCTCCTCCCCCTGTTTGTAAAGAAAAATAAGCAAATGCTAGACCCCAACCTTTTTTTCTAATGTCAGATTTTATGGTTGGTTGGTTGATTTTTTTGGTCCGATTATCTACGCTAGGGATATGGGACCAGGGGGAGTGCCCTCCGTGGGTGTCTTTCTAAGGGAACCTAACCCGTATTTACGAAAGGTTCGAAGAAAACCACGGAAAACTCCGAACGGTTAGGCCGACAGCCGCGATTGGGTTCGAACCCAGCACTTGCCGTCTACCAGTTGAGAGGTCCCAACCTCTCGGCCACTGGTGGGGCCGTCAGATTTTATGACATTCTATTACCAACACTCTTTGCCAAAAAAGAAAAAAAAATTACATTTAACGATAAATTATTTTATTAATCCAGCAAATTTACATAAATAAACATATAGAAGTTGTGGTATTGAAAGAAAAAAAATGTTTTAATATATTGTTACTTAAAGCATTAAATAATTCATAGAATGCAAAATAGTTTTTTATATATTACGAATCGTAACCAGGAATGTAGTGCAGGGAATACGAGAGTATACGTCATGTAGCTTCTGGATTTTTTAAAAGAAGCTCCGTATACCCTTTGTTTCTCAAATAAAGCATTAGCGTTTATCCTCAGTGGCGCAGCCAGAATTCGGTTCTAGGGGGGGTTTTGAGTTTCTGATAAAGGTTTTTGCCGGTTATTTGAATCGCCGGTTAATAGAATCAGTACTAATTAGAATATTCACTGTATAATACTTAAGCTCGAAGAGCATCTGTGTGGCAGGAAATCATCATTCTTTTAGCATAATGTGTCTCAGAAAAGTGATTTAGTTCAAATAACCAATTTTTATTTAACTAATCCATGTAATATGCACTTTCAGAGTTTTAAGTAGAATTTTCGTCATTTAATTGAATCACTTTATTTAATAAAATCTGATTCAATAAAGCGGCGGATTCCGAAATACGCCAAAATGATTAAATATTAAGTTTGGTTTTGTTTCATATAAGCGGCAATTATAGCGATCTTTCTTAGCTCTGGGAGGGGTTTTAACCCCAAAACTCCCCCTCTGGCTGCGCCACTGTTTATCCTATCTATGAACGTTCTTTATATCAGCGTATACCCTCTGCCCATAGCGTACACTGTAAAAAAAAAGGGTCGATCTACTAAAAAATTTTTAGTAATCCTTGTAATTACTAAAAAATTTTTAGTAATCTTACTCGGTTACAAGGAATCTGTAAGAATTACTAGAAAAAAGCTAGCAACGAATAGAGTTAATAGTTTTACATTTTTAATAGCTATTGTTAAAACGCATTTGGTGTGGCCGTGACAGCATAGTGGTCATAGCACCGAACTCCGGGCTGAAAGTACCTGGGTTCGATTCTGGCCGCTGTCAAATATGCACCGAATGAAAATCCTGTCGTAGCAGTTACCGTGGGTAATGACCTCTGAACTTTCCCTCCCCTTTAGAAACCATGTCAAAATAGAATAAGTAGCAATGTTTGGTGCTGCCATCTATTGCGGCTTTACCGAAGATTTTCCGTTTTAGAAGTCTGTCTTTTTAACCACTGGATGCAGCTCGAAGGAAGCTCCTGCCCTTCGGGCAAACGTGGTTACTAAAAATAATTTTGGAGCTATTACTAAAATTTGCTTGGTGGCTCATACTAAAAAGTTTTAAGTTAGTTATACAAAAAATTCTTTTGTTCAGTTTACAAAAGAAATATTTGTTTCACTTGCAAAAAAAAAAAGTTTGTAATGATTACTAAAAAATTCTGTAAAATACAAATTTACTAAGAAATTTTTAGTAACCTCTTGAATTTTTTTTTACAGTGTATACTTTCTGCTTTTTCTACGACTACAACATTAGTCGTAACCCGTGGAATTCGACGAATGAAAACATTTAAAATAACAGACTGACTGAATTTATAAAGATAATAACAAAAATAAATGCAATAATTAAACAATATTATATTCGCTACCAAAGCTTTTAAAGAAAAAATTGTTTTAAAGTTTAATTTCAACTTTACAAATTATTAAATAATAATAATAATGCTACTATAATTGTTATACGTCATCATTAATATGCAAAGATAATGAAATTATTAAGTTTTTAATTGCAGCTTTGAAAATTGGTATTACATAATAAAAAATCAACAAAAGGTGCACAGTTATAGTTTTTGCTTTCAACGAAATCTAAAAAAATACATATCAATCTATATTATAAAGGCCAAACGTATCTGTGCGTAACGCATACGTCATTTTGCGAATGGCAACTATTTCCTCATATAATTTCGGCTTTGCAATTTTCGCCACTACAAAATTTTACACTTCTATTCATCCCACATTTTAAATTTTTACACCATCGAATAGAGAAAAAAATTTATTTTTAAATGCAATTTGTTTGAAAGCTGTATTTCAATTTCTTTTTAAGATGTTAATTTTTGTATAGTTTTTAGTACCCATTTTGTAATTGTGGCAACAGAATCACTCCATTTTCTCTTAAAATTGAAAAAAAATAATAAATAAATAAATAAATAAAAGAAAAAAAAAGAAAAGAAATTAAAATGCGCAACATTTTCCCATGCAATTTCGGTTTTGCAATTTTCGCTACTGTAAATTTTACACTTCTGAGCATCGTACATTTTAAATTTTAACTTCGTCGTACGGAGAAAAAAAATGTACTTTCAAATGCAATTTGTTTCAAAGATGTACCTAAATTAAATTTTGCGATATTAATTTTTTTAATATAATTTTTAGTACCAATTTTGTAATTGTGTCAACAGATTCATTCCATTTTCTCTTAAAAATGAAAAAAAAAAAAAAAAAAAAAAAAAAAAAAGAAAAGAAAAGAAAAGAAAAGAAAAAGAAAAGAAATTAAAATGCGTATACTATTTTAAAAATATCGTCTGTTCTAAAATCCGCTGAATTCGGTTTCATTTCGTTTAATAATTTGGATATTTGAGTTTTATAGTATTTTGTTAATTGTCTGAGCGAAGCGAAGTCTTTATACTCAGAGATACGTAACGATATTAAAAGTCAAAAAAATTCTTTCGTCAAGCATATCTCAAAAAGTACTTGTCGGATTTTGATTCTGTTTGTACCAATAGGTACCTATGAAGGTAATCTGGTGAATGCACTACATACGAAAAATTAGTTCCAAATAGTTTAAAAGTTATATTAAAAAAACTGATAAAAAAGCACAATTTATTTGCATACGTCACAGAAATTTGGTACGCGTGATTTTCACCAGCTGGATATTTTCGTAGATAACCGAATCAGTACATGGAGTAAATAGTAATCATTAACGCACTCAAAAATATGGAATGCAATAAAACATTTAAATATTTAAGCATGCAGAAAAATAAAACTGTTATTTTTTTATATTAAAAAAATGTCATAAAAACTTTGATTTTGAAATTTTGTGATAATCTCTTAATAGCATTTTTTGATCGCTAAAAGAATGTTTTATATATTTCGCGTGTGAAAATTAGAAACAATTACGTTTTTAAATAAAAATTGTCTTTTATGACATCATTTTCCCTTTATATTTATTTTTATTGCATGTTTTCTTTTAACTTATATTTTGTTTGTGTGTGGAAGTCAATTCTGGTCACAAATTTTTCGGCACGGATACCACAAGCGCATCAGTTTTGGCGCAATTTTTTTCAAAGCCCATTTGGCGAAAACTCCGTTTTCAAATAGCGCTTACATACACATTTTTAAATAATTTTCTATTTTCAAAAAGAACTTACAGTAAATAAAATAATAATAATAATAATTAATAACTATAAAAAGAAATATTTTATATAATTAAAAAAAGGAAATGAAAGTAAATAAACATTTTATGAGTAAATAAACAAATAATAAATAAATAAAGCCGGGTTACCATCTGAGGTAAAATAATGCCATTTTGACGCCAATTATGTACCCTGGTGCATATGTGATATCTTTTCCCATTTTTCATCCATTTCCTGTTGGCATACAACTTTGAAATTTGGAATATGTATGCATACCTGGGAGCAATACTGGAATTAGACATTGATTTTTTTTTTAATTCGATCCAAAAAGGGGCAACGGGGGCTATTTTTTAAAGATTTATACTGCATAAAGGAGCCACTTACCTATTTTTATGTACAAGAAGAAGTAAGTGGTATGTAAAAACAATTATAGTATACATAAATAAAATACTTGAGATAATATACTAGAGATATAAGCACCGGGTTTGGCGAGATATTTTAAGCCAATTAGGCGAAAACATAGTTTTGATTACCAAATACATATAGCATGCTATAATAACACGTTATTTATTTTTTTCAAAATGAAAAAAAGGAATTAACGAAACATTTTCTGTTATTAAAAAAAAAAGAAATAACAATCAATAAATTATAATATTTTTAGAACAAAAAATTTATTATAACATTTATGTGATAACCAGCATGTTAGGCAACTGAACGCCATTTTGGCGCCAATTAGGTATACCTCGGTGTGTATAGAGCATATATGTGCCATATTTATTTATAAAACTGAGCATGAACGTTTACCAAGTGTGTTTTCACAGTCGCTTTATATCTTTTTGAAACATAGCGCAACTTCCGAAGCCAAAACTGCACAAAAGAAAAAAAAAATCAATATTTGCAGGGGTTTTTTTTTTTTTTTTTTTTTTTTTTTTTTTTTTTTTTTGCACAAAAGAAAAAAAAATCAATATTTCCAGTTTTTTTTAATGTAATGCACATTTTGTAATCAGTAGGCTCGATAATCAGACCTCGTTTTTTTGCTTTCAAAGATGATATTTCATACGACGTCTTTTTTGGATTCGTCGTTTTTCTATATTTGATAGTATGCGTCTACTCGTTTTGTAACTTTTTTTGTAACTTTCTTCTTTATTAACAGCGACATTTGGATTTCCTATTTGAATAAAAATTCTTCTCAATACAAAGAATTTTGTTGAAATAAATAAATAAATGAAATGTGGACATCTATTGCTCAAAGCACAAAATTTTTCCTATTGAGTTAATAAAAATCAGTAAAAACATAATTTTTATGATAATAAAAAGGTAACTTATGTAATAACAGAGTCATATATTATGTACGTTATGGATTAAGTATGAATATTTCTCCACCATTTATAAATAATAATAATAATAAAATAAAATGCGGACAGACCAAAGTCTATATTTGACTGAAAACAACAACCATTTTCTAAATGCTTTAAAAAGATGGCCAATGAAAAGTGATATTTCAAAAGTGTTATGAAATTAGTTAAAAACCATTTATTTTAAACTAAATGAATAAAATATTTATATTTTTAATGAAATAAATGGGATTTGAAAAATTATTGAAAATTTATCACCATAGATGTATCAATATTACAATCAGTACTTTGTATGCAAAATGGAACAATTAGCAATACTTTTTGAACCCGAAAAATGGTCGTTGATTTTTTTGAGGTTAAAAAGGAGGTTACGAAATATTCCTATACAGAGATGCCAAGCCCCGCTTATTGCACAGCAGAATTTCCTTATAGGAAAAGTTATTTTTTAAATCCGCAGAATGTTCCTATTTAATAAAAGATTTTCTGTATTAAAATACCGGTATCCAAAATGCCGGAGACTTGGCAGCTCTGCCTATAACATTTATCTTAATTACGGTACTTTTTTTAATCGGATTCAAATTTAGTGAAGACAACGTTTTTTGGCCAAAAGCAGCTTTTTTCCACGTGTGTAACTACGATACAATTCCTTGATGCTGAAATAAAATGTTTTGACTGATGCTATTATTGCTTCCTCTTATTTATTTATTTGAATTTTAAATAAGATGACTCAAAATCGTGTTTTTTAAATGTGCTGAAAAAATGCATTTCGAGAGAGGGCGAAAAGAACAATATTTGGCGATTTATTACTTGCGTTTGGCTAAGTTTCTTACTACCTTGTATTTAATACTCTTCACAATACTTCGCTGTTATATGGACTTAGGCGCTTTATAAAAAGTTTGTCGTAGTTCGGGCTTAAGAAAGTGAGTATTTTACTGAATAATACAAATAAATGAAAAATGAATACTAAGAAATACTAATAAAAGAAAAATGAAGCGTTATATTGATCTATGTATATTTAAAAATGCATTTGCTAGCACTAATTAGATAATTTATGTGTATATAATAGGAGATAAATAGCTTTTGATTCTGTATTTCTATGCTTTAAAGCATTAACGTTTGTGTGATTTTCGTTATCATTAGGAGTACCTAGCCGATTTAAAAAATAATGTGGGCAAAAAATGTTGGTAACTATCTTTGCTGCAAAATATACTATATTTTGCGTAGGAACAATAATCACCATCAATGCCCGAGCAAAAAAAGTTCTAAAATTGAGAATTCTTTGATGTCGATATGACTAAAAATTTAAAATCTTTTTTTTTTTTTTTTTTTTTTTTTTTTTTTAACCATTTGAAAAATGGTTGTTGTTTTCGGGAGAATGGACCCGATGATGTTACCACTTTTGAATGATGTTACCACTTTTGAATGATGTGGTCACTTTTGAATTTAAATTAATTTCTTTACTTTTAGAAGAGTTTTTATTTGAATTTAAATTAAATTCTTTACTTTTAGAAGAATTTTTATTTGAATAGTAAATTAAAATGGTTAAAATCATTGTAATAAAGGAGAAAACTAACAAATTTAAAAATGGGTAGACGGAAATTAACAGATACGGAAAAAGCCGAAGCCAAAGAAATGAATGAACGTGAATATCGCATTCAATGATATTAAACACAGTCAACATGTATAAGTTGCTTATTAGTTTGGCGATTCGTATCATTTGGCGAAATTTTTCGACGGGATAACTGAGTAATACTGTATTTGGTTTGGCGCAAAAACGTCTTTCAATGCAGAAAATGATAAAATCAAAAGATTATTGAGCCGCTGAAAACCAATTACGTGTTGAAAGGCGATCACGAAAAAGGAAGCAATTTAATGCCGAACCGATTAATTGTAAAACATCATGTCGCCAGGGCGACCAATCCACTAGCCATGGCGTTTTACTATCGGTCGGTTCTAACCAGGAAAATTTGAGTGCCAATAGTGATTCTAACAAGCCGGAAAATGTTATAGCTATTACTCTTGATTTTCCACCACCTAAAAAGAAAACTAAAAAGCAATCGGCTTGGGAAAAACTGGGAAAAAACTTTTTTGATTCGATGTCTGATGGACCCATTCACAGATGCATGTGCTGCGATCGATTTTGGTTTAAAACCTCCATCACCAAAATTCTGCTCTGTAAAATCAAACAATATATGCCAAAGTCTTACAAGTATAACAGTATATGCCAAAGCTGTATTTTAATAATGATTACTTTTGCACCAACAATGTTAAATAGTTTGAAATGTTTCTTTCGTCGCCAACTTTTATGCTTGGCGACAATAGAGTGATATAACTTAAACGAACCGCACCTTCAAATTGCAGCATGTATAAAGTCATTTATAGCAGTGGCACGGATAATACACAATAAAACAACTGGTATTTAGCTTAAAATGATAGATGAATGTATCGAGTGAAACATTTTTCAAATGGTTGGGGTAATTTCTTAAATTACAATTATTAACCATTTGAAAAATGGTTGTTGTTTTCGGGAGAATGGACCCGATGATGTTACCACTTTTGAATGATGTTACCACTTTTGAATGATGTGGTCACTTTTGAATTTAAATTAATTTCTTTACTTTTAGAAGAGTTTTTATTTGAATTTAAATTAAATTCTTTACTTTTAGAAGAATTTTTATTTGAATAGTAAATTAAAATGGTTAAAATCATTGTAATAAAGGAGAAAACTAACAAATTTAAAAATGGGTAGACGGAAATTAACAGATACGGAAAAAGCCGAAGCCAAAGAAATGAATGAACGTGAATATCGCATTCAATGATATTAAACACAGTCAACATGTATAAGTTGCTTATTAGTTTGGCGATTCGTATCATTTGGCGAAATTGGTCGACGGGATAACTGAGTAATACTGTATTTGGTTTGGCGCAAAAACGTCTTTCAATGCAGAAAATGATAAAATCAAAAGATTATTGAGCCGCTGAAAACCAATTACGTGTTGAAAGGCGATCACGAAAAAGGAAGCAATTTAATGCCGAACCGATTAATTGTAAAACATCATGTCGCCAGGGCGACCAATCCACTAGCCATGGCGTTTTACTATCGGTCGGTTCTAACCAGGAAAATTTGAGTGCCAATAGTGATTCTAACAAGCCGGAAAATGTTATAGCTATTACTCTTGATTTTCCACCACCTAAAAAGAAAACTAAAAAGCAATCGGCTTGGGAAAAACTGGGAAAAAACTTTTTTGATTCGATGTCTGATGGACCCATTCACAGATGCATGTGCTGCGATCGATTTTGGTTTAAAACCTCCATCACCAAAATTCTGCTCTGTAAAATCAAACAATATATGCCAAAGTCTTACAAGTATAACAGTATATGCCAAAGCTGTATTTTAATAATGATTACTTTTGCACCAACAATGTTAAATAGTTTGAAATGTTTCTTTCGTCGCCAACTTTTATGCTTGGCGACAATAGAGTGATATAACTTAAACGAACCGCACCTTCAAATTGCAGCATGTATAAAGTCATTTATAGCAGTGGCACGGATAATACACAATAAAACAACTGGTATTTAGCTTAAAATGATAGATGAATGTATCGAGTGAAACATTTTTCAAATGGTTGGGGTAATTTCTTAAATTACAATTATTTTTTTTTTTTTTTTTTTTTTGGGGGGGGGGGGGCAACTTTTAGGATATACTATTCTTGTTATGAACGATTTCTAAAACATTCGACAATTTAATTTCACAAATTAAACATTTTTTTTCTAGAAAAAGTTTTAAACCCAATTTATTGAGAATATTGCAATTTCTAGGATACTGTTGGGGTCAGAAACTGTAACTTGGGCATCACAGTAACTTATAAGATGTAAGTGCTCTTTAGGACAAATTTTTAAAAAAAGGATTCCTTAACTCTTATCGACAACCTCATTGCATCCGTGGAAAACAGATATTCAACATTATAAACTATTCCGACGGATTTCACACCGTATAAAATACACTCCATTCTCTTCAAACATAATAGTTTACGTTATTTATAGTTTCTCAAATCGGTGCGAAGCTTCTGTTTATGCTCATGACATCATTTCAAAGAGTTATATTTCCAATATAGGAAAATTTGGTGTTTTATTTTCTGTATTACTTTTAACATTTTGCATATTTCCAATTTTATATCCATGCATGGTTTGCTTTTCTTTTATAAAAATAGTATATGCAACTTTATGTATAAGATTTTGTAACTCTATGATTCAATATGCTTATTTTCATCATATTTTATCATAATGAATGACCAATTAAAGGTAACATCTCATTTTCTTTACTTATCGCAAGTTATTAAATGTTTATTCTCAGCAATATCGCTCAGACTAATCCCTCTGAGGGAAGTCCTAGTTTTAGCTTAATTTTTGTTTGAGAGGTAGACTGATCAATATAAGATGCATTTTTTACTGTAAATACTTTTGCAGATTTATTATAAATCAATGAAACAGTTATTTTTTAAAGATTTTCTTTCGACGGATTTCGACGGGTTCCACGTAGTTTTTTCAACGTCGCAAAATATACATGCCTACTTTTTATATTCATGTTAGCTATTTTAAGAATATGTTAAAGTGCAATAAATTATTAATAAATATATTCCTAAATTTGATGTCACGTTTGCCAGCTACAATTTTGCACGACATGCATTTCACTTTTATTATGACATCATTTTCACCCACTAAAGCCTTTTAAGATGAACGTATCAATATTAGTATCAGCGAAATGAAAAACACACTGAAATGTAACAGCTTTACAATGCAAAAATGAGTTATTTTAGTAATATCGTTTTCTGTTCAAAAGTTTTTCAATAGTTACTTTTAATTATAACACTTTAATGGCATCCATAATGATATGGGAA
This sequence comes from Maratus speculifer, assembly GCA_964019185.1. NCBI lineage: Eukaryota > Metazoa > Arthropoda > Arachnida > Araneae > Salticidae > Maratus > Maratus speculifer. The sequence continues at coordinate 159,753,985 of OZ025300.1, read as the reverse complement.
TTCCTATTATTTTCTCTTATGTCTTTACCATGGAGGTATGAGATAGATGGAGGTGAAGTAAGCCGCAAAAAAGGTTTGCAATATGAAACAATTTATCGCTCAAATTTTAATGTCGCAAACAAAAGTACACCGGAAGGATTTTGTATTAATAAGACGAATTGAAAGAAATGAATTACAGCTGAAGCATATTTTCAAAAGAAATAGTAATTTTTTTAAATGGTCTTTGTTCTATTATTATTTACTAAAATAAATGTTTGCTTTTAAATTAATTGAAATTAGAAAATTAGCAATAATTAAATGTCAAATTAAAATTAAAAAAGATATTGAAAAGATTTAATACGAACTAAAAATTGTATTACTAAAAGTTTCCTTCTTTACAGTAATTTTTAATACTTTATAACCTAGATAAACTTTTTTTTTCAAGTAACAATGCGTATAAATAATTCAACTAATTCAAACTAATTAATAAAGAATTTCTTTTATGGAATGAAATTTTCAAATAGATCTCCATTTTTCCTACACCGATCGTTGCTAATTTACTTAAAATATTTATTTTTTTTTAACAACATATTAATAATTGCAATAAATAAATATTTAAAATATAATGAAGAAAAGATTCTTTTTAAATCATGTAAGAACACTTAAGTAATAAATATTGATCTAAAAGCAAACGATTTTTAGAGAAGAATGTTATCTCTTCAAGTAAAATCGTAAAAGAACTTTCTATATTGATATTTAAAACGCATATAATAAAATAAACAATTCTTAACGGTGAAGTGGTAGATCAATTCCTTTTACATTTTTCGATCATGTATTACAGCCCATAATGGCACAAATTATCATTTTTTTTAACGAAATTTTAATCCTCTGATCAATAAGTTTCGACGGTAAAAAACAAGAACAAAGAAATATGGGTTTAAACCGATTTAAATTGATAGGCGCGTCAAAGTACGTGGTTTTGTTGGGTACTTAATTGTATGTACTTAATTGGACTTAATGTAGCGGATTTTAGGGTTACATTTTTGGTGTCACCCCCAGACATTATACTTCCACTCTATTAATTTCTTTTTTCTCTATGGTCTTTACTCTAAATTATGCTTTCAATAAAAAAGTATACCGGTTGCCAGTTGCCAAAAATGTGTAGAAATTTTATAAAACAACCTTTAAAATTAAAATTACAATTGAAATTAAAATGAAAAAAAAAGGATTATTAAAAAAAAAAAAAAAAAAAAAAAAAAAAAAAAAAAACAGCGAGTGCGACCACATCTATAGATAAAATACTTTCATTTAAAAAAAAAATAATTATCACTATCGGTTCCATAGGAAGCTCATTCCAAATGACTAAAAAATTAGCCTGACCTTTTAAATATTTTTTCGATACATTTAAAAATTTTTTGATTTGCAAAATTATTGTAAGCCTTACCCAGTATTTCGAATGATGGGTAAGTAAAAAACACAAATTTTCAACGATTTGTTCACTTATGTTATGCTACATTTTGTGAATTTTTAATGTTCTGTAGCGCACGCTACGACTGAAAAATGTACTTTTAGTGCCCCAAAATACCACTGATTTCTATACGGGCCGGGACCGGACCTAGAAATTCCGGCCCGTGCAGACCTCTACCCCAAAATACCGGGAATGCTGAAATCTGCCCCCAGTATATCTGCCCCCGTCCGCCATTTTGACCTTTACATTAGAAGGGGGTAGATATCCAGCGCTGCAGCATTTCACTTTCTACGAGGGCCTGATATCTGCCCCCAGTATATATTCCCCCGTCCGCCATTTTGAGCTTTGCATTAGAAGGGGGAAGATATCCAGTGCTGCAGAATTTCACTTTCTACGAGAGCCTGATATTTACCCCCAGTATATCTGCCCCCGTCCGCCATTTTGACCTCTGCATTAGATGGGGGTAGATATCCAGTGCTGTAGCATTTCACTTCTACGAGGGCCTGATATCTGCCCCCAGTATATCTGCCCCCGTCCGCCATTTTGAGCTCTGCATTAGAAGGGGGAAGATATCCAGTGCTGCAGAATTTCACTTTCTACGAGAGCCTGATATCTACCCCCAGTATATCTGCCCCCGTACGTCATTTTGATATCACAGTAGAGGGGACATACATGGAGTGCTAGAATATTTTTTAGGTTCATCGAGAACCTAAGAATCCTGGCTATGTATCCTTTCTGCGTATAGTTTTTATTGTTTCCGCTAATAATCATACGGTTTATTTATCTAGAACTTTGTAGACGACACTTAAAATGTAACTCTAAAATTATATAATATATATGAGGACGTAAACTTCAAAACGCACTTTATCGACATTTTTAAAAATGAATTTTCTGTATGAACCTATTCTATTAATAAATCTGCGTAAAAGAAAAAAAATCTGTAATTTCAGAGCAGGGCGCGAATCATGTGCCAACCAGCGAATCATGTCAGGGGTGGACTCCTAAATTTTTTTGGGGGGGGGGCTAACATCTTTTAGCAATTATTAATGCAGTAATTAAGCAAACTAAATACTTTAAAAACTGATAAAATGGATCTGTCTATAAAGGAACCCGATTAAAGCGAAACCTCTTTAAAATGGAATTTTCCTAAATGGAAAATATTCGTGATCACCGGAAAATAATTAAGAGCGGTGTACCTCCGAACCCTGTATTTCCCAAATTATGAATTCATGAAAATTTCATCTTCTAAAGCATTTTTTGTGAATTTTTGAATCTACATAAGAAGATGTACACAATTAATTAAGAGGCTACTTCAGTCAAGCGAAAAGGCCCGTTCGATAATGCTAATCCTGTGGAAGAAATTAAAAAATATATATCTCGTTTGAATTTACAAGTTTTTAAATGATTTTTTTCATTGAATATTAGAGATTTTTTCGATTTTATTTACAGATAATTTTAGTGAAAACACTTTTATTTTCGGAACCGGTTTCGAAAGTGAAAGCATATTCATGAGAAAAAAACATATAATCAAAATCGAAAAAGTAAGAAACGGCCTGTATACAGATCATCTAAGAAAAAATATTAAAAATATTGAAATTCAATCGAGATATCTTTATAAATCTTTTCCATTGGATTAGCATAAGCTAGCGGGTCTTTTCTCATGACTGAAGTTCCTCTTAATAAAATTTAAAAGAGTTTTGACAGTTAAAATTAATTAATTAAATTTGTGTTTGTAGAAATTTTATGCAATATTTATAACTGCACTCAAATTTTTTATTTTAAATACTTTTTTAGATTTTTATTGAATTACAAAATGTACAAACATAATGGTCTTACTTTAGAATTATAAAATGATATTTAATTGAAAATTTCCCTCCACAATCTTTCAACGCTAAGAAAGCTGAGAAATGAAAATGAAAATGAAATCGTCCTTTTAAAAATATTTTTGTTTGTTCAACCAATTATGCTCTTGAGATAAGATGAAGTAAAGTAGTATTTAGAACGCATTCTAAAATGTATTTCTACTAATCGAGTATTACATGCATTTTAAAACAAATTATTTTAAAGGTGCTTTAAAGTGACGTCGGGACATAAAGGGATAAGAAAGCCTGCTTAAAACTGAACTTTTCTCCATTCCATAAGATTTAGTCTTAGGTTGTTGTTATGATTAATCTAAAATATAGATAGCATTCTTCAATTCATTAAAAAATAATAATAACTTGATTTATTTATTAATAAAGAAAACTGATGGATAGCACATGCGCATTATTTTCTTGGATTCTCATTGCTGTTTTGACATTATTGAACATATTTTGGAAAATGCCATAAGTAAAATTATTCTTGATTCCGTTTAAAATCTATATGATGAGTAAAATGTATTAATTAGAGTTAAAACAATTTTCAAACAGCCGATAACTCCACAGAAGGAAACAAAATAAAATTATGCATTGGACATTGATTTAAATTGTATTTTTCCATTCAGAAATAATTTAAAGAGAACGCAACTTTGATTACACAGTATTTCAGTGAAGAGCAAATATTAGCTTTCTAAACAACATTTAAAGTTTCCTTAGAATAGATATAAATATAAATCGAATATAATTATATATTCCTAAAATTATTAATTTCATAATGCAGAAACTTATTATGATATTTAAAAAACACTTTAATATATTAATTCCACAGGTTTGATTTTTTGTAACTGATTGCATTTGTAATTTATTTTTATCAATTGTTTTCCGACGAATTTTTAGATTATTTTAAAGTGATGGCTGTTTTAAACACGATTCAATTCAGTGATGATGTTGTTTCTCGTTAAAACTAACTTTGCCTGACCTTATTTCATTAATAATATGAATTATAAAATTAGTCATTTAACAATTCGCTATAATTAAATTTAAAATTCTACATGTGATTATATCATTTCAAGTATAAATCAATTATTATAAACATATATCCATTCATCCTGTATAAGATCATTGCTTTTAAATTATCACGAAGTGACCGACGAAACAAGTGGCAGCTACTTAGTGCATCTGGATACCATTTCCCCCATCTGGTAGGTAAACAGAAAAAAGTGACATAAACTATAAAATCGGAGAAAAGTGACACGGAAAAAAGTTTACGGAAAAAAAGGTACAGGAAAAAAAGTGACAAGGAATTGATTTTGGGGATTCATTGATCAGACGGAGGCTCTTAATTTAGGTAAATGGGTTTTTCATACTGAATTAACGGTTTTGGTCCAATTTTTGGATATACGCCCATATTGAAAAGACGCTTTCTTTATTAATCATTTAATAAATTTTTGAAGGATTTTAGAAGGATTGAATTATTTAGAAGGATTAATTAAATTTGAATTTACAGGGATTTTGTGCAATATTTATAGCCCACTCAAATCTTTTATTTTAAATTGTTTTCTTCGTATTTTGTAGAATTATAAAATGAACAAATATGGTGTTCTTACAATATAAATGTAGAAATACAGTCGGCTCTCGTTAATTCGAACTTACTGGGACCATAAGAAATGTTCGAAATATGGTAAGTATGACAGAAAAACATAATTAAAAGAGTTCTTTTACAAAGGAATTATAGTATTTTCTAAATTCATTTCAGCTGTTCAAGTTAGAATGTGACTTAATATTAAATTAAAATACATAAATACATAAACCAATTAAGGAATTAGGAACAATCGCAATGGAAGAAGAGGTGGATGTGTCATTTACAGACATACGGACAGGCCCGACTAACAAGTTTCTATGCCCTGGGCACTTTCAAATTTTCGTGCCCCCGTAGATTAGTTAATTTACTGATAGTAGTTTTTTCACACATTATACACTTATCTGAAAAAAAGTTTCCTCGAAAATTGAAAAACAGTTCCATAAATAAAAATTAAGAAAGAAATTCTACTATTTATTGAAACGTGCTTTTAAACATAAATTGATGTATACTTTTGTCATTTTACCGAATTAATATCACTTTTCGTTCCGCAATTATGATTTTTATAATATAAATTTAGATGAAATAGGAAATGTTTTGTGTTCCACAGAAATTTCATTCCCAGGGCATAGAACTCGAGTGCCCGTGCGATAGTCAGGGTCTGCATACGGATAATTAGAAAGCGGATATCAAATGGATGGGATTATGTGTATACTAATTCAGAACAATTTTTACTAAAATGAAAGAAATCAAGTTATTTCAAGGATCTGGAGTTTAAAAAAAAAGGAAAAATGAAAAATTGGAGTTCCCGTTAGTTTGAATTAAACGATATCAAGAGAAAATGAGTTCAAATTAGCTGAAAATTTTAACATTATTCTGCCATTGAAAATTTCGGAACTTAACGTTTAGTTCGAATTAAGTGAAGATTCGATTTATCCGATTTTGAATTAACGAGAGTCGACTGTATTTCCGAATTGAAAAATCCCCATCCCCCTCCCTCAGCGCCAATAAAGCTGAAAAAATACAAAAGGAAAAGAAATTATATTTTTAAAAATATATTTGTTTTGTGTAACTAATAATGCTTTTGGAACAAAATAAAGTAATGTATCTGTAACTCATTCTAAACAGTATTACAACTAATTGACGTATTAAAAGAATTTTATAATGAATAATTTTAATGGACTTATAAGTACCGTCCGTAGATAAAGGGTTAATCGAAGATTATAAAAACCATTAATAAATTAGTGAACCAATTTTATAAGATAGTTTGTGATTTTTTGTGTGAATGGTTATTTTCGAGATTGTCAAAACTACACACTCTCTGAAAAGTATACCAACTTCGACTTTCAGAAATTCTCAAAAGAAATATTTAACACTAGAGCCGCGGGAAATTTTACCCAAGTTTTATAAAAATAATTCACATCAGAATTTGTATTTAAGTCTATTTAACTTACTTAGTTTAAATAATTTTTGTGCAGCTTGCATGTAAATTATTTTAAGAAGATTTATCTGGTTCGAATCGACATCTTTTCACAGTATACGGGTCAAAATGACCCGTCTCCGCGGTTCTAGTGTTAAAAACAAATCATGGGGAAAATTTATTTTGTACAGAGGAAATGGTATTTCAAAACAATATTTCCCTGTAAAAAGGCAGGGCCCGTTTAAGCTCTGATGCTATGGGAAGCACAGTGTCATTTCGGGGGCCCTCTTTCATTTGCAAAGAATTTACATTCGAGATACCTGGAAATTCACCACTGCTATAAATATTATTCAAAAGAATGGCTCACTTGATTTCATATGTATTTCATTAATCAATATTTCCCCCCGCCTTTTTTTTTCTTTTTACATTAAAATTGAATACAATCAAGCAAAATATGCTAAAAGAGATTAGCATGGGGCTAATATAAAAAATATAATTGGATGGAAACATTGAATTAAAAATGTATGCACAACATAAAGTGTCAATATTTTGATATACTTCTTTCAATAACGACAATAGCTATTTTTTTTTTTTGTACATATAAGCTAAATTTAACAATTCTAAAATTCAATATGTAAAATAAAAATTTATCTAAAATAATGTACAAAAACTGATCTTTTACATGAAAAATTAATTTGTTATTTGCATTTACGAAGCACTTAAATAATACAAATTATATATATATGCATATATGCATAATTAATAGTTTGAAAAGAAATTAGGTAAAATTTTAGAATTAAGTTAATTCCATGCAAAATTCAGGGCCCCCTGTGTTCTCAATTTTGGGCCCCTTCAAAACTTTCTAAGGGAAGCATGTACTTCTCGTACCTATTCGGTTATCAGTAAATCGGAACTCCCTAGGAGACCCCAATTAGCGCGGGCCGTGCCCTAACTATCGCATCGTTTGTCCGATAATTGAGTCGGTCTAGCTGCCAGTATCAGATAGACCCGTTGTAGTCCACAGGCTCTTTGGCCTGAAGGCATGGGTATGGCAATCCGTGGTCAAAGAAGGGTTCTTTCTGAATTTCTTAGGAAAACAGGAAGTGCCTGGCTGTTTGTAAAAAGAATGATGAATGAAGTGACAGATTTAGATTAGTACTCACCTCAGTACAAAACAAGAAGAGATAATATTTGTCTTGTTCCATGTTCTATGCAGGGATTCTTTTAGTAATGGTTCTTATGCAGGGATTCTTTTACCAATGGTTCTATGTCTTGGGTGAAAATATTATCACAACAATTCTGGGAAACATTTTTCCAGTTAACTTGTGAATAATAATTAAAAAAATGTGTGCAAGTTCAGATTTGTAATATTATGTAATCTCTATAGTTGTTTGATACGGTGCGGGCCCCATCTTGTTCCCAGTGCCCTTGCCCTTGGGCAGTTTCCCACTGTGCCCCCCCCCCTCTAACAGGCCCTGTGGCCATTTAAAACTAAAAAACTAAAAAATAAAAATGAAGTACAAAAAATGAAAAAATTAAGCGTTTTTTATGTGTTTGAACTTTATAAAAAAAGGGTCGGAGCATTTTTTTCTTTCGTTCATATCTTAAAAAATGGCTGAGGTGTGGCAATTTGAATTTCTAGTGTGCACGGCCGGTAACAGGTTTCACGGGCTCCTGGGCAGACTAAACATACGGCCCCCCTCCTACAATTAAACATATGGAAATTTGCCGCTTATTTGAATCACTGTACTATTGAATAAGTCCTTTTTTTAATTAAGAAAACAACGTTTGTCATTTGTTAAATCAGCACCGTCTTCTTTAATCGAATCAAATTCTGCTTTACAAACAGTGTTAATATAAAAGGTAAACTTTTTACAAGCTTGACAATCCTAATACTTTTTATACATTTGTAAACGAAAATTTCGGCTAATTTTAGTCAAATTTAAGGAATTAAGTAATATGCTTCTATAAACATAATGCATCTTAGATTTTGATTATAATCAACTGCTAGTTGGCGAGCAATCTCTCTTATGTCCTTAAAATTGTTTTTAAGCACAAATTTTGGCTGCAATCATAGTTAAATAATTTTTTCGGTTATTAATGTCAAAGCTCATATTTAAAATGAAAATGTTGCTAAAATGTATAAAAATTGTAATATTTTTAGGATGATTAGTACTAATGTTAAAAAATATTCAGGGTGCAAAATAAAGTTATACATTTATAATTTTAATAATTCTTGAGCGAGTGGATTCCAATTTCATATCCAAAGCTAAAATTTGCTCAAGACTCAAAATTTAAAGTAAAACCATGTTTTAGCTTGGAATATTTACGATTCTTTCTCGAAATCTAGAAATATTTCCCTCAAACTAATAAAATTTTAAGGAAACATTTTCCAAATACATTACTATTTTTATTTCCCTCGATAAAAATGAATGCGTGGAAGATTCTTTTTTTTTTTTCCTATAACTAATTTGCAAAGACATACAACTTAACAACTTATAAACTTAACAACAGTAAATAACAACATATAAATACACTGGTGCTTAACAACATATAAATAGTAGGTGTCTCGCCTAGCTTTAGTCGGGATCAAAATATTAGCTTTAAAAACACCTGAAATAAAACCGTTCATTAATTGGAACAACTTTATATTTTTAAACGGAAATCTAGTATAAAAAGCTTGCAGAAGAATTCTTCTGTTTTTCTTTTTTATCGACTACCAATAAATACATTTAAATTATTTTAAAAGATATTTATTATTGTCTAAACGATTTAAAAATTTTATGAAATACAAATGTGGTGATTTCAAACTCCGTGTTTAATTTTCATGCAAAAAGGCTGATATTTAGTGTTAAAAGTGCTGCACATCAAGAGCAATACTGACATGCGTAATTTACGATTTAAGCAAATAATTAGAAAAAGCCCCTACCACCTCAAAATATAGCCGTAAGGTATATTTGAAAGTTAATTACTAATTTTTAAAAAAAAGGAAATCAAGATTAGAAATAAACGCATTTTCATCTAGCCGCTTTTGATGAGTTTTTAATTCAATTTTCAGTAAGCGCCTTTTTAATCAGAATTATGTTACTGTGACTTCTTTTCTTCTCTAACCTCCTCTCCCTTTATGATTCTTTTTTTGTTAGACTTGGTCCCATGAACAACTTGTCAATATAAAAGTTGTAGATAATATTAAGAAGATTTATAATAAATTTAATTGCATTTAATATCTTGTAAACCGACGAAGATATGATTTTTTTGTTTTATTTTAATCCTTTTAAGGACGTCTTTTGCAGTCTGGAAACGGTTAATCTGAAGGTTCAAACTGACAAACTGTAGCAGTAAATTTTTACTGCAATTTTGATAGCATAATATGCATGACGAAAAGTTTTCGATTATTTTTAAATCAGTTTGTTCAAAAATCGCAGTTTGAATTAATTACTTGACCAGTTTGGGAGCAGAAAAGCCTTGCCCATGAAAGGGTTAAAACATTATTTTTTGCGCAATTTGAGCCCATTTTTAACGATGTCAAAAATCTGTCATAGATAAATTTTTAGAACTTTTCTTAGAAGTAATAATAACGGTAATTGATTTTATGTACATCACAATTGTGAAATTATGGGTTTTTTCTGTTTTCACAAATCCCTTCCCCATTTCCAACCTCCTTGGTCTGATTTTGGCCATTAACGAACATGACCGAGATTTTCTTCTCCTTGATTTTATGTATGAGGTTGCAAGAGATTTATGCAAAATTGTAGAAATTACGCGGATATATACAGGAGTGCAAAAATCTAGGCGCCAGCGGCTCTCATCGCTAAAAGAAAAAAGCTTTCCTCATTGAAACTTCAATAGCACTTATGTTGAAAAATGATATGCAATCGAAGATATAATAATAATAATAATAATAATAATAATAATAATAATAATAATAATAAAATAGTAATAACAATAATAACTTTTATCTGCGTTTCTAATCAGAGTTTTTTAAGTGTAATATTTTCAAAAAGCATAATTATGTAAAAACGCAGAAGTTTAAATTATTTTGAAACCCATTCCCATCAATTCGATATTTAAAAAGAAAAAAATCTTTGAAAAATCTACTTAAGCCTTATTTACCAGAGTAAAAAGTTCCTTAGACTGCTAATGTACAAAACTTCTTTGTATTGTAGGACTTTTAGAAGAGGCGTCTACAAGCATTCTCACGTTCAACTCTTTTTAAAAGGGGTATTCAAATGCTGAAATTTAATATCCTGCTTTGAGGAGCATTGCATGAGGGAATGGGTGCAGAAGAATTAGAGGGACATTTTTGTTGAGCTTTTTTTGTCAATCTCAGGGACTGATCATTGTTCGTTTTTACCTGTCTCTCCAACTTAGATCCATAAAAGGACTAGCCCTGTGAAAAGAAAAAAAATCTTACTAACTCGTGTATAAGTCGAGCGACTCCTATTTTTAACTCCCAAATTTTGTGCAAAATTCTTCGACATTTACACTAGTATATACGGTAAAAATAAATAAATAAATATGAACAGATAAATATTTATATAAAGTTTTAAACTGGGGGGGGGGGGGGCTTTGGATTCTATTACTAATGATGGGCATGGATCTGCAAAAAGTTTTCAGAAATTTCAACATAGGGGAAAATATAATAGGTATAGTATTCTTTACGAAATCTACCTATAAAAAATCCTGAAGAGATGTCTGGAAACGAATTTGCCTGGAAGGTTAAATGTCAATATCGTTTAAAATTGAAAAAAATCTTCTTAAAGATGAATGTATGTTTATGCGTGTGTGATTTGTCTTTTCGTATTTAGATGTTAAATTCTGGGTGAAAAATTTTAAGTATTTCAAAAATAAATAAATAAATAAATAAATAATACAAAAGTGTGAGTTTCAAAAAATTATTTTTTTTTTAAATAGATTGTCATTTTCAGAGCGAAAATTGAACGTTGATATGCTGCTTTGGTACCTTTATTTTTTTTTTATGTTTTTGATTTCAGTATTTATGATGTCAATTTTTAAACATCGCAGAAAAAAAATCACAAACGGAATCGACGACAGAAATTAGTGCATTAGTTAATGAGATAAAACTGTCGTATAAATCGTAAAAATGCAGCAGAGCAACGCCACCTGTTGAGCGATTTGAACCAAAAACTAATCAACATCAATCTATATCAGGGACTACCAGGATAATACATTTTCATTAAATTTCGTGTATTTGTTCCTGAGATGGAGTTGTTGCAAAAATCGTGAAAAATGCAGCATAGCAGCTCCACCTATTGAGCGATTTACACCAAAACTAATCAGCGTCAATATATATGAATGACTACCTGAAGTAAACTTTTATTAAATTCCGTGCATTAAGGGTGGATTCCAAAAAATATGTTCCCACTCTCAACAGCTCGAAATTTTCTGATACATTTTCAGATTCATTTTTAAAAGTAGAAACATGAAATTTGCTAAGATGATTTTTGAAGATGCCGTGTGATTTAATTTCCCCCCCCAATTCATTAGAATTGGATTTATAAACAATTATTTTCCTACTCTGATCTTTTATTTTTATTTTATTTTATTTTTGTTTTGTTTTTTTGTTTTTTGTTTTAGATCTTCCGCTTCAAAAACTTCGGTTCAAAACGTCATCTTTGACAGCCTTTTTTTTTTTTTTTTTTTTTTTTTTTGCAATATTTTCTCCATTTATCAAAAACTCAATAAGCACGGCACATTGTGTACTTTCTTAATAATAGAATTTGCCAGTTTGATGCACTTGAGAGCAAAAAGGAATTTAAAAATAAATCGGAATATAAGAAATTTGGTTTGTAATACACCCTTAATTCTTGAGACAGAACGATAGCAAAAATTGTGAAAGATACAGCATAGCAGCGCCACTTCTTGAAACATTTACACTAAAATGTAAACAAACATCAGTTCATATCAAGGACTAACTGAATCGGAAGTTTGATGGAAATATGCGTATTAGTTATCAAGATATAGCTGTTGAGTAAATCGTAAAAAATGCAACATAGCAGCGCAACTTATTGATCGATTTGACACCAAAAACTAATTACCACCAGTGTATTTCAGGGACTAACTGAATATAAAGTTTTGTGAAATTCTGTTTATAAATTCTTGAGATAGAGTGTCCACAAAATTTATGTCACAGAGAAACATTTCGTAAACACGTGTTTTTTGGAATCTTTGACCCCCTAAAACGTGTAAATCCGATGAAGACCGAAATTCAAAAATTTTTATGAATCCATCCTTTTTTCCAGGTAGAGGTAGAATAAAGAAAAAATATGAATATTGCATAGATCCTGATAAGAGATTAGGTTTTCGTTTAAAAGTATAAATTCTGACAAAATTCGGTAACATGTTTCGGTAACAAATTTGATGTTTATTAACCCCTTGAAGGGCAGTGGCTCATTTTTAATCACTTAATTCACTTAACCGCCCTAAATTAGATAAACCAGTTTTTATGCAGAATTATCCAAAGTGTGTCAAATTTTGGATATAGGTTCTTTCTGATAAGGCTTATATCTATACTAATATTATAAAGAGGAAAGATTTGATTGTTTGTTTGTTTGTTTGAATTGAATAGGCTCCGAAACTACTCGACGGATTTGAAAAATACTTTCACCGTTGGAAAGCTACACTATTTCCGGTGAACATAGGCTAATTTTTAATTGATTTTTTCAAATATTTTTCTTAATAATTCAAAATTTCATTATTTTTCATACAGAATCAATTAAAATTTTTCCGATAAAAAATAACCATTTTTCTTTCCCGTTGCCAAGAAAATGTAATCTGGAATAATAATAATAATAAATTAATTAATTCAATTAGTAATTATGGAACAAAATAATCTGTATAATTTTAAAATAGAAAAGAAAAATAATGAAATAGTTTAATGATAAATAAACGACTATTACATTACTGGATTACCACGTGAGGCATAAAATCGCAATTTTGTTGTAATCGTGCCAACGTGATCCGTAGATGATATCTGCATCTAAATAATATTGGCAATATCATTGTTTATATAATTTGTTTACATTATTTGGCAATATTACATTATTTGGCAATACTTGATCTCCCATCGACCAAAAAACTCTCGCCAAAGTATAAGGTTAAATGTCAATAATGGATGATCGTAAATGTCACATTCTTTTGACATTAAATATGTTTTACATAATTGTTACGTCATCAACTAATTTTAATTCGATGTTTTATCTCAATTTCTATTAATATTTTAGTAATTTATTAATTCTTTGGTTATTTAAAATAAAAATTATATCCATTTGTATAATTTGACGAAATTGATCGACGGAATAATCAAATGGTACCAATTGTTTGTTTACACTCTATCTGCATATTTAGGTTCATAGAATTAGCGTACTTATCGAGTCTCCGCCAAGTCATATGCCAAGCAGTCATTAAATCTGCGTTTTAGCCTTACTATTATATCTTTTTCATCTGCAGTTACTTTACCATCACTAAAAAAGGGTACTTCTCGGTTATCCCGTCGAAAAATTTCGCCAAATTATACAAATCGCCAAACTAATAGCCAAACTATACATGTTGACATAATTTTTATTTTAAATAACGAAAAAACAAATAATTAGTGGAATATTAATAAAAATATTAATAAAAAGTCGAAATAAAAATCACTTAATGACATTTTAAACACGCGAATCGCATTTAATGTCATTGAATGTGACATTCACGATCATCCATTATTGGCATTTAATCTTATAGTTTGGCGATAATTTTTTGGTCGACGGGATAACCTAGAAGTACCTAAAAAAGAAATATTTTGAATGTGAAGGAAAAATCATTATCATGAAAAAATACTTGCAATTAATTTATCATTATTCTTAATATTTTTCTTAATATTTTACTAATTATTTGTTTGTTTAGTGGATATTTTAGTGCATTTTTTATGCTTAATTGAATGGTACTAAGCAAATTCTTTTAAATCCAGTACTTGGTGAGATACTTCACATTTTCCTAATTTGGCGATGTCTTCGGCGCAAAAACCTGAGATTTTGAATCCTTATCTATATATATATATATATATATATATATATATATATATATATAAATCTCTCCTTTAGGAAGTTCATCGGATGGTCTAAAATAATAACATGTTTTACCATATCTCAGAAGCAAATTCAGGTAGAAGCAATTTAAGTGGAATTCAAGATAAAAACCTACTAAAAATTTTTAATTACTTTAGTACTTTTGTAATTTGTCAGTTATTTAGTCATTTTAGAGGTATTTTGTCGCCAAAATGAACTTTGAACTGACCAATGTAAGATTACATAAATCAGACAAAAATTGTGGGTATTTGATTCGATATTAAGATTGTTTATTTAAATATATTTCGTTTGATTCAAGAATATTTTAGAGAAACTGACCAGCGTAGCGGGCGGAGGCTGCTAGTATAGTATATAATGCCTGAAGAGATTTGGGAATTTAATGGTTTAGCATAATCTCTCTTAAATTAAATTAATAGGTTTTTACGCAGAATTATCCGATTTGTTTGGAATTTTTGACATAAGTTAATTATGATAAGAAGTATCTCTGATTAGTTATGTGATTTTTTTGCTTATTAATAAAGGGGGGGGGCAATTATCTCGCCTCAAATTAGATAAATCGTTTTTATGCAGAATTACCCGATGTATTTCTTTTAAATGTAGGTACTTTCAGGTGAATACCTGAATAGTTCTAAGACTTTAATGGCTAAGAATAGAAGGTGAATCGAATACAACCCCCACCCCCTTAAACTAAAAAAATGGCTTTTTATGCAGAATTATCGGATTTGCTTCAAACTTTGGATTATAGATTCATTATGATAAGGTGTATCCCTGATTAGATATCGGATTATTTTGCTAATTAAAAAGGGACGAGTGATTATAACCTCCCCTTACATTAGTTAAATTGTTTTTATGCACGCTTATCAGATGTATTTCATATTTTGGATATAAGTTCTTTCTCATAAAATGAATCCCGGAATAGGTTTTAGGGTTTAAAAATCACCCCAGGAAATGAATATTATATGTTCTTTTTGTTGCCAAAATATTTTCCAAAATATATTCTTAATTGTCTGAGCGAAGCGAAGTATTTATACTCAGAGATACGTAACGATATTAAAATTCAAAAAAATTCTTTCGTCAAGCAAATCTCAAAAAGTACTTGTCGGATTTCGATTCTGTTTGTACTAGAAGGTACCTATGAAGGTAATCTGGTGAATGCACCTACTTTTAAAAATTAATTCCAAATAGTTTAAAAGTTATATTAAAAAAACTGATAAAAAAGCACAATTTATTTGCATACGTCACAGAAATTTGGTGCGCGTGATTTCCACCGGCTGGATATTTTCGTTGATAGCCGAATCAGTACATGGAGTAAATAGTAATCATTTACGCACACAGAAATATTGAATGCAATAAAACATTTTAAAATTTAATCATGTAGGAAAATAAAACTGTTATTTTTTATATTAAAAAAAATGTCGTAAAAACTTTGATTTTGAGATTTTGTGATAATCTCTTAGCACTTTTTGATCGCTAAAAGAATATTTTATATATTTCGCGTGTGAAAATTAGAAACAATTACGTTTTTAAATAAAAAGTTTCTTTTATGACATCATTTTCCCTTTATATTTATTTTTATTGCATGTTTTCTTCTAACTTGTATTTTGTTTGTGTGTGGAAGTGAATTCTGGTCACTAATTTTTCGGCACGGATACCACAAGCGCATCAGATTGGGCGCAATTTTTTTCAAAGCCCATTTGGCGAAAACTCCGTTTTCAAATAACGCTTACATATACATTTTTAAATTATTTTCTATTTTCAAAAAGAACTTACAGTAAATAAAATAATAATAATAATTAATAACTATAAAAAGAAATATTTTATATAGTTAAAAAAAGGAAATGAAAGTAAATAAATATTTTATGAGTAAATAAACAAATAATAAATAAATAAAGCCGGGTTACCATCTCAGGTAAAATAATGCCATTTTGACGCCATTTATGTACCCTGGTACATATGTGACATCTTTTCCCATTTTTCATCCATTTCCTGTTGGCATACAACTTTGAAATTTGGAATATGTATGCATACTGGGAACAATACTGGAATTAGACATTGATTTTATTTTAATTCGATCCAAAAAGATGCAACGGGGGATATTTTTTAAAGATTTATACAATTTATACTGCATAAAGGAGCCACTTACCTATTTCTATATACAAGAAGAAGTAATTGGTATGTAAAAACAAGTATAGTATACATGAATAAAATACTTGAGATAATATACTAGAGATATAAGCACCGGGTTTGGCGAGATTTTTTATGCCAACTAGGCGAAAACATCGTTTTGATTACCAGATACATATAGCATGCTATAATAACACGTTATTTATTTATTTCAAAATGAAAAAAAAGGAATAAACGAAACATTTTCTGTTATTAAAAAAAAAGAAATAACAATCAATAAATAATATTTTTAGAACAAACAATTTATTATAACATTTACATGATAACCAGCATGTTAGGCAACTGAACGCCATTTTGCCACCAATTAGGTACCTCGGTGTGTATAGGGCATATATGTGCCATATTTATTTGTAAAACTGAGCATGAACGTTTACCAAGTGTGTTTTCATAGTCGCTTATATCTTTTTGCAACATAGCGCACCTTTCGTAGCCAAAACTGCACAAAGGAAAAAAAATCAATATTTGCAGTATTTTTTAGCACTTTCCAACAAAGTTGAAAAGTGCTTATGCATTCGGTTAGTCTGGCCGTCTGTCCGTCTGGCCGTCTGTCCGCGCTCTAACTCCCTTAAATATACTCGGATTGCTATGAAATTTTTATACGTTATTGAGGTTTACCCTAGCATGAACCCTATTGAAAATGAAGTTTCTACCATGATTAGTTTATCTACAGGGCGAATCAAAAGTTCCCCATTACATTACGGCTTATGGGGAAAAATCGTTAATATACTCGGATTGCCATGAAATTTTAGGACGTTATTGAGGTTTACCCTAGCACGAACCCTACTGAAAATGAAGTATCTACCATGATTAGTTTATCTACAGAGAGAATCAAAAGTTTCCCATTACATTGCGGCCTATGGGGAAAATCGTTAATATACTCGGATTGCCATGGAATTTTAGGACGTTATTGACGTTTACCCTAGCACCAGTCCTATCGGAAATGAAGTTTCTACCATGATTAGTTTATCTTCAGGGCGAATCAAAAGTTTCCTATTACATTACGGCCTATGGGGAAAAATCGTTTCAAAGGAATTTTAAAGATGTCATACCCTGTCAAACATATTAAAATATGCATTCTATAAAATATAAGGTGAAAATGTAGCTATTATTCATTTACAGGGCCACACAAAAGAATTCCATTAGATTATGGTAAAAGGGGGAATTGTGTGTGACATATTTTAAATATATTAAGCTTTTTCATGTAAAATAAAATTGATATATGTCACTGAAGCTTAATATAAATTATACGCTACAGTCTTGCATAATATGAAGTACATAGCATTTACAGGGACACACAAAAGATTTCAAATATTCTTTCAGTATATTCTTTCCGAAGTACCGTATATGTGTCCGATGATGGCTGGTGGACGGATAAAATGCATTTTAATTATGATATTCGCGTTTATATTTAGCTAAATATATGCACATTATATGATGTGTATAAATGTTATAGTTGATATACAGGGCTACCCAAAAGAGCTCACCAACGTTACTGAATATGAGCGTAAATTATTTAAACGTGGTTGTTAAATAAGCTATACATTTTTACGCTGAGCTGCATTTAATTTTACTGAGAAATGTTTGCAGAATATAGATAAAGGGATATACAGGGCCACGCAAAGAATTCGTACATGAACGCCTATGAATGATGATTTATGAGAATGTGATTTCAGTTGTTTTAAAAGTGTTTCAGTTTACAATAAATTTTACCCTAATGCTGACGTGTAATAAAGGTACAATGTAAACTACAGGGCTGAACAAAAGTATTCAAGTATGTTTCCATCTAATAGTATGAATTGCTGAAAAAGAAATTTCAAGCTACTGGGTATTTTCTTGCTAAGCTAAATTTTGCCATTATATGAACTGACATATGAAAAACAGAGCTGTTCTAATGTACTGGAATACATATTAGGGTATATTTGGCTATACACTATTATTTCCCTAAATAACAAAGTTTTGTTAAAGATTTCATTAACTGTTGGAAAGTGCTTCATAATCTATGCTTAACGCATGATTTTTCTTACTTGTTTTTTTAATGTAATGCGCATTTTGTAATCAGTAGGCTCGATAATCAGACCTCGTTTTTTTTTTTTTTTTTTTTTTTTTTTTTTTTTTTTTTTTGCTTTAAAAGATGATATTTCATACGACGCCTTTTTTGGATTCGTCGTTTTTCAATATTTGATAGTATGCGTCTACTCGTTTTGTAACTTTTTTTTGTAACTTTCTTCTTTATCAACAGCGACATTTGGATTTCCTATTTAAATAAAAATTCTTCTAAATACAAAGAGTTTTGTTAAAATAAATAAATAAATGAAATGCGGACATCTATTGCTCAAAGCACAAAATTTTTCCCATTGAGTTAATAAAAATCAGTAAAAACATAATTTTTATGATAATAAAAAGGTGACTTATGTAATAACAGAGTCATATATTATGTACGTTATGGATTAAGTATGAATATTTCTCCACCATTTATAAATAATAATAATAATAAAATAAAATGCGGACAGACCAAAGTCTATATTTGACTGAAAACAACAACCATTTTCTAAATGCTTTAAAAAAATGGTCAATGAAAAGTGATATTTCAAAAGTATTATGAAATTAGTTAAAAACCATTTATTTTAAACTAAATGAATAAAAGATTTATATTTTTAATGAAATAAATGGGATTTGAAAAATTATTGGAAATTTATCACCATAGATGTATCAATATTACAATCAGTACTTTGTATGCAAAATGGAACAATTAGCAATACCTTTTTGTACCCGAAAAATGGTCGTTGCTCTTTTTAAGGTTAAAAAGTAGATTACGAAATATTCCTATACAGGGATGCCAAGCCCCCGCTTATTGCACAGCAGAATTTTCTTATAGGAAAAGTTATTTTTTAAATCCACGGAATGTTCCAATTTAATAAAACATTTTCTGTATTAAAATACCGGTATCCAAAAGGCCGGAGACTTGGCAACTCTGCCTATAACATTTTAATTAATCACGGTAAATTTTTTAATCGGATTCAAATTTAGTGAAGACAACGTTTTTTGGCCAAAAGCAGCTTTTTGCCACATGTGTAACTACGAAACAGTTCCTTGATGCTGAAATAAAATGTTTTGACTTATGCTATTATTGCTTCCTCTTATTTATTTATTTGAATTTTAAATAAGATGACTCAAAATCGTGTTTTTTAAATGTACGGAAAAAATTCATTTCGAGAGAGGGTGAAAAGAACAATATTTGGCGATTTATTACCTGCGTTTGGCTAAGTGTCTTACTACCTTGTATTTAATACTCTTCACAATAATTCGCTGTTATATGGACTTAGGAGCTTTTATAAAAAGTTTGACGTAATTCGGGCTTAAGAAAGTGAGTTTTTTACTGAATAATACAAATAAATGAAAAATGAATACTAAGAAATACTAATAAAAGAAAAATGAAGCATTATATTGATCTATGTATATTTAAAAATGCATCTGCTAGCACTAATTAGATAATTTATGTGTATATAATAGGAAATAAATAGCTTTTGATTCTGTATTTCTATGCTATAAAGCATTAACGTTTGTGTGGTTTTCGTTATCATTGGGAGTACGTAGCCGATTTAAAAAATAATGTGGGCAAAAAATGTTAGTAACCATCTTTGCTGCAAAATATACTATATTTTGCGTAGGAACAATAATCACCACCAATGCACGAGCAAAAAAAAGTTCTAAAACTGAGAATTCTTTGATGTTGATATGACTAAAAATTTAAAATCTTTTTTTTGGTGGCAACTTTTAAGATATAATATTCTCGTTATGAATGATTTCTAAAACATTCGACAATTTAATTTCACAAATTAAAAAATTTTTTTTCTAGAAAAAGTTTTAAACCCAATTTATTGAGAATATTGCAATTTCTAGGATACTGTTGGGGTCAGAAAATATAACTTTGACATCACCGTAACTTATAAGATGTAAGTGCTCGTTTAGGACAAATTTTTAAAAAAGGATATTCCTTAACTCTTATCGACAACCTCATTGTATCCGTGGAAAACAGATATTCAACATTATAAACTATTCGGACGGGTTTCACACCATATAAAATGCACTCCATTCTCTTCAAACATAATAGTTTATATCATTTATAGTTTCTCAAATAGGTGCGAAACTTCTGTTTATGCTCATGACATCATTTCAAAGAGTTATATTTCCAATATAGGAAAATTTGGTGTTTTATTTTCTGTATTACTTTTAACATTTTGCTTATTTCCAATTTTATATCCATGCATGGTTTGCTTTTCTTTTATAAAAATAGTATATGCAAATTTATATATAAGATTTAGCAATTCTATGATTCAATATACTTATTTTCATCATATTTTATCACAATGAATGACCAATTAAAGGTAACATCTCATTTTCTTTACTTATCGCAAGTTATTAAATGTGCATTCTCAGCAATATCGCTCAGACTAATCCCTCTGAGGGAAGTCCTAGTTTAATATTTTATGTGTTAAAAACTGACAATCTGTGAGTAACATTTAAAGATAAATTGACAATCACATAAGGAACTAAAACTTTCAATAAACGTTTAAAATGGATTGCATATTCTCTATCGTCTGTTAAATGTTGCTCTATTTCTATATATAAAAATTTTTCTTTTGTTAAGCGCAAAATAATTTGTTAAGAATGTTTTTTTTTTTTTTTTTATTTTTTTTTTTTAACAATGTTAATTTAAAGCGAAAACCAAAAGCTAAATTTCGAAAATTTTAAGTTTACAAAATGTAACGAATATTGTTAAATGTTAAATGTTTTGTTTTATTCGCTCTTTATTTTGTTTTTTTAGAATATTTTTTTTTTAGAATTTTCCTTTTTTCAAATAAATGAGAATTTATTTTATATAATGCGTCGATTATATTTAATTTTTTAACATCAATAAAACAGTGAGAGCTGCTGATTTAAAACATCAATAACATAAAAAAAAAATTGTATAAATGTTGCTTTAAATTACTGAATATAGTTTCATTTACAACTGTATAAAAAAGGAGAGGGATTTCAGATTATAAAATGAATTACATACTATATATATGTATCTTTTTATAACTCAAGAGATGCAGAAACAGCTATAACCTTTCACATGAATTTTCACTTCACATAAATCATTAAAAATTTTAATAATTTAAATAAATTCAGTAGTGAAGATACATACCCTATTAATATATTTTATCATAATAGGAAAGTTCTACTATAGTTCAGAACTATTATATAGAATATATAGAACTATTATATAGAATAGTTCAGAATTATTATATAGAACATTCAGTTATCACTTCATTTTGTTAATGGTTGAAAGCGTTATTGTTGTATATGCAAATTTACAAAACAAGGAAAAAGCAAAAGTAAATAGTATAATATAGAAATCTTAACAAACATATGCAAATGCAAATAACAATACTACTAATAATAATTCGCTCCAAAAATTGCTAAAATTACCTTTCTTTGAGATATTTTGAACCTTTTACGTACAATCGTAGAAGAAAAAGGTAACCACCCCCTATCAACTGTGCAATAAATTATTTTAGTAGAAAGTTGCTGTTAGCAAAAGATTATAAATAATGTCTACTTTTAAATGATGCATATAAAATCGCTTAGGGGGCCATTTTCATATAAAAATAAATCCAAATTGTGTCCTTTAATTCAATACCAAGAAATAATTTTGCCACCATAAATTGATTTTGCACCCTTAAATTAGCCTAAATTCAAATTTTCATAAATTTCTTATTGTACAATTAATTTCCAAGAAATTAATTATTTTAAAACAAGCATATTTTAGAGGCTGCATCTAAATTGAAGTTATGTACTCAATTATTGGAATGCTACAGAATGATTATGTCTCTTCTATTAATGTATATTATTTTTTACCAATAAGACCATTTTATTCGCTTAATATCTTTCGGCTATAGTCACGACATATGTTTCATTAAAATGGGTAATACATGTATATATATATATATATATATATATATATATATTAGGCATAATTTAAACCAAAAATTTGAAATATCTTGTTAAAATTGGGTATTGCCGTTGAAAAAAAAAAAGTTTCAGTTCGTTTTAATATGTACATGTCACCTCCCCCCCACTTAGCACATTTTATATGCATCATTTAATAGTGCACTTTATTTCCAATCCTTTGGTACCAACAACTTTCTTCTACAATAATTTGTTGAGGCGTTAGTATGGTGTTTTTTTTTTTTTTTTTTTTTTTTTTTTTTTTTTTTTTTTTTGGGGGGGGGGGGGGAGGGGAGCTATTCTCATGACTGTATGCTATTCTTTTCACTCAAAACATGAAATTTTTAGCTTATGAAGTTTTTCACTGTATACACGTCCTTTTTTAACTTGTTTTTGTATTTTATATTTTTTAATTAATTTAATTGTAAAGTACTTCTTTATGTGAAATTATATTCAATCTAAAGTTAACAAAATACTATTTCTATAAAACTCAGTTACAGATATTATTAAAATTAAATTTTATTCTACATCTAAAAAATAAAAAAATAATAAAAATAAAGATCTTTTATTGTAATAAAGTTATTAAGGTTTTAATGCTTGTATTCCAATATGAAAAAAAGCAGAATTGATTGCACTTTTACTCAAACATAGAATATTTTCCCCAAACCTAAATCTGACGTTATTTTCACCATATCAAAATTTAAATATACACCTTTCATATCTGTATTCACTTTTTAAAGAAAATCGATAATTTAATTTGATCATTTTGATTCAAAACTTGAAGTCTCTATAGCTATTAATTGAAACAGATATTAAACTATCCATATACTTTTTTAAAGCATAAATGAAATTTTATAAAAGAAACAAACATTCACTGGGTTTTATAACAGACAATATTCTTGACACAACGTAGTTTAATTATTTTTTTTTTCACTTTTAATAAAAAAAATGGCAACATAAAAATCCAGTAGTCTGTTTTTTTTTTTTTTTTCGGTTTTTTTCCCTTTGCTTTTAATAAGCATGGAGTACTTCTGTTGCCACGTTTAGAAAAACGGTATTACAAACTACAAAAAAATTAATGTTTCAAAAATAAATTAAGATACAGTATTCAAATAAATTGCATTTAAAAGTACATTTTTTCCCCTATACGATGGTATAAAAATTAAAAAAGTGGGCAGTTAAGAAATACAAAAATTTGCAGTAGAAAAATTGCAAAACCGGAAATGCATTTCAAACTTTAAAGTGTTGCCATTCTTAAAATGACGTATGCGTTACGCAGAGATACTTTTGGTCTTTATAATATAGATATTGAAACCACATTTTTAATTATTATATAAGTTGGAAAAAAGCGTTTTTTTATTATTATCATTTCGAGTATTTAAAACTTAGAAGTAATTTTTTTATTTGATTTAATAAACATTAATTAGAATTCTGTTCTTTGGTACTGTGTATTAGGTATAGAATTTAATATAAAGAGTAGTACGCAAAAAAAACTAATCAAACTTAAAAGCGTATACCGAATTTTAAAACGTACACTCCAGCAATTATTATGCAAAGACAGTACCGTAACCGATTTCTTTTATGTGTCCCTGTAAATTAATAAAAAATGTTAAGAATGTTCTATTTTAACGTGATCGTAAAGAAATTCAAGAATTTATGCCAGTTTCAAAAGATTTGGAATAGCGTAATGTCATTAAAATACTCTTCAATTCTTTTAAGTGTCCCTAAAATTGAAACATTAACAGTACATACTTAATATATAATAACAAACGTGTTTTAATAAACCTAAATAAGTTTTATCAATTGTATAAAAATCCGAGTGTATTTACGGGAATCAGTGCATGGACAGACGAACAAACAAACAAAACGCAAAAGCACTCTTTAACTTTGTTGGAAAATGCTAAAAATCTACAAAAGTACTCAAAATCTTGCATGTATATAAGAGGGCGTGAGTTTCAAACTTTGCCTTTTCCAGAAAGTAAAATTTTTGCGATTTAAATAAATGTCATAAAAACTATTAGTTTTCATTGTAAACACCAAGATTTTACAATGCCAAAACACACGTTAAAACTTTCTTTCTTTCTTTTTTTCATTTTATTCCTAAAATTATAGTTTTTTTTCTTTTACGCAGATTTATTAATAGAATAGGTTCATACAGAAAATTCATTTTTAAAAATGTCGATAAAGTGCGTTTTGAAGTTTACGTCCTCATATATATTATGTAATTTTAGAGTTACATTTTAAGTGTCGTCTACAAATTTCTAGATAAATAAACCGTATGATTATTAGCGGAAACAATAAAAACTATACGCAGAAAGGATATATAGCCAGGATTCTTAGGTTCTCGATGAACCTAAAAAATATTCTAGCACTCCATGTATGTCCCCTCTACTGTGATATCAAAATGACGTACGGGGGCAGATATACTGGGGGTAGATATCAGGCTCTCGTAGAAAGTGAAATTCTGCAGCACTGGATATCTTCCCCCTTCTAATGCAGAGCTCAAAATGGCGGACGGGGGCAGATATACTGGGGGAAGATATCAGGCCCTCGTAGAAAGTGAAATGCTGCAGCACTGGATATCTACCCCCATCTAATGCAGAGGTCAAAATGGCGGACGGGGGAAGATATACTGGGGGTAGATATCAGGCTCTCATAGAAAGTGAAATTCTGCAGCACTGGATATCTTCCCCCTTCTAATGCAGAGCTCAAAATGGCGGACGGGGGAAGATATACTGGGGGCAGATATCAGGCCCTCGTAGAAAGTGAAATGCTGCACCGCTGGATATCTACCCCCTTCTAATGTAGAGGTCAAAATGGCGGACGGGGGCAGATTTCATGGGGGAAGATTTCATACATCCCTTAATACCTACTGATAAATTCTACATTTGTCGGAATTTATGGAAAATTTGGTGCTGCCATCTATAATTCTCGAATAAAGACATCTTCACAAACCAAATACACTGTTCCAGCCCATTACACACCCATTTCCTTAGTTGAAATTAGATCAAAATCCGAATTTCTTCAGATAAAATAACCAACTGTTCAAGGCCGTGATCGTATAGTGGTTAGTACATTGCGTTGTGGCCGCAATAACCCAGGTTCGAATCCTGGTCACGGCATTGTCTTGTTTTTTTTTTTTTTTTTTTTTCTCTAAATCACTAAAATCCAAACAACTAGACTACCAAAATAATAGTTTATTATTTATTTTCATGGTGTAGTTTTAATTTAAATTAAAAATAACTGGATTATTATTATACGATCTGTAATTTCCATCATATTTGTCAGCATGCTAATTAATTAAAAAATGTGTGAATTTTAATTCGGCATAATTCATATATAAGTTTACATATTTCCTACAGGATGCATGTCTATGCTCCCAGTCCTGTCGTTCTTTAAGTGTCCACACTACTGAATGAAAAAGGCCCGGATGATATCTATGGGAGTGTTCTTTCCAAATATCTCGGTCAAATTTTAATATTTTTACATGGTTTTTTTTTTTTTTTTTTTTTTTTTCACAAGATAGCTGAGGACGATCCACAACCTGCCTAGTTTTTACTTTTTCAGTTTTGGTTTCAGATTTTTTTTTTTAAAATTGCTTTAACTTTCGAAACCGGTTTAAACCGGTTCTGAAATTAAAACTATCGTAATATAAAAAATATATAAGCAAAATCGAATAAGTAAAAACTAGGCTGGTTGTGGATCGTCCTCAGCTATCTTGTGTAGAAAAATCATGCGAAAAAATTAAAATTTGAGATATTTGAAAAGAACGCTCCCATAGACTTTACATTATCAGCCGGGTCTTTTTCTGTACCTAGTGTAGGGCCTTAAGGGGACACAGTACCTTTGAAACCATCTCGTCAATTTTGAATAATACTGTAATGTATCTTGTGGTACAATATCTAATACTAAAAAACAATAAAATTAAAAAAATAATAATCTTTGCAAAACAGTTTATTTTACTAAAATTTATTAGCATTTTTTTAATTAACTTTTTAAAAATATTTACTACTGTTATAAATATTTCCCAAATTTATTAGGCTATGCAACATAAAACTGTATATCGATTTTTAAATGTATGAGATTTTACATCCAACGTGATTTTTTTTTTTTTTTTTTTTTTTTTTTTTTTTTTTTTCGTGCATATCAAAAAATAAAGAATACTCAACAAACTCTCAATTTAGATATTAATAAATAAATAAATAAATAACTGTAAACTTGAATGTCAAATCCATGAACAAAAATATTAAATACCACATGGAGAACAAACTAAAAAAAAATAAAAAAAAATCAAACCTCTATCTCAATTAGAAACAAGTTGGAAATTGCACGTGAACGTAGCAAATGAGGTGCGTTCGTACGATAACGAAGTTTTAAAAATATTCAGATCTTGCTGATATAGTAGAGCGTACTTTGGATACAGTATAGTAGAAGAAATCTTTGTGTTTCTGTAAATATGCAGGAAGTTAATTTTTATTATACCTCAGCAACGTATTTTTCATAAAATGTGAAATAGTTGAATATAATTAAAACACGCCCCAAACAATGTTTCTCCTATATCAATATGTAGTGGAATACTTTTGTGTGGCCCTGTAATTTAATAATAAAAATTCTTTGTACCACAGATTGTGCAGAATGCATATTTTAGTATATACTTCATAGATTCATGCCAATTCTATTATGTTCGAATGAGTGTAACATCATTAAAATGCATTTGAAACTTTTTTCTCATTGAACGTAGCGTAATGGAATACTTTTGATTGTCCCTGTAAATGATCTATGCATCCGACTTTCATAACATTTGAAATAACTTGACAAAATTACGTAATAATTGTATGCTTTAAATTTCAAACGGTTAAAATGCATTTGAAACTTTTTTCTCCATTGACCGTAATGTAACGGAATCCTTTTGATTGTCCCTGTAATTGATCTATGCATCCGATTTTCATAAAATTTGAAATGACACGACAAAATTATGTTATAATTATGTATTTTAAATTTCAAACGAATCGGTTGGGTAGTTTTTGCGTTGTTATATGCGGACAGACAGACAGACGGACAGACGGACGGACTGAGCGACAACAATAGGTGTTACGTATTTACATAATTACGAACGCACCTAAAAAGGCTTAGTGTTTGTCGAACAAGTAAGTTAGAAAAACAGGAACAAGGGGAAAAATCATTTTAAAGTTTTTGTTAAAGTCATTTGTGTGGATAATTGCGTTGAAGCTATTAACAAAATTTACAATATCTCGCGATATAATTGTGGTATATGGAAAAATGAGGTGTTAAAATATTCACAATTAAAGAAGCTTTTAATTAAATTTAAAAAAAAAAAAAAAAAAAAGAGAAAAAGAAAGAAAACAAATATTTTGACCAGTTACAAGGTACTGTGTTCTCTTATAGACACGGTAATTTTTTTCTTTTTTTTATTATAGCAATATGAAATTTTGTGCATGCATACGTTTTACCAAAAGCATATAACACACCTTATAAAAAATTCCAATCTTATTAAAATTTTTAATTAAAAAAAAATTTTGATTTTTAAACGAAATTTTAAAATGCTCCTCGTGTTTTAATTTTTGAGATATTTTCTTGCTTTTGCACACTTTTCTTGTTTATCACTTAAAACTCTATTATAAACAAATTTGTGTAAGATTTTTTAAATCTCTTGAATAATTAATATTTTACAGATTTTTTTTTCTAAATTCCATATCGATTTTTCATCAAAATTTTGTCTTTTATTACGTAAAAAATCACATTTGGCTATCTTAATAAAGACGAATTTTAAAAAGCTTACACAATTTCTTTTTAAACAATATCAGGCTACTACGAATCCTCATCAATTTTATAAATATTGATCAAAAATTACGTCGCAAAGAGCATTTCAAAAATATAAAAACACCGAAAAATTAGTTTTGAGAAAAACAGATTTAATGTATATAAAAACACTTACCTTTATTATTTACTTCTTAAAACCTTCATAAATGATAATTTAATAAGAAAAATCTGCTTTGGTACTATTATACCGCAGAAATAGTTAATGTTTTTGCGAAGATTTTGGTCGAATAATAATCCACTGTCCCCTTAAGGGGTCACAGGAGTTTTATTGTTTGCTTGATAGTGCAATTAAGCAACATGTCACACTTCATTTTTTCCTTAGTCTATCGATTAATATATCATCTTATTACTACTTCTTCTTAATAAAACTTAATATATCCTCTATTTAAAAAATATATATACATATATAAAAACATTATTCGTATTACAATATATGAACCATTGAATTTAATAACTTATACCTCATTGACCATGGAAGGAAAATATAAATAATTAAAATGAAAACAAATGGAATTTGTAGAAACAAAGCAGAATCTTCAGGTCCCAAATACTTTGGAACTACAAATGAAATGTGTGGTTTCATCTTCGTATTTGCCATGAAAAAGCAAAACAATACGAGTTTGAGACTACCAACACACACAAAACCAAATGAAGAAAAAACATTATATATTTACATTGAAATTTTATTTTATTTTATTTTTAATGTTTAATTTTGATAAAAAATTTAAAATTGTTTTTAGATTTGCATCCACTGCGAGCAAGACTGTACAAAATTATTGGTTCACAAAGAGCTCTCCAAAAATTGATAATGATGTAAAACTAATGTATCTTGAACTTATATTTCATTTGAAAATTATTTTTTCATTTAAAATTTAAATTTGAAAAAATCATTTTTTATTGAAAAATTGCCAATTTTAAATAATCAATGCTATTATCATATTAAACTGGAAGTATACGTTATTCTTTAATTTAAATTGAAGATATTTACCAAGTTTTATGCAAACTACTTTATCAGTTTTTAAAAATGTTGCGCACAGTGGATGCAAATCAAAGAACAATTCAATTTCTTTTTATAAAAATTAAACAAAAATAAAATAAAATAAAATTTCAATATTGATTATTTTTTAAAAATATTTTAAACAGAAGAAATATTAAGTTATCTATTTAAAAGTTTGATGTATTTATGTTTCATAGGCACTGAGAAAAAAAAATTAAATGTGACTTGTTGTTAAATTGCACCACCAGGTAAAAAAGTAAGTTTGTTTGTTGGTTTGTTTGTGTGACGGCCAATTATGTACACTTGGGATATGGACCCTAAAGGGAGGGATGCCCTTAATGGT
Source organism: Maratus speculifer (assembly GCA_964019185.1). Lineage (NCBI taxonomy): Eukaryota > Metazoa > Arthropoda > Arachnida > Araneae > Salticidae > Maratus > Maratus speculifer. The sequence continues at coordinate 159,724,237 of OZ025300.1, read as the reverse complement.
GCTTCTTCTAAGGTAATCTAACCTGTATTTACGCAAGGAAATCCAAGGTTCGAAGAAAGCCAAGGAAAACTCCAAACGGTTAGGCCGACGACCGCGATTGGGTTGTAAAAAGTAAGATTCCTGAGACTCCTTATGTAACAGAAGAGATATTAAGTTACTATTCAGATAGAGTTTGGTGCAATGCAATGGAATACAAAAATAAGCAACGTTAAAAGGCACCAAATATATTATATAAGCAGCAGACCGGTTTCGGTAGCATTTAGCGTACCGTTGTCTGTGCTAGCGGAGGTAGAAATCTGCTCATATATATAGTAGAGACGGGGGATTGAAAGCAACCAATAGGATGGCAGAGAACTGCAAGTGATGGCCAATAGGAGAATGCACGTCGAAAGGGACCGAAGAAAAGAGAAAAGGGTCAAAAGGAGCAAAAAAATAATAATAATTACGAAATAGAGGTTTTAATGTAATATTTCCAGCAGTTCGATAGAGGAGGGATAGCGAATTTACAATTGAGAATTTTGTCAAAATTTTTATAAATGTAAAATGCTTCAAGGAAGTTAAGTTCATGAATGGAAGTAGGTTTGGAAATTATTTTCGCTGAACTGAAATCGAAAGTATGGTTCATCTCCCAGCAATGTTTTGCAATAGAGGATTTATGGATTTCTTGTTTCTTAATATAATTTTTATGTTCATTAATACGTTTATTAAGTTATCGATATTACAAGTTACGAATTAAATGTGACATGTTGCTAAATTGCATCACCAGGTAAAAGATAAGATTCTTGAGACCCCTTATACAGCAAAAGAAAATACTGCGAATCCTTGTTGTATAAGAAAAACTTTATTAAGACGCATTCTTAAATATAAGCAGACAAAAATCTTTAAATAATACATCTATACCATGCATTGTTGCTATATGAAATCATTGTTTTCTAAAAAAAGAAAAACAGTAGATTAAAGATAGAAAACTTTAACTGTTTAAAATGTGCGTCTTTATTTGATGGAGTTAATCATAGTTATTTCTGAACGCCCCGTATTACGTACGACATGGATTAAACATTAATATTCCTGGACCCATCACAAACAAATTTCAAATGGAATTTCAGTTTTACAATTTTCTAAACTGCAAATTTTTCAACTTCAAATATCGCACATTTTAATTTACACCGTTGCGTGGAGAAAAAATGTATTTTTTAATGAAATTTGTTTGAAATCTCTATCACAATTTTCTGTTAAATTATTATTATTATTATTATTTTAAGTTTTAATTACCCTTTTTGTTATTGTGGAAACAGAAATATTCCATTTTTGGACATTAAACTTGGACCAATCAGGAAACGAATAAAATAAACCAACTTTATTGCGGAATCCAAAAAATAAAAAGATTTAGATATGCTTTAGATTTCCTAATTCTCTACCAAAAACAACAACTATTTTTTCTAAATGGTTAATAATAATAATAAATTCAATATAGATTATTTTTAAAAAATATTTTAAACAGAAGAAATATTAAGTTATCAACATTAAAAGTTCGATACATTTATGTTTCATAAGTACTGAGAAAGAAAAATTAAATGTTACAAGTTGCTAAATTGCACCTCCAGGTAAAAAAGATTTCTGAGATCCCTTATGCAGCAAAACAAAATATTGCTAATCCTTGTTGGTATTAGAAAAACTTTATTAAAATACATTCTCAAATATAAGCAGACAAAGAAAGTTTTGAATAATACATCTATACCATGCATTGTTGCTACATATGAAATCATTGTCTCCTAAATACCACTTTATGGGATGGTTCTGCATTCACTTTCTTTTTCGGGTGGCTCAACTCGTATTCTATATAGGCACCTTCTTCCCGAGAACCAGTTATAGGAATTATCTATCCTGAAAATATCTGAAAAACAAGAAAGAAATGTTGCGATTAAAATAGCTAGGAAATCAAACTTGAGTTATCCGTGTTACAGAACATAGTAGACAAAAACTTTTTTAACACTTTGCAACAAAGTTGTACGGAGTTTATGATCGGTTGTGTTTATGACAGACAATCATCAACACGAGTTATACAAGCTCTAGGGGGAGGGGTGCTCTCCGTGGGAGTCTTTCTAAGGGAACTTAACCCGTATTTACTCAAGGAATTCCAAAGTTCGAAAACAACCACGGAAAACTCCGAACGCTTAGGCCGACGGCTTTGATTGGGATCCAACCCAGCACATCTTATCAACTAGTTTCAAGAGCTAAACCTCTCGACCATTGGTGGGGCGTAAAAGGTTTATAAATTGGTTGTGTCTATCCATCCATACTTTAACTCGCATAAGGCGTAAATATGATTCGGTTATCATTAAATTGGTGTATGTTATTGAGTGCTATTGTATATTTGGTATTGAAAATGAAGAGTATAACACTTAAGGTTCATTTACAGGGCCACTCTAAATAATCCAATTACATTACGGCCTAAGGGGAAAGATCGTTTGCGGTGTATTTTAAAGATATTACACTGTTTTAAACACATTAGAAATTATGTATACAGGGTGTTTCAGCATAGAGATTACAGAGTTTCAAGAGATATAGAGTATACCTCGACGATGGAAATCACACAAAACTGGTCGGAAACGGTTTCCTGCCGCGGTAGATGATACAAAACCCAAGAAAGAAAAGACATGAACAGGATAAGAAAACGTGTTCATTATTCTTAGTACCTGCAAAAAATGCTGCAACAATACTTGAAAGTGGAAAGGTACTTGTTACGTATCGGATCGTGGCAGCTGCTGGGGTAGTCCGGAACATGCCGGACATTCCGGTTTCTTCGAGAAGGTTAGATATTCCATGCGTCGGAGATGTGACGTCTGCAACACGGTCTCGGGGTCGTAATTTCGAACACCTTCTTTGATGATGATCATTGTTTTTCTTTTTCATCCTTATTTTTTATTTATTATGCTGTACTAAGAAGAATAAACATGTTTGAAAATGTAATTAGGCACAGAAAACTAATGCCAAATTTTTAATCCGATTTAAATTTATCTCATGTATTGTGAAATTATAAAACAACTTAATATTTTAATAGGCTAACAAAAATAATTTTTTTTAAAAGACCGGTTAATTTAAATTTAAATTTGATTAATTTATTTATTAGCAGAATAATTGTATATGTTTCTACTTTTAATAACTGGTGCTTTAAATTAAATAATTTTCTTGCTTTAAAACAGAAAATGGATATCATAAGAGAGATCTTTTAATATATTCAATAAAGAAATAATTTTTTTCTGTAAGTGCATGGAGATTTATGAAAATATACATACATGTGTTATTGGACAAAATTTAATTGACAATATTCAGCGTGTTGTAGCGCTATCTAATTGTCAGAATGTAACCAAACTTTGTAGAATTATTATAAAAATCAAAAAACGAAAGCTTTCGTGGAAAAAGAATACCCAGCGAACTACAAACTTAACCCTTCACTGCACTAATTTTTCTATTTTAATATGAAAAAAAAATTGGAAATCTATATTCGGTCTAATAATGGAAAATAATAATAATAATAATAATAATAATAATAATAAAAATCAGCAAAAATTTGATATTTTATGGTGTGTGTCCTGTCCTACATACACAATTAGGATTTTAAAACTTTGAATTGCTATATTTTGCAATTAAAGGGGCTTAACTTAATAAATTTTATCTGCATAACACTCTGAAATTTTCTTTATATTAATATTTTTAAATATTCAGTAAAAGTAAATAAAGTAAATTTTGCCTTAATAGCTTAACCATTTGTTTCTAAAGAACATATTCTAATATTTTGTCAAATACAGCCACCTGACATGGACAAAATAAGTGTTACTTCATTCATTGGACTGTTATTGATCAATTACAGCAATCAAACTGGCCAAATTCACGGTATATAATGAGAATTATAGTGTTTTGAGGTATATACGGTGCAGTGAAGGGTTAAAATTACATACAAAGGATATACAGGGTGTCCGAAAAGTCTGGAAACGGTCGAATAACTCGAAAAATACATATGAGATTGAAAAACGTAAATATACGTGTTAAATATTTTTAAATAAGCTACTCAGTGATACCAAATTTGACCTTCGTAACCGACCCCCTGGGGGTCAAACTTTGAAATCTTAAATTATAACCCCCATTTTTTATTGCAGATTCGGATTCTACGGACAAAAATACGTATCTTTTGTATTTGATGTTTATTTCGAATCCTCGTTTATCACGGTGTAATTGAGCATATTAAATCGATACATATTTCGGCTTATCGAACGGGATTTTCCCTAATCGAAACTAATTGGGGAGAATTTATGACATCAAATTCCTCGTCTTTTGCAATAATAGCGTTTCCTGAAAATCACCCGTGCCGATTATTTCGGTCAAGGCTAACTTATCATAATATCAAGGCTTGTCATTCGCCAAGTTTCCTTTGACCGCAGTACAGGGGGCGCTGAACTACATGATTTTCACGTTGGTAGCGCCATCTAATGTTAGAAACTGAAATGTTTTCCGTTATTTCCTATGGGATTATTAGCAGTAGTACGCACCAGATAGCGCTACATACGAGACAAAATCAGTTAATATGTTGGCAGCTATAGAGACAATTTCAACAATAGATTTTCTCCTGAATGCGAGGCCTGATTATGATAAGGGGGCCTTGATTTCGGTATTGCCACATAGTTAAAAATTTGATCCATTTGCTGTAGCGTCACTCCACAGCTTTTATAGAATATCTCTTTCATGACCAATGAGAATGTTCCATAACACAGTAAAGTACACTGTAAAAAAATTGACCCTTTTGCTGCATCGTCACTCCACCGCTTTTATAGAAAAGGATTACTTTACTGTGTTATGGAGCATTCTCATTGGTCACAAAAGAGATATTCTATAATAGCTGTGGAGTGACGCTGCAGCAAATGGGTCAAATTTTTAACAGTGTAGCACTATTGAAATAATCGCCACGGGTGATTTTCAGGAAACGCTATTCCTACAAAAGACGAGGAATTTGACGTCAAAAATTCCGCCCAATCAGTTTCGATTAGGGATAATCACGTTGGAAAAGCGGGAATATGTATCGATTTAATATGCTCGATTACACCGTGATAAACGAAGATTTGAAATAAACATCAAATACAAAAGTTACGTATTTTTGTCCGTAGAATCCGAATCTGCAATAAAAAGTGGGGGTTATAATTTAAGATTTCAAAGTTGGACCCCCTCTGACCCCCAGGGGGTCGGTTTCGAAGGTCAAATTTGGTATCACAGAGTAGCTTATTTAAAAATATTTAACACGCATATTTACGTTTTTCAATCTCATATGTATTTCTCAATTTATTCCGCCGTTTCCAGACTTTTCGGACACCCTGTATATGAGGATGTGAGTTTCAAAATTTGCCTTGTCCAATATTTAAAATATTGAGTTTTCCATATTGATCTATTCTGGTGAAAAATCTGTATTTGAAAAACACTACAATTTGAAAAGATTTATAGTGTATTTCTGGCATTGTAAAATCTTTGTTTACAATGAAGACCAAAAAACGCAATCAGCGGTTTTTCCCGATTTTTCAGAATTTGATTTTCTGGACAAGGCGAATTTTGAAACTCACGTCCTCATATACACTATATGGCCAAACGTGATCGCCACTTGCGATTTTAAACATTTTGTTAAATATCTAGAAAAATACATGAGAAATTATCCTGAAATTCCAGGTGTGTAAATAGAATAGTACAAGTCATATATTTTTGCGAAGATTTTTTCTCGAAACCCCATTGGGGTCCATGTGAGATGGCTGTATTTGACAAAAAATTATAATCTGTTCTTTTTAAAAAAAAAAATAAAATAAAATAAAATAAAATAAATAAAAAAAATCGGTTAAGCTATTAAGGCAAAATTTACTTTATTTACTTTTACTGAATATTTAAAAATATTAATATAAAGAAAATTTCAGAGTGTTATGCAGGTAAAATTGATTAAGTTAAGCCCCTTTAATTGCAAAATATAGCAATTCAAAGTTTTAAAATCCTAATTGTGTATGTAGGACAGGACACACGCCATAAAATATCAAATTTTTGCTGATTTTTTTTTTTTTTTTACTATTTTTTTCATTAAAGCAAGAAGATGAGGGGCTGCATGCAAATATGGCAGTAGTGTAATATTCTGTATGCTGCATTGACACTAATCAATGGATATATGGATACAGCAGTAGTAGGAAAAGGACAGTACGGGGACAGCCGGAGGCGGCACTGCGGCACCGTGCCGCCGCCGCACCACGCAGCAACCGCCCCTCCGCATCCCTCCGCGCCCCGCCGCCACCACCGTGCCACCGCCGCCCTCCTGGTCCCTCCTGCGGTACCCCTGCGCCCACCGTGCATCCCCCACCACAAACGCCTCCTAGTGGAAAAAAGGAACATTGTATTGTAACAGGATAGGTGATCGACCTTCCCTAATTAAAAATATTATCAGTCACATCTCAACTCGGAATCATACTATATGATGAAGATTAAATTTATATTTGAATTTTGAACAACCATAATTTTAATGAGTATTATTAATTAAGCGAAACACTGGAAAAATATCAGTTTTTAACCATTTTATTTAGATTTCTTCAACTACAAGATGAGATTATCAATTTAACTCAAGAAAGTTAAACATATATTTGAATTTTGCTTCATAGACATCTTAATGAGTAGTATTAATTAAGTAAAAACAATAGAAAATATCCAGTTTTATAGAAAAAGACTGATTTCTTACGATTTTTATCAACTATATGATCAATGTAACGACTTAAAAGTTGAAAGTTAAACATGTATCCTAGTTTTTCAACAGCTATAGCCTTAATGAGTATCGTTAATTAAGTAAAAAAACAATGGAAAATATCAAGTTTTATGGAAAAAGACTGCTCTCTTACGATTTTTATCAACTTAAGAGAGAAAACTTAAACATACATTTCAGTTTTTCAACAGCTATAACCTTAATGAGCATTCATAATTAAGTAAAAAACAATGGAAAATATCGATTTTTATAGAAAAAGGCTGATTTCTTACGATTTTTATCAACTGCAACATCAGTGTATCGACTTACAAGTTGAAAGTTAAACATGCATTCTAGTTTTTCAACAGCTATAATCTTAATGAGTATCGTTAATTAAGTAAAAAACAATGGAAAATATCAAGTTTTATAGAAAAAGACTGATTTCTTACGATTTTTTCAACTCAAACTTCAGACTATCAATTTGGTAGAAAGAAATTTAAGCATGCATTCGAGTTTTGGACAACCATTTCCTTCATGAACATTATTAATTAAGCAAAACAACAGAAAATATTAAATTTTTAACTGATTTCTTCATATTTATTTTTTTTTTTTATATATATATAAAATCAGAATACACAACTTAAAATAGAAATTTAAACATATTTTTTAATTTTTGAACAGTCGTTACCTCAAAGAATTTCAATAATTGAACAATTAACAAAGGAAACTAATGATTTTTTAACGAAAAAAGACGAATTAAACGAATTTGGTTAACTTTTACTCTAAATGGAAATTTCATCATACTTTTATATACTAACTAAGTAGAATTTTAATGCATAAACGAACACATTTCAGTAAATATTCAACGCACACGCAAATATGAAAACAACACCTGCTTCTTGTGACGTCATATTGAAACCAAAAGTTATTCCTCCGAAGTCCCTCACCATACCTTTTCACCCCCATCTCCCCCAATTTTTTACCTTAGGTAGGGAAATGGACAATGCAATGACCTCTCATTCTTGTATATTTAGAAGTCTGGGAGAAAAAAAGAGACATTTTATACACTCCAATTTCATAACAGTTACCGCAATATCCCAAAATTTGAATTTTGGAAGACATAATCAGTATAATTAATTAAACAAAATAATAAAAATATTATTTTTTAAGGTGAAAAGGTGAATTTAAGCGAATTTGATTAGTTTTACAATAGTCTTTTGAACAACAACTTGGAAATATAGATTTCTAACAGAAGAATTAAACGTATATTTTAATTTTAACAACAAAAACTTAACAAGTATCATTAATTCAACAAAAATAAATATCAATTTTAAAGAAAAGACGAATTTGAATAATTTTACACTAGTATTTTCAAAAGCAACATAGAAATATCAATACTTATTCACATATTTCACTTATTCACTGTATTCAGTACTATATTTAATAAATATGGATACAATTTAAGAATTTTCTAATCTATAATTAAATATTAGCTGTATATTTAATGTTACCCATGTTTTCAACATTAGTTCATAATCGTGAATTTTGTATTTTAAATACCATGTATTCAGGTTCAGATTATTTTCACTTGAAATCATACAGAATTTTTTAACAGAGTTTGTTTTTGAAATCATTGAAGCAACTGTATTTAATATTTTTAACACCAATTTTCTAAGATTTTCTAACATTTTCCGATTATACATTCTTCAGAAGTACATTTCTAAATGTTACAATCACTTTACATATCGAAAAGATATCATTGAAGCAACTGTATTTAATATTTTTAATACCAATTTTCTAAGATTTTTTAACATTTTCCGGTTATACATTCCTCAAAAGTTATTATTACGTATTCTAAACAATAGAAAATATTAATTTTAAGAATAAAAAGACGAATTTAAACAAATTTTATTAGTTTTACACTATTTTTTCTCACCTCCAACACGGATATATCAATTTTAACAGAAGAATTAAACGTATATTTTAGTTTTTAACAACAAAAATGTAATAAGTATCATTAATTAAACAAAAATAAATATCAATTTTCAAGAAAAGACAATTTTTTACACAAATTTTCAACTTTGAAATACATTTGCTTACATATATTGTTACAGTATATTACTAAACTTAAACTTTTTAAAAAGTTTGAATGTCTTTACAAAGGTTCATACTTATATTTTTCACGTCTTGACTGCATTCGAAATCTTACAACAAAAGTATACTTTTATTATTATTATTATTATTATTCTAGAAAACCTAAAAAATCGTTTCTTGCTGCTTTAGACACTTGACATATTAAAACTACTCTACCCATATAATTAATCAAATTAGGACATGATTCATCTTACACTTCAAAATTTCTGAATTTTTACAATACTTATTTTCATCAAACTTTATTCTTGATCCTATATATTTTAATAGCACAGAATTTTAACATCTGTTTTTATCTACTTATCAAAAAATTATTAAAACACCCAACAACATTTTCCAAATATGAATATTATCTTTACAATTTAATAATGCAAAACATACACGAATACAAAGTTTAATTTTTACAAACATTTCATATTTCAAATCAAACTATTCGAAATTTTCACAACATAAGAGCAAACATTAGACGAACTTTTTAACATTAATATTGCTTACATCTTTTCATCATAACTTTTAACTATGATAATTATCCATTTTTAGGTTGATTGTCGAAAAACTGTAACTGAAATTACATAAACTTAATGTAAAAAACCATGTTCTCACACAATTTCTTGAAATTCAACAAAGAATTGACTATTACTCCAACACTTATCTACTTCAATCTCGACTCTCGATAGTATATAGATATTGCATCATTACATACTTACAACTCTTTTCAAACGTTTATCAGAAAATCAAGTCAATCAAAGTCTAGTAGTTATTACATACCTGTTCCTCAGAGATATTACTATCATATGAAACAGTAAAGAAAATTAATAGATATTTAATATTTAATAACTTCATACGTGAAATTACTGCTGAATAAGAATACTAATAATCAAAAAAATCAACTGTTGGACAAAAAAATAGTACAGATTACCGAAAATTCAAATCATTTTTTCTACAAAAATTACAAAAATTAACAAATGAATGACAAGTTAGAGAAATAACTAAAAAAAAAAAAAAATAATGAACATATTTACAAATTTATTAAAATCACACCTTTTTCTGGATTACAAACCACAATTTCTTGAAAAATTTAACACCGAATTTCTAAGATTTTAATCCTAGTATTACATACACTCAATAAATATTCAAAATTAAAAAAAAAATAATTTTTTAGTCTCATTAATAAGCAGAAATTCTATATTAAAAGAATATTTTCATAGTAGTACTTATAAAAATGAGAGTTTACAAACTGATTTTCATAATTTTATCACATTTAAACTTAATATTTTACATAAAACATTATTTAATCAAATTTTATGCTTTCTAATTCAGTAAAATTCAATACTTTTTTAGTTTTTAAACCAATACCACAATATTTATTTACATCAAACTTGATTCTTCACCTTTTATATTTCCACATTACACACGTGAGATAAATACTAACTTGGATCAGGAGTTGAAGTCAATTGATTCCATTCGATTTTCATCATGTACGCATTGCTCCTACACGAAATTTCTTACTGCTATAATCATCTAATGTATTAAAACTAATCTACTCATATTTTTAATCAATTCATCAGATGTTTCATCTCGCACTTCTGAATTATCGTGCATCAAGTTGCTTAAAATATAAATACTATCTTTATAGTTTTAATGATATATAGTATACATGGTTTATCTTGAGTTAGCACTTCCATAGTATTAATCAAATTATATGTTTCATCTTGCACTTGATCTTAATGTTTTCATCTTGCATCTGAATTATCGTCCATCGAGTTTTTTAAATAATAATATATTTATAGTTTTTGATTATACATAGCATGTACAAATACAATCTTTAATTTTAACATTTCATATTTCAAATAACCTATTTCCGAAACCAAGCTATGTGAATTTTACCACAATGCTTATTATCATAGAATAATTTGTGTTTCACACTTTTCTAAAAATTATCAGATATGTACCCCTCAGAGAAATTACTATCATATGAATAAATGAAGAAAATTTAATTTATATTAAATGTACACGAAATTGATTGCAATATACATGTATTTAATAAAAATAAATAGGCGATTATTTATACATTAAACCTTTACTAAATATATATTTCTTTCATTATACAGATGTTTCAACAAGATGAATCAAAACAGCAGCAAACTTCAGAAATTAATGACCCGAATGATTCATCCCTAGCACATGTAGCGTTAACGAATAACACATATGTGAGTACTTATATGAGAAATACTAGAATTCGTATATGAAACGTAATTAGAGTAAATACAAAATGATTTGTCTTACTACCTACACTTTAACAAGTGCTTTTTACCTATATTATTGAAGAGAATCCTAACTGTGTCCATTTATTTCTACTACAGATGTGCTCTATTTGCTACAAACACTTCTTAAGTAAATGGAATTTAACAGAACATACAAAAATCTATACAGGTGAAAAACCTTACACTTGGAAAGATTACCATAAATGCTGTTTTCAAGGAGACGTGAATCAAAAATACACACATCATCATATAAAGCATCATCAGATATATGTAAACTTAGCGAAGATATTCAAAAATTAGTCAGACTTTTGAAGAATTTAGAAATAAAGGAAGATATTTAGGCTATTTATCCATCATATTTTCACAACATTTACCACAATATCTCAAACTTAAAATTTGGAAGACATACACACTGCTGAAAAGTAATTTTGTGATTCTTCTAACCAGTATGAATGTATAGATGTTATTTTGCAGTGTATTCTTTAAATGCTCACATTAAATATTCTTTTATATGCATATATCGTTGTGTTTATTTTTCTAATACCTATTACATTAATGAAATACATAACATTTTAAGTGAAATAACACTCTCACAACTTAAAAAATACATAAGAACATACAAAAATAAACAGATGTATGAAAAAATATGCAAGTTTACAAAATATTTTCATTGTTTTCTAGAAATATTAACAAAAAATATTTACAATATGAAAAAATTGTAAAAGTGAAAAGAAAAAACATAAATGTAAAAACAAAAACCACAAAGTGAAAAACTCATAACAAAGTTTTTGAAAAAAAATATTTACAACAAAATTTTTTTTTACAAAAACCAAAATTTCCAAAAATATTTTTTTCAAAAAAATTTTTTTTTTCAAAAACATTTTTTACAAAAAATTTTTTTTTCAAAATAAGTTTTTACAAAAGTAAAAAAAAGAAAATCACAACGTTAAAAAAATGAAAAATTTTTGTTAAAAAAAGTGTAAAAAAATTGCAAAAAAATGTTGCAAAAATTTCAAAAAAAGTTATGAAAAAAGCTTCAAAAATTTCGTTGGTTTTAATGCAGTATGCAATGGCGAAACCATTGCATTTGCTATTAAAAACAACAAAATTTTTGAAGCTGTAGTAGAAATAAATGGACACAGTTAGGATTCTCTTCAATAATATAGGTAAAAAGCACTTGTTAAAGTGTAGGTAGTAAGACAAATCATTTTGTATTTACTCTAATTACGTTTCATATACGAATTCTAGTATTTCTCATATAAGTACTCACATATGTGTTATTCGTTAACGCTACATGTGCTAGGGATGAATCATTCGGGTCATTAATTTCTGAAGTTTGCTGCTGTTTTGATTCATCTTGTTGAAACATCTGTATAATGAAAGAAATATATATTTAGTAAAGGTTTAATGTATAAATAATCGCCTATTTATTTTTATTAAATACATGTATATTGCAATCAATTTCGTGTACATTTAATATAAATTAAATTTTCTTCATTTATTCATATGATAGTAATTTCTCTGAGGGGTACATATCTGATAATTTTTAGAAAAGTGTGAAACACAAATTATTCTATGATAATAAGCATTGTGGTAAAATTCACATAGCTTGGTTTCGGAAATAGGTTATTTGAAATATGAAATGTTAAAATTAAAGATTGTATTTGTACATGCTATGTATAATCAAAAACTATAAATATATTATTATTTAAAAAACTCGATGGACGATAATTCAGATGCAAGATGAAAACATTAAGATCAAGTGCAAGATGAAACATATAATTTGATTAATACTATGGAAGTGCTAACTCAAGATAAACCATGTATACTATATATCATTAAAACTATAAAGATAGTATTTATATTTTAAGCAACTTGATGCACGATAATTCAGAAGTGCGAGATGAAACATCTGATGAATTGATTAAAAATATGAGTAGATTAGTTTTAATACATTAGATGATTATAGCAGTAAGAAATTTCGTGTAGGAGCAATGCGTACATGATGAAAATCGAATGGAATCAATTGACTTCAACTCCTGATCCAAGTTAGTATTTATCTCACGTGTGTAATGTGGAAATATAAAAGGTGAAGAATCAAGTTTGATGTAAATAAATATTGTGGTATTGGTTTAAAAACTAAAAAAGTATTGAATTTTACTGAATTAGAAAGCATAAAATTTGATTAAATAATGTTTTATGTAAAATATTAAGTTTAAATGTGATAAAATTATGAAAATCAGTTTGTAAACTCTCATTTTTATAAGTACTACTATGAAAATATTCTTTTAATATAGAATTTCTGCTTATTAATGAGACTAAAAAATTATTTTTTTTTAATTTTGAATATTTATTGAGTGTATGTAATACTAGGATTAAAATCTTAGAAATTCGGTGTTAAATTTTTCAAGAAATTGTGGTTTATAATCCAGAAAAAGGTGTGATTTTAATAAATTTGTAAATATGTTCATTATTTTTTTTTTTTAGTTATTTCTCTAACTTGTCATTCATTTGTTAATTTTTGTAATTTTTGTAGAAAAAATGATTTGAATTTTCGGTAATCTGTACTATTTTTTTGTCCAACAGTTGATTTTTTTGATTATTAGTATTCTTATTCAGCAGTAATTTCACGTATGAAGTTATTAAATATTAAATATCTATTAATTTTCTTTACTGTTTCATATGATAGTAATATTTCTGAGGAACAGGTATGTAATAACTACTAGACTTTGATTGACTTGATTTTCTGATAAACGTTTGAAAAGAGTTGTAAGTATGTAATGATGCAATATCTATATACTATCGAGAGTCGAGATTGAAGTAGATAAGTGTTGGAGTAATAGTCAATTCTTTGTTGAATTTCAAGAAATTGTGTGAGAACATGGTTTTTTACATTAAGTTTATGTAATTTCAGTTACAGTTTTTCGACAATCAACCTAAAAATGGATAATTATCATAGTTAAAAGTTATGATGAAAAGATGTAAGCAATATTAATGTTAAAAAGTTCGTCTAATGTTTGCTCTTATGTTGTGAAAATTTCGAATAGTTTGATTTGAAATATGAAATGTTTGTAAAAATTAAACTTTGTATTCGTGTATGTTTTGCATTATTAAATTGTAAAGATAATATTCATATTTGGAAAATGTTGTTGGGTGTTTTAATAATTTTTTGATAAGTAGATAAAAACAGATGTTAAAATTCTGTGCTATTAAAATATATAGGATCAAGAATAAAGTTTGATGAAAATAAGTATTGTAAAAATTCAGAAATTTTGAAGTGTAAGATGAATCATGTCCTAATTTGATTAATTATATGGGTAGAGTAGTTTTAATATGTCAAGTGTCTAAAGCAGCAAGAAACGATTTTTTAGGTTTTCTAGAATAATAATAATAATAATAATAAAAGTATACTTTTGTTGTAAGATTTCGAATGCAGTCAAGACGTGAAAAATATAAGTATGAACCTTTGTAAAGACATTCAAACTTTTTAAAAAGTTTAAGTTTAGTAATATACTGTAACAATATATGTAAGCAAATGTATTTCAAAGTTGAAAATTTGTGTAAAAAATTGTCTTTTCTTGAAAATTGATATTTATTTTTGTTTAATTAATGATACTTATTACATTTTTGTTGTTAAAAACTAAAATATACGTTTAATTCTTCTGTTAAAATTGATATATCCGTGTTGGAGATGAGAAAAAATAGTGTAAAACTAATAAAATTTGTTTAAATTCGTCTTTTTATTCTTAAAATTAATATTTTCTATTGTTTAGAATACGTAATAATAACTTTTGAGGAATGTATAACCGGAAAATGTTAAAAAATCTTAGAAAATTGGTATTAAAAATATTAAATACAGTTGCTTCAATGATATCTTTTCGATATGTAAAGTGATTGTAACATTTAGAAATGTACTTCTGAAGAATGTATAATCGGAAAATGTTAGAAAATCTTAGAAAATTGGTGTTAAAAATATTAAATACAGTTGCTTCAATGATTTCAAAAACAAACTCTGTTAAAAAATTCTGTATGATTTCAAGTGAAAATAATCTGAACCTGAATACATGGTATTTAAAATACAAAATTCACGATTATGAACTAATGTTGAAAACATGGGTAACATTAAATATACAGCTAATATTTAATTATAGATTAGAAAATTCTTAAATTGTATCCATATTTATTAAATATAGTACTGAATACAGTGAATAAGTGAAATATGTGAATAAGTATTGATATTTCTATGTTGCTTTTGAAAATACTAGTGTAAAATTATTCAAATTCGTCTTTTCTTTAAAATTGATATTTATTTTTGTTGAATTAATGATACTTGTTAAGTTTTTGTTGTTAAAATTAAAATATACGTTTAATTCTTCTGTTAGAAATCTATATTTCCAAGTTGTTGTTCAAAAGACTATTGTAAAACTAATCAAATTCGCTTAAATTCACCTTTTCACCTTAAAAAATAATATTTTTATTATTTTGTTTAATTAATTATACTGATTATGTCTTCCAAAATTCAAATTTTGGGATATTGCGGTAACTGTTATGAAATTGGAGTGTATAAAATGTCTCTTTTTTTCTCCCAGACTTCTAAATATACAAGAATGAGAGGTCATTGCATTGTCCATTTCCCTACCTAAGGTAAAAAATTGGGGGAGATGGGGGTGAAAAGGTATGGTGAGGGACTTCGGAGGAATAACTTTTGGTTTCAATATGACGTCACAAGAAGCAGGTGTTGTTTTCATATTTGCGTGTGCGTTGAATATTTACTGAAATGTGTTCGTTTATGCATTAAAATTCTACTTAGTTAGTATATAAAAGTATGATGAAATTTCCATTTAGAGTAAAAGTTAACCAAATTCGTTTAATTCGTCTTTTTTCGTTAAAAAATCATTAGTTTCCTTTGTTAATTGTTCAATTATTGAAATTCTTTGAGGTAACGACTGTTCAAAAATTAAAAAATATGTTTAAATTTCTATTTTAAGTTGTGTATTCTGATTTTATATATATATAAAAAAAAATAAATATGAAGAAATCAGTTAAAAATTTAATATTTTCTGTTGTTTTGCTTAATTAATAATGTTCATGAAGGAAATGGTTGTCCAAAACTCGAATGCATGCTTAAATTTCTTTCTACCAAATTGATAGTCTGAAGTTTGAGTTGAAAAAATCGTAAGAAATCAGTCTTTTTCTATAAAACTTGATATTTTCCATTGTTTTTTACTTAATTAACGATACTCATTAAGATTATAGCTGTTGAAAAACTAGAATGCATGTTTAACTTTCAACTTGTAAGTCGATACACTGATGTTGCAGTTGATAAAAATCGTAAGAAATCAGCCTTTTTCTATAAAAATCGATATTTTCCATTGTTTTTTACTTAATTATGAATGCTCATTAAGGTTATAGCTGTTGAAAAACTGAAATGTATGTTTAAGTTTTCTCTCTTAAGTTGATAAAAATCGTAAGAGAGCAGTCTTTTTCCATAAAACTTGATATTTTCCATTGTTTTTTTACTTAATTAACGATACTCATTAAGGCTATAGCTGTTGAAAAACTAGGATACATGTTTAACTTTCAACTTTTAAGTCGTTACATTGATCATATAGTTGATAAAAATCGTAAGAAATCAGTCTTTTTCTATAAAACTGGATATTTTCTATTGTTTTTACTTAATTAATACTACTCATTAAGATGTCTATGAAGCAAAATTCAAATATATGTTTAACTTTCTTGAGTTAAATTGATAATCTCATCTTGTAGTTGAAGAAATCTAAATAAAATGGTTAAAAACTGATATTTTTCCAGTGTTTCGCTTAATTAATAATACTCATTAAAATTATGGTTGTTCAAAATTCAAATATAAATTTAATCTTCATCATATAGTATGATTCCGAGTTGAGATGTGACTGATAATATTTTTAATTAGGGAAGGTCGATCACCTATCCTGTTACAATACAATGTTCCTTTTTTCCACTAGGAGGCGTTTGTGGTGGGGGATGCACGGTGGGCGCAGGGGTACCGCAGGAGGGACCAGGAGGGCGGCGGTGACACGGTGGTGGCGGCGGGGCGCGGAGGGATGCGGAGGGGCGGTTGCTGCGTGGTGCGGCGGCGGCACGGTGCCGCAGTGCCGCCGCCGGCTGTCCCCGTACTGTCCTTTTCCTACTACTTACAGCCCCTGATCTTTTTCTTTCATTTTGCATTTTGGAAACAACTGATTCTGGGCTTATTCTTTCGACGATAATTTTCGGAAATTTCAAGCTATGTCTTTGAGACTTTCACAAAAGTTGTTCTATACATTTAGCTAATACATTTTGCAAACTATATTTAAATTGCTTTCATGCATGCGAAGTGAAACATTATTTACTAAACCTGCTCATTATTAAGACAATTTTTATTATTTTTTAATTCTGATTACAGGGTATTGCATACAATGTTGTTTGTCATATTTTTTGGAAATAACTTTTTTTTTATATTAAGAACTTTGCAAATTATAAACAAAAAAAATCTTGACACAATTTGTGACTTTTTTCATGAAAACCTCAATTTCTCTACGAGTATACATGCTATCCTCATAAAAATTAAGACAATTTATTACAACAAGCCAATCTACAGTTTGAACGCTTTTGCTCGTTAATTTTGACAAGTTTATTTAAATAAGACCTTAGTTCTTTTACAATTTGTTGACGGTTTCCAATGAGGTTTCGTGAAAAACTCGCCATGGAAATTACCTGTACTATTTTGTGGAGACACCTGAAGTTTCAGGATAATTCATCATGTATTTTTCCAGATATTTAACAAAATGTCAAAAATCGGCTGGTCACCTATGGCATCACAAAGTTTATATTAAATTAGCCTTTATCTATGATATGTGAAATACAACAATGGCTTTTTTTTCGGGCGTATAAACAAGTAAAAATGCCACCATTTGATCTCTAAACTAAAAATTTGCTATACATTTTGGATTATATAACATTTTTCTCATTAAAGAAAGACAAGAGAAGAATTCATTTAATACATGTCTTTCGCGAAGTAAATAATAGAATAAAGAAGAGAACTTACATATTCCTGGCCATGGAGCATAGAGACAATTATTGATAGGAGCTACATGAGTATGAATATGCATGGATGGATCCAACTGAATGACATTGTGTTTCTTGTCGTTTGGGTCTAGGAATTCGTCTCTGCCAGGAAGATCGATGTGCCTAAAACGAAAAATGTGAGAGAATGTAAATGTAAGAAATTAACCCCTTACCAAAGAAATTAGATTGATATATGATCAATATCTTAGCCTCTTACCAATGTCGCTAGAACTCTATCATAGCAGGAATCTTGACGTTGTATCCTGAATAGCTTTATGCCCTGACGATACTTTTAAGTTACCATTAAAGAAAAATCAATGTAAAATTTGATTTAATTTGTCCACCAATAAAGATCATAGTTTTCACACATCAAAATTTACTCAATCCTATTTAGAAAGATGAAATAGCAGAAGCTAAATAATTTTTTATGAAACAATTTTTCCAACCATTTACCTAGCTATAGGTTTTATCCATTTAAAAAAGTGTTATACAAAAAATTTGCAACGGACAAAAAACTGACCTATATAGGTGCAGATTCACGGTCAGTTGCCATGTGGCGACTACATTTTTTAACTTGGCGACTAATTTTCGGCGTCTAAATCACCAATCTTTGTAGATTTTTTTTTCGCGATTATTAGATGAAAATTGTGTTTTTCCGCAATCCTCTGACGCGAATCCCACGTTTTTTCGCGATCCTCTGACAAAACTCGCATGTTTTTTAGTAATCCTCTAATCAAAATCGCGTTTTTTCCGCGATCATTCGACGAAAATTGCGAATTTTTGAGCGATTCTTTGAACTAACTTGTGGCGTTTTTTGCGATCTTTAATAAAATTAGCTTTTCTTCGGCGATCGTTAAACGAAATTTGCGTTGTTTGTCCGTTGTTTCGTAATTTTTATTGGAAATTAAGTCTATTGGCGACTGGAATATTTGGGTTAAAAAGCCATTGGCTACTTAATTTTTTTTTTATTTACACCTATACTGCTCTGTTACATATAGGATCACAATACACTTTACACCCTTCTAATAATAATTGTAAGATTTCCATGAATATTTTTGTTAATTAATATAATTATTCTTGTAAATATTTTTGCACAAATAGCTGATACCGATTTATTAATACAGCATTAATTTTAAGCAAGCCAGAAATTGCTCGTCAAGCGTAGCAAATGAGGTGTGTTCGTACTATAACGAAGTTTTTAAAATATTCAGATCTTGGTGTAATAATGCACAGTAATTCGTATTCAGTATAGTAGCTGAAATATTTTGTGTGTCCCTGTAAATACTATCTAATTTCTGTTATACGGGAAATAACTTGTAGTAAATTTAAGCAACGTTTATCAATTTCATAAAATGTGAAAAAGTTTATTATAATTAAAACGCGCCACAAACATTATTTCTTTCTACATCCTTATGCAATGGAATAGATTGGCCCTGTAAATGAATAACAAGTATTATTTGCACTATAGATTGTACATAATGTATATATTTTAGTATATACTTCATAGATGCACATTAACTTTATTATGTTTGAAAGAGTATAGCATCATAAAATGCACTTGAAACTTTTTTTTCGCATTGACCGTAATGTAACGAAATAATTTTGATAGTCCCTCTAATTAAATTATACATTCGATTATCATAAAATTTGAAATGACACGACAAAATTACGCAAAAATTACATATTTTAAATTTCAAACGATTCGGTTGGGTAGATTTTGCTCTGTTAAATGCGGTAAATAATTATTCAGGTGAATCAATTTTGGTTTTAAAGCCGACAGCAAAAAACCCTAAGATATCAAGCACAAGAAAAAACCTCTATTTTATGGAATCTAATGAGCGAAGTTTACCAGAAGTGAAGTGGTGTATAACTTTTGAGTTTGTCCTATAACCAAAGGTATAAAAATATGGAAGCAGGAAAACGCAAATGACAGATCTACGAGTCAATCACTGGTTACCACCAGTGATTGACTCGTAGATCTGTCATTTGTGTAATTATTTTTTGTTTTAGTATGCGTCACTTTAATTTACGACAGACATGGATCATTAGATTCCGCTATTTCAACTATTCCATAAAATAAAGATTGTTTCTTGTGCTTGATATTTTAGAGTTTTATGTTGTCTATTGTTGAATGTTTTATTTTTAAGGGTGTGTTCGAAAAAACGCTTTCCCACCTTCAATAGCTCGAAATTTTCTGATACAATTTCAGACACATTTTTAAAAGTAGAAACATGAAACTTGCTGAGGAGATTTTTGAAGAGACATATTAGGTGCCGTGTGATGTCATTTTACGCTCAATTCATTAGAATTTGGTTTATATACAGTTATTTTCTCAGTATAACCCTTTTTTTTGTTCACAGATCTCCCGCTTCGGAAAAATCGGTTCAAAATGCCGTTTTTGATTGCTTTTTTGCGATATTTTCTGCATTTATAAAAGAATCGATAATTACGGCACCTTGTGTACTTTCTAAATAAGACAATTTGCCAGTTTGATGCATATGAGAGCAAAAATAAAGTCAAAAATAAATCAGAAAATAAGCCGTTTGAATCGAAATACACCCTTAATTGAAAATTCAGGATAAGTTAAAAATACAACTGCTCAAAACAATTAGGGGAGCACATGGTTTTAACGAAATTGCACAGATATTTACACCGATAAGTAACATAAAATAAATCATCCGTAATTTAAAGCTTAGCAGGAAACAAAAGAAAAAACTTCATGCAAATCAAAGTCCATGACGTCGAAAACCAGAAAAAGAACATAAGGACAGAAATCGAGGTGTTGCAGAAATGTCTGTTTCACTGCCTTAACTGTGAAATTCGATTGCTCAGTTTATTATTATTTTTTTTTCTTTTGAGAAAGGGTGACTTGAAAATGTCTCAACAACATGATTTACCAGAATCCATGGCATGGTGTGTTATGGGCAGACTCTAATCCCGGCAAACACAACGAAGTGTCGCGGACACTGATGGAGTCGCCAGAAGTGTCGTTGAAAGGCTGTGGAATTGATTAAAAGAAACAGGGAATGTTAAACGTCGACCAGGGCAAGGTCAGTCACACGCCACTACGGCAACTGATGACCAGTATATACTGTTAACAGTTCGTCGAAACAGAACAGACAATGCTACTCAGCTGCAAAGACAGTTGCTCTGGACAATAGGATGAAGGGTGTCCAGCCAAACAGCTCGTAATAGGCTTCATCAGGAAAGTCTCTATGCACGTAAGCTAATGATCTGCATTCCATTGACCTCAAGCCATTGTGTGGCCCGAAGAAGATGGGATGCTGAACATCGGAATTGGGAGTAACATGATTGGAGCCGAGTACTGTTTACAGACGAGTCCCAATTCAGTCTGGAGTGTAACACTCGACGTGTTTTGGTATTGAGGAAAAGGGGTACTCGAAATAACCACACATTCGTTCGTGAAAGATCACAATACAGACGAGGTGGTTTGATAGTATGGGGCAGAATCAACATAGATGGGCGTACAGACTTACATATCATTCGGAATGGTACTTTGACGGCCCAAAGGTTTGCAGACGAGATATTGAGACCTCATTTCATCCCTTACGCTGCAGCCATTGGAGATTCCTTTGTTTTCCAGCATGATAATGCCACACCGCATATAACTCATCTTGTGGAGAACATGCTTGAAGTTGAAAGAATACAGCGCATGGAATGGCCAACTTGCTCTCCTGAGCTGGATACGGTCAAGCATGTTTTGGAAATGCTGGGATGACGCATTACTGCGAGATCATGGCCTCTTTTTTCTCTCCAAGACTTGGAGATTGCACTTCTTGAAGAATAGAACAGTATTCTCCAAAGTCTTATCGATAACATCGTCAAATTCATGAAAAACAGGTGGGCAGTAGTCTTAGCTGTTCGGGAAGACCACATCACATATCATATCAAAAATCATGCATAATTCCTAAACAGTACTTTTCTTTATCATTTAAATGTAACCAATTTGTTGCCCTAAATCATCTTTTCATGTTTTATCCATCTTTTTAAAGAATTAAAGCTTAATTACAAGTTTTTTTGCTTCATTATTTCTGTACTGCGCATAGATACGCGTGTGCTATCCATTTTATGCCAATACATGATTGTTTCGCACGGTTTTCTTAACTTCTTTGCTTGCTCTCCTAATTTTTTTAGCAGTGTAGATTACAAAATTCCATCTTTACATACAAAACTCAGATGAAGTTAAATAAAAGAGTATAGAAGCATTTCAGATGTCTAACTTACTCATCAGGATCGGATTCAAATTTTTGGTACAATATTACCGAAGGCAAGGAACCTCCTTCAGAGCGAACTTCAACGTGAACAATGGAATTCGGTTTACGCACCACGCATACGATATTTAAGCAGCTTCTGGCCGGCACCCAGTAGTCTTCCACGCCTGGATCGGTTGGCATTAGGGGTGGGCGATTACGCAAGTAATATTGTTCGGGTACAATGCCTCCAAATTTCATCTGGAAAAATAAATCAAAATGTTTAAGAAGCAGAGAGGGGAAATATCGAATGAACATTGCATTTGCAGTCGTAAGCAAATACAGTCGACTCTCGTTAAATCGAACTCGTCGGGATCACAAGAAATGTTCGAATTATCCGAAGTTCGAATTATGGAAAACATGCTTAACATGGTACTATTACAAAGGTATTAATGTTATAGTAGTTTTTTAACTTATTTCGTCTGTTATCATTAGAATATGACTTAATATTAAATTAGAATGTATAAATACATAAACTAATTAAAAGATTAGAAACAAGCACAATGGAAGAAAAATTTAAAGCGTCACTGATGGACAGACGGGGCTCTAAGAAAGTGGATATCAAATGGATTGTGTTATATGTATACTTGTTCGAAACAATATTCACAAAAATCAAAGAAAGAAATATATTCAAATGATCTGAAATCCGTGAGAAAGAAAAGAAAAATGAAAAATCGGGATTCTCATTAGTTCGAATGAAACGAAGTCAAGAGAAAATGAGTTCGAATTAATGAAAATTTTTAACGTTATTCTGACATTGAAAATTTCGGGACTTCATGTTTAGTTCGAATTAAACGAAGATTCGAATTATCCGATTTCGAATTAACGAGAGTCGACTGTATTTACAAAATAGAAATGTAAGAAAATTGTATCATTAGTATGCTTTATTTGAGCGTTAGAGTGGTTAAAATTGATAAACACTTTTTAATTATTTGGAAAATAGTTGTTGTCCTCGGTAGAGAACTGGGAAATCTAAAGTATATCTGAATCTTTTTATTGGTTGAATTTCGCAACTTATTCTTTTTTTTTATTAGTTCATGTTTAATGTGCAGAAATAAAATACTTCTGTTGCCACAATGACAAAAAAAGAATTAAAAAACTGTAAAAAAATTAACAACTTAAAAACGAATTGAAATACAGCTTTCAAACAAATTGCATTTAAAAGTAAATTTTTTTCTCTAACTGACGATGTAAAAATTGAAATTGTGTGATGTTTAGCAGTTTAAAAATTTGCAGTACCGAAAATTGTAAAACTAAAATTTCATTTAAATTTTGTATATGATTAGTACAGGAATATTAATTTTTAATCCATGGCATACGTAATATAGGATTATGTTATTACGTAAACCACGTTTTGATCATCATAAAAATGATGTTTGTTATTACTTTTTTTTAATATAGAATTTATTTATAAGTCAAAAATTTTAGTCTTTGAAAATGTAATTTTCCAAATAGTCATTGTAATTTGTTAAATTACATTTTTTAAATTAAATTTTGTTTTAAAAACTGTTAATGCTGCAATATATTTTTTTTCCAAATGACAATATTTTTGCATTATCTTCCCCCCAACCCCTCCCCCCTTTTCTTTTCACAAGCGTCTGATTCGTCTTCTTCTGCTCTTTTCATCCGAGACTCTTTTTCCCATGCTATGGAGAGGCAGGTAAAATGGAAATACAGTGGAATTCCAATTATACGTTTTGCTCGGGACCGGGCAACAAAACGTACAACTCAATGGTCTAGAACTATTTTTTTTTCTTTTCTCCAGAATAGTTACTGAACAGTAAACTTTGTATTTCTGTTAATAATGCAACCGCTTTATAGTTACTAGTTATACTGCTGACGAGCAGCTTTACTATGCAAGCTCTCATAGCAGGTCTAAAGACTGGCATCAATTGATTGCTCGGAGTTTGATCATCACAATCAGACCCGTCAATGAGTAGCAAAAATTCTGAAATTATTTTCAGCAAAACGTAAAAATGAGACAATTTTTCAATCGGATACACGAAAACGTAACGTATAATTGAGGGAAATGTATTGACTCAAAAACATATAACTCAGCTAATTTTTAATGGCAAACCTCCGAGACCGCCAAGTTGAAACGCATAACCGAAGGAAACGCACAACTTATATAAGTAGACAAATAAGTGGAGTTTCATTGCATATCCTTCTATAGTAAAAAAAAACTAGCCTTAAAAGGAATGACTCCTAGAATGATGCTGATGTGTAAGATTTCCGGAAATAACGAATCCGGGCGGACCACTCCTTCCATGAGTCGAATAGACCAAACAGGAAAAGGCGATTGCCCTATGCATCGCCGTATGGGTTACCATAAAGAGGGAAAGGTTACCATCGCCAACAATCGCCAAATTTGTAGCCAACTTGGCGATATATCGCCAAATTTGTAGCCAACTTGGCGATATATCGCCAAATTTGGCGACCAAAATTAGTCACCAAAAGTGACGCCAACCTGGCGATAACTGTAATATTTCGCCAAATTTTTAATTTCTTTAGAACACCAGTTATGTGACACATGATTTGAAAGGTCTGCAACTGCTTATTCATATTATGGATGTCTTCTGTGTCACCCCCACACTCTGCTCCCCCCCAGGGGGGCACATTTTTAATTTCTTTACAACACCAGTTGTGTGACACATCATTTGAAAGGTCTGTAACTGCTTATTCCTATTATGGATGTCTTGTGTGTCAATCCCCCACTCTGCCCTCCAGGGGGGGGGACACATTTTTAATTTCTTTACAACACCAGTTGTGTGACACATCATTTGAGAGGTCTGCAACTGCTTATTCATATTATGGATGTCTTGTGTGTAACCCCCCCTCTGCCCCCCAAAGGGAGCACATTTTTAATTTCTTTACGATTTTTTTACGATTTTCTCTACAACACCAGTCGTGTGACACATCATTTGAAAGGTCTGCAACTACTTATTCATACCACGGGGTATTGGCGAGCGCAGCAAGCAGGGGTAGTCTACAACTTGGAATCGCGAAGCGATTACGCGGGGGGTTGCTGAGCATAGCGAGCAGGGGGGCGGAGCCCCCCTAGTATTTAAAATAAAAATACATAAAAAAGTAATTTTTGGACATAGGGTTATGTCCCCAGTTATTGACATCTGACATTGGACTCCATCATTGTGATGTCACAGGCAACCTAAATTGGCAAATCAACCGCAAATTGGATCCATATACAAATCCACAGAATTCAGAGTATATTAGAGATGCCCGGTACTGTAAAAACGGCTTGCAATATGAAGCCAACTATCGCTCAAATCATTCGTCTCAACAAAACAAGCACTTGGAATAAAAGCTGAATTCATTCGACATTAGACGGTAAGATGTTTTCAAAACGAGACGCAAATGTTTGTTCTGAATGGTTATCGGCTTAGCTTCACACCAAATCAATACATTTGCATCTGTAATAAACTCTAAATTCTATAGTTATTGTTGATCCCATAGAGTAATGAGAAAGAATAGAGACGAAGTATAGTGGCTAAGGGTGACGCCAATAATGTAATCTTAAAATCTGTTATATAAGGTCCAAACATACCACGTACTTCGACGCGCAACCTGTTAATTCAAATCTGTATTGCTTTGTTTTTGCGGTTATCGTTGCAAACTTTTATTCATTTTCTGCGTATTGGCCATAGGTATGATTAAAAATGAGAATATATGCATTTATAAGATGCAGTACCTGATGTTCCCTGTTCCATGTGCTTCTCTTGTTTGGGCCGAAAGAGGTCATTTAAATTTGAGCGATAGCTTTTATTGTGTTGCAAACCGTTTTTTCGGCATACTGCATCTTTATCTGTCTCTTAACTGTATGTTGATTCAATTTGCACTTGATATGTGAAGTTGAATTGCCTGTGACATTACCACTGATGGGTTTATTAACTGACACTTCAACGAAAATCTAATTCAGATGAATATTTTCTTCTAAAGTTCTGCAGAGTAATATTATCTAGTGGTAACTGACTTTTTTTTTTTTTTTTTTTTTTCATCAATTTATTCCCCACAAGAAGGGCAAGACTGTTTCGTTGAGAAAGAAAGTTTTGAGAACACAAAAGTGCTATTTTGGGGCATCAGTGTTATTTCTAAAAGTAAGATAGAGCTTTTTAAAAAAAATCTATGTGTAATGCAATCATCCTAAACTATTTTTTAACCCTTCCGACATGGACAAACTTTGTTAATAATGTGTATAATGTTAATATGTCTCTAATCAGCTTAGCGTAAAATAGTTAAATAAACTCCATCACCATAAGTAAATAGACATTTTCTAAAACTTTTCTAAATATATAAATAATAACGAAGAGATTTAAATAAAAAATGTTATTTTCAATACATCACTTACGAATTCAGCACACATAGGATTTCCCTTGGAATCTACTCTTTTGCCTCCTAAGAATTCTGGAATAACATCAGCGTCAATATATTTTAATAATAAGCTGACACTTTGATCTGTAAAAGTAAAAAAGAAATTTGAACACATTTCTATAATTAAAAAATGACACTAAAAGATAAATTATAAAAAGTTTCCGCGTACTAATATTTTTTTTTTTTAAAGGAAAGAAAGAATACTGAAAATTAATGGTACACCTAAATATACTGTTGACGGTGGGATATTATTATATTATAAGGTCTATGGAACATTACCAGTAACATCTTAAAAGTGGGAAACTTGGTAGTATTATAGAGAAATGTTTGATAAATAGGCTGATTTTAATTTGTGCTTGAACTCACCGGATCCCGGCTCCGCGGCACCTCATTATTTTAAAAGAATATTTAAAGATTGGTCAGAATTCACCGGACCCAATAAATACTGGGCTCCGAAGCCCAGCGGATCAGCGCTTCCAAAAAAATGATGCTTTATATTATATTTCCTTTCATTTCATTTCCAATTCTTTCAGTTTTTTTCTACTACTAAAGCGCTTACATATAAGATGTAATATGCCGTAGCATACTTCTAAATAGCGCTCGCAAATGGAGACTCGGTGATTTTCTGTCTCACTGATTTCAAAACGGCGAGATGAATACTAGAATTAACTGCAACCATAAAAAAAGATTGTACCGTATCTGGCGTTTTAACTTGTAATTATACTGTGTTTACTCGATCTTTTTGTTCGTGCTTGTAAAATAATCTCAGTAATTGACTGTTTAGTTTTGTGAGAGTGAAGTAGTAGTTACTATAACTTCTTTATTTTTAATGAACATTTAAGTATTCGTTGCAATTCACCGTAGCTCATAAATATTACCCAGTCGGACAGCACTGCTTGTGCTGCGTTTTGATTGTTAATACAAAAAAAAATCTTTAGCGAGTAGAATTTTTTGAAAATTTCTTACTCCTGATTTCAATATTTTTGCTCTGTTGATTTATTTGATCATATTATTTATAAATGTATAGAGATAAAGTTGAAATATGTTAGGAAATTTCTTTTGCTGAAGACGAAATTGCTTTAAATTTTGTAAAATATAAATATACTGGTGGAGGAGATGGGGAGGGGGGGATATACTGTGGTTATTATTACAGCAGAACATTAGAGCCCCGTTATTTTATTCATGAACAAGCAAGCCCTGAGAAAGATTCACGAGCAAAGCTTACACTACTAAAATAAATAAATAAATAAATAAAATAGAGAGAGAGAGAAATGCTCAAAATGGCGCATGCGCATTTCGTAAGGCTGTGAGTAAAGAAATTAAATTAATATAACCGTTCCATATCTTTGACTGTGAGAGAAAGACATCGATGGAAAAGCTTCTCTATAACGTCGTCAGATCAGGCAAAAAAGAAAGAAAGAAAGAAAAATATGCCGGTTCGGCCTACAGGCGGAGATAGAGTTCGAAGTTAGGTACAAATTTCACCAACAAAAAGTAAATCAAGATAAGAGATAAACCCAGTTTCATCACTAAGAATGAGCTCTAGTGACCTGAACCTTTTGTGAAAATTCTAATATTCATGCATATATGGAATAGATTTAAAAATGGCGAAAACAAAATCAGAAAACCTCAAAATGTTAAAATATGCCAATATTTCGGTAGTCTGATTTATATAATGTTTCGATATGTTTTTTTCAAACGCGCATCACGTTACATATTCACCTGCTTTTCGCCCGTTATACAGTCAGCTCTCGTTAATTCGAACTCGTCGGGACCACAAAAACTGTTCGAATTATGGAAAGTATGAAATGAAAAAATGTTTAATATAGTACTATTACAAAGGAAATAATGTTATAGTGTTTTTTAAATTTATTTTATCTGTTATCATTAGAGTATGACTTAATACTAAATTAGAATGTATAAATACATAAACTAATTAAAAGTTTAGAAAAAAACACAATGGAAGAAATATTTGAACCATCACTGATGGACAGACAGGGCACTAAGAGATTGGACATCAAATGCATGGGATTATATGCATACGCATTCGGAACAATTTTCTCAAAAATCAAAGAAAGAAAGTTATTCAAATGATCTGAAATCCATGAGAAAGAAAGAAAAACTGAAAAATCGGAAATCTCGTTAGTTCGAATTAAACGAACTCAAGAGAAAATGAGTTCGAATTAATGAAAATTTTTAACGTTATTCTGCCCTTGAAAATTTCGGGACTTCATGTTTAGTTCGAATTAAGCGAAGATTCGAATTATCCGATTTCGAATTAACGAGAGTCGACTGTATTTCCAATATGACGTAATATTTACTTTTTAAAAAAAACATCCATTAAGTATTCATTTCATTTCATTTTCCGTTTTCATCAGGAAATCTTGCGAAAGAAAATGTATGACGTAATATTTAATCTTTCTTAAATTCGTCTAACTATTTTATTTTCATTTTTTACGAGGATATCTTGCAATAGTAAAGTAATTGTTGTGGTGAGAATTTTTTTATTATTTTCTTAATTGTTGGCAATTGCTATAACGAAAAATGCTTATTTTTTCCTGCCATTGTTCTGTAAGAGTTGGCTTTATCAAAATCATGTTAAGGCAATATTCAAAATTTCTAACCCTCCCCATTACCTTCCCCTTAAGCCGATTTTGTCCGATGATATACAGTAAAACCTCCATAACGGACACTCCCGAATAGCGAACACCTCTATTTAACGGACAGTTTTCCAATCCCCACTCCCAAAACCTAAATTTTTGTATGTTTAACCTCTGAATAACGGACATTCCGAATAGCGGACACTATTTTCGGCGATAAAGAATGAAAAAGTATTTTTTAACGAAACAAAACAAAACAAAAAAAAGTAAAAAGGCCTTTTAATTTATAAGGACATTGTATCATAAATTTTGTGATCATACATTAAATATAGATCATGAGCTGGGACAAATCCCCCCATCCCCCTCCATGTTCAGGGTTGAATTCAAGAGGTTGCCCGGGAGAGACATCTCCCAGAGCATTGAAATGTCCCCCCGGATAAGTTTGAGATTTTATTCTTTTAACCCCTTGAGGACGAGTGATACATGTACGTTCCGAAAAAAGGCTTAAGAATTCTTGTTTATCCTCGCCAGTAAAATTGTACTCTAAAATTTGCCTTATTTAATTGGAACATTTTCTCGATTTAATGAGGTACAAATTTCTGCATTTAAAAACCGGTGGCAAAACATTAATAATTTCGAAAAAGGCTCCCGTCGCGAGGGAGTTAATGGTCCAAAAGTGCAATCCCCCTCCCCTCTCCGCCCAGAACTCTATAATGTCCAAATAACGTCACATTGAAAAACAAATTACATGTAATCACAAGCAAAAGTAAACTTTTGTAACATATTTTTTTCATAAAAATATAATAAACAGTGGATAAAGGTGTGCACAATTTTATTTCAGTTTTATCGCATAATTTTTTTTTAATTTCTAATTAATTATATAATAGAGGTTTTAGGACATATAAAAGTCAATTAATGAAACATTAAGCATTACTTAGTAAATTTTGAATCTTTGATGTTTTCCCAATAGCGGACACCTCCGAATAGCGGACAATTTCTGAGTCCCCGAGGTGTCCGTTATTTAGAGGTTTTACTGTATTAGCCATCTCAATGTTACTGGCGAGTTTTGAGATGATCCGTGCATAATGGCAACTTTTATCGTGCGGATAAAATTTAGTACATATACATATATACCGTATTTACTCGTGTATAAGGTGCACCCCTACTTTACAAGTAAAAATGGCGATTTCTTAAAATCTCGTGTATAACGCGTACCATAAATTTGATACGCTAATGAAGAATGACCAAATGAATTTCAGTAAAAAAAAAAGTCGAAACAAACATTACACCAGACCAGAAAACAAGACGAAAATGCATTTTTAGACTTCGGGTTGTAAGAGAATGACGGGAAATAGGAATGAGTGACGGTAAAGAGAATTGAAATTAGCGGTTAGATAATGCCATTAGCTCTGTTGTATAAAAACTGCAAGGAATGAAATAAATATGCAGTAATACTTCAATTAAGTAACATTTTCCCAGTTTTAATATCTTCTTTGAATAATTTCTTGTTTCATATGTATATCGTTCGACTGCATCCAACAGTAAAAAATTATTCCGTGCATAAGGCGCACCTAGGAGTTTTGCCCTAATTTTTTGTAAAAAAAGTGCGCTTTATACACAAGTAAATACGGTATATATACTTTTTAAATGGGGGTAGTCTTAGGTTCCTGGGGTCATATAATGAAAATTTATGAGGGAATTTTTCAAATGTTGCATCGTGGTAACGATTGCAATAGTTAATACTTCTTACGAAATCTACCTAAAAATATCCACAATCGGCGGAGAAAAGAGGTCGTATTTAAACCCATTTAAACGAATTTTTTTTTCTTTTGCATTGAATAACGGAGATCGATTTTTAATATGGCTATTTTTTACTTTTTGGATTTCGGTTGCGATATTTTTTTTCTTTACAAAGGTACTTTTACTTTCGTAAGCAGTTTTCAAAATGAAAATAACTTTATTTTAAAAAATCTACCATCAAAATCGAAAAAGAAAAAAAAAAAAAAAAAGAAAGAAAGAAAGAAAAAGCCATATTAAAAATCGACCTCAACCATTCAAAAAAAAAAAAAAAAATTGAAAAAAGAACTTGCCCACAGATTTTACTATGCCGACCGGGTGTCTCTTCAAGTGGATGGAAGAATCCCCTTAAGGGTGCATTCGAAAAAACGCTTTTCCACCTTCAACAGCTCAAAATTTTCTGATACAATTTCAGACACATTTTTAAAAGTAGAAACATGAAACTTGCTGAGGGGATTTTTGAAGAGACGTATAAGGTGCCGTGTGAAGTCATTTTACGCTCAATTCATTAGCATTTGAATTACAAACAGTTATCTTCTGAGTGTGACCCTTTTTTTCGTTCCCAGATCTCCCGCTTCGAAAAATTCGGATCAAAAGGCCAACTTTGACTGCATTTTTTGTAATATTTTCTGCATTTATCAAAAATTTGACAGACACGGCACCTTGAGTAGTTTCTAAATAAGAGAATCTGCGAGTTTGGTGTGTTTGAGAGCAAAAGTGAATTCAAAAATAAATCGGAAAATAAGTAGTTTGAATCGAAATACACCCTTAAGGAACAAAAAACACGTCTGAAATTAGAAAATACCGTAGCTAAAAGTTGAAGAAAGAGCAAAAAACATAAAATTTAAATACTGTAAGAATTTATCTCACACATGTGAAGGGGTAAAGTACCTCTGTTGCTAAAATATTGAATTGACTTGAGTGACCAGGATTTACAAACAAATTATTTTTTTTAAGTTAAAGCTTTTCCTCACGTACATTAATAATATCAAAATTTTATTTCAAACATCCACTATCAATATGGCACTTAGAAATAAAAATTAAGTGAAACATATAATATCCCACAGCAATTCAGAGAGTTAGAAGGAATATATTTTAAACAGCAGTTCTGTATAGTATTTTTTGTCTTATTTAATCCAAGCATTTTACGATTAGACATCACACAGATTGCGACTAACGAATTCTAAAAATAAAAAAGTAAGCATCATTAAATCCATCGCTTTTCTAACTCGTATAAATTTGTAACCATAAACAATGTTTGGGAATTTATCATCTGTGGAAGGCAAACAGAAAAATGATTTAAATTTAATACATCAATTCTTATTTAAATTCTATAGATAGTAAAATATCGTTTTGTCATTTGAAAACACTGTAAAAGTAATTTTTGTAATTCTAGCATATCAGAGAGTAGGGTAAAAATTGATAAAAAATTTCATATTTATGTACGAAAATTTAGTTCAATGCACTGTAAAACTAGTTGGATATAGCAATCCCAAAACTGTCTTCTATTTCATAAATGTTAATATTTCAAAATTCGCTACCATAGTGGGAAATTAAATGTCAATCTATG
Source organism: Maratus speculifer (assembly GCA_964019185.1). Classification (NCBI taxonomy): domain Eukaryota; kingdom Metazoa; phylum Arthropoda; class Arachnida; order Araneae; family Salticidae; genus Maratus; species Maratus speculifer. The sequence goes on along the minus strand of OZ025300.1, from coordinate 159,691,361 downwards.
TCCATCATGAGGATTCTAATGATATGAAATTTCGTGCATTAGTTCTTGAGCTAGAACTATCGCTAAAATAACCTAAACCATTGAAAATTCAGCATAACAGCGCCACCTTTTGGGGGATGTTATACGAAACTTAATTTGTAAAAACTTATGTCAACATGTAACTTAATTTAAATTTTTATGAAACTTCGTGCATTTATTCTTGAGGTAGGACTACAGCTGAATGAAAAATGCAATATAGCAGCGCCACCTGTCGCCTAATTTACACACGATTGACGAACAACACCAATTCATATTAAGGATTAATTGAATCTGAAGTTTTATGAAAATATGGACATTAATTCTAGAGATAGAGTTATTGCGGAAATCACAAAAAAGCAGCATAACAGCGCTATTTGTTGAGCGATTTGAACGACAATATAGAAAATATCAATTCATGTCATGGACTAACTGAATCTGAAGGCTGGTGAAAATCCATGCGTTAATTCTTGAGATAGAAGTATTGCAAAAATCGGGGAAAATATTGCATAGCAGCGCCACCTGTTGATCGATTCACATCAAAAACTAACCATAATCAATTTATATCAGAGACTAAATGAATTTAAATTTTTATTATATTCCGTGCATTAGTTCTTAAAATAGAGTGCCCACTAAATTTGTGTCACATACAGACAGGGTCACAGACTCACGGACTTACAGACAAATATTTTGTAAAAATATGTTTTTTGGTATCTCTGATTCCAAAAACGTGTAAACCGATTGAAAACCGGAAGTCGAAAAATTTTTACGAATGCGATACTTTCTTCTTGTAAAGAAAGTCTTCTTGTAAAAAAGTAAAAAGCATGTAACGTTGCTTCATGGCAGCTATGCTGTCTTCATTTTATTGAGTAATTTAACCTACAGAACTGACATTACGTTACACTACTGTGTAATATTACTCCAATTATGTAAGTTTAAATTACAACATTACATAAATTAAATTACTCCCTAAAATTCGAGGCAGCATATCGCATGATGGTATGAAATTGAACATTGCTCAATTTCATGGAGTAATTTACATTACATTAAAAAAATAATTTTACACTTTTTTACACTGTGTAACAAAATAGTATAAAATATTCTATAAATAGATTGAGCTTACCTCTTGATACCACTCTTATTTTCGATATGAAGTTACTCTTTAAAATTGGTCTGAAGAAATTAAAAAATGAATGAAAATAAAAGGGAGCTGAAAAAGGAAATATAAAATATGAATAATTTTACAAAAGTTGTTTTAAATGTTCATCAAACAAAATAAAAGTATAAATAGTTTTTGAAAAAAAAATAATAACAAAACTGTAATTTAATAAATTTACAGCGGCTATTTGTAAAATGATATTTTCAAAGACTAAAATTTTAAAAATTTATAAATAAATTCTATATTTAAATTAATAATAAACGTAATTTTTAGGATGATCATAACGAGTCCTATATTACGTACGCCATGCATTAAACATTAATATTCCTAGACCAATGATAAAAACCAGTAATTAATAGGTGTACAACTTTAACTCCTTAAAATGTGCATATTTAATTGAGTTAATCCCGTTGATTGAGTTTGACTCCCGAAAGCCTCATTTTACGTACAACATGGGTTAAACATTAATAATTCTAGACCCATCATGAACAAATTTTAAATGAAACTTCAGTTTTACAATTTTCAGAACTGTAAATTTTTAAACTTCTAAACATAGTACATTTAAAATTTTTACATCATGCGTAGAGGAAAAATGCATTTTTAAATAAAATTTGATTGAAATCTTTATCACAATTTGTTTCCAATTTTTTTTTTCAAAGTTTTTATTACTTTTTTGTTATTGTGGCAACAGAAGTATACCATTTTTGGACATTAAACATGGACCAATCAGAAAACGTGTCATCGTGGCAACAGAAGTATTCCATTTTTGGACATTAAATATGAACCAATCAGAAAATTAATAAAATAAAATAAGTTTCGAAATTCAACCTATAAAAAGATTCAGATATGCTTCAGATTTCCCATTTCTGTAACGAGGACAACAACTGTTTTCCAAAAAAAAAAAAAATAAATAAATAAATAAAATAAAAAATCATCGTTTGATAAGGCATTTCCTATTAGAAATCTTAAAAATCACCAGCTAAATTTATGACTAATAATTCACGTAATTCTAGAAAAATTTTCCTTACAATACGTTAATTAATGGATACCGATAATTGAAAATTCACCACTTAAACGCGAGTTAGCAAATATATTTTTAAAATTATAATTCTTAAATGCCATGATTTTTTTTTTAAATCTGTTTAAACATGTTTTACGGCTTTCAATTTTTAAATAAATTATAAGAAAAATACTTTTTAAAAAATCATATTTTGTTTTAACCCGGAAGAATTCGCTGCATGAGATTTTCTTTCTCCATCGTACCTTTTTTAACCCGGGAGAACTCGCTGCATGAGATTTTCTCTCATCTTCGCATCTTTTTTAAGACTCTTATTTAAACCCCTTTTCCTTTTAATGAAAATTTCAAAACGTTATTTCAATTATTTTTCCTTTTTTTTGTGAATAAAAGTACTAAGGCAAAAAAAAGGTGATATTGAACGAATGTAAAGTAAAAGAAAAGCAATTGAGCACCGTGAGAGAAATTCTCACTAGCGAGTTCTCCCGGGTTAAAACTCTTATTTAAAACATTTTTCATTTTAATAAAATTTCAAAATAGGATTGCGATTACTGTACCTCTTTAGTGAATAAAAGTACTAAGCCAAACAAAAAAGTTTATATTAAGTAAATGTAAAGTAAAAGAAAAGCAATTGGACACCGTGAGTGAAATTCTCACTAGCGAGTTCTCCAGGGTTAAATGTGGTTAATGGCTAAAAAAGACAGGTTGTCGAAAATCGAAAACATCGGGCTCTAATTGAAAAAATAATTCTTGATAAAATTGTATAATTATTGTAATAGTAATAAAAATTGTAGAAATTATAATGTACTGTAATGTATAAATCCTGTAATAACTGTAATATAATACAATGTAATTGTAATTTAGATTAATTTTAAGAATGGCGGTTGTTGAAAGTGGATTTTTCCTAGCGTTTGGATAACCTCTTGAATTTGACTGTCACTATTACTGGGCAGCAATTTCCTCTTTATTTTTCCGTGATTAAAAAATCGAGAATATTATTCAGAAACAGCAAATACTTTAGTATTTCATTACTTTTTTTTTCAATAGTTTTGGCGGTAGTATTTGTATATTGATTGTTCGCAAGAAATAAAAATTGCTATAGTTACGCTATTTTTTAATAAGTTTTTGTTTCGCAAATTGTATAACTATTTTATTTTTATCAAAATACGAGGAAAATCATTGTCAGAAAGAAGGCAGAAAACAAACTCCGTGGTAAAACTAATAAAAGTTCGACATAATAGACTTAAAAGGACAAATTATATACTAAAAGGTCGTACACAAATTCTTATTTACAAAGAAAAAAAAAAAAATTGTAATTTAAGAAATTACCCCAACCATTTGAAAAATGTTTCACTCGATACATTCATCTATCATTTTAAGCTAAATACCAGTTGTTTTATTGTGTATTATCCGTGCCACTGCTATAAATGACTTTATACATGCTGCAATTTGAAGGTACGGTTCGTTTAAGTTATATCACTCTATTGTCGCCAAGCATAAAAGTTGGCGACGAAAGAAACATTTCAAACTATTTAACATTGTTGGTGCAAAAGTAATCATTATTAAAATACAGCTTTGGCATATACTGTTATACTTGTAAGACTTTGGCATATATTGTTTGATTTTACAGAGCAGAATTTTGGTGATGGAGGTTTTAAACCAAAATCGATCGCAGCACATGCATCTGTGAATGGGTCCATCAGACATCGAATCAAAAAAGTTTTTTCCCAGTTTTTCCCAAGCCGATTGCTTTTTAGTTTTCTTTTTAGGTGGTGGAAAATCAAGAGTAATAGCTATAACATTTTCCGGCTTGTTAGAATCACTATTGGCACTCAAATTTTCCTGGTTAGAACCGACCGATAGTAAAACGCCATGGCTAGTGGATTGGTCGCCCTGGCGACATGATGTTTTACAATTAATCGGTTCGGCATTAAATTGCTTCCTTTTTCGTGATCGCCTTTCAACACGTAATTGGTTTTCAGCGGCTCAATAATCTTTTGATTTTATCATTTTCTGCATTGAAAGACGTTTTTGCGCCAAACCAAATACAGTATTACTCAGTTATCCCGTCGACCAATTTCGCCAAATGATACGAATCGCCAAACTAATAAGCAACTTATACATGTTGACTGTGTTTAATATCATTGAATGCGATATTCACGTTCATTCATTTCTTTGGCTTCGGCTTTTTCCGTATCTGTTAATTTCCGTCTACCCATTTTTAAATTTGTTAGTTTTCTCCTTTATTACAATGATTTTAACCATTTTAATTTACTATTCAAATAAAAATTCTTCTAAAAGTAAAGAATTTAATTTAAATTCAAATAAAAACTCTTCTAAAAGTAAAGAAATTAATTTAAATTCAAAAGTGACCACATCATTCAAAAGTGGTAACATCATTCAAAAGTGGTAACATCATCGGGTCCATTCTCCCGAAAACAACAACCATTTTTCAAATGGTTAAAAAAAAAAGGAATTGTCAATAGATGTAAATTGATATAGACAACATATATATAAATTTTTATGCCAAAGCTGATTTTTTTTTTCGTTATTGTAAACTGGGGGTAACTTTGAACCGTACTGTCTCAGTGGAACCTTAACAAATTATTCACAGTAAAATGCCAACCTCAAGTTAGTGTTGCTACCTATATTTTGAGTCCAAAAACTTTATCAGTAACTCAAGTAATGTAAGGGTCAGGTGGGATAATTAGACCAGGGGATAAATATGACCACCCCTATAATGGAGAAAATTGGTTATGATAAAATTTTATTTCACACCTTAATATTAACCTCATAATGTATTTTTCATTTTAGACATTCTTTATCACTACTCTAAAGCATTTTTGAAGTCCAAATAGTAATTTGAAAAAAGTCTACCAAAATGTTTAATAAACGGATTTGCCAGTTTAGACTTCTAATGGTCTTCATTTCCCCAAATAAATGTGTGTAGGCAAGTATTAAGAGGAAATATACTGGTTATAATTTCCCCACTCGTGGTCTTAATTACCCCAAACGTTTGTGATTATGAGTTTTTGATGGAGTATTATAATCATCCTTGTAACTTAAAAAAAAAGAGGCTATGAGAATTAAATCTTTTAAGAAGTGTTTTTAAAAGTCAAACTTACTTTCTATGTACTAAAAACACCACTTTTTCAAATAGAAACAAGTAAAAAAAAATAACAAAGTTGAAGCAAAGAAGAAGTGAGCATAGTTACTCCTCCTGACCCTTGATGATTTAAAATTTTTATCTTTTGGACGAAAGTTAAATCAGTTTACGGTAACTCTAGACGTACATATAAATAATAATAATAATAATAATAATAATAATAATAATAATAATAATAATAATAATAAATAAATAAATAAATGAATTTTGCAAAATTCGGAATTTTATGTGGGAAAATGGGTGGAAAAATTATTATAACGTACTTCTCGATATTTTATTATAAATTTAGCTTAAAAAAAAAAAAACATTCTTACTCTTATAATTATCATTCTACTTGTCAATCAGCTGCTTACGGCCAACAAAATTAGTCATAATTAGTACAACTGTTCAGTTTTTCAGTCTTAAATCTAAGGAAAATTAATATATCTCAAAACAAAATTTGTGTGCATCAGATTATTGTACTTCACTAATTTACAAATTATTGTAATTTATTAATTCTATTCCTAATACTTTCAAATTACCCAATTATTTACCGTTCACATTTAATTATGCAAGCCATAGTATTTTAAAATATTTTTTTTTTTAATAAGAAAAGTAAATAGAAAATAAAGTATCAAGCATTAGCCTTATTATTAATTTTTTTCTAAATAAATCTTACCATTGATTACTAACACATTTTGCCAAATTTCTGGATGAAGTTCTTGTAACATTCGTAATAAATCTAATCCCATCTCTACAACTAAAAGTAAAAGCAAAATAGTAGAATTAATTCAAATGTTATTAAAAAATAAATAAATAAATATTTTAAAAGTATAAAAAATAACTATTTATAAAATATATGGAACCTCTTTCAAATCATTTTTTAAATCCTTCTTATCATAAATTCTAACATTGAAACGAAACATGTACATATTTCCACTGGAAAAAATCTCGATGTACATTTGTATATAAGGTACCCTGGGGTAATAACGCCACGTTAAGGTTCTACCAATTTTCACGGCTCAGTTTTAGATTGCATATTTCAAACAAATGCATGATTTGATACAGCAACTCATTGACTATCTATATAAAAAAAATAATTTAACAGATATGTATTCATATAATGTAATGGCGTGATTTCTTGACCAATGCTATTAGGCGTTATTACCCACCTATATGGGTAATAACGCCATGCAAACAAAACTATGAAATAAGATGGAATAATTGCATGTAGATTGCCCAATTCTGAAAATACAAACTCTACAAACATATAAATTGACAAATTGCATTCTAAGCTATTGAGAATGTTCAATTTTTTGTAAAAGTGTAAGAAAAATAAAGGTGTGGTGCGGGAGGGGGAGGATGAGGCAAAAGAATATCAGACCGTGAGCTTCTTTTTACTTAAAAAGGACCGCTTAAATAGAATTATTAGAAACATTGCACAGTTTTAACTGTGTTTATTTGAATCAGTATTTAGGATGTAACTCGGCCACTGTAGGGAATCAACCCGGGTATTAATTCCAAGGATTGGCGTTATTACCCCGTTATAGTTATTGCGCTGTAGATTTTAAATTACAAATTATCTCGAGAAGATATCCAAAATCTTCAACAACATTTTGAAATTCTTGGAATACTACAAATTTATGTAATTAACAAAGTATTTCCGGATAAAAAAAAATAGTCTTCACATCACAAAACGTATCTCGCAAGTTTTAGATCAAGCGTTAATTTTAGTTGCTTGTAAAAACAATAAGACCTAAAAATGAAACAAATTAACTTGAGGCTGTTTTTTGCGATTTATATGACTCAAAACCCTTCTGCGCAGAGCACATGTGTGTCATTTACCAAAATTATTTCATAATTATGCATAATATTAGCAGTTGGAGTTATTACCCCGCCTGGCGTTATTACACCAGACCACCTTATTTGACATGCATGTTACCGGCCAAACTAGTGTTTATCCTGATGCCAATCGGATAAACAAAAATTAGTTTTCCCATATCTAGTTTGACCATCCCGGTAGCTTTATTTATGGGTCTGCCTGGAATGCCATTTTAATTTGCTACAGCAGAAGAGAATGTATTTCCTCTCCCTGCTTTTAACTTTTATGTTATTGCTATAAATATGAGTTTTCTTTTCATCAAATCTTCTATAATATTCGTTTGTTTCCTCTTTCTGTACAATTACATCTTTCCTCATGATCTAAATTTTCTCTGACTATGTGCATCTGATTCAAGTATTGCGCCCTGTGTACTCATGAAAAATCTGAAATTTCTAGAAGTACTGCCCCTATTCACTAACACTTCTTCTAATTATTTTATTCATCCTCTTTAGCATTTTTCTTGTCACGAATAGTTTCATACCCTAAAAGAAATTGACGAGCTCGGCTATACGATAATTTTATATACAATAACTAAAAACATACTTCAGAATTTAATTAATAGGTGGCAGCGTTTTGTATCAACTTCTACTCACGTATTTTTTTTTTAATACTTTTACGTTTGTTAGTTTTTATTATCTACTCTGACCACCCCTGTTGCTTTATTTATGGGTCTGCATGGAATACCATTTTAATTTGCTACAGCTGAAGATAATGCATTTTTTCTCCCTGCTTTTAATTTTTATGTTATTGCTGTAAATCTGGATTTTTTTTTCATAAAATCTTCTATAATATTCGTTTGTTTCCTTTTTTCCAAACAATTACACATTTCCCCACGATCTAACTTTTTTCTGATCATGTGCATCTCAGATCTCATGCAAGTGTTGCGCCCTCGGTATTCATGAAAAATCTAGAATTTCGAGGCGTGTTGCCTCGTTGTTATTCACTAACACCTCTTTCTAACAATTTTTTTTTTTCCATCCTCTTTCAACATTTTTCTTGTCATAAATAATTTTCTCCCTAAAAGAAACTATCGAACTCGGCTCTTCGATAATTTTATACACAGTAACTAAAAAAATAGTTTAAAATTTAATTAATAGATGGCATTATTCTGTCTCAGCTTGTACTAATACTCACATAAATTTTAAAAATCTCAAAATGAAATTTCTGTTTGTTTCACGTTTTAATAGTCAAACAGTTAATTAAAGTTTAAAAGTACTAATTGCTTTTATATTTTCTGAATTTTGTGTGTGCGGTAAAAATGAATTTTGATTGATACTTACTACCAGAAAACCAAATTTGGCCCACATTAAAGCACTCCATATCTACAACGTAAGTCATTTCGTTGATGTCTCTACCTAGCTATAAAAAATAAGAAAACATCACATAGAATACAAGTTTTCAAGCAGGGGAGCGATTTCAGAATTTTCATGGAGAGGTAGAAAGGGGTATCTTTTCCTAAACTTTGTTGAGCACATCCGAGAAGCAACTAATGCATATTAATTCTGTGGTGTGAGAGCCAAAGACCCAGATGATAATGTTAAGTCTAAAAGCGTTATTTTCAAATATCTCGCTCAAATTTTAATGAATCACATGATTTTTTTTTGCATTGGTAGCTGAGGACGTATCTATCACCGGGATATTTTAACTTTTTCAATTTTGGTTTCTGATTTTTTTAAAATTATTATTTTAACTTTCGGAATCGGTTGGAACCACTATTAAAATTGAAACTATCCTAATAATATACTATATATACAGTCGAGTTTCTCTACAACGAAACTCCATACATCGAATTTCTCTATATAACGAATTTTTAGTAGGAACGGTCCCTTTTTCGCATGATTACATTAAAAAGTTTCTATATAGCGTAATATCTATCGCCATATAATGAATTTTTTCACAAATTGGTCATAAAAATAGTTTTAAAAAGCTTCGAAATCATATGGAATCAATTTTCCATCACTTATTTTTGATTTATCGTCAGTGCTGAGTTTTTTTTTTAATTATTATTATTATTACTTCTCTCCTTGTTCTTTAAATCCAACGAATTCATCCCACCTCCCACACACCTTTCCACATTTTTCTCAAAACAGCGTCAATTGGATTGATACACATGTAAGAAAGGAATCAATGAGAGGCACATAAGAGAGGCCTTCAAATGGAGGAAAATGTTAACTACAATTTTTCATTCCTTAGTAAAATTTGAGTACTTTTTGAGAGCGTAACAATTTTAAAATAAAAGAAAACAAAAAACAAAAAATTACAGATTTCTTCGTCTGAAATTAATGCAAGTCTTTTTTTATCTGATTTTCATTAAGCTTTCAAATAAATGTCTGTTATCTTTTTTGAAACAGCTTAAATAATTAAGAAATAAAATGTTAGGTTAACATTTATTTTTAAACACTTCAAATTCTTAATTCAAAAGAACAAAAATAATATTTGTTCAAATTTCACACATTAAATACGATTTTTAACATCATTCTCTATATATCAAATTTCTCTATATAACGAATTTTTTACTGGAACGGTGGATTTCGTTATATAGAGACTCGACTGTATATATATAACCGAAATGGAAAAAGTGAAAACTAGCCCGGTTATAGACCCGTTCTCTCTACCCTATGCAAAAAAACAAAAAACAAAATAATAATAAAAATAAAAATAAAAATAAAAATAAAAATAAAAATATTAAAATTTGAATGAGATATTTTAAAATAACGCCCTCATAGACATCATTCGCGTGACTCGAGCCACGTCTTAACCCAGGATTGGGATCGAATCAAAGAAACAACAGTCAAGAAAATGGCTCTCTCTCTCTTTTGTAACTAAACAGAAAAAAATAACTATTCGGTAATTGATACGGAGTTTGCGATTTTGGCTAAACTCTTAAAGAAATTACTGAATGAAACTATAATTTATTCAACGGATGACTAAAATGTCATGAAGATCATTAAAAATTCAATTTTGTGGCAGACGGTGAAATCTTGACGCATTAACAAAAATGGCAAAGATGGTGAAATAACAAAATTATTGAAGTAAAAAAAAAACTACCATTATAAAATATCTTGGGCTATTTTTTTCTGACATTCTTGCCTAAAATTTCATTTTTCTTTTACGGTTTCCTTAACCCCTTAACAGGTTTGACCGAACGCCCGCCGTTCAGGCAAGACGAATTTGCTTATTGCACCATTTAAAGCTTTTTCACACCACTATTATTTTTAAGAAAATTTTCATACTATTGAAAGATGCAAATGTTTAGACTAAATTTTATGAATATTTTGTTTAAATAATAGTGGTGTGAATCCGCTATTTTCAATTTATTGAACGGAAAAGAATTAACCAGTTAATCGGTTAACCCCTAGAAAGGCGATGCGATATATTATATCCCACATAATTTTAATTCAGATTTGCATCAGAAAATTTTAATTAAGTTTTTCTAGCATAACTTTGTTGGAAAAAAAAGGCTTCTTAAAAATTGCTTTCTCTTATTTTAAAATAATTTTATACCAAATTTCTGGTGGGAATTCAACATTATAGAAACTTAATTGCTGGCTTCTTAAAGAGTTAAGAATTTTTTTTTTTTTTTTTGATAAGAAGTAGTGCAAACGATTTTCCGAGGCAAATGAAAATTCTGATTTATTTATAAGTAATGAATCACTTTTGTTATAATATAATTTGTATTTTCGATAGTTATATTTATCTCTAAACGATTTATTGATGATAGGTTTATTAATAATAATTGTTAATAGTTGGTTGTATGTAGTTTTATGGCGCAAAATCCCTTTAGGGACATGTTGCGCCAATATTGTTAATGAATAGAAATTATACATGTGTGATGTATATAAATTATTACTGGAGGAAGAGAGGAATTATGCATTTGCCAAATGTAATTCATATATATATATTTATAACCACGTATCTCTCAGCGCAACCACAGCATATTTCAGGTGCATTTCGCCAGCCCCCCCACCAACTCAAATTTTTTCGACAATAATACCAATCGTTTATACCTCGTTTGTACCCGTTTATACCAGCAATCTTTTCGTTTGTACCTCATTTGTACTAGAGTAATATAGAATTTTTAGTGGGGGGGCTGGAGAAACGGCCAGCCCCCCCACCTCAACATTTATAAAAATGAATAGTGCCAATCGTTTATACCTCGTTTGTACCCGTTTGTACCAGCAATTGTTTCGTTTGTACCTCATTTGTACTAGAGTAATAAAGAGTTTTTAGTGGGGGGGGGGCTGGAGAAACGCCAGCCCCCCCCCCACCTCAACATTTAAAAAAATGAATAGTGCCAATCGTTTATACCTCGTTTGTACCCGTTTGTATCAGCAATCTTTTCGTTTGTACCTCATTTGTACTAGAGTAATAAAGAGTTTTTAGTGTGTGTGTGTGGGGGGGGGGGCTGGAGAAACGCCAGCCCCCCTACCTCAACATTTAAAAAAATGAATAGTGCCAATCGTTTATACCTCGTTTGTACCCGTTTGTACCAGCAATATTTTCGTTTGTACCTCATTTGTACTAGAGTAATAAAGAATTTTTAGTGGGGGGCAAGAAAAACAGCCGGCCCCCCACCTTAATATTTTAAAAAATGAATAGTGTGAAACGTTTAGACGTCGTTTGTAATAGTTTTACCCAAAAATCTTTTCGTTTGTACATCATTTGTACTAGAGTAATAAAAAGTTTCTAGTGGGGGAGCTGGAGAAACGGTCAATCCTCCACCTCAATATTTTAAAAAATGAACAGTGGCAATCGTTTATATTTCGTTTGTACCTGTTTGTACCAACAATTTTTTCGTTTGTATCTCATTTGTACTAGAATATTAAAGAGTTTTTAGTGGGGCGGAGGGGCTGAGAAACACCCATTTTAATATTTAAAAAGATGAACAGTGTCAATCGTTTATACCTTATATATACCCGTTTGTACCAACCATCTTTTCGTTTGTAACTCATTTTTCCTAGAGTAATAAACAGTTTGTATTTGGGGGGCTGTAGAAACGGCCAGCCTCCTGCCTTAATATTTAAAAAACTGAATAGCGCAAATTGTTTTTACCTCATTAGTGCCCGTTTGTGCATTCAATATTTTCATTTATACCTCATTTGTACTAGAATAATGATTTTTTTCGAGGATCACGAAAGATTCGTGTCTTTCTTCTATTATAGAAAGACAAAAGAAGCATAAAGAAAGAGCCTGTTGATAAAAACCTATACGAAGTATATTTAAAAGATTGCTTCCCCCTCATACTTAGCCCTTTCAAGAGCAGAAAAATTCTCTTTATAGAAAGATGAAAAAATTAACTGAGACACAAAAAAATTATACTGTAGACTCCATTAAATCCGAAATTTTAAAACCCGCAACTCTCTGAAATCCACACATAATTTACAAAGGTAAACAATGAAGTATCAGTTCACATGTAGGGACAAAATTTGAACATTTAATTTTTATATAAATTCTATATATTTTTTAATTTGTAATTTTCATATTACTGAATTCATGCTTTTTCATGTAGGAAGAATAAATTTATTTCTGAAAAAAATCAAGATATGCTAATATCACTGGTAATCTCAATATTTTTGCCAAATATATTTATGCATTAATCAAGCTCTTTTTGTTTTTCATGCACAATCAATAGATTTGCTTTAAATTTTGAATGTAGGTTCATACTGATAAGATGCTTCCCTGATTAATTTTGGGGGACTTTTATGTTTATTTTAAAGTCTTCTTTGCTATGCAATACACACAAATATAAATTCTAAATAATAAAGCCCTAAAATAAAAGTCAAGTTAGTAGATTATTAACTAAATGATTACAATAAGTGTGTATCATAAAGATTGCAAACTAAATTCCAATTTTGGTAGATCTTAAGTCATAACAGTAGGGAATATTATAAAAAGTTATAGATATGCAGCAGGAAAAATGAAGTGAACATAAATAAGGAAAGAAAGAAATACACCAATTAATCTGCCATACAGCAGTAAAACAACGTATTTTAAAATTATGTCTATGCTAAAAATGAAAGTGTGGAATAATCCAAAAGTGTAGATGCAATATATCAAATTATCTTACAATAATAATATATGTAATGTACATATAATACATATGTGTTTGTGTGTGTTTATGAGTTTTATAATTAAAATTAGGTGGTCACACTGTATGACCACCGCGATTGAAAGGATTAAAACAGGAGTTCTCAAATTATGGTACTAGTACTAGTACTGGAAGTTCTAGATAAATGGAACTAATACTTTGGCATATGTTGAGTTGACATTTCATCCTTCCTGAATTTTTTATTTTTATACGTAAAGAGTATTTATGTTCGCTATTTAAATACATCAACATTTATCATCCAAAATTATTTATTTTATAGTGTTTTTTCTGTATTAGATTTGAGATTTTCCTCTGGTGGTAAAAGGTTTGTGAACTTCAATTTAGTGGTACGTCTATTTAAATGTTTGAGAATCCCTAGATTAAAAGATTCAGGTAAAAGGTTGTTTCACAGACACACCATCGATTAAAAATTATTTTATTAGACAAATAAAACTGATACACAAACGAAAACATTGTTGGTACAAACGAAAACATTCAGTATAAAGGTGGGTGAATACAAATCACGATATACATTTTTTAAAACATTGAGGTAGAAGCTGGTCATTTTCCCCACTCAAAGTGAAAAACTTTTATTACTCTAGGTAAAAATGAAGTATAAATAATTGGCACTACCCGTGCCAATTATAACAACAGTTAATATTGAATGCATGCTTTTTAAATACTGTTTTTTTTTTTTAAATCATTCTAGCACAGCTTAAAATTAAACGAAAAGATTGTTAATATAAATGGATACAAAGGAGGTGAAACGATTGGAGCCATTTATTTTTTTAAATATTGAGGGAGGGATTCTCACAGTCTCTCCATCTCCCACGAAAACCCATTTATTACTCTTGAGCAAATGAGGTACAAACAAGATATAAATAATTAACACTACCTTTTTTTTATTATTTTTTCTATCTTTATAAGAAAAAAATATCGTTTTCGGGAAAATTTTCGAATTCCGGTTTTTGACGGATTTAGAAGTTCTAAGGAGTCAGAAATTCCAAAAAACCAACAGTGAGTCTATTTGTCTGCATGTGACATAAATTTTGTGGGCACTCTATTTTAAGAACTAATGCATGGAATTTATTAAAAATATATATTTAGTAGTCTTTGATATAAATTGGTGCTGATTAGATTTTGGTGTAAATCACACAACAGGTAACGCTGCTATGCTGCCTTTTGTGAGATTACCGTAATAACTATATCCAGAATGTCATCAGACTTCAGATTAAGTTAGTCCTTGACATGAATTGATGTTTTTTTAAGTTTTTGTGTAAACCGCTCGATAGGTGGCGTTGCTATGCAGCATTATTTAAAAATTTCTGCAATCGCTCAGTCTTCAGGTATAATGCACAAATTTTTATGAATTTGGTTAGTCCGTGACATGAGTTGACATTTTCTACATTTTGGTGTAAATTGGTTATTAGGTGGCGTTTCTATGCTGCATTTTTTTTTTTTTTTTTTTTTTTTTTTTTTTTTTTTTTTTTTTTTAAGAATTCCTCAATAGCTCTATTTCAAGAACTAATTCACGGATTTCCATCAAACTTCAGATCGATAAGTTCTTGACAGGAATTTATGCTGTTTATATTTTGTTGTAAATAACTCTTTAGTTGGCGCTGCTATACAGCATTTGTTACGATATCTGTAACAACTCTCAAGAACTAATGCACGAATTTCTATCCAAATTCAGATTCAGTTAATCGTTCACATGAATTGGTTTTGTATACATTTTGGTGTGAATCGCCTAACAAGTAACGCTGCTATGCTGTATTTTGTAGGATTTACACGATTTTAGCGATACTCATAACTCAAGAACTAATGCATGGAATTTCATATCTTTAAAATTCTCTTTATGGGCATAGATTACAATTTAATTTTGGCACTGTAATGAAAAATTTCGAAAATTTAACATGTATGAGATGGAAGAAAGTTTTGGGATTGCCATTAGCGACCAGTTTTGAAAAGGATACTTCCCATTTCTCCAACCCTCTTCCCTAATTTTATTTTTCTAAATTCCTATTTTTTTTTTTTTTTACCATTAATTTTTTTTAATATTCTACTAAAGCTAAGGTACAAACGGTAAGACTGTTGGTACAAATGAATACAAAGGAGGTATAAGGGATTTCGTTATTTATTATTTCAAATATTGAAACAGGGGTCTGGAGTTTCTCCATCATCACACAGAAAACCGTTTATTACACTGGTAAAAATAAGGTATAAAAGGGTTATAAAAGACTGGGGCTATCTGTTTTTTTTTCCTATTTTAATATTGAAATGTGCGCTGCCAGTGTCCTCAACTTACTAAAAACTTTTATTATTCTAGTACAGATGAGATAGAAATTAAACCACTGTTTTTACAAACGAGTACAGTTAAGATATAAACGATTGGAGCAATTCATTTTGTAAAATTCTAAAATTGGAACTTCCCGTTTCTCCAGCCTCCCCTACCCCCACCTCATTAAAAGTTGCTTATTATTCTAGTAATGTTGACGTACTAACTAAAAGAATGAAGTATAAACGATAGGCTGTACTTATTTTTTTCATATTGAGGTAAGTGCTAGTCGATTGACCAGAACCCCCCCCCCCCTTTCCTCGAAAAAAATCATTATTCTAGTACAAATGAGGTATAAATGAAAATATTGAATGCACAAACGGGCACTAATGAGGTAAAAACAATTTGCGCTATTCAGTTTTTTAAATATTAAGGGAGGAGGCTGGCCGTTTCTACAGCCCCCCAAATACAAACTGTTTATTACTCTAGGAAAAATGAGGTACAAACGAAAAGATGGTTGGTACAAACGGGTACAAATAAGGTATAAACGACTGACACTGTTCATCTTTTTAAATATTAAAATGGGTGTTTCTCAGCCCCTCCGCCCCACTAAAAACTCTTTAATATTCTAGTACAAATGAGATACAAACGAAAAAATTGTTGGTACAAACAGGTACAAACGAAATATAAACGATTGCCACTGTTCATTTTTTAAAATATTGAGGTGGAGGATTGACCGTTTCTCCAGCTCCCCCACTAAAAACTTTTTATTACTCTAGTACAAATCATGTACAAACGAAAAGATTTTTGGGTAAAACTATTACAAACGACGTCTAAACGTTTCACACTATTCATTTTTTAAAATATTAAGGTGGGGGGGCCTGTTTTTCTTGCCCCCCCCCACTAAAAATTCTTTATTACTCTAGTACAAATGAGGTACAAACAAAAATATTGCTGGTACAAACGGGTACAAACGAGGTATAAACAATTGGCACTATTCATTTTTTTAAATGTTGAGGTAGGGGGGCTGGCGTTTCTCCAGCCCCCCCACTAAAAACTCTTTATTACTCTAGTACAAATGAGGTACAAACGAAAAGATTGCTGGTACAAACGGGTACAAACGAGGTATAAACGATTGGCACTATTCATTTTTTTAAATGTTGAGGTGGGGGGCTGGCGTTTCTCCAGCCCCCCCACTAAAAACTCTTTATTACTCTAGTACAAATGAGGTACAAACGAAAAAATTGCTGGTACAAACGGGTACAAACGAGGTATAAACGATTGGCACTATTCATTTTTATAAATGTTGAGGTGGGGGGACTGGTCGTTTCTCCAGCCCCCCCACTAAAAATTCTATATTACTCTAGTACAAATGAGGTACAAACGAAAAGATTGCTGGTACATACGGGTACAAACGAGGTAGAAACGATTGATATTATTGTCGAAAAAATTTGAGTTGCTGGGGGGGCTGGCGAAATGCACCTGCAAATTTCCGTGATTATCTTGTATTTCTAAAACATTAATTTGAACAAAAATTTTAACTTTTATAGATAAGCATTTTATACATAAGTAATTTACAGATGATAAGTTTTACATAAGCGCTATAATAAGTTAACTTACTTTTTTGGACTGTTCTTTGCATCTTTTAAGATCGCTTTCGATCTCTGAGGCGCAATATTTTCCTATATCGTACGCATCAAGGCTCATATAGAAACCTGTAGTACAGAAAAAAAATCATTATAAATGTAATTATGTAAATAACTCCAAAGTTAGTTATATATCTCTACAAATGCACATATACCCACTTTTATAAGTGAGAATCATAAAGCAGGTTGTCATCAAGGTGGTATAAATTCTACGTAGCTTTCAATCAACACCGGAGACAGTGTAAACGTAGAATTTAATCATTAATGTATATATATATATATATTTAAGACATAATTCTATATTATTTTTCCATAATTGTGTTAAAATATAGATTATGTATAAAATGCTTTTTTTTTTTTTTTTTTTTTTTTTGAGGATTGTACATAATATTTTTTCAAAAAGATTTTAGTTATGCGTTAATGTTAGTTTAAAAAAATGACATTTTTTGTAAAAATTGGGTTTCGAAATTGGGTCAGATTTAGAGTTGTGTGTCGGGTTATACCTTATCCAAACAGGGAAATTTTATTTAAAGCCGACTCGAATCAGACAAAAAAACATCAACAAAGAATCCGAACCCGACTCATTCAAATCCGAATCAGAAATGGGAGAAAAATAATTCATATTTTAATAAAATTAAGGAAAAATAGTATGTCGTTTTTCTTGCTCGGGCCAAATTGAGCCACTAATCGGTTGGGAGGATGCCAAGAGTGAATAAAATACTGCCCGGTCACACAGGGTGTCCACTCTCAACGGTGGCCAATGGCTAATTTTTAAACCGTTAGTCATAGACATATAGTTCCAGTTGCAAAAATTTTTTAAAAAAGGTAAAGAATTGTTTTTCAAGCGTTTTTTAATTACGAAAATTAACTTTTTATACGGTACCCCGGTCTTATTAGTGATGTTTAGTAAAAATTGTCCATCACCTTATCAAGCAATACAAAAAAGAACCCATTCATCTAACATTAAAATTGGCCGAGTTATGAAACTTTAAATTTCATGACTTAAATCACTTTCCTGTAGCTGAAAACGAATGAGTTGGACTAAGTTTTCAGGGAACGTACACTAAGTGCTTAAATTATTATAAAGGGCGTCCATTTCCAACGCTGTCCGTTAGCTAATTCCTAAACCATTTGCCAGAGACATATAGTTCCAATAACAAAAATATTTTAAATGAGATAAAGAAATATTTTTAAAGCAATTTAACTGAAGATGCTACCATGGTATAAGTTTACGGTAGTGTTAATTTTTATTAATTAACTTCTAGATTGGTTAAAATAATTGAAGACGTGAGTTTAAAAATTCTCTTAATAGAGAAAATCAAATTTTGGGAAAACGCGATTTTATTTTTAAAAGGTTTGTTATTTTGATAAGCTTTTATTTTGCTTAAAACGTTCGTACGTATGTTTCCCTAGTTCAAAATTTCTATTCAAATTTCAATTCACTTCCAAATACCCGATCGAGATTCAATTTACATACCTATTTATATCCAATGACAATGTAATGTTAATACAATTTTAGGTGCGTACCATTTATTAATTTTATAGGACTACGCCAAATTCTGTTAGGTTAAGTAATCTAACAGAATTTTAAATATATGTCATTTTGTAACGAATTGTGACTGTTGCTTTTCATAATTTATATTAACAAACTTTTTGTTACTTTTTAATTATATTTTTAGTAAAAATTTTGCTTTAATATGTAATCATCAACATTAATTTGAAAATAATATTGTAAAAATTATTTTACTCTCAATGTTTAATGTTAAATTTTATATCTTGCGTTCAATTTTATTTCCAGTTAATTTGTGACTGACCCTTAATTTGCAGCAAAAAAGATGCTTCAACTTTAAACAGCTATTACTCAGTTAGTTTTAATCGTAGAGGAATGGTACTTTTTTTTGTATTGCTTGTTAGGGTAGTGGTAAAAGTTTACTAATATTACTTATAGGACCGGGGGACCGTATAAAAATTTAATTTTCGTACTTTTTTAATAAGAATGTTTTTCGACCTAAATCGCTTGAAAAACAATTCTTTACCTTTTTAAAAGCATTTTTGCAGTTGGAGCTATATGTCTATGACTAACGGTTCAGAAATTGCCCATTGGCCACCTTTGACAGTGGACACCCATTATAATACAAGTGTGCAAAAATTCCTGGACATATTTTAAAACTCAATATAAAATCAATTAATTGTGATACAAAAGTACTGTTTAGACTAAAATACTTCTCATGGGAAAAGTTTTCTACAAGAAAATAAAAATACTTAGTTCCAAATTTCGATCAATGATCTTGTCCGTATATTTCTTTCAAACATGAGATTTTTTTTTTCTCTGATTAATTTTGAAGCTGTGACTCAGAAATAACGATTATCAGTGCTGAGTATCATCCTTTCTGTGTCACAGCATCAAAATTAATGTGGAAATCAGAAAAAAAAAATCCCGCACGTTTTGAAAGAAAGCATATGTATATTGATGCCATCTATGATCAAAATGTAGAATTAATTATTTTCATTCCCTTGAAGAAAACTTTTCAGCCTGAAAAGCATTTTAGTTCAAATTGCACTTCTGTTGGACAATTATTTGATTTTGTATTCAATTTTAAAATGTGCCCAGGAATTCTCAGACATCCTGTATGACGTTTACTAAAAAAAAAAAGAGCCATTAATCTTGCTACATAAACTTTTTTCTTTTGAAAGAAGATGAAATGTGATTTATTGTTTTTCCTTTTATTAAAAATATCTTTCGCACTCACCTTTTAAGTCGCCTCGTCCCAGTGCTATGTAGCGAATTGGAGTACCATCCTTCGCTATGCCGAGGTAGTTCGCGAATTGATACTTTTGGATAACCTGTTACAAATAAAAGAGAGATTATTTTAAGGATGTATTCGAAAAAATGCTTTTCCACCTTCAACAGCTCGAAATTTTCCGACACAATTTCAGGCATATTTTTAAAAGTAGAAACATGAAACTTGCTGAGGGGATTCTTGAAGGGGCGTATGAGGTGCCATGTGATGTCTTTTTACGCTAAATTCATTAGAATTTGAGATATAAACAATTAATCTTCCCAGTATGACCCTTTTTTTCGTTCACAGATCTCCAGCTTAAGAAAAATCGGTTCAAAATACCGTTTTGATTGTTTTTTTTTTTTTTTTTTTTTTTTTTTTTGCAATATTTTCTGCATTTATCAAAGAATCGACAATCACGGCACCTTGTGTACTTTCCAAACATGAGATTTTGAAAGTTTGGTGTATTTGAGAGCAATAATGAATTCAAAAATAAATCGGAAAATAAGCAGTTTGAATCGAAATACACCCTTAAAAGAAAATTCAGTTTTTGATAGATAAACCCATTATTAAATTATCGAAAAATTATGTACACTTTTAAAACCCTTTCCAACATAATTGAAAAGTGTTTATGAGTTTGATTTGTCTACCCTTGTAAATATAGTGAGATTATCATGTAATTATTATATGTTGTGGAAAATTGCGATAGTATGTTCGGTATTGAAAATGAAATATGTAGCATTTATAGTTCGCCTAAAGCAGGGACGGCGGACCTATGGCAGGCATGCCATAAGTGGAACGCTGGGGATTACTTTTGGCACGACATAGGTGCCGCACTGCAGATTATTTTTAACACTGCATAAATTCAGTTCAACATCAAAATATAGCAGAATTTCACAAAATGCCTTAATTAATCTAGATAAATTTGTCTATCCGAGTTCGATTAGTTCGGTTGATTGTCATACAGATGAAAGAAACTGAAATAATGTGTAATGTATCCCTGTCTAACTCATTATATCTCAAAAAATTGTAAGAATATAAGGCATTACAAGCAAAAAATGCTGCTGGTGAAATTATAACAACATGAAATTTAATTCCAGACAACAAAAAACTGTAGATTCTGGCGGATTGATTTATAACACGATTATTCAAAATCGGTAAATGAATTATAACAGATGTAACAAATTGGCGGCTTTAGCCAATATACCAGTTGACTCTCGTTAATTCGAAATCGGATAATTCGAATCTTTGCTTAATTCGAACTAACCATGAAGGCCCGAAATTTTCAATAGCAGAATAACTTTAAAAATTTTCATTAATTCGCTCATTTTCTCTTGACTTCGTTTAATTCGAACTAATGAGAATTTCGATTTTTCCTTATTCTTTTCTTTCTCACGGATTTCAGATCATTTGAATAACTTTCTTTCTTTGATTTTTGTGAAAATTGTTCCGAACGAGTATACATGTAATTCCATGCGTTTGATATCCACTTTCTTAGTGGCCCGTCTGTCCATCAGTGACACTTCACATTTTTCTTTCATTGTGCTTGTTTCTAATCTTTTAATTAGTTTATGTATTTATACATTCTAATTTAATATTAAGTCATATTCTAAAGATGACAGACGAAATAAATTAAAAAACGCTATAACATTAATTCCTTTGTAATAGTACCATATTATGCATGTTTTCATGTCATATTTTCCATAATTCGAACTCCGGATAATTCGAACATTTCTTGTGGTATCGGCGAATTCGAATTAACGAGAGCCGACTGTATATGTATCCATCTGTGTATTATCTGTATAACGTATAACCAATAACGTATAATCTGTATAAACAAGTTAAATTTTTTTCGTGTGTCAATAAAAAAAAAAAAAAAAAAAAAAAAAAAAAAAAAAAAAATTGCTTAAGTGTCACCTCTGGTACGCGTGCCATAGGTTCGCCAAACCCTGCGCGGTGTTTGGGAGAAAATAGTTTGAGGTGTATTTTAATGATATTGCACTATTTTAAACATATTGAAATTTACATTATATCCACTGAGATACTACATGTAGTGTATTGTAGATTATGGTATGTAGATAATTTATCGTTCGTTTACAGGGATCCTCAAGAGCATGTGATTTCATTACTGTTTCTGACCAATAATTCATGCAAATGTGTTTTCATTTGTGACGCACGTTTCTAAATTTAACGATTTTTTGCATACTATTTGGTGTGTATAAATTCTTTCGATAGCAAATAAGGCAACACAGGAGTTCATAATTACATTTCGCTTATTCATGGAAATTGCTAAATAAGGATTTTTGACAGTGCTATGTGTTTAATTGAACTGACTTTTAACATACGATGTAGCATACATAAGCATACAAATCCATAAATCATACACAAGGCTAGAAAAAAGAACTGCTATTTTTCCCGATTATTGGTGATCATTGCAAGAATTGGGTATTTCTAATGCATTATGCATAGATGCCAACACCTCTTAATTTATTCCGGAGTCTGATACAAGATGAGCATGTTTTCAACCGGAAATTTTATTTGACCAAAAATTTCAGGATGAAATCAAAGATTTAAATCGTAGAAAGTAAACACATTTTCTTAAATGTTTTTTCCGGTTTTTGCATGCAAATTTTTGATCAGACTCCGGAATAATTAAGAGATGTTGGCATCTATGGCATTATGCATTTCCCAAATTGTTTATTTAGACAACAACAAACAGTGTTGATATTTATATGAATGGTTGTCTAGCATGTTTTTGCTGAATAATAGGCGGAAATTTGCTCCAGAGCAATAGAATCATAAACATTTGGGTTGATGCTCTTGCTGGGTGTTCCTTCTTCCTTGTTACTTACTTTATGGTAAGTCTTGCAATCGTTTTGAAAATCGAAAAAAAAAAATGACGTATTTATTGGTTCAGACACTAGAGATTCCGAAAAACGTATTTTTAGAAAAAAAAAAAAATTGCCGTCCATCCGCGTGTCTGTGTGTTTGCAATCGCTCTATCTCCCGAACAAATTGAGGTAGAGACTTGAAATTTTGCATGTATTTAGTATGTAAGAATGGAAAAAAGCCTTTTGAATATCAGTAACCTCGATTATCTGGAACTATTTTTTTTTTCAAACTCTTGAAATATTCGTTCTGATGAAAGACATAAACATTTTCGATTTTTTTAAATTATTATTTTAAGGAGTATGTATAAAAGGCAATAATAAAACATAAATTTTGCTTAAAGAATGAAATCGATCAGATAATTAGTTTTCGCGATATTTGAAATCATACTTTCCACATTCTTTGATTTTTCATGAGCCTGTATTTCATTCAAATTTCAATTCAAAGTTATATTTTTATTGAAAGTGAGACACTTAATCCGACGCAGTAAACTGTTAGTTAGTATAATTATCATTTTTGAAGTTATATGAATGCTTCTTTTACGCAATTCAGTATTACTTGATTATCCCGTCGATCAAAAATCTATCGCCAAAATGTAAGATAAATGCCAATAATGCTTTATCATAAATGTTATATTCACTTAACATTAAACACGTAACATGTTTTATTATGTCATCAAGTGATTTTTAATTCGACGTTTTATTTGTAATTTTATAAGTTTTTTACTAATTTATTTGTTATTTAGGTATTTAAAATAAAAATTATGCCAATTTGTATAATTTAATAACAGTTTGGTGATTTACAGGGTGGTCATAAAAAAACTTTGCCGGTATATGAATCTCTAGCGGTCAGTCCGTTCAACCGATCGAGGTGAAATTTCAGATATAGCTATTCAGAGGTATGAGCTCGATATTCTCTGAACGGCAACAAAATGGCGTTCACGGTTCGGTTATAGTTAGAGAAACTCGAAATTTTCCAATGGCAACACCCATTTTTTTCATCGCAAAATGCTCAGCGCATGCGAAAACCCTAAATAGAGTTGGAACCGTACGTGTATAGCAAGAAACGGACACGTTATTCACGCACAAAAAACTGTTCTGCGAATTCCTCCCCCCCCCCCCCATAAAAACACGATTGGGGCGCAAGGAGTAAAATTGCATATGACACAGAGTCAGTACACTAATCTCTGATTACAACACAGATCGGAGAAAAGAATACTTTTATTTTGATTACACATTTTCCACATGGGTGCCATCACAGGCAATTACACATTGTATGGTGGCGGCTGTGGACAATACAGCCGAACGTTACATCACTTGAGGGATGTTTGCAATCTCACGTTTGATAGACTCTTTCAAATATGGCAAAGTTTGCGGATTGCACATGTAAACTATAGATTTTAGATATCCCCAGAACCTGAAATCCATAGGAGTGATGTCGGAAAACCCGGAGGCCATTGACGTTACCATTTAAGGGGAAAAGTGCCTCGTCCGTTCATGATACGCGAAGAGGCCGGTTGTTATCTCCATCATATTGGATAAGAAATTCATTAACAATGTCTATATGTTGTTGATGGTCTCTCATTTCCAACATCTGGGCGCGCTGGTACTGATAAAGAAACATGCGGATTTCAGAGCGCAGTAACTTTAAGACCATTGATTTCGGTATATCAAATACACGAGATGCACCTTTTGTAGTTTGCATGCGTCCTCTGGTCACTATGTGATGCACTTCCATAGCAGTATCTTCAGGAACAGTTGGCCGTCTGGATCGCGGATTATCATAGGTACAGCCAATTTCTTCGAATTTCATTACTAAATCACGAAGAGCTTGTGAAATGCATAGGCCACATATTTGGCGATGGTTACGATGATAAATGCGCCAGGTTTTCGCAGCATTCATCTCATTTTGATAATAGTTTTACCAACTCATCACGAACGAAGTCATTTTGTTGGCATCTGCGAGCTCCGACTGAAGAACTAACATTCCCAGCCCACTTTTTATCCGTTTTCTACGCTGACTATCTGGCTAACGACGTTCCGTGACTGGTATTTAGTCTCTCTCACATTCAAATTTTCTTCGTGCGCCTTGGTCGCGTTTTTCGGGGGGGGCCATTCGTAGAGCTGATTTTGTGCGAGCATAACGCGTTCGTTTAGTGCAGTAACCATACCGTTCCAACGCTCTTTAGGGTTTTCGCATGCGCTGAGCATTTTGAGATGAAAAAAAGTAGGAAAAAAGTGGATGTTGCCATTGGAAAATTTCGAGTTTCTGTAACTATAACCGTAACCGTGAACGCCATTTTGTTGCCGTTCACAAAATTTCGAGTTCATACCTCTGAATAGCTATATCTGAAATTTCACCTCGATCAGTTGAACGGACAGGCCGCTAGAGCTCTATATATTGGCAAAGTTTATAGAATTTATCGAGCAATTCCGTAGTAGATCATTGCTATGCATTAAAAATATTTAAATATACGTTTAAATTTTATTTTGGAACTGCGATGCATTTTATAAATAATTTTCGCATGGTTTATTTTCATATTTTATAGTATGAATATCCATGATGGATAAGTATTATAGTGGCCCCCCACGACTTGTTTATTCAGACATTGCGTTTTGCCTTAATATACAGTAGACTTTTGTTGCAGTATTCTGAACTTTTTTATTAATTATATTATTTTATATTATTATTATCATCTATTATTATTTTATATATTATTTTTATTTATTACTTCTATCTATTTATATTTTATATTCATTTCCCTGTCCCACTTTCTATCTTGTTGAACCAGCCAATTGGTAGCACTAATGATGACGTTAAAATATTACTTTGTGTCATTTACCCCTCCCCATTTGTTAAAAAAATTCTCTGCAAAATTATCCCTTTAGAAGTCTCAGATAAAAGATATACAATGTGTTTTTCCCTGATTGTCAAGATAAAACAAGGAATGTTGTTTTTGTCTTTCTTCGTCTAGACACAGAATTTTGTATAATTCTCGTCAATACATTTTGTTGTCGTCAAAACATATTTTTTGAAATATTATTTTAAATTCAAGTTAAATTCAATATTAAATTCAAACCTCTTAGTCTGTAGTATCCAGGGCTGGAGAGTTTCTGCCGGGGGTGGTTTGAACGAGCGGTTATAACCGGTTAAAATCGGTATGGCAGAAACTAAGAAATAAATCTAATAAAAACTTAACCTGCAATGATTCATAATTCCCATATGTATTTTAATATATAAAGAATTTAGTTAAAAAATTAAATATTATGGATGTTATTCAAAGTAACAAAAAGTTTCAAAAGTATCGTATATCGTATAATTAAACTTTGTTTACATAATATTTTTTTGTTACTTGAAAAACAGAAATTTTCGTAAAAGTAATCTGATGCTGTACTAGTTTAATTATTGGTATTATTGTTTATAGTTGAATTTCTATTTAAAAGTTTTTTAAAAAAAGAAAGAAAAAAAAAACTATGATATTTTAACATCACTTTTCAGAGTATTTTTAAATAAATGATACACTGCATTAATTTAAAAAATATCTGCTAGTAAATACAAAGAGAAATGGTTCTTGTGAAAATAAGTAAGTAATTGTACACTGTAAAAAAAAAGGGTCGATTTACTAAAAACATTTTAGTGGTCTTTGTAATTACTAAAAAATTTTTAGCAATCTTACTCGGTTACAAGGAATCTGTAAGAATTACTAGAAAAAAGCTAGCAACAAATAAGAGTTAATAGTTTTACATTTTTAATAGCTATTACTAAAACTCACTTGGTGTAGCCGTGATAGCCTAGTGGTAATAGCACCGAATTCCAGGCTGAAAGTACCTGGGTTCGATGCTGGCCGCCACCAAATATACACCCAATGTATGCAATGTAAGTACTCGTTAAATAAAGGGATTATGAAAATCCTGTCGTAGCAGTTACCATAAATAATGATCTCTGAATTTTCCCTCCCCTTTAGAAACATGTCAAAATAGAGCAGGTAGCAATGGTTGGTGCTACCATCTATTGCGGCTTTGACGAAGATCTTCCGTTTCAGAAGTCTGTCTTTTTACCCACTGGATGCAGCTCGAAGGAGGCTCCTGCCCTTCGAGCACACGTAATGGTTACCAAAAATAATTTTGGAGCTATTACTAAAATTTGCTTGGTAGCTTATACTAAAAAGTTTTAAGTTAATTATACAAAAAATTCTTTTGTTCAGTTTACAAAAGAAATGTTTGTTTCACTTGCAAAAAAAAGTTTGTAATGGTTACTAAAAAATTCTGTGGAATACAAATTTACTAAGAAATTTTTAGTAACCTCTTGAATTTTTTTTTACAGTGTAGCACAAAAATAATAATAAATAAAATTTCTTGTACAATTATTTTACAGTATTGAAAGAACGAATTTATTTTTGGGAAAATGTAATATTATACTAAGAGCCATAAAATAGGATTAATTTTGCTAATCTTTCTTAACCTAGATTGCTTTTTAATTTGTGCTGAATGAAAACAAAGTTCGAAAAATATTCTTTCAAGACCAGCATTACTTGCTGGTAATGTCATTATTGAGAATGTAAAATTTGAAAAATTCATATTTTCACCAGTATTTGTTTTTAAAGGCAACCACCCACATAAAGCAAGACATTTTCTAGGACTTCGTTGGGGAAATATGTTTCTGGGAAAGGAGTCGATTTTGCCACAAAGGGCATCAACACAGCACAAAATTTAGATTAATATCAAAAAGCAATTTTCTTTTCCTTTCAGCAAAAACCCATTCCTGTCAGTGTCGTTCAATTGTGTATTTCTTTCTATAAGAATATCCTAGAATACGGTGAATCTGTTAACATTTGGGTCCTTTTCTTAATACAGTCAACTCTCGTTAATTCGAACTCGTCGGGACCACAAGACATGTTCGAATTATCCGAAGTTCGAATTATGGAGAACATGCTTAACATGGTACTATTACAAAGGAATTAATGTTATAGTGTTTTTTTTAACTTATTTCATCTGTTACCATTAGAATATGACTTAATATTAAATTAGGATGTATAAATACATAAACTAATTAAAAGAGTAGAAACAAGCACGATGGAAGAAAAATTTAAAGTGACAGACGGAGCTCTAAGAAAGTGGATATCAAATGCATTGTATTATATGTATACTCGTTCGGAACAATTTTCACAAAAATCAAAGAAAGAAAGTTATTCAACGGACCTGAAATCCGTGAGAAAGAAAAGAAAAATGAAAAATCAGAATTCTCGTTAGTTTGAATTAAACGAAGTCAAGAGAAAATGAGTTCGAATTAATGAAAATTTTTAATGTTATTCTGCCATTGAAAATTTCGGGACATCATGTTTAGTTCGAATTAAGCGAAGATTCGAATTATCCGATTTCGAATTAACGAGAGTCGACTGTACCTTTAATTTATTTATTTTTTACTATATCTATTAATTGCTTAAACTAATAACTTTAAAGTCCTTCTATAATTAGTAATATTTACATCGTGCATCAATGTTTGTTTTAAATTTTTCAGCATTACTATGATTATTATAATGCAATGATGAATACTTACTTCTGGCACCCGCCATACATTTTCGAGTTCTTCGAATTTGAATATTTGTCTACATCTTAAATTCTGAAAAGATTGTACAAAGAAATCAGATATAAATAAAAAATACATCAGTATTTATTTTTTATAACAAAAGAAAAAATATAGCAAAAACAAAACTATAACAAGGAAAAAAAACGCATTAATGCAACACTGCAGCACAATGCACAGGGTATCCTAAAATGAGCTGTTGTGTAAATACGGGTTAGGTTCCCTTGGAAAGACCCCCAAGGAGGGTCCTCCTCTTTGGGCTTATATCCCTCGTGTTGATAATCGGCCGTCATAAAATAAACCAAACTTAAAATGAGTTGAACGTTTTTAAAATTCAATAACAAATAAAGAATAACAGCTACTGAAATAACTCTTGTAAAAGATCAATTTATAAAGTCGGGAATTTCTTTAATACATTTTCTTGTTTTAGTTCAAAATATCTCTAGTAGGTAGCATTGTGTTGTTTCAAACTATTAGAACGCGTTATCTAAAATATAAAAATGGATCAAAGGTCGCTCATTTAAGATTTTTTTTATTATTGTTTTTTAGTGTAAATATATATTCCCACACCACACACATACAAAATAAAATAAATTGATAAAATAAAATGAAATGCCACAAAAGACAAATTTGATCACTGGATGTGAGGTGGAATATGGTTTCTTTTCACCTATGATATTCACTAAAAATCTTTCGGCTTTACAAATTGGAATTTCCTCTTAATAATATGAGGACAACAAAACTATAACAACAACTATAATAACAAAATTATGTTTAAAAATTAACGAACTTACCATTCGATACAGCTCTTCAGATTTTTTCAAGTGGAAATTTTTGGCTGAAAAAATAAAATAGTAATTTAATACCAGTCATGTTTAATTAAAAAATACCAGTTAGTTTTGAGACAAATATTACAATGGACCACAAAAAAAAAAAAAAAGCAAGTTTAAAATTACTTTAAAACGTTTCCAAAGGTGTGTCAGCCAATATACCAATGCTTATAATATGCACGAATTTATAAAAAATGTCAAGAGGTAATTTTAAGAATTTTAAAAGTATTTAAATTCATTTAACCCCTTGAGGGGCGGTGGTTTCATAGATATACCACTTAATTTTAATTCCCAAACGTCACATTCGCACCGGAATTTTGTTAAAGAAAATTACGGTTTATTGAATGCGTGGAGTATAGCGTTTTCTTATTTACAAATAAAGTTGTTTTCAAATTCCGGTGTCAGTCATTAATTTCAATACTTAGCAATGAATTTGCCTTGCCTCGCAAAGAGTTAAAGAGTGTTCTTTAATGTCTCCTACAGGCGACATCAGATTAACCCTCAGATTAACCCTTGAGGAGATTAACCCTTTCCAGCTCAGACAAGTTCTGTTAGTAAAATGATAAATTATTGGCTGACACCAGTTTTTACAAATGACTTTTTAACAAATCAAGAACTCCGTAATATAAGCTGTTATTGTAAAAGCAAGATTTTATTAAAATATTATTGGTGCCAATTGCAAGTTTGGAATTAAAATCAGGTGTTTCCAGACCGGACACACTGCGCCGGTAAGGGTTAATATAAAACACATGAATAATGAAAAAGAAGGTAAATTATTCACATGTTCATTCGAAGTTTTGCTAAAATAAGGATAAAATATTTTGATATGTCCGAGGATTAATGAAAATATACAGTTTAATGAAATGAATAAAGGAATAAACAATAGAAAATTAATGCAGAAGAGATAATAAATAAATATATCAAAATAAATGCAGTAGGAATAAAAAAAAGTTTGGGCAAGGAGCAAAAATCAAAATCTTAAAATAAATATTGCAGTTAAGATTTTTCTTTTAATATTAAAACATACTACACAAAGCAATAATGAGAAAAGATTAATTAAAAGCATTAAAAATTAAATGAAAACACAGAAAGAACTTTTTTTTATGTCAGCTACATGCAACAAACTTCCATGCGAAATTTTGCTGGTAAATTCATAAAATTTTAAAGCTTTTGAAGTTTTATTAAAGAGACACATTTTAATAAAGTGTAAATTTTCATTATAAAATTTAATGCGCCAAATCACTACAAAATGCTCCATATGGCAAGGGAAAGAACAATCAGACTCGCCAAATTGCGAGGGCACGATTTCTGTTCTTTTATATGCATATGTATGTGCACGGCCAAAGTATGTGCCAATACAGTGGAGATTCTTATCCATGTTGTATAATGATTGGATGTCGCTTTACATATATTGACGATTCAGTTTATCAACAACAACAACCAAAGACAGAAATAATTATGTCATGTGTATTTATATATTGTAGGTTAATCACTTCCCATGTACTGGCGCCATGTCGGTGAAAACATAAATAAAATTACTCGAATCAAGTGCCAAATAGAAATAAGTTTTGCTACTCTTTTGCTACTAATAAGGTACCCTGGGGTAATAACGCCAGGCGGGGTAATATCGCCAAGTGCTAATATTTTGCATAATTATGAAATAATCTGGTAAATGACACCCATGTGCTCTGCGCAGAAGGGTTTCGAGTCATATAAATCGCAAAAAATAGCTTCAAGTTAATTTGTTTCATTTTTAGGTCTTATTGTTTTTACAAGCAACTCAAATTAACGCTTGATCTAAAATTTGCGAGATACGTTTTGTGATGTGAAGACCATTTTTTTTATCCGGAAATACTTTGTTAATTACATAAATTTGTAGTACATTTCATGGACTATTAAAATGTTGTTGAAGATTTTGGATATCTTCTCGAGATAATTTGTAATTTAAAATGTACAGTGCAATAACAATAATGGGGTAATAACGCCAATCCTTGGCATTAATACCCCGGTAGATTCCCTACAGTGGCCGAGCTACATCCTAATACTGATTCAAATAAACACAGTTAAAACTGTGCAATGTTTCTAATAATTCTATTTAAGCGCGCCTTTTTAAGCAAAAAGAAGCTCACGGTCTGATATTCTTTTGCCTCATCCTCCCCCCCCCCCCCCCACACACACACACACGCACACACCACACCTTTATTTTTCTTACACTTTCCCAAAAATTGAACATTTTCAATAGCTTAGAATGCAATTTGTCAATTTCTAAGTTTGTAGAGTTTGTATTTTTAGATTTGGGCAATCTACATGCAATTATTCCATCTTATTTCATAGTTTTGTTTGCATGGCGTTATTACCCATATAGGTGGGTAATAACGCCAAATAGCATTGGTCAAGAAATCACGCCATTACATTTTATGAATACATATCTGATAAATTATTTTTTTTTATATAGATAGTCAATGAGTTACTGTATCAAATCCTATATTTGTTTAAAAAATACCAACTAAAACTGAGCCGTGAAAATTGGTAGAACCTTAACGTGGCGTTATTACCCCAGGGTACCTTATGTGGTGTTGAAATTATCCATGCATTTACTATACTATTTATTTGTTTATGCAAAGTAATCTTTGTCTAGTCAATTTTTTTTTTCTATCATTAAGAATCGCAATCTCATCGCAATTTTTAGAGTGTTTTTTCACAACAGTATTTAATTTTTATTTAGTCTGCTAAGAGAAGTCTGAAACATTTATACATTTAGGAAACATTTAAGATGCATTTATTTTTAATAGATTCTGTAGCAATAGTCGAATTGTTATTAACACGTTCGCTGCCGCTCACGCGAAAGCGCGTGATATGGCGCCAACGTTAAGGGGCCACTCACGCGCCAGCGCGGTATGTCGGGTGATACCCAATAGCCAGACACGCGCTGGCGAGGGAAAACCTTTCACTGATTCTTTGTTATAAAAAGTAAATCTGCTTCTGGGAAAAACCCACTTCTACAGTGCGGCATTATCTAGCATCACATCTTTACGTAAGCGGCAGCAGACGTGTTAAGTAAGCAATTACAAAAATATAGCTAATTTTAGAACATTTTTTTTTTGGGGGGGGGGGGGCGAATAACATTTTTAAGTGTTTCACGTTGAATTTATTTTGCCTACTTTTCTTTTCATTTGGCGACTGCTTTTCATTTCTTATTCACCAAATCGCTAATGTTGGTCAAAAGCCAGCGAGAACCGTGCCTACGAATCAACCACTGTTGGTATTAATTTATGGCTTATGCACCACTTCACTTCTGTCAAATATGGATCATTAGATTCCCTATGGATCCTTAGATTTCTACTCTTCCATAAAATAGAGGGGGTTTGCTTAAAATAAATTACTGTAAAACCTTACAGTTCTATTTTTAAGCCGCTTGGCGGAGGACCAAGACTCTCTACAACCTAGACTATCTAGGCTGAAGACTATCTGCAACCGGGCTAGTGTTTACTTTTTCGATTATGGTTTCAGATTAAAAAAAAAAAAAATTAACTTTCAGAACCGGTTTGAACCGGTTGTGAAATTGAAACTACCCTAATATAAAATATATATATATATATATATATATATAGCCAAAATGGAAAAAGTAAAAACTAGCCCGGTTGTGAATTGTTCTCGGCTATGCTATCCCATGCAAAAAATATCATGTAAAAATGTCAAAATTTGAGCGAGATATTTAAAAAAAAACGCCCCCAAAGAATTAACATTATCATCCGGGTCTTTTTCAGTAACTAGAGTGGCGTCTTAATGCCTGATAAAATGCAAAAAAAGATTTTCCGGATAGGTAGATTGGTACATTGTTAAAGCTACTCAAAAATGTTTCCGAAATTGAGAGTAGCTAATTTATTATTATTATTATTATTATTATTACTTAAATTTCAAAAATTAATTGTTTGTTGAGGTTTCTAAAGGTAAAAGAACGCTTTTTGGAAGATTAAGTGACTTGGAAGTGGCTTTTGAATATTTTCGTTCGTTACAGTAAATTTCCATTGTTTCAAAAATATCTGCCTAAATTTACAGTGTAGTTATTAAATAATTTAGCATACATCAAATGAAAAAATGAAACTTACAAGACATTTATTGTCTATGCATGATATGCATCTTATTTCTGTATGAAATTTCCTAAACAATAATCATAAAAATTATTTTATATAAATTATTATCACATACAAAAAAAAAAAAAAAAAAAAAAGTATACAAAATTATATGTACCTCGAAGCCACTTTAATAGGACATTGTCTGTTACATCCGGTGATAAGACATCAGACAGGTTTTCTCGAAACTAAAACAATAATAAAAATAAATGTAATTAACATATTACAAAGACTATTTGGAAAATAATATTTTCAAAGACTATAATTTTAGACTTATAAATGATTTCTATATTAAAAAATAATAATAATAGCGGCATTTTTATAATGATCAAAAAGTAGCTTACCTAATAACAGAGTTATATTAATATAACTGGACAGTTAGAATTACGTTAATATTCCTGGGCCAATCATAAACAAATATTACATGAAATTTCAGTTTAACAATTTTCGGTACTGTAAATCTTTAAATTTCTAAACATCACACATTTTTAATTTTTCAATTATCGTATACAGAAAAAAATTTGCTTTTAAATGTAACTTGTTTAAAACCTGTATCTAAATTTATTTTTGAGTTATTATTATTTATTTATTTATTTATTTATTTATTTATTTGTAAATACATTTTATTTTTTAAATACTTTTTTGCTATCGTGGCAACAGAAGTATTCCATTTCTAGATATTAAGCATGGACCAATCAGAAAACGAATGAAATAATAAAAGAAGTATTCCATTTTTGGACATTAAACATAGACCAATCAGAAAACGAATAAAATGAAACAAGTTGCGGAATTCGACCAATAAATACATCCAGATATACTTCAAATTTCCTAATTCTCTACCGAGAACAACAACTATTTTTCCAAATAGTTAATAAATAAATAAATAAATAAATAAATAAATAAATAAAAGCGCATTTTTGCGATCTTAGTTTTTACAGTAGTCTCCATTTGTATCATACCTAATATCGCTTATTTGGATATGCAATTGACTCTCGATTAACCGGGATCGGATTATTCTTATATTCCTTATTAACAGGGACAGTAAAAATATCACAGTTTTAGATGCAACTACTCTCTTAAAACCTCAACCACAAAATAACCCAAGTTGAGCCGAAATCCACTCATTTCACGATTTAAAATTCAGCTCCTCATAAAGAATTGAAATTACTCTAATGAACGAGTTGTTTTTAATTCTTTGAGGGGTGTAACGTTCTGAATTTCCTCATTAGCACACTGTCAATAAAGGCAGGTGTGAGCCCGTGTAAATACCCTCTGACAAGTACGATACATTTGTGTATAAATAAAACTTCAACTTTCCAATTATCTAAGCAATAAATTTCACTTGAAACCTCTCCAACTGACATTATAAAAATCGTATTTTAGGCCAAGAACTTAACGTTAGACAGCTTGAAAATAATAAATCTACACTACTTGAGCTGTCTGATTTACCCTCTTAATGATCGGCGATTATCAAAGAAAACTGCTTTATATATATGCAATTTCAAAGAGGCTCAAGAGAGGATTTTTGGTTTCGACTCTGAAGTGAGACGACATAGGTCGTCAGCCGGGGCGCAGACTGTCTCGTAAGAAAGTGAAGTCCATCACGGCCATCATCTGATGGTTATAACTGTGAAAAGGTCCAAACCCACGCGCAACTGTGGAAACAGCTGCGGACAGAGTACATATTGTGCTCTTATTTGAATTTTACTTCTTTTTTTTTTCCAATTTTAATTTTCTTCTGTTTGCTGTGTTGTGTGTTGCTGTAAATAAAAGCTTTGCCAAAAGTCATCCTGGATTTATCCATCAATACGTCACAGGGGCAAGCAATTACGTATCTGTAACTCTGAATTCCCACCGGAAAATTGAAAAATAAGTGGATAAGTGTATCGCAGATCGCATAGAGGGTTTCGTTTAATATTTCTTTCAAAACACTTTATCATAAAATTAACAAATGAAAAACGGTTTTTCGGCGCTATTTTGGGATTTCTTCGTCAATCGCGCCAACCAGAATAGAATATTGAATTATTCGCCTAAGCGCTGCCTTGATCGCATCGTTTTGTTGATTTTTTCTATCAGAATCTACAGATTTAGAAAAGGTACGCAAGTAAATAAAATTATGAATGAAAGTAAAATATTTCAAAGCTTAGCATAAGTTTAAAGGAAGAGCATACTGGTCATCAAAGGCGGTTAGTAATTTAAATGAATAATAATTTAATAAATATTTCATTTCGCGTGTCAAAATAGATGATAAATATTATTTAATATGGTGAAATAAAAACAAATAAGCACGTTTTTTTACGTGATCTACTTAACCCATTAATTTATGTTATATAATAATTTTATTTAAACTTGTGTGCAACAATTAGAAGAAATGAAATTTCAATTTTAAAATTAATGCTACTGCAAATTTTTAAGTTTCTAAATATCATACATTTTCAATTTTTACACCATCGTATAGTAAAAAAATGTACTTTTAAATGCAATTCGTTTAAAAGCTGTATCTCAATTTATTTCTGTTTTTTTTTTTTTTTTTTTTTTTTTTTTTTTTTTTTTAATAGTATTTAATACCAATTTTGTAATTGAAGCAACAGAAGAACTCCATTTCTTTTAAAAGTAAAGGGGGAAAAAATAAGTTTTATATATATTTAAACTTGCGTGGCATCAATTAGAAGCGAAAAAATAACAAGAAAATGAACGGATGATATTAAAAATACTATATTAATTAAAAAATACTCTTTTTCAAAATTTTATTATTTGTTGTGTGACAAGAGGTATTCAGCTGTAAATACACAAAATTTGAACTCTCTGACTTAGATAATTTTTGCGTACGGACTCTGTGACAGTGACAGACAGGCAGAGAACAGAGACGAATAGGGTTTCTTCAGATGAACGAAACCCTAAAAACTGTATGGGAATAAGGAAAAGCAGTTTTTAACTCTTTTCTCCCAAGGTTATAGAACTAAAACTTTATCAAAAGTTTCTGGTGAGAATCTTAATTAAACGTAGATGGGATAAAATATATCCCACCGTCCCTCATAGAGGTTAAACAATTTAAATTAAGATGAGTTATTTAAATAAGCAATTTAAATCAAGATGAATAAAACGTTTTAAAAACAACTCACTCACGATCCAATAAATTACAACTCACTCACGATCCAATAAATTACAACTCTTTCCAGAGAAATCAAATCCACTCTTTCGTATTAAGAGTGTAATTACGTTGATGCTGAATAGAAATTTGCGAAAAGCACCGCAATTAAGAAATCATGAAGGACATTTTTATCTATTGGAGAAAGTAAAACTTTTACAAAAGACAGCAGTTAGTACTGATTTGCAGAGAAAAATGTCAAAATATTTCAGAAAGTTAAACTGTTCTGAAAATGTGGACGAAGAATCAGTGCAACAATGGATTAATGAAAATTCGAAATTGGAATGTTAGGAAGTTTTATCAGACGATGATATGGTGTCGCTTGTTGCTTGTGGTTCAGAAGAAACAAGAAGCCCTGAAAGTGATGAAGAGAACTTTGCAATTTCATCAAAAATTAACAGGTGTATTTCAATCCAAACTGCTTATTTTCTGATTTATTTTTAAATTCATTTTTGCTCTCAAACGCACCCTTAGTTTTTCATGAAATTACAAGGTTTTCTTCATCACTTTCAGGGCTTCTTGTTTCTTCTGAACCACAAGCAACAAGCGACACCATATCATCGTCTTTTACTTAAAACTTCATCTTAAGAGTATCATTTCAATTTCGAATTTTCATTAATTCATTGTTGAATTGATTCTTCATCCACATTTTGGCAAACTGGCAAATTCTCTTATTGAGAAACTACATAATGTGCCGTGATTGTCTATTTTTTAATAAATGTAGAAAATAATGCTGTCAAAGTGGGTTTTTTGAAACGAATTTTCTAAAGCGGGAGATTTGGAAACGAAAAAAAGGATAATACTGAGAAAATGTTTGTTTATAAACCACATTCTAATGAATTGAGAGAAAAATGAAGTCACACGGCACCTCATACGTCTCTTCAAGAATCCCCTCAGCAAGTTTCATGTTTCTACTTTTAAAAATGTGCCTGAAATTGTATCGGAAGATTTCGAGCTGTTGAAGATGGAAAAGCGTTTTTTCGAATACACCCTTAAGGGATGACAAGAATGGGAGCACAGACTTGCATCCTATAGGATATATGTAAACTTATATATGAATTACGCCGAATTAAAATTCATACTTTTTTAATTAATCAGCATGCTGACAAATATCGTGTGAATTACGGATCGTATAATAATAATCTACTTATTCTTATTTTAAATATATTTGTAAATCATGAAAAAAGAATAAATATCACTATAATGCTTTGTTAGTCTAGTAGTTTGGATTTTAGTGATTCAATGGAAAGAAAAAAAAAAGGCCATGCCGTGACCAGGATTCGAACCTGGGTTATTGCGGCCACAACGCAATGTACTAAACACTATACGATCACGGCCTTGATCGCATGGAAATTTTATCCGAAAAAGTTCGGATTTTGATCTAGTTTCAATTAAGGAAATGGGTGCGTGGCGAGTGGCGATCTGGAACATTGTAATTGACTTGTGCAGAGATCTATAGCAGATAATAATAGATGTTATACATCTCTTCAAAAATCACCTCATCAAGTGTCTTATTTCTACTTTTAAAAGTGACTCTGAAAATGCATCAGAGATTTTTGAGCTTTTGAGTGTGGAAAAAAACTTTTTCGACCACCCCTTAAGTCAAGGTGGTGTACACACTGAGGAGATACTTAATTATTTGGAGCAAGACGATAAAAGCACACATGCTGAAAAAAAAGGTTAAAAATTCGCATATTAAAGTTAGGTGAAGACAGAGTAAATGGAAAACGAAAACCGACTTCTATCATTTTATTCTTCACAAAACTGAGGTAAACTACTTTTCAATTTTTTTTATTATATTGCTTTAATTATAAATCTAAATAACATTAAAATTTACGTCCATTCTTTTTCTTTTGTATTAACTGAATTATTAATGCCCTCTATTGTATAATAATTTGACATTTTCTATCCTTTTTCCAAAAAAATTTCATCAAAATTTGCACAAATTCGATCATCAAGGACGAAGCATTACCCGACCATTCCGTTAATCAAGAGTCTAGTATATGCTTTTTCTCATATATATGGCTGTCAAATACTACACACTGCTTGCAAATATCAGAGGGTGCCGAAATCTAATTATTTGATTGGAAAATGCGATAATATATAACATATTATATATAAAATATTAAGAATTTTCTGATGATTAGAATACTTTTATCAATCATCATTCAAGAGCAAAATATTGTGGGTATTTTTTGCATTAATAATCACAAGCAACGATCTTTTGTCGACTATAAAATTTAAGTAACCGGCAACTGGTGCCAACCCTTACATTTCGAAAGAATCGTATATTTCCGTGTATAAGCCGATCCGTATGTAAGTCGAGTACACGATTTTTCCGTGAAATATCGTGCAAAATCAAAAACCCATACGTAAGCCAATGCTAAAAAATGGGTATGAAAATTTTAGCAAATAAAAACTTATTTATTTATTTATTTATTTTATTACATAGATAATAGAAAAAAACGCTGTCTCCGAAATTTTTTATGTCTCCTATTTTGTCCTAAACGCGCTGCGAAATTTGTTCAATCGGGTCCCGCTTATTATGTTATGACTTGCTTGTTTATAAAACCAAATATACTATTTTTAGCTTGAAAACCCACAAAAAATGATCATTTTATCTTTCAAAAAATTTAGAGTCGATGATGTGATGGTTGTAACTGAAGATGCTACTATTTTTGAAAAAGAGAGCAGTGCCAGATTTACGGCAGGGCGTTCAGGGCACGGGCCCTTGATTTTCAGGGGCGCACAAAAGCGGCTGAAGATTTTTCAATTATTGTCCAAAATCTGATGAAATTTTATAATTTATTCTGCATTCTATTATGGTCACATTGTATTTTTTATAACGTTATGTATTTTATCTGAAAAATTTGTTTGCTACTTTATTAGTGAATATTTTCTTTTATTTTTATAAGCTTTAAAAAATATATTGTATTTTTAATTCTTGTTTAATCTTTTTTCTGTTAGCGTCAGAATGTTTGAGTGTTGGTGAGCTTGAAGGCTGTAGAACCCCTTAATATTTTAAATAATTGTAGTTTGGTGTTGTCGAAAAATTATTATTAGTTGTTGCTACTTTATCATTCAAGATATATAGACTTGCATATTAAAAGATAATTAGCACTACACAATTTATTGTAAAACGTCTTCTCATTTAAATTTCATAATTGTGAAATAATTATTTAAAAGTAAGTTACTGATTATAATATATAATTTTTTATTGATATTTTAAAGTCAAAAATGTTACTTTAGTAGTTTTTTTTTTTTTTTTTTTTTTTTTTTTTTTAGTCAGTTTTCCTGCGAGTATCAGTGGAAAGGGGGCCCGTAAGACTCTGTGCCCAGGGCCCCCAAATTTGTAAATCGGTCCCTGAAAGAGGGCAGTTGTGATGTTAAAAAATTGGTACACTCTCGATGTTCATACAGATGAATCAATGAAAAAAAGCTATTTTAATGAGTTGCTCAAAATTTCTGATAATGATTTAGATAATGAATGAGGATTGATATTTTTTTATTGAAAAAAAAAAGGGAGTTTTTAATTTTTTATAGAAATTTGTAAGTGTTTTTGAAGTTTTTTATATATTTTCCCTCTTGTATTTCATTTTAGAATATCATTTGTTTTAATTTTCTTATGCTTTTGTATAAGCTGCTCCTCCACTTTAGAGCCAAAAAATTACCTCCAAAATTTTCGGC
Source organism: Maratus speculifer (assembly GCA_964019185.1). Lineage (NCBI taxonomy): Eukaryota > Metazoa > Arthropoda > Arachnida > Araneae > Salticidae > Maratus > Maratus speculifer. Next base: position 159,651,086 of record OZ025300.1, on the reverse strand, counting down.
TTATATGCGGAAATACATGGTAATTAAAAAGCAAATACCTGAACGAGGGCTTCCTTTACTGAAGGATTGAGCTCGTTTTCATCAGGATTCATATTTCATACGTCTAGTTCTGGAAATAAAACAAGATAATATTAACTAGTACATTTTTTAACTAAAAAATCCTATACTATCTAATACACTGCTTATAAAAGGAGAAATGTTTCTGGGTCTAGCAAGAAATTTTACGAAAATATAATACATTAAATTGTCACAAATTAGCACAGCTTGAACCAGGGGTTTTGCGGATTTCAAGTCATTGCTTTGTTTACATTTTTAAGACAGTAGTTTGAATGTAATAATGCAATCGAAATTACATGAACGCTTGTATTACAATAAAATATCTAAATAATTAAGTAAAAAACTAAAATGATAAAATGTAACAGGATAGTGAGTGGTCAGAGATAAAACAGTCTAAAAAAGAGGAAACTAGCAATATTTTCTTATAGAAAACATTTCAAATAATAATCAGTTTCAACTATGCGATCACCTGACCCTTAAGTTTTATCCAACTAATCATAATCGACACTTTATAGCCTATATTTTGAGCAAACCAATCACAATCGACTAAATTTGGAAGGCAAACAAAAAACATATCTGATTACTAAGGTGGTTGCTAGGGAGTGACATCAGCTAAAAGTGGTCTATATAAAGGGGTTAAAGAAAAAAAATTTCTCTTTAACAAAATACTGATATTTAACGCTTTTTTTGACTGTGTTTTTCCCTGATCACTTACCACCCTGAGTAAGAATTTGAAAAATGATCAAATTGTTAAAAGTAAAAGTCAAGTAAATAGTTAATAATGTAAAAAAGTTAATTAAATCCAAATGATTTTTTAAATCATCAGATTTAGAAACATTCACCTTTTATATAAACATTTCAATATTTTTTTTTTTTTTTTAATTTTTCTTAAGAAAGATGTTATAATAAAAATAAGATACATTGACATGTTTCGGAACCGTCAAATAAGTTCCATAGTCATAATATAAATAAAACAAAATTTCAAAATATTTCTCGGTCAATACAAATGACACGCGACAATGAGATATAAATAACAAAAAAAAAAATGTTTGATTTATGTTTGAGATCATGGTCTATATTTTAATTTTTTGCAATAGAGCGCGTGTTTTTTTTTATTTATATCTCATTGTCGCGTGTCATTTGTATTGACCGAGAAATATTTTGAAATTTTGTTTTATTTATGTCATGACTATGGAACTTATTTGACGGTTCCGAAACATGTCAATGTATTTTATTTTTATTATAACACCTTTCTTAAGAAATATTAAAATTTTTATTAAAAAGTTAATAATGTATAGTTAAATATGCATAATAAAGATGAGATGCATTTCCCGTGAATTATTTAAAGAAACCTTCTCCATAAAAATACTTTATAAATTCACATCAAAATAATAAAGTAAGGAAGTTTTATTTCAAGTTTAGCCAGTCTTAATAACCAAAAAAGCTTTATTAATGCATAAATATTTTTTGGTAAATAGATTGTGATTACCAGTATATCAGCAACTTCTTGACTTTCTTTCAGAATATATACTTCTTTCATGAAAAACCATCAGTTCAGTAATATTATCGAGAATTACATATTGAAATACACACGGAATGTATAAAACAAAGAAAATCTGAGACATTTAACCCTACATTTGAAATGAAAGTTTCATTGTTTATATATGCAATGATCCGTGGATTTTAGGCTCTTACGGATTTCAGAGAGTCTACGGTATAACTTCTTCGAATTATCCCCTGATTCCAAAAAACTTTCCTATAGCTTCAAAAACTCAAAAAAACAATGTATTATTACAATAAATAAACGAAGCATTTTTTAAACAAAAGTTTCTTTTGTTTCCTGTTATTTTCGAAAACATTTTTGGATAGCTTTTATATTGTATTAATTAGTTTCCTCTAAACGAAATGCCGGTTTTTCTGATACTATTAAACCTCAAGTAAGCATTTTCATGTTCAACAAGCATATTCAATGGAAAAACATGCTGCATTAACATTAACTTTTTTGTTATTCTTGGATGTAAAAATTCTGCTACGCATTTGAAAATGTTTACTTAGGAATTGATCAGGGTTCGCACTGCCGCTCATCATTGTGGCAAATCGCGACAAAATGCTTCATTTGGCAAGTAAATGAGCAATCAGACTCGCCAAATTAGGAGTGCTCAATTTCTGCTCTTTTGTGTGGTTACAGTTGGGATTTTTATTCACGTTATTGTACGATTGATGTCACTTTTAATCTTCAATCGCACCGCACCTTTTACTTTATTATTTATAGAGTTACTGACTCAACACCAATTCAGTTTAGCAACGGCCGAATACACAGAAAAGATTATACAAGTATTTCTCAGTTTATCACTATCTATGCGCCGATAAAATGATACATAAAATTTTTCGCATTAATCGCCAAATCGAGAAAGATTTTGTTGAAATGCGGCGTTGAATTTTCCATTTACCATATTGTTTATTAATTGTATGCAAAGTACCATTGGCCACTCATTATTTTTTTCTGTCGCTTATAGTCGAAATCTCGAACCTAATATACCGCTAAAAGAATACTTGAAACATTTACATATTTTGAAACTTTTAGAATGTATTTACTTTAATTAATTTCTGAATACTAGAATTTCTATCTTCTGAGCGATGACAAAAAAATATGTTATTTTAGAACATGATGAAAAAAAAAAAAAAAAAAACGGATACAATAAAGGGATTAAAGGTAAATTTTTCAGTGTTTTACGCCAAATCTATTTTGCTATATATTTATTCATTTTTTTTTTTTTTTTTTTTTCATTTGGCTACTGTTTTTCATTTTTTATTCGCCGAATCGCTAATGTTGGTCAAAAGCCAGCGAGAATCCTAGAATTGATTTTATTTGAAAAGCATATAATTAAGCGCTATACACTTCATTTCCAATACCGAACATACCATAGTCGATCTCAATAACATATATTAATTGCATGGAAATCCTAAAGCAATTACGCAAGTTAAAAGACGGACAGACGGCAGACAGCGATAAACCGAATTCATAAATACTTTTCAACTAATGTTGGAAAGTGTTTCAATGTGTAAGCCTTGTAAAACTAAGCATCGACGAAAACTGAATTACAATAATATTCCTATTTTTGACCGAAATTGAAATCGTCCAATTTTTTAAAAAAATACATACATACATATACATAATTATTACCGAATATACTCGAGTAAGTCGAAGAGCTTTAGACAAAATTTGAAGTTGAAAATGGGGGTATTTTTATCGACTTATACACAAGTTTATATAATTTTTAAAAAATCGCAGATAATTGGCGAATTCGCAAATATTTTTAGTAATCACATATGGGCTTAGGTCAGAAAAAGGGATAAAAATCTGACAATGGCCATTTCCCTTCGGTTAACCTCCCCCCTACCCCCCCCCCCAAAAAAAAAAAAACTAATAATAATGTCTTTGTAATTGTGCTGACGAAGAAACGAAATTTTTAGAAGACAGATAGCTTCGGTCAAGTTTCGGTGTGACCGAATTTTCAGCAGTATTTTCACCGAAAACAAATTTTCAGCTAAACTTTGATTTTTATCTGAAACCGAAACCGATTTTTTATCATTCTCTATCTAAAACAGATGAAGGAAATGAAGAGAAAATGTAGGAATAGCATAGAACTGTCATATCAATCACAATAAATAAACCTTCCCTAATGTAAAAATTTGCACAGCTTTACCTTTGATAAAAGATATAATTATCCTTGTGGATTTCCTCCTAATCAGGAAAAATAGAAGAAGCAAGTTTCGCGTTGCATTTTAATGATTTCAGATGCCTTTGGACTTAATCTAGTCTGAAAATATATAACTAATAATTTATTACCTTCAAAATTAGGAAGATCTTTGTGAAATCCTGAATAGGTGATAGTTATTGTTTAACGGTATTTTTTTATGGATCTTCCTTGACAATGCTATGTAATTTTCAGATTTGTAATTAAATTGGAGGCCGTTCAATGACTGAAACAAAGGAACTAATATAGTAAAACCTACTTATAACTATGAATCATAACTACTACACTGAAAAAATGACAGATAAGTCTTAATTTACGAAAATAACATCTATATCTTTTTCTTGAATTATAAAGAGGTAAAGTTTATGTATTTGTTGGGCCCAATCTCTGGAATTACCGAACTAATTTCAAAAGTAATGGTATCAAAATGATAGTATTCGCCCTGATTCAAACACAGGCTATAATTTATGTCGATGCCACTAATCCAAAAGGTGTACAAGAGCAAAAAAGTTCTAAAAATGTGATTTTTGTGTTACTGAAGAGCCTAAAAACATAAATTTGACATATTAATTTCTTATAAAATATAAATGATCACTAAAAATATTTGCTAAAAGAAACAAAATTTAAAAGAGGTGAGGATACTGGAAAAGCGTTCTAAATAGCGATTTTTAAATAATCTCGGGAGGTAATCAACCGATTTAAAAACTAATGTCAAAAAATGGTGGCGACAGCCCTTGCTCTAACATAGGCTATGCCTTAAGTCAGTGCCACTACCCGTAGGAAATGCAGGAACAAAAAACATTCTAAAAATGACTTTTGTGGTTACCGAAAGGAACATAAAATTTGGCATATTAACTCTTTGTAAGATATAAATGATCGCTAAGAACATTTTGACATCTGTGGGTTAAGCAGGAGCAACAAATGTTCTAAAAAAGCCTTTAAAACTTTCTAAATTACGTTTATATGGAATATTAGGAAATACCAGACCGATTTCAAAATTAACGTTGACAAATTAGTGCTAACAGTCTCTTTTCCAACATAGGCATTTTATGTTAGTGCCACTACCTCTACAGAGATGTTAGACCCTTAGAAAAGAAAGTCGGATTGTGACATGATGGTTAATTTTAAGCTATAAATGCATGTTAAAAAAATGTTTCTATACAATTAAATATTTCAAATGAATACTGAAAAGAACATGTGAATTGAGCATAAAAGTATCAAAATAATTTCTAAATTATCATTTATTTAGAATTAGCTTTAGTTCTTAGTATTATTTTAAGTCTTATTTCGGAAAAATGCAGTGTGATAATAAAATTAAGCCAAACTGTGGCTCAAATGGAAATTTTTTAATTATTTCAAAATACACTATTACTTCTAATAAAAATTAGACATACAAATACCACTTGGCATACTTCAAATATTACGCGAGCAAAGCCGCTAGGTTTGTAATTATATTATAATCATGAACGAAAATAAACAATAACTTCTTCTGAGTCTCCCAAGATTTTGAAAGTCGTTCATTTATCTTTCGAAACCTCACAAAAGAATTCATCTTTCAGATTTTAAGAAGAATTTGAAAAATAAATTTTTATAAGCTGCGTGTAGTTTTCGAAAACTTTTTCCGAGTACCTTTAGCGCATTAATAGGTTCACCAGAAAACCAATTTTTCGGATGCTGTGAGATTTCAAGGAAATATTTTCCTGTTCTGCAAACATGTTTAACTGAAAAACAGATAAAATTAACATCATTAAGGGGACGGTGAACGTTAATTTTTTTTTAATTTTCATCATAGCAATATGAAGTTTTGTGCACACATACATTTCACCAAAAGCATATCGAACACCTTCAAAAAAATTTCCGATCATATTAAAATTTTGATTTTTTTTTTTAATTTTAAATCTTTAAACGAAATTTTAAAATACTCCTCCTGTCTTAATTTTGAGATATTTTCTTGCTTTTGCATTTTTATCACTTAAAACTCTATTATAAACAAATCTGCGTAAGATTTTTTTTTAATCTCTCGAATAATTAATATTTTACAGATTTTTTTTTCTAAATTCCATATCGATTTTCATCAAAATTTTGCCTTTTAATAAGTAAAAAATCAAATTTGACCATCTTAATGAAGACGAATTTAAAAAAGTTTATGCAATTTTTCTCTAAACAATATCAGGATATTTCTATATCAATTTCATAAATATTGATCAAAAATTACGTCGAATACAAAAATCTAAAAACGCTGAAAAATTAGTTTTGAAAAAAAAAAAAATTAAATGCACTTACCTTTATTATTTATTTCTTAAAACCTTCATAAATGATATTTTAATAAGAAAAAACTGTTTTGGTACTATTATGCCACAGAAATCGACCTATTTGCGACGATTTTGCTCAAATAAAGGTCGACTGTCGCCTTAACATTAGAATTAACATTTTTCTGCTAAAGTTGCATGCACAATTCCTATTCTGCAGCTCAAAATGTTTAGTTGGGGCTGTTTGAGATGGCATCCGAAAAACCGATTTTCTGGATACAGAGAATTGATTGATGCAATGGAAAAGTTCCGCCAAAACAGTTCCAAAAATGACGGACAACTAATAAATATTTATTTTTTAGAAATTGTTCTTTAATTTTCTAAAATAAAGTGCTTTCTGAGGTTTTTAAAGATAAAGGAACGCTTTTTGGAATATTGGATGACTTGGAAGCGGTTATCGAATATTTTCATCCGTGATTACAATAAATTTTCGTAATTCAAGAAACACCTGTCTTTTTTTATAGTGTAGATTAGGGTGGAGCGAAAAAAATTATTTTTTAAAAATGAAAAACGGGTAGGTGCTAAAAGTTGCCTTTATACTAGTACATCAACTGCGTGAAATTTTACCGCTGAAAAAAAATTGCTTGAGTCTGCGCTTTTGCTCCAAAAATCGAAATTTTGGGTAAAATTTGTCATTTTTTGACATTTAAAAAAAAATTAAAAAATTCCTACAGAGCTGATTATTATTTAAAAGTGTTACTTAAACCTTTATATTTATCTGCTTAACATATTTAAGCAATAAAACAATATCTGTTGTCAGTGTAATTGGAGCAAATCTAACAACTTTTGGTAAAAACCAGCGTTACTTCTCTATTGGAGCATACAACGAAATATTGTTTTGAATGCATTTCTTACCTATCTGCTTTCAAAACTATTCTGTATATAACTCGTAGATGTGGCTGCGTTTCATATCCCACCCGTCTCAGCCACCCAGCAATCTAGGCCCAGTGTTTTATTTTTGTATTGAATTGTTATTTTTTTCCCGAAGAAGGGCATAAGTTTTCTATGTATCAAAGTAGTTTACCTCTTCTTTGTTTCAACTGACATTGGATGCAACTGATGTGACCTGCTGCACGTATATCTTTGTACCTTGTATAACAGAAGAGGAAGCTGAGTAATATATTAGGTATGTTCTTAATTGAACCCATTCAGCAATCTATTATCTTCATTAAATTTTCATACAATTAATACATTATGATTGGGAGTTCTGTTACCACAACATTTTTTCAATCAATTACATTATATATATAATGATATGCTTAAAAATTGATTGTTTGAATTCAATTTCTAGTATGTCATCATTTACTGTACCTATTACATTGAATATATTTAGAGAAGCTAGCTGTTTAATATTATGACGATAGTCACAGAGGATCGCAAACAAAATTTGCGTGTAAAGCAACAATATTTCGTAAGAAGTTTTAGTATTTGTTTTAGGTCGTTTCAAGTATTGTTTCGTAGTCGAGTAATTTCTAATAAGTTGTTAGACCTATTCTTTAGATGTGTATTACATTTGGTATAAAATATCCCGCGGTATAAACTTTGATTATATATTTTGTGAGTGAATCTATGAACTCTGATTGCCAATCTGTGCTTATATAAAGCGAAAAATTTTATTCGCTCGCTTTTTTTTGTGCGAGATGTTTTCTAAATTCCTATTCCCCATTTCTTCTGAGAAATAACTTTCCTTATGAATTAGCTTTGCAATCTCCGACAGAAATTTCTAGTCTGTTCTGAGTATCTTTTACTTAATTTGAGAAAAAGAAATTCAAAATTATTATCTATTTTATAAAAAAATTGCAATAGGAAGTGAATAGTACGTAGACAAAGATTTCTTTATTGATCCAATTAATCCATGTAGATTATAACGTTTTACATCGACTTCTCTAATAATTGACGCAGAGGAAATTCACTGGAGTTGAAGTAGCATATGATCCATTATTATACACAATTCTAAGTTTACTCAATGCAAAATGGTTCACAGCGACAAATAGAAAATTCTTCTAAATTTAAATGAGTACTTATAGTCGATTAGAGTCTGTACATTCTCTCAAAAAGTACTATGCATTATAAGTTTATGCCGAGGGCAGTTCACCATCAAATATTGTTCACTTATAAAACGGGGATCTAAAAGTTAATGGGAAATTACCTGGCTACGAAAACACTTTAGAAAACGGCATAAAACTAATGCAAAAAAAGAAGTTATTTACAACAACGGTTGCTCTGCACGTGCAGGACAAATTCCCATTGCAATTCTCTCTGACGATCACCAGAAATCACATTAAACAGCTCGCTTCTCAACATATAAAAAATGCAAAAGCAGAATAAATGATGGCATACTTATAGATGAAATACCTGAAATCATCTTTGAAGCAGGTCACTACGTAAAAAAATATAATTGACTGAAAAAATGTTGTGGTAACAGAACTTCCAATCACTTTCATCAACTGGATGTAAGTTTGATAAAGATCATAGATGGCCGAATAGATCCTCTTAATAATATTCCCGTACATTACTCTGCTTGTCATTTTTTTGCATAAGCTGTAAAAATATACATTAAGATAGTCACAGCAGCATGTGGATACAAAGAACAGATAAACTAGGTGGATGCATCGAAAACATGCCAAATTTTGATAAAGAAAATCGCAAATCAATATATAAATAAAACACTGTACTAAGATGATCGAATATTTGGGACTGATGGTATATGTAATATAGCCACCTCCACGACGTATGACTAAGGTAGTTTTGAAAAGAAGAGCTGTATTAAAAACAACAATTCATTTTATGTCCCAATAGAGTGGTAATGCCGTTTTCTTACCAAAAGTTGTCTGTTTTGCTCCAGCTATACGGAATAAAGATATTGTTTTATAGTTTAAATATGTTAAGCATATAAATATAAAGGTTTAAGTAACACTTTTAAATAATAACCAGCTCTGTAGGAATTCTTTAATTTTTTTGAAAAAATGTCAAAAAATGACAAATTTTACCCAAAATTTCGATTTTTGGAGCAAAAGCGCAGACTCAAGTCATTTTTTTTCAGCGGTAAAATTTCACACAGTTGATGTACTAGTATAAAGGCAACTTTTGGCACCTACCCGTTTTTGATTTTTAAAAAAATAATTTTTTTCGCTCCGCCCTAGTGTAGATGTGATTTTCAACTATGATATAAATTTTTAAACTAAACCATTTTTACATGCTTGCTTTTAATTTATAATTTTGTTTGTATGTTTGCATGTGTCAGTCAGATCTTGTGGCTCCTTTTTCATCCACTTCCTGTTGACATAGAGCTACGAAATTCAGAAAATATATGTGTATTCCTGGGGGGAAGGAGAAATATAGGAATTAAACATTGATTTAAAAATAGTAATAATAAAAATCACCGCATCTCATAAATTACTGCAAATAAAATCTTGGAACTTGATATGCCTGTTGTAAAACTAAAATTAGTAAATACGTGTTTCAGAAGTTTTCAAAACTCAACTCCAAAAAAGGCTAGGGGGGGGGGGGAGTCCTGACGATAAACAACCACCGTTTTCGAAAGACATCGGAAAACGATTACTTAAACTTAATGATTACTCAATTATGTTTGATTTCCTGTGGAGAAATTAGTATGAGCTTCAGCAAAGAGTATTTGTTGAAAATATTAGTGGCAAGGTTACCACAATGGCACCAAATGTCGGCCAACTTGGAAAAATATCGCCAAGTTTGGTAGTGCATTTTAAAAATATATTTGTTTGTTTTTCAACATTTTAGTAAAATTTAATAAAATTATGTTTCGGGGTTTTTTATTTTATTTATTTACTTATTTATTTATTGTATTTATTTAATGGATTAAGAGGTTTTAAGATCATAGGCGAAGTAATTCGAACGCATTACCAATTATGGACAGCAATTACCATTTTTTTTTTCTTCTTTTTTCAAAAATATTTATTTGGATGAATATCATAATTTGTTTAAATGGGGTGGGATTTTGATTATCTGAGATATTGAAATTATTCATTGAAAACAATTCAAAATTTCAAGAATTATTTTATTTTATTTTACTTTTTACGTCTAACATTTTGATTTTGTTTAATTTTGTTTTGTTTTGGAACATGTTTTCTATATAGTAGCTCAAATTTAATGTAATGTTCAATTTTATTTGTTAATTAATGGAAGCCAGGAAAATGATATAATAAAAGTCTACTCAATTTTTACAAAAACTTTAAACGCATTATTTTCAAAGAAATACCTAAAAAATCACTGGTAGCAATGATTTCACTACTTTTGATTTTGTCTATGTCAAAAATAAGAAGAATTACTTTGCAGCGCCATGTTTATACCAGATAAAGTATTAAAATGAGCAGGCAAGGAAAATGACATTCATTCTTAGTGATAATCCTATTTTAATTATGAAAAAATATTTGTAAAATACAGAATTTGTTACCTTCCTCATATCTGTGTTTTATAAGGTATAAATATTATTTGGAAAAAAAAATAAGATATATGTACAGAATAGCAGAAGGCTCTTTACTTTTCACAGTGTCGTAGAGGTCTACACAGTCCTGGACCTAGCCCGTGCACAAATCAGTGAAAACAAGCCCGGCCCAGTTCGATCTGGCTCGACACAATTTCTATTATTTCGAAAAAAAAAAAAAAAATCAGATTTTTAACATATAATTAAGGTTATTTTAAAGACTTCTGCATACATATTTATGGGAGGGTTTTTACAGTATATTTTACAGAAAATGCACAATAGTAACATTAATGATTACTTAGATTCTTAGACTCTACATTCAAATATTAATTCGCATCTGACGATTTTCAACTGAATTTGGTATTTTACCATTTTCAGTCACCAGAAGATGAGTGGACTGGGTCACATGTTTGAAAAAATTACATTAGTACGTCATTTTGAGGATCACTGTGGTGAAGCTAATTTTATCCATGAAACAGCTTAATCAATTTTGATTCAATTTTGTATCCTACCATTTTTAATTAACAGAAAGCTGGCCATACTTGACAAAAATTACTGTCGAAATTTGGCCGACAAATTATCTTTCAAGATTACGAATGCCAAAACACATACTTGACCCCAAATGAAAGAATGTCCCAAACTTGGCTATGTTTGGAGGAGGGGGGGGGGGAGAGAGAGAGAGAGAGAGAGAGAGAGATATTTTCATAATGTAAAGAAATTTTTTAAACATTCTTTATAGGAATCGAGATGCATGGTAAAATCAATCAGAGTCGAGCTAAAAATGTGATTTGGATTAATGTCCTCTCGTTGTAAAATTTATAAACATGTACATTACCTATATAGTTTTCCAACTGATTGTTTTCCAGCGTGCTTATAGCAATATTACAGTTGTTGAGTTGAATCGAGTAGAACAGAAAGTTAATTTTGACAGAGCATAGCTTGGTCAGCTTTGGTAATATTTACAATAATATAAATAATTTATTTTCTAAAACCAATATATATATATATATATATATATATATATATACAGGGTGAGTCATAAATATCGAAACAATAGGCTGTCTCCTTAAATATTGCTCCTAGACCCAAACTTCCAATTGCAAAAATTCGTTAAAAAAGGTAAACTTTTTGCTAAGATAAGTTGCAACTCCATGGGGGTACTATTTGAAAAAACACGAAAACAAACTTTTTATACGGCCCCCCGTAGCATAAAAATTCCAATTAGGAAAACTTTCCTTATCCAGTCCTGAATAAGATACAAAAAGTTGCATTTTCATATCTTCAAAACTCGCAGAGTTATAGCCGTTTGAATAATTCATCAGGTTTTAAGAGATTAGACACAAATTGAAATACGCGCAATTCAAAAGACAATGTTACTTTAACAGTTCTAGGAAACGTGTAAAAAATCTATATTTTGAGATAAATTTTTGATTTTTTTTCTTTGTTTGTGATGGTTAGCCATATAATTTGCTAAGAAAATCACATCCTAAAATTTATCATAAAATTTATAAAAATTTCATATGATTAGTACTGGTTTAAATGCGATAATTAAAAATCGTTATAACTCCAAACATTATTTACTGGATTTCAATTTCTTTCCATTTAATTAAAGATGAAAATCTGGTTTTAGTTTTGTTTCGGGGTTTTTGTTTTTTCAATTTTAAATTTAGAACTATTAAAAATATTTATTGAAAAAATAATATATCTTTTAAAAAATCTTATTTTCAAAAGTAAATAATTTTTCAATTTTGCCCGATACTAACCTAATGTAAAATAATTAAAAATGACATGTATCAAGTTTGTACTTTTTTTCTTTAACAATTCTTAACTTTTAATAAGGTGTGCACTGGACGAAATTTTCAATCTCGGTCTCGAACAATCCGTATTAAAATCACTGTCTCTGAGTAGCCTAATACGTGCATTGAAATAAGTAAAATTTGGTTCAATCAAGATTTTTACGAAAACCACATAGATTTTAAAATCTCTTTTATTTTACAAAAAAAAAAAAAAAAAAAAAAAAAAAAAAAAAAAAAAAATCTTTATGGTTTTTTTTTTTTTTTTTTTTTAAGAATAGTATATTTAAATGCTAAAAAATTAAACACAATAAAACCAGAAAAAAATCTGCCTATGACGGAATTCTGTCTTAAACAAAAAATGTGTTGATCCATGCAAAATGAATACAATTATCACTGAGAAAAAATAAACTCCATTTTACCCTCTTAAGAAGGGCATTTGTCTATTACGTATTTTTTCTTTCCTATGTGATTCCGTCTTAAAAGGTTTTACTGTATAATATTTTCCAAAGTCTCCAACGCACGGGATATGGATTAGCGATATTAAAATATAAGTGAAACATTTAGATATAAACAGAGATTCATTGATAAAATAAATCTCTGTCAGATTTTCAGATACGGAGATGAAATTTTTTTTGTGCAGTTTAGGAATAGATAAGGAATAATTTCCTAGGGAATTTTGCTCTACGGGGAACGTATAAAAATTTAATTTTCGTATTTTTGCAAATAGACCCCCCCCCCCCAATGGAGTTGCAACTTGTTATGTTATCAGAAATTTCAGCTTTTTTTATGAATTTTTGCAATTGGAAGTATGGGTCTAGAGGCAATATTTAAGGAGATAGCCTATTGTTTCGATATTTATGACTCACCCTGTATGTATATATATATATATTAAGTAAGTGGTTCTTTTTATTGTATTTTTACATTCATTTTTTAACTAATTACCCTTTTTCAGATATTCAATATTTAGAGTTAAAAACACTTGAAAGAAAAGCACGCAAGCATAAATGAGTATATACAGTAAAATCCCGCTGATCTGAAATTCCGGTAAATCTAAACCGATTTTATTTTCAAAAATTACACTGAAACAGATTTAAAAAATACAGAATAAGAAAATATTTAATAATGGAAAAATAGAACATATGTACACGAATAAAATGAAAGCCTGCTCTGCATACGCCTACTCGTAAAAACCATCTTTAAAAAAAAAATAAAAAGAAAAGAAAGAAAAGAAAAGAAAAAGAAATTAGAATATTTGTTTGTTTTCCAGTCACTGTAAAATCTTTTTCTAGAGCAAAAATTATTTTATTCCGATGATAAATATTTTATTTTTCCTTTCAACAGTTTGATTTCTCAAATTACCTACAGAAGTGTTTTTTAATTCACTTCTCGTCGACGTGGTGATTGAGCTATTTATAGATCTGCGATTTTGAATCATTTCTAAAGAATTGTACGCAGTTTTTCATTCTGAAGTTCCTTTGGATTATTATAAACAATGCGAGTGATTAAACAGGAATACCTTTCTTCCGAAATTCGTGCCAGATTATCCAGAATGCAGGACATTAGAATGCCGGATTACAAGATTTTTACTACACTACTGAGTACTTATAACTTGCATTTTTTATGACACGCATCATTTTCTTTTCTATTTTTACCAGAAGTTTGGGTAATCCGAATTTTTTTGTTATCCGATCTTTGCGTCTGTCCCAATTAGTTCGGATTAGCGGGGTTCTACTGTAAATATTTTTTTTTTAAATTCAAAATTGTAGAAAAAGTAAGGTTTATATAGATGTAAACAATTTTTCATAGAATCTCTTACAATTTTTCAAAATATTATAAAGCTCGGAAAATCCACTGACTATATTTGATTGTTTGTCAAATAAATAAAAATGAAAGTTACAAAACACTTTTTTTACTCATTTGAATAGCAGCTAATGATGTAAAATTTTCACTGATTTTTTCCTGTATTAAGACTTTATATTCCTTGTAACGCTACTATATTTTCATTGCTTTGTTTTATTTTTCTTTCTTTCTTTAACCAAAATTACCATGCGTTTTTCTTACAAAGGTACGGGGATTTTTTATAATTAAGACTCTTTGTTCCTTGACACGCTACACTGCATTTTCGTTGTTACTTCCTTCATATGTTTTACAAACAACGTAAAATCATTTTTATATTACATTTCTATATACTACCTCTGACAATAAAGTTCGGTGAATAGTCCTGTAGCATTAATGTAGATGAAATATTAACGAAAGTTACCATACCATCCTTCAAAATAGTCATCTCCTATAACTATGCACCGCTGAGATCAGCTATACATGTCTTGGAAAATTCGCAAAAAGTCTTCTTTTGGGATGAAGTTCAAAAGCTTCGTCACGTTTCGTTGGATGTTATAGCAATATGGTCAAATATCTTTCAAAGAGAGTTTGAGTCGTGAAAATAGGAAGAGGTCTGGAGGATTGAGAACTGACGAGTATGGTAGGTGTTCAATTTGCACCATCCCTCATGAATTTCTTTCGGTGTCTTGCAAAGCTTAAAACCAAACTTTAAACTGATCTTTTATTCGTTCATTTTACTGTTCTCAGTTAAGAACCAACACACTGAACAAGCACTTAGTAAAGCACGTCTTACAGAGAACATAAATGACGCTCAACTAAACAACGGGGGGTGGGGGAGTCTACACTTGCCTCTATGCAAGTGCGGCGTTTTGTTTCCCCAGTGTTGCTAGATCGGTCGTTCTGAATTCATTCACCGAACTTTATTGTCAGAGGTAGTATTTTCAATAACACATATTTAAAAATAAAAGTGCCTTTGATATTGTTATTATGATGTTATCATTAAAAATATACACAGTCCAGTCATATTAATGTTACCACCTCGAGATTTTAGTCGTTTAGTTAAATATTTACACAATTGCATGATGAATTATTCTGAAATTTCAGGTGTGTAAGCAGATTAATACAGGCTATATATTTTTTCAAAGATTTATTCCAAAACTCCATAGGGGACCATCAACAAATGGGAAAATAATTAATATCTTTTGGATAACCCTGTCAAAACTAATGCAGCAAAAGCGTTCAAACTGTAAATTATGATTAAATGGCTTATTTTAATAAACTGTGCTCATTTTTAAGAGGTATGCATGTCTGTGCATGTATACTCGTAGAGACATTAAGGTTTTCATAAGAACAGTCCCAAGTTAAAGTTTTTTGCTTATAATTTGCTAAATTTTTAATATAAAAAATGTTTCTTTATATTAAAAAATTTTTGCTTTATAATTTGCCAAATTTTTAATATAAAAAATGTTTTTTATATTAAAATTTCTACACTTTATACTATTTTTTTTATATTTATTAAAATTTTATATTAAAAAGGAAGAGAAAAGATGAGGCGCTATATCGCTTTATTGGCACTAATTAATGGATATATGGATACAGCCCCTTATCATTTTGCTTCGTTTTGGGAACAACGCATTTTGTGCTTATTCTATCGATAATTTTCAGAATTTTAAAGATATACTTTTGAGACTTTTACAAAAGTTGCTCTATAAATTTAGCTAACACATTATGCAAATTATATTTTGATTGATTTCACACATGCGCAGTGAAAAAGTATTTAGTAAACTTGCTATTTATTCAAACAATTTTTATTAATTTTAATTCTGATGACAGATTATTGTGTAAAATATTGTTTCTCATGTTTTCTGAAAAAAAAAACCTTCTTTTTATATTAAAAATACGGCAAATTAAAAGCAAAAAACTTGGAAATTTTTCGATCTGTTTTTATAAAATCGAATTTCTCTACGAGTATGCATGTTATCCTCATAAAAATCAGCACAGTTTATTACAATAAGCCATTTAATTATAATCTAGAGTTTGAATGCTTTTGCTGCATTAGTTTTGACAGGGTTATCCAAAAGATATTAATTATTTTCTAATTTGTCGACGGTTCCTTAAGGGGGTTTGAGAATAAATCTTTGAAAAAATATATAACCTGTACTAATCTGCTTACACACCTGAAGTTTCAGAATATTTCCTCATGGTTTTGTCTAGATATTTAACTAAACGATTAAAATCTCAAGGCGGTTACAATATGACTGGACTGTGTATTAGATCTAAGAAATCTATTAGCTATTTTTAATTAAAATGTTTTTCATGGTATATTTTGAACAGTGGGTATTCTATCACACTGGGCACGTTCTATAACTCAAATTGGATCTCTCGGTTCATATACAAACAGCATTTTAATCCAAAATTTAAAATGTTATTAAAGAACCGACATTTTCAACAAAACATCTCTTCAAGAAACGTATCAGAATTTGCTAGAAAATCCTTTCTTGAAGACAGAATTTAAACCTCTTAATCAACAGAGTTATTCAAAATAATTTTGTAGAAAAGTAAACAAACTCTGCCCCAACATAATTTTGTAATACATAAAATAAATCTAATTGACTAAAGCCGATAGGGCAGCTGATCACTCAGCGGCCGAATTCCCGTCGATAATATTATACCCATCATTGGATGCATTCTTATATTCAAAATACCTTATCAGGGAATTAATGTTTTTAACTTCTTTTTTCAGTATTCTTTTCTTAAAGGATGTCACCTTTTTTTTTTCTTTGTTGTCAAAATATTTCTACCACCTGGTATTTCTAGGTACTGAAAATTTTTGTTAACCGAACTGTAAATCGATTAACTAAAAAATAGCTTGTTTTCTTAAAGAAAGAATTTTATACACTGTAAAAAATGACAGGTGTTTCTTAATCTACAAAAATGTACTATAATCAAGATGGAAAATATACAGTAGTTTGTTCCGTGTCTTTTGAATTTCGAAAATAAAATATCTTTTGAGTTTACTAATGATAAGCGAATATTTATCGGAATTTTGGTTGACTCAAGACAGCTTATTACTTATTTGCATTCGTGATTATTGTACATTTTCGTAGAGTAGTAATTACAAGAAATGTTTAAAAATTTTAAGCTAAAAATCTTTAATAAAAAATAAGTATTCATTTAAAAAAATAGAGCTGGTATTACTTACTCTTTCTACCTGTATTTTCCTAAGGTATAAATCCTTAGAATGTTAGGCATAGATATTTTCAGTATGAAGCATTTGTATAGCATTTGTATACTATATGCATAAAATATTCCGTTACAACTTTCCCTGTTATATAATGAATCAAAATTAGAAACTTTGATTGAACCCGATGGCTACAAATACCTCTTATAAAAGGATGAGAATCCAGTTTTCAACCAAGCTTGCTATCCTTGACTGCAGAATAATTTGCTTGGCTAATAAATTTCAAAGTATTCTTCATTCAACCACTTTAGGAATAAAAAAAAACAAGTAGTATTTTTATAGGCAGAGACTTTTTTCAAACACCTGTTGCATTAATGCTTTTCCTAGATGGTCCTCAAAACATGTATAGGGGATAAGGGGCTGAGCATACATAACGCTAGCGTTTTAAGAGGAGAGAGGGGGAGTGACATTTGATATCGTTAAGATATCTCTGTAGTAAGAAGGATTTGACTTTGATATCATTATCATTTTTGATCCAATCACACTTTTTTTTCAGTAACTTTTTCTTTACGTCTAAATAGTCTGTAACCTTCTTTATTAATATTATATTTTTTATATTTTCTTGAAAATACAAAGCAATTATTAAAGTCATTAAGTGCTTATAAAATCATTTCAATCTAAAATTTGAAATACTCTATCGTTTGGAATTCATGTTCTTCTGCTATATGCGCATATAATTTGCTGTTAGAGAAATCAAGAGCATAATATTTAGGAAATGATACGTGCGTTTACCAGAAAAGAAAGACAAAGAACGTTGTTGACAAGTTCAGTTTTTAACCTCCCTGATAGAGGCAAGTGTAAGAAGAAGACAATATTAATTTTGAATGCATGATGTAACAATAAGCTATTACTAAATACACTCACTTCCAAAAGTTAAGCACGAAGATGTAAAATGCAAAAAAATCAACAAATACTGCTTTGATTGACACAAAATTCGGCAGGAAAGTAGCATATATATTTATGCATAAAACAAAATCAATAATTATACACAGAAATGAAAACAATATTAAATTTTTATAAGTTATCGGATAATGACATACTGGAGACTTAAACAGAATTATGTATAAAGTGAAAATAAACAGCATAAAATTAAAAAAAAGACATTAATAGGGTATGCGATCCCTCCTCATTTGTATACAAAGTTTACACCTTGTGGCCATGCTTTCAATTAGGTGGTCAAGCACCGCAGAATTGAGCAATCGCCATTCTTCTTGTAGAGCAGTTTCCAACTCAATAAGAGTGGCTGGAGGTGGGAAACGTAAACATACAGCATGGCCGAGAGCATCCCGAAGATTTTCAATGGGATTAAGATCGGGCGAATATGCTGGCCACGCCATACGCGCAATCCCTTCACTCTCTAGGTCGTCTTCGACGATGCCAGCTCTATGGGGACGTGCGTTATCGTCCATTAAAACAAAAGTAGGGTCAACTGCTGCAGCGTACAATCTCACAATGGGTTCTAGGACTTCATCTCGATACCGGACAGCCGTCACAAAACCCAGTTTAAAGATGTGCAGTTCGGCGCGGTATCCTAATGAAATCCCTGCCTACACCATAATGCTTCCGCCTCGGAATGCGTGATGTTCAGTAATTTTTAGAGCTGATTGCATGTTCCTTGTTCACGCCATATCTTTATACGCTTGTTATCTGGCTGCAGAGCAAGTCTTGACTCATTAGTAAACATGACATTGCCCCAGTCAGACACAGTCCAAATGACATGTTTCCGGCACCACTATAATCGTGTCCCTTTTGATTGGATGGATAGAGGAACACAAACTCGAGGTACCCGGGCGTACAGTCCACTCATATGTAATCTTTGGCGTACAGTAGTTGCAGATATTGCCTTATCAATGAACGCTGTAACCATAGGTGTCACACGTGTGGAGGTCGCTCTGTGAATCCGCTTGGCTACAATAGCAATATATCGATCTTCCGCGGGGGTTGTAACCCTTGGGCGACTGACTACGGGCCTTCGGACAACTGTCTGTGTGGTTTGGAATTGTTTCCATAAGCGTGAAATTACAGAATGATGAAAGCCGAAGAAAAGAGCAACATCTGTGATTGACTGTCCTGCTTCAATGCGCCCCACTGCACGCCAGCGCTCAGAACCTTCCATTCGTCTTCTGGAAGTCATAGAAGCACGTATGTATTCAAAACAAATTGCACGAAAGTTTTAAACACCTTCTATCAGCACTTACAATTAGCATCTGTAACCCTTCATAAAGCTGGCTTCTTATAAGACTGCCCTTTTTGCATATTTCTTGACACGAAATCGCGATTGGCTGTTACCTAACATATTTGCATACTTCCATCTACCTCTGCAGCGATTTGCGTCCTCTTCGATTCTGATTGGCTTCAGAAAATTAGCATTTTCCTCTCCGTGCTTAACTTTTGGAAATGAGTGTACTTTAATATAGTAACTAACTCTTTTGGGTGTTATTTGATATAAATTGATTTCGTGTATTAATATTTTATTGACTTCTTTAAGTAAGAATATGAAGAAAGGAAATGAAAAAGAAGGAAAAATAATAACGAGAAAGAAAAAAAAAATCATGCGTCAAGCATAGATTATGAAGCACTGTCTAACACATTCAGAATCATGTAACAAAAGTGACCATTTAAAAAAAAATTAAATATTACCTCCCATTTCACCATATGGAAATTTATAACGCATTTCAAAACCGAATTTTAGCTGCTCCCATCTGCAATTGGAAAGTTATCCGAATTTTTTAGCAGCTCTGTATATGATACAATGATTTGTACCTATTAGCAACATGCATACCTTTAGCTCATTTAAGAGATATATATACTTCAGTTGAAAATACACCTTCAGCAATTTCCTCTAATAAGAGGAATGATATACGAATACTTTGTTCAACCCTGTATATGAGGTATAGAATTTATATATAAAAAGTAATATGCAAAAAACTTATTAAATTTAAAAACACATACTGAATTGTAAAACGTACCTTCCAGCAGTTATTGCTCAAAGACAGTACTGTAACCGATTTCTTTTGTGTGTCCCCGTAAATTAATAAAATATGTTATGTATGCTGTGTTTTAACGTGATCGTATTGAAATTCAATGATTTATATCAATTTAAATACATTTGAGGTAGTGTAATGTCATTAAAATACTCTCCAAACGATTTTTCCCCTATACCATAATGTAATCAAATTCTTTTAAGTGTCCCTGTAAATGAGCCATTAATCGTACATACTTCATATGCAATACCAAACATTCTTTCATGACCCTAAATAAGTTTTATTAATTTCATGGAAATCTGAGTATATGTACGGTAGTTAGAGCGTGGGCAGACGGACAGACAAACCGAATGCATAAGCACTTCTCAACTTTTTTGGAAGGTGCTAAAAAATAGGGGGGGGGGGAATAAACATTGATAAAGATATCATCGAGTGAGGACGAGGAGGGGGTTGATGAAAGATAGCGTATGATATTGTAAGCGGGAAAGGGGGCTCCAAAATTGGAAAAATGTTTAGCCCCTAATAATGAATCGTGCCAGTAGTTTCCACATCTACGAAACAGAACAAGAAACGATAAATTTGAGAAGGAAAGAAGTTTCTTCCTTCTTTGAAAGAGGTACAATGTTTGAAACATTCCCAAGCTTTTCTAACGCATAAAAATTAATTAACTACTACTAGAAAAGTTCAAAAATGTTATATTGGAACGATCAATCTAATTGATCGTTTTATTGGATGTAAAAATATTTCTCGGTAAAAGGTTAGATACAAGATTTTTTTCGAAGGATTTTTTTTAATATAAGAAAGTTACTGTAATAAATGATGATTACATCACGAAAACCGTCCCATTAGAGGCCGAGATGCTCCGCTCTCGAAGCTGGTAGGGAGGTGCTGGGCTCGTGCCCATCGGCCTAATCGTGTGGAGCTTTCCGTGGTTTTCTTCGAACCTTGGGAAACTTTGCGTAAATACGGGTTAGGTTCCCTTGGAAAGAACCCCCTCCCCCACGAAGGGCACTTCCCTCTTTTACGGCCTATATACTCCTCCTATTGATAATTGGCCGTCATAAACAACAACAACATCACGGAAACTAATTCACGGAATTTCATCAAACTTCATAGTCTTAACATAGATAGATGCTGAATTAATTTTGACTTTGATAAAACATCAGGAGGCGCTTGGAAAAAGATTCTTAACTTTGACCACATTCAACTGATGCAATTTAGCGAGCGTGATTTTTTAAAATTATTATTAGTCTTTGATTACTGTAATTTTATGCTAAAACCAATAAAAGGCATTATACTTCATACCCATAATTATTTATGTACAAATATTCTATTTAAATTAAAATACAGGATTGATATAGCATTTTTTAATTCCCACAGCGTACAAATTTGCTTTAAAATCTCTTATTTTACTTTCATTTGCTCGTGTTTTTTTGTTCTTTGTTTTTTTTTTTATACATAGTGAAATTTTTCAACAAAGAAAATGTTTCTTCCTATGTTTAAACCGGGAGGCGGCAGCCCAGACAGTCACCTCACTGAGTTCACGGCTAAAATTCCAGAACTAGTTTAAACCCGATTCGCATATTAAAATGCAATCGGTCTGCAGAGTCATATCTTGGTGGATGGTACTATGTAGTGGTGATATGTATGACGGTCGATTATCTGCATGAGGGACATAAGCCCTATGGGGAGTGGCCCTCCGTGGGGGGTCTTTCTAATGGAATCTAACCCATATTTACGCAAAGTTACCCAAAGTCCGAAAAAAACCATGCAATACTCCGAACAGTTGGGCCGACGGGCGCGATTGAGTTCGAACACAACACCTCCCGTCTACCAGTTTCGATATCAGAACCTCTCAACCACTGGAGGGGCCATATCTTGGTAGAGGAAAGCACCTGAAAACTTGATTTTAGCGATTGACTCGTAGGTTGTATTTTCCTGCTCCCACTCCTCCATGTTTTCATATCTTTGAGTGCAGGAAAACACAATGGTAAACCTACGAGTCAACCGCTAAAACCGGCTATCAGGTGATTTCCACTAAGATATGACTTAGCAGATCGATTGTGTTTTAATATGCAAATCAAGTTTTAACTAATTCTGGAGTTTCAGCCGCGAACTTGTGGAGGTTATTATCTGTACTGCCGCTTCCGGGTCTACTTTTCTTTCAAACAATCATAAAAATTTAATTTGTTTAAATTGATATAATTTAAATGGTTTCGTTAAAACATGGAACATTTAAGAAATTTACCAGGACACTAAGACATTAAAAGCATGCCTTTGCCGAAAAATTCGGGATAAACTGTGGTTGGAAAATCATCGTTCTAAATAACAATAAGAAAAAAACAACTTACCTGACAACACAAATCCTCATAAAATATTATGGCACCAGGAACAATGCAACGTTTAAATTCGAAAGCGAGTTAAACAGTAATATGCGCAAGAAAGTAGTGAAGCCCTTTCAGTATTTAATTGCTGACATTGAGGTAAAAAGGAAATTTAAGGAAAAATTCCTTTTCATGAGAAGATCGGACAATTTTATAAGTCATTTCCTTAATGCGTTTTCGAAAACAAAAGAAAAGGGCGATGTATTGTGTAATAAACCTAATAAGATAGTATCGACAGTGAAGTCATATTTGCATGAACGTAAAAAACTGTAACATCCTTATTTTTCTTAGCATTATTATCTGTAATATCTATTGCAAATTTACAACGTGTATTACATACATCATAGGTAACCAACGCATTCACCCTTAAGGAGAATCTAATTACTTTATTTACGCGCTAGGCCAGATTAAGCATGGGCATAGGCTTAGGGACTTCAAATTTGTGGCGTCTCATATCTTTAGATAAATATTATGACATTTATATTAAGGCCAAACGTATCTGTGCGTAACGCATACGTCATTTTGCTAATGGCAACACTTTCCCATGCAATTCGGTTTTGCAATTTTCGGTACTGCAATTTTTATACATCTAAACATAGCACATTCTCAATTTTTACATCGTCATACCGAGAAAAATATGTACTTTTAAATGCAATTTCTACGAAAGCTGTATCTCAATTTATTTTTGAGGTGCGAATTTTGTAATTGCGGCAACAGAAATGCGACACTTTCTCTTAAAATTGAAAAAAAAAAGAGAGAAAAGAAAGTAAAATTCTCGTATGTAAATTTTGAGAACATGAAAATGATGACAGGTTTAGATTTCACGTGAAATTTTATGATTGCGTCAATTTTTTTTTTTTTTTCATTTTTATCAAGCATAAGAGCCTCAATTGATAACTTCATCATAATAATTTATCTTTATCGTATTTTACTTATTACACATGCGATTAAAGTTTAATTTTAATAATTTGGCCGCCTAACTTTTTTAGAAATTGTATTTTGTTAATTTAAGCTTAAAATAATATTTCTTTTAGAGTTAAACTGGCCAATATAAGATGCATTTTTTACTGTAGCTAATTTTGTATATTGTTATAAATCAATGAAACAGTTGACTTCTAAAACATTTTCTTTCGTCGAAGTTCGACGGGTTCTACCTCGTTTCAATAAAATTGCATAATTGACATAACTTTATGTAGTATTATAGGAAGAATCCAATCATTAAAATTAATATGTAATGCATCTTTTTTGTTGTTTCTCTGCGCTTAGTCAGAGGGCGCTAGGGGGGGGGGGTTGGTTTTTTGCACAGAATTACTCCTCCCCCCCCCCCACACACACACCCCACGGTAATTATGAGTTAGCCGGTGAGAACGAAAGTCACTAAAATATACATATATGAAAGTATTGTTCTTCAACGTCTTCACGTAAGGTTAGGAAGGGTAATTATGCCCACTTTTTAAATTTTCAAAATTATTATTATTTACTTGATTCTATTTGGAAAAATGGTCTTTTAATATATAGGAAGTAACTTTGACACTTTAATAACACTTCTTGAAAGTTTTAATTCACATAGCTCTTTTTCTTTTTAAGTCAAAAGAATGGTTATTATTACCCCCATCAAAAACTCATAATCACAAAAGTTTGGGATAATTAAGACCACTAGTGGGGAAATTATAACCACTATATTTTTTCTTTATACTTGCCCACACACATTTGTTTCGGGTAATTAAGGGTTTATTTCGATTCAAACGGCTTATTTTCCGATTTATTTTTGCTCTCATATGCATCAAACTGGCAAATTGTCTTATTTAGAAAGTACACAAGGTGCCATAATTATCGATTCTTTTATAAATGCAGAAAATATTGCAAAAAAAGCAATCAAAAACGGCATTTTGAGCCGATTTTTCCGAAGCGGGAGTTCTGTGAACGAAAAAAAGGATTATACTGAGAAGATAATTGTTTATAAATCAAATTCTAATGACTTGAGCGTAAAATGACATCACACGGCACCTAATACATCTCTTCAAAAATCTCCTCAGCAAGTTTCATGTTTCTACTTTTAAAAATGTGTCTGAAATTGTATCAGAAAATTTCGAGTTGTTGAAGGTGGAAAAGCGTTGTTTCGAATATGCCCTTAAGACCACTAGAACTCCAAACTGATAAATCCGTTTATCAAAAATTTTGGTAGACTTTGTTTCAAATTGCTATTTGGATGTCAAAAATGCTTCAGACTCGTAATGAAGAATGTCTAAAACGAAAAATACATTATGAGGTTAATATCTAAGCATGAAATAAAATTATACCATACACAGTTTTCTCCATTATCCTCTTCAAACCTGAGCATAAAATAACTCTACAAATATATATTTATTGCTTTTACATAATTGAAATGACACCATAGATGACAGAAAGAGTCTTTTTTATGAAATCAGTACGTTAGGGGACTGGTTATTTAGGTTTACAAATATGGATATAAAAGTACTAATCCCCTTAAAACATCAGTTTAACTATCAGTAATATAAATTTACGCAATAACAAAATTAAGGTCTTTAAACAAGTAAATGATCAGCAAATCCTCAATTTTTTTTATTGTAAAGCATTTAAGTTAAATAATCATGATTGTTTCTTACTTTCTTGGCCACGATGTCTTGAAGGTATTTTTGAAACTCAAATGAAAATAATACTTATTTTACTGGGGTAATATTCATCAGTGCTGACATTTATTGGTTTTGTTTTAAAGCAAAAAACATTCAGCTGCATAGAAGTAAAGTAAAAATGCAAAAAATTCGAGCAGTTTAGTTTTTATGAGTTAAAGAATGGAAGTACACATTTGTGTACCTCAGGTCTGAAGAGGTTAAGGGAGTGGTCATAATTACCCCCTGGTCATCATTACCCCCACCTGACCCTACATACGTATAAATTTATATTCTTGTGGTGTTTTGTCTTTAAATAAAAGTGATTCGTGTTTATGATAAGTTTTCATTCCTTCGAAAGAAGTGTATCACACGTTTTCTCTTATCATATCTTTAGAAAAACTCTAAGCCAGGGCCTTTCCATCTGGTAATCGCATGAGGGGTCGTCTCCATTTCTTTTTATCCACTCAGTTCTTTGCAGCAACTTACTTATTTTAAAGAAACTTCTTTAATAAAGGAAAAGTCTGTACATTAGGTAAATAAAGTAAAACATCCGATTTTTTCAATTTATCCATGCTCATCCAGTGGCTGAGAGGTTCTGCTGTCAAAACTGGTAGACGTTAGGTTCTAGGTTCGAACGCGGCCATCGGCCTAATCATTCGGAGTTTCCCGTGGTTTTTTTCGAACCTTGTATTTTCTTGCTTAAATACGGGTTAGGTTCCTTTAGAAAGATCCCCATAGAAGCACCCCCATTCTCGGGCCCATATCCCTTGTGTTGATAACTGGCCGTCATAAATGCAATCAATCAATCTGCGTTTTCTATCATGCTTTTAATTAATTTTTCCTCAATTTTTGCTTATGTATTCCAATATTAACAAAAAGCGGGTGCTGTCATCGCGATGTCTGTGCCATTTTCATTATTGTACTGTTTAAAAAAATGTATGAAGTTATGCATAGAACTGTACAAAATTTTTTATGTATGTTTTTGGCTATGGCAAGAAGATACTCCGTGAATTTGAAAAAAAAATAGCCGGAAGGGGACGTTAAATCGCAAGATCTGTGTTGTTTTCATTATTGTGCAGCCAAAATAAATAAAAATAAAAATGAAACTATGCATAGAAATGAACCAAATATTTGTGTATGTTTTTTGCTGTGGCCAGCAGGTCCTACCTGAATTTGAAAAAAATTCCGACGGAAGGGACGCTATAATAGCGATGTCTGTACCATTTTAATTATTTTGCCATCTAAAATATATAAAATTATGCATAGAACTAAATTAAATATTTTGTGTATGTTTTTGGCCAGGCAAGCAAGTCTTCCCTGAATTTGAAAAAAAAAAAAAAAAAAAAAAAAAATCTGCTGTAAAAGCGATTTCTGGACTATTTCCAATATTATACCATCGAAAAGTCAAAGGTGTATAAAATTATGCACAGAATTGAACCAAGTTTTTTGTGTATCTATTTGCCTATGGCCACCAGATCTTTCTTGAATTTGGAAATATTCCGTGGGAAGAGGGCGCTTTAATAGCGATTTTTGTGCTATTTTCAATATTAGACCATCGAAAAGTGCATGAAGTTAAGCACAGAATTGAACCGAATTTTTTGTATATGTTTTTGCCTATGCCCAGCAGATTTTCCTTGAATTCGGAAACATTCCATGGGAAAGGAGCGCTATGGTAGCGATTTTTGTATTATTTTCTTGATTTTTCGTAGATCTACTATCCATCGGCTTGTAAAGATACTGGAACTTGCGTCCTCCTTAGTCGGATTTTTGCAAAAAAGCTGATGACAACAGAAAGAGGAAAAACTATTGATTTTAATAAATATCACGATTTGGATTAGCTCTTTTAATTCCGATTAATTGAAGCATAATTTTAAGATAAAATTTGGTATAGCGTTGAACTAATAATATTAAAGTATTAACCTATGTAACAACTTTTTGAAATATTAAGATTATGATATAGAAGAAAGTTTTGGGATTGTCACATCCAACTCGTTTTTTATCAGTTTTTGTCATTTTTTTATTCCTGTACTAAGCATGGATACTAATGAGTTCATGAAAGGATCAGAACGTTTCGTGTTATTTATTGAGTGAGTAAATAGAAATTTAAGAGAGTCAACAAAGTGAATAAGTTCAAAACAATACATGGCTTTCACAATTGCCTATAAATAGTAGACTCGCATTTTATATTTAATACATTTTTGTAAGAAGTTGTAATAAAGAAGCATTTTCAGTACAAATTTTCCGTAATTTGTTATTTTATTTGAAATGATGAACTTAACATGAATTCAAGAGTCTTCGTAAGCATTTTTATCAGAGTCCTCTTTTCAACGTTTACTTTCCAACATAGCAGAAATTTTTTTGTGAAATTCGTTTGTCTATCTGTCCGCCCTCTAACAAGCATAAATTTACTCAGACTGCCATATGAAAGTATATGTTCCTGTTCGGTATTGAAAATGAAGTATGTAGCTTTTATAGTTCATTTACAGGGGTACTCAAAAGAATTCCTTTACATTATGGTCTAAGGGTAAAAATTGTTTGTTGCGAGTTTAAATGATGTTACATGTTGAAATTAATGCATATTAATGAAATGTACTAAAAGATGCTTACTATAGAGTATGGTGCGCATTGCATTCATTGTTCATTTACAGGTACCAGGGGCGTGTGAAGAGAAAACTGTGCCCGGGGTAAAATTTCAAATTGGCGCCCAGCCCCCCCCCCCCCCGCCCCACACACACACATACAACTTTTTCTTATAACAGGTCAAAAATGACGTTGGTAGTATAAATTTGGCGTCCAATAAATTTCCGCGCGCCCCCTTTTTCGCACGGCGCTGACAGGGACACACAAAAACATTCAGTTATTGAATTGTCTATGAAAAATAAATTGTTGGAAGTGCATTTTCAACTGTGGTATACATTTATTTATTTTTGCATATTATTTTGGCTGACAAAAGTTTTTGAGTACATAACCATTTATTGAAGAAATATCTGAAGTCGAATTTACAACTATATTATGCGTGCCTTAACTGAACTAAATTTTAGCACATTATGTAAGGTTCATACAAATCTGTAGATCATATAGCGTGCTTAAAAGAATTAGGTTGTATTTTTGACTAAACACGGTATCGCTAAAATTGTGTTTGAAAATCTATTATGAGTTTTCTAAATTTTTACTTGGGCATTAGTTTTGTGACAATATTCTGAATATGTTGGATAGTGATTGGACGATATACTCAGGTTTGTTTTGCGACTATTTTGTGGCGCGTAGATAAATATTTAATATTTTATCACTGGATTTTAAAAACAGAAATATCCTTATTAAATTGAGAAAATGCTCCGATTAAATAAGGCAACTTTTACAGTAAAATTTTACTGGTGGGGATAAACAAGGATTCTTAAATCTTTTTGCATGTGTGTCGCTCGTCCCCAAGGGGTTAAATGGTAGTTTGGGTAAAATTCAGCTGGAAGATGAAAGTTTTGTGAAAAGCGTCCGATATTATTAAGAGGAAAAATTTTACTGGGGATCATTGAAAAATTCTGAAATATTAAAAAAAAAAAAAAAAAAACAACATGCCGTGACCAGGATTCGAACCTGGGTTATTGCGGCCACAACGCAATGTACTAACCACTATACGATCACGGCGATGATATTAAAAGCATTTTGTAGAAATTAGTTCGTTATCTGTTCTACTTTCAAAGCAAGAAAAGGGTGTGTAATGATCTGGAACTCGATAAACAGATTTTTAAAGTTATTTTTCTGTTATTCCAAGAGATGGCAGCACTACAATTTACGCATGTAATTATTTCTTTCAGGATAGTGTCATTTTACATTTAAATTTTAATACTGGTATTTCGTTTTATTTCCCAAGACTAAAAGAGGTACTAATACTAATAATCGTATAAAGTCAATAAATTCCTAAGTTACCATCACAGAAGGAAATATGTCAATATATAACACTCTTTTTGTAATGTTATATATGTTACACGCCAAACCCGATTTTAGGCCAAACTAGAATGGCCTAGGCCAAACCGGTCTATCCTAACGACCATCGGATAAACTAGTTTTTCCTAGGCCAAACCGGTCTATCCTAACGCCCATCGGATAAGCTAGTTTTTCCTAGGCCAAACCGGTTTATCCTAACGCCCATCGGACAAACTAGTTTTTCCTAGGCCAAACTAGTATATCCTAAGGCCCATAGGACAAACTAGTTTTTCCTAGGACAAACTAGTTTGGCCTAACTCTTATAGGATAAACTAGTTTAGTCTGCTGTTTATTGGTCTGAACTAGTTTATCCTAGGCCAGTCTAGATTATCCTAGGCCAATTCAATTTGGCGTGATTTTATTGAATTCAATGACCGCCTCAGCGCCAACATTCTAGTTTGTCCTAGGCTGATCTAGTTTGTCCTAGGCTGACCTAGTTTATCCCAGGCCAATATAATTTTACGTGTTTTTAGCTCACAGGCGTCAAAGCCCGAGAAATAATGAGCTCGCAGGTTCTGTATTTATGTATGTACGCATGTATGTACGCATGATTGTACGTACATATGTACGTAATACGATAACTCTTGGTAGAAATATTCGATTTGCTTAAAATTTTGGAAGTAGTTTCATTTTGATAAGGTACTTTTCTTATTAGTTTTGGGAATTCATTGGATAAGATTAAGAAGGGGTGAAAGGGAGGCTAATACCCCATTGTTAATTCAGAGAAATGGATTTCTCATGCAGAATTATCAGTTTTCATTTAAAATTTTAGGTATAGGATCATTCTGGTAAAGATGCCTCCATGATTAGTTGTGGATGTTTATCGTTTAAGTGTAAAACAAAGGGCAATGTAGGTAATCCCCCAATAATTTAGAAAAATGGTTTTGATGCAGAATTTATGGATTTGCGTCAAATTTGGATGTATGTTCTTTCTGATAAGCGATTCCCTGAATAGTTTTGGGGAGTTTAATGGTTAAGTATGAAACAAAAGTGAAGGATTACCAACTTTCATAGGAAAAATTAGTTTATCCTATGGACATTTAGAGAAATAAGTTTGGCATTGGAAAACTAGTTTATCCAATTTGCGTTACGATAAAATAGTTTGGTCTAGGCTAATATAATTTGGCTCAAAATTGGGTTTGGCCGGTAAAAACATATCTTTCACTAGAATAAGCATAAATGTGTGTCAAGAGTCATTGCTTGTAAGATCAATACAGAAATTTAACATGTCCACCGTAGAGACATGATACATTGGACATGGTGTTTGCTTATTTTTATTTTTTTTTCTGCAGACTCAGGCCATGCTGTGATAAGCTTGCTTTTATTATTATTATTATTATTATTATTATTCGAGCCAGATCACAGCTGAACATAATTTGGAATCGAACAGCGTTTTCCATTTTTGAGAAATTAATTACCTGTCAAAATATAGCTATTTTTGTCATGGCGTCAAGTTTTTCTTTTCCGTAAAGTCGCAACTGGAAATTCGATTCAAAACATAGCTTTAATAGTATTTTCTCAAAGATACATCGCTTTTATGAAAAAATGGTTAACGCCATTCGATTACATATTTTCTGCGTGATAATGCCTGTTAATCTTATGCATTTCCGAAAAGGAATTAATTAATAAATGTGTTAGGATGTAGCTCTTTTGGATTTGAGAAAACCCTTAAGGAATGATAGAAAAATATATTTACAAATCTACTTTTTACTAAACATATTCAAAAGTTATGATGTTTATAACACTCCTTTTTTCTTTTATTCTAACTATTTAATGAATTCCTATTTGAATATTGAAGGACTAAGAATCTAAATAATCAATAATACATTGTGTATTTTCCATTTAGCGAACGCATCGTAATTTAAAAATACATTGTAAATTTATCCATAAATATGTATGCAGTATTCTTTAAAGGAATCTTAAATGTATGTGAATTCAAATCTGAATTTTTTGCAGAAATTGAGTAGGGCCAGGTCGAGCCGGACTGAGTCCCTTTTCAATGATTTTTTTACAGGCAGGGCTCGGGCTGAACTTTTAATTTTTATACCGGGCTTCGAAATTCCGGCCCTATCAAACCTGTAACAGTATTCTACTACCCTTCAAATAAAATAAATTATACAGGGGTGATAGCAAAACCACTTTGCACAAGATTAGAGAGCAGTAATCAGGATTAATATTAAAAAGAATATTGCCCTGTTAAAGTAATGGCTTTGCATTCAAAGGCTGTTTACACTAATTGTGTATTACAGACTTTTTTTTTAAATATCACCCTCGAAAAAACAAATGAGGGAGATTAATTTTTCCCATTTCTCCTAATTATACTTAACCATTGAACCCTAAAACTAATTGCAGATACGCTTTATTAAATTGAACAATTATCCAAAATTTGAAGCAAATCAGATAATTCTGCTCAAAAACCATTCATCTGATTTAAGGAGGGTAATCCTACACTCCTCCTTTTATACTTAATCATTAAACCCTCAAAACTATTCAGGGATTCGCCTTTTGAAAAAAACTATATTCAAAATTTAATCGGCAAATCAGATAAATCTTTTTAAAAACCCATTTATTTAATTTAAGGAAGGCGATAAATCGTCCACTACCGCATTATACTTAACCAAAAGAAAAATTAATTAAAGAAGCGTCTGATCAAAATGAATTCATGTCCAAAATTTTAAGCAAATTGGATAATTCTGTATAACTAATTTATCTAATTTAAGGAAATAAATTGTACGCTTCCCCTTTATACTTAACCAAAGAACCACCAAAATTAATCAGTGAAGCGCTTCATCAGAATGAACAAATCAAAGATTTGCAGCAAATCAGTTAATTCTGCATGAAAAACCCATTTGGCAAAAATAGGCGGGATCCCCCTTTCTTCCATTTGTTCTTAACCAATTAACTTCCAAAACTAATTAGGGAAGCACCTTACCAGAATGAATCTATTTCAAAAATTTAAGCAAATCAGCAAATTTTGCTTGAAAAAAGCATTTACATAAATTATAATTTTATTATAAAATATGCTAATAATGCATGGAAACCCATTTATTTGATTTAAGGGAAGGGCGAATCAGCCTCTCGATCTTCCTCCCCCTTATTATTCTCCAATGACCTCCCAAAATTAAACAGAAAAACTCTTCATAAGAATAAACCTATATTGAAAGTTTGATGCAAATCGGGTATTTCTATCAAGAATTTTTGAGTTACGTACTTACAGTAACGTAGCTATGTTTTTTGGCGCCCGGGGCCAGCAAGAAATTTTGCGCCCCCCACCCCAATATAGATATATAACAATTTCTCTCAATTTGGCGCCCCTAGGCCTCGGCGCCCGGGGCGGACGCCCCCCTTGCCCCTCCTTAGCTACGCCACTGGGTACATACATAGATACAGAATCCACGGACACATTATTTCTCAGGCTTTGATAGTCTAATGAGATAATAACACGTCAACGTCAAATTACATTATTTCTATCAAGAGTTATCGTGTTACGTACATACGTACGTACATACATAACTTGCGAGCCCATTATTTCTGAGGCTTTGACGCCTGTGAGCTAAAAACACGTAAAATACATTGGCCTAGGATAAACTAGATCAGCCTAGGACAAACTAGAACGTTGGCGCTGAGGCGGTCATTGAATTCAATAAAATCACGCCAAATTGAATTGGCCTAGGATAATCTAGATCGGCCTAGGATAAACTAGTTCAGACCAATAAACAGCAGGCTAAATTAATTTATCCTATAAAAGTTAGGCCAAACTAGTTTGGCCTAGGAAAAACTAGTTTGTCCTATGGGCCTTAGGATAGACTAGTTTGGCCTAGGAAAAACTAGTTTGTCCGATGGGCGTTAGGATAAACCGGTTTGGCCTAGAAAAAACTAATTTATCCGATGGCCGTTAAGATAGACCGGTTTGGCCTAGGAAAATCTAGTTTATCCGATAGCCGTTAGGATAGGCCGGTTTGGCCTAGGCCAATCTAGTTTGGCCTAAAATCGGGTTTGGCCTGTAACATATGATTAATGTATCACCTCCAAAGCCAGTCTTTGTACACTTAAAGAACATATACACGTTGATGTTACATTGCTTTTTTATGACAAAAAAATTAAGAAAATACTAAATAAAATATTAAACCTAATTCAGATTTATTTATACGCTTTTTTTCTGAAATATTAGGTCATTTTATGTTGTTTTGATGTTTAAAGAAACGTGTACATTATTGTTTAATTCGGCTGCAACAAAGAAAAAGACTTTTTTGCTTTTAAAAAATTTTCCTATCATAACAGCACAATCAGAGACGCACTATGCATGTATCTTAGAACTGTGATTAATGTGTACAACTCGCTACTTGTATATACAAACTAAGCAAATGCACAAAATTCTCATTTTAAAATTAGATTTTTTAACGCTCATCACCAGTTTGCAGTGGTGTAGTCGTAGAAAAAACATAGGGTATACGCTCAAGGCAAAGATTATACCCTAGATTGCATATACTATAGCTTTCTTGAGAAACAGAAGGTATACGGTGTTCCTTCAAAAAATCCAGAAGGTATACAGCGCATACCCGCGTATATCCTCTACATCACCACTGCCAGTTTGTGCCACAAAAGTTTCAAGATACTATGCGTTAAGTAACTTTTTTCAAAATGATCATTTAAATAAAATTTTAAAAAAATTCTTTGATTCATCTTCAAGATATCTAATGAAAAAATATCAAACTTTCTGATAATCAATATTTCTAATAAATCACTTAATCATTAAGCAAAAGAGCAGGAATCATAAATTAAAAAAAAAAAAAAAAACTTCAAAATATAAAGCTATTCTGCATCTGAAGCTTTTTTTTTGGGGGGGGAAGGGGGAAAGAGTAAACTTTTTTTTTTTTTTTTTTTTTTACAAATACGAAAGACGATAGATAAAAATTAATTCTCTTTGATTATAAGAGTTTTTTTCTGGTGAGTCAGAAGCAGATCTACATTTGCATCTGGAAAATGCGATCATGTTAATTATTGATAAAATTAACAAAAAATTTGAGCGCAGTATCTGAAAATAATAGTTTTTACCATTAAAAGAACGTTCAGAATGTGGCATCTCTGAATACAGCATTCACAAGTATGGAATTCTGACATAATTCCAGGGTGATAATGAGTTCTGGGAAAAGGAGTACATTTTAGGACCAACACTAAGCACAAAAACCTAAAATCTACCAACAAAGGTAATTTTTGTGCTCCTGGAAAGGGGAAATTACATCCCCATGGTCATTCTATTAATTCATTACTGTTGCCCGTATCATACTGTGTTTTGAGAGTGAAAAAGCTCTGTACATACACATAAGTAAATCTCTATATCATCTGCAAAATAAAAAATAAAATTGCAAGTTAAGATTCAATAGAAAAAATCAAAATGGTCATCTTTGATATTGATGGAATGTTTGCAAGGTAACTTTTGCCAGTAAAGAGAAAAGTACTATCACACTTGCTATGTAAGGATATCTTTAGAGCTGTTCTTAAATCAAAAAGAGTAACTTTATGACCTAAGTTTTAATTTATTTTTGTTTAAAAATGCTTTAAATTAGCAGATGTTTTTGTTCAGAAACTAGCTAATTGCACTCATTTTCCTCCTTTTTCAAACACAATATATTTTTCAGAAATTAGTGTCAGAGTAGGTGTTTTGAGCTGAATTTTTATGCAAAAAAAGAATAGTCACTCAAACTGGGGAGAAAAATGAGTTTGTCACATGATCAAATTCACTTAAACTCAATATGTAATTTATTGACCAAAAAATCGAAAATTCTCTTTGATTCCACTGTAGTCAGAATTTGCATTTTTATATCTTTAAATTAGAATTTTTCCTTAAAGAACCAGAAATTTCTCGCCTATTAAGCAGACTCCTGTATTAACCTCCACGTATGAAACATGATATTTTTGCATAACTTTATGGGTAATGTTCAAAATATCTGAACAAAAAACGCATTAAGCAGGATTGAGTATTAAACGTGAACGCCTTAATTGGGTTCCACCGTATACAGGGCCGGATTAAGAATTTCTGGGGCCCAGGGCTACTGGGAATTTTAGCCCCCCCCCCTTACGCTATTGGAAATCTTAAGCCTCCTACCACGATACTGAATGTCACCCCCTCCTCAAATACATACAAACACCTTTGATTTGTTTTTTTAATCCTAAAATACAAATCTTAGATTTTGAATATGAATAATGTTAATCAATTTTTTTTCTTTGTTATCTTTAATAGTGTTTTTAAATTCGCCTTTTTTCCGCGCGCGACCTTTTGACAAAATTTGCACTCTTCCTGTGATCTTTTTCCGAAATTTGCGTTTTTTCTGCCACTCTGACAAAATTCGTGTTTTTTCAGCGATTCTCTGCCAAAATTCATGTTTTTTCAGCGAATCTTTGACGAATTTCGCGTTTTTTTTAAGCGATCCTCTGTAGAAATTTAAATTTTTTCCGCCTCTCATTGACAAACTTCGCTCTTTTCTGCGATCTTTTGACTAAATTTG
Organism: Maratus speculifer; assembly: GCA_964019185.1. Lineage (NCBI taxonomy): Eukaryota > Metazoa > Arthropoda > Arachnida > Araneae > Salticidae > Maratus > Maratus speculifer. The sequence continues at coordinate 159,615,139 of OZ025300.1, read as the reverse complement.
GGCTTTTCCCGCGATCTTTTCAAGAAATTCGCGCTTTTTCTGAAATCCTTTGACGGAATTCGTGTTTTTTTTTGCGGATTTCTGTCAAAATTCGCGTTTTATCGGCAATTTTTGACGAAATTCGCGTTATTTCTCGGTTTTTTGTCAAAATTAGCTTATTTTCGGCGGCGATACTTTTAGCACTTTTGACTAAATTTGCTCTTTTCTCGCAAATTTTTTATGAAATTAGCGCTTTTTCAGCCAATTTTTTTACAAAATTAGCGCTTTCTTTTCGCGGTTCTTTCTCGAAATTCGCATTTTTTCGGCAATCCTTTGACGAAATTCGAGTTTTTTAGCGGTTCTTTGTCAAAATTCGCTTTTTTTCCACGATCTTTTGACTAAATTTGCTCTTTTTCCCACGAACTTTTCAAAAAATTTTCACTTTTCTGCCGCATTTTGACATAATTTACGTTTTTTCGCCATTCTTTCTCAAAGTTTACGTTTTTTGGCAAACCTTTGAGAAATTCGCAATTTTCTAGGTTCTTTGCAAAATTTACGTTTTTTCGCGATCCTTTGACAAAATTTGAGCTTTTTTCAAAAAATTTTCACTTTTCTGTCGCATTTTGACAAAATTTACGTTTTTTCGCCATTCTTTCTCAAAGTTTACGTTTTTTGGCGAACCTTTGAAGAAATTCGCAATTTTCTGAGGTTCTTTGCAAAATTCACGTTTTTTCGCGATCCTTTGACAAAATTTGCGCTTTTTCCCGAGAACTTTTCAAGAAATTCTCTCTGTTCCCGCCACACTTTGGCAAAATTCACGTTTTTTTTTTTTTTTCGCTATTCTTTCGCAAAATTTGCGTTTTTTTCACGACCTTTTGACGAAATTCGCGTTTTTCAGCTGTCCTCTGTCGAAATTCGCGTTTTTTTCCCGATGATTTGACAAATTTTGCTCTTTTTCCTCGAACTCTTGATTATATTTGCATTTTTTCTGCGATCTTTTAAAGAAAATCGCGTTTTTCCTTCCTCCCTTTGATGAAATTCGCGTTTTTTTTACGATTCTTAGCCAAAATCGCGGTTTTTCGGGCCATCCTTTGACGAAATTCGCATTTTTTTCCGCGACCATTTGACAAAATTCGTGCTATTTTCGTGACCTATTTACAAAATTCGCGCTTTTTCCTCGACCTTTTTAAGGAAATTGCGCTTTTCCGCGATCTTGATTAAATCCGTTCTTTTTTTGACAAAATTCGCGCTTTTTTGCGCGATCCTTTTCGTTTCGTTTTCATCGCCACTTTTGTTAAACCTGGAAATTTTCGGAGATACAGACAGCAATGACGTCAAATGGCAATTCAAGTTGAGTTGCAAAAAAAAAAAAAAAAAAAAAAAAAAAAAAAACGGCGATTTCGCGCAGCTCTTACACCACCTGTAATTATTTTAAACGGAACTTTGGTACAACTTAAGCCTCTGCTGAGGGCCCCTGACTGGTTGGGGCCCGTGGCTGCAGCCCTCTTAGCCCCCCCCCCCCCTTAATCCGGCTATGACTGTATGTAGTTTTAAATGGTATATTTTCAGAGTACTCAATAGATATTGAATCATAGAGGGGGGGGGGGATTTACTTTTGACAAAGGACTTGATCATGAAGATAAATATTTGAACTTTTTAATGATAGATATTTTTGTGGCACAACAAAATGAGATGATTGTTTGTAGGCTCTAAGAAAAATTTTTAGAATATAAAAACAATATTTTTATCAAATTGCTATTAATGAAATGTTTAACAAGTTTAAATTATAATTTGTAATAGTGATTAAAATTTATCAAAATTATTCTTTAAATCAATACAATCAATGAATTACTTGTATTTTCATTGAATATATTGATTTTTATTTACCATTTATTGCTGAAAACATTGTTATTTCATAAAAATATGACTACTCTGATGTGGTATTTAAATGTAAACAAAACAATTAAAATCTGCAAAATTCAGAAATATCCAGCTTTGTTCCAAGCTGTGCAGATTTTTTAGAGTATACTGTATTCAAAAGATGCTTGAAAGAAGTACTAATTAATAATAATTTCCATCTAATTATAAAACAATTGTACTCAAATGTAGTTGCATTATTTTTTTTTTCTACTCAGTAAAATTATATTTTTATGTAAATACAGTGTGACCTCTGAATAACAGTGTTATTGTAACACTGTTACCAGTGAGACCATTGAAAATGGACTACTCTTCAGAGGTGGGTGTTATTCAGAGGTTTCATTTAAGAAAAAATGCATAGTTGCTTAAACTTAACAGAAATACAGTCATTTTAATTAATCTTCATTGTTTTAATTAATTAAAATAATCAATGATTTGCTTTATTATGTTATTTTTTTGTTACTGTTGCTGCAAATGTCCCTCCCCCACCCCCCCCCCCAAAAAAAAATAAATAAATTAGTTGTTTTGCTGTACAATTCATTATCATAATGATTTATTGCAAAATTTTGGGTTTCACAAAGATTTAGTATATATATTAATTCTGGAAATTTTGGGTGATTCTATAATCTCTTCCACACTGTCAAAAAAAAAAAAAGTAAAATTCCGTTTCATAAAGTTTGGTAAAATTTTAACTGGGGTACAGATTTCTATAACTTTCCATCTGTAGAGTTAGACGGGTTTTTTCAACAGTGCATTTTTTCTTCAGCACCATTTTTATCTATCTTTCTCCTCACCATTTTCTGTATGAATCAAATGTGGCAGTAACTGCCAAACTTTTGTCCTGATATGCAAACTTATTGTCCTTTGTGTTGTGTTCTATCAATATGCGACTGGTATTTACAGGTTGTGTTGTCATGGTTTAGAGGTGATTGCTCAAGAAGGTTTCACTGTATTAAAGTACTAAAATTTTAAGGGATAACATTTAACAGATCTAATAATTCAAAATCAAAATGTAGGTTGGAAAGTCATGAATCCTTTTTCTTCTATGTAAACTACTTACACAATACACACCAAAGAATGTTTGCAGATTTGAGACTCTTTTTTAATTATTTGATATTTAATTTGTTTATATACAAATATATTTGTTTCTTAGAGAAAGAATTATTCTCAGAGCTAATCACCGATATAAATCTGAAAATCATTTATATACTATAGAGTTATGTGGGGCAATTGGGCCTGATTTTACAATGCAGCTATGGAGATTCAGGCAATTCAGCTTCCAAAAGCTAATGTTCATTTGAATTAAAGTTTTGACCTCTATAAAAAGATACATTTGGTAATGTAAAATTTGGATCTCTGTAAAAGTTGGCCTCTCTTTTATTGGCCCCATAAAAATGGGGCAACTAGACCAGGAGAGTCTGTAATCCATGCAGATTTGTAATTTTTAATATGGTATATCAGGTAATGTTTGAAAAAGTGTAAACAATTAAAAAAAATTAAATCAGACAGACCATGTAAATTATACATCAACTAAACTGTAAGAGAAAGTTTTGTTTTCAAGGTGTCTATAAAAAGCAATAAATTTGAAATTAATAGAATTTTTTATACTAAAAGCATAGGAATTAAAATAATTAAGATAAATAGATAATTCTATGAACAAATGGCTACATAAATATCTCATTCTCTCTCTCTCTCTCTCTTTTTTTAATTTACCCCAATAGAAAACTGATATGCCCAATAAACCTTGGGAGAATATAACCATGATTTTATATAGAACAGAACTATTTTTAATTGGTTTCAATAATTTTTTAATAATGTTACCTTGTCTTATGTACACCTCTTCATTTGTATTGTAAAATTTCAAAGTTTGGTTACCTTACTTAAGAAATTTAGTTTGATACCTACAATATGCTTTTTAAAAGTTATATAATGTAATTTTAATAAGATAATTTTCTTCACTGTATGAAAAAATGGAGAAATTAATTTCTTACAGTAAGAGAAACTCAAAAAACTATTTATAACTATTGGGGATAATAGTATATTCCCATTGGGGATAATACTGGACCCAATATGACCCAGTTACCCTTGATACATGTTCTAGTTAACCCATTCTTGAAAATTTGATGGGGTAATTGAGACACCAGCCTTACATTTTAAACATGAAATAAATATGTATAAATATCTAATATTAATACAGTTATATGTCTATTATTATTATTATTATTGGGAGGGTTGGGGGTTGAAGCTACGTTTAGTGTGCAATAAACTTTTCTTTAATTCTGTAAATAAATATAATTCCATGTTTATTATTCATAGATAAGTTTTCTCTGGCCCAAGCCATTTATTGGTTTATAATGTCAGCAACACATGATGTCAACTAACTATAGGCTAAGCAATAATTTTCAAAAACTGTAAATTAATACTATTTTAGCCATTTACTACATATCAGATTGCCTTCTTAATAGTGAAACATTTTTTAAATCAAATCTAGATATCACAAATTCACTATTAGGGTAGCTTAAAATAACAGAATCCCATGTATAGTTTAAAAAAGATTGCGAAAATGGATTCATATTGTCATCTGAGGTGACACAAACAAAATAATAGGCAAAAATTGGAGTTAACATTAATGCATTCCAGATTTTGGAAGTTTCTAAATTTAAAACTGCTCAGTATTTAACAAAAACAATATGTTTTGTTTCAAAATTACACAGAAGCATTTACTATTTAACAGTGTATCACACTGCAAAGGTGAAAAAATTAACAAAAATCTAAGTAAATATATTATAAAGAGGGGGAAAAAAAGCACATTGTAGGTCAGAGTTTTCTTTCTTCACCAAAGACAGAAGAAAAGAGAACTTTAAACGATAAATATGTTATCAGAAACTTCAGACAAATATAGTTAAAGAATGTGTGCAAAAAAAAAAAAAAAAAAAAAAAAAAAAAGTGTTGCTTAACTAGTAATGCAGCACTATTACACAACATTAAATAAAGTCAGAATCTAACTCTAAATTGCCAAAAAATATTTAATTATTAACAATTTGTTCTTCTAAAGAGACAGGAAATTTTATAGATTTTTTTCAAGCCATTCTTAGCTTCAACTTTCAGTGTAATTTGAACATTTTAATCAAAATTAGATTGAGATAAATATATATATATAGATAGTCTTACAAAATATAAAGACAACAAAGCATTCCACAATACACTAAATGATAAAATCTGAACAAAATTTTCTTTCTCTTTTTTAATGAAACAGAATAGCAGAATATTGCCTTAATTTTCTATCTTAGCATTTCATTCATTAACAATTTTTCTAGTTTTACTTTATATGATGTACTGCATGACAATCTATTGTATTGTGGACAGCTTTTATAGAAAAGTATAATGATGCATTTTAACTCTCTCCCCCGCTTTTCTTTTTTCTCCCCTGAAATATTCAATATAGGAAATAACTAAGATAGACAAAAGAAAAAAATATACATAAAAAGGCTTTTTTTTTTTTTTTTTTTTTTTTTTTAATAAATGAAAATTTTAAAGGAATAATTGTATAATTAATCGATTTGCTAATGTATAAAGATTCTATTTAGCTAAAAGATTATAAAAGACTTTCCAAAATATACTTCAAAGAAAAATTGTGTTTCATTTTCACAAATATATTGCATTTTTTTATGTTTGTATTTTGTGATTTAAATTAAAATGAAAAATTTACAATAAACAAAACAAATAGTACAACACAAAATAAAGTTTATTTTTTTAATAAAATACATTAAGAGTATCAGATACAATTTGGGGTAATTAAATATTGCACATATTGTTACATAACTCATAAAAGCCACAGTATACTATAAAAAATTAAAAATTTAAAAGGATATTTTACGATAAAATGTAAAACAAGTTCATGAGATTCACTATTATTTATAGTAGTGGAATAATTTTTTTTAAACTCCTGATTACATTTGAATAAATAAATTTAATCTAACTATAAATCTGGAAAAGTCAAATTATAACATGTTTTGTGATATTGATTTTATTTTATTTTCTCCTGATACTCTGGATATTTTAAAGTAACTCAACAAATAAACTAGTTGATTATATTAATGACAACATATACACATTCAATATTTTTTTTTCACTGAAAAATATAAATTCACAATATGTACATGTCTGTTTTTTAGCTTCTTCTTCTTTTTTTTTAAAGACAAAACCAGTTGTCAAAATATAACCAATTAATATATAATCTATATACAAAATATATAATCTCTTAAAATTTACAAAGGATGGGAGGGAAAGAGTGAACTAGTCTATTTTTTCTTGAGGAAACCAAACATCCCTCCTTTCTTTTTCTCCTTCAGTTTTCTATCTGAGGTAACTACTTCTCCCTCTGAGGATCCTTCTGATGAAGTGGTTCTGGAACGAACCTCAAGCGTAGAAGAAAAGGGGCGAGCTTGATTTCCGGGGATCGGCTGGACTTTATGAGGTAATGACATGTGCTTAGCATGAGATGTTTCTGTTGATTCATATGTCTATAAAAAATTATAGATTACATTGGTTTAGTTTTTTTTAACAAACATTTTAAAATAATATTTGTACTTAGAAACACGGACAATAATAGAATGAAATTTGAAGAGGAGCATATTTGCAAAACCAGTTCAACAACCGATTGGTGATTTAACTGTGGCCAAATGTCATTTCTGAAATTGATTGAAAGTTGAAGTATTGGCCAAGGAAAGCTCACTTGCCAAGATGGCAATAATTTTCATTCCATGAATTATTTTAAGAATTAAAGAATTCAATAATGATTAACTCATAAATACAAAAAACTATTTTATTAATTTTGATAGATGGAAAAGAAAAATGGAAAAATTATGCTTTGTCACTAGCTCATAAAAAAAGTAAAACTTTTTTTTTTTTTTTTTTTTTTTTTTTTTTTTTTTAAGCAAAAACTATTAAATAGTAAATACTGGTCAACCTTGATGATTTCATTCAATACTTTAAAAATCTCACTTAAACTTTGCAGGACAATGCTCCTAATTGGAAACACTGTATGGAAAATAATTTTTTAATTAAATGTTACCATACTGACTTGAAAATTTTTAGTAGTTACAGCTAAAGATAGTTTGAATTTTTTTTAGTTATAAATTAAGTTTCATGCAAGAAAAAGGATTTTTTAAAAAAAATCACAAAAACAACATTTCTGGTATTTTTCAATGTGCACAATTTAAAAATTTATGTAAAATTGAAAAAAATTTGTCAAGTTAAACATTTATTTTTTTAAGTTATTTATGAAAAACATTATGAATAATTTTTAACAAAAAAACTATTCAGTCATATCTAACTGTGGTAAGTTATTCTTTTAATCTCTAATAAATTCTTTTTACAACACCAATTAATAAGAGTTGCATCAAAATAAAAATCTCTCATACTTGCACTTACTTTTATTATAAACAAAAATGAAATTGCTTTTTTTTTTTTTTTTTTTTTTTTTTTTTCTTAACTGCTGTGTTGTTTCGTAAAGCCCCCTTCACGATATTTCTAAATATTTTCCCAACATTTGTCAAAATAAATATTTTTTTGAAAATTTCTTCTCAAAAGAAATTAACCCACTGATGCTTGGCATCTGAAGAAGGAAAAAAAATGTTATTATATTAATTTTCTGCAAAGTATATTCGTTACTTTTTAAAAAATAAAGCTACTTTTTAAAAATTATTTTATTATTATTATTATTATTACTATTTTTATTTTTTGTACTTATAAAAAAAATAAAATAAAATTATACAGTTCTAAATCAACTGTACAGTTCAACAACAAAAATTGAAATGTGCATTAAAGAGTCAAAAGAAAAAAATTACAAAACTAAACAGGATACTTAATATTATACAGAGAATCCCCAAAACTTTTTTAGATTTTGTTACTTGTTGGAAACATGTAGGCTTCCATGGATTTTCAAAAAGCTACATTTTTAAAAATCTTTGTATGGTTTATGAGTCTTATAGGTTAATATCTTTAAAAATTGTCCCCATTCTTTGACAAAAATACAACAGTAAAAATTGATAGAATTTTTTAACATTTTATCTGAACATTTTTGCCATTTACATTGCCTATGTATCTCCATCAGTTATAAAATTAAAGGATGTTTCAATCTTTTTGGAGGCAGTCTGTATAATAACATATGTTAAATAATGAAAAAGAAAAGCAAAATGCGTTGATATTTTTACCTGGTATTGAACATAATCTGAATTTTGAGTTTTCATCACTTGTCTCCTAAATATACCTGTAAAAAAAATTACGGTAATTTAGTGAAATAAAAAGAAAAAAACTATGAGATTTACTAATGAGGCATCTAATAACTTACATATAGAGATATTTTGTATTAAAAAATACATAAATATAAAGAGTTCTTACATTCTTAATCAATAAGTTAAGGCATTCAAATAATATAAATTGATAATTTATAGCTCATATTTGACTGTTTCCTAAAGAAAAACCAACTGCAATGATACCAATTCTGAAAACCGAATTTTTGCAAAAGAATAATGATAGTCACTGGTGCATCAATTTTACTGGGAAGCCATTGTTCTCCCACTGTTTAACTGTTGTGCTTTAAAAACTATTTGAAAAAGAAAAAAAGTTTTTGAGTGATATTGTTAGCTTAATGTTTTAAATTGTCAGAAAAAAAAATGTAGTGATACAGCAAAACCTCAATAATAGACATTCCCAAATAGCAGATACTTGTTTGATTCAACACCTACATATTTCTCGATAACAGAGATCTCCAAATAGCAGGCAAATTTTGCACTCCTGAGGTGTCCATTATTCAGAGGTTTTATTGTAGTTATATTAAAAACATTCTGATCAGAGAGAGAAATGATTCTTGTGTCTAGTGTTAGAGTAATTGAAGATTCCTTATTAATTACTATTACTTTCATTTGTTTAAAGAAAAGGTTTATATTATATATTTTGTTTATTTATTTACTGGAATGAATAAAAAAAAAATTAAAAACTCTAAAGGTCATCCGGCATGATTCTTCTTCCGCCATCTCTATATAATGTTTGCTTAGAACTTTTATATAGATCTAGAAAATATCCAAAATTGTTTTCAAAAGAGGTGAATTTCTACCTTTTGGGGGAACATTTACTTAGTTTTTACTAGTTTTAAACATAAAACAATTAAAATTGCAATAATTAGAGAATTGGGAAAAAAAAAACATAATGCTCAGAACAGTGAAAAAGTAAAAATATTACTTCATAACTTTATGCTTAAACAGTAATAACTTTAACTTTAGAGTCATAGTTAATTAAAAGTAAATGTTTAATTTTATACATACACATTCTAGCTACAAAGCTTCTGCTTTTTTAAAAAAGTCAAATAAATACATTTTGAATCAGAAATTTTACTCAAGAAATGAAATCAAAGATATCATATACAAACAAGGTCCATTTTACTTCATAAATTTTCTAATTAAATATTTGCTTATTTGACATGGGAAAAAACACTTGAAGGTTGGCAGAAAATTTTTTAAAAATTTCATTAAACGATTTTTAATTCTCATTATCCAAATCTTGATACACCCTAATTTTTAAGCTATTTTAGATTATATCTGCATAATTTTCATTACCCGTTTCTCTAGTAAATTGTGAAAAAACAAAAGAAAAATAATTCTATGAACTAGTACACTTAAAATGTTATTTTGAATTGCATAAAAAAAGAAAGCTTCATGCACAGATGGAGCTTTTAAAATACCATAAAAGAAAATATTGTAAAATTTCAACAAATTGATTGGTAGTACAGTACAGAACCATTTATTCAGAATAGTGGGAGTCAGATATGTATTCTGGATAAGGGGCTGTGCAAATATAACACTATCAACTTTTTGGTAATTTTGAATCCTCCTCCCCTTTTTGATATCATAGGTTTGGAACTGTATACAAAACTGGTTACACTTATTTTTTGCATACTTTATTGGTTCAAATGAAATAAAGTCAATAAAATATCACTACTTTATATCAAATAACAATTAAAAGAAATAGTTATTTAAAAGTATTTTATAATAGCTTTTTGTTACATAATGCATTCAACAGTAATAAAATCTTGTTACACCTGCCCGAACAGAGGTGGGATTGGGAGTGTGACAGATAGAAATTCTTATCAACAAAACATGTAAACAACATTCTTTCTCTTTTACTTATTAATAAACACAAGCTTTATTTCAAATATACTTTACATATGATTTGCAAATTTATGATTATATATGCATACACATATGAAAAAAGAATAGGAATGACAAGCGTTGGGGTATTTCATAATTAAGTAATTTCATAACAATTTAGCCATTTTAAAAATAACTTTGCATTTTCATAAAAAGATTATTAGATAATCGGCTATAAAAGATAACATACTACTAAACCAAGAACCATGTCACAAATAAAGAGAAAATTTTGATTGGATAAAAAATGATATAGATATCAAAAAGACACACCCCCTCCCCTAGAGATATCTAATGATATCATATGCCAGCTCCCCCCCCCCCTAAAATGATAATGTTATACTTACACAGCCCCTAACTGGTTTTTCTGATTAACTGGTTGGGCATCAAAGCAAATCCATTTGATAAGTTTTGTGGAATACATCTGTTTGTGGCATTATTTCTGATTTCAAATTAATTATTAGATTACTTGGATTAAGAATCAGATGCAAGATCAAAAATTAGTCAAGAGTTTGAAAGAAGGTAATTTATGAATCCTTTAAAAACAAAAATTCTTCTGCATAAAAATGAAAATATCTAAAATATAACTAAATATATTTCTACTTCAAATCCTAGATGCTGCCATCAAGTTACACAATGCTTCTTTAATTGTTTCAAGCAATACATATGTCAAACTGGCAATGTATGGAACTTTTTCTCATCAAGATTTTAAAATCAGTCTGTTAGAAATATGATTCTGGATAACTAGTTTTCCAGTTACTGGTTTCCACATAAACTAAACAGTTCCATACTGTTATACTATTTAGGAGAAGGCTTACAGATACTTTACTTTATTATGTTCAAAAACATTATTGATGATATTAAACAGACATGGTTTTGCTTTCTTCTATCTTTACAAGAAGAAAGTATTTGATGTGAAAATTTTTTACTTTTGGTTTTCAAAAAATGTCTCTCCTTGAGTCTGCCTGTCACACTGTGAGTATGTGTGTTATAAGACAAAAAGTTATGGGCATTCTGCCTCAAGAATAATACATGGAATTTCATAAAACTTTAGAATAAGGTAGACATTGACACAAGTTGTTGCTGATTAGGTTTTCATGTAAGTCATCCAATAGGTGATGCTGCTTTGCTGTAATTTTCACAATAATTCTCTCTCAAAAACTAATGTTTTTTTTTTTTTTTTTTTTTTTTTTTTTTTTTTTTTTTTTTTTAAATCAAATTTCAGCTTCAGTTAGATGCAGACATAAGTTGTTATTGATTAGGTCATTATTTGGTTTATTGTTTATTAAATGATTAGATTTTGGTATAAATCACTCAACAGTTCAATAATATGCTGCATTTTGCATGATTTGCACAATTTTAACGATGGTCATATCTCAAGAACTAATGCAAGGAATTTCATATCCTTAGAATCCTAATAATAGGCATAGATTGCCATTTAAATTTGACTCTGTGCTAGCGAATTTTGAAGTATTAAGATGTATGAAATAGAAGAAAGTTTTCAGATTGACACACTGGACTAGTTAAATGTGTAATTTATTTTCCAATTATAATTGTCTAGCATATTGAAAGACATGGAATGGGAAATTTCATTTCCAAAAAAATCTTGAGCTGTCATCTCTAATAGAAAATTAAAATAACTTTGAAGTTGCACATGAAATATGAATTTTTAAACCATTGTTTTTATGATTTACGTTTGAAACCTCATATGAGGATTAGGTGAATAAAGGGGTTAAAGTGTTTTCTCATCAAAATGCATTAAAGATTGAAGACTATATACAGATAGAAAACAACTCTTGTCTTCTAAAAAATTATCAAAAGTAACCTTTGCATATATTTGCATTCTGTGATTATCCATTCTTACATGCTATCTCTTGAATAATTAAAAACATTTTCAAGGACATATCCAAGGGAAGGGTCACAGAGATGACTTCTAAATATTTTTTTTTATTTTTATTTTTTGCAAATTAACACTTTTTTGCTTGGAAATATACACTAATACTGAAAAAAAATCGATTAAAAGAGAGTGAAAAGTTAAAATTCTGAAAAAATGTTGAGCTGTCATTTGTTATTGAAAATTAAAACAAGTATGAAATTATGCATGAAATGTGATTAGTGTCTTTTAAATGAAGGATTTGATATGTCCTAGTATATATTCATCAAATTTTCATGGATACTTCATTGCATATCATTAATATGAGATCAATAAATTTTAACATTCTGTACACCAAATTTTCCCATGCATGCCAAGTAGCTTCTTTCTTTGAATTTTATTTTAAAAAATCAAAATGCATGTCATACATGAGTATTTGGAAATTCCATAGCCTATATATATATATATATATATATATTCAATAAAACCTCCCTAAAGTGACCACATTCCATTCTAATAAAAAAATTGATCGCTCTGAGAGGTGGTCTTTTAATGGAGGTTATGTTTCAATTTTAATTGTTAAAAAAGGATAACAATGTTACTAAAATTTATTTTTGACATTTGACATGTTAAGAAAGGTAAAAATTTAAGTATAAAAATAAAAGTTAATTACATAAGTTAATTACTACAGAGTTTAAAAATGAATGCATTGACGTTTGATTTGATTTTACAGTTTTATCTTTTATAACTCTTATTTCCAAGTCCTTTTGAAGCTCAGTAAATAAATGCATTTTTTTTTTTTTTTCTGAATGGAAATAAATAATGACAATTTTATTACTTTATCTACTTCTTTGAGAACTACCTGACAGAATAGGGTAGGGGAGTTTATTGACAGTCATTTTTAATTCGTCATCATAGTTAAATTTACTACTTAAAAAGGCACAAAGGGGTTTAATCACTTAAAAATTACCGAAATAATAATTTCAAAAAATCTAAACTTAGTTTAAAAGGTTGATAAATAATGCACTCTACGAAATTATTCTTCTAATAAAATCTTCAAGTGATAAGGAAAAAACAGATTTTAATTTTCCTCAAAGAAATTGATCGCTCATAAAGAGAGATCAACTAGGATGATCTCTAAATGAAAATACAATTAGTGTTAAGTCTGTGGAAATAAATTTTGTTCCATGAAAATATAGTCATTCAGCAAGATGGTCGCACAGGAAGGTTTCACTGTATGTATGACAATATTTATCACTTCATAAAATCATTGGACAGGAATTTTAAAATCACGAAACAATATATTGTGAATACCACAAATTTAATATTAATCCTCAAATTTTAATATAATAAAAAATGTTTGGAATGTTTCCCCTCTATTTTTAACTGAAGTTTTTTTTTCATTAAATGAAGTATTACTCCAAATCAAGATGTATATTTTACAAAAGGGACCATAAAAAATATAATCCATAAAAAAAATATTATAAGGAAAATTAAAGATACATTTTTGAAATGTTTAGCACAAGATTTCTATATTATAAGTTGTAATGTGTGTGTTTTTACTGAAGATTTCCATGTGTTTCTTTTTTACTTACTATGTTTATCCATTTCTTCATCAGACATAGGATGCCATGAGTCATCATCAGAATCTGGAATAGTATGACTACGGAGAGCAGGAGGAGGGGGTTTCTGAGGCAAGGGTGGAGGGGCAATATTTGAACTAGAATGATCTAGTTAAGGAAAAAAATAATAAAGAATAACTTTCAAACTAAAAATAAAATTAAACAAAACTGAAAACAAATAACCACACAAAAGAAAAATAATAACATAAAAAATAAATAAAACTGATTCTGAAACTGAATTAAAACAATTATTTAAATAATTCTAAATCTTACCTTTTTCATAAAAAGATTTAGAATTTTCTTCTATGGTAGTATGGTATTCTCTATGTATAGAATTACGATTATTAATTGTTGTTCCATTAGCATGTGGATGTGCTGTAATAAATGAAATACAATATAGATACAATATTTTAAAATTACTGAAACCAGTTTTTTATTTAAAGGACATTAACAGTTACAAAATAACATATCAAACAAATGATGCTGATAGATTTTTTTCTTAAGAACTGCTAAAGAGATTTCAAAAGCCCTTTATTGCAGGTTTGTTATTAGTTAAATTACAGAATGATTGCACAGCACGAAACAGAAATAAAAAATAAAATAAGTTGTGAAATTTTTAAAATAAATGACAATACATACAAGTTTTTTTTTCTTTCTTTAATTAACTAACTTAAAGGGAGGTTGCCTGCAGCAGACTAAAAGAAAAAAGAAGAGTGTTTTTTAGCAATATTCACTGGAATAGAAATGAAGATTTTGGCTCCGGTTTTTTTTTTTCTAAGTCACTTGTTATCTTTTGAGCAACATTTAAATATTTATTTATTTTTTAATTGATGATGTTGTTTGAGTTGCATGGATCCCAAAACATGCATGTTGTGCACTTCCAATCGGGCAGGATCCAATAGATCTTCATAATAGTTTGTAATCAATTTTTGTTAATAATTATAAAACTTAGATAATATTTTCTGGAGCTTCAATCCCTTTAAGATTCAAAAGTTGAAAAAAAATAGCAGCAATTTGAAAATAAATAAGTAAATAAAAGTTTTTACATTTTGGTGAGCTTCTAAAACTATTTATTTTTTATAAAAATGACTGAAAGTTATAAAGCTGCAATAAATTATATCATCTTTAATTAAAAAAAAAAAAAAAAAAAAACAGCAAAATAGATTTATTAGTTTGAGTTCTGATCCTACTTAGTTTGAGAATTTCATTATGCATAAGGCATTCTTAATTCTCAAAGACAGTGTGAGCCTATAGACATTTTGCACCGAATTGCTAAATAACTACAAAAAGACTTTGAATTCAGCCAAATTGTTGTATACTGATAAACTACAAACTATAAAGAATAGCAAAATGCAAAAAATCAAATTTTTTTTTTTCAAACAAAAAAAGTAAAGTCCCCGTAATTATTTTTTTATTTTTATTTCTCTTGAATGCTTAGTTTACAGTTTAAAAGAAAGATGTCCCTTCTGACATAACTATAAAATAGCATTGAAATCCCTTCAATAGTGTACAAGAAAAAGATACATTAACGTCAACATTTTTTCATGTAATTTCACAACTAGTGTCACTTTCTTAAAATTGATAAATGATGCAAATATAAAGTATTACTCCTAGTTACAATACTTTGAGTGTGAGTGGAAAAGGGCAGCATGAAATATATTTTAAGCCATATCATACAGTAGAGAATTTTATTTGGATAAAAAAAATAGTTTGTGATTTATAAGTAATGATCATTCTCAGATATTGGAGAAAGCAAAAGACTATAGATTATTGTTTTGTTTACAATACTTTTCACCTGGAATGATAAAAAATGAGATTCAAGAAATTTCATTATTTTTAGAAAACAAACTCCAATTGTCTGTTTAAAAAAAAAAAAAAAAAAAAAAATGTAATATTTTACTTTTTACTCATTACACATCAAGCAAGGATTTGCTCAGACCAAATGTTAGGATGATGGGTATGGGTAGAACTATAAAGAATATAGTTTATAATTATAATTTGTGCATTTGGTACATGAATGGAGGGTTGTGACTAATGCATTTTTTTTGGGGGGGGGAGGGGGGGGTCACTTTCTTTATTTTATTTATTTATTTATTTTTTAAACATATTTTTGCCCAACAGTAGAGTTAAAGTCAATGCGGGATAAGTTTTCACATGCAGTGAAAACTGTTTTATTTAAAATGTAGTGGTATCACATTAGAAAAATAGAAACAATGATGATTTAATGTTTCACTCTTAGCAGTAAACACAAAGCCCTGAATAGGAAGGCTTCAAAGTAAATGCATAAAATGCAATTTTGAAAAACATATAGATCAGCTTACGTAAGTTAAACTTTAGTTAACAAATTCAATAATTACGATTTTAACAATATTTTTTACTAAAATGGATTAAATAATAAATGATTAATTCTTATCCCTATTAAATTTTACAATCCAAATATTTCACATCAATAAAGCCATAAAAATCTTAAACTGTAAATTTCAGCAGTTTATAATAATGAAAATTTTATATCAAGGTAAGTTACCCAGAAATGGTTTCATCAGTTTTTTGCCTATTGTGAGGTATATGCATAGAAGTCTTTGGAACCCAATATAGGGATCACAAGTTAATCTATTTTAATGACAGCGCATAAAAAAATATATCTGGCAGAAGACTGTGGAAGAATTAGAATTCTATTTTCCTTATCTATTTTTTAAAACAGTAAACAGCATCCAAAGCTCAGACAGGTCATACTTGATTAAAACTGGAAATTAATAAATTCCAGTGCCTTTAAACTTTATACTAATCAAGAAACTGCCTGTTTCAAATGTTGATATAATTTTGGGTATTCATATTGAAACAGAATTCATTTTGAGCTATTGGCTCTTGTTTGTTTAGCTTTTATGATGAAAAAGCAAAAAGACCATAACACTATTATATTAAAACAAAGTAAACCAGCATTACATGATCCTTACTTATCATACAATAAGTAAATGAAAACAATTTTCCTAAATTCACTTACGGTTTTTGGTATTAAAATACCTAAAAGTACATTTTTATAAAGCATACAAAGGCATTGTGATATTCTGTACAAAATAAGCATTTATAAACTTACATGGAGGATACGATGTTCTTGGAGCTAGTGGAGGAGGACCCTGTTGATTTTGGAACATTTCAATCCTACTTTTAACAGAAATTGAAGTCTCTTGGCCAGCAACCCTAGAAGGAGGATCTGATATGGGACGAGGTGGCACATTTCGAGGAGGAATTGGAGGCTTCTGCTTTTCTCTCAATAAAGCTTCTTCATAAGGTGGCGGATGTGTTCTTGTTCTCTCAGCATTGTACTGAGCTGAAGTATGTGTAGCAATAGCCCTCCTTAATTCAGGAGTAGATGCTTGGCTAGATGTTGCAGAAGTTGTATCATGGTGGTCGTTTATATTGGACCCACTAGGACTCTCTTCCCTAGTCAATAACACTTTCTGATTTGAATTTATACTTTCAGAACTAGTACTTTTGTGAGTTTCATATTTCAATAACTGCATGCTTGGTGGCAAAGAAGCATGGAAAGATATCTTATTCATCCAATCATACATTATCTTTTCATTATGAGCCATGAATAAAAACTCGGCACCATCAACTAATTGTAACCTAAAAACATGTTTCTTTTTGGTGTAATCCGCAGCTTTAGAGCATTTAGCTTGAAGAAGACTTACAGGAGGAGCAGCAGCACAGTTGTCAATAAAAGCCTCTTTATCTTTAAAGAAGCATAACAGCTGTCCACATACAACAGTGTAATATGTTTTCCAAGACCTAATAGTGGCTCGTTTACCACCACTTTGAAGTTCTTGTTTTCTGTCCAAAAATCCTTCAATTTCAACTGGAGGTAGGTCAGCAGGTGTCCTTTGTCTTCTGAAACTTTGTGTTCTTCTCCTTGTTGTGAAACTAGGGGTACGTTTTGGCTTCTTTTGTCTTTCATCTAACCTCATACTTTCTGATCTCTTCATGTGGGCTGGAGATTCAGGTTTCCACACACTGTCTATTCGCATACTCTCGCCTCTCTTTACAGACAATTTATCACCATCGAGACTTTTCTGACTGGATGCCCTGAAGAGACCTTGTGGAGTACGAATTTCAGGAACATTCATTGGAGATCCTAAAGGAGATACTTCATGCCCATCAACCTCATATTCTATGGGTCTTTCTTCACCAGATTTCAATAAAACAATTTCCTGAGTACGTCTTCGCTCATCTTCCTTTCTTCTTTCCTATTTTTAAAATTAATAGATAAATAAATAGACCATGAAGATAGAATGGATTTAAAATCAATAAACTATAACATTTAGAAAAAAATCTTTTCAACTTTAAAGAACTTCCAATACAAATCAAGGAAACGTATTTAGAGAATTTATCTCTTCACTATAAAAAGCAGCAAAGAGGGAAACATAAATAAAGGAATTTAGATATTTTATATTCATTCATTATTATAAAGCATTAAAAAAACTTAAAAGATTTTAGACTTTGTTTGCTAGTTAGAAAGGATATTAAGGTAAATTATGGCTTATTTCTAAAATATGTTTTTTCCTCTATTATTATTCAATAATATACAAAAGAAAAAACATATTTTAAGGGGGTATACTACTGTTAAATCTTTAAAAAAATTGGATTACTTCAAAAAATCTTTATAAAAGAGCAATATTTTTTACATTTTAAAACAAATTGCACAAGAACATTTCTTCTCAAAGGATATTACTTTAAAATAATTTATCACAGAACATTAAAAAAAAAAAAAATTATTATATGCAAGATTTCTTTTGAACAACTTAACATTTTTGAATGCAGTCTTCATGGATTTATAGATTACATCTATATTTTAAAACTGAATCTAAAATTTTTCATTATTTTAGCCACGGAAAAAAATTTCATGCATAATAATAAAAAAAAAAAAAAAAAAAAAAATTGCAATATTTTTTATTTTGATTAAAAAACAAACTATGCTAAGCACAATTTCAGATTCAGCTTAAAATACAGATATAATATGTGATGATTGCATCTGAAAATATTAAGTAATGCAAAAGTAATCTTGCATGTAATTTTAAAAGAGTGCAATTTTAACATTTTCAGGCAAATCACTTTACAGTATCCTTTTAAACATTGCTTACATTAGAGACCTGCATGAGTCCTGTTGTACCTGACCTAATCCAAAATTTTTGCTTAAAGTCAACCAAAAATCAAACCTGAATCCATCAATTTGAAATCTGACACATGTCAATACAATATTGATCCAAACACGATGTGAAAGAAAATGAACCTTATTTTAATATAATAATGAAAAAGTAGTCTATAATTACATCTTAAATATAAATTTTACTTTTTTTTTTTTTTTGTATAAAAATGAACAAATATACAAGGATGTAATGGAGGGTATATGGTAGTATATATCATATGCTATTTCAATTTTTTAGAGAAACTCCATAACTATAGTGCATACTTTCTAATACGGATTTTTTACACTAAATCCCTGTAAATATACACATATTAATATACAAATACATGTTTTTTTTTTTTTTTTTTTTTTTTTTTTTTTTCCTTATTAGAATAATATTCAGAACTTTCTTTTGTAAAATTGGGTCAACCTGAACCTGATCAAAAAGATGAAAACCTAGTACAAAATATTTAAAGTCAACCTAAACACCACAAAAAACTGACAAAGATCGGAAAGCGATCCTTATCAGACAAAGGGTCTTATAGAGAGTATTTTACCTTTCTTTCTTGAAATGCTCTAAGTAAAAATTTATTGTGCAGCGATTTTTTATGACATTTCTAAGTGGTTTAAATAGAAATTTCAGAAAATTGGAATTTCCAAACTTAGTGATACATTGTTGTTTCTTTGAAAGAAAACATTAAACAGTTTAAATAAGAAAGCTTAAAATATTCTTCTGAAAAGATTTCAGAATTTTTTTTTTTTAAATTCAGAATACGACGATGAAACAAGTTAATATAATAGAAATTAGCCAAACGTTTCTCAAACTTGGAAAAAAAAGAAAAAAAAAAAAAAAAAAAAAAGGCACTCCGGAAGTGCCGACAGAAGTGAAAACTTGAACAATTATGTGTGTATTTTTTTAGTCGTCTAGACATATTTTATTGTGCAGAAAATACTTTTAAATGAAGTGTTTTTTATTCATTATTATAAACTACTGCTACAAAAATTATATTACAATTTTCATTTAATGCGCTATTGTACATGAAAAATAATGCATATTATTTTACATACAAAAATTGCAATCTATTGCTTAAAACATAAATTTACAAATGCATGAAATATGAAATATCGTCAGTTCGTATTCTTTGAAATAAATACCCATAAAACTTATGAATTTTCATCCCCATTTCAACAATTCTTCCATCATCATCATCATCATTATTATCATTATATTCTAGATTTGATATTATAGGTTTATGGTAACTAAAATATATAGCAAACAATTTTGATTCAATTCTATTTAAATATCTTGTAATGACTGCATCAATTGTAATTTTTTATCTCTCTGCGCTAAGATTGCGATGGTTGGTCATTGTTAAATCAAATTTTTTATTTAAAAATTCAATTAATTGTAGATTTTCATCATCCACAAAGTTGATGTTGAAATCCCTACTCAAAATCATCAAATCTCTTTCCAATTCTATCTTGAAGTAATGCAGAAGCCTCTTTACAACAAATAAATAAATTTTCATACAAAAATTCTCATTTGCACTTAAAGACTTATCCGGTGAAATATAAATGGCAACCAATACAATTAGTTTTTCATTTTCAGAGTGGCAACAACAAACACATATATCACTGATATCAAAAACATTACTACTAAACATACTGGTGTACCTCACATGCACATTCATATGAATTGTGGAAATATATGCCCATTACATCAAACAACCTTTTATAAATAGCTACTCCTGCTGCTGGACGACCGTATCTTCTGAAACTTGCAACAAATTGAATAGTAATCAAACAATATAAGTTGTTAAACTTTAAATACAATTTTTTTAAAAAATGGTTGGAAAGTGCAGCATAATCGATGCACAATATCATGATTTTTCTTTCTTAACTTTTTATTCCATCTGGTAACAGTATATTTTGTTAAACTTTAAATACAATTAAAATTTTTAAAAATGGTTTTGAAATGTAGCATAATTGATGTGCAATGTCATGTTTTTTCTTTCTTAACTTTTTATTCCATTTGGTATCAATTATGTTGTTACTATTTAAATACAATCAAAAATTTAAAAAAAAAAAAAAAAAAAGAGAGAGAAAAATGATTGGAAAGTGCAATGTAATCAATGCGCGATGTCATACTTTTTCTTTCTTAACATTTTATTCCCTCTGGTAACAGTATAAGTTGTTAAAGTTTAAATACAATTACAATTTTTAAAATTGGTTGGAAAGTACTGCATAATCAATGTACAATATCATGTCTTTTCTTTCTTATCATTTTATTCCATTTGATAACAATATAAGTTGTTAAACTTTAAAAACAATTGAAAATATATATATATATATAAAAAAGGTTTAAAAGTGCAGCATAATCGATGTGCAATGTCATGTTTTTCTTTCTTAACTTTTTATACCATTTGGTATCAATTTATGTTGTTACTATTTAAATACAATCAAAAATTAAACTGAAAAAAGTGGTTGGAAAGTGCAGCATAATTGATGCACAATGTCATATTTTTTCTTTCTTAACATTTTATTCCTTCTGGTAACAGTATATGTTGTTAAACTTTAAATACAATTATAATTTTAAAAATTGGTTGAAAAGTGTAGTATAATCGATGAGCAATGTCATGTCTTTTCTTTCTTAACTTTTTATTCAATTTGATAACAATGTAAGTTGTTAAACTTTAAATACAATTGAAAATTTAAGGAATTGAAAAAAATGGTTGGAAAGTGCAGCATAATTGGTGTGCAATGTCATGTTTTTTCTTTCTTAACTTTTTATTCCATTTGGTATCAATTTATGTTGTTATTATTTAAATACAATAAAAAATAAAATTTTTAAAAATGTTTTTGAAATGTAGCATAATTGATGTGCAATGTCATGTTTTTCTTTCTTAACTTTTTATTCCATTTGGTATCAATTTATGTTGTTACCATTTAAATACAATCAAAAATTTAAAAAAAAAGAGAGAAAAATGGTTGGAAAGTGCAATGTCATACTTTTTCTTTCTTAACATTTTATTCCCTCTGGTAACAGTATAAGTTGTTAAGGTTTAAATACAATTACAATTTTTAAAATTGGTTGGAAAGTACTGCATAATCAATGTACAATATCATGTCTTTTCTTTCTTATCATTTTATTCCATTTGATAACAATATAAGTTGTTAAACTTTAAAAACAATTGAAAATATATATATAAAAAAAAAAGGTTTAAAAGTGCAGCATAATCGATGTGCAATGTCATGTTTTTCTTTCTTAACTTTTTATACCATTTGGTATCAATTTATGTTGTTACTATTTAAATACAATCAAAAATTAAAAAAACTGAAAAAAGTGGTTGGAAAGTGCAGCATAATTGATGCACAATGTCATTTTTTCTTTCTTAACATTTTATTCCTTCTGGTAACAGTATATGTTGTTAAACTTTAAATACAATTATAATTTTAAAAATTGGTTGAAAAGTGTAGTATAATCGATGAGCAATGTCATGTCTTTTCTTTCTTAACTTTTTATTCAATTTGATAACAATGTAAGTTGTTAAACTTTAAATACAATTGAAAATTTAAGGAATTGAAAAAAATGGTTGGAAAGTGCAGCATAATTGGTGTGCAATGTCATGTTTTTTCTTTCTTAACTTTTTATTCCATTTGGTATCAATTTATGTTGTTATTATTTAAATACAATAAAAAAAATGAAAAAAAGTAGTTGGAAACTGCAGCATAATCAATGCACAATGTCATACTTTTTCTTTCATAACGTTTTATTCCATCTATTAACAGTATAAGTTGTTAAACTTAAATACAATTATAACTTAAAAAAACACACACGGACATTCGCGCAAGCGCCCTGTGCCGCCTAAACGGAGCAGCACACTCAGGCACGGTAGAAAGAGTGGGAGATACTAGTTCCTCTCCCTTCCCCTCGATCTTACGCTTTTTCGATCAGCATCACGTGACCCTGACGCGAGTTTGGAAGTTTTTACCCATACAAAAAGTGCTCAGTGCCGCTAAAGAAGTTTTCACTTCAAAAAAATAAAAAATAAATAAATAAATAACAACAATCCAATCCAACCCAAACTTTGGCTTGGTCGATATTATTCAAACTGTGGATTGAGTCAAGTTTGGGTAAAATTGGGTTATGCAGTCAGATGCAAGGATAACTAAATTTGAGAATAAACTGACACACTTTTAGTTATAATTAACATAATTATAGATATTTGTGTTGTTTGCCTTAAAATATTGCTTTTCCTTCTTCTTTTTTTACTTTTTTTTTTCTAAAAAAACAAATTTATTGAAGATTTGATTCTAGTATGCCTCCATAAGCTTTTGTTTTGAAGGGAATAAATGAAAACATATAAAGATTACAGTGAAACTTCCATTTAACGAAGTCACATCGTTACACCTTAACACTTCATTATGAAGAAAATTTGTTAAATAAAAAACAACTTAAATTCATGAAATTTGTAAAACAAAATGCATGTAAAATGGAAATATTGAAAAAATGTATTTTAATTCAGGCAGTTTTTTTTTTTTTTTTTTAGTACAGTGCAGCCATATGAGAAAAAATTAATTATGATAATATCTGCAAAACACACAGTAAAAAAAGGTAAACAAAAACTGAAATGTAACATACATTTTCTCTTTTGTTCTTGATGTTCTAGATCCTTGATTTTAAAAGAGTCTAATATTAATTTGGAAGTTTCTTATTAAGAAAAAAAAGTACACTGTCCATTAAAATTTTCTTATATTTGAACAATTTATCTGTATGTAACATTTTCGTAAAACCGGAATCTTATTGTATCAAAGACTTCCCCTCCCTCACTGTCACCATCAGAGTACCTGTGTGAAAAAGTAAGTGTTTATCTTAGTGCCAAAAAATTTATTTTGTTTAGCAAGGAATGAAAATGGGGAGATAAAATAAACAAATTATTTTTTTAAATACAGTCCATGGAAATAAGCTCATACATTCGTTGCAACAGCAACTTCTCTGTTTCAATGCTGTGCTTGCATTAAAGTGGAATAAACTTCATTATATCTATACATATAATAAAACAGTAGGACCCGGTGTGTCTGTACATTGAAGATAATTGACAAAAATGGAGTCAGGGCGATAAAAGAAAACCAATGAAACACAAAAAAAAATTTTTTGAATTTTTTGTCTGTCTGTCTGTCTGTCTGTCTGTCTGTTTGTTCGAGGTTATCTTCGTAACTACTGAATGGATTTTTATGCGGTTTTCACTAATGAAGAATGCACACTCCCGGGCAGTGTATAGGCTTTGTTTCATCAAAATCGGACAACAGACAAAAAAGTAACAAAAAGAAACAAAAGAAACTATTAGGTGCGCTGCTCACGTTTTTTAGTACATAACGTTTTTTAGTACATATAAAATCCAATAGATGTCACTGTGCGATTTTAAAACGCGCTATCGTTATGTTTTCGCCAGTCTACTTAAGTATGAGAAAGTTTCAAGCTGGCTGTCGTTCCATGTGGTTTAGTCGGTAGAACGTCAGTGCGCCATACTGATGGCCCGGGTTCGATTCCCAGCATGGAATTTTTTTTCACTATGTTGGCATTAACGCCTATAAGCAATTAAAAGAATTTGAAATATTGTATTCAAGGCGAATTTTCTCTCTGGGAAAATTTCCTTGCATTAATATGTCAGTGTAATTTTTTTTCCGATTTAATTTTTTTTTTCGAAACTTTGTTTTTCTTAAAAAATTACAGTAAATATTTGATATTTCCCAACGTTTTTTGAATGATCGACTTGCTTCTTTTTTTTTTTAATGTATGTCTGAACCTTATCTAACTACTTCTTCAAGATTTCTTTAGATAAACCGACCAGCGTAGCGGGCGAAGGCCACTAGTAGAATATATTTTTCATAATATGCAGATAAATTTACATATTAATGGTGTCTGAAGTCCAGGATCAATAGAAAATTCCGTTAAGTAGAAAACTTCATTGAATTGGGACTTCATTAAAGGGAAGTTCTATTGCATTTTGTTAAATTTTGTCACAGAAATTATAACATTAAAACAATACTGAAACTTACTTCAAGTATTCGTTTTTGTTCTTTCCTCTTAAGAGCATCTAGCCTTTCTTGCTCTCTCTTCTGGGCTTCAGCTTTTCTATTACGTTCTTCTTCTTCTTTTTGCCTGGAGAATGCATCTTCAATCTGTTTTTTAAAGGTACAAAAGTATGCATTATTTATTCCAGAATATAAATATAATTTTTTTATTATTTTTTTCTAAGGTATACACATATAATTATATCTTTATTGTTATGGCTGACAAATCTTTTGATCGAAACAAATATAGTGAACTCCCATTAATGTGGACTTCCAAGTTAAGCCACTCTGTCTCCACACTATTAAAATTATGTAAACATTTCAATGATATAACTTATATTGAATAATAAGATCGACAAAATTCCAATAGATCAAAAATCTGGTATATATGAAATACCTGTCACATTATCAAATAATGTTAAAAAAGTTTACATCGGCATGACAACACACAAACTTTTAGTTAGAATTAAGGAGCATCGCAAGGATATTAGACAGTATAAACAGAATACAGCTCTTTCTCACTTCCACTTGGCGAATAAGGGTTGCCGTATTAAGTTTGATGAGGCTAAAATCATAGTTCCGTGCAATAACCCAGTTGAAGGTAAAATAAGAGAATCTGTCGAAATCATTGCACGAGAAAATAAACCTTGCAATGATAATTTATCCCATAATATACCAAAAATATGGCATAACATCATAAAATCTTAAGTTTGTATCTCTTTGCAATTTTTTAATTTTTACTCATGTGTAAGTGGCAACATTTTTAAACTTTTGATTCATTTTGATTTTATTTTATTAGAAATATTATCTCTCGATCAGGAAGCAAACTTTTAGTCATTTCAATATCATATTTTCCTGAAGATGGCGCGAAACATTGATATTTTATTTTATTTTAATTGTACATGTTCATATTAAAGTTCTTGTTTTGTGCACCATTGAGCAATGTTTTGTATTTTTAATAAATACATTCTTAGTAGTTATGTTGAATAAATTGATTTAAGTTTTAAAGGGTTAAAGGAAATTATATAGGTTACCAACTTTATGCTAAAAGAAACAATTTTCTCTTTATTTTGTAATTTTAGTTTTTTTAAAAAAAAAAAGGTATTGATGGCAGGAATAGGAGGGTGAAGGGATGAGAAATTTATCTACATTCAAAAAACTACAAGTAATTAAGATAGAAATAAAGAATCAAACCTTTGTAATTCTCTTCAAAGCTAAAAACTTTTCTTCTTGAGCTTCGATAGTCTTTTCAAAATCTTCATGCTTTCTTATTAGTTCTTCAACAGCCGAGATTGAATCCCCACATTGTTTATCAAATAAAACTGGCTCACGTGCTTGTAGCCAAGCCTCTAGAGTTTCTGCTTCTTTTTTGAAAATCTAAATAATATAAGACAGCAATTTATTAATGATGTTTCAAAACATTTAGAAACATAAATATTTGGTACAAATGTCACAGATGCAGCAAGGTTTCTTTTTGAGATTTTTTTGTTACTAGCGCATATCAATCAAAGCTCTCTGGTATTAACTCCTAAATTGTCATGCCTGATACACAATTGTTATTTTGATTAATGAAATAATAAAAAAATTAAAGAGACTTCATTAAAAATATAATTAAGTGTCAAATTAAAAATCACTGGATGATATGACAAAAATGTATACCATATCTGACATCAATTGAATGTGACGTCATGGTCGTACATTTTTTATGGTAATTCTTTTAGTTTAGTAATAGTTTTTCTTTTATATAGAAAGTGGTCAATGGATGATAAAGTATGAAAATACATTCCAATTATTTTTAATTTAATCAAAAAAAAAAAAAAAAGTATACATGTAACGATCACATCCCATATCTGTGGAAATTGTGACCTGTTTGCTTTCCAGCATTGCATTCTCTGAAAATGGAAATGATTCTTAAAACTTTGTTGGTGGTCGACCGTTACTTCATAGCTCGGCTACTACGTTAGTTGTAGGGCATTGTTTCAAGACTCATCAAAGACACTCAAGTTCTTGAGATCTGGCTATAGGTGGTACAGGACTCTTTTGGAAACTAGACCCAAGCAGAATTAACTCTATCTGTTCATCAACATGGATTTCATTAACAAAGCATGTTAGGAAAAAGCCACACAAAATCGTTGCTTCTGGCTATTAAATGGAATAATTAAAATTATCTCCACTAGAGTGTGACACCAAAGGAATGGAAAATGACACTTCATTTAATAGGCTAAAAAGAATCTGGGCATCGTGACATTTTACAGGCTCATTGATCTGGACTTTTAGCTCTGAGCACAAAAGCATAGAATTGTGTTAAGCTAGCATTTTTACTCTTAAAGATCAGCCAAAAAATGATTTCTGAAATTACTAAAATGTGGTGTAAGAAAAGTAAGTTATCAGGGGCAAAAAGCTTTTAAGTATCAGGAGTAGAGTTAAAATACTAATTGGGACTTGAAACTTTGAATGTTAAATTTACATCTTATAAAAGGGTTAGACTTTTTTTTTTTTTTTTTTTGGCATAAATGTATAAAAAGAATAGAGAGAGAGAATATTTCAATGATATACACCTATTAAAAGCTATTCATTAAAAAACAAATTCATTATATTAATACTTAAACAATTATGAAAAAGAAAATTTCTGCAAACCTGAGCATCCAAATTCTGTTCATAAATAAAATTTCTCTTCTCCCATGTAGTTTGCAACTGTAAAAATGCACCCTTTAATCTATTAATCTTATCTTTAATTTCATCTGCCATGAAGTGGCCTGTAGCTATTATATTTTCCCCAGTCTCATAAAATTTGTTGAAATTCTCTAATCGTGTATCGATTTCGGATTTGTATTCTTTATGCCGAGACAACAAAATTTCAGCTCCAGTGACATCTGTAGCTAATTCATGTGAGGTAATTAGAGCCATCATTTCATTTAACCATGCCCTAAAATAATGAAATGATTCATTATAAATAAATGGAAAATGTACAACAAAATTAACTACAAAATAAGAAACATAAATATATACATATAAATGTTTTGAAACCCTCTTTTATAAGCATTCAATGTTTATCTTAAAAATTATCCAAATTTTATGATTGTCTAGTTTCAAAATTTTTGTTAATTTCACAAGGTCCCCAATTATGGACCTGTATGGAAAATTCACAGCTTTAATTTATGCTTGGAAGAAAGAACAAACTAATGAGTTTAGTAAATAAATAACTATATATAACACAACTAAAAATGAACTTCCAACAATTACCATCTATTCATATATTCTTTTTTTATAGCCCTGTACATGGTTCTATTCATACTCAAATTTTATTAAGTTTGAAAATGCATAATACAATTTAAAATCTCTAAGCAACTGATGTTCATAGACAGCATGTTTATAGATTCTTTTGTGCAGTCCTATATACAAAATTGTATATTGTAAAATTTATGCATATCATGTAATGTACTAAAATTGGGTTGATTTTAAAAATGCATATGGCATATGAAAATGTACTTCCAACAATTATCGCTCAAAGACAGCATACAGTAACTAGATTCCTTTTTTGAGTATTTGCAAGTGAATAAATAAATACTATGACTACATATTCCATAGTAAGCATCTTGCACTACACCTCAACAATACAAATCAATTCCATTATGTATGAAATAGTGTAACATCTTTAAAATACACTGCGAAAAAAAAAAATTCTTACTATAGATTATAATAACAGAATTCTTTTGCATGTTCCTGTAAATAAAAAATAAGGTGAATGATAAATACTATGCACTCCATTTTCAACAGAAAGCTTATTGCTGTATTGTACATCAATGATGCATATCAATTTCATTGTCTTTTATATAAAACGACTTCATAAAAATACACTGCAAAAGATTTTTACTTGTAGAAGATATTGTAAGGGAATTCTTTTGTGTGTCCCTGTAAATGCGCTATAGTATTACACACTATATTTTCAATAAGGAATGTCCTATGGTAGATCTCAATATATACATGCATATAATAACTTCATTCTGGTACTCACATAAGTTCTCTATAATCATCAAAATAGGCCTGTAATTGCTCTGCTTGTTGTAATTTATCTTTCCTTTCAGCAGATTTTTCTAATAGCTGATTCCATGCTTCAGCTACATCTTCATGTTTAGCATCAATATGATCTTTAGCATCAGGAAACAGAGCTGCTAATCTACGAGCTTCTTCAACCAGAGCAACAACTTGTTCTTTTACAGCAGCCAAATCTCTCTGAAAAAGTCCAAATATTAAAACACTTTATGAAAAGAGACTTTAGAATATAATGAGAAAAATTTGTCCATCTTATTGAAAAGGCTAAATTATTTTTATTTTAACCATTAAATTTCTAACAGTAAAAAAAAAAAAAAAAAAAAAAAAAAAGTAGTAGCTTAAATAAGTAAACAATTGAATTTAAAATCTTATACATATGAATACACAAAGTTATAAAAGAAATGTTTTAAAAAAGAAACTTTTATTTTAAAAATATACTATTTTGTTATATCAGAAAATGCAATGATTTTATCAAGTGATTGAGGGGAGATTCTACCTCTTTGAGCTAAAATTTTTGATATTTTTATTTTACATCCCTCAAGTGTGCAGATAGTTTCCCTAATGCAGTTTTGTGATATTTCAATTTCTGTGAAATATTTTTTGCTCCTTGAATGTAATACCTCTCACTGAACATAACACTATTGTGAAATTTTAAATTCGTTTTCTTGAAAACCTGTTTTTCAAACTGCTGATCATCTTAATCAAGAACTGTGATTGATTTTCTTCATTTATTATTTAAAAAGAAAAATACTAATATCCATTAGAGCTTAAACTACCCAACAATATATAATTTTAACTGATTATTTCTTTAATCTCACAAAATATAAAAAGAAAATGGTGAAAAATTAACTTTCTTTGTACAAACAAATGCTACTTTGTCAAAACAAAACTCTTAAAATTAAATGTTGTCAAAATCTCCAGAGAATTTAATGCTCTTTCATAATTTGGCGACCACCAAATTAGTTTCAGATGTTTGTGACTAAAGAAAAGCAATTGGAAATTCATCGCAGGCAGCTGCAAGTACTGCCTGCACAAGCGAGATTTTTCATTTTTTTTAAACATAAAAATTTAAATATATAAATGAAATGTCAATAAATATAATGTAAAAATTCTGAAGGTGCTATTTATTTTCTTTTTAAAAAATAGACAAATAAAATCATATGTATTTTAGGCCAAAAATGTAGAATATTTTCTAAAAATCAATTACCATAAAAAAGAAGAGTTTTAATCATTTAAACATATACTTTAAAAAGAAAAAAAAAGTACCTATATCAAAATGAATTACAATGTATGAAACAAAATTTAAGCTTATTTTGACTTGAAATCTGGTAATTTTTACATCCTTAACTCAAAATACATTTAAAAAATAAGGTACATAAAATAATGTAAATTGAAATTTAATAAATAAACAAATGTTGATGGAAAAGTGTAGATAGAAAAAAGAAGGAAAAAAAAACTATATTACAATGCCTGCAATATAAATTAAACTTATTTCAATTTAAAACTCGGTAATTTTTATTTTCTCACTTATAAATTGAATGTTAAAAAATATTCAGATGCTGACCTCAAATCCTTCATGGCGTCTTACAAGAGCTTGAATGCTTTCTAAATCATGACCAAAATCTTCACTGGATAATACAGTGTCTTTCTCATGAATCCAACTGATAGTTTCATCTGCACTTCGGTCAAAGGTATGAACTTGTTTTGCACCAGCCAATGCCTATAAAACAAATTTTGGCTTTAAAATTAATTATTAAAACACAAAAGCAAAGGAAAAGGAAGGGGCTTATGGTGTTCAAGCTCTCTCATTCAAATGCAGATTTTTTTTTTCTTAATACAAAGATTGTTATTTTATGTCATAGTGTTTGATAAATCATCTCTGAAAAAACATTATAAATACAGGCCTAGGACCGCCGAGTCACTCTAAAAAAAGAGAGAAAAGAGACTAAATCGCAAGAAAAAGAGACTAAAAGAGACCAAAATTTAAAAAAAGAGACTAAAAGGAGACCAAATAAAAAACATTTTTCTCTCTTCACTTAAATGTTTTTGGTATACAGACAAGCACTATAAGATTTAACACCATCTGTGGAATACATTTTCAATGCATTTCAGTCGGTTTTAAAATAATTGCAAAAATTGTTGATTGGTTGCAGAAAAATATCTCAAATCGCGACAATTCATCATGAAAGAAAACCAGAAATTGACCAAATGATCACGGGGACAAAATCATGAAATTCCAGGAAATATAGTGAAATTCATCAAATTGTCTCAAAAAACAAATCACAAAATTTGTCACATAATCTTGAGGAAAAACATTCTTGAAATTAGTCAAATGTTCTTAGGATAAAAAAAAAAAAATCACGAAAATTATCAGATGGCCTTGAAATAAAAACACGATATTTGTCAAATGGATCTTGTGTTAAACATCGTAAAATTCATAAAATGGGTCTTGAAGAGAGGGATGAATCACAAAATTCATTAAATGATTGCGAAATTCCAAGAGCGATCATGCAAATAATTGCTAATTTTGTCGAAGGTCACGGAAATAAATAGTGAAATTTATCAACTAGTCACCAGAAAAATAACGAATTTCGTAGAATAAACCCATAAAAAAAATCAAGGATGCTTGTCAATGGGGGTTACATTAAAATGTGTGAAAATCGGTTACAGTATAAAACAGTGAAGTTTGTCAAATTATCTCAGGAAAAGAATTGCGAAATTTATCAAATGGTGTTGGTGAAAAAAGTAAAATCAAGGGTTGTACTGGTGCCAAGTAATATTTCAGCACAAACTTTTTTGGACATTTTAGGACACATTTAATTGGCATACTACATTTCCTTCCACGACCATTTGAGGAAATTAACGATTTCCCCCCCCCCCCCTGGTACCAATTGCCGCAACTTAATATGAAAATTATGATTTTTCCACGCTATTGCTTACGGAAGTACACGGTTTTTCTTCCACGATTGTTCGCTGACATTTGCAATTTTTTTTCAGTAAAATTTGTGAAATTTTTTTTTTTTTTTTTGGCTTTCTTTTGCCAAAATTCGCAATTTTTTTGCCATTGTTTGCAGAAATTTACTATTTTTCTGTGTTTATTTAACAAAATTCGTGATTTTTTTTTCCTGCGATCATTTGCAAATATTTGCAAAATCGCAATTGCAAAGAAAAAAAAACACGAATTTCAAAAAATGATCGATTGTCAAAATTCGCGATTTTTTTCTGCGATCGTGGAAAAGATAAATTTCGGCAAATAAACGCGAAAGAATTTTGAATTTTGCCAATCGATCGCCGAAAAATCGTGAATTTCGGCAAATGATCGCGGAAAATATGATGAATGTCATATAAACGCAGAAAAAAGCAAATTTCTAAAACAATGGCCCAAAAAATTATCATTTACTGTATTTTGGTAAACGATCACAGAAAAAATCGCAAATTTTGACTACCGATCACATAAAGAAATCGCAAATTTTTTTGCTGATCCTTTCACGAAATTTGCATTTCTCTGCAATTATTTTTTCCGCGCGAAAAATCATACAATCGTATTGTTCATTATTATATCCGTACACTTCGAACAAAATCCGTGCATTGTACGGCCATACCGTACAAATTAGCATGTATGAATATACTTTTCGATTTTACGATCATTTGACGAAAGTTCGGTCTTATTTCGGGATCGTTTGAGGTAAATCTCAGGGTTTTTTTTTTTTTTCCCGCAATCGTATGGCGGAAATCACAAGTTTATTTCGGGATTGTTTGGAAATAACGATTTTATTTTGGGAACGTCTGGTGAAAATCGCGGCTTGATTTCGTGATTGTTTAATGAAAATAGTCTTTTTTCCGGTGATCAATTAATTAGAATCGCAGTTTTACTAGTGATCATTTTATGAAAATCGCAGATTCTTAAAAATTAAAAAACGTGAAATTCTGCCGTTTTTTGAAAAAGTGATTCCTGTATATGTAATGACCGAAATAAAAATTTTGAGATTCCTTCCTGCATTCCTCTGAAAAATTTCTCAATTGTTTTTCACAAGATCGACTGACAAATTTTGCAATGATTCTGCACTGATTGACGGATTATACGCGTTTTTTTCTCGCGAAAATAACAAAATCGTGATATTCTTCCCGCGACCAATTGATGAAGTTTACGATTTTTACCCCTCGAATGATTATTGAATTTCGCGTTTTTATCTTGCCACAGATTGACCAAATTCACTTTCTTTTCAGTGTCCGACAGAAAAGTTTTGCGATTCTTGCCCGCGAACGATATACTAATTTCGTAACCATTTTTCCACGATAGAGTGACGAAATTTAGAATTTTTTCCCCAGCAAAAGAGAGACAAATTTGGCCCTGCCGCAGAATTTTTTTCTGCAGTCTGCAACACATGTAAAAACTTAAAAAACAGTCTGCAGACCAATCCCTCGCATTACATTATTTGCACGTAAAC
The DNA here is from genome assembly GCA_964019185.1 of Maratus speculifer. NCBI lineage: Eukaryota > Metazoa > Arthropoda > Arachnida > Araneae > Salticidae > Maratus > Maratus speculifer. The sequence continues at coordinate 159,581,786 of OZ025300.1, read as the reverse complement.
CTTCAAGTATTTGTGATAGACATAAAAGAAAAGTATACTTTAAAAAAGAAGTTGCCTTTGTTCTCAGAATTTTTAACGCCTCATACATTGTCCTAAAGAGGGGGGGGGGGGGTTGGCGCCTATTTGACAAAATTTGTGGGGTTTTTCACTGTCTTTTGACGAAATTTGCATTTTTTTCGCGATCTATTGACGAAAACTACCGTTTTCTTGCGATCTCTTGAAGAAATTTGCCGTTTTCTTGCGATCTTTTGAAGAAATTTGCCGTTTTTTTCGCGATTTTTTAACGAAAACTGCCGTTTTTTCGCGATTTTTTGAAGATGTTTGCCTTTTTTTGCTAACTTTTGAAAGAAATGTTACGTTTTCCCATGATTTTTTGATGAAATTTGCCGTTTTTTCGAAGAAATTCGCTGTTGTTTCGTGATCATTTTACGAAACTGCCGTTTTTTCGCGTTCTTTTGAAGAAATTTGCCTTTTTTCACGATCTTTTGAAGATATTTGCCATTTTTTCGTGATTATTTGACGAAAACTGACGTTTTTTCGTGATCTTTTGAAGAAATTTTCCTTTTTTGAAGAAATTTGCCATTTTTTCGGGTTTTTTAAATAAAATTTGCCGTTTTTTGCAATTTATTGAGAAAATTTGCCTTTTTTCATGATTTTTTGACGAAAACTACCGTTTTCTCGTAATCTTTTGAAGAAATTTGCCGTTTTTTGCGATGTTTTGAAGAAACTTGCCGGTTTTTTCACGATCTTTTGAATGATTTTTTGAGGAAATTTGCCGTTTTTTTGCGATCTTTGGACGAAGTTCGCGTGTTTTTTGCGATCTATGACGAAATAGATTTCTTTTCGAAGACTATTTGTCGAACTTCGCGATACATTTTATGTCCGAATTTTTGAATTTAGGACCAAATTTTTTTAATTTTTGCTAAATTTTTAACAGTTTAAAAATAGTCTGCGGACCTTCCCAAGAGTCTGCGACGTCCGTCGCAGCGTTGCGCCGATTCTGCTCCCGTGAAATTTGGTATATTTTTTTCCGCGATTAAGTTTCACTATAGTTCCACGGAATTTCATGGTTTCATCCTAAGATAGATAAACATAATCCATGATTTTTCGCCGGTTTCTGACTGAAAATTTTTACGATTTTTACCCGCGAACAGTTAACAAATTTCGATATTTTCCTGCGACAAACTAACAAGTTTTCCGATATTTCCTCATGACAAATTGTTGAATTTCGCGATGTTTTTCCCGCTATCAAATGAGGAAAGTTACGATCTTTTCCCTGCGACCGATCGATAAGTAAGAAGATTAAAAAAAAAAAAGCGAAAAAAGAGACTAAATCTGAAAAATATAGACTAAAAGAGACAAATTAAAAAAAATAGCGAGAAAAGCGAGTTTAGCGACTCGCTCCGAGGCCTGTAAATATTGTTTACATCTTACATAGATTACCTATCATAGGTTGCAACATCATCTCTATAACTCATTTTTATTTTGAATATATTTAATTCAACATCATCTTGCAACTTTTAAAATCAAAGTGATACATTTTTTTCAAATTACTATTATTGCAAGCTAGACTTTGAATAGTTTCAAGGGATTTAATTCTCTTTAGTTACAAAAAGATAAAATTTTTAACATGCAAATCCAATTTAACATCTATAGATATTCTAAAACTGCTGATGTTTCCATTAAAATTTTATTATATGACAGTGCCTCTGATCTGCTCAGTCTCCCCCCCCCACACACACACACCCCTAATTACCTTATAATTTGATGAAAACAATTCTCTCAAACTATGTTTTTTAAATTGCTGTCTAAAGTAATTGAAATATTTATTATCTGATAATAGCATTAATAAGTTTAATTTTTTTAACACAACCAAATGGTTCGCAAATAATTCATATAAGTAATAATTTCTCCATCTGAGTGAAAATGTGTCAAAACTGGGACTCTAATCAACAAAACTTGTTGCTTTAATTGCCAATCCTCTTCCAATTCGACTACCTCAATGATATCTTAACCAACACAATAAGAACATTCAGAACAAGCATGAAAATATCTTGAATTCCATCCATAATTTTTGAACTACTATGCCACTATTAATACATCAAAATTGAGAAAATTATTAATCAGTTAGAATATATTTATCAAAAGAAAGACATTAAATGCATGAAATACCTCTTGTCTGGACTGAGCACATTCCTTGAGCTCTTCCCATAAATGAGAAATTTCAGAACTTTTTGCTAAAATCTTTTCAGATTCAGGATGATTTTCTTTTACTAATGTAGAAGCTGCATTTTCAAGATTTGCAACTCTGTCTTCATTGGAGTGAATGGTACTCAAAAATCCTTCAAACTTTTGTATGAGAATCTGATTTAAAAAGCAAAAATAAATTATTAGAATATTAACAAAATATTATAAAATATTTTTGTTGACCTTAAGCAACAATATTATCTTACAAATGATGAAAGTTGTTTGAAATAAAGTAAATAATATCATGAATATTAGCAATGATGATGTAAATAAAGGAGAATTAATCATAGCGAGTGACATAGAATTTGATGGCAACTAATTGAGAAAAGAAATTTGTTTGAGGAAAAAAAAAAATCTAGAAAAATATACTGTGCAGAGAGAGAGTAAAATGAGAGAAAAATGAAGAATTTCTAATGAAAATCATTACACTTGGCAACTTTGCTTCATGTTTTCCATATCATTGATGAAATTGTCAAAAATCTATAGAAGATAAGGGGCTATAAAATCTTTTAAAAAGCAGGAAGTGAGATGAAAAGATTGAAAAATATTTAAAAAGTAGAAAACTGGAGATTTCATCTCTAAATAAAGAAAAATATACAGCTTATAATTTTTTTATTTCAAGCACAAAATTAGATTAAAGTATTAAAAAAGAGATTTTTTATTTAAATACATAATGTTGAACAAAAGTACACAAGACTTAAATTAACATGCACAAAAAAGTAAATCTATTTTGAATATAAAACAATTTCTTTCTTTTGCATTAAAAGCAAATTTTACACAAGAAATTTCATAGCCTTTTTTGAATAATATCACAGATTTATGTAACATAAACATGATAATGAAATTTAGCTTTTACACCAGGTGATTTTTATTTTGCTATTTATTTTATCAATATTACAAACAAGAAAGAACATTTAGCAAATTTGTGATGTTAAAGGTAAAATCCTTTAATGTTTTCAATGCTGAATCTGTTCAATAAGCACTTTGGGGCTATATATTACAATTAACAGACACTTATTCATCTAAAAATTGGTTTTAAAACATAATTAAATTATACATTTGAGAATTGAATTATTTACATTTCAATTTTATGCAATATTTTGTTACAAATCTAAAACTTTAGTGATACAAAAATTTTAATAGGACAGTGTCCTCATAATGGTGAAAAATACATCAATTATCAAATATTTTCATAAGAAAATTAATTATTTACATGTTTAGTTATGAAAAGTTCGTAACATTTTACAAATGCAAAAATTTTTGCATTTCAAAGTAAATAATGGGGTAAAGAAGAAGTTGTAAGCTTACTTCAACATGCTCTACATCTTTTCCATAGTCTTCAGAGCTGGCAATAACCATTTGATCATGGATCCATGCAGCTACTTCATCCGCATCTCGCATAAAATTAAAAAATCGTTTGCTTTCTTGTAACCGATAACCTCTCTCCTCAGCAAGATTTGTCAGCTCTTGGTAGGCAGATTCAACTTCTTTCTGTAAAAAGAAGATAAAATGATTGAATTTCTATCTTTATGATGACAGAATACTCACTTGATAATTTATGGGTACAAAATAAAAGCAACAAAACATATTTATGAAGTGATGAGTTTTATTTTTAAAAAGGGATTTGGTTTCTTCCCTTCATACATAGATTGGTTATACTTTTTATATAGGTTTTTATGTACTTTATTTTTTTATTCTAAAGGATTAGTATGAACATTTTTCTAGAGTAACTATTGGATGTTTAGCACAATGGTTTATACTGAAACAAATTAACAAACACATGATATTATCTGCGGAATACATAGTGTTGGAATGTGTAGGTAAATGTTAGGCATTGTTTTAGTTTACAAAAATTTTAATCATCACTTTAAGAAAAAATTAATCTACAAACAGCTATTTCAAAAAACGTAATCTTAAATTGCAATTATCTCATTAATAAATCCATTAAAACTAATATTTATCAATGTAAACATCATAGCCTTCTAATATCACTAAATAGAGAATAGTAATCTACCAAGAATAATATTTTTTCAAAATTATTTTAATATTGTTTATTTAATCTTGAAATTATATTAATCGGCCTTTATTTTAAATATAAATTATTTTAACATAATCTTTCAGCATTTTAAACAATTACTTTGCTAGTTATGCTATTTTTTTAAAAATGACTGTTTCAGCATTTTTAAAATAACGCCGGTTCAATATCTCAAGATAACATATAGCCATCTTTTTTTTTATGTTTCTTCATCGGCTGGACATGAGTCATTGTAAGTGTGAAAATTTCCAGAACCTTCGACAGCCTTCGATCGTGCAAATTTCGCGCCATAAATCAAAGTCTCTGTTTAGAGTATGAGTCACGGTAGCTAGGAAAGATCTGGAATTTTCGAGATGCTTAAATTGGCAACAAAAATATGACTCTCTGATTGGCTATGAGCCTGCATCTTCAGAGGAAGCCGTAAAATCCACGGGGAGTTCGAGAGAGATTCACCGTAACACTTGTTGGAGAAGGACGCAAGATCGGGAGCCAGCCTTCGGGCCCGGCTAACTGGGCGTTTGTCGTTGTAATGAATGGATGGCATTTTTTTCGCCCCGTATAATTTTGGAGGATTTCTACTCGACGCATATAAATTCTTTTGATATCACAGCCATTCTTGCAAAAATTTAGTTACCTCCAACCCCAGTTTTTGGGATAGGAATTTATACACAGCATAGTTCTGAAAGTTCTACAAGAACATTGATGATGCCAGAACTACAGTTATTGTGATTGATTTAACACCTGCTCTAGCCATTCTACAACGTTACCAGCTCCTCCGATTTATCACCTGTTCTTGCGATTGATTCCTCCCATCAGCAACAACTTTATGGGAGTCCACCTTGTGTCATCAAACCACAGTTTTATCCTGAAGAACTTTACGTTGAGGCCTATATACCATTTACCTTTCATTAAAATTAAATTTTTCCAAATTAGAATTCCCTCTCTATTTTTTCTAAATTAAAACATATGCCCCCACATTATGTTTTTTCTTCTCTTTTTCATGTATTTGCCCATCTTCTGTTTTCGACTCTATGAGTAATAAAAACATTCCCCGAAATGTTCCCACACTTATAAGTAAAAAAAAAGAGGACGAACCCCTGTCCCAATAAATAAATAAATAAATAAATATATGATGCTTGCAAGTGACATTGTAAAAAGCAACTAATGTCCACCTCAAGCAAGACCACCCATATACCAGCTGCAAACTTGCCTTGTTAAAAAATTTTGTTAGGGTAATTTTACTGCCTGAGAAAATGGTAATAGTACCGTGTTCTAAGAAAGAGGGCAGCAAACTTTAAAATACCCCTGAATATATGTTTTACTCTGAATAAAGACCACCACGGTAGTGAAAAATTTTATTACCGCCATAAAACGAAGGCTAAAATATTTTCTTTCCCTTTTTTCCGTGGGAACTGCAGGCTGAAGAATCCTGACACCTGGCCCCGTCAGGATGTGGATGTGTGTCACGTGGTTTAGTGTTGCCCTGTTATGTCCTTATATGGTGATAGGAGAGGGAGAATTAAATTTGAGCCAATGAGAGCCCATCCCGGTACGCTCGAAGAGAAGCGGACACCCTTGTTGATAGTAAGGAAGCCCCGGAGTTAAGTTTATTCCAGGGATTTGGGATAATTTTTAGTTAGAGAAGAGTCCGGTCTACGATGAAGATGTAGATTTTAGTGGCTGCTGGGTGCCCCCCCCCCTTTTTTTAGGGAGAGAGGGAGATGTATGGAATATTTTTCGTAAGAAACCTTTTTTTGGGACTTGATCTTTCAGACTGGGCAGAGTCAAGACCTCGCTTGTCCTTTTTCTCAACATATGAGCTCTGTTGACATTTGTTCAGATACAGAGATATTTTTCGGAATCGGGATTGCCTTGAATATCCCTAGTTAAAAAAAAAAAAAAAAGGGTATGGTCGCACCTATGGGCTTGAGTTTACCGAAAAAAGTTTGAGAAGCGAGGGCCAAAGTGAAAGAAACTTTGAAAAACTACACCCGTTGTCTAGATAGGACAGTCATGTCCTCCCTTCCGGCAAGAAGGATTTTTGAGTAATGGCGAGAAAATAGCAGTTTGGTTAGAGACCTTCGCTGATTCCAATTTCAAAGTTTACAAAAGTTGAAGACGTTTTAGAAATGCAAGGGTATCCTGAACAAGAAACCTAGAAGTGTTGTGAACTCCCCAGATTGTCCAATATAGTGGCGGAGGAATCCCTGAGGAGCGGTAGAATAATGTGGAAATCTTCAATGATATCGTGCAGAAAGATGTAGTACTGACTGAATCGCAAGCAGTTCCATGAATGGAACGCTAATTATCCCTGTGATAATCCTAATTGCATAAGAATTAGAGACTTTAACAAGAAAACAAATCATGTTTAAGTGATACTACTTGATAGGTCCATGTCGCCAGTGGGTAAGCTCATTTTATGCTAAGTTTGATCTGTAAAAGTGTGTTTCTTTTTTATATACGTAAATAATTTACTAAGCTTATTTTAGTGCTATTCCTGATCTGTAAAATTATGTGTATTTTTTATATAACTAAATAGTTTACTATGAATCAAAAAAAAAAAAATGGAGGAGATGTTATTAATTAGTTTCATTATATATGTAATAAACTAAATTTGTAAGTGAAAAGTGTATGTATATTTCCTGTAGTTTCATTCTAATTTCTCCTTATCTAAATAATAAGGAAATTTGATTAACTTTAACTCAGATGAAGAATTTTTTTGTTTGTTTTGTGTAGCAGTTAGAATTTACCTGGATATAATTTCAGCTTATTCTAAGATTAAAAATAAAGTAATTTTCATTCCAATAATATACTTGAAGTTTAATACTTAAAAGAAATATCTTCTTAATCTTCTTAGAAATTTTAAATGAATATAGATGGGCTTACTTTATGCTCTCTTTATAAAATTCTTTTCTTGATTCTAATTTAAAACGAAAATATTTAATTAGTTTTTCTCAATAATTGAGAGTTATAATAACAACACCCAAGAGTTTTGTATTTAATCCTCATACTAATGCATTTTGAAAATTCTAAATGAAATAAAGTGAGTTGGTGATTCACAATGCAATAATAAAAACAAAAAAAAAAGAGATATAAAAGTACTGCTACTATTACATCAGGGTCATATACCATTACTTGTGTTGTAGGATGATTGTTCTAATATTGATATTTTGTTTATTTAAAAAAAAAAAATTTGTCTTTCTTAGCTCTCTGAATGTTTGAGAGATTTCAGCCCTTCCTCCTCTCTTTCTAAAAATTAATCGATCAGTACTTGTAGTTTTTCTTAAGCATTGATATGTATTTTACATCCTACAAAACAGTAGTGGTAAAGTTGGGATCATTGCTGCAAGCTTACAGTGAATTAGAGATCTGAATAGGTTGAGAATTTTGTTGCATTTTTTTAAGTTGTCTCGTAGATATTTTTAATTATGCAAAAATAGGGATGTTTTCATTAATTAGTAAATTAACTAATTTGGTCGTGTAACTTTAAGTTACTTCTTTGATTCCTCTTTTCCCTTTTTCAAAAATGATTATGGGGTTTAATTTGAATTCAATTATTTTATAGCAACAAAATTCAGGTAGGTGGAAACTTAATTCAGGTCTCAATTAATTTAGTAGTCAAGTTGAAGAAATAATCTATTTACTGAACCCACAATACATGAAGATGACTATTATTTAATAGATACTTATGCTAATTGATAAGAAGTGAATTATGAATGAAATCTCAAAGTATAATCACTAAAAATTGTAGCATAGACACAACAATAAATTGGTGCCATGACGTTGAGCCTGTATATTGCTCAATAAATTTTGAAAATGAAGTTTACATGAAATTTTTGTTTTAAGTATGCATTTTGTATGATATTTTAATATAGTAGGGATATGCATTATCATTTAAAATTGTGTGTTTATTCTATATTTATGTAGTAGGGCTCTAAGTGTAAACAAAGCATTTTGAAATTGTTTATAATTTAAAATTGGTAAGGAACTATGCCTAATAGAATAATTGATGTAAATGATGTTTGCACCTGCTGGTCTTCTTCAAAAAAAATTAATTACTCACTAAATTATTCAGGGCGTGTATTTTTTTATGTTTATTTATTTTATTTTTTTTTCTCTCTTGTTTCTTCTTCCTTGTTCTCACCCATTTTTAGTTAGCATTTAAATTACCCCCATTTTATGTTATTTTATTTTTAATCGGAGTGTAATTTGCCTAAAAATGGACGACAACCAACATTTCAAGGATTTAACTCTAATCCATAAAAAGAGTGCTCTAATCGAAAATGTTAGTGTTATTCCTCCATTTAGCGGGGAAGGGAACTCATGCCCATTTACTGAATTTTTGGAAAAGTACGAGCAGTTAGCAGAATTCTTTGGGTGGTCTGAGGAAGAAAAGAAGTTTGCCTTATTGAGCCGTTTAAGTGGCAGCGCTGCTAGATTGTACAAATTGCACCGAACTAAACAAACCGAGGATATTATCAAAATCTTAAAAGAAAGGTATACCCACGAACTGATCCCAGATGTAGCCTTGACCCGTTTTCTAAACTTTAAACAAACCCCCCAGATGCCTGTCCAGGAATTCTACGATAAAGCTTATGACCTTTCACTTAAAGCATTAGTAGTAGAGGGCCTTGAACAAGAAGTAGCGAATAAGAGTAGAACTGCTCTTTTGCATTCCATGCTACTAAGCAATTTAGCTCCCGAAATCAGAAAAGGTGTAATCACAAAATGCCCGAAAACGCCAGAGGAAATTTTGTATTTTGCCCTCCTCGAAGAGAAGGCGTGCAAAAGTGTAAACCCTTTTTACAACGTGCAGGTTGAAAATGTCAATCCTTTTTATCCCCAGAATAGCCAACAGAATGTTGCATGTGCAGCCATCCAACCAGGCCCCTCTAATCAGTCCCAGCAGGAAGTAACTAAATTGCGAGAACAGGTGGAAGCGCTCACCGTTAAATTGGACCAGTTATTGGAGAAGAGCAACCAGCAGAGAAATTTGAACACTGCTGAAAGAAGTCGGTATAGAGATTTTTCCTGTTATATTTGTTCCCAGACTGACCATTTCGCTCGAAATTGCCCACAAAACTCTAACAGCAGTAGAGGTAATTTTCAAAATTTTAGAGGCAGAGGGAGAGGAAATAACTCCCATTTTCATAACAATCGCAGGGGAGGTTACACAAATCAGAGAGGTAGCTGGGATCAGAGAAGTGGGAGGAGAGGAAATGATGAGAGAAATGAAAGCAAAACTAGTGAAAACCCGAATAACAATGTAAATAATCAACCTGAGTCTTTAAACTCTACAAGGCCGGGTCAGAGATAGTCGGACCGACCCAGGAAAGGCCAAACGACTCCCATCCTGTATACACTATGTTTGTGCAGAAGTCATGTGGGCTCCCAATAAAAAATATTTGTATTAACGACACTGAAATTCCTATATTATGTGATACTGACAGTGCCATTAATTTAATAAGCAATAGTATCCTTAATTTGGGCCAAAATTTTAAAACTGAAGATTGTTGCACTCCCATAGTTACTGTCACAGGGCAGAAGATTTATCTTAATAATAAAATAAACTTAAAATTTAAATTTTTGGGAATGTTTTGTGAAGCAGATTTTTATATTGTACCAAGTAAATTGGCCAATGAGTTTGAAGCAATTCTTGGTATGCCTTTTCTAAACAAATACAATATTTTGTTAAATTGTTCTGATAATTCGATATCATTTAGCCCACCTGAGCAAACTTTAGTCAAAACACCTATAGAAAGCAAAACTCAAATCAAAAACTCAGTCATGAATGGTGACAAAATTGTAAGGAATCCAGATACTGTAAATAATGTCCAGCAGGACTGTTACACGAAAAGTAGTGTATATAATTGTGTAAATAATCATAAATGTAATAATAATTGTAACAGTATGTGTAATTATGCTCAAGTAAGTATCGAAATGTCAAATTCAAATGTACATGAAAATTCTCACACTAAGAATGATGGAAGATGTAAAAAAGAAAGTAGTACTGAAGAGGCAGTTCAGGGTCTTAGTTTTAGCAGTAACAATGAAATTGTTCAAATTAAGGTTAGAAGTAATGAGCAGAAATTTAGTGATAAAATTGCGGAAAATGTAGAGACCCCTGATTTAAGAAAATTTGAGGAAAATAAGAATAAGGTGTCACAAAATAATCATGTCTTCCATCTCAGGCAAAGTGAGGAGAATTTAAATACTGAGCATGAGGTAAATGGGGAAATTCAAGCTAATTTAGAGGATAATGTAGATAAAAACAATGATATAGATAAAACTACTGTAGGAATTGCTGTTTTAAGCCATAAGCTTGTAATCCCACCGATGACAAAAACGTTAGCAGATGTTAAAAGTACTAAAAAACTGAGTATTTTAGAAAACGAACCATTAATATTGGAACCCCTAGCTAGAAATTTAAACCAGGGACTTTTGATTGCCAGAACTATATGCACACAGCAACATGGATTATTTGTGTCATTTGCAAACTTTTCGGATAATAATATTAACTTAAATAAAGGAACTTCCATAGCTAAAATCTTAAAATGTATAGATAACACCAATTTAACTAACCTACTTATTAATAATGATAATTCAACTCCTAATTATAATTTACTTCTGAGAATTCTCATTTATATTCTCATAATCCTAAATTAACTCCTAATAACTCTAATTTAATTTCATGTGAATGTAATTTAGTTTGTAATACCAATAGGGAGAACCAAATTCCTGACTTTGATCATGCTGATCTGGAATGGAGCTCTGAAATTAACCTAGACCATCTTGATGCCCCCCTTAAAGCTAAAATACAAGATTTTTTAAATAAAAACAAAGATGTGTTTGCAGCCTCAGTACTAAACCTACCTGGATGTGACACGATACCCCATACTGTAAATTTAACTTCTGATAAACCTGTTCGCTGTAAAGCTTATAGAGTACCATACAGATTAAGAAAAGAAATGGAAGAGCAGCTTAATATTTTACTTGAAGCAAACATTTTAACACCGTCCATGTCTGAATATGCATCCCCTGTTATTTTGGTTGAAAAAGCAGATAAATCTTATCGATTGGCAGTAGATTTCAGAAAACTTAATAAAAATTTAGTTAAAGATGCTTTCCCTATACCCAATATTACAGAATCTGTCGACTCTTTAGCAGGATCCAAATACTTTTCAACCCTAGACTTAACTAGTGAGTTTTTTCAACAAGTTATTAGACAAGAGGACAGACATAAAACTGCCATTATTACACATAAAGGATTATTTGAATGGACACGTAACTGTTTTGGGCTAGCAAATTCGGGCAATAGCTTTCAAAGATTAATGAATGCCATTTTAGGAGACTTAACAGATCTTGGTATTTTAACTTATATTGATGATGTAGTAATTTCATCTTCTGACATAGAATCTCACCTAGATAAACTAAATTTAGTATTCGAACGTCTCCGTCAACATAAATTAAAACTTAAACCCAGTAAATGCACCTTTTTAACTGACAAAATTCAATATCTTGGCTTCGAAATTCATAGCGGGCAAGTATCCCCCATTAATAAAAACATTGAAGTTATCGAAAAATTGCAACCGCCTACTAATCGTAAAGGTGTCAGATCATTCATTGGAACCCTCTCATTTTACAGGCGTTTTATACCTGACTTCACAAAAAGAGCATTAAATTTAATTGATTTGACAAAGGAAACTGGGCACTTTGCCTGGACGCAGGAAGCCCAGGAAGAATTTGAGGATTTAAAGAAAGCATTAATTTCTAAACCATGCCTAGCTTTACCTGACTTTAGTAAAGAATTTTATGTTTATACCGATGCGAGTGGTGAAGCATTGGGTGCTGTTTTGTCACAACTAGATGAGGAAAATAAAATTCACCCTGTAGCGTTTGCTAGCAGACGACTCAAAGATGCAGAGACAAGATACTCTGCTACTGAGAGAGAACTTCTTGCTCTGGTGTGGGCAACGAATCATTTTAAATGTTACCTAGCTAACACCCATTTTCACATATTTACAGACCATGCCCCCCTTACATTTATGTTAAAAATTCATGATCCGACATCACGTATGGCAAAATGGATTTGTACTTTATCTGATTTTGACTTTACAATTAAATATATAAAAGGTAAATGTAATAGTGTAGCAGACTTTCTCTCTAGATTTGCTAAAATTAATGAGACACCAGAAATTAGCAATAGTAATTTTTGTATACAAGTAGAAAAAGAAACTACTTTTGTACCGCATTCAAATTTAATTGATAAAATTAGTGAGTTACAAAAAATCGATAAAAAAGTGCTGTGAAATAGCCCGAAAGTTAGACAAAAATTTAGAGATCGCGCCTAAATATATGAAATTTTTCTTTAGAGATGATATTCTTGTATGTGAGGACACGAGAGATTCCAATATAATAAATAACCCAATTAAATTAGTAGTGCCTAGGGATATGATTGAGCAAGTGTTCGCTCTAACACACGATTCTTTAGTGGCTTGTCATCAAGGTTTTAAGAAAACAATTGACCGCATCCGGGAGCACTTTTACTGGCCTGGAATGTCGGCTGATATCAGGCACCTAGTAGAGTCGTGTATTAGCTGCCAACAAAAGAGAGCACATAAACCTAATCAGCATGCACCCCTTCAGAGGATGCCAACACCCCAATTCCCTATGAATAAGGTACATTTGGATTTAATAGGCCCCCTACCAGTTACTTTCTCAGGTAACACCTTCATTGTCATGTATATCGACTCTTTTACTAAGTGGCCAGAAGCTTATGCAGTTAGTTCAACCACGTCAGACGTTATCGCGGATACGCTGGCTGATTTCATTTCGCGTTATGGCGCGCCTGTGGTGATAACAACAGACAATGGGAGAAATCTGATATCCGAAGCTATCAAACATGTCTACAAAATGTTCGGCATTAAACATATCACTACGTCTGCCTTTCATCCGACGTCGAATGGACAGATCGAGAGACAGAATTTGACGTTAAAAAACGCCCTTAGTCATATAGTTAATGAGAATCAATCAGACTGGGATACTAAACTTAAATTTGCCCTGTTAGCGATGCGCTCAGCTGTGCATTCCACTACAAAATTAACACCCGCTGCAATTTTATATGGTAGAAATTTAAATTTACCGTATACCCTATTTTCTCAGTCACCTAGGTTTAGCTATAATGACGCCCCATCTTTCTGTGAACTGTTGATTCCAGCTCTCCAAAAAGTATATGCTGAAGTGTATGATAATTTGGTTAAAGTATCAGAAAGCCAAGAGAAGTACAGAGAAAAGACAGCGGTCGTTAAAGATTTAAAAGTAGGTGATAGAGTATGGCTGTTTAATCCCTCTATTGCTACAGGTACTACGAGAAAATTGTCAAAATTAAACAACGGACCTTTTACAATCATTGAAAAACTGAGTGATGTCCATTTGAAAATTGCATTAATTGCTAATCCCTCTAAAATTCAGGTTGTACATGTGGATCGTCTCACGTTGTTCAAAGATAGATGCATTGCAAACGCACATAAACAGGAGGTTCGATTTTCCTAAGCGACGGACGCAAAATCGGTTTTTAAATTGGTTCCCTCCACCCCTTGCTCAGACAGCAACCGACCAATCTAAAACTCAGGGTCACCAGAGTAGCAACAGACTTCAAGGGATTGACGATACTGAAAACGAAACTAGTAATCAGGCGACTGGTGATGATTTTCCCCCTGACATTCCTTCCCAAAATAATCCCGTCATGGGAAATGGAGAAATGTCTCGGTGCGCTCAGGGAAAAACGGAAGTATCTACTTCGGGTACTCGCGAAACGGATGTACGGCAAATGGGAACGTCGTATGATTCAAGCCGTGTGAGTCGTTCACGGGAGCGAGTTAGCTTTAAGTCGAATCAAAACAATGGGCGCACGTCGTCAGCAAGTGAATATTCCCTAAGGAATAGAATTTCACGACCGAATTATAAAATTTAGAATTGTTTACTTTTAGTTCTTTGTGTATTTTAATATATGATGTGTAAATATGTTCTGTATATAGGTAATTTTAGATATTTTCAGTAACTTTCGGTCCGAAATAAGGGAACTTAGAAAATATTCGAGCCAAAAGTGGGTTTGTTTTGATTCTGTTGCGCACCTGTTTACAATGGATTTTAGCTTTTCACAAATTTACTCTCAAAAGTTTTGGTAATATTACAGTCTATTGCTACCAGGTGAATGATCCGTCCCTTGTTTGTATGCATTTCTAGGATTTTTAACGAATTTTTCCACGAATTTTGAGGTCTTTGAAAATTTTATGGTTGTGAAACTTTGGGAAAATAAATGTGATAGCAGTATATATATTGCTCGGAATCTCTAAAGGCATCTCTTTTGTATATATTAGGGTTTTAAATGTAGATAATTCATTCTTTTAATGAATTTTTAGCATTTTATATAACTTTACAATTTTTAATGTATCTTTGAAAATTATCTGAATATCTTATTTTGATAATTTTTTTTGGGGGGTAGAAACTATCTAATGCCAGGTATACACACCTCACGTATATACCTATCTGGTCAATATGCATTTTATACATATATATTTTTCTGTTTGTCTTTTTTTTTATATAGCCATCTACCCACCCCTTTTTTATTTTATTTGGGTATGTTAGGAAAATTCTTATCCCTTGTCAAAATGATTGGCAAGATCTCTTGTGAAGTAAATATTACTTCACTGTGTTTGTTTTTGTTGAAATTTTCTGGCCTTTTAAAATATTTGTTTATGCAATGGTTATTGCTTATCGGTGGCAGTACAGAGGTGCAGATATCAATCGATTGTACACGAAGAAAATGTTATGTAATTGTAATGTGATGATGTGTTATATATATTTATTCCCACTACATACAGTCAGATGTAAATGTCATATTTATATATATACCTTTTGTTTATGTAATGCAAGATGTTTTTTATGTTCATTTTTATTTACCTTTTTTTACATGTGTACAAAATATTATTTTTACTTATGTGTGTACATATTTGTGATATCTTCGGCTGACATGGTATATCTATTATGAATTTTCAAAATTTTATTAGTTTAGGCCCTTTTGGCTTACTAATGCTTTCAGAATTCAAAAATTTTAGAAATTTTTAAATTTTATACAATATTTCCTTGCATTCAGTTTTTACAAAGGTGACTTCATATGTCCAGAGAGAGTAGCATATAGGGAAATTGCAGCTGGATAATGTTCCAGATGTTATGGGCAACTACGGAAATTATTGGGAACTCAATAGTCTGATAGGTTAGGCCGAATAGAAGTAGTAGGTCGGAATCCTTGGGTAATAGCGATAATAACTTAATTCCTATTTTACGTTTTACTTTCATGTGTTATATCCAAGCTCCAGCATTGCATTCCGGAGTGCATAGTTGGTGTGGTGAGTTAGTAGGGTGAAGTTGTCAACTTTTTGGGTCGTTGTTTGATCTGCTCTAGTGGATATTCTTAACTCTTCTGATTAACCGGGGTTCAACAGTAATTCAGCATTTCACCTTGCCATTAATTTTAGATTTACCTTTAATTTACTTTTGGTTAGGACTTTCTTCCACTGCCCTTCTGGGGTCATCAAATTAAAAAAAATAAAATTCTTGTTTTCTTTTGGCCAAAACGAATAATGTTTATTTTTTTTTTCAACGTGGGGGAGTTTCTTGTTGAGGCCTATATACCATTTACCTTTCATTAAAATTAAATTTTTCCAAATTAGAATTCCCTCTCTATTTTTTCTAAATTAAAACATATGCCCCCACATTATGTTTTTTCTTCTCTTTTTCATGTATTTGCCCATCTTCTGTTTTCGACTCTATGAGTAATAAAAACATTCCCCGAAATGTTCCCACACTTATAAGTAAAAAAAAAGAGGACGAACCCCTGTCCCAATAAATAAATAAATAAATATATGATGCTTGCAAGTGACGTTGTAAAAAGCAACTAATGTCCACCTCAAGCAAGACCACCCATATACCAGCTGCAAACTTGCCTTGTTAAAAAATTTTATTAGGGTAATTTTACTGCCTGAGAAAATGGTAAT
This sequence comes from Maratus speculifer, assembly GCA_964019185.1. Lineage (NCBI taxonomy): Eukaryota > Metazoa > Arthropoda > Arachnida > Araneae > Salticidae > Maratus > Maratus speculifer. The sequence goes on along the minus strand of OZ025300.1, from coordinate 159,565,448 downwards.
AGTACCGTGTTCTAAGAAAGAGGGCAGCAAACTTTAAAATACCCCTGAATATATGTTTTACTCTGAATAAAGACCACCATGGTAGTGAAAATTTTTATTACCGCCATAAAACGAAGGTGTTATGATTGATTTTTAATAGATCTTGTGCATGATAGATGGCGCCTCTGCGGCGCGCTTGTATGACCGGCAATCCTACTCGGATTCCCGCGCGATCGGCAGTCTTGCACTAGCCGCGATGTAGTAAGGTTGTATGTTCTTTAATAAATCTATGTTATTATCTTACAGCCTACCGGCATGATTTCCCGCATCACCACAGTAACTTAAACCCAACACTGGCGACGAGCATGGGATATGGTGATGCAAAGAGAATTTATTTTTTTTTTTCTTCTTCTTCTTTCGGCGAATTTACAACGCCGAACGCCGATCTTTGATGCGCGATGTTAAGCCTAACACGCGGTCGTGAGATTTCCATTTGCCGGTAGCGCAAGCTCAAACGAAGTCCAAGCAGAAAGGCGCGTGTTCTTTGGAATTAAAGCCTTCAAGAAATAAAACTAAGATGGGCTCTTTGATAGAAAATAGACATATTTTCCCTAAGTTCTTGTCATTCCACTCAACCTATTTTTCTATTTAATTTATTATTATATTTATTTACAATAGTATAAAGTAAAATTTCATTTAAAACAAATACTATTTAATTTTATTTGCTTTTAAATAATTAAAATGTAAATGAAAAACTAAGTCTCAATTTAAACACTTATTATCTTTATTTCTCCTGTGTTTAAATTTCAACTTATAATAAATAAAATACCTTTTATCTTTCTTTTTGTACTTCGGCCTAATTAACAGCTACTTATATTTTATCTGCTTACCATTCACTACTTGTTGATAATCTGCTTTCTTACGGCATTGACACTTTCGTTTCTCCCGGCAAATATCTTCCACCCTTCATAGAATACTTACGATGTTTTTCTACAAAGTTATCGGACATGGCAATAGGTGGCGTAACATGTCCACAAGCATACGTAGTTTACTGCTATTGGATCGTCTTTCCCGCGAACATTCGAGATGCCGGAGGTGACGTTAGATCAGGAAGCGGATGTCACGTGAGGGGGCGTTGTCAGCGAAGGATGGGATATTTTAAACTGTTGTTTTGCCGGCAAGCATTTGTCCTTGTCTCGTTCAGCGTAATAATGAAGTCCTGAGTGAAAGCGGTGGTCGTGCTGTTTAAGTTGTCTTTTGTTTATAAAGCGAATATAATATGACAACGTCCAGCTTTAATATATGAAGTGATGTTACGGTTTCTAAAGTGAATGTGCTATTTTAGGAGGAATTGACGTATTTAAAGTGATATTATAATTGAATGAAAGCTTCGGATTGAATAGCAGAGTGCCGGCCACCTACAGCAAAATGTCAGATGAGTTTTTATTTTTTATTTTACTTATTTCTTAGAACAATATCTTTTAATCTCTCCTTCTTAAACATATCTTTTAAATTCAGACTTCGTCTGTTGTATTTATTCAGAATCAATTTTTGTCAACTTTAATTTGTTAGAAATGAATTCAGACTCAATTCAGTGGTTTCGTTTTATCAAGCGTTACGATAGCCGGCGAGCTAGTAACGACTTGCTGATTGCTTGGGCAATTGTTGGGATGTTACTGTTATTGAGTTGATTCATTGTCTATTCTGTTTTGCTCCACCCTCCATATAAATCTTCTTGTGGCAGAGGTCGATTAATGGAGAACACATTATGTGGCAGGTGATGTGTTTTAGGAAGGCATTATCGAGTGGTAGCGTGAATCCTTGGGAGCTTTATATTATATGAAAATGTTGACTAGACTTTGCAGTAATAGGAAGGGGAGATGAATATTTATGAATTAAATTTAAAATTTCTGCTATTTATTTTAACGTTAGTGATTAAAATTTATTCTGAAAGTAAATGTTTAAAAAAAAATGAATTGGGAATTATGATTTGAATTAAATTTAAAGATAAAATATTTTTTTTAAACTTTATTTTTTATTTAAAGTTAAAATATAATTTTTACTTTACAATATAAAATAAATTTCTTTATCTTCTGATGCTCTGGTTCATCATATGTAAAATGAATAATATTAATTGGAATTCAATATAAGAAATGATATTTATGTTTTTAGACAATTGATTTCATATTCATATTTGTTTGTTTGATTTTAATTATGATTTTAATAAAGGTTGTTATTTGTTATTTAAACCTGTTTAATTTCTGCTTCTCAATATATACTCATTTGATATACAATATTTTTCTTTAATGACAAGTTATTTTAGGGCAGACATTTCAGCTTATACGCCCACTAGCGTTAATGCTCTGCATATCTATTCATATCCATTGTATAGAGAATTACTATTAAGGTAATTTCTCTAACAGAACGGTTATGGGCTTTAGTTTGCCCACACTTCAAATACTTGTCTTTTCAAATTTCTTTTCAATTTTTATATTATTGGCTATTTTATATTTTGGCTCATCTATGGATTTTTTTGACATTGTTCCTTTTTGGCTCTCCATGTGTTAAGTAATAGATGGATCTCTGAGATGGGGGGGCTGTTGGTTTTTTTTTTTTTAATGTTAAAGTTTGAAAACTTAAGAATTTTTTTTTTGTGGTGAAATCTTTTTGAGAATTTTGAAATTTTTTTTAATAGAGGAATTTTTGAAATTTTAGAGATTTTTTTTTATAGGGAAATTTGTCTTGAAGAGATTTTGAATTTTTTTTTTTGAAAGGAATTTAAGAATTTTTTTTATTAGTGAAAGTTTTGAAAAATTTTAAATTTTTTTATAGAGAAATTAGAAATTTTCTTGGAATTTTAAAGTGGTTTGGCTATTATCAGTAAATCGTTATACACTCTCTCTGATATTTTTGAAACCTTTTTTCTGACTGAGCTGTTTGGTGGTCTGGCTAGAAGCTGATTCCTGGAGAAATCATCATTTCAATCGTGAAGAGAAGTTAAAAATGTGTTATTGGAACCGCCTCTGGTTCTACTGATGTGCCTGTGTAAATTGAAAGATTTTTAATGAGAAAAGTTCTGGAGTCCTGTAGTGCTTACTTTTGAATGGACCTACCAGCATGAACTTTGTAAGAAAGATTTGGCTGATACAGGATGCCTTGAGCTGCTATTCCTGCATATTGTTGATGCTTCTCCTACGTAGTGGACTGTTTGTTATATCATCATACATCGGTTAAGATGCTTTTCAATTGATGATTTTCTTTTGAAATCCATTGTGAAAGAACAGATACGTGTGTAAGTCAAGTTCCTTTACTGAGCAATTTATCCTTGTGTAAGAAAGTCTAAAAGACTGTTTTTGAGAAGCTATATTGTGATAAAAGTAAAGCCTCTTGGTGATATTTTAAATACATATAGTCATTTTTTTCTGGACTTGCTACAGCACCCATAGCATGAGTAAGTGCAGAAGAGCGGTGCTGGGCCACCGTTCTTGCCTCGCGGGACTGGTAACGTATAAGACTGTTGTGGACACTATATCTGAACTTTTATGGACTTTTATTTTTACATGATTTTAGACATCGGCCACTGTTATCTGAAGGAAGATTTGTATCAAGAAGAGGAATCGTCTGTGAAACTTTTTCAATTTTTATATATTTAAGATGTTATATTTTTGTTTAAGAATTGAATATTTATAAAGGTTTAATTTAAATATTTCTAAGAGGAAATTGTTTATTGGTAATGTTAATAGTTTAAGCTATATGAATAGTAAAAAGTTAACATTTTCCTTATATTTTTAATTAGAGATAAATGAATTTTTTTTTTGAAAAATCTTTGTTAGAGATTAAATCGTTTTAAAGTTAAGAAAATGTTGAAGGATTTGCCTGTGATATTTTTAAGTAATGTTAGATTTTTAAAGGATATTGATAAGTTAATACTGCTTAACGGAAAATGATTGGAAGACTCGGGGATCATTAACTATAAAACATAGCTGCAGTTCTTTTAAAAAGCTATTTTTAAGTTTCAAAGTTTTTAAGATAATATATTTAAATTATTTATCAGTTTTTAACTGCTTTAAAAATTATTAATGATTATATAAAAGATGAAATTTGAATGATTTTTATATCTTTTATGAGGAGAGTAATTTATTTTAAGTTAAAGGTTTGAATATACTTTTGCTTATTTTTATTTGAAATAATATTTTTGTTTGAAATCTGATAGTTTAAGATCTGTTAAAACTTTTGATTCCATTGGGTTAGCTTAACATTTTTTTGATTTAATGTACTTCTACCCTGGAAGTGGAATCATGGATAGTCTGTACAAAAGGGTGCAGTTAGGTCTAAACTGAAAAAGGATTTCTTTATAATTAAAGTCTTATTTTTTTACCTCCTCTATTTATGTTTTTAATTCTTTTAAAAATTATATTTTTAAATATTTTAATCAAGATATGTTTTACTTTATTTAAATGTTGTTATTCCTGTTGTCTATGATATTTATTTAAGAAATGAAATAAGTTTAAGGTGCAATATTTTTTGAAAAAGGTGATCTTTCTAGTTTAAAAAATGATCAGAATTTGAAGTAAATTGAGTTTACAATTTGATCTGTCATTTTAATGAAGATTTTTTTAATAACAGCATTCATAAAGATGTGTTAGAGGAATGCTATAAATTTTTAAGATGTTGCACCAATTTGATTGATATTGTCTAATCTATATCTGTAGAACTGTAGATAGCTGTGTTGGGTTATGTGTAAGATTTCTGGGTCTGATGTTATAGTCGGCAGTTTAAGTCAGTGTTAAAATTTATAGAGAATGGATTTTTGAGGAGTTTTCCTGTCTTAGAGCTAGAAGGCTACATTCAAGGTTTGAGAAATGCATAGGCTAAGCTCGGAGGGAATTTTAGAATTTTTGGTCCTTTTTGGTAAAAGTTAAAAGAGGTTTAAAGTTGGTTGAGTGTGCTTCGAGGGGGTGAACTTGTTTTTGAAATCTATTAAATGGCTCTTACTGTGAGAATAATGTAAAGAGAATGCCTGTTTATTGTAATTGGAAAGTTGAGATCCTAATTATATTTTTTTGCTTCCTTTAAAATTCTTAACATTAATTTTTAAGAATGATGCAAGTAATTTTTGAAGTTTAAGCTTGATGTCTTCTTGAGTTGAGAAATGTGTAAGTGGAGGCATTGATTTTTGAATTGTTAGGGATCTCAATTTCTTTTTGAGAGGATAACTAGTTCTGTCAACATAATGGGTTTAAGACGGATAGTTTGTTTTGAAATCTTTTAAGATCATTTATTGTATTTTGGGCTAAAGTTTTTCTCCAGTGAATTTTTTAAAGGTACCTTCTATTGAGATCAGTATGGTTGTCCGTGTTCCTTCATTCAGGATAAAGATTGAAGAATATACAGAAATAGTTAGTGTACTAGTTTTCGTATTTACTTGGTTTTCATTAGTGGCTACCAATATCCATGTCTTATTTGTTAGGTATGAAAGGATTGTGTGAAGCCTCCGGCCGGAGCAATGGATTAGTATGAATGCATGCAGTTTTGCATATGGTGCTGAAAGGATTAGCTTTTGATAGAGTTGATTGAATGTGTTGTCACAACTTAAATTTTTTATATTTTTTGTACAGGATATCTTGGTTATTTGGTAGTTGAAACAACTTAAGTTTGTATTGTATAGTTGATGGGACATGGATTAACCTTGTGGAAGTTTGGATCTATAAGTGTAAAATTGGAGTTAAGGAGTCGAATTGGGTTCACCTTGCTTGAAGTTCACTACTTTGTCTCTTAAGTATGAAAGATGGTGTTGGTTGGTTGGAGATCAATCTGGATTTGATTTTGAAGATTAAATACAAAATTTTTATGTGTAAGATGTAATGGAATTTTAATTATAATGAAGAAATTTTTTTTTTTGGAGAGTTAAATTCTTGAAGTTAAGGTCTAGAAGATATACATACAGTATTAATGGTGTAAGATGTAATGGATAATGGAGAAGCTTTTGAGGTGTTGAATTCGAGGTTAAGATTTGAAGAATATGGATTGAATTACATGGTAATAGTGTTAGTAATTCAATTGTTAATCATATGGACAGTTGAAATTTTTGGTTTTGATGGTGTAAGATTGGATTACATAGTATTGGTTTTAGTAATTCAATTAATTATAAACTCAGAAATTGAAATTTTTAATTGTGGGAACACTTGTTTAATTTGACACATGATATTTATATTTATAGTGTTAGAATACATGTGCTATATGATGGTTTATAATATTAAGGTGTGATAAAGGGATATATATTTGAATTTGAAATTTTTGTGTAAATTGTGTTAGAAAAATTCAAATATGATTGTTAAAATTTAGGACTGTAAAGATTTTAGAAGTTGATTGATAGAATTTAAAGTTGATAATAAAGATTTAAGTTTTTGAATATAGATATTTTGAAATTTTTAATTATGTCTTGATTGTAATATGTATGATGATTTCCTCGTGATGTTTACATGAAAATTTTTGAAGATTGTTAGTATAGGATACAAAGACTATAAGATTTTGTCTTAACAATGAAAAACTCACTGTGGCTGATGATTTTAAAGTTATTAGAGATAAGGTTGACTAATATGTGTAATTTTAATTGTATGTGTTGTTGTATAATCTTATTATTTTTTTTTATTTATAGTTTATGTGTATGGACTGGAGCTCAGAGAAATTTTTTTAATTATTGCCTTATATGATCTCATGAGACTTCTTTTGTGCTGATGGAGACAGTAGATGCCGTGTATAGATTTTTGTTGAGACAATTGTGATTGGTGATAGTATTGCTGTTAAATTTGTGATGGTAGCTGAAGTCGAGCTTTCGGATTAGTCTTTGAGGTTGAAGTGTGGACAAACCGTGGTGTTCCAATGTGCAGACTTAGAAGTTACTGCTTTCTGGTATTTAGATGATTTCATGGAATTGACAAGAGGGGGGGCTTTTGATAGAAAATAGACATATTTTCCCTAAGTTCTTGTCATTCCACTCAACCTATTTTTCTATTTAATTTATTATTATATTTATTTACAATAGTATAAAGTAAAATTTCATTTAAAACAAATACTATTTAATTTTATTTGCTTTTAAATAATTAAAATGTAAATGAAAAACTAAGTCTCAATTTAAACACTTATTATCTTTATTTCTCCTGTGTTTAAATTTCAACTTATAATAAATAAAATACCTTTTATCTTTCTTTTTGTACTTCGGCCTAATTAACAGCTACTTATATTTTATCTGCTTACCATTCACTACTTGTTGATAATCTGCTTTCTTACGGCATTGACACTTTCGTTTCTCCCGGCAAATATCTTCCACCCTTCATAGAATACTTACGATGTTTTTCTACAAAGTTATCGGACATGGCAATAGGTGGCGTAACATGTCCACAAGCATACGTAGTTTACTGCTATTGGATCGTCTTTCCCGCGAACATTCGAGATGCCGGAGGTGACGTTAGATCAGGAAGCGGATGTCACGTGAGGGGGCGTTGTCAGCGAAGGATGGGATATTTTAAACTGTTGTTTTGCCGGCAAGCATTTGTCCTTGTCTCGTTCAGCGTAATAATGAAGTCCTGAGTGAAAGCGGTGGTCGTGCTGTTTAAGTTGTCTTTTGTTTATAAAGCAAATATAATATGACAACGTCCAGCTTTAATATATGAAGTGATGTTACGGTTTCTAAAGTGAATGTGCTATTTTAGGAGGAACTGACGTATTTAAAGTGATATTATAATTGAATGAAAGCTTCGGATTGAATAGCAGAGTGCCGGCCACCTACAGCAAAATGTCAGATGAGTTTTTATTTTTTATTTTACTTATTTCTTAGAACAATATCTTTTAATCTCTCCTTCTTAAACATATCTTTTAAATTCAGACTTCGTCTGTTGTATTTATTCAGAATCAATTTTTGTCAACTTTAATTTGTTAGAAATGAATTCAGACTCAATTCAGTGGTTTCGTTTTATCAAGCGTTACGATAGCCGGCGAGCTAGTAACGACTTGCTGATTGCTTGGGCAATCGTTGGGATGTTACTGTTATTGAGTTGATTCATTGTCTATTCTGTTTTGCTCCACCCTCCATATAAATCTTCTTGTGGCAGAGGTCGATTAATGGAGAACACATTATGTGGCAGGTGATGTGTTTTAGGAAGGCATTATCGAGTGGTAGCGTGAATCCTTGGGAGCTTTATATTATATGAAAATGTTGACTAGACTTTGCAGTAATAGGAAGGGGAGATGAATATTTATGAATTAAATTTAAAATTTCTGCTATTTATTTTAACGTTAGTGATTAAAATTTATTCTGAAAGTAAATGTTTAAAAAAAAAATGAATTGGGAATTATGATTTGAATTAAATTTAAAGATAAAATATTTTTTTTAAACTTTATTTTTTATTTAAAGTTAAAATATAATTTTTACTTTACAATATAAAATAAATTTCTTTATCTTCTGATGCTCTGGTTCATCATATGTAAAATGAATAATATTAATTGGAATTCAATATAAGAAATGATATTTATGTTTTTAGACAATTGATTTCATATTCATATTTGTTTGTTTGATTTTAATTATGATTTTAATAAAGGTTGTTATTTGTTATTTAAACCTGTTTAATTTCTGCTTCTCAATATATACTCATTTGATATACAATATTTTTCTTTAATGACAAGTTATTTTAGGGCAGACATTTCAGCTTATACGCCCACTAGCGTTAATGCTCTGCATATCTATTCATATCCATTGTATAGAGAATTACTATTAAGGTAATTTCTCTAACACTCTTTTGGCCAAATTAAAGAATTTGATTCGACAGCCGAATCATGGACATTGTATACTGAAAGACTCCAGCAGTTTTTCATCGCAAACGGGATTGAGAACGACAACCGGAAAAGAGCTATTTTTCTCACAGTCGTCGGCCCCTCTACGTATGCTTTAATTCGGAATCTCTTGTCACTAGCGGCACCGGATACGAAGACATTGGTAGAAATAATCAACGTTTTAAATTCGCACTTCGACCCTGCACCTTCCGTCATTGTGGAACGATACAGATTCAACAGCCGAGTTCGGCGTGCCGGCGAATCGGTCGCAAATTTTATAGCTGAGTTATGTAGCCTGGCTAAGCATTGCAGTTACGGCACATCGTTGGACGAAATGTTGCGGGATCGGATTGTTTGTGGAATTCAAGATGAAGCAATCCAGAGAAAGCTTCTCGCAGAAAATCAGTTAACCCTAACGAGGGCTACAGAGATCGCGGTGACGATGGAGACAGCGGCTAGAGATGCAAACAACTTGCGTATGACATCCGGTGCTGAAATAAATACAAACAAAATACATTCAAAGAAGAATAATGGGCCGAGAAGTCCTAATTCTCGTACAACAAAGCAGAATTTTGAAAAGTGCAGCCGATGTGGATCAAATCACTTGTCAAACGAATGCCGTTTCCGGAATGCAACTGGCCATTCTTGCAAAAAAGTCGGCCATATCGCTAAAGTATGCCGTTCTAAGAAGAAGAATTCCAGTCCTCGGGTACATAATGTGCAAGTGGAAGAAGTAGAAAATGAAGTGCCACCAGTATACACGTTATTTAATGTCTCAGGTATGGAAGAAACCTTACCTCCTGCTAAAGTGGAATGCTTTCTACAAGGTAGGCCTTTCATTTTTGAAGTGGATTCAGGGGCTCCTTTTTCTTTGATGCCGTTAAATGTTTACAATAGAGTAAAAGAATGTTTTCCTCCTTTGGAAAATACTTCAATAAGGCTGAATTCTTACACAGGGCATCCTATTGAAGTGATTGGAATAGCACAAGTGAATGTATCCTACAAATCCAAGTCCTGCCCTTTACCTTTGATGATTGTTGAACAGGGAAAAATTAATTTAGCCGGACGTAATTGGATTTATCCATTAAAATTGATGAAAGTGTTCGAGAATCCAAACCAGTCTTATGCCATAAACAATTTGCCAACTCCAGAATTGAAGTTACATAAAGTTTTAGAAAAATTCAAAGATTTATTTTCACCAGGGTTAGGCATGCTAAAAGATGTCAAAGTGCACCTGATTAAGAAAGATTCTACAACGCCCAAATTTTTTAAAGCACGCCCAATCCCTTATGCTCTTTTGGACAAGGTTGATCAGGAAATAGCTCATCTCGTTAAGGAAGGCATCCTCGAGCCAATGAAGACCGCTGAGTCTGCAGCGCCAATAGTACCTGTCCTAAAGCGTGATGGACGCATCAGAATATGCGGAGATTTCAAATTAACTACCAACAAGGTGACTGAATTGGAGCAGTATCCACTGCCGAACATCGAAGATTTGTTTGCACAGCTTTCAGGAGGAGTTGTTTTTTCTAAATTGGACCTTCGTGATGCATATTGCCAGCTGCAACTGGATGAAGAGTCCAAAGATCTAGTAGTGATAAATACCCATAAAGGACTTTTCCGGTACACTAGAGTTCCTTTCGGAGTTGCCTCAGCTCCAGCGATGTTCCAGAGAGAGATTGACAAAATTCTGCATGGTTTGAAGGCTGCTTGCTATCTCGATGATGTCTTGGTTTTCGGAAGAGATGAAGCAGAACACCTACAGAACTTGACAGCAGTTCTAATGCGTTTACAGGAAGCTGGAATGAAGCTTAATTCCAAAAAATGTGAATTTTTGAAATCTTCGGTGGAATATCTGGGTCATCGTATTGACAGGGAAGGACTTCATCCCTTAGAGTCTAAAGTGGATGCTGTAGTCAAAGCTCCTGATCCGAAGAATGTTGATGAGCTACGTTCCTTCATCGGTCTCATTACTTATTACAGCAAATTTTTACCAAACATGGCTACCTTATTAGCTCCGTTATATGAATTATTGAAAGGAAAAACGAGATGGAAATGGGAGACACCACAGAAGGAAGCATTTTCTAAAGTGAAAGAGGTTTTGAAGAACTCATCACTATTAATACACTTCGATAACAAGAAAGAAGTTGTTTTGGCTTGTGATGCTAGTCCCTATGGACTTGGAGCAGTATTGTCTCACAAAACCGAAGATGGTGATCGTCCAATAGCCTTTGCTTCCCGTTCCTTAACAGAAGCTGAAAAAAATTATAGCCATATAGAAAAAGAAGCTCTCTCCCTGGTCTTTGGTGTAACAAAATTTCGAAAATACTTGTTAGGACGAACATTCACGTTGCTTACTGATCATCGTCCTTTAGTTAATCTCCTTTCGTCAGAGAAGCCTGTACCAGTAGTAGCTGCTGCAAGAATTCAACGTTGGGCTCTGACCCTGGCAGCGTATTCATATACAATTGAGTATAGAAAAGGCAGCTTGCACGCAAATGCAGATGCTTGCAGTAGATTGCCATTGGCTACTAAGTATGCAGATCCACCAGTTCCAGCAGAGTCGGTGTTATTATTAACACAGTTAGATGACACTCCAGTGACGAGACATCTAATTAGTACCGAAATTGACAAATGTCCTGACCTAAGGAAGCTGAAATCATATATTTTAAAAGGATTTCCTAAGAAAATCGAGAAAAATTTGCATCCGTTCTTCAGAGTAAAAGATGAATTATCTGTCGAAGAAGACATAATTTTGAGAGGCACACGTGTTTTTATTCCTCCAAAATTTAGAAAATTCATTCTAGATGAGTTTCATTCATCTCACCAAGGCATAACAGCAATTAAAGCACATGCTCGTTCCAATGTTTGGTGGCCAGAGCTGGATAACGATTTAGAAGCAAGAGTGAAAGGCTGTGTTGCATGTCAGCAGAATGCTTCAGCACCTCCATCAAAGTATGTTCCTTGGCCTATGCCAGAGAAAGCATGGGAGCGGATACACATTGACCATGCAGGTCCAGTGGAAGGTCAGATGCTGCTTATAATTGTAGATGCCAAGACAAAATGGTTAGAAGTTGCACAGGTATCAAGTACATCTGCAAGTGCAACAATAATGGTTTTGCGTAGCCTGTTTTCTCGTTTCGGCATTCCAAAGAGTGTGGTCAGCGACAATGGTCCTGGTTTCCATAGTGAAGAATTTGCAAATTTTTTATCTTGCAATGGCATTGCTGAAGTGAAGACGCCTCCTAACCATCCACGTTCGAATGGCTTAGCTGAGCGAGCAGTCCGAACAGTAAAGTCAGCCCTGAAGAAAATGACTGGAGGGACTCTTGCCGAGAGACTGTCTAGGTTCCTCTTCAACTATCGCAATACCCCATCAGCAGCCACTGGATTATCCCCAGCCATGGCTATGTTTGGTCGTCCTCTCCGAACTCGTCTGGACCTAATTAGAGATCCTATCAGTCAGATGCACAAGAAGGAAGAGACCAGTTCCGGAAGTTTTGCAGAAGGCACTCCATTTTGGGTGCGTTCATTTGGCCGTGGCCCACCATGGGTTAAAGGCAATATTTTATGTTCCATGGGGAAAGTTATGTATAAAGTGTCAACCCCTTTGGGAAATTGGACACGCCACATTGACCAGTTGAGGCTCAGACAGGAGAACCCGATGAGTGATGTTCCGACTCCACTCGACTTGCCAATTCCTGCAGCTACAGCTACAGAACCAGTCGATTTGCAAATCGATGTTCCCACAGGTACCCCCAAACCTCCTGTGCTCCCCTTAGAAGTGACTTCTCCAAGGGTAAATAACAAGCCACCTGCAGATCCCCCAGTTCTATCACCACAAGTGTTAACTCGTGATGCAAGTACCCCATTGGTCAGACGTTCAGAACGAGTTAGAAAAAAACCAATACGCCTCCAGTATTAGTCTGTTTTGCTTGTTCCTGACAAACTGTTTTTAGTCGTGAGCTGTTTTATTTTTGAACTATCTCGATGAACAAGACTCTATGACATTTTGCATTTTCTTTAAGAAGGGAGGGAATTGTTATGATTGATTTTTAATAGATCTTGTGCATGATAGATGGCGCCTCTGCGGCATGCTTGTATGACCGGCAATCCTACACGGATTCCCGCGCGATCGGCAGTCTTGCACTAGCCGCGATGTAGTAAGGTTGTATGTTCTTTAATAAATCTATGTTATTATCTTACAGCCTACCGGCATGATTTCCCGCATCACCACAGTAACTTAAACCTAACAGAAGGCTAAAATATTTTCTTTCCCTTTTTTCCGTGGGAACTGCAGGCTGAAGAATCCTGACACCTGGCCCCGTCAGGATGTGGATGTGTGTCACGTGGTTTAGTGTTGCCCTGTTATGTCCTTATATGGTGATAGGAGAGGGAGAATTAAATTTGAGCCAATGAGAGCCCACCCCGGTACGCTCGAAGAGAAGCGGACACCCTTGTTGATAGTAAGGAAGCCCCGGAGTTAAGTTTATTCCAGGGATTTGGGATAATTTTTAGTTAGAGAAGAGTCCGGTCTACGATGAAGATGTAGATTTTAGTGGCTGCTGGGTGCCCCCCCCCTTTTTTAGGGAGAGGGGGAGATGTATGGAATATTTTTCGTAAGAAACCTTTTTTTGGGACTTGATCTTTCAGACTGGGCAGAGTCAAGACCTCGCTTGTCCTTTTTTTCAACATCTGAGCTCTGTTGACATTTGTTCAGATACAGAGATATTTTTCGGAATCAGGATTGCCTTGAATATCCCTAGTTAAAAAAAAAAAAAAAAAAAAAAGGATATGGTCGCACCTATGGGCTTGAGTTTACCGAAAAAAGTTTGAGAAGCGAGGGCCGAAGTGAAAGAAACTTTGAAAAACTACACCCGTTGTCTAGATAGGACAGTCATGTCCTCCCTTCCGGCAAGAAGGATTTTTGAGAAATGGCGAGAAAATAGCAGTTTGGTTAGAGACCTTCGCTGATTCCAATTTCAAAGTTTACAAAAGTTGAAGACGTTTTAGAAATGCAAGGGTATCCTGAACAAGAAACCTAGAAGTGTTGTGAACTCCCCAGATTGTCCAATATAGTGGCGGAGGAATCCCTGAGGAGCGGTAGAATAATGTGGAAATCTTCAATGATATCGTGCAGAAAGATGTAGTACTGACTGAATCGCAAGCAGTTCCACGAATGGAACGCTAATTATCCCTGTGATAATCCTAATTGCATAAGAATTAGAGACTTTAACAAGAAAACAAATCATGTTTAAGTGATACTACTTGATAGGTGCATGTCGCCAGTGGGTAAGCTCATTTTATGCTAAGTTTGATCTGTAAAAGTGTGTTTCTTTTTTATATACGTAAATAATTTACTAAGCTTATTTTAGTGCTATTCCTGATCTGTAAAATTATGTGTATTTTTTATATAACTAAATAGTTTACTATGAATCAAAAAAAAAATGGAGGAGATGTTATTAATTAGTTTCATTATATATGTAATAAACTAAATTTGTAAGTGAAAAGTGTATGTATATTTCCTGTAGTTTCATTCTAATTTCTCCTTATCTAAATAATAAGGAAATTTGATTAACTTTAACTCAGATGAAGAATTTTTTTTTTCTTTTGTGTAGCAGTTAGAATTTACCTGGATATAATTTCAGCTTATTCTAAGATTAAAAATAAAGTAATTTTCATTCCAATAATATACTTGAAGTTTAATACTTAAAAGAAATATCTTCTTAATCTTCTTAGAAATTTTAAATGAATATAGATGGGCTTACTTTATGCTCTCTTTATAAAATTCTTTTCTTGATTCTAATTTAAAACGAAAATATTTAATTAGTTTTTCTCAAGAATTGAGAGTTATAATAACAACACCCAAGAGTTTTGTATTTAATCCTCATACTAATGCATTTTGAAAATTCTAAATGAAATAAAGTGAGTTGGTGATTCACAATGCAATAATAAAAACAAAAAAAAAGAGATATAAAAGTACTGCTACTATTACATCAGGGTCATATACCATTACTTGTGTTGTAGGATGATTGTTCTAATATTGATATTTTGTTTATTTAAAAAAAAAAATTGTCTTTCTTAGCTCTCTGAATGTTTGAGAGATTTCAGCCCTTCCTCCTCTCTTTCTAAAAATTAATCGATCAGTACTTGTAGTTTTTCTTAAGCATTGATATGTATTTTACATCCTACAAAACAGTTGTGGTAAAGTTGGGATCATTGCTGCAAGCTTGCAGTGAATTAGAGATCTGAATAGGTTGAGAATTTTGTTGCATTTTTTTAAGTTGTCTCGTAGATATTTTTAATTATGCAAAAATAGGGATGTTTTCATTAATTAGTAAATTAACTAATTTGGTCGTGTAACTTTAAGTTACTTCTTTGATTCCTCTTTTCCCTTTTTCAAAAATGATTATGGGGTTTAATTTGAATTCAATTATTTTATAGCAACAAAATTCAGGTAGGTGGAAACTTAATTCAGGTCTCAATTAATTTAGTAGTCAAGTTGAAGAAATAATCTATTTACTGAACCCACAATACATGAAGATGACTATTATTTAATAGATACTTATGCTAATTGATAAGAAGTGAATTATGAATGAAATCTCAAAGTATAATCACTAAAAATTGTAGCATAGACACCAACAGAATTAAAACCTTTGAATTGACATCATCATTCTGTCATCAAACAGCTGTCCTGGAGATCCTTGCAGCAAATTGAAATTATCGAATTAAGATCATTAAGAACTTTCAATAAGACAAACATAAGACTATCTCAATAAAATCAGTGCACAAAACGATTAAGTCGATAATTTGTAGATTACATATCTTTCCTATCCATACTTAGTAATGGAACGAGTGGCCACATCATACCTCTTTTAATCTGATAAATCAAAATAAAAATAGTGTTTGTCAAGATATACTAGTCTGCATTATTTCTACCAACTTTGGGTGAGTCCATTCCAATTTTTTTTTTATTTTCAGCTGGATTTGACCATTTCAGAAAATTTAAAGATTTAATAATCACTATTAATTTTTAAAGTAACTGAAGTGAGATTTAAACGTAATGTTTACCACTGTGCGGTACGGTCAGCTCTGTTTGGGAAGTTTGCTTTCCTGTAATGTTGATTTTGAGCTGAAGTAATTTTTATAAGTTTTTGCAGCTTTAGTATTGCTTTGACCACGATTCCCCAGACAAAGCTTAACACATAGGTCTGTAAAATCTTTTATTCTATATTATTTAAGGTGTTTCCAATGCTCTTGATATAGTCAATTCTCTCGAATTCACCAATGTATTTAAGCTATAAAATCATTATCTGTAACATTTATTTCTTCTTCTTCTTAATATTTCAAGTGCAAATCAAGGCATTATTATCAGTAAATCAAAAACAGTAAAAACATATGAAAAAAATTACCTGTTTGACTTGAATGTTATCACTATCGAAATGGCCTCGTTCAATTAGGCTTTGACTCAGTTTGGCTAATTTGATGATATTATTATTGAAATTATGGATATCTCTTTCAAGTCCATCCAGTTTTTTCATCAAAGACTAAAATAAATGCCTTAAATTAATAAAATCTTTAAACATACATACATTTCTAAAACATAAATTGCTAATTAAAAATTTATATATATAGGGGTGAGAGGGGCACATTTGAACTTGGGGTACCTTTGAACACTCTAACTATTTTCCTTCAAATAAATTATTTTTAAAAAATGTATAAGGCAATACATTACTACTGCTTCAAGGGAATAATTATACAAAGCTGTACTATTTTGTATGAACAGTACTCTCTAAGCAAGACATGTATTTTTCTCCCTCTTGAATCTAAACTTAAGAAAATAAAGTTGTAAGATTTTTGTTTACAAACTTCTATTCCTAAAATTTTAATTTATTATTCAATGCTTAAATAAAAATGTTAGCTTTAGTTTATAAGCTTTGTTTTATTCAAATTCTTCAGCCGAATTGAATAAACCATTGTAATGTTGAACTCCATGTGATGAAGCACCATTGAACGGCAAAAAACACCAAATAAACTGGTGAAAAATAATAATTTAAATAATTTAAAGAGAATACTTAAAACTATGAAGTAAAAAGCTGTTAATGTATCTCAATATTATTATTTCTAAAAAAAAAATTATGTGAAAAAGATATTAATTAAAAATGTCAAAGAACATGGACTTATACTGCTAACAATTCCCCTTACTGCACACATAAGTTCCAACCTCTGTATGTATCAATGGTGGGAAGTTTCAAATCTAAATTGATGTCTGCATTCATTTATTGGATAATTGCAAATACTAGATACAAAATAATGATTTATGATTTAACAGGTTTCCAAACATTATTTTTGGTTTCCGTAACGGATAAAACAGAATTTTACATCAGATTTCTTAAAAAAAATAGCAAATGAAAATTTTTAATTTTCCAGAATCATCAGATATCACATTGGTGTATTTCAAGGATATTGTAAAAAAGTTTTCACAACCACACACAACTGGAGGGACACTTTGTGTCAGTGGTGACCAACCCCTGCAAACCCAATGACGCAAATCCCCCCCCCCCCCTCAAAAAACAGAATATCAATTGCAAAATATATTCTACTTATAATCTAGTGCACCTTCAAAAGATAGTGAGTTGAGTATAGCATAATGAGTTCTTATTGCCCTTTTCTAGAATTTAAAGAAAGAAAACACAGAAACATTTCTGGAAATTAAATGTTGAAAAAATTTGAAAGTGATATTTAAAAAAAAAATCCAGAATTTTTTTAATAGTAAAAAAAGAAAAATATTAAGAATTTAAAAATCCTCCTTCCAAAAATGTACATTTTCTCAAATTCTCCCCCAAAACTAAATTGTATGACGCATCTTGCGTCACCAAACTCCTCTCTGGGCACCCCTTCTTGTGTTAAAACACAAAGTGTCCAGTGACAAAGTGTGAACAATGAGTTTTGACATCAACTTTGATGGAATTAAGTTTGGTTAAATAACAAAATAATTAGTAATTTCAATAAAATGTAGTTATTTAATTTTATTCATATTACTTTATATTTCTGTAACATATGCAACTTTTTATAAAAATTCTCAATATTTTCATATTTTATTCATTTTTTCAAAAGGTGCCTCTTGCTTGTTCAAAGGTACCTCTACATGGGGCAGGTTTGAACAAAAATCTTTCAACTTTTTAAATCCTCACAACTTATTTAATTTCTTTGGAAAATGTTTAATTTATGGTTCATATGATGAAGAAATGCATTGCTTTTATTATGTAATATTTAAAACTCAATAAATATAATTCAAGTAAGAAATATATTGATTTTCTGAAAAAATGTTCAAACGTGCCCTCCTCTTCCCTATATATGTAATATACATATATAAATAACTTATGAAACTAAAATTTATTTATTATTATTGCATAAAATTTGTTTACTGCATACGCCAGTGGTTTCCAATCTATTTTTCAAGACCCACCAGTGGGTTGCAATGATGTTTTGGTGAGTTGCGAACATTCGAGATTTGTTACAAAAATATCTTTTATTTCATCTGTTTAAAAAATATAACATTTCAAACAGCAAATAAAATTTCTAAGGAAAATCCATACTATTCCTCTGGATGTATATACAAACAGTAAATATAGAAACATCTAAATCAACTTTGAGGTCCTTGATTGGGATCAAACAATATACTTACGTGAACATTCTTTTTCTATATTGCTATTTTTAAAAGACAAGAACACAAACAAACTGTATGTAGAAAGTGATTTAAGTTTAAAATTAGCCAGTTTCAACCCTGATACAGATGCCCTCATATTTAAACATCAGTGCAGAAATTTCACTGATCATAAAGTTATGTTTTGATAACAATGAAACATATTTTCAATTAAATTTATAGTTTGTGAGTTGTTTTAATTGTTAATCTACTTACTCATGAAGTGATTACCAATTCTTATTTTTGTTAATAGTGATGAAAAATTGCCTTTTTTTTTTTTGGAGAATAGGACAGCTGAAAAGTGGTATAACAACTGCCAGACTGATATACATCCTTATATTAGATGGGCCGTGAAAAATTGTTTTGCTTAAAAGTGGGTCGCATACCAATAAAGTTTGGGAACCACTGGCATACACTCTAAAAGGATCAATATCACTGATTTACTTAATGAAAATTTTAATTAAAATTTTATTCAAGGTGGAAAAAAATATTCTCATACTATAAAACATGATGTGAAAATAATCCAATTTTTTAAATCAATGTTAAGCCCCTTTTAAAGCAAGCTTTGTGCAGTGAATTTAACATAAATCTAATCAGGCAACATGTAATTTCTCATATATGGAAAAAATTAACGTTTTAGTTTCTTTTATTTATTGTTAAAATAAATAAAATTTTATTCATTATGTCAAACTATGACAAATAATGCAAATATTTTTGTATCAATTAACACAGGTATCAATACTTGAGAACCAATGTGCCAGCAGATTCTGCATGTAAGTATGTAACATAACTCTAGATAAAAATATCAAATTTGCTTCAAATTTTGTAAATAGATTTGTTCTGATAAAGAAATCCCTGATTAGTTTTGAAGGTTCACTAGTCATGTAAAAAAAGGGGGGAGGGCTTTAGGCTACCCCCCTTTAAATTAGATAAGTTTTTCAAGCAGAATTATCAGATTTGCTTGAAATTTGGTATGCTGGTTTATTCTGATAAGGTTCTTCCTTGATTAGATTAGATAAGTTTTTCATGCAGAATTAATGGATTTGCTTCTAATTTGATATATTGGTTTATTCTGATAAAGTGTTTTCCTGATTAGATTTGAGGTTCAGTAGTTAAGTATAAAGGTGGGGAGGGGTCTGAACGAGCAAATTTTCCCTCCACACTTAAATTAGCAATTTTTTTCAATGTGAAAAATAAAAACAGTAAGTCTTGATTACGTCCATTAAAACTATATTGTAATAATAATAATATTCTAAATAAACATTTTGCTTATAAGACGTTACTTTATTTATAAGACATTTAAAATATAATAAAAATTTTCGTTTACATGTTTCAAGTCCATTTTAATTAAGTCATCTTCAAAATGTAAATAGAAAAAATTACAAATACATAATTATGAGAAAAACTGGAAAAATAATTATTGAATTTAAATTAAATATATAACACCCCCTTTTATTTTGGATATTGTCCGTGCTCTAACTAATTAATTATCCGGGAAACCATCCAACTATTCCATCCATATACTCGGGATGGGAAAAGATAGCGAATCATTACAAATATGTGAACGTTGGAGATTAGATTAATTTACAGATCTAATTTTTATTTAAAGTTATTTATAAGAGAGTCTATTGAAATTTATCTAAAACGTTCACATGTTTGTAACAATTCGCTACCTTTTTGCATGCCGAGTAAATGGACTGAATGGTTGGACGGTATACAGGATAATTAATTAGTTGGGGCTTGGACAGTATCCAAATTAAAGAGCGCATTATATATTTAATTTAAATTCAATAATTATTTTTCCGGTTTTTCATGTTCATTGTATTTGTAATTTTTTCTATTTACATTCTGAAGATGACTCAATTAAAAAGCAGTTGAAACATGCAAATAAAATTAATATTTTTAAATGTTTTATTAATAAAGTAACGTCTTATAAGCAAAATATTTATTTATAATATTATTAATATTATGATATAGTATTTTTTTTTTTTTTTTTTTGGCCCAAGGGGTATTGTTTTATTTAAATAAAAGTATAATATACAATTAGTCTGAATAACATATGAGCTTAATTCATCAGTTTAACTGACCATTTTTCATTTTCAGGGTTTTGTTCATCTAATGAAACCCAATTCACCTCTGTCTTCTGTCTGTCCATCACAGAAACCATACACAAAAACTGTATAAGTCAGAGACTTCAAAAAATTTGTGGTCTTAGAGCTGAATACCTCCTCTTGTCATATGACAAATCATAAAACTTTGAAAAAGTCTATTACTTTAAATCAATTTTATCACTGTCATCTGTTCATTTTTGCGATTTAAATTTTGAAAAGGAACCTTAATTTCAGTATCACATAGACCTTATAGCTTGGAAGCTAAGCATCTCGCTAGTAAAAACAAGGTTCTTAGTTCAAATCCCGGTACTGAAACTTGAAATTTTCATTCTAATATGGATTTAATTAAAACAAATTTCATATAGTTTGCCACTTTAAGTGTTTATTTATTTTTTTTTATTACTGACATTCATAATATTTTTTTGGAATTCAATTTTCTTTCTATTTTAAAAGCAATTGCTATTTATTAATGATTCAGCATTTGAAATTTTGTTTAAAGGATTTTTTTGCTTTTAAAATTTTATTTATATTTCTGCTATTTTTTTTTTTTTTTTTTTTTTTTTTTAGATTTTTTTATTTTTTTCATAAATAATTTAATTTGAATATTTTTAATTTGATTAAAATAAATAACTTCCTTTAATTATTTTAAAATTAAATTTCTTGGTGCTGCCATCTATGTAGAGATTTAATAATTAAAGGATAAGTTGTTTTGAAAGAAATATTAAACGAAACCCTGTGTGTGATCTGCAATCACACTTACTCACTTGCTTTTGTTGTGCTATTCATCAATAGGTAATTATTGTGCCCTTTTATATGTTTTTAAAAAGGTTTATTTCTTCAAATGAATTTCATATAACACTACTGCAATAAAATAACAAATGCACCTAATGACAACCATGAACTTTACCAGAACTATTACTGATATATTGTGGATATCAATTTCAGAATAAGAAATTATCAATGTCTTTTTTGATGACATCAAATATTTTCTCAATCAGTTCTATTTTGAGCAGATACTGCACGTACTCCCCTAATTTTGAAAATTTATGTATGAAAATTGTTTACACTTTTTACGAAATTTAGCTTTGATTATTAAAAATAAAATATTTCAGAATATATCAACAATAAAAACGAAAGGGAAAATATCAAATATAAGAAACAAATACAGGAAAAAAAACACTATTTGTATAGCAGTAATAAAAGAGTTATAAATTTTAATACTAACATTGCAAAATTTAATTTAAAATTTTTGCAAATAATGGCTTTACAAATTCAAAAATTAGAATATTAGTATAAAGACAAAATCAAGATACTAATTATTAAATGTTGAAAATCAAATTGAAAACCATTATTTACAAAATTTATATTTTATATACAATTTGGGAAAAAAATATTTAATTTTTATATTCATACATTGACAAATTTAAGTTAAAATTAACATTAACACAAACAAAAATTGAATTTTCACGCAATCAGACAAAACAAAGCATGTATTATATAAAAGACTTTACAAAATTATACAGTCACCAAATTTATAAATTCTAACATCAACATTGCACATTCTAACTTAAAACGGTATTAGTTATCCATATGTAATTAACAAATTGAATTATCAATCAATATAAGTTGTACCTGGACAGAATCTTCATCTTTGCCAAGATCAGGACTGATTAAAGGTGGTTTTCTTTCCCTCATCCAAGATTCAGCTTCTGCTGCTTCAGAGTAGAACTATAAGCATACATATTTAAATGAATATTCCAGTTCCAAAGAGTAACATTTCATAATTTTAAACAAACATGTGTTCTTTCAATCTATCTCACTAAGAAAATACACATGATTTATCTAATATTTATGTTTTAATATTGCTGTTTTATTTCAAAAGGGATCCCAATTTCTTCTTTCTCACTTTTGAAAAACTTAAAATAACTATTTAAAAAGCTCCATAATTCTTTAAGCAATTTTGTGATGGACTGGAAAGTTAAAAATTCCTTTCCTCACAGTAATTATACCATGTAACAATAAGAATTTCATTCATAAAATGTAATACAAGCGATGTTTTGCTAACAGTGGTCTAACTAAAAATAATAAAAAAAAAAAAAAAAAAAAAAAAGGTAAGCATTCAAAGTTAGTCTGCTCATTATTATTACTTAGCTATGAATCTCCTAAAAAATAGTAAATAATTGGGAAACATTCATATCAAATACTAAAGTTGTTTTTTTACAGAAAAATAAATAAATAAATAAATAAAGTACGAATAAGCTGTGTGAATGTTAATTCCAATAAACAGGTATGTTCTTTAGAGAGTAATATACAACTAAAATTTTATTGCTTAAACTAACAAAAATCTATTTAAGTTTTTGACACTAAATATCATATAACATATTATAGTAAATACTTGATGCTAATCAGTATACAAACATATAAAATCAATGTTAAAACATATAACATATACAGTAAAACCCCAATTATCCGAAAAGCATGGTACCAAAGCATTTTCAATTAACCAGGGTTTCATAGGAATTTTTGGATAACCAGGATTCTGCAGGAATTTTGGAATAACCAGGAGACTTATAGTGAAAATTTGATGTAATTTAGACTGTGATCGTAATTTGAAACATCGTTGTAATATAAATATTGTGTTCAAAGCAGACTGAATGAGAAACCAAAATTATAAGTCGATTCAACAGAAAAGAGATCAATTATTGGTTAAAATCAAAGCTACTAAGATCTTGGGTGTGGCACTTCGATATATTAAAGTACAAAAAGAAGAAACAACATTAGATGTGTTGTTATTTAAAAAGGTGGTGTGATAAAGCAGCATTGAAACCATGCAAAGTTGAAGAACAAAAGAAAATCACAACATATTTTATAAAAAAAGTATTATACGTGTCTGTTTAATAAAATGTCCAAAATTAGACAATGGATCAAATAAGTAAGTTGAATCTATTTCATAAAGAAAATGCTTTTTTAACACTGTTTCTACCAGTGCCCAACAGTACCTTTCTATGTTTAGATTTTTACTTATTTTGTTCTTATTTTTCAAAGCTAATGAGCATTAGAACAACTCTTCAATGTATTAAAACTGATTCGGCATTGTTTTGATCTAAAACTTATAAATAAAATTATAATCATAAATCAAAATATGTTGAAAGGTATCATTAAGTAATGCTAAAATATTGTTAAAAATACAGTTTTTCAAATTTAAAAAGGATTTAACAAAATTTTAAGGTATTTTGGCTAAATTGATTTTTGGAAAATTGGAATTAGGATAACCAGGATTCTACTGTATTTAAAATACCAGACATCCCTAACTTTATCTTTCAAGTCATCATCTCGGGTTTGATTTTCATTTGGAGCATTTTGTGGACATCTCACTGAGTCAGTTGCTTGAATGAAAATATTGTTACATTGCAAAATATGACTAGATCGAGACCATAGCACCATCTGTTAACAAATCAAAACTTCAATAATTCCATTTGGAACTAAATTAAACCTTATATTACAAATACACTTCTTATAAATTTTTATTCCAATATCAAGAACTAGAAATAAAACATTTTCATTGCCAATTTCATTTTTACATAAATAATCATTACAACTTCTCTTATGAGATCATAAGAGAATCTATAGAAATTATATTAAGGTACAGTCTGCAATGAAGTGTTTCATTTCTTGTCTCAGATATTTGGATTAAAAGTTTGAAGGAAGTGTATTTGTAATATAAGATTTAATTTTTTTCCAGACCTAAGTATTCAAGTTTTGATTTGCCAGAAGGTAATGCTATGCCTTCAGATCAAATCATGTTTTGAAGTATTTACTTTTTTGCAGCAATGTTTTCATTCAAGTAACCAACTCTATGTAATGCACATTGGGTGCTCCAAACAAAGGTCAACCACAGATGATGGCTTTAAAAATAAAGTTTGAATGACAGGTATTTCAAATATGTGTTTTATGTTTTAATATTGATTTTAGATGTATGTATGCTGATTAGAATCAAATGTTTATTTTAATATTAAATTTGACTTATAAACTTATATCTATATTATAAAGGCCAAACGTATCTGTGCATAACACATACATAATTTTGCAAATGGCAACACTTTTCCCTGCAATTTTGGTTTTGCAGTTTTAGCTACTGCAAATTTTACACTTCTAAACATCGCATAATTTAAATTTTTACACTGTCGTATAGAGAACAAAAATGTACTTTTAAATGCAATTTCTTTGAAGGCTGTATTTCAATTTATTTTTGAGATTTTTTTTTTTTTTATAGTTTTTAGTATCAATTTTGTAATTGTGACAATAGAATCACTCCATTTTCTCTTAAAATTGAAAAAAAAAAAAAAAAAAAAAAAAAAAAAAAAAAAAAATGGAAATTTGCAACATTTTTCCATGCAATTTCGGTTTTGCAATTTTCGGTACTGCAAATTTTACACTTCTAAAAATCATAAATTTTAAATTTTTACATTGTCATATAAAGAAAAAAAATGTACTTTTAAATGCAATTTGTTTCAAAGGTGCATCTCAATTTATTTTTGTTATATTCTTCAATATATTTTTGTTATTATTTATTTTTATAATTTTTGTACCGATTTTGTAGTTGTGGCAATAGAATCACTCCAATTTCTCTCAATGTCGAATGTATATATACTTTTGTTAAAAAAAAAAAAAAAATAATAAAGAAACTAATAAAGAAAAACTAATACCTAGTAACAAGTAGCAATTTGTGAGCAGTCAATTTTTAAAGACACATTTGAATAAAATTTCAAGAAATCACTATAAACTAAAAACTATTATGCACAAATTTTAAATAGAAATTTAATGAATTAAATTTCCTGTTTTTCCACAGAACAAAAATTTTAATGGAAGAAATAATCTTATTAGTATTATTAGTATATGTTCAACTCACAAAGTGTTAGTATTTATAATGTAAATAAAATATAATGCTTGCTTGAAATCATATATAGAATGCTTACAGTCTGGGATTCAACAGCATCTAATAAACGCAATCTGCGAATACTTGACAAGTCTTTCAACTGTTGCAATGATGACTGCAATTGATTTAGTTTAGCCTCGACATTTGATGCAGCAAAATGTCCAATTCGTATCATCTGTCTTCCTTTGCTCACCACAGATGCAATTAAAGGTTCATGAGCTTGGATCTCAGCTTCGAGTGCCTGAAAAGAAAACAAATGAGAAAAGGTTGGGAATAAAAAACAATGTATCAACAAGTTGCATATGCTGAGCGACATGTAAAATGCAAAACTTTAATTTTTAATATCTTATCACACGAAAAACATAGTATTTTATTTATTTTATTTTAAATATAAGTAACATTATTTTAAAGATTCAAATTATAAATAACGACAGAAAATGTTATATTTATATGACAGTTCAAACAGAAAAAATAAGAGAAAGCTCCATTCTGATAAAGAAATACCTTTTTTGGACTAAGATTCAAATTACAGTACAGTTGGTTCAGAAATGAAGATTTTGTGAAAGAATTTGCACTAGGAAATCAAACTAAAAAATATTTTAATTATCATCCGAAATTAATAATATTTAAAAATTAAAATATAGATTTAAACATGACTTCCATTAAATGACAACATCTCAGAGAGACCAGTTTTTCTTGGAATGGAAAGTGGTCTTTTTAAAGAGTTTTACTGCATACATATATACACTCAAGAGCCAAAACATTATGACCACCCTCACATTTTAAAATAAACTCTCCTGGATGATGTAGAGGGCACATAATCCAGCGGAAATTGTAGTTAAATGCTGCTAGGGAATCTCAGGAATTATTTTTGCTCTTAGATACGATTGTGAGAGTAAAGGCTGCTTATTTAAGCTACTTTGATAGAAGGCAGAATTCAGACGATAGACGACTCTAAGCAAGTAACTTTGAAACTATACGTCTCATGGGTTGTTCAGGACATATTGTTGTTAGTATTTGTATAAAGTGGATGAATGATGATGAAATTATCAGTACAAGTCATCACTTGGGATGCCCGGGTGTTATCAAATAAAAAGGATGTTTGAGACAACCCTGTCCCCTTGGTAAAGCAAAATCAGCATCCCAAGACAATATAGGTTCAACTGGAATTCTTTCAGCAATATAGTTTAGCTGACATTGTTGAATGCGAGACTACAGGGCTAACGTCCTACTCATGTGCCCCTTTTGACCAAGCATCATCCTTAAATACTCCTATAGGAGGTCTGAAAGCATCATGATCGGACTATGAAATATAGGGAGAGAGTTGCCTCATCGAATGAAACACAGTCCATTCTTCAACACATCAATGGATGTGTTTGGGTTCACCGTCTTTTATGCAAACTTTTTCTCTCTCTTATATAATGGATCATACATAGACCATTTGTGGTGATATTAAGTTTTGGGGTATGTTCTCATGGGCAACACTGGGATCTGCGATTGTTGTACAACAGACCATGAAAGCCATGGACTAGTTAAACATTACTGAGAACCATTTGCACAATTACATGCTACTTGTCTACTGAAATAGAAATTGAGTGTTTGTGCAAGATGACGCTCCATGTCACTTGACACAAAATATATTTGATTGGTTCCAGGAACATAATACTGAATTCCAGTTAATATCCTGGTCTCCTAAGTCAATGGATCTTAATTCGGCAAAGCATATTTCGGGTGTCATTCAATGGCAGCCCAAAACTCACAAACAGTCTTTTTGGAATATCCCAGATATGCATGACTGCTTCAGGATCTAATACAATTTATCTCTGATTATCTACCAAGAATTTTTGGCATCCACGCCAAGGTGGTTTGAAGATCTTTGCAGGTCAAAAGTAGGTCAACATGTTATTAGGTAGGTGGTCATAATGTTTTGGCTCAAGTATATATATCAATTGGAAATATGAAAAAAAAAGAAAAGAAAAATTGAAATAAGAATCCAAAAATTGTGCAGTCAAAAGTTTAAATAAATATTGAAAAAATAAATAAATAAATAAATAAATACAAAAAAATTATTGAGCATACCTATAGGTTAAAATAAAATGAACAAACCTGATGTTTCTTTTGGAGATTCTGAACAGTCACCAGATTGTTGCCTAAATCAGTAGAAGCAGCCAATGGTTCTTTTTCACTGATCCAAGATAATTCATCTTCTATATCTCTATTAAACTGATGAAGAAGCAATGAATCTTCTAAATTTTCTCGCCTAATTTGTACAGGATCATGCAAGGACTGATACCTGCATAGAAAAATTTTGTAAAAATATAAGAATGAGATTATGGAGTTATAAAATTAATACTAAATCTGTAGCTAATAAAATAATTAAGTGAATTATTCCACTGAGAGATAAAATACACTGTTAATTTTTTTCTTTGAAATAGTGGGGGTTATTTATTTTTAGCCTTGCATAAATTTTCCAAGAGCAGAAAACAGATATATTGCTCAAAAACAAAGTAACTATTCCGTAAATTTCCTTCTATAAATATACTGAGAGTATGTATGAAAAAATTATCCAAGACTATGCAAATTTATGCATATAAAAATACATTAATATTAAAGAGCTCAGATATAAAATATGGTAGCTGACATTTTTTCCCTACTTGATTTTCAAGAAAGTTCATTGTTTAACTTGCATCCCAACATCTTTTAAAGGTACAAAGTTATTATTATTATTATTATTTTGTTAAAATATGGAATAATAATAAAAGAAAAATTTTAAATATGAAAATTTTATAACAAAAACTTTTTGCACATAAATTCAATAAAATTAAATCTATCACATGCAAAATATTGCAGATAAGTTAACTGAATGTCTAGTCTTAAAAATCAGATGTTTTAGAAGAACAAATAACTTAAAAAAAAAAAAAAAAAGCTTGAATCTTGAATAGTTTTAAACCTGCATTTTGTTAGTTACTGCATTGTTTTACATATGAGCTTTTCAAGTATGAGCATTTATTGTTTATCTTAAAAATCCCATTATATGTAACTATCAGATTTTATGATTGATACGCATGTTGTTTCAAAACATTTCTATTACAATAAGTGAATTTGGCATGCTTATTATGGAAATTTCCACTCATTTATGTATGCTTAATAGAAAGCTTGAAGTAATGGATATATTTAAAAAAATTAATTTTTGTTCAATGTCTATTTAAAGTATGATAACATGAAAGAAAAAGATATTTTTATATTAAAGCAAAACTACATTACTGCAACAAACAAATATTTATCACTAACTAGGGAACTGCAAGAAGTGCAAGTCACCGATTTTGACGAAAGTGATATCGTTGGAAAGATCTCATCGAGAGCACTAAAAAACTCAATGGAACTACCCGTCGCAAATGATTCATTTTTAAGATATCCAACAATTTATGTCACATAGCTAGTGCACACTTAATGGGGGACCGCAAAAAATTTTAGTCTCGATTTTAACGAAAGTGGTATCGTTGAAAAGATATCATGAGGATTAAAAAACTCAATGGAATCACCCATCGGAAATGAGACATTTTTGAGATATCCAATAATTTGTGTCATGTAGCTAGTGCACACTTAATGGGGGACCGCAAAAAATTGTTTTCTTGATTTTGATGAAAATGGTGTTGTTGCAAAGATATCATTGTGAGAAGTAAAAAACTAAATGGAACTAACCATCTGAAATGAGCCGTTTTCGAGATATCCAATAATTTATGTTACTTAATGCAGTTTCCCAGCAGTGTGCATTAGCAATGTGACACAAATTGTTGGATATCTTGAAAATGTCTCATTTCCGATGGATGATTCCATTGAGTTTTTTAATCCCCATGATGATATCTTTTCAACGATACAACTTTCCTTAAAATCGAGAATAAAATTTTTTGCGGTCCCCCATTAAGTGTGCACTAGCTACGTGACATAAATTGTTGGATATCTCGAAAATGAATCATTTGCAATGGGTAGTTCCATTGAGTTTTTTACTGCTCACGATGAGATCTTTCCAACGATACCACTTTCTTCAAAATCGGTGACTTACACTTCTTGCAGCTCTCTAGTAAGTAATGTGGTAATAGATTTAATTTACAGGAAAGAAAATTTGTTCTCTTGATGTATATTGTGCATTCATAGTATAATTACATAAATCTATTAATTGATATTAAACTCTGAAAATTATGAAAATGTTGTATTGTCATTAAGAATACACTTTCTAAATGTAACTTTAAACACTTTCTAAAGCACTACATATTTGAAGCTAACTAACTTAAATATAATTGCATGAAAAAACAAACATGGTACTATTTTTATTGTTCAAAGTGGGGATGAATTATAATACATCATTTTATGCTACAGCATTAAAGTAAAAGTGAGTTGTTTTTAGTAAAATATGCAACACATAAAAACTCACAATATATTGTAAACTGCAATACAACTCATGTAAAATTAAATTAATTACAGCTTATATATTTTTCTATACAAAACTTCTGGTCCAAGAACTAATTTCATTCATCATCAAATGTTTTTAATCAAGAACTAGAGTAAATTTACTGAGAATCTATTTCTTTTTGCGTTTTTATTGAATTTTTCAACAGGATAGAGGGACACTTTTTCCTAAAAAAAACTTCATAATATAATAAAGACTGGTATAGCAAATAATTCAATGAAACAAGTTTAACAATGTCGTTAATTTTATATTAATAGCTTGTATGCAATTTGGATAAATTTCAGTTTAATTAAAACTAACAAAAAATTTTTGACATTTAAATTTATATCAAAATTATATAAAAATACAATAGTATTTATATCGTGAGAACACACAATTTAATTAAAAACAACTTATTTATTTTAACAACATGTTTTGAAAGTAACCATGTTGAATATTCACTTAAGTAATTTAGAATCTCCATTTGAGAATACATCTGTTTGAAGATTCTGCACTGAGAGAAAAGTATATTTCAGAACACCTATTTCTTAAATAATTCATCCCCCCCCCCCCTAAAAAAACCATACATGGTAATTTGACTTAATATTTTAAGTAGTTATAATTGTATGAAATTCTTTTCACTCTTTTAACAAATTCATTAATATACTGCCTGATGTTAAAGAACAAATACTTAATTCATTGCAAATTAATTTAAAAATCTCTACATACTCATCATAAGAAAATGAAAATTTGTTTATACCTGTTTACTGTAGCAAGAGCTCTTTCTTCTATTTCTTCTTTCAGAAAATGATTACTATTCTGGAAACTAGTGTTCAAATCTTTTATTTGTTCAATATTCTCAGCATGATTGTTAATATCAGTTTCTAGATGCTAAAAACAAACAAAAAAAATTTAAAAAAAAAAAATTCAATTAAGCATATTTAAAGGCATTTCAGAATAACAATAACCTTATAGTTTTAACCATATACATATTAAAAAAAGTGTTACAAAATGTTTGTTATTTCAGGTCAAGAAATGTCTGAAATTGATTTTTACATTAAAAATAAATAAATAAATAAATGCAGTAAAATGGATAAGAAATGCACAAAAAGTTTATTTCAATTTCACTTAAAGTTGCATGAACAATTTTAACTTTGAACCAAAATACTTTAATCAATATGATGATTGTACCATTACAGAAAACATTTTTGCAATTAAATTCTGCTAATGTACTGAATTCTGAAATAAATATGTATGATGCCAAAATCATCCTTATTACAGGCACAAATAACATTGATTGGCTCAAAATTAATTGAACACAATAGAACAATATTTTTTAAGCCATTAATTTAAATCATTCTTAATTTGATATTCAATTCATATTAAATTTAAGGCCTTGAGGTGTTACATGTTTTACTACAATAAATCACTAAAAACAGATCCAAAAACTAAAACAACTTTTAAGAGAAAAAACAATAAATAAATAAATAAATTTTTAGGTATATGTGAAGAAAGAATACTAATAAACAAAGCACTTTTGTTTATGAAATTTGCAAGGGGAAAAAAGTTTATGGGACAATTTGATGAATCTACTTAAATAAATTAAGGACTGATCTCTCCTATTTAAGTTAACAAAAATTAACAGAAACAAAAATTATTTTTCTAAGTACATTACCTTTCAGAAATTGAAAAGGTTACAAGAATTCCAAAATTGAAAAAGTTACTCTTTCTGTCCTTAATTAGTTGCTACATTTGAATAATTTTGTACTGATTATTGAAACTGATGATTATATAATTTTGTTTGAGCATTTTTCAGAAATTTCAGGGTACTATATTATCAATAAACAACATTTCCTTAACAAGCATTCCCTCTTTAAATCTGTGCAATTAGTTTTTAAAAGTTTAGTGTTCGCGTCGTATTTAATAAGGATTCTTCCACCAGTAATTGCATAAAAGTATATTCTAGCTAATGAATTATGAATTTCTTAGTTAAAAAATGACCTTTCTGATATGTTGGTGGTAGAGTCTTTACAAAATGGGGCGTGGCTTAAAGCATGCAAACCCTGTAAATTTGCTTTGAAAAATTTTCCCCAAAATAGATGCAACATTTGTGGAAAGTAAAAATGAGAATTAAAATACCAAGTTATGATAATCTTAATCTCAAATAAAGTACTTCTAATTGATATTTAAGGAATTTCTAGCACATAATATAGCTTCGGGATTACATGCCAGGATTTGTATCAGGAAGTTACTTATAACTTACTTGAAATGTAGCAATTAATTTTAGACGAAATTTCAGATGCAAAATTAGCAACTAATTTGGGGCGGAAAGAGTATAATAATAAAGGAGTTATAATAAGCTATGGAGAAAAATTTTGTGCAAATGCATTATGCATTCAAGAGAGTAAAGGGCGAATTTAGTACAATGATAAAGTGTTTGGATTTTCATATTCTAAGATGACACAAAGTAACTTTAAAGATCGTTTTAAGAATGGTGAAGATGTTATATCATATTTGTTAATATTTTATCTGTAAATAATGTTTCAATATCAACATCTTTAATATTATGAAGAATCTCATTTTTTTAAGCAGGTTGTTTCTCATTTCATTCCATATATCAGTGGTGTAGTGCAGATCTTGTCTTGCAGGATGCTGGAATTATTTGTGAAAAATATTTTCTTTTTATTGTATGAAATATAGAAAATAAGGTACTACTCTGTTATCCTGTCGACTGATTTCGCCAAATTATACAAATCGCCAAACTAATAGCCAAATTATACATATTGACATAATTTTTATCATAAATAAAATAATAATAATACCTAATAATTAGTAGAATATTAATAAAAATACAAATAAAAATAAAAATCCCTTAATGACATTTTAAACATGTGTATCATATTTAATGTCATTGAATTGACATTCACGATCATCCATTATTGGCATTTAATCTTATAATTTGGCGATAGTATTTTGGCTGACGGGATAACAGCATAGTACTGAAAATAATCAATGTGGATTATTTCACATTTAATATTTATATAAGTATTTTCTCATTAATTTTTGGTTCTATGAAAAATCCTGATAAATTCTAAATAGTTAGGTTTAATTATGTACATTTTGATACATTGGGAATTTAATACACATTTTAAAGGTTTTGTAAAATCAAGACTGAATTTCAAGTAACTGGGTTTTGTTAATCAATAATGATCATATAAACTTTTTTAGTGAAAGATTTTTTCAAAGTTATAAGCTTATTTATTAAGTTTAAAGTTTTGTTTCAATGTATAATTAGTTTGTGCATCAGTAAATGAATAAAAATAAACTTTTTAAGGTAATTTGTTCTATATAACATAATAAGACAAGAAAATTATCCAAAATACAAATAGACTGATACATTTTAATACAGAGCATTGAATGTGTTGACTATATCCTAATATATTAAGAGACATTCAATGGGCTCGCATTTTAAAATGGAAAATTAATAACTAATTTCAAAAAAACTTATTAGTAAAGAAAATAAAAAAAAAAAAAAATATTTATGTAGGAAATAAAATTGAAATAAAAAGGAAACTAAGAAATAAATTAAGAAAAATATTAATAACTTATAAAAAAAAAAGTAAGATAATTTCTGAAGTAACTTAATAAGTAAATACAAAAAAGCAACATATAATGAATAATTAAATGTTAAAGAATCTTATAATTATGCTATTTTTTGTGTCTGTTTATTGTTCTTTTTTGGAATGAAGAGGGGGGGGGGGACAAATTCATCTTTCAATAAACATAGGGTTGTTGTACGAGCAAATACTTTTCAATTGATTGAGTGATAAAATTACTGTCATTGATAATAAAATTTCTTAAGGATGATTTTACTTCCTCTAAAGTACTCACTGTTAGAATCAATTGAAGCAACTTGGCTAACTTCTTTATAAAAAGATTCAAATTGTTGCTAAATAAGTATTTCAAATAATCATGTTAGACATTTTTTCATTAGCTTAATAATTAATATTCATTTCAATATATTTTTTTGTGAAAATAAGTTGATACTTTATAGGTGCATTGGTATATAGGTTAAAAAAAAAAAAAAAAAAAAAAAAAAAAAGTGGTAAAACAATTTTTTAAAATATTCATACATACAATACTATAAATTCATGCTTTTAAGGCTTAAGTTCAAAAAAATATTTTTTACCTGATGTTTCTTCAGTAAATTCTGCACAGAAGTAAGATCTTTACCATGATCTTCAGATTGCAGTTGTAACTCTATCTCATCAATCCATGCATCCATTTCATCCAACATTCGATTGAACTGTAGTGCCTGATAATAATATAACAAGCAATAATGACAGAAATTGGCTATATAAACTATAAGACATCATTTTAATGATTCAATTCTTCAATTTGCAGATTTTTTTTTTCTTATAAAACAAAAATAAACAAAATCATAAATAAAATACAAATAAAATTATCTTGATTTTAGTATTATAAAACAATTAAATCTTTAAAAAAAGACTGTTTAAAAATATATATGTATCTAATATGGCAACATATTCTAAACATTATAAAGAAAAAAAAATAATCAAGGTAACAACTAAAAATGCAATATGGATTCTATGCAAACAATGATTAAAAGTATAATTCACAAGGATGTGCAAAATATGCATTTTAAAAATTGTGTGCAAGACATTCCTTAAACTATTTTATATGTTGCATAAAAATTTTTGGAGAATACAGATTATATCTATATTTTAAGAATAAACATGGTAATTTATTTTTACTATTTCAGTTACAGGAAAAAAATATATATGCATAGACAAACAGTCCTATGAATCCCAAAAATTTTTGAAGGGATTTTAAATAATAATAAAGAAAGATCAATAATTAATAAAATTACCTAGTTTTAAAAAAAACTCATTTCCTTATTATAAATAAAGTAAAATTCTGAAAATTTTATACACCAATCTCTGTTAATTCTCGGGATGAGCGATAAAGTAACATAATAGACTGTATCATTGGCAGAACAAAAAATCCACAACAATTACAAACAACGAGCACCTGTCATTTTTAATTAAAAAAAAAAAAAAAAAAAAAAAAAAATCAGGCAGTTAAATTTCTAATTATTCAAATTTTATTAATCATAAATGTTTGCATAATATTTTTTTAATGTTGATGTTGTAATGAAACAAACTGGTACCATTTATCTGTATTAGTCATAAACCAAATGCTCTAAATTAAAATCAGTACACTCATAATTTGTAATATTGTCTCATTCATTAAACTATAGATTATTAGAGATTAAGTTCCTAAATAAGAATGGAAGTGAGAATGGAAGTACCACAATTTCAAACCATGATACATTTTTGTATTTTTTTAAGTTACAATAAAACATCTCAATTTCAATTTTCATTCCCTTGAAAACTGTTTTTAGTTCAGTTCCAATTTTTACTTAATCAGAAATAATGAGATTTTTTTTTTATATATTTTGTTTCAGTTCTGGTTCAGTTCACTAATTTCAATAAATTGTCAAAAGATGTTCATTTAAGCTAATATGAAATATATGAAGCCAAAAAATAAAATTTTTATTTATTTTTTATTTATTTATTTATTTGTTTAAATGCAGAATGCCAAACACACATATTAAATTAATTTTCTTCATAATCTTACCAACAACCCTGTCTTAAAATCATCCCTAAAAGTATTTTTTCAGTATTGGATCTGTTTTTCAGGCACAGGTATTGAGATGGCACTATTTATTTCTAATATTAGTTAATAAATATTTTCATTTTTGGCTATTTATTTCATTTCAGAATTTCAACTCTACAAATGAAAAAAAAATAAAAATAAAAAAATAAAGTTCAATTTCACTTTTTAATTCACCAGAAATAATAGTTTTCCAATTTGGTTCTAGTTCCAACACCTGCATTGCCCACTATGGGGAAAAAAATGATATTCAACATCAACACTGACATTAATTTAAAAAAATGAACACTGTTCTCAGGACTACATTTAGCAAAAATTACTAATAAAATAATCTTTACTTTTAAAAAATGTCTCTAAGAATCAACCTAAAAAATAGTAATAAAATGAATTGACGCTAAAATAAAAAAGAATTATTCATTTTAATACTTGATATGCATCTTGAAGGCGTTCTTTTTTCAAAGCTGTCTGATCCAAAAGTTGTCTCCAATGCATTTCTAATTCTTGAAGAAGATTCTGGATTTCGTAAGAAGCATAATGTCCATTACCAATTAATTTTTCTCCTTCAGCCATAACAGCATCAACCCTGCCTTTATTGGCAGAAAGCTCAGCTTCAAATGCTGCTTGTTTTTGTATTTTACTTAAAAGATTTGTAGGATCCCTGTAAGACTCATCTGAAGCCACTTGAATTTTTTCATTGATCCAGCCTACAACCTTAAAAAATACAGAAACTGTATTTTAATATTTCTCATGCTTAATCAATATAATAATTAAATGTAACTCATTAAATCTTACATATTTCATATTCTCTTATAAGTTTACAAATGTTATGCTATTTAAATATGTTTTAAATGGGAGAAAATTTTAAAGTATCTTCTGTAGTAAAATATAGGTTTAATTATATTGAGGGGTTTTTTCCCCCTTCTTCCTTTGGAAAATTAATAATAGATTTTTACAACTATAGTTTTAGTAGCAATGAATTAAGGCTTTCTTCATCTGGTGCACAATAGTAGAGAGTTATTACCCTAATAAAAGTAAATGAACTTAATTTGGTTGAGGAAAAAGACAATGCTTGATTCTATATATTTTTAAAAATTACTTAGTAATTTAATTGCAATTTAGCATCAATGATACTGAACCAATGATGTTAAACCACCAATTCTAAAAATTATTATAATTATCTTAATTTCAGAACAATAAAAGTCATTTCAGTTATATTCAGTTTTATTTTTGTTAAGGATGTTGTCAAAAGTAGATAATTATTAGATGCATTGATAAGTGATACAATATTAAAATGACATATGATCCCAAAGAATTGTAATAATGACAGTAGTCCAAGATTGTTTAACTTATATATAAGTACTCTTAATTTAAAATGTCTGTTTGAATTTAGGAGAAAGAATAAAGCTATTATAAATACTACTTAGAGCAGACAATTATTAAAATAAGCAAACATTTTTAAGCAAGAATAATATTTTACTGAAGCTTATATCCTTGCTGTAACTTTCATGAAAAAGAGAGAAAAAACCCAAAAGTAGCATCTTATACTGAAGATCTCAAAGAGCAGATTAAACATGTTAAACAGAAAGCAAAATGATGTTATCAAGAGTGTTCATCGATATATATTTTTAAAAAAAATGTAAATACAAAAGGATATCAATTTTTTGGAATAGTAGTTGAAGTTGAAATAAAACATACATCATAGATATTTCTGTAGAACTTTTGCAGTTCTCTTGATTCTTGTAATTTCTTTCTTCGAACCAAAGCACTTTCCTTCAACTTATCACGCCTGCTACAAACAGCTTGACATTTAGCTTGAATGGCAGAACTATTATAATGTTTAGCAGCTATTAATTCTGTAGAAAAAGCCTCCAGTTCATCAATTTTATTACTCTGAGCATTCATAGTCTTTTCAAAATTATCATGCTTTCGTATAAGAGCTTCAACAGTGGCCATTGAATCCTAAACAAAAGAAAATTAAAACATAAATAAATTTTTTTATTATCTTTTTCACACATTACCATTAAGAAATTTAATATGTAAAAAGTTTATTTATTTATTTTTCACACATTCCCAGTAATTTACAAGAAAAATTACTAACAAGGAAGGTCTCCATAGGGGCATACCAAGAAAAATCTGAAAAAATTACAGAATGTTCTTCTGTGTGGATATATACGTTTATAAAAAAAAAATTTGGCGGAACCTCCATTCAGTAACCGTAAAAGAATAATGAAAATTTCGTTATTTGGTGATTTATCACCGGTTGGCAATGGAATGTAATCAAAAAAATATTTTATGTCAAATTCATTTCAAGAAAAAAAAGTTTCATGTTGAACTTGTTTTGATAAGTTTAATTTAAATAACTTTAGTTTTGTAAGTTTTAGTTTGTTTTAAATATAATTTTGTTATATCGAAATTTATATGTTTTTATATTCAAATTAAATCATTAAAATTTGAGATTTAAAACGAAATTAATAATTTAAATTTAATTAAATTTGTTTCAAGCTCAAAGTCCAATTGAGAATTGTTGATTAGATTTTGTTGCTATGGAAACATATGACGTTTTTTTAAAACGCTTAAATGTATGAAGATAATTTTCCTCAATATGATTTTTTTAGCTATGAAAAGATTTTTTCCAGCGATTAATTAAATAACTACTTCAACGAGTAATATATATATGTAATATAATATGTATATAGATGTATATAATATATTAAAGTCTCTCATTGTTTATGTTTTAATTCATTAAATACCATTTAAACGCAAACTAAATATCCAACAGTTTTGAGTTTCATTATAATCGTTTGCTTTTGGCGAGAAAAAGAGCATCTCGCCAAATTGAGTGACTCTTTAGTCTTTTTACGCCAAATATTTGAAAATATTTTATTTTTTTTACCCAATATCTAATGTGATTCCGCCGCTAATTTTGACTGATCCTTTATTACATACATAAGTACTTTAATTAGCATTTTTTTTCATAAAATTCTGGGTATGCCCAGTATGGAGACCTTCCTTGTAAGTGTAAATTTTGAAATTAAAATGAGCAAACAGTTTTCATATTTAACTTGTTTTTGCTTATACTTTTTTTTTTTTTTTGGTCACAAGTAAATACAAACAAATAATTTGATTCAATACTTACACCTAGATCTTCATTATTTAAGAAAGCTTCTTTAGCAGAAAGCCATGACTCAGCTGCTTCTATTTGTTCTTTGAAAACCTAAATGACAAAGAAAGTTTTATGAATGGTAAGTAAATTACATTATGTTTAATTAAAAAAATAATAAGTTTGTTAAAAACAAAAACAAATAATCATCAGTATGTTATGACACTAAATGTTGAAACTATTTAAAGCATTCTAAAAAAAAAAATAAATAAAAAAAAAAAAAAAAAAAAAAAAAATAAGTGTTTACTTAGACAAGGTAACAGAATTTAAATTATCAATTTAGCAATCATTATCTCACAGTCTGAAAATTTAAATTTTGACAACGTAAATTTTAACAAGAAAGAAGAACAAAATAAAACATGAAATGCATAATTGAATCTTAACAAATTTATTTCTTTAACCCTAAATGTCCAAAAGAAACACTGCCATTTCTATAAAAATGCTTCATAAAACAGTATTATTAAAAAAAAATTATAATCTGCTTCTGAAAAGCTTTATATGTTAGAAACTTCAAAGAATTGAAGTACATTTGTTTGAATTAAAATTTTAATTAATTACTTTTATACAGAAAACTAAAATAATTATTTGAAAAATAATTAAAAATCATAATAAAGGACATCTTAATGAATAAAAACTATGATGAATATGATTCTGGATCATGAATAATCAAACTTTAGATACAATAAGTATTATTTTAAAAGATAAGATTCTCACATGAAAAATTCAACAAAAAATAGTTGCTTTAGTAGCTTAAAATCAATAAAATTGTTATCTTCACTTTCTTAACACAGAATTTAACAGCTCTATTAAACAAAAATTTCATTAAGGGATGATATTACATGCATAAAATAAAATGTTAAAAAATTCAAGGAAAACTTTAATAGTATAAGTCACCGATGTTATAGCTTGCTTAAAAAACAAAATTAAAATATCATTCGCTAAAACTGTTCATTTAAAGATAATTTTTTTTTTTTTTTTTTTTAATGAATTTAAAAAAAAAGTAAAAGAAATCACTCAAAAATTGTTAACTGTCATGGAAAAAATTTGCCATGCTCAGTTGAAAATAATTGCAACAAGTCGTTTTTTACTATCTGTGGCAACTCTAAATTAAAATGCTACAATTCACCTGAAAAACACACACAATTCCTTTTTTAGAAAAAAAAGCACAAAAATGTATTAATTAAGTATTTGGTAACAACTTTCCCATTGGGAAAATTAATAGAAAATTTAATACCTGAAGATCTCTACACTGAGTTAGCATATGCCGTCTCTCTTCCCAAACTTGAATTAGATTTCTTCTTAGCTCTTCTAATCTTTGAAGTTTAGATTCAATAAGATCTTTTTCAGAATGCTTTTGTTGGAGTAAACGGTGGCCAAACTCTTTTAGACTTTTAAAAGCTTCTTGTCTACCATTGATTTCAGCCTTAAATGATGAAAACATAGACACAATTAAAATATTTAACAAAACAATTCCACCCTTCCTTTTTCAGAGTGCTTTTGTAGGAATAAACAATGACCAAACTCCTTTAAACTTCTAAAAGTATTTGTATACCATTTATTTTAGCTTTAAGTGATTAAAACATAGACACAACTACAGTATTTAACTAAACAATATTTCATTGAACACAAAAATTATGAGAGGATAGTCCCCCCCCTTCCACCACTCAGCCATTTTTTGATAAATTGATAATTATAGTTGAATTAAAAAAATTATAAAAGTTATACTAACACATTTAAATTTATAAAATACATATTATTCCTTTAAATACTACTTCAGAAGCATTAACTAAAATAAAAGAAGGAAACTGATAAAAATTGTGCTTTTGTTTAAAATCTGTAATTTAGATATTTTTTCATGGTTAATTTGAAAGATTTCATATTTATCTAGTAATTATATACACATCGTGAATCATTGCTTCTACATAATGGTAGTAAATTATGTAATATAAATTATAAAATTGTAATAAATTAAAGTAATCTTGGAGGGCTTTAAGTACTATAGAGCTTTTTAAAAAAATCTAATTTATATTTTTCCCCCCATTAATTTAGAAGGAATTATAGAATTCCTCCCAGCTCAATAATTTTTATCATACAAAAATAGAGAAGAATGAAGGGTTTTTTTTTTCTTTTTTTCTGCAGCACTGCTTTTTATCCTCCAGTTTGTTTACATTCATCTTTAAAAGCTGAAAAAATAAAGTATCACCTGATGATATTGTACATATCAGGGGACAATGAGAAAGTAAAATTGAGAACTTTGTAAAATTTAAAAAAAGATAATCTAGAAGTAGATGTTAATTCCAAATGTTAGTTTATATGCATACTATGCTTTTAATCAAATTAAAAACAGAGAATAACATACTTTTTATTAATTACATACCTACTTATAAAGTAAAGAAATAACCCAAGTAAGTAAATAAAGTGAAACTTCTCTAAATAGAGCACATATGGCTCTGGAAAAAAATGCTCAAATTTTTGCTGTAGTACTTATAAAATTTCCAGATCAGTTACAAGTAAATTTAATGCTCATTAAGCCACAAATATATTAATTATTATTTTTAAAAAAATTAATTAACCTTCACTGTTTAAATGCATAAAGGAATTGCTTTTATAAAATTGAAAATCTAAACTGAAGAAATGGTAATGAATTAAAAAAGAACATACTATTTACTAATGACTATATATAAAACATATAGACAATTATTGATGGGTTAAAAATGTGTGTGTGATAATTTCACCTCTTTATTATTATTTTATATTTGAATTATTTATTGAATAAAAATTGACAATGTTTCAATAGAATTTTTCAGAAAACAAACTATAAGTAGTTAATGTAAGTTTTTTAAAGGATTTTTTAAAAATATAAATAATGTTGTACACTTTTATAACAGATATATTGTTTTTAATTACATGTTATAAAAATTAAGACTTTTCTTGTTAATTAAGAAATTTAATGTCTAATATATTTTAATGTTCAAATGCAAACCTGGTAGTAAAGTTTGATAATTTAAAAAGTGTTATATTATAGAATATGCAAAACATAAACAGTAGATTTTTTGTTATTATTATTATTATTATTATTAAAACATCTAAACACAGTTAAATCTAATCATATAAATGAAAAATTATTCTGTATCTATTCTTTAATAATCTAGGATATCAAATAGCTTTATACACTATTCTTTAATCAAAACTAAACTGATAAAAATAATTAAGTAAAGAATTCATAATTTAAAAAACTTAAAATTCATCCATAAATTATCATTAATAATAGATATAAACATTTATTTCAATATAATAAACATACTTAACATCCAATGTTTCATTAACCTAAAATTCAAAGTACACATTTATCTCACATCTGATAATACATAAATGAAACTTATTTTGAAAACAGTATTTGGTTTATAAACATATAACAAATATAAAGAATGTACTAAACTGGTGGAATATGTTTAAAAATAATTTTACATCATTTAAATTTTATAGTACTGTGTACATTATTTATATATTAGTTTTTATATTTGTTTTAATTATATGTTATCTTATTTATTTATATTTAAAAAAA
This sequence comes from Maratus speculifer, assembly GCA_964019185.1. Taxonomy (NCBI): domain Eukaryota; kingdom Metazoa; phylum Arthropoda; class Arachnida; order Araneae; family Salticidae; genus Maratus; species Maratus speculifer. Next base: position 159,523,021 of record OZ025300.1, on the reverse strand, counting down.
TAAACGATCTTAAAAATAAAATGTACCTTTCTTTCTTGATGAAGCTGTAACATGCTTTGAGCTTCAGAATTATTGGTTGCTAATTCATCTGATGTCATTCTTGTAGTAATGTCATTCACCCAAGATTCCTGAAAAATAAGTATTTGATATTAATTAGGGAAAAATTTTTGACATTACACATTTTCTTAAGAGCCATAATAATAAATAGATACTCACTAGTTCTGTAAAGTCAGCTAAAAATTTATGAAGAGTGTATGCTGATGACAAAGACTGCTTCCTGAAATTGATAATATTTAGAAATTTAGACCTCAAATTATGATATTTTCATTTAAAAATTAATAAAAAGCCATTATCAAATTTTTAACTTGTTTAAATAATATTACAGTACAGCCCCTATTATCAGACTCTGGCTTCATTGAGTTACTAAAAAGAAAAAAAGTCATTTTTTCCTTTCTGATTTAATAAATAAATAAATAAGAGTTCAAAATTTTTTCAATTTATTTTTCATTTTAATCTAACACTTTTCTGACAATGACTGCTTCTTAATTCTAGATTTAGGAATTTTAACTTCAGCAATGTTGTAATCAAAGATTACATCAAAACAAATGTGATTTCACTAATGCAGCAATTGGATAAACTTCTAAAGAAATAGAGAAGGAATCTGTAAGGAAAGCTCATTAAAAGTTTTGAAGAAAAAGGAATTATAGACTGCAATGTAGCGGAGAGGAATACAGTGGTATATGCTGTGTACCTTTTAAATATTTTAAACGAACTCTGTATATTCTTTATTTCTCTAAAATATAAAGCTATAGAGTATACTCTTTAGTGTACATCCCCTGCCTTTAGTGTATATCCCCTGTTTTTATAAGACATCAACAATGGTTATAAAATGTCTGAAATAGATTACACTAAAGGATGTTGCATATTGGATTACTGAAGCATGGGAAATTAAGCCAATGCCTCTATACATATCATGGCACCTGAATAGTCAATAGGTGGATATGAAATTAATGATGAGTCTTTGTGAAGACTGGCTCAATTGTTTCTGAAACTTTTGTGCCACTGAATGGATGAAAACAAATGAACAGTAAAAACCAAAAAATAGATATAGAGAATAATAGGTGAGCCTGGTCCATACTAACTTGGGTAATGAGGCCTCTGTTGTAGAATATTTTTATTCTGTTTTTGAATATATCTTCATTTTATAACTACAAATTTTTTCTTCTTTCTCTACTATTCCCTATTTGTTAACATAAAGATTGAGGAAAAAGAATGATAATCTGTAAATTTTGCACTTTTCTTTAGAAGACAATATCTTAAAACTGCATAATACCTGTGTAAAATATTTTTTAGTGGAAGAAAAAAAAAAAAAAAAAAAAAAAAAAAAGAATCTATAACTATTTCCAAACGCAGACAAATATTTGAAAATATTTATGATTATTTTTTAAAAGAAAAAAATATATAATAATTTACAATTTTTAAGCATAGAATATCAGCTTTCTCATACTTTTTATTTATTTTATTTTAGTTATTTTGTTTCGAAATACAACTTAAGACTTTCTCTTCTAACATCTTTTAAAGTGACTAATTTGATATAGGAGATAAAGCTACTGTAGATGCAGCCGCAGGGCTTGAAAATTCTAAAATTTTTAAGGTTAGTTAAAACTTGTCGTTTTAACACGATTTTTAAAACAAACTTTGCCGTTTTTTCACGATTCTTTGACGGAATCTGCCATTTTATCGCGATGTTTTAACAAAAATTACTATTCTATCACGATATTTTAATGAAATCCACCATTTTTCAATTTTTCTTTTACGCGATTTGCCATTTTTGCGATTTTTTAATGAAATTTGCGTTTTATCTGCAATTCCTTTGTTGAAATTCAGGCTTTTCCCGTAATATTTTGACGAAATTAAGCATCCCCCGGGCCGCTTAAGAGTCATTTTTTTTGCCGATTTTTTGTTTAATTTATGCCTTATAATGCATCAGCGGCATTGCTAGTAGACACGGCGAAAGGTTAGGTTCCCGGAAAGGAACCTTAGTGATAGAATATGCATTCCCGGAAAGGATTTTTGGGTTCTCCGGGATCTCGGGAACGCTATTTTTCGAGCCCTGAGCAGATTTATTAAAATCTTCAAATTGGCACCCACTTCTCCCTTTCCATTCAATAGAACAATGAGTAAAGCATATCTTTTAAAATAAAAGTTTTTTTTCAAATGTGGCAATCTTATTTCAAATCTGACCTGTTTGCAAAAGAAATATATGATAAAAATAGATACAAATATTTAATTAAAAATTTTAATTTATTACTTTTGGGTATGTTTGCATGTTAAAAAAAAAAAAAAAAAATGTTAATTTACTTAAAAATAATAATAATAATAATGATGAATCTTGCATATCAAGCCATCATATTTTCTTTGGCAACAATGCTTTTTTAGGAAACAAAATAATAGCTATCCCATAACCAACTAAATAAAATAATCATGAAGTAATTTAAATTACCTATTATGACATAAATTAATTAATTTCCTCCAATTGTCTTGCACTTCGGACAACTTCTGTCTTGTCTGAAGTGCAACTTCTGGATTCTTTTGAATTAAGCAACGTGCATCAGCATCATGTTCCTGTAATTACAAAAAGAAAAAAAATTTAAATACACATATAATGAGTGTTGACTAAAATTTAAAAATAGGTTCATTAAAGAGTCCGACTACTTGACGAAGATATATATTGCAGTAGTACCCCAAACCCATAGTAAAAAAAACCGAGTTGGCTATTACAAGCCATGATGCTTTATGGATTGTAAAGCCACATAATTTAATTTATTACTTTAGGACAAACCATTAATTGTTTGAGTTATTTATGTATAAAAGATAAGAAAATGCGTTACACCTTTAAAATATTTTTTTGCTAAATGTAATCTATTTTACAAAAACGGTCGATGCTTCTACAATCTGGAATTTTTATAAAGGGCATAGACATATCAAACTGAGCATTAATTTATTCAGAAGCATATTTTTCATTGCAACAAGCATTGTAGAATTTTTTTTAGGGGAGGGGAAGGGGGCTTTTAAAAACGTTTTACAATTTAAATGCAAATCTATCAACTGCTTTAAAAAATCTCATATTTTTCATATGCTTTATGGATTGTAAAGCCACAAAATTTAATTTATTAATTTAATATGAACTATTAATTGTTTTAGTTATTTATGTATAAAAGATTAAAATATTTTCTAGCTGAATGTAAATCTATTTTACAAATGCGATCTATGCTATTACAATCTGGAATTTATAAAGAGAGTAGACATATCAAATTGCGTATTAATTTATTCAGAAATATATTTTTCATCACATCAAGCATTGCAAAAGTAAGATTTTTTTTTTTTTGGAGGAAGGGGGGGGGGGGGATTTTTAAAACATTTTACCATTTAAATGCATATCTATCAAGATCTCATATTTTTTAAATTTTTAATTGATTACATTAAATTTGTCTTTGTGTTACCATAAGCTTTGGTTGTAAAGGAATTAATATTTTGAATAACTCAAGTAGAAATTAGTGTCTTGTGACTATGCAAGCTATTAAAAAAGAGTCACACAGTTACAGAATCAATAGCTGTAACTATTGAGAATTTTTTACTCAAAAAAAAAAAAAAAAAAAAAAAAAAAAAAAAAAAAAAAAAAAAGGTACATGAAACAAGAAAAAATAAATTTCTAGATAATTTTGAAATGAGCAAACAAAAATATACATAAAGGTATTCTGCAGGTGAATAGGTATAATAGAATTATATTAAAAGTTAATCAAGTTCATCACTAAGAAAATATATTTTATATAGTGTTAATGTTAGTCACAAAGTAGTTATAAAAGCAATAATATCTTTATAATCTAGTAGATGTGAAAAAGCTCACTATTTTTTGACAAAAAAAAGCTAGCAGAATGAAAAATCATTTTCAATGCATTACCGAGATAACTTTAAATAATTTGGACAAGACTTAGGTGAGCTAGTTATGAAAAAATGATGATAAATTAGCAAAGGGAAAATGAAACATTTTCTCAGTGTAATAGTATGAGTTTTAAGGCACTTTCATTAAGTGAAATATTAAGAGAAAGAAAGAAAAGAGCAATCCATGATTTGAGTTAGAATGATGTCTTCCTCTGAAATCATATTGAAAAAAAAACTTTTAAAATTTATTAAGATAATTGTTTAGCATTTATACAATGAATTAAAATTACATTTAAAAAGAAAAATTAATAAATTTTAATTAATGAAAAGTTAATCAGAAAAAACAACCACCTTTAGTTTTGCTTCAATAGCTGTCATATCTCTTTCAGTTGTTTCAAGTTTTCTTTGACAACTTTCCACAGATTGTAAATCTCTGGTTTCTTCTTCCACAGATAATGCCAGGGACTATAAAAATAAATTGATATATGGATTTACTTATGTAAGACTATTTAAAATTTGACCTAATTTGGATATATATATATAAAAAACACATAACAAATGGGAAAAATTGCAACATAGTTTTGTACACATTTCTTTAAATAAAAATCAAGGACTTTCAAGGATCAAAAACAGTAAAATTTGAAAATCTACAAATTGAATTATACATATATTTTAGTGAATTATAATTATAATATAAAAAGGGTTTCATTTAGATAAATATAAGTTTTAAACATTCAAATAGGCAGGGAAGGAATTAGAAAGTGTCTGTCGTAAGATATTTAAAAGACCATTTCTTATAGTTACTTTAAAGGAACAAATACAACAGAAAGAAAAAAGGAAAATTTAAAAACTGCAAACTTAGTGTGTGGGAGGAAAAGAAAAGGAGGTGTGTTTGTAGAGGAGGGGAGGCGATCCAAATTTTTGGTAGAGGAAAGAGATAATCTCCAATAGGAGATCAGTTTGGGGTCCTTTATGTGTAACTAGTATGAGAAGTGAACTTTTGGAAGAAATATGGGCAAGAAGAGGAGATTTAAGGGATTTTTTTTCTTAAAATCAGAAATTTAAAGAAACACAAAAGAGTTTCATTCCCTAATTCTGAAATAACAGAACAGTAAAATTAAGGACATTTCACAGATTTTGAATGAAAATACTTTTAAAGGCCAAAAATTGCTGAAAAATTTAAGCATTTTTAAAGATTTTTATGAATTGTATGAATTCTGTATAAACAATAATGATAGACCCTACAAGGAAGGACTATTGCTCTGGACTTTAAAATTTAATTTAATTTTCTTTTCCTTTAATGGGTTTGAAAAATAAATAAATAAATAACATTTATTCTTCTCAGGAGGCTTACAATTAAAAACTAAGAGCAAAAGAAATTACAGATTTTTTGTTGAACTGTAGAAAATATTTTTTAGTTATGTTTCTCTTTTACATTATACCAGCGTCCAGGATTTCAAAAATGGAATTGGGCACTGCAGACCCTACTCATATAAGGATTGTACTGCTATTGATTTTTTATTTTTACATATACTGAGTTAAAAAATTATATTAAATAGACAGGGGATATTTTAAAACTTTTGGTATTATTAATTAATTTTTACTTTAAAATTCAACTTCGAATAATGAAGTTAAATAGTTTCTAAAACCTGTCATAGATATATAAATTAGTATTTATTCATATTATTATTTTTATATGCAGAACTGCCAAGTCTCCAGCTTTTTGGATACCGGTACTTTAATGCAGAAAATGTTCTTTTATTTAATTGAAACATTTGAGCAATCTTAAAGAACATTTTCGCTAAGATGATAGTGGTGTGCAAAAAGCCGTAGACCTGGCAACTCTGTACATGTTAATAACATTTGTTACATTTATTTATTGTTATTTACTATTAAAAATACTACTTAAATGTTTCAATCAGTACACTTTTAACTTTAATATAATGTAAAGTAAAAAATCCATAAGCAATAAAATTTGTTTGCAATGCTGAACAGAAGTCAAACTAATGATGCTTTAAATATACTTATTGTTCTAATATCAGTCATATTTTAACAAAAATTGCAAACACATTATTATTATTATTATTATCATCAAGGGGGTAACAACAGTTAAGTAAAATAATTGACAGCAATATACCTTTTTCTAAAAAAACATTGAAGCAATTCCAATATTTTTATAATACTTTTAGCAATAGTTAAATTATAAACTGAATACTTGGTAAGAAATAAAAATAAATTCAATGTATAACTTTAAAATAAAGTTTTTGATTGCCAAACATCCTATTAAAAATACTATTTTTATTTTTGTTAATTATTGAAACTGCTTCACCAGTTCCTAAGAAAAAAATACATCAATGTTAGATGTTTTATATGTGTTTTGACAGTTGTGATTGTCCTCTCAAGCAGAAAACTGAAAATTTACATAAAATGTCTATACCTTTTCATTGATTCTATCATTGGTATCATCTACATCTCTGTTGAAAGCATGAACATCCAAGGCATTAGCCATTTTTTCACGGTACAGCTCCAATGCTCCTTGTAGAGCTTTCCACCTACAACATGAAAAAGTATCCAATAAGATCATATAAACACTGCATTACCTTTTTTTTACTATTTAATTTCATACAACTTTACAGATAATTTAACATTTTTATAAGCTTATACATAAGGATTTTTGTAGCCCTTAAACAAGAGTAAAAAAATAATACAGTTAAATCTATAAAGAAAGAATTACAAGGGATTGTGAAAAAATCCCTCTTAAGATAAATTTTTAAGATACATTCTTTCTTAAAAATACAGTAGATCTAAAGCTTTATCAGTCTTTACAGTGTAAACAATGAAATCTGCCACCTATGATTTTGTAAAACTGCAGCATAAAACAAGCTGTTTTCTTGAAATAAGTAATGACATCATACACAAAAGTTATTCAATGTGTAGATGTTTTCAGTTAGCAGACTTGCCAAATCTATAATTTAATTTTCAGATTAGGATGAAATAGTTTTACTGCTTCTTGAATACTGCACTGCCAATCCTGGTCCACCAGTTTTGTCTTCTGACAATGCGATTGCACATTTTCTACCTTCTAACATAACTTCCTTAATTAAACCAATGTACCAGGGCATTATTCAAAACTTTAAATACCACTACAAAATCAAATTTTTGAAAAAATTCTTAATCCTTTTTAATTAGACATTAGAGTAGCAATCTGTATAAAAGACGACAAAGATATAATGACAGTGTAAATAAGCAAAAGAACCCTGAAATTATAACACCTCATAATTTCCTCATAATGGTGCATATACAATTCCTTTGTTTTTTTAAGAGTTAAAACTTAAATAATCTGTGCTTTCTTTTGTGTGTTTCATTATTATAATCATGTTTACATTACTTTCATGTGTTTTTGTTGTATTTCTTTTATCTGGAGAGAGAGGAGTAATTTTCTCTTTTTGATCCAAAGTCTGTAAAATTCTAAAATCTGCACAATGTCTAGTCCCAAGTTGTTATTGCATATTATATTTGTTTTACAAGAGATATGAAATTTTCAAAAGGTAGGTAGGATTATGTTACATACACAATCTATTTTCAAAAGTACTATTTCTGTATTTTGCTAAATATATTACTAATGATTATTCATCTGTTCCTATGTCTTAAAAGAACAAATTTCACAATTAGAATTTTGTTTTGTGTGTTTTTAGACAAATTGAGAATGTTTTCAAAAGTAAAATTTTCTTTCTTTTCTACCAGAACAGACATAAGAATGTATTGCTTTTGATTTCAGCTCATCATTGTTAATACAAAAGTAGATTAATTAATTGCACATACAAATCAATAAAAGGAGATAAAGAAAGGGCAGTCACAGTTTAGTAGAAAAAAATGTCTGAAGGAACAAAGCTGATATAACAAATGAAATAATTATAAAATAAAATTTTACTTTGTATTAAGCTCTTCTTGTCTTTGTTGTACAGACTGAGTATCAGAACGGCCTTGGCGAATAAGCTTATTTGCAAGAGCATTGATATTTTTTATTCGTAATTCATCTACTCTCATATCCTAAAACGAACAAAAACATTTTTTTAGTCAAAATTTAAAAGCAACATTGTATTATAATATAACAGACTAAAAGAAACAGAGAAGAAAAAAATATTGACTTACAGAATCAACATCATCCAATTTCCTTTGAAGTTCTTGGCAATGTTCAAAATCTCTACCTGTATCTCCAGCTTGAACCATCATTTCCTTATTGAAGAAAAATTAAAAACAATAGTATAGAAAGATTAGAAGCAGAGCACATAAAAAATAACAGTTTAAAAAAAAAATTAAAAAGCTATTAAAAAAGTTAACTAAATTTACAAAGTAAAAAGTTAGGATTAAACAGACCAAAATTTATTACAATAATTTTAATCTTTTAATGTTCCCATAACTTTAACCTTTTAACTTAACATTAATCCTAACTTAACATTAATAACTTTATCTTATCTTGAAGTATGATTAATTGCAGGTTGATAAATTATTTGTAATGATCTTTGGTATTTGATAGCTCTTGAAACTTTAAAAATTTAAATAAATTTTTTAAACATTATTATTTTTATAGGTAATTAATTTTTTTAAAACAAATTCACATAATGGGAAAATGCTCATTCTATTGTTTTGAACAAGTGGTAGAAAGAAAGGGAATTAATAAGAATGGTTATATCTTCTACATGTCATTTTCTCATCAAAATTAATTTTTTTTCATTTGAATAGATAATGTTTAACATATAAATCCCTAAAAGTAAATTTCTTCCATTGGTGAAAGTTCTTAAGTATTTTAAAGAATATTTTTAAGAGAAAGTATTAAGTTCAATAATTTTCACACAAATATTTTTCTATAAATACATTAAAATGATATTTATTCATTACAAACACCCTAAAATTACACCCCAGTTTTTCGAAGGATGGCATGCTTTAAATAAATCATTAATCATATAATTATTAAAGATAAAATTAATTTTGACATCAATAAAATTATGTATGCATATACATATATATTGAAAAAAAAAAAACTGCTACATGTAATTTTCAATTAAATTAAACTCTAAAAAAAATTTCTTTTCCATGCCAGAAATTTATTAAAATTATTAGAAATCTTTTTAAATGTGGGACAAAATTAGATTTATTGTTATTTTCACCCTATCAATTTTCCCTATTGAATGCATTCCTCACGAAATAATTTATATATATATATAAATCTCTTGTATGTTTCATGTGTACAACTATTCAGCAGTCCTGTAAATAAAAGTTTAAATTTTTGCATTATTGTTGCATCTGTATTAACTATTACAATCTCATAAAACAACTTTTTGAATTTTAGCTTTAGCGTCTGTCTAATTTTATTGTATCTTAAATATTTCCAAACAAACTATTTAAAAACTTGAATGTGGTTCACTTTTATGTGAAAAAAAATGGTGAGTTAATGTTTCTTAACTTTTAAAATCATAAGAAAAGAATAGTAATTGATTACAAAAATTGTTTACTTTAATTCTGATTTTAATATTCATTTATTTTTTTATATTTTTGGTAGTAGGAATAAAATAAAATAATCAGGAGTAAAATATTTTGCAAGAATTTGAATATGTAAAAACTAGAAAATACACTACAATTCACCAGACATACAAATAAAAAAATTACATAAATACATATACAATTAAAAATGCAAACATTTTGGCCTAAGTTATAGCCCCTCTTCAATGCAATAACATTCAAATGACCAGAAAACTACATATCATGTTTACAGTTAATAATTACTAACAGTCATAAAATCAAAGAAAGTATAAAGAAGCATATCAAAGCAAGGCTGTGTATTCGGGTAAAACTTCACAGAATTCATTAATTAGCAAAATTTGATTATGAGTGAACCAACCTTCAAGAAAAAGTCTACTTTTTAAAGTTATTGCAACTGAATCTGATAACTGTCATATTTGTGAAATCTGGGCTAATGGGCAGTATCCAAAGAATGCTGTACAAGTTTAGACTGCAAGCTTCCAGATTTGTAGGCATGTTTATGCTCAGTAAAGCGAATAGCACATGTACAACCAATTTCAATATACACTGAGTCGATTTTACAAGGGAGAGTAAATAAAATTTCTCTTTTAAGTAAGGGGGAGGGGGATTCTAGGTTTAGACTTACAATTTACAGTATCCTTTGTCAAGATTGTGAGTCAATATATATTGACAAAACTGGTCATACATGTGCCATTCACCTTGCCAAGCAGAAATGTGCCTACAAATCTGGAAGCCTGCAGTCTAAAGTTATACAGCATTCTTTGGATAGCGACCATAGCCCAAATTTTGTAAGTATAACAGCTATCAGATTCAGTTGCATTAACATTAAAAGAGTTTTTCTTGAAAGTTGGTTCATTTATAAGCAAATTTTGCCAATTAATGAATAATGCTGTGTAAATCCACCTAAATGCAAGCATTGCTTTGATATAGTTCTATATACTTAAGTTGATTTTAACTGTTAGGAATTATTAACTGTAAACGTGATATGAAGATTTCTGGTTATTTGAATGTTATTGTACTGATGAGGGGCTAAAACTTAGCCTGGAATATTTGCATTTTTTATTGTATTGACAGAATTTTTGCTTATATGTCTGGTGAATTGAATTGTAGTACATTTTTTAATTTTTAAATTTTGCATATCAGATGTTAAACAATGTTTAGTTACTTTAATTTGAAGATGACTCAATCAAGTTGTTTACATTTAATATTTCATTGTCATAAATGTCAGAATAAAGCTTTGACTAAGGTTAAGCATATACTGGAAAAGGACACTATTAAACATAAAAGATATCCATATGAATGATTTATTTGGAAAACTGAGATTATAAAACTATTTCAATTTAGCTGGATTAGTAACTAAGAAAGCACTGAAGAAAACTTAGTAATGTAACTCGAGATTACATGGACCCAGGAAAAGACTACTTGGACCCAAATAAAATGATTTTAAATATCCCCTGGGTATGATATGCTCATATTTAGTGCTGTACCTGCAGAATATTGGTTAAATGAATCAATACTCTCAACAAAATAGCTTCAGAGCCGATTTAAAACATATTTGTGTCTGGTCGAGGTAACCCTAACTTATGATAACGTTTTACTTGCAAAATGAAAAACTATTTTTATTTGTATCTTTGAAATAAACATATCCTTAGATGTAAAATAAATAAAAAGATATGGCCCTTTTTATTCCATTGACAAAGAAAGTAATTAGCTCAAAAAAAAAAATTGTAAAACAATGAATTTCCTAAAGCTAACTATAAACACCTATTTTACTTAATACATAAAACAAAGAATAAAAAGGGAAAAAAGAAATGGCATACCTTATCACGAATCCAAGCTTCAATTTTCTCAGCCTGGTTATTGAATTCTAGGATATCCTGAGCTTCTTCAAGTCCACGAGCTAAGTTGGTAGATGAAGAAAGCAATTCATTCCAATGTTTCAAAAGTCTTTCCAATTGCTGACGGATCTTGATTGAACATTCATGATTCTTAGAGAGTAATAATTCTCCTTTCTAAAACAAAAAATAATAAAAATGTTTAAAGAATATAGTGAACAAACTGGTACGTATACATTTCATAGATGGCGGCAGAATGAAATCTAAAGAGTAACAAGATTTTGAAACAGATATGCCTGTTGTCTTGAAACATGAATGTATCAGAAAATTAGGATTCTTAATACTGGTGCAGAAAAGAAAGTAACATGTTTTATTTTTTCCAGGATATACATTTTGAAATTTTGAATGTTTATTCTGATAAATGAAAATCACTTAGGTCTAGCTAAAATAATTAATATTTTTTGAAGTTCAGAAATTTATTACTGATAATTAAATAATTGCCCTTAAGAGGCTCATTATTGGTATATTTACTTTATATATAAATTTACTTGTGAAAGGGATAAAGAAACTTTAATTACCAATAATCAATCTTAATTTTGTTGAAAATAAATTTTATATTGTTAGACAACTGAAATCTTTAAAATCAAGATATTACTGTCAGAACAATTGAAGTTAATAATACAATTTCAAAGTGTAAAATTTCAGAAAATAATTTATCATAATATAAAAAAAATATATGTGTAGTTAACTATTCAGGTTAAAAAATAAACTTGTATTTAAACATTAGTTTCAAAGAATCGCTTTGGTTAAAAATCTAATTTTTATTGTGGTATTACACATGACAAAATAAAATACATAGATAATTTAATTTTATACTATTTACATATAAAGATTTTCAATATATTTTTATACTTTACCATCTTTTAAATCAATGGCAAATAGCAATAATGTTTTAGAAAAATGTGTTTTTTAGCTAAGATTTTTAAATAATTTAAATTTTTAGAATGTAAATTTCCTTTAGATTTAATTTAAATTTTTTGATTAATTAGTTTGAAGCTTGAATATAATATTTCCCAGGAAGAAAATTAAATGCACAAATTAGAATTTAAGCATTTCCTATAAAATAAATTTCATTTTTTTTCCTAACAGATATTTTTTTTTACCAATGAAAAATGACAATTCTGTTCCTATTATAATTTCATATTGCACTAATTCCTTCCTGCAACTTGCATTAAGATATTGCACTCTATTTAGTCTTAAAAGAAAAAAGAAAAAAAAAAAAAAGGGGGAAAGAGAGACACTATGTTTATTGCAAAAGAAGATTTGTCATTATTTTCTTAACAAAATTCTATGGCTATAAAATAATGTTTTATAAAGCATTCAAGTAAAGACACAGCTAGCTTTTATATTAGTCTAAATTATATAACATATAATTTGGGATTTGATTAGCATAAATTATCAATAATGTAATATATTCTTATAGGAAGCATTCAAAGTACTTTTTGATTGCAGGGCCTCTAGAACCATAACCAGAGTCTGCTTAAAGTTTATCTTTTAATTTTTATAGTGCAATTTCAGCCATACAGTGCACTATTCTTATCTTGTCATTTGTGATATAACAATGAATGCAACATTTATAATTTGCAGTACATATAGAAAGTTAAAAAAATAACTACAATCTAAATTATTACTAACCTGTTTAATATTTTTGATATTGCTTTCATGGGCAGACAGCTCAGCTTGGAATGCCTGATGCTTTTGCAATTTTCTCATTTTGTCTTCTAAACTAGCAATTTGACTCATGTCTTGTTCAGAATCCAAATATTTCCTCTTTTCATCAATCCATGCTTCAGCCTAATAATATTATTAATTCTAATGAAATAAATGGAATAAAATAATAAACAGCAAAAGATACAGATGATTGTCTCAGACTATTTTAAAGATTTTAAGTGAAGACACAACTGGGACATCACAGCCCACTCATATTATCTCTTTTAACATTTTATAATACTTATTATACGTAACTAAATTTTATCCAAGTGCTTATATATACTTTAATTCACTTATTTGACAAAACTGTGGAAGAATTTCATACAAGTTAGAAGTGTAAGTTTTTTAGCTTTCTGAAAAATTGTACTTTTAAGCTAAAAACCCTATTAACTCCTAAATTCGAGACATTTCAATTTTTTTTTTTTTTTTTTTTTTTTTTTTTTTGGTGGAGAGTATAAATATAAGATTATATGTGGCAGGCAGTTAAAAAAAATGTGATTAGTTTCAGAAAAAAATATTTAGAAAATTGGAAATTTTCCACTGCTCTAAAATAAAAAGTTTTGGAGCAGATTTTTTTTTTTTTTTTTTTCTGCCATAAGTGTTGAACAAAATACAGTGAATATGGGTATAAAATTTTATCAAAATCTGTCAGGTAATTTGTGATGAAATGAGAAAAAAAAAAAAACCTTGCATATTTCAATAGAATTGCACCAAATCTTGTCTTATCTAACACTGTGCATCTGAAGACTCAATATTTTCTTTAAAATGTTTAAGCAATTCAATTTAATTACAATTTTCTTATGTAGTTTGGTATGAAGACATGTGTATTTTTAAATTTAACAAAAGTATTCATTAAAGATAAATGTGTTTCACTTTGTCATTGCGGGAATAGCAATACTTTCGAAAATATTACTGATAATTTTTTTATTCTTTTGGTTAAAATATTTGTTTAGTTCAAGTAAAGCTAGATGGTATCTCTACTTTAATCAAATCTGACAAGTTATCTTTAGCTTTTGTGGAATTTCTTTTTATTCTTTTTATTTTACTAAATCCAAAGTTATTTTAGAGTTTTACCCAACATTTCAGAGCTCATAAGCTAAGAAACTTTGTACTTATTTAATTTTAAAGATAGAGAGAATATTTTCTTCCAAATCTAATAACAGCTTTGCATTTATTTCTTTTAAATATATTGGATAAATTTAAAGAATAAATAAAAAAATATATTTAGTCAATAAACTGTAGATCACCTCAGTGGCATCTCGCTGGAACTGGGCATGAAGTAAACTGTCAGCTAACTTTTGTTTTCGAATGTTGCTTAAATCTTTCACTTTATTTCTCCTGCAAAATAAATAACAACAAAATTGTAAAAAATTAATAACAGCAAATATATTTAATAATCAAAGTTAATTTAAAATAAAAATTCAGAAGGAGCATTTGGCTGATTATTTTCAATATTTAAAATAAACTTTAGCACTTAACAAATGAAGGTATATCCTATAATATGAATATAGAATTTAATTTTATACTTTGGTATAATTGTTTAATCACCCACTCAACAAGCACACTTCTTCTATTTTTAAGTACACAGACCTTCCAAGAAATTAATGTCTGCATTTTTAACCAATATTATTTTAAAAGGATAATTATCTTAAGAAAAATAAAAATAAATTGAAGTAAAAAATCTCAAATATTTTGTTATTTAAAATTTAGCAGAGTTTATTTAAAAAACAAATTAAAATTTTCTTTAAATGTTGCTAAAAAAAAAAATTACTATGAATACTCGTATATAAATTGACCCCCCCCCCCCCCCCCACACACACACACAAATTGCTTTCCAAAAATTGTCAGTAACTCCAACTTATGCACGAGCACATACAGTAAATGAACATTTAGAGTTGTTAATAAACACAAGTTTTCTAACAGGGATAATATATAAAGGATAAGGATTATTTTCAACAAATGTAATAACTCAACTTGCTGAATTTTAAAAAATTTCTTAAATAATAAATCTTGCATTTCTTAAAGAAATGCAAGAAACCAAACAACAGTCCATGGGCACTAATAGCATGAAATCTAGGGAAAGAGAATATAAACATACAATAATCTAAACTAAGATTTTTTTTATTTTTTTATTTTATTTTTATTTTTTTCATGTAAGCTAAATATTAAAACATACAAATTATAAAAGCAATGCAGAAACTTATCATGCAAAAATTATTAAATAATTAAAAAAATTCTTCCAATATATATGTTAGATATATACATATTTATAAAAGCAACTGAAACAATAGCTCTTTTATTATCAGGGAAGTACTTTAAACTAAATTAAGACATGGACATAAAAAAAGAACTAAAAAATTATCTTTATGGAGGGGTTTAAGATGGTTTTTTCAAAAGTTGAAAATTCTACTCATCAGTCATTATTAGCTGAATAAATTTTGAAAGATGCCGATTTAAAATTTTGCCTGCTGAAACAAACATTTTTTTTTTTTATAATTATTTCCCTTTTTTGTTAGACTTAATAATAATAATAATAATATACTTTCCATATATTTTCTTTCACTTTTCAAGTGAAACTTATGTACATTTGGCCTATCAACAAAAGTATTCACCCAGACCAGTAGATGATTACCAATTAAAAAGTAAATATTGATCAAAAATTGGCCAAAAAAAAAAAAAAAAAAAAAAAAAAAAAAGAAGAAAAGAAAAGAAAAAGAAAAGAAAAAAAGAAAAGGGGAAAAAATCACCTACTGGTCAGTGGCTATATCTTTTTTCCTGCTTTACTCTGTGTAGTGAAATATTCTTATTTCTTCTTTCAAAGTTTCTAGACAATTCTGGTTAAAAAACCCAGACTTTTTCAGGTTTTCTCTGACATTTTTCAAAAATTCCCTCTACCTTTCACAATAAAAATTAGTTTTATATATAGATGTAAAACCTCCACAATGGACAACTTTCATACAGATAAATGGTAAAAAAAGTATGCAAACACACACACACACACACACATATATATATACAAATTTAAATAAATAACTTAACATTTTTAGACCTGATGTAACCTATATAGGTTACATATACACATCTCTTTTTTTCACATACATAAAAAAATTTTGTTTAAAAAAAAAGAGACATTGGCATGAATGGAGCTTAACAGATAGCAAACATAAAAATGGCTTGCAGCAGAAATGTAAAAAATGTACAAAAAGAAAAATGTAAATAATTTTACTGTGCATCAAGATACCATCTGTAGAGTCATGTATATTTAATAAAAAAATTATTAAATATACATTTATGTTTTCCATGTTTTTATAATGCAAAAAAAGTAAAATAAAATTAAAAAAATTCTAAAAAATTGTCAAAAAATGTACTTTTTGGGTACTAGTGCATCATCAAATTTTATGTACAAAAAAATATGTATGTGTAATTTTTTTTTTTTTTTTTTTTTTTTTCTTTGCTTTTTAATCTTTTTCAGTTATTAGCTTGTTAATATAAATTCATAAATTAAATTTTAAAAAGTGCATTGAGAAATCCTGAGATCCAAAGAGGTTAAGTAAAAACACACAATCAAAAATATTAAACTATCTAAAACTACACTAGATTTAACTTAAAAAAAAGAAAAAAAAGAAAAAAAAAAAAGAAAGAAAGAAAAAAAGAAAAGAGAGAGAGAGAAAATATATCAGAATTTAGCATTTATTTACCTGTTTGTTACTTCCATCATTCTAGTTCTTATCGTATCAGAATCGAAATGCTTTTGTTGTAGCAGTTTGGTTCCATGCTCTTGCAATGCAACCAACTAGATAAGAAATAGTTTGAATAATTATTAAACAAGCAATAAATAAGCTTATAATATACTTAGAATATCTTACACTTGTAAGAAGATTGTACAAATGAAGAAAAAAAAGATACCTGTATGCAAATTTGCTTGATAAGAAAAAATGGATCTTACTTTTTCATTTTGAGTAAACAGAAGCTTTTCAAATGCTTCATGCTTCTTTACAAGAGCATCGACTTCTTCAACAGTATTGCCCATATCAGAACCAGACAAATAAACCTACGGTATAAAAGAAAGACAACAATAAATTAAAAAACATAAAATTACAAAGAAATAAAGTAATAGTATAAGAACATTTTTTATTATTAAGAAAATGATCTATGTACTATAAGAAATAAATTCAAATGAAAAAATTACTAAAGTTTCATTAAGTATGCATAACATAGTACAGTGGAGCATCGTTTATACGATGCCGAAGGGACTATAGAAAAACGATATCGTATAAACGATAACGACGTATAATCGATTTTCACTTCCAAAACTAGAATTAATTTTGTTTTCATTTAATTTTAATGTTTAACGCGATGATTTGCATGAATTTGTAAAATAAACAAACCAAAATAATAATTAAAAAAAACGGGGAGGGGATTAGAAAGCAATTTAAATATGATTACCTTTATTATGTTTCACCGTAAGGTTCCTCATTTACAGTACATCATTTCCTTTCCATTTAAAGTCAAAGCTCAAAAACCCCGTGTGGCCAATTAAAAGTCGCCAACTACCGCATGGCCAACTAAGAGTTAGAAGGATAGTCTATTTGCAACTTAAAACAGGTCGGGAAAGCTAACCATCCCTGAGAAAAGAATGACTCCTCCAAGTGTAATCTATTACACGTAAGCTGATTTTCCAGACTACTCGAACACAGCCCACATTTTTATAATGTAGAGTGCATTTAAACACGCTCTTTGGAGTCATTCATAGCTGCCAACTTCCGCTCGTTCGTAAAATATACAAGAAAAATAAACAAAAATAAACCTATATAAAATCGAAAAATCGACGTATAAACGATTTTGGGCGTCGTATAAAAGATATATTTTTACATTAAAATGAATAGGAATGAGTCGGGACCACATTAAAACGTCGTATAAATGTAAACGTCGTATAAGTGATCGTCGTATAAATGATGCTTTACTGTATATCAAAAATGTTTATAATAAACTGCACAGCAACTAAATAGAAATTTAAGTAACAAGGTACAGGAGTAACATTACTAGATTAGTTAGCGTGTCTACCCCTTTCTCCTAAGTTTTTTTTTTTTTTTTTTTTTTTTTTCCTTTTAGAATAATTCACATAATATTTATTTCTTATTCCTCAGTGTTTAATGTTATTTATGAAATAACTTCTGCTTCATATTGAACATTTTACTTCAGTAGCTAACATCCATCCGTCATAGTACAGACCAGATCCTGTTTATGTGTGCAAGAACAAAAATTGCATGTGTTACTGAATATCTAATAACTTAAAGAGTTATGTTATCTGAAATAATCTGAAATTCAGTATAGTTTTTATTATTTTTATTAAAGGGACATTACTTACAATAAATAGCAATTTACTGTAATTCAATTTATTTTTAACTTTTTAATGCCATTTACAGAATTTAAAAAGATTATTTAAATAGAGATGCTACTTTAAATATATCTTTAAAAAAAAGAAAGAAACTGCCCTGTTAATAAATTCATTTACAAATTAGAGCAGATATGATTAGTAAATACTTTTTATTATAAAAGATATATTTTATTTACTCATATTTTAAATAATTTTAATCTTTCGTATTAATTTATAATGAGATTTCGACCTAACAGTTTTTTAAGAAAATACATTTTTGCTGTAAATAAAAAAAATCATAAATAAATATCTGGTTTCTTACAAAAATAACTAAATATTGTATATGTCATTAAAACAAAACAAAAACTAGAATAAAGAGTAATTGCAAAAAATAAAATGAAAATGAAAATAATCTGAAATGAATAATAATCTGAATAATCTGAGTTAAATAGAAAATAATAAACCATAAAAAAGTCTGCAACATACCTCTTGTTGGCTACTCAGAGTATCTAACTGTTTAGCATCTCTAAGGAAGCAATGCAGGTCACACAACTGATCCAAATATATTTTTTTCTTATGCCAAGCTGTATGCAAATCCCCCCTTACAGCCAACAACTGATCTAATCGTTCACGTATCTAGATAAAAAATAAAATTTGCATTTGTTAAAAATCAGTTTACAAATTTTTAAAAAGCACATTTAAACAGATGAAATCAGTCTCATAGCCATTGAAATAGTTTGCATCAATAGCAACTTAAATGATATCAACTGTATCTACACCTTATACCTAATCTTGCTTCCAATCCTCTAATACAGGATAAAATTGTGGAATAGTCATATAAATTAAGTTAACTGATGCCTGTGTTTGATTTGCATTGTTTTCTAAATTAATGCTTTTCAAAAGATCAAGATCAGCAATTTTTATAATAGTAAATGCCTCATAAAAATTAACAGATCATAATATAAATTGATTAAGCTTCTGACCACAAAAAATATTAAATTTGGACTGCCATTACAACAAATGCTAACTTCCCATTTTATTGTTTTCCATAATGGATGAAAAGTGTTCATACTTCAGTTTGTCTAACTGCTATCTTGCCAATCGGTATCTGTTATATTTTGGATTAATTTTCATGAAAACAGTCAGATAGTTTCATATCTTTAATATGTAGTTCGTGTGAACTACTGTACATATCCCACTTGAAATTGCCCTTGATCATACTGCTAATTTCAAAATGATTGATTTCAAAATTTAATTATTTTTTCCCTCTTTAAGTCTAAAGAATTTCAAGCATGCTGCTTGGAATTCATTTTTTTCAGAGAATTTTGTAGTTATTTATTTGTTAGTACACTCACCACCCTTATTATTGTAAAAGTACTTAAATCACTACAGAATTTATGTTAAGGAGCATATCTGATTAGATTTGGAGGTTCACTCGTTAAGCATAAAGGGGAAGAAGGGGAGACAGTTCCCTCTTAATTTAGATAAATGAAGTTTTCATGCAGAATTATTCAGTTTGCTGCAAATTCGTATACCATTTTATTATGTTAAGGAGCTTCCTTGATTAAATTTGGATGTTTATTAGTTAAGTATAAAGGGGGAATGGAGCTGATCCCCCTTCTCTGAATTTAGATAAATGGCTTTTTCATGCAGAATTATTTGATTTACTTCAATTTGATATGCCGGTTTATTCCATTATGGTGCCTTTTTGATTCTATTTGGAGGTTTATTGGTTAAGTATAAAAGGAAGAAAGGGGGGAGGTTAAAACAAAATGAACAGATAAAATGAATGGTAAAATAAACAATGAATTTAAATATATCAAGATAAGCATAATAATATAGATTACAAAATCTAAATACAATTAAACTACTCAAATTGTAATATTTTTTAAACATAAATTTTTAATTATTAATTTTTTTTTTAAAGTCAAATTATCATACACTAGTTTAATCAATATTTACAGGAAATTGCAAAAATAAAACAAAATTATCAGTAAATTTCATTAATCATCATTTATTTTTTAAATAGATACAATGATAATTTAAGTTTTGGTTTATTCCAAGTTACTTTTTCTATATTCTGTAGCTTCTCTAGTTCCAAGATAAAATGCATATGAAATCATCTGCTGATGTATTGAGTAAAAGGACTTTGTTACTATGATTAATTCAATAGGCATTATGTGAGATACATCAAAATTTTTCAACCCTTTGTTGTATACTGTCCACTACAGTGGACAAGAATGCAGTTTTGTTTCCTATCCAATCAATTTCATTTACAATCTCTGTTTAAAGCTTTTGCTATTCTGGGACATTTATACTTTTAGTAGAAAAATCGAGATAACACCACATCTTGGGTAACAAAGCAAATAGAAAATAACAAATTTAATGTTGGGTAATTGCAACTTTTAAGGTATGCAAAAATGGGTTAAACAAATTTCAGGTCTTTAGAAAATTAATAATTTATGAAATCACTACCATGTTGAATTTGTTTTATGGGCCTAGTTATTAACTATGATTTTCCTTGTTTACATTTGAAAATGGATAACAGGTTTTAGAAAACAGCAAATAATATACTGTGGACTTCACATAATCAACCTTTTGTATAAACATAAATGAATGAGTACATGGATATTATCAATTTAATTACTTCTTCATGGGCATAGTGTCCTCCGTCAATCATTTCTTCTCCAGCATTTACAATTGTACCAAAAGTACCTTCTCGTGCCTCAATTTCTGCCTTCAGCTGCTCATGTTCTGCTTTTAACATCTGAGCACTGGCAACATCCCTCACTTTCTCTTCAGTTTTCAAGGAAGAGCAAAGGCCTAATGCCCAATTCTCAACATCTCGTACCTAGTAAAAATAATTTGATAAATAAATACATAAATTTTTGAAGCATTGTTGGAAGTTACTTTTAAGATTTCATAAGAATAATAAGCTTGTTTTACAGTACAATAAAGAATAAAAATCTGTCTTTATATTTACAGATTTCAGTTCAGTACTATAGTGTAATAACTTATTCTTAATTTGGTCGTATGAATAATCTTTCATAATCAGATCCATAATTCAAATGGCATATTTAAGCAAATGTGATTTGATACAAGAAAATTAAAAACCTTTAATTGTATTACATTCATTTTAAAAGACACTGCAGCCATGGCAGCAATGATGGAAGTGGACCTAATTATAGAAGATTAATCAAGGGTAGAATAATAGACACAGTGAGGCCTCCTTTTCTCATCTACCTGTAATATTAACACTTTATAAGGTGGGTAGATAATACTGATAAAATAAATGGCAAATTGATTTTCTGGTAGTCATCCAAAAGAAGGGTTCATACTCTATTTGAATAACAAAATTCCCAGACTTTTCTAGGTTTTCCACACAATACTTCCTATATTTCCCTGAAAACAATTCAAGCCATTTTAAGAAATATACATTATAATTCTAGATCTTAATGAATATACATATACAGCAAAAGTGAATATATTGATACATTAGTAAAAATAAAAGTAAACATGTCTGAAACTGAAAAAAAATCTAAAAAATTCAATCTAAATATCTATATTCTTTGATATTTAAAATATAAAAAAATAACAAATGAAAAACAAACAACAAAACCCCTTTTCTTTAAAATACAACTAAGATGGATTCAAAGCCATAGCAAACACTGAATTTTTTTTAGAAAGTTTTGTCATCATATCATTTATTTGTGTTGTGCTTCAAAAACAATTTGTTGTGTAAGTTACTTTTTTGTGTGTGTGTCTTTTAAACATTTTAATTTAAGCTTCAGATTTTCTTTTTTGATTGCTTCATTATTTCTGTTCTTTTTCTTATTTAAATATTCATGATATCTCATCCTAGTTAACATGACTCATCATTTCTTTTGCAGAGGTATTGTCTATTTGGGAACATATTTGTATAGCTAAAACATGTTTATGTTTAAAATGTGATTTTACTAAAAATGCACTTCTAGTCAAAAAATCAGAACTTTTTCCTAAGTTTTAGAAAAGAAATTAATTTTATCCGATTTTTTTTAATATTTCCCATTTTTTCTGACTATTACCTGTTTTCCAAGTTTTCCAGTCCCATAGGAATCCTGAAAAGTGGTCTACACATTTCTGATAATGCTAATGAAAATAAGTAGCATATGACTTTGTCACAAACTAAAATAATTTTTGCACAGTTCTGAATGAATTAATGAGTAAGACCAATCTAAACTGAACATTTCATAGAATATGTTTCAAACTGATTTGTGTAAATAAAAACCTATAAATAAGACTTATTGGGTTTTAAAGAAATAACAGAGACAACAAAAGCAGTAAAATATGAATTTTGATAAAAATTTCCTATACTTGAAACAAAACTTATTTTTTACAGACTTATTAATTAACAATAAAATCTTACAATCAATATGTTTTCGAGAATTTTAAATTATTTACACGGTTTAAATTTAAGTTAATTAGAAAGGATTTAATTTTTGATTAACATGCTTAAATTTTATAGATGTAATTATTACCTTAAAAAATATTGCAAAACAAAGAAGGATAATGAAAATATAAGCACACTGTTATGAATTAACATTCAAATATATATCACCGCAGTAAACATTTGAAAAATTACAGTCCAGAATGTTGTTAAAGTTCTAAATATACACCACATTTGTGATTTTCATATTGTATCAATGGTAGTAACAGTGTGAGGTGCTACAGATAGAAGCATTTACAGATTTTTTTCTACATATACAAAGCCCCAAATAATTTTATTTTTAAATAAATAAAATAAAATTAGAGGAAATTTAAATAAAAAGAAATGAAAAGATTAAATAAAAAGAAGAGGAAGTTAAAAAAAAGTAAGAAAAGAAAACACTGTCATAATACACTTAATCCTTGTTTAAAGATGAATAACCAGAAAATAATATAGAATAATATATTTTTTTATGATTCAAAGATTTATAAAATGACAAACCTACAACTAGCTAATTTTTAAAATATTATGCATATGAAATGGAAAAAAAAAAAAAAAACTATAAAGTTTTTTTAAAACTAATTAGGAATTTGGTTTTCAACAAAATTATTTTTTGAGTATGAGGAATTGTTGTTATTCAAAATCACTTACTGAATTTTTATTTTAAAAGAATGTGTGTTTGAAACATTAATAATAAAATAAAGAAAAGATTAACATATCAATATATATATAACATTTAAAAATGGAATTATAAATAATATGATACATAAAATTTGAATAAATTGTACATATTTAGTAGCATAACTGACTAATATAATAAAAATATTGGTTTTCTTAAACATTTTAAAGAAAAGAAAAACAAACATGCACACATATCCACGTACAAAAATGATTTATCTTAAACAATATTTTCATATAATATTGATAAATATAATCCAGCAATCTAATGCTAAATGCGTTTTAGTGTTAGATTGTTTGATTAATTATTAGATTCAATAAAAAGTGCTAAAAAATGCAAAGCATGAGACAATCCTGTTTAAGTTTGATATTACATTAATCACAGTCCCTCCCCAAAAATTAAAAGGTTTGTTAAATATGAAAATTGAACAATCCAAGACATCAACAGATCAGGGGTATATATTGCATCCTTCAAGAAAAATAATAAATATTTTATGTGCAAAGATATGAAGACAGAATAAAAGAACATAATGCAGATCTGAGATTAAATAAACCCCACACAGCATTAGTAAGATTAGCACAAACTCAGCCCATAAAAGTAGATTTCAATAGATCCAAATTCATTTTCTGTGCAAGTAATCACCAAGTATCTACCACAAAAGAATTTCCAGAAATAATATTTAATAAAGAAATAGTCTGTACTGATGTATTATCATATGATATTCACACAGTCTGGAAAGACTTAAAACATAACAGATAAACCTGTGCCCGATTTTGAAATTTTGAATAACTTTTTTCCATTTCCTCTTATATATGTTCTAGGTAGAGTTATAAGACACAAAAGGACAACACCTATTAGTTTTTTATTGATGAAGACCGCGTAAATTTCATTTGAAAATTTTTGATTTTAAAGAATTTTAATGTATTTTTAAAAGATTTTATATTATGCTTTACATACCTTTAAGTAATGTAAGCACATTTACTTGTATTTTTATAAATGTTAATATTAGATTGCTGCTTATTATTTTTTTAATTAATAAAAAAATAATAATGTACTCACTGAAGCTAAAAATCTTTGAAGTTGATAAGAGGCCTGCAATTCTATTTTCCTTTGTGCAGCCCTCTCTTGAAGGGTGTTCCAATTCTCAATAACCATATTTTGTTGATGCAGAATATGATCAGCATTACCACCAGGATAGCAACCTTGAAGCCGAGCACTGTCATCTACTAAAATTTGAAGCTGAAAAAAAAAGGAAAAATATTGTTAAAATAATGAGTTGAGTTATAAGCTAAAATAGAAGTATAATATTGCATCACCAGTTAGATTATTTGAACTTTCTGTGGAACATATTTATTGAACAAGTAAAATCTTTCATAAATATTACTGCAATATCATTTTACTAAAATGTAATAAATAAAATAGCAATAATAAACTCCTGAAAGAAGAAAAATAATTATAACAAAGACAGACCAGCTTTCATACAAAGAAACAACAATTTTTCAAAATCTAAAACACTGGATTTTTAACATAAAAAAATAGGAAACATAATTACATAAACTTCTCTGCTTATAGTGTAACAAAAAAAAAAAAGACAAATAATTTAAAATATTTTCTTATTTAACAATCCATATGAGTAAAAAATAACATTTTTGCACATTCAGTATTAAATGGATATTAATTAAAAGCAATTTATCAATGAGTAAAATACAAGACTTTAGAAATACATCTTTTATTTATTTATTTTGTTTCTTACAATAAATAATAATTAGATATTATTTTTTAAAAAGAAGCCAATTTCAAAACTACTTGGAATAAAATCTAGATATTTAAAAATTTACTGCGTTATAAGTAAACTGCTGTCACTATGCAGCTTTTCAGAATATCTTAATGCTAGACAACTACGCTCATAATTGATTTGTTGCACTTATGCAATCATCTTGCAAATACAAAAAATCTGGCCATTTGTTAATTATTTTATTTAACTAAAATGTTATATCCTAATGAATCATCCTATTTCAGAGTTAAATGAGTCAAAAATCTACAAAAATAGTTTAAAGGCTGATTAAGATTAAAAAATTGCAATTCTGGTTTATGTAACACAATAAACAGTTTATCCAAACTCTGGCAATCATACAATACAATCACACAAGCTTGACTTTTTTTCCTTCTTTTTTAATGCAATAAATACTAAATATATAATGTATGCTATTGTGTAGGAAATCATAAATATGAATTGCAAATTACAAATATGTAAATATGACACAAGAAAAAAGTGAGTACAAAACAAATTAGAATTTGTGAAGAGGAAAAATTATCAGAACTGAACTATGGGTTTTTTTATAGTTTGAATTGAAAATTATTTAAATGCGAAAAATGATTGAGTACAACTTTTTTTTGTCTAATAAAATAAATTATTTTAAGCATCACTTTCTTTCCTCTGCTTTAATGAGTATTTTAGAATTTTTTTAATAAATAAGTATTCATCAATATAATGAAGAAATCAATATACATTACAATTATATCATTACTGAAATTCTTTATACTTCATTCAAAATTACCTGAGCTTCTAGAGCGACAAGGTCATTTTCAAAACCTTCATGTTTTCTAATAAGATTCTGGACACTATTCAAATCTCGTCCTAAATCATCAGGTATACTTGCATACTTTTCCTGTATTCTCGACAATGCATCACCTACATCTCGATTGAAACGATGAATCTCTCCAGCTGCATGGAGTTTTTGATCTCTAGCTTTAATATTGTCCAATAAAACTGACCAAGTTTGCCTACAATAGAAACAAAAATAATTCTGAACATTGCATAATAAAGATATGTGCAGTAGAAAGTATTACAATAATCTGAGAATATTTTAAATAACAGAGACATATAGCACAATTAAAATATAGTAATATTGTACTTACAGATTTTTTTGGGGTAACACATGGGAACATATAGAACAAAATCTAAGGAAAAGTAAGATTTTTTGACAGATGTGTCTGTATTTTGCAAGGTTACTTTTTTTTTTTTTTTTTTTTTTTTTTTTTTTTAATGAAAGATACTAACATGAAGTAAAATAAAATTCTTTTTATTTATTTTTGATAAAATTTGATGTGCAGGACAATATCAGATCAAGATAGAAAAGAAAAAAAAAAAATACAAAAATGTTGTAAATAAGACATTAAAAACTAACATTTTTTTAAAATGAACTGTAACAGTTTATTATTTTTCCAACAAGGAAGCACCATACTCTCCCATTTAAGATTAATCTTTATCATATGAGCATGAGGCGAAAATAGAATTAAAAATTGTATTTCATGGGGGTTCAGGGAAGCAGAATGAAACAAATCAATACAAATAAAAGAGTACAGAAATGTACAATTTGTAAGAAACCTAAAAAAAGCTTCTAAAGTCCCCCTCTCCCCTTTAAAATGAGGAATTAAAGCAGTTTATTATTACTCTTTTCATATTGTAGGGAGAAGCGAGGAGTTCAGCCTCCTGAACATTATACAGTTTTTGAATGCATAATCATAAAAATAAAACTAATTACAAATAGTCTTTAGCATTTCCAGATTCCTTCCTGACTTAAAAGACATAGTGCCTTTTTCTTTAGAGTTACTTAAAAAGAATACTACTAATACACTATTTAATCAGAGAAAATTAAAATTTCACCAATTAAATTTGAAAATCAATTGTTCTCTATGCCTTCCTTGCAAACACTCATGAGCATGCAAAAGTATTTATTTTAATAGAAAATTGTACATTAATTACCTCAAATGCTGCTGCCTTTGCTCAATCTTTCCAGAGTAGGAACTGTCACTTGCAATCAGTTTCTTTGCTAATTCTTCACACTGATTAAATCTTTCAGATCCTGCTTCCACACGAACTTGAAATTCATCAAATTTGCTTTGAAGTAACTACATATATATAGAGAATCATAAAATAATTTAAAATCAATAAATCATTTTTAAAAAAAATTGACATAATAATGAGAGGGTGTATGTTGGTAGTATGTTTTAAATTGATGCACTTGAATAAAATTTCAAGAAACCACTATAAATCGAAAACTATTGATGTCTAATCTCATTAACATAAAACAGAAGCAACTACAATTTTAATTTTTCTATTACACAGAATTTCACGATAACTCTCAAAATAATGGCAACATCTATGTTAGACATAAAAATTAAAGAAATTAACCTACAAATAATCCATCATTAATAAGGAATAGAAAAATTAAGGAATAGAGAATTTAATTAAGAAATAAAACAAATTGGTCATCAGTCTAGGGAATAACAAATTTATTTGCTAGATAACCATTCTAAAAAAAAAAAAAAAAAAAAAAAAAAAAGTTCTTTATTGATTTTAATCAGATTATGTATAAGAATGAAATTGGGAAAAGAAATTAATTTAGTTCCTCTTGTGTTACACAGCAACTTTTTAACCAACATTTATCTTACAAATATTGCATGCAGAAACACTAAGTTAACAAAGATGCATATACTATAAACAAATAAAACTGGTTAAAAAGAAAGAAAGAAAAATGAATCTTTTATCCTATATATATATGTATCAACATAGTAAACAAACAAAGAAAAAATTACCAAAAGATGCTCATAGTCTTGCCCGTAATCTTCAGAATTAGCCATCAGCATCTGTTCATTGATCCAGTTCTCCAATTCATCACTTTCTCGATAATACTCATGCAGGTGTTTAGATTCCATTAGTTTTTGTCGTCTGGTGTTAGCTAATTTTTGAATATTTTTCATCTGTTGATTTACTACTTGCTATTTTTTAAAAAAAGTAAGAAAGAAAGAAAGGAAAGAAAGAAAAGAAAGATTAGAATTTTTTTTTTCTAATATATTAAAAATAAAATATGATACAAAAGATATACAGTCAATCATATGTGGGAAAATGATAAATAAATATCCCACTAATGGAAAAAAAATAAATAAAAAAATAACCTCCTTGAATCAAAACCTCTCACACAGATGTAATGTTAAAGCTTCCCACTTAATATAAAATTTTCAGAAGTCTTTTTTGGATAATGCAACAAAGATTTGTCTGGTCACTTATTGATATAATAGATAAATTAACAAATTAAAAAAGACAAACTTCTGATGACTTCGTTTACAAATGCTTTTCTATATTAGCGCATATGAAAACTTTTCCTAATTAATAGTTTAATTTTGAAGGAAAATAATCTAAACTGCGGAATAAATGACAAATTTTTTTTCTAAAGTACCCACTGCCTGCACAGGACCTGCAAGGCACGTAAACCCAGGCAAATGCAGGATTTTTGTGAGTGTCTCTCAATGTCTCTTGTCCATAGGCGAACATCTTTTTACATGCAAGAAATGAAGACAAACACTTATATGCTTTACTGCTGAAGTAAATTCTATATATACTATTTTGTATGATATGAATAACTGCCTTGGTCCTATAATACATATCCAAAATCAGTGCCCATTCAAATATACTTGTATAAATTTTAATAAAAAACATTGGATAGAACTACTGATATGTGTAAGTGAGATTAGCTGTACATAAAAATACAGATATTAACCTACGGCAAAGTAGTTTACGAATATTAGTAAATATATTTTTTAATACACTTAAAGTTTTAATTAAATATTATAAAGAAATAAAAAGAAAAAAAATACACTTACCAGCCTATTACTTATGATTTTAGAATCAGGATGATTAGAGTCAATCATAAGTTGAGCTTGATGTCCCATTTCAGTGATTAAACTGCAATAAGTATCAATTTCTAGCTCAAGAGCCTGTAAATTAAAGAATGAAATAAATGTTACAATTTAAGTAATCTTTCATTAAGAAAAATAAGAAAAATAGTTTTCCGTAAAGATGTTTGTTAAGAAAATATTAAATTGAATATTTTTGATAATAAATGTTTGACATTTTTAAGCTGTAATAAATAAAGTATATACAAACACAATTTATAATATTACATATTAGGTATTCTACTATAGAAAATTACACTAGATAAATTTTAATCAATTAAAAGAAGGGGAGAAGAATTTTATAGCTTATTTAATTGCGTATGTTCTGAACAGCATTTTTGAGCTAGTATTAGGCAATTCTTTTCGAATTAAAGATGATGACAGAATTATGGCAGACAGCAATAAAAAGGAAAAACTAACAGCATTAAATAACCAGAAGAGGGTGTAAGAACTTCTTTGTTTACAACGTAATACTGAGTTCCACAGAATTTTATAATTCACAGGTATATACAGCTGGAGAAATGTTAATTTTGGTGTAAAGTTCATATAAAGATTGCTGTCTTAATTATTTAAATTAAGAGAAACACTAAGGTGTACACTAACTATATTCATTTAATTAGTGCCATTTTTGCAAATATAGCAGACACAGAGTAAATTATGCAAAAACTTTAAAGTTAAAATACTGAAATAAATTTCAAATGCAATGTGAAATAAAATAATAATGTTATAAATACACAAACAGAGCACACAAAATTCTCTGTTGCTGAAAGTTTAATCATGCACAGTAAAATAAAATACTTTTATAAGCATAAGCATTCAATGTTTATCTGAAAAATCATATTGTGCAATATCTTAAATTGATGAGTACAATTCCTGTAGTTCCAAAGCATAACCGTTGCAACATGTGAATTTGACATAGGCTCTGATTATGAAAAATTCACCACTTATATTTATACTTGGTAGAAAATACAAACTAGTACATTTATTTAAAAAAATACAGTTTTGTTGAGTTTATTTATTTATTTTTTCTTTTTTTTCAGATATATAGTAGCATGAAAGAAGAAAAAGATATTAATGTATAAAATTGAAACTGGTGTTATACACAATTGAAATGAAAAAAACTTCTTTAAACACCATAAAATAAGTTAACTGCGCAAGGCCTTTCGAAAGAACTTAGTCTTTCTTCGTCAGGCGCAAAAAAGACGTGCGTCCACAATGAATGTAGCGGCACGACTGAAGGGGAAAGCGGGAGGGAGAGGGAGCAAGCAGAAGGAGCAGCCAATAGGAAAGAAGAAGGCAACAGCCAATCACGGAAGAGCATAAACAAAACTAGATAGACAATGAAGGAGAGGAAAGGAAGAAGGGGGGAAGGGAAATGGGAAAAAAGCGGGGTAATTAAAAAAATTAACTAAAAGGAGAGAATAAAATGAAATAAAATGTACGCAAAAAATATATAAATTAGTAATAAAAAATAAATAAATAAATTAATAAAATAAAATAAAATAAAAATACATAAAAATAAAAAATAAAAAATAGTTTACAATTATAAACACACATGAATATACCTGAAAAATAGTATACATAATATATATAAAAAATAATAATAATAATTAAATAATAAACTTAATTATGAAGCAATGCTGAAAAGATTCTTCCAGGCAACGGAGAGGGTTTTAGAATCAGATTTATCATTAACAATAATATCACGATTAATATAAATAGCTAAATATTCTAGAAAGTCTAACTCAGAGGAACTATTGGCATTAAAAATAATTTTAGCAGTTTGAAAATTGAAACTATGGCCGGAATCCCAAGAGTGTTTAGCAACAGAAGATTTAGAAATTTCTTGATTAATGACATACCGAGAGTGTTCTTTTAGGCGTTTTTCGAGATTTCTTTTAGTTTGACCAATATACGATAAATTACAGCCATTACAAGGAATATTATAAATACCCCATTTTTGGAGGTCTGGGACAGGACATTTCATGGAAGGAAATTTTAATTTATTGACTGGTTTAAAGATAACATTAAAATTGAAACGTCTTAAAACTTTAGCTAATTTAAAACATAAAGGAGGATAAAAAGGGAGGACGACCAAATTATCAGGTTTACTTTTATCAATATTAGAAAGAGTGGAATTGTTAGGGGGTCTATTGAATTTGCTCACAGCAGTATTAATGATAGAAGGATTGAATCCACGTTTTACAGCAACAGATTTTAAGTAATTGAGTTCATTCTTAAGAGATGCAAAATCGGAACAAATTTTGAGAGCACGATAAACATAAGTATAAAAAACACCGATCTTTTGATTGACAGGATGATTTGAGAGAGCATGGGGTGGATTAGAGACAGAAAAAGGTTTTCTATAAACACAAGTTTTGAAAGAAGAATCACATTTGGTAACTAAAACATCAAGGAAAGGGAGTTTATTACAATTCTCTAACTCAAAAGTAAACTGAATATGAGGATCAATAGAATTGACAGTTTGAAGAATTGTAGAAATATCAAATGGATTATCCAATAGGACGAAAGTATCATCAACATAACGAATCCAACATTTAAAATTGATCAGATTTAATAATTTATCTTCAAAGTAATGCATATAAATATCACAAAGAATGGGAGATAAAGGATTACCCATACTTAACTTCAATTCGATAATAAATTTTTCAAACAGCTAGAAGGCTTAAGTATGGGTAATCCTTTATCTCCCATTCTTTGTGATATTTATATGCATTACTTTGAAGATAAATTATTAAATCTGATCAATTTTAAATGTTGGATTCGTTATGTTGATGATACTTTCGTCCTATTGGATAATCCATTTGATATTTCTACAATTCTTCAAACTGTCAATTCTATTGATCCTCATATTCAGTTTACTTTTGAGTTAGAGAATTGTAATAAACTCCCTTTCCTTGATGTTTTAGTTACCAAATGTGATTCTTCTTTCAAAACTTGTGTTTATAGAAAACCTTTTTCTGTCTCTAATCCACCCCATGCTCTCTCAAATCATCCTGTCAATCAAAAGATCGGTGTTTTTTATACTTATGTTTATCGTGCTCTCAAAATTTGTTCCGATTTTGCATCTCTTAAGAATGAACTCAATTACTTAAAATCTGTTGCTGTAAAACGTGGATTCAATCCTTCTATCATTAATACTGCTGTGAGCAAATTCAATAGACCCCCTAACAATTCCACTCTTTCTAATATTGATAAAAGTAAACCTGATAATTTGGTCGTCCTCCCTTTTTATCCTCCTTTATGTTTTAAATTAGCTAAAGTTTTAAGACGTTTCAATTTTAATGTTATCTTTAAACCAGTCAATAAATTAAAATTTCCTTCCATGAAATGTCCTGTCCCAGACCTCCAAAAATGGGGTATTTATAATATTCCTTGTAATGGCTGTAATTTATCGTATATTGGTCAAACTAAAAGAAATCTCGAAAAACGCCTAAAAGAACACTCTCGGTATGTCATTAATCAAGAAATTTCTAAATCTTCTGTTGCTAAACACTCTTGGGATTCCGGCCATAGTTTCAATTTTCAAACTGCTAAAATTATTTTTAATGCCAATAGTTCCTCTGAGTTAGACTTTCTAGAATATTTAGCTATTTATATTAATCGTGATATTATTGTTAATGATAAATCTGATTCTAAAACCCTCTCCGTTGCCTGGAAGAATCTTTTCAGCATTGCTTCATAATTAAGTTTATTATTTAATTATTATTATTATTTTTTATATATATTATGTATACTATTTTTCAGGTATATTCATGTGTGTTTATAATTGTAAACTATTTTTTATTTTTTATTTTTATGTATTTTTATTTTATTTTATTTTATTAATTTATTTATTTATTTTTTATTACTAATTTATATATTTTTTGCGTACATTTTATTTCATTTTATTCTCTCCTTTTAGTTAATTTTTTTAATTACCCCGCTTTTTTCCCATTTCCCTTCCCCCCTTCTTCCTTTCCTCTCCTTCATTGTCTATCTAGTTTTGTTTATGCTCTTCCGTGATTGGCTGTTGCCTTCTTCTTTCCTATTGGCTGCTCCTTCTGCTTGCTCCCTCTCCCTCCCGCTTTCCCCTTCAGTCGTGCCGCTACATTCATTGTGGACGCACGTCTTTTTTGCGCCTGACGAAGAAAGACTAAGTTCTTTCGAAAGGCCTTGCGCAGTTAACTTATTTTATGGTGTTTAAAGAAGTTTTTTTCATTTCAATTGAAAAAGATATTACTACTAATATTACATGTAACAAAAGCAATATTTAATGTAACAAACAAATATTTGCTTTTGAGTTACATGATTACGGATTTTTAAAAAATTACATTTTTTCTCGTTTATTTTTAAGGTATGGTAATAGAAAAGGAAAAAATATACTTAAATTATTTATTTAAAATTTTTGAATTCTTAATCATAATTTAATTAATATTAATGTATTAATTGATAATTAAGTTCTAAAACTTTGAAAATATTGTACTGTTATTGAGAATACACAAATATAAACAATTTCTAGAATTGTAGTAGATTAGAAAAAAGGTAGAAAAATGAAATACAAAATTCTATCTGTATTTATATAAAGCAAGTTAAATTAAATAAATCCTGTAAAAAAGATTTACAAGACTGGAAGTATATCGAAATCAAGTGAAAATGTAATATATAAGAAATAAGTTTAACAAGCAAACATTTCACAACTGACAAATAAATAATTCTCACTAACTTTATGTTTAGTTAATAATTTCACAGCAGCATCTTCATCTTTGCCATAATCTGTACTCTCTAGAATATCAGCCTTTTCATTCATCCAAAGTTCTACTTCATTTGCTTCAGAAAAGAACTGTAGAAGATACAAACTGATTATATAATCATACTGCTTATAATCATACATGTACCAACAGCACAGCATTAAAAAATATATGGAAGGCGCTCAAGTAAGTAGTCATTTTTAAGTGAATTATAAATAGTATTATGAATAATTAATAAAACATTTAGGAGAATAATTAATCATTGAAACTATTTGCTAATGCTATTGTCATAATACAAATATATTTAAATATTTTATGTAAAAATTTATCGTAGGAAAAATTACAATTATGATAAAGTGAGCTCAGGGAAGCAAAGACCTCCTGATAAAATAAAATAACAATATGTTCAAAGAACATAAACAGTTCTGGAAGAATGCAAGCATATATGTTGCATTGCAATATGCAAGAATTAAACATCCTGAAACAATTTAGTAATATGAAATAAATTAAACTGTAGGTTGATAGTTTCAAATATTTAATTATAATAATAAATTCAGTTCGAAACAAAGGACATTATGAGCTGACATTAAGAATTTTGATATGTAGATTCACATATTATAAATGTAATAAACAAATAATATCAAATAAAACAAATAAGTATCATGCTTCTTCCTGCATAGTCTTTTTTTTTTTACTTATTTTTACTTATTTATTATTATTATTATTATTTTCAGAAAAGAAATATCAAACTTTAAAGTGCAAATGTAATTTTTAGAACAGCTTATGTGAATTTAAAAAAAAAAATTGTCTTTGTTTGAATGCATGCTTGAGCCACCATGAGCCCCTTCCTTTTTTATATTCGTAAAATATATCAATACAAAACGTTTTAAATAAACTTACAGATTGGGATTTCAGATTAAGTTCCAATTTCTTTTTCCTTTCTGCAGCACAATTAAGAAGTTCTTTCCATGAATCTTCCAACTCTTTACACTTAGCTATTACAGATGATGATGCATAATGTTTCTGATCAATCAACAACTGGCCATTATTGAGAGTTTTGTCAATCATAGGTTGATGCCCATTAATTTCACGTTCAAGTTTCTATTTAAGAAAAGAAAAAATATATAATTGCACATATAAAGAAATTTAAGGTTATCATAAATACACAATAAAAAGAATAACAAACACACACAGTAGAAGATCTTCATACACATAGTTATAATCTGCAGTTGCCTATAAACCACCAATAATTTCTCAAATGAAAATTTTGCAATTAAGAAAATTCTACATTCCACACTGTGGAAATATTAGTATACAATAAAGAACTAATTTTGAGACATTATTTCATTTTTATTCCTTTAATACAAAACTTTTTAATAAAAAAATCACTATCATTACCTGAATTCTTAAAAAAAGATGAAGCAAAACATTTGCGCAATTTTTTTAAAGTATAGTGCTTTTGGCTAATATATTTATCTATTATTATTTCTGTAAATAAAAAAGAGAATAATTTTGTTTATTAAATATTTAAGACACTTGTACTTGAAAATAATTCTAAACTGTAGTTAATATAATGATTTATTCCAGACTTATTTGGATCATGTTTACAAAATAAATTTAACAATAATCTATATTGTATGGAAAAATCTTTATGCAACTTTTGTGTCTTGAGATATTTAATACAAAGATTTTCAGGGTTGCCACTCTAATCCTGAAAAAAAATTCCCTGTGTTTTTCCTGTATTGTAATGCGTTTATTCTATGTTGAGTGCGCTAAAATATATACGTGTATATATGCTAATTAGTCATTTTGTAATTTACCATTTACTCAATTAACTGAACAAATATAATTCATCATATAATATGAGCAAATGAAAAAACCCTTTTAAGTTCTTAGACTTATTATCAAATCCCACATTTTACATTAATAATAATAATAACAGTAAAGCAATACTCAAACATTCTGCTAAAAAATACTTTGAAATATTTATAAATGAATATTAGAATATGTAAAAACTTTGTATTTAACAATTTAAACAATATAAAAATTTTAAAAAATCTTACCCTAGAAATCAATTATCTTGAACACAATATCACAAAAATTGCAGAAATAAAAAAGAAAAGAAAAGAAAAAACGTTACTTACTTTATGCATTCAAATAAATATTTATATCAAAATGCAGGACACATAAAATATAGTATAACTTTGATACACAAAACCTATTTATTTTTTATCTTAAAAAATATCACAAGATAATATTAACAATTAATTATTTGCTTTTTGATAATTCATTTATTTGAGCATCAATTTCTGCTACTTCTACTGATTTTTCAGTTATTAGTTTCATTTTTTTGTTCTGTAATAATTTAATTTGTAGCGATACTTTTCGTTTCCTGCTTTCTTTTTCCTTTTCTTTAATCTCACTTTGTCTTTGTTTTTCCAAAGCTTCATAATATCTCAAGCGTGATAATTTAGCATATTGAAGCATATCTTTTGTCAGTGGCACATTCACAACACCTCCATAGAAATTCACAGCATCATACACTGTTCTTAAACCAATTAAAGAGTCTTCTTTTAGATTTTCAACAAGCATATCTTTGTTGATACTGAATCCACTTTCCACAGCTGCATTACCATGAGATAAAGTAAGCACTAATTTCACTACATCCCATAAATCTGCAAATTCTTTTGGTTTTAACAAAGCACAATAAAAATCATCCAATCGAACATCCTCAGTAAAAGAATCCAACTGTTCTTTGTAATTATTTTTCAAATTTTCTAGAAATGCTTCAAATTGAATTTTTGCTCGCTCTGTACATCCTGATGGAATCTGTCCTTTTGAATACAAAAATTGAAGTAATTGTGCCATACGTGTTTCACACAATATTGCATTATTTCGCAACAAGATAGGATTTAAAGATGATGCAGCTTTTAACACAGCAAAGTTCTTTGACATTCTTTCAAATATTTTTTCTGTAGTACTCTTCACAAATTGAAAACATTCTGCCAAAAAATCTGCCTTTTCAGATTCAGAAGCTCCACTAATATTTAAATATCTTGCTGTGACTATTCCAATGTCAGTATTTTTTCGAAGTCTTAAATTTTTAGAATCTTTCAGATCAATTGAAAATAATTTCTGTAATGAATTTGCTTCTTCAATAACTTTGTTTTTCACAATATTTTTCATTAATTGCTTAAGAAGACAAAAAAGATTTTCATGTAAGAAAGGTATCATGGGCTTAGATGTTTGGAATTTTTTAAGAAAAGGTTCGAGGATATTAGCAATATATGAAAAGAAACTAAATTTTGCAAGAATCAATTTATCACGGCATGCGTCCATTGCAATGTCACACGTAAAAGTTCCAGGCAAAGTTGTTTTCTCCACATACTTTTTTATGTTGTCAAAAACTTGTACAGCTCGCTCACTTACTCTAACATTTTCAACCCATCGGATAGCACAGAATTTTAGAGGAAATTCACAACTCCCAGTAATTTCAATGAAATTAGCTCGTCTAGCTGGACTATCTTTAAACATCAAATAAAGTGACCTTAATATAACATCTACTTTCCATTTGGTACATTTGTGACCATACTGAAATGCCCCATGGACAATATGGAGTCCACAAGTTCCCAAATCTAAAATGTCACAATCATTTTGTGATAAAAATTCTTCTTTCACATGCTTTAAGAATTTAAAGTTTACATTTGGCCCATCCATGCTAATTTGCAAAAGCAATTTTATGTCCAAACAAGAAATGGCTTCTTTAAAATTTTCAAAGAGTTCCTTAGCCGAGGTCCGACCTAAAAATACAGAATTCCAGTATCTTGATACCACTCTATTTGTTGAATCGCACCAATATCGTATTATTAAATCCATTTGAGTCTTTTGAGAAATACGATTTAATGCTTCATCAAAGCACATGACATATTTTTTGTTCTTTACAGACTTTTGAAGAGAAAGTTGGAAAAAGGGAGCTAATCCATAACAAATCAAATAGGACATTTTTGTACGTCCTAAAGAACACTTTTTAGCAATGTCACTGTCCGGAAACATATGACAAAATATTTCGGAAACATCATTGAACGAATTAAATGAAGAATGTGATACAACAAGCTTCATAGCCCACAAAATTTCGGCTTTCAACGTATTTTCATGCATCACGAAATGGGATAGACCTTTTTTTTTTCATTAGTAACGGGCGCCGATTGTTCCGACGAAACCAAAATGTTCTTTTCTTTTTTAATCTCTTCTTTATTTTCTTCCTTAACACTTTCTTTGGATGCAAAATCAAATATTTTAGACGAATTTGATCGAGGAGTTATTTTTTTATGCTTTTTATTCTTTGCATGACTTATAAGAGCTTGTTTTCCCATGTTGCTCAGACTGATACTCCTCTTACAAAGTTTACAATACGCAGAAAATGGATTTTTTGGAACTTCTTTAATCCAAAAAGAAAAATCAGGATGCAGATTTAGATCCATCCAATCCGTATTAAATACGGACTTTGAAGCAGTCATTATGAGAAATTAAATCGCACAACTTATTAAATGAAATAAAACCGAAACTAAAACAACGGAACTACCACGCGCGCACATTAGATCGGTCGATCAAGCGGTTAGCGCGCTTTTGGGTTGAAGAGAGAAAAGGAGGAAAAAGAACGTCATGCGCCGCGCCGTCGCAAAATGATACGATGAGAGCAGGCACCGAGCCAGGTGTGGGTTCGGCTATTCGCACGGCAAAGAAGGGCTGTAAGCGAAGAGTCACTTAAAATGAATTTTCGCGCCGCTTTGCCGGGGCTTTTTTTCTTCTGCAAAGAGAATTTTATTTTGAAAGTCGAGAAAAAAAAATTATGTTTGGATATAATAGGGAAAAAAATTCCCTGTATTTTCCAGATATTTAAGGATTTTTTCAAAATTCCCTGGATTTTCCCTGTTTTTGGGGGGATTTTAAAATTCCCTGTGTTTTCCCGGTTTTCCAGGTTTTCCCGGTGGCGTGGCAACCCTGATTTTCTAGGGTATTTATTTGCATGTATTTTCTCTAATAACTTTGTAACTGCTAGACATTAAACAAAGTAGTTTTTTTTTTTTTTTTTTTTTTGGTAAAGATTACCATGAAATATAAAACTTAACATACAATAAATAATAAAATGAAAGAAATTAATCTCCTTTTCAAAAACTCACTAGATGTTTCTTGTATATATTTTGAGCATCTATAAGATTTTGCCCAAGGACTTGAGATGATGCAGCAGGTAGATGTTCTTTAATCCATTGTATCTCTGTATCTACTTCAAAGTTGAATTCATGCAGTTTTAGAGATTCTTCCAGAGTATATCGTCTTTCAGCAGCAGGAGCTTTCATTTTAGCAAACCTGTATAAATAAGTTTAATTGGTAAGATGAATATAAATTAATAAATTATTATTATTACTAAAAGGTGAATAAGTTAAAATATAAGAAGATGAATCAAAAATACAGGAGACGTTTTATAATGGATTATTTTTGAATTATTATTTACCAAAATTACACCAAAGATATTTTTCTAGATATCTTTCTTTAATATCAATATATTTTCTTCAACTTATTGGCTTTTTAATTATAGTATAATAGAAAGAATTGAGACATGTTTGAAGCATATTGCACAAAAATCCAATGGCTTCTCTACTTGATGAAACTATTTATCTTTCCCTAACCCTTTATTAATGGTATCCAAACAAATGCTAGTCCATAGATGATAAGTTTGAATTATAAAAAGAATGGTCAAGTGTACAGCTGAAAATAAGAAATTTTGGTTAATAATTGCTGGCCAGTAGATAGAATTGTTTTAGTAGTCAATTCTGGTCAGTGGTTATTTTACTTAGCAGCATTCTACTAGCCATTTTGAATATTTTCATAAGTAGAAAAAATTATATAAGTAACATCTGAAAATTGAAAAAACAATGCATAAAAGTTTCATAAAATTGTTTTTATTTACATCTACTAGTAAAATATATATATATATATATATATATATATATATATATATACACATACAACTTGACTATTAATGCTGACTTTTATGAACAAACTTTGTTCTTAAGGAATGTTATATCAGTTAATGATGTAATAGTACAAATTTTTAAGTATTGTTTAATATCTGGTTTCTTCTTTTCGTCTTGATTTTAAAAACAATTTTATATAAATAAACAAACATTTAAGAGGACTTTTCTTTATTACATTTATTTAACGAGATAAGAATTAGCTAATAATTT
Source organism: Maratus speculifer (assembly GCA_964019185.1). Classification (NCBI taxonomy): domain Eukaryota; kingdom Metazoa; phylum Arthropoda; class Arachnida; order Araneae; family Salticidae; genus Maratus; species Maratus speculifer. The sequence continues at coordinate 159,482,680 of OZ025300.1, read as the reverse complement.
TAATATTACTTAATAATGTGAACATTTCCTCCTTTCATTAAGTTAACTTAGTTGAATTGAAATAAACTGGCAAAACAGAAATAAAAATATTTGGTCATTTTGAATAAAATTTTAATCATCCTATTTCAAAACTTAATCACCTACTAGTGATTGTCAAGTAGCTGCAATTTTACCTGGCCATACTTTAAACATTTGTGGTCAGTAAAGTTTTTATAACTCTTGTTTTATTACACAAGCAGTGCACTATCTTGCATTGTCATATAGATGAACACTGGTATTAGAATGAAACGTTTTATGGATCAATGCACTGATTTAATCTTCTCCAAAAGTTCACAGTACTATACTGAATTAAATATACATATGAAGTATCAGACCTGTATAATACCAAAAATTTTCTGCACATGTAAATATTAAATCAAAAACTTTCTGCAAAATAGTTTAATGTTTAGTAAAATTATGTGTTATATTATTTTGACATGGATGAAATTCACGTTTTTTGTGCAATTACGGCACGAAATTCGTACTTTTTTAGACAATGCATGAATGAAATTTGTGTTTTTTCAGCGATCTGTCAACGAAATTAGTGGGGTTTTTTTATGAAATTTGTGGATAAAATTCACATTTTCCGCACAATTCACAGATGAAATTTGCATTTTTTATGCTATACATGTACGAAATTCACATTTTTTTGCATGATTCATTGGTGGAATTTGCTTTTTGAGCAGTCCTTTGTCAAAATTCATGTTTTTTGCGCAATCCTTTTGTTGAAATGCACATTTTTCAAATGATTATTTGTTGAAATTCACTTTAAAAAAAAATATTTTGACGAAATTCGCATTTTTCTCACGATCCTTTGATGAAATTTGCATTTTTATTCGCTATCTTTTGATGAAATTTGCCTTTTTTCTGACCTTTTGACAATATTTTGCACTTTTACAATAGAACTTTGACTAAATTCATGTTTTTTCCATGATAATTTGATGAAATTAAAGATTTTTTTCCATGAACGATTGACGAAATTGATTTTTTATGGTAACCGTTTCTCAAAATTTGTGATTTTTGGTGTCTTAAATTTCGGACTGATGAATTTTTAAAGTTTTTGGCATCAAATGCCTTAAATTTTCAGAAAATTCAAAAATCGTCCCAGCTTTTAATTGTGTGCTAGCAGTAAATAATTCATACATAAAATTGCAGGATTTTTAATTTTATGGTAATAAAAAAAGTTACATAAATAAAAATTGTTTTATTTCCCAAAATTTTCTGCAAACTTCATAAAATTTGCTGCGCACAGCATGCGCAAGTGCGTCTATATTGTACAATTCCGTGAAGGATCTATGCCAAATTTCAATAGGATATTTGAATTTGTTGAATGTCTAAAATATACTTTTTTCAATTACAGTGTGTATTTTGCATTAACAAAATGCAATGCTCGCAATGTCGCATAATGCTAGCGACAAAATAATTGAACGTGTGAAGAATAAAGCAATGGCAAAAAAACTTCTAAATCACAAACAAGCTACCATGATTTCTATTGCAACAAGTATAAAGATTTCTATTGATATTAATAATTTAACCGGCTGGTCAGGCTTTTTCAGTTTCCAGAAATCACGTTAAAATGGCTATAGGAAAAAATATTTTAATAAGAATTCTATTTTGAACCATATATAGAAAATATAATAAAAATATTATAGCATTAAACTGCAATTAATATAGTATATGTATCCTGGGATTTATAAGCATTCTTATTAAAATACAGGAAAACCCTCAGATAGTAAAAGGATTAAAAAAGTATATTTAATTCATACTCTTAATTCAAAATATGTTAACCAATGCCTGCTTAATGTAATTATATATTGAACACAATAATTTAGCATACATTTCCATGTATAAGCCGAGACATTTTGTGCAACTTTTTGGATCCAAAATGGGGGGTTGGCTTATACACAAGTCTGGGGAAAATTTTAGAGATAGTACAAACTTAAAAAAAATAACATATTTTATTACATTAACCATAGATGATATACAGTCAATCAATTTAGAATGGAACTTGTCTTTAAATGGCTTATTTATACAAACTTCCAGCGGAACCTAATTAAACAGGTTTGGCGTCATTCTAAAATAGAATAGAAAGGATAATTTTGTGGAGTCTTTTTTTTTTTTCTATTTAATGTATATATTACATTTTTTACATCCTTTTTTACATCATTATTTATATTTATATCTTTTTTTAACATCAACTTGTACATAGGTTTTTGATTTTGGACTATTTTTCTCTGAAAAGTCGCATACTCAGCTTATACATGGAAATATATGGTAATACAATATTAAAATGGTAATCACATGGAAGTTATTTATCTATTATTATACTGATTAAGATTTATATTCATGTGGACTTATTACAAGTTGGGTGCTTAAGGAGTACTTTCAGTGGGTTGCAACTCCTGTTAAACTACATAAATAAATAATTTGGATATTCAGGTGGAGTCCAGAAAGAACCTAAGTTCCCCCATTTGCATTCTTTAATTGAGAGCATCAGGTTTAATTGTCAGGTCCCATGTGCTTTTTAAAAGTAGATAGTATCATCTAGTGCAGAGATATAGCTAGGATTTTTTCCTCTCAGGCATGCTATTTTAGACCTATATAAAAACTGAACTTGCATGCATGGAGAGGAAGATAGGAAACACACTATTCTAAATTTTAGTTTCTACATATTAATTTATTATCAGTTCCCATTAACTTCAGCTAATCTGTTCTAGTATTTGACATGTGAAAATAAACATATACAAATCCAAAAATTTTATTTCATAACCACAAAGAGTGATAAACTGCATGATTAAATTTTATAAAAGGCCTTTAATTTTTATATATGAAATACATTTGTAAAGACATTAAAAATATCTCTGACAAAGCACATAGAGTTCATTTTTTCCAATGATACAGGGATATAAACATGTTATGAAGAAAACATGAAACTTTGTGGTACTATAATCCACATAGACTGTCAGTATCCAATTATGAGTTTGTAACTATGGGTCTTGGGATGTGAATGAGATATGGCATATATCTCAGTCAGATGATCAATCTCACAATAGAACCCTGAAGTTTTAGCTCTTCAAGCACACTTCATACTCATTTATTAATCACAAAGGAATGAAAGGTTGAGGAAATCTTGCCCAAAATTTAGAAATTAAAATCAGACATATAGTATGCAGCGATGTCAGCTTTAAGGGGACAAGATCAAGCAACAGCCCAGGATACAGAGAAATCAAGTTTGCAAAATATATAAAATTCTTGTTTAAATCTTAACAGTTTTTCAAAAGAGAAATTCATAGAGTCATTTATAAAAGTGTTGCTTAAGGACACCATGCATGCTAAAGTCACCATTATATGATTAATAACAAGCTAAGCACTTATAATTTATCTATTAAAATTATCAAATTATATCATTTCTCTAATAGTTATATTAATATACTGTAACAAGAAAATACAGGCATTCATGTGAGTTATTAAGTTAAAATTTTACATAATGAGCTTTTTTGCTTTCCTCCCCCCCCCCCCCACTTTTTTTTTGAAGGGGATGATACATAACCCAGAAAATGAATAAAATTTAAATGTATATTAGATTTGTCTACTTAACAAAAAATGCATTTTATAACTGACATATATAAAAAAAATAACAATTTAATAAAATTATGCAATTTTCTACAATCTCAAAAATTATGTCAGGATTCAGACACATTTTCATAAAAAATATTTTTTGAGTTTTCTTGAAAAACTTCTAAAATTAATATATATATATTTACATTTAATCAGTCAGTGACAAAGTATGGCAAATAGCAACAATTACTGACTAAAGTGAACTTTAAGAATATTTTTTTCCAGCTAATTGAACAGTTTTTCCATGTTTGCAGAAAAATTATGGACTTTTCCCTGAAGAGTATGGATTTTGTCTAAGATACAAAATAATGTAAATTGAAACAAATACCTTTCTGTTACTGCTTTAGTACCCTTTAGAATATTCTGAGCATCAAAATGCCCTTGACTAGCCATTTCTTCACCCAGAAAAACAAGCTCTGTTACTTTAGTTTCCCATGTTAGCAGTTCATTTTCTAAGACCTAAATATAGAGAAACAGAAAATTATTATTAAAAAAAATATTTTATATAAAAATCTACATATTGCAATTATTTTATAATACAGCCAACACCATAGGGTGCGGGTACATGAAAGGTTGTGATTCTCCTAAATATTTGAAAATAGTAAACTATAAATAACTTGAAATACTAAGAGACATCTTCACCAGCAGAAAGAAATTTAGAGAGGAGTAAGACTGTGGAACAACATACTTACCTGTGACCTATATATAACCTATTCTTTTGTTCTTAAACCCAGAATATAAAGATGAAATATGCTAAACTAAGAAATTTTTGTCAGAGCTCTCTATGCAAGACAATTTTTTAACGTTTAACATGAACATAACAATAATAAATAATCAAAAATAAGTATTCAATCAACATTTTTCAAATTCAAGAATTCAGATAATTCAATATATTTTTTCAATAGTGAGAGCTTTGTCACTCTGAACATGCCATTTAAGACAAATTTTAAATATTTGTACATAAAATGAAAACAATACACAATCAACAATTGTCTTCCAGAGAAAGTTAGTAAATTTCAAAATCCAGGGAGAGATAATGACCCTGATTTACACATAATACATGATTATATTAAGAGAATGTACCAACTATGAAGCACTGCTTTCCTTTAATAAAAATCCACGAGTGACTGTCCTCAATTTAGACTTGGGTGTTTTAAAATATGGGTCAATTAAAATTTAGGTTTATTGTCTGTGAAAACTGCATTCAAGACAATGCTGAAAAATCTAAATAAGATTTTAGAACCACTTGTTTAAATAATTTGAAAATCATTTTGAGTTCCAGTACGTCTTGTGAATATTGAATGTATTAAAAGGTGGAGCTAATTTTTTTGTGCTGCAGAAAATACAATTAGAAAAATGCAATTACAAATTACAGTTTTCCAGTTATTGAAAGGAATAATAATTAAAACTAATTTCATTTACTGGTTAATTGTGGACAAATATCACCAATAACACATTTTGACCTTTTGAAGGGAATTGGGATTTTATATATCCCATTTAATTTTATTCAAATGACAAAATGTCACCAGAATTTTAGAAACAATCTTTTGCTTTTATAATACATCTGACAGAAGGTTTTTACGTATTTTCAAATAAATATGTTTGCATATCTCGATGACAATTAATTTTTTCATCATTTTAGTGACAAAAATGCTTTGCCCCTAATAAGATATATATATATATATATATATATAACATTTTAAAGTTAGGAGCCAGAAACATCATCGCCAAGGTCCCCCGTTCTACTGCACAGAAGTCATGGCAAGCGAGAAAAAAAATAATAAGTAAATAAATGTAGAGGATCCAATAAATTACTCATTGGCTGCTGCAAGTTACTTTATTAAACTGTAGTCACGAGAGAGGGAAAGGCTCCTTTTGCAAACTATCTTTAACCGAAATATCCAAAAGAATATTCCATCATTTACTTCAACAAGCTGTAAGTCGTACTCATCGAAGAAAAAACCAAGAATCTTCTTTCTGCACACATATCGAGTCTTCCTTTCTTAAAATTAAAAAAAAAAATTCTCTACTCTCGAACCACCATTCTCCATGTAAAAATAACTCATGCCCAGAGTCGAGACTTTTTTCCACAGACGATAATTTTATTTTTAAAAAAATATTATTTAACCAATTTATAATTGACTCAGAATTTCAAATATCCTGTGCAAACGATCTTTTTGCAGACGATTAATTTTAAGAGAAAAAGAAAAGAAATGAATTTATTGTTATGCACACATATCGAATGCTGAAGGAGGGAAAATAAATAAATAGATAAATAAAAATAATGATATTTTTTGAAAGGTATGGTTTTGGAATAAATTTAATAAGACTTTCTTAAAAAGGGTTGATAAAAACATAGAAAAAATGAGTTTTATTTGGAATATTAGAAATAAAGTTTAATTAAGAATATTTTTAATTTAGAGCCATCTTTTGAATTTACGTGTATTGGAATAAATGTTTTTTAAGGCGAATTAAGAATTTATATCGTTTCCATAAAGATTAATAGATTAGATCTGGAAACAAGATTTTAATTTAATAAGTTGAAGTAAGTACGGAATATTGTTATAAGGAAATTAATATAGTACAAAGGTTAATTTTGGCGAAAAAAAATTTTAAATTTGTAATATATATATATATATATTGACTATTTACAGACAAATTAAAGCCAAGTTAATAGTCTTTTAAAAGTAAATATTGCAGGTAAATGTTTTTTATTTTATAAAATACAATAAATTCTGTCTAATATAAAATATATCGAGACTTTTGAAAGTTTTCTGTAATAGATAATAATCTGCCTCAGACAAATTTTACTCTATGTCTATGGATTTGCAGAGACTTTAAAATCTTTTCAAGTTAGACAAATTTCCATCTTATATTGTGTCTGCCTTACAGAGACTTTACTGTAATTATCTGTAATTTCTTTTATTTTTCTCATTTTTTCTCTAACATAACTCATGAAAATTTTCAAAATAAAAGTAAAATTCATATTAACATCGTTTTTAGTGTTATGATTTTCTTTAAAAATGGAAATTATTGTCAAGTCAAATTTTGGTTAGTTCAAACATTTTGCACTTCTCCTTGGAACAGAAACGGATTAACTACCAACCGGGCCCCTAGGCTTGACTTTCTGAGGGCCCAGTTTCACTCCTTCAAAGTGGTATATACTGGAAAAATTAAAACACATGCTTGCTTCATTAACTCATAAATCATTGATGATTAAAATATAAAAGATTACGACAAAGAATTTCGCACATCTTTTGTCTTTTGTATTAATGTCCGACCAGTGTAAAAGAATATTTTCTTGTTCTTTATATAAGGAAAATTTTAGCACCGGGCCCCCTTTTCTTCTGGGCCCCTAGGCTTCAGCCTACTCAGCCTAATGGGTAATCCGCCTCTGCCTTGGAATTTAATTTAAAAAGAATCTCATTTAAACATAAAGACTGCATACTGGAGAATTTGTCAGTATGATGCATAAATACATGAAATAGCGAAAACATTTGATAAAATAGCTCTGCTTCCAACAATTTTTAATAATGAAAGCTAAAACAGAATTAAATGAAGTACTTCTTAGTCAGAGTAGGAAATAAATTGCATATAAATAACATTAAAAAGAGAAAAAGATTAAGAAAGACCTAAAAACAAAGAATACAATGTTACAAATTCATCTAAATTAGCACAACAATTGTTGCCTGAACAAAAATAAAATAATTCTAACTAAAAAATTAATTTTAAAAAATGTATTTGCAAAATGCAGCATGACAGGAAAACTAACTGAAAAGGCTGTATTGTAAAAGTTGAAATTAATAATATTTTAAGAATATTTAAGGAAGATAATTTCAAGTGTATTGTAACATATGATTAACCCCTTCCCCCTCCACCTAAAATTTTAATTTACTAACAAATTAATTTCATAGTATCTAATATTTATTTTTTTACTATTTCTGTTTTTTCTGATGTCTGTAATCATCCCATTACATATGCACATATGACATGCATAATGATGAATAAGTTATTATACAAAATACTTTTTTTTTTTTTTTTTGAAAAGCCTTGATTTATTTTACTCACAATTTGTTAAAACACAATTTAAAAAAATGATGAAAAATTTAAATTGATTAAAGATTAAATGAAAAATATCTATCAAAAAATAATTCCAAAGACTGCAGTGTGAAAGTCTTACATAAGTCATTTATAAATATTTGAGAAATTTTGAAAAGTTTATGAGAAATATTCCAATTTATAAAGAAATTTTTTAAAAAAATGTAGTTATTTTTGTCCTCTTTTTAAGCGTAAGAAACCAAAATAATAAGTTAACAAGCAAATAATATAATTTTCATTCTGTCAATTTCTAATTGAGGCTAATAAACTGTACAGAATAATTTATGAAATTATTAATAGATTTGCAATTAAAACAGATAGCATTGAATATACTGTTTCATAATAAAGTTCTTTATACACTCATAGGAATAAATTTCATAACTGATTATATGAATTAAATAATAAAAATACCTGGTGGCGTTTTAGAAGTTTCTTGACACTTCTTAAATCATGTCCTAAATCATCTGATGCTAATGAATTTTCCAGTTCGTCTAGTTTAGTCTTTGCATCTTCCAGCGTTCGGTTGTAGGTATGCTGGGCATTAGCCTCTCTTAATTTTTGCCCTTTTTCAAGTGTTTTGGCACACAATTCTTCCCATTGTTCATTCAACTGCTTCAATAAGTTTTCAATTTTATCAGCTGCATAATGCCCACCAGTCAAAAGTGATTCACCATTCTAAAAGAAACATAACAAATTTCAAAAGAGATTGCTAAAAATAACAGAAATTATCCATTTAGTTTATAATCTTGGTTACATGTGTAAGAGCTTTTCAACAAAGTCGAATTTTTATTTGGCACAATTTCATAAATTAAACAAACAACATCAATAAAATATTTATCTGGATGGGTTTTTTTTTTAATCATTATTAAAAGAACTTTATGATATCAGAAAGTTATTTGTCTAAATAAAATTTAGAATCCTGTAAAATCTCTGGCAAAACTATTTACAATTTAATGGTAATTTCTAATAAAAGTCAGAAAAATTCTTTTTTCTTTAGTTTATTTTTTCAAGACTAATACTAATAAATAGATTAATCGCATGTATTACATTTCAATCACATTAGCAATACATGTTACCAATAACTCAAAACTGACATCAATTCAAATTTATTTGAAATAATTTTTTCTAAGCATTTAAACCTTAAACTTTCATGCTAACACATAAACAATCATTTTTAACTTAAATGCAACAACAGTTAGATTTATTTAATTGTTTGTTTTTAAGAAAAATTAAATTTCAGTAGTTTTTAGGACATCTGGATTAATTTTTTTTATATAATAAATAATATATTTAAATTTTTTTAATGTATTTTTAAGTATATATATATAGTAACTTTTAAACACACAGCAAAGAATTTAATTTCATATAAGCTCACATACCTTAGTCAATTCTATGTAAATTCTTGAAAATTGAAATCAATATTTCAAATAAAATATATGCATGTTTTATAAAAAAATAAATAATTAAAAATTTCAACATTCAAATTAAAAGTAAATCACATTAATTAAACAGCAATTTCATAGTACATACCTTATTTATAGCATCTAATCTTTCAGCATTTGCTTTGAGCTCAGCTTCAAAAGCTTCATGTTTTTGCAGCTTACGCTCTAAGTTAGTTAAATCTCGGTAAGATTCATCAGAAGCTGTTTTTAATTTTTCTTGAATCCAGCTTGAAAGCTATTTTAAAAAATTGAAGAGGAAGTAAATTAACATATTTAGAGCAATTTCATTTTAACATATAGAAGTTAATATTATATATATATATATATATATATATATATATATACTACCTCTGACAATAAAGTTCAGGGAATGAATTCAGAACAACCGATCTGGCAATACTGGGAAAACAAAACGCTGCACCTGCATAGAGGCAAGTGTTGACCACCTTCCTCCACCGTTGTTCAGTTGAGCGTCGTTTATGTTCTGTGTAAGACGTGTTTTACTAAGTGCTTGTTCAGTGTGTTGATTCTTAACTGAGAACAGGAAAATGAATGAAGAAAAGATCAGTTTAAAGTTTGGTTTTAAGATTTGCAAGACACAGAAAAAATATCATGAAGGGTGGTGCAAATTGAATGTCCACCATACTCGCCAGATCTCAATCCTCCAGACTTCTTCCTATTTTCACGACTCAAACACTCTTTGAAAGAGATTTGAACATATTGCTGACATCCAACAAACGTGACGAAGCTTTTGAACTCCATCCCAAAAGAAGATTTCTTGCGAATTTCCCAGGGCATGTATAACAGATTTTAGCTGTGCATAGTTATGGGAGATGACTATTTCGAAGGATGGTACGGTAACTTTTGTGAATATTTCTTCTACATTAATGTTACAGGACTATTCCCTGAACTTTACTGTCAGAGGTAGTATATATAGCTTAAAATGGCAAGTTCTGATTGAAAAACAAAACAAAACAGGGATTTCTTATTAAATAAGCCAATTTTTTTCATTAATTTTCTACTATAAATTGTGAAGGTAGACAATCAGTCAATCAGTACTCAACCGTTTTATTGCTAGTAGGTTCGCTATAAGAAGTTTGATGGAGGTTTACTAGTAGATGGCTATTTAATAGTTAAATCATAAAAAGAAAAAAAAGAATTATTAATTTGCAAACTGAAAAAACATATATATTTACTGATAACCATGCTTTTGCCTGTTTCAACTCAAAAGAAAGCCAAATGAAATAAATATAAAAGTAAAATAATAATAATAATAATAATTCTTCAAAAGTATGCCTAATTCTTCACTGCAACTGAAGATTTTTATTCCAAAAATGTTTGTTACAATACATTCATTTAATGTAAACACCAAAGTATTTCTTTTTTTCTTAAACCATTCAGTGTTGCATAATTAAATCTATTGTTATTTTTACTCTCATACAATTGCACATGTTACAGAATATTCAACGATTTATCACCTGTGGTGGGTTAAGAAAAATTACCTTAAAATTAATATATTAATTTATAATTAATTTTTGAAAATATATTAAAATGATGCATTGCCATCAGAAACATTATCTGTGAATGCAAATTTTACAATCCTACCATATCAATAAGTGGATTAAAAATCTATTACAAAATTCCATCTGTACACACAAAAACAGATTGAGTTACATAAAAGCATAAAATAATAATAATAATAATAAGTTTTAGCCATTTTTCTAGCATAAACTCTTGTACAAGAACGTTGCAAGTAACTATGAACTAATACACATAGTCAAAAGCACAAATGTGCCATAAAGGAGTATACATATATATTTGAAATAAAAATTAATTTTGTAATGGCCTGACACCTTAAATTGAGGATGGATTTCAACTTAGATTTTATATTTCTGTTAAGATATGAAATAAGTTAAATTATTCTATTTTTCATACAAATGTAAGGATTTTCTTCTAGAGAAAATTTCTCATTTATTATTTAATTCTTATGATATTGGATTTACGTTTTATACAATTGTCAATTTTCTAAAACATATTAGTGCTTTTCTGTTGCAACAATATCATGCCAAAATGTATGCTAATGTGCCATTTATTTGAATCATGATCATACATAGAAGGATTTTTATTGCAAATCATGCCAAATTTTGAGATTTGCAATTTTTTAAATCAAAAATATTTATTATTAAAAAATGAAATGTTTACTGTAGTACTAATAGACATTTACATTTTCTTGCTGCAGTTTGGATTGAGTTTTAGTAGTAGTAGTTTTATTTTACTACTTTATTATATAGTATTTATTTGTTCTTTTATTTTAAGTTATATATGTACTGATTTAATAAAATGGTTTGTGAAAGTATGTTATTTTCAAATGTTACATTTTTAAAATGTTAACTTTCATACCAACTCCCCCCCCCCCCAAGTGTTTCATTTTACATAAATTTTATGTTGTGCCAACTATTACACTTTTTGTCAATCATGTCAGTATAATGGAAAAACAATAAAATATTAATAAATTTAGACAAAAATAATTTATATTAGTAAAAATAAAACATCTTTAAGATAATCAATGGATTTTTAAACTTCTACATCATAATAACCACTTCACCGTCTGTTCCAACATAAGTCGGGGGGTAAAAGCATTGTTTACCCATACCTGTCGCGGTGGAGTGATTAAGACATGTTAAATATGGCATTTTAAAAAATTACAGATACATATAAAATAACATTAAATATGCTATAAAAAAGTGAACTTACTTCATTGACATCTGTACGGAACTCCTGGAAAGCATGAGAGGACAGAAGTAAAGCTTTTCTCTGTTCAGCCTTTAACTTTACTGCTTGTCTCTGAGCAAGAACAGTTTTTCTTCTTTGATCAATGCTAAAAAAGAGATAAAATTAAAAATATAATAAATAATGCAAAGCTTACCTAACACTTTCGATTTATAGAAGTCTTGGCATCACTTAGTCAAGATTTTGCAATTTCTAACCAAATAAGAAAATTTGCTATTAGACATATGCTTAGATGTTATAAATATTAAACAAACTGCTTATGCATTTGATACACTGATAGACATTTCATAAAGATAACAATCTGATGACGTATTAAGATGTAAATAAAGGTTGCTAAAAAGTACTTCTGGAAAGTTATTATTTTTTTTAAATCAAATTTAAACTTGCAAGAAGGCCCAATAAAAAGAAGTACCTTCCACTCATTACATAAAATTAATCTAAAAAAAGGGTGTTAAATTAATAAATCACTTTGCATACTTACTATTTGCTTTCATAATGCCTTGCAGCAATCAATTTGTCTGCCATTTCACTGAATGTCCTTAGTCTTTCATCTTGAGCTAAAAGTGTATTTAGGAAGTTTTCATGCCTCTTTAATAATGTTTCAACGTCATCTAATGTTGTCTAAAGTGAAAAAAATAAAAGAAAACAATAAAATTATCATTAAAAACATTACCAACAAATAAAAAATATTAATAACAAAAATATTTACTTTTTATGTAGACAATCACATAAACTCTTGATTGAACACCAAAGTTTTCAATAAATTTATAAAAATTTACCCCCCCCCCCCCCCGTTACGGTTTCAGTCACATATTATCTTGTCTTCTCCCCTTTTTAGAAAATGAACAAGTAAAATCGAAACTTCAAAATTTTAACTGAAAATTAACCCCCCTTAAATAAATACTTAAAGTTAATATTCTTGCATTTGAGGTTATAAAGCAGTATTTTGTTATTCTCCCTTTTATAACCATGTATGTGAAATTCTCCTTTACAAACCCCCTTTCATATGATAAAAAAAACACCATTTCATTCCTACTCTTAGTTTTGGATTTTTATCACTTTGAGAAAGATCTGTTAATTCTTTTCTTGTCACAATAAAAGTTAACCGAATGTCAGTCTTCCTTAGATCTGCACATTTCTGCATTCTTTCCCATGTTAAATAGAAGCAACTGTAGTTTATAATACGTTTATCCGTTAACATTCTCATGCACTCAGCTAATCTTTAAAATCTCCCAGATGTCATTAATCATTCTGCATGTAATTCTTTCAGTATCTGGAAGCACACGTGCGTATGCAATCGACACTCCTTAAAAACCACAGGACTGCAATATTATACCATTCCTAGGATTCTCTGTTACTAAGCATTAACAGATTCGCATAACCTTGATGCTGTAAAAAAATATAGCGCTGTACATCTTCCCTCCCTCAGTCTGGCACTTTTGCTCAGACCATTGGCCATGTAACACCACGCAAAAGGGGTGCTGTGCCCCTCTCCGGCTAATGCCGTGCCTGTGGGCAAAGGATGTGATTTCCCGTATTGCTAGCGACTTAGCATTGTAAACCTTCCATCGTTCATCTTCTAAATAAACATCTTATTCTGTCTACAGTTATGTTGGAGTTATTTCTCCGCGCTCTCGATCTCTCTCCCTGGGTTTGCCTGTACGATCACCTGCATATGTATTACTGGTGCCAGTGCCCATTGCTCCAACATAAATAAAAAGAGAGCGCACAATGGAGTGCATAACTTTATTGGACTACCCCCTCCTAAATTAGATCGTTAAAGAAACTTCAAATGATTCTACAGTGTCACCCCCCCATGCCGTTGTGTGATTGGAAACAATTGTAAATCGCCTGTTCTCTCCGGATGGACTCGCCGCTGCATACGGACATCAAAAAAACCTTTCCGTTGATAAGAAGTGTTCAGCGCGGAGTTATGTTTCATCGGTCGTTCATCCCCCGGTTGCCTGTGAAGCTTCCATTGGTAAATTTCTGCTTCTAAAAAAAAAATCGTCGGCTCTCCTCCCCGCTGCTACAAATCGTGTTCTGATGTTTACGGTCGTTCGACATTGTGTACTTTCGGCCTGTGAAATATGCAGTGAAATCATGCAAAATTTTTGACCAGCCTTTCTAAAATTCTTCAATGTGTTTTGGTGCTCTGTGCTAGTGTTCCGTTGTGAAATGTGTGAAATGTGTAATAACCAGTGGCGTAAGTGATCATTTCTATGCAGTGGTGACATCTTCATGATTTTGGTTTAAATAGACAGCTTTTCAAGATATTTAAAAAAAAATAGATATCAAAAAATTTTTATTTGTGAAATATGTTTGTGCAACTAAATCAAAGTCAATTTTTTTCGTTTTCAACAGTTTGTGAGTTATTGGAGAATTCATCCAGTGGTGTTTAGCCGTGTAAAAATCTTCAAAATCTTTAAAATCCTGCAAAATCTTTATTGTGCTGCCAGTTCTCTTTTTAAAGTGTTAATTTGTATCAAGATATTTGTGAGAGAAATATGATAAACGGCAACTTCTGTCATAAAAAGATAAAAAAATAAGTCAAGATTCTGTGCAACTACTAAAAATTACAGTAAATACAGGTGTCTACAGTTAACAAAAAAAAAAAAAAAGAACTAATAGTTTACAATATCACGCCTTTTGATTTAAAAAAAATTATATATAGATAGTACATAGATTGCACACTAATTCTTATCGCATGTTTCAAGTGTGATAAATTTAGTTTTCATATTTATTAGTCTGAGTCCAACCTCAAATTATTATTATTGCAAAGTTTACTTTAAATATTTTGTGTGTCAGCATGAACAGAGAAGATTTTTTTAAAATAAATCTAAAATAATTAAAGGTTAAATTTTATTTAACATTGCATAAATTTGCAATCTTCTCTTTTCACGCTTTATTTGGTATTTTCTTGGTTTTTGTGATATGCAAGTAGATTTTCATAAGTATGATTCTGAAGTTAGTTACTTTTTCTGTTTCTTTTTTGTGTTTTTAGGTAATATTCCTATTCTACTCTTGGTGCATATATTCTGAGCTAGTCGCTCGACTTTGCACGTTACCTTTTATTTTAGGTACTGATAGTTTTTTTTTTTTTTTTTTAAAAAGGGCAACCCTTCTGCTAACATTTTATTTGGCTTTTGCACAATCACTTAAATTTTCCTTGAAATAACAAAATGGGGGATTTCAAAAATAAATAAATTAGAGAAAATGCAATTTTAATACATTTATTTGCTGAGTTAATGTTGGTGTTAATTTAAATGGGTCAGAATTATAAACTTGATGTCCAGGTTGCAATCGTTCTGAGTTTTGGGGTACTTTTAATATGTATGGAGATTTTTTTCTTCTTTCCATTACCCCCTATCCTTTTATAGTTCTGCATACTTTAAAATTTTTGCTTAAAATTTTCGAGAATTATTTTTCAGTGATCCACTTTCTTAACAGGCAAGTGTGTGTATAGTAAGACAAAATTAATTCACTTACACTTGATTTTTTTTACTTGTTAAAAAAAATGGAAGCTTCTCGCTTTCACATTTTACATATCTTTGATGATAAAAGTTAACCCCCCCCCCCCCCCCATTCGCAAGTGAAAGCCCATTTTGTTTTTCTTAAACTAGTTATGCACATGACTGTAGATGTTACATAAAGTAAAATTATAGGTTTCTCATGTGCTATTATTTTGAAACAATTATTTCCATCTGGACTTGTCTAGGCAAATTCATTTTTATCCCTTTTTCTAATTACACCCTTAAATATTTGCTTTTGTTTTTTTGTTTTGATTTTTTTAACTTAAAGTTTTTTTTTTCAAAGTCATTATCCTGTTGTACTAGTTTTTGTTTAAAAATAAATTCTAGCAACTGTGTAATATGGCAACTAAAGATAACAAACCCCCACTTGAACTAAATGAACCTAGCTATACTTCTCCTTGGCTAGATTTCTTTCAAGACACCCTAAATAAATACACAGAAAGTATGTGTAAAGAGGCAGCTGCATTTCAAAATAAAATTTTAGCTTGCAACTCCCCTTTTTTAGAAGATTTTGCAGATATCACTATGCAAATGAAGTGGAATCTTAACACACTTAATGAATCATTCAATATCTTGAAAGTGGAATTCTCTAACTTAAAACGTGACAATGATAACTTACAAATTGTTAATAAAAAACTTATTGAAAGGTTACATAAGTTAACTAGTAAACAAACCTCTACAATTTCAATCGAGACTATGCAGGGTGAGAAATTAAATAGCAGTAGTGGTAGTCTGTCCACAATAACAAGAGATAAAGCGACCCAAACAGGTAATCATAATAGCTACAAAGATAATTTGCAAAATGACACAAAACATGAACTAGAGACACTTACAAAATTCAGCGATTCTAATCAAAATTCTTTTTCAGCGTCTGAATGTAAAAAAATAAAACCTGTTCGAATTATTATTTTCAATTTGCCAGAAGAATGTGGTATACCAGATATTTTATTGGGAGTGAGTGAGCTTTTGCATAATAATGAACCTGATATTCAATTTTCTAAGAAATTTTAAATTACAACATGTCGATTCATACAATTGGGTTTTTGAGACATCTTCACACACAGCTAAAACATTAATAATGC
Organism: Maratus speculifer; assembly: GCA_964019185.1. Classification (NCBI taxonomy): domain Eukaryota; kingdom Metazoa; phylum Arthropoda; class Arachnida; order Araneae; family Salticidae; genus Maratus; species Maratus speculifer. The sequence continues at coordinate 159,466,078 of OZ025300.1, read as the reverse complement.
AACACAAAATAAACATTAAAGGTAATGAATACTCTGTAGATGTATACATTAATGTCAAGCGATCCTTTTCGTGCCAAAGGTACAAACATGTTGCTAGGTTATGTCCTAATAATATCTTTTGTCCAGTATGTGCTCTCCCACATTGTGACACTCAATGTACGAATTCACCAAAATGCATAAATTGTATTAGAAATAATCAAGATAATAATACCAATTTTAATATTTTTCATCCAGCATTTGCACAATCTTGCCCCTCTCTTAAAAGATTTATTAAACAGGAAAGAAAAAATATACAACTGCATCTATTTCAATAATTATGCTTGTTCAAAAAGAAAAAAAAAAAAAAAAAAAAAGACTTACATAATTTACAGCCTTTCGTTATTTTTCCAATAAGTCACATTAGTGTGAAGAAGTTTACTTTTACCTCAACAGTCTATTTGTTATTTTTGTAGTTGTACATTATTAGTTTTTTTTATATACAAGTCAATTCACATTTTTGTTACATTATTCATTTCAGGTTAAAAAAAAAATAAATAAACAAAAAAATTAAAAATTGCTCCACACATGAGTGTACGGTTGGTGAGGATTCCTTTTTCATTTGACTGTTTAGCCGGCAAGCAGTTACCTGAGTAAGGTTTGGAGGTATGGTTGAAACTTTCTGATGCGGGTCATTAGATTGTGTTCACACAGTTGGTATTTTTGTTGAACGCGTACATGTTAACATCACATTCCTTTTTCGTTTATTTTACTCTGCGGACAAAACCTGTTTTTCTTTTACATAATCTTACACTCATTCATGCTGGTTTGTTTGCTGTTAGAAACATGCATTTTTTTCTCTTTTGAAGTTTAAATTGTTATAAATACATATTATTTACATCAATTATTTTAAAGACCTGTTTTTTTGTTATGGCATAGAATGTATTAGTTCCTGGTACACATGAGAATTTTGTTCATAGAAAAAAAACACAGGAGTTCATCGTACATTCTTAGTTCATTGATGTTACACTAGTTCAGCGCTTTACTTTCCATTCTTGTTGTACATAGGGAACTAGTTACATTCATTTTTGTTAAAACAACAAAAAAAAATCCACTTTCTTTCTGTTCATTTTAGTTCACCGAATAAACAACTTAGTTCATAGCATATTTACACATTTACTTATAGAAATTTTACACATTAGTTCATCGATTTTTTCACATTCGTTCATAGAATATTTACATGTTTATTTACAGAATTTTACATGTTAGTTCAGCGATGTTTTTACACATTAGTTCAAAGTGATGTTACACATGTTTTCAGTCATGGTTTTACATTGTAGTTCATAGAGATGTACACATTAATTCGTTGAAGTTTTAATTATTGTTCATAGATTGTTTACACATTAGTTCATTGAAAATACACATCTTTGTTCATAGAATATGTAACACATTAGTTCATAGAAAGTAAACCACATTTTACATGTTTCTTATAGCATAGTTAAAAAAAAAAAAAAAAAAAAAAAATCATCACACCTTTTTTTGTTAAACACTTGTCATTGGATTTAATTCACACATTTTGGGGCTTTGGCAGCTGCATTTTTTTAGTCTTTACTTATCGAGTTATACATTTATACACAGTGTTATCCTTACAAACCTAGAGCCATTTATTCCTATCAAAATTATGCATTGAATCTTTGATTTGCACTCTTTTCTTCGAATCAGGCAGATAAAATCCATTTCTGTTTTAATTTCATTCCAGTAATATTCTTTTCATACACATAAGTTCTCAGCATGAAGATTTTTACACGTAGTTTGTTCATCTAATTTAAATTCTACATCTCACTGTTGGTAATGGCATGATTCTTCATGTCATTTTCACTTTATTAAAAAAAAAAAAAAAAAAAAAACAGATAATTAATTTAAGTAACAACTTCTTCACATAACTTCTTTTCGTTTCACATTAAGGTTGTGTTTTTTTTTTAAATTCTTTCACTTTCTTAAGTTACATTTTACACTTCTGTTTGGTGTTGAGTAGGTGTTTTTTTCTCAACTCATTTGATACACAGGTCTTTTCCTGAATTAAAACTGAAAGCATCTTGTCAGACGCAGTTTTGTTTGTAATAATAGTAAACATACCCCAGCTACACATATAAAAGATTAGTCATTTCCTTTGAATAGATAATGAGTTACATTTTTACTTCAAACTCGTTAGTATAATGCTGATAGGTATAGTTAGTAACAACATAAATTACTTTTACCTTCTGATTTAGCTGCAGTTGTAGTTTTGAAATAATGAGAAGTTTTCCTGTGTCACTCTGAATTGCCTTTTTTTGTTGGTTTTTTTTTCAATTATCCCCTTTCCTGAAGCTGGTTTCTGTTCAAAATTAGTGCCCTTACATCTCCAATTTCATTATGTTATCGAAAACTCTTGAATTGTTTTTCAATTCAATTTACAAATAAAGTTTTTTTCGATTACTTGACGTGTGCTCCTTGGAAGATCATTATGATCTTGGGGGAGCAGGGACTCATATACCTTCGCGCTATGTGAGTCTCACAATTCCCTCCTCCTCTAGGGCTGAAGTCCTAAACTGAAGCCATAATACTTGTTTTATCAAATTAAAAAAAAACAAGATTTAGAGCCCCACCTGTCTATGGGCTTGCTCTGCATCCCTTTTTTTTTTGAGGTCCTGTGCTGTGTGCACAAATTTTTTTCTTTTTGTTTTTCAATGTATATTATATATCCAGTACTCATTATATCATATATATAGTTCAGTGTATTTTTTATTTGTGTGCTAAATGAAATTAAATGTTTGCTTGCATTCACTATGAAGTATTGAAAAGCTATTATTATATTTAAACTTCACATTTTTTTAGTCATGACAAAAGCTGGTACCAGCACTTTTAAACTAGAATATTTTTTTAAGTCATCCGGATGCACATAAAAAAAAATATTTTAATTATTTGTCTTGGGACTGAAAGGACTAATGATCACCAAGATATGTTCATTTTGAAAAGCGCTTAGTCATGACGTTTATATAATGAGTAAAAAAAAAAAAAAAATAGAAGTTTGCATAATCCAAACAATTTTTCAAAAAGCAAGCAATATACTATATATATATATACAGTTTTATGTTTAAATGTATTTTTTACTTTCAATTTTATATACTTAGTATTATGATTGTGTATTTGGAGTAAAGAAGATGTGCGGCGCTTGTTGCTAAAAAAAAAAAAAAAAAAAAAAAACTTTATTGGAAACATTGCAGTTTTTTTCCCCCGATGCTGGGAGTGAGATATGTGACGGTTTCTGTCACATATTATCTTGTCTTCTCCCCTTTTTAGAAAATGAACAAGTAAAATCAAAACTTCAAAATTTTAACTGAAAATTAACCCCCCTTAAATAAATACTTAAAGTTAATATTCTTGCATTTGAGGTTATAAAGCAGTATTTTGTTATTCTCCCTTTTATAACCTTGTATGTGAAATTCTCCTTTACAAACCCCCTTTCATATGATAAAAAAAAACCATTTCATTCCCACTCTTAGTTTTGGACTTTTATCACTTTGAGAAAGATCTGTTAATTCTTTTCTTCTCACAATAAAAGTTAACCGAATGTCAGTCTTCCTTAGATCTGCACATTTCTGCATTCTTTCCCATGTTAAATAGAAGCAACTGTAGTTTATAATACGTTTATCCGTTAACATTCTCATGCACTCAGCTAATCTTTAAAATATCCCAGATGTCATGAATCATTCGGCATGTAATTCTTTCAGCGTCTGGAAGCACACATGCATATCAAATCGACACTCCTTAAAAACCACAGGACTGCAATATTATACCAACCCTAGGATTCTCTGTTACTAAGCATTAACGGATTCGCATAACCTTGACGCTGTAAAAAAATATAGCGCTGTACATCTTCCCTGCCTCAGTCTGGCACTTCTGCTCAGACCATTGCCCTGTAACACCATGCAAAAGGGGCGCTGTGCCCCTCTCCGGCTAATGCCGTGCCTGTGGGCAAAGGATGTGATTTCCCGTATTGCTAGCGACTTAGCATTGTAAACCTTCCATCGTTCATCTTCTAAATAAACATCTTATTCTGTCTACAGTTATGTTGGAGTTATTTCTCCGTGCTCTCGATCTCTCTCCCTGAGTTTGCCTGTATGATCACCTGCATACCCCCCCCCCTTTAAAATTAAATGTGAATGGATCCAGTGACCTAAACGTACTACAGAAAATTTATTATTACTATTTCAATTTGAAAACCTAAACTTCTTTTTTTTTAATAAAAATTGAAAGAAGTTCTAATCTATTGGTAATTTATATTTTTCTCAGTAACAATTTTGTGATTAACATGCATGGGGTTATCTCATTCTCTCTCTTTTGTACATTTGTAAGGCGGGGAAATTGCACTAAATACTAAACAATGCTTCATGAATAAAGTATTTATATTTTTTATAATTAATAATCCCTCATTAACCCAGAATAATGAATAATGGTGGCTCTAAGTAACTGGAATTTTAAAAATTTATAAAATAAGACATACAGATAAAATCCTCTATACAATAACAACAAAAAATGTTTATTTTACATTTAGAGTGATACCAAAAATAAATTATGCCATAGGAATAAATCAATAAATACTCTTTACGTTGTAATTAGATTTTATTATCTGACTTTTTAACTGTATTATTTAGGATAACAAGTTCAGTTACTCACACAGTAATGATATGATCAAAGGTTTGAAGAAACTACAGATCTTATCTACTTTTAAAATTAATTTCTTGAATTATTAATTCACATCTGAAATGGCATCTGAGAGCATCTGAAATGGGTAAAAATATTTGGATATGTTTTGATTTTTTTTTTTTTTTTTTTTTTTGCTCTTTTTCCTCTTTACTTTTCTGAAAAGGTCTATCCTTTTTGAAAGGGGCTAATTTTGCAACAATGTATAGAGCTATTGTAGATTTCTCATATTCCTGCTTTCTAACATAATTCTGGTGTTCTTCAACCTAATTCTAAGAGCATGCTTCGTCTGCCCAATGTAAGAGAAGTCACACTCACAAAAAATTTTATATGCCAGTATTATGGTTGTCAATTGGATCATTGAGATAGAAGAAAGAAACGTTATTGGTTGTAGAGAAAAGAACATTGAAACTAAACCTATTGAGAATGCAAAAATTTATGCACAAAATTTAGGAAAATAAAATAAAACAATAACATTTTAAAATTCTTTATTTGCTAATCCATTCTTTTACAATGAATAGAAAAGAATCGGCGATTGTCAGTGGTTTAAATAAAATATGGTTAATGATATTCAAGCTAAATCCATGGTCGAAGGTGACTGCTTTAAATTAGTTAAATAAGAATATCGAAAGATGTAATGAGGAGAATGATTAGATCTATAATGAAAAGGTAACCTACAGCAAAAGATTTTTGGTAAACTGTCGTCAAAAACTTAGATTCATTACAAATTACCAAGACATCTAGAAAGTTAGACGTTGTTGAATTTCAATTTTAAAGATAAACTGGATGCATTTTCCTCACCTCACACTGACAAACCAAATACAAAAATTCTTGAAACAACCGTATGTTTTTTTCTTTTTTTTTTTTTTTGTGTGTGTGTGTGTGTGTGTTTCATGTTTGTAGGAATTTGTGTATTAAAACATTGCTAAAGATTTTAGATTATGTTTTAAAATTCACACAAAGTGTTTGATTTCACACAAAATTACAATGTTCATGCTTTTTTTTTTTTTTTTTTTTTTTTTTGTGAATGATATTTGACAACAAAGCTAAAAATATCTAAAACAACTTGAACACTGTTAATTTTTACATAATAAAAGTTCAAAGCAATATGCTAAAAATTTTTCTCTGCCCCACTTTCCCCACTCAAAAAATACAAAGAAAAAAAAAACAGAAGAGGAAAAATATGATCGTATACTAATAATAAGCACCAAAAATATGTACATCAGTATTTTAAAAATCCAAGATGCTTCAAAGAAATTCTATTTACTCACTTTATTTTTATTTATTAATAAATAGCATGATTAGCACCAGATTCAGGATAAGCTTTTTGTCTTAATGCAGAAAAATTACCATAGATTTCCATGTATAAGACAAGTATATGAATTTTCTAGGAAAAATTGACCAAAAACATATGCTCCTATATTAGCCAATATTAAACTAGTCGTTGGAGGCCACCGTAATACTTACTCATCATTTATATGCATATGAAAATAAAACACATGAAAACTATTTATACAATGTATTTCAATTCCAAAACTAAATTTAAATATTGTTAATACACATAGTAATACAGTCAAACCTGTTTATCTCGAAACCTGCCTATCTCGAAAACCTGCTTATGTCGAATTTTTTTAATTTCCCTGCATTTTCATTTAAAAATCAATGTATTTTCCAAACTTATCTCAAATTATTTTTTTCCAAACTTGCCTATCTCGAATTTTTGAAAGAAATGTCAGTTTTCAATTCAAGATCTGACATTTTATATTTGTAAAAAAAACATTCCAGTGCTGCAAGAATAAACGTTTTTAAATCGCCAGTTCTCATTTCCATGACATTCTTAGAAGAGAGACATCCTTGCCCCTCTCAGCGCCCCGGGTGTTGCTGAGGGATTGCGCGGGAGTTTCCAAGATAAGGGATGGGGGGTTTGGATTGAAGGAAAAAAATGAAGGTCCAAATTTTTCTCGAAAAAAACAACTGGTTCTTGGACACTTAGACGATGTGTGATCAAAAGCGCTCAGATAAAAAACGGAAGGGGGGTTGAAATGCATGGGAAATACTTGGGTGCTATTGGTCGAAATGAAAAACTTCTCAGCATTTTGAGAAGAGAGAGAAAGAGCTGGCCACTACAGTCATTTAGTTAAACGAATACAATGCATTTCTCTGTCTAATTTTAGAGCTAAAATGTCTGGCACAAAAAAAAAATTAAACGTTTTATCGATCGAAAAAAAGATGGAGATTTTGACTTTTTTGAAGGAAAATCCTATGATGAAAAGCGTGGTCGCATCGAAATTCCGAATTCCACCCAGTACTCTATCCACCATCATAAAAAATAAAGATTGTGTAGAAAATAACTTTGAAAACAACAATAAAACCATGAAAAAAAACCGTGCATGCTTTTTTCCCGATGTGGACAAATGTACAAAAAAATGGTTTGAGCAATACTCTGGAGAAGGAGTTCCTATCAGTGGCTTAATGCTTCAAAAAAAAAGCTGAAGAATTTGCAAAAGAATTGGGACTTAATGATTTTAAAGTGAGTAATGGCTGGCTTGAAAGCTTCAAAATGAGACATGGTATTGTCTTTCGGAAAATTTGTGGGGAAAGTGCGTCTGTGCCAACAAGTGTTATCGAGGATTGGTTAAAAGCACTTCCATCTTTGTTGCAAGGATATGATCCATCTGATATTTTTAATGCTGATGAAACCGGCCTTTTTTTCCTAAGTTTACCAAACAAAACAGCAGTTTTTAAAGGAGAGGAGTGCAAAGCTGGCAAGCAGAGTAAAGTGAGAGTAACTGTGCTTCTAGCTGCTAATCAAAATGGCAGCAAAAAACTTCTGCCAATAATGATTGGCTGTTCAGAAAAACCAAGATGTTTTGCAAAAGTAAAGTCATTTCCGATTCCCTATAAATCAAACAGAAAACCTTGGATGACTAGCGAAATTTTTGGCGAGTGGCTAAAAAAAGTCGATAAATCAATGGGCTTGAAAAACAGGAAAATTCTGCTCTTCATCGATAACTGCAGCTCTCATAAGAATCTTCCTTCAACAAAAAACGTTACAGTAAAATTTCTACCCCCGAATACAACTTCAAAACTTCAACCGTTAGATCAAGGGATTATTCAGAGTTTTAAAGTTGAATATAGAAAAGAACTTGTTCGAAAACTGATCAGTGCAATTGAAGATGGTGAAAAACTTCCCAACATAACTATTTTGGATGCTATGAGAATGAGAGACTATGCTTGGAGATGTGTCACGGAAAAAACTATAAAGAACTGCTTTGAAAAGGCTGGATTTGGGCAATCATGTACTGTCGAAGAGCAACAGCTTATAGAAAGAGAGGAGTTACCGGCTGAGGAAATTGATGAGAACTCAAAAGAATGGAGAATTATTAGAGATGAAGTAAATATTGATAGCTCATTTAAGGATTTTGTAAACGTTGATGAATCATTAGTGACGAGTGGAACATTATTAACTGATTCCGAAATTTTAGAAAGCATTCGAGGAACTTCTGATGATGAAGAAGAAAATGATAACGAGGACAACATAAATATAGAAAGAGTGGTTACGCCAAAAGAAGCAGAAAAAGCCGTTGAAACATTGAGAATTTTTCTTGAATCCCAGGACAATATTGATCAGGATGGCTTCTCTGCTGTTGTAAAATTACAAAAAATTGTCCAATCAAAAAAAGTTTTGCATCAAAAACTCCTAACGGATTACTTTTCATAAGGTATGTAAATAAAACTTAGTATTTTAAATCCTCAGTCATTTGTATTTAGTTTAAAGACATTTTCTTTGTCTGTTTATATAAAACCTGTATATCTCGAAACATGTCTATCTTGAATTTCTTTTTGGCTCCCAAGAGATTCGAGATAGACAGGTTTGACTGTACTCTATTAATGAATTGCTGATGCACCAATTTCAACAAATTATATAAAACGTCAAACTACTCAAGATGTACCAAACTGCGTAAAAGAAACATCCTTATAACTCCAAAAATAATAATCATATTAACTAACAGTTTACTGCGTCGGATTAAGCGTCTCATTTTCAATTAAAATATACCTCTGAATTGAAATTTGAATGAAATACAGGGTCATGAAAAATCGAAGAATGTGGAAAACAGGATTACAAATATCTCGACAACTAATTATCCGATCGACTTCGTTTTTTATGCAAAATTTGTGTTTTTTTATTAACTTTTACATGCATTCCTTAAAATAAAAAAAAAAATCGAAAATTTTTATACACCTTTCATCAGAACGAATTTTTCGAGAATTCGGAAAAAATAGTTCCGGATAATCGAGGTTACTGATATTCAATAGGCTTCGTCCCATTCTTACATACTAAGTATATACAAAATTTCAAGTCTCTATCTCAATTTGTTCGTGAGATAGAGCACTTACAGACAGACGGACAGCAAATTTTTTTTTCTAAAAATATGTTTTTCGAAATCTCCAGTGTCGAAAACGTGTAAATCCGTCAAAAAAAATTTTTACGATTTTCAAAACGATTGCAAGACTTACCCTATACTAGGTATGATGGGTAAATAAAAATGGTGATGAAAAATTCAGCAAATGGAAACTTAGCACATTTTTCTGCACAATTCTATTAGAAAAAAAATCCAATCTCTAAAATTACTGATATTGGCATGCTGCCAAATCTGTTTAATTGTGTCCTGCTCTTATGTTATGAGTAGCTCTTTCATAAAGAATCAAATCTCGTCTATTTTTGGCTTGAATTATCACAAGAAATGTCATTTGAACTTTTAAATCTCTTTGCATCAGTAATGAAATGGGTGGAACTAGGGATGCTGCCATTTTTAAAGAAGATAGTGATTGTGATGATGATGAATTACATATTGTCAATATTCATACTGATGTTACCTACGAAAGAAAACATTTTTAAGTAGTTGCTTGAAAATTCTGATAATGATTTGAACAATGAATGAGAAATGGTAACTTTCCCATTGTAAAAGAATAGAGTCTTAAATTATTTGTAAAAAATTATGTATTTTTTTTATGTTTTTTACTTTTACCACCCAATATTTTTCATTTTAGAATATCATCTTTTGAAATATTAACTTTTCCTTTGATTCATGTATAAGCCGACCCCCCTACTTTGGAGTAAAAAAAAAAAAATGCCCCAAAATCCTCAGCTTATGCACTTACACGGTATATAAAAATCTTGTGACAGTGAAAAATGACAAAAAAGACAGTATGTTTTTAAATTTGTTCATTTAATGCTGTTTATTTTAAAAGGATAGTTTTTACTTGGAATTTGAATTATTTCAGAATCTCCAAAATACAAAGGAGCTGAAAAAAGTTTGCACTTCCTTCAGCCCCCCCCCCTTTTTTTTTTTTTTTTTTTGCTTTTTCACATTGATAAATTGTTACATCCCAAGCTATTTACTAGATTTTGAAGTTTTATCATATTAAAAGAAAATTAATATCTACCCCTAAATCTTCAAATTCCAAGAAGGCATTGTGGCTGTTTGTTATGCTGTCAATTTGATCAGCTTCCCTATTGAAAACTTGAAGATCCATGCACTGTCGTAACCAGTCACCTTTTTCTTGCCAACCTCTATGAATAGCATCTTGTTCTTCTTGTAACTGAACTAAAGAATCCCTTATTTCTGTAGAATCAGAATTTTTTTGAAGCAAGCTCACTCCTAGCCCTTGAATGTCAGAAAATCTATGTGGTTTAAGAAATCAATAGTAAGTTTTAAAATTTAATCCATAATTTCATATAAGATATTTTTAAAATATGGTACATAACTTAAAAAGATCAGCTTTTATTTATACTAGAGAAAATATTGTTTGTGTCAATCAACAAAGAAATGAAAAATGTTATGTAATTAGAAAACTCTTTGAATTTCACATAAATAATAACACATACAAATTGTTTCATGAGCACAGAAATGATACAAGCAAGTATGCTGTGTCTATTGGTAGAATACACTCTGTTACTACTGATGAAGGGAATCTGTACTTAGTTTCTCCTGAAACTGTAGTCATATTATTAGTGTTTATTATGCAGTTCAAGGAAAGTTTCTACTAGACATAGCTTTTGAATTTCTAGTTAATTTATAATTCTTTAATTAAAGAGCTGCAGTAGGAAATTCAGACTAATATTACACATTAACCTTCAAAAGTATTAGCCAACAATTACATTTAAGTTTAATTTAATACTGATATTTTTAAATGTATAATATTTAAAAATATATTAAAATAATATGAACCTAACATATTTTTTTTATAAATTCATTAAAAAATATATAACTAGATTTTATATTTAAAAAAATGAAAATTTAAAAATATTTAAATCATCATATTTTATACTTTTTTATGATATAAAAGTTACAAATCATTTTAAATAGATATTATAAGTAAAAGAAACGATTCAAGATGATTCTCAAGCATTTCAGTCTGTGCGTTTTACCCCTTATATCAATTTCAATTTCTACCTTTTTTCAGAAATTTCTTATTCAATTGAAATACATAAAACATGAGTGCTATTATGGAAAACATTTTATTATGAAGTGATAATGCAATTATTACCAATTATGTAGTTTACACTTGTTTAGTCAAATTCAAATATCTCAAAAAGCTGATTTCCTTGTGCATTTGCTATTCTAATCAGAAATCTACCAAAAATTCAGTTTTGTTTTCAAAATCTGAGTTTCAGTGAAAATGCTGATGAGAATTCGGCAGACCAAAATTTAACCAAAACTATCTATCTGTATCCTAAAAATCTTATTTGTTTTTCCCCAGAAATTTTCAATATTACTCATCGATTTGAGCTGTATCAAGTAATGCATATATGACTAAACATTTTTACATACTCATTAAAAGCTGAAGAATCAACAGTAATAGAAAATTTCTAGTTTGAAGCTGCAAAAATGTTTCAAATGCTCTATGAGAAAATTATAGTACAACAAGTGATCCTTTACAAAAATCATTATAAAAGATAAATCGACATGCATATACATAAAACTATTTTTTACTTAAATGAAACTCATATGATTAAAAAATCTTTCTGTGTTGTTGATGAATTAATTTTTGTTTTATATAAAAATAAAAAGTTTTGAATCTAAGACAAAGAGAGCCAACTTGGGCTGTATGTATAATTTAGCTTATGAACTTTTGATACCTCAAATTTATTTATAGCTTTTTTCAAATTTGCGATGTCAAGGTTTGGCTGTAATTTAAAAAAGACCATCCATTAATTACATCATGACTTGGTTTTTTAACTTCTTCCTTCCCTTATGTCACAGGTTGTCACACTCAAGAATGACATGAGATTTAAAACAAAAACTAGTTGGATGTGCCAATCCCAAAACATTTTTTCTATCTCATACGTACATTTTAATATTCAAAAAATTAGTTACACATGTTAATGCTTTAATAATTTAAATTCAATATTACACCAACTTAGATTTTCATCTTAAGTTAATACTTCAGTACATTAATCAGAGTAAAAACGAGTTTCTTTCGCTGCACGACCCGATTGACAATAGAATGATAGCAGACTTTTTTTTTTTTTTTCAAATTAAGGGAGGATGAACATGCCATGCCAAAAAATAATCATACACAAAAATTTTAGTTCAGTTCTAGGCATAACTTCATACACTTTTAGGTGGTGCAATATTGGAAATGGCACAAAAATTGCTATTGCATCGACGGATTTTTTTCAAATTCAGGGAGGACCAACTAGCCATAGCTAGACACTTACAAAAAAAAAAAAATGGTTCGATTCTATACATAACTTCATATACTTTTAAGTGGGTACATGACATTTCGGTCCCGCCGTTTCGGTCCTGAGACATTTCGGTCCCTGGCCTTTTCGGTCCCTGGCCATTTCGGTCCTTAGTCATTTCGGTCCCTTGCCATTTCGCTCCCTTGTTATTTCTTTACCGGCCACCTTATAACTTTTTTTCTGATTGATGAAGGCCCACTAAACGCTGTAAGCTCAACATTGTTCGGGCTTTTATTAATATATTTATTCTCCTGCCCCCCCCCCCCTCCCTCAAATTTTATACAAAGCTGAGTATAATAGTCCAATAAGTTTAATCTACTGTAACTCGTGATAATAAAATCACAATTGAAATTCGAATTGAAAATCTGATTAAATAATGTTATAAAATTTTAAACTGTCTTTATTATTATTATTATTTAACAGAAGAATATTTTAAGTTTTACCATATATTCTTTGTATTAGGTATTTTATCTATACTATAAACTAAAATACATATTTTATTGAATGTTTTCGCACACTTTCTTAGAATCTTTAAATTACGGATTTCGTAACTAGGCGTGCTATGAAAATTTTTTGTTTAAAAAAAAAAAAAAAAAAATGCTCCAACGATCTTTTTTTTATGTAATAATTATTGGTTGCAATTTTTTTTTCTTTTTTACAGTTTTCTCACTTTATGAAGACAATTTTTGTGAGTTAATTTTATTGAAAGTGGGCCTATTTCTTTGTAATAAAATGATTATTTTTTAATTTTATATAATAATGTAACTATAATTTTAAATAAATTTATTTTCAATTTTTAACTGAAGCGACAACTACAATTAACAATTTTTAACTAAGCGTTTTTAATTTAGCGTTTATTTATTTATTTATTTATTTATTTGCATTACCTTTTCGCTCCCACTTTCACAGAGAAAAAAATTGATAATTCTTATTTTAATTTTATTATTAATTGAATTAATAGTTTTAAATTTCAGTAATTTTAAATATAAAATAAATAAACAGGTAAACAATAAGTTTCAGTTTATAACTACTACAAGACATAATGATAAATAGAATATAAAACAGATTATTTATTGAGTTTATTTAAAGTAAAATTCGAAATGCATATTAATAATTTCACCAATTTAATTAAATAAAGATTCATTAAATTAAAAATATATGTATGTAATAAAATATTAATTTAATTTTCATTTTAAAATCCCTAACTGTTTTGAGATTTAATTTATAGCAATTATTCATCACCATAAGTTCTTATTCAAAAATTGTTAATTATTTCAAAAAAGGAAATTATTATTATTAATTTTTTTTTTTGAAAAATCAGTTAGTAACGTAATAATTAATTAAACACAGTAATGCAACACTGTAACAATGCGTAAAAATATTTCTTAACAGTGTTAGGTAACATTATTATCCAGATGCAGATTTAAATTTTCTGAAACAAAGTTACAATTTACAGTTCGCAAAAAAGCAATCATATATTAATTAATTACGTTTAAAGAGTAAGAAACTATTATAAACTAACCAATAAATAAATAAATAACATATTTATTTTGAGAATCCTTATTTTTATACATCCTAATGAACTTAATAACATTGTAGTAGCTGAAATTTAAAAAATATGTTTTCTCATTTTTGCTATAATAACTTCTATATAGTTCTTGTACTAGATTTTAAACAAGTAATTGATAAATAAGTCACTTAAACAATTAATAGTTAAAACAATTTTGAATTCTTATTAATAAATATGTTTGATAAAAATAATTTAATTTTTGAGAGTTTTTTAATTTAACAACATAATTATTAATGCTTTCAAATTTTGTAAGATGATGTTAATCATTTAATAAAATAATGTATAACATTAAGAAAATAACAAATCAAAACCGTGTGCCGAGAATTTTTAAACACTTATAATTTTTTATGTTGGTGTTCCTATAATATTAAAAATTTAAAAATAATGCATATAAGTAACAGCTAAGTACTACTATTAACCTTTTTTAAGCAAAAATTCTGCATGTCAATCAATTGTCAACACCCATCTGAACAAATGGTCATCTTTATACAAGATAGCTAGAAGAGCTAGGTAGTTAGCTTTATTCTACTTATCTTGATCTTTATACACTTGTCAGATAAAATCCCTCATTCTATTTTCTATACAATGTCCTTTTCACTCTGGAGTTCAAATGCAGACGAACCTCCGACATAGTCGCTCGCATTTTTTAGAAGAAATATGAATGTTTTGAAAAGAACAACATTTTTCGGTGTTTTTTATTCCTCTCGCTGTTATCTTCATTTCAAACGTTTTTAGTATCAATGAAACCAGTATAAAAAGTAGAATGGAGTATTTTTTATCCTGATTATTACAGCTTATGAATGACATTGAAATACTAAAAACTTATAAAATAACTAAATAAGATTGATAGATAAGATATTTACCACCTAGAAATAATATTTTAAGTTACTTTTTAATTTAACTTACTTTGACAGAAGGCTTTTTTTTCATATTTTTTATGCAAGTTTTTATATTTTAATGTTAAAAATAATTATTTTATATAATAATATCAGCTTTAAATGAAATGGCAAATTTCAATACGCATTACATTAATAATTTTGTAATTAGTTTCATTAAGCTGGTTTTAGAAAATATAACAGATGTCATTTAGAGACCATATGTGTTTAGCATACAAGATTTTTTTATTAAAATAAAATTATAATTTTTCTCCATTTTAAATGGAATTTTACGTAAAAATGATTCACTACACATTAATATTTTGAGATTCTATATTATTTATTATATTTTAATTTTAGCTTTTTATTTATCATATTAAAACAGGTAGGCTATTTAAATTTTACGTATTTAAGTCAAATAAAGAATAAGGGAATATTTGAAATATAGAATTTTAAAAGCGAAAAGAATAGTTTATGTTTATTAGAAATTTTAACTTTTGTATCCCAATTTAAGAGGTTACTTCAGTGAAGTTTAAAGACCATTTCGCAAATGTTAATCCTATGGTAGAAAATTGGAAGAAAGATTTCTTGGTTGCTTTCAATATTTTTAAACAATTCTTTTTTGCATTGAATAGCTGAGATCGATTTGTATGCCGACCGTTTTTTACTTTTTAATTTTGATTGCAGGTTATTTTTGTGGGGATGTTTTCATTTTCGAAACCAGTTCCGAGAATAAAAGTGTCTTCATTAAAAATATCGGAAAAAAGAAAAAAAATAGTATTTGTACAAATTTATTTTAGCTATACATTGAAAAAAAAAAATCATTCCAAAATATTGAAATGCAGCAAATTTACCTTCAAAGATTTCTACCAAAGGATTAGCGGGCCTTTTGGTTTGACTGAAGTAGCCTCTTTATAGATAAGTCATTTGTTTAACACTAAATCTAGTGGTGTCAAATGATACTTTTTTTTTTTTTAAGATTTGACTTGTGTTTATTTCGCTCGTAGTTTTTGAATGTAATAAGCATAAAAAGTCTTTAATGTATTAAAAATGATTTGTAATACCTGCATTGTTATATGTAAAAAGGTTGTTACACGTAAAAAGTTATTTCGTGGCAATAATTGTTATCTGTAAAAAGATTAACGCAAACTTTTAAATAGTTTAATAGCGAAATAAAATAATTATTTAAAAAATAAAAAAGTTTTAGTCCCTATGCAGAATTTTAAAAATAATGTGGCTTTATCACAATTCCATGTTAAAATCCCTAAAAAAAAAAAATTCATGATAGAGGAACTTTTATATAAATCCACAGAACACTACTTTTGCCATATGAAATTTGCATGGCATTTGGATCCGCTGCAATATGTTTGAGTTTGGATCCGAGTTATACGTGTAAGCGATTTTTCGGTACTTGTTACTTCTAATTAATCGCATTACACTAAAATTTTATGTGGCTTTCAGTTAAAAAACTAGTGTTGAATTCAGACACTTTTCTTCGGGAGGGACTTCTGTGGCTCCGAGGGGGGGATTCAATAGAGTCCCGGGGGAGAATTACACTTTTTTACCACTGAAAGCACAAAATTTCAAAATTTCCGGGAGGGGGGGGAGATTTGATAGCTCCGGGGGGAATGACCCGCCCCTGAATTCAACACTCTAAAATGTTCTCTATAAAATTATGTCAGATATTTCCCGTGCACAAAATTTCAGTTTGCTGGAGAAGGGACGGAAATGTCTGAGGACTGAAAAGTCCAGGGACCGAAATGTCTCGGGACCGAAATGGCCATGGACCGAAATGTCTCGGGACCGAAATGGCAGGACTGAAACGTCCTGCTTCCCTTTTAAGTGGTACAATATTGAAAATGGCACAAAAATTGCTATTGCAGCGCCCCCTTTTAGCAGATTTTTTCAAATTCAGGGAGGACCAACTAGCCATAGCCATACACTTACACAAAAAATTGGTTCAATTCGATGCATAACTTCATACACTTTTGGTCGGTACAATATTGAAAAATGGCACAAAAATCGTGATTGCAGTGCCCCCTTCCAGCAGAATATTTCAAAATTGAAGGAGGACCTGCTTGCCACAGCCAAAAACATTCACAAAAAATTTGGTTCAATTCTATGTGTATCTTCATACAGTTTTTGATGGTAGAATGACGACATACAGACACACAGACATTTTGTAAAAACTTTTTTTTTTTTTTTTTTTTTTTTTTTTTTTGAATCTCGTACCCCTAAAATGTGTAAATCCATCGAAAACCGGAAGTCGAAAAAAATTTCAACTACAATGCTTTCTTCTATTGAAGATAGAAGAAAGTAAAGAAAAAAAAAAAAAAAAAAAAAAAAAAAAAGGAGTTAGGCTCGATATATTAACAACAAATATAAATATTATAAAACTATTAAGATCATATGTGTTTTTACTTCAAGCTGTTGCTACTGAAAGGAAAAATATATCTACTACTACATGTTTTAAAAATTTATTATGCTGCTTGTAAATAATACATTACTTGATTGTTTTCATATTTTAGATGGTATGTTACATTGTGGTAATCCCCACCCCCCTTCCAACATCACACTTTACAATCCCTTACCCACATGCACATGCTCTATAAGCAAACACAATTAATGGACTTCACACAATTAATGGATGATTCTTGACCACGTCATCCTTTGCCCCAAGAAAAATCGGAGGTAAAAACACCATTTCCCCATACCTGTTGCTGGTGAAGTGGTTAACGTATAGTTATACTTTATACATACCAGAGGTTTCAAACCAGGTCTTCCAAGCTATAGAGCATACTCTCTTCCCAACTAATAGATCTTAATATATATTTTTGAATCACACTGCTAACAGTACCAAAAAGCATTTTTATATGAAAAACAATTATGTATTTAAATAATTTTTTTAAGTTTATTAAAAGTTACGTGTTTCTATTAGCTACATGCCAGAAGTTAATAGCCAAAGAAACTGCCAAAGATTTTGATATTTACAGCAGCTTCTTTTTTTATTCTGATTATTAGAAGTATTCAAAGAAATTGCATTTAAAAAAAAATATATATGTATACAATTTTGACAGTGCAAAAATTGAAATTAGTAATGCTTAGAAATAATAAATATGTAGAAAAAAAAGTTAATGATTGTTCTGATTATTACCACCATCAACATATTTCAGTGTTACTCTCGAATATGCTTTTGCTCTATCTTTTGATTTATAAAAGTTCTCTATTATTTTCAGATTTTCCATGACATACAAACTGAATATCACTCTTTTAATGCATTATATGTTACATATATACAACTTTAAAACATTCATATTTAACTCACTCATCTTGATGAGCTGCAATATCATCTCCAAGATCTTGATGCTTTTTGAGTAGGTTTTCTGCTGTTGCAACATCACGAGCAGGCTCATCACTATTTAAAGCTTGCTTTACATCACTAACCCATGCTAACTAAAATGAAAACACAATAATATTAATATCACTAAAATACAGAATTTTTAATGTAGCATAATGAAACAATGTAGTCAATAATAATAATTCTACAATCAAATTTCAAGAAATTACCAAGCTTTTGGCACTATTCCTGAAAATCTGGAGACCAAGAGATTCATCTAAGCGAGCTCTTCTTTCAGCTGCTTTTTCCTAAAAGAAAAAAATCGTTATAATATATAGATTGTGATCAATAACTTTAAATTATTGATAAGAAACCAACATAATTTAAAAAAAATGCTTTCAGAATATCATTAATTTCAGTGTTCATTATAGAAAGAAAAAGGGTAGAGCCCTAGTCTCAATATAATTAGTATTACTTAGGCAGAAAATGGGCCACTGGTTTAGTAGAAATGAGCAAAAGAAAATGTATTATTGCACTTTAAAAAAAATGTAATTTTCAATATGATAAATAAAATAACAATTATGAATGTTTTTACAAATTATTAAAGGAAAAATGCAATTATAATAATATTTGGAACTGTTTTCAAAAGTAAAAGTAATTCCATTAAAAAAATACCCAAAATCAAAAAGTACAAAATGGCCCTGTTAGAGATTGAACTCAGCTACCCTATTGACAAAATAAATAAATAAAAATAATTCAAGTTCAAATAAGAAATTCAAAAACAATCTGTCCATAGGCTTAACTTTAGCAAATGGGTGTTTTCAAGCGAATAAAGAGTCAAAATCCTTATGGCTCCTGGTCACTCAACTTATGAATCCCCCTTGCTAATGCTAAGCATATGGGTGTAAAATGCATTCATACACTTAAAATATCTCATCGGGTAGTGAATATTTTTCACACCTTCTTTTTCTTAGTACTCTTTTTGAAAGACGTTTATTTTTTTCTTAGTTCTCAAAAAATTTCTAAATATAGTCTTAATTTAATATTTTGTGTGTTAAAAGCTAATGAATTGTGTTTAAGATTTTAACATCTCACATAAAATTAAATAAATATTAGAAATATTTTGACAACAATGAAAGAAAGTTACATTCTTTAAGAGAGTACACAGAAAAAAAGAAGTTAAAAACACTGATTTACTTTTTAAACATATGAATGTATTACACACTCATAAGCTTAGCAGTAGCGAGAAGAATTTAGAAGTTGAGTGACCAGCAGCCTTAAGCCAAACTTTTGAAAGAAAAAGGAGAAAATAAAGAAAAATACGTATATAAAAGAAAAATATATATATTTACAACCTCTCATTTTTAGATAAAATAAAAGCGGCTAAAAGTATTTAGTAAAAACCTCAGGAATGTATTTTTTAATTCTTATTTTTAACATACAATAAACAAGATAAACTTTGCTTTGGCTACAAGTTTTAAATTTATCAAATGAAGATATAATTTACATAGAATCAAATTTTGTATCACAAAAAAGAAAAAAAAATCCTTATTAGAAACAAATATTTAATTTTAACAAGTAAAAATTTAACCAATAAAAACCAATCAAGTAACAGTAAATCTTTACAGAACTGGGATATAAAATCAAATTTTCTACACAGAGAAAAATGTTAATAGTAAATTTCGAGTAACAAATTCTGAAATTTCTACTTAAACAAGATAGACTATCATTATTCTTCTAATTGTGAGACTAGTATCTTTATGAAAAAGAAACAGTTACAATAATTCATTGTAATTATAATACTTATAACTATATTACAAGAGCAACTTTTAATTTGAACCAAAAAATAGTTGGTAACTTTGAAAATTAGGGAATAAAAGTTAACAAAATAATGCTTCCACAAACAGCATTACATGCTAAAACAAAGTTAATTTTTCATCACTTTTGTTATTTTAATTTTACCCATGAAAATCTTAGGAAATTTGATAACTAAAATACACTTATCCCATGTGAAACAAACATTTATAAAATCAAAATAAAGCATTATTATTATGAACTAAGTCAATTTAGCCGAATTCTGTCTGTTTACAAAAAAAGCTCAGCTATAGTGAATAACAAATTAAAATGAATACTTAAAAAATTTTACCGAACTTTCTGTTTAAAAAATCTTTCAGGTGACACATTTAATATTATGTATAAAATTTTTGAACAAAAATGTTACACTTAAAAATTAACTTACTTTAACTTTTTCCCACAGAGTATTAAGTTCTTCTTGTCGAGCTGTAACATTTGCTCGCTCACTAGGATATGATACTTTTACCCTGTAATGCATGTTTAAAACAAAGTCAACAATAAAATATTAAAGATAAAGGCTAAAACACAAGTTATGCCATCTAAATACTAAAATACATATTTTTAATAGCTTCTAGCAGTAAGTGTTACATACGAATCTGCAAGCAAATTGACTCTATTAAATTTTTCTTCAACAGGAGCTAGCTCCCTTTCCAAATTCTGTAAAGAAGAAAAGGAAGAGAAAGTAAAATTCTGATAATATGAATGATTAAGAAAAGTAAACAAAATTAATATATTAATAAAGTAAATAAATGCATAATATTCATTTAAAAAAATACTATTAATTTATCATGGAAGAAATAATCAAAATTAAAGTAGAATATGGGACAGTTAAAAATCTCTCAAAAGAAAAAATTCACAGGAAATAGGGAAGGATGCTACAAGTTTTCCAAAAAATTATTGAAAAACAAAATTAATTTTGAAGATTCAACTTTCAGAAATGTTAGAAGAAAATATGCAAGTAAAAGTGCTTTTAACTGATTGAAAATTGTAATCAATAGTTATGTACCTTTAGTTAAAATATTTTATAAAAATAATAAAATCAGCCCACAATACAAATACATATTTCAGCAATTTTTACATTTAAATTAACAATAATTATCACTTGTTCTAACAGTTGATTTCCAAATTTAAATTAACAAAATGGGAATAAACCACAAATATTTTGTTATATTGATGTACAAATCTTGTAATCTATTTAATATAGATTAAAAACGTTAAAATCTTTTACGGTTTCAGCCACACATGTGGCCATCCTGAAGATTTTCTTTTATATTTTTTTTATATATTTCTGAGGATGGCCACAGGTGTGTGCTGATACTGTAGGATATTTTAATGTTGTTAAACAATACTAAATACTTGTACAAGAATATAGTAAATGATTTGTCATTTACTCATACCTCATTTACTTAAATTTTGATTGTCTATGGTGTAATAGTCCAAAATTGCTTATAGTTTATTTGTATTTTTAATATACAGATTATGTAGACTGATACTTGAATAAAATACTAATTCAATCAAGAGCAATGCATAAAATGTGTTAATACTAAAACCTAAAAAATTCATTCAAAGCAGAAAAAAGCTTTGAAATTCAGTAATAAGGACAAAAAGAAAGAACAATTTTACACAGTGCAAGCTGTTCGAGAAAAGAATAATTCTAGAAACTATTATCATAAACAGATGCTACTCATATTAAATCTTATTTGTGAAGGCGAAGCATGTTCAAACCATATTCCATCTTAACCCCTTGGGGATGAGAAACTGTTATATGTGCTGCATAAGTTTTAGAATTATTGATTATTCTCACCAGTAAATTTTTATTGTAAATTTTTCAATATTAAATCTGAGCATTTCCCTGATTCAATTAGGCAAAAAGCTCTATTTTGAAAAACCAGCAATAAAAATTTAAAAATTTTGTAAAATATGCTCGTTTCAAAGAGATTAAAAAGATTAAATTAATAATTGTACATTTTCAAAATTAAGAGAATTATCAAGAACAAAAACTGTTCAAATTAAACTAAATATCTACACTCTTATATAACAATAATAATAATTATTATCAACACAATAACATTTTGATTTGCTGACATAATATTTGAAGGAAAAAGAAGGGGGAAAAAATCCCTCAAAAAATTATTTTAGTTGGGCTCTTGCATTTGCTATTTTTGAAATCAAAATTTTTTTTATTCAGCTTAAATTTTGAAATTGAAATTCTTTTAAACAGCTTGAGAAATCCTATCTGCAGACAGTGACTGTAGACTCAAACTTTGTTCTAAGTCACAATATAAAAAAGAAAGATATTCTCTTTACAAATAAGAAAAAAATTAAAACTGTAAATGGAACTAAAAGGCATTTCACTAAATTGTTTTTAATACAACTATTTATATATAATTTCAAGTGAATAGAAAAATGTTCATGATAGAGAAATTAAAACTTGCAAGTAAGAAAAAAATCTCTCCACAAAATTATATTTTATGTAATAATAATGCAAAACAGAATAAACACACAGATCATGTACTTAGGGAAACCTTTAAATTTACATTAGAAAAAGTATATATGAAAATTACCTGGTGCCTTCTTTGTAAAGCTTGTACTGTTTTCAAATCTCTCCCTAAGTCATCAGTTTCTATTTTCTCTAGCTTTTCTAACATCCATTCATAAGCATCATCACAAGTTCGTTCAAAAAGTTCAACACTGAAAATAAAATAATAATCAATATAATTTTAAAAATGTTGTATTTAATTATCAAATATTTATGCAATTCAAAGAAGACTTAAAATTTATGTACCTTGTAGCTCCTTCTAAGCTTTTTTCTATTTCAGTTTTCAAATGATTGAGACGACTCCATCTATTACAAATATAATTTTACTTAATTTAAGATTTTAAGAATATGATTTAAATTTAATTATTTTTAAGAACATTAGGACAGGTTAAAGGTAATATAGACAATTCTTTACATGAAGAAAGAAAAAGAAGGGGAATTTTTTATGCTTTCCATATCAAGCACAACAATTAATTCAAACAAAATTGAGTAAGATAATGACAAAACAGTAATCATAAGAAAAGTTGTATAGTTTCTATAGCCCTTTATAATAACAGTAGCTCTGTATAACAAAATTTTTTTCAGTTATAACTATTGGGATAAAATGTGTACATAACTTTCTTAGAAAAACTTTAATATGTCCATGCATAAATGGCTTTATTTCAGTTCTTCTTAATATATCATAGCTGTCAACCTTTCAATTTTTTAAAAGTCACATAAACATATTTTCAAAACTTATTACATTAACATAAAAAGAAATTTATGAAAGAAAATACTCATTTTTTAAATTATTAATTATTTTGATGCTAAAGTACACAATTACCGTATATACTCGCGTATAAGTCGAGAAATTTCTGACAAAAAAAGAACTTCAAAGTGGGGGGGGGGGGGGGGGCGACTTATACGCGAGACCTACAAAAAAAAAAATTGTATAAATAAAATATCGGAAAATAGTTTGCTAGGGAATCGATGCTGCAGCACCCCATTGTCTGTAGAGTACAAAATCAGGAACCCTTCCAACCTCGACAATTCTGAATTTAAGATCATTTTTAGTTTATTTAAAAAAAAAAAAAAAAAAAAAAAAATCTACCATAATTTATATATCTACATAATCTGTTACAAAGAATGAAAAAAAGTGTGTGATTTATGTCAAGAACACGTTACCAATACTAAAAAAAGAGATGGACAAAAACGTCCATTTTAAGGAATCGCTCACCAAAAGGAACGAGTCATTCGAAGTCGTTCCTTAAAAAGGACGAATCTGAGAGAAATGGAAGATATTCCAGAAAAAAGGATTGAGTCCAAGAAACAACGGAATGAATCCAATTTTTCTTCGTCATTCTCAGATTTCGATTTATGACCTTAAGCAAAATTTAGTGAATGATACATTTCGGAACAATTCCGAGGATTCGTTCCTTTTTGGAGATGTTTCATTTCGTACAAATCAGGGGAATCATCCTTTTTGGAGTCGTTTCATTACAGAACGATTCAGAGGAGTCGATCATTTTCAGAACGATTCTGAGGAATCGGTGCTTTTCAGAGTCGTTTAATTTGGAATGAGTCTAAGGAATTGTTCCTTTTTGGAGTCATTTCATTTCGGAACGAGTCCGAGGAATCAATCCTTTTCGAGGGAAAGTCAATCGGTTTCTCCTTTTGGAGGGGGGTCGACATATGCGGGTTTTGAATTTTTTCTTTTTTTTAACAACATAAGTTAGGGGGTCAACTTATACGCGAAGTCGACTTATACGCAAGTATATACGGTATCTCACTTTTTGTTGTTAGTCCCTCCTTCCCCTTTATAATCAACAAAATCAAAATAATTTAAATATGTAAACATTTCTATTTTTTTTTTTTAGTATGGATAACTGGTTTTTAAAAATCAAACTTTTAATTATAAAAATAATGACAAGAAAAGCAGAAATTTCAGATCCCATAAGAATCTCGTCCTTGAAAATTACATGTATATTG
Organism: Maratus speculifer; assembly: GCA_964019185.1. Taxonomy (NCBI): domain Eukaryota; kingdom Metazoa; phylum Arthropoda; class Arachnida; order Araneae; family Salticidae; genus Maratus; species Maratus speculifer. The sequence goes on along the minus strand of OZ025300.1, from coordinate 159,441,466 downwards.
TTTACAAACAATATGGGTTTGGCAAATGATTAACAGGCAAGCTTTGGTGGAATAAAACTATTATCATAACACAAAATTTTTAATTGAAAACAGTAGGTTAAAAAACTACTTTTCTTTAAGTATAAAACAACACAGAAATTAAAAAATTTACTAATTAAATTTTATTACAACCTGTCATGTACTTGTTTCTGTTTTGCTCTAATTGCACTAAGCTGGCTGTGTTTTGTTTTCACAAATTCTTCTACACATGTATCTATTTCTTCAATCCTATGACTGCTTGCAGAGAGATCTGTCAAGAAATTCTAAAAGAAATAATGGAGAAAAAAGAATCTTAGAACTTGTGTTTTCATAAGGTAAGACAAAAATGTCAGAAGTGATTAAAAAAGGGGGGAAAAAACAAGCAATGTTTTAAGAAATAAATATGAATTAATGCTTAAAGAAATATACAAATCAGTGTTAAGAGTCTATAAATCACATTACATGAAATATTTACTTTACTCAGAGATATTCTAGTATACACAGATGATAAAAACACCCAAAAGGTTATTTAATATCAAATTAACAATAACACTAGTGTCTAAAGAAAAAATTCTTTAGATAAAAAGATGAGCAAATTTATGTAAACAAATTAAAAATCTATGAATACAAAGTGATTCCAAACAGATAAAGACTCAGTTTCACATGTAAACCTTCATTCACCTACAAACATACACTGCATATGAACAGAATACAAATAATTTAAAGTATATCTTTAAATTTCAAATATTACCAATGGAGCACTCCCAAAAATTACTTTGTGGAAAGAAGTTGCAATTGTGAGCAAAATGCTAACATGTAGCTGTGATGGGAAAATGTCAGAAAAAAACCCACCTTTTTGAGATTGGCCGGATCGTATTGCAATATCCTAGACAGCCCCAGGTTCATGTTTTACTTTTTTTTTTTTCTGGAATAAAGTGTTTAAGGCATTTTCTGATGAAGAAAACTCAGTTCGCAAACATCATAACTAAATTGCCTTTATTTTGCTAAATATTTGAAATAAGAGCATTTTCAAACATCCGAAATAAAGCATATTTATTCAAATGTGCACTCATACTAGAAAGAACATCTTTAGTTCTCAACGACCACAAATTGTACACGTTGAATTGTCAGCGACAAAACACAATCTAAATATATTTTCACATATGCATGCAGCACGCTAACATAACTGTACTCGAAAGTAATTAAGAATTATTAGTCATCTTTGACCACAATGAGCGTGCATGTTTACTTAACCATGACAAAACATAAAACTGACAAAATTTTCACATTTCACCAATGCCAAAAAAATCTTTTGGTTCAATAGATTCCCAATCCGAGAAAAAAAAAATGTACAGGTAAAAAGGACCGTATATAATAAGCAAAGGGAAATTTTAAAAATGAGTGCTGTCAAGAATACAGAAGTTATCGCTCGTGGCGAGAATGTTCAACACCCGGCAACCCTAAACGAAATTACACAACCGGTAACAAATTAAGTTCTTTATACAAGACAAAATGAAATGATTGGGAAATAAAAAAATAGCAGTTATTTAAAACAGAAAAAAATATTTAATTCGTTTGATATTTAATCAACTGAAGAACAAGAAAGAAAAATCTAGAAATGGAATGATCTTTTAAAACTAATTTATTATTTGTTTTTTTTATTTATTATTATTATTTTATATGCAATTGGAGACGAACACACAATAACAATAACTATTAAAAAAGCTTTTCTTTTAAAATTAAATTTTAAAAGAGGGGGGGGGATTGACATTTGAAGAATTAATAAAAATATATATAATACAATATGTGTTACATCACAGTAGCACATTTTTTTTTCTTTATTTTACATAAGTCCAGTAAAAGTGAAATAATAGAAGTAAAAGGTAATTTGTAAAAGTAACAGCTATGTGCAGGTAATTTGTAAAAGCAACAACTATTTGCAATCTAAAGCAACAGCTTTAGATGATTTTAAAAGATTAAATCGTAATTACAGTAAAATAATTATCACAAAACATTCTTTAGCAGATGTGGAAAGAACTTATATACTATCAAGATGCTATCTGTGTAATTATGGGGGGGGGGGGGGGGAATCATACTGAAGAAGGACTAAAGAAAAATACATTCTATCCCTAGAAGTGTTAAAAAAATCCAGCAAACCATACATTTTTCATATGGAAATACACTGCAATAGTAAAAAATACTTCTCTCAACAATATGATCTCCCTCTAAAAGAACATGACCTCATTCTAAATTCAGACCTTGATCTGTCCCTATTTCAATAATCATAAATGTGAAAAAATCAAATGTAATTTACATCACTTACATATAATGCATTGGATCTGAAGATACAACCATGTGAAATTGAGTCAGTTTATTACTGTTATTATAGTTCTGGATAAAAGTTAAATGAAAGTTTACAAACAATCAATAAATAAATCAAAGAGTGCAGTATAAAAATTCTGGATAGATTAAAGATTACAAGATCAACAGTTTAAATAAAACATAATGCAAGCTGTTGGATAATCCCATCAAGAAAATATCTAAAAGTGATAATAAAATAAATTTCTAGTTACAATATTTATACAGCTATAAATTTTGATCAACATACCTCAAATTTCTTTTTCATGACTTCAACTCCTTCTTTAGGATCCCGAGTGGTAAGGATTCGATCCTGTAAATACAGTACACAGATCAGGAAAAAATAATATCTGAAACTATTGTACTTGCATTTTAAAAAACGCAATTAAATGAGAAAATGTTAAATCTCTCGCATATCTGCCATATTCCACATATTGAATAAGATTTCTTTTTTTATAAAATAAAAATTCTAAATTATCGACATGTGATAGAGTTTTTTGGTAATTTATTCTTTTTAAAAAATTGTTTTTGAAAAATTGCTCAGTTCTTTTTAATCTTTATTAATGATCAAATTTTTCACAACTTTATTAACCCCTTAACCTACAATTTACATTTGAGAATTTTGAGCCAGAAACGTAAACAAATTCATGCAACCTTCGAACTATTCGATCAACTTATGTAATACGCTGATCAAGCATGACCCGATCATTGTACTATGGGCTATGCCCATAATATTTACATTTGGCCCAATCATTGTACATGTGCTATGCCCGTTATATTTACATTTGGCCTGATCATTGTACATAGGCTATGCCTGTAGTTGTGGGTTAAAGGGTTAAGCACAACCCATTCTTCTCCCAACCTCTCCAATAATGTAGAACTGCACATAAGGAAACACAAGTGCTTTTACTTTCTTATCATTAAATTATTTCAGTACTAGTTTAAAACTTGCAGATCTTCCCAAATGTATTTGGTCTTTAATTTATATATTTTTTAAATTACAGCTGCAAATTAAAACTCACATTTAAATTTTTTAACTTGTTCTGCTTTGTGCATTATTTATAATGTTCCCTGTTTGTTACAAATTAATGCAAAAAAAAAAATTGACTTCTTATTGAAATTTTGTTGAAATCTTATGTTGACACATTTAACTGTTGAGCAATAGTTTTAATTTAAGGAAACTATAAATAAAATGATTGATTTTTTAGAAATAGGATTTTGGATAAAGAGATCATCAATTTAATGTAAAAAAAATTTAAAGCTCTTTGTAAGTTATAAGTAATTACCTTTTCTTTCATCCAAGTCTCAAAATCATCACATTCTCTATAAAAACTGAACAGATGAATAGCATCTTCAAGAAAATGCCTACGTGCCTGCAGAAAAAAGGTATAATTAATGATATAATATATTTAGATATTAGAAGAAGAATTATACTTTCAAGAACAAAACAAACATAATTAGAAAATAATTATAAACAAAGCTGATATATTTGTACGACAAAGTGTTAAATTAAGATGTTGAATGTTACATTGCTTTCTGAAGACTGCAAACAACCACAATATATAATGTTATCTTTCTTTTTAAGATGATTTTGGCTAGCATAGAATAATTGGTTTGATTTAAAAAAATTATTTTACAAATATGTGCATTTAAAGAAAATCATACAAAAAATAATATTTCTGTTAAAAATAAACTAAATGTTTTTAAATAAGAATTTTTCTTACAACAAAAAATAGTACATTCGCCATTGTTGCAACAAAATACAGGATAATTCCTTTGAAATGTAATATAATTTAGGATACACTACCAAATACAATTTTTTACTATCTGTAGTTAAATGCATAAATTCTAACACTAAAATGCATACATAGAAAATATAGAATAAAATGTATAAAATATAATTCAAATGATTCACACTCATATAAATAAACAAAAGGATAAAAAACTAGTCGGATGTATAATCTGAATATTTTCTTCTGTCTCACACAAGTTAATGCTTTTAGAAAAATGAAGCACAGCAAACAGATATTTTTTAAAAACACATTTTCTGGGTTCTCAGACCCCTAAAATCTGCAAATCAGTCCACAACTGGAATTTAAAAATTTTCACAATTCCAATACTTTCTTCTTGTAAAGTTATAAGAAAATAATAAAAAAAAGTTCTTTAAAGAATGATTTGTAACAAAGAGTTTTTCTTTATTACTTAAAAGTGAAAAATATTATTTGTATTTTAAGAAAAATAAGTAAGCTTCTTAATTAGATGACCCCATGCAATTTAAACTATTAAGCATAAAAAATACATAAAACATCTTGAAGTATCTTTTTTAACTATTCAAAATGCAAAATCATAATAAAATTTAAATATCGAAATTGGTAAGTAAAGAAACAAGTAAATTTTTTTATCGTTTAAATAGTTTAGATATAATTTTTTTTTTTCCAAATATTATTCTTTAGATAGAAATTTTATTGAGTTATATTTATTGCATGGATAAAATCTTAAGAATTAAAATAGAGTTAAAAAGAAAGTTAAATTGTATACATTAAAACTGATTAATGAAACGATGAAGTTAATTATGCAGTTAATCTCTAAGAATTAGCAATAGCACTAAATAAATTATTACTAACAGTTAATGTTTTGAATTGGTTCGAACAAAACCGACAATAAAGTGACTTTATTTTGGGGGAGGGGGATTTAATGCTTTTAATAATGTCCAAGTTTAATCCAATTTTTTAATTTATATCTCAATGAATTATGTTTTTGTGCTTTATAACACCTACAGTTGAAAGAGAGGGATGGAGGAATATAATAAAGTCAAATAACAATAGAAAATTTAATACTAAAAAGTGGATTATCTGTATGTTAGAAGGAATAAAATAAAGTCTAATACCAACAGAAAATTTAATATTAAGAAGTAAACTATATAAAAGAGTTAAAAATTACTGAAAACAAAATATTTTTTTTTTAACTACAAATTGATTAATATAACCCAACTAGTAATAATTTTTTTAAACTACAAATTGATTAATAGAACCCAACTAATAATAATTTTGCTTCATTTAAACTTCTAAAATTACTCATGTATCATTAATATTGAGATTTAAACTAACACAAACTTCTCACAAATATAAATAAATAAAATAAAACTTTAATAGCAAGGTCATATACACTAGGCATATGGAGCAGATAAAACCTAGGTTTTTGCTTTATTTTTCATGGGCAAGTATAACCATTTGAAAAGTACCAATATTTTGCTAAATAGATTTTATTAATAAAAATAATAAAAGCAATCACAGCAGCTATGTTGTTTCACATCAATGACTGTTTAAAAGCTTTTTGCACAGAGAGAGATTGAGAGATAAAGAAAGACATAATTTAGCTGCACAAACTGAAATGCCCAAGATCAATTATTTCAAATCACATATGTGAAAATAAATACATAAAAGCTTTTTTTTTTTTATGAACAATAGATTTTTGTTCTCTTTTAGAGAAAGTTACTATTAATTAGTAGACATATCATAAGAATGATGAAATTTAAAAAGAAACATTACAGAAAACATTGATAATAAATTATAATTTTGAAAATTGTAAGCATACATTAGTTATAACATGCAATCAAGACGAAGTTTTAAATGAAATATAATATGCATAGCAACCAATTAAAGCAATCATTATTACAGGATTGAGAAATGCCAAAATGCAAAAGAAGAAAGCTTTTTCTTTCCCCCTCCCCAATATTCTTCTAAATATTTAGAAACAACGTTTTTTGGAGGGGGGGGGGGTGTATGTGGGAGGGGATTTAAAGGATTAATAGTTTATGAGTCATAGCTTGTGTCATTACAAAGTAAGAAATAAGATAGAAAATTTCAGAAATTGAAAGCCTTTTAAAGATTTTAAATTTTGTATGATTGGGAGCAGGAGATTTGGAAGAAGAGATAATTTAGATAATGGATTATTAAATTATTTTACTACAAATAACCAATAATAAACAAGGCAAATTGCAAACAAGACAGAAATTTTTAATAAAAATTACGTTCTGTAAGCTAGAAGATGAGAGGACAGTTAGCAGATTACTTTTTTTCAGGTTGCAATGCAGCAGACTCCCTCAAATCTGCATAGCTTGGGAACAGAAATTGTGCAAATTTTAGAATTTTGCAGATTTCTGGTCATTGCTTCAAAAATGTAAACAAACCCTTAATTTGAATGCAGTTAATCATACAATCGAAATTATGATGAATGCTTACAATGTGGTAAAATATTAAAATAATCAAGTAAGGTAATAACTTTAAATAGTAAAAACTTAAATGATTAAAATATTAAAAGCAAAAGTGAAGTAAAATAATGAAAAATGTATAATTAGATATTCATTATAAAGATGAGATGTCTCCTTCATTAATTATTCAATGAAACTAGCGTTAAAGGTACACTACTAATTTGTATCAAAATCATAAAATAAGGAAGGTTTGTTTCAAGTTCAGCCAGACTAATAATAATAAAAAAAAACTTCCTTAATCCATAAATACATTTAACAAAAAGATTGTGATTATCAATGATATCAGCAATCTTATTCTTTGTTCATGAAAAAGCATGAATTCAGTAATATTATTGAAAATTATGGGTAAAAAAATGTATAGCATTGTTATAAAAATAAAAAAGTCAAATTTTAGTCCTATATCTGAATTGAAAGCTTCATTGTTTACATCTGTAAATTATGTATGGATTTTAGAGTTACAGATTTAAAGGAGTCTATTGTATAACAAAATCTATCAATAATAACAACAAAAAAGAAAAAGCTTACTATAATTTAGAAATTTGAAAGGGTATAGTTAAAATTTAATTTTAAAAAAATCCACCAAAAGACAATTTTCTCATTCATGCATTAATTACTAAATATTTTAAAATACAAATAGAATAGCTTCATGGATTTCATGCAGTTTAGCATATGACTTATATACTCAACAGGGGAGAAATCTAATATATATTTTAAGATATAAACTGAAAAATAATCTGACTAAAATGTTTTCTTTATAAAAATCAAAAAATCATCTAATTACTCTTTTCTCCACAAAAACATTAAAAATGAGGAAGTGTAACAAGAAAAATAAGTCTACACAATCCACACAATATTTTCTAAAAAGCAAGAAAGTAATGTTATTAAAAAATAAAAGTCCATCATTAGTAACACAGGGTAACTTTAAACTCATCAGTCCTGATGTTGCCTGTAGGAGATACTAAATAGCACTTTTTAAATTAATTTTAAAGCTTATTAAAATTACTTCCAAATCTTTTTAATACACACATGCTTATCATAAGCATCGATGTATAGACTTCTACATCTTTAGAGAATTTTCATAATAATTTTAAATTAGTTTTTGTGGTCCCTCTTTATATTTGTCTCAGGACTGAAGAGGTTAAAAAGATAGATTTTTTTAAATATGTTATCTTGATTGTGAGTCGGAGAGGGGAAGATATATTTGTAAGTTAAAAAAAAGATTATGACATATTCAAATTACATGCAGCAGTAGCATGATAAATATATCATGCATTACTTACCAGAAGATAAGTATAATAACAGTCAAATAATGGAGATCCTTTAAAATATAAAGAACTTATGAGATGTGTAATTATAAAATATTAATCTAATCTAAAACCTTCAAACATTTAGTTATAACAAACTTTTACTAATTTATTGAATAAAAATTTAATATATAAGTTAGCTTTTTCTTCATGAAATGAAAAAAAAAAAAAAAAAAAAAAAAAATTAGGCATGATTTAAACAGATGGGCATTTCATAAAAGCATTTAATGACCATACAAAGATATTGTCATTTAATAAATTAAGGTGAAGTTCTACTTCAAGTCAATTGTATTATTATTATTATAATTATTATTATTACTATTATTTACATTTTTTCAGTGTGTAAATTGCTGCCCTATGTTGTTTTCTAATATTTAAATCCCTTACGCTGTTTTTTATTCATTGAACATAATGCTATAATAAAACTTTAAACTTGTTTTTCTATGTGGATGGACCAATTTCCTTATTTTTTTCAAATATAATTTTCATGGATCTTTTCAAAAATAAAAAAGTGCAAAAAGAGATGAAAAAATATTTTTTTAAATTCAAATAGCCACCATTTTGTAAAAAATCAACTTTTTTAAAAAGTAAATGATAGCATAAGCTTAAAAGAATTTATTGCCCTTTCATAATTTGAAGACCAAAATTTGTTTCAAATGTTTGTGATTCGAGAAAAAAAAAAAAAAAAAAAAAAAAAAAAAAGGTCACCTGATTGGAAGTTTATAGCATGCATCAGCATTTACACCTGCATTGCACAAAATTTATTATTTCTCATATTCTACCAACAAAAAATTAGAAATATAAGTGAAATGTCAATAAATATAATGCAAAAAGTCCTAAGATGGCATCTCTTTTCTGTGTGATCTAAAAAATTATAACAATAACGTTAATTTTTGGACCAATGAAGATGAACCTCCGCTTAGGGAAGAAGTTTTCAGAATGCTTTATTTCAGTACAATACTCATCAATATAACACTTAAAAACAATTTTTACTCACTTAATAACAGTAAGATTAAAAGAGTAAGAAAGTTCACCTTTGATAAATCTATTAATTCAGCATATGATTCATTTATAGCCTTTTGACGTTTCTGAATAAATTCTTGTGATTTACTGGGTGATCGTGAGAGAACTTTTTCTAAAGTGGCAAAAAAATATGTATTTAAAAAAATAAAAATGGCAAAATTAAAAAAATTACAATATAAACATGCTTGCAACTTTAAACATTTTGAAAATATAGAAAAAGTTAAATTGCAGAGTCAAAAATTCTTTAAAAAAATTTAATAACATAATTAAAGCTTTTTTTTTTAAAAATAAATTATAATTTTTATACAATCTACACATTTTTAAAATTTATATAAACTAGCAGCAGGTATGCAAATGGTAAAATTTAAGTGACCATGTAAAATGAAAATATCAACAAATTCCATTAACCCTTTCCGGCACACTGTGCCCTGTCCTGGGATACCTAATTTTAATTCCAAACTTGCAAATGGCACCAATAATATTTTAGAAAAATTTTGCTTTTACAATGTAAACTTGAATTAAGGAATTCAAAATATCTAAAATATTAGCTTGAGAATTCCGGCATCAGTTGATAATTTCTTACTTTACTAACAGATTTTGCCCGTGCCGGAAAGGATTAATGATACTTGAAAGTAAATCCAGAGATATATGTACTAGAGATGATATGGGCTTAGCCCAGGCCCGACATGGGCTCAAGCTCTATTTTTATTCTAGTCTTTGGGCTCAGGCTGGCCCGGGCTCATTTTTTCTAAACCCGGAAAATTTTATCGATTCATGTGTAGAAAAGATTGTAAAAACTTTTTCCACTTAAAATTGCATATTTATTCCTTTTCAAGTCATTTTAATTATTTTTATCAAAATAAAGGAGGAACTGAATGCTTATTTATTTATTTTAGTATTTCATTCCTCCTTCAAATGAAAATTTGTGATAATTACAGATTTATGTCTATGGAATTTCCAGAGACGATCTATTTATATGGCACCAATCAAAACAAACATAACAATGAATTTACTTTTAGTTGGCTTTTCATTAGCAGAAGATATTTTTTAATGGGATCGTTTATTTATTTATTATTTAGTTATATAACCCGAAGATAATATTTTCTTCTGTTTTTTGTAGGCGAGAATTAGCTGGAGATTTGCAAATTACTTAATATTTGATTGTGTACAAATCATAGTCGTTTTTCATATGAAAATACTTTAGTGATTATTATATGTATTTGTCACCATGAATTTTGCTCATGTTGATGATGATGTTCCTTTTCGAAGTCACTTTTCTCCGTAAGTAAATATGATTGCCATGTTATTCCAACAGAAAGCAACCGATCAGTGTTTCAACATTTCCTATAAAAACATAGGACCTTTAAAATAACAATGTCAATTTTTTTTAATTTATGTTGATTTTCAGGTACATGCCAGTCATGGAAGATTGTTGCGAGAAAAGAATCCATTATAATGAAATATGTACACTTTTTACAGAAAACTGAAGAAAGTTGTTTGATTCGCCAGCTTACAAATAATTTCTGTAAATTTCATGCATTTATTCATCAAACACAAAAGTGTCCATCAAATTTGCTTGTTAAAGGAGGAAAAAATATGAGAATCCTTTTAACTATATTTTTATTTTATAAGGATTTTGATAGGATTGAATTTAAACTTTCATTTAAAAACTATATCTATTATAAGAAATTTTTAAAAATGAAATGTTACTTTTGCAACAATTTTTAAATACCATACAATTTTATATTGTATATTTTTGGTATCGGGCTCAGGCTGGCTCAGGTTCTGGTGCCAAAAAATCTTTTGGGTTCAGGTGGGCTCGGACTTAAAATCGTCGGGCTTGGGCGGGCCCCGGCCCTGAAAAACAAGTCTGAGCTCATCTCTAATATGTGCACACAGGATTTCTTAAGACATATATGTACGATTTAACAGTACGATTTAAGACATTAATAATAATTATAAATTAAACTTTCTCTGTATTATAAAGAAATTCAGTTATGTTCATATAAAATTCATAAAACACCTACTGTATGGCAGTGTTTGTTTCTTCTTTTTTACAATTTGTTTTTTCATAACAGTCTTTTTTATTTTTCGTTTTTCAGGAACTTTTAGAACTCTTTGTCCTCTTTTTCGAACTACTTTTGGCTCAATATCAATTACATAATTTGCAGGAACAAATCCATCATGGCCATTTGATTTTCGAACATTCCACCAATCAGCATTTGTTTTTTGCAATAGAATCATCACCTATGAGGAAAAAATAAAAAGATTGAATGATTGAAAAAAGAAGAAAATATAAATATTTACATTTTCTGTGTAAGAGAACTGCAGAAAATTAGTGGAAATGTTACAGAGTTGCAAAAGTTTCCAGTCAAAGATACTTTTTATTTAAAAAAAAAAAAAAAAAATTATATTTTTGGGAAAAGGAAAAAATTTATACAACAGCGTAAAGATCTTCTGTAGATGTTTTATTTCTGCAGAACATTATTAGCAAGAGGCGGCAGTTTTCTGCAGTGAAAATGACAATGCTTAGCAGAAAATGTTGTCGTTTAAATAATGTTTACAGAATGAAAATTCAATTCATAACATTAAATTAACTAAAATACTTTTGATTATAAGATCCTGTAATTTAATTATTTTAGTCTTAACAATTTTTAGTCTTAACTTTAGTCTTATTTTAGCAGTAACGAGCTTAGTCATTTTGTAACAAAGGGACTATTAGTATAATATTATGGCAAAAAATCTTTTGTACAGAATGCTTTCAAAATTTTAATTTTTTATTTCAATTGATTCTGATGCAACTGGAAAATGCTTTTCATTTTTACATGGATAAAATTTTTTCATTCTTGTCAATTTTGAAAGGAGGAGGAGGGGGGGGGGGGGGAGGGAAGAGAGGCGAAAGGAGATTTTTCTGTGACATTTTCAGGTATGTATGCAGTGTAAATAAAACAAATATAAAAGCTAGAATGGGAGAGAGGGTTAAACATATGTCTTTATTAAATAAATATGTATGTACAGTATTGAACCATTTATCCAAAATGGTCATGATCAGACATATTTGGCTAACTGATTACGCATTCAAACAATACCTATTTGATCACATTTATAGATATATGTGGCTAAGCATTTATTTCAGATTTAAATTTTATTATATATAAATTAGGAATAAAATGCAATTAAAAAAAATAGAGTTTAAAAGAGGGAAATTTATGAGTGTCTTTTAGAAACAATAATTCTACATAAAAACCAAAACATCTACACCTACATAAAGAATTTCATTTTAAATTCTACAAGCAGGCATCAAATTATGCCTGGTTACTAGTTTCAGATAAACAATTTATACTACAAAACTTCTAAACAGAAAAATAATATTTTATACAGATATTTTAGCAGAAGAAATGATCTAAAAGGAGGGTATTATTCTTTAGAACCTCTGAACTAACTACTCGACTTTAAGTACAAAAAATAATTAATATGATCACAGTTAAATAATGTTACTTTTTTGAAAAAAAAAATTACATATTGAAAAAGCAAATTTAGCTTTCAATAAAAATCTTCATAGAAATTTTGATGAAATTTGAAATTTTGTTACAAAAATGTAAGGAATATGTATTTTTAAATGCTTGAAAAAACAGGAGAGTTGACATGATATTTTTAACTGATATTTTATTCAGGATCTAAAAAATTGAATGTCTGAAGTCTTCCTATAAAGAGGCTTGAGTGTAAAGTATAGTAACTGACAAGTTTTTTATTTATTTATTTTTTTTTTTATTATTATTTGACATTTATGGAAAATTATTTAAATGCATTATAGTGTTCCTTAAAATGTACCTTGTTTATTTATTAGTCTATATATAAAGATAAATTTTTGAAAGAACAGAGGGTTCATACTCTGTTTGAATAACAAAAGTCAATGATTTTTCCAGGTTTTCCAGACTATATTTCCTATAATTCGCAAAATTTTTCGAAATATGAAATACAATTCTAGATCTTAATGATTGAACTTGTACAGCAAAAGAGAATAGGCTGATATTAGAGATGAGAAATATAGTTATTTTTGGTTAACAGGTCACATCGTTCCACTCTTTTACAGGTAACAAGTTCCAACAACCTGTTATTTTTATAACAGGTAACTTATGGTATTTTAATTAGAAGTCGATTCAAACAAAATGTTTTAAATAATTTTTTGACGTAATTATAAATATTATTTTCTATGACGATGAATCAAAATCAGTTTGGGATTAAAAATTTATTTAATTCACTCATTTTAACTGCGAAAGTTTCGAGCATGCAAGAATAAATTTTTATTGTTTTAGTTGTTAGAAAGTGGAGAAACTTTTTCTAAATAAAGCTTATAGAACACAGGCATTGGCGAGTGATTTTTCAACATATACCTTAATGTAATGGAATTCTTCTGAGTGGCCCTGCAAATATACCAATAAAAAAAAAAAAACGCACTCCCTTTTCAATACCGAACATGCCATACTTAATCCCACTAACATATACATCCATTTCATGACAATCGGACTATATTTATGCAAGTTAGAGTGCAGGACAGACAAACCGAATTCATAAACATTTTTCAACTGCACTGGTAAGTATTAAAAAGGAAAAATTTGATCTGCGACTTAATATCAGCAATGTCTATCAATGCATATTCAAAGGGGCTGTCCATAAATGATAATACGTTTTTTTTTCAATATTTTTTGTCCCCCTTCCTCCCCTTTGTCGCGAATTGCCACACTTAACCTTACCCCCCCCCCCCCCCCCCCACACACACACCTCTTGTTCTTGTCACATGTCACGATATATTACATAAACATGTACTTCAGGTTCAGAAACAAAGCACTACGTTATGGATCATATTTCAAACTTTATTTTTTAACTGAGTGTTTTAATGATATTCATAACCATAACAATAAAAATGATTCAAGTACTTTTTTGTTTCAAATAATGTTAAGATTCACTACAAAAACATAAATAATATAGAATAGTAATAAAATATTAATATGAAAGAGCAACTGAAAATAATAGCATTTTGAAATTTGAAATAGAATTTAATATATTAGGTTTTTTAAATCACATGCTTACTTTATGAACACAAAGTACTTTATTTTTAAAATAACTTCTAATTTAATCTGCTAATTTTTAATGCTTTTATTTTAACCAAAATGTGTGACGTCACATTTCTTCTTACCCCCTCCCACCTCCTAGTCACAAACTGTCATAGTTTCATGAATCCCCTAGCCCACCCCCCTTCCCCTTCCAAGCGTGACATCATTTGTGGACGACCCCAAAGCTATTTTCACAAGAACACAAAAATATTATTTATATACTTTTATTCGAATACAATTCACTGAAACAAATTTTGTTCGTACAAATATGCTTTTCAAATTAATTACAACTGTACCAAAATTAAGTTATTTCGCAAATTGTAGGAGACTATTATCTTTTTTTCTTTTTTTCTACCCAGCGAAATAAAATAACAGAAATAAAATCTTTTAAACATAAATACAAAACAAATATAATAAAAATATTTGGCCAAAAAATAAAATTTATAGTGCTAAATCCAACTTTCCCTTCCTCTCCCTAAAACAAAATTCCATGAGTAATATCCCTTTTAAAAATTCAAATACGACTAAACTTCCCATATCTTTCATTCAACACTCACAATATCAACACATAATCTTTCCCTACTTGAAATCATTTCCTACTACTTTCTTCATTTCCATACCATAATGCAATAATTTCATCCCACCAAACCATAAAGAATAAACAAACACTTTTAATCAAATGTCATTCACTCAGACAAAAATTGTTTATTCTGTTATATTTATTATCAGTTTCTTTTTTCAATTTGAAACGCTGTTGGATCAAATATTACAATGACCGCAGAAAATATTTACAGATAATAATTGTGAATATGTTAAATTATCTGTTTTTGTTGGAAGTTAGCCAAACAATAAAATGATCATTATTTATTAAGAACCAGATTTATTGTTGAGACATGAAAATATATCAGAATGAATGGAGGAATATTAAAATATTATCTGTTGTTGATTTTCAGTTGCGTAAATGCAAAGGAAACAATTCAGGACATTTTTAGTGAATATTGCGCTACTTTAATGGTACGGAATTGATTTCTTTACTGAGGCAAATGAATGAAGAAGCAGTCATTTAAAACCATATGTTATTTAATTAACAGGGACTTTTCAATAACATGTTAATGCAACATTAGGTTCCAGCACAGTAACAGTGTTTTTTATCCTAATACGTTAAATAATGCCCATCTCTAGCTGATACATTAATAAGAATAAAATGTAAACTTGTTGCTGAAGGTGAAAATAACCAACAAAATTGAAGAAAATTTTATATTATTTGATATTTAAAATATAAAAAAATATAGCAAATTAAAAACAATTATGTCATTTATTTGTGTTTTTTCAGAAGCAAACTGTTGTGCAAGTTTCATTTATTTGTCTTTAAACATTGTCTTTAATTTCAGCTATAGCTTTCCTTTTTTGCTTGTTTCATATTTTTCGTTCTTTTTCTTATTTAAATATTCATGAAATCTCATCCTAAACACACAATATTTTTTCACAGAGAGATTGTCTATTTCGCAACAAATTTGTATAGCTAAAAAACCTTTTTGTCAAAAATGTTAATTTAGCAAAAATTTTACTCGGAGGTGAAGCCAGGGTTCTTGCTTGCTTTTCCAACATTAGTGATTTGGCAAATAAGAAATAAAAAACATTAGCCAAATGAAAAAAAAGTTAGAAAAGTAGATTTAACGTGAAACACTGAAAAATCTATCTTTAACTCCTTATTGTATCTCCTTTTTTGCAATATGCTATTAAATAACCTAATATTTTTGTAATTGCTTATAAAATTGAAATTAGACAATCTGCCAAAGATACTATTAAAAATGAGTACAATCTAAAATAGCGATAAATATGAAAATGTTTCCCACAATCTTTTAGCAGTCTAAATAATAATTCGAAACAACGGTCTTTGATTTAACTTTGTGAAAATATACATTAAAAATGCTATGAGCTTTTGACTCCAACGATTGTTGGGCAATGATATTTTGCATACTACTAATAAACAGTATGGTCAATAACTAATTTGAACTCCATTCCAGCAAAACCCTCGATGCATAAAATTTTGTTTGTGTTTTTAATGCATGAGGCCGGTGCATAGATAGTGATAAACTGCAATAGAGAAATACCTATGAAATAATCCTTGTTGCTAAACTAAATTGGTGTTATCTCAGTATCTCTGTTAATAGAATGATGTAAATGGCACACTGCGATTGAGCATGAAAAACAAATAAGTCAGATAAAAATTTGGAGTTACTGAACGATATACATATGAGAAACTTGACTCATGGTAGTGCATTAAAACGAAAAATAATAATCTTAACTTTTCTATTTAATTTTTTTTTTTTTTTTTGATTTTTTCTAATTTTCTCATGATTTTTTGAGCACTTGCCATTTTTCCTGTCAATTTCCTGTTTTTCAGGATTTCCATTTATGTAGGAATCCTCTGGAATAAACAGTTTTTCTTATATAAATTCAATAAGTCCAATAAAATAAAATCTACTGGACAAAATAATGTTACAGTCTTACAAATGCGTTATTTTAGAGAAAGCAATCAATGTTTTTGGTTGCAAATTATTATTATCATTATCACTATTATTATTACTAATGTGAATACTGAATATCTTGAAACTTTCCTTTTAGTTACCTTGGTTATTTTCTTGTGACTTTGTTAACACCCAAACTCATTAAAGCTGAAATGTACTATATTAAAATCAATTACTACCTGGTAATCAAATTTTTTTAGTTTTCATATTTAAAAAAAATGTGCATCTATTTTAAGGAGAAGGATCTATTTCCCTCATAATAATAATATTTAAAAAAAAAAAATTGGTTGCCTGTAAAGTCGGTATACGGGCGAAAGTTTTACGTGACAACGACTTTGAGTTGTAAAATAATTTTAATGTGAATATTCATTCGTATAGTAGGAAGAAGGATGAAATAATAGTAACAATTTAAAACATTTATTTATACAAAGAATTATATTTAAAACATTAATTTATACAAAGAATCTCGCACTGAATTTCATATTAACAAAATTTTATTTTTACCTTTACACATACATACGTATTTATATACAAATATACATACAATAACTTGCAATACACTGTGTTTGTTAAACACATTTTACTTCATGTTTATTGATGTCAAATGTTGAATTTTGTAAACAGCATATTAAAGAATTTTTCAATGAGCAGAATATAACTAAAGTAAAATGGCTTTCACTAATCACATATCATTAGTTTTCCATAATATACCACCGAATTACGAAATAAACTACACTTATTTTCTTTGTACTTTATACTAATAACTAATACATAACGTATTTCGTCTTAGTTTGATACTATCTAAAATTCCTATTAAGCACCGCCCCTTCCTTGCAGCGAATTCACATTCACGTTCAGAAAATGGTCCCACAAGTGACCGGAAAAAGTTAAGAGAAAAGTGAGCGCGTATCGTGAGCGGAGCGTAACGTAACGTAACGCAGTTTCTTGAAGTGTCTCCCGGCAAACCAATTTACAAGACGTTGTCACGTCAAAAAAAAAAAAAAAATGTTTGATTTTTTGGAATTTAAGTAAAGTAAAAATGGTGATAAATTAAATGACATTTGTAATTTTTTTTTTCTCTTGAAAGCAAATTTGTATTAAAAATATGTCAAATATCTAAGTACACTGAAATACAGAGTTATTGTTCTAGTTAACTCACAATAATCCTCCTCTAAAATAGTATATATATACATCATAAGAGAAGAATTGAAATGTGATAAACTTAAATATCTATAATCCAAGCGAATCTGAATATCTAAAAAACATATAATAGTCGTGATATATAGACTAACTATTAAAAAACAAAAGATCAGAAATAGTTAGATTTTAATACATTACTATAGAAAAAAAACATACATTGATAATGGGAATCAGAAAAGAGCAAGTCAAAATAAATTGTGCAAAATGAAGTTCATAAACTACAAAAGAAGTTTAATAAAAGATGCAGACCTCTCCTTTTTCTACTTCAATGTCTTGACCAGAAAAGTTGTACATAGCACGGACTTGAGGAATTTTTCTGTCTTCAACAATTTCTTTAACAACTTCTTTCTCGACAATTTCTTCAACCCATTCATCTACAGGTGCTATAACAACTTCTTCAACCCATTCTTCAGCATCTGGTTCATCAATAGTTTCTGAAAGCTAGAAATTAATGCATAATTTTTACAATTCAAAACAAACAAAATACTGATATTTAAAGCAATTTATGAAAAGAACTAAGAAAAGTTATTCATAAAGCATAGATGATGTTGAGCAAGATAAAATCACCAGACTAAAATTAAACAGCATTTAATTATACTAATATCTATTAATTTCAACACAAATGAATATACAATACTTGATTTAACAAAATACATTTAGTTAAAAGAATTCTGTTACCAATTCTGTAGCCAAAATGCTCAATATATGATAATTGCAACTGTCTATAAAGTTGCTGTTATACATTTTATACACATACATTTGCCATTTTTAGAGGTAGCATAAAACTACCTTTTAAAGAGTAACAGGCAAAAAGAAAGGTAGATTTAATGTTATTTCCAGAAGGATAAAGATTACAAAGACATGTAAAAAATTTACAAAATTGTATATTTCTAGGGAATATGTTTTAACGACATAATTTCAAATTAGAATTAATAAAATCTAATAAATTTCTTAAATAAACAAATGAATAAGAATAAAAAAAACTTCATTGATTAGTAAAATTATCACTATAGCAGTAATATGTATAAATGAAATTCAGAAAATTGCTTTGTTATATTTGTGAGCATATGAATCATTTTCTTATTGAAATTTTAAATGCGAAAATTGGTAATTCTTATAATAAAAGCACATCATGAAATTTTATAATTGACTTAAATAAAAAAATAAAAAAACCTATTGAATTTGAATACAACTAAAGCGAATTAAAATGAACAGCAAATTTTATTAGGATTTTCCACAATAGAACATTCAGTGTAAATACAAAGGTAAATGACATCACCCCGTAAAAAGCAAAAATTATATAAAAAATGTAGACATGTGATAAAAACATTTTTAATTATTATAATCTGTGTATGTATATATATATATATATATATATATATATATTGTGTGTGTATGTAAAATTTGGCTTTTTGATTGCAAATAACAGAACATTTTTAAATAGGAAACAAACGGAAAGAATATATTTTAATTGCTTTTATTTTTAAAAATAAATAGAAACAAATTGTTTCAAATAAAAAAGAACTATTTAAATTTTACTAATCTTTAAAATAATTTAGCATTTATTACATAATTATTAAAATTCTGTCTTTAAACTAAAATATATAAAAATAAGATGTATTAAGTTTTGGCAAAACATTCTAAATCTGTAGAAAGGTTTCAATATCAAATATCATCAAATGAATAAGAACTGTATTTCAAAAATCTTATTAAGTTTAAATGATTATTAAATTGTTGCTCAATGAATGGATGCAATCAACAATTAATATTAATATAAAATTAATATTAAGTATTTGGTTTAAAGCTTTCAATTCTAAATATATTCTAAATATGTGTTTTAAAGTATTCTCTTTTTGGAAACTGCAAATAATACTTAAGAGAAAATTACATAAAAATATTAATCAATAAAAATTATCAATGAGAAATCTGTATTTTCCTGGAATATTTTAACACACATACACAAAAAGAGCAAATTATACAGTTTAATGCAACATAACAATAATAAAAAATTAAAAACATACAAAATATGTTGCCATGCCAGATTTTATCATCATTTCTGCATGCTCATTTAATCTTTCGATATCAGAGCTGTACGCTTTTATTTCACTCTCTAGCCGAGCATGTCGCTGCAACAAAGCCTAAAAATAAATCAACATTAATCTTTTTCAAAACTCTTATTTTTTACTTCTAAATGAGATTTAGCAAATTTACTATTAACACCATAATAAATACTTATAAAAACTTAATATTCTATGAGACAACAAGTCTCAGTATAAATAGCACATTGATATATATATATATATATAGATATACAGAGGATATATTGATATAAATAAGCACATTTTTGAAAAAATTTTGGAAAAAGAAATATATAAACAAAGATAATTTTATTTTCTGATAGCCCTTTTGTTCAGTTATCATATTGCATCTTTATTTCCAAGATAAAAGAGCTTTTCTTCAAACATCAAGGTGTTTTGTTCCACTCTTTGACTACATGCTTCCAGGGACCATCAAATATTTTCAGATGCTGTTTATAAAGAGCTTGTTTTAAAAGTCTTTATACACAATGCTCCATGGGGAAAACTTTGGGGGACTTTTGTAGGCCTGAATTTTAGTTTCATTTCTAATTTTGTCTAAAAATATAGCAATAGGTTTAGAAGAATACTATGTTTTAGAAGTGCACATGGTAAACATTACTATTTTGATGCTTAATAATTTTGCGATACATTTTTTAGAATTAAAAAAAAAAAAAAAAAAAAAAAAAAAACACTTTAAAGTAAAGAATATTTTTAATGATAATTAAACTCTATTTAGAATTGATGCCATATAGAAGTCTTTTTTTTTTTCCAATTTAAATTTAAATCACAGAGAAATTCCAAATCATTACAGAAATATGTGAACATTCTCTCTGTATAGATATAATGAATAATAAATTTAATCAGATTTTACTATGGTAAAATATAAGATTTATATATATATATATATATATATATATATATTAGAATTAGCTATTCTAATACATATACAATTATGAGAATTTTCCATTATTTTTACAAAAATACTTATTTAAAAAAAACCCTCTTAATCATCTTGATGTAAGAAACTTAAAATTGTCTACATGTTTCACATTATTTAAAAAAAAAAAAAAAAAAAAAAAAAAACTTTATCATTACAGTTAATAAATCTAAAAATAAAATAATTACTATTTTTTTTTTAATCAACTTGCCATACAAGAGCAGATCTAGAGGCTTTTTAAGAAGAGGATGGTATCATATACACATGCAAGGATTCCAAGTAAGAATAGATTTACAATTTCCCTGAATAAAGAACAATTTTAAATTGCCTTCAAACATTCCCAAAACAATAATTCAATCAAATGTTCCCATATAACAAGCCTTTCCAGATTTCTAATAATAGTTGTTCGAAAATGTTAGTAAAACATGAGGAAGTTTTAGCCTTTGAAAATAAAAGATACTTGCATTTCCTTCTGAAAATTAGTAATTTTTTCTTTCTTCATAAGCACAAAGTACAATAAAGACTTAGTATTATCTTCTATGACTAGAACTATATTAGGTATTTGTAAACAGTTTACCGAATATAAAAGTGCTTGAATCTTTATTTCTAAAGTAGTTCAATAATAATAAAATTTTGAAATGAATTAAATAATTATTGAATAATTTGATGAAAACTAGAATGAAAACTAGAATTTTGAATATCAAGTTTACTCTCAGCTGCTGATTTTCATTCATTATGCAACCAAAAAAGTTGTAAAGAAATATTTTACATAAAATGTAAATTTTATTAGACAATATTGTATTTCAAACACCTTTTTTGTTAGCAGTCAGATTTTAGAATTTTATTCAAAAAAAGTATAGGGAAAAAATGCATCCATTTTAACATTTTAAAGATTATAAAAAGCATTAAAACTAGCTTGAATAAATTTGATATGTCAACATGGAGACCCTTTATTATTGCCAAAAGGAAAGGTGATTGTCTCCTTCTTAGATCAGTCATCAATCATTATTAGTACATATAATATACATATATTTATACAAAAAATGCATTATCAAACAACTTTTAATTAATGACTACATTTTCCTCCAATATTTTAGGACATATAATTAAAACTAAACACAAAACTTTTTTTTAATGTATCAATAATTAATGAAGGAAATATCAGTAAGAACTGCAATTAATTTAACGATTTTGAAGAAAGAGTATAAAGAAAATAAAGAAGAAAAGAAATTATACAATTAATGTAAAATTTTCTTCATAGTACATAGTTTAAAACTGAATATAATAATTTAAACATTATTATGAATAAAAGTATTTTATAAATATATATATATATATTTTTTAACATTTATTTTCAAAATAAAAACTGGAAGATTTTGACATGACAAATTAGTGTTTTACTTATTTATTTATTTTAGAAAAATCAGCCATAAAAGATTATGAACTTACTTGAGCACTAGGTTCATCTTTACCGTAGTCAGTACTGGACATAAGCTGACGTTTTTCTTTCATCCATGATTCTGCTTCATTGGCATCAGTTTGATACTAAAATATAAAGAAAATATGTTTTAAAATTTGAAACTATTTCATTTCTGAAAATTATGCATTCTTATGTACATTTGTAAATAATGAAAATAAACATTGTTCGCAACAATAGAAAATAATTGTTTTGATCTCTAATCTTTTAAATATAATTCTCTTCTTTCTTCAATGCAAGACATTGAAAAGCAATAACATATCATAATAGAGATTTAAAAACACATAAGCTCCTGAAAGACATAATTTTATTATCCAAAGTCTATTTACCAATATACAGGTACTGACTTTTCAACAAAATAAGTAAAAATCAGAATTTAATATTCAGAAGAAAAAATATCTTACAGGAAATTTAAGAATTTAACAAGTAATGCTTTTTAAAAATGCTATTTAATCCAACAAATAATAAAATGACAGGCATATTGAAATGTACACAAAAGATTTAGAACCAGCTAAAATGGTTCAGAAATTTTATTTTACATATACAGTCGAGCCTCTATATAACGAAATCCATCGTTCCAGTAAAAAATTCGTTATATAGAGAAATTCGATGTATAGAGTATGATGTTAAAAATAGTATTTAATGTGTAAATTTTGAACAAATATTATTTTTGATCTTTTTAATTAAGAATTTGAAATGTTTAAAAGTATATATTAACCTAACATTTTATTTCTTACTTATTTAAGCAGTTTCAAAAAAGAGAAAAGACATTTATTTGAAAGCTTAATGAAAATCAAATAAGGAAGACATACATATATTTCAGAGGAAGAATTCTGTAATTTTTTGTTTTTTTGATTTTAAAATTACAATTGTTACGCTCTCAAAAAAAAAAAATTCTCAAATTTTAGCAAGGAATGAAAAATTGTAGTTGATATTTTCCTCCATTTGAAGGTCTCTCTTATATGTGTAACAATTCAATTGACTGTGTTTTGAGAAGGATGTTGAAAGGTGTGTGGGAGGTGGGATGAATTTGTTAGATTTAAAGAATAAGGAGAGAAGTAATATTTATTTAAAAAAAAACCTCTCCACTGAACGATAAATCAAAAATAAGTGATGGAAAATTGATTCCATATGATTTCGAAGCTTTTTTAAAACTGAATAAATTAAGATCAATTTATGAAAAAATTTGTTATATGGAGATAGATATTTCGCTATATAGAGTCTGTTTTTAATGTAATCATGCGAAAAGGGGACCGTTCTTACTAAAAATTCGTTATATGGAGAAATTCGATGTATGGAGTTTCGTTATATGGAGAAATTCGATGTATGGAGTTTCGTTATATAGAGGTTTGACTGTATTTCCATCTCAACAGGTTACAGTTTTGTTGGTCTCATTCATTTTACAAAGTCTATTAAATTTGCCACTTACAAAAATTAATAAATAATTACTTTAAAAATTAATTTTTTATTACTTAAAGACAAATTCTAATTTCAAAGATTCTACTGTTTAAAAATTGCTGAGAGAAAAACACAGCACTATAAAAATTTAAATGTTAATTTTAACCAGGTGTAGATTTTTTTTTTTTTTTTTTGGCACAGTAAGAAATTTATTAGTTTAGCTTTGTTTTCGATTATTTTGCTGTTTAATTTTGTTATCATTTATTTTGATACAGTTAGTATCACAATTAATTATATAAAACCTGAGTTCTCGCTGGCTTTCAGCCAACATTAATGATTTGGTAAATAAAAAATAAAAAACAGTAGCCAAATGAAAATAAATGTTAACGAAATAGATTTGGTCTGAATTACTGAAAAATCTATGCTTAATTTGTTATTGTATAATTTTTTTTTTTAATATGTTTTAAAATTACCTAAAGCTGAAATAATGCTCTAATAACATTTTATTCGCTGCACTAACTGACAAGAAAGATACATAACATTTTACACATTGACACTTTCACCAATTAAATATCCGTTTTAATCACTACTTTTTTACCTGGTAATAATAGAGATAGACATCAACATAAAAAGTTTAACAATGTTTTTTTTTTTTTAAATCATTCAGAGAGGGGTAAAAACATGAGGTTTTAAGAGTTTTGTTATTGGAATTGCTTAGATAAGTAACTTTCAACTACAATTCTGACTATAACCGGAATTAAATTATTTTTTAAATTTTGCAATATGTGCAGCAAGATTCTTTGTGATAAAAATTAGATTTTAGAGGGTGAAATTTTAGAATTAAATTTCATTACAATCATTAGAAGAAAACTTTTCACAATTCCCAGAGAATTCTTGGAAAAGCATATCAAAGCTAAACTTACTAATCAAGATTAGTGTAAAGATAATAAAGCGATCTAAACTTTGTAGAATACAATTTTTTATTTATATTTTGAGTTACAAATAATTCCCACGAAGGGAGAAAAAGTACAAGATAACAAATTCCATAGCGATGAAATTTTATTAAAGAGAAAGGATGCTGGCAGTTTTAGTCTATAATGTTTATTTTAATTGACTGCACATGTCTATCATTTTTTAAATTTTAGTGAATAATAAAGTACATAAAATATTAAGAGACATACAACAATATACAGTAATGTGGTTGTTAAGAAGTTTAAAAGAGAATATACATTTGTGTTTAATGACTAATAGAAGTTATGTGCAGATGTTGCATACTAAAGCCAAAATAATATTTTATATAATTTTTTTTACATTTTGTCTTACATATGCTTAAAATGGAGATGAATAATGAGAATTTTGAAAAACAAATGATAAATGTTAATAAACTAACAAATTTAAATGTTAATAAACTAACAAATTTAGTTTAGTGGTTTAGTTTTAGTGGTAATAAATTTAACCATTTTTCTAGCACATATTAATCATCACAAGAGTAAAATTTTATCAGCTTAGCATAAATTAGAAAACAATAATTGAATTATTTTTTAATTAAGTACTTAAATTATGCATTTTATTTATAAAATGAGAAAAACTACATGTGTGCAAGAAAGTAATGCCAAAGATATTATTATTGTAGAGATGTTTGTCATAATAGCAAACTTTTACAACATTTATAAATGTAAAATAAACCTTTATGTCATTAGATGGAGATGCTTCTTTGTTGTCAAATAATTACAAAGTTATATTAATGACAACACAGTGACTTTGATAGAATTTCTAAAAAAAATACTATGAAATATTCCTTTTAAATATACATATATGTTACAACATCTCAATAATATACATTTCTTTAGGCAGATAGGAAGAATATCAAGTTGCATGGAATATTTATATTAAAAGAATAAATATTTATTTTTCAGAAAAAGACGAGAAAAAAAGGAAAATATATTATTAAGTTCTATTGGAATTTTGATATTTGCAATATTAAAAGATAATTGTACCAAGTACTTTCAAAGCAATCAGTTAAGAAGAAAAGAATAAAAGTTAAAGAATGTATTTCTAGCCTCAGCCAAGCGAAATAACGTAATAGTTTAAGTTTAAAAAAAGATTGCACCAAAGACTATTTTAGATGAATGTCAACCAGCTAGTAGCTGAAATATAGTAAACCAGTGGTTCATTTAAACAATGAGAGTGAAGCTGTTATATTCTAATGAATAATACCTCTTAATAAAAATAAATTGTTTGTAAAACTTTTGCATGCAAGCCAGTAGAGCCAAAAGATATCATTGTAGAGATGACTGTTGTTTGAAGATGCTTTTACTATGTTTGTAAATAAGTAAAATAAACCTCTATGTAATTAAAGAGAGATATCTCCATGTGAAATAAGTGCGGTCAACAATGTTATACCATACTTATTGTTATAAATATGCTTACTTATCTAGATCAATAAACAACATGAAAAAACCGCAATTGAGTTTCAATCGAAACAATAAAAGGATCATAGTTATAAATCATAATATTAATGATCATATCATAAGAATTTAGAATACAGTAGACTCTCTCAAATCCGCACATAATTTATGGATGTAAACAATGAAACATTCAGTTCAGATATAGGGACAAAATTTGACTTTATTAATTTTATATCAATTCCATGTGTATTTTAATTTGCAATTTTTTTTTAATATTACTGAATTCATGTTTTTAACATGAAGGAAAAAAAAAAAAAAAAAAAAAACAAGATTTTGCTGATATTATTGGTAATTACAACCTTCTTACTAAATATATTTATGTATTAATAAAGTTTTTTTTTGGTTATTGAGTGTGGCTAAACCTGAAATAAAACTTCCTTATTTTATGATTTTGATGTGAATTAGTAATGTACCTTTATGAGGTAAGTTTTATTGAATAATTTAGAGAAAATGTGTTTCATTTTTATAATGATTACTCAATCATACATTGTTGATTATTAAGTTACCTTTGTTTTTAATATTTCAATCATTTTAAAAATTATCTAAATTTTTATTATTTTAGTTTATTACTTATTTCATTATTTTATTCAATTTTAAGCATTCATTATAGTTTCGATTGCATTAATTATATTCAAATTGCTGTTTAAAAAAATGTAAACAAAGCAATGACCAGAAAACTGCAAAATTCTAAAATCTGCACAACCTCAGATCCCAAGCTGTGCAGATTAGAGGGAGTCTACTGTATCAATAATTTAGATTTTTAGTGTCAAAAATAAAAGACATTTACATATGATAATTTTGAAAATATTAAAGATTTAAATTATATTGATGAATTATTTTATTTAACTGTTGAAAAAATATTTTTACTATCATTGATGAAATCTTTTATTTAACTGTTAATAAATATATTTTAAAAAAACTAAAAAACACGCTTTTTAAGTGTATCAAACTAAAAAGTGAAAAATAATTCGTACTATAAGCTGAAAATGAAAATAGATGAAAAATACTATATTACTATAAAATCATTGTTATTATAGAAATCAATAAGCAATAAATAAAATTATCGTGGAAAAAAAGCGTGGGGTGCTCCATCTACCATGCTTCATCTATCAGTTCTTAAGAAGCACCCCGCACTTTTTTTCCACGATAATTTTATTTATTGCTTATTAATTGATTTCTATAATAACAATGATTTTATAGTAATATAGTATTTTTCATCTATTTTCGTTTTCAGCTTATAGTACGAATTATTTTTCGCTTTTTAGTTTGATACACTTAAAAAGCGTGTTTTTTAGTTTTTTAAAACTATATTTATTTTTTACTTTTTAGTTTGATTACTTTAAAAGTGTGGTTTTTAGTTTTTTTAAACTATATTTATATTTAATACAAAAACCAAATTAATTGGTTGGATAGTTTCAGAGTAATTGGTGAACATACATAGAAAAAAAAAAATACGTGTCGAATTGATAACTTCCTCTTCCTTTTCTGAAGCCGGTTAAAAATAAAAATTGTAATACAGATTTTTTTTTTTTTTTTTTTTTTTTACATAGATGTAAATATTATCAGGAGTGGGGTTCGAACCCACAATCTCTTTCCAAAAACAGAGCTTCAATCTGCCGCCTTAGACCGCTCGGCCATGCTGTCTACACTCCAATCAGTGAACGTATTCAGCACTTTTAATTAGCCAAAAATCACTAATTTTATTAGTTTTTGCCTAATTACTAAAAAAGTACTGAACCAATTTCAATGAAACTGAAGTGGTACCAATTCGAGAGCATCGTCTTTCATTTAACACCAAAACGAAGTTAATCGGTTGCATGGTTTCAGAGTAATCGGTCAACATACATAAAAATAAGGAGAGTTACAAACTCACAAACATACAGGTGAAGTTAATAAAAGTGTGGTAAAAAATTTTTTTTTTTTTTCAACATGAAAATGACATATTTTGTCAATGGCACTCTGGCAGTTACTATTTGAGGCTGTAATGAAATAAATTATATTGAGATTTACAATAAGAAGATTATGACAAATGTTTAATATTTATCTTAAAGGAGCATTAATAACCAGAAAAACAATGCTGTTCAAGGTTTAATGACTTTTTATACCTATGCCCATAATGTTAAAAAATAAATAAATAAATAAATACAAACTTGATAAGCTGCAGAGGCATCTTCCAGTTGTTTAGCTTTCACAGCCCACAATTCATGAAGTTTGTCCCAATTTTTCTTTAGAGCATCTATTCTAATGGAAACATCTGTGCTTTCTGAATGTTTCTGGGATTTCAACAAATTTCCAGATTCAATCACTTTCTTTATTTGAGGCCACCTGGCATTAATCTCTACTTCTAAAGCCTAAAATAATGAAAAATTTCTGTTTAAGATTTTAAAAAGATTTTCTCTAGAAACACAGGAATTAACTTATATCAAAAACATATTTTTAAAAATTTGTAAGCAATTTGTGACATACATGTTTTGCATACAAATATAAAATATTTTCTATCTATTTATAAATAGCAAGGCAAAACAGTATCCCCTGTTGGGTATTCAAATCTGAAACAGGATGAACATACATTTAAATTAATAACCACAAGTATAAAGTTTTATGCATTTCTATCCAATAAAAAAAGATATGCTGCTATAATGTTCATTGGAATAAATATAAGGCAAATGTTAGTAAGAATGGTTTTGTTTCATCAATTACAAGCACAATGTATATGTATGCTAACCAAAATAATTATGAAATTAGTTACAATAATTTATACACATATACAGAGTAAATATATGAATAGTCAGCTGTATCTGAAATCCTCAAAATATTAAATAACAGCACTATTATCATCTTAGAGGGATCACTTGTTGTGCTAAATGTTTTTAAATGTATTAGTTCTTTTTATCTTATACATTCTTTTACAACAGCTGTTGACCAGATATTATTTTTATATAATTTTTAAATGAAATGCTTTTTATATCTTAATCAACTTACTGTACTTAATGTTTTATAAGACCTAGATATTAAGCTAAGAAACAATTATTTAAAGCTTTTTTTTATCCCCGTTTATTCATAAGACAAAATACCTGTAGAAACTTCTCAAATTAAATTAATCTTAAATTTTAATACTTTTATGCTATTTTAAATGTTTAGAAAATTTTGATTTTAATAAATGATTTTTTTTAAAAATCAGTTGATTAAAATCATGATTTAACTACTGATTTAAATCAACTGATTAAAATCGTTGGCACTCTAATACAGTGTATTTAGAAACTCCTTCATTAAGGAGCTCATATAACTGGTTTATATTTTTGAACTGTGCAATTTAACTTAAGCAATGAATTATTTTAAGTTTACAAAACGGTGTTAATAATACATAATTAATACAAAGTTAGTACATATATTTTTCTATAAATTCCTAATTTAACTAAACACAATTTCTATGCCTTTTTATATTATAATTTTGCAACTGCATAGTATATTATTTTATAATCTTGAAATTACACAATATAATACTTTATTTTATTTTTCTATAATTAGTTAAAATCATAAGTTTATTAAATGCCATGAAAAGTATTACTGATTTTTATTCTGAAAAGTTGATAGGTATGTTATACTTATTTACTCACTTAACTGATATTTTAGAAGTTCAATGCTGTCACGTCATTTCCTAACTTTATTATGATATCATGGCACCTTCTAAACTCCAGTTTTACATTTAAAAAATATATATATATGGGTGTAAAAAAACAGAACTGCATTTTTGTCTCATGCCTCTCCCCTAAAATTTTTATGATACCATAGAACCTTTTGAATCCTTGTTTAAGATATTTTTTAAATGTATGAGTATATAAAAAAAAAATAATAATAATAAACTATATATTTTTATCTTCTCTACCCTCACATCTCCACAGACAAAAGATTCTTAAGTGTCTAGTTGTTTGATAAGAAAAAAGTTAGAAAAACAAAAAATTTAGCTAATCATATTTAAAAATCCAAAGAAAGGCATTTTCCTTCTTTTATCCCTTTTGTGAGTGCCCATGCTTATTATATACCTTATGTTTTTGTTGTAAGGACAGAGCTCCTTGCAAATCTTTTCCAGGTACAACAGCTTTACAAATATACTGCTTTTCAACAACCCATGCATCTTCTTCTTCTTGATCTTGAACAAACTGGTAATATGCACGGGATTCTTCTAGTTTTGTTCTTCGGTTAGCAGCAAGGTTAACCAGACTAGAAAAATAAAATATCAAAACTGATTTAAATTGTTTGCAAAAAATATAAATAAAGAACTAAAAATTTCAAAAATTAGCAATTCTCCATTTAAATACAGTCAAACCTCATTAACATGAACACACTTAATGAAAATTATTTTTAACACAAATCCAGGTGCTCTGTGAAATTGTATCGGCATTTACTGTAATTTTATTCCTTTTAACATGAACACATTTAATGCAAAATGTCGCTTACCATGAATTGAAAAGGATCAGCCTTTGAAATATTTCCTATTTATAGCATGAACAAAACAAGTTTTCCCAATTTTTTGTTGCAAGTAGACAGAGTTTTATTTTTTTCTAACTCTAAATTTCTGAAAGGATTTATTGTCAGAAGGAAAATGTCCTTAGATTTGACAGCCACAGATCACTGAAAAGATAAAATTCTATTGTATGAAATGAATTGTTGGGTGAAAAAAAAGTAGGTAATACAATTGAAAGTTGTTTTCATAAAACTGTTTATGTACGCTAATTAAGAGATTACTGTATATAATGACTTAGATTTTAACTCCCAAAGATAAATCAAGTTGGCTCTCTGGAGTTTTTGTGGTTGTCTTTGAATGTATTAAAAATACTGATTGATTCTTCTTGAAAGATTTCCACTGAAAGTTTTCCAATGCGTAAGTTTATATTCTAGTTGGACTGATGTTAGAAAATAAAATCAACATCAGTAAAACAACAGACTTTGAAGACAAGCATGTATATTTATTCTTGTTACAAGAAATATATAATACTTTTAAAGTATGGATAACGCAAACTATTTTTAACATGAACAAAATATTTTCCTATGAGTGTTTGTGTTAACGAGGTTCAACTGAATACGTATTTAAGTTTTTAATAAAAAAATATATATACAGTAGACTCCCTCAAATCTGCACAGCTTGGGACCAGAGGTTGTGCGGATTTTAGAATTTTGCGGATTTCTGGTCGTTGCTTTGTTTACATTTTTTAAACAGTAATTTGAGTGCAATTAATAGTGTAATTGGAATTATAATGAATGCTTACAATATAATAAAATATTAAAATAAGTAACAAACTAAAATAATAAAAATTTAGATAATTTTTAAAATGATTAAAGTACTAATAGCAAAGGTCAAGTTAATAATCAATAGTGTATGATTAAATATTCATTATAAAGATTAAATGTATTTTTCCAAAGTTATTCAACAAAACTTGCCTTATAAAAGTACATTACTAATTCACATCAAAATCATAAAATAAGGATTTTTTTTTTCAAGTTTAGTCTGGCTTAATAACCAAAATATCTTGATTAATGCATAAATGTATTTAGTAAGAAGAGTCTGATTACCAGTGATATCAGCAATATCTTGAATTTTTTGCAAAAAAATTTATTCTTCTTTCATGAAAAAAAAAACATGAATAGAGTATTATTAAGAAAATTACAAATAAAAAAATATAAGGAATTAATACAAAACTAAAAAAATAAAATTTTGTCCCAATATCTGAACTGAAAGTTTCATTGTTTTCATCCATAAAATATGTGCGGATTTTAGAGAGTTGCGGATTTCTGGTTTGCGGATTTGAGGGAGTCTACTGTATATATATATAAGAAAAAGAATTTTTTTCAATTTCAGAACAAAGCACCAGAAAATAAGCAATATTTTTCCACATTGTTTTGCTTAACCTTTTATAACTTCTTTCCAGAAAATGGAGAAATATGAAATAAAAACAAGTAGAGGAAAGTTTGCACATTTATTGTATTTTATGTGACTAAAAATAATATGCTTAACTTAAAAAATGCAATAATTAATAAACATTGTACAAAAAAGAGTAAAATAAGGTTAAACACCAGGTAATAAATTAAAAAGGCATTCAGCATAGCAGAAAATATTACTTATCTTTTGGAATTAGAATCCTGCACTGATCAGGTTATACCCATTTGAAATCAACATGCTTCAATTTCAAAACCAAAATATTTAACCCTAAATCCAATCCAAAATTGAATTCAGATAAAATTAAGCCATTTTATTGCATTGAAGCCATTTTATTGGATTATTAAAGCATTTTAATGCAATTATGGAAAAGTAATATATTTTGCCACTCACATAACTTTTACCTTTTTGAAAATAAAAAATGAACATATCAGACATAGTTTTCAACTGAAATGATAGGCTGGACTTTAATTCTGAAACAACATTCAGATACAAAAATGACTTATGAATGCCTTAACACAACACAAAACAGACTTATACCAAAACAATCAGCGCCAACCTAAAATGCAGGCTAAGTTCAGGTAAAATTGGGTTAACTGACTTGATACAATGCGCTATATGAATTAATGTGATTGGGGCATAATGGAGGGTGTATTATGGCATACGCTGCACAGTTTCTGGATTTTTTAAAAAAACCTCTATATAAACTCTACATATTTAAGTTTCGTATGACTACAGCACTGCATGTGACATATTATGAATGCAATTAAATATGACCATAAATAAGGATGAGCAATACCTGTATGATAATGTACAATTTTGCCCAGTCATAAATGCTCAACAGACTGGGTTACCCTGTGACAAGATGAACCAAATAAGAACTATTCACTGCAAAATGAATGTTATACCCAACAATCTGGAAAAAGCTTTATAATCATTCCAGCAGTCAGAAAATATAACATATTTCTATCAGTGACACTTTTCTTTATTGCAGGCTTTAGCTTCTTTATCTCTGTACTATATATTTACTGTATAGGTCATGATTTTACCGTAGATTACTAAGTGGTATATTACCTATATATCATTAATCTTGACTGAATTTTTATTTATTTCAAGGCAAATAGCTCCCATTTCTAAATTTGCTTATAGTAGTGACTTGAAGGCTTATAAATCAAAATTGTTTGAAGAATTGTAAATGTATATGAATAAAATAGATGAAGGCAAAGAGGATAAAGTTTCAACAGAATAATCAGGAACATAAACAAGGATATATTCTCAAGATTCATAACACAATTGTGAACAAACAAATCTGATAACACTTGTTTGGAAAAGAAATATCAAAACAAAAGGAATGGTAATTGAAGAGCTTTAAGTAAAAAATGAAAAAATATTTTTATTTAAAAAAAAAAAAAAAAAAAAAAAAAAAAAAAAAAAAAAAGGAAATTTACCAAAATTTTAGAGACTAACTTTAAAAAAAAAAAAATGTATGCATATTTTATGACCAACATACTTGGTATATTCAGCATTCAATTTGTTCAGCCGTTTTTGTAAGATAGGAGCCTCTTTGTGACCATCTTCAATGTAACTTTGTGCTTGATTGTTTAATTTTTTAATGGTGTCTCCCTGAGATGCAATGTGGGCTTCAACCAGACTATGTTTCTGCAGCAAATCTTCTACAGCTAATAAATGACGACCCAGATCTTCTGTGTAGAAACTACTCTGTAATGCACATAAAAGATATATATATTTATATAAATAATAAATCAATTTAAAAGTTAATAACACTGGTTGGTAAAAATAAAATAAAAGTATCAAATGGTAATATTAATGATAATAAATTTACTTTACTGCAGAGTAATTATGTGAACTATACAGGTTTGACATTCTTAAATATAAACATGGCATCCGAATTGCGACACATACCATTTTTATGTAAACAAATTTTATAATAATAAATAACAATGAAGGACTGTTATATTAATTTACAATGCCAGATAAAATTGAAACATGAAAAAAAAATTATTTTTGATCACAAACTAATAAAATATACGAGGTGTTCATAAACTGTTTAGAAAAAAATGGAGGACTGATAATATCAGTCAAGATGAAATATGTTTCCAAAGGAAGCTATAGTTGTAAGAATGTCAGAAAAGCAAAATTTAAAAACACAC